>CM075961.1:9112847-12052847 GCA_038048745.1 Coluber constrictor foxii
AGGCCGCCTTCAATACTTAATTAAGTGGAAGGGTTACCCCTTGTCAGAAGCTTCCTGGGTGAAGAGCACGAACATTCAAGCTGACCGCCTTATAGCTAAATTCCATGCAGATCACCTGGACAGGCCGGGAGGGGGTGGGACACAGTCCCAGATGGGGTAATGGTATTAGACCTGTTGTTTTATCTTGTGCAAGTTTTGCTGAGAGAAGAAAGGGAGAGGGGCCGGATGTCAGCCTCTCAAGTTGCATTTCATTCAGGGCTGACATAGTAAAGGGGGGGTTAAATTACTGCAGTAGAATGATTTATAAAATGACCAATAAGGATAAGGGAGCAAGCCAGGAAAGGGAGGGAATTTGGAGCAGAGGTCATTTCCTGGCTGCATATGAGTTCGTAAGGACGTTGTTCTAATAAATAAATGGTTTTTTTTCTTTATTATCAAAATGTGAGAGGCACGTTATTTCTTTCTTAGTCAACTCTGTCTCGGACACACAAATTCGTGTTGCACTAGAAATAGCATTTGTAAAAAGTAACCTACACCAACACATGTTGCAGTAGAACTAGAATTGGTAAAAAGTAATCTACGCAAACTCGTTTTGCGGTAGATTTAGGATTGAAAAAAGTTCATCTACACAAACTCGTTTTGCGGTAGAAATAGAATTGGTAAAAAGGTATCTACACAAACTGGTGTTGGGGTAGAAATAGAATTGGTAAAAAGTTTGTCTACACAAATTCGTCTTGGGGTAGAAAAAGAATTGGTAAAATGGTCGTATACACAAACTGATGTTACAGTAGAAATAAAATTCATAAAAAGTAATCTGCGGAAACCTGTGTTGCGGTAGAAATAGAAGTACTAAAAAGCAAACTCGTGTTGCAGTAGAAATAGACTTGGTAAAAATTAATTTACGCAAACTTATGTTGCGGTAGAAAGTGGATTGATAAAAAGTAATCTATGCAAATTCATGTTGCGGTAGAAATAGAATTGGTAAAAAGTAATCTAGGAAAACTCGTTTTGCGGTAGGAATAGAATTGATAAAAAGTAATCTACAGAAACCCGTGTTGCAGTAGAAATACAATTGGTAAAATGTAATCTACACAAAGTCGTGTTGGGGAAAATATAGCTCTCAGACCTCGCAATGCTCCCAATAAACCTCGCTGCAGTCAGAAGACGATTACTCAGGTTAGGCTTTATTTCATTGTCTCTGGTAGCTGCAACGTGTCCGCCTGCCTAAACGTTACACGCCCCAGCCACCATTAGTGAATTCCTTCCTCCCAGGTCAGTAGTTCTTCCTCTGTTCACTTCATCCTCCCAGATTGGATTTCTTTACTGCTCTGGGTTTTTTCATCGCCCTGGAATGTTGAGCAGAGGCGCTCTCGACCCTACCAGGTGTCCTCCTGGAAAATATAAGCGAGAAAGGTTAACCCGGGTTTGTTCCACTACCCACTCCCCCCGGCTTAAAGGGATGTCTCCTATGGTACCATCGAAGCAACCAGTTGGCGGAGACGTTCTCAACCGGGGTCCATGACGCCTCCTCTAAAGGATACTCTTTCCACCATATCAAATAAAAAAGCCTCCCCCTTCTTAACTTGGAATCTAATATGTCCTCAATCTCGTATTGCTTATCGGTTAGGGTTCTGGGTCGGGTGGAAGGTTCTTGGGTCTCTTCTACTACCTTAAGTAAACTACAATGAAATACTGGATGGACTTTTCCTTCTGGCTCACCTGCTGTGCAGTAGTCACCCGTGGCAGTAAGGTCATCCTTGGTCTGAACTCCCTCAACCCCACTTCTGGTTCTATCGCTGCTCAAAACCACTCAGTCAAAACCGGTGGTAAACCCCTATAAACACAGGCCTGTCTTATCTCTCTATCCAGCCCAGAGCGGAACTGGTGTACTAAGAGCCACTCAGGCCAAGAGCGCAATCGACCGGATAGTGTACGAAACTCCCTAACGTACTCCTTTACAGGTCTACCTCTTTGTCTAAGAGCCAATAGCTCCCCCTCAGCCACCTGGATTCTTGAGTTGTCTTCAAAGCGGACCCGTAGAGCTTCCAGGAACAAACCAACATCAGCCAATTCCTTTGCATGGTCGCTATGTAAATCCGCAACCCAATTCGCTGCCTCCCCCTGCAAAACTGCAGTAATGGCGATAACCATCGCCCATTGAGATGGGTACATACTGTTAAGGATATTGTTGTTTTGTAACAACTAGCAGAGTAAAGTGCACAGAGAAATGTTGCTGAGAGCAATGAGATAGGAGATACATACAAACTGGTGTTATCAAAAGTTTTCTTTATAGTGGACTTCCGGTTTCGATCTCTTCGGCGCTGGGCGGATCGTTTGATCGTCCGCCGCCCCCGCCGCCTGTAGAGCCGCTTTTTACCGTCAAAAGCGGCTTGGAACGCTCCCCCTTTGCAGTAAGGGGGTGCGAGAGTGGGCAGCAAAGGTTGAGCCCCAGAAGTGCTGCCAGGGTGGTCTTCAAGCCCTGGTAAGCGCTTTTGTTGGGGCTCCCTATTTAGCTGCTGAAGCTCCGAGCGGCGTGGGACTTCTGCCTGTCAGAACAAGCTGAAGAGGAATCGGAACGAAAGAAGCTAATTCCCAAGTGAAAAACAACTAGCTTGGTGAGATCTTCTGATAAATATAAAGTTTTTAATGAATTTTCTTTAAAATTTGGAAAGCAAGCTGTTTGAAGTTAATGTGATTGAAAATGGCGACTGATTAAAGCAGAGTCAGTGAAAGCGGAAGGAGAAACAGTAACAAGAAAGCGAAAGTGTTTTTGGCTGTAATTGGACTTTGTTTATTCACAAGTTCTACAAGTTTTTTATTATAATAATTTCCTAAAGTACTTTTTCTTCATAAAAGTTAATGGAACTTGCTCCTCTTTTGTAAACCTGGGGAGATCAGGAAAAGGAGGAAGATTTTTTTCTTTTCTGCCTGGATTTAAGCTCTGTTCAGGCATGACTTCAAAGAGAGCAGGGGGGGATTCCCCCACACACCAAACAAAAGAAAAACCAGTGTCAGCTTCAAAGCAGTTAAAACAGACACAGGAGTGTGATACAGAAGATTTGAAAGCATTTATACATAAATATATGGGAGAACTAGCTGGCCAAATGAGTAAATTGGATGAAAGGTTGACTAAAAATCAAAAAGAAATGAAAACAGTGGTGGGGGAAGTTAAGGAGTTGGTGGAAGAAAAAACTGAAGGATTACAGCAGAGTGTAACCAAAGTAGCCACGGTTCTTACTGATGCTTTACTGGTGATTGAGAAAAAAGTGGAGGATTTAAATCTTGAAGTTGAAGCAAATAAAAAGGAAGTAAAAGAGCAGATGTTTAAGGTGGGGGTGCAGAGCCAGCGCTTTGAAGAGGAGATTACCATGTTACAATTTCGAAATATGGAATTTGCTTTAAGACTAAGAGGCCTAAGAGAAAATAATCGTGAAAACCTGAGGGCAACCTGTGTGGAGGTGTTGGCGAAGCTTTTGAAAGTTGAACCAGAGGTGGTGGATAATAGAATAGACAAGCTGTACAGAGCCAACTCACGTATCGCAAAACAGAGAAATTTGCCAAGAGATGTGGTAATTTACTTTACTGAGAGGAAATTGAGAAATGACATTTTGCAATACTCTTTTCAGTCTACGCTTCTACATGGTGGCAATCAAATTGGGGTTTTCAAAGAATTACCACCAAAGATGTTAAGAGACCGGAAAGACTTTGGTTTCCTTGTGAATGAGTTGAAGCGGCGTCAGATTCCATTTAGGTGGGATGTCCCTGTTGGTATTGTTTTAAGATTTGAAGATGTGAGATATCGCATCAATTCGGTGGAGAAGGCGGAACAGTTCTATAACAATGTGTTGAAAAAAGTTCCTTCACCTCGCTCTTCTACACTCATACCTATTGAAGATATCTCAGTTGAGCAGGTTTTTCAACAGGGACTGCTAAAGGAAGGTCAAGAAGCCCCAAGGGAGGAAATTCTAGGTGCAGTAGGAGGTGTATTAGAAGATTCATTAATAGATATCCCTGAGGTGAAACCAAAGCAATCCAGAGCTACAAGAGAGGTGGAACCGGATTTGGATTTACTGATGCAAGAACCCAAGAACCAACGTATAACCAGAGCGGCAGGGAAGCAACGATTGGAAACATACCAGGAGAAGGCACCACAGGAGGAGAAGGAAGAGAATGGGAAAAAGTTATATTCAGAAGCTGTGGGAGGAGCAAGACCGAAGACGTCGGCGGTTGCGGGATCTCTTCGTGAATTGCTTCGAGAGCTTCAGCCATCGTCAAAATGATACTTAAAATTTTATCTTGGAATGTGAATGGTTTGAACTCACCGCAGAAAAGAAGAAAAATATTTCATTATCTAAAACAATACAATAATGATGTTGTCTGCTTACAGGAAACTCATATAAGAACCCAGGACCAGAAGCTTTTAATTTCAAAAATTGGATTACAATTTATATCTTCTAGTAGGGCCAAAAGAAATGGACTTGTTTTTTACATTGCTAAAAGAATACCAGCTAAACTTATAGAAGCGGATGATGAGGGGAGATATGTTGCTGTTGCAATAACTGTACAGAACGTTGAAGTGCTTTTAATTGGCATCTACGCCCCGAACCAGCAACAGGAAAGTTTTTATAAAATGTTGAATGAGAAAATTTTGCAGTGGAATTACAAATCTTTTTTTATCATGGGAGATTGGAACGGGGTGATTGATGTAACATTGGATAAAAAGACATCTGCCAAGAAAGGGAATAAGCTACCACATACTTTTTTTGCTATGAAAGAAGAATTAGAGTTGAAGGATGTTTGGAGAATTCATCATCCAGATGAATTGGATTTTACTTTTTTCTCAGATAGACATAAATCTTTCTCGAGAATTGATTTTATGCTGGCTACCACTGATTTACTTAATGTAGTGACAAAAACAAAAATTCTTCCTAGAACTTTAACAGATCACAGTCCAGTCTGGATTGAGATGAACCCAGGCAAGAGAGAAAGGAGATCTTGGCGTATGAATGAGAATATCTTCAGACATGAAAAGTATATTAAGGAGTTAAAGGAACAAATTAAAGAATTTTTTTACATTAATTTGAATAAAGGTACACCCATCGAGATAGTTTGGGATGCATGCAAGGCCTATATGAGGGGTGTACTGATACATATGAATTCTAGACATAAAATAATTCGACAGAAGTCGAGATTGGACTTGGAGACGGAGATAAAGGATAAAGAACAATTGCTCATTAAGAATCCGACTGATGAAAAGGTATTGTTAACTATAAAACTCTTGAAAGATCAATTTCAAATGCTGATGGCTGAACAAACAGCAACTAATCTGCAGTATGCTAAACATAATACTTTTTGTAACGCTAATAAACCTGGCAGATGGTTGGCTTATATTTTGAGGAAACAGCAAAATTCTCGTATGATAAATGCTATTGAGTATAAAGGGAAACGAATACATCAGCAAAACTTAATACATCAAGCCTTTCTAAATTATTATTCGAAATTGTATCAAGCTGATAAAGTTAAAGAAGACCTTATCGATGAATATTTACAGAAGAAGAGAGTTACAAAAATTTCTAGTATACAAAGTGACAGACTGGAGCGACCTATAACATCGGAAGAGATTTTATATGCAATAAAACAATTGAAATTATCTAAAGCTCCTGGGACAGATGGTTTGACAGCAGTTTTTTACAAGACTTTGCAAGAGGAACTGATAGAGCCTCTTAAAGACTTGTTTTGTAATATTCAGCAGGGGGGAAAAATACCTCCCTCGTGGAAGATGGCTTTTATATCATTGATACCTAAAGAAGAAGACTCTGCTAAACCTGAAAATTTTAGACCAATATCTCTCCTGAATACGGACTATAAAATCTTTGCTAAAGTATTAGCCAACAGATTGATGCCAGTTATTCAAGATGTGATTCATGAAGACCAAGCTGGTTTTATAGAAGGCAGATACATGAAGGACAATGTCAGGCAACTCATAGACTTGTTGGAATATCTTGATGAAAAGAAACAGATCTCTGCGGTGCTGGTATTTTTGGATGCGGAGAAAGCCTTTGATCGAGTCAACTGGGACTTTCTAAAAAAGATTTTGCATAAGATGAATTTTGGAGATCAGTTTATACAAGCAATTTCGGCAATTTATCAAGAACAGACAGCACAGATTATTATTAATGGCAGCCTGACTACTAATTTTAATATACAGAAAGGGACAAGACAAGGCTGTCCATTATCTCCACTATTGTTTATTTTGACGCTAGAAGTGCTGCTGAATGCTCTACGGGACTCGGACAAAATGAGTGGAATAGTTGTAAGGCAAATAGACTACAGAACAAAGGCATTTGCAGATGATCTGATTGTTACCCTAACACGACCTTTGGAATCTATCATACAGATGAAAAACGTTATAGAGGAATACGGTCTGGTTTCAGGTTTTAGCCTGAACCAGAAAAAGACTAAGATGATAGTCAAAAATATGTTGGAACCACAAAGGAAAGAGCTTGAAAGGGTGGCAGGCTTTGAAATAGCTACAAAGGTGAAATATTTAGGGGTTCAAGTTGCAGCATCTAATAAAAAACTTTTTCAAAACAATTATGAAGAACTCTGGCATAAGATTCAAAAAGATCTTGACACATGGAAAAAACTGCAACTTTCTCTGCTTGGTAGAATAGCAGCAGTTAAGATGAACGTTCTACCTAGATTTCTATTTCTGTTTCAAATGATTCCGGTGCTTAAAAATGATAAATATTTGATGGACTGGCAAGCAGGCCTAAATAAATTTATTTGGAGTGGGAAAAAACCAAGAGTTAAATTTAAGATTATGCAAGATGCACGTGAACGTGGTGGCCTTAAAGTTCCAAATCTACGTTTATATTATGAAGCAGCAGCATTGATACAAGTTGGAGATTGGATTGGAACAACCAAAAGAGAGATCTTGAATATAGAAGGCCATGATTTGCAATTTGGATGGCATGCATATCTATTTTATGAAGATAAGAGAGACAGTGTATTTAATAGGCATATTTTAAGACATGCTTTGCTGAAAGTTTGGAAGAAGCACCAGCTTCAACTGGATTACAAAATACCTTTGTGGTTGGTTCTTGGGCATATTTTGCCAAAAATAAAGTCACTCGGGGGGTTGTTGTACAAAGAGATACTTTATATTGATGGGGGCAGTTGGAGTTTGAAGTCTTGGAATACTCTGTTGGAAGATGGAGTCAATATAAATTGGTTGCAGTACTTTCAACTTCAAGCGAGATGGAGAGAAGATCAGAAAACTGGACTAATGCTACATGAAGAGGATTTGGTGACTCAGATAAAATGTAAAGGACCGATGCATATTAAACGATTGTACAATTTACTGTTGGAGAGAGATTCAGAGGGGGAGTTAGTTAAAGATTGTATGATTAAATGGGCACAGAATTTTGACCAACCAGTAATGTTAGAAACATGGGAAAGGATTTGGGTCCAGAATGTTAAATTTACGCAAGCACAGAACCTAAGGGAAAATTTTTACAAAATGTTTTATAGATGGCATCTAGATTCCAAAAAATTATCACGTATGTATCCAAATGTTCAGCCTAAATGTTGGAGGTGTGATTGTTTGGATGCAACATATTTTCATATTTGGTGGACATGCAGGAAGTTGAAACCATTTTGGATTAAACTTTGGTGGGTGATGCAGAATATTTTGAAGAAGAAGTTAGAATTTTCTCCTCAGTTTTTTTTGTTGGGAATAATCAAGGGCTTTTCAGTAAGTGATACTAGATTAATATTGTATATGATTTCTGCAGCTAGATTACTGATAGGCCAATATTGGAAGAAAGACAAAGTGCCTACCATAGAGGAATGGATACTGAAGATGTCTAATCTGGCAGAGATGGCAAAAATTTCTGCATACCTAAAGGAGAGGACCCATGAAGTTTTTGCTAAGGAATGGAGGAAATGGGTTGATTATATGAAGAAGAAATATCAAAGCAAGAAATTTCAATTAGTGCTCAGCTGAATCAGAGTTAGAATGTATTTAAGTAAATGCATGGATAGCTACATGGTTTATTATTATTATTAAATTGAAGAATTTATAATTGATGTATAGTTTAAAATTTAAGATCACCAAACGTTAGTATACTTAAATAATTGTATGAAAGGTACAGTTATATGGTTAATTATCATTTTTAAAATCAAGAGTATATAATTGAAGTATAGATTAAATTTTAAAGAGAATGTAATAAGCTTATCTAGCTAAATTGTTTTAATCTAATATGTCTAGAATTTTCAGTATGTGTAATGTTAGTGAAGTGTTAATAGTTAATTTCTTATTTAAAGGGATCTCGCCTTTAAAGAATGTTGAATATGCTAAGATTAATGTTTGTCAAATAGCGGAAGTCAAGGGAGGGGGGAGGGATAGAAGGGATAGGGTGGGGGGTGGGATAGGGAGGGGGAAGGGGGGGGGGTTTATATTATAAAATGTAATGTAAAACTTTTTCAATAAAAAAAAAAAAAGTTTTCTTTATAGTGGAAAATAAACAATCTCGTAGTCTTCTAAACAGTCCAAGTCTTTACCGGTTAAATCCAAAAAGCTTCTTACCAAACAAACAGCAGTTGGTTCACTCTGATACACAAACCCCGGATGGTAGCAGATCCACCCACACATGCACTCGATGATATCACAATGGCAGCTTATCATCAACTGAATTGTTGTGGCCCCATCCTCTGAGCCTATCCCATTGGAGGAAGGAAGCTCTGAGCAGGAGGAAGAGGAGCCAGCCAGATCTCCCAGCCCCCCCCGCTCTGGCACCATCTCAGGTGCCAGCTGAAAGAGAGCCAAGTAGTGGGGAAACAGGTGTCTCAGATGAGAGTGAGGGAGAGACATCATTCCTGGACGCACGCCAAAGAAGGCGAGATAAACGCTTACAGCAGCTGCGGAGACGCATGAGGGAATAGACCTGAGTCACTGGACTGGAGTCACAGGATCAATGAGTCACTGGACCACACCCAGAGACTATATAATAGACAGGGGGGGGGGGTAATGATCTCTGTGATGAACAAATACTCAATCGGATAGGCATTGGAGTTAATAGCTGAAGCTGATCAGAGACTTTGCTGAATATTTGTTGTGCTTTTCTTT
Organism: Coluber constrictor foxii; assembly: GCA_038048745.1. Lineage (NCBI taxonomy): Eukaryota > Metazoa > Chordata > Lepidosauria > Squamata > Colubridae > Coluber > Coluber constrictor. Next base: position 9,121,978 of record CM075961.1, read on the forward strand.
CGGTGTACTATTAAAGCCCTTGGCAGACGGTGTGCATATCGCTGCCAAGTTTGAGATAAGAACTGTGGAGTGTGCCAAGTGCTTCTTAACCCTCGACTGGCTGTGTTTTTGTGGGTATCTGTAGAGGGGGGACAGATCATGAATACATTACAGTACCTTTCTTAAATACGTTGTTAAATTACAACTAATTACAGCATGACTCAGCATTACAACATGATGCAGCATTAAAACTTAAAGTCACAGAACACATATATTGCCTGGACAACTGTTAGGCCCAAATCATATCCTTACATGCTCCCCTTTGGACAGGCCAGTATATACAGTTTAGATACAATATATACAGTTTAGATCCTTAATCCATAGCTTTCACAACACGCTTTATGTTTGACAGCACCTTGAGCTTTGGTAAAATTATCAGCAATATTGTCTTCCGACATGCAATATTCCAATTTAACCATGTTGCTTTGGATACTTTGGCGAACATTCAGATACCGAATGTCAGTATACTTGGATCTAGTTTTCACTGCTAAATTAGTTGCCATTTTTATAGCAGCTTGGTTGTCCTCATGTATTACAATTGGATAATCCATCTTTAAACCAATATCCATCATTAATTGTTTGTAATATATCAGATCAGTGCATACCAGTGATAGACATGAAAATTCTGCCTCCATAGTAGATAGACTAATATGTTTTTGACGAATTGATTTCCAGCCAATCAAACAATTGCCTAACATTATAGCTATACCCGATGTAGACTTTCTAGTGGTCACATCAGTAGTGAAACTGGCATCAGCATATGCGCTCAGTACTAAATCTTGGTTATCTTCTAGATACAATGCATAATGCATAGTCATTTTTAGATATCTTAGTATACGCTTTGCGGCCTGCCAAAGCCTATCAGTTGGCTCTGCATTATACCTTGCTAATTGGTTTATGCTAAAGGATATATCGGGTCTTGACCAATTGCTGATATAAGATAGACTACCTATAAGAGACTGGTAGATCTCCTTACTAAATTTAGGGCTTTGGATTTCTTTATGGTTAAAATCCTGTGCCATAGGTGTCTTGGCTGGCTTACATAGCTCCATGCCATAACGCTTCAACATCTGGCTAATTTTGCTAGATTGAGATATTTTATAACCTCTAACTGTTTGACTAATATCTAGTCCCAAATAATGCCTGATATTTCCTAAATTTCTGATCTTAAATTTAGTTTGTAACTGGTGAACGATATCTATGGCTTCCTCGTCAGTTTTAGTTATTATAGCTATGTCATCTGTAAACAATAACAAAATGAAACTAACCCATTACTTTCTCTCTTAAAGAGACATTTATCTGCTACACCTTCATGGAAACCGATCTTATTTAGCTCTTTAACTATACATTGGTTCCACTCAAACCCTGATTGTTTCAAACCATAAAGGCTTTTCTTGAGCTTCCAACAATCAGTTTGGTTTTGTGTTTCAACTCCTAAAGGCTTCCTCATATAGATGGTGTGCCTTAATGGAGCATGCAAGTATGCTGTCTCCACATCTATATGGTTAATACTATATTTGTTCTTAGCCGCCCATACTAGCATTGTTCTTAAAGTACTAGCACGTAAACTAGGTGCAAAAACCTCATCGAAATCTTTTTCGGTCTGAGAAAAACCTTGAGCTACAAGGCGAGCTTTATGGGTTACTGTCCCATCTATACTTTTCTTAATTTTGTAAACCCATCTACAACCTATTAATTTCTCACCAGGTGGCAATTTCACATTTTCATAAACATCTAGATCAGTCAATGAATTAATTTCCTTACTCATTGCCTCCTTCCAAGCCTTCTGCTCCTTTTCAGGATAAAGCCTGATATCATCATAACTTGAAGGTTCGATGTTAACTTGGCAAACTACAGTTGCCTTATATCGATCTGGTGGATGCCTTTCCCTAGTAGATCTTCTAGGCAATACAGGACTCATTTCAGATGTTTCAGTTTCATCCTCCCCTAAACCTACTTCCTGTTCCTCAACCTTAATAGAGGATTCTACAGTATCTATATCCTCAGGAATCTCATCAGGGATATGCTCTATACTAACAGTATTATTATCATGTCTGAAATCTGCACACTCTAGTTTATCCCATCCTTCGTGCTCTAGAAATTTAGCACTTGCACTACAGTAAACACTAGTAGTACCCTGTGCCCAAAATCTGAAAGATCTATGATTTGATTCATAGCCAACGAAAAACATTTTTCTGGCTCTTTGTTGATCTTTTCTTCTAACACTAGATGGAATATGTACCCAAGCTGGGGCTCCAAATGTGTGTAAATAACTAAGATTTGGTTTCCTCCCATGCCATAAGGTGAATGGAATCTCACCTGTAGAGGAATGAACCACGTTGTTTACCACATGGTTAGCACACATAACAGCCTCACCCCATAAATTTTCAGGCAAACCAGAATCTGCCAGCATAGTTCTAATCATGGCTTGTAATGTTTGACCTCGTCTCTCAATATAAGAATTATGTTGTGGTCTGTATGGCGCAGACCATTTATGCTGGATCCCTGCATCCTGCAAAAACTTTTCTAACCTTTGGTTAGTGAATTCTGTACCATTATCGGTCACTAAGCATTTAACTTTAAATTTCTGTTTCCTTTCCACAAAACGCAGCCAGTTGTTTATATGCCGGAATGTTTCACATTTTGTTTTCATAAGATAACAGAATCCATATCTTGAATAATGGTCTACTATGCTTAGAATATAGCAGGCACCTCCTATACTGGGTTTCTTGGGTCCAGTTAGGTCTATAAACACTACCTCTAACAGCTTTGTAGTTTTAAAACCATTAACACGGTTTGCTGGTGTAACCCTACTTTTTTGCTGACTACAGGCATTACAGTTCAGATATTTACTACATGCTTGTAGTTTTACCCCTTCCGATAATTGCACTGTCTTCTTTATCGTCCTGAAATTCAAGTGCCCAAGTCTCCGATGTAACAGATGAATACATTAATCATGTGGTTTAACATTCTTATAAATAGACTTAGACTTAGCCACCAATACTGGGTTCTCCCTTAAAATGAATAAATCATTTTCTAAACTTGCAGTAACAACCTTGCCATCTTTTTCTATAAGACACTTATCATGTTTAAATGTTACTGTAAACCCAAATTGTACTAAAGATTTAACAGATAATAAATTGAATTTTAAACCAGGAATATATAACATAGGCAATGGTTCATTACTAAATGACCAACGAGCAACACCCTTTCCAGCTACCTTAACCTTCCAGCCATTTGCTAGTTTAACATGTTGGTTACTCTTCTCCATTTTAACAAAACATTTTCTATTTCTAGTAATAGATTGAGAAGCACCACTATCAACAACCCAACAATCCTGGTTAACATCAGTAGTTAAACTAGATATAGCTAAAGTACAACCCTTTTTGGGTCTACTATTGTCCCTAACAGGCATTTTCTTATTTTTCTTATTTTTACAATACTTAGCTATATGTCCTTTAGCCCCACAAGCAAAACAACGTTTTACAAAATAAGCAGTTGAGTACATTTTATCTTCTTTTGGTTGTTGCACTCTCAACTGATCCCTTTCTTGTCTTCTTTTGGATTCTTCCAACAACCTACCAGTTATGCCAGCCAATGTCAGTTCATCTCTGGACAAAACCTCTAACGAAGAAACAAAGTTGTCATAACTATTGTCCAAAGAAGAAAGAATTATGTAAACTTGTTGTAGTTCAGAGAAAACAAGTTCCTTTTCATACAGCTCCTGGAAAATTCTGGTCATGGATTCCAAATGAGCCATCATATCTCCCCCTTTAAGAAGATGTTGGTTAAATAATTTCCGTGTGAGATATATATGAGCACCCACAGAGTCACGAACATATAGTCTCTTCAACTTGGTCCAACACCTAGCAGCAGACTCTTCGCCACGGATATGGACAAGCTGCTGGTCACCCAGTGTCAGTCCAATAATACAGAGAGCTCGTTCATTGTCTCTGTTAAACTTGGTTAATTGCTTGGCATCTTCTTCATCAGCACGATCCCATGCTGTTACATCCGGTGGATTATTAACTATGTCCCACAGTCCTTCTCTACGCAAAAGTAGACTACATTTTGTAGACCAGGATACATAGTTTGTTCCGTCCAGCCGGGTTATCATGGAAAAATTTGCTGCTTGTTCTAGTGCCATCTTCACTTAGATTGTTTATCACAAACACAGTTTGTACTACTCACAAACTCAAACAAGCTCTCAGTGTAACTCTGAAAAAATCCTAGTTAGTTCTGGTTGGTCCTGGTTGGCCCTGGGCCCATAACCAATGTTAAGGATATTGTTGTTGTGTAACAACTAGCAGAGTAAAGTGCACAGAGAAACGTTGCTGAGAGCAATGAGATAGGAGATACATACAAACTGGTGTTATCAAAAGTTTTCTTTATAGTGGAAAATAAACAATCTTGTAGTCTTCTAAACAGTCCAAGTCTTTACCGGTTAAATCCAAAAAGCTTCTTACCAAACAAACAGTAGTTGGTTCACTCTGATACACAAACCCCGGATGGTAGCAGATCCACCCACACACGCACTCGATGATATCACAATGGCAGCTTATCATTATTATTATTATTATTATTTATTAGATTTGTATACCGCCCTTCTCCTTGCGGACTCAGGGCGGTGGACAGCCAAGTAAAAAACAATACACAAAAGTTAAAAATTTCTTAAAAAAGCATATAACCCTGGCTAAGAAATTAAAACCATTAAATATTAAAATACCCAACCATAAAATACAAAACTTTAAAAATTTAAAAAACTTTAAGGGGGTCAGGCTAGACCAGCAAGCCGAAAGAGATGGGTTTTCAGGGCCCGACGAAAAGTCCGGAGGTCGGGAATTCTTCTCAGTTCTGGAGGGAGATCGTTCCAGAGGGAGGGGGCTGCCACAGAGAAAGCCCTCCCCCTGGGGGTCGCCAGCCGACATTGTCTGGCTGACGGCACCCTGAGGAGACCCTCTCTGTGGGAGCGCACCGGCCGGTGGGAGGCTATTGGTGGCAGAAGGCGGTCCCGTAAGTACCCTGGCCCTAAGCCATGGAGCGCTTTAAAGGTGGTCACCAACACCTTGAAACGCACCCGGAAGTCCACCGGCAGCCAATGCAGCTCGCGCAGGAGAGGTGTCACGTGGGAGCGTCCCGTCGCTCCCATAATCCCCCGCGCGGCCGCATTCTGCACCAGTTGGAGCCTCCGGGTGCACCCCAAGGGGAGCCCCATGTAGAGAGCATTGCAGTAGTCCAGGCGAGAGGTGACGAGTGCCTGAGTGACTGTGCGTAAGGAGTCCCGATCTAGAAAGGGCCGCAACTGGCGTATCAGGCGCACCTGATAAAAAGCTCCCCTGGCCACAGCTGTCGTGTGATCCTCCAAAGACAGCCGTGGGTCCAGGAGGACGCCCAAGTTGCGTACCCTTTCCGTGGGGGCCAATGATTCGCCCCCAATAACCAGCGATGGTGTCAGCTGGCTATATCGGGACGCCGGCAGCCACAGCCACTCGGTCTTGGAGGGGTTGAGTCGAAGCCTGTTTCTCCCCATCCAGGCCCGCACGGCTTCAAGGCACTGGGACATCACTTCCACGGCATCGTTGGGGTGGTCTGGGGTGGAAATGTACAGCTGCGTATCATCAGCGTACTGATGGAACTCCACCCCAAAACCACGGATGATCTCACCCAGCGGCTTTACATAAATGTTGAACAGGAGGGGCGAGAGGACCGATCCCTGCGGCACCCCACACACCAGGCGCCTCGGGGTCGACCGCTGCCCCCCTGTCAACACAGATTGTGACCGGTCGGAGAGGTAGGAGGAGAACCACCGTAAGACGGTGCCTCCCACCCCCAGTCCCTCCAACCGGCGCAACATGATACCATGGTCGATGGTATCAAAAGCCGCTGAGAGGTCTAATAACACCAGGATAGAGGAATAACCCCTACCCCGGGCCAGCCAGAGATCATCCACCAACGCGACCAATGCCGTTTCGGTGCTGTAACCAGACCTGAAGCCGGACTGGAGCGGGTCTAAATAGACAGCTTCATCCAGGTACCGAGGGAGCTGCCATGCAACCACACTCTCAACAACCTTCGCTAAAAAGGGAAGGTTGGAGACTGGACGATAGTTAGCTAAAATAGCCGGGTCCAGGGAGGGCTTCTTGAGGAGGGGCCTCACCACCGCCTCCTTCAAGGATTCATCAACTGAATACATTACAGTACCTTTCTTAAATACGTTGTTAAATTACAACTAATTACAGCATGACTCAGCATTACAACATGATGCAGCATTAAAACTTAAAGTCACAGAACACATATATTGCCTGGACAACTGTTAGGCCCAAATCATATCCTAACACATACGCCCATACAAATCCAGATGGCTCAATATCTGACTTAGAAAGATGGATACCCTGTCTGCACTGCCGTCGAACAAAGCCTGTATGGGGGGTGGTCCCCACTGTTGGTATTGCTGCGGGCCGCCAACTCCCGGTGACCACAAGGGGGGGGATACCCCACTCCCCTCCCTCCGAACATGTCCCTATCATCCACTCGACTCTGCTCAGCATGACCCCTTGTACCTCCCTGACCGCTGCCTCGTTGGCCCGCCTGACATGGAGGATTCCGTTGTTCTCCTGCTGAATATGTTCTGCCCCCTTGTGGACTGGATTCTGTCACCCTACCCTGCTTTCTGACCTTATCTGGCCTGAACTTAGGACTCGCCAAACGGAACCATGGTTCAGCTCCCTGTCTGCCTTGCCACGGGCTACCACCATCCCCTCCTTCCACCCAGGGCTGCCACGAAACAGCGTCACGAAAACTGCTCTCTCCAAATTTCTCCCTAAGCACCTCTAAAGTTGAGGCCCCAAGGCCGCCAGATGAATAAGTCCACTCCCCTTTGTCGTCTTCTATCCATTTCCGCTCTCTCCAGCCTTGAAACGGACCCTCAGGGCGATATGGAGTCTGTGTTTTCTTGGCCCCTTTCAACGCTGGGCTAAGCCACCACTCCCCTGAAGCACATTTCTCCTCGGCTGTAATGGCTGAGCTCTTCTCCCCCAGCTCATCTCCACGTGGAGCTTTCCTTTCCTTCTGTCGGACCACCGGCGGCTCTGCATCCTTATTTCCCTCCAACAACTCCAAAACAGCTGTCGTGTCCTCAGCCACTGCGCCCCCTGCGCTGTCCCCTGCTCCATCGGGCCTCTCCCCCATCGTTCTTTCAGCCATCCCACAACGAGAAGGGAAAGGGGGGGGGGACGAATGAAAAAGTGCGATGCTGACTTTCTCTTAGACCTCGCAATGCTCCCAGGCACTCCAATAAACCTCGCTGCAGTCAGAAGACGATTACTCAGGTTAGGCTTTATTTCATTGTCTCTGGTAGCTGCAGAAAATTTCTTTACTGCTCTGGGTTTTTTCATCACCCTGGAATGTCGAGCAGAGGTGCTCTCGACAATAGCATTGTTTAACATCTATCTACAAAAATTTGTGTTGCAGTAGAAATAGAGTTGGTAAAAAGTAATCTAGGCAAACTGGTGTTGCGGTAGAAATAGCATTGGTAAAAAGGTCGTTTACAGAAACTCGTGTTGCAGTAGAAATAAAAGTGGTAAAACATAATCTACGCAAACCTGTGTTGGGGTAGAAATAGAATTGGTATAAAGTTCGTCTACACAAATTCGTGTTGAGGTAGAAAAAGAATTGGTAAAATGGTCGTGTACACAAACTGATGTTACAGTAGAAATAGAATTAGTAAAAAGTAATCTACGGAAACCCGCATTGCGGAAGAACCAGATTTACCAAAAAGTAATCTACGCAAACTCGTGTTGCAAAAGAAATAGCATTGTTAAAAATTAATCTACGCAAACTCTTGTTGCGGTAGAATTAGAATTGGTAAAAAGTAAGCTAAGAAAACTCGTTTTGTGGTAGAAGTAGAATTGGTAACAAGTAATCTACAGAAACTCGAGTTGCGGTAGAAATAGAATTGCTAAAAAGTAATCTACGCAAACTCGTGTTGCGGTAGAAATAGAATTGGTAAATATTAATCTACGCAAACTCTTGTTGCGGTAGAATTAGAATTGGTAAAAAGTAAGCTAAGAAAACTCGTTTTGTGGTAGAAGTAGAATTGGTAACAAGTAATCTACAGAAACTCGAGTTGCGGTAGAAATAGAATTGCTAAAAAGTAATCTACGCAAACTCGTGTTGCGGTAGAAATAGAATTGGTAAATATTAATGTACGCAAGCTCTTGTTACGGTAGAAATATCATTGGTAAAAAGATTGTTTATACAAACTCGTGTTGCGATAGAAATAGCATTGGTAAAAAGGCTGTCTACACAATCTCGTGTTGCGGTAGAACTAGAATTAGCAAAAAGTAATCTACGCAAAATGGTGTTGCAGTAGAAATACAATTGGTAAAAAGGTTGCTTACATAAAATCGTGTTGCAGTAGAAATAGAAGTGGTAAAATGGTCGTGTACACAAACTGATGTTACAGTAGAAATAGAATTAGTAAAAAGTAGTTTACACAAACTCGTGTTGCGGTAGAAATGACATTGGTAAAAAAGTCGTCTACATAAATTCCTGTTGCGGTTGAAATAGAATTGGTAAAAAGTAATTTAGGCAAACTCGTGTTGCAAAAGAAATAGCATTGTTAAAAATTAATCTACGCAAACTCTTGTTGCGGTAGAATTAGAATTGGTAAAAAGTAAGCTAAGAAAACTCGTTTTGTGGTAGAAGTAGAATTGGTAACAAGTAATCTACAGAAACTCGAGTTGCGGTAGAAATAGAATTGCTAAAAAGTAATCTACGCAAACTCGTGTTGCGGTAGAAATAGAATTGGTAAATATTAATCTACGCAAACTCTTGTTGCGGTAGAATTAGAATTGGTAAAAAGTAAGCTAAGAAAACTCGTTTTGTGGTAGAAGTAGAATTGGTAACAAGTAATCTACAGAAACTCGAGTTGCGGTAGAAATAGAATTGCTAAAAAGTAATCTACGCAAACTCGTGTTGCGGTAGAAATAGAATTGGTAAATATTAATGTATGCAAGCTCTTGTTACGGTAGAAATATCATTGGTAAAAAGATTGTTTATACAAACTCGTGTTGCGATAGAAATAGCATTGGTAAAAAGGCTGTCTACACAATCTTGTGTTGCGGTAGAACTAGAATTAGCAAAAAGTAATCTACGCAAAATGGTGTTGCAGTAGAAATACAATTGGTAAAAAGGTTGCTTACATAAAATCGTGTTGCAGTAGAAATAGAAGTGGTAAAATGGTCGTGTACACAAACTGATGTTACAGTAGAAATAGAATTAGTAAAAAGTAGTTTACACAAACTCGTGTTGCGGTAGAAATGACATTGGTAAAAAAGTCGTCTACATAAATTCCTGTTGCGGTTGAAATAGAATTGGTAAAAAGTAATTTAGGCAAACTCGTGTTGCGGTAGAAATACCATTGGTAAAAAGGTTGTCTATACAATATCATGTTGCGGTAGAATTAGAATTGGTAAAAAGTAATCTACGCAAAGTCGCGTTGCAGTAGAAATAGCATTTTTAAAAAATAACCTACACCAACACATGTTGCAGTACAACTAGACTTGGTAAAAAGTAATCTACGCAAACTCGTTTTGCGGTAGATTTAGGATTGAAAAAAGTTTGTCTACCAAACTCGTTTTGCGGTAGAAATAGAATTGGTAAAAAGGTATCTACGCAAACTGGTGTTGCGGTAGAAATAGCATTGGTATAAAGGTCATCTAAAGAAACTCGTGTCGTGGTAGAAATAGAATTGGTAAAAAGTAATCTAGGAAAACTCGTTTTGCGGTAGGAATAGAATTGATAAAAAGTAATCTACCGAAACCCGTGTTTCAGTAGAAATAGAATTGATAAAAAGATTATTTTAAAAAATCGTATTGCAGTAGAACTAGTATTGGTAAAAAGGAATCTACGCAAACCCGTGCTGTGGTAGAAATAGGAGTACTAAGAAGCCAACTCATGTTGTGGTAGAAATAGAATTTATTTATTTTTTATTATTTATTATTTCAATTTATATACCGCCCTTCTCCCCAAGGGGACTCAGGGCGGTGAACAGCCAAATTAAAACACATATAATACAAATATTAAAAAAGTTTAAAATTAAATTAAATCATTGGCGTCGCAATATAAAAATCTCAAATCTACAAGTTAAAATAACCCAATTTAAAACCCAAAAATTGATAATATCAAAAGTTAAAAAACCCCATTAAAACCAATCAAGCTAGGCCGGCTTGTTGAAATAAGTAAGTCTTAAGGGCCTTTCGGAAAGTGCAGAGGTCCGGGATCAATTGAATTTCAGGAGGTAGCTCGTTCCACAGGGCGGGTGCCCCCACAGAGAAGGCTCTCCCCCTGGGGGCCACCAGCCGACATTGCTTGATGGCACCCTGAGGAGGCCCTCTCCGTGTGAGCGTACTGGCCGGTGGGAGGTTATCGGTAGCAGCCGGCGGTCTCGCAAATACCCCAGCCCTATGCCATGGAGCGCTTTAAAGGTGAGAACCAACACCTTGAAGTGCACCCAGAAGACCACCAGAAGCCAGTGCAGCTCGCGTAGGAGAGGTGTCACGTGGAAGCACCTTGTCGCTCCCATAATCACCCGCGCAGCTGCATTCTGGACCAGTTGGAGCCTCCGGGTGCACCCCAAGGGGAGCCCCATGTAGAGAGCGTTACAGTAGTCCAGGCGAGATGTGACGAGTGCATGAGTGACTGTGCACACGGAGTCCCTATCCAGAAAGGGGCACAACTGGCGCATCAGGCGAACCTGATAGAAGGCCCCCCTGGACACGGCCGCCATATGCCCTTCCAAGGACAGACGTGAGTCCAGGAGGACACCCAAGTTGCGAACCCCCTCTGTGGGGGCCAATGACTCACCCCCAATAGCCAGAGATGGCACCAGCTGGCTATACCAGGACGCCGGCATCCACAGCCACTCGGTCTTGGAAGGGTTGAGACGAAGCCTGTTCCTCCCCATCCAGACCCGCAGGGCTTCAAGGCACTGGGACATCACTTTGAGGGCATCATTGGGGTGGTCAGGGGTGGAAATGTACAGCTGAGTATCATCAGCGTACAGTTGGCAACTCACCCCAAAACCACGGATGATCTCGCCCAGCGGCTTCACATAAATGTTGAACAGGAGCGGCGAGAGGACCGACCCTTGCGGCACCCCGCAAATGAGGCGCCTCGAGGTCCACCTCTGCCCCCCTGCCAACACAGACTGCGATCGGTCGGAGAGATAGGAGGAGAACCACCGCAACACGGTGCCTCCCACCCCCAAACCCCCCAACCGATGCAGCATGATACCATGGTCGATGGTATCAAAAGCTGCTGAGAGATCTAACAGGACCAGGACAGAGGAGCAACCCCTGTACCCAGGTCTGAAGCCGGACTGGCACGGATCTAGATAGACGGTTTCATCCAGGTACTGTGGGAGCTGTCGCGCAACCACACTCTCAACAATCTTCGCAATGAAGCGAAGGTTGGAGACAGGACAAAAATTTGCCAAAACAGCCGGGTCCAGAGAAGGCTTCTTGAGGAGGGACCTCACCACCGCCTCTTTCAAGGTGGCAGGCAAGAAACCCTCACTCAAAGAAGCATTTATAATCCTCTGGAGCCAGCCTCGTGTAACTTCCTGAGTGGCCAGTACCAGCCAGGAAGGACACGGGTCCAATAAACATGTGGTTGCGTTTAGTCTCCCCAGAATCCTGTCCACGTCCTCAGAAGTCACAGGATCGAACTCATCCCAGATAACGTTCTCAAGACCGGCCTCAGTCACCTCGTCGGAATCTACCCAGTCAGAGCCCAAGCCTTCCCGAATCTGAGTGACTTTATCGTGCAGATAATGTGCAAAATCCTCAGCCCGCCCTTGCAAGAGGTCCTCCCGTGTTCCCTGATGTAGGAGGGAGCGGGTCACTCTAAACAAGTCGGCTGGATGGTTATCTGCCAATGCAATAAGAGCGGAAAAGTAATTACACTTTGCCGATTTTATCACCACCAAATAGGTCCTAACATGGGACCTAACTAGTGTTTGGTCGGATTCAGATTGACTCGCCCTCCAACCACTCTCTAGGCGTCTTTTCCGGTGCTTCATCTCCCTCAACTCCTCAGAAAACCAAGGAGCTGGGCAGATTCAGCACCGGGTCAGAGGCCGCAAAGGCACGACTCGGTCCAGGGCATCGGCGGCCATCCTATCCCAGGCGGCCACCAGGCCCTTGGCCGAATCATGAGCCAGAGTTTCGGGCACTGGCCCAAGCTCCCTCTGGAACCTATCAGGATCCATCAGGCGCCTGGGGCGGAACCACCTAATCGGTTCCGCCTCCCTGCGGCGGGGTTCGGCGGTCAGAAAGTCTAGCCTCAGGAGAGAATGACAGGGGTTCAATGACTATATCCCCAACATCTAGGCCATTCAACCAGTGACCAGAGACAAAAACTAAGTCCAGAGTGTGTCCTCCTGTGTGAGTAGGGCCAAGAATTAGTTGTGTCAGGTCCATGGCTGTCATGGAAGCCATAAACTCCCGAGCCAACCCAGACGCCTCACCGACAGACGGCAAGTTGAAATCCCCCATGACCAAAGGCTGGGGGTGTCAACCGCCACCCCGGCAATAACGTTGAGAAGCTTGGGCAGGGCCGCTGTCACGTGGCAGGGAGCCAGGTACGTGATCAGCAAGCCCACCTGCACACCATGGCCCCACTTCACCAGGAGAGACTCACATCCGGCTATCTGAGGTACAGTGGTCTCCCTTGGCTCAAAACTTTCCTTTATAACAACCGCCACCCCCCCCACCCCTACCCCGGGCCCTTGGCTGATGAAATGTGCGGAAACCTGGTGGGCACATCTCTACGAAGGGAACCCCCCCCTCTTGGCCCAACCAGGTCTCCGTAATACCTGCCAGGTCCACACACCCCTCTTGAATAAGGTCACAAATGAGGGGGGCCTTATTAACCACGGACCTGGCATTACACAGCATCAGCCACAGGCCCGGACACCGCAACTCTGGACAACTCGGGGAGCGAGAAGAGTCCCGAGGGCCGAGGCACACCACCGCTTGAAGACAGCAGCTGCATGCCCCCAACACATGATACGGCCCCCTGCTCCCGCCATATCTGCCCCTCCCAACCATGGCTCTGATGGGATCACCCTCCTTCCCCTCAGCGATGAGCTCCTCCTCATCCCGTCCCCCGCCTCCTGTTACAAGCCCCTGTGACGAGCTCAGCCTATAGCCCTCCCTCCCCTCCCTCTTCGGAAACCCGTTTTTTTGTAGAAATAGAATTGATAAAAAGATTATTTTAACAAATCGTATTGCAGTAGAACTAGTATTGGTAAAAAGGAATCTACGCAAACTCGTGCTGTGGTAGAAATAGAATTGGTATAAATGTCGTCTAAAGAAACTCGTGTTGCGGTAGAAATAAAATTCATAAAAAGTAATCTGCGGAAACCTGTGTTATGGTAGAAATAGAAGTACTAAAAAGCAAACTCGTGTTGCAGTAGAAATAGACTTGGTAAAAATTAATTTACGCAAACTTATGTTGCGGTAGAAAGTGGATTGATAAAAAGTAATCTACGCAAATTCATGTTGCGGTAGAAATAGAATTGGTAAAAAGTAATCTAGGAAAACTCGTTTTGCAGTAGGAATAGAATTGATAAAAAGTAATCTATGGAAACCCGTGTTTCGGTAGAAATAGAATTGATAAAAGGATTATTTTAAAAAACCGTATTGCAGTAGAACTAGTATTGGTAAAAAGGAATCTACGCAAACTCGTGCTGTGGTAGAAATAGGAGAACTAAGAAGCCAACTCGTGTTGTGGTAGAAATAGAATTGGTAAAAAGTCATTTAGGCAAACTGGTGTTGCGCTAGAAATAGCATTGGTAAAAAGGTCGTTTGCAGAAACTCGTGTTGCAGTAGAAATAAAAGTAAAACGTAATCTATGCAAACCTGTGTTGGGGTAGAAATAGAATTGGTAAAAAGCAAGCTTGTCTTGCGGTAGAAATAGCATTGGCAAAAAGTAATCTACGCAAATTCATGTTGCGGTAGCAATAGAATTGGTAAAAAGGTATCTATGAAAACTCGTGTTGCGGTAGAAATAGAATTGGTAAAAATTAATCGATGGAAACTTGTGTTGCGGTAGAAATGGCATTGGTAAAAAGTAATATAGGCAAACTGGTGTTGTGGTAGAAATACCATTGGTAAAAGGTTGTCTATACAATAACGTGTTGCGGTAGAATTAGAATTGGTAAAAAGTAATCTACGCAATGTCGTGTTATGGTAGAACTAGAATTGGTAAAAAGTAATCTAGGAAAACTCGTTTTGCGGTAGGAATAGAATTGATAAAAAGTAATCTACGGAAACCTGTGTTTCGGTAGAAATAGAATTGATAAAAGGATTATTTTAAAAAACCGTATTGCAGTAGAACTAGTATTGGTAAAAAGGAATCTACGCAAACTCGTGCTGTGGTAGAAATAGGAGTACTAAGAAGCCAACTCGTGTTGCGGTAGAAATAGCATTGGTAAAAAGGTCGCTTACAGAAACTCGTGTTGCAGTAGAAATAGAAGTGGTAAAACGTAATCTACGCAGTCGTGTTGGGGAAAATATAGCATTATTTAACAGCTATCTACAAAAACTCGTGTTGCGGTAGAAATAGAGTTAGTAAAAAGTAATCTAGGCAAACTGGTGTTGCGGTAGAAATAGCATTGGTAAAAAGGTCGTTTACAGAAACTCATGTTGCAGTAGAAATAAAAGTGGTAAAACATAATCTACGCAAACCTGTGTTGGGGTAGAAATAGAATTGGTATAAAGTTTGTCTACACAAATTCGTGTTGAGGTAGAAAAAGAATTGGTAAAATGGTCGTGTACACAAACTGATGTTACGGTAGAAATAGAATTAGTAAAAAGTAATCTACGGAAACCCGCATTGCGGAAGAACCAGATTTACCAAAAAGTAATCTACACAAACTCGTGTTGCAGAAGAAATAGCATTGGTAACAAGTAATCTACGGAAACTCGTGTTACCAATTCTATTGCTACCGCAACATGAATTTGCGTAGATTACTTTTTGCCAATGATATTTCTACCACAACACGAGTTTGCGTACATTAATTTTTACCAATTCTATTTCTACCGCAACACAAGTTGGCTTCTTAGTACTCCTTTTTTTAAAAAAAATTTTTTTCAAAACAAACTTTATTTAACTTTCAAATGTATACAAAAACAGATAAAAACCATATTAAAATATCCATGTCCATAAATCGTAGTCAATGATTAAATTCGTTTCTACTCTCTTAAGTATCTATATGTGATTACTATACATATACACATATATATACATACATTATACCATTCATTGCTTGTCCCATTTTCATCCACATGCCTTTTGTCGGTGAAGTCATCATGGGTACTTATATAAGGTTATCATACAAATACCTTTCCAATTTTCATTCTTAATTTACCATTCACTAAGAGTATAATAACATATATTGCTCGTTCAAATTAGCTTTCATATTCAATTAAAAGTATCATTATCCATTTTGTCTTTGTTTGATCCAATCGTACCATCTATCCCATACCCTAGAATATTTTGAGCTTTCCTCATTTTTTAATTTCTGCGTTAATTGATCCGATTCCGCACACAAATATATCTTTTGTATTACTTGCTGATCGTTTGGCAAATATTCCTTCTTCCATACTTGTGCATTCGCTATTCTCGCCGCTGTAATTATGTGGTGTATTAAGTATATCTTTTCTTTTCTAATGTTTTGTTTGTAAATTCGTAATAAAAATATCTTGGGGTCTAGTTCAATTTCTTCTCCTACTATTTGTATTATCCACGTTCTAATTTTCTCCCAGTATGCCTTAGTTTTGGGGCATAGCCACCACATATGGTAAAAAGTTCCTCTAGCCTGTTTGCACTTCCAGCATTCTGAGTCTAAGTTGGGATACATTTGTGCTAGCCTCGACGGGGGTAAGTGCCATCTATACCATATCTTATATTGGTTTTCTTTATAACTTACCGATTTTGTCATTTTAATATTATTTTCCCAAATTCTTTCCCACTCTTCTAATTGGATATTTCCGCCTATGTTTTTGTTCCAGGCAATCATCTGCCCTTTAATTAAATTCTTACTCAATTCCAATTCTAATAAATATTTATATATTTTAGATATCGTCTTCCCTTCTTTTGTTTCCATAATTTTGTCTAATCTATTTGGGTTTAACTCAACTCCTCCTTCATCCCTATCTTTTCTGTATCTATTTTGTATTTGAAGGTAGGGCCACCAATCTAATTTTATTCCCCCATCTCTGAGTTCCTGGCGCATTTTTAATATCCCGTCTGAGTCTAATATGTCTCGGTATTGTATTGAAGGAGAGGCCCTCTAATGGTATCTTGAGGGTCTTATGTATCCTGAAGGCCTTACATATAACCCCATTTATACTTTTCATTGCACTCTTGTATCAAAGATATAATCATAATGCCCTTTCTCTTACTTCTGTACGCCTAAAGGGAACTTGACATTTGAAGCCTTCTGTTGTAACCATTATAACCACAAGATGTACCAGGTTGTTATTGTGTGTGGCCGTTGTATGCCCTATAGTACTAACTGGAATATATTAAGTAAGATGTATTGAGTAAGACTATACCCATATATGGAATATGTATCACAAAACTAAGAACTTCTGCTTTTGTACTTTTCCAGTGAATCATACATAAAATTATTTGTTTGTATACGTATTGTATTATCTGTAGGCGGAACTGAATTATACTATGTCACTGTAAGATTTCAAAATCTATAAAATCTGCCTTAGGGCGTAGCCCGGGGTTCAGTCTTTGCCAGGCTACTACACTGAACCTATTGCTAGCAATATTCAATAAAAACCTGTATTCTCTGGATCTCTGTGGTCTTGCCTCTTGACTAATTGGCGGGAACTAATTGGGATTGGCAAATCCCGCTTCATTTCTGGCGAGCCAGCCAGGAGGCCAACGGAATTTTTAGTTTCCTCTGGACCGTCACCACGCTGTGGGAGGGTCTCGGAGGCTCGGGGAACCATCCCAGGCGCCATCGGATACTTTTTGTTCCGAGGGACTTCCCAGTGGAGCCGGCCCCTTTCGCAGCATCGGTTGACGCTTCCAAGAACCACTTGAGGGAGACCAAGAGACCAGGTCCACTACAATCCAGCTGGAAGGAGAAGAGAAGACGCCTGCAGGCAAGTAACTGAGTCCCTAGGGGAGGGACGTAACCACTAGCCTGTAAACAGGTAAGAGTGGGGGGAAGGCCTGATCACCCTTCCCTAAAGGTTAAAGGTGGGAAGTTTGTCTTGTATGACAGGTGCAAGGTGCACCCTTCCCTAAAGGTTAAAGGTGGGAGGTTTGTCCTGACTGACAAGTGTGAGTGTTCCCCGCGGTTCTGACCAGTGACCGTCGAGAGTCCGGGACTGGCAGCCGGGGAAGTGTGATTGTGATCCCTTGATGTTTCTCTGAGAAGAAAGGACCCCTTACCTTCTTCTCAAATCCTTTTTCCTATTTGTCTTGTCTGGTGCCCTGGGAGGAAAATGGGTGGAGGAGGAAGTACCCCACTCACCCCTTTGGCATGTATGTTACAACATTTTAAGGATGCCTACATTAGCCAAGACTACGGCATAAGGTGGAGCAGGCAAAGGTTACGGGTTTTCTGTGAGGTGGACTGGCCAGACTTTAGAGTTGACTGGCCAGTAACAGGGTCATTGGACCCAGAGATCGTACTGCGAGTACACCAGAGGGTTTTCCACCCCACCAAAGGACACCCTGACCAAGCCCCCTATATCGATGTCTGGCTTAATCTGGTGCAACACCCCCCTCCGTGGCTACAAAAATGCAAAGCCACAAGGTGCAGGTTGCTAGTCTCATGCACCTTGCCACACAAGAAGGGAAAGACCATGGTCCCAATCCTCCCTAGCTGCCCTGAGGAACTACCCAGTCCACCGCCATATGTCCCTCACGGGGATGGGCAAATAAGCCCCAGGGCAAGTTCCTCAGCGTCCAGCAGCACAGGGGTTGGGGCTGGTACCTTTCTGCGAGCCTTGGATGACATGGGCATCCAAGACTCTCCTGGGGTGCTTACCCCAGTTGACCGCTCTGCCCAAACCAGCCCGGATGGAGCGGGCCAGGGGGCCCGCCCAAAGGAGCAAGAAGCTCAGAAAAGCGAGCAGATAACCCCCTCAAGTGATGAATTAGAAGGAGCAGTAGGGGGAGAATCACTGCCCTTTGGGAAAAGGGAAGGCCCCATAGCCGACCGAACTCGCTCTAAGAATGCCACACAGAGTGAGGAAGCTGATCCGTCTGACGACGGAGTGGCATTTCTGAACCCCCTCAGGAGGGTGGATCAGTCTGTGATTGAACCAAACAGAGAGCCCGTGATTGTCTCTGTGTTTCAACACGTCCCTTTCACTTCATCGGACCTTTTAAATTGGAAAATGCATTATGGTCCGTTTAGTGACAAACCATCAGAAGTCACTGATTTGATCAAAACTATCGTAGATACCCATAATCCAACTTGGCGAGATCTGCGACAGTTGATGGGTACCATCTTTAATCCAGAGGAGAGGGAAAAGATTCGGAATGCGGCCCTTAAAATTTTAAAAGGAACTATGCCAGCCCAAAATATGACCTTTGATCGCTGGGTGGCTACAAATTTCCCCTCCGAGGATCCAAGATGGGACCCCTATAAGATGGAGGACCTCAGGTCCCTCCAGGATTACCAACGCCTTGTTGTACAGGCAATCCAGGCGGCAGGGAAACCCACCACCAACATGTCAAAGCCCTCTTTGGTGATCCAAGGTGCTGATGAAGCTCCGGAAGCCTTCTATGCCCGGTTGTTAGATGCCTACCGCATGTACACACCCATCGACCCCACGCAACCTGAAAATGCTCGCATGTTAGCAATGGCCTTCATTTCTCAATCCGCCCCTGACATACGGCGGAAATTGCAGAAGCTGGAGGGAGCTCTTGGAAAATCAATGAGTGAACTGATGGAAGTTGCAAGGAAGGTTTTTGCTAACAGAGATAAGATTGAGGAAAAGAGGCAGGAGCAGAAAATGCATAAGAAAGCAGAACTGCTCGCCGCTGCCCTGATGGGCATGCCTGCGGCCCGGGGTGGGCAGTGGATGGGTAAAGGCTCAAGGGGCCAGGGGTCAGGGGGACCTCTGGGACGGAGAGGGGGCCAGGGGTCAGGGGGACCCCTAGCACGTAACCGGAACCAGGGGTCAGGGGGACCCCTGGGACAGAACCGGGGCCAGGGGTCAGGGGGACCCCTGGGGCCCAACCAGTGTGCCATATGTAAAAGGACTGGCCACTGGAAGGGTGAATGCCCCGACAGGGAAATGGAACGTGTCAATGAAGGGAACCAGGGTGGCTTTGCCAGAGAAGGCCGAGGTGGACGAGGCAGACCATTTCGAGGGAGGGGACGTGGGTCGTTCAACACCCCCCTCATTGGTCTGGCCGAAGTCGAGGAATGGGAGTGAAATAGACCGGGTTCAGCCCGCCTCCCAGAACCTATGGTCAATTTAACTATCGGAGGCAAGCCCATTTCTTTCCTAGTTGACACGGGGGCCACCCGATCCGTCATAACCAAACCCTTGGCCAAGCCCTCCCCACATTCCATCACGGTCCAGGGGGCCACAGGCCACCCAATTCAACGCCCTTTCCTCAACCCCCTAACTTGCCACACTGGGGGTAAAATAATAACCCATCAATTTGTGTACATGCCTGAGTGCCCCCTTCCTCTTATGGGACGAGACTTGCTATGTAAATTGCGGGCTCAGATTTCTTTTGACCAAGATGGGTCTGCTACCTTGACATATGGCAAGGTCTCTATGGATGTCCCACAGGAGGAAGCATGGCGCCTAATGGCCTTGCAGGAAATTGAAGGGAATACCGGATGGGAGGATTTTAATGTCCCTTTGCTGTGGGCAGAGGACAACCCCCCCAGTTTTGCTAGCCATCAGACACCCATCATTGTCGAGGAGCTCCCTGCCAAAACTCCAGTTCGCCTTCGTCAGCGGGCCTACCCTAGGCACATTATGCAAGCTATCCAAGAAGTCATTGATCTTTATCTGGCTCATGACATTCTGGTCCCTACTGAATCGGCCTGGAACACCCCTATTTTGCCCATTCCAAAGGGGGATGGCCGCTTCCGCCCGGTTCAGAATCTAAAGCCGGTTAATTGCGCAACAGTGACCATCCATCCTTTGGTCCCGAACCCTTACGTAATTCTGGGATTAATCCCCCAGACTGCGTCATGGTTTTCGGTCATTGACCTCAAGGATGCCTTTTTTACCATCCCAGTCCATAAGAAGAGCCAGCACCTTTTTGCTTTCGAGTGGGAAAATCCGGCTACTGGTCGAAAACAGCAGTATACTTGGACCAGGCTGCCTCAAGGCTTTAAGAATTCTCCCACTCTGTTTGGAAATGCCCTTGCAGCTGATTTGGATGCCCTACATCTCCCAGAGCCGGATGTCCTTTTACAGTATGTTGATGACCTGCTGGTCACCGGCCAGTCAAGGGACATCTGCTGGCAAAATACGTATGACCTATTACACCTTTTACAGCGCTTGGGCTACAAGGCTTCTCGGAAAAAGGCACAATTGGTTTTGCAAAAAGTCAGATACTTGGGCTATGATATTGAGCCTGGGAAACGCACCTTGGGTCATGAAAGAAAAGAAGCCATCTGCCGCCTCCCTACCCCACGGACCAAGAAGGATCTCCGGGGGTTTCTGGGGGCTGCTGGGTTTTGCCGCATTTGGATTCCCAACTTTACCCTCCTTGCTAAACCCCTATACGAGGCAACCAGAGGCAGTGACCGTGAGCCACTCCTCTGGCAAAAAGAGGAACAGAAAAGTTTCTCAAGTTTAAAACATGCTCTGATGCAAGCCCCCAGTTTAGGTCTGCCAGACTTAGACAAACCTTTTCAGTTATTTGTTGACACTAAACAGAATGTTGCTGTTGGGGTTCTAACCCAAAGGTTGGGCACCTGGCATCGCCCAGTGGCCTATCTTTCCAAGCAGTTGGATCCTGTTGCAAGGGGTTGGCCTGCTTGTCTTAAGGCTGTTGCTGGCACTGCTCTTCTCACTCAGGAGGCTAGCAAACTAACCTTTGGACAAGAACTTGAAATTCAAACCCCTCATGCTCTGAAGGCTGTCTTGGAAACAAAAGGCCATTTGTGGTTAACCAACCCCCGAATGCTTAAATACCAAGGCCTTATAACCCACAACCCCATGATTGTTTTAAAGCAATCTACTTCCTTAAATCCGGCTACTCTCCTCCCTGAACCCGATCTTGAGACCACTCATGATTGCATTCAAACTATTGAGGAAACATATGCAAGTCGCCCTGATATGTCTGATGTCCCACTTCCTCATCCTGATTACACACTTTTTACTGATGGCACTAGTTTTCTCCAGGATGGAATTCGCAAGGCTGGGTATGCTGTCGTTACTTTGACGGATGTCTGGGAAGCCGAGCCCCTCCCTCCTGGGACTAGTGCACAGTTGGCGGAGCTTCATGCTTTGACTAGGGCCCTTGAACTGTCTAAGAATTTGAGGGTTAACATTTACACTGATTCAAAGTATGCTTTTTTGACCGTCCAAGTACATGGGGCATTGTATAAAGAGAGAGGACTTATTACAGCAGGAGGGAAGGACATCAAGTATGGTCCTCAGATCCTCCGCCTGCTGGACAGTGTCTGGGCCCCTTGCAAGGTGGCTGTCATGCACTGTAGAGGTCATCAAAAATCGCCATCTGACACACAACTGGGTAATCATAAGGCTGACCAGGAGGCCCGCCTTGCAGCTTTCAAACCGTTCAAACTGCAGGCCCACTGTCTCACCTTATGGAACCCTCCTGACACCAGTCAGCCTCACTACAGTGCACTTGAAATTGCCCAAGCCCGTGAACTTGATGCTTCCCTACAGGGGGGCTGGTGGGTCCTACCTGATTCTCGCGTCTTCCTCCCGGGCCACTTGGCCTGGGATGTGGTTGCTCAAGTCCACAGGCAATTGCACCTGGGCAAGACCGCCTTGGCACATGCTTTGTTACGTGAACTATATATCAACAAGGTCCATAGCATCGCTGCCAATGTCTGCTCCAGGTGCCACACTTGTGCAGCCAACAACCCTAGGACTGGACCCCAGCCTCCGCAGGGGCACCAGCCTAGAGGAGATTTTCCTTTTGACTCACTTATGATTGATTTCACCGATATGCCCCGCTCAGGTTCATACACTGCTCTGCTTGTCATTATCTGTACCTACTCAGGTTGGCCAGAATGCATTCCCACTCGCACCAAAAGGGCCTCTGAGGTCACTAAGGCCCTCTTGCAGCTAATCATTCCTCGTTATGGCCTACCCTCTAGAATCTCATCAGATAATGGCCCAGAGTTTATTCACAAAGCTACACAAAAAATTTCTACTATGTTGGGTATCCACTGGCGCCTTCATTGTGCTTTTCACGCAAGTAGCGGTTCTTTTGTGGAAAGGGTTAATAGGTCAATCAAGGATAAACTGGCAAAGATTTGTCAGGAAACGCACCTGAAGTGGCCAGATGCCCTGTCAATGGCTCTCCTCGCTGTGCGTTGCACTCCTCGCAAAGATTTGCTTGTTTCCCCTTTTGAATTACTTTATGGGAGGATTCCCAACTTAGTTCGGCCCACGGTGTCTTCTGTGGCGCAGGTGGGGGACGCTATCAAGCTCAAACAGCTCCAATCGCTTAATCTAATGGTCCATAAGTTGCAGGATTATGTCTTGTCCTCCCGTCCACACCTGTTAGTGACCCCCACCCATAACATCTCACCGGGTCAGGAAGTATGGGTTAAGGAGTGGAAACGGGAACCCCTTTGCCCCAAATGGCGGGGTCCTTTCTCGGTAGTTATGACTTCTCCGCTTGCTATTAAAGTTGCTGAAATTAAGCCCTGGATCCATTGGTCGCGAGTCAAGGTGGCCGCGCCTTCCTCTTGGCAGGTGAAATCACATCCAGCGCAGCCTTTGCGTCTCACCTTCAGTCGAGGGAACACTTCACCTCAGGCTACCCCTTCTGGTGACACTCCGGAAGCTGTCCCTCTACGAACGGGAGCCGAAGTTGGAGCCCCTGCAGGTGTTACTCCGGAAGCTGACACCCAACGCACGGGCGACGCCATTCGTTACACCCTGCGCTCTGGACGGCAGGTCCCCTCTTCATAGCCGTGATGGATGCTGCTCAGCGTATGCGTGAGACCGCTTGCATTCGTCGTGGCCTTATGCCATCTATTTGGGTGGTCATTGTGTTTTTATTTGTTAGCATTGTTATTAACTCTATATATCTTTATCGCGTTCTGCTGGGAACAGGGGGGAAGAGGAGCCTAGATTTGGAGGGACCTCTCTATCCTCTTGACCAGGGGGACCGTATACCCACAGACGATGACATCTGGACGTGGCTAGAGGGAAACCTGACCCCCACATCGGCACCAGTCCCATTTTATGACCCGGTGTTATATGAGCCGGTGTTAAGCCCTACACAGGAAACTCATTTCCTAGCAGATACTAAGAAACTTCCCCTATGTACTGATTGCTTCCTGCCTCTTTCGGTAGGAAGGCGTTTTGCCTTTACACTCCTTAATACTCCCAATTGCTCTACAGGTTATCTTCCTCCCTGTAGATACAAGGATCAACAATTCTTTCGCTGCAATGATGATCCTTTACAGAAATGTCATCTCATACGCCCCTTCCGACTTATCAGGCATGGTGCTTCGCATAAGCAAAGATCAGCACGAGACGCATCAATGGGGAAGGGCACTTGCAATTGCCAGGGAAAGAATGAACAAACCCTTAGGATCGGGTATGGAAAACCTTCCACATGCACCCAGTTTGATTTAATCACCTGTGAGAATGCCCAAACAATTTATAAACAATGCAATGGGACGGAGGGAATATACTGTTATTTAGAGGCAGGGTCCACGGATAATTGTGCCCCCTGTATGAGAGGCAACAGTTTCCTTTATACTCCGCTGAACTCTACTATATGCCGCCATGGGAAGGTATGCAAAAGGGAAAACAGGCAGTATAAAATTTGTGTTCTCAATGGCTCTCCTTATTGTCATCTTGTAGGCTCCCTCCCTAAATCCAAGCCGCAGGTGGCCAAACCACAGCCGCCACCACTTACTCCGGTGCCATCCTCTTGTGCAGAATGCATTGTCACTACTCGGTCAGATCAGGTAATTAGCAACACATTAATCTATCACACTGCTAAACCTGATGATTGCCTCACTGAACTGTCATCATGCACTCTGAATAGCACGGTCTATAGGAGGTGCAGGGACAAGAAGGCACAAGTGCAATGCTATGACCCCTCACAAATCACCAGGTGGACTGAACATGCTGTCTACCTTTATCACATGGGTGGCTCGGGCTTGGAATTAGTTGCTTCAAATTCCACTCCTATCAGACAACAATCCCTGACTCTGACTTTTGATGCTTGCGACCTTATTAACAGGGGAAGCTATTATCAAACTCGATGTAGCACTTTGGAATGGGAGAGGGAGTATATGTTCAATACTAAGTATATGTGCCTTAAAACTAGGTCTAAGCCTGATTGTCATCTGGCTGACACCTATAATTGGTGCCCTTACTGGAGTTGCGTCACCAACACGGATGAAAAACAACTTATTTCCATGCGTAACGGAGTGGCTGCCAGTAACTGCCCAAAGGGTAAATGTAACCCAGTTATCCTTACCTTTCATCATTCCCTTTGGTCTTTGAATCATAATGAAGCTTATGTTGACTATGGTTTTCAGATCAATGGCAGAGGTAAGGATCCAGGTACTAAAATTCGGCTTAAGTTTACCAAACGTGCCCGATCCAAAGGTGAAACCAAGCATCTGTTTTGGTCTTTCTATGAAGAAATGGCTAAACTTAACATTCCTGACTTCCCGGCCCAGGTACATAATACTTTTGTCCGCCTGGCGGAGGACATTGCTAATACCCTTAATGTCTCTAATTGTTTTGTGTGTGGAGGAACTAACATGGGTGATAAATGGCCATGGGAAGCCCAAGAACTTAACTATTCTACTGTCCTGGAAATGGAGCAACGCAATAATCTCACTGCTACTCCAGGTAAGGATGGAACTTGGGCTCTCACTTCCAATCTAGTGGGATCTGTTTGTTACACTAGAAATCGATCCAAAGGCTGTTTCTATGTCGGATCTATCCGCTGTCGTTCCGCCTGGAACAATGGTGCCTGGTGGTCTGGCATTAATAGAACCTATACCACAGATGACACAGCCTTGGAAAGGGTACAGCTTATGCAGACATACATCTTAAACCCTCTTAATAACAGTCTCACTTGGTTAGCTCCCGATGGTATGTATTGGTTATGTGGTGCTTTTGCCTATGCTGAACTCCCTGCAGGTTGGTGTGGCTCTTGTGTTCTAGGCATCATCCGCCCTGCATTCTTCTTGCTTCCTCTTCGCCACAGACAGGTCTTGGGAGTACCTGTCTATGATGAAATTGGAAATCTCATTAGGGACCGCCGACATGTGGACACTTCTCTTATTGAAAAGGTCAAAATTGGAGGCCCCCAGACCTTTCAGAAAGAAGAATGGCCTCCTGAGAGGATTATTCAATACTATGGGCCGGCCACATGGAATGAGGATGGCATGTGGGGTTACCGTACCCCTGTGTACCTCCTCAATCGTCTCATTCGTTTGCAAGCTGTGGTTGAAATCATCACTAATGAAACAGTCAAAGGTCTTACTAAGCTTGCAAAGGAAAGTGTCAAATCTCGCACCTATATCATGCAAAATCGCCTTGCTTTAGATTATTTGCTGGCTAAAGAGGGAGGTGTGTGTGGTAAGTTCAATCTTACTAATTGCTGCATTGAGATCGATGATAGTGGACATGTTATCAAGGAAATCACGGATAAAATGGTCAAAATTGCACATGTCCCTGTTCAGACCTGGAGAGGCTTTAATCTGGCAGATGCCTTCTCGGGATGGTTTCCTAAATTGCCTGGATTACAGGCCATCGTGGCTCTCATTGGCCTCATTGCAGCTGGATGTGTTATCTTGCCTTGCATTCTCCCTATCTTTGTTCGCACCATCTCCAGCACTCTATCTTTACTGGTCGAGAAAAAAGCTACAGCCCAAGCTATGGCCTGGTGGGAATATCAGAAACTTATGGATATGGAGGAAGGTAATCCCATTTATGAAACTTCGCAGTAATTGCATTACTTGGCAAAGTCTCAACAGGGGGGAATGAAGGAGAGGCCCTCTAATGGTATCTTGAGGGTCTTATGTATCCTGAAGGCCTTACATATAACCCCATTTATACTTTTCATTGCACTCTTGTATCAAAGATATAATCATAATGCCCTTTCTCTTACTTCTGTACGCCTAAAGGGAACTTGACATTTGAAGCCTTCTGTTGTAACCATTATAACCACAAGATGTACCAGGTTGTTATTGTGTGTGGCCGTTGTATGCCCTATAGTACTAACTGGAATATATTAAGTAAGATGTATTGAGTAAGACTATACCCATATATGGAATATGTATCACAAAACTAAGAACTTCTGCTTTTGTACTTTTCCAGTGAATCATACATAAAATTATTTGTTTGTATACGTATTGTATTATCTGTAGGCGGAACTGAATTATACTATGTCACTGTAAGATTTCAAAATCTATAAAATCTGCCTTAGGGCGTAGCCCGGGGTTCAGTCTTTGCCAGGCTACTACACTGAACCTATTGCTAGCAATATTCAATAAAAACCTGTATTCTCTGGATCTCTGTGGTCTTGCCTCTTGACTGATTGGCGGGAACTAATTGGGATTGGCAAATCCCGCTTCAGTATAATTTTTTGAAAGGATATGGTGTTTGGGTGCATGACCACCTCCACAGTGGAAAACCACTCGGGAACTTTCTTATAACATTTTTTTTTTATTTCCAGCCAAATTTCGATTAAGGCACCTCTAATTATATGGTTCTTAAAATGATGATAACTTTTGTTCCCGGCAGTCCATAGGAAGGCGTGCCACCCCATCATTAGATCATGCCCCTCTAATTTTAGTAAACATTGGTTCTCTAAGTTAACCCAATCCTTTATCCATAACAGGCTTGCTGCTTTGTAATATTTGTCCCACGCAGGAAACCCAAACCCTCCTCTAAATTTATCGTCTTGTAGTGTGCTCAGGCTTATTCTAGGCTTTTTACCTTCCCATACAAATTTTGTCGTGATTTTATTCAAATTAATAAAAAAACTTTTTTCTAATTTCACTGGAATGGTTTGGAATAGATAGAGGAGCCTCGGCAGGATGTTCATCTTTAGTGCAGCTATCCTTCCCAAAAATGAAATATTTAGTCCTCCCCACCTTTCTAGATCGTTTTTAATTTGGTAAACCAATTTATCATAATTGTTTTTCTTTATATCTATAGTTTTATTTGTCAAATTTATTCCTAAATATTTTATTTTCTTAACTACTTTTAGTCCGGATTGTTTCTCTAATTCCTCTGTCTGTTTTATTGTTAGGTTTTTTGTTATTATTTTTGTCTTATCCTTATTAATTTTCAGACCGGCTACTTTTCCAAATTTTTCAATTTCTTTCATTAAGTAGGGTTCAGTTGCTAAAGGATCTTCCAGAAAGAATACCACAGCACGAGTTTGCGTAGATTCCTTTTTACCAATACTAGTTCTACTGCAATACGATTTTTTAAAATAATCCTTTTACCAATTCTATTTCTACCGCAACATGAATTGGCGTAGATTACTTTTTATCAATGCACTTTCTACCGCAACACAAGTTTCCACAGTTTACTTGTTACCAATTCTACTTCTACCACAACACGAGTTTGCATAGCTTACTTTTTACCAATGCTATTTCTTCTGCAACACTAGTTTTTGTAGGTTACTTTTTGGTAAATCTCGTTTTTCCGCAATTGGTTTTCCATAGATTACTTTTTACTAATTCTATCTCTACCGTAACATCAGTTTGTGTATGCCACCATTTTTCCAATTCTTTTTCTACTGCAACACGAATTTGTGTAGATGAACTTTTTACCAATTCTATTTCTTCCACAAGACAAGTTTGCTTTTTACCAATTCTATTTCTACCCCAACACAAGTTTGCGTAGATTACGTTTTACCACTTCTATTTCTACTGCAACACGAGTTTCTGTAAACAACCTTTTTACCAATGCTATTTCTACCGCAACACCAGTTTGCCTAGATACCTACCACAATGTGAGTTAGCGTCAATTACTTTTTACCAATGCTATTTCTACCGCAACATGAGTTTGCGTACACTAATTTTTACCAATTCTATTTCTAGTTTGCTTTTTAGTACTTCTTTTTCTACAGCAACACGAGTTTGCGTAGATTACTTTTTACCTTTTCTAGTTCTACCCCTACACGAGTTTGCGTACATTATGTTCTACCACCTCTATTTCTACCGCAACACGAATTTGTGTAGATAGATGTTAAACAATGCTATATTTTCCCCAACACGACTTTGCGTAGATTACGTTTACCAATTGTATTTCTACTGCAACAGGGGTTTCTGTAGATTACTTTTTATCAATTCTATTCCTACCGCAAAACGAGTTCTCCTAGATTATTTTTTACCAATTCTATTTCTACCGCAACATGAATTTGCGTAGATTACTTTTTATCAATGCACTTTCTACCGCAACACGAGTTTGCGTAGCTTACTTGTTACCAATTCTACCTCTACCACAACACGAGTTTGCATAGCTTACTTTTTTCCAATGCTATTTCTTCTGCAACACTAGTTTGGCAACAGATGGGGAATGGCTGCCCCCCCCCCCGGGGTCTTTTAGCAAAGGAACAGTGGATAAATTGTGGGGGGGTGATAGTAGTAAATCAGGATAAATATCCTGATCAATTTCCCTATATTGATCAATGGGCAAGGGCTTTAATGGAAAAAAGCTGATGATTTGTTGCAATGCCAAGCGGAAATGGTTAGGTTATGTGTATCTAGAGCAGGCAGGAAAAGTAGGGGGTTGCAGTGTAAGCAAGGGAAGATATCAGGGGGAGAAAATGAAGAATATACTACCCATAGAAAGGTGTTAACAGAAGAGCCAGAGGATTTGGTTAGACCACCCCCTTATGCCCCAGTGTGGCCGCCCGCACAACAGCAGCAGCCTGGGGCTCAGCAACAGCCGGGGGCTGTCGGGGGAAGCGGAGGAGGAAATCAGAGGTGTATGAGTGATCCTGGGGCGAAGCCAAAAGTTAAGAAGAGTCATTCGCCTAAGGATAGTAGTAAGAGTGTGGGAGAGGATGATGATGATGAATGATTTGGGGGCTGTAGGTGGAGAAGACCAGGTGGGCATGAAAACTCATGCGGCGACAGCTAAGTTGAAGGCTGCTAAGCAGGATTTCTTAACGCCTTTACGTCAAGTGGATCAGATAATAATGAATCCATAGGGACAAGAGGGATATAGGCCCCTTTTTCAGTATGTGCCATTTACCACTACTGATCTTTTAAATTGGAAGCAGCATTATGGGCCACTAACTATCAAGCCTACTGAGATGGCAGATCTGTTTCATACTATTATGCAGACACATAATCCTACGTGGCAGGATATACAACAGTTATTGAATACGTTGCTGTCACCAGAAGAGAGAGAGAGGTGGAAGGCGGCTGTTAGAAAGTGTATGAAAGTGAGTCTTCCTAATGAGGACAATATTCAACCGGAGGTGGCACGAAGGTCCCCGGAGACAGATCCAGGATGGAATCCCAGAGAACAGAATGATATGACTACATTGAAGGAATACCAGAATTTGGTAGTGCAAGCTCTTAGACAGGCAGGAAAACCCCCGTTGAATATGTCAAAGCCGTCTCTGGTTATTCAGAAAGCAGATGAAAGTCCGGAGAGTTTCCTCCAAAGACTAATTGAGGCATATGAGTTGTATACTCAAGTGAATCCTAGAGAAGGTGATAATGTGAGGATGTTGAATGAAAGGTTTATTGCGCAGAGTTATGAGGATATCAGGAGGAAGTTGCAGAAGTTAGAAGGAGCTTTGGGGAAAAATACGAGTGAATTGTTGGAAATTGCAAGGAAGGTATATGCGAATAGGGATAAGGTGTAGAAGAAATAGCAGGAGGCACGGATGAATAAAAAGGCTGAGTTGTTGGCAGTGGCACTGCAAAGTGGGATGCAAGGGGGTTTGTCTCAGAATTTTCCCCTGGGTCCTAATCAATGTGCCTACTGTAAGGGGGAAGGACATTGGCAGAGAGAATGCCCAAGACGGATGGCGAGAGGTAGAGGGATGAGAAGACCGGATTTTGGGTCAGGGATGCAGGGGCAGTTCTCCGGGAGAAGAGGAGAACAAGGACAAAGGGGAGGCGTGAGCAGAGGGTTTGGACAGGCAAGGTCAGGTCGAGAATTTGGTAGAGGATTTGGAGAGGGTGTGAGACAGCAGGAAGCGGAAAGTATTGGATTGCCAGACATGACTTGGTCGGATTGATGGGGACCAGGCTTGGAAGAACCCCTGCCTGAGCCATTGGTTACATTGAAAATAGGGGGTCAGCGAACTACGTTCTTGGTAGATACGGGAGCAGGAAGATCAGTGGTCAATAAGCAGATTGCGGCCCCCAGAGCCCATAAAATTCAAGTCCAGGGGGTATCAGGGCAAGTCATGGGGCGACAAGTTTTAAAACCAGTGCTGTGTGATTTTAAGGGAGCTGAAATACAGCATGAATTCTTGTATATTCCTGAATGTCCTATTCCATTGTTAGGCAGGGATCTGCTTAGCAAATTAGGGGCAACGATTTCATTTGATGAGGGTCACCAAAGGGTGACCATAAGGCACTCCCCAGAGGAAACTTGGAGGTTGATGGTAGGGAGGCAGGTTGAAGAGAGGGAAAAAGATGAGAAGTGGAAGTTGTTTGAGGTGCCGGGATTATGGGCTGAGGATAACCCGCCGGGTTTTGCAGCTCACCACCCCCCAGTGGTGGTGGAACTAAAACCTGGAGCGGTGCCTGTGAGTATAAGGCAGCGTCCCGTTTCTTGGGAAGCAATTTGCACTATTTATGAAAGCATTCAGAGATATTTGGAAGTGGGGGTTCTAATACCTATTCAGTCCCCCTGGAATACTCCAATTATCCCAATTAAAAAGTCAGATGGGTCTTATCGCCCGGCACAAGACTTAAGATTTGTCAATGACCTGACAGTCACCTTACACCCAGCTGTGTCAAATCCATATACCCTGTTAAGTTTAATTCCACCCCGGGCTGAATGGTTTTCTGTTATTGATTTAAAGGATGCATTCTTTACAATTCCCATACACCCCATAAGTCAGCCACTGTTTGCATTTGAGTGGGAGAATCCTCATACAGGAACAAAAATGCAATATACTTGGACTCGGCTACCTCAGGGATTTAAGAACTCCCCCACATTGTTTGGAACAGCGTTAGCTAGAGATTTACAGTATTATGTGCCTCGACAACCCGGAGACACCATATTACAGTATGTGGATGATGTTTTGATCACAGGATTGACAGAGGATTTATGTTGGGACAATACTAAGATGTTGCTAGATTTGTTATTAGAATGTGGTTATCGAGTATCACGAAAAAAAGCTCAATTGGTGAAGAGAAAAGTTAGATATTTGGGATACGATATTGAGAAGGGTAGTCGAGCTTTAGGACCAGAGCGGAAAAGGGCGGTCCTGATGCTGGCAGAACCCCGAACAAAAAGACAATTGAGGAGCTTTTTAGGATTAGCTGGTTTTTGCCAAATTTGGATCCCCAATTTTGCTTTGATGGCAGCACCCTTGTATGCAGCCACCAGAGGAGCTAATGTAGAACCCCTTGAGTGGGGGAGGGGAACAGAAGAAGGCTTTTAAGGACATCAAACTAGCATTGACTCAGGCCCCAGCTTTGGCTCTACCGAACCTGAGGAAGCCTTTTAATCTGTAGGTAGACACTAGTAGAAATATTGCTTTGGGGGTACTTACTCAGCCTTTGGGAAGTTGGCAACAACCTGTAGCCTACCTGTCAAAACAGTTGGATGGAGTGGCCAAAGGCTGGCCTCATTGTTTGAAGGTACTGGCTACAATTGCAGAATTGATTCAGGATTGTAATAAACTCACTTTTTCTTGTCCCATAATTGTGCATTCCCCTCATGCGGTTCAGTCTATGTTGGACACTAAGGGACATTTATAGATTAGTGGACAAAGGTTGGCAAAATATCAGGCTATTATGACTGAGAATCCACAGGTACTTCTGGTAGTGTCTAACCGGTTAAATCCCGCAACTTTGCTGCCTACAGAGACTGTTTCTGAGCACGATTGTTTGCAAGTACTGGAGAAAGTTTATTCCACTCGACCCGATTTAACAGATATTCCGTTGCCCAATGCACAACTTAATTGGTATACGGATGGGTCAAGTTATGTTATAGATGGGAGGCGAGTAGCAGGATATGCTATTGTGGATGATGAAAAAGTGGTGGAAAGTGGTCCTTTGGGGGGTGGATATAGCGCTCAGGTGGCTGAATTATGGGCATTGATACGGGCTTTAGAAAGGGCCAAGGGAGAAACACTGAATGTCTGGACGGATAGCAAATATGCCTTTCTCACATTGAATGCACATGGGGCTATATACAAAGAAAGAGGGTTTAGAGATTCAGCAGGGAAATATATTTTGCATGGACATCTCATCAGTCGCTTAATTGAGGCTGTTAATAATCCAAAGGCAGTGGCAGTGATGCATTGTAAGGGACATCAAAGGGGTGGTGATAAGGTAGCATTGGGAAATAGAGTAGCTGATGTGGAGGCTAGGGAAGCGGCGAAACGGAATGATCCCTTGCCAGATTTATCTATTTGTGTAGCCATGGATTTGCCCTCCGAGCTTAAACCAACATACTCGCAGCAGGAAAGTGTGAAAGCAGTGACAGATTTGAAAGCTCAAATTAAAGATGGGTGGTATGTGTTACTGGATGGAAGGGTTTTTGTACCATCCTCAATAGCATGGACACTGGCTCGGTTAGCCCATGAAACCACACATATGGGAAAGACAGCTCTGGAGCAAGCCCTAGGCAGGGATTATTACATCAATGGACTTGTGGGGATTGTGACAGGAACGGTTGCAAGATGCGTCACTTGTGCAAAGGTTAATCCAAGATAAGGACCGCTACTGCCCCCTGGTGCAATACCACGGTCGTACATCCCCATGGAATATGTTATGATGGATTTTACTGATATGCCTAGATGTGGTCTGTTTAAGGCTATGTTAGTTATAGTAGATATGTATACCGGGTGGCCGGAAGCCTTTCCAACTAAGACTAAGCAGGCTCGGGAAGTGGCTAGAGTGTTACTGAAAGAGATAATCCCCAGGTTTGGAATTCCCAGTCATATATCTTCAGACAATGGTCCTGAGTTTATTCATCATATTAATCAGGCGGTAGCCATGGCGGTGGGGATTAAATGGAGATTTCACAGTTCTTTCCATCCGGAATCGGGAGCATGCACAGAGAGGATGCATAGAACTTTAAAAGAAAGAATAACTAAGATCTGTATAGATAGTCATTTAAAATGGCCGGATGCTTTACCGTTGGCTTTATATGCGATCAGAAATTCGCCTAGAGGCCAACATAAACTATCCCCATATGAGTTAATGTTTGGACGTCCACCAGGACTGCTGCGGAGGAACTTAGCTGGGTGGCCTGATTTGGGACATAAAGTGGGGGTCTGGAATATGGAGATGGTACAAGAACTTAATAAGCAAGTTGAGAAACTCCAACGATATGTGATGGAACAAGTACCCCCTAGATTAGTAACTCATTGTCACCCCTTTAAACCTGGGGATCAAGTGTGGGTGAAGCACTGGAAGAAAGAGCCACTAGAAGGAAGATGGAAAGGACCTTTTGTTGTTATTATGACTTCTCCACTTGCTATTAAGATTGCAGAATCAAAATCATGGATCCATTGGACGCGAGTCAAGGCAGCAGCAGATACAGGCTGGAAAGTGTCCGTGGACAAACAACATCCAACAAAACTGACATTTAAACGTGCTTAAAGAAAGCTTTTGTATTCCCTATAATAGGTTACTTTGATGTGTACCTGCTGCTCTAACCCGCTGCAAGCCAAATAGAGGAGGAAACACCCCTGACTTGTTCCAGAACCCAGACTTTGACAAGAAATTGAAGACTGTTGTGGATCTATGTGGGAGGAACCGTGGGTGTGGTCACTGTGGGTAATTGTGGGATTAGCTCTATTGATTATTGTGTTTTACAGATATAAGCAGAGGCTTTGTGGAAAACCAAAGACATTTGATTTCTCAGTCATTCTGCTCCCTAACCCACCGGGCGGAACAGCGTGAATCTCCCATAAATGAAAGAAGTCCCGGCTTCAGACACACTGGACACTGTTTTTTGATACAACGGAGCAGAAAAGAGGATTTTCTTTAAATGTGCTGGTTTTGTAACTGTGGGTGTGAGTGTTGTTGTTGCTCTCACTGTATTGATTGTGTTTTATGTATAAGCTGTAGGATAGAGTGTGACGTGAAAATTATAGAGGATGTGTTAGTACATTATCTGGTAATAGATACCGAGGGGTCTTATTATACTCTTAAACCCAGCCCTACGATTGAAGCTATATTGAGGGAAGGTTGGTGTAGGAACCAAAGGGACTGTGAGGATGCTAAGCATGGGGATTGTTGGAGTTGGGTGGATATGGATAAGTGTGTGGGTGATAGGAATACAAAGTGACTTAGAAATTCCAACACTGCAGTTAACAAGTCAGGAGGACTGTAGCCCATGTATCCACACAACATTGCAGGGAATGAAGGTCTCTAAAACTTTGGTCTATCATACTCAAAAACCTAAGGGTTGTCAGGAACACGCTCCTACAACATGTCAGGTAAATGACACCATATACCACATGTGTAAGTTGAACAACAAGGTACAATGTTATAACCCGGCAGAGGCCAAACAGATAACTACTTATGAAATGGCAATATATACAACAGTATGTGGAAGGGAGGAATTAGTGAATAAAACATAATTTTGGAAGTTGGGTAGTCAAGTAGAACTATCATTTGATGCTTGTTTAGCTATTAATCGCAATTGTGATGTGTGGAAGGTTACGTGTGGAACTTTAGAATGGGAAAGGAGTTATATGTTAGAAAAGAAATATATGTGTCGAAAACAGAGAGAATGCAGCGATCAAGATACATACAGCTACTGCCCGTATTAGTCTTGTGCAGTCATATGGTCCAGAGATCAGCCGGGGGGTACACAGAAATGCAGACTGGAAAATGGGGTAGCGAGTAGTAACTGTCAACAGAATGAATGCAATCCTATAAAAATTATTTGCACCCCCACACGAATATGGAGGGAGGAGTATGGATTAGGAATATATGCTAAAGGCAGAGATCCCCTGGTAACCCTTAGATGGCAGGTTACCAAAATTACTAGGGCAACCCAAGACACGAAAGGATTGTTCTGGTCATATTATCTGGAAATGGAAAAACTAAATGTACCTGAAATTCCTAGCCATGTAACAAATACCTTTGTCAAATTGGCAGAAGACATAGCCCACACTCTGAACGTACCGAATTGTTTTGTATGTGGAGGAACTAACATGGGAGAAAAATGGCCATGGGAAGCCCAGGAGTTGAACTATTCTAAAGTGCTAGAGATGGATCGGCAGGGTAATCTTTCACATAATCAGGGAAAAGATGGGGATTGGACCCTTTCCACAAGTTTAGTAGGGAATGTATGCTTCCAAAGGAAGACTCGATCAGGCTGCAAACAGGTAGAAAACCTCATATGCACAGGAAAATGGGAGAGCAAGGTATGGTGGTCAAAAAGTAATGTCACAGAGGGTATTGATGAAACAGCTTTGTTTGAAGTAAACGGATTAGCCTTTTTAAGGGATCCGGATAATTAAACCCTTGGATGGATGGCTCCTGATGGACTGTACTGGATTTGTGGCAAAATGGCATATGGGTATCTACCGAAGAATTGGTGTGGAGCTTGTGTCCTGGGCATAATCAGACCAGGATTCTTTTTGCTTCCCCTTAAAACATGACAGGTTTTAGGTGTGCCAGTAGGGAATCAACGACGGAAAAGACTTGTGGATACATCAGCTATAGGTAAGGTTAGAATAGGAGGTAACCAGCACCGTTGGGAAAACGAAGAATGGCCTGCAGAACGAATTATAGAAGTTTATGGACCTGCTACATGGGCGGAAGATGACATGTATGGCTATCGCACCCCCATGTACATGCTGAATCATTTAATTCATCTACAAGCAGTGGTTGAAATAATCACTAATGAAACTGTAAAAGGGCTTACTCAATTAGCCAGGGAAACTGTTAAATCAAGGACGTATATTATGCAGAATAGATTAGCTTTGGACTACCTCTTAGCCAAGGAAGGAGGGGTATGTGGAAAGTTTAATTTGACTAATTGCTGTATAGAGATAGATGAAAGTGGGAAGATTATTAAGGAAATCACAGACAAAATGGTTAAAATAGCTCACGTACCCGTCCAAACCTGGAGGGGTCTGAATTGAGAAGACATGTTTTCAGGATGGTGGCCGAAATTACCCGGTCTTCAAGCCATCATTGGCCTTGTTGGCTTGATAGCTGCAGGCTGTATTTTTCTCCCCTGTGTCCTGCCTATTTTTGTTAAAACTATGTCCAAAGTCTATCCTTGCTGGTGGAGTGAAAGACAACTGCTCAGGTAATGGCTATGTGGGAATATGAACAACTCCAGTCAGAAGAGGAACCTGAATGTGTGACTCTTCTGGATAAATCAGATGAGTCACAAAGGGGGGATATGAGGCAGTCCAAAATTTGATATTGGATTCAATCTCAAATATTAGGGACCTGATATTTTGGCCCTGGCTGACTTTCCTCTTCTGTGTCGATAAAAGGTTGCTGGATTGATGAAGGTACTTATCTGTAAAAGGGTGTCTTGACCCAAAACAAATGCATCCTGTAATTCACTGTTTATTGCACCCCAAATGTCATGTATATCCCCAGATAACAAATGCTGCTTCCTTTATTGCCCTTGAGGCGTCTTCCTGTCCCTTATCTTCTTATGTTTTGTCTTGAGACACTTACCAGAGAACATGAATGTGTCAGGGGGTGTTTATTATTTCCTCTCCTCTTTGATCCTTGCAAATTGATGAAGGTTAGTTTCTATGTGTTAAAAGTAAAGTTCTCTGATATGCATATGTAGTTGAATGGTATAAATACTGGTCACGAAGAACCCTTCGGGGTTCAAACTTTTGTTTGCCTTCGGGCGGTTTGAACCGTGCACAATAAATTCTTTCCTGCATTGAAGAGCTTGGCCTGGTATCTTTCTTTTTGCTGTAACAAGGGTATACTGACATAACTGCAGTACTGATGTGTTGTTGTTTCTTCTCAAACCCTGCCTGCAAGCTATCTACACCCTCAATCTCTAATCCTTTTACAATGCCTTTCCTGGTAGAATTACCAGTGAAGCGGGGAGGGGACCCTGTTCTCATTTCTTTCAGCCCTGCACAGATGACTCTGTAACCTGTAGAAGCAGAGCACATGGATCCAGATGCTTCCTCCAGAGGAGACCTCCCATCCATTTGAGCCAGGAATTGGGTTTGGATCCAGCCCTCCACTAGAAAGTCATCACAGCAACCAGGGTGGAGCAGACCTTCCCAAGCCTGACTGACCAGCCTTACCACCAAGCATGTCACCCAGCAGACATGAAAGAAAGGACCCTGAAATGGACAAGTAAAGACCAAAAGACTATTTTCAATCCCCAGAAGACAGCTGGAAAGACTATAGGGGAGGGTGGAAATTCATTGTAAGGTTTTCTTTCTTGTCTCGGACAACCAATCAGAATACAAGCTCAAATTCAAGAGCCCAGAGAGGGTATAAAACTCAGACATTCTCAGCATCTCTTCCCTTTTTTTTTCTTCACCCAACATCATCAAGGCATGTGATCCTGTCCACCATTAAACCATCTTTCCAAGCAGTCTCTATGTTTCCAGAGTCTTTTTCCCCACTTGGAACTGAACCCAGATGGACATTTCTTCCAACATACTGTATTGTGCAGAAGACAAAGAATGAGAGTCGGAAATGGCCCTGGTCTTCATGTAACTCTTTTGCTTTTCTGCACTTTTATCCACTGTCTGTTAGTTCTTATTCCTAGAAGCTGCCCGTTATTATGTGGTAGTAGACGTGAGAGACTTCGTTCCCTCAAAGGTATCTCTTAAGATGCTCTTTTAAGTGAGATTTTGTGCAACTGGGTTTCAATCTATTAAGTCAGGCTGAATTATTAACATAGGATCCAGTGAAGCCTGCAAAGGAATAATCTTGAAAGGACTTCAAACTTAGCAAAATTGTGATCATTTTTTTCAATTGCTTCTGTAAAGGTTTCTATGAGGCTTGTACTCAGCTTTAAATCAGCCTTATTCATTCATCTGACCACATTGCAAAGAGGGTTGGATGCAGCTGTAGTTATCCTAACACTTTGTTACTTAAGCAAGTGACTCCAAACCATGACAGATGCTTTGTCAGTTTGAGAGGGAGGGAATTGTGATTGAGTCAGCTAATGTTCCTTTTCCTCAAAAATCAGGCAAACAAGAAAATGCCAGCTGGAAATGATTCTCTCTTTAGGCATAAATAGGCAACAAGTTGTATTGCTATAATTGTAGCAGGCAAAAAAAATTACATAACATCCTTTTTCCACCAGAAACTCCAGACTGTGGTTGATGTACCCAAAAAGGCTTCTGTTCAAAGGGAAGTCTTAAAAATGCAAGGCTGACCTTTACACATCAGACAGAGTGAAGAGGTCACAATCAGGCTGAAGTCATTGCAATACCAATTCTAAGTAGCAAAAAAGTCACAAATTTAATAATTTGTTGCTAGACTATCACAATCTTGGGGAAGGCACTACTTTTATTATCTGTGCTAGGTGATATGACTGAAACCTATCACAAGGATATTTTTATTCTTATTTGATTTTTAGATTTTAATCCATTCGAATAGCTGGATGGTTCCAAACATGGCTGTCTTCTATGATATCACAACATCCTGAGTTTTCTAGAATTCACTAGGCCTTAATGAAATCTTTTCTGAGCTGGATATCAAATAAGAACATCATTTCTTCATTAATATTGCTTTGTAAGTATCCTTCCCCAACATAGTATCTTCTAGAGATGTAGGACTACAATCTTCATCCCTACTAACCAAGGATTCTTTGCTTTCTGGAGTTGATGTGAATTCTAAGATTATGAGAGATGATGCCACCGAGGGGGAGCTGGTATGATGGACTACAAGGAAGAGGCATTTTCCGAAGGAGTGTGCACATTCTAGGAAAAGGGGCTGTCAGGTTTCGATGTCGTCTCAAATAAATTGCATTTCAACAAAAAGTCTTTGATAAAATCTCTCATTTATTAAGCACAACAACCCATACCCGACTCCGTCGTAGCCAACACTGGCTTCCTGACCCAAAACCCTCCCTTTCCTTTCCCCACTCCTCTGCACTCATTGGCCATCTTCCAAGTCACTCTGCCCCTAATCTACTGCTCCAGCTCAAAGGAATTTCCTCCCTCCCATCCCATCTCCTAGGGGATATCATCTCCAGGGAAAATAAGTAGGTGAAAAGTCAAATGTCCCTTGCCAGATGCCTCTTCTTCTCCTTCTTATGTCAGCACTAGAGTAAATGCAGCTTGAAGTGCTGACAGGGGCAAGACGAGAGGCAGCATAGTCTGGAGAAGAGACAGAGGAAGAGAATAAAGATAGCCACTCCCTATATCTCCAGGGTATATCCATTAAGATGAATGTAGTAAGGGTTTAGACTGGCAAGAGTCTGCCTGTTGTCTGTAAACAAAGAAGTGAATTGTCTCATGCCTGGAAGCCAAATTACCTGTGTGCATTGAGGATCCAGGCCTGCTACAATCATACCGTGGGAAGTTGGGAGGGGGGATTGCATGAGTGAAGTCGAGATAGGGGTTCGCAATAGGGATAGGCAATTCATTCCAGCTTTTGCGGAGGTGGCACTGTCCCTAACCGAACTGTTAAAGACAGAGTCCCCACCAGCAAAACCAAAGCCATTGCAGCCACTCACGTGGACAATGGAATGCCAGAAGGCTTTTGAAAAACTGAAAAGACTGTGTCAAGAGCACCTCTGCTCGACATTCCAGGGCGATGAAAAAACCCAGAGCAGTAAAGAAATCCAATCTGGGAGGATGAAGTGAATGGAGGAAGAACTACTGACCTGGAAGGAAGGAATTCACTAATGGTGGCAGGGGGGTGTAACGCTTAGGCGGGCGGACACGTTGCAGGCGTATGCGTTAGGGAGTTATACTTTTCCCCAATTGAATACGCAACTGAATGAATCAGGGTTACTTGGCCTGTCAGCGCAGCTGATTGGAGGGGCGTTTAGTGTGGCTATTTAAGGGGGAGGATGGGGGGAAACGCCCAACGCTGACTTTGTGCGATCCACCTGAGTAATTGTCTTCTGACTGCAGCAAGGTTTATTGGAGTGCCTGGGAACGCTGCGAGGTCTGAGAGACTGTTCACCCAAGAACCGATCCTGCAACATCGAGACCCAGAGCAGCAATTCATTGTCCAAGCCAATGCCAGCGACGTGGCAGTGGCTGCAGTGCTCCTGCAAAGGGACCCCAAGGGGAAGTTGCTACCATGTGCCTACGTATCCAAGAAACTTAACAATACGGAGAGGCGATGGGCCATTTGGGAGAAGGAGGCTTATGCCATTCGATGGGTGTTATTCGCTTGGAAACACTTCCTGGAAGGCAGCAAGGAGCCTTTCGCGGTCTGGATGGACCATAAGAATCTAGAGGCCCTAAAGACACCCAGGAAATTGTCCCCCAAGCAAGTTTGCTGGGCTCAATACTTCAAACATTTCAAGTTCGAGCTGAGATACATACTGGCAGGGAAAAACGTATTGGCAGATGCGCTCTCGAGAAAGCCTCAATTTGACAGCCGCCGAGAGGAAGTGGTCCACATCCTAATCCCTCCCCATTTGCAGTCGGCTGCCCAAGTTATCACCAGGAGTCGAACCAGGCAGCCACCGGACCCCGGCCAGGATGGATGGACTGCCAAATGAAAGGCAGCACTACCCACAGACCCTTGGTTCAAGGACAACCAAGGCGTCCTCACCATGAGGGAGGGACTGGCGTGGAAGGGATCTAAATTGTATGTCCCAGCCACCCTGAGACTTGAGGTGCTTCAACGTAGCCACAACTCCAAGCAGGCAGGGCAGTTCGGATTCCTGAAAATGCTACACCTCACCAGGAGACAATTTTGGTGGCCAAAAATGAAAGCGGAGGTGGAAGACTACGTTAGAAGTTGTGCCACGTGCGCAGTGATGAAAAACAGATCTGGCAAACTGCCAGGTCTCCTTCAACAGGTGGTAGATCCTAGCAGACCCGGGGAGGAGATCACAATGGTCTTCACAGTTGAATCCCCAGAAAGTGGGGGGAACACAGTGGTCTTTGATCTATTTGCGAAGCAAGCCCATTTCACTGCTTGCTCCAGACTACCCTCTGCAAAGAAATTGGAGAAACTATTCATCAAGCACATCTACTGACTGCACGGAATGCCACGCGTTAAATTGAGACTGCCCAGCAGGAAATTGGGACCAAAGTTCTTAGGCCCTTTTCCCATAGTAAAAATAATCAACCCTGTGACAGTGCAATTAAGCCCCCCTCGCATATTAGGGAAAATACACCCCGTATTTCATTGAAGTTTGCTCAAACGATCCATTGGATCTAACATAAGACCCCAGACCCAACCGCCTCCTCCCCCCATTGTGGTGGAAGGAGAGACCCATTACAAGATAAAGAGGATATTAGACTCCAGAATGTATAGAGGTCAGTTGCAATACAATGGAAAGGGTACCTTTTGTCTGACGCCACCTGGATAAAAAGCTGGAACATCAAAGCAGATAGATTGATTAAACAATTCCATGATAAATACCCAGATAAGCCAAAGGGTCCCCCTGGGGGGGGGGAGGGGTGGTTAAATGTCGATAACTCCCCTGAATGTTATTTTCTTTACAGGATATGCTTCTCTTCTGGGGGGGGGGTGTCATGTCTGGAAGCCATATTACCTGTGTGTCAGCTTCTCAGTGTTGACATAGTAAAGAGGGGGTTAAATTCCTGTGGGATTAGTAAGAGAGACTGCAGTAGAATGATTTAGATAATGACCAATAGGATAAGGAAGCAAGCCAGGAAAGGGAGGGAATTTGGAGCAGAGGTCATTTCCTGACTGCATATGAGTCCGTGAAGACGTTGTTCTAACAAATAAAAGTTTTTTTTTCTTTATTATCAAAATGTGAGAGGCATCTTATTCCTCAAGACAACTCTAGCCGGACAGACAGTCAGGAAAAATATTTTAAACAACAAAAAAAATGCTCTCTTCAAAAACTTTTCTTCTAAAAATATTTATGCATTCCTAAGCTACTGCCGACGTTGGCAGACCTTCAGATGTCTCCGAAAGTAAACAAACCTTATCAGAGGCCATGGAAGAAACAATCTCCACCAGAGGTTTGCCTCAGAAAAGGAAAAAATTATGATGCCTTTTGCTGGACTCCAATCAAGTGGCAGGTAAGGGGTGAAGGTTCTATGGCTCTCCAAATGGCAGCATAGCCCCCCCCCCTCCCCCCCACACACACACAAGAAAAAAAAAGATGAGAGAGGAAAGCTCCAAAATGCACTCAGGGTTTCCCTCCCTGCTCAGCAAGCAACCCAGCCCAGCCACGGCATCACTCCCCTGCACCCAAATGGGAGATGATGAAGAAGCCCAAGGGCACCGTGGGCAGGCTCACAGACCCCCGCAATGGGAGGAGAGGCCACTGAGGGTGGAACCACCCCGATTCAGAGGGAAATTTGATGGGGATCCGGACCTGCTAGCTCAACTTCTCGATGCAGCTGAGATTTACATCGAGCGCTACACACACCTTTCCCCTTTCCCCAGGGCCCTGGTCA
Organism: Coluber constrictor foxii; assembly: GCA_038048745.1. Lineage (NCBI taxonomy): Eukaryota > Metazoa > Chordata > Lepidosauria > Squamata > Colubridae > Coluber > Coluber constrictor. The sequence continues at coordinate 9,164,962 of CM075961.1, forward strand.
GTGCCATTGCAGGTCTGGAGGGAGAAGCAAGGAGCTGGTCAGCGGCCCAGTACAAATACAGGGCCCCCCAACTGCAAGATGCAGATGGTTTCTTACAACTGCTGCAAGCCCGCTTCGAAGAAACAGGGGATGATCCCTATGTAGAAGATGAGCTCAGGCACCTAATGCAGAGGGGGAAGCCTATCCAAGAACATATCCGTGAGTTCAGGAAAGTTGTTGGGACTTTACCTCCTTTGCCTGAACGACTGCTAGTATACTTCTTTAGAACAAGCTTAGATAAGCAAATCGCCCAAGTGACTGCTTATCGAGATATTCCGAACCGACTGTCTGACTGGTTCCAGATAGCGACGCAAGTTGAGAGAGGGCTACGTGCCAACAACATGCTAAAACAACCACAGGCAAAGGAGAAAACCCAGCTGGACCAGGAACCGTCTACCAGACCAGAAACTACAGCATCACGGGCCACCCAGAGGCCATCCACCCCACGGAGTACACTGAGGTGCTACAGATGTGGGGGAGTTGGGCATTTGGCAGCAGCGTGTGGAACCCCGGGGCCAAAAACAGAGCCCCCGGCCAAGGCACGACTGGAACAAGGACCTAGGCACACCACCAAGGCACCGTTAAGACTTTCCCCGACTGCAGAAGTTTTTGCCCATCTGACTGAAATAATGCGAATCGACCCCCCGAACTGTATGAGGGCGATGACGATGGTGAAAACGACCCAATGGTGAGCGCACCCATCCACCCTTTTCTTTTCCCCATATGCCTAACAGCCCCAAAAACAGGTACCCAAGGGACTTTCCAAGCCCTAGTAGATTCGGGTTGCACGAGGTGCCTGATTAACCTACCCACAGTCCTAAAACTGGGGATCCGGGCTAAAAGGCTCAGCCACCCAATCCGTTTTCAGCAAGTTGATGGATCCCTACTAGGGGGGGCGGATGCCACACATTTGACCGAGCCGGTGAAGCTGGAGCTAGCGGATCACTGGGAAATGATTCGGTTCATAATAGCCCCCAAGATGACCAACCCAGTCATACTGGGACTCTCCTGGTTGGACAAGTGGGGCCCCACCATCTGGTGGCAAGAAGGGACCCGCAGACTGAGGATAGCAAGGGGACCCCACCCCCTGCCACCACAACCAGAGAAAACGGCCCCTCCTCCCACCCAGGGGGTCCAACCCCTCCCTCTAGAGGGACAAAAGACGCCTCCAACACAGGCGCCCAACCCGCCCTGTAAAGGGACAACAGAGCAACTGGCGGCCACCTCCAGCACCTCCCACGGCCAGGACCAGATCCCAAAAGAGTACCAAGACTTGGCAGAAGTATTTAGCGAGACCGAGTGTGACGTACTACCACCCCACCGCGATGCCGATTGCGCTATCGAAATCATCCCTGGTTCGAAACTACCAAAACCTAAATTGTATGCCATGACACCCCGTGAAATGCAAGAACTGTGAAAGTACATAGACAAGAACCTACAAAGGGGTTTTATCGAACCAGCCAAACCATGGCTAGCGGCACCAGTTTTCTTCAGGGAGAAGAAAGACGGCTCCATGCGTCTGGTGGTCGATTTTCACGGGATAAACTGTGTCTCCGTGCACAACTTATACCCCCTCCCCCTCATGAAAGACATGCTAGCTCACTTGGCCAAAGGGAGGGTTTTTACCAAACTAGACCTTCGTGAAGCCTACTGCCGCATACGCATCAAGGAAGGAGACGAGTGGAAGACAGCATTTAACTGCCCCCTAGGAAGTTTTCAATTTAAAGTGATGCCTTTCGGACTACAGGGAGCACCGGCGGTGTTCATGCAACTGATAAATGAAGTTTTACATGATCACCTTTATAAGGGGGTCCTCGTCTACCTGGACGACATTCTCATTTACACAGAAACCATAGACGAACACATACCCCTCGTCCACCAGGTGCTCGAAAAACTGCTGAAAGCGAACCTCTATGTCAAACTGTCGAAATGCGAGTTCCACCAGTCATGGCTAGACTACTTAGGCTACCGAGTGTCCAATGAGGGGACAGAAATGGACCCAGCCAAAGTACAATCGATCCTTGACTGGCGACCCCCACGCACCCGCAGACAACTGCAAAGCTTCTTGGGGTTCGCGAACTTCTACAGACAATTTATCCCCTCTTTTGCAAAAATTGCCAAACCTCTAACCGACCTCTTAAAAACAGGGAGTCCAGCAACAAAACCTCGCCCAGGACAGCCTCTACAGTGGAGCCCGGCCTGCCTACAAGCCTTCAAAACACTAAAAGAAATGTTTGCAAAAGAACCAGTCTTGAAACATCCTGACCCCAACCAGTCTTTCGTCATCCAAACAGATGCCAGCGACGTGGCAGTGGGAGCGGTTCTACTCCAAAAGAACAGCCAAGGGAACCTTCAGCCCTGTGCTTACACTTCCCGCAAATTCACCGACACAGAGAGACGCTGGGCAGCATGGGAAAAGGAAGCGTTTGCAGTGAGGTGGGCGCTGTTGACCTGGTGACATCTGCTAGAAGGAAACCAGACACCGTTCGAGGTTTGGACTGACCATAAAAACCTGGAGGCCCTTAGGACCCCGCGGAAATTATCACTCAGACAAGTCCGATGGGCCCAATACTTCAATTGGTTCAACTTCAAGCTGAAACACATCCCGGGGGGAAGAATTTTCTGGCCGATGCCCTCTCCCGAATGCCCCAGTACAACAGTGAACGGGAGCAGGTGGTGAATGCCATCATCCCCTCGCCTCAAGGAGTGGGTCAAGTAACCACCAGACGCCAGCATCGCGACCAGCAGGGCCAACCAGCGGGTGACCTGACGACACGGCTCAAAACAGAGACATTGGCGGACCCCTGGTTCCGAGACAATCAGCATCTTTTGACAAGGAGGAATGACGTAGCATGGAAAGGGACGAAACTTTACGTCCCAAAAACTCTACGCACCCTAGTCCTCAAAAGGAGCCACGACGTTAGACCAGCAGGCCATTTCGGTTTTCTAAAGACTCTGCACTTAGTACGAAGACAATTTTGGTGGCCTCACATGAGGAAAGACGTGGACAGCTATGTGAAGAGCTGCACCATCTGTGCCACGATGAAAAACCAACCAGGAAAACCTCCTGGGTTACTGCAGCCAGTAGCTGAACCGACAAGACCATGGGAGGAGATTGCAATGGACTTTATAGTAGAGCTGCCGAAGAGTGGCGGAAACACAGTGATCTGGACCGTAATAGACTTATTCTCCAAACAGGCACATTTCATACCCTGTAGTGGGCTACCCTCAGCCCGCCAATTGGCCAAGCTGTTTGTGAAAGACATCTACCGCTTGCATGGAGTACCCAGAAGAATCATCTCCGACCGAGGTGTCCAGTTCACAGCGAAATTTTGGAGGGAATTCCTACGATCCATAGGATCATCCCAAGGTCTCAGCTCAGCATTTCACCCGAGCAGCAATGGCGGGGCGGAGAGACTGAATGCCATGATAGAGCAGTACTTGAGGTGCTATGTAGACTACCAACAGTCGAACTGGGCGGACCTCCTATCTTTTGCAGAGGTTGCGTACAACAATGCTGTCCACAGTAGTACAGGACTAACCCCATTCAAGGTAGTGAGCGGTATGGATTTTGTCCCCATGCCAGAATATCCCAGGGAACCCCCTTCTTCAGTCAGTTTGAACGATTGGATGGCGATGCTGAGACAATCCTGGGAGAACGTCAAAAAGGCATTAGACAAGGCGGCACAGGCTTATAAGAAGCAAGCAGATAAGCACCGAGCCCCTCAAAGACCGTTCCGAGTAGGAGAGAAGGTCTACCTCTCCACCAAGTACTTGAGACTCAAACTCCCGACTAGGAAATTGGGCCCGAAATTTATAGGACCATTTCCTATAGTAAAAATAATCAACCCGGTCACGGTACAATTGCAGTTGCCCTGGTTACTAGGAAAGATACACCCCGTTTTTCACAGTAGTCTTCTGAAGCCTGTGGTGGGGTCAACTTTAAGGCCGGTGCCACGTGATCCCCCAGGGCCCTTGATCATTGGGGGACAAACTCATTATGAAGTACAGTGAATTCTCAATTCGAGGTGGCACAGAGGCCGCCTCCAATACTTAATTAAGTGGAAGGGTTACCCATCGTCAGAAGCATCATGGGTGAAGAGCACGAACATTCAAGCTGACCGCCTTATAGCTAAATTCCATGCAGATCACCCGGACAGGCCGGGAGGGGGTGGGACACAGTCCCAGATGGGGTAATGGTATTAGACCTGTTGTTTTATCTTGTGCAAGTTTTGCTGAAGAATGAAGGGAGAGGGGCCGGATGTCAGCTTCTCAGTGCTGACATAGTAAAGAGGGGGTTAAATTCCTGTGGGATTAGTAAGAGAGACTGCAGTAGAATGATTTAGATAATGACCAATAGGATAAGGAAGCAAGCCAGGAAAGGGAGGGAATTTGGAGTAGAGGTCATTTCCTGACTGCATATCAGTCCGTGAAGACGTTGTTCTAACAAATAAAAGTTTTTTTTTCTTTATTATCAAAATGTGAGAGGCATCTTATTCCTCAAGACAACTCTAGCCGGACACTGTGTGCCTTGAGGATCCAGGCCTGCCACAGTCATACCGTGGGAAGTTGGGAGTGGGGATTGCATGAGTGAAGTCGAGATAGCCATAACAAATGTCTCTATGAGAAGTTCAAGGCCATGGTGTCTGGCAGCTGTGCAAAAAAGAAATTGGAGGACATCTTCTGTTCGGGAAAGAACTGATTGGAGTTGTGTGGACATGTGGGAGATGTGGGCAAGGTCTTGAACTTTCTTGTGGGTGATGAAAACCAGGAAGCTTTCAGATTCGGGTTTTCCCAGATGTGCCAATATGACATCCCTAATAAAAGTTAGCTTTCAGGAACTTCAAGCCTTGGAGTTTGATTTCGTTGGGGGTGTTACTTGGAACCCTGACAAATTGATTTGTCCTACATCATTATTGGGCTTAGCCTGACAAAGATGTCCTCAGACCACGTAAATTCACGAGGAGCACCTTACTGCTCCCTGTTGTCCAAGAGAAAGTGTCAAGCACCAGGGAAATCAGTGTAGGAGATGATCAGGCTGAGCCCAAGGGAAGGGCCAAACACATCATCAGTCATGAGTCCTTGCGTGCCCACAAGAGTTCTAAGTCCAATACACCTTGAATGCCTTTCTTAAAAAGGTAAAGGTAAAGGTTCCCCTCGCACATATGTGCTAGTCGTTCCTAATTCTAGGGGGCAATGCTCATCTCCGTTTCAAAGCTGAAGAGCCAGCGCTGTCTGAAGACGTCTCCGTGGTCATGTGGCCGGCATGACTAAATGCCAAAGGCGCACGGAATGCTGTTACCTTCCCACCAAAGGTGCCCCCTATTTTTCTACTTGCATTTTTTACATGCTTTCGAACTGCTAGGTTGGCAGAAGCTGGGACAAGTAACAGGAGCTCACCCCGTTACACGGCACCAGGGATTTGAACCACTGAAGTGCCGACCTTTCGATCGACAAGCTCAGCCACTGAGCCACCATGTCTCCTTCATGCCTTTTCTTATCTTCTGCTAATTACCCTTGATTGTTAGTAGCTCAGATTCTTGTAGAGAGCTTAAGCTTGCAATAAATCTTTATACTCATTTAAACTACTTGATTCTCCTGATTTTCCCGGCACTTGACAATCAGGAGTTCCAGGCAGTTCAAATGGGTGCAAAGATATGTTGCGAGTTTATACAGCCAACAGTATACAGCCTTGCCAGACTCCTCTCCTAATTTTGAACCAATCAGTGGTTCCGTGTCCAGTTCTCACTGTTGCTTCTTGACCCGCATATAGGTTTCTCAAGAGGCAAATAAGATGGTCTGGTACTCCCATCTCTTTAAGAACTTGCCACAATTTGTTGTGATCCACGCAATCAAAGGCTTTAGCATAGTCAATGAAGCAGAAGTAGGTGTTGTTTTGGAACTCCTTAGCTTTCTCCATGATCCATCGTATGTTGGCAATTTGATCTCTAGTTCCTCTGCCTCTTCGAAATCCTGTCTGTACTTCTGGTAGTTCTTGATCCACATACTGCTGGAGCCTAGCTTGTAGGATTTTAAGCATAACTTTACTAGCATGTGAAATGAGTGCAATGGTGTGGTAGTTTGAACATTCTTTGGCATTGCCTTTCTTTGGAATTGGAATGTAAACTGATCTTTTCCAATCCTGTGGCCACTGTTGAGTTTTCCAAATTTGCTGGCAAATTGAGTGTAGCTCTCAGCCTTCCAGGATCTGCCTGTCTGAGCCCAGGTGTTGAGATGATGCACTGCTTGACAGTAGCACTTTTACTGCATCATCTTTTAAGATTTTGAATAGCTCAACTGGAATACTGTCTCCTCCACTAGCTTTGTTGTTGCTCAGATTTCCTAAGACCCATTTGAGACTTCACATTCTAGGATGTCTGGCTCGAGGTCAGTGACCACCCCATCTTGGTTATCAGGGACATTAAGTTCATTCTTGTATAGTTCTTCCGTGTAATTTTGCCACCTCTTCTTAATCTCTTCTGCCTCTGTTAGGTCCATGCTATTTTGGTCCTTTATCATGCCTATCTTTGCATGAAATGTTCCCTTTATATATCCAATTTTCTTAAAGAGATCTCTAGTCCTCTCTATTCTATTGTTTTCTTCTATTTCTTTGCACTGTTCATTTAAAAAGGCATTCTTATCTCTTCTAGCTATTCTCTGGAATTCTGCATTCAGTTGGGTGTGTCTTTCTCCTTCTCCCTCACCTTTCGCTTCCCTTCTTTCCTCAGCTATTTGTAAAGCTTCCTCAGACAACCATTTTGCTTTCTTGCATTTCATTTTCTTTGGGATGGTTTTAGTTGCTACCTCTTGTTCAATGTTGTGAACCTCCATCCATAGTTCTTCAGGCACTCTGTCTATCAGATCTAATTCCTTAAATCTATTTGTCACCTCTACTGTATATTCATCAGGGATGTGATTTAGTTCATACCTGAGTAGCCTAGTGCTTTTCCCTACTTTCTTTCATTTAAGCCTTTCTTTAATTTAAGCCTAAATTTTGCATATCTCTGATAACTCGGTTGGATGGAACAAACTACGTTTCCTGGTCTATGAAGTGCAGTCTACTTCTGCATAAGGAAGGACTATGGGCTGTAGTTCATGATCCACCAGATGTAACTGTTTGGGATTCAGCAGACGATGGAGATGCAAAGAAAATAGCCAAATTTAACCGGGATAATGAAAGGGCTCTTTGTATAATCAGAATGACACTGAGTGACCAGCAGCTAGTCCATATTCGTGGTGAGGAGTCTGCTGCCAAGTGTTGGGACACTCTGAAGAGGATTTATGTTAGTGATAGTGTGGGTGCACACATACACCTTACACGTAAACTGTTTAGAGCTCGTCTTCTGAAAGGTGGAGATATGTTAGCTCATTTGGAGTTTATGAAAAGAACTTTACAAGAGCTACTGTACATGAAAAGGAGCTGATTTTTTCAGAGCTGCATCAGGTTTATATCATTCTTTCTTCTTTGGATGAAAGTTATGATTATGTATCTTCACTGGAAGTCCTGACCAGAGATGAACTGACATTGACTGGCATAACTAGAAGATTGTTAGAGGAGTCCAGAAGAAGGCAAGATAAAGACCAACTGAGAAAGAGACAACCACAGGAAGAAAACCTGTCTTCAACTGCCTATACTGTTAGAAAGTGTTTTTCTTGTGGGGCTAAGGGTCATATAGCTAGATTCTGTAAAAAGGGCAAGAAACTGAATACTGGTAGTCAACAGAGAGCTAAAAAGGATGTTAGTTTAGCTATATCCAGCACTGTAAACCATGATTTGTGGGTAGTTGACAGTGGAGCATCGCAGTCTATAACTAAGCGTAAAGAGAGGTTTGTTAAAATGACCAAGGGTAAACATGTCTGATAGAAAAAGATGGTACGGACTTCCGGGTTGGGTTCTCTCCGTCGCCGGGCGGCTCGTTGAATCGGTCGCCGCCCCCGCCGCCCGTAGAGCCGCTTTTTCGATTCAATAGCGGCTCGGAACGCTCCCCCTTGGGATTTAAGGGGGAGTTAGAGTGGGCAGCTTTAGGTAGAGCCCCAGAAGCGCTGCCAGGGTGTTTTCTTTGCCTTGGCAAGCGTTTCGTGTCTGGGCTCCCTCTTTAAGCTGCCGATCCTCCGAGCGGCGTGGGATCTCTGCAGGACAGAGCGAGGCGGAGAAGGTAACTCCAAGGAAATAGAGTGATCCTAACGAAATAGAGTGAATCTGGTGAGATTTGAATTTTTTATGACCTTATATCTATCTCAAATGGACTTTTTTTAACTCTAAAAGGCAAGCTGTCCCTGTGGGAAAGTTTTTTAAAATGGCGGATCAAAGCTGAGCTAACGAAAGGAGAAAGTGAATCAAGAAAGTGAAAGTGTGCCTGCCTGTAACTATAAGGACTTTATTTATAAGTTTTACAAGTGCTTTTTAACTGCAAAATATAAAGTATTGGACTCCTTTTCTGTAAAACTGAGGATAGGGAAAGGAGGAAGATTTTTTTCTGTTTTTTAAAGTTTCAAATCTTGTTCAGGCATGGCTTCAAAGAAATCGGGGGGGGGGGATTCCCCCACACATCAGACAAAGGAGAAGCCAGTCTCAGCTTCAAAGCAGCCACAGGGCAGTGACCTAGAGGACTTGAAAGCATGTATATTAAATATGCACAAATCCTTGGGAGAGCTTTCTGGAAAAATGAATAAAATGGATGAAAGGATGGGGAAAAATCAAAGAGAAATGAAGGAAATGGTGGGGGAAGTCAAGGAGTTAGTGGAAGAAAAAACTGATGGATTACATCAGAGTGTTGCTAAAGTAGCCACAGCTCTCACAGACGCCCTACTGGCAGTTGAGAAAAAAGTAGAAGACTTAAATTCTGAAGTGGCAGCTAATAAGAAGGAAGCAAAGGAACAGATGTTCAAGGTGGTGGCTCAGAATCAGCGTCTTGAGGATGAGATTACAATGATACAATATCGGAATATGGAATATGCTATAAGACTGAGAGGTCTACGTGAGAATAATAGAGAGAACTTAAGGGCAACGTGTGTGGAAGTTTTGGCCAGGATCTTAAAATGTGAACCTGATGTGATCGCCAACAGAATTGACAAGCTGTATAGAGTTAACTCGCGTATAGCGAAACAGAGAAACTTGCCAAGAGATGTGGTGATTTATTTCACTGAGAGAAGACTGAGGAATGATATTTTGCTTAGTTCGTTCCATATGACTGTTCAACATGAGGGTAATCAGATTGGTGTGTACAAAGAGCTGCCACCAAAAATGCTAAGAGACCGGAAAGATTTTGGTTTTCTTGTAAATGAGTTGAAAAAGCGTCAGATTCCATTTAGATGGGATGCTCCTGTTGGTATTATTTTGCGGCATGAGGATGTGAGATATCGTATTAATTCTGTGGAAAAGGCGGAACAATTTTACAACAATGTTCTTAAAAAAATTTCAACACCACCTCTCTCATCTACACTTTTGCCTATTGAAGACATCTCAGTTGAAAAGAGGCCTGAAGAGGGGAATCAAGAAGTAATTTTGCTAAAAGAAGGACAGGCATTTCAAGAAGCAGTAAGGGAGGAAACTCTAGGTGCTGTAGGAGGTTTTGCAGAGGATTCGCTAATAGAACTTTTGGAAGCCAAACCAAAGCAATCTAGAGCTACAAGAGAGGTGGAGCCTGATTTGGATTTATTGATGCAAGAACCAAAAGATCAGCGTATAACCCGAGCCGCAGAAAAGCAAAGATTAGAGAAATATCAGGAGCCAAGGCTACAACAGGAAGAGAATGGTACAAAAGGGAAAAAATCACACTCTGAAGCTATGGGAGGAGCTAGACCGAAGACATCTGCTGTTGGAGAGAGTCTTCGTCAAATGCTTAAAGGGCTTCATTCATTTTCAGAATGACACTTAGATTTTTATCATGGAACGTCAACGGTCTGAACTCACCTCAGAAAAGAAGAAAAATATTTCATTATTTGAAGCAATATAAAAATGAGGTTGTTTGCTTGCAAGAAACTCATATTAGATCCCAGGATCGAAAATTTTTAATTTCAAAACTTGGATCATATTTTATATCTTCTAGTCTTGTGAAAAGGAATGGACTTGTTTTTTATATTTCTAACAGAATACCAGCTAAATTGATAGAGGCGGATGAAGATGGGAGATATCTTGCTGTTGAAATAAATATACAGAATGTTTCGATACTTTTAATTGGCATTTATGCCCCGAACCAGCAGCAGGAAACTTTTTATAAATTGCTGAATAACAAAATATTGCAGTGGAATTATAAGTCTTTTGTGATTATGGGTGACTGGAATGGGGTGATTGACGCAACGTTTGATAAAAGGACGACGGCTAAGAAAGGGAATAAGTTACCACCGACCTTTTTTGCATTGAAAGAAGAAATGGACTTGAAGGATGTATGGAGAATTCATCATCCTAAGGAATTGGATTTTACTTTTTTTTCTGATAGACATAAATCTTTTTCGAGAATTGATTTTATGCTGGTTACTACTGATTTACTTACTATAGTGACTAAGACAAAAAATTTTCCTAGAACATTGACGGATCATAGTCCGGTGTGGATGGAGATAAATTTGGGTAAAAGAGGAAGGAGATCTTGGCGTATGAATGAAAATCTATTTAGATATGAAAAGAATACTATGGATCTTAAGAAACATGTTAAAGAATTTTTTGATGTTAACCTAAACAAAGGTACACCGATTGAGATAGTATGGGATGCAAGCAAGGCCTATATGAGGGGTGTACTGATTCATATGAATTCTAAATATAGATCTATACGTCAGAAGTCAAGAATAGAATTGGAGACAGAGATAAAGGAGAAAGAGCAATTGTTGATTAAAAACCCAACTGATGAGAAGGTACAATTAATGATAAAACTCTTGAAAGATCAATTTCAAATACTGATGGCTGATCAAACAGCAACTAATCTGCAGTACGCTAAACACAACACCTTTTGTAATGCTAATAAACCTGGCAGATGGTTGGCTTATACGTTGAGGAAACAACAAAGTTCTCGTATAATAAATACTATTGAGTCTAATGGGAAACAAGTGTATCAACAGAATCTAATACATCATCTTTCTTAGCTTACTACTCTAAATTGTACCAAGCTGACAAAATTAAAGAGGACTTTATTGATGATTATCTGCAGAAAATGAGAGTTACAAAAATCTCAAATACACAAAGTGATAGACTGAATCGACCTATAACGTCGGAAGAGATTTTATATGCAATAAAACAATTGAAAGTATCTAAAGCTCCTGGGACAGATGGCCTGACAGCAGTATATTATAAGACTTTACAAATGGAACTGGTTGAGCATCTCAAGGATTTGTTTTGTAATATTCAGCGGGGGGGTAAAATACCCCCCTCATGGAAGACAGCTTTCATTTCATTGATACCTAAAGAAGAAGAATCTGTAAAACCCGAAAATTTTCGACCAATATCTCTCCTGAATACGGATTACAAGATTTATGCTAAAGTATTAGCCAACAGATTGATGCCAGTTATCCAAGATGTGATTCATGAAGACCAAGCAGGTTTTATAGAAGGTAGATACATGAAGGACAATGTTAGGCAACTCATAGATTTGTTGGAATATCTTGAGAAAAAGAAGCAGACCTCTGCGGTGTTGGTGTTTCTGGATGCGGAGAAGGCCTTTGATCGAGTCAACTGGGATTTTCTAAAAAAGACTTTGTACAAAATGGACTTTGGAGAGCAATTTATACAAGCGGTTTCGGCAATTTATCAGGAACAGACGGCACAAATTATTATTAATGGTAGTTTAACTACCACTTTTAATATACAGAAAGGAACAAGGCAAGGCTGTCCATTATCTCCATTATTGTTTATTTTGACGTTAGAAGTGTTGTTGAATGCTCTACGAGACTCGGACAAAATGAATGGAATAGTTGTAAGGCAAAAAGACTACAGAACAAAGGCATTCGCAGATGATCTGGTTGTTACCCTAACACGACCTTTGGAATCAATCATCCAGATGAAAAATATTATAGAGGAATATGGTCTGGTTTCAGGCTTTAGCCTGAACCAGAGAAAGACCAAGATGATAGTCAAAAACATGTTGGAACCACAAAGGAAGGAACTTGAAAGGGTGGCAGGCTTTGAAATAGTTACGAAGGTGAAATATCTAGGGGTACAAGTTGCAGCATCTAATAGAAAACTCATTCAAAATAATTATGAGGAACTTTGGCATAAGATTCAAAAGGATCTTGAAAATTGGAAGAAGCTGCAACTATCTTTGCTTGGTAGAATAGCAGTTGTCAAGATGAATGTTCTACCTAGATTTCTGTTTCTGTTTCAAATGATTCCGGTGCTTAAAAATGACAAATTTTTGATGGAATGGCAAGCAGGTTTAAATAAATTTATTTGGAATGGGAAAAAACCAAGAGTTAAACTTAAAATTATGCAAGATGTTCGTGAAAGAGGTGGCCTTAAAGTTCCCAATCTACGTTTATATTATGAGGCTGCAGTCTTGATACAAGTTGGTGATTGGATTGGCGCAACTAAAATAGAAATCTTGAACATAGAAGGCCACGATTTGCAATATGGATGGCATGCATATTTACTTTATGAAGAAAAGAGAGACACTGTATTTAACAGTCATATTTTAAGACATGCTTTGATGAGAGTTTGGAAGAAGCACCAACTTCAATTGGATTACAAAATACCTTTGTGGTTGGATCTTGGGCAGATTTTGCCAAATATAAAGTCACTCGGGGGGTTGTTATATAAAGAGATACTTTTTAATGATGGGGGCAGATGGAGTTTGAAACCTTTGAACATTCTGTTGGAACAAGGAGTGAACTTAACTTGGTTGCAGTATTTTCAACTTCAAGCAAGATGGAGAGAAGATCAGAAAATTGGACTAATGCTACATGAAGAAGACTTGGTGACTCAGATAAAATGTAAAGGGCCGATGCATATTAAATGTGTGTATAATTTATTGTTAGAAAGGGATTCAGAGGGTGAATTAGTTAAAGATTGCATGATAAAATGGGCACAGAATTTTGCAGAACCAGTAATGTTGGAAACATGGGAGAAGATTTGGGTCCAGAATGTTAAATTTACACAAGCACAGAACTTGAGGGAAAATTTTTATAAGATGTTTTATAGGTGGCATTTTGACCCTAAAAAGTTATCATGTATGTATCCAAATGTTCAACCTAAATGTTGGAGGTGTGATTGTTTGGATGCGACATATTTTCATATTTGGTGGACGTGTAGAAAATTGAAAGCATTTTGGATCAAACTTTGGTGGGTAATGCAGAATATTTTGAAGAGGAAGCTCGAGTTTTCACCTCAGCTTTTTTTGCTGGGAATAGTTAAAGGTTGCTCATTAACTGACACTAGATTGATTTTACACATGATCACTGCAGCTAGATTACTGATTGGCCAAAATTGGAAGAAGGATAATGTACCTACAATAGAGGAGTGGGTACTGAAGATGTCTAATTTTGTAGAGATGGCTAAAATCTCTGCATATTTAAAAGATAAGACCCATGAAGTTTTTGCTAAGGAGTGGGAGAAATGGGTAGAATATATGAAGCATAAATATCAAAGTAAGAAGTTTCAATTAGCACTTAATTGAATTTATATTTCTTATACTTAGAAGTAATTTAAAAGAAAAATGTATTGAATTTGGTAATTCTTAATTTTTATTTTATGTTATGTGATTGAATTTATATTCTTAACCTTTAGATATAGTATAAAGAGAAATGTATTAAGTATACAATATTAAGTATTGTTTGATTTTGATTATGATATATGGAATAGTGGGAAGTATAGTTAATGTTATATATTATTATTACTTATATGATATTTCAAGTTAAATGTTTAAAATCATTTTATTAGATTTTATTTAAAAAAATAGATTGTTAAGAGTTAAGACTTTTTTATTAGTTGGATCTCACCTTAAAAAGTGGTTAAATATGGATTGTTAATGTTTGTTTAATAGCGGAAGTCAAAGGGGGGATTGGGGAGGGAGGGGGATGGGGTTAGGTTGGGGGGGTGGGGGGGAAAGGGGTTTTTATAAATAAATTGTAATGTAAAACTTTTTCAATAAAAAAAAAGAAAGAAAAAGATGGTACAAGTGTTACTGCAAAGTTAGAGAATGATTTGTTTCTGAATTATGAAATGATGATCAATTAATCATGGCTAATGCTAACTCAGTTTACAATAACATGAAGCCACATGATGAATGCATTCACTTGCTTCATAGGCGTTTGGGACATGTAAACTTTAAGATGTTAAAGAAAACTGTTGAATTATCTGATGGGATAAAACTAAAACCTTGTAAAAAATATTTAAACTGTAATGCTTGTAGCCAAGAAAAGAGTAAGGTAACTCCTGCAAACAGAGTTAATGGGTTTACAACCAATGAACCTTTAGAGGTAGTGTTTGCAGATATTATTGGTCCTAAAAAAACCTAGTTTAGGAGGAGCCTGTTATATATTGAGCATAATAGACCATTTTTCCTGTTATGGTTTCTGTTACCTTATGAAAACCAAAGCAGAAACGTTCCTGTTAATGGATGGATCTAGTCCAATGACTCACAAGACAAATATATTTATGAATTATCGTTTTCTTTATTTCAGGCCTGAATTAATCCCAGGCCTAGTCAGGACATCAGCTGCTGACCTCTGGTCTTTCCTTTGCAGGTACACATCTGGAACTGCTGGATGACCTCGTAGTGGAAGCTTTTGTACCCAGGAGGAGTGGTCAGAGGTAAGGAGGAGTTATGTGGGCGGGGGAATGTGTTAACCCTTGCTAGGCAGAAGGCAGGTGAATACAGACAAGTTAGACATTTAACCTGACAAAACCCCTCTAAATGTCTAACTGATTATGAGCATACAATACATACATATACAAAGTTACATGATTTACATATGTACACATATTTTAGACATGAGATATGTGTGTTGTTTATGCGGTAAAGGTTTTGTGAGTATATCTGCAGTTTGCTCTTCGGTATCACAGTGTACTGCCTTAATGAAACCGATCTCTGTGAACTGTCTAACATGTTTGCATTTGATGTCTATGTGCCTTGATCGCTGCCCTACGGCGTCTGCTTTTGATATCTCTATTGCTGCCTTGTTGTCTTCGTGAATAACTATTGTGTATGATGGTTCAGCCCAAATGTTGCTAAGTAAATCGTCAAACCATATCAAGTTATTCCCGTTCCCTGGGCTGTTCAGAGTCTCAGGACCCGTGGCTCCGGCTGTTGTTATGCAATGCGAGGTCCGTGGTAAATAAGGCCCCCCTCATATGTGACCTTCTTCAAGAGGGGGGTGCGGACCTGGCCGGTATTACAGAGACCTGGTTGGGCCACGAGGGTGGGGTTCCCCTCATGGAGATGTGCCCACCAGGTTTCCTTGCATTCCATCAGCCGAGAGCTCAGGGTAGGGGTGGGGGAGTAGTGGTCATTATTAAGGAAGGTCTGGATCTGAGGGAGGCCACTGTACCTCAGATAGCCGGGTGTGAGTCCATCTTTGTGAGGTGGGGTCGTGGTGGGCAGATGGGTCTGTTAGTCACATACCTGGCTCCCTGCCACATGGCAACGACTCTGCCCGAGCTTCTCAATGTTGTAGCCGAGGTGGCGATTGGTACCCCCAGGCTTATGGTCATGGGGGATTTCAATCTGCCATCTATTGGTGAAACATCTGAGATAGTTCAGGAGTTCATGGCTTCCATGACAGCCATGGACCTGACCCAGGTAATTCAGGGCGCGACTCACATTGGTGGACACACCCTGGATCTAGTTTTTGTCTCTGGTCAGTGGTTGAGTGGTCTTGACATTGGGGATATAGGTGTGGAACCCTTGTCATGGACTGACCACTCGCTCCTTCGACTTGACTTTCTGACCGCTGCACCTCACCGCAGGGAGGCGGAACCGACCAGGTGGTTCCGCCCCAGGCGCCTGATGGATCCTGATAGGTTCCAGACGGAGCTTGGGCCATTTCCTGAGACACTGACACGCGACTCGGCTGAGGACCTGGTGGCTGCCTGGGATAGGGCGGCCAGTAGGGCCTTGGACCGCGTCGTGCCTTTGCGGCCTCTGACCCGGCGCCGAACTCACTTAGCTCCTTGGTTCACCGAGGAATTGAGGGAGATGAAGCGCCGGAAAAGATGCCTGGAGAGCGGTTGGAGGGCCAGTCGCTCTGAATCTGACTTGACACTAGTAAGAGCTCATATTGTAAAACTTTTTCAATTAAAAAAAAAAAAAGACTTACATAGTGGCGATAAAAGCGGCAAAGTCTAATTATTTTTATCGCGTCATCAGATAATTGCCCAGCCGCCCTGTTCAGGGTGACCCGCTCCCTCCTTCATTCGGGAGCACGGGAGGATCCCTTGCAGGGACGTGCTGAGGACTTTGTTCAATATCTGAATGATAAAATAACTCAGATTCGGGATGATTTGGCCGCTGACTGGGTTAGTTCAGGCAAGGTGACTGAGGCAGGTCTTGAGAGTGTTATCTGGGCTGAGTTCGATCCTGTGGCTCCCGAGGACGTGGACAGGATTCTGGGAAGACTGAATGCAACCACATGTTTATTGGACCCATGTCCCTCCTGGTTGGTGCTGGCCTCCCGGGAGGTCACACGAGGCTGGCTCCAGGAGATTATTAACGCTTCTTTGAGTGAGGGTGCCCTACCGGCCGCCTTGAAGGAGGCGGTGGTGAGGCCCCTCCTCAAGAAGCCGTCCCTGGACCCAGCTGTTTTGGCTAATTATCGTCCAGTCTCCAACCTTCGCTTCCTGGTGAAGGTTGTTGAGAGTGTGGTGGCGTGGCATCTCCCCCGGTACCTGGATGAAACTGTCTATTTAGACCCACTCCAGTCCGGCTTCAGGTCTGGATACAGCACCGAAACGGCATTGGTCGCGTTGGTGGATGATCTCTGGAGGGCCCAGGGTAGGGGTTATTCCTCTATCCTGGTGTTATTAGACCTCTCAGCGGCTTTTGATACCATCGACCATGGTATCATGTTGCGCCGGTTGGAGGGATTGGGGGTGGGGGGCACCGTCCTACGGTGGTTCTCCTCCTACCTCTCTGACCGGTCGCAATCCGTGTTGACAGGGGGGCAGCAGTAGACCCCGAGGCGCCTAGTGTGTGGGGTGCCACAAGGGTCGGTCCTCTCGCCCCTCCTGTTCAACATTTATGTAAAGCCGCTGGGCGAGATCATCCGTGGTTTTGGGGTGGAGTTCCATCAGTATGCTGATGACACTCAGCTGTACATCTCCACCCCAGACCACCCCAATGATGCCGTGGAAGTGATGTCCCAGTGCCTTGAAGCCGTGCGGGTCTGGATGGGGGGAAACAGGCTTCGACTCAACCCCTCCAAGACTGAGTGGCTGTGGCTGCCGGCGTCCCGATATAGCCAGCTGACACCATCGCTGGTTATTGGGGGCAAATCATTGGCCCCCACGGAAAGGGTGCGCAACTTGGGTGTCCTCCTGGACCCACGGCTGTCTTTAGAGGATCACACGACAGCTGTGGCCAGTGGGGCTTTCTATCAGGCTCGCCTGATACACCAGTTGCGGCCCTTTCTAGATCGGGACTCCCTACGCACAGTCACTCAGGTGTTCGTCACTTCTCGCCTGGACTACTGCAATGCTCTCTACATGGGGCTCCCCTTGGGGTGCACCCGGAGGCTCCAACTGGTGCAAAATGCGGCCGCGCAGGGGATTATGGGAGCGACAGGGCGCTCCCACGTGACACCTCTCCTGCGTGAGCTGCATTGGCTGCCGGTGGACTTCTGGGTGCGTTTCAAGGTGTTGGTAATCACCTTTAAAGCGCTCCATGGCTTAGGACCAGGGTACTTACGGGACCGTCTTCTGCCACCAATTGCCTCCCACCGGCCGGTTCGCTCCGACAGAGAGGGCCTCCTCAGGGTGCCGTCAGCCAGACAATGCCGGCTGGCGACCCCCAGGGGGAGAGCCTTCTCTGTGGCAGCCCCCACCCTCTGGAACGATCTTCCTCCAGAACTGAGAACGATCTCCGACCTCCGGACTTTTCGTCGGGCCTTGAAAACATATCTTTTTCAGCTCGCCGGCTTAGCCTGATCCCTGCTAAATTTTTTAGAATTTTTTAGAGTTTGATATTCATTTTAATATTAATCTGTTTTAATTCTCAGCCAAATTTATACTTGTTTTTATAATATTTGAACTTTTGTGTACTGGTTTTTATTCGGCTGTTCACCGCCCTGAGTCCGCAAGGAGAAGGGCGGTATATAAGTCTAATTAGTAATAAATAATAAATAAATAAAAAAGTTATTTGCGGCCTTGGACAGGCAGACGAATTCTGCCTCAGTGGTGGAGGTTGCTACCAGTTTCTGCTTCCCTGTGTACCAGTGGATAGGGCTGCCATTGAGAAACAGTACATAACCTGAGGTGCTTTTTCTACTTTTGATATCTCCTGCCCAATCAGCGTCAGCATAACAGGTCAGTTTTGGTTTCTTGGATATTTCTGGTTCAAGGCATAGTTGTGCGTTGATGCTGTATTTGAGGTTTCTGAGCAGTCTTTTGATGGCGTCCCAGTGCGATGTAATAGGCTTGCTTACGTGTCTGGATAGCAGGTTGACTGCCAGGGTAATGTCTGGTCTGGTCCAGTTAGCTATGTACAATAGCGATCCTATGGTAGACCTGTACAGTTTGTTGTCATTAAAAGGTTCAGATTCATCATACATGCTTTTCAGAAAGTCTGGTTGCATGGGTGTCTCACTGGGTTTCGCTTCTGACATATTGCATTTGGATAATAGTTCAATGATTTTTTCTCTTTGTGAAAGCCAGAATCCTCTGCCAGTCTTGATCACATGGACTCCTAGGTACTTGTCAATTTTACCCAGTGATTTTAAGGAGAAGTGGCTCCCCAGTTTGGTGGCGAATTTATCACATTTGTCCTTGTGCCTGCCTATGTATAAAATATCATCCACATAGACAAGTATGCCCTCAAATGAGTCATTTTCTCCTTTTGTAAAAAAGCATTTATCAGCTGAGGTGGCTGTAAAGCCCATAGAGTTGAGGGCTTTGGCTAAGCAATCATACCATCTCTTGCCTGATTGCTTGAGCCCATATAGACTTTTATTTAGGAGCCAGGTGCTGTTTTCTCCTTCATTGTACCCTGGTGGTGCTTTTACATAAATTTCTTTGTCCAATTCAGCATGGAGATATGTGGTCTGCACATCAAACTGGAATACTTCAAGTCCCAGAATAGAGGCTATTACCAGTGAGCTTTTGACACTCTCAGCTCTGATGGTAGGTGAGTAGGTGTCTGTGTAATCCTCTGGATACTTCTGGGCAAATCCTTGAGCGACCAGTCTAGCTTTGTATAGTGCCTTGTTGTTCTCCAGTGTTTTGATTCTGTCAGGGTAAATGCCTAACTGTGCCTATACCACAAGCACCCAGCAACGCAAGGGTTAACTCAACATGCATACCCCCATCTGACCCCTGACCACACCTTACCTTCTGACCACTCCTCCCTGGTATATCAACTCCCACCACGTGCTTCTCCAGCAGTTCCAGATGTACACCTAGGAGAGAGGAGATCAAGGTCAGTGACCTATGATACCTAGGGCCTAGGAAGCCTCCAGGCCTGCAATAAAATACTGATTAAAGAAACAACTTGTCTCGTGAGTAATTGGGCAAAATCCATCGCTTCAACAAATGGTAGCAGAGGATGGTTTGCCCATAACTCACAGGTGATGCCCCAACCAAGCAACCAACCCAAGGAAACAGACAGAGTACAGACAAGGGCACTCACCAAGAAGATGGCTGAGCTTCAAGCATCCAAGGATCCCACAGCAGAGGAAACCCCAGCAGACATCGAGCTGTACTCCAGCGCAGACTCCTACTCTGATGAGGAGAGATCACCAGAGAAAGACACCAACCTAGAGGGAAAGACAGCACAGAGAATAAACAGATTCAAACTATCCATCCTGAAGCTGATGGAAACGAAAAACAATGAGGAAAACCTCATCGCGGACCTGCAAAGCCTCTTCGAGCAGCAAGGAGCAGCGATCGAGGCCCCAAGGACGACAGACAAAGAGATGGCACAAGAAAGAGGTAGGCCAGCCCAGCTAGATGACCACGAGGTGGCCAAACCCTCTTTCGCACCCTTTTCCCAGTGGCCATCTTGGAATGGCCACCAGCCAATGGGGAACCAGGATTCAAACTCTCTGGCGCGAAAAGGTCCTGACCCAAAAAAAGTCGGGGGACACCCAGAGAGCAATCCAAAAAGAAAAATAAGTCCAGAAGAGAGATCGCCTACCGATCTCGAGATCCAAGAAGCAATCAAAACGCTGACTGTGGCGTTCGGCTCCGCTTTTGAGCCTCCCGCAGCAGCCAGAAAACAAAAGAAAAAACCCGACGACCAAGAGGGCACCAGAACCAGCATCGACAAGCCGGCTGACACCCAGCCACCCAAGGAAGCCACCCACACCGAGCGCGAATGCCGAGACTGGTTTGCCTGCAAAAATTACAAACCTCAGGATTCGAACCCAGGACCCGCCACACCAACGACGCAAGGATGAGGGGTGAGGAGAAGAACCGACTACTCACCTCCACCACGACTTCCGCCTGGCTTCTCCACCCGACCAAGGACCCACGAGCAGGAGACCGGACCCGCCGCCATTGCCACCACAGCCGCCATGCCGCCGGACACGAGGAGTCCTTGACTTACGACCTCCGCGCCGCCGATCGTCGATCGTCCTTCACCTACGACCACTTCGCCTCCTCACCTTCTTCCTTTCTTCGCCGGGGATCCAGCCGCCCAGCAGTGGTGTCCGCCGCCCAGAGGGAGCGCCGGACTCTCCAGGGGTGAGTCCAGCCCTCCAGCCTAGGCCGAGGAGCAGCAGCAGCAGGATCCTTCCTCCACGGCTTCCAGTGCGAAATGGCCTTCGCGCATGCTCAGTCACAGCCTGCAGCAAGAGAAAGGAGAAACATAGAGATAGGTCAGTACAGACTCGCAACAGACGTTCCAAAGCCATATTGCGAGTTCAGTCATGACATGGACCATGGACAGCTACCCACTGTAAGTAACCACAGTGACAATGTGGGGACTGCTTATACCAATATGCCAAAGCTACAGTTAGATGGGGGTAATATTATAGATTGGAGCCAACATTTGCAGATTGCTTTTATGAGGGAAAATGCATTGTTTTTAATTCAGAGACCACCTCAATAGCCTTGGTCTCTGGAGATTGACAACATACACCACAAGGCATTCTGTATCATGATAGCCACCATTCCCCCCACAATGTACCCTAGCATTAATGATAACCTCACTGTATCTGAAATTATGCAACTGCTGTATGGTATGTTTTACAGCCAATGTAGAGCCACCACCACAAAAATATCTAGAGAGTTCCATTCTGCCAGACACAAACAAGGGGTCCCCATGAGTGAGCATATACTCAAGTTAAACACAACCAGGGCAGAACTCATGCAAAGGGGGGAAATTATCACCGAAGAAAGCATGATGAGCGTTATAATAAATTCACTAGACAGCAGCTGGGACCACTTCGTGCTACAACTAGATAGCCTCTACCTGCATCACCTTACGCTAGGCACACTAACCAACAAGCTCATTGCTGAAGACAACCTGAGAAGGGACAGACACGCTGTCAGAAGAGAACATAGACCAACCAGAAAAGTAGAATTCCAAGACAGAGTAGGGAACACTCCAGAGTGCTATTCCTGCGGGTCCAAGAACCACATAAAAAGGGATTGCCCCAGGAACAGCAGGGATAGGAGGCACATTGAACACAGAGGGGGACAATCACCCGAGCGCAGGCACTCAAGGGAGAGAGGGAGAAGGTGGTCCCCCAACCCCAGAAAGCAACACGGACGAAGGGACAGCTCTAGGGACAGCAGCCCGGGCCCCACATACGGATTTAGACATGGCCACTCAAACTCCACACATGAGATGGACAAAGACACATGGCTCCTAGACTCAGGGGCCTCACACCACACAACCTACAACTCAACACTCATAGAACCACTCAGCAAAACCAACTTTGAACTCAAGGTAGCCAATCAAGACAGGGTTCAAGCACGGGGGAAGGGGAGCACCCATATACCACACATAGGGAAAATAGAGGGGGTATTATACGTACCAGAAATACCCCATAATGTACTAGCCGTCAACAGGCTAACTCTAGACACAGACATAGAGGTAACATTCAAGGACGGAAAAGCCCACATAATCAAGCAAGGAAAAGAAATAGGGAGTGTGTACAACCAAGGGGGGCTGTCATATTTTACACCAAATGCTGAGAAGGAAGGAAACATATACACAAACACCGACCCAGGGGAAGAAGGGGGCACAGGAGATGAGAGAGAACAACAGGAAACAAAACAATGCAAACAAAGTGTAAACAGCTCTGTGTCCATAGGAAAACCTTTGCACGATAATTGCGCCCACCTCCTCCACAGGAGGCTGGGACACATCAGTTTCCCTATTGTTAAGAAAATGTCTGATTGGTTCCGGGTGGCGTCTTCGTCGTCGTCGGGCGGCTTATTTTATGGCCGCCGGCTTCGCCGATTGTTAGATCCGCTTTGCGATCCGCAAGCGGCTTGAAAATCCTCCCTTCAGGTTGGAAGGGAGGACAGAGCCGGTGGCAACAGGTTGAGCCCCCAGAATCGTCGCCAGGGTCTTTTCTTTGCCCTGGAAGGCGTTCTGTGTGAGGGCTCCCTTTCCAGCCCACCGAAGCTCCGATCGGCGAGGGACCTCTGTCTTCAGACGGAGCGAGACGACGAGAGCAACTCCACCTTTTATATGGAGATCCTCTATTAACTGAAGATTTTGGTGAGATCTGGACTTTTTTTTAAGAATTTCTAAGCTTTTTAAGGACAAAAGGAAAAAAGTTTGCAGTTTAAATCTCTGAGCGAAAGTGTATGGAAAATGGCGTCTGGCTAAAACGAAGGAAGCAAAAGTGGAAAGTGAAAGTGCTAATTAGAGCGATCTAGCCTGCCTGGTACTAACTGAATACATTTTCAAGATTTTAAAGCAGAAACATAATTTATCTGACCCCCCCTTTCTGCAAAACTGGGGAGAAAAACTGGAATTTCAGGAAAGGGAGGAAGATTTTCTTTTTTTCAGAAACTAAGATTGTGTCCAGGCATGGCTTCAAAGAAATCTGGTGGGGATTCCCCTACTCACCAGACAAAGGAAATGCCAGCTAAGCCACTAACACAGGCTCAGAGTCAAACTCAAGAAAGTGGGAATGAGGACTTGAAAGCTTTTATGGCTAATTTAACAGCAACTCTTGCTAATCAAATTAAAGATTTGAATGAAAAGATTGAGAATAATCAAATTGAAATGAAGCAGTTTGTCAAGGAAAAAAGTGAGAAGTTAAACCAGGATGTAACTAAAGTAGTAACTGCTTTTACAGATGCGTTGGTGGTGGTGGAGAAAAAAGTGGATGATTTAAATTTAGAAGTGGAAACTAATAAGAAGGAAGCGGAAGAAAATTTTTTCAAAGTGGATGTGAGGAATCAGAGGTTAGAAGATGAAATTACCATGTTACAGTTTCGTTCTATGGAGTTCGCTTTAAGACTGAGAGGACTGAGGGAGAACAATAGAGAGGACTTGAGGGCAGTCTGTGTGGATGTATTGGCCAAAATTTCAAAGTTGGAACCAGAGTTAATTGCTAAAAGAATTGATAAGATCTATAGGGTTAACTCTCGTGTGGCAAGACAAAGGAATTTGCCTAGAGATGTTGTGATTTATTTTACTGATAGAATGCTGAGAAATGATATTTTGCAATATTCCTTTCATACCACTGTTCAAGCTGAAGGTAATCAAATTGGCATCTTTAAAGAGCTACCACCCAAAATGTTAAGAGATCGGAGAGACTATGGTTTTTTGGTAAATGAACTGAAAAGGCGTCAGATTCCATTTAGATGGGATGCTCCAGCTGGAATTATTTTGAGATATGAGGATGTAAGATACCGTCTAAACTCGCTGGAAAAAGCAGAACATTTCTACCAGAACATTCTTAAAAGATCTCCAACACCACCATGTTCATCCACATTGTTATCGACTGAAGGAGCTTCTAAAGATAAGGATTTTGAAGAAGGGATTCAAGAACTACAAAGGGAACAAGAACGACAGGCACTTCGAGCAACCGGTCGCAGTCTGTGTTGGCAGGGGGGCAGAGGTCGACCCCCGAGGCCCCTTATATGTGGGGTGCCACAAGGATCGGTCCTCTCACCCCTTCTGTTCAACATTTATGTGAAGCCGCTGGGAGAGATCATCCGTGGTTTTGGGGTGAAGTACCATCAGTACGCTGATGACACTCAGCTGTACATCTCCACCCCAGACCACCCCAACGATGCCCTTGAAGTGATGTCCCGGTGCCTGGAGGCCGTGCGGATCTGGATGGGGAGGAACAGGCTCAGGCTCAACCCATCCAAGACCGAGTGGCTGTGGTTTCCGACGTCCCGATATAGTCAGTTGGCGCCATCACTGACTATTGGGGGTGAATCACTGGCCCCCATGGAGAGGGTTCGTAACTTGGGCGTCCTCCTGGATTCACGGCTGTCCTTGGAAGGGCACCTGACAGCCGTGGCCAGGAGAATTTTCTATCAGGTTCGCCTGATCCGCCAGTTGCATCCCTTTCTGGATCGGGACTCCTTGCTCACGGTCACTCACGCCCTTGTCACTTCCCGTGTAGACTACTGTAATGCTCTCTACATGGGGCTCCCCTTGAGGAGCACCCGGAGGCTCCAACTGGCGCAGAGTGCGGCCGCGCGGGTGGTGATGGGAGCGACATAGCGTTCCCATGTGACACCTCTCCTGCGCGAGCTGCACTGGCTCCCGGTGGTCTTCCGGGTGCGCTTCAAGGTTTTGGTTACTACCTTTAAAGCGCTCCATGGCTTAGGACCTGGGTACTTGCAGGACCGCCTACTACCACCAATAGCCTCCCACCGGTCAGTACGCTCTCATAGAGAGGGGCTCCTCCAGGTGCCGTCAGCCAAACAATGTCGGCTGGCGGCCCCCAGGGGGAGAGCTTTCTCTGTGGGGGCACCTACTATCTGGAACGAGCTCCCCCCGGAGATACGGAGGATCCCGGATCTGCCCGCCTTCCGCCACGCTCTTAAGACTTTTCTATTTCGCCAGGCGGGCCTGGCCTAACCACTCTCCGTTTTTAGTGTTAAATTTTAATTTTTTTAAAATTATTTGGGGTGTTTTAATTCTGTCTGGGCCAAATTCATTTAATCTGTTTTTAGTTGGTTTTAAATTTTGTACTTATGTATTTTTATTGTTGGCTGTACACCGCCCTGAGTCCTTCGGGAGTAGGGCGGTATATAAATCCAATAAAACTAAAACTAAACTAAAACTAAAACTAAAGTAATTTTAAGAGCAGTAGGTGGTTTTACAGAGGATTTTTTTGCAGACCTCCCAGAGCCCAGAATAAAGCATTCCAGAGCAACAAGAGAGGTGGATCCGGACCTTGAACTGTTGGCGCAAGAACCAAAAGATCAACGTATAACTCGTGCAGTAGAGAAGCAAAGACTAGAGAAGCAAAAACAGCAGAGGTCCATGATGCCACAAGAAGTGAAGGGGGTAAATGGGAAAACACAGAAATCTGAAGCAGTGGGAGGAGCGAGACCAAAGACCTCTGCCGTTGAACAGAGTCTTAGGCAATTGCTCGGTACGCTTCAAGAACCTTCAGATGACAGTTAGATTTTTATCGTGGAATGTGAATGGTTTGAATTCTCCACAGAAAAGAAGGAAAATATTTCACTACCTGAAGCAGTATAAAAATGATGTTGTTTGTTTGCAAGAAACTCATATTAGAACCCAGGATCAAAAGTATTTGATAAATTCAAAATTTGGAGCACATTTTATGTCTTCTAGTTTGGTGAAAAGGAATGGATTAGTGTTGTATATTTCTAAAAGAATACCAGCTAAACTTGTAGAATCGGATGATGAAGGAAGATATATTGCAGTTGAAATAAATATACAGAATGTTCAGTTGCTTTTGATTGGAATTTATGCCCCAAACCAACAGCAAGAAACTTTTTATAAATTATTACATAACAAAATATTGCAATGGAATTATAAGCCTTTTTTGATTATGGGAGACTGGAATGGTGTATTGATACAATTCTTGACAAAAAGACACTGGCTAAGAGGGGGAATAAATTATCACAGACATTTTTTGCATTGAAAGAAGAACTAGAACTGAAGGATGTATGGAGAATTCACCATCCGAAGGAGTTGGACTTTACATTTTTTTCTGATAGACATAAATCCTTTTCTGGGATTGATTTTATGTTGGTTTCTTCTGATTTACTTACTAAAACGACTAAGACTAAGATTTTTCCAAGAACTTTGACTGATCATAGTTCGGTATGGATGGAAATGGATTTTGGTAAGAGGGAGAGAAGATCTTGGAGAATGAATGAGAATTTATTTAGATATGAGAAGAATATAGCCGACCTTAAAAAACACGTAAAGGAATTTTTTCAACTGAATTTGAACAAGGGTACACCTATTGAAGTTGTTTGGGATGCAAGTAAGGCCTATATGAGAGGTGTACTGATTTATATGAACTCTAAGTATAGGTCAATACAACAAAAGACAAGATTAGATTTGGAGTCAGAAATAAAGGAGAAAGAACAACTGCATATTAAGAATCCGACTGATGAGAAATTGCAGGAACTTATAAAACTTTTGAAAGATCAATTTCAGATGCTCATGGCTGACCAGACGGCAACTAATTTACAATTTGCTAAGCATAATACTTTTTGCAATGCTAATAAACCTGGCAGATGGTTGGCATATACTTTAAGAAAGCAACAAAGTTCTCGTATAATAGATACTATTGAATATAAAGGTAAACAAGTTTTTCAACAGACTTCAATACATCAAGTTTTTTTAGATTATTATTCTAATTTATATCATACAGATAATATTCAAAAGGATCTTATTGATGAATATCTTGGTAAGACGAGAGTTACAAAAATTTCACGTGAACAAAAGGAGAGAATGAATCAATTAATAACGTCTGAAGAGATTCTATTTGCAATAAAACAACTGAAAACAGCTAAAGCTCCTGGGACGGACGGTTTGACAGCAGTATATTACAAAACTTTACAATCAGAATTGGTTGAACACCTTAAGGACTTATTTTGTAGTATACAGCAGGGGGGCAAAATACCCCCCTCTTGGAAGACGGCCTTTATCTCACTGATACCAAAGGAAGATGGTTCTTCAAAACCAGAAAATTTTAGACCAATATCTCTCCTGAATATGGATTATAAAATTTTTGCAAAAGTATTAGCCAACAGACTGATGCCAGTTATCCAAGAGGTGATTCACAATGATCAAGCAGGTTTTATAGAAGGTAGACATATGAAGGATAATGTGCGGCAACTTATAGATTTACTGGAATATCTTGAGAAAAATAAACAGATCCCTGCGGTGCTGGTGTTTTTGGATGCAGAAAAGGCCTTTGATCGAGTCAACTGGGATTTTTTAGAAAGACTCTGTTTAAAATGGATTTTGGGGAGCAGTTTATACAAGCAATTTCAGCAATTTATCAAGAACAGACAGCACAAATGGTTATTAATGGAAGTTTAACTACCAATTTTCATATACAGAAGGGTACTAGACAAGGTTGTCCGTTATCCCCATTGTTGTTTATTCTAACTTTAGAAGTTTTGATGAATTCTCTACGGGACTCGAACAATCTGAATGGAATAGTTATAAGGCAAAAGGATTACAGAACAAAGGCATTTGCAGATGATCTGGTTGTTACCCTAACACGACCTTTGGAGTCAATCATCCAGATGAAAAACATCATAGAGGAATATGGTTTGGTCTCAGGTTTTAGACTAAACCAGAAGAGGACTAAGATGATAGTCAAAAACATGTCGGAACCACAAAAGAGTGACCTAGAAAGGTTGGCAGGCTTTGAAATAGCTACAAAGGTGAAATATCTAGGAGTTCAGGTTGCAGCGTCTAATACAAAACTTTTTCAAAATAATTATGAGGTTTTGTGGCATAAGATTCAAAAGGACTTTGAAACTTGGAAGAAACTGCAACTATCTTTACTTGGGAGAATAGCAGCAGTTAAGATGAACGTTCTACCTAGATTCCTGTTTTTGTTTCAAATGATTCCGGTGCTCAGAAGTGATAAAATATTGGCTGAATGGCAATCAGGTTTAAACAAATTTATTTGGAATGAGAAAAAACCAAGAGTTAAATTTAAAATTATGCAAGATGTGCGTGAAAGAGGGGGCCTTAAAGTCCCAAACCTACGCTTATACTACGAAGCCGCAGTGTTGACACAAGTGGGTGATTGGTTTGGAACAACGAGAACTGATATTTTGAATATAGAAGGCCACGACTTGGACTTTGGTTGGCATGCATACCTATTTTATGAAGACAAGCTGGACAATGTATTTAAAAGTCATATATTGAGACAGGCGTTGATGAGAGTTTGGAAGAAGCACCAGTTTAAATTGGATTACAAAACACCTTTGTGGTTGGATCTTGGGCAAGTTATGAGGAATATAAAGACACTCGGGGGATTTTATACAAAGAGATGCTTTTTAATGATGGGGACAGATGGAATTTGAAATCTTTGAAATCTCTGTTGGAAGAAGGGAGGAACTTAACTTGGTTGCAGTATTCTCAACTTCAATCGAGATGGAGAGAAGATCAGAAAATTGGACTAATGCTACATGAGGAAGATTTGGTGATCCAGATAAAACGGAAAGGGCCGATGCATATTAAGAGGGTGTATAATTTATTGTTAGAAAGAGACTCAGAGAGCGAATTAGTTAAAGACTGTATGATAAAGTGGGCACAAAACTTTGCAGAACCAGTGATGTTGGAAACATGGGAAAAGATCTGGGTCCAGAATGTTAAATTTACACAAGCACAGAATTTGAGGGAAAATTTTTATAAGATGTTTTATAGATGGCATTTAGATCCCAAGAAATTATCATGTATGTATCCAAATGTTCAACCTAAATGTTGGAGGTGTGATTGTTTGGATGCTACATACTTTCATATTTGGTGGACTTGTAGAAAAGTGAAAGCATTTTGGATTAAACTATGGTGGGTTATGCAGAATGTTTTGAAAAAGAAGCTTCAATTTTCTCCGCAATTGTTTTTGTTGGGTATAGTTAAGGACTGCTCACCGAGTGAAACCAGACTGATTTTGTATATGATTACGGCAGCTAGGTTATTGATTGGTCAATATTGGAAAAAAGACAGTGTACCTACTATAGGAGAATGGACTTCAAAGATGGCTAACTTTGCGGAAATGGCTAAGATTTCTGCATACCTAAAAGACAGGACCCATGAAGTTTTTGTTAGGGACTGGAAGAAGTGGGTTGATTATGTGCAGAACAAATACCAAACTAAGAATTTTCAATTAGTTTTTGATTCATAATTATTAAAGGTTTGAAATTATTAGTATGGTATAGTATATGTGCTAGAGATTATATATATAGAATTATCTTAAGAATTATTTTTATTATAATTATTTTAATGAAACTAAAATTATAATGTTATCTAGAAAATTTATAATGTTATATATATTTACTATACTATTATTTAGATAATTATGAAGTTGAAATAAATTTATATACATTGGTTATACTGCTGTCTAGGAGAAAAAGAAGGGAATCTTCAAGAACATTTGTTAAGTTTTTATAAATGATTTATGGTTGAATGAGGTTTAATTGTGCATATATAATTTAGTTTGATATATACCTGAGTTTAATTGTATTTTATATTTTTAGTAAATATTTTGGAGTAATTTTACTTTACTTATTGTTAAAATCTATGATATTTTATTTGGATCTCACCTATATTCAATGCTTAATAATGATTGATGTATAAAATTGATGTTTTGTTAGTAACGGAAGCCAGGGGGGGTGGGGAGGGGTGGGGGGGAAAGGGGGTGGGGGGGGAGTGGTGGGGGGAAATGGGGATAAAAATTGTATTGTAAAACTTTTTCAATAAAAAAAAAAGAAAATGTCTGATTGTACTGAAGGACTCAAAGTAAAAAAATGTGATAACTATTTGGAGTGTTCCATATGTAAGCGGTCAAAAATCAAGGTCAAGGCCATACCCAAAAGGTCCGAACGGACTACAGAATACCCATTTCAATTAGTGCACATGGACTTAGTAGGGCCTTTTAAACTATCTATAAAACATAGAAAGAGATTCTTCCTCACTATTGTAGATGATTTCACTAGGTACGGGTATGCCTATTCTCTCAAATGCAAAAACGAAGTATTCCAGAGATTTAAAGAGTTTCGCAGGAAGATAGAGCTACAACACAACGTGAAAATAAGGCAAATAATGACAGACAGAGGTTCAGAGTTTATGACCAGGGAGTTCACCAGGTGGTTAAGGGAGCAGGGCATCACGCACTACAAATCTTCGCTGTTCTCACCATTCCAGAACGGGGTGGCAGAGAGAAAAAACGGGGTGCTACAGACAATGATGAGGTGCGCACTAGAGGATGCAGGGATGGGGCAACATTTTTGGTCAGAAGCACTGCACTACTCCAACTACACCCTGAATAGACTGTGGTCAAGCTCCATCAACAAGACCCCATACGAAATGCTCTATAAAAGAAAACCCAACATATCCCACCTACACATATTTGGCGCACCAGCTGATGAAAACATACCTAGACAGCTGAGGAGAAAGGGGGAGAAAATATCAAAAAGACTGAGGTTCGTGGGCTACGAACTGGGCACAAAGGGCTACAGATTTATTGATAACAACAACAGATTTGTAGTGTCTCAATCTGCCAACTTCCACGAACACTCAAACTGGTCAAGGGTCCACTCCAATGAAACACTCACCCACAGGAATACACCCAAACACAACCTGGAGGGGGAAAAGATAGAGACACCCAGAGCCAGCCTTAACAAAATAAACACAAGAGGGTGGAAAGAGGGGCACCCATCAAAACTAGACAGCCTCTCGAACAAAGAGGCCGATCACATGCAAGAGACCGAACCACCACCCAGTAGGCCAATCAGAGAGAGCAGAAACAAACCACCCAAGAGGTTAGAGGACTATGTCCTGACCATCCACGATAATCTCACCACACCCAACTCGTACGAGGACATCTTTAAGCTCCCCAAAGAAGAGAAGGAAAAATGGATATCCGCTATGGACAAAGAAATGGAGAGTCTAAAAGAACTAAAGGTATACACACCCACTCAGGCCCCTGAAGACAAAAAACCAATTGGGACCAAATGGGTGTTTAGGGTCAAGACATTAGAAAACAACAAGGACCTATACAAGGCGAGGCTGGTCGCCCAGGGCTTCGCTCAGAGGTACCCCGAAGACTACACGGACACGTATTCGCCCACCGTCAGGGCCAAAAGTGTCAAATGCGCACTGGTGGTAGCCACCATCCTGGGGCTTGATGTCTTCCAGTTCGATGTACAGACTGCCTACTTACACGCAGAACTGGACAAAGAGATCTATGTCAAGGCCCCACCAGGATATGACCAAGGTGAGAGCAAAACCTGGCTGCTCAACAAAAGCCTGTATGGACTTAAGCAATCAGGCAAAAGGTGGTATGACTGCCTAGCCAAAGCCCTGAAATCCATGGGCTTTGAGGCCACCTCAGCTGACAAGTGCCTATTTACAAGGAGAGAAGATGACCTATTCGAAGGGGTGCTCATCTACGTGGATGACATCCTGTACGTTGGCAGGCACAAGAACAGATGTGAAAAATTTGCCACAGAACTGGGCAAACACTACTCGTTAAAGTCACTAGGCAGAATTGACAAATACCTAGGGGTACACGTGACAAAGACCAACAAAGGATTTAGACTCTCCCAAAAGGACAAAATCACTGAACTACTGTCCAAATGCAACATGAACGAGGCAAAGCCCAGCGAGACACCAATGCAGCCAGAGTTCCTGAAAGGCATGTACGAGGAATCAGAACCCTTCACCGACAATAGATTGTACAGATCTACCATCGGATCACTGCTATACATCGCCAACTGGACCAGACCCGACATTGCCCTAGCCGTCAACCTCCTATCCAGACACGTAAGCAACCCCAAAGTGTCCCATTGGAACGCAATCAAAAGACTGCTCAGGTACCTGAAATTCAGCATGGATGCACAACTCTGTTTGGAACCAGACATAACCGATAAACCAAAACTATCATGCTACGCTGATGCAGACTGGGCAGGCGACATTAAGAGCAGAAAAAGCACCTCTGGCTACGTGATGCTACTCAACAACTCCCCCATCCACTGGTACACCGGAAAGCAAAAACTCGTTGCCACCTCAACCACCGAAGCCGAATTCGTCTGCCTATCCAAGGCCGCAAACAATTTAGTGTGGTTCGATGATCTACTCAGTGCCATTTGGACTGAGCCCTTGTATCCCATAATCATACATGAAGACAACAAGGCCGCAATAGAAATTTCAAAGGCTGATGCCATTGGGCAAAGGTCTAGACACATAGACATCAAATGCAAACATGTCAGACAGTTTTCAGAGATAGGGTTCATTGAGGCAGTACACTGCGACACTGAGGAACAGACAGCAGACATACTTACAAAACCCCTACCCGCCAAGCAACACGCTTACCTAATGTCAAAAATATGTGTTTGTATATGATCTGTATGTACAAATGTATGATTATGTATATCTATGTAAGCAAAGCATACTTGTACCCAGTTAGACATTTAGAGGGGGTTTGTCAGGGTAAATGCCTAACTGTGCCTATACCACAAGCACCCAGCAACGCAAGGGTTAACTCAACATGCATACCCCCATCTGACCCCTGACCACACCTTACCTTCTGACCACTCCTCCCTGGTATATCAACTCCCACCACGTGCTTCTCTAGCAGTTCCAGATGTACACCTAGGAGAGAGGAGATCAAGGTCAGTGACCTATGATACCTAGGGCCTAGGAAGCCTCCAGGCCTGCAATAAAATACTGATTAAAGAAACAACTTGTCTCGTGAGTAATTGGGCAAAATCCATTGCTTCAACAGATTCTGAACACCCATTTGGTTCCTATTGGTTTCTTGTTTTCTGGTACTCGGGCGGGTGAAAACACATGCAGGTCCCTGAGGCTTTCCATCTCTTTTTCCATGGCCAGTTTCCACTTTTCCCTTTCTTCTTGGGGAAGGTTAAGTATGTCCTCATAGGAATTAGGTGTGGTGTTGTTGCTATGTATGGTCATGACGTAGTCTTCTAGTCTCTTTGGCAGTTTATTTCTATTCCCCCTGACAGGCCTGCTTGGGGAAGTATCTGTCTCGTGCATGCACTCGGCCTCTTTGTTTGTTAGGCTGTCTAATCTAATGTCCTTCCTTCCACTCTTTGATGCTTATTTCGTGATGTTTGGTTTTGCCTGGTTTTACTTCCTTCGTTTTCTCTGTGGTCATTTCTTTTTCCCTTTGGTCATGGTCGTGCATGTCTCTGTTGATGATGGTGTCGTTGGAGTGGAGCCTTGACCAGTTTGAGTGTTCATGGAAGTTTGCAGATCTGGATACGATAAACCTGTTGTTGTTGTCCATGGATCTGTATCCTTTCGTTCCTGGTTCATATCCCATGAATGTCAACCTCTTTGATATCTTTTCTCCCTTCCTTCTCAATTGCCTGGGGATGTGGACATCTGCTGGGGCACTGAATATGTGTAGGTGGGCTAGGTTAGGTTTTCTCTTATACAGCATTTCATATGGTGTCTTGTTTATGGAACTTGACCATAACCTGTTCAGTGTGTAGTTAGAATAATGCAACGCCTCTGACCAAAAAGACTGTCCCAATCCTGCGTCCTCTAAAATGCACCTCATCATTGTTTGGAGCACCCCATTTTTTCTCTTTACGACCCCATTCTGGAATGGTGAAAAAGGCGAAGACAAATAATGCACTATGCCCTGTTCCCTCAACCACCTTGTGAACTCTTTTGCCATAAACTCAGACCCCCTGTCAGTCATTATTTGTTTTATTTTTGTACTGTGCTGCAGTTCTATCCTTTTGTGGAACTCCTTAAACCTTTGAAATACCTCGTTCTTCTGCCTGAGTGAGTAGACATATCCATATCTGCTGTAATCATCCACTATTGTTAGGAAGAACCTTTTTCTATGGCTGATGGATGGTCTCAATGGCCCTACCAAGTCCATATGTATTAGTTGGAAGGGAGACTCGGTGGTTCGTTCTGACCTTTTTGGCCTTGCTTTAACCTTAATCTTAGACCGTTTACAAACTGAACACTCTAAATAGTTTTCACAGTTTTTTACTTTAAGGTCTTCAGTACATTCTGGCATTCTCTTTACAACAGGGAAGCTAATGTGTCCCAGCCTTCTGTGAAGGAGGTGGGCACAGTTATCATGCATTGGTTTTCCCATAGACACAACGTTTTTACCAGAAGGTTTACAGTCGGTTACCCTCTGGTGTACCCCCTCTACCTCTGTGTTTTCCTTTCCCACATTGTCTGTGCTTGTGTTAATGCTCCCTTCGTTACCCATGCCAGTTGTGAAGTAGGGCAGGCCCTCTCGTATGGTTACCTCCCCTATCTTGTTCCCTTGTTTAAATACATAGGCCTTCCCTTCCCTGAACACTATTTCACTGCCTGTGTCTTGAGTGAGCTTGGTGGTAGCCAACACGTTATAGGGTATCTCAGGCACATACAATACCCTCTCTATCTCCCCAATCTGTGGGATGTGTACATTCACCTTCCCAAGTACTTGAACACTATTCTGGTTGGCTACCTTTAACTTGAAGCCTGTCTCGGTGAGTGTGCTGAATAGTTTTGAGTTACATGTTGTGTGGTTTGTGGCCCCTGAATCTAAGAGCCATATGTCTTTACTTATCTTTTGCTTGATGTCTGAATTCTCACTTCTGAAGCTATACATGGAGCCTGGGATGCTGTCCCTAGAGCTCTCCCTGCGCTCGTGGTGTCTTCTGGGATTGGGGGACCATCCACGCCTTCTCTCCTTGAAAGAGCTACGCTCTGGCGACCACCTCCCCCTGCTATCGCTGTATCCTCTATCCCTGTTGTTTCTGGGGCAGTCCCTCTTTAAGTGATTCCTGGAAACACAAGAAAAGCATTCTGGAGTGTTCCTTGCCCTAGCCTGGAACTCAACTTTCTTTATGGGTCTGGGGTTCCTTCTGGATAGGTGACGGTCCCTTCTTAGACTGTCCTCGGCTATTAAGCTATTTGTGAGTGTACCCAGTGATAGATGCTCTATGCTGAGACTGTCCAATTGAGTTACGAAATTGTCCCAACTGCTATCTAATGAGTTAATAATAATACTCATCATACTTTCCTCGGTTATTATCTCTCCTCTTTGCATAAGTTCAGCCCTGGTTGCATTTAATTTTAATATATGTTCGCTCATGGGAACTCCTGGCCTGAGCCTGGAGAAGTGGAATTCCCGGGATATCCTTCTTGTTGTGGCTCTACTCTGACTATAGAACAAACCGTATAATTTTTGCATTACTTCAAAAACAGTTAAGTTATTACCAATAGTAGGGTACATAGTGGAAGGAATTGTAGTTAGCAATATATAAAAAGCTGTGTGGTGAACACAATCAATTTCTAACGACCAGGGCTTTTTTGGAGGTCTTTTAACTAGAAAAAGTGCATCTTCTTTCATAAAAGCAACTTGTAGCTGTTGACTCCATTCTATGAGGTTTCCTCCATCTATCTGTAATTTTGGTAGAGTAATAGATATTGTCCCAGAATTGTTAGAATAGTTACTTACTGGAGGTAGCTGTCCATGGTCCAGGGTATGGTTACACTCACAGTAAGGCAATGGGATGTCTGATGCTAGTCTGAACTGATTTGTCTCTATGTTCCTCACTTCGCTTGTTACAGGTGGCAACTGAGCATGCGAGAGGTTCATTTCGTGCTGGAAGCCATCAGATGAAGAGCTCTCTGTGGTGGCTCCTAGGCCTAGGCCTAGGCCTGCCGGTGGGAGGCTGGACTCACCCCTGGTGTGTCCGGAGTCCTCCCTGGATGGTGGGCACCACTGCTGGGCGGCTGGATCCCCGGCGAAGAATGGGAAGAGGTGAGGAGGCGAAGTGGTCGCAGGTCGGGGACCTTCGAAGCTCAGTGGCGTGGTGGCGGACGTAAGTCGAGGATCTACGAGTTCCTGCGGTGTGGCAGCGGCGGTGATGACGGTGGGTCCCGGTCAGTACTCGCTGGTCTCCGGACGAGAAGAGAAGCCTGGCGGGGCTCACGGAGCTGGTAAGTAGTTGGTTTTCTTTCTTGCTCCCGGGTCTCGTGCCGTTGGTGCTGCGGGTGGCGAATTCGAATTCTGCAGTTGATTGGTCCCGCAGATGGCAGGGCTTCTGCGTTCGCTTTCGGGGCGTGTTGTCTCTCTGGTTAGTGGTAGGTTAGTTGCCTCATTGTAGTTAGTTGTCCTGATGCCCCTCTGGTCTTCGGGGTTCCTCTTTCGGTTTCTGGCTGTCACGGGAGGTTTAAAAGTGGAGCCAAATGCTGCCTCTAGAGTTTCGATGGCTTTGTCCACTTCGAGCTTGGTAGGCAAGCTCTCGTTATGTTGGGTCTGCACTTCGTAGTCGTCCTCGGGGTGCCCCACGTTGGTTTTGGGGTTCAGGTCATTTTGCGCCACAAAGTTTAAATCCCGGCTCCCCATTGGTTGCTGGCCATTCCAAGATGGCCACCGGGAAAGTGGCGTGAAAATGAAGCCGTTTGCGTCCGGTACCTCCATTGGGGAAAACCTTTCTCTTACAGGGCTGGCGGCTTCATGGGTTTGCTTCTGGATCTTCATCGCTGCTCCATGGTTCTCCAGGAGGCCTTGGAGTTTCGCAATGAGTTCTTCTTTGCTGATGGGCGCCTCTATCATCTTTCGTAGGGTAGCCCTGAAGTCATCACTTTCCTGTGGTTCTTCTCTTTCGCTGTCGCTGGCTTCCCCTTGTGAGTCTTCGTCGTTGGAGAGTTGGTTCGGATAGGCATCCTGCTCACTCTCGGTTGTTGCAGTTTTTTCTGTGGCACCTTCGGTTGCCTGCAGCTCTGCCATCATTTTTGTGTATGCTCTTGTGTTTATTCTGTCTTTCGTTTCAGAATAAACTGTGGATTCTGTCATTGCTCAGAGTCATGGGCAACCATCCTCTGCTACCATATTGTTAATGGATGGATCTAGCCCAATGACTCACAAGACAAATATATTTATGAATTATCGTTTTCTTTATTTCAGGCCTGAATTAATCCCAGGCCTAGTCAGGTCATCAGCTGCTGACCTCTGGTCTTTCCTTTGCAGGTACACATCTGGAACTGCTGGAAGCTTTTGTACCCAGGAGGAGTGGTCAGAGGTAAGGAGGAGTTATGTGGGCGGGGGAATGTGTTAACCCTTGCTAGGCAGAAGGCAGGTGAATACAGACAAGTTAGACATTTAACCTGACAGTTCCAGCATTTTTCAAACTGGCTGAGGTTTGCTGAGAGGAAAAAGAAACAGAAGTTTCTTTGCCTGGTAACTGACAATGGTATTGAGATTAGCAATAACAGGTTTGTAACTATGTTACAGAAAGCTGGCCTTGAACACAAGCATTCTGCCCCTTATAGACCGCAACATAATGCGTATATTGAACACAAAGGGCAAACGTTGCAGGCTATGGCTCGAACCATGATATCTGATTCTGGTTTGCCTGAGGCACTTTGGGGTGAGGCAATAATGTGTGCTAACCATGTCTTGAATAACGTAGTCAATTCCACAACTGGTGAATTACCATTCAAACGTTGGCATGGAAGAAGACCAGAGTTAAGTTATTTGCACACATTTGGAGCCCCAGCATGGGTTCATATTCCCTCTCAATTGAGGCAAAAGGGGCAACATAGAGCAAAGAAGCTGTTTTTTGTTGGTTATGAATCCAACCACAGGTCATATAGATTTTGGGCGCCAGGTACCACTAGCGTCTACTGCAGTGCTAGTGTCAAGTTCCTGGAGCATGTTGGTTGGAGTAAGCTTGAGCAGGAATCCAACAAGGTAAATGATAGTGTTGTTGTTGATACTCAAATATTTACTGATACCTCTGATAATGAGACAGTTGAAGAAGAACCTTCTATTACTGTAAAGGAGGAAGAGGTTATAGGGGAGGTAGAAGAGGAAATACCAATAACGAGTCCCGAGTTACCTAGATGTTCAACTCAAGATAAACGTCCACCTGATAGGTATCAAGCCAGTGTAGTATGTCAGGTGAACATAGAGCCTTCTAACTTCAATGAAATTAAACTGTATCCTGAAAAGGATCAGGTAGCTTGGAAGAAAGTGATGGACAAAGAGCTGACATCATTGAAGGAGTTAGATGTTTATGAGAACGTTAGGCTACCACCAGGTGAGCATGCAATTGGTTGCAAGTGGGTTTACAAACTGAAAACTGGTGTGGATGGGACTGTTACCCATAAGGCAAGATTAGTTGCTCAAGGATTTGCTCAGTCAGATAAGGACTATGATGAAGTGTTTGCACCGAGTCTGAGGGCAACTACATTGAGAGCAGCATTAGTATGGGCAACTAAGAATAGATACAGGATAAACCATATAGATGTTGAAACTGCATATCTGCATGCACCATTACAACATACAATCTATATGAAGAAGCCACTAAGAGACAGCGTCTCTTACAACAATGGCAGCCAGTCCTACTTGATTCATGACCATATCCCCTCTCCTGGACATTATTATTGCTGCATCCCTGGCTCTGGTTATATTAATTTTACCACCTTTACCATCTTTATCATCTGTCAGCGCATTTGTACCAGCTTCACCTGCAACGCTCTGTTGCGAAAAGAGGTCCTGGCCTGGGCGCGGGCATCGAGGGAGTCGACTTACTGCTGCTGCCACTGGACAGGACTCTATCTATTAATGCCAGTTGCCGTGAGAGGGTGACTAGGTATTATTTCTCTGGGGGAAGCAGCCTGAGACTCCTCTTCACTGCCGTGAGAGGACAGTGAAGCCCGATGGACTCACTCACACCGGAAATGGGTGGACTCTTTCTCTTGGACCTTTGTCTTTAAGATGCTTTGTGATTCCTTGGCCTTATTTATTCTCTCAGATGAATTGTGATGTATTTATCAGCCGATCTCTTGGCACTGCAAGACTCCCCCCTCTCGCAGGCCTGGCCCTCTATGTTATCAAGGGCCTACCTTAATGACAGGCTTTGGGACCCCGAGAGGTGGCATGTGGTAAAGAGGAGGGTGAGGGGTTTTTTAAAAAGGGCTTTTAATGAATTTTTCGGGGGTTCTGGGGAGGGAGAGGGTGGGGGTAGAAACGGACCTGGGGGGTCCTTGGAATGTCAGAACGGCAGAGTGGGTTTGAGGAGCATAGCGGATGGAGTCGGGGGGAGGGTCTAGGAAAGGTGCCGGGGGAGGAGAAGAAGGGCCATTCCATCTGTACAGTGGGTGGGAGAGGCCGATATGATGGGCGCAGGGGGCCATATCAGGTTCGGGGAGTACGCACCCGCTATTTGCAAGCGGTGGTGTGCTCCGGCCCCTGGAGCACTTCCTGTAATCCTGGTTGTGCAGAGCCTCAGGGCCCGAGCCTTCAGCTGATGCTATGCAACGTCAGGTCTGCAGTAACTAAAGCCCCCCTCATTAACGATCTAATCCAGGAGGGAGGTGCGGACCTGGCGGAAATTATGGAAACTTGGTTGGTCTTCCGGATGCGTTTCAAGGAGCTAGTCACCATCTTCAAAGCGCTCCATGGCTTAGGACCGGGATATTTACAGGACCGCCTTCTGCCAATGAATATCTCCCACAGCCCGATACGCTCTCACAGGGAGGGCCTCCTCAGGGTGCCATCAGCCAGACAATGCCAGCGGGCAGCCCCCAGGGGGAGAGCATTCTCTGTGGGAGCTCCAGCCCTATGAAATGAACTACCCCCAGATATAAGAAAGATTCCTGACCTCTGTGCCTTCCGACGAGCCCTGAAGACTCTGCTGTTTCATCAAGCCGGTCTGACTACAGGGTTTTAAATTTTTAAAAGGGTTTTTAGTAGGGGTGTTAAATTTTATGGCCAAATAGTTTAATTATTTTATTAGTTTTAATTTTTATACGTGATTGTTTTAATATGGCTGTAAACCGCCCTGAGTCCCAATGGGAGAAGGGCAGTATATAAATGCAATAAAACCTAAACCTAAACTAGGTTTGAAAACTGATGGGAAGACTGATTGCTGGAGACTGAAGAAAAGTCTGTATGGCTTAAAGCAGTCAGGTTATGAGTGGAATAAATGCATTGTCAATGAGTTAGTTGCTATGGGTTTTTTAGCTGGTATAGCTAATCCATGTTTGTTTAAGAAAGAGAAAGATGGTTTAGTTTCTCTATTATTGCTATTCACTGATGATATAGCACTTATTACTAAATCTGAACACGAAGCAACTGAAATTGTTTCTGTGTTGCAAAAGAAGTTCAGAATTAGGAATTTGGGAGAAATTAAGCATTATCTGGGTCTTGACATAGTTAAAACTAGTAAAGGTTACAAAATTTCGCAAGCCAAGAAAGTTAGCCAATTGCTGAAACATTAGAGCATGGAACTCTGTAAACCTGCTAAAACACCAATGAGTCAGGATTTTAAACATAGTAATATTCAAAGTCCTGTATTCGATAAGGAAATATATCAATCCTTAATAGGCAGTTTATCATATTTGAGTAATTGGTCTAGGCCAGATATATCTTACACTGTAAACCAACTGGCTAGATATAATGCTGAACCTACTGAAAGGCACTGGAAAGCTGCTAAGCGAATACTTAGGTATCTGAAGCAAACGATTCATTATTCATTATATTTGGAGCCTAGTAGTGACTTAGTTTTAACAGCATACGCTGATGCAAGTTTTGCAACTGATCTACCTACTCGTAAATCAACATCAGGTATCGTGGTAATGTTGGGTAATGCTTTGATAGGATGGAAATCTATTAGGCAAAAGCACATTAGTTTGTCAACTATGGAAACTGAGTTTTCATGTTTATCCTTGTTGTGTACTGAATTAGTATGTTATAAACAATTGTTAATGGATTTGGGATTAAATGTGAATGATCCGTTTGTAGTTTACGAAGACAATCAATCTGCAATCAATATGGCTACTAATTTAGCTGTAAGAACATGGTCTAAGCATACTGATTTGCGATATTTAAATGTTAGACAGTGTATACAAAGTAAATTGATTCAGTTGGAGTGCTGCATGACTGAACATAATATTGCAGATCATTTCATAAAGGCTCAGGGTGCAGGTAAGCACAAAGCGTGTTGTGAGAACTATGGTTTAAGTGTCAGCACTAGGATAAATGCATCCTGACATTAAGTATGTAAGGTGTTATATATTGACCTACCCAAAGGGGAGAATGTTAGGAAATGAGTATTACCTACCTTGTTGGGTTGGCAATATATAAACCATCAATATAGCTTTAAGACTGCTGTATTGCATCATACTGTGTCTTGATTGGTTAGCTCTGCAGCCAATCTCCTTAAGAGAGAGCTAGAAACATGGTTTGTTTTTCTTTGCTGTTCTTGCTCTCTGATATCTCTGTATGCTACTGTTTGCAAATCCAGAAGAACTGTTTATTGTGAATGACGATGACTGGTAAGAAGACTTTGTTATTGGATTATCCCTGGACTGTCATTTTGCTATCTCCTGCTTTATATGTGTATGACCTGGACTGTTTATTGGACTGTGCCTTACTATTTCCTGAAATTAAACACAACTCAGTGTATCTGTGTGTTGACTGTGTTTATTCGTACCTACTCTCAATCGCTTTCATGTACACACCCTTGCTATTCAAGGGTTACTCTGCGAATTCCTTAACAGTATGTATATTGTTTTTCTTTCCCATTCCTTTCTCTCCAGCTATCTTTAATACACAACTCCTCCACCATTGTAAAGAACGTGTTGGGCAGTATCCTTCTAATAGTTTTCCTTGTTTTATCACTCTTATGATCTAATTCTCTATCTACTATCACACTGAAATCCCCAACTATACAGATTAGATATTCTAATTCTCCAATCATATTATGTAATTTCTTATAAAATACTGTTTGGCCGTCATTCGGCGCATATAATCCCACCAAATTCACTTTTTCATTTAAAGTTATCTCTATTATTAGTATTCTACTCTCCTCGTCCTTACAGATCTGCTTGGCTGGAATTCCTTCCTTCCTTAATGTATATCGCAATTCCCCCTTTTTTCTGTTGAGATAGAGCTGTAAACATATTCCCCAGCTTAGAACATTTTAATACATGTTGATTGTTAGGAAATGGTCATTGCCTAACTAGTTGGCCAGGTAATATATAAGCCAACATTATATGTTTATAGTATGAATATGTATAATATAGCTTTAAGAGTATTGCTGAGTTATTCTGCATCCTGATTGGATGAGCTCTGTAGCAACTGTATTTAAGGAGAGCTTGATTGTGGTCTGTGTGGACATTACACCATATTGTTACCTGCTGCTATGCTTCAGATAGCTCAACTGGCTAATAGCCTGTTATTAAGATTCAGCTGTCTGCAATTATTGCAAGGTTTGAGGCTCAAGGTTGACTCAGCCTTCCATCCTTTCTAAGGTAGGTAAATTGAGGACCCAGTTTGTGGGGGCAATAAGCTGACTTTGTATAAAATATACAAAAGTATGAAGGCTATTGCTTAACGCATTGTAAGCCGCCCTGAGTCTCCGGAGAAGGGCGGCATATAAATCTAATTTAGAAAATAAATAAATAAATAAAAAATTACAATCCTTCTTGGGTCTCCTTTTGTCACCAACAGTCATTTTCTTATTCTTATTACAATATTTAGTTATATGACCCTGAGCCCCACAAG
The DNA here is from genome assembly GCA_038048745.1 of Coluber constrictor foxii. NCBI lineage: Eukaryota > Metazoa > Chordata > Lepidosauria > Squamata > Colubridae > Coluber > Coluber constrictor. The sequence continues at coordinate 9,207,790 of CM075961.1, forward strand.
AAAAACATCTTCATAAACATTAGGTGTTTATGAAGATATTCAGTTACCATCAGGAGAGAAATTAATTGGTTGCAAATGGGTCTACAAGTTGAAGACAGGTAGTGATGAGAATGTGACTTATAAAGCATGTCTTGTAGCCCAAGGTTTTGCTCAAACGGCAAAATATTACGATGAGGTGTTTGCTCCTAGTTTAAGAGCAACCACATTAAGAACAATGCTAGTGTGGGCGGCAAATAAGAATTATAAAATTAATCATATAGTTGTTGAGACGGCATACCTGCATGCACCGTTACATCATAACATTTATATGAGGAAGCCGTTAGGAGTAAAAACAAATGGAAATACTGATTGCTGAAAATTTAAAAAGAGCATATACGGTTTGAAGCAGTCAGGGTTTGAATGGAGTCAGTATATTGTTAAAGAGCTTAATGCTATTGGGTTTAAGGAAGGTGTAGCTGACAAATGTCTTTTTAGACGAGAGAGGAATGGTTCACTATCATTTCTGCTATTGTTTACAGATGATATAGCAATAGTGACTAAGACTGAACAAGAAGCAATAGAGATCATTAAGATGTTACAAGATAAATTTAGGATAAAAAATCTAGGTACTATCAAACATTATTTAGGTCTGGATGTTATTAGGACTGCAAGAGGATATAAATTGTCTCAATCTAGCAAGATAAGCCAAATGTTAAAGTGCTATAACATGGATTCATGTAAGCCAGCAAAAACTCCTATGGAGCAGGATTTTAAAGGAGATATACAAAGTCCTGTGTTTAGCAAAGAGATCTATCAATCTTCGATAGGAAATCTATCATATATCAGCAATTGGTCGAGGCCAGATATTTCTTATAGTGTTAACCAATTAGCACGATATAATGCTGAACCAACAGATCGGCATTGGAAAGCCGCAAACAGGATATTAAGATACTTAAAGTTAACAATGCATTATGCTTTGTATTTGGAACCTAACCGTGATCTCATACTGAGTGCATATGCTGATGCAAGTTTCGCTACTGATGTATCTACCAGGAAATCTACATCAGGTATAGCTATAATGTTAGGAAACTGTTTGATTGGTTGGAAATCAATACAGCAAAAACACATTAGTCTATCCACCATGGAAGCGGAATTTTCGTGTTTATCGCTAGTGTGTACTAATATATTATAATATATTATATTTATAATATACTATTATACTATATATAATATACTATATTATATTTATAATATACTAATATATTATAAACAGTTAATGATAGATATGGGCTTAACAGTAGATTATCCAATTGTAGTTTTCGAAAACAACCCAGCCGCTATAAAGATGGCTACTAATTTGGCAGTAAAGATGAGGTCTAAATATACTGACATTCGATATTTGAATGTACGACAGAGTATACAGAGCAATATGATAACACTGGAATATTGTATGTCAGAAAACAATATTGCTGACAATTTCACCAAGGCACAGGGTGCGATTAAACATAGGATGTGTTGCAAAGGTTATGGGTTGAGATTGTGAACCAGTATATATCATCCTGCCCAAAGGGGAGTATGTTAGGAAATGGTCATTGCATAACTAGTTGGCCAGGTAATATATAAGCCAACATTATATGTTTATAGTATGAATATGTATAATATAGCTTTAAGAGTATTGCTGAGTCATTCTGCATCCTGATTGGATGAGCTCTGTAGCAACTGTATTTAAGGAGAGCTTGATTGTGGTCTGTGTGGACATTACACCATATTGTTACCTGCTGCTATGTTGTAGATATCTTTGATCTCTTTACATGGTCAATTTGATCATGGTTTATTTATTACTGCTTTTATGAACTGTTTTATATTGTTCCTGAATGATTCATGTCTTGTTCAACAAACCGGTAAGAAGTTTTGTATCTCTGGATTGATTATGCAAGGCTAAGACTTGGATTGGTAAAAGGACTATGAATTTGCTCTATAAGTAAACTACTTTAAAAACCAGTTTGTATGCAGTTTATTCACAACTATTCTCAGCACTGTTTCCGTGCACAACCACTCTATGCTCTGCTTCATAACCGTTCCTGGTTATCTCATAACTATATCCTTAACATTGATGTGACCTATTTATGTGTGTTTTCTGTAATACTATTATATCTAAATGCATCTTACTCAATTTGTTGAAAAAGTTTTTCCTCTTTGTAGGAGCATTTAAGCCATTAACATTTAAGGATAAAAGCGTTATTTCTTCTTGTGCATCTCTACTTCTTTCTGGATCTTGTCGTCCTCGTCTGTCTAACTTCTTTATATTCTTTGCGTTTGCCTTCATCATATTTTTCTGTATCTCTTTTTTCTTCCTTCCCATTTCCTCTTTCTTTTATTTGGGCTTCTGTCACTTCTAGTATCTGTTCTCCTGGTTTACATTCTTCTCTTGATTCTCTTTCCTCTACTTCATCATCACTGCCAAAATTTTGCCTATAAAATTCTTCCACTTTGTCTATTGTGTCCAGTCTAAATCTTTTTTCCTGCCATACTACCATGATCCCTTCTGGTATCAGCCATCGAAAATTAATATTTAATCGTGTTAATTTAGAGGTTAATATTTGATAGGGTCGTCTTAGCTCTCTCACTCTCCTAGGTACTTGCTTAAGTACCACCAGTTGTCTCCCTCTATACTCCAATGGATTGTCTCTTGTTCTATGTAAAATTTCATCACGGATTGACTTCTCTAAAAACCTGATGTCAGTGTTCCAGGGCTGACATACAGTAGAAGCTTGAGAAAGAGTGTGACATTTTGATTTGATTTGATTTGATTTGATTGAATTTATATACTGCCCTACTCCCGAAGGACTCAGGGCAGTGTACAGCCATAAAATAAAACATATAAATACAAAATTTAAAATAGACTAAAACGGAATTAAATAATTTGGCTGAAAAATTTAAAATCCCAATAATTTAAAACAAATTAAAATTTCCATTTAAAAGGGGGAAAAGACTTAGGTCAGGCTGGCTTGATGGAACAAATGAGTCTTGAGCGTGCGACGGAAGGTGCGCAGGTCCGGGATCCTCCGTATCTCCGGGGGGAGCTCGTTCCAGATGGTAGGTGCTCCCACAGAGAAGGCTTTCCCCCTGGGGGCCGCCAGCCGACGTCACCTGGAGGAGTCCCTCTCTATGGGAGCGTACTGGCTGGTGGGAGGCTATTGGTGGTAGTAGGCGGTCCCGTAAATAACCAGGTCCTAAGCCATGGAGCACTTTAAAGGTGATAACCAAAACCTTGAAGCGCACTCAGAAGACCACCGGGAGCCAGTGCAGCTCGCGCAGGAGAGGTGTTACATGGGAGCGCCACGTCGCTCCCATAACCACCCGCGCGGCCGCACTCTGCGCCAGTTGGAGCCTCCGGGTGCTCCTCAAGGGGAGCCCCATGTAGAGAGCGTTACAATAGTCCAGACGGGAGGTGACGAGGGCGTGAGTGACTGTGTGTAAAGAGTCCCAATCTAGAAAGGGACGCAACTGGCGAATCAGGCGAACCTGATGAAAAATCGTCCCGGTCACGGCCGTCAGGTGCTCATCTAAAGACAGCCGTGAATCCAGGAGGACGCCCATGTTGCGAGCCCTTTCCGTGGGGGCCAATAACTCACCCCCAATAGTCAGCGATGGCACCAGCTGACTATATCGGGACATCGGAAACCACAGCCACTCGGTCTTGGATGGGTTGAGCCTGAGCCTGTTCCTCCCCATCCAGATCCGTACGGCCTCCAGGCACCAGGACATCACTTCAAAGGCATCGTTGGGGTGGTCTGGGATGGAGATGTACAGCTGGGTGTCATCAGCATACTGGTGGTACTCCACCCCAAAACCACGGATGATCTCACCCAGCGGCTTCACATAAATGTTGAACAGGAGGGGCGAGAGGACCGATCCTTGTGGCACCCCACATATAAGGGGCCTCGGGGTCAACCTCTGCCCCCCTGTCAACACAGACTGCGACTGGTCGGAAAGAAAGGAGGAGAACCACCATAATACGGTGCCTCCCACCCCCAGCTCTACCAACCAGTGCAGCATGATACCATGGTCAATGGTATCAAAAGCCGCTGAGAGATCTAACAGGACCAGGACAGAGGAGCACCCCCTGTCCCGAGACCTCCAGAGATCATCAACCAACGAGACCAATGCCGTTTCCGTGCTGTACCCAGGCCTGAAGCCCAAATGAAATGGATCTAGATACGTCGTTTCCTCCAGGTACTAGGAGAGCTGTCGTGCGACCACACTCTCAATAACCTTCACAACAAAGCGAAGGTTGGAGACTGGAGGATAATAGAAAAAGCCTTTCGGTGAACTTAGTTTCCTGGGAGACGCATGGGAGGGGTGACATTCCTGTGAGCTAAGGTGGGAGAGAAGAGAAGAATGATTTGGTAGACAGCCAATGGGGAGTAGAGAATGGGGGCCGGAAAGGGAGGTCTTGGGGAGCCAAAGTTCAGTGCTAACTGCACAGAGTCATGGATTAGTTTGTTATGCTCAATAAAGACAAATATTTCCACAAAGAACGGGTGTTTGGAAATTCATTTGTTTTCGGAGATAATAACGGACCGTGACAGACAGTTAGCACTCAACTTTCCAAGCCAAACTGGCAAGCCTCCAGCCCTCCAGCTCCCTGCCAGATGTTCGAATGGATTATTGCCAAGTTTCAGAAGCCATGGCAGAAAGCCAACTCTCTACTGAAAGCTTATTTCAAGCAGCTGCTAACCAGCCCCCCCCCCCTCCAGCACTGCCACAACATTATGAAGATCAGAGAATCGTGCCCCAAGCCAAGAAAAAGAAAAATGTACCTTGGTGGACTTTGCCAAAATCTGCAGAAGCTGAGTTCCCCTTTACGGACATGAAAGGTAAGGGGAGGCATCTCACTGAATGGGGGAGGGCAGATTGGTTATGGGATGGGCAAAAAGACAGACAGCAAAAAGCTTCAAAGCTGCCACTCGACAGCCCCATAGAGAAATTGAAGGAAGTATTTGACCGAATGGGGGAGGGGCCATCCTGCAGGCCCAAGGAAGGAGAGGGGAGGCCAGCCCAGCCTGCTTAACTGAGTCACCATAAACAGGAACGCAGCCCTCCCCCCTCCCACCCCAGAAGGAGAGATGGTCCCAGTGTGCATCCATGGGTTCCCCCCCTCCCCAGCAAGCACACCAGCCTGGCCAGGACATCACCCCCCTTGCCCCCGAATGAGAGATGAGGAAGAATTCCAACAACATCATGGGCAGGCTCAGAGAGCCCCGCAATGGGATGAGGGGCCACCGACGGCGGAGCCACCCCAGTTTAGAGGGAAGTTCAATGGGGATCCAGACCAGCTAGCGCAATTCCTCGACGCAGCTGAGATTTACATCGAGCGCTACGGACACCTCTACCCTTTCCCCAGGGCCTAGTCAGTGCCATTGCAGAAGGTCTGGAGGGAGAAGCAAGGAGCTGGTCAGCGGCCCTGTACAAAAACAGGGCCCCCCAACTGCAAGATGCCAATGGCTTCTTACAACTGCTGCGAGCCCATTTCGAAGAAACAGGGGAGGATCCCTATATAGAAGACGAGCTCAGGAACCTAATGCAGAGAGGGAAGCCCATCCAAGAGCATATCCGTGAGTTCAGGAGAGTCGTTGGGACTTTACCTCCTTTGCCAGAATGACTGCTAGTATACTTCTTCAGAACACGCTTAGATAAGCGAATTGCCCAAGTGACCGCTTATCAAGATATCCCGAACCGACTTTCTGACTGGTTCCGGATAGTGACGCACGTTGAGAGAGGGCTACATGCCAACAACATGCTAAAGCAACCACAGGCAAAAGAGAGAGCCCAACTGAACCAGGAACCGTCTAGCAGATGAGGAACTACAGCACCATGGCCCACTCAGAGACCTTCCGCCCCCCGGAGTCTGCTGAGGTGCTACAGATGTGGAGGAGTTGGCCATTTGGCAGCGGCGTGTGGAACCCCGGGGCCAAGACCAGAGCCACCGGGCAAGGCACAACCGGAACGAGGACCCAGGCGCACCACCAACGCACCACGAAGACTTCCCCTGGGTACGGAAGTCTTCGCCCATCTGACTGAAGCAAGGGAGAGCCCAGATGATGCGAATCAGTCCCCCAAATTGTATGACAGCAATGACGATGGGGAAGATGACCCAATGGTGAGTGGACCCATCCACCCTTTTCTCTTCCCCGTATGCCTAACGGCCCCAAAAACAGGGACCCAAGGGGCTTTCCAAGCCCTAGTAGATTCGGGCTGCACGAGGTGCCTGATCAACCTACCCACAGTCCTAAAACTGGGAATCCGAGCAAAAAAGCTCAACCACCCAATCCGATTTGAGCAAGTTGATGGATCCCTAATAGGGGGGGCTCGCGCCACACACTTAACCAAGCCAGTAAAGCTGGAGCTAGCAGATCACTGGGAGATGATTTGTTTTATAATAGCCCCCAAGATGACTAACCCATTCATACTGGGACTCTCCTGGCTAGACAAGGGGGCCCCACCCCCTGCCGCCCCAACCAGAAAGGATGCTGCCCACGCAGAGGCTCCAACCCCTCCCGCCAGAGGGACAAAAACCGCCCCCAACCCAAGCGCCCCTGGTCAAGAGTACAGCAAAACAACTGGCAGCCACATCCAACAGCCCCCATGACACAAAGCAGATCCCAAAAGAGTATCAAGACCTTGCAGAAGTATTTAGCGAGACCGAGTGTGACATTCTACCACCCCACCACAAAGCCGATTGCACCATTGAAATCATCCCTGGGGCGAAACTACCAAAACCTAAGTTGTATGCCATGACGCCCTGTGAAATGCAAGAAATGCGAAAATACATAGACACTAACCTACAAAGGGGCTTCATTGAGCCAGCCAAACCGCGGATAGTGGCACCGGTCTTTTTCAGAGAGAAGATAGACTTTCGAGGTGTCAATGCCGTCTGCCTACGCAACTTATATCCCCTTCCCCTCATGAAAGACATCCTAGCCCACCTGGCCAAAGGAAAGGTTTTCACCAAACTAGACCTCCACGAAGCCTACTACCGGATACGCATCAGGGAAGGAGACGAGTGGAAGACAGCATTCAACTGCCCTCTAGGAAGCTTCCAATTTAAGGTGATGCCTTTTGGACTACAGGGAGCGCCGGCGGTGTTCACGCAACTTATAAATGAGGTTCTTCATGACCAGCTTTATAAGGGGGCCCTCGTCAACTTGGATGACATTCTCATTTACACGGAAACCATAGACGAACGCATACCCCTCGTCCGCCAAGTGCTCGAGAAACTGCTGAAGGCGAACCTTTATGTCAAACTATCGAAATGCGAGTTCCACCAGTCACGGTTGGACTACTTGGGCTATCGAGTGTCCAATGAGGGGATAGAAATGGACCCAGCCAAAGTACAATCGGTCCTAGACTGGCGACCCCCTCGCACCCGCAGACAACTGCAAAGCTTCCTGGGGTTCGCGAACTTCTACAGGCAATTCATCCCCTCCTTTGCAAGAATTGCCAAACCTCTGACGGACCTCCTAAAAACAGGGAGTCCAGCAACAAAACCCCACCCAGGACAATCTCTACAGTGGGACCCACCCTGCCAACACATGTTTGAGACACTAAAAGAAATGTTTGCAAAAGAACCGGTCTTGAAGCACCCTGACCCCGAACAACCCTTCGTCATCCAAGCAGATGCCAGCGACGTGGCAGTGGGGGCAGTCCTACTCCAAAAGAACAGCCAGGGGGACTTACAACCCTGTGCCTACACGTCCTGCAAACTCACCGACACAGAGACATGATGGGCGGCATGGGAAAAGGAAGGGTTCGCAGTGAGGTGGGCGCTGTTAACCTGGCGACATCTGCTAGAAGGGGGCCAAACACCATTCGAGGTTTGGACTGACCATAAAAACCTGGAGGCCCTCAAGACTCCAAGGAAGTTATTGCCCAGGCAAGTCCGGTGGGCCTAATACTTCAATCGTTTCAACTTCGAGCTGAAGCACATCCCAGGGGGGGGAAACTTTCTGGCCGATGCCCTCTCCCGAATGCCCCAATACAACAGTGAATGGGAGCAGGTAGTGAATGCCATCATCCCCTCTGCCCAAGGAGTGGGCCAGGTAACCACCAGACGGCAGCATCGCTACTAGCAGGGCCAGCCAGCAAGTGACCTGACGACAAGGCTCAAGGCAGAAACATTGGCGGACCCCTGGTTCCGAGACAATCAACATCTTTTGACAAAAAGGGATGACCTAGCCTGGAAAGGGACAAAACTTTACATCCCAGAGACTCTACGCACCCTGGTCCTCAAGAGGAGCCACGACGTTAAACTAGCGGGACATTTCAGGTTCCTAAAGACTGTGCATTTAGCATGGAGACAGTTTTGGTGACCCCACATGAGAAAAGACGTAGACAGTTATGTAAAAAGTTGTACCATCTGTGACACGATGAAAACCCGACCAGGGAGACCCCCTGGACTGCTGCAGCCAGTAGCTGAACCGTCAAGGCCATGGGAGGAGATTGCTATGGACTTCATAGTCGAACTGCCGAGGAGCAGCGGAAACACAGTGATCTGGACTGTAATAGACTTATTCTCCAAACCGGAACATTTCATACCCTGCAGTGGATTACCTTCAGCCCACCAATTGGCCAAACTGTTCGTGAAACACATCTACCACCTGCACGGAGTACCCAGAAGAATCATCTCCGATCGAGGTGTCCAGTTTACAGCAAAGTTCTTGAGGGAATTCCTTCGATCCATAGGGTCATCCCAAGGCCTCAGCTCAGCGGTTCACCCGAGCACCAATGGGGGGGCAGAGAGATTGAATGCCATGATAGAGCAGTACCTGAGGTGCTACGTTGACTACCAACAATCGAACTGGGCAGACCTCTTATTGTTTGCAGAGGTCGCATATAATAATGCTGTCCACAGTAGCACAGGACTAACCCCATTTAAGATAGTGAGCGGCATGGATTTCGCCCCCATGCCAGAGTACCCAAGGGAACCTCCTTCCTCAGTTAGTTTGACCGATTGGATGGCAATGCTGAGAGAAACCTGGGAGAATGTCAAGAAAGCATTAGACAAGGCGGCACGGGCTTATAAGAAACAAGCAGATAAGCACCGAGCCCCCCAAAGGCCGTTCCGAGTAGGGGAGGTCTACCTCTCCACCAAGTATTTAAAACTCAGACTCCCAACCAGGAAACTGGGCCCAAAATTTATAGGAACATTTCCGATAGTAAAAATAGTCAACCCGATTACAGTACAATTGCAGTTGCCCCGGTTACTAGGTAGGATACACCCCGTTTTTCACAGTAGCCTCCTGAAGCCTGTAGTAGGGTCAACTTTACGGCTGGTGCCAAGTGATCCGCCAGGGCCCTTGATTGTTGGAGGCCACACTCACTATGAAGTGCAGGAAATACTTGATTCGAGGTGGCATAGAGGGCGCCTCCAATACTTAGTTAAGTGGAAAGGTTATCCTTTGTCAGAAGCTTCCTGGGTGAAGAGCACCAACATCCAAGCTGACCGGCTCATAGCTAAGTTCCATGCAGATCACCCGGGCAAGGTGGGAGGGGGTGGAACACCCCCTCAGATGGGGTAACAGTACTAACCCTGTTGTTTGTTTCGCACAGGCCTCGCTGACAGAATGAAGGGAGAGGGGCCTGATGTCAGTGTTCCAGGGCTGACATAGAAGCTTGAGAAAGAGTGTGACATTTCACGTAGAAAAAGCCTTTCGGTGAACTTAGTTTCCTGGGAGACGCATGGGAGGGGTGACATTCCTGTGAGCTAAGGTGGGAGAGAAGAGAAGAATGATTTGGAAGACAGCCAATGGGGAGTAGAGAATGGGGGCCGGAAAGGGAGGTCTTGGGGAGCCAAAGTTCAGTGCTAACTGCACAGAGTCATGGATTAGTTTGTTATGCCCAATAAAGACAAATATTTCCACAAAGAATGGGCGTTTGGAAATTCATTTGTTTTCGGAGATAATAACGGACCGTGACACCTAATATGTACTTCTTTAGGCAAATTATGTCTCCTCGCATAATTGGTGTGGATTTGGTAAATTTCGTCCATTTCATTAGCCATTTCCTCTTTGCCAATTCCTAGAGCTCCCGCCAACAGATTTGCCATCATTTCTGGTAAATCCTCACCTTTATCTTCTTTCACATTCTGGAATCGTAGGTAGTGGGCTGCCTTTTCTGTTTCTAACTGGATAACCATCATTTTGAGTTCTTTATTAGCTTGCATTAACTTTCCACTCATTTCATCCACATGTTTTTCTTCCCTTCACATTCTTTCATCCATCTCTTGTAATTTTTGCTCATTTTTCATAATTTGCTGTTGGAAGCATTCAAATTTACCATCTATAGATTTCATCTTTTCTTTATGTTCTCCAGTATTGCTCCTCACTTCTCCTATTTCTCTTTTCAAATCTTCATGATTTTTAGCATTACCTCTTGAATGGATTGCAGCATCAACTGTAGATTCTTATATATATATATGTGTTTTCTGAGGTTTTCGTGGGTGTTTGTATGTAGGTCTTTGGTTATTCGGGTCTTCTCCCGCGTAAAATTGGAAGTGTCTTGGCAACGTTTCGATGAAGTCTTATTCATCATCTTCAGGCTGGTGTTCTTGGCTTCGTGCTTCCAGGAGCTCATACCACCACCCAGCCCAGATCAACTCTGTAGCCAAGACACTCATCTACAGAACAAAATGCTTAGCTGACGAACAACACCTAAAAACCAAACTACACACTCTCACTAACGTACTAACATCCAATGGATTCCAAAGAAGTAAGATTACCAACCTAATCCAAAAAGAAACCCCCACTAAAATTCAAGACAGAGAACAAGAAAACGGCAAAGCCCTCCTCCCATACATAAAAGGCACCACAGACAGAATAAGCAAAATCCTCCACAAACATAACATCAAGACAGCATTCTGCACAAACCGAAAAATATCCACCATCTTAAGGAACCCCAAAGACAAAATTGAGTTAGAAAATCAAGGAGTATATGAAATCCCATGCACCGCCTGCCCCACCACATACATCGGACAAACCAACAGAAGAATAAGTGCACGCATTGAAGAACACAAGAACTCAGTCAGAAAAGAGGAACCAACTTCTTCCCTGGTCCAACACCTTAAAGCCACAGGACATGAAATTGACTTTAAAAAGACCAGAACCATCACCAAAACTGAACACTTTAACAACAGAATAATCAGAGAAGCCATCGAGATAGAAAAATGCCCACACAGCATGAACAAACGAGACGATACCTCCTGCCTACCAGCCATTTGGAAACCCGCCCTTATTGACAAATGAGTCCCTAACACGACGAATGACACCAGACCCACACTCACGAGAGCCACACAGGATGTCACCACCACACATCCACGCAGAAAGCAGACTCAAACCCACACTGATAATGAGGCACGACCAAGGACCAGAAGCCAGACCGCAGCTGCATCATTAGCCACTTTAAACCCCTCCAATCCATACATGAAGCCTGACACCCATCATGAAGAGCTCTCACAGCCACAAACACGAAGCCAAACAACAACAACGCAGCTCACCAGCTCAAATCCCCCTGCAACTCAGACTAAGTCGAGCACAACCAAGCCCCCACTCGAACAGAACACACCCCCAGCCAATCAGAGCACAATCAACCCCCCAGCCAATCAGAGCATAGCCAAGCCCCTAACCAATCAGAAAACACCTCCACCCAATCAGAACACAGCCAAGCTCCCACCCAATCAGCTCCCACCCCCACTAGCAGTTAAAAGGAAGAGACATCTGTGATCTCACATTGCTCCTGGAAGCACGAAGCCGAGAACACCAGCCTGAAGATGACGAATGAGACTTCGTCGAAACGTCGCCAAGACACTTCCAATTTTACGCGGGAGAAGACCCGAATAACCAAAGACCTATGTATGTATGTATGTGTGTGTGTGTGTGTGTGTATATATATGTTTTTCCTTTAAGCCAGGTTTTTCCTGTGTAACCGAGATTTTTCTGGAACCACAATTGAGTGAAATCACATTCACTACTTTCTGGGTTTTTTACTCCATCTTTTCATTCTGGCAGCAAGCAAATTTTGTGCTGCATTGTGAGAGACTTATATAGCTATTTCTGGCTCCTTAGCCGTCCTCAGTAAGCCACACCCACATCTCATGTTCCTCCCTGTAAAGGTACAATGTCTGGGAAAAAAACCCAGAAAGTAGTGAATATATATATATATATATATATATATATAATTTTTTATCTATAATTTCTAAATTAATTAGTAACAAATTATTTCCCACATTTGTCTCTTGCTTTCTTGAATATAGTTTTCCAAGTCCTTTTTACAATCACCTTTTCCTCTTCTAGTTCCTTCTTACCCGATGTCTCCTCTGCCTCCTTTTGTATTACTCAGCATTTAGTCTCTCTTCACAGTGTCAGTATCCTCCAATTAGTCAGCACTTTACTGTCAGTCTCCACCTTCAAATTGTCTGTTTTCTTGATTCCAAATTATAAGCAGTAAAAAAAGAAACCTTCTTGATCCTTCCCCTTCACTCCGCCAATACAATCTGTCAAGATGCAGTAATTCCAATGGAGCGAAACGACGAGAGCAACTCCACTTGCTACAATACACATTCTTCTAATTAGCAAAGGATTTGGAGAGATTTGGATTATTTCTTCAGTATTTTAACTATATCTAAGGATCTCTTTTTTTAACTTTGAAATTGAGCTGTCTCTGTGTGAAAGTGATTGAAAATGGCGGCTGATTAAAGTGAAAGGGGAAAAGTGAAAGTGCAACAGTTTGTCTAAGCCTGCCTGTAATTCTAACTGACTGTATTAGTAAGATTTCTAACTGGAAAGTTTTGATGATTTGATTCCTTTTCTGTAAAGCTGGGGAAGACAGGAAAAGGAGGAAGATTTTCTTTTTTTCAAAGACTTAAATTCTGTTCAGGCATGGCTTCAAAGAAAGTGGGGGGGGGGGAATCCCCCACACATCAAACAAAAGAAAAGTCAGCCATGCCATCAGTACCAGCCCAGAGGCAGTCACAAGGTAGTGGGATGGAGGATCTGAAAACTTTCATATTTGATATACATAAATCCCTGGGAGAGTTTTCTGGAAAAATGAGTAAAATGGATGAAATGATGGGGAAAAATCAAAAAGAAATGATGGATTTGTTGGAAGGAAAAACAGATAAGTTAAGCCAGGATGTTTCTACTGTGGCTACTGCTTTTACAGATGCTTTGCTGGTGGTTGAGAAAAAAGTTGATGATTTAAATCTTGAAGTGGTGGCTAATAAAAAGGCAGTAAATGACCAGTTTTTTAAAGTGGAGATTAAGAGTCAAAGGCTAGAGGATGAGATTACAATGTTACAATTTCGGAATATGGAGTTCGCCATAAGACTGAGAGGCCTAAGGGAAGATAACAGAGAAAATCTAAGGGCAGCTTGTGTGGACATATTGGTTAAGATTTTAAAAGTTGATCCAGATGTGATTGATAAAAAAGTTGACAAGCTATACAGAGTTAATTCGCGTGTGGCGAGACAAAGAAATTTGCCAAGAGATGTTGTGATTTACTTTACTGATAGAAGATTGAGAAATGATATTTTGCAAAGTTCTTTCCACACCACTGTTCATCATGATGGGAATCCAATTGGGATTTATAAAGAGCTGCCACCTAAGATGTTAAGAGATCGGAAAGATTTTGGTTTTTTGGCAAATGAATTAAAAAGGCGTCAGATTCCATTTAGATGGGATGCTCCGGTGGGTATTATATTGAGATATGAAGATGTGAGATACCGCCTTAACTCTGTGGAAAAAGCAGAACACTTTTTCAACAATGTTCTTAAAAAAGTCTCAACACCCCCACGTTCATCTACATTGTTATCTATTGAAGAAATTTCTAAAGAGAAGGATATTGCTGAGGGGACTCAAGAACTGATCCAGCAAAAAGAATTACAGGAAATTTTAGAGATAGCAAGGGAGGAGACTTTGGGAGCAGTAGGAGGTCTCTCAGAGGATCTTTTTGCAGAATTTTCAGAGGGAAAATCAAAGCAGTCTAGAGCTACAAGAGAAGTGGAGCCGGACCTCGATTTGTTGTTGCAAGAACCGAAAGATCAACGTATAACTCGGGCAGCAGAGAAGCAAAGATTAGAGAAACAAAGTCAGCAGAGGTCCAGGATCCCACAGGAGGAGAATGGTGCAAATGGAAAGAAACTATACTCTGAAGCAGTGGGAGGGGCAAGACCGAAGATATCTGCAGTTGAACAGAATCTTAGGCGAGCCCTCAAAGGGCTTCAGTCATCCCCAAAATGACACTAAGATTTTTATCATGGAATGTGAATGGTTTAAATTCACCACAGAAAAGAAGGAAAATATTTCATTATTTGAAGCAATATAAAAATGAAGTTGTTTGTTTGCAGGAAACTCATATTAGAACCCAGGACCAAAAATTTTTGACAAATTCAAAACTTGGCTTACATTTTATATCTTCTAACTCTGTGAAAAGGAATGGATTAGTCTTGTATATTTCTAATAGAATACCAGCTAAACTGATAGAAGCGGATGATGAAGGAAGATATATTGCAGTTGAAATAAATGTTCAGAACGCTTCGATGCTTCTTATTGGGATCTACGCCCCAAACCAGCAGCAGGAAATTTTTTATAAATTATTGAATACCAAAATATTGCAGTGGAATTACAAGTCTTTTGTTATTATGGGTGATTGGAATGGTGTGATTGATACAAATCTTGATAAAAAGACGTTGGCCAAGAAGGGGAATAAATTACCACAAACGTTTTTTGCATTGAAGGAAGAATTGGAATTAAAAGATGTATGGAGAATTCATCATCCGAAGGAGTTGGATTTTACCTTTTTTTCTGATAGACACAAATCCTTTTCAAGAATTGACTTCATGTTGGTTACTCCTGATTTATTGTCCAAAGTGGCTAGAACAAAAATATTTCCTAGAACTCTAACGGATCATAGTTTGGTATGGCTGGAGATGGATTTTGGCAAGAGGGAGAGAAGATCTTGGCGAATGAACGAGAACTTATTTAGACATGAAAAGAATATTATGCATCTTAAAAAACATGTTAAGGAATTTTTTGATATTAACTTGAATAAGGGTACATCTATTGAGACTGTATGGGATGCAAGCAAGGCTTATATGAGGGGTGTACTGATTCACATGAATTCTAAATATAGAATAATACGACAGAAGTCAAGAGTAGAATTGGAGACAGAGATAAAGGAGAAAGAGCAATTGCTTATTAAAAATCCGACCGATGAGAAATTACAGTTAACAATAAAACTTTTGAAAGATCAATTTCAAATACTGATGGCTGATCAGACAGCAACTAATCTGCAATACGCTAAACATAACACTTTTTGCAATGCTAATAAACCTGGCAGATGGTTGGCTTATACTCTGAGAAAACAACAAAGTTCTCGTATAATAAATACTATTGAGTACAAAGGGAAACAAGTGTCTCAACAGAACTCAATACATCAAGCTTTTTTAGATTATTATTCCAAATTGTACCAAGCAGATAACATTAAAAAGGATTTCATTGATGATTATCTGCAGAAGATGAGAGTTACAAAAATTTCAAGTATACAAAGTGATAGACTGAATCGACCTATAACATCTGAAGAGATTTTATTTGCAATAAAACAACTGAAATTATCTAAAGCTCCTGGGACAGATGGTTTGACAGCAGTATATTATAAGACTTTACAAGCGGAATTGGTTGAGCATCTTAAGGATTTGTTTTGTAATATTCAGCAGGGGGGTAAAATACCTCCCTCGTGGAAGACGGCTTTTATTTCATTGATACCTAAAGAAGAAGAATCTGTAAAACCAGAAAATTTTAGACCAATATCTCTCCTGAACACGGATTACAAAATCTATGCTTAAGTATTAGCCAACAGACTGATGCCAGTTATTCAAGATGTGATTCATGAAGACCAAGCAGGTTTTATAGAAGGTAGATACATGAAGGACAATGTCAGGCAACTCATAGATTTATTGGAATATCTTGAGAAAAATAAACAGACTTCTGCGGTGCTGGTGTTTTTGGATGCGGAGAAGGCCTTTGATCGAGTCAATTGGGATTTTCTAAAAAAGACTTTGCACAAAATGGATTTTGGGGACCAGTTTATACAAGCGATTTTGGCAATTTATCAAGAACAAATGGCACAAATTATTATTAACGTCAGTTTAACCACCAATTTCAACATACAGAAAGGAACAAGACAAGGCTGTCCATTATCCCCATTACTGTTTATTCTGACTTTGGAAGTGCTGTTGAATGCTCTACGGGACTCGGACAATCTGAATGGAATAGTTGTAAGGCAAAAAGATTACAGAACAAAGGCATTCGCAGATGATCTGGTTGTTACCCTAACACAACCTTTGGAATCAATCGTTCAGATGAAAAACATTATAGAGGAATATGGTCTGGTTTCAGGTTTCAGCCTGAACCAGAAAAAGACTAAGATGATAGTTAAAAATATGTTGGAACCACAAAGGATTGAACTTGAAAGGTTGGCAGGCTTTGAAATAGCTACAAAGGTGAAATATCTAGGAGTTCAAGTTGCAGCATCCAATATAAAACTTTTTCAAAATAATTATGAGGAACTCTGGCATAAGATTCAAAAGGATCTTGAAACATGGAAGAAGCTGCAACTATCTTTGCTTGGTAGAATAGCAGCTGTTAAGATGAACGTTCTACCTAGATTTCTGTTTTTGTTTCAAATGATTCCGGTGCTTCAAAGTGATAAGTCTCTGATGGAATGGCAAGGAGGTTTAAATAAATTTATCTGGAATGGGAAAAAACCAAGAGTTAAACTTAAAATTATGCAAGATGCTCGTGAAAGAGGTGGCCTTAAAGTTCCAAACCTACGTCTATATTATGAGGCTGCAGTGCTGATACAAGTTGGAGATTGGATTGGAACAACAAAAACAGAAATTTTGAATATAGAAGGCCACGATTTGCAATTTGGATGGCATGCATATTTACTTTATGAAGATAAGAGAGACAGTGTATTTAACAGTCATATCTTAAGACATGCTCTGATGAGAGTCTGGAAGAAGCACCAGCTTCAATTGGATTACAAAATACCTTTGTGGTTGGATCTTGGGCAAGTTATGCCAAATATAAAGTCACTCGGGGGGTTGTTGTATAAAGAGATATTTTTTAATGATGGGGGCAGATGGAGTTTGAAATCTTTGAATACCCTGTTGGAAGAAGGAGTGAATTTAACTTGGTTGCAGTATTATCAACTACAAGCGAGATGGAGAGAAGATCAGAAAATTGGACTAATGTTACATGAAGAAGATTTGGTGACTCAGATAAAATGTAAAGGGCCGATGCATATTAAGCGAGTGTATAATTTACTGTTAGAAAGAGATTCAGAGGGTGAATTAGTTAAAGACTGTATGATAAAATGGGCACAGAATTTTGCAGAACCAGTAATGTTGGAAACATGGGAGAAGATTTGGGTCCAGAATGTTAAATTTACACAAGCACAGAACTTGAGGGAAAACTTTTATAAGATGTTTTACAGGTGGCATTTAGATCCTAAAAAGTTATCATGTATGTATCCAAATGTTCAACCTAAATGTTGGAGGTGTGATTGTTTGGATGCAACATATTTTCATATTTGGTGGACGTGCAGAAAATTGAAAGCATTTTGGATTAAACTTTGGTGGGTAATGCAGAACATTTTGAGGAAGAAGCTTGAATTTTCTTCTCAGTTTTTCTTGTTGGGAATAGTTAAGGGCTGTTCATCAGCCGAAACGAGATTAATTTTGTACATGCTTACTGCAGCTAGATTACTGATTGGACAATACTGGAAGAAGGATAGTGTACCTACTATAGAGGAATGGATTTTGAAGCTGTCTAATTTTGCAGAAATGGCTAAGATTTCTGCATACCTGAAAGATAGGACCCATGAAGCTTTTACTAAGGAGTGGAAGAAATGGGTAGTATACATGCAGAATAAATATCAAAGTAAGAAGTTTCAAGTAGCACTTGAGTTATAATAATGTTTATTAAATATATAATTGAATTTATATCTTTATGATGAGGTATTGTTTGAATTTGATATATTTTTCTTAAAAAATAGCTTAATTTTTTCTATTTTAAAAGGTTAAATTTGTTATCTTATTTGATGTTTTTTTGTTTATTCTGTTTAATGATGATTTTTGTATTTGAATGATCAAGAAATATTATTAAGAGTAAATTTTGGGATTTATATGATATTTTAATTCAAAACTTAAGATGCCCAACATTATTTTATTATTTTTTTTTAAAAAAAGATAAGTGTTATATTTTGTATGCGAAAATTTTCTATGATTTTTTATAAATGATTTATGTGGTTATATATCTGGGGGGGTAATAGATTTTAAAAGTTTAGAATATTTTTTGTACTAAATAAGTTTAAAATTGTTTTATTGTTAGCCAGATCTCACCTAAAAAGTTGTTGGTTGTTGATTGTAATACATGATTGTTTAATAGTGGAAGTCAGGGGGGGGGAAGGGGGGGCTGAGGGGGGAGGGAAGGGGGTGGTTGTTGGGGTGGGGGGTTGGGGGGGAAGGCATATTAAAATTGTATTGTAAAACTTTTTCAATAAAAAAAAAAGATGCAGTAATTCCTTTTACATCCAAACTTGTCTTTCGCCACTATCTTTTGGAGGGAACTCCAGTCACCCTCCTCCTTCCTGGGGCCTCTTTCTCTCTCCTCCCTCTTTAGAAATCCTCTGGCTAGATCTCTCGCCCCGGATCACTCCTACGAAGTTGCCAAGATCGTTTTAAATCAGGTCAGTCTCACCATTATCCCGCTATTCCACCGCTATTGTTGTTCAGCCGTCCGCTATCACTTCCTTATGGCTGCCATTACAGGCCATCTCCTTCCCCCGATCAGCTGCTCCAAGGCTTTTCTGCCACTTGCTTTCTTGACTGTCGCCAAGAGCAACATCGCAGCGTGTCTCTTTCTGGGACGTCACTGTCACAAGTAAATGCCCTCCCTGGGCAGACCCTAACTCCCAAACCAGTAACTCAGGGGTTAACTACCCTAGGCAAGCCCACTTCCCCTTCTTTTTTTTTTAATTATACTTTATTATTTTTTTATAGATACAAAAAGTTTTCATTTCTATTTACATCGGATACGCAGTGTTTATACATATATACATAAAATTGCTTGGTGTCACTTTTACCATTTGTTATTATTTATTTAACACACCTTTTACTCCTGTTTTTTGGTTTTCATTCATCCATTCGTACCACCTTTCCCACACAGTATAGTACTCTGAGTTTTCATCATTATTTAATTCATAAGTTAATTTGCTCATCTCTGCACACTCTAATACCTTCCTAAGTACGAGTTCTTCTGGTGGCAGGGTTTTTTTCTTCCAATATTGGGCATAGGCCAACCTGGCAGCTGTAGTTATATGTATCGTTAAGTGGGTCTTTGTTTTTCCAAGTCTCTTCTTCGCTATTCCCAGGAGAAATAATTCTGGTATCAACTCTACTTCTTCTCTAATTATTTCCTGTAACCATCTCCCAATTATGGTCCAATATTTTTTCGCTTCGGGGCACGTCCACCACATGTGAAAGAAGGTGCCCTGACCGTGGCCACATTTCCAACAATTTGGGGACATATTAGGGAACATCTTTGATAGTCTAGCAGGCGCTAAGTACCACCTATGGAGCATTTTATAGTGATTCTCTTTATATGATGCGGCTCTAGTCAACTTATAATTTTTGTTCCATGCCTCTTCCCAATCATTAAAATTTAAATTATATCCAATATTTTTTTCCCACACACTCAGTTGATTTTTGGCTATAACCTCGGGTCTATCTTGATCTAATAAATAGTTATAAAATTTAGCTAGTACTTTTTTTTCGCTTCCCATCAAAATTTTATCCAACCCATTGTATCCTGATTCTATACCGTATTCTTCCTTGTCTTTCTGGAATCTTGACTTTATTTGTAAATATGTCCACCAATCTAAATTTATGCCTTGGTCTCTCAGATCTTCATTTGATTTAAGGTTTCCTCCTCCATCTAAAATATCATTATATCTACATATTTTCTCCATCCCCCATCTGTTTGGGTGGATCAAGGCCTCGATCGTAGAGAGCCATTTTGGAACTTTATTGTAATATCTCTGTCTGATTTCAATCCACGTTTGTATTAGTGAGTCTCTAATTTTATGTCTACGGAAATGTGTTCTTTTTTTTGTATCTATGTCCCATAAGTATGAGTGCCACCCTTTCTGTAAATCGTGACCTTCTAACGCTAAAATTCTTTTATTTTCCAAAGTGGCCCATTCCCTTATCCATACTAATTTGGCAGCCCTAAAATATGTTTCCCAATCCGGGAGACCAAATCCTCCCATATTTCTTTTCCCCTGTAGCACTTTAAGTGAAATCCTCGACTTTTTGCCCTCCCATACAAATTCCCTAATGTTTTTATTTAGTTCTAAGAAAAAAATTTTGTCCAAATTCACTGGTATATTCTGGTATAAGAATAGAATTTTGGGGAGGATGTTCATTTTGATCGCGGCTATCTTACCTATAAGTGACAATTTGATTCTCTTCCATCTGTTCAGATCTTGTTTTATTTTTTGAAGTAGGGGGGTATAATTATCATCTTTCAGGGATGAGCACCTTGCAGTTATCCAAATTCCGAGGTATTTTATTTTCTTGACAACCTGTAACCCCAGCATTCCTTCTATCTCCTGTTTCTGTATCTCAGTTACATTCTTAGTTAATATTTTAGTTTTGGTTTTATTCAATTTAAAACCTGCCACTACTCCATATTTGTCCAGTTCCTCTAATACTTTTGATCCAGATTCTAATGGATCTTCTAATATTAAGGCCACGTCGTCTGCAAATGCTTGTGTTTTATAAACCTCCTTCCTAATCTTCAGTCCTTTAATCTCCTCGTTTTTCCTAATTTTTCGTAACAAGACTTCTAATGCCAAGATAAATAATAACGGAGATAGGGGGCATCCCTGTCTTACCCCCTTCCTGATCTGAAATGTTCTTGTCCTATCTCCGTTTACCAGGATGCTCGCCCTTTGTTTGTCATATATAGTTTTGATCATTTTTTCATAATTTATCCCAAATCCCATTATTCTAATTTGTTTAATCATAAAATTCCAATTTAAATTATCGAATGCCTTTTGGGCATCCAAAAATATTAAGGCCATCTGTTTTTCTGAGTGTTCCTCATAGTACTCTAATGTATCTAATATTGTTCTCAAATTATCCCTTATATGTCTCCCTGGGAGGAATCCATTTTGATCTTTATATATCCAAGCATTTAGTATTTTTTTGGTTCTTTCCGCCATTATAGTCATAAATAATTTATAGTCGGTGTTCAAAAGAGAAATTGGCCTATAATTCTGAATTTGCTTTTGGTCAGCACCTTCTTTTGGCAAAAGTGTAACATGCACTTCCCTCCACGAATCCGGGATTTTTGATCCCCTCAGTGCCTCATTAAAAATTTCAAGTAGCTTTCGATGTAGAATTTCTTCAAGTTTTTTGTATATTTCCCCTGGGAACCCATCAGGACCTGGCGATTTATTATTCTTAAGTTTTGAAAGGGCTGTTTTAAGTTCATTAATTGTTATTTCCCTGTTAAGCATCTCCCTCTCTTCCTCGGCTATTTGTGGAAGCTCTGCATTTATCAAATATTGCTCTATTTCTTCTTCTGGGACCTCCTCTGCTTTGTATAAGGTTTCATAATACTCCCTCGCTCTTTCTAGTTTATCATTTTCTTCGTTTAGGAGGTTACCCTCTGAATCTTCTAGTGTTTGAATCGTCCCTTTTTCGTTTTCCTTTTTTAATTTGTAAGCCAACCACCTGCCTGTCTCATTGGCATTCTCAAAATAGTATTGTTTTGTTCTTTTTAGTTTTTGTGCTAATTCTTCTTGTTCTAAAATATTTAATTTATGCCTCCACATCAGCCAATTTTCTTTTGTAACTTTATCTCCGGGATTTTCTTGGAGCTTTTTTTCTGCTTCTCCTAGATGTTTTAAAAGCTCTTCCAAGGATTTTCTTTTTTCTTTATTTTTGTATGCGCTATATGATATCACAACCCCTCTTAAATACGCTTTCATCGCATCCCATACGATTTCAGGAGATGTTCCTTGATTCTCATTTTCTTTAAAGAAGAACCTTACTTCTTCTTTCAATTTGTCAATACACTCCTTGTCATTCAATAAATTCGCATTAAATCTCCATCTCTGATGTTTCCTTCTTGTTGTATTTTTCCATTTTATCTCCAGGGGGTTGTGATCCGCCCAAATGTTTGGACTGATCTCAGGTGATGCTATTTCTGCTCCAAGCTTCATGGTAACCCAAGCCATGTCTATTCTTGACCAAGACTTTTGTGGGTTGGAGTAAAATGTGTACTGTCTATCGTTTGGGTGTAGGATTCGCCATATATCAATTAGATTCAATTCTTCAGCTAGATCAAAAAAAGCTCTTGGTAACTTTGTTCTTTTATTTTTATTTATTTTATTACTTTTATAGTCTTTGTCTGGGTCCACAATTCCATTAAAATCACCTATTAAGCAAATTTCATCATATTCCATTTTTCCCAATTGCTCGTGGAGACTTTTAAAGTATTCTCCCTGTTTTTTATTCGGAACATAAATGCCCACTAATAATACTTTAGAATTACCTCTCATTATTTCAATCATAAGGGTTCTTCCCTTTGTATCCTTATATTTTAAGTCTGATTCAATCCCTTTTTTAACATACATTACTATCCCCCTTTTTTTTTCTCTGCTAACGATGTATATGTTTTACCAAATTTTTTATACTCTAAACAATTACCCTCATCCTTTTTTACATGAACTTCTTGTAAACAAATTATATCTACATTTTGTTTTACTAATTTTGTGAGTGTTAATTTTCTTTTTTTCTTGTCGTTCAGTCCATTGACATTTACTGATATTAATCTCAAATCATTCATTCCTGGTTTTTTTATTGTTTGTTAGTGTGTTGTTGTTTTTTTTCCTTCCTTTCCTCCCCTTCCCCTTCTAGTTCTTGGATTCTATTTGTTTCTTACGGCTCTTACTGGTCTTGTTTTCTTCTCCTTAGCTTCCTCTTCTTCTGTCTTCTTCTCTTCTGAGATTCCTTCCTTCTTGTTCTGTTGATGCGGGGTCTCCTCTACTGGATTTGTTGATTCTATCTCCTCCTTGCTACTTTGTTCTTCCTCTGCTCCCCTTAATTGATCGAGGAAATCTTGCGCTGTGCTCAGACTGTCGATTTTTATTTTTCTCCCCTGCCAAGTAATTAACATCCCTTCCGGAAGAAGCCATTTAAATAGAATATTTCTTTTATTCAATTGCACCGCTAAAAATCTATATTCCTTTCTTGCCTCTCTCACCCTTCTTGGCACCTGTTTCAGAATGATCACTTCCTTTCCTCCATATGTTATTGATTCTTCTCTGGCTATGTTATATAATATATCTCTTACTTTCTTTCTTGCGAACCGGACGTGGACTTCTCTAGGTAATCTATTTCTTCTTGCATAATTTGTTTGGACACGATATACCTCATCCAATTCTCTAATAATCTCTTGTTTATCCTGTTGGAGCACCTCTGCGATCAATTCTGCCATCTTTTCTCCCAGCTCCTCCTCTTTGTCCTCTACAACGTTCTGGAAGCGGAGGTAGAACGACGCCCTATCCATTTCCAATTGGACTAATGAGTCCTCTAAATTCTTATTCTGCATTGTCAATGTCTGGTCCACCGTATCTATTCTCTTTTCATTTTGTTCTATTTTTGACTCCGCCTTCTGAATCCTTTGTTCGTTGTTGAATATTGAAGTTTGTATCTCATTCATTTTTAGATCTAGTGCATGAATATCTGTTTTTAATTCGGTGTGGTTACTTGACATTTTTTCCTGTAGAGCCATCATGGTCTCTTGAATTAACGTCAGCGTTGATTGCATAGAGAGAAGCGTTGGGGTTGCTATAGATTTATCAGATTTTGATAGTCCTTCCGTTGATTTTTGCATCGCTGGGGAGGTCATAGTTATGGTGGGATTTGAAGGGGTCTTTTTTCCTGTTTTCACAATTGTAGATGACACGTTTGCCATTTCTTTTAAGATTATTTTTTGCTCCCTAATTATTTTTTCAATATTTTTCCAAATTAACATTCACTAAGTAACACTTCTTTCTTCAAATATTATCTGTGGATTTATAATACAATAGCTTTTCTAGGACCTAAGATGTAGTTAACCCCTGATTTTCAATTCAAGTCCGTTCAGTGATCAAAGTCTGTTTAACAATCTATATCACTTTCAATCAGTATCCTAGATAAATATCACTTAATTCATTATCTAAAAATCAGAAAATAGTATATAGCTTATAGTTAATTGATTAAATTAACCATTAATAATTAATTTACCAAACACTAATTAACACATTAATAAAGACTAGCTCTACTTGGAAAAGGAAAAAGAGGAAGAGAAAAAAAATTAGATCAAATCTTCCTGTCTTGCCGTAATTAACCAAGGTTTTCTTAATAGCATAAATCTCTATATTCTTAAAAGAGGGGAAAAAGGAAAAAAAAGAAAAAAAAGAAAAAAGAAAGAAAAGGAGAAAAGAGAAAGAAAAGGGAACACTACAAAATACAATTATGATTTATATCTAAAATTTCTAAATCTGGTCTAATTCTTAACGCTAATTCTTAAATTCAAAATCTATGTATAGCTATCTATAAGTAGGTTAACTTAAATAGGTAATATAATACGAGTAAATTTAATGCAGTGTATAATTAATTAGTATATTAATATATTAAACCTAACCTACTGTATACTAATGTATATTATATATACTAAATATATGATAAGATCATCAATTAATTAATATAAAAATTTGTCAGCTCTTATTAATGATATTATTATGACAATATGAAACAAGAAAGGAAAAAAAAACAACTTCAAAGTATTAAAAAGAAGGTTTTCATAGGAGAAGACAGAGATAAGGTAAGTATGGGAGGAGGAAATATATATATATATATATATATATATATATATATATATATATATATATATATATATATATATATATATATATATATATATATTAGGTTTTCAGTGGGGATCTGGAGGACTTCCCCTTAAGTTCCTATTGAAAGTTCCTTTTGAAATGCACTCCAGAGGTCCTTTTAAAATGTAATATAGTACTTTCTCAAGTAGAGTTTTTACCAGATCCTCCTCCAATCTCCTCCAAGTCTTTCTCTGTGCCAAGTTGATTTATTAAAGTCCAGTCTTTATGGTAAATTCCCTCTACTAGATTGTCTCCGTACCAGTCTCTTCAATTATTACTCTGCCAAGTCACTGCAATGGATGTACTTCCTGCTTCCTAAGTCAATCCAGCAAAAGTCAGATCTCCCACTTGCTTCACCCTTCGCTGCTTTGGATACTAAAATTAACGATTTTTTCCTGGATTCTCCTTCTTCTTGCTCACAACGCCTGCCAAACCTCTTCTCCTTTGCACAGTCAAAACTAACGTCCTCAATCCTTCGTTCTCCTTCGCTTTCGTCAGCTTATCGGGCTCTCTAGCCTCTTTCTCAGCTCTCCACTCTCCGTCACCGCTCTTTCACTCTTTGAGCACTCCTCGCCCGATTCCGCCGACCCCTTCGATCGATAGTCAATTTCAGCTAAGTGGGGGTGGCACTTTCTAATTCCAACACTGCAGCCTCCGATCTTTCTTGCTTGCTTCCCGTCTGGATTGTCGGCTACTGCAGCTTCGGGTCAGCCATCAGATGGCTGACTCACCGTGCTGGCTTGACAGGGTTGCCCAGTCTAGTGAGAAGCGTTAGCGCTCCGCTTTCTCACCACCCCGGCTCTCCCTATTGTCCGCGGGACTCTCCAGCTCCCGCGCCCCCGAGGGGATCCCCAAAACACGATGACAGGCGGCATTGAGGAGTAGCGATTACTCACCCCGCGCCATTTCGCTGCAGCTCACCAACCGGAAGTCTCGACTGTTGCCCCACTTCCCCTTCTTTTGTTCTCCCCTTACCTGTAGCTCCACCTCCAGGGTACTTAAGGCCTCCTCATGTAGGCACCGGCCTTGTTCCTGAAGATACCTGTAAGAAAGCAGACAAGCATCAATAAAGATATCCTTGATGAACCAATCCATGTGTCTTCATAAGTTATTGGGCACAAACCCAATCCAAGGTAACAAAATGCTAGCAGTCGATGGTTGGGCTCCTGTGGACCAAGAAAGAAAAAAAAATGCAAGGAGGGATTTTTAAATTACCTACCAGCGTTCCTGAGCCATTCTGCTGCTTTCAACATGGCAAACACCATGGACAGCAACAGCCACCTGTGAGTAACACATAAAATAACACAGGGAACTTACCAAATGGTTTCCCTACACTAAAAATGGAGGGATCAAACCTAATGGAGTGGTATCAACAACTCCAAGTCATCCTCTTAAAGGAAAATATGATGTTTTTCATCACTGATCCACCAGATAGACCCTGGAGTTTTGAAATGGACTGCATGCACCACAAAGCGTTTTATCTGCTGATTTCCAGCATATCACCCACCATCTATTATAGTATTGAAAATGACTTAACTGTATTTGATATTGTTCAAAAAATGTTTGGTTACTTTTATAGTGACAGTGTAGCCACCACCACAAAAATCTCCAAAGACTTCTACTCAGCCAGAATCAAACCTGGGGTGTCAATGGGGGAACACTTGATGGAATTAAATGCGGCTAGGGCAGAACTACAACTGAGGGGGGAAATTGTCTCCGAACAAACAATGAAAAGCATTATACTTAACTCACTAGACCCTTCCTGGCAAACATTCCTCACACACCTAAACATCCTCAGCCTAGGGCACATGACAGTAGATAGCCTCTCCAACCTCCTGATTGCAGAAGACAATCACAGAAAAGGCTAACAAATAACTCACAGAGAACACAGACAGACACGGAGGGTAGCCTTTACAGACAACCCTTGAGATTCCACAGAATGTTACAACTGTGGATTAAGGGGACACTACAGACGAGACTGCACCAAGGGCAACAGAGATCGAAGTAAACACGAACAACACAGTAGACACCCAGAAAGGCGCCACCACGACAACAGAATAAGGCGCAGAGACTCACCTAGGCCCTGGGAGAGAAAGGGGAACAGGGACAGTTCAAGGGATAGCCGGGACGGGTCGTTGTGCAGGGTAGGGGGGCCCACACACGAAACCCCACAAGACAGCAAACCAGGCGGAGAGGGATCCTGGTGGCTCATCGACTCCAGAGCCACCAACCACACCACATGCGACAGGGAGCTCCTCTCTTCCTTCACAAAGGAAGACTACCTAATTAAAGTAGCAAACCAAAGTGATGTAAGGGTAACAGGGAAGGGCAACGTAGTACTCCCCAACATAGGCAGAATAGAGGGGGTATTACTAGTACCTGAGATACCCCACAACATACTTGCCTCCCTGAAACTCAGCAAGGAAGCAGGGATAGAGATCAGCATCAAGGAGGGAGGAATCACCATGGCCAGGGATAATAAAACCATTGGGAAAATCACAGTCAGAGGGGGGCTGCCCTATTTTCACGCAACCAAAGCTGACCCACATAACGAAGACACCGACATGGAAGGTGAAACAAAAGGGGGCAAACCCAAGGGCAATGAGAAACAAGAAAGAGAGGATGCACACCCTCACAAGGGAGGCACACAAGGCACAGGGAAGATCAATTTAGGGAAGCCCCTCCACGATGAGTGCGCACATCTGCTCCACCGCAGACTAGGGCACGCCAGCTTCCCAGTTATCCAAAAGGTTGCCAGTTGTACTGAGGGATCCAAAATAAAGAACTGTGAAACTTACTTGGACTGCTCTGTATGTAAATGCTCTAAGCTCAAGGTGGCCCCCAGACCCAAAAAGGCCACACGCTCTACCAACCACACATTTGAAATGGTACACATGGACCTCGTAGGCCCCCTGAAGCTGTCCATAAAGTATGGCAAGAGGTTCTTCCTAACCATAGTGGACGACTAGAGTCGTTACGGCTTCGTATATACACTAAGACACAAAAACGAGACTTATCAGAAATTTGAAGAATTCTATAAACGGGTAGAAATACAACACGACACAAAAATAAAGAAAATAATGACAGATAGAGGATCAGAATTCCTATCTGGAGACTTCTCACGTTGGTTGAAGTCAAAGGGTGTTCTGCATTTTACATCTTCGCCTTTCTCAGCTTTTCAGAATGGCGTGGCAGAACAAAAAAATTCCACCCTGCAGACAATGATGAGATGCGTCCTCGAGGACGCTGGACTAGGCCAACACTACTGGACCGAAGCCCTAGTCTACTCTAACTACACCATCAACAGGCTCTGGTCCAGTGTACTAGACAAGACACCTTATGAAGTCATGTACAACAAAAAACCACAGATATCTCACCTGCACATTTTTGGGGTCACTGCAGACGTACATATACCAAAACAACTATGCAGAAAGGGAGACAAGGTGTCCAAACGACTCAGATTCATGGGCTATGAGCCAGGCACAAAGGGATTCAGGTTCATAGATAGTAATAATAGATTCATCATCTCCAGAACTGCCACATTCCACGAACAGGCAAACTGGTCTAGAATACACCTGAATGAACTACAACACCAGATAGAAGCCAATCACAACAGGCAAGACAAGGGTAATCACCCCGACACAGACTACACACACACAAGGGAAGAGAAATCAGAACAACAGGGAGGCAAAAACACAACACAGAAGTCAAGCCAAAATAAACAGAAGGTAGACTCACTCACCAACAGAGAAGCGAGGTACATGCACAACACGGAGACCCTACCAGGTAGGCCAGTCAGGGCCAATAGAAACCAAATGCCCAAGAGACTTAATGACTACGTCATGCACCTACAATCCAGCCCCATCACCCCCAAAACATACGATGAGGTAACAAAACTACCACAGGAAGAAAGATTAAAGTGGGAAGCTGCTATGGAGAGAGAAATGGACAGCCTTAAAGCGTTAGACGTATACACCCCATCCAAGGTACCAGAGGGCAAGACCATCATAGGGACAAAGTGGATCTTCAAAATAAAGACTCTAGAGGGGGGCCAAAGCATGTACAAAGCAAGGCTTTGGGCACAGGGGTTCGCCCAAAGATTCCCCGAAGACTACACTGACACGTATTCACCAACCGTAAGGCCCGAGAGCGTGAAGAGTGCACTAGTCATCGCAGCCATACCAGGCCTCGAGGTGCACCAGTACGACGTTCAAACAGCGTACCTGCACGCCGAGCTGGACAAGGAGATATACGTGAAGGCACCACCTAGCAAGAACACCACCAGAGGCGACACCTGGCTGCTGAACAAAAGTTTATATGGACTTAAACAATCTGGAAAACGGTGGTACGAATGCTTAGTCAGGGTGCTGGAATCATTGGAATTCAAGGCGACCCCAGCCGATAACTGTCTTTTCACCAGGAGAAACAATGGGGACGTAGAATATGTTCTTATATACGTGGATGACATATTATTCATAAGCAGAAACAAGAAGGACTGTGATCTCTTTGCGAGCAAGTTAAGCGAGCACTTCTCGCTGAAGTCTCTGGGGAACATTAATAAATATCTCGGAGTGCAAATGAGCAGGTCACCCAAGGGATTTCTGCTATCTCAAAGGGAGAAAATCACTGAACTTCTCCTCAAGTGCAACATGGCTGAGGCAAAACCAAGTGAGACTCCCATGCAAGCAGATTTCCTAAAGAATATGTACAACGACTCCCCCCAGTTTCAAGATAACACATTATACAGATCCACCATAGGCTCCCTATTGTACATCGCCAACTGGACAAGACCAGACATTGCCCTGCCCGTAAATCTGCTATCAAGACACGTAGCCAACCCCACAGTGTATCACTGGGAAGCAGTCAAGAGGGTACTCAGGTACCTGACATACAGCGTCAACACCTGCCTGAAGTTAGAGCCCAGTACCACTAAAGGACCTGTCCTATCTTGCTACGCCGATGCCGACTGGGCCGGTGACACAAAGAGCAGGAAAAGTACCTCAGGGTACATCTTCTTCCTGAATGACTGTCCCGTATACTGGTACACCGGTAAGCAGAATCTCGTGGCCACATCCACCACTGAGGCTGAATACATATGCTTATCCAAGGCCATAACCAGCCTCATATGGTTCGACGAGCTACTCACCAATA
Organism: Coluber constrictor foxii; assembly: GCA_038048745.1. Classification (NCBI taxonomy): domain Eukaryota; kingdom Metazoa; phylum Chordata; class Lepidosauria; order Squamata; family Colubridae; genus Coluber; species Coluber constrictor. Next base: position 9,237,979 of record CM075961.1, read on the forward strand.
TCTGGGCAGAACCCACGCACCCCATTCACATATTTGAGGATAACAAAGCAGCCATAGAAATATCCACCTCAGATGCTATAGGTCATAGGTCCAGGCACATAGACATCAAACACAAACACGTGAGACAATTCCATAAGTCAGGATTCATCACCATCATACACTGTGACACAGAACACCAGACAGCAGACATACTCACAAAGCCTCTACAACACAAGCAACATTCATACCTTACATCTAGGCTTTGTGTCATACCCATAGACCCACATCAATCAGGGCCAATCAATCCCAGGGGTGGGCATTTAGAGGGGGATTTGTCACGAGTAAATGCCCTCCCTGGGCAGACCCTAACTCCCAAACCAGTAACTCAGGGGTTAACTACCCTAGGCAAGCCCACTTCCCCTTCTTTTGTTCTCCCCTTACCTGTAGCTCCACCTCCAGGGTACTTAAGGCCTCCTCACGTAGGCACCGGCCTTGTTCCTGAAGATACCTGTAAGAAAGCAGACAAGCATCAATAAAGATATCCTTGATGAACCAATCCATGTGTCTTCGTAAGTTATTGGGCCCAAACCCGATCCAAGGTAACAGCCACAAAGTCCACCAACCAGTTGGAATTCGCTGGAAAAACAACTCTATAATGGAGAGTCACTTTCCACTGCTTTCCTCCTTGACAGTTGCCGCCTCCCCTATTTACACTCTTTTAATTACTTTGTAAACTACTAAGCCAGGGGTCTGCAACCTTAAGCACTCAAAGAGCCATTTGGACCCATTTCACACAGAAAACAAAACACCGAGAGCCACAAAACCTGGGTGGATGTTGCCAACTAGATGTCACTCATTTGCACTGAGTCACATGAACCCCCCCCCCCACCAGCCACGCTTACCCAGGTTTTTGTGGCTCTTAGTTTTTTCTTTTCTATGGGAAATGGATACCTCTCTCTCTCTCTCTCTCTCTCTCTCTCTCTCTCTCTCTCTCTCTTTCTTCCTCTTTCTTTCTCTCTCCCTCCCTCCCTCTCTCCCATCTCTTTCTCTCCCTCTCCCTCTCCCATCTCTCTTTCTCCCTCTTTCTCTATCTCTCCCTCCCTCTCATCTTTCTCTTTCTCCCTCTCTCTCCCTCTCTCTCTCTCTCCCTCCCTCCCTCTCTTCTCTTTCTCTCTCTCATTCATCTCTCTTTCTCTCTCCCTCCCTCCCTCCCTCCCTCATCTCTTTCTCCCTCTCTTTCTCCCTCTCTCCCATCTCTACCATCTCTTTCTCTCGATCTCTCCCTCTCCCATTTCTCTCTTTCTACCTCTCTCTCATCTCTCCCTCCCTCCCTCCCTCTCTCCTCTCTTTCTCTTTCTCTCTCTCATCTCTTTCTCCCTCTCTCCCTCTCTCTCCCTCATTTCTCTCTCTCCCCCCTCTCTCCCCCTCTCTTTCTCCCCTTTCTCCCTCTTATCTCCCTCACTCTCATCTCTTTTTCTCTCTTTTCTCTCTGTCTCTTTTCTCTCTTTCTCTCTCTTTCTCTCTCTCTTCCTCCCTCCCTCCCTCCCTCCCTCCCTCCACCCCACTCCCCATCCCCACTTCCCAACCCACACACCCAGGGAATTTGGCCACATTCTCTCTGTCTCTGGAAAGATACAAAAATAAATCTTGTGTTGCAAAAGGAGTGACTGTCAGGCTGTTACACACACGCACACACACACACACGCACACACACACTGTCAGGGGTTGCAAACTACAGTGGGGCAAAAAAGTATTTAGTCAGCCACCAATTGTGCAAGTTCTACCACTTAAAAAGATGAGAGAGGCCTGTAATTGTCATCATAGGTAGAGACCTCAACTATGAGAGACAAAATGAGAAAACAAATCCAGACAATCACATTGTCTGATTTGGAAAGAATTTATTTGCAAATTATGGTGGAAAATAAGTATTTGGTCAATATCAAAAGTTTATTTATTTATTTGTTTCAATTTATAAACCGCCCTTCTCTTTGCGGACTCAGGGCGGTGAACAGTCAAGACAAAACATTGTATACAAAAATTAAAACAATTTTAAAATATTAAATATTTTCAGCCAACAATTAAAACAGTCCAATTAAAATCAGTTTCAATTTAAAACAGAGGATGGGATCAGGCCAGCCCGGCTAGATGAAACAAGTGGGTTTTAAGGGCCGGACGAAAAGTCCGGAGGTCTGATATCCTGCGTATCTCCGGGGGTAGGTCATTCCAGAGGGCGGGTGCCGCCACAGAGAAGGCTCTCCCCCGGGGATCGCCAGCCGACATTGTCTGGCTGACGGCACCCTGAGGAGGGCCTCTCTGTGCGAGCGTACTGGCCGGTGGGAGGCTATTGGTGGCAGCAGGTGGTCTTGCAAATACCCCAGCCCTAAGCCATGGAGCGCTTTAAAGGTGGTCACCAACACCTTGAAGCACACCCGGAAGACCACCGGGAGCCAGTGCAGCTCGCGCAGGAGAAGTGTCACGTGGGAGCGCCCCGTTGCTCCCATAATCCCCCGCATGGCTGCATTCTGGACCAGTTGGAGCCTCCAGGTGCACCCCAAGCGGAGCCCCATGTAGAGAGTGTTGCAGTAGTCCAGGCAGGAAGTCACGAGAGCGTGAGTGACCGTGCATAGGGAGTCCTGATCCAGAAAGGGACGCAACTGGCATATCAGGCGAACCTGATAAAAAGCCCCCCTGGCCACAGCCGTCATGTGCTCTTCTAAAGACAGCCATGCATCCAGAAGGACGCCCAAGTTGCGAACCCTCTCTGTGGGGGCCAATGTCTCGCCCCCAATAGTAAGCGATGGCACCAGCTGGCTATATCGGGATGCCGGAAGCCACAACAACTCAGTCTTGGAGGGGTTGAGTCGGAGCCTGTTTCTCCCCATCCAGACCCGCACGGCCTCCAGGCACCGGGACATCACTTCAAGGGCATTGTTGGGGTGGCCTGGAGTGGAGATGTACAGCTGGGTGTCGTCAGCGTACTGATGGAACTCCACCCCAAAGCCATGAATGATCTCACCCAGCGGCTTTACATAAATGTTGCACAGAAGGGGCGAGAGGACCGACCCCTGCGGCACCCCACAAACAAGGTGCCTCGGAGTCGACCGCTGCCCCCCTGTCAACACAGATTGCAACCGATCAGAGAGATAGGAGGAGAACCACCGTAAAACGGTGCCCCCCACCCCCAACCCCTCCAACCGGCGCAACATGATACCATGGTCGATGGTATCAAAAGCCGCTGAGAGATCTAATAGGACCAGGATAGAGGAGCACCCCCTATCCCGCGCCCTCCAGAGATCATCCACCAACGCGACCAATGCCGTTTCCATGCTGTGCCCAGGCTGGAAGCCGGACTGGAGCAGATCTAGATAGACAGCTTCATCCAGGTACCGGGAAAGCTGCCATGCAACCACACTCTCAACAACCTTCGGAAGGAAGCGAAGGTTGGAGACTGGATGGTAGTTAGCCAAAACAGCAGGATCCAGAAAGGGCTTCTTGAGGAGGGGTCTCAGCACCGCTTCTTTCAAAGTGGCCAGCAGGACACCCTCACTCAGAGAAGCGTTAATAATCTTCTGGAGCCAGCCTCGTGTAACCTCCCGGGAAGCCAGTACCAACCAGGAGGGACATGGGTCCAATAAACATGTGGTCGCATTCAGCCGTCCCAGAAACCTGTCCACGTCCTTGGGAGCCACAGGATCGAACTCCTCCCAAATCACACTCCCAAGACCTGCCTCACTCATCCCGTCCGGACTTACCCAGTCAGAGGCCAGACCTTCCGGAATCTGAGCGTAGATACTGCACATACAGATACGGCACAAAGTCCTCAGCTCGGCCCTGCAAGAGGTCATCCTGCGCTCCCAATTGAAGGAGGAAGCGGGTCACCCTAAACAGGGCGGCTGGGCGATTATCTGATGACGCGATAAGAGCGGAAAAATAACTAGACTTTGCTGCTTTTATCGCCACTAGGTAGGTCTTAATATGAGATCTCACCAGTGTTCGGTCAGATTCGGAATGGCTGATCCTCCAACCGCTCCCCAGGCGTCTTTTCCGGTGCTTCATCTCCCTCAGCTCCTCAGTGAACCAAGGAGCCAGGTGAGTTCGGCGCCAGTTCAGAGGCCACAAAGGCACGACGTGGTCCAAAGCCCCAGTGGCCGCACTATCCCAGGCGGCCACCGGGTCTTCAGTCGAGTCATGTGCCAGAGTCTCAGGAAATGGCCCAAGCTCCATCTGGAACCTATCTGGTTCCATCAGGTGCCTGGGGCGGAACCACCTAGTCGGTTCCGCCTCCCTGCGGTGGGATGTAGCGGTTAGAAAGTCCAGTCGAAGGAGAGAGTGGTCCGACCATGACAAGGGTTCGATGACTATATCCCCTATATCAAGGCCACTCGACCACTGACCAGAGACAAAAACTAAGTCCAGGGTGTGTCCGCCCGTGTGAGTGGGGCCGTGAATTAACTGAGTCAGGTCCATGGCCATCATGGAAGCCATGAACTCCCGAGCCACCTCAGATGTTTCACCGATGGATGGCAGATTGAAATCCCCCAAGACCAAAAGTCTGGGGGTATCAACCGCCACCCCGGCTATCACATTGATCAGCTCAGGCAGGGCTGTTGCCACGTGGCAGGGAGCCAGGTACGTGAGCAACAAACCCATCTGAACTCCACAACCCCACTTCACAAGGAGGGACTCACACCCGGCTATCTGTGGTACAGTGGACTCTTTCAGATCAAGACCTTCTTTTATAATAACCGCCACCACCACCACCCCCGCCCCTGCCCTGAGCTCTCGGCTGATGGAATGCACGGAAGCCTGGTGGGCACATATCCACAAGGGGACCTCCCCCCTCCTGGCCCAACCAGGTTTCCGTAATACCTGCCAGGTCCGCTCCCCCCTCCTGAACAAGATCACAAATGAGGGGGGCTTTATTTACCACAGACCTGGCATTGCACAACAACAGCCGGAGACTCAGGCCCTGGGAGTCTGCGCAACCTGGGGGGCGAGAAGGGCTATGGGGACTGAGGCACGCCACCGCTCAGAGATAGCGAGTGCGCGCCCCCCTCACATGATATGGTACCCTGCACCCACCATATCTGCCCCTCCCACTCAGCGTATTGATAGAAAGGCCCTCAACAGAATGAACTTCAATGTGCCCCTTGCACCCGGAATCTACACCCCCCATGGCCCCACTAACAGCTGGGCCAGACCCCTCCTCCAGTGGGTTAACCCCCACACCCACACAATCCTCCCGCTTCCCAGCACCCCTTAAAAATCTATCTAACAATTTCCCCCAAAAAACCCTCAAACCCCGTTTTGCTGCATGCCACCTCTCAGGGCTCCAAAGCCCATCATAAAGGTAGGCCCTCGATAGAGTGGAGGGCCACACCTGCGAGAGGGGGGAATCTTTCAGAGTAAGAAGCTCCGCCGATGAATACATTTAATACTCGGGAGAAGTCCATGGCCAAGGGGTTAATTAAGATTGATCCAAAATTCCGGCAAAAGGGATATCCACACAGGTTCAGTCAATAAACTCCACTACTCTCTCACTGCAGAGGATAGAGTCTTAAGCCATTTTGGGCCAGAAGTCCATGCCAGCCGCCCTCTCACGGAAGCTGGGAAGGGCCAAGAAAAAGCAGTCTTAATCCGACTCTATGCCAGACTTGAAAACCAGGGAGTATCCCTCGATAACAGTCACCAATCTACAGGAACTGCTGGCCAGGGGGACGTTTCGGTGGCTGCATTTTCGGCAAAGAGGGGCTATAAACGGTCCATGGGAGGCAGATATCACAATTGTTCAGGAGTCCAGATGATAAATAGCCATAAGGCCAATAAGCCACATCCGCACAGAGAAAACTGGCTAGAGATCTTTCCCAGCCTATAGGACAATAATAGCTCTAATTCACCCCTAATCCACACGAGGGAGGGGGGGAGCCTCTGAAACGACCAGATGGATCCCTCTTCCATGGCCGCTTCAGGTAGTCCCAAAGTTCATCTCAATACTTTGTTATATATCCTTTGTTGGCAATGACAGAGGTCAAACATTGTCTGTAAGTCTTCACAAGGTTGGCACACACTGTTGCTGGTATGTTGGCCCATTCCTCCATGCAGATCTCCTCTAGAGCAGTGATGTTTTGGGGCTGTCGCTGGGCAACACGGACTTTCAACTCCCTCCAAAGGTTTTCTATGGGGTTGAGATCTGGAGAGTGGCTAAGCCGCTCCAGGACCTTGAAATGCTTCTTATGAAGCCACTCCTTCGTTGCCCGGGCAGTGTGTTTGGGATCATTGTCATGCTGAAAGACCCAGCCACGTTTCATCTTCAATGCCCTTGCTGATGGAAGGAGGTTTGCACTCAAAATCTCACAATACATGGCCCCATTCATTCTTTCCTGCACATGGATCAGTCATCCTGGTCACTTTGCAGAGAAACAGCCCCAAAGCATGACGTTGCCACCCCCATGCTTCACAGCAGGTATGGTGTTCTTTGGATGCAACTCACCATTCTCTCTCCTCCAAACACGACGAGTTGTGTTTCTACCAAACAGTTCTACTTTGGTTTCATCTGACCATATGACATTCACCCAATCCTCTTCTGGATCATCCAAATGCTCTCTAGCAAACTTCAGATGGGCCCGGACATGTACTGGCTTAAGCAGGGGGACACGTCTGGCACTGCAGGATCCGAGTCCCTGGTGGCATAGTGTGTTACTGATGGTAGCCTTTGTTACGTTGGTCCCAGCTCTCTGCAGGTCATTCACTAGGTCCCCCCGTGTGGTTCTGGGATTTTTGCTCACTGTTCTTGTGATCATTTTGATCCCACGGGGTGAGATCTTGCGTGGAGCCCTAAATCGAGGGAGATTATCAGTGGTCTTGTATGTCTTCCATTTTCTAATTATTGCTTCCACAGTTGATTTCTTCACACCAAGGTTCTTGCCTATTGCAGATTCAGTCTTCCCAGCCTGGTGCAGGTCTACAATTTTGTTTTTGGTGTCCTTCGACAGCTCTTTGGTCTTCACCATAGTGGAGTTTGGAGTCTGACTGTTTGAGGTTGTGGACAGGTGTCTTTTATACTGATAACAAGTTCAAACAGGTGCCATTAACACAGGTAATGAGTGGAGGACAGAGGAGCCTCTTAAAGAAGAAGTTACAGGTCTGTGAGAGCCAGAAGGTCTACCTATGATGACAATTACAGGCCTCTCTCATCTTTTTAAGTGGGAAAACTTGCACAATTGGTGGCTGACTAAATACTTTTTTGCCCCACTGTACCTCTGGGAATCCTGGCAACCGTTCACGCACACACTACAGATGGAAGAAAAAGCACAGCAAGGATGGAAGTTGGGGGTGGTGGATGGAAGATGAAAAGCTGTGACCACAGAGCTCCCCCAACACACGCGTTCAGCCACTGCTTCTCCTTTGGCATTGTGCCTGGGCATAGGAAGCCCCCCCTACCCTTCCCGCTGCTCTCTGCTCTCTGCTCCCTTCCTCCTACCCCCAACTCAATCCCACTTTGGGACAGAGGCACACGCGCTGGAAACGCGTGTTGGGGTGACATTGGAGCATGCCTTCTAACCCTCTGGCACTCGGCCCGCAACTCTCCACACTCCTCCAGGCTTGACTTGCTGAGGAGGGGAGGCAGCCCTGATGCCTCTGTTACCCCCCTATGGCCCCAGCCATCGCTCCCTAGCTTCCTCAAAGGCATGGCGCATTTCAAAGGCGGTAGCTCGCATCTGGAGGTGGCGAACATTGTCCCACTGTGAGAGCTGGGCCAGGTCTCTCCACTGTCTAACTCGCCAATGGGAGCGCCTCTGCCAGGCCAGCCTCCCCTCCCCCGCTGGGCTTTTGTGCTTGGTGCTCGGCCGGGGGAGGGGATCACTTCCCCACACCACCCACTTCTTTCTCTTGGCCTCGCTGATGAGAGAGAAGGAAGACCAGGCTTGGGGGATGGCCCCCACCCCACAAGATCTGCCCCCGCTGTTCTCTCCCAGCCCTCTTTGCTGGCAGCAACAGCAAATGTACCACAATGAAGGCGGAATCCTGTTGCCGTGCAAAGGCAAGTACAGGGGCTCGTCGCTCCCGCACTAAAGCTCCACCCTTTCATCCCAACAGCTCTTTCATCCCTCTGCTGTGACAGGAAGTCATAGCAGCGGGGTGAAAGAGCCGCATGCGGCTCCAAAGCCGCAGGTTGCTGACACCCACCCTAGGTGTTTGCAGATTTGTTGCTTGATTATCTTTTCCAGAATCTTCCAAGGTATTTTTTAAATAATTTTTTATTTACTTTTAATACAAACATTTCCTCTTTCATTAAACAGTGTGTCATCTGAGTACAAATTTTTTGTGCAATAACCATTAAAATTTACAACCATGTTCATTATTTATATCTATTCTTGGATTAATACTAATACATAACATACAGTATCTACTATTGTAACATTTCTCTTCTTAGCTTATTTGACTTTGTAATACATTTTTGATATTTCACTACTTCGCTTTTATTTCTAATTTTCATATTTATTCTCTAACCATTGATAAAATAACTCCCATATACTATAATAATCAGATTCTTCCTTTCCTTTAATTGCAAGTGTTAATCTATTCATTTCTGCACATTCTAATATTTTTTTTAATCACATTTTCATCCATAGGGATCTCTTCACTTTTCCAATTTTGTGCAAATACAATTCTATCTGCAGTTATTACATGAATAATCAAATAAACATTTTACTATAAGTTTCTGGTAAAATTCCCAACAAGAATAGTTCAGGTTTGAGATCAATATTGGATTTGGATTTGGATTTGGATTTGGATTTATTGGATTTATATACCGCCCTACTCCCGAAGGACTCAGGGCGGTGGACAGCCAACAATAAAAATACATACGTACAAAATTTAAAAACCAACTAAAAACAGATTAAATGAATTTGGCCCAGACAGAATTAAAACACCCCAATATAATTTAAAAATTTTTTAAATTTGACACTAAAAACGGGGAGTGGTTAGGCCAGGCCCGCCTGGCGAAATAGAAAAGTCTTAAGAGCGCAGTGGAAGGTGGGCAGATCCGGGATCCTCCGTATCTCTGGGCGGAGCTCATTCCAGATAGTAGGTGCCCCCACAAAGAAAGCTCTCCCCCTGGGGGCTGCCAGCCGACATTGTTTGGCTGACGGCACCCGGAGGAGCCCCTCTCTATGAGAGCATACTGGCCGGTGGGAGGCTATTGGTGGTAGTAGGCGGTCCTGCAAGTACCCAGGTCCTAAGCCATGGAGCGCTTTAAAGGTAGTAACCAGGACCTTGAAGCGCACCTGGAAGACCACCGGGAGCCAGTGCAGCTCGCGCAGGAGAGGTGTCACATGGGAACGCCATGTCACTCCCATCACCACCCGCGCGGCCGCACTCTGCACCAGTTGGAGCCTCCGGGTGCTCCTCAAGGGGAGCCCCATGTAGAGAGCATTACAGTAGTCTAGACGGGAAGTGACAAGGGCGTGAGTGACCGTGAGCAAGGAGTCCCGATCCAGAAAGGGACGTAACTGGCGGATCAGGCGAACCTGATAGAAAATCCTCCCGGCCACGGCCGTCAGATGCCCTTCCAAGGACAGCCGTGAATCCAGGAGGACGCCCAAGTTACGAACCCTCTCCGTGGGGGCCAGTGATTTGCCCCCAATAGTCAGTGATGGCGCCAACTGACTATATCGGGACGTCGGAAACCACAGCCACTCGGTCTTGGATGGGTTGAGCCTGAGCCTGTTCCTCCCCATCCAGATCCGCACGGCCTCCAGGCACCGGGACATCACTTCAAGGGCATCGTTGGGGTGGTCTGGGGTGGAGATGTACAGCTGAGTGTCATCAGCGTACTGATGGTACTTCACCCCAAAACCACGGATGATCTCACCCAGCGGCTTCACATAAATGTTGAACAGGAGGGGCGAGAGGACCGATCCTTGTGGCACCCCACATATAAGGGGCCTCGGGGTCGACCTCTGCCCCCCTGCCAACACAGACTGCGACCGGTCGGAGAGATAGGAGGAGAACCACCGCAACACAGTGCCTCCCACCCCCATCTCTACCAACCGGTGCAGCATGATACCATGGTCGATGGTATCAAAAGCCGCTGAGAGATCTAACAGGACCAGGACAGAGGAGCACCCCCTGTCCCGAGCCCTCCAGAGATCATCAACCAACGCGACCAATGCCGTTTCCGTGCTGTACCCGTGTTGTGTCATATTCTCCAACCACATACGAATTTTTGCCCAATATTTTTTTGCTTCTACACATGAGCACCATATATAATAATACGACCCCGGTATCTGATGGCATTTCCAACATCTAGCTGATTTTTCTTTAAATATTTTTGCCAATGTTTCCAGTGGCAAATGCCATCTATAAAAAATCTTGTACAAATTTTCCTTGTATGCAGTTGACCTTGTTAATTTATAATTTCTATCCCATAATTGCTGCCATTTATCTAATTCTATCGTGTAACCAAAGTTTTTTGCCCATGCTATCATTTTTTCTTTCACTTGTTGTTCGTCTAACTTAATATGCAATAAATAACTATACAATTTTTTATCGCCCTCTCTTCTGTTCCTGTTAGTATCTTATCCAGTTCTGTCAATTCCATATAAAAACCATATAATTTAGTATATTTTTCATATCTAGATTTTATTTGCAGGTGTGTATACCAAGCCATATCAATCCCCTGTTTTTTCAATTCTTGTTTTGTTTTAAGTTCCCCCTTTTCAGTCAAAATATCTTTATATCTAACAATATTTCCCATATTAATAATATTTGGTTGTATAAGTGCTTCCATAGTCAAAAGCCAAACTGGTATCTTCAAATAGTGTTGTTCTCTGATTTTCTCCCAAGAAATAAAGCATTTCTTATATAATGTCTTTGAAAATAACTATGTATCTTACTTTTCCCATACCATAAGAAGGCATGTCAACCCAATTGCAAGTCATGTCCTTCCAATGTCAATAACCTTGTATTTCTCAATACAATCCATTCTTTCATCCATGTTAACGCTGCTGCCTGATAATATAATTTCCAATTTGGTAGTCTGAACCCTCCTCTAGTTCTTGCGTCTTGTAGCATTTTTAGATAAATTCTTGCTTTTTTCACCGTCAAATTTATTTCACTATTGTTTTATTAAGTTCTTCAAAATATTTTTTCTCCAATTTTATCAGGATTGTTTGGAACAAGAATAACCTCGGTAGTATGTTCATCTTAATTATAGCTATTCTTCCTATTAATGATAATTGCAAGTTTTTCCATTTCTCCAAATCTACCTTTGTTTTATCAGCTTATAGTAATTATCTTCCTTGATCATTACACATCTTGCTGTTAATTGAATCCCTAAATACTTTACTTTCTTTGTGATCTGAATATCTAATCTCTTCTTTAACTCTTTTTTCTGTTTCTCTGTAATATTTTTCACTAGTATCTTGGTTTTTTCCTTATTAATTTTCAATCCTGCCACCTCGCCATATTCCTCTATTGTTTTAACAATTTTGGCCCTGTTTCTTGTGGATCTTCTAAAATAAACACCAAATCATCTGCAAACGCCTGTAATTTGTATTATTCTTTTTTTATTTCCATACCTTTTATCTCCTTATCCTGTCTTATATTTCTGTTTAATACTTCCAGCGTCAATACAAATAGTAATGGGGACAGAGGACATCCCTGCCTTGTGCCTTTCATAATGTTAACCTTTTCAGTCATATCTCCATTTACCATCACCTTTGCCGATTGTTTATAATATATTGTTTTAGTCATATTAATAAATCTGTCCCCCAAACCCATAGCTTTTAATTGCATCAGCATAAACTGCCAGTTCACATTGTCAAATGCCTTCTGTGCATCAAGGAAAATCAGCGCCATTTGCTTCTCTGGATGTGCTTCATAATATTTCAGTGTGTTCAAGATTATTCTCATGCTATCTTTAATTTGTCTGTTAGGTAAAAAGCCATTTTGATATACGTATATGAATTGATTTAAAAATCTCTTTAGTTGAAAAATGTTGCAAGAGCACAAAACAAGAGGTGGCTTGGGGCTCCCAATGTGGGAGCTTTATTACCTAGCTTCATCCCTGGTTTGGATAAAAGATTGGGTGACTCTCTCAAGAAAGCGCATTCTAACAATTGAAGGATATGATTTGCAGCAGGGATGGCATTCTTTTTTGTGGTCTCAAAAAGACAAAAAATTCAAATACTTTACAAATCATTATATTAGAGGAATTTTAATAAGGGTCTGGGAAATGGTGAAGAAGCAAGTTTACACACAGATTCCTAAATGGGTGTCTCCGTTAGAGGCAGTGACCCTTCCGACTGTGCACAACACAAAGAGGAACTGGGTTTATGGTGACTTGTTGGATGAAATCGGGAGACTTAGACCTAGAGCCGATCTCCAGACTAGAGGATTAGACATAGATTGGTGGTCCTATGCGAAAATTCAAACTAGATTCGCTAGGGATAAACAGGAACCTGGTATTTCCCTTCATCTACAAACTTTTGACAAGCTTCTCCTAGGTGACCAAAGGAAATTTATCTCCAACGTTTACAACTTTTTTTTGTCCAATTTTATGGCAGAGGAGATTGTAAAGGACACGATGATTGCCTGGGGGAGAAATATAGGAACAACAATTCAGCTTGATGCATGGCAAAATGTATGGAACAAAACCATGAAACTGACCCTTTCTTCCCCTTTCAAAGAAAACTTCTATAAAATGATCTACCGTTGGTATCTCCCCCCCACCAGAATTGCTAAGATGTCCCCAGGGTCCTCTGATAGGTGTTGGAAATGTGGGTCGGCCAAGGGTACTTTCTTCCACCAGTGGTGGACCTGTCCGTTAACTAGACGCTATTGGAGGAAAATAAAACAGTGGCTGCTGGAAATAACAGGTGTGAGCTTTCCCCTTTATCCAGACCTCTACTTGCTTGGAATAAGACCAGACTACATTGATAACAAAGATTGGTATATATTTGTCCATGTCTCAACAGCGGCGAGAATGGCATTTGCCCAACTGTGGAAAGATGCAGATACGCCTCCCGATCATCTGATAATAAACAAGATTCTCCGATGTGCTGAGATGGATAGATTAACGTATATTTTAAAAGACAAGAAAGATTCAATATATAATAGAAGTTGGGACAAATGCTTTGTCTGGCTCAAAAGAAGGTTAAACCTAGGAAAGGGGTGATAAGATCGTCTATTTAGATTAATTAGATATTTATTAGGCTATATGATTTCTTAAAATTTCGACAAAAACAGGCTAACTCTTTTGTAGATAGTTAGTAGAAATTGACTCTATTGAAATGTTTGGTTTGGATGACACTAGTTATTATTAATTGGAGAGTGAGCTTAACTCTCGGTTAGTCATGTTTGTCGTTTCGTTTTAGTCTTGTGTTTATGTGTTTCTACATTTCACCATTTATATTGTTTTTCAATGTTTATTTTGTGTTAATCTTAATGTAAATATTTAATAAAGATTTAATTTTAAAAAAAATCTCTTTAGTCTTTCTTCAATTATTGAAGCAAATATTTTGTAGTCCGCATTCAATAAGGATATCGGTCTATAGTTTTTTATCCGTTGCAAGTCTGAGTCTTCTTTTGGTATGAGAGCAATGTATGCTTCCATCCAAGAATTCGGTACTTTCACCTCTAGCATTAATTCATTAAATACTTCCAACACTGAGTTGCCTATAGAGTCTTGTAAGATTTTATATAACTCTGCTGGTAGCCCATCCGGGCCTGGTGTTTTGCCATTCTTTTGTCTTTTATTATTTATTTATTTATTATTTAAATTTTTCTACTGTCCTTCTCCTGAGGGACTCAGGGTGGTGCACAGCCACAGTAAAACAACATATATCACAAAATTTAAAAAAACAGTTTAAAACATATTAAATAATTTGGCCCTATATTAAAAACTCAAAAACTAAAACACCCATTAAAATTTGTTATTTAGCCAGCCCAGCCTGTTGAAACTAAGGTCTTAAGGGCACGGCAAAAGGTACGTAGGTCAGGAATCCTACGTATCTCCGGGGGCAATTCATTCCAGAGGCGGGTACCCCCACAGAGAAGGCTCTCCCCCTGGGGGTCGCTAGTTGACATTGTTTAACCGACGGCACCCTGAGGAGTCCCTCTCTGTGGGAGCGTATTGGCCGGTGGGAGGCCATCAGTGGCAGAAGGCAATCTTGTAAGTATCCAGATCCTAATCCATGGAGCACTTTAAAGATGGTAACCAACACCTTGAATCGCACCCGGAAGACCACCGAGAGCTAGTGCAGCTCATGTAGGAGAGGTGTTACATGGGTGCGCCGTGTCGCTCCCATAATCACCTGCGCAGCCACATTCTGGACCAGTTGGAGCCTCCGAGTGCTCTTCAGGGGGAGCACCATGTAGAGAGCATTACAGTAGTCCAACCGGGAGGTGACAAGGGCGTGAGTGACCGTGCGCAAGGCGTCCCAGTCCAGAAAGGGCAGCAACTGGCGAATCAGGAGAACCTGATAGAAGGCCCCCCTGGCCACAGCCGTCATATGCTCTTCCAAAGACAGCTGTGCATCCAGGACACCCAGATAGCGAGCCCTCTCTGTGGGGCGCAAGGATTTACCCCCAATGGTCAGCGATGGCACCAGCTGACTATACCGGGACGCCAGAAGCCACAGCCGCTCAGTCTTGGAAAGGTTGAGTCTGAGCCTATTTTTCCCCATCCAGACCCGCACGGCCTCCAGGCTGCGGGACATCACATCAAGGGCATCATTGGGGTGGTCTGGGGTGGAGATGTACAGCTGAGTATCATCAGCGTACTGATGGACTCTCCCCCCAAAACCACGGATGATCTCACCCAGCGGCTTCACATAAATGTTGACTAGAAGCGCCGAGAGGACCGACCCCTGCAGCACCCCCCAAGCAAGGCACCTCGAGGTCGACCTCTGCCCCCCTGCCAACACAAACTGCAAATGGTCGGAGAGGAAGGAGAACCACCGTAGCACGGTGCCTCCTATCCCTAACCTCCTCAACCGCTGCAGCATGATACCATGGTCAATGGTATCAAAAGCTGCTGAGAGATCTAATAGGACCAGGACAGAGGAACAATCCCTGTCCCGAGCCCTCCAGAGATCATCAAGCAATGCAACCAATGCCGTTTCCATGCTGTACCCCTACCTGAAGCCTGACTGGTACGGGTCCAGATAGACAGCTTCATCCAGGTACTGGGGAAGCTGTCGTGCCACCACACTCTCAACAACCTTCACCACAAAACGAAGGTTGGAGATCGGACGGTAGTTTGCTAATACAGATGGGTCCAGGGAAGGCTCCTTGAGGAGGGGCCTCACCACCGCCTCTTTCAAGGTGGCAGGAAAGGCACCCACACTCAAAGAAGCATTTATAATCCCCTGGAGCCAGCCTCGTGTAACCTCCCGGGAAGCCAGTACCAACCAGGAGGGACACGGGTCCAATAAACATGTGGCAGCACTAAGCCTACCCAGAATCCTGTTCACGTCCTCAGGAACCACAGGGTCTAACTCTTCCCAGATAAAATTCTCAAGACCTACCCCCGTCTCCCGCCCCCTGGACTCACCCAGTCGGAGTCCAGGCCTTCCCGAATCTGAGCGACTTTATCATGCAGGAATTGCACAAAATCCTAAGCTCGACACTGCAAGGGATCTTCCTGCACTCCCCCCCCCCCGAAGAAGGGAATGGGTCACCCTAAACAGAGCGGCTGGGCAGTTCTCTGCAGATGCGATAAGAGCAGAAAAATAATAGGATTTTGCTGCTTTTATCGCCACTAGGTAGGTCTTAATATAAGACCTCACCAGTATTAAGTCAGATTCGGATTGACTAGTCCTCCAGACACTCTCTAGGTGTCTTTTCCGATGCTTCATCTCTCTCAGCTCCTTTGAGAACCAATGAGCCAATTGAGATCAGCATCGGATCAGAGGCCGCAAAGGCACGACGTGTTCCAAAGCTCCGGCGGCCGCACTATCCCAGGCGGCCGCCAGGTCTTCAGTCGAGTCATGTGCCAGAGTCTCAGGAAATGGCCCAAGCTCCATCTGGAACCTATCTGGTTCCATCAGGCGCCTGGGGCGGAACCACCTAGTCGGTTCCGCCTCCCTGCGGTGGGATGTAGTGGTTAGAAAGTCCAGTCGAACCAGTGATGTTGGAAACATGGGAAAAGATCTGGGTCCAGAATGTTAAATTTACACAGGCACAGAATTTGAGGGAAAACTTTTATAAGATGTTTTATAGATGGCATTTAGATCCTAAGAAATTATCATGTATGTATCCAAATGTTCAACCTAAATGTTGGAGGTGTGATTGTTTGGATGCTACATATTTTCATATTTGGTGGACTTGTAGAAAAGTGAAAGCATTTTGGATTAGACTTTGGTGGGTTATGCAGAATGTTTTAAAAAAGAAGCTTCAATTTTCTCCGCAACTGTTTTTGTTAGGTATAGTTAAGGATTGTTCACCGAGTGACACGAGATTGATTTTGTATATGATTACAGCAGCTAGGTTACTGATTGGTCAATACTGGAAAAAAGACACTGTGCCTACCATAGGTGAATGGGTGTCAAAGATGGCTAGTTTTGCGGAAATGGCAAAGATTTCTGCGTACTTAAAAGACAGGACCCATGAAGTTTTTGTTAGGGAATGGGAAAAGTGGGTTGATTATGTGAAGAATAAATATCAAATTAAGAATCTTCAGTTAGTTTTTTGATAGAGGTTGAAGAAATATAGAATTATTTTTTATTGTTATTACTATGTTAAATATATATATTATATTATTGTCTAGATAATTATTAACTTGATATACTTATATATTTTGGTCATACTGCTGTCTTGAACAAAAAGAAGGGAAAAATTTTATGTTTGCGTTAGGTTTAATGGGGCATTTATAATTGTTATTTGTTTAAGTTTTCTTTTTATTAGTAAAGAATTCTGGATTTATCTTATTTTTGCTAAAACTTATGATATATATTGTGGATCTCACCTATATCTAATGTTTAATAATGATTGATATATACTTATGTTTTGCATGTAACGGAAGTCAAGGGGGGAGGGTTGGGGGGAAAGGGGGGGAGGGTGGAAACATGGGGTTAAAATTGTATTGTAAAACTTTTTCAATTAAAAAAAAAAAGAAAGTCCAGTCGAAGGAGAGAGTGGTCCGACCATGACAAGGGTTCGATGACTATATCCCCTATATCAAGGCCACTCGACCACTGACCAGAGACAAAAACTAAGTCCAGGGTGTGTCCGCCCGTGTGAGTGGGGCCGTGAATTAACTGAGTCAGGTCCATGGCCATCATGGAAGCCATGAACTCCCGAGCCACCTCAGATGTTTCACCGATGGATGGCAGATTGAAATCCCCCAAGACCAAAAGTCTGGGGGTATCAACCGCCACCCCGGCTATCACGTTGAGCAGCTCAGGCAGGGCTGTTGCCACGTGGCAGGGAACCAGGTACGTGAGCAACAAACCCATCTGAACTCCACGACCCCACTTCACAAGGAGGGACTCACACCCGGCTATCTGTGGTACAGTGGACTCTTTCAGATCAAGACCTTCTTTTATAATAACCGCCACACACCACCACCCCGCCCCTGCCCTGAGCTCTCGGCTAATGGAATGCACGGAAGCCTGGTGGGCACATTTCAACGAGGGGACCTCCCCCCTCCTGGCCCAACCAGGTTTCCGTAATACCTGCCAGGTCCGCTCCCCCCTCCACAATAAGATCACAAATGAGGGGGGTTTTATTAACTACCGACCTGGCATTACACAACATCAGCCGAGGACCCAGGGCCTGAAACTCTGTGCAACCCTGGACACAAGCCACGTATTGGTGGCCAGAGTGTGCAGTCACTCGTAGACAGCGCGTGTGCACCCCCGGAACATGATATGGCCCCCTGCGCCCACCATACCTGCCCCTCCCACTCATTGTTTCAATTGAACTGCCCTTCTTTCACCCCCCAATTATGTATTAAATTATATTATATCTTATCCTATAACTATTGTATTTTACCCTACTCTTATTTTAAATTGTTTGTATAGGATTTTATTGATGATATGTGTTTAAGTCAGCCGGTCTGACTTAAATTTGTGTTAATTTTAATAGGGGTTTTTAGGGGTTTTAAATTTTACGGCCAAATAGTTTAATTATTTTATTAGTTTTAATTTTTATACGTGATTGTTTTAATATGGCTGTAAACCACCCTGAGTCCCCTCGGGGAGAAGGGCACTATATAAATGCAATAAAACTGAAACTGAAACTGAACCTTGTGCTTTGATATGGCCTATAGGCTAATCAATAAAGATCTGATTAGAAGCAGCCCCTCACCCAAGATCCAACACAGGATGAAAGCCATTAGCCACAATAGGAATTGCCCAACACCCTTTCAGAACACAAGCCCCTTCATTGCACCACCCCCAGAGCAGTTCAAACCTCAATTCACAGAAACCTTTGAACTGATAAACAATAAGTCAGTGGTTGACCAGATTAGCTCAGACAAAAACCTAGGATTTGTATTTACTCTTTTGCCTATAGAGCCAGCTATGACCCCTACATAACGCCTACATGATCCCATAGGAATCTGACAGCAGCCAATAGAATATTAAAGGACATATTCTTGCACAGGAACAGGAAGCTCAAATACAAAGCCCAAAGAAGGTATAAAAACCCACCCACTGTCAACTCCATTTTGTCAGCTGCCCAGAATCACATGTGGTTCTGCTTCATCAATAAACCATCTTTCCAATCAGCCTCCATGTTTCCAGTGTCTTTCTCCCAGCTTTGAACTGAATCAGATGGCGTTTCCTTCCAACACCACTGAGGGTTGAGCTGTAAGAATTTCATGATTACCTATGAGAATTAAATGTTGCTGTATTTTGAAATGTCTAATACCAATTTTAATCTACATCAACTCACAAAGCATTCCTGACTTGCTCTTGAGTTGCCATAGGCAGGGGGATGGGGAATCAAGCCTTGCAGCTGCAAGGAACTTGCATTTCAGTCAAAACAAAGCACATTCCAGCCGTCAACATCACGGTCATCTCCGTGGTTACCCACAGTGGCCAGAGAGGAGTGATCTCTACAACCCATGAAATTGCTTCATTGGAGAATGTGACTGATGACACACCTTGGGGGGAGGAGGGAAACAGGGTCAGAGCTGGAACCTAAATTACGTGGGGTCAGAGTTGGCTTCACTTGGAACGTGCCGACATGAAGCTCCTAATAAATAACTGGATTTCTTTTGAAGCTTGCCTTGAGGCTCATGATTTAATTAGGGCATCGGTTAGAACCCTGACAATCTAGTTTCAAGACAGATTACAAATCTAAGAAATAAAGTACACAGTTAATTTTTTTACTTAATGCATTTACATCCCACCTATATTTTTTACAACTTAATGCAGCATATATAATGCTCCCCACTTTCCCCACAACAACCATCTTGTGCACTGGTCCAAAGTCACCTATCCAGTGTTCACACTCATAATCTACTTTCCAGTCAAACATTTTATCCACTGCATGAAATGAGCTTTGTATACATTGAGGGCACAAATCCATCTTTCAGAATTTGACTACCGTCTCAATAAACATAATTACCATCTCAAGTTTTAAATATGGTAGGAAAATGAAAATAAAATAGTAGTGTTGGAAGAGAAGTCCGGTCCGGTTCCAAGCTGGGAGAAAGATGCTGGAAATAAAATGGAGGCAGGCTTCAGGAAAGGAAGCCTCTGTTTATTTGGTAGCCAGAAACTAGTGACAGCAGAATGTTTCTGGGCGGCTGACAAAATGGGGTTGAGAATAGGTGGGCTTTTATACATTCTTTGGGGCTTTGTGATTGAGATGTCTGTTCCTGTGCAAGAAAATGTCCTTTAATATTTTAATGGCTGTTGCCAGATTCCTATGGGGTCATGGCTGGCTCTACAGGCAAAAAGGGAAATACAAATCCTAGGTGTTTTGTTTGTCTGAGCTAATCTTGTCAGTTTCCCTTCCTTGCCTATTGTGTTGCTTATTTGGAGTTTCTGGTTGCTCTTTGCTTATGAACAGAGTGGCCCAGACTTTCTCAATGGATACAAAATCTCCATTCCTAAAGACTAGCCTCTTCATGCTTCTACTTGACGCTGTTTACCTATACCTATATCTACACACACACACACACACACATATACATATACATATACATACACACAGAGAGAGAGAGAGAGATCAATGTCTATGAGCATATTTTTATGAATATAATTTTATTAAACCTATTAGAGTATAAAACACAAACAAAAATCAAAATAGTGGGGAAAGAGAGAAGTATAGGATGGTGGGGAGAAAAAAGCATTAACTTCTGTCTCTTTTCAATGCAGGAGTATGAACATAACATTACAGCCTCAAATTTTCTTTGCATACTCTATATATACTAGTCATTCCTTTTTTAATTTTTTTTTAATATACTACCATGTTTCCCCAAAATTAAGACCCACCCCAAAAACAAGCCCTGGCCTGATTTTTGTGGTGCACCAAATATAAGCCCTACCCTGAAAATAAACCAGGGGGGTGGGCATGGCCAGCACAAGAGGTGGTGAGCATGCGGGGGCTGATGGTGTCTGGTCACAGCCCGTCGGCCCCTTGGAGCAATGCAAATACCATTAATTCTGTGCGTGGAAGGGGGGGGGGAGAAGACAGGTGATCCAGACCTGCTGCACAGCTGCCAGACTCACAGGAGGCTCACAGAAGGCTTGTGCGGCAGCACCGGCAGCAGGCGGAGGCAGAGGCATGGGGAATGGGGGAGGCAGGTGATCCCAATGCCCAATACAGGTTTGTTTGGTGCGGTCACAGACAAGCTGAGAGATGGTGTGATGGAGTGGGTGGTGCATTGGGATTGCCTCTGCCTCTGCCTGGCTCTGCTGCACACTTTTTGCCCAGAGGGAGACAAAGCTTCATGTTCTTGCAAAGGGGATGGTTTGAAATGGACATAATTGCTCCATTTCAAACCATGCCCTTTGCAAGCACACAAAGCTTTGAGTCTCCATTTCTCCGTCTGGGCAAAAAGAGTTTGGTCGCCTATCAGGTGCTTCGGAACAGAGCAAATTGCTCCAAAAACATCAAGCAAAGGAAATGGAAGTAATCTGGGGAAAGTGGCCAGATGACTCTAAAGTGGCCGACGAGTGGGTGGGCAATGGGGGGAATCTTTCCTAAAATCCTAAGTGTGTGAGAGTGAAAGAGAAACAAAAGAGCGAGCGAAGGAAGAAGATGCCTTCGCCTTCTGCACACACCCCCTTCCCTGCCCAGGCTCTGCTTTTCCCAGGGGACAGGAAGGAGACTGAAGTGGCCGGGAAATCAGGAGGGCAATCCACAGTCACCCATAGATTGATAAACCGGGGGTGAGGGGGGTGAGCAATTTGCAGTGTCCTGCCTCACCGCTGGTGAGCCAGGGCCAGGGAATTCTTGACAATTCCCCAGGAATGCCAGGGAGGGAAGTATAAGGGGTGCCGCAACAAAGATTTGGAGTGTCAGAAGTAGAAAGAAAGAAGATGTGACCAAGATAGTTGTAGAGGAATCTACTCTAGAATAAACTCCAGATTTGCCACCACAAGAAAGTTACCAAGGGATGTCATAGTTCATTTTGCAAGAAGAATAACAAGGGATCAGGTTCTGGATTGCCATTTTAAACACAACTAGGGGATGAATTTATATCAACTGGTGTAAAAAAGACTAATGGAGTTGTCTTATATATAAAAACCCAATTTAAACCCAAGCTACTTATAGCAGACAACTATGGCAGATTTGTAGTAGTGAAAATTGAACTTAATGGAATAAAATCAATAGTGGTGGGCGTGTACAGGCCAAATGATGATAGAAGCAAATTTTTTGAACATGTAATGGGCCAGTTACTGCCTTTCTCATGTGGAAACTGGCTTATGTTGGGGGATTGGAATGGAGTGACTACACCAGCCTTGGATAGAACATGCATCAGGGCGGTCAAACCCTCACAGGGTAAATTATCCAAGACTATCTTTGAGATAATGGACAATCTAGTATTAATAAACTCATGGAGATACAAAAATGGAGTCGCCAGATACTATACCTTCTTTTCTGAAAGACATACATCTTTTTCAAGGATTGATATGATATGGATATCTAAAAATCTTGCAAATAAAATTCTGAAAGTGGACATTCTGCCTAAATCTTTCTCTGACCATAATCCTGTGCTTTTGATTTAAAGAGGAAAGAGCTCGAGTTTTAGATGGAGATTAAATGAAGCTATTTTACAAAAGGAAAGGATTGTAAAAGACTGTAAAAAGAAACTGCAAGAGTACCTTGAGAATAATTTGGGCAAAGGGACAAGCTTAACAACAGTATGGGATGCTAGTAAAGCAGTTATGAGGGGCTATTTTATACAGCACAATCGCTTAATCCCAGGAAAAAAATCCCAGGAAAAGACGCAAAGGATATTGGATGAAATTAGACAGAAAGAAATTCAGCTGCAAAAGGCACCTATGAATCCTAAAATTTTAGGGGGAGGGCAGGGCTGATGTCATGGCAACACGGCATGCCTCACGGGAAGTCCCGTAGGACCGTTGAACCCCTAGCTGCCGAGTGGTCCTAATTGGACCTAAATTGCCTCAGAGGGGCGACGAACAAAGAAGGTGCACTCCGCTGAGCTCAGGGAGCCCGCAATCTCCCTGATTGATCCAGAGAAGGCTGTCCAAACTGACAGCAGGGACGGCAACCATTGCATGCCGCTCCGAACCTGGGACAGCCACTGGAAGAAGTGAGACGATGGAAAGAAGGTGTGTTCGAGCTGGTGAGAATTTTCCAACATTGGATTTTTAATTTTAATAGAAGACATTTAATTTAATTTAATTTTAATTTAATTAATTCAATTTATATGCTGCCATTCTCCGAAGACTCAGGGCCCCTGGGGAATAATGGAGTGAAAGTGTGACCCAAAAGGGGAGGTGGAATTGATTTTTATTCCACCTCAGGAAGAAAAGCAGCGAGGAGAGCTTTTAGAGCCATTGTTAAAATAAGAAACTGGCTTAAAGGATTTGTTGAAAGAGCATAGTTAGAAAACCAGACTAGGTATTTTAACTTTTAAGTTTGTAACTACTGGATATTATAAAAATTGACTATATGGACAGCTTTTCTTTTTCTTTAAATATTGCATTTTACAACTTTCATTGGGATATACAGTTAAAGGAGGAAGAAAGAGAGCAGCAGAGCAACAGTGCCATCTAGAGACAAAAGTGAACATTGGAAGACATAAGAGAGAGAGGGGAAAATACACAAGCAGACAAATAACCTTGAGAGCCTGTGAATACTATGGTAAGAGTTGTTTTGGCTGAAGAACTAAGATAGAGAGTGGAACACTGAAAATTCTCTTTCTAAATAGTGTAGCTCTTGGAACTTAAATGGGAAAAAACCAGACAAAGCAAACAGAAGCTGAACAGTAAAAGAATTTCCTTTCTCTTGGGCTGGGTTTTTTTCTTTTTCTCTCTCAATCTCTCTTTTAACTTTTGCTCTGTGAACTCTCTCTTTGGATATAAATAACTGGTAGTTGCACTTTTGGGCCTTGTGGGCCGATTTGGATTATAATTTGCAATTTTGCTAACCCCTTTCCTTGTGATAAATTGGATTAGGGTTTGAAGAATCTGAAGACAAGAAGGATTCTATAAATTGACAAGTTTCGGATTTGGATTACAATTTTTTTTTATTTTATTTTTAATTTGATTTATATGCCGCCCTTCTCCGGAGACTCAGGGCAGCTTACAATGCATTAAGCAATAAAAATTATATTTTTATTTCTCCCCTGGATTATAATTGAACTATACCTCTTATTTTTGGTGGATTACAAATACTAAAATATTTCAACATGAAGAAAACAACTTCAGCACCATCTTCTGCATCATCGTCTGCAGCCTCGAGTCCTGCTGGGCAGAGGACTTTGGAAGCCCTGTTACAGCAAGAGAAGACCAATGCTATGCAAGTAGAATTAAAAAACATGATACAAGCCCTTCATGAGGACTTGAAGGAAAGAATAGGGAAAGTAGAAGAGAAAATAGAAAAAGTAGAAGACACAAGTAGAAGGCATGGAAGGGGAGTAAACTTTACGTGCCCCGCAGCCTGCGGCTCCTGGTGCTAAAGAGAAGTCATGATTCTCAACTAGGGGGCCACTTTGGGTTTTTAAAAACCCTCCATTTGACTAGGAGACAATTCTGGTGGCCAAAGATGAAAGCTGATGGAATGGAAAGCTGATTTTGGGAGCTTTGACTTACTGAAGGAAAACCCGGGCTTTTCAGATTCGGGTTTTCCCCAGATGTGCCAGTTTGCCTATTCTAGTAAAGAGAACTTTGGAAAATGCTTGCTTCTGTGTCTTTGCTTGGAGTTGGGGGTTTTCTGGAACGCTGACAATTATAGGACATTGCAGGAATCTTTGAGTCTCCCATTTCTAGAAGTTATGAATGAAGTGACGACTAAGAAGGAAATATCCAAATCATGGTCTGAGGCATATATTACATTGATTCCTAAGGAGGATACAGACTCACAACAAATCAAAAATTATAAATTAAATTATAGACCAATATCCCTGCTAAATTCTGACTATAAGATTTTTGCTTCAATATAAATTTAAAGAGATATTTAAATAATTTTATACATTCAGATCAAAATGGGTTTCTGCCAAAAAGACAAATTAGAGATAATATGAGAATAATTCTGGACACTATGGAATACTATGAAGCCCACCCTGAAAAGCAGATGGCTTTGATATTTTTAGATGCACAGAAAGCTTTTGATAATGTAAATTGGCGTTTTATGTTGCTTCAAATGGAACAGATGGATTTTGGCAGAAAAATTATTCAAGCAATAGAATATCATAAACAAACAGCAAAAGTGGTGATAAATGGAAAATTGACAGACTCTATTGAGATAAAAAAAAGGTACCAGACAAGTTTGTCCATTGTCCCCTTTGTTGTTTATATTAACACTAGAAGTGCTAAATAGAAGTATCAGAGAAGAACAAGACATAAAAGGAATGAAAATTTGAAAAGAAGAATACAAATTGCAAGCATTTGCAGATGACCTGGTCTTTATTCTTGAAGATCCACTAATATCAATAATTACACTGATAGACAAAATTGGAGAGTTTGGGAAAGTAGCTGGCTTGAAAATCGACAAAGATAAAATGAAGATTTTGACTAAAAATATGTTGGTAAAGCAAAAAGAATTGGCAGATATATCAAAGATGCAAGTCACAAATAAAGTCAAATATTTGGGGATATGCTTGACAGCAAGATGTAGCACACTTCAAGAAAATAATTATAATAAACTTAAACAACAGATAGGGACAGATTTGGCAAAATGGGAAAACTTACAGCTTTCTTTGATTGGAAAGATATCAACTATTAAGATGAATATTTTGCCTAGAATTTTATATTTGTTCCAGACAATTCCAATTAGATTGGGGAAAGAATTTTTTGAAGATCTGAATAAAATGGTGTTAAAATATATTTGGCAGTGAAAGAAGTGGAGGATAAAATTAAAGTTATTACAAGATGCTAGAATGAGAGGGGGATTTGGTCTACCAAATTGGGAACTTTATTATCAAGTGGCAAGTTTGATGTGGATCAAAGAATGGATAACGTTAAGAAATACTAGATTACTGAAGTTAGAGGGTCATGATTTGTTGATGGGGTGGCACGCTTTTTTATGGTATAAAGGAACAAAAATACAGGGGTATTTTAGAAGACATCATATACATGAGGCTTTGTTATTAAACTGGGAGAAGAATAAAAAACAACACTATTTGAAAATTCCAGTCCGGGTATCAACGATTGAAGCATTTTCATATTCAGTAATATTTAGAAGGGAACAAATTGTTAGATATAGTGAATTAATGGATAAAAAGGGTGAATTTAAATTGAAGCAAGAACTGGAAGAACAAGGTTTTAAGATGGATTGGTTTTCTTATTTGCAAATACACTCTAGATATGAAGAAGATTATAAACAAGAAGGTTTTTATGATGTTGTGACTAATTTAGATAAGATCTTAATGGGTTCTGATGACTATGTAATTTAAAAAAATATGGTTATTTATTAGAGGTAAAACTGGAAGAAGAACAAGTTAAAGAAACAATGATAGCGTGGGGGAAAAATTTTGGCCATGGGATAGATTTAGAAAAATGGCAAAAATTGTGGAGGCAAAATTATAAAATGACAATGTCTACAGCATATAAGGAGAATTTGTATAAGATGTTTTACAGGTGGCATCTACCCCCGACGAGAATTGCCAGAATGTTCAAGAACAAATCGGAGAAATGTTGGAAATATCATCAGACTCCAGGATCATGTTACCATATGTGGTGGACATGTGCAGAAGCTAAAAGATATTGGACTAAAATCCACACATGGTTAAAAAAAAATGACAAAGAAACACATTGACTTTAAACCAGAGATATTTTTATTAGGGATTTTACCAGAAATGTATAATAAAGAATTGAGATATTTAATTGTGAATGTTTTAACAACGGCTAGAATTGTATTTGCTAAAAATTGGAAAAAAGAGAAAATACCTACTGACGATGAAGTTATTAAGAAAATTATGGAATGTGCTGAAATGAGTAAATTGACATTTGAAATTAGAGAACAGGGAGACAAACAATACTATTTGATATGGGCTTTGTTTTATCAATGGCTAGATAATAAAGCATGGAGATGAAATATGAAATATGAAATTAAGGTAATGATAAAATATATGAAGTGTTTTCTTATGGGAGATAAGCCTTTGTTAAATAATTGCTAAATGAGAATAATAATATAAAGGGATATATAAAATTGTCAAATAAGAGATATTAAATGATTTGCAATCTTGGATTTGGGATTAAGCACAAAAGAATCTTAACCGATCGACACACTTTCAATGATTGTATTGAATGATGGTTGTTTTTAGGTTTTGTTATGTTTAGAAATTAAAAAAAATCAAAAAAAAGTAGAAGAGAAAGAGGAATCAACAGAAAAAAGAGTGGGAGAGCTTGATTATAGACTTACATTGGCAAACCAAAATAAAGAAAAAATATCTTTAGAGATGGATAGGGCAGATTATTATTTGAGATTTCAGAACATGGAAGAAGAAAAGGGAGAAAACTTAGTGGAGATAATGGCAGAACTGTTGGCAGGGCTTTGGAGGTGCCCAAAGAAAATTTTTTGGCAGAGATCGATGAAATATTTAGAGTGCACACTAGATATGCAATAAGAAATAGAGTTCCTAAAGAGATTCATGTGAGATTCACTAAGAAAGCAATAAAAACAGAGATTTTGCAGAGAGCAAGAGATGACCCTCTGAAATATAAAGGGAAAGAAATAGTGTGTCAGGTTTCTGAAAGATGCCCTGATTAATTCATGAGCCTCGAGCCAAGTTTCAAAAGAAATCCAGTCATTTATTAGGAACATTTTGGCAATACCCTAGTGGAGTCAGATCTGACCTCACGTGAGTTATGGCTGAACTTTACCCCTGTTTCCCCCCTCCCCTCAGTCTGTGTCATAAATCAAATTCTCCAATGAGGTGCTCCAGCAAGCCGTAGAATTGCACACCTCACAAGCCTGCTGTGGTAATCTGAGCTCCGACTCTGGCTGAAGGTATACTTGGAATGTTCTCCCCCCTTTCCACCCATGGCAACTCGATAACAGACATGGAAGTGCTTTGTGAGTTGATATAGTGGTTCTAAAACAAATTCTGAGAAGAGTCAGAGAATTAAAGAGGAAATACCAGTTTTTGACAAAGCACCTAATTAAAAAGGGAGTGAACTTTAGATGGCTGATACCAGAGGGAATATTGGTGACTTGGCAGGAGCAAAGACATAGACTAGATTCAATAGAGAAGGCAGAGCAATTTTATGATCAGTATTTGGGACTATAAGAGGAAGAGAGTATGAGAGAGGAAAGAGGATAGGCATCAAGAAGAATCCATTGGAGAAAGAGGTACACAACAAAAAGAAGATGCAAGAGATTGGGAGGAAATAGTGATAAGAGAACAAGCAAAGCCAAAAGAAGCAAGAGAGATAAGAGTGACTAGAACAGCAAAACCCATTTATAAGTGAAATCATGGAAGAAGAAATAAAGTTAATGTCAATTAACTTTGGGTGATAGTTTCCATGGGATCCTAAGGGCCTCCTCCGATGGGAGCATCGGAGGAGATGATGGCGTCGGCAGCAGCAGCGGTGATGGTAAAGCCGGTAGCGGCCTAGGCGGCCCATCAACAACTGCTATAGGGGGTGTTATTGCGGCCTACCATCGTAGAACTCCCTGGACTGCCACAGGATGTTTGCCTCATTTTTGAGGGGTGGCTCCCGCAGTGACCAGAGGTCCATATTGAGACCGGTGGAGGCCGGGGGTGTGAATCACGTGAATTACGTGACCTTTAGAGCAAGATCTGGGGGCAGCCTGGAGGGGCTGGCGGATGGCTGTGGAGTGGTTAGCCTGGTCGCCTTGAGTTGCCTCTCCCCCCTCCACCCCCGGCCTGGTCTCAGGACTCGTGTTGGTCACGTGCTATCTGACTGGTTCTCCCGGTGCAGAAACAACCCCCTTGCATTCCATCGTGTATTCCATTTTATCTTCCCATGATATCGCCACTGGCTGGATTCCATGGACTGGCTCTACTTCCCATCAACTTCTTTCAGTCAGTTGGAGAGTTGGCAGTTAGGATGTGGGTATGGCAGGAGCTGGTTCATTGCTCCGTTGCACCACTGGAGAGGACGGTTCACCAGACTCCAAAATGGCCATTTTCATTCTGGCCAGCCACCGTGAGAGGGTGGCTTTGGATCTTATTCCCTGGCGTTCGTAAACGGCATGAGACTCCTCCACTGTCGTGAGAGGACAGTGGAATTTACTCTACCTACATCTGGATCTGCACCTTTTTCCTCAGGACTCTCAGACGTTTGTTGTTATCTGCTGGCCATATTGAATGTCACCCCTGGCCTCCAAATGTACTCAGTGGCGGAGGTCCTTGTGCTGCGAGACTCCCGCCTCTCGCAGGCCTGGCCCTCCACACTTTTGAGGGCCTACCTTGATGATGAGTTTTGGAACACCGAGAGGTGGCATGCTACAAAGAGGAAGGTGAGGGGTTTTTTAGTGAGAGTATTTGTAAAGTTTTTAAGGGGATGTACTGTCCCCGCCTCACACACGCACCCCCACAGATGGCCAAGAGTTAATAAGCCAACACACAAAAGATTCTTTGATGACAAAGTTGGCAGCAACCCAGTGGCTGGCTGCCAATAATCTTTACTCACAATAACAAAGAGATTAGTCCGAATTCAGTCTGATAAGTCAGGCAAAGTCCCAGCACAGAGAGGATGAGTTTTTTCAGTTTTTGCTCATCACAGAACTTTAATGGCCACCACACCCCCTGTTATACCCTGTGGGGTGTGGTCCAGTGACTCAGCCTAATCCCTGACATGCCTCTTCCTCTGCTGCATACACTTATCTCTGCGACGCTGTCACTGTCGATCTTCCTCATTACTGTCCACCTGTGGCTGCATGGACGTGCTTGGCCCCGGGCCTATCTCTTGGCCTTCAGTGTCCTCCGGAGGCATTGCCAGAGAGAGGGAGGCCTTGCCAACTCCTCTCCTTCACTTTCGGAGTCCTCTCCTGCTGATAATCCAGGCTCAGGGAACGGAGCCACAACAGGGGTTCGGGGAAGAGGTTGGTTAGTTATAGGGACGGACCTGGGGGGGTCCATAGAGCCTCAGAGCAGCGGAGTGAGTCTGATGGTCATGGCGGCAGGGACGGGGATGGAAGCTTGGCCGGGGTGCCGGGGGACGAGATGAAGGGCTATTCAATCAGTATAGTGGGTGGGAGGGGCAGATATAGTGGGCGTAGGGGGCTGTATCGTGTTTTGGGAGTGTGCACTCGCTGTTTGTGAGCAATGGCACACTCCGGCCCTCAATGCGCTTCTCATTTTCTGGGTTTCACAGAGTCTCAGGGCCCAGGCCTCTGGCTGATGTTGTGCAATGCCAGGTCTGCGATGAATAAAGCCCCCCTCATTTACAACCTTGTTCAGGAGGGGGGTGCGGACCTGGCAGGGATTACAGAGACCTGGTTGGGCCGGGAGGGGGGGTTCCCCTCATTGAGATGTGCCCACCTGGCTTCCATGCATTCCATCAGCCGATGGCTCAGGGGGGGGGGGGAGCAGTGATTATTAAGGGAAGTCTTTGTCCGAGGGAGGCCACTGTTCCTCAGATAGCCAGATGTGAGTCCCTCCTTGTGAAGTGGGGCCATGGGGTGCAGATGGGTTTGCTGACTGCGTACTTGGCTCCCTGCCACGTAGCGGCAGCCCTGCCTGAGCTGCTCAACATAATAACCGGGGTGGCGGTGGATACCCCCAGATTTATGGTCATAGGGGATTTCAACCTGCCATCTGTTGGTGAAATGCCAGAGGCAGCCTGGGAGTTCATGGCTTCCATGATGGCCATGGACCTGACCCAGTTAGTTTAAGGCCCTACTCACACTGGGGGATATACTCTGGACTTGATTTTTGTCTCTGGTCAGTGGTTGAATGATCTAGAAATAGGGGACTTAGTCATCAAGTGCTTGTCATGGACAGATCATTCACTCCTTCAATTAGACTTTAGAGCCACTTCCCTCCACCGCAGGGAGACAGAACCAACCAGGTGGTTCCATCCCAGGTGCCTGATGGACCGGAGAGGTTCCTGATGGAGCTTGGGCCATTCCCAGAGGCTCTGGCTCATGACTCGGCTGAAGAACTGGTGGCCGCCTGGGATAAGGCGACCACTGGAGCTTTGGACCGCGTCATACCTTTGCGGCCTCTGACTCGGTGCCGATCTCAATTAGCTCCCTGGTTTTCTGAGGAGCTGAGGGAGATGAAGCACTGGAAAAGACGCCTAGAGAGCGATTGGAAGGCCAACCACTCCGAATCTGACCGAACACTGGTGAGGTCTCATATTAAGATCTACCTAGTGGCAATAAGAGCGGCAAAATCTAATTATTTTTCTGCTCTTATTGCGTCTGCAGAGAACCGCCCAGCCGCCCTGTTTAGGGTGACCCGCTCCCTACTTCATTTGGGAGCGCGAGAGGACCCCTTGCAGGGTAGGGCTGAGGATTTTGTGCAATACCTGCATGACAAAATCGCTCAGATTAGGGAAGGCTTGGACTCCAACTGGGTAGGTTCAGATGGAGTGAGGGAGGTGGGTCTTGAGAGTGTTATCTGGGAGGAGTTTGACCCTGTGGCTCCCGAGGACATGGACAGGATTCTGGGTAGACTTAGCGCTGTCACATGTTTATTGGACCCGTGTCCCTCCTGGTTGGTGCTGGCCTCCCAGGCAGTCACATGAGGCTAGCTCCCGGGGATTATTAACGCTTCTTTGAGTGAGGGTTTCTTCCCCTCTGCCCTGAAAGAGGTGGTGGTGAGGCCACTCCTCAAGAAGCCTTCCCTGGACCCGGCTGTATTAGCGAACTATCGTCCAGTCTCCAACCTTCGCTTTGTGGCTAAGGTTGTTGAGAGTGTGGTGGAGCGACAACTTCCCTGGTACCTGGATGAAGCTGTCTATCTGGATCCATTCCAGTCAGGCTTCAGATCGGGGTACAGCACAGAAATGGCATTGGTTGCATTGGTTGATGATCTTTGGAGGTCTCGGGACAGGGGTTGTTCCTCTGTCCTGGTCCTATTAGACCTCTCAGCGGCTTTTGATACCATCGACCATGGTATCATGCTGTGCCGGTTGGAGGGGTTAGGAGTAGGGGGCACCGTGTTTCAGTGGTTCTCCTCCTTCCTCTCTGACCATACGTAGTCTGTGTTGGCAGGGGGTCAGAGGTCGACCTCGAGGCGCCTTGTTTGTGGGGTGCCACAAGGGTCAGTCCTCTCACCCCTTCTGTTCAACATTTATGTGAAGCCGCTGGGTGAGATCATCCGTGATTTTGGGGTGAAGTTTGTGTCAGCATTTCACGCTGCACTTACTCCAATGCTGACATAAGAAGAAGAAGCAGAGGCATCTGGAAAGAGACATTTGACACTTCACCTACTTATTTTCCCTGAAGAGAATATCACCTAGGAGATGAGATGGGAGGGGGGAAATTCCTTTGAGTGGGAGCAGTAGATTAGGGGCAGAGTGATGGGGA
Source organism: Coluber constrictor foxii (assembly GCA_038048745.1). Taxonomy (NCBI): domain Eukaryota; kingdom Metazoa; phylum Chordata; class Lepidosauria; order Squamata; family Colubridae; genus Coluber; species Coluber constrictor. The sequence goes on from CM075961.1 coordinate 9,270,058, forward strand.
AGATGGCCAATGAGTGCAGAAGAGTGGGGAGAGGAAAAGGAGGGTTTTGCCTGAGGAAGCCAGAGTTGGCTGCAATGAGTCGGAGCTAGAATGTTCGTGCTTAATAAATTAGAGGTTTTTTTCAAAGACTTTGTTTGAAATGCATTTATTTAAGATGACTTCGAAACTTGACAGTTCAATCAGTACGCTGATGATACTCAGCTGTACATCTCCACCCCAGACCACCCCAATGATGCCCTTGACGTGATGTCCCGGTGCCTGGAGGCCGTGCGGATCTGGATGGGGAGAAACAGGTTCAGACTCAACCCCTCCAAGACCGAGTGACTGTGGACTTCCTGCAGAGACTCCAGCGCGTTAGGGGTGGAAAGGACGGGGCTCCGTCTTTGAATCCCTAACAAGCCCACTCCTGGAGCCGAAATCGGCGCTATCGGTTACGAAGAGATCGGTAGCTTAAAGGGGAATATCTTAGGACCTCGGAGGAGAGCGCAACCCCTCCGAAGGTTCAAGACAATCCCTTAATCCAGCAGCGAGGAAAAACCAGCCCTCGGGCTGGCCAGAAGCGCTTGACACTGTATTAGGGGGAAGCGAAAATCAGAAAAGAGGAGAGAACTGTCAACAGGTGAAGGAAACAAAAAACTAGTCCCAAAAAATCCAAATAATCAAGAAGATTTTGACGCTGGAAGTAGAAAGCCGGGGAGGAGATTAAAGTAAAGCGGCGACAGTGAAAGTGAACGGAACGGGGCCATCTTGAAAGGACGAGTGACAGCGCAAAATGTGGATTAGAAGCCAGCGAACACAGAGTGAGTGAGTAAGGAAACAGATTTCAACGAAAGAGGGGACGGAACTTGTGCTTTTTGCTACAGTAAGGATTGGATTTATAACTGAGGTTTTTACGAAGTGGAGGTTGATTACTGAAAAGAGCAATATTGCAGATGCCGAACTGAACTGAGCAATTGAAAGAGTTTGGGGTGCAGAGTCTCAGGGAATCATTCAGAATCGGAGGTTTGGGACTGAGCTCGAGAGCCCCGGATCTTATTGGAGTCGATTGGACTGACAAGGAGATCGACAAGAGAAATCCGGAGACGATACTGAAACCTAGAGAGGATATCGAAGGTGGAATTGAGCAATTGAAAGAGAGTGGGGTGTAGAGTCCCAGAGGATTATCCAGAGCTGGAGGTTTTGGACTGAGCTTGAGAGTGCTGGATTTTATTGGAGTCGATTGGACTGACGTGGAGATCGAAGAGAGGTTTGGAGAGGATATCGAAGGTGAAACTATATAAACTATATTAGCATTGGTGTTATATTGCTACCAGTAGAGACATCACTTGTGAAGAGAACGTGACTGAGAAATTAATGGCGTTTCACATATGAGAACCTGACTCACTTTGTTTGTGAAACGTTTTGCGGAGACGACTTGGAAAAAAATTTGCGATGAGAAAGAAAAGGACAAACGATCAATAGCTCTACATATAACAAAGTAAACTGGATTGAAACCTGATTTACCTGGATTTATTAAGTATTAATACGAAACTCTTATTTTTTACTTTATTTCTCTTTCTTTGTGTTTATCTCGCTGTCATTGAACTTTAAATAATTTGAAGAATTTATAGAAGGAAAAATTATAGAAGATCTGATAATTAATATAAGAAAAGTATATTATTCTGGATAGTATATAGAAGTGATGAATTTATAAATTTGAAGGTAACTAATAGAGAAACTATAGAAAATTGCAAAGTAGTTAATTGAATATTAGAATATTTTAGAAAATTTTATATTCTTGAAGATTTGATATAAGGATAATTGTGTTTGATTAAGATATACTTTAGGTTTTTTTAGGATTTTAAGTGGTAACTAATGAATTGCTAAAGAATTAATTACCCTCCACTGTTCCTATATCTACTCAGTTACCCCCCCACTTAGTAAGGAATTATTAAATAAGTTGATTAAGGCATAACCAATAAGAATTGCTGAATAAGAATAATTATTGAGAAATAAGTACATAAGAATACTATAAGGTATAAGATAGAACTACTTCAAGGGGGGGGGAAAAGGGGGGGGCGGTCTAAGGAAAAAAGAAAAAGGTGGTTGACAATTTCAAAATATTGTGGTTGAAAATAAGTAAGATATTAAAGATGGCAACAACAAGTTCATGGGCTACCACTAAAACGACCAAAAAGAAATCTCCAACTCAGACAGTACAGATAGCTTCCCCAGTATGTCAAAAGACAGGAGACGCAATAGAAAAAGAAAAATCAGATGCCATAATAGGAATGCAAAACATCCAGGCAGCCCTCGCTATGATCCAAGAGGGAATGAAAAGAATGGAGGAGAAGATGACCTATAACCACGATGAAATGAAGAAAAATCAGGAACAAATGAAGAAAGATGTGGGAGAAATAAAAGAAGACATTAAAAACATTGATGAGAGGATAAATACAATTCAGCAGAATATTACAGAAAATGAAAAAAGAATCCATTTAGTAGAAGAAAAGACAGAAGCCACAAATATGAGATTGGAGAGGGTGGAAAATATGCAAACAATTAAAAACCGAGATACCGAGGATGCTTTATTGTACCTGGAGATGGAAAAGGCATCTTTTTACCTAAGATTCCAAAATATTGAGGAACAAAGAGAGGAAGAACTGGGAGAAATTATGGTTGAATTAATTGCAAAGGCAACCCATAAAGAAAAAAGTGAAATAAGGAATGGCATAGATGAAATATATAGATCATATACAAATTACGCAAGAAGGAATAAGCTCCCCAAGGAAGTCCATGTAAGATTTTCAAAAAAAGCAATAAAAGAAGAAATTTATAGAAAGATGAGGGAGGAAACAGTCATGTATAAAGGAAGGGAGGTACTAACACTGAAGCAAGTACCCAAAAGGGCCAGGGATAGAAGGAAAGATTATAACTTCCTAACCAACCGATTGAATAAACAGAGGATAAAGTTCAGATGGTTGATCCCAGAAGGGATCCTCATAACGTGGGAAGGAAGGAAGTTTAGAGTAGACAATATAGATAAGGCCCAAGACTTCATAGATCAACACTTGGGAGACGAAGAAGAACAGAGAAACAGAGAGAGCAAAGAGGATTCAAGTTCTATTGATCTTGATATACGGAAAATAAAAAATGGAGATAAAGAACGAGGAAAAGGGGGACAGGGAAGAGAAGGAACAGTGGAGACCACTCAAAGAGTAACAAGAAACACATCCAAAACCAAAGCAGCAGACAAGTAAATAAGGATTGAAATGGAACAAAAACTAACACTTACATCTATAAACATTAACGGTTTGAATTCACCTAGCAAAAGACAACAGATATTCACCAAACTGAGGAAATTAGAATCAGACATAATTACATTACAAGAAGTACACATCAAAAAACAACACAAAACACTATTGGAAAATAAGAAACTAGGAATACTATACACATCATTAGCAGAATGTAAAAAAAGAGGAGTAGTAATTTATGTAAAAGAGCATTTAAGATCAAACTTAATTTATACAGACATGGAAGGCCGAGTGCTAATAATAGAAATCAAATTAGAAACAAAAATTATCTTGCTAGTATCGATATATGCCCCTAACGGAAATCAAATGGACTTTTATAAAAAACTACATGACAAATTAAAAGAATTTGATTATGATAATATATGTATTATTGGCGACTTTAATTCGATAGCAGATACACGACAAGATTATCACAACAATAGGGGAAATAAATTTAAAAGGAAAATATTGCCACAAACATTCCAAAATCTGACTGAAGAATTAACGTTACATGATTCTTGGAGAGAATTAAACCCAAAAACAAAACAATATACGTATTTCTCAAATCCATACCAATCATGGTCCAGTGATCTGTCCCCCCCCTTCAGAGACCCACAAAACCACAGCCAGCCGAGGGTTAATAATCACTTGGCACACTCCGCAGTTCTTATCTCAACCTTGGCAGCGATATGCACACCGTCTGCCAAGGACTTTATTGGTTTACACAAACAAGAAAATCACCTACGTAGCTTTGCCGTTCATCTAGCTTCCAAGACTACGAGGTTGCTCCGTTTGTTTAGCTTTGTTCGTCACGAACTTCGTGACTCACTGGCCTGTCTTATATAGACAGGCTTCTGGGTGTGGTCCAGTGACTCACTGATCCCATGACTCCAATCAGTGACTCAGAACTATTTCCTCATACGCCGCAGCTGCAATACTCTTTTGTCTCGCCTTCTTTGGCGTGCATCCAGGAATGACGTCTCTCCCTCACTCTCATCTGAGACACCTGTTTCCCCACTACTTGGCTCTCTTTCAGCTGGCACCTGAGCCGGTGCCAGAGGGGGGGGGGCTGGGAGATCTGGCTGGCTCCTCTTCCTCCTGCTCAGAGCTTCCTTCCTCCAAAGGGATAGGCTCAGAGGACGGGGCCACAACAGTCCAGACTGGATATGGCCTGGATGACTCCACAATTACAGAAAGAGATACAAGATATAGAGATTATGCCAGGCACATGGGCTGATCACAACCCGCTCAAAGTAACTTGGAAGGGCTTCCGAAAACAGAGACGATGGAAGATGGACATAAATATTATAAAGGAAAAGGGATATGCAGAGATGATAGAAAAAGAAATGAAGATATTTTTTCAAACTAACAAAAAAGAGCAAACATCCCTACAGAACTTATGGGATACATCGAAAGCTTTCATTAGGGGCCTAACTATAGCATACACAGCTAAAAGGAGAAAAGAAAAACAACAAGTTAGGGATGATATAATGAAAGAAATTGAGATATTGGAGGCCAAATTGCAAAAATTACCAAATGATAAAATGATACAGCAGAAACTTAATTTAGCGAAACATAAATTGAATTTAAACACAAAGACTGAACTGGCACAGAGAATCAGAATAACAAAACAGACAAACTTTGAGCATGCTAACAAGACTGGGCGCTGGCTAGCATATAAACTAAGAAAATTGACAGAAAGTAGATCAATATATCAACTCCAAGATCACCTTGGAATTCTACAACACACACATTTAGAAAAGAAAAATATAGCAAAAGCATTTTTTCAAGATCTTTATCGGAAAGAAGATATATCGGTAGAACAAATCACAAAATATCTACAAAATACTACAATTAAACAGTTTGAGGAAGAACACCGGGAAACCCTAAATCGCCCCATAACAATGTTTGAATTAGTGGAAGCACGCAACACGCAGAAGAACAATAAAACACCGGGGCCAGATGGAATACCAGCTGAATTTTACAAGCATTGCCAACAAGCAATAGACCAAATTTTGTTACAAGTATTCAACGAGGCCTTACTAACAGCTAAAATACCACACTCTTGGACAGAAACAATTATCACTTTAATTCACAAAGAGGACACTGACCCAACACAAATTCGAAACTATAGACCCATTTCACTGCTCAATGTAGATTATAAATTACTTATGACAATAATGGCAGCAAGACTCAAAACAATGATACAAAACTACATACATCCAGATCAAAACGGCTTCATACCCAGAAGACAAATCAAAAACAACCTAAGAACGATTATAAATGCACTAGAGTATTATGATCAGAAGATAAATAAAGAAATTGCCATAATCTCACTCGATGCCCAGAAGGCGTTCGATAATGTCAATTGGTTATTCCTTACAACGCAATTAGAGAATATGAATTGCGGAGATAAATTTCTCTCACTGATAAAAAAAATTTACTCACAACAGACAGCAAGGATAGCAATAAACGGTGATATGACCCAATCGTTCAGTATTGAAAAAGGGGTACGGCAAGGCTGCCCTATGTCTCCATTACTATTCATAATGGCACTAGAAGTATTATTAAAAATTATAAGAGAAGACGAAGGAATTAAAAGTCTCAAAATTAGAGGAGAAGAATATAAACTACTCGCCTTTGCCGATGACATAATTTTTATATTAGAAGATCCAATAATAACGGGACCCAAATTATTGACAAGAATTGAGGAATATGGCCAAGTTGCAGGTCTTAAAATTAATAGACATAAAACGAAAACATTAACTAAAAATATGACACATGATCAAAAATTGAAATTAGAAGAAGATTTGGGAATCCAGGTGGTAAAAAAGATAAAATATTTAGGCATTTGGCTGACGACAAAAACAACAACAATAAAGGAAGATAATTACACAAAACTATTAACACAAATTGGAAAGGATTTGGAAACCTGGAACAGATTACAGTTATCATTTATGGGCCGAATTGCATCTATAAAAATGAACATACTTCCAAGAATAATGTATCTATACCAAGTAATTCCGATAAACCCAGGAAAGGAATTCTTTAAAAAATTAAACAAACTAACGATGACATATATATGGCAAGGAAAGAGACCTAGGATAAAAAGAAATGCATTACAAGATACAAAAGACAAGGGAGGATTGGCGTTACCAGATTGGGAACTATACTACAAAGCGGCAGCATTAACTTGGATCACAGATTGGATAAAATTAGAAAATAAAAGATTATTATATTTAGAAGGATTCGAACTCACACGCGGATGGCACGCATTTTTGTGGGATGGACCTGACAAACGACATATGTATTTCCAGCGCCATATCATCAGAGAGTCGCTACTAAAGATCTGGCAAGAAATAAAGAGGGAACAATACTCCAAAATTCCAAGATGGTGGTCTCCGATGGAGGCACAAATCCACCCAAATACTTTAGAATCGGGGAAAGTCATACGTTATCAAGAGCTGTTAAACAATGAAAACCAAATTATCTCCAGACAACAACTACGAACCCAAGGTATAAACATTGAATGGTGGCCTTATAACCAAATTCTTTCAAGATATCAATCAGATAAGAAAAAACTAGGAATTGCAAATAACCCAAATGAATTAGACAAGATATTACATGGACCACATCAAAAAATGATAACTAAAATATATAATTTTTTACTCAGGCATAAATTACAAGAAGAAACAGTGAAGGACAATATGATTAGATGGGCAAGGGATATAGGACACAATATTGAACTAGCAAAATGGGAGAAACTATGGTCACAGAATCTCAAAATAACCAAAGCTACACCTTACAAAGAAAATTTAATAAAGATGTTTTATAGATGGCACTTACCACCGGCCAGAATAGCCAAGATGCACCCGAATGTTACCGATATCTGCTGGAAGTGTAAAACACAGAAAGGAACCTATTTCCATGTTTGGTGGAAATGCAGAAGAGCACAACAGTTTTGGAAAACTATTATAAAAATAATTGAGGAGGTAGTAGATTTAAAACTAGGCAGCAGTCCAGAAACATTTTTACTAGGCATGATAGACACTAAATGCACCAAAGAGACAAAATACCTCATAATACATATCCTAACGGCAGCTAGGTTATTGTATGCACAAAGTTGGAAATCTGATCAAACCCCAAAGGAAGACCAAATTATCTCCAAAGTAAATGATTGTGCTGAGATGGATAAATTAACGCTAGAACTCCGAGATAAGGAGGATAGTGAATATTATGCGGTATGGCACAAATGGCAAAAATGGCTTGAAAGGAGAACTGAAATAAAAAACGAGAATAAAAATTAGGGTATAGAAGAGAGGAAGGTTATAGGAGAGATATTACTTTTGATGTGGATTATATAATAATGAAGTACATATACAGAGAATTATAAAACCTGTTGACAGAAAAATTACTATATGTTAGTTTCACAATTGGTGGTGGGAAGGGTGAGGTGGGGGTGGGTGTATAGTTTGTATGTATTGTTTATTTTTATGTGTATGTTTAAAAACTCAATAAAAAAACTAAAAAAAAAAAAAAGACCGAGTGACTGTGGTTTCTGGCATCCCGGTATAGCCAGCTGGTTCCATCGCTGACTATCGGGGGTGAGACCTTGGCCCCCACGGAGAGGACTCGCAACTTGGGTGTCCTCCTGGATACGTGGCTGTCTCTAGAAGATCATGTGATGGCTGTGGCCAGGGGGACTTTTTACCAGGTTCACCTGATTCACCAGTTGCGCCCCTTTCTGGACCAGGACTCCTTGCGCACGGTCAGTCATGCCCTCGTCACTTCTCGTCTGGACTACTGTAATGCTCTCTACATGGGGCTCCCCCTGAAGAGCACTCGGAGGCTCCAACTGGTCCATAATGTGGCTGCGCAGGTGATTATGGGAGCGACACGGTGCACCCATGTAACACCTCTCCAGCGCGAGATGCACTGGCTCCCGGTGGTCTTCCGGGTGCGATTCAAGGTGTTGGTGACCATCTTTAAAGCGCTCCATGGCTTAGGACCGGGGTACTTACGAGATCGCCTTCTGCTACCGATAGCCTCCCACTGGCCAATACGGTCCCACAGAGAGGGACTCCTCAGGGTGCCGTCGGTCAAACAATGTTGAGTGGCGACCCCCAGGGGGAGAGCCTTCTCTGTGGGGGCTCCTGCCCTGTGGAACGAATTGCCTCCGGAGATACATAGGATCCCTGATCTTCGTGCCTTTCACCGTGCCCTTAAGACTTTACTATTCCAACAAGCTGGTCTGACGGAATGATGAATTTTAAATGGGTATTTTAGTCTTGGGTTTTTTTTAAAAAAAATAAGGCCAAATCATTGAATATGTTTTAACTTGTTTTTAACTTTTGTGTTTATGTTGTTTTTATTATGGCTGTACACCGCCCTCAGTCCCTCAGGAGAAGGGCAGTATAAAAATTTAATTAATTAAATAAATAAATAAACATAAATGGACTGAATTCAGCAATAAAAAGGAAAAGGACTTTTAGTAAATTAGAAAAATTTATAATGCACAAAGGAGGTCATGCACAAAGGAGAAGGATTGAAGGATAAAATACCAACTTTATTTCCAATAAATTGTTAATTCTGTGTACAAGGCAATAAAAATTCTCTGAATTGCAAGTAGTATGTGATTTTTATATTCCAAGAGTAAATTGGGGGTTGATTTCCTCTGGTTTGGGTTGGGATAAACATTGAGAATCCTAGACCCCAATGGATAACCTGATCACTTTGACAATTTAGCCATAATTGGTTCAATTTGTTATTTGGGAAGAAGAATGAGCTCTCCACAGGTTTTGCCTGAGAGCCTATTAGTAGGGGTTTTGGGGTAAAATATCTTGAGTGGTACATATTGGGGATCCAATTATGAGCAGAAGATCTACTCCTATAAGGGTCTTCTGTGAGGTGGGTGGTGGGCTTTTGTTGGTCAGTAAATGTACCATCTAGATCAATTACAGTGGTGCCCCTAGAGGTTTCCTCATTCAATAACACCCATTGTGGGAAGAATTCAACTTTGACCTTTCTTATTCTGTAATAGTCCCAGTTGTACAATGGGGTTTTGGTTGGGGTCACTTGTCCGGTCCACGCTTGCTTCAGAGTGAATGAAATCTTGTCTGTGTACCATCCGGACTGGACTTCCACATCCTCAGTTGTGGTAATGGGTAGTTTGTACTGGTTGATATTTGTGACCATTCTGAGGTTAGTTATTCCATTCTTCCTTCTCCATCTGTATCTGTGTCTCCTCCTCCTTTGTTTTTTTCTTCCTCCACGCCCACCTCTGGTTTTGCCCCAGAAAAACTTCAAAAACTTTTCTTCTAAAAATATTTATGCATTCTTAAGCTTCTCCACGCCGACGTTGGCAGACCTCCAGATGTCTGTGAAGGCGAACAGCATTTTCTTTTTTTTATTTATTGAAAAAGTTTTACAAATACATTTTTTCCCCTTTCCCCCCCTTCCCCTCCCTAACCCATCCCTCCCCACCCTTGACTTCCCTTATAACTTTAAAAATTACAATTCATTTTTAGCTCCCCCATATTAAAAGGTGAAATCCAAATCATATCATGTCATACAATTCCCCCCAGCTATTCTACCCCATCAATGCTAAAAATTTCTACATAACATCCAAGTAAAAGCTATCTGTTACTTCCTTAATTAATATTTATTCTACACATAATCTATCCCAAATATTAAAAAGTGACATCCAAATCATATCATAATTCCCCCCAACTACTCTGCACCCTGTATATACTATAAATTTCTACATAACATTCAGCTAAAAGCTATATGATACTTCTTTGTTTGGTATTTATTCTGCACATAGTCTATCCATTTCTTCCATTCCCACACAAAAATTGCTTGAGTCCGGTCTTTTAAATATGCTGATATCTTTGCCATTTCTGCAAAACTGGCCACCTTCAAAGTCCATTCTTCAATAGTAGGTAAAACATCTTTTTTCCAATATTGACCAATCAATAACCTAGCTGCTGTAATCATATATAATATCAGTTTTGTTTCGTTCAATGAAAAGTCCTTAACTATGCCCAATAAAAACAATTGTGGAGAAAATTGAAGTTTCTTCTTCAAAACATTTTGCATAACCCACCAAATTTTAACTTTAATTTCTAAAGACCCTGCACTTAGTACGAAGACAATTTTGGTGGCCTCACATGAGGAAAGACGTGGACAGCTATGTGAAGAGCTGCACCATCTGTGCCACGATGAAAAACCGACCAGGAAAACCTCCTGGGTTACTGCAGCCAGTAGCTGAACCAACAAGACCATGGGAGGAGATTGCAATGGACTTTATAGTAGAGCTGCCGAGGAGTGGCAGAAACACAGTGATCTGGACTGTAATAGATTTATTCTCCAAACAGGAACATTTCATACCCTGTAGTGGGCTACCCTCAGCCCGCCAATTGGCCAAGCTGTTTGTGAAACACATCTACCACTTGCATGGAGTATCCAGAAGAATTATCTCTGACCGAGGTGTCCAGTTCACAGCGAAATTTTGGAGGGAATTCCTACGATCCATAGGATCATCCCAAGGTCTCAGCTCAGCATTTCACCCGAGCACCAATGGCGGGGCAGAGAGACTGAATGCTATGATAGAGCAGTACTTGAGGTGCTACGTAGACTACCAACAGTCGAATTGGGTGGACCTCCTATCTTTTGCGGAGGTCATGTACAACAATGCTGTCCTCAGTAGTACAGGACTAACCCCATTCAAGGTAGTGAGCGGTATGGATTTCGTCCCCATGCCAGAGTATCCCAGGGAACCCCCTTCCTCAGTCAGCTTGAACGATTGGATGGCGATGCTAAGAGAATCCTGGGAGAACATCAAGAAGGCATTAGACAAGGTGGCACAGGCTTATAAGAAGCAAGCAGATAAGCACCGAGCCCCTCAAAGACCGTTCCGAGTAGGAGAGAAGGTCTACCTCTCCACCAAGTACTTGAGACTCAAACTCCCGACTAGGAAATTGGGCCCGAAATTTATAGGACCATTTCCTATAGTAAAAATAATCAACCCGGTCACGGTACAATTGCAGTTGCCCCGGTTACTAGGAAAGATACACCCCATTTTTCACAGTAGTCTTCTGAAGCCTGTGGTGGGGTCAACTTTAAGGCTGGTGCCACGTGATCCCCAGGGCCCTTGATCATTGGGGGCCAAACTCACTATGAAGTACAGCGAATTCTCGATTCGAGGTGGCACAGAGGCCGCCTCCAATACTTAGTTAAGTGGAAGGGTTACCCCTTGTCAGAAGCTTCCTGGGTGAAGAGCACGAACATTCAAGCTGACCGCCTTATAGCTAAATTCCATGCAGATCACCCGGACAGGCCGGGAGGGGGTGGGACACAATCCCAGATGGGGTAATGGTATTAGACCTGTTGTTTTATCTTGTGCAAGCCTTGCTGAGAGAATGAAGGGAGAGGGGTCGGATGTCAGCCTCTCAAGTTGCATTTCATTCAGGGCTGACATAGTAAAGGGGGGGTTAAATTCCTGTGAGATTAGTAAGAAAAACTGTAGTAGAATGATTTAGAAAATGACCGATAAGAATAAGGGAGAAAGCCAGGAAAGGGAGGGAATTTGGAGCAGAGGTCATTTCCTGGCTACATATGAGTTCGTGAGGATGTTGTTCTAATAAATAAATGTTTTTTTTCTTTATTATCAAAATGTGAGAGGCAATTTATTTCTTTTTAGACAACTCCACTCGGACATCCAGACTGCTTGTTACTGATTGAAAGACTGCCTGAAAGAGAAACTTTGTTGCTTGTTACTTAAAGTGGATTATATTGAGAAAAAATTCAAGGGGCTTGACTCTGGATATATAATCTGTTTATTGGAGGATTTATTGAAGATCAGAAAGAAGAAACTAAATGGAATAATGAAAACTGAACTAATAAGCGTGGCAACAGGAGAAAAAGGGTGTGGCAACAAAAGAAGGACATGATGATACTATATATGAAATAGCCAACTTGGAACTAATTTTATGGAACTGATAACTTTGATGATATCGAAATTGAAAAGAAACATATTTAGACAAATTGGAGAAAGAAAAAAATGGACTATATTATGTAACAAGATAACAAAATATCATAGTTTGATTTAAAGGAATGTAATGGTTTCTGGATGTTTGATGTTTAAATAATGTTAGGAGATACTTTCCTTCTTCTCTTTGTTCTTTCTCTATTTCTTTCTTTTTCTTATTTTCTATTTTGTTTTTCCCCTCTCTACTTTTTCTAAATTTTTAATCTCTTTTGTTATATTACTATTCTCTTTCCTTTCTTTATTTTTGCTTTTTTCCCCTCTCTTTTCTTATCCTAATTGTTATTAATAGCGTTATTTTCTCTCTCTTTTTTCACTATTATTTTTTATTGAAGTTGACCTTATAAATATACAATTAATTTGATTAGAAAATAAGAGTACAAATGACTGACAAACATGATTTCTGGATGTTTTAATGCCTTTTTAAATTTGGAATCTTTAATAAGGTTTACTTACAGCCTTAATGATTTAGAAGAAAATGTTTTTCAAGGTGTTGGATATTAAAAAGAACAATTTACAGATTTAACAATTATAGAAAATTGATTTTAAAGTGACTTGAAATATTGTTACTTATAGAAAATAAGAAATAAGCATGGAATGGGAGAAAGTCTAGGAGAGAATAGGAGTTAAGAGATTTATTGATATACATTTTTATTTTAAATTAGTAAAATATATGGAGGAGAATGGAATGGAAAATAAATATGGGTAATACATTGTGAATTAATTTAAAGTTAAATAAGTGAATAGCTGGATGATAACTAAAATAATGCTATGAACCAGTTAAATAAATGAAGGTAGGAGTGGAGGAAAGCATCATACTGGAGAACAGTTAAAGCAAAGCTGGGAACCAGTTAAAAATAAAAATAAGAGTTAGGAGTGGAGAAAAGCGCATGCTGGAAAACAGTTAAAGTAAAGCTGTGAACCAGCCAATAAATAGGTTAGGAGTGGAGGAAAGCACACACTGGGTAACAGTTAAAGCAAAACTGTGAACTAGCCAAAAAATAAAAAGTTAGGAGTGAAGGAAAATATATCTGGAGATAAACTGAAATAAAGTTGTGAACCAGTTAAAAATAGAGGTTGGAGTGGAGAAAAGCATCGCTGGAAAGCAACTGATTAAGATGTGAACCTGTTCTGGCCCCGCTCCCAGGAATACACCCCCTCAGACAGTCAGAGTCTAATGAACTGGCAGGCAATCAAGTAAGCTGATAAAACGCTTGGCAGCAATCCCCGCAGCTGCTTGCCAAAGCCTTTATTAATAGTTCAGTCAAATACACACCACCAAAATGTCCAGAGCTGAGACGCAGGGCAGATTCAAAACCGGGATCCATGAATCTTTGTTTGTCTGTCACAAAGATACAGGCTGCAATCCCTCTCTTTTATAGCCTGTGGGGTGTGGTCCACCAGCTAATCACGACCATGCCTTTTCCTCTGCTGGGCTCTCCTGTCTCTCCGACGCTGGCGAGGATCCAGCCAAAACTCACTCCCCTCATCAATGTCCTCCTGTGGCTGCAGGGATGAGCTTGGCTCTGGGCCTATCTCCTGCCCTTCGGTGTCCTCCGGAGGCATTGCCAGAGAGGAGGGTCCTGGAGAAGGAGGCCTTGCCAACTCCTCTCCCTCACTCTCAGAGTCCTCCCCTGCTGATGACGCAGGCTCAGGCAATGGAGCCACAACAGAACCAGCCAAAAAATAAATCTAGGAGGAAGTGGAGGAGATAATACTGGAGAATAGTTAAGCTAAACTGTGAACCAGTTAAACAAATATTTATTTTTTTATTTATTTTTTTATTTATTTATTTATTTCAATTTATATACCGCCCTTCTCCCTGGGAGGGGGACTCAGGGCGGTGAACAGCCAAATTAAAACACATATAATACAAATATCAAAAAAAATTAAAATTAGATTAAATCATCGGCGTTCCAATATAAAAGTCTCAAACCCAGTTAAAATACCCAATTTAAAACCCCAGAAATTAATAATACCAAAAATTTAAAAAACCCATTAAAATCAATCAAGCAAGGCCGGCTTGTTGGAATAAATAGAGATAGAAGTGGTGGAAAACACAGCTGGGAAATAGCTATTGGAAATGTTGATTGATTTTATGACTTCAAGAGAGGAGCAAAGTATTTTTTGTTAAGATCACGGATATGAGTTGCTATTTAAGAAGAGGTAAAATATTGATTTGATATAATGGGTTTTAGGAATGAGGAATATATATGAAATGTTGATTGTTAAAATGACAAAGATTTAAGGGTGTTTATTTGGAAATAATTTGGAAATAATTGTTTAGAATTCTGGGTGATATAGTAGAATGATAAATGTTTAGAATAAGTTTTTTTTTCTTTCTCTCTCTTTTTTTTAAAGATATTAATGGATAAAATTTGGAACAAAATTGGTTGAGGGAATGTGAGCAATTGTACTTATTTTATACCAGATCAAATCCTTGCTCTAAAAAGATGTATTTTATGTTTTATGTTTTAAAAAAATAAAAAAAAAACTTTTTGGGAAGACGCTTGGTGAGGCGCTTATCCCAAGAAAAACCAATATACATTTTATTCAAATAGACATATGTCTTGGTCCAGAATAGATATGATGTGGACATCAGCAGAATTAATATCTAATATACAAGAAATAAATATTGAAACGAGTATCTGGGCAGACCATAACCCAATAAAAATCATATGGAAGGGACAAAAAAAGAAGACAAGATGGACAATGAATCAATCAATATTGAAGGAAAAGGAATTTATTCAATTTATGGAAAGAGAACTGAAGTTTTTCTTTAAAGAGAATAGAAAAGAAGAGCCTTGGTGGTGCAGTGGAGTAACGTGCTGTTAAAGTAGCACTTAGCTGCCAACTGCCTGCAATTACTGTGAGTTCAAATCTCACCAGGCTCAAGGTTGACTCAGCCTTCCATCCTTCTGAGGTAGGTAAAATGAGGACCCGGATTGTGGGGGCAATAAGTTGACTTTGTATAAAAAAGAACACCATTTGGGGGGGGGGGCAAAAGCCCTACTAAGCAGGTATATACCAAAGTATGAAGGCTATTGCTTAACGCATTGTAAGCCGCCCTGAGTCTCCGGAGAAGGGCGGCATATAAATCGAACCAATAAATAAATAAATAAAAAGAAGAAACCTCACTACAGAATGTATGGGATACAGCAAAGGCATACATTAGAGGATAGCATATTTGGGAAAGAGAAATAAAAAGAAGAGACAAGATCAAAAGAAATTAGAAGAGGAATATAGCAGGTTAGAGATGGAACTACAAAAAGATCCTCAAAAAAAGAACATAAAAAATCAAATGGACTTAAAAAAACATAAGTTGAATCTAATAGATAAAGAAGAGCTAGCACAAAAAATTAAAAGATCTAAACAAAATTTCTTTGAAAATGCAAACAAGCCAGGAAGATGGTTGGCATATAGATTGAAAAAGGAGAAAGAAAAGAAACTGCTTTATCAATTAATAGATGATGAAGGGACCTCTTACTATCAAAACAACAATAAAAAGGAAATAATTCACGATTATTATGAAAAACGCTATGACCAAGAGACAATCCCAGAAGATAAAATAAAACAATACTTAGAAAAAGCAGAGTTACCCACAGTACCAGAAACAGTTAAAGTAACATTAGAAGAAAGAATAACAATGATGGAATTAACAGAAGCAATTAAAAGACAAAAGAATGGCAAAACACCAGGCCCGGATGGGCTACCAGCAGAGTTATATAAAATCTTACAAGACTCTATAGGCAACTCAGTGTTGGAAGTATTTAATGAATTAATGCTAGAGGCGAAAGTACCGAATTCTTGGATGGAAGCATACATTGCTCTCATACCAAAAGAAGACTCAGACTTGCAACGGATAAAAAACTATAGACCGATATCCTTATTGAATGCGGACTACAAAATATTTCCTTCAATAATTGCAGAAAAACTAAAGAGATTTTTAAATCAATTCATACACGTATATCAAAATGGCTTTTTACCTAACAGACAAATTAAAGATAGCATGAGAATAATCTTGAACACACTGAAATATTATGAAGCACATCCAGAGAAGCAAATGGCGCTGATTTTCCTTGATGCACAGAAGGCATTTGACAATGTGAACTGGCAGTTTATGCTGATGCAATTAAAAGCTATGGGTTTTGGGGACAGATTTATTAATATGATTAAGACAATATATTATAAACAATTGGCAAAGGTGATGGTAAATGGAGATATGATTGAAAAGGTTAACATTATGAAAGGCACAAGGCAGGGATGTCCTCTGTCCCCATTACTATTTGTATTGACGCTGGAAGTATTAAACAGAAATATAAGACAGGATAAGGAGATAAAAGGTATGGAAATAAAAAAAGAAAAATACAAATTACAGACAAATTACATTTGGTGTTTATTTTAGAAGATCCGCAAGAAACAGGGCCAAAATTGTTAAAAAGAATAGAAGAATATGGCGAGGTGGCAGGATTGTAAATTAATAAGGAAAAAAACAAGATACTAGTGAAAAATATTACAGAGAAACAGAAAAAAGTTAAAGAAGAGATTAGATATTCAGATCACAAAGAAAGTAAAGTATTTAGGGATTCAATTAACAGCAAGGAAGATAATTACTATAAGCTGATAAAACAAATAAAGGTGACAACATTCCAGAAAACCCCCGACTCCCAGTAAAGACACTGAAGACACTGAAGCAGGCATTTTCCAAAGTTCTCTTTACTAACAATAGGGAAACTGACACATCTGGGAAATCCCGAATCTGAAAACCCCAGGCTTTCCTTCATTAATACAAAGCTCCCAAAACCAACCCCTTTCTCCCCTTTTGGTCACATGCTCCAATCATTGTCCGTTCCACCTCAAGCCAGCCCCTGACCACTCGTCCTCCAGATGCTGGCTCACCCTGACCTTGACCGATAGGAAGAATGCTATTATGTCTACTAACTCCCCTCTCCTAAATTCCCCCTCCTACTTTCCCACACATGAGGAGGTGGCAGCATTGAAGCTTCTGACCTAATATGGCTTCCAAGGCTGACAGGCGTCCCCCCCTGCAGAAAGAATCACATCCTGAAAAATAAACAGACAAAACACAAAAGAAGGGGTTAACACTTAGCACCAATCCCTTTAACCCCCCTCCCCCCCCCAGGAGGACCTTTCGGTTTGTCAGGAAATTTGTCATGAAATCGTTTCACGAGCGCATCAGTTTCACATCCCAACTCTTAACCCAAGTAGCTTTGGTCAAAGGGTAGCCTTTCCAGTGTACCAATATTGCAATCGGCCCCTGTAAAGTCTAGAGTCCAAGATTCTCTTCACCTCATAATGAGTCTCCCCTTGTATTACCAAAGGAGGGGGCAGAGCAGCCGGCAAAGGTCAGAGGGTGGATTCTCTGACAGGTTTCAATAAAGCTGCTGTGGAAAACGGGGTGTATTTTTTCTAATATGCGAGGGAGGCTAAGTCGGACAGTCACTGGGTTAATCACTTTCACTATAGGAAAGGGACCTATGAATTTGGGTCCAAACTTCTTGCTGGACACTCCCAATTTTAGGTACTTGGTTGAGAAATACACCTTATCACCTATTCGGAAAGGCGGCTGGAGACCCCGATGTTTGTCGGCTTGAGCCTTATATTTCTCCGCTGACTCCGCTAAAGCATTTTTTGTATTCTCCCAACCTTTTTTCAAGGAGGTCATCCAGTCCGTTAAAGACATGGAAGTGGGCGGCTGTCTAGGCAACTCAGGCATTGGCACAAAATCCATGCCCGTAGTTATTTGAAAAGGGGTCAACCCAGTACTACTGTGTACTGCATTATTATAAACAACTTCTGCGAATGGTAACAAGTCCGCCCAGTTCTCCTGTTGATAATTCACATAACACCTAATGTACTGTTCCACCACTGAGTTCAATTTTTCAGCCGATCCGTTAGTCGACAGGTGAAAAGCCGAGCTAAGCCCCTGGGATGACCTGATGGATCATAAAAACTCCCTCCAGACCTTAGCAGTAAACTGGACCCCGCGGTCCAATATTATTCTCCTTGGGACTCCATGTAGCCTGTAGATGTGTTTCACAAACAGCTTTGCCAGTTTTTTAGCTGAGGGTAGGCCGCTGCAGGCAATGAAGTGGGCTTGCTTGGAGAATAAATCAATGACAGTCCAAATGACTTGGTTACCCCCACTGTTGGGGAGCTCAACTATGAAGTCCATTGCAATCTCCTCCCAGGGCTTGGTGGGTTTGGCCACAGTCTGGAGAAGACCAGGGGACTTCCCTGGTTGGTATTTCATGGTGGCGCAGGTGGCACAGCTCCTCACATAGTCTTCCACTTCAGTTTCATCTTCAGCCACCAGAATTGCCTCCTGGTCAAATGGAGGGTTTTCAAAAACACAAAGTGGCCCCCTAGGTGAGAGTCATGACTTCTCTTCAGCACTAGGAGCTGCAGGCTGTGGGGCATGTAAAGTTTATTCCACTTCCACGCCAACCCATCCCTTAGGGTGAGGTCCGCCTGGTGTTCTTTAAACCAGGGATCATTAGAGAGCACCACTTTTAGCTCTGCTGTCAACTTGTCTTTGAGGAGGTTAGAACTCTGGCACATTTGCGCTTTGGTGCGGGCTTGGGAAGCTGGCTGAGACTCTGAAATCATGGCACGAAATATCTCTTCCCATCGGCTGTCAAATTGGGGTTTCACGGCAGAGAGCATCAGCCAGAATATTCTTACCCCCCGGGATATATTTCAGGTTAAAGTTAAAACGCTTGAAATATTGAGCCCAACGAGCACTTGTCTGACAAATTTGACATGGTCTTCCATATTTTTGCTGAAGATAAGAATGTCATCGATATAAACAAGAACCTTGATATAAATGCTCATGCAAAATTTTGTTGATCAGTTGCATGAAGACTGCGAGGGCCCCTTGGAGTCCAAAAGGCATGACCTGGAATTGGAAGCTGCCCAAAGGGCAGTTAGGGCATGCCCGAGAGGTGGCATGCCGCAAAGAGGGGGTTGCGGTTTTTTTTAAAATTGTCTTTGTTTAATCTTTTAGGGTGTTGGGGGAAGGGGGAGGAGGGGAGGGTTTTAGGCCGGGTTTGTCACAGGGGTCTGGAATAGAGGGTGGGTGTCAAGTATGCTTCCTTCAGTATCCAGGAAAGGAAAACCCAGACTTCATCATAAAATAAAGTATGGTACTTTTACTGGATATAAAGTGAACGCAACCATGGAAAGCAGGATTCTGAGGCAAAAAGCGCAAAAGTTACAGATAGAAAGCATCCCCTCCCATTGTTCACCGTAAATCATCCAATCCAAAGGTCTCCCAGAGGTCAGGTGGGAGCACACGTCTGGCCATGTCATCACCCAGGAATGCAGTGTCCGTTGGCCTGATGACAGCTTAAGAATCGGTTTCATTTCCTAGGTCCATCCATAGCCCAGCTACCTACCCCCCACCTCCCTCCATTACTATGACAGCCAAAGCAGGGAAACACGGAGGCTGACATTGGGGGACAGGATGTGGAGGAGCTCATTGCCGAGGAGAAGGAGGGTGATTCCATCAGAGCCATAGTTGGGAGGGGCAGATATGGCGGGAGCAGGGGGCCGTATCATGTGAGGGGGGCACATACTCGCTCTTCAAGCGGTGGCATGCCTCGGCCCCCAGGACTCTTCTCGCTCCCCGGGCTGTCCAGAGTTACAGTGTCGGGGCCTGAGGCTGATGTTGTGTAATGCTAGGTCCATGGTTAATAAGGCCCCCCTCATCTGTGATCTTATTCAGGAGGGGGGAGTGGACCTGGCGGGTATTACAGAGACCTGGTTGGGCCAAGAGGGGGGAGTCCCCCTTGTAGAAATGTGCCCACCAGGTTTCTGAGCATTTCATCAGCCGAGGGCCCAGGGCAGGGGTGGGGGGGTGGCGGTTGTCATAAAGGAAGGTCTTGATCCAAGGGAGGCCACTGTACCTCAGATAGCCGGATGTGAGTCTCTCCTGGTGAAGTGGGGCCATGGGGTGCAGGTGGGCCTGCTGATCGCGTACCTGGCTCCCTGCCACGTGACAGAGGCCCTGTCCGAGCTTCTTGACGTTATTGCCGGGGTGGCGGTTGATACCCACAGGCTTTTGGTTATGGGGGATTTCAACCTGCCATCTGCTGGTGAGGCGTCTGGGTTGGCTCGGGAGTTCATGGCTTCCATAACAGCCATGGACCTGACACAAATAATTCTTGGCCCTACTCATGCAGGAGGACACACTCTGGACTTCGTTTTTGTCTCTGGACAGTGGTTGGATGGCCTGGATGTGGGGGATATAGTCATTGAACCCCTGTCATGGTCAGACCATTCTCTCCTGAGGCTAGACTTTCTGACCGCCGAACCCCACCACAAGGAGGCGGAACCGGTTAGGTGGTTCCGCCCCAGGCGCCTGATGGATCCTGGGCCAATACCTGTAACTCTGGCTCACGATTCGGCTGAAGAGCTGGTGGCCGCCTGGGATAGGATGGTTGCCGGCGCTCTGGACCGAGTCGTGCCTTTGCAGCCTCTGACCCGGCGTCGAACCTGCCCAGCTCCTTGGTTCTCTGAGGAGCTAAGGGAGATGAAACACCAGAAAAGACACCTAGAGAGTGGTTGGAGGGCGAGTCGTTCTGAATCCGACCAAACACTAGTTAGGTCCCATGTTAGGACCTATTTAGTGGTGATAAAAGCGGCAAAGCGTAATTACTTTTCCGCACTTATTGCATCGGCAGATAATTGCCCAGCCACCTTGTTTAGAGTGACCCGCTCCCTCCTACATCAGGGAGTGCGGGAAGACCCCTTGCAAGGGCAGGCTGAGGATTTTGCACAGTATCTGCACGATAAAATCGCTCAGATTCTGGAAGGTTTGGACTCTGACTGGGTAGATTCAGGCGGGGTGACTGAGGCCAGCCTTGAGACTATTATCTGGGAGGAGTTCGATCCTGTGACTTCTGAGGACGTGGACAGGATTCTGGGAAGGTTAAATGCAACCCCATGTTTATTGGACCCGTGTCCTTCCTGGCTGGTACTAGCCACTCGGGAAGTTACACGAGGCTGGCTCCAGAGGATTATAAATGCTTCTTTGAGTGAGGGTTTCTTGCCTGCCGCCTTGAAGGAGGTGGTGGTGAGGCCCCTCCTCAAGAAGCCTTCTCTGGACCTGGCTGTTTTGGCAAATTATCGTCCTGTCTCCAACCTTCGCTTTATTGCGAAGGTTGTTGAAAGTGTGGTTGCGCGACAGCTCCCTCAGTACCTGGATGAAACCATCTATCTAGATCCGTGCCAGTCTGGCTTCCGACCTGGGTACAGCACGGAGACAGCATTGGTCGCATTGGTGGATGATCTCTGGAGGGCTCGGGACAGGGGTTGCTCCTCTGTCCTGGTCCTATTAGACCTCTCAGCGGCTTTTGATACCATCAACCATGGTATCATGCTGCATCGGTTGGGGAGTCTGGGGGTAGGAGGCACCATGCTGCGGTGGTTCTCCTCCTACCTCTCCGACCGGTCGCAGTCTCTGTTGGCAGGGGGGCAGAGGTCGACCTCGAGGCGCCTCGTATGCGGGGTGCCACAAGGGTCGGTCCTCTCCCCGCTTCTGTTCAACATTTATGTGAAGCCGCTGGGTGAGATCATCCGTGGTTTCGGGGTGCGATGTCAAATGTATGCTGATGATACTCAGCTGTACATTTCCACCCCTGACCACCCCAATGATGCCCTCGAAGTGATGTCCCAGTGTCTGGATGGGGAGAAACAGGCTTCGACTCAACCCTTCCAAAACCAAGTGACTGTGGATGCCGGCGTCCCAATATAGTCAGCTGACGCCATCACTGGCTATTGGGGGTGAGTCATTGACCCCCACAGAGGGGGCTCGCAACTTGGGTGTCCTCCTGGATACACGGCTGTCTTTGGAGGAGCATGTGATGGCCATGGCCAGGGGGGCCTTCTATCAGGTTCGCCTGATACGCCAGTTGCGCCCCTTTCTGGATCGGGACTCCTTATGCACAGTCACCCATGCCCTCGTCACGTCTCGCCTGGACTACTGTAATGCTCTCTACATGGGGCTCCCCTTGAGGTGCACTTGGAGGCTCCAGCTGGTCCAGAATGCAGCCGCGCGGGTGATTATGGGAGCAACCTGGCGCTCCCATGTAACACCTCTCCTGCGCGAGCTGCACTGGCTCCCGGTGGTCTTCCGGGTGCGCTTCAAGGTGTTGGTTCTCACCTTTAAAGCGCTCCATGGCATAGGGCCAGGGTATTTACGAGACCGCCTACTGCTACCAATAACCTCCCACCGGCCAATACGCTCACACAGAGAGGGCCTCCTCAGGGTGCTGTCGGCCAAACAATGATGGCTGGCGGCCCCCAGGGGGAGAGCCTTCTCTGTGGGGGCACCCACCTTGTGGAACGAGCTACCTCCTAGTTTACGATTGATCCCGGACCTTCGTACCTTCCGTAAGGCCCTGAAGACCTATCTATTTCAACAAGCCGGCCTAGCCCAAAGGGTTTTTTAATGGGTTTTTTAAAATTGTATGGATTGGTTTTTAAAATTGGAATTTTATGGATTTGGGGTTTTAAATTGACTAGCCAAGGATTTAATTCATTTTAGTTTTCTTATAACTTTTGTATTTTATGTATTTTAATTTTGGCTGTTCACCGCCCTGAGTCCCTTCTGGGAGAAGGGTGGTATACAAATCCGAAATAAAATAAAATAAAAATAAAAAGCGGTCTTCCATTTGTCTCCCTCCTTTATGCGAACGCAGTAGTAGGCTTCTCTTAAATCTAGCTTGGTAAAGATTTTTCCTTTCGATAGGTGGTCTAGTAAGTCTTTCATCAGTGGGAGGGGGTAGGTATGCAAATGCAGTTTATAGCACGAAAGTGAATGCATAATCTTAAAGTACCATCTTTTTTTTCTTTAAACAGTACTGGGGTGGCCATGCTGGATGTTGCAGGCTTGATGAACCCTCTGGCTAGATTGGTGTCAATGTACTTTCTCAATTCAGTCATCTCAGCAGGTGTCATGGAGTACATTCTAGGCTTTGACAGTTTAGCCCCTGGTTGTAATTCGATGGCACAGTCTATGGGCCAGTGGGGGGTGGGGAGTAGGTTACATTCCTCCTCGCTGAAAGCTTCGGCTAAGTCCGCATATACTTTAGGGATTTGGTGTTGGCCTGGAGGCTTGTCTGAACAAGCTGCTGCTAATTCTGGTTGCTGGTTATTTTGGGTAGGTTGGTGGTTGGGGGGGAGGGCAAAGGGGTGTTGGGCCAACCCCTATCCTGACTTTTCGGTATCCACCTTCCCATGTGATGGTGGGGCCCCATTTATCTAGCCAAGCCAGGCCTAGTATGATAGATTCTGACATCTTTGGGGTTACTATAAATCGTATGAGTTCATGATGTTTCCCCATTTCTAATCTAATCAGTTCAGTAACATGAGTGGGCGGGACCCCCCAATTAGAGTGCCATCAACCTGGTAAAATTTAATTGGTTGTTTTAAGGGTGTTGTTTTGATGCCCAATTGTTCTACAACTTTTTTTTTTTTTTTTTTATTGAAAAAGTTTTACAATAAAAAATTTTTCCCCCTTTTTTCACCCCTACCCCCACCCCCCCCCTCCCATCCCCTCCAACCTCCCCCCAACCCCAACCCCTCCCTCCCTATCCCACCCCTGACTTCCGCTACACATTTCTTAACAAAAATTTTAACAACAAGAAAAACAAATACTATTATATACTCAATTCTATTCTAAATTGAGAGGAAGAGAAAAGAGAGAAAGAAAAGAATTAAAAAAAGGGATAAAAAAAATAAAATGAAGTAATGCAAAGAGAAACCCATAAACATGAATATCTGTCTAAAATTAACAATATTATAGTAAAAGAAGGCACCAGAAAAAATAGCCCTTATGATATTTAAGCCAATTTAGAAACAGAAAAAAGAAAAAAAAAAAGATAAAATAAAAAAACCCTTACTAACATTACTAATCCTATACCTTACTTATTCATATTAGATAATGCCAGCTAGTTTAATCCGAACTACTCCCCCTAATTCAAGAACACAAAAATCCCCCCTTCAGGGAAAAAACATGCAATATAATATAATCATACATATATTGTTATAATTTTCCATAACTCAAATTACAGTCTTCTCTTCTTCCTGATTGAAGTTAATTCTTCTTTCTTCACCTATATCCAATTGCGATACTCTTCATCTTCTGTCTGCCCCCATCAGTAAAACAAAACATTCCATATAAACCCCCCGTGTGACTTTATATGAATAACATCCAACCAAGAAGATGTTCAGTCCTGTAGGTAGAATCATTCAAACTAACGTGTTCTATTTCAACAAAAAGAAAACTCAATGCAGCTCCACCAAGCCTTAACAAAAGAATAAGAAAAAAAAGGAAAATAGAAATCCTTGAGACTGCATCCAGATGTTCTTGTAAAAACTGTTTCAAATCCTGCCACCCTTTGTTATCCACTCTTGGTTGTAAGACGTTGTCATTTCCATTCTTTCCTCTTAGATAATAATTTCCAAGAAAAAAACCATGATAGGGTAATCACAAAACACTACTACTATATAGATAACATCCAACCACGAAGATATTCACTCCTCCAGGTAGAAACATTCAAACTAACGTATTCTATTACAGCATAAAAAAAACCCCAATGCAGCTCCGCCAAACCTTAATAACAAAAAAAATCAAAAAGAAGAAAAAGTCCTAGCAGCTGCATTCCCAGATGTTCTTATAACAACTGTTTCAAATCCTGCCACCCTTTATTATTCACTCCTTCTGGTTGTAGGATATTTTCCTTTCCATTCCTTGCTCTTAGATTATAAGTTCCAAAAAAAAACTATGATCGGATAATCACAGAACGCTGCTACCCTTGCAGCCCTCTGTTAAACTTGCTCAAGATGTTAAATCCAATTCAGAATAAAAAAAGAAACTCCAAATCAGGATGAAGACTTTATAATCCATAAATCCAAATCCATATAAACTTTAGGAATTTTATAACCGGTATCCAAGATTGTCCAAACTTTCTGATAACAGCTGCATCTGATGAAGGACTTTACGACACTCATTAGTTACCTCTCGAATTTCCTCGTTATAATCTGGTTCCTGCTGTTCAGTATCACCATCCTTTTCTTGCGGAGCGTTGGACCTCTGCTGCTGATCATCTTGAATTGTAGTATTTTTTAAATCTTGCTCCAGCAGTTCAAGGTCCAGTGCTCCTAGACTAGTTTCACTGGTGTGGTCTATTTTCCCGTATGAAAAATCCATAGTAAGATCCTCCAAGAAACCAGATTGCACTCCTTGTTCTTTTAACATTCTTTGGTTCATTCTTTGAGTCTCATCCTTCTGTTTACCTTTTACAAGCTCTCTTTCTTGTTTCTTATTCTTAAGGTCTTTCGAGGCTCCCTTAAAAATATTTTTATAGAAATGTTCCGCTTTTTCAATAGTATTCAAGGAATATCTCACTCCATGATATCTAAAAATTATACCGGCTGGTAAGTCCCATCTAAATGGGATATTACTTTTCTTCAATTCTTTAGTTAAGAAAGCAAATTCTTTCCTTTTCTTTAAAACCTTCGATGGTAATTCTTTAAAAATATTAATTTGTTCACCTTCTACTTGCACTCTGGCAGAATAGGACCTTTGTAAGATGTCATCTCTCAACCTTTTATCAGTAAAGTAGACAACAACATCTCTGGATAAGTTCCTTTGTTTGGCTACTCGTGAGTTGACTCTGTAAATTTTCTCTATACAACCAAGAATTATCTCATCCTCCAACTCTAGTAGTTCAGCAAAAACCTGTGCAATAGTTGCTTTTAAATCTCTCTGGTTTTCTTTAATACCTCTTACTCTAATAGCAGAGGCCATGGTTTTAGTTTGAAGCATGATAATATCATTCTGTATAGCCTGATTACAAATCTCAGCTTTCACAAACCTTTCTTGTATTTCTTGAATCTGGGAGCCAATTTCACTGCTAATTTCAGTTACTTTCTCCTCCATTTCAATCACCACATCTGAAAGGTCTGAAATTACTTTAACAATAGTTTGACTTAATTGGTCATGCTTTCCAGCAATCAAATCCATAAGATTCTTCTGTGAGTTTTTAATTTTGTCAACTACACTCGATAAAGGAGTTGTTATAAGTTCTTTTAAGTCCCCTTCTGCCAATCCAGACAATTGCATCATCTCAGCTTTATTCTTTAACTGGCTCAAGGGGGAGCCCCCCCTTCCTTTAGTCATGTTTGTTTTACTTTAAATGGCTTTAGTATACTTTACTTCACTTTGCCATACTTTACTTTAATCCTTGTTTTTTTTTTAAAAAAAAATATCCAAAAAAAAAAAAAAAGGGAAAAAAAAATCCTTCTTACTTTAAGTGACTGTCCCATAGCAAGGCATTCATTTCAAAGCTTCCGTTTTCAATTCTTTCAATTAAGACCAGTCGCCATTTTAGAAAAAAAAAACTTTCTAAGAAACTTTCACTTCTCTTCCTCTCCTTCCCCCCTCCTCTCATTGCTCTTCCAAAAAATCAGTAAAAAAATCAGTTAAAAAAAAAAAATCCATACTTGCTTCATTTTTGCTTCTTTCCTTTGCAGCTTGCTCCATAGACGCTGTGGTGTTGCTTCCAGCGTCTGGCTCCGCTAATTACTTAGCGGAGGACAGTCCCGTCGCGGAGCTTCTCTGGAGGTATAGAGGGGGCCATCCTTCTGAGCCCTCCCCAGGACAAGCGAAACGATCCTGGGGCGACTCAGGGGGCCCTGCCTCACCCCCAGAAGCTCTGCCTGCTCCTCCCGCTGAGGAGCAGGTTGATCGAGCCGCCTGCCAGCTGTGAGGCGGCTCTAACGCGGCGGGATGCCGGCGGGCATGGAGGAGCCCGCCGCCGACGAGGAAGGCGCCACCGGAAGTCCAATTGTTCTACAACTTTAAGGCCTATTAGACATCTGGTGCAGCCTGTGTCTATTACTGCTGGGAGTTTTGTTTCTTTCCCTGTTTCTGGCAGGGCCAGTTTTACTTCAATTGAGAAAGGGGTGATGGGGGCACTCACCATCGGGTCTTCATCCCCGCTGGGCTCGTTGGGGGGTGCTCCTGTAGCCGGAGGGTCTCCCTTCTCTTCTGTGGGGAGGGGAATCTCCATGGTTGGTTTGGTGAATTGGCTGGTGTCTGGAGTTTTCTTTGGAGTCCTCCTCCCTTGCGCAGCTGCAGCAGGTCGTTGTTGTGGAACTGGGGCAGGGGCCAAGCACTCAGAAGCTCGATGTCCTGTTTGTCCACAGCAATAGCATTTAATCACACACACACACCCCTTGTGGAGTGTGGGTGTGATATGCAGGTTTTGAAGTAGGCTTTTTTGGTAATGCCCTACGAGGTGGCTGCTGAGGTGGTGTTTGGCTGGGGGGGGTGTACTTCTCTATCCAGAGCAATGGACATGGTATAATAGTTGTGGAGACGTTCAGGTACTCCCTGGATCCCACAGGCTTTTCTGACTTCTGGGTCGATGGCTTCTTTGAAGTAGTGCAGGAGTATGCGATCAGGCCAATGGCTCAGTGTGCCTGCGATTCGCCTAAAGTCCCAGACAAAGTCTTTCATTGGTCGATTACCTTGCTTCATGAGTTTTAGCATGGCTTCATTTTCATTTACGCGGTCTGGGTCATCAAAGCGGGACCGTAGCAGTGTGTAAAGTTCAACAGCGCCCTCATTGTGTAGCTGAGCTATCCATTCAGAAGCCTCCCCCTCATTTATCCCATCTGAAATTGCCGATACCAAGTCCCGTTCTGCTTCGTATTGGTCACCATACTGATCAACGTGAGCCCAGACCCTATTGAGGAAGTAAGCTAGCTTGGCTGGCGTTCCGTCAAAAGTTGCTCTGAAGCAGGGTGGTGTTGGTCTCGCGGGGGGGGGGGTGTGTGTGCATTGGCTGTGGGTGGTTGGGGGAGGGGGGCTGCTTGATGAGCTGCTTGATGAGCTGGAGGGGGGGGGCATTGCAGCCGGCTGTTGGATTGGTCCCTCCTGTGGTGCCCCTGGTTGTTGCATTCCGGCAGGTTGGTGTGAAGGTAGCTGGGTTGGAGGGGGGGGGGGCGGGCCACAGCATTGGCTGTGGGGGGAGGGGGGCTGCTTGCTGAGCTGTTTCCTGCACTGGAGGAAAAGGCATTCCAGCCGGCTGCTGGAGTAGCCCCCCCCTGTGGTGCCATGATCATTGAGGCATGGGGGGGGCAGAGGGATCCCTGGGAGCTTGGGACAGACAGTGCGGGATACCACTGGCACTGGATCCATCCCTGGTCTGGGTGAAAAGCCCAACCGGGCGGTATGCTCTCTGCAGGAGGTAATGATAGCACAGGCTGGTGAGGGGCCCAAGGTTTTGGAATCCCACTGCTGCTGGCCAGCCATAGTGCATCAATCCTTCCAATTCGCTCCTGGCTTGGGGGGAGCTGTGCTCCACTAACCCCCCCTCTTTGTCCCAGGCCAGGGAAAGTGAAAGTAGGTTGCGCTAGCCGCCATCTCACCTCAAGGGGCTTTGAAGAGGGTGCGTAACTCCCCACTTCCATCTGTTCAAAGCAGTCAGGAAGTCCAGAGAAGGACTGACTACGTGTTGGGTGTGGCCGGTCCC
The DNA here is from genome assembly GCA_038048745.1 of Coluber constrictor foxii. Classification (NCBI taxonomy): domain Eukaryota; kingdom Metazoa; phylum Chordata; class Lepidosauria; order Squamata; family Colubridae; genus Coluber; species Coluber constrictor. Next base: position 9,298,944 of record CM075961.1, read on the forward strand.
AGTCCCGGGAATCGCCGGAGCCCATGGCGGCCCCCATCCTCCAGTCACTCTCATGCGGCGACTTCAAATCCCCTCCTGAAGTTGGGTCGGATTGGCAACTCTTCCAGGATTCTGATGCCTTGGGCCAACTCCCAATCTGAAGGGCTTCCTCTGCAGCCTTCATGGCCTGTTCCATTTCTTCAGCAGAAGAAAGCAAGGGGTTGGTACTTCCTTGAGCCCCCAGGCCCCCGACAGCTCCTTCCTTCTCTTCCATCTTCACTGAGTCTTCGCACCACCCAGGGTTTAAGTAGATGCTGGGGCTCAGCACCCCTGACAGCCCCTTTACGGGGTGCTGTTTGGTTTTTGAGGAGATTCAGAATAATGACAGTGTTTCAGAAAACCCCCCGACTCCCAGTAAAGACACTGAAGCAGGCATTTTCCAAAGTTCTCTTTACTAGCAATAGGGAAACTGGCACATCTGGGAAATCCCGAATCTGAAAACCCCGGGCTTTCCTTCAATAATACAAAGCTCCCAAAACCAACCCCTTTCTCCCCTTTTGGTCACATGCTCCAATCATCGTCCATTCCACCTCAAGCCAGCCCCTGACCACTCCTCCTCCAGATGCTGGCTCACCCTGACCTTGACCGATAGGAAGAATGCTATTATGTCTACTAACTCCCCTCTCCTAAATTCCCCCTCCTACTTTCCCACACATGAGGAGGTGGCAGCATTGAAGCTTCTGGCCTAATATGGCTTCCAAGGCTGACAAAAGGTAGATTTGGAGAAATGGAAAAACTTGCAATTATCATTAATAGGAAGAATAGCTACAATTAAGATGAACATACTACCGAGGTTATTGTTCTTATTCCAAACAATCCTGATAAAATTGGAGAAAAAATATTTTGAAGAACTTAATAAAACAATAGCGAAATACATTTGGCGGAGAAAAAAGCGAGAATTAATCTAAAAATGCTACAAGACACAAGAACTAGAGGAGGGTTCGGACTACCAAATTAGGAATTATATTATCAGGCAGCAGTGTTAACATGGATGAAAGAATGGATTGTATTGAGAAATACAAGGTTATTGACATTAGAGGGACATGACTTGTAATTGGGTTGGTATGCGTTCTTGAGCCTTCTTGAGAAGCCAGAGCAACAGCCTACGCTCTATGGGGAGAGATCAACAGAAGGACCTTATTCAGGCCCCAAGGGCCGGTGAGTGAGCCACATAAGGAACGCAGCAGAAACAGAGGACCAACTAATCCTCCCTGGAGTCACGGTGACCTGGGGGAGCAAGTGGAAGGCTAGTTGAGCAGCCGAGTGGGATGACCCAACCAAGTGGAAATTCCCAGCCATAGCTTGCAGTCCCTGGGCACTCCTGGTAGGTTGCAGTTCTGAAATATGACAGCATTACTTACCTTTACAGACTCGGAAGGCTTTAAAATGTTCCTTTTTTAGTGCTGTGTGGGTACGCCTCAGGCCGAAGCCGAAGCATGCACTCGGTAGCAGACTCACAGAACCAGTAGCAGACTTCAGAGGATTTCACTGCTGATCAATGCCATTTGTTTCTCTGGATGTGCTTCATAATATTCCAATGTGTTCAGAATTATTCTCATATTGTCTTTAATTTGTCTCTTAGGTAGAAATCCATTTTGCTCTGTATGTATAAATTTGTTTTAAAATCTCTAATCTTTCTGCCATTATTGAAGTAAATATCTTATAATCCGCATTCAACAGGGATATCGGTCTATAGTCTTTTATCTGCTGTAAGTCTGAATCTTCTTTCGGTATGAGAGTAATATATGCCTCCATCCACGAATTTGGTATTTTCGCCTCTAATAGTAATTAATTGAATACTTCCAATATTGAATTGCTTATAACATTTTGTAGTGCTTTATATAACTGCTGGTAGCCTATCCGAGCCTGGGTTTTTTGCCATTTTTTTGCCTAAGTATTGTTTTATTTTTTTCTTCTGAAATTATCTCTTGTTCATATAGTTTTTCATAGTATCCAAGAATCATTTTCTTTTTTTCATCATTTTGATAATATAAAGTCCCTTCATCCTCTATTAATTGGTTAATCGATTTATTTTCTTTCTCCTTTTTTAGTCTATACACCAACCATGTTCTTGGTCTATTTGCATTTTCAAAAAAATTTTGTTTCGAATTTTACTTTTTTGTGCTGAATCTTCTTTTTCTATTAAGTTCAGCTTATGTTTTTTCAAGTCCGTTTGATTTTTAATATTCTTTTTTTGTGGGTCTTTTTCAGTGGTTCCAACTGGTGTTACCACTGGTTCTCTTCATGCATGCGCTCTACCAGGGGTCTACCTGTAAGGGAGAAAGCAGAAGGGTTAGTGTTGCTGGTCATGTGATTTGGTCCCCCTGGCTTATTTGGATATTTATGGTGAAATCGCCTCAGTAGCTGTGCAGCATGGATGTCTGGCGCTGCCACCCAAGTAGCATCGGTGAATGGGTACCCCTTCCATTGCACTAGATATTGGACCTTGCCCCTGTGCATTCTGGAATCCAGTATTCTGTCTATTTCATAGTAGTCCGTGTGTACTGGACCTGGCGGATTAAGGGGGTCCCTGATTTGTTCTGCTGCTATGGGTTTCAACAGGCTACTGTGGAAGACAGGATGGATCTTCCCCAGTAGTGGTGGTAGTTTTAGGGCAACTGTTATGGGATTGATCACCTGGGTTATAGTGAATGGTCCCAGGTATTTTGGTCCCAGTTTTCTACTTGGTATTCTGAGCTTCAGGTATTTTGTGGAGAGGTAAACCCGCTCCCCCACCCGGAAAGGTTTATGATCCACCCTCTTCTTGTCTGCTTGCACTTTATATACCTCCGCAGCCTTCCATAAGGCTGCCTTCACCTGCGGCCACACCCTGCGAATCTTATCCCTGCATCCTGTTGGGGATTCTGTGGTTTGAGGGTTTTGTACTAGTTCAGGAATCGCTGGGAGTTCCATACCATACACCACCTGGAAAGGGGACAGGCCCATGCTGCGGTGCACCATGTTGTTGTACTCTACCTCCACGAACAGTAGGAGGTTTGACCAGTCCGTTTGCTGGTATGACACATAACACTGCAGGTAACATTCCACCATAGCGTTGGCTCGTTCAACCGCCCCGTTGGTGCTGGGATGAAATGCCGAACTCAGCCCTTGTGTTGACCCTATCAGAAGCATAAACTCCCTCCAAAATCTAGTGTTGAACTACACACCCATCAGATACAATGCATCTTGGCACTCCGTGAAGGTGGTAGATGTGTTGGAGAAACAGGCTTGTTAGTCACTGTGTGGATGTTATCCCTTTGCATGGCATGAAATGAACCTGTTTCGAGAACAAATCCACCACTGTCCATATTACCATAAAAGAGTTGCTACTTGGGAGGTTGACTATGAAATCCATAGCAATTTCATCCCATGGACTCTGAGGATCAGCCACTGGTTGTAATAGACCGAGGGGCTGTCCCATCCTCGGTTTGGCCACTGCGCATATTGGACACCCCTTTACGTATTCCTCAATCTCCACCTGCATCCGGGGCCACCAAAACTGTTTTCTTACTAGATGCAATGTCTTTAGAAAACTGAAATGGCCAGCCGGTTTGGCATCATAGCAGCGTTTCAATACAGCAGTCCGTTGGCTGCTGGGGATATACAATTTATCCCCCTTCCAAGCCAAATCCTCCTTGAAACTCATCAGATCTCGATTACTAGCTAGCCACGGATCAGTTATCAATGCTGTTAAGGATATTGTTGTTGTGTTACCAACCAGCAGAGTATAGTGCACAGAGAAACGTTGCTGAGAGCAATGAAATAAGAGATACGTGCAAACTGGTTTATCAAAAGTTTACTTTCTAGTGGAAAATAAACAATCTCGTAGTCTTTTTTTTTAATTAAATCTTTATTAAATATTTACATTAAGATTAACACAAAATAAACATTGAAAAACAATATAAATGGTGAAATGTAGAAACACATAAACACAAGACTAAAACGAAACGACAAACATGACTAACCGGGAGTTAAGCTCACCCTCCAATTAATAATAACTAGTGTCATCCAAACCAAACATTTCAATAGAGTCAATTTCTACTAACTATCTACAAAAGAGTTAGCCTGTTTTTGTCGAAATTTTAAGAAATCATATAGCCTAATAAATATCTAATTAATCTAAATAGACGATCTTATCACCCCTTTCCTAGGTTTAACCTTCTTTTGAGCCAGACAAAGCATTTGTCCCAACTTCTATTATATATTGAATCTTTCTTGTCTTTTAAAATATACGTTAATCTATCCATCTCAGCACATCGGAGAATCTTGTTTATTATCAGATGATCGGGAGGCGTATCTACATCTTTCCACAGTTGGGCAAATGCCATTCTCGCCGCTGTTGAGACATGGACAAATATATACCAATCTTTGTTATCAATGTAGTCTGGTCTTATTCCAAGCAAGTAGAGGTCTGGATAAAGGGGAAAGCTCACACCTGTTATTTCCAGCAGCCACTGTTTTATTTTCCTCCAATAGCGTCTAGTTAACGGACAGGTCCACCACTGGTGGAAGAAAGTACCCTTGGCCGACCCACATTTCCAACATCTATCAGAGGACCCTGGGGACATCTTAGCAATTCTGGTAGGGGGGGAGATACCAACAGTAGATCATTTTATAAAAGTTTTCTTTGAAAGGGGAAGAAAGGGTCAGTTTCATAGTTTTGTTCGTAGTCTTTTAAGCAGTCCAAGTCTTTGCCAGTTAAATCAGTCCTGTAATACAAAAAGCTTCTTACCACACAAACAGTAGTTGGTTAGAATAACAAGCCCACTCTGGTTCACAAACCACGATGGTAGCAGATCCACCCAACACACGATGATAGCACAATGGTAGCATATCATCAACTGAATACATTACAGTACCTTTCTTAAATATGTTTACAAATAATTACAGCATGACTCAGCATTACGATGCAGCATTAAAACTTAAAGTCACAGAACACATATATTGCCTGGACAATCTGTTAGGCTCAAACCATATCCTAACATCCTCCCCTTTGGACAAGCCAATATATACAGTTTAGATCCTCAATCCATAGCTTTCACAACACGTTTTATGTTTGATAGCACCTTGAGCTTTGGTAAAATTATCAGCAATATTGTCTTCCGACATGCAATATTCCAGTTTAACCATGTTGCTTTGGATACTTTGGCGAACATTCAGATACCGAATGTCAGTATACTTAGATCTTGTTTTAACTGCTAAATTAGTTGCCATTTTTATAGCAGCTTGGTTATCCTCATGTATTACAATTGAATAATCCATCTTTAAACCAATATCCATCATTAGTTGTTTGTAATAAATCAGATCAGTACATACCAGTGATAAACATGAGAATTCTGCCTCCATAGTAGATAGACTAATATGTTTTTGATGAATTGATTTCCAGCCAATCAAACAATTGCCTAACATTATAGCTATACCCGATGTGGACTTTCTAGTGGTCACATCAATAGTGAAACTGGCATCAGCATATGGGCTCAGTACTAAATCTTGGTTAGGTTCTAGATACAATGCATAGTCATTTTCAGATATCTTAGTATACGCTTTGTGGCCTGCCAATGCCTATCAGTTGGCTCTGCATTATACCACACTAATTGGTTTACTCCAAATGATATATCAGGTCTCGACCAATTGCTTATATAAGATAGACTACCTATAAGAGACTGATAGATCTCCTTACTAAATTTAGGACTTTGGATGTCTTCCTGTTGAAAATCCTGTGCCATAGGCGTCTTGGCTGGCTTACATAGCTCCATGCCATAACGCTTCAACATCTGGCTTATTTTGCTAGATTGAGATATTTTATAACCTCTAGCTGTTTGACTAATATCTAGTCCCAAATAATGCCTGATATTTCCTAAATTTCTGATCTTGAATTTAGTTTGTAACTGTTTAACAATATCTATGGCTTCCTTGTCAGTGTTTGTTATTATGGCTATATCATCTGTAAACAATAATAAAAAAGATACTAACCCATTATTTTCTCTTTTAAAGAGACATTTATCCACTACACCTTCATGAAAACCTATCTTTTATTGAAAAAGTTTTACAATACAATTTTTCCATTTCCCCCCCCCCCCCCACATTTTCCCCCCTCCCAGCCACCCCCCCTTCCCTTCCCTCTCCTCCCCTCCCTTCCCTCCCTTGGCTTATTTGCTAACCTAAAACTTATCAAATATTTTGAAACACCCCCAATCCCCCTCCCCCCTTGACTTCCGCTACAAATTTTAAAAAAACAAAAACCCTTACTTATATTAAACTAAAAAAGATACAGTGAAACATTTAATAGTATAATTTAAAAAAACCTAATAATAATAAAAATATTTACCACAATTACCAATATTACCTCAAATAGTTAATTATCCATCAATAATACACTTTTAATCTTTAAACCCCACTACCAAATATTAACATTTCTATCAATCCCGCTAAATGTAATATATAACATAATTATTTACGTAAATCAGACCCCCTTAGTATATACTAATAAAATATATAACAATCATATCTAATAGTTTTCTATCTTAATAATCCAAAAAAATACACAATTATATCAAGTAGATTTTCTACCTCAGTAACCAAATTTTCGTCTTCTCTTCATCTTCATCTTGATTGAAGTTAAACAACTATTCCAGCTGCCCCCATCAGCAACAAACATCTCTTTAAATATAAATCCCCCCGAGTGACTTTATATAAAATCCAACCACAAAGGTATCTTGTAGACCTCTAGGTAGATCAATCAAATCTAGCTCCTGATGTCTCCGTTAAAAGAAAAACAGATGCAGCTCATACAAGCTGCACTCCTAGATGTTCCTTTAAAACTCTTTCAAATCCTGCCAACCTTTCCACCTCCTTCCTTCGGGTTTCCCAGATATTTTCATCTTCATTTTCATCATCTAGATAATTAGTTCCCATAAATTATAATAGGGTAATCACAGATCCTCTGCATATATTGCAGTGATCGGTTAAACTTTCTCAAGATGTCAAATCCAAATCAGGATGAGTTTTGTAACAAGTTTTTAATCCATTATCATATAAAAATTAGATATAACGATGATTATCTTTCAAGACTATTTCAAATAATCCTTTCTGTAATAGTTTCTATCTATTCAGAATTAATCCATTATCATATAAAAGTTAAAAATCAGAAATATCCTTTAGATTTTCAAAAAGTGTTTCCTTCATCAAACGCAGTTTCCGCTGCAGTTCAGTTTCAGTGGTTTTCAATTTATTTCCTCCATTAAGTTGTACTTTCTGTTGCTTATTCTCTTCATGCTTTTCCACTTGTGGAATACTGGGCCTCTGCTGTTTCAGTAATATTTGTTTTTCATCTCGAATTATATGTTTATCTTTATCTTTCGACAGTTCAAGGCCCGGTACCACTTCTCTTGAATCTCTGGGATACTTTATTTTCAAATCTAGATATTCCATAATATGATCATCTAGAAAACCACCTAATACTCCTTTTTCTTCCAACACACTTTGATTATTTTGATTTTGTAATTCCATCTGCATACATTGCTCTTCAGGCTCTCTTTCAAACTCTTTATCCTTCTTGTCTTCTTCCATAGTTGATAACATAGAAGAGGATGAAAATATGGGGGCTCCCTTAAGAATGTTATTATAAAAATGTTCAGCTTTTTCAACAGTGTTTAAACAATATCTCACATCTTGATAACTCAAAATTACACCAACTGGTACATCCCATCTAAATGGTATCTTTCTTCTGTTCAATTCCTTCACCAGAAATCCAAAATCTTTTCTGCATCTTAAAATCCTAGATAGTAACTCTTTAAACACCTTAACTTGTAAACCTTCTACCTTTATAGTGGCTGAGTAAGACTTTTGTAGAATATCTTTTCTTAATCTTCTATCAGTAAAATAGACAACAACATCTCTAGGCAAATTCCTTTGTCTAGCCACACGTGAGTTGACCCTGTAGACTTTTTCAATACAACCAAGAATTTGATCATCTTCCAAGTTTAATAATTCCGCTAGTGCCTTAGCACAAAGTGTTCTTAGATTTTCTCTATTATTCTCTCTTATACCTCTTAATCTTAAAGCAGATTCCATAGCTTTAAATTGAAGCATCATCACATCATTCTCAATATTCTGATTTTTGGCATCAGCTTCAACAAATTTTTCTTGTATATCTTTCATCTAGGAATCAAACTTAATACTGATTTCAACCACTTTCTTCCCCATTTCCACCACCGCACTTGAAAGATCAGAAACTACTTTAGTAATGGTTTGATTCAATTGATCATATTTTCCCTGTACCAGCTCCTCAAGATTCTTCTGTGAGCTGTCACGCTAGAGTTGTCTGAACGAAATTTAGATGCCACTCACATTTTGATAATAAAGAAAAAAAAACTTTTATTTGTTAGAACAACGTCTTCACGGACTCATATGCAGCCAGGAAATGACCTCTGCTCCATCATCCCTCCCTTTCCTGGCTTGCTTCCTTATCCTATTGGTCATTATCTAAATCACTCTACGGCACTCTCTCTTAATAATCTCACAGGAATTTAACCCCCTCTTTACTATGTCAGCACTGAGAAGCTGACATCCGGCCCCTCTCCCTTCATTCTTCAGCAAAACCTGCACAAAATAAAACAACAGGTCTAATACCATTACCCCGTCTGGGACTGTGTCCCACCCCCTCCCGGCCTGTCTGGGTGATCTGCATGGAATTTAGCTATAAGGCGGTCAGCTTGAATGTTCGTGCTCTTCACCCATGATGCTTCTGATGATGGGTAACCCTTCCACTTAATTAAGTATTGGAGGCGGCCTCTGTGCCACCTCGAATCGAGAATTTGCTGTACTTCATAATGAGTTTGGCCCCCAATGACCAAGGGCCCTGGGGGATCACGTGGCACTGGCCTTAAAGTTGACCCCACCACAGGCTTCAGAAGACTACCGTGACCGGGTTGATTATTTTTACTATAGGAAATGGTCCTATAAATTTCGGGCCCAATTTCCTAGTTGGGAGTTTGAGTCTCAAGTACTTGGTGGAGAGGTAGACCTTCTCTCCTACTCGGAACGGTCTTTGAGGGGCTCGGTGCTTATCTGCTTGCTTCTTATAAGCCTGTGCCACCTTGTCTAATGCCTTTTTGACGTTCTCCCAGGATTCTCTTAGCATCGCCATCCAATCGTTCAAACTGACTGAAGAAGGGGGTTCCCTGGGATATTCTGGCATGGGGACAAAATCCATACCGCTCACTACCTTGAATGGGGTTAGTCCTGTACTACTGTGGACAGCATTGTTGTACGCGACCTCTGCAAAAGATAGGAGGTCCGCCCAGTTCGACTGTTGGTAGTCTACATAGCACCTCAAGTACTGCTCTATCATGGCATTCAGTCTCTCCGCCCCGCCATTGCTGCTCGGGTGAAATGCTGAGCTGAGACCTTGGGATGATCCTATGGATCGTAGGAATTCCCTCCAAAATTTCGCTGTGAACTGGACACCTCGGTCGGAGATGATTCTTCTGGGTACTCCATGCAAGCAGTAGATGTGTTTCACAAACAGCTTGGCCAATTGGCGGGCTGAGGGTAGCCCACTACAGGGTATGAAATGTGCCTGTTTGGAGAATAAGTCTATTACGGTCCAGATCACTGTGTTTCCGCCACTCTTCGGCAGCTCTACTATAAAGTCCATTGCAATCTCCTCCCACGGTCTTGTTGGTTCAGCTACTGGCTGCAGTAACCCAGGAGGTTTTCCTGGTCGGGTTTTCATCGTGGCACAGATGGTGCAGCTCTTCACATAGCTGTCCACGTCTTTCCTCATGTGAGGCCACCAAAATTGTCTTCGTACTAAGTGCAGAGTCTTTAGAAAACCGAAATGGCCTGCCGGTCTAACATCGTGGCTCCTTTTGAGGACTAGGGTGCGTAGAGTTTCTGGGACGTAAAGTTTCGTCCCTTTCCATGCTACGTCATTCCTCCTTGTCAAAAGATGCTGATTGTCTCGGAACCAGGGGTCCGCCAATGTCTCTGTTTTGAGCCATGTCGTCAGGTCACCCGCTGGTTGGCCCTGCTGGTCGCGATGCTGGCGTCTGGTGGTTACTTGACCCACTCCTTGAGGCGAGGGGATAATGGCATTAACCACCTGCTCCCGTTCACTGTTGTACTGGGGCATTCGGGAGAGGGCATCGGCCAGAAAATTCTTCCCCCCTGGGATGTGTTTCAGCTCGAAGTTGAACCGATTGAAGTATTGGGCCCATCGGACTTGTCTGGGTGATAATTTCCGCGGGGTCCTAAGGGCCTCCAGGTTTTTATGGTCAGTCCAAACCTCGAACGGTGTCTGGTTTCCTTCTAGCAGATGTCGCCAGGTCAACAGCGCCCACCTCACTGCAAACGCTTCCTTTTCCCATGCTGCCCAGCGTCTCTCTGTGTCGGTGAATTTGCGGGAAGTGTAAGCACAGGGCTGAAGGTTCCCTTGGCTGTTCTTTTGGAGTAGAACCGCTCCCACTGCCACGTCGCTGGCATCTGTTTGGATGACGAAAGACTGGTTGGGGTCAGGATGTTTCAAGACTGGTTCTTTTGCAAACATTTCTTTTAGTGTTTCGAAGGCTTGTAGGCAGGCCGGGCTCCACTGTAGAGGCTGTCCTGGGCGAGGTTTTGTTGCTGGACTCCCTGTTTTTAAGAGGTCGGTTAGAGGTTTGGCAATTTTTGCAAAAGAGGGGATAAATTGTCTGTAGAAGTTCGCGAACCCCAAGAAGCTTTGCAGTTGTCTGCGGGTGCGTGGGGGGCGCCAGTCAAGGACCGATTGTACTTTGGCTGGGTCCATTTCTATCCCCTCATTGGACACTCGGTAACCTAAGTAGTCTAGCCGTGACTGGTGGAACTCGCATTTCGACAGTTTGACATAGAGGTTCGCTTTCAGCAGTTTTTCGAGCACCTGGCGGACGAGGGGTATGTGTTCGTCTATGGTTTCTGTGTAAATGAGAATGTCGTCCAGGTAGACGAGGACCCCCTTATAAAGGTGATCATGTAAAACTTCATTTATCAGTTGCATGAACACCGCCGGTGCTCCCTGTAGTCCGAAAGGCATCACTTTAAATTGAAAACTTCCTAGGGGGCAATTCAATGCTGTCTTCCACTCGTCTCCCTCCTTGATGCGTATGCGGTAGTAGGCTTCACGAAGGTCTAGTTTGGTAAAGACCTTCCCTTTGGCCAAGTGAGCTAGCATGTCTTTCATGAGGGGGAGGGGGTATAAGTTGTGCACGGAGACACAGTTTATCCCACGAAAATCGACCACCAGACGCATGGAGCCGTCTTTCTTCTCCCTGAAGAAAACTGGTGCCGCTACCCGTGGTTTGGCTGGTTCGATAAAACCCCTTTGTAGGTTCTTGTCTATGTACTTTCGCAGTTCTTGCATTTCACAGGGTGTCATGGTGTACAATTTAGGTTTTAGTAGTTTCGAACCAGGGATGATTTCGATAGCGCAATCGGCGTCGCGGTGGGGTGGTAGTACATCACACTCGGTCTCGCTAAATACTTCTGCCAAGTCTTGGTACTCTTTTGGGATCTGGTTCTGGCCGTGGGAGGTGCTGGAGGTGGCCGCCAGTTGCTCTGTTGTCCCTTTACAGGGCGGGTTGGGCACCTGTGTTGGAGGCGTCTTTTGTCCCTCTAGAGGGAGGGGTTGGACCCCCTGGGTGGGAGGAGGGGCCGTTTTCTCTGGTTGTGGTGGCAGGGGGTGGGGTCCCCTTGCTATCCTCAGTCTGCGGGTCCCTTCTTGCCACCAGATGGTGAGGCCCCACTTGTCCAGCCAGGAGAGTCCCAGTATGACTGGGTTGGTCATCTTGGGGGCTATTATGAACCGAATCATTTCCCAGTGATCCGCTAGCTCCAGCTTCACCGGCTCGGTCAAATGTGTGGCATCCGCCCCCCCTAGTAGGGATCCATCAACTTGCTGAAAACAGATTGGGTGGCTGAGCCTTTTAGCCCGGATCCCCAGTTTTAGGACTGTGGGTAGGTTAATCAGGCACCTCGTGCAACCCGAATCTACTAAGGCTTGAAAAGTCCCTTGGGTACCTGTTTTTGGGGCTGTTAGGCATATGGGGAAAAGAAAAGGGTGGATGGGTGCGCTCACCATTGGGTCGTTTTCACCATCGTCATCGCCCTCATACAGTTCGGGGGGTCGATTCGCATCATCGGAGCTCCCCCTATTTTCAGTCAGATGGGCAAGAACTTCTGCAGTCGAGGAAAGTCTTAATGGTGCCTTGGTGGTGTGCTCGGGTCCTCGTTCCAGTCGTACCTGCGCCGGGGGCCCTGTTTTTGGCCCCGGGGTTCCACACGCTGCTGCCAAATGCCCAACTCCCCCACACATGTAGCACCTCAGTGGACTCCGTGGGGTGGATGGCCTCTGGGTGGCCCGTGATGCTGTAGTTTCTGGTCTGATCGACGGTTCCTGGTCCAGCTGGGTTTTCTCCTTTGCCTGTGGTTGTTTTAGCATGCTGTTGGCACGTAGCCCTCTTTCAACTTGCGTCGCTATCCGGAACCAGTCAGACAGTCGGTTCGGAATATCTCGATAAGCAGTCACTTGGGCGATTTGCTTATCTAAGCTTGTTCTAAAGAAGTATACTAGCAGTCGTTCAGGCAAAGGAGGTAAAGTCCCAACAACTTTCCTGAACTCACGGATATGTTCTTGGACAGGCTTCCCCCTCTGCATTAGGTGCCTGAGCTCATCTTCTACATAGGGATTGTCCCCTGTTTCTTCGAAGCGGGCTTGCAGCAGTTGTAAGAAACCATCTGCATCTTGCAGTTGGGGGGCCCTGTATTTGTACTGGGCTGCTGACCAGCTCCTTGCTTCTCCCTCCAGACCTTCTGCGATGGCACTGACCAGGGCCCTGGGGAAAGGGGAAAGGTGTGCGTAGCGCTCGATGTAAATCTCAGCTGCATCGAGAAATTGAGCTAGCAGGTCCGGATCCCCATCAAATTTCCCTCTGAATCGGGGTGGTTCCAGCCTCAGTGGCCTCTCCTCCCATTGCGGGGGTCTGTGAGCCTGCCCACGGTGCCCTTGGGCTTCTTCATCATCTCCCATTTGGGTGCAGGGGAGTGATGCCGTGGCTGGGCCGGGTCGCTTGCTGAGCAGGGAGGGAAGCCCTGAGTGCATTTTGGAGCTTTCTTCTCTCATTTTTTTTTCCTTGTGTGTGTGTGGGGGGGGGGGGGCTATGCTGCCATTTGGAGAGCCATAGAAACTTCCCCCCTTACCTGCCACTTGATTGGAGTCCAGCAAAAAGGCATCATAATTTTTTCCTTTTCTGAGGCAAACCTCCGGTGGAGATGGCTTTTTTTTTTCATGGCTTCTGATAAGGTTTGTTTATTTTCGGAGACATCTGAAGGTCTGCCAACGTCGGCAGTAGCTCAGGAATGGATAAATATTTTTAGAAGAAAAGCTTCTGAAGAGAGCATTTCTTTTTGTTTTAAAAAACAGGAAGATGTTATATTTTCCTGTCTGTCTGTCACGCTAGAGTTGTCTGAACGAAATTTAGATGCCACTCACATTTTGATAATAAAGAAAAAAAAACTTTTATTTGTTAGAACAACGTCTTCACGGACTCATATGCAGCCAGGAAATGACCTCTGCTCCATCATCCCTCCCTTTCCTAGCTTGCTTCCTTATCCTATTGGTCATTATCTAAATCACTCTACGGCACTCTCTCTTAATAATCTCACAGGAATTTAACCCCCTCTTTACTATGTCAGCACTGAGAAGCTGACATTTATCTTCTCAGCAACACTTCCTAAAGACCTAGTTATAAAATCTTTTAAGTCCTCATTTGCAGTTCCCTGCAAGTGCATTTGAGTCATTTCTGCTTTTTCCTTTGTCTGACTTGTAAGGGAGCCCCCCCTTGATTTTTGTTTAGGAGTCATACTTCTAAAAAAAAGTTTTAACTTTTTTCAAAAAAAACAGAGAAGTTCTGTTTAATTCAATTTTGTTTCTTTTCCCTGCTAGAATGTTTCTTTTAAAGTACTTCGGCTCTGGCTAAGCTCTGACTTTCACTTTCCACTCTCCATTTTCTCAAGCATTCTCTGAGCAAAGCCAGTCACCATTTTCAAGACAATTTCTCCAGTCTCTCTTTTTTTTTCTAAAAAATTAATAAAAAACAATACTTGCATTTTTCCTTTCCCTTTTTCCTTTCCCTTTTTGATTAGTCCATGTTTCATCAGCTTGTTTAAGTTTCAGTCAATCTTGTGGTGTTGCTCACGATGTCTGGCTCCGCTGCTGCAAGCAGCAGAGATCCCTCGCTGCACGGTGCTTCTCTGGGGGTGAATAGGGAGCCATCACTCTGAGCCCTCTCCAGGACAAGAAAAAAGTCCTGGGGGCAATTCAGGGGGCTCTACCACACCCCCAGTAGCTCTACCCGCTCTTCCGGTCGAAGAGCGGGGTTTTCGAGCCGCCTGCCAGCTGTGAGGCGGCTCTTTTATGCGTGGCGAGGCCAGCGGTCATGGAGCGACCGCCGACAACAACGGAGGCGCCACCGGAAGTCTCCATGAAAATCGATCTTATTTAGCTCTTTAACTATACATTGGTTCCACTCAAACCCTGATTGTTTCAAACCATAAAGGCTTTTATTTAACTTCCAACAATCAGTTTGGTTTTGTGTTTCAACTCCTAAAGGCTTCCTCATATAGATGGTGTGCCTTAATGGAGCATGCAAGTATGCCGTCTCCACATCTATATGGTTAATACTATATTTATTCTTAGCCACCCATACTAGCGTTGTTCTTAAAGTACTAGCATGTAAACAAGGAGCAAAAACCTCATCGAAATCTTTTTCGGTCTGAGAAAAACCTTGAGCTACAAGGCGAGCTTTATGGGTTACTGTCCCATCTATACTTTTCTTAATTTTGTAAACCCATCTACAACCTATTAATTTCTCACCAGGTGGCAATTTCACAGTTTCATAAACACCTAGATTGGTTAATGAATTAATTTCCTTACTCATTGCCTCCTTCCAAGCCTTCTGCTCCTTTTCAGGATAAAGCCGGATATCATCATAACTTGAAGGTTCTATGTTAACCTGGCAAACTATAGTTGCTTTATATTGATCTGGTGGATGCCTTTCCCTAGTAGATCTTCTAGGTAATATAGGACTCACTGCAGATGTTTCAGTCTCATCCTCCCCTAAACCTACTTCCTGTTCTTCAACCTTAATAGAGGATTCTACAGTGTCTATATCCTCAGGAATATCATCAGGGATATGATGCTCTATACTAACAGTATTATTATCCTGTCTGAAATCTGCACGCTCTAGTTTATCCCATCCTTCGTGCTCTAGAAATTTAGCACTTGCACTACAGTAAACACTAGTAGTTCCCTGTGCCCAAAATCTAAAAGATCTATGATTTGATTCATAGCCAACAAAAAACATTTTTCTGGCTCTCTGTTGATCCTTCCTCCTTAAACTAGATGGAATATGTACCCAAGCTGGGGCTCCAAATGTGTGTAAGTAACTAAGAGTTGGCTTCCTCCCATGCCATAAGGTGAATGGTATTTCACCTGTAGAGGAATGTACCACGTTGTTTACCACATGGTTAGCACACATAACAGCCTCACCCCATAAATTTTCAGGCAAACCAGAATCTGCCAGCATAGTTCTAATCATGGCTTGTAATGTTTGACCTCGTCTCTCAATATAAGAATTATGTTGTGGTCTGTATGGCGCAGACCATTTATGCTGGATCCCTGCATCCTGCAAAAACTTTTCTAACCTTTGGTTAGTGAATTCTGTACCATTATCGGTCACTAAGCATTTAACTTTAAATTTCTGTTTCCTTTCCACAAAACGCAGCCAGTTGTTTTTATATGCCGGAATGTTTAATAATGGTCTACTATGCTTAGAATATAGCAGACACCTCCTATACTGGGTTTCTTGGGTCCAATTAGGTCTACAAACACTACCTCTAATGGCTTTGTAGTTTTAAAACCATTAACACGGTTTGCTGGTGTAACCCTACTTTTTTGCTGACTACAGGCATTACAGTTCAGATATTTACTACATTCTTTAGTTTTATCCCTTCAGATAACTGAACTGTTTTCTTTAACGTCCTGAAATTTAAATGCCCAAGTCTCCGATGTAACAGATGAATACATTCATCATGTGGTTTAACATTCTTATAAACAGGTTTAGACTTAGCCACCAATACTGGGTTCTCTCTTAAAATAAATAAACCATTTTCTAAACTTGCAGTAACAACCTTGCCATCTTTCTCTATAAAACACTTATCATGTTTAAATGTTACTGTAAACCCAAATTGCAATAAAGATTTAACAGATAATAAATTGAATTTTAAACCAGGAATATATAACATAGGCAATGGTTCATTACTAAATGACCAACAAGCAACACCCTCTCCAGCTACCTTAACCTTCCAGCCATTTGCTAGTTTAACATGTTGGTTACTCTTCTCCATTTTAACAAAACATTTTCTATTTCTAGTAATAGATTGAGAAGCACCACTATCAACAACCCAACAATCCTGGTTAACGTTAGTAGGTGAACTGGATATAGCTAAATTACAACTCTTCTTGGGTCTATTATTGTCCCTAACAGACACTTTCTTATTTTTACAATACTTAGCTATATGCCCTTTAGCCCCACAAGCAAAACAATGTTTTACAAAATAAGCAGTTGAGTACATTTTATCTTCTTTTGGTTGTTGCACTCTCAACTGATCCCTTTCTTGTCTTCTTTTGGATTCTTTCAATAACCTACCAGTTATGCCAGCCAATGTCAGTTCATCTCTGGACAAAACCTCTAACGAAGAAACATAGTTGTCATAACTATCGTCCAAAGAAGAAAGAATTATGTAAACTTGTTGTAGTTCAGAGAAAACAAGTTCCTTTTCATGCAGCTCCTGGAAAATTCTGGTCATGGATTCCAAATGAGCCATCATATCTCCCCCCCCTTTAAGAAGATGTTTAAATAATTTTCGTGTGAGATATATATGAGCACCCACAGAGTCACGAACATATAGTCTCTTCAACTTGGTCCAACACCTAGCAGCAGACTCTTTGCCACGAATATGGACAAGCTGCTGGTCACCCAGTGTCAGTCCAATAATACAAAGAGCTCGTTCATTATCTCTGTTAAACTTGGCTAATTTCTTGGCATCTTCCTCATCAGCAGGATCCCATGCTGTTACATCCGGTGGATTATTAACTATGTCCCACAGTCCTTCTCTACACAAAAGTAGATTACATTTTGTAGACCAGGATACATAGTTTGTTCCGTCCAGCTGGGTTATCATGGAAAAATTTGCTGCTTGTTCTAGTGTCATCTTCACTTGGATTGTTTATCAAAAACACAGTTTGTACTACTCACATTAACTCTCAGTTTAACTCTGAAAAATCCTAGTTAGTTCTGGTTGGTCCTGGTTGGTCCTGGGCCCATAACCAATGTTAAGGATATTGTTGTTGTGTTACCAACCAGCAGAGTATAGTGCACAGAGAAATGTTGCTGAGAGCAATGAAATAAGAGATACGTGCAAACTGGTTTATCAAACGTTTACTTTCTAGTGGAAAATAAACAATCTCGTAGTCTTTTAAACAGTCCAAGTCTTTGCCAGTTAAATCAGTCCAGTAATACAAAAAGCTTCTTACCACACAAACAGTAGTTGGTTAGAATAACAAGCCCACTCTGGTTCACAAACCACGATGGTAGCAGATCCACCCAACACACGATGATAGCACAATGGTAGCATATCATCAACTGAATACATTACAGTACCTTTCTTAAATATGTTTACAAATAATTACAGCATGACTCAGCATTACAATGATGCAGCATTAAAACTTAAAGTCACAGAACACATACAGGTGAAACTCGAAAAATTAGAATATCGTGCAAAAGTTCATTTATTTCAGTAATGCAACTTAAAAGATGAAACTAATATATGAGATAGACTCATTACGTGCAAAGCAAGATAATTCAAGCCTTGATTTGTCATAATTTTGATGATTATGGCTTACAGCTCATGAAAACTCCAAATTCACAATCTCAGAAAATTAGAATATTGTGAAAAGTTTCAATTTTCTAGTCTCAACGTGTTCCACTCTAATCAGCTAATTAAGCCATAACACCTGCAAAGGGTTCCTGAGCCTTTAAATGGTCTCTCAGTCTGGTTCTGTAGGAATCACAATCATGGGAAAGACTGCTGACCTGACAGTTGTGCAGAAAACCATCATTGACACCCTCCATAAGGAGGGAAAGCCTCAAAAGGTAATTGCAAAAGAAATTGGATGTTCCCAAAGTGCTGTATCAAAGCACATTAATAGAAAGGTATGTGAAAGGGAAAAGTGTGGAAGAAAAAGGTGCACAAGCAGCAGGGATGACCGCAGCCTGGAGAGGATTGTCAGGAAAAGGCCATTCAAAAGTGTTGGGGACTTTCACAAGGAGTGGACTGAGGCTGGAGTCAGTGCATCAAGAGTCACCACACACAGACGGATCCTGGACATGGGCTTCAAATGTCGTATTCCTCTTGTCAAGCCGCTCCTGAACAACAAACAATGTTAGAAGCGTCTTACCTGGGCTAAAGACAAAAAGAACTGGTCTGTTGCTCAGTGGTCCAAAGTCCTCTTTTCTGATGAGAGCAACTTTTGCATCTCATTTGGAAACCAAGGACCCAGAGTCTGGAGGAAGAATGGAGAGGCATACACTGCAAGATACATGAAGTCCAGTGTGAAGTTTCCACAGTCTGTGTTGATTTGGGGAGCCATATCATCTGCTGGTGTTGGTCCACTGTGCTTCATTAAATCCAGGGTCAACGCAGCCATCTACCAGGAGATTTTGGAGCACTTCATGCTTCCTTCTGCAGAACTTGGCACCTGCCCACATTGCCAAAAGCACCAGAACCTGGTTCAATGACCATGGGATTACTGTGCTTGATTGGCCAGCAAACTCGCCTGACCTGAACCCCATAGAGAATCTATGGGGCATTGCCAAGAGAAAGATGAGAGACATGACACCGAACAGTGCAGAAGAGCTGAAGGCTGCTATAGAAGCATCCTGGTCTTCCATAACACCTCAGCAGTGCCACAGTCTGATAGCATTCATGCCACACCGCAATGAGGCAGTAATTGATGCAAAAGGGGCCCAAACCAAGTACTGAGTACATTTGCATGCTTATACTTTTCAGAGGTCCGACATTGTTCTATGTACAATCCTTGTTTTATTGATTTCATGTAATATTCTAATTTTCTGAGATTGTGAATTTGGGGTTTTCATGAGCTGTAAGCCATAATCATCAAAATTATGACAAATCAAGGCTTGAACTATTTCGCTTTGCATATAATGAGTCTATCTCATATATTAGTTTCACCTTTTAAGTTGCATTACTGAAATAAATGAACTTTTGCATGATATTCTAATTTTTCGAGTTTCACCTGTATATTGCCTGGACAATCTGTTAGGCTCAAACCATATCCTAACAAATGCCATTCTTAGTTCATCCTGGAACAGGTTGCCTGATGTGTTACCCACTGATGTGCTGTTCACCAGCTGCCTGGGTGGTATGAGAGCTTCCAGTACCTCCTCCTGTTTGCTGTTATATTGGGGCATCTGGGATAAGGCACCGGCTAGGAAGTTTTTCCCAGCCGGAATGTACTTCAGACAAAATGAGAATTGCTGGAAGTACTGCGCTCACCTCACCTGTTTTGGGGATAACCGTCTTGGTGTTTGGAGGGCTTCCAGATTCTTATGATCCGTCCACACCTCAAATGGGTGTGGAGCACCCTCAAGAAGATGTCACCAGGTCAGGAGCGCTCACTGTATGGCAAATGCTTCTTTCTCCCAGATTGCCCACCCTCATTCCATTGGTGTCAGTTTCCGGGAGGTACGTATATGCACAGGGCTGCAATTGGCCTTGGGCATTTTTCTGTAAGAGAACAGCCCCTACAGCCACGTCGCTGGCATCTACCTGCAGTACAAAGGGTGTTTAAGGACTGGTTCACAGGCAAAAAGCCCCTTCAGTTCTTCAAAAGCCCATTGACATTTAGTAGTCTACCGTAACGGCTGCCCTGTCTTGCTATCGCGGGTTTGGTCTGCAGTAAGTCCATCAAGGGCAAAGCCACTCGGCTCCATCTCTCGTCTGGCCCGAATAGTGCAACAAAAGACGACTCAAACAATGAAAGGATGTTACATAAGTTTACTTTCAGCTTCTGCAGCAACTCAGCCGGAAGAACAGAACAAGCCGGAAGATAGGTTTAAAGTCAGTGCTGCATGCAGTCGCCGTGCAGCACTATTTATCATCCCCTGTGCCGTATTAACCATCATCCGGCACATAAGAACACCAACACTCCACCATCAGCTGTTCAGCGGCTTGACAATTGGTGCTTCCCTGATGTCATTGGAGGGCGCCGCCGACATGGTTTCTGGCTGCTGCCGGTGCCTCCTTATTGTCAGGGCTGTCATCCTGGATGAGACTCCCTTCAATCAACAAGTCCGATGCTTGGACGGTCGAGGCTCCAACCTTCCAACCCCCCCAGCGATGGCGAGTCCCAGCAGGGGCTCGACAGGCAGCTCCCCTCTACCAGGGGTCCACCTGTGGAATAAAAAACAGGAGGATTAGACACAGCAGATACAGTTCCTGGAGGTCCCGGTTTATCCGGACACTTGCGATGGTACCGGTGTATTAGACGGGCAGCGTGTACGTCTGTTGCCGCCACCCAGGATGCCTGCGCTAAGGGATAGCCTTTCCATCAAACTAGGTATTGGAGTCTGCCCCTCTGATGTCTGGAGTCTAAAATTTCATCTATTTCATACTGATCTGTATGTACTGGGCCTGATGGGCCAGATGAGTCACTAGTCCTGTCACCAGTAACGGGTTTCAACAAGCTACTGTGAAACACAGGAGGTATTTTACCTAGTAGAGTGGGTAACTTAAGAACCACCGTCACAGGATTAATCACTTTGGTTATTGGGAAAGGACCTAAGTACTTTAGGCCTAACTTCTTACTCGGTATTTTAAGTTTCAGATACTTGGTGGACAAATAAACCCAATCTCCCACTACAAACGGTTTTGGATCTGCCCTCTTTTTATCAATATACATCTTATATTCGTCTGCTGCCTTTTGCAGAGCTGTTTTGACTCCCGGCCATATACGGCGGATTTTGTCTGCCCAGCGAGCCGGTGTGTCTGAGCTCGTACATGGAGGTTCTACTTCTGGTATAGCTGGGAATTCTCTACCATATACTATCTGGAAGGGGGAAAGACCCATGTTACGATGGGTTATGTTGTTGTAGGCAACCTCTGCAAATGGAAGAAGGTCAGACCAATCAGTTTGTTGATAAGAAATTTAACAATGAAGATATCGTTCTACAGTGGCATTGGCTCGTTCTACTGCACTACTGGTACTGGGGTGGAAAGTAGAACTCAACCCCTGGGTAGATCCTATTCGGTTTACAAAGTATCTCCAAAATTTAACAGTAAACTGGACTCCCCGATTCGATATAATCCGTCTTGGAACCCCATGGAGGCGATAGACATGATGGAGGAACATATCAGTCAGTCTCCATGCAGATGGTAAACCTCGGCAGGGCACAAAATGGGCCTGCTTCGAGAACATATCCACCACTGTCCATATTGCTATGTATCCGCTACTGGCGGGGAGATTGACAATGAAATCCATAGCAATCTCCTCCCACGGTCTGCTAGGATCAGCTACTGGTTGTAATAATCCTATTGGTTTTCCTGACCATGGTTTTGATGCCGCACATATAGGACATCCTTTCATGTAGTGTTCAACCTCTCCACGCATCCGTGGCCACCAAAACTGCCATCGAACCAGATGAAGTGTTTTCAGAAAGCCGAAATGTCCCGCCAGCTTGGAATCGTGACAACGGCGTAAAACAGATGTTCGAAGGCATTCTGGAACAAAGAGTCTATCCCCTTTCCAGGCTAACCCATCTCTAATAGTTACCACAGCCTGATTCATCGTCACCCACTGATCATGTTGTACAGCCGCTTGTAGTTTGGCTGTAAAGGAAGCATCTGAGCGGATGACTGCTGATGCAACATGTAACTCCTGACAGGGTGGTATAAGTGCATCTACCACCTCCTCCCGTTTACTGTTGTACTGCGGCATATGGGACAAGGCGTCAGCTAGGAAGTTTTTTCCAGCTGGGACGTATTTCAAGTGGAATGAGAACTGATGAAAGTATTGTGCCCATCTTAGTTGTTTTGGGAATAATTGTCTGGGTGTTTGAAGTGCTTCCAGATTTTTATGGTCTGTCCACACTTCAAATGGTCGCACCGCCCCCTTGAGAAGGTGACGCCATGTCATTAATGCCCACCTGACAGCAAAGGCCTCCTTCTCCCAGATTGCCCATCCTTGTTCTGTAGGACTTAGTTTGCAGGAGGTATAGGCACATGGTTGTAAGGTATCTTGCTCGTCTATCTGCAACAGTGCCGCCCCCACGGCAATGTCACTAGCATCTGCCTGAACAATAAAGTCTCGTGTCGGATCGGGATGTTTGAGAACCGGCTCTCAGGTAAACAGGTACTTTAACTGTTCAAACACCCATTGACAAGTTGGTGTCCAATTCAATAATTGACCCAGCCGTGATTTTGAGGTGGTTGGCTTAGTCCGTAAAAGGTCCGTCAGGGGTAGAGCTATCTGGGCGAAAGCAGGGATAAATTGACGATAGAAATTAGCAAAGCCGAAGAAACTTTGGAGTTGTTTCCTTGTCTTTGGGCTTTGCCATTCCACTATCGCCTGGACTTTACGTGGGTCCATTTCCACTCCGTCTCCTGATATCCTGTAACCCAAGTAATCAATTTTTGATTTGTGGAACTCACATTTTGAGAGTTTCACAAACAGTTTGGCTGCCAACAGCTTCTTCAACACTTAGCGTACCAAGTTGGTGTGTTCCTCCATGTCCCGGGTATATATCAAGATATCATCCAGATAAACGACGACTCCCCTGTACAGATGTTCATGCAGCACTTCATTAATCAGCTGCATGAACACTGCACGGGTGCCCTGGAGACCAAATGGCATAACCCGAAATTGAAAGCTCCCGAGGGGACAGTTGAAAGTGGTTTTCCATTTGTCCCCCAGTTTGATACGAACCCTATAATAGACCTCACGGAGGTCTAGCTTCGTGAACACTCGTCCGGTTGATAATGTGGCTAAAAGATCTTTCATTAAAGGGAGTGGGTATAAATGTTCCACACAGACCCCATTCAAACCCCGGAAATCAACGCAGAGGCGTAACCCTCTGTCTTTCTTCTCTCTGAAAAGCACAGGGGACGCCATACAGGACCTACTAGGTGTAATAAAACCTCTTGCCAGATTCTTATCGATACTGTCTCAATTCGGCTAATTCCGGTTGCGTCATGGAATACATCTGTGGTTTTGGGAGTTTCGCCCCAGGCACTAACTTGATGGCACAATCCATTGATCGATGAGGAGGCAAGATCTCACACTCCTCCTCACTGAAGACGGCGGTGAGATCTTCATAAACACTAGGAAAACTCGGTGTTGGAGGAACCACCGCAAACAACTGCTTTCCTCACCCCCTTCAAGTGTCTTTGTGGTTGGAGTATTCTCTTCCAACATGGGTGGATCCAGGCCAATCGTTAATCGTAGTTTCCGGTATCCCCCCTCCCACCAGATGTTGGGTTGCCATTTGTCCAGACATGCTAATCCCAATATCAGTGGCTCAATCATCTTCTCAATTACAATAAAGCAGATAGCTTCTCAATGGTCTCCTATCTCTAAATACATTCACTCCGTCACTTGAGTGGCTTGCACTTCACCCAACAACGAACCATCCATTTGTTCGAATGTAACTGGGGCTTTCAGCTGTCTCACCCGCACCCCTGAAGCGTCCACTACAGCTTTACGTACAAGGCATCGAGTACACCCCTTATCTACCAAAGCCCCATACTGGATACCAGTGGTAGAACGAGGGTTTCTCAAAACCACGGGTATTACGAATGGGCAGATAGGGTCGCTCACCATTGGGTCTTCCTCTTCACCATCACCAGACACCACCGGAAACTTCCCTGCCATCGGTGCCGCCGACAGGACTTCCTTGGCCATGGTATCCACGGTTGCCTTAGGGCCTTGGACTGCCTGCGTTCACTCTGATGGTGTCTTCACTCGTCCTCTCATGGGACCTCCCAGAGCCTGTCTTTGTGGCTGTATATGTGGTAGTGGCATGGGGCATTCTGCCGCCCGATGGCCTATCTGATTACACCTATAACAGCGAAATACCGGCCTCTGAGGCCTGTCGGTTGGCCCCAAACTCGCCCCTGGTCTAACGTCTCTTACAGGTTAGGATCTCTCTGGTGGCTTTTCCCCCGTGAGTTTCCTTTGTACAGGGTTTCCATCTGGTCGAGCCCGGAATTCTCTAAGGCCCACATCTAGTTCTATTGCTGCCCTGAACCACACAGCCAGCCGCGGAGCCAGGCCTCTGTATACACAGGCCTGCCACAACTCCTGGTCCAACCCCATGTGAAACTGTTGAACTAACATCCATTCTGGCCAATCCACCAGGCAACTGGCAATCTTTCTGAAACTTTGTACATAATCCTTCGTGGGAGTGCCTCTTTGTTTAAGTGCAACTAGATCACCCTCTGCCACCTGCACACTAGACTCATCCTCAAAGGTGGACCAAAGAGCCTCTAGGAATTTCCCTACATCCACCAGCTCTTTAGCATGGTTGCTATGCAAGCTGGCCACCCAATCAGTAGCGTCTCCGGTCAAAACTGCTGTGATGGCCACAACCATGGCCCACTGGGACTGATACCATCGGCCATATTGCTCTAAATGGCTTATCAACTGACTTAGAAACAATGCCACATGGTCCGGGCTCCCATCGAATGTGGCTTGCAATGCAGGAGGGCCCCAGGTGGTTTGCAGAATCCACATCCCCAGAACCGACTTGGCTCTTGCTCCCTCCGTAATTTGGGACTAGCAATGCAGAACCGAACTTCCAAACTAGATGTCCCAGTGTCCTGCCAAGCCAACCCTTGCAAAGGTTTCAGTCCAATAGCCCACGATTGCCAAGACAGGGCGTCACGGAAACTGGCCTCCCCAAAGTGGTCACAAAGTGTATCCATAGTGCTAGGACCAGGGCCGGTAGTAGGATAGCCCCACTCCCCCTCTTCTTCATCAGTCCAACGACTTTCCCTCCAACCCCGGAAAGAGGGGCCCGGGAGGGGGAGTTGGCAACTTTTGTCCAGTGAGGGTAGAGCTATGCCACCACTCCCCAGCAGCTGACTGTCCAATATGGCCCCTCTGGGTCTGGATGCCATGCTCCCCATGACAGTCCTCCTCACAAGGCTGTCGCATCTTCGGTCTAACCGCTGGTTGATCAGCGTTCTCCTGTGCCTCCAGTTCCATGAAAACCTGCTCCACAGCCACCTCAGTCACCAGCTCCAACTCATTCCCTCCTGTCACCGTCCCCTCCGCCATTCTCCAAAACTCCAGTCAACCGAAATGCCGGCACAGCAGGAACAAAAACAGATGGAAGTATTGGGAGCGCTGACTTTCTCTCGGCTCCGTCTCTTGTCCGGTCCAAATAGTGCAACAAAAGACGACTCAAACAACGAAAGGATGTTACACAAGTTTACTTTCAGCTTCTGCAGCAACTCAGCCGGAAGAACAGAACAAGCCAGAAGATAGGTTTAAAGTCAGTGCTACATGCAGTCACCGTGCAGCGCTATTTATCATCCCCTGTGCTGTATTAACCATCATCCGGCACATAAGAACCCCACCCCCCCATCACCTGTTCAGCGGCTTGACAATCGGCGCTTCCCTGACGTCATTGGAGGGAGCCGACGACATGGTTTCTGACTGCTGCCGGTGCCTGCTTATCGTCAGGGCTGTCATCATAGATGAGACTCCCTTCAATCAACAAGTCCGATGCTTGGACAGTTGAGGCTCCAACCTTCCAACCCCCCAACGATGGCGAGTCCCAGCAGGGGTTTGACAGCCACCTTAGCAAAGGAGGGAACGAACTGCCAATGTTGTTCAGGTACATAAGGACCCCCCGTTACAAGTGTTCATGCAGGACCTCATTGATTAACTGCATGAACACTGCGGGCCCCCCCTGCAACCTGAACGGCATTACCTGGAATTGGTAACTGCCCAGGGGACAGTTGAACGTAGTTTTCCACTCGTCCTCTGGTTTGATCAGCACCCTGCAATAAGCTTCACGTAAGTCGAGTTTTGTGAAAATACGGCCTGTTGCCAAAGTAGTGAGCAGGTTCTTCATTAACGGCAGAGGGTACAGATGCTCCATGCACACGCTGTTAAGGCCACAGAAGCCAACATACAAACGTAAACACCCCCCCCCCCCTTTCTTCTCTCTGAAGAGAACGGGTGCTGCCATCCTGGACCTGCTGGATTTAATGAAACCCCTTGCTAGGTTTTTATCGATGTATTGTCTCAATTCCTCCAGTTCTTTCGGTGTCATTGAGTACATATGGGGTTTTGTCAGCTTGGACCCTGGGATCAATTCAATGGCACAGTCAGTCGACCTGTGAGGGGGGAGCATCTCACACTCCTCTTTATTGAACACAGCAGCCAAATCCCTGTATATACTAGGGAATCCCTGATCTGACGGAGCTATCACTGGCTTTTCTCTCACCCTGTTCCCCTTTTTATCTGGTTGTTCACAGGCGGCTCTGGGCCAAGTGTCAACCGTAGTTTTCAGAAGCCTCCTTCCCACCATATCATGGGCTCCCATTTGTCAAGCCATGCTAACCCCAATATAATTGGCTCAATCATCCTTTCCACTATAATGAATCAGATGCTTTCCCGATGGTTCCCTATCTGTAACTAGACTTGTTCGGTTACATGGGTGGCTAGCGCCCCCCCCCCCCCCAGTAATGAGCCATCCATTCAAACTTGATAGGGGTTTTCATCCTGATGGTTTTGACCCCCAGTTCGGTTACCACAGCACGGCAGATCAGGCAACATGTGCACCCTGAATCTACCAGGGCCCTGTATTCGATCCCTTGAGAAGAGCGAAGGTTCCAGATGACAACAGGAATTACAAAGGGCTGAATGGGGTCACTAATCATTGGATCATCTGGGTCCTCATCATCACTATCCCCAGAAACCACCGGGAACTGCCCTGGGTTTGGTGTCACCACAACCTCCCTGGTTATTGTCTCAGCATCTGCCGGCAGGGTCTGCGTCACTTGGGACCACTCTGGTGTCGCTCGAGGTCGTCCTCTTGACCTGTCCCCACCGGAAGGTGGCTTTGGAGCCAGTGTTCATGGCACTGGCATGGGGCACTCTGCCACCCAATGTCCCATCTGGTTGTACCTAAAACAACGGAATGATGGCCTCCGGGCCCTGTCAGTAGAATCAGGAACAATGCCTACAGTCTTTATCTCCCTTGGGGGCAGAGGCCGTTTTATCTGCCTTTTTTGTTGTCCCATGCTCCCTTCTCCCCGTACTCTAAATGCTCACAGTCCCATGTCTAGATCTATTGCCGCTCGAAACCAGTTGTTCAGTCGAGAAGGCAAACCTTGATATACACAGGCTTGCTGGAGGTCCCGGTCCAAGCCCATGCAAAAGTGGTGAACCAGAAGTTGCTCCAGCCATGGCTGCAACTGGCCAGCAGTCTTCCTGAATTCTCAGACATACTCTTTTGTGGGTCGGCCTTTCTGCCTGAGTGCTATGAGCTCCCCCTCCGCAACCTGTGTACATGTCTCATCCTCAAACCTGGAGCGGAGAGCCTCCAGGAAGAGGCCCATGTCCACTAGTACTCGTGCATGGTCGCTATGCAGGCCAGCCACCCAATCCACTGCCTCTCCCATCAGTACTGCTGTAATAGCCACCACCATTGCCCACTGGGATGGGTAATACTGTCCGTATAAGTCCATGTGGCTTATGACTTGACTGAAGAAGAGAGCCACCCAGTCAGAGCTACCATCGAATGTGGCCTGGATCGCCAGCGGACCCCAGAAAGCCTGCTGAGGCCACATCCCTGGGCCCCACAACGAAGCTTGGTCTGGTGTTCTAGCCACACCAGCAGCCCTTCTATTCCCCCTCACCCAGCCCAGGTGGCCACCCTGAGGCCCCTGGTTGGGCCCCTGCTCCACCATCGTCTTATGTGGGGCTTGCTAAGTACTCCTAACAACCTCTCCCATAGATGACCCCCGATCCCAGGGCACTGAGCATTCAGGAGGTTGACTAGGTGTGTGATCCATTTGGAACTTCGGACTAGCAAGATGGAATCGAGTTGCTGAGCTGGGCCCTAATGCTCCTTGCCATGATGCGGGAGGATCCAACCCTGTGGCCCAAGGTTGCCAAGACAGAGCATCATGGAAACTGGCTTCCCCAAACCATTCCCACAGAATGTCCATGGTGTTGGGGCCGGGTCCAGTGGAATAGCTCCACTCCTCTTCCTCGTCTTCCATCCAATGTCTCTCCCTCCACCCCTGGAAAAGAGGTCTTGCACGAGGGGGCATTGGCATCCTAGGCCCTGCAACGCCTGTGAGAGCAGAACTATGCCATCATTCTTTTTATAAATCAAACAAAAACATAAAACATTCTCCTGTGGCTATCTGTCCAGGCTTAGCTCTCTGGCATGGTTGGCTTTCCTCTGGGCACTCAGCACTCCTTGTTTGATGGACCTTGGACCTCACCTCCGGTTGGTCAGAGCCCTCCTGTGCTGCCTCTTCCACTGGCCCTTCCTCTGCCACCTCCTCCACCACCGCAGTCTCTATCTCCGTCCCTTCTGGGGATGTCCCCTCTGCCATCCTCCAAACCTTGATGTAGATATATGAAGATGAAGAAAGCACTGACTATCTCTCTGTTGTGGCCCCGTCCGCTGAGCCTATCCCATTGGAGGAAGGAAGCTCTGAGCAGGAGGAAGAGGAGCCAGCCAGATCTCCCAGCCCCCCCCCCCCTCTGGCACCGTCTCAGGTGCCAGCTGAAAGAGAGCCAAGTAGTGGGGAAACAGGTGTCTCAGATGAGAGTGAGGGAGAGACGTCATTCCTGGACGCACGCCAAAGAAGGCGAGAGAAAAGATTACTGCAGCTGCGGCGACGTATGAGGAAATAGACCTGAGTCACTGGATTGGAGTCACAGGATCAATGAGTCACTGGACCACACCTATAGCCTATATAAGACAGGACGGTGGGTCATGATTTTTGTGATAAACAAACATAGCAACCTCGTAGTCTTGGAAGCTAAACGGCAAAGCTACGTAGGTGATTTTCTTTTTGTGTAAACTAATAAAGTCCTTGGCAGACGGTGTGCATATCGCTGCCAAGGTTGAGATAAGAACTGTGGAGTGTGCCAAGTGATCCTTAACCCTCGACTGGCTGTGTTTTTGTGGGTCTCTGAGGGGGGGGGACAGATCACTCTCAGCCTTTCTGCTCCAGGTCTGTGTGATTAAATAAAGACCAGCAGATGGTGATAGCTGCAAAGCTGTAATTGCCGAACACAGCCAACAGGTAGGAGAAGGCGAGTAATCGGGTCAAAGTCAGCACTGAGAGCAACCACCTCTCAGCACTATTTATTCACTTAGGTCTGGTTAGCCAGCATCCGGCGTTCGAAGCCACCCCCCATCAGCTGTCCATCGGGTCTTTTGTAATTCCTGCCCTTTCACAGCTCCCCAGCGCTTTGAAACATCATTACAAGATGCCAATCCATTCTGGGAGCCGGGGGCCTCTCCACAGTTGTTGGCTGCCTCCTGCTGCTTTGCTGACAGCCTCTCAATGCCGGTCATCCTCTTGCCTCCTGAATTGGCCTCCCACCACCATCCCAGCCTCTTTACAGGTAGGTGTAGCCACTGCATCTCCCACTCTCCTCCCCCCAAGTGTGTCGAGTCCTGGCCAGGGCAGCTCTTGGAATTTAAAAGGCAAATAAACAGAAGCTGATCAAGGCAAACCTCCCTGGCATTTTGAATTAAGGTTTTTTTTTCCTTTTTATTCTGTGTCAGCTTTGGAAGCCATATTAGCCCTGGAAGCTTCCACACTGCCACCTTCTTGTGTGTGGGAAAGTAGGAGGGCGGATTTAGTAGAGGGGTTGTCTTTAGACATAATAGCATTCTTCCTGTCGGTCAAGGTCAGGCCGATCCTGCATCTGGAGGAGTGGTTGGAGTGATGTCTCGAGATGGGACAGATGGTGATTGGAGCATGTGATCGACTGTGGAGTGAGGGGATGGTTTGGGGGTTTTTGATTCACTGAGGGAAAACACAGACCTCTCAGATTCGTGTTTTCCCAGATGTGCCAGTTTACCTATTCTGGTAAATAGAACTTTGAAAAATGCTTGCTTCAGAGTTTTTACATGGAGTTGGGGGGGTTTTCTGGAACGCTGACAGAAGGAAGGAGAGAAAGAGGAGGGAGGGAGGGAGGGAGGGAGAGAGAGGATGGGAGGGAGGGAGGGAGGAAGGAAGGGAGAAATGAGAATGATGGAGGGAGAGAATGAGAGACAGGAAAAAGAGAAATGAGAGAGAGAGAAGGGGGAGAGAGAGAAGGAGAGAGAAATGAGAGAGAGCTGGAGGGAAAGAATGAGAGAGAGGGAGAAAGAGAGAGACAGATGAGAGGGACGGAGAGAGAGAGAGAGGGAGAGATGGAGAAAGAGACAGAGAGAGATGAGAGAGGGGGGAGAAAGAGAAAAAGAGAGATGAGAGAGGGAGATAAAGATGAGTGAGAGAATGAGATGAGAGAGAGATGAGAGGGAGAAAGAGAGGTGAGAGAGGGAGGGAGAGAGGCAGAAAGAGATGAGAGAGGGAGGGAGAGGGAGAAAGAGAGATGAGAGAGGGAGGGAGAAAGAGACGAGAGGGAGAGAGAACCTGTTTCCCATAGAAAACACTGGGAGACACAAAACCTGGGTAGGTGTGGCTGGAAGGGGGGGGGGTCATGTGACTGGGTGGGAGTGAGTGACATCAAGTTGGCCATGCTCAACCAGGTTTTGTGGCTTCCAATGTTTTATTTTCTGTGGGAAATGGGTCCAAATGGCTCTTTGAGTGTTTAAGGTCGCAGACCCCTGGACTACATCAACAGGAGAGAACAGGAGCAACTGATGGAAGAGATGGTACAATGCTATGCACTGTATGTACCATCAAGGACCACACAGGGTAGGCAGCACATTGACACCCACCTTCCAGCTCATGCTAGCCAGGCAAGTTGGCATACAGATAGTGGACTAGAGCATCAGAAGGAATCAATGGCTCATTGAGGCTGGCAGCACAGCCAGCTGATAGCGCAGGTGAGTGAGAGACCTTCAGTTTCTTGATTGCCTTGGCTGGTGATCATTGCACAACAACAATCTGCCAAACGGGTTCATCATTCAGTGCAGCCACAATATCCAGCAAAGCACACACCCATTTACTTGATCATTTGGAAGAACCACGTGCAGCAAGCAACAGCCCCTGACCATACTGCATTTCAAACAGCCGCTCGGCTAGAGTATGGTTAAACCACTGCACGATACCCTGCTTGCAGTGGTTTCCAGCCTTACCACATGGCACTTGCATATTATGTTTGGCTAGTATCTGTGACATTGCACCCATGAATTTATGCCCAGGGTTGACGTGTAGGAGATGAGGGCAGGTCAATGTCCCACACTTGTAGATTCTCTCCAAGGCTGCAGCAACCTCGGCATTGTCCTTACTGGTTAGCAGTTCAGCCGCCTTCAATCGAGAGGTGAAATCAACAATAGTCAATGCATACTTATAAGTCTTGGCCTTTATGCAGTGTTTGATGGTGTCAAAAGGTAAATATAGAAGGTCAGCTTGGTGCAAGGCATTGGGGTGATCTTCAACAAACATTGTTCTAGGAATGTATTGTAGTGCTGGCCAATAAATTTGCCAGACAGCCTGTTTGTTAAGCCACTTTTGTCCACCAACTTCAGAAACCTTCACTGCCATAGCCAATTTCTTAATTGCTGCGAACCCCTTCCAGTAGCCCTTAGGGCTATAGTAGATCTATGATAGCTTTGCTATCAGCTTACTGTAAAGCTTGCTAGAAAGCTTAGTGTCATTGGCCATTGTTGATATCTTTGATAGCTTTGCTATCAGCACACAACACACAAACCCTTACCTCACCTTGCGCACAGCACGCCTACATCCAACACCTATTCCCAAGTGCAAGTTGGTTGACATTATTGCAGCAACTGTCTTGATGTCCTTCTTTTCCCACTCTGGAGCATCAAATAAAGCAAACTTCAAGGCAGCAGCAGCAAGGATGTCACTGGTGTGGTTTCGGTCTGCTGTATCCTTGTGAGTAGCATAAGCAATGTTGTAGTGGAGACATGCCCTGTCGAGTTTATTTACCCTGTGTTAACCCTGAGACAATTGCTTGCTATGTTTAGTAAAGGGGCTGCAATATGAGTACTTGCCTGTGCACTGGAATGTACCACCTGGCACTGTCTCACAGGGAACATCTTTTGGCAACCACATGTGCATCTCTGGAAGCATGGATACGGAAGTAGCGAAGCCAATTCTAACATTTTCGTGTGCAAATAGCATAGTTAAATGTTCCCCTTTTCCCTGGCCTTCCCATTGTCACTTTATTTTGTTCAATCAATTATGTTCAGTTTGTTTGGAGAACAGACTCTGGTGTACTTTCCCAAAAGGTAACCTTGGAATGCTGGTATGTCTCGCCGTTGAGTTGGTGCTTTTGAATTCCATTACCCCCCTCCTTTGCATTCCAACCCATTCCCTCCCCCATTGCTTCTTGTCTGGCTGTGAGCAGGGTTTGTGAAATGAGCCAGCTAACTTATCAGGCACGGCAACCAGGTATTTCCTCCGGGGAGGTGGAGCAGCGTGAGCTTGGAGCTGAGCCACCTGGGCTGCCAGCAGAGCTATCTGTTGATTAAGATGAGCGTTCTCCGCATGAAGCTGCTCCATCTTAATAGAGGTTTGCTTGTACAGAACACACTAGCGTCTGTTCTGACCTAGGCTTCCTTAGAAAGTAAACAGCACAAACTTAGTCCCTGCAAACCTCTTTAATTCATACGGCTGTAAATTACTTTCATTTGCAGTCCACAAGGCTTGATAAACAGTCTTTCAGAGGAAGGTTATCAACACCCACCTATCTCACATGGAACGCTGCCAAAGAGCTAATTTCCAGATGCAGGGCAAGGCCAAACTTGGCACAGAGTCACAAACAGAATTTTCAAATCTTGAATCGGCCAGATGAACCAATTGCTTTCTGCAAAACTCACATCCCATTTGCTTCTCTTTTATGTCTTATGGGAGGGGCAAATCATCTCCAAGCCTTACTCCCAAGTTGACCCTGTTTCCTTAATTGTTCCTGTCTCCTGGCAGCTCTGTGCATGCGCACACAGAACAGGCTCACGCTGTTCTTCTGCCTCACTGATGTCAGACTCTGGAGACTCCAGAGACAGCAAAGAACTACCAGATGGTCTTGACCCCCTCTCTGCCTCCAACTCAGAGCTATCGTCTGAGCCTTCCCCAGACTCCAGGACTGGCCCACATTTCTCCACAACCTCCTCACTGTCTGAATCTGCTGCCAGCTCTGCTGGCTGCTGGCGGGCCACAACAGCTATGCCAGCGAAAGGCAGAAGCTTGGCCCAATTGTCTTGCTGGTAGTTCACATAGCATTGGAGGTACTGCTCTAGCACCTTATTTGTATGTTCACAAGCTCCATTCGATGGCAGATGATGTGGGGAGCTAAGACTCTGGGAGGAGTCTAACAGTCTAAATCTTTGAAGTGAATTCAATGAAGTGAAGTGAATACCTCCCTGATCTGTTATGATGTGCTTAGGAGCACCATGCAGCCGGTACACATGTTGAACAAACAGCTTAGCCAGTGACAGGGTGGAGGGGATCTTGGGGCAAACCACAAAGTGGGCTTCTTTGGAGGAAGTTAGTATGGATAAGGGAATGGGCCACCCTTGAAAATAAAAGGATTTTAACTTTGGAAGGCCACGATCTTCAGAGAGGGTGGCACTCATACCTATGGGATACAGAGAAGAAAAAGAGAACATATTTCCACAGGCATAAAATTAGGGATACTTTAATACAAACATGGTTTCGAATTAGGCAGAGGTACTATACAAAAGTCCCAAATTGGCTCTCCACGATGGAGGCTCTGATCCACCCCAACAGGCGGGGAATGGAGAAAGTGTGCAGATACAAAGACATTTTAGATGGAGGAGGAAATCTTAAATCAATTGATGCTTTGAAAGATCAAGGAATAAATATAGACTGGTGGACCTATTTACAAATAAAGTCCAGATATCAGAAAGATAAGGAGGAATATGGTTTAGATTTAGGATTAAATGGGTTCGATAAGGTTCTGATGGGAACAGGAAAGAAGATTTTGGCTAAATTATATAATTACCTATTGGATGATGAGAGTAGAAAGTACAATTAAAAATCAAATGAGTGCTTGGGAGAAGAACTTTGGACATAACATAAATTTAAATGAGTAGGAAGAGGCATGGAATAAGAACTATAAACTGACCAGAGCAGTGACCTATAAAGAAAACCAGTATAAAATACTACACAGGTGGCATTTAGCCCCTGCTAGGCTAGCAAAGATGTATCTAAATATACACCCCAATAGCTGGAAATGTGGTCACCACCAAGGCACCTTCTTTCACATGTGGTGGACATGCCCCGAAGCGAAAAAATATTGGAATACAATTCGAATTTGGTTACAGGAAATAATTGGAGAAGATATTGAATTGGCACCCAAAATATTTCTCCTGGGAATAGTAAAGAGGACTTATGGAAAGAAAAAGAACTTTCTATTAACTCACATTATCACAGCTGCTAGGTTGGCATTCGCACAATACTGGAAAGAGAAAGCTTTACCACCAGAAGAATGTATAATTAAGAGAATATTGGATTGCGCAGAGATGAGCAAACTAACTCATGAAATAAATGAGGATGAAAATTCAGTTTATTATTCTGTCTGGGAAAGGTGATATGAATGAATGATAAAATAAAAGAAGGAGTTTAAAGGTGGGCTGACTAAAAGGAACTAGTAGTTAAAGAAACACCAATTTGATAATTGTATATATGTATAAGACACTGCACATCCGACGCGAATAGAAATGTTATTTTATGTATTTTCACAAATTTAATAAAGTTTATTTAAAAAAAAAGGAAAGGCCACCGGGAATGCAGCAAAACCCCTGGACAGAGCCGTGTTGCCGTTAGCCTACTGATGTCAAGGCAAAGGATCAATCCTCAGTCAACAACACCAAGGATTCTGGAGCAAAGTTCTTCTTTGTTGCCGCAAAATGCAACACTTGTGTTATGGGGTTGTGTTTGCTTTTAATCTTTATCTCTATGTGCCTCTATGAGGTGTTTCCAGTTCCTGGGTGTTGCCTTTGAAGACGCTTTATAAGCGTTGTTAGTTAGTTTTATATTGCCAATAAAAGCATATGCGAAACATGGTGTCAGAAGTGGTTCGGCCCTGAAAGTGGAGCGTCTGAAGTAAGAAAAATAGCACCATGGCAGATCAGATACCACTGCCGCAACCCATGCGAGTAAGTGAGGACTCTAGCACTAATTGGGAAAATTTTAGGGCAGAGTTTGAAGATTGCTCTTTGGCTACAGGCTTAAATGATAAGCCGGCAGCAGTACAAGCTGCCACATTAAGAAGATTGATGGGTGCAGAATGCCTTCATATTTATAAGCATAGTTTAACTCGTACAGAATAGCAGAGGACTGATACTAAGGCTATTTTGGATGCTTTGGAAACTTTCTTCAGACCGCATAAGAATGTTATATATGAAAGATATCTTTTTGGCAGCTGCACGCAGGAAGAAGGAGAGACAATAGACGCCTTTGTAACACACTTAAAGGAAAGGGCGGCAAGTTGTGATTATGGTTCCCTGAGAGACGAACTCATCCAAGACAAAATAGTTTTGGGTGTGGCCAAGGAAAGTACACGCCACCGTTTATTAAGGGAACATGGTTTAACTTTGCAATTAGCCATAGAAATATGTCGGACTATTGAACTTACAGATAAACGGCTGATGGCGTTGGAGCGAGATAAACAGACCAACTGTGTTAATGTAGCTTCCAAGCACCAGCCAAATGTGAGGAATCATCAGCAACAGCAGCAGTTCAAACAGAAGCCTCGCAATTTGTTAACAGACAACCACACACCGTGTAAATACTGTGACAATGTGCATGCATGTGGGAAAGATCGGTGTCCAGCGTATGGCAAAATCTGTAGGGTGTGTGGGACGCTGAACCATTTTGCTGGGGTGTGTCTGGCAGCAAAGAATTTGTACATGGTCGAGCAAACACCGGATTCAGAGGATGTATCGCTGTTCACCACTGATGCAATCTATACGAAAGAATGCATTGGTGCACTGCATTCAAAGGGCAAAAAGTGGTTTGTTAATCTTAAATTTAATGATATAACTCAATCTTGTCAGTTGGACTCGGGGGCAACATGCAATGTGATGAGCCTAAAGGACAAAAGGAAATTGGCACCTGAGACACCCCTTCAGCCTAGTAGTGCCACATTGAAGTTATACTCGGGGGAACTGATGGAGTCACTAGGCTTATTTTATACAGAGTGTAACATACGTGGGGTTACTCACAAATTGGAATTTGAAATTGTGGATGTAGATCAAAAGCCGTTACTGTCAGGCTCAACGTGTGAGCGTTTGGGACTGATGCGATTTACCATTCCGAGGGAGTTACATAATGTTGAAACCTATTCCTCCAAAGCCTTGGGGAGACCATTGAAAAAGCACCAAGTCCTCCAAGTTTATAGGGAGGTGTTTGAGGGCCCTATTGCATCTGTTCCAGGAGAGGTTCATTTTCAACTTGATCCCGCTGTCCCTCCAGTACAAAGTGCCCCGCGCAATGTCCCTATAGCCATTAAGTCACAGGTTAAAGCACAGTTGGATAAATATGAAGCAGACGGACATATTGTTTCAGTAGCCGAGCCAACCGACTGGATAAGTAATATGGTGGTGATTAGGAAGTTGGAAAAGATCTGAATTTGCATTGATCCTAAGTTTTTGAATATGGCCTTGAAACGATCACATTACCCAATGCCAACGTTAGAGGATGTCTTGCACAAGCTGCCTAAGGCATGGGTTTTTACACTTGTTGATGCCAGGGATGCCTTCTTACAGTGTAAACTGGACGAAGAGAGCAGTTATATGACTACGTTTTGGACTCCTTGGGGCAGAAAGAGGTGGCTTAAACTGCCCTTCGGTGTCTCCGTAGCACCAGAGATGTATCAAAGGAAGCAGCATGAATTATTGAGTGGCCTCAGCAGAATTGAACCTATAGCTGATGATATTCTTATAGTTGGGAGTGGCGACACTGATGATGAAGCGGAGCATGATCATGATGGGAAATTAATGGCACTATTGGAGCGGTTTAAGCAGGTGAAGCTGAGGCTCAGTATAAAGAAGCTGCAGTTTAAGGTGCGAGAAGTCCGCTTTCATGGACATATTTTAACATCACAAGGGTTAAAAGCAGATCCAGACAAGATCAGAGCTATTGTGAACACGCCACCGCCTACTAATGCTAAAGCAGTGCAGAGATTCATTGGCTTTGTCACATATCTAGCAAAATTCTTGCCACACTTATCTGAGGTATGCCAGCCATTGAGACGTCTGTTGGATAAAGACACAGTTTGGCACTGGCTCCCTAAACATGACCAGGCAGTGCAAGAGATAAAACGCTTGGTTACTACTGCTCCAGTATTAAAATACTATGATGTCACAAAGACGGTTACTATTCAAAGCGACTCAAGTAAGAACGGTCTGGGATGCTGTCTGTTACAAGAAGGTCAGCCAGTTGCATACACATCCAGAGCGCTTTCGCCAGCAGAGTTAAACTATGCTCAGATCGAGAAAGAATGTTTAAGTATCGTATTTGCTTGCCAGCGTTTCCATTATTACCTTTATGGTAGAGATATAATTACAGTTGAAACTGATCACAAACCGTTAATAACCATATTCAAAAAGCC
The DNA here is from genome assembly GCA_038048745.1 of Coluber constrictor foxii. Taxonomy (NCBI): domain Eukaryota; kingdom Metazoa; phylum Chordata; class Lepidosauria; order Squamata; family Colubridae; genus Coluber; species Coluber constrictor. Next base: position 9,336,886 of record CM075961.1, read on the forward strand.
TCTTCTGTGTGCCCCTGTTCTGTCCCCGTCTCTCACACACACACAGATAAACAGCCGGGGGTTAAATAAACTGGCAGACAACCAATTCTTCCGATAAGACACTTGGCAGCCACCCAGTAGCTGCTTGCCAAGAACTTTATCAACATACAAAAATACCCACAGTCAGAATTGTCCGAATATTTCCAAGGCCCAGATTGCTGTTTTCCAGAGATGCAATGTGACTTAAAGGAGTTAGTTTTGTCCGTCACAGAGTCTGAATGGCTAACTCACCCCCTTTTATATCCTGTGGGGTGTGGTCCAGTGACTCAGCTAATCTCTGGCACGCCTTTTCTTCTGTTGCACACGCCTGTCCCTGCGACGCTGCCGAGGGTCCAGCCAAGACTCATTACCCTCATCACTGTCCACCTGTGGCTGCGGGGACGTGCTTGGCTCTGGGCCTATCTCTTGCTTTTCGGTGTCCTCTGGAGGCATTGCCAGAGAGGAGGGTCCTGGAGAGGGTGGCCTTGCCAACTCCTCTCCCTCACTCTCAGAGTCTGCATCTGCTGATGACACAGGCTCAGGCAACGGAGCCACAACAGCCCCTAAGCGTTTGCAAAGCATGATGCTCAGTTTACAGCATTATAATCTTGATGTCGTTTTTAAGCCAGGTCGTGAAATATATATCAGCGACACTCTGAGTAGAGCCACAGTAGATCAGATAGCTATGGGAGGAGAACATGAATACCAGACGGTTTGTTGGCTGCGGCAGGAACAAACATGTTTTGCTGAAATTAACCAAACATCTTAATGTTACAAATCAGCGGTTACAGCAGTTGAGGCAAAATACGGATGCTGATGTGGCCCTACAGACACTAAAGAATATTGTGCTGAGTGCGTGGCCGGATGTGAAAGAGGCAGTTCCCATGACTGTAAGGGAATACTGGTCCTTCAAAGATGAGATCGCTGTACAAGATGGCATTCTGTATAAGGGTCCAAGAGTTATAGTGCCATGGTTATTGAGACCGGAGATGTTATTGCGCATCCATTCAAGCCATATTGGTGGGGAGGCATGCTATAGACAAGCCCGGGACACATTGTACTGGCCGAATATGCGAGGTGAATGTCCGAGCGGCAATCAGCCCCGTTACCTTGCGTGGGGTAATTGCCCTCATTTTGAGTTGGATCGTGACTTTTATCCTTCTGTATACTTTGATCAATAAAACCGGAATACATCTTCTAATTAAGCTCATATTTATTGTAAGAAAATAAAGACATCTTACTATCTAAAATAATTACATGTTGGCAAATATCCCAGCAAGGGACCTTCCCTGGCCAGAGAACAAAGGAAAGTTTTTAGAAAAAAAGAAAAGAATGCAGGACATGCGCAGTAGATACTGATAAGGAACTTGGCAAACTACAGTAAGTCTGATAGTCCAGAAATAATAGCTTTGCTGGTAAATATAAAAACGCAGTGACAGTGAAATTGAGGATTTTGTCAGTAATTGTACCATCTGTAATGAATATGCATATTGGCAACAGAAAGAAACTATGATGTCATACGAGATACCATCCCGACCCTGGTAGATCATTAGTATGGACTTGTTTAATTATGCAGGGAAAGAGCACTTGATAATAGTGGACCATTATTCTGACTTTTGGGAAATTGACCTCCTTCTAGACCTTTCAGCTGAGACTACCATCAAGAGATGTAAGTCTCAGTTTGCATGTTACGGGCAACCAAATATAGTGATTACAGATAATGGTCCTCAATTTGTAAGTCTGCAATTCAAGAAATTTGCTGCTGAATGGGAGTTTGATCATATTACTTCATCGCCACATTATCCACAAGCGAATGGAAAAGACGAATCAGCTGTAAAGATTACTAAGAACTTATGTAGGAAAGCACATGGCGAATGTAGCGATCCGTGGAAGGCTATTTTACACTGGAGGAATACTCCAATCGAAGGTATGGACAGTAGCCCAGCACAAAGATTAATGTCATGGAGATTAAATACATCCTTACCCGTGGCAAATAAATTGCTTGAGCCCGTGGTGATACAAGGGGTCCCGGAAAGGCTACGGCAGAAGAGGCAAGTGGCGAAGGCCAAATATGATAGATCTGCAAGAGACTTGCCAGAGTTAAAGGTGGGAGAACGAATTCGGATGAGACCATTGCCTGGAGATCGGAGTGGCCATTGGGAAAGGGGTACCTGTTTACAACAAGTGGCACCTCGCTCCTATTTGGTGGAGGTTGGAGGAACCCGATATCGGCGGAACTGTGTGGACTTGTGTGTGGCTGAGCAACCAGACTCCTTCGATCCAGTGGGTGGGGCAGAGCCAGTTGCCAAGCCAAACCTACTTAAGGATAATAAAGAATGCCTGTCTGACATTGATGACAGTCCTGAGCAAGTTGGTGTGTCTGGTGATAGCGAAACATCCGAGGCCTCAGAAAATGGTGAGCGAAGAGATCCAGCCTGCGTAAGAGAGCCAGTCATTACTCGGAGTGGTAGATGTTCACGCCCCCCGGATAAACTCAATTTGTAGAAAGTTTTGCTGTTATTAGAAAAGGGGAGATGTTATGGGGTTGTGTTTGCTTTTAATCTTTATCTCTATGTGCCTCTATGAGGTGTTTCCGGTTCCTGGGTGTTGCCTTTGAAGACGCTTTATAAGCGTTGTTAGTTTTATATTGCCAATGAAAGAATATGCGAAACAACTTGTTCCCAACAAAAGCCCCTCCCCACAGCGTCTTCTTATATGCTACTGTCCAGGTGATCCTTGTGAGGAGGGGTGGGGCACTCTTCTCCCGAGTAGTCGGGTCACCCTGTGCTGATACTGCCTCCTCTCCATTCTCCACACTTGAGGATCGTGCAGGGGAAGCATTTGCTTGTCTCTGGAGCTCTGCCGCGCCTCTGTTCTGCTGCCCTTTCCACCTCCTCCCCCCTTCCTCGGTCTGCCTGCACCCTCTCTTCCTCCCTGCCTAGTCTTCCAAGGCCTGAGGGACCTGGAACTGCCTCGTCCTCATCCCCATGACTGTACCCACCCCCCCTGTCAGACCCAGCTCCATCTCCTTCTCCTCCTTGGACCCAGGCTCCAATGGGGCCATGAAAGGTGTCTGAGAGGAAGTTCTTCCCCCCAGGTAGATAGCAAAGCATGAAGTCAAACCGATTGAAGCACTGAGCCCATCAAACTTGCTTGGCAGATAGCTTTCAGGGGGGTTTTAGCACTTCCAAATTCTTATGGTCAGTCCACACCTTGAAAGAAATTCTGCTTCCTTCCAGGAACTGCCTCCATATGAGGAGGGCCCAGCAGACAGCATAGGCTTCTTTCTCCCAGACAGCTCATGACCTCTCTGTCTCTGAAGTGTAGGCACAAGGCTCTATCTCCCACTTCGCATTCTTCTGGAGAAGCACCACTCCCACAGCCATGTCACTGGCATCCTCTTGAATTATGAACAGCTTGCCTGGGTCAGGGTGCTTTAAAACTGGCTCAGCGGTGAAGAGGTGTTTTAACTTCTCAAACACCACTTCACACTCCAGTGACCACTTTAAGGGCTGACTGGGTCTGGGCTTGGTTACCCCTTTTGTCTTTAGTAAGTTCATCATGGGCAAGGCAATCTGGACAAACGTAGGGCTGAACTACGGTAAAACCACTGAAGCCGGGGAAACTCTGCAATTATTTCCTTGTCTGAGGGGCCGCCCACTCTAAAATTGCCTGCACTTTCTCAGAGTCCATTTCATACTGTCCTGCAAAATCCGGTACCCCAGGTAATCCAGTCTGGTCTTATGGAAGTCACACTTGGACAGTTTTGCATACAGCTGTGCCTCTCTGAGCTTCTCAAGCACCACCCTGACCAATTTTACATGCTCCTCCATCGTTTTGGTATAGATAAAAATATTATCTAAGTATACTAGGACTCTTTTATACAGATGTTTATGCAGGATCTCATATATCAGTTGCATGAAGATGGCCAGGGTCCCATGCAGTCTAAACAGCATCACTCGAAACTGGTAACAACCCAGTGGGCAGTTGAATGCCATCTTCCATTCATCATTCAGGGAGGAGGTGCGGCTGTTGTTATCAGAGAATCTCTGGAAGCTTCCAGGGGCATGGCTCCACAAGTGTCCGGCTGTGTGACCCTTTTTCTTAGGTTGGGCTCAAGGGATCAGGTGGGATTGCTGCTGCTGTACCAGCCTCCCTACTGTGTGGCAGCTTCCTTACCTGGGTTCCTGGACCTCACTGCAGGGCTGGCAGTGGTATTCCCCAGGTTTATAATTCTGGGGGACTTCAACCTGCCATTCCTGGGGGTAGGTTCAATTCCTTATTCTGTGGCCGCTCTCAGTCGGTGTTAATAGGAGGCAAAAGATCCAGCACTCGCCTACTGTTTTGTGGGGTCCTGAAGGGCTTGGTACTCTCTTCGCTCCTATTCAACATCTACATGAGCAGTTGGCAGTCGTGGCCAGGAGGGCTTTTGTGTAACTGTAGGTTGTGTGCCAATTACGCCCTTTCCTGGACCAACAATCCCTACTCACAGTCACTCATGTCCTAGTCACCTCCTGTCTTGACTATTGCAACATGCTCTACATGGGGCTGCCCTTGAAAAGCATCTGGAAGAATTGTATTTGCACAATATTGGAAAAATGAGGAAACTTCTCCAGATGAAAATATAATTTAAAAAATGCTAGTGTGTGCCGAAGTGGATGGGTTAACTTTAAAGATAAAGGCTAAAGAAGACACAGAATATTTTTTAATGTGGGATTTGTTTTATCAATGGTTAAATAATAAAACTAGAAATTAGAAGTGGGAAGAATATTACTATATAGAAGTAAAGATTATTATTATCATTATAATTACTATTATTATTAGACAATACACTGTTTATTGAATACTTATATGTATTAAAGAAAAATGTATAAATAAATAAAAATATTTTTTAAAAAAGAAAAAGAAAAGCATCCGGAAGCTCCAGTTGGTGCAAAATGCAGCAGCCCGCATGGTATTGTGCAGACCTCAGTGTGCACGTGTCACCTCTCTTGTGGGAACTGCATTGGTTGCCGATTTGCTTCCAGGTGCAATTCAAGGTGTTGGTGGTCACCTTTAAAGCCCTTCATAGCTTTTATTGAGACCTCCCTCTTGCTGTCATATTGCGGTTTATGAAAGAGGGCGTCCGCGAGGAAGTTCTTTCCCCCTGGGATGTACTTCAGCGTAAAGTTGAACCTCCTAAAATATAATGCCCACCTCACCTGTTTTGGCGATAGTTGCCGTGGGGATTGGAGGGCTTCCAGGTTCTTATGGTCTGTCCAGACCTCAAATGCCAACCCTCCCCCTTCTAATAAGTGCTGCCATGTTAACAAGGCCCACCGGACTGTGAATGCTTCCTTTCCCCATATGGGCCAATTACGTTCAGTCTCAAGTCAATTTTCTGGAGGTATAAGCACACGGCTGGAGGACCCCGTCATTGTTCGTCTGTAGGAGAACAGCGGCCACCACCATGTCACTAGCGTCGGCATGGACTACAAATGGCTTGTCTGTTTCTGGGTGTTTAAGCACTGGCTCATTTGCAAACAGGGCTTTCAATTGCTCAAATGCTCGCTGACATTCAATCATCCATACCACCAGACAACCAGGGCATGGGGACTTTTTGAGATGTTCTGTTCTCAAGAGATCAGTCAGTGGGAGAGCCACTTGGGCAAAGGATGGAATGAACTGGCGATAAAAATTAGAGAACCCCAGAAAACTCTGTAGCTGTTTGCCAGTTTTTGGGACTTGCCAGTCCAACACCGCCTTTACCTTCACAGGATCCATTTCAACACCCTTAGGTGAGATACGGAACCCAAGGTAATCCAGCCATGACTGGTAGAACTCACATTTTGATAATTTTACGTATAATTGTGCTGCTAGTAGCTTTTTCAGGACCTGAAGCACTAGGGAGACATGTTCCTCCATGGTCCTGGTATATATTAAGATATCGTCTATAGACGATCGCATATCGTCTATACCCCTTTGTATAAATGTTCATGCAACACCTCATTGATGAGCTGCATGAACACAGCTGGAGCTCCCTGGAGGCCAAAGGGCATAACTCTGAACTGATAGCTACCCAGGGGACAATTAAATACTGTTTTCCATTTGTCCCCTGCCCATATCCTTATCCAATAATAGGCCTCCCTGAAATCTAATTTAGTGAAAACACGACCATCCGCCAACCGGGCCAACATATCCTTCATCAACAGGAGAGGATATAAGTGCTCTATACAGACTACATTAATCCCCGGGAAGTCAACATAAAGACGTAGGCCCCCATCTTTCTTTTTGCAGAAAAGGACGGGTGCCACCACCCAGGACCTCACTGGCTGAATGAATCTCCTTTTTAGGTTTTTTTCTATCTACGTCCTCCTCTCTGTCTGTTCCTGTGGGGTCACAGAATATATTTTGGGCTTGGGTAGTTTAGCCCCAGGGAGGATCTCAATAGTGCAATCCGTGGACCGGTGAGGAGGTAGGGTGTTACACTCTCATTTGCTAAATAACGTTCAGGTCTGCATATACTCTAGGGAATTCTCCAACATCCGTTGTTTTAACATTGGGTGGTGTGATACTTCGCCCCTCCCTATCTGGTCTCGGTTCTTGGGGCTTCCCCTCATGGGGTGGCAGGTCAGGGCCAATCCCTATCCGCAGATGGAGAGAGCCACCCCCCCCCCCACCATATCATTGGGTCCCACTTATCTAACCATGCTAGGCTGAGTACTATCTCCTCCGTAATGCTCAGGACCACAATATACCTCAGTGTCTCTCGATGTTGCCCTATCTCCAATACCACCCTCTCTGTGACATGCGTGGCTGGTCGACCCCCCAACAATGACCCAGCCATTTGCTCAAAGCGTATTGGCTTTGCCAATGACCTAAGGCCTACCCCCAAACTGGCAGCTACAGTATGGTAGCACTCATCAAACAACTGTCAGGGTTCCAGGGAACACCCCCAACGAAATAAAGCTCTGAGGCCTGAGGTTCCTCAAAGTTCCAATTTATTAGAGATATCATGTTGGCACATCTGGGAAAACCCGAATCTGAAAGCTTCCAGGTTTTCTCCACCCAGCTAACAGGTCAGAGCCCTGCCCCACAGCCACATGTTCATCACATTGTCCAATCAACTCTTCACACTCAACTGGGTACAATCTTCCAGCAGTCTCCATCAGATGTAGGCAAAAGTCCTTGAATACGGAATGTTGTTATGACTAACTTTCTACCGCTCCAACAACAACCCCCTCCCAACTTCCCAGCTAAAATATGTGGCAATTAAGAAGCAAAAAAGAAAATTGTCTTCCAAAACTGACAGGCTTCCCCCCACCTCAGGAAAGGAACGTATCCTGAGACAAGACTGAAGTCAGGGGTTAACACAATTAGCACATTAACCACCTCTCCCCTCCCCCAGGAGGACCCTTAGGCTTATCAGGGAATTTATCATGAAATTGCCTAACTAAGGTGTCTGCCTAAACATCCCAACTCTTCACCCATGTGGCTTCAGACAAGGGGTATCCTTTCCAATGAACCAAATATTGCAAAGGTCCCCTCTGCAACCTAGAGTCGAAAATCTTCTTCACCTCATAATGAGTCTCACCTTGCAACACAATTGGCTTTGGGGGAGCAGCAGGTTGAGGTCTCAGTTTAGAACCTGTTAGGTTGTAGCTTGTAGCTTGATCCTAACTTGTTGGTCAGGCAATATATCTGTTCCTTTAAGAACAACTGAGCCATGTAATCAGGGTTTGCTGAACCATGTAATTAGGCAATAGTGTTTAAATAGCAGCACAGAGAAGCGTTCTTTCTTCCTGCTGATTCTCGCTGTTTTCTCTGTTGTGCTGTGTACTACTTTGATTGTTAGATAATCCGTGGAGGCATTGGACTGGGCTGTTATTGGACTCCACGTTATCTGGTACTGTATACCAAAAGCTTACTGAAGTCTGTTTACTTTGGTAAGAGAAGATAGTATTGCTGGACTGATATTACTGGTTATGACCCTGGACTGATTTAACTAAACCGAGACTGTTTATCACTTTGTATATAAACTATTTTTCACCCGAGCTGCACGTTACTCTCCTTCCCTGTGTGTTTTTGCTTTGCTTGTTGCAAAAGCAACACACACTTGCACACACACCCTAACATTGGTTATGGGTCAAGATGATGGCATTTGAGCAAGGTACAGGTTATTCTACCATAACCCGGTTGGATGGTACAAACTATGTTACCTGGTCCACAAAGTGCAGTCTTCTTTTGCGAAAAGAAGGACTATGGGACATGGTCAATAATCCACCGGACATAACTACCTTGGATGCTGCTGATGAAGAAGATGCTAAAAAGATAGTGAAGTTTCACAGGGACAATGAGCGTGCTTTATGTATCATTGGCCTGACACTGGGGGACCAGCAACTTGTCCATTTCCGGGGCGAAGAGTCTGCTGCGAGGTGTTGGACCAAGCTAAAGAAGCTCTACGTTCGTGACTCTGTGGGTGTCCATATCTACCTGACACGGAAATTATTTCGCTTACATCTTCAGAAAGGAGGAGACATGATGGCTCACCTGGACTCCATGACAGGGCTTTTCCAGGAGCTACATGAGAAGGAACTTGTGTTTACTGAATTGCAGCAAGTTTATATTATTCTTTCATCTTTGGATGACAGTTATGACTCTTTTGTTTCATCATTAGAAGTGTTGTCTAGAGATGAACTAACATTGGCCAGTATAACTGGTAGGTTACTGGATGAGGCCAAACGTAGGCAAGAACGAGACCAGTTAAGGATGCAACAGCAACCAAAAGTAGACGCTGTATATGAGAATGTCAACATTGTTAAACACTGTTTTGCATGTGGGGCTAAGGGGCACATTGCAAAGTATTGTAAAAATAAGAAAGTGTCTGTTAGAGACTCTGCTAAACCCAGGAAAGGGTGTAATTTGGCTACCAGTTCACCTAATGATATAAAGGATGATTGGTGGGTGATTGATAGCGGTGCCTCTCAATCCATAACAAAAAATAGAAAACTGTTTATTAATATGAAGAAAAGTACTAAAACTGTTAAATTAGCTAATGGCTGGAAGGTGACTGTAGCTGGGGAGGGATTTGTTCGATGTTCTTTTAGTAGGCACCCTTTACCCATGCTTTATATCCCTAGTTTGAAATATAACCTATTATCTGTAAAGTCATTACTACATTCTAGGTTTACAGTAACTTTTAAAAATAACAAATGTTTGCTAGAATGTGGGGGCAATTACTGCAGAATTAGAAAACGACTTGTTTGTGATTAGGGATAAGCCATTAATGTTAGTTCAGTCAAAAGCTCAGTTTGGAAATGTAAAGCCGCATGATGAATGCGGGCACTTATTACATAGAAGGCTTGGTCATCTGAATTTCAGGTTGTTGCATGCGACTGTGAAGCAGTCTGAAGGCATTAAGTTAAGGGCTTGCAGCAACTACCTGAACTGTAATACTTGTAACCAGCATAAGAGTAAAGTCACACCTGCAAACCGCTGCAATGGGTTCAAAACATCCAGGCCTTTGGAAGTAGTCTTTTTAGACTTAATAGGGCCAAAGAAACCCAGTTTAGGAGGAGCATGCTATATTTTGAGTATAGTTGATCATTTTACAAGATATGGTTTTTGCTACCTTATGAAGACCAAAAGTGATACGTTCCAGTGTATCACAAACTGGCTTCATTTTGTAGAGAGGAAACAGAGGTATAGGGTGAAATGCATTGTTACTGACAATGGAACAGAGTTTACTAACCATCAGTTGGCTAAGTATTTGAGGGATGCTGGGATACAACATAAACGTGCTGCCCCTTTCCGGCCGGAACATAATGCATATATTGAACGAAGGGGCCAGACTCTACAAGCTATGACTAGGACTATGATAGCTGATGCTTGTTTACCGGATAGATTGTGGGGAGAGGCAATACTATGTGCAAATCATATTTTGAATAATGTGGTGCACTCCTCCACAGGGAAAATTCCTTTTACTTTATGGCATGGAAGGAAGCCTGATTTAAGTTATGTACATACTTTTGGAGCACCAGCCTGGGTGCATATACCAGTTAGTCAGAGAAGGAAGGACCAACAGAGAGTGAGAAAAATGATTTTTGTTGGATACGAGGCTAACCATAGGTCCTATAGGTTCTGGGAAAAAGGGACAACTAGAGTTTTGTATAGCGCTAATGCTAAATTCCTAGAACATGAAGGCTGGGACAGATTAGAAAAAGCAGACTATGGTTTTGCGGATATGGATGTTAAGGTAGACCACATTCCTGATGGTAGTTCACCAGAGATGGATGATAAGCCATCTATTAAAGTCGAAGAACAGGAAGCAGGGTTAGGGGAGGATGAACCCAAGATACCTGATGTTAGTCCTGTTATGCCTAGACGATCTACCAGGGAACGGCATCCACCAGATCGCTATAAAGCCACGGTGGTTTGCCAAGTGGATATTGAACCATCAAGTTACCATGATATAAAATTGTATCCTGAAAAAGAGCAAAAAGCCTGGCAAGAGGCGATGAATAGAGAAATTAATTCGTTGAAGAGGCTTGGTGTCTATGAAGTTGTAAGAAAACCACCAAATGAGAAACTTATAGGCTGTAGGTGGGTCTACAAGTTAAAGAAAAGTGTAGATGGGGTAGTAACCCATAAAGCTCGGCTTGTTGCACAAGGGTTCTCACAGACAGATAGAGACTATGATGAGGTTTTTGCTCCAAGTTTACGAGCGAGCACTTTGAGAACGATGCTGGTTTGGGCAGCTAGAAATAAATGCTCTATCACTCACATAGATGTAGAAACGGCTTACTTGAACGCTCCGTTGAGGCATACAATATATATGAAGAAACCTTCAGGTTATAATACACAGGATAGCACTGAGTGTTGAAGGCTACAAAAAAGCCTATATGGTTTAAGGCAATCAGGTTACGAGTGGAACCAATGTATAGTGCAGGAATTACATAATTGGGTTCTATGAGGGCGTAGCGGATAAATGTCTGTTTAAGAAAGAACAGGATGGATGTGTTTCATTCTTGTTACTCTTCACAGACGACATTGCCATAATTACCAGAACTGACGCTGAGGCCAGAGAGATTATCGGTCAGTTGCAAACAAAGTTTAAACTTAGAAATTTGGGACATATACGGCATTATCTAGGGCTGGATATCCTGAAAACATCTAGAGGATTTAAGATTTCACAATCTGATAAAATCTGCAAATTGTTAAAGAAATATGGGATGGAGTTATGCAAACCTGCCAAAACTCCAATGGCACAAGGATTCCAGCAGGATAGTGTGCAGAGTCCACAGTTCAGTAAGGAACTGTATCAGTCATTGATAGGCAGTTTGTCGTATTTGAGCAACTGGACACGGCCTGATATAGCATTTGGGGTTAATCAACTAGCACAATATAGTTCAGAGCCTACTGATAGGCATTGGCAGGCTGCAAAACGTATTCTTAGGTATCTTAAAAGAACATTGCACTATTCTATGTATTTAGAACCAAATGACAATATGATATTAAAGGCATATGCTGATGCCAGTTTTGCCAGAAAATCTACGTCTGGAATTGCAATCATGTTGGATAACTGCCTGATTGGGTGGAGATCAATCTGCCAGAAACACATCAGTTTGTTTACCATGGAAGCAGAGTTTTCTTGTCTATCACTTACATGTACTGAACTGATTTACTATAAACAGTTGATGGAGGACATTGGATTCAAAATGGACTATCCTATGACGGTTTATGAGGACAACCAGGCAGCCATTAAAATGGCAACGAATCTCGCTGTAAACACAAGGACTAAATATACTGATATATGTTATCTGAATGTTCGGCAATGTGTTAAGGATAACATGATTAAATTAGAATATTGTGCATCAGAGGACAATATTGCTGATAATTTTACCAAACCGCAAGGTGCCATTAAACACACTAATTGTTGTGAGAGCTTTGGATTGCGAATTTGAAATGTAACTGATACCATATGTACAATGTGTAATATAGGATTTTTGTTTTTGTATATATTGTTTATATTGGCCTGCCCAATGGGGAGAATGTTAGGTTGTAGCTTGTAGCTTGATCCTAACTTGTTGGTCAGGCAATATATCTGTTCCTTTAAGAACAACTGAGCCATGTAATCAGGGTTTGCTGAACCATGTAATTAGGCTATAGTGTTTAAATAGCAGCACAGAGAAGCGTTCTTTCTTCCTGCTGATTCTCGCTGTTTTCTCTGTTGTGCTGTGTACTACTTTGATTGTTAGATAATCCGTGGAGGCGTTGGACTGGGCTGTTATTGGACTCCACGTTATCTGGTACTGTATACCAAAAGCTTACTGAAGTCTGTTTACTTTGGTAAGAGAAGATAGTATTGCTGGACTGATATTACTGGTTATGACCCTGGACTGATTTTATCACTTTGTATATAAACTATTTTTCACCTGAGCTGCACATTACTCTCCTTCCCTGTGTGTTTTTGCTCTGCTCGTTGCAAAAGCAACACACACTTGCACACACACCCTAACAGAACCCACAGCAGGCTTTAACAGGCTGCAATGGAAAACAGGATGAATTTTTCCCAGTATGCGGAGGAGATTTAACTGTACAGTCACTGGGTTAATCACTTTCACTATGGGGAAGGGACCTAAATATTTCGGTCCTAACTTCTTACTCTTCAAACTCAAACGTATGTATTTGGTGGATACACGCGGTCTCCCACCCGAAAGGGGGGCTGGAGAGATCAGTGTTTGTCTGCTTGCTTTTTGTATGCTTCGGCTGCTTCATTCAGGGCTTTTTTGGTATTCTCCCAGCCTTTCTTTAATGACTCCATCCATTCATTCAGAGTCATGGAAGAAGGATGTTCTCTCGGCAGTTCTGGCATAGCGACAAATTCCATGCCGCTCCTAATCTGAAAAGGCGTCAGTCCTGTACTACTATGCACCGTATTATTGTAAGCCACTTCTGCGAAAGGAAGCAAGTCAGCCCAATTATCTTGCTGGTAATCCACATAACATCTGATGTATTTTTCCACCATGGCATTAGTACATTCCGCGGCTCTGTTTGTACTCGGATGGAAAGCCGAGCTAAGCCCCTGAGATGACCCAATGGACCTCAGGAATGCCCTCCAGAACTTAGCGGTGAACTGAACTCTCGATTGGAGATCACCTGTCACGGAACTCCATGCAGCCAGTAGATCTGTTTGAAAAACATCTTGGCTAATCTCTTAGTCGAGGGAAGTCCAAAACAAGGAATAAAATGGGCCTGTTTGGAGAACAGGTCTATCACAGTCCATATTACAGTATTTCTGCCACTTTCCAGGAGCTCTACTATAAAGTCCATAGCTATTTATTCCTACGGGCAGCTGGGCTCAGCTACATGTTGAAGCAAACCGGGAGGCTTCCCCAGTCTTGTCTTATTGCAGGCACATGTGGCACAACTTTTTACATAGTCCTCCACATCAGCTTTCATCTTTGGCCACCAAAACTACCGTTTAATCAGATGAAGGGTCTTTAGAAATCCAAAGTGACAGGCCAATCAAGAATCATGGCTACGCTGGAGCACCAGGAGTCTCATGCTGTTGGGGACGTAAATTTTCGAACCTTTCCAAGCCATGATAGAAGAGCCCAACGAACAGCAAAGGCTTCCTTCTCCCATACTGCCCATCTGCACTCGGTGTCCGTGAGTTTTTTGGACACATATGCACAAGGAAGCAGTCGTCCTTGGGGGTCTTCCTGGAGGAGCACTGTGGCCACCAGCCCCGCCTTTGCTGAGCTTTGGCTAAACCCACTGGCTCACTTGAGGAGGGTCTCCCTGCTCGTGCACACACTTCCAGCCCCACCACAGCCGGCCAGTGGGTCGCAAGAGGAGAAGGAGGAGGGCTGCCTGAAGGGAGACCTCTGCTGCAGTCCTCAGCCAGCCTGGATTTTCAAAAAGAAAAAACAAAAGGAGTAGCAAAGAGCCCCAAGGAGAGCTTGCTGGTGTGAAGGTTCTGACATATGCCCTAATTAAATCATGAGTCTTGAGCCAAGTTTCAAAAGGAATCCAATGATTTATTAGGAGCAGCATACCGGCATCTACTTGCGTGAGGTTTGCTCTGCCCTCACGTAAGTTATGGCCCACATTTGACCCTGTTCCTGCCCTCCTTTCAGTCTCTGTCATAAATCACATTCTCCAACGAGGCACTCCTGCAGGCTGTAGAGATACGCTCAAGCTCAGCACAGATTGAGGGAAGAATGGTAGGCAGGAAAATCCCCCTCCCCATTTTCCTGCCTTTCGCGAAAAAAGCTCCATTCCAAAACTTCAGCATTGCAATCCTGGTTTGGAATGCCTCTGCTTCACTGCAGAATGACTTTCGCTCGTCTCTTTCTGGGCGCGTCGCTTCTGCCTGTTGGGTCACTTCCTGAAGCTGGCAGCTCTGTAGCTGTTGTGTCCTTATAAGGACATCCGCCGGGGATTGGCTAGGAAATCCTCCGGCGGGAGTTTTGAATCCCTGTCAGGGGGCGGTGCGGCTGCCAGAGCGAATATAAGGAGAGCTCCGGCAGCGCAGCGCCAGTTCTGTTCCTGTTAAATAAAACTGTTACATGAACTCCGCTGGTCTCATCTTCATTCCTGCGCCGATCTAACACTGGCGACGAAGGACTAAGAGAAGGAACCGACCGCGTGGCACGATCGCCATCTCCAAGCCGAAGAGGCTTGCAGCCGATCTGCACGATGGCAACGCCGCAAGCACTCTTCGCATCCATCGCTCCATTCAACCCCGGACGGGAGAAATGGAGCTCATACATGATCCATTTCCGCCAATTCCTCCGTGGAAATGGGTACAGCAACCTCGACGACGAGAGGAAGAGGGCTCTCTTCCTAGCCCACTGCGGACCTGATGTTCTGGAGCTGGCCGTGAACCTCGTCACGCTCTGAGACATCAAGGAAATGTCCTGGACGGATCTGCAAGCTGCCCTGCAGGAACATTACGCTCCCACGGGCACCCCCATCGCCAACTGATTCACCTTCCATCAGAGGAACCAAAGGGAAGGTGAATCCATCAAAGAGTTTGTCGCCGCACTCCGCCAAATCGCAGCCAACTGCGAATTTGACAACGTGGACAACGCGCTGAGGGACTGCATCGTCTTCGGGATGCGGGACGCGGGCCTCCAGAAGAAGTTCTTGAGCAGGAAATGCATCACGCTCAAGGACGTACTCGAGGAGGCCACAGCCGCCGAGACCTCAGAACACGCGGCCGCGGAGATGCTGAAGGCGAGGGGGATCCACAAGATCCACCAGTCAATCCCCGAGTCCTCCGAAGACTCAGCCACAACATCCGAATCAGATGGGGAAATGGCCGTCCGTAAGGTGTCCCAACCATCTCGGCGGGAAAACCCCCAAAATGGCCACCGAGGAGAGCGCTGCGGCAGCTGCAGAGGCGACCACCCCAGGACGGCCTGCCGATGGCGAGACGCAACCTGCCACCATTGTCTGAAGAGGGGACACATCGCTGAGGCATGCCGAGCCTCCGATCCAGCCCCCGAACCGCCCAGACCCAGGAATCGGGAAAACCGCTACGACAACCAGAGGACATCCAAACAGTCCTCGCACCAGGCCAGAAGCGATGGTTACGGTGATTCCTGGAATGGCGCAATGAACCAGATGACCATAGCGCACACCAGCAACAACAGCGCCACCAAATTTCATGAAGCAGGATGGATCTGTGCGCATCTGCGCTGATTATAAGGTTACAATAAATAAGGCGTTGCAGCAGAGCGCATACCCTGTGCCAGTGGTGCAGCACCTCCTGCATTCACTAGGCAAGGGCACAATTTTTGCAAAACTGGACCTGGCCCAGGCTTACCAGCAACTGCCAGTGGACCCAAAAACGGCGGAGGCTCAAACCATTGTCACTCACAGGGGGCCTTTAAGTGCAACCGTCTCCAATTCGGAGTCAGCGCAGCCCCTGGGATTTTTCAATCAATGATGGAACGCCTTCTCCAAGGCGTTCCAGGGGTAGTGCCCTACTTCGATGACGTGTTGATCTCCGGAGACTCAAAGGCACAACTCCTTGAACGACTGAGGCTCGTCCTGCAGCGGTTCAAGGAGAAGGGCTTGAGAGTCAGACGGGATAAATGCATCATCGGGGTCCAGGAGGTCGAGTTCCTGGGCTATCTCATAGATAGCAGTGGCATACACCCCACCAAATCAAAAGTTAAAGCTATCCATGAAGCTCCCAGCCCCAAAAACAAAGCGGAGCTTCAGGCTTTCCTTGGATTGCTTAACTTCTACGCTATATTCCTCCAACAGAAAGCCAGTTGCTGAGCCGCTACATCGCTTGCTGGGGAAAGCGGTTTCCTGGAAGTGGGGCACCAAAGAGGAAACGGCTTTCTGGGCCATCAAGGGACTATTGACGTCCAGCAGCGTCCTCATACAATACAGTGAGACGCTACCCATCCGGCTAACCTGCGACGCATCGCCATATGGGGTCGGGGCGGTCCTCAGCCACGACCTGCCCAATGGCACAGAAGCCCCCATCGTCTACTTCTCAAAGACAATGTCCAGCGCTGAACGTAACTACAGCCAGCTGGACAAGGAGGCGTTGGCAATCGTCGCAGGGGTGAAGCGCTTCCATTAATACCTCTATGGAAGAAGCTTCACCATAGTTACGGACCACAAACCACTCCTGGGCCTCCTCGCTGGCGACAAGCAAACACCCACGTTCATGTCGCCGAGAATGACACGATGGGCCATCTTCCTCGCCGGCTATTCGTACCGACTCGTCCACCAACCGGGAAAGTCCATCACGAATGCCGACGCCCTGAGTAGATGCCCGTCCGCAGACACCGTAGAAGACCCAGCCCCCACCCTCGAACTCCTGCACATTGACCACGACAGCAGCTGCCCAGTCACATCTGCAGACGTGGCCACGCACACAAAGAAAGACCCCACAGTCCGCCAAGTGCAGTCCTGGATCCTGAGAGGGTGGCCAGCGCAGATAAACGGAGAAGAATACAGCCCCTTCAGCCACAAGCAGAAGGAGCTGTCCACGATGAAAGGCTGTCTGCTATGGGGAGACAGGGTGCTGATCCCCGCCGCTCTACAACAGAAGACGCTCGAGACGTTGCACAAGGGACACCCTGGCATCGTCCGCATGAAGGCCCTGGCACGGAGCTACGTCTGGTGGCCGGCACTGGACAAGGACATTGAACAATGGGTCGCCAGATGTGGCCCGTGCCAAGAAGTTCGAGCAGCGCCGCCCCAAGCAGAGCCCACACCATGGGAGACGCCCAGCAGCCCCTGGTCTCGGATCCACATCGACTTCGCGGGTCCGATGCAGGGGCGCCACCTCCTAATTGTGGTTGATGCCTTCTCCAAATGGCTCGAGGTGGTTCCCATGGCATCGACCACATCAGAAGCAACCATTCGCGCCCTCCACCGCCTCTTCGCAACCCATGGGCTTCCGGACGTTTCGGTTTCCGACAACGGTCCCCAACTTACGTCCATGCCCATGGAAGCCTTCCTGGCAGGACTGGGCATCCGCCACGCCCTCTCCGCGCCGTACAGGCCGGCCGGGAACGGCCAAGCTGAACGGATGGTGAGGCTCACCAAGGTGGCGCTCACCAAGATGGCACTGGGTGACTGGCAGGAGCGCATCGACACCTTCCTCCTCACCCAACATATAACGCCACATGCAACCACCAGGAAATGCCCATCAGAGCTGCTGATGGGCAGAAGACTTCGCTCACCCCTGGACAGACTGCACCCCCAATACGACTCGGAGGTGCCCGCAACCGCCAGCCGCCAACTCCGCTGTTTTACCGTGGGAGATCCCGTCTTCGCGCTGATTTTCCATGGCTCACCTAAATGGCTGAAAGGCAAAATCCACAGCGCAACCGGCCCGAAATCCTATCAGGTAGAGCTGGAAGATGAACAGGTCGCAAGACGTCACATCAACCAGCTCCGCAAAAGGTGGAAGGGAGCGGACGGAAACCATCCCGATGAGGTAGGCCTACAACACCCCGAAGAGGTAGGCCTGCCCACCCCCGACGAGGTAGGCCTGCCACACCCCAGCGAGGTAGGCCTACAACACCCCGGGGGAGAGGGCCTGCTGATCCCTGCCCGAACCAGAGACGAGACAGCGCGAGTAGACCGGGGACAACGCCAGAGGGGAACCCTGAAGCACCCCAGGGTAGATGGGAATCAACACCCCGACACCCAAGACCCAGACGCTGACGACAGCAGCCGTGGGGACCAAGGCCCAGACGACCACAGCACCCAACAACACCCCGGCGAGGTCGGATGGCACCAGTCCGAAAGCGAGAGGCAATCACAGAGGAAACCGGTAGACCGGGGCCAACCGAGCGGGGGACATCAACAGCAACCCCGCCAGGTTGGCAACCGACTCACCGGCGAGGGAGACCTCCAGGCATCACAACAGAGGCTCCCCCAACAACAACACGGCCACAACGAAGACCAACCCTGCGAGGAGGGCCTCCGCCACCCCAGCAAGGGAGGCCTGCACCAGCAGGACCGAGACGACCAGCCACAACAAGATCCAAACGGCGAGAGTCGGCGACCGCCACAGCAACGCCCACCCCACAAAGAGGGCCTACGCCACCCCTGCGGAGAAGGCTGCGAGAGTCCTCGACCAACCCAGCAGCGCCAGCCCAGCAGAGAGGGCCTACACCACCCCTGCGAAGGAGGCCTGCAACACCCCGGTGAGGTCGAGACACCTCAACCAACCCAGCAGCGCCAGCACGGCAGAGAGGGCCTACACCACCCCTGCGAAGGAGGCCTGCAACACCCCAGCGAGGTCGAGCCATCGCCAACCCTCACCACCGGCAGCCCCGGGAGTGGACCGGACTCAACCAGGGAACCCCGGGGACTGACCCAGTCACCGCCGTCGGACCTGCACCCGCGACCGGACCCGACTAACCCCGACCCAGTAGGAACCGGAGGGAAACCCAGGGACTTACCGTGGCTCAGGAGTTCCGGACTGGTTGAGAGCAAGGACCCGCGACGGCGTTTCCGCGATCGGAGCAGGGACGGAGAAGACCAGCATCTCCCGCAGGCAGAGGTCAGCGACCCGGCCGGAGGTACGGAAGCACCGCCCGAAACCTCAACGGCCAGATCCAGCCCGGCTCCAGGGAAGGAACCAGGAGCTGCAGGAGCGCCCTCCGACCAGGAGGGCTGCCAGCCAACAAATGGACTGCACAGGTCTATTAGAGCACGCAGACGACCTGCATACTTAAGTGACTTTATTCTTGATGGACAGCTTAAGAACTAGGGGGGAGGAGTGTTGTGTCCTTATAAGGACATCCGCCGGGGATTGGCTAGGAAATCCTCCAGCGGGAGTTTTGAATCCCTGTCAGGGGGCGGTGCAGCTGCCAGAGCGAATATAAGGAGAGCTCCGGCAGCGCAGCGCCAGTTCTGTTCCTGTTAAATAAAACTGTTACATGAACTCCGCTGGTCTCATCTTCATTCCTGCGCCGATCTAACAGTAGCCAACCGCTTTGCTTTTTCCCTCTTTTTCCTCATGGGAGGCTTGTGTGCTGGCACCAGCAGAAGGTGGAGGCAGAGGCATGGGGGAGGCAGAGGCGATCCCAATGCACCAGCCCCTTCATCCCAGTCTCTTGGCTTGCCTGCAGCTGCACCGAACAAGCATGAGCATGGGGCTTGCCTCCCCCATGCTAGTGCTGCTGCACAAGCCTCCCAAGAGCCTCAAGAGGGAAAAAGCAAAGCAGTGGGCTGCAGAGGCGAAGGCAAGCTCTGGGGCGGCAGCGGTGCTCCAGGAGAGAGGGCAGATGTCTTGGGGCTGCACATGCAGTACCGCCACCACCACCTCTCTTGGCCCCAGCGCAGCAGCTGCATCTCCCCCAAGGGCCGGCTGCCCACCTGCTGGCCAGGCCGGGCCAGAAGTGGCATGTCTCCCATCAAGGGCTGGACGTGGGACTGGACCTCGGAAGGCAAGCTAGCTCCTTTCAACGCAGCAGGGCGGCCCCGACATGCTTGCTTGCCTGCCTTCCACGTGGCCTTCCCGGCAGTCCACATGGCCAGCTTGCGAAGGCAGGCAAGTGCCCGGCTGGGCGGGGCCAAGGCCAACCAGGGGTTCACATGCGCTTGCACCCTCTGCGCATGTGCAAAACCTTCTGCACATGCACAGAGGCTCAAAAAACCAGGTTATAATTATAAAAATTATATATAAAAATTATAAAAATTTGAAGGGATAATTGGACAGTGGAGAACTTAGCATTAATTAATGGCACTGAACTTCGAGGAAGGAAAAGATAACTACAATTATTAAATTACTGACACAAAGAAGAGGACAGTGTTTATTGAATATTTTGGAGACATTGAATATATTGGAAAGAAGACAAGAAGTGGTGCCATCTGGTGGAATTGTGGATATATTGAAGGCAAGGGAAATCTGGAGAGAAGGCTGATGTAAGATTGCAACAGACAGGCACGAATGGACAATAAGTGAAAAGAAGATAAGTGTATAGAAATGGATTTAAATGAAATGGTTTGAATGAATTGAATTAAGGTAGAGATATAACAGAATAAGTGAAGTGATTGGAAAATATTATTGTATTGCAAAGAAATATACTTATTTAAATAAGAGTGATAATAGATATTTAGAAAATTGTATAGTTATAAATATTGTGATTATGTAGGAAGTTAGCACCCACACCTCTCCTGGAAGAGTGAAATATTTTGGGGAAATATTAAAAAGAAAGAATATTGTATTTTCCTGGATGAGAAATGGATAAGCATACTTTGAAGCAACTCCCATCTTCCTGCCCCCACCCTTTATCAGTGGGCCATGAAGGCCTGGGCCAGTCTATTCTACATAACAAAGATCTATCTCCTTCAGGCACAGCCATAGTAGGAATTGCCAAATATCCAGCAAGATAGGATTAGCCCTCTACACAATAGTAGCAGAAACTCACCACATGTGACCAGGGAAGCACATGTGACCATCAGCCAGCAAGGCTAGCTAAGGCCCCCACCCCTTGGGAGTCTGACAACCAATCAGAATACTCTTTCTGGGCCCCAGGAAGTTCAAAGCCAGAGAGAGCATAAAACCCGAGAACTCCCTATATTTGCCCCTTTTCTGTTCAGGAACTCAAGCCATGTGATCCTGTTCACCATTAAACCATCTTTCCAAGCAGTCTCCATGTCTCCAGTGTCTTTGTCCCCACTTGGAGCAGAACCTACAAGGATGTTTCTTACAACAATTAGAGTTATAAAAGTGATAAGAATATTATAAAATATAGTATATAAGTGTGAGAGATAAAACAGGAAAATATTGCTGTTAAAGTATAGTAAAGGCAAACTTCAGCTTGAATTCAAATCCTAATACCGTTATATTGGTATATGTTAACATGGAAAAATACTGTACAGGCAATAACTGGTGCAGAATGCAACCACGCGGGGGATTATGGGAGCGAGGGGGCGCTCCCATGTGATGCCTCTCCTGCGTGAGCTGCATTGGCTTCCAGTGGTCTTCCGGGTGCGCTTCAAGGTGTTGGTTACCACCTTTAAAGTGCTCCATGGCATAGGACCTGGGTATTTGCGGGACCGCCTTCTGCCGCCGATAGCCTCCCACCAACCAGTACGCTCCCACAGAGAGAAAACTTTTCTTTTCCATCAAGCAGGGCTGGCGTAACCCCCCCCCCTTTTTAACCTCTTTTAACCTTTTAACCTATTTTAACCTTTTATTTTTAAAGTGTTAATGGGTTTTAGGTTGGGATATTTTTAAATTTCGGGCCAAATTTGTGTAATTGTTTTAATAATTTTTAGATTTTGTATGGGTATATTTTTATTCTTAGCTGTTCACCGCCCTGAGTCCAGCAGGAGAAGGGCGGTATATAAATTGAATAAAATAAATAAATAAATAAATAAATAAATAAATAAATAAATAAATAAGTCAAGCACAGCGACAATAACTAAAACAGGCAAAAAAGCAGCCACAAACATTACACCAACAAACTCTCCCGCAAGCTAAAGATCGATAGTGACCACGATAGGGAAAGAAAAAACAGAACAGCCAATGAGCTCGCAAAGTATGCAGATAGCATTGCAATTGATACAGGAAACAATGATGAAGACTCAGGAGGCTATAGCAGATAACCACGAGGAGACGAGAGTACACCACAAAGAAATTAAAGATGAAATTGGGGAAATGGAAAGTGAGATAAAAAACATGAATGATAAGATAGGGAACATACAACAATGGGAGAAAATGAACAGAGAATTCAAAAAGTGGAAACAAAAATTGACCAGATTGATAATCAAATGGAAATGTGGAAACAGAAATCTATGCAAATAAATAGAGAGCTGGCCAAAAATAGATTGTATTTTTGGAAATGGAGAAAGTTTCTTATTTCCTTAGATTTCAAAATATTGTTGAAGAGAAAGAAGAGGATTTAGGAGAGAAAATGGCAGAAATCGTGGTGGAGATATTAGGAAAAGAGAAACAGGAAATAAGACGAGACATTGATGAAATTTATTGAGTATACACAAGCTACTCACGAAGGCATAGGATGGCGAGGGAGGTACACATTCAATTCACAAAACGAACAATAGGAGACAAAGTGTATAAGAGGACAAGAGAGGAAATGTTAACTTATACAGGTAAAGAAATCATAGTATTGAAACAGGTACCATGAAGAATAAGAGATCAAAGACGCCAATTTTTATCAACTCAACTAATTAAATATAAAGTAATGTATCGATGGTTGATACCTGAGGGTTTACTTATGATATGGCAAGAGAAAAAGTATAGGATTGATACACTGGAGAAAGCAAAGGAATTTTATGAACCATTTCATGCAGGGGGATGACCAAGGGAGCTGTTGTGACCCAGGCCCAAGTAAGTAGTAGGAAAAATCAGTCAGTGAAAAAACAAACTTTATTCGAACAGCTGAGAATTACTTCATTCCCAGCGTTGTTCAACTAAATTAAAGCAAATTCCTCCCAACACAAATTCTTCAGTCCTATCACAAACCTTAGTCCAATTAGGCAAACTGCCAAAGGCCTTTCTTGGCAAACGTTCAGAAGTCACAGATACAAAAATAAATACAAGACATAGACGAAGAAGAAGATGAAGCTACCAACGTTTATTTATTATTTATGTATTAGTTCAATTTATATGCCGCCCTTCTCCGGAGACTCAGGGCGGCTTACAATGTGTTAAGCAATAGCCTTCATACTTTTGTATATACCTGCTTAGTAGGGCTTTGCCCCCCCCCCCAAAAGCGGTGTTCTTTTTTTATACAAAGTCAGCTTATTGCCCCCACAATCCGGGTCCTCATTTTACCTACCTCGGAAGGATGGAAGGTTGAGTCAACCTTGAGCCTGGTGAGATTCAAACTTGCAGTAATTGCAGGCAGCTGGTGCTACTTAACAGCACTTTAGTCTGCTGCGCCACCAAGGAAAACGTTTTTCGGCAAAGCCCAAAAGCTGTTGCTGGTCTGTTTTAAGCCTTATTGGAGGGGCCAATCATCTCTTGGCCCTACTCCCGAGTTATCCTCTTTGATTGAGCTGCTCTTGCCTTCTGGCAGCTCTTCTCATGTGTGCATTAGGAACAGGCTCCTCCTGTTCCTCTGCCTCACTCCTATCAGTCTATGGAGGCTCTGGAGTCCGCATCTCACTCCCCGATGTCCCTGGCCCCATCTCTGCCTCTGACTCAGAGCCCTCACCCGGGCCTTCCCCAGCCTCCAGGACTGGCCCATGTTCTTCCTCAGCCTTATCGCTGTCCGACTCAGCTGCCAGCTCCGCAGGCTGCTGGCGGACCACAACAGGAGCAGGGAAAAATTAGAGACTAGAAGCCAGGAGGAAGGGAAATTGGAAGACGTAGAAACAGAGAAAGACTTACAAAAGAAACAAGAAAAAGAAAGGGTAGAAAGAGAAGGAGCAAAAGGAAGGGTAGTAAGAGAGACTAGAAACACAAGAAGACAGATCAAGTAGAAGATGGGAGATGCAATTAAGCTTTTCTCGGTAAATATTAATGGACTGACTATCCCAAAGAAAAGGACACTAACATTTAATAAATTAAGAAAATTGGAAGCTGAAGTGATATGCCTCCAAGAGGTTCATATACAAAAAGGATATAGAAAACTATTAGAAAATAGAAAATTAGGAATATTATACACAACTTTAGCAGATAAAAAGAAAGGAGGTATTGCCATATATGTCAAGGAAAAAATAAAATCAAACTTAAGATACACAGACGATGAAGGTAGAATTTTGGTGGTGGAATTGTAGATAGAAACAAATGCTACTCATAGTAATTTATGCACCAAATAAAAATCAACAAGAATTCTTTAAAAAGGTACATAAAAGATTACTGAACTTGGATTATGAAAGGATTTGTATGATTGGGATTTTAATTCTGTAGTGGAAGTCGAGAGATTACAAAAGTATTTAAAAAAATAAAAAGAAGAAAAGTATATTACCAAGAGCCTTTTTTGATATAGTATCTGAGTTCAATCTGCGAGGTATATGGAGAGAGACACATAGAATATATAAACAATATACATTTTATTCATACCCATCAATCGTGGTCCAGGATCGATATGGCCTGAACAACAGGAGAAATTCAAAATGAAATAGAAGAAGTTGAAATAGGAGTAAATGATTGGGCTGATCACAATCCAATTGTGGGACACCACAAAAGCTTAAATAAGGGGATTGACCATTGCATACAATTCTAAGAAAAATAAAGAAAAGTGAGTGCAATTAGAAGACTTGCAGGAAGAATTAAAAATTTGAATGTGAAGTACAAAAGGACCCACTAAATAAAAAGATAAAGGAAAAATCGAACATTATGAAACATAAGATTAATTTGATAACACAAAAAGAAATAGCACAGAAAATTAGGATAGCGAAACAAAATTATTTTGAGAATGCGAATAAAACAGGCCGATGGCTAGCATATCAATTAAGAAAAGAAAAAGGAAGGAGAACAATACAACAGCTACAAGATGAAAATGGTATAATACAGTGTAGGAGAGAAGAAAAAAAGGAAATAATACAAAATTTCTTTGCAAAGCTTTACAAGCAGGAAGACATAGCAGACGGGAAAGTTAAACAATATATAGAAGCGGCCAAAATGAATAAAATTTCTGAAGAACAAAAGAAATGTTAAACAGGCCAATAACAACAAATGAATTTGAAATAGCCTTGAAAAAACAAAAGAACAATAAAGTACCAGGCCCGGATGGGATTCCGATTGAGCTATATAAAAACACACAAGAGGTACTACAATGGATAATGTTGGAGACTTATAAGGAGGCAATAGAAGTAGTAAAAATTCCGGCAACCTGGACAGAGGCAATCATTACTCTTATACCCAAAGAAGGCACTGATATACAACAAATCCAAAACTATAGGCCAATTTCCTTGCTAAACACAGATTATAAAACATTTGCAACAATAATAGCGGAGAGATTAAATTTTTTTTGAATAATTATATACATTCGGACCAAAACGGTTTTCTGATGGGGCGGCATATTAAAAATAACATGAGGATAGTAATGAACGTTCTTGAATATTATGAAAGTCATCCAGAAAAGCAAGCTGCTCTGGTTTTCCTTGATGCCCAAAAGGCTTTTGACAATTTGAATTGGAACTGTCAACTTGCAAAGCTTTCAAGTTGCCATGAGCAGGAGGGAGGGAGAATTGATAGAGCTGATTGATTTCCCTAACTGAAGCTACATTCCATAGGTGCTTTCTTACCGCATGTCAGGAATCCGGTTTCATTCTCAAAATAAAGTGTATTTCCAGTCAACAGATCTTTCTAGGACATTTCTCTTTATTGAGCAATGCATAGTTCCCCAACATACTCGAAGTCAGCAATGAACTTTCACCCCCGATACCCTCCTTTTCCTTTTTCCCATTCTCTGCTCCCCATTGGCTGTCTTCCAAATCATTCTTCTGTTACTCTGCCACCTCAGTTCACAGGAATGTTGCCCCCCCATACATCTCCCAGGAAACCAACTCTCAGAGAGACTTAACTAGGTGAAATGTCAAGTCTCTCTCTCTCTTCTATGTCAGCCCTGGAATGCTGACATCCGGCCCCTCTCCCTCCATTCTCACAGCGAGGCCTGTGCAAGATAAACAGCAAGGTTAGTAGTGTTACCCCGTCCGAGGGTGTGTCCCACCCCCTCCCGCCTTGCCTGGGTGATCTGCATGGAACTTAGCTATGAGCCGGTCAGCTTGGATGTTGGTGTTCTTCACCCAGGAAGCTTCTGACAAGAGGTAACCCTTCCACTTAACTAGGTATGCCACCTCAAATCGAGGATTTTCTGCACTTCATAGTGAGTCTGGCCTCCAATGATCAAGGGTCCTGGGGGGTCACGAGGTACCGGCCTTAAATTCGACCCCACCACATGCTTCAGGAGGCTACTGTGAAAAACCGGGTGTATCTTTCCTAGTAACCAGGGCAACTGTAGTTGTACTGTAACTGGGTTTATTATCTTAACTATGGGAACAGGGCCTATAAATTTAGGGCTAAGTTTCCTGGTTGGGAGTCTGAGTCTCAAATACTTGGTGGAGAGGTAGACCTTTTCTCCTACTCGAAAAGGTCTTTGGGAGGCTCGGTGCTTATCTGCTTGTTTCTTGTAAGCCCGTGTCGCCTTGTCTAATGCCTTCTTGACGTTCTCCCAGGATTCTCTCAGCATCGCCATCCAATCATTCAAGCTGACTGAAGAAGGGGGTTCCCTTGGGTACTCTGGCATGGGGACGAAGTCCATACCGTTCACTACCTTGAACGGGGTTAGTCCTGTACTACCGTGGACAGCATTGTTGTACACGACCTCCGCAAAAGATAGGAGGTCCGCCCAATTTGACTGTTGGTAGTCGACGTAGCATCTCAGGTACTGCTCTATCATCACATTCAGTCTCTCCGCCCCCCCCCCCCCCCATTAGTGCTCGGGTGAAACGCTGAGCTGAGACCTTGGGATGATCCTATGGATCGTAGGAATTCCCTTCAAAATTTTGCTGTGAACTGGACACCTCGGTCGGAGATGATTCTTCTGGGTACACCGTGCAGGCGGTAGAAGTGTTTCACAAACAGCCTGGCCAATTGGCGGGCTGAGGGTAGCCCGCTATAGGGTATGAAATGTGCTTGTTTAGAGAATAAGTCTATTACAGTCCAAATCACTGTGTTTCCGCTGCTCCTCGGCAGTTCCACGATAAAGTCCATTGCAATCTCCTCCCATGGTCTTGTCGGTTCAGCTACTGATTGCAGCAACCCGGGAAGTCTTCCTGGTCGGGTTTTCATCATGGCACAGATGGTGCAACTTTTCACATAGCTGTCCACGTCTTTCCTCATGTGAGGCCACCAAAATTGTCTTCGCACTAAATGCAGAGTCTTTAGGAAACCAAAATGGCCCACTGATTTAACATCATGGCTCCTCTTGAGGACCAGAGTGCGTAAAGTCTCTGGGACATAGAGTTTTGTGCCTTTCCATGCTAGGTCGTCCCTTTTCATCATGAAATGCTGATTGTCTCGGAACCAGGGGTCCGTCAATGTCTCCGCTCTGAGCCTTGTCATCAGGTCACTTGCTGGTTGGCCCTGCTGGTCGCGGCGCTGCCGTCTGGTGATTACCTGTCCCACCCCTTGGACGGAGGGGATGATGGCATTCACCACCTGCTCTCGCTCACTGTTGTATTGGGGCATTCGGGAGAGGGCATCAGCCAGAAAGTTTTTTCCTCCTGGGATGTGCTTCAGCTCGAAGTCGAAACAATTGAAATATTGGGCCCACCGGACCTGCCTGGGTGATAACTTCCACGGGGTCCGGAGGGCTTCCAGGCTCTTATGATCAGTCCAAACTTCGAATGGTTTCTGGCCTCCTCCTAGCAGGTGTCGCCAGGTCAATAGTGCCCACCTCACCGCGAATGCTTCTTTCTCCCACGCCGCCCAGCGTCTCTCTGGGTCAGTGAGTTTGCGGGACATGTAGGCACAAGGCTATAGGTTCCCTTGGTTGTTCCTTTGGAGTAGGACGGCCCCCACCGCCACATCACTAGCATCCGCTTGTATGACAAAGGGTTGGTCAGGGTCAGGGTGCTTCAGGACTGGTTCTTTTGCAAACATTTCCTTTAGTGTTTCGAATGCTTGTTGGCAGGCCGGACCCCATTGTAGAGGTTGTCCTGGGCGGGGTTTTGTTGTTGGACTCCCTGTTTTTAGGAGGTCTGTGAGAGGTTTGGCAATCCTTGCAAAAGAGGAGATAAATTGTCGGTAAAAGTTCACGAACCCCAGGAAGCTTTGTAGTTGTCTGCGGGTGCGAGGGGGCTGCCAGTCTAAGACTGATTGTACTTTGGCTGGGTCCATTTCTATCCCCTCATTGGACACTCGGTAGCCCAAGTAGTCCAGCCGTGACTGGTGGAACTCACATTTCGATAGTTTGACATAAAGGTTTGCCTTCAGCAGTTTTTCAAGCACTTGGCGGACGAGGGGTATGTGTTTGTCTACGGTTTCCGTGTAAATGAAATGTCATCCAGGTAGACGAGGACCCCCTTATAAAGGTGGTCGTGCAGAACCTCATTTATAAGTTGCATGAATACCGCCGGTGCCCCCTGTAGTCCAAAAGGCATCACTTTAAATTGGAAGCTTCCTAGGGGGCAGTTGAATGCTGTCTTCCACTCATCTCCTTCCCTGATGCGTATCCGGTAGTAGGCTTCGCGGAGGTTTAGTTTGGTGAAAACCTTTCCTTTGGCCAGGTGGGCTAGGATGTCTTTCATGAGGGGAAGGGGATATAAATTGCGTACGCAGACTCTGTTGATACCTCGGAAGTCAACCACTAGGCGCATGGAGCCGTCTTTCTTCTTTCTCAAAAAGACTGGTGCCGCTATCCGCGGTTTGGCTGGCTCAATGAAGCCCCTTTGTAAGTGTTGTGGCCCCGTCTGCTGAGCCTATTCCATTGGAGGAAGGAAGCTCTGAGCAGGAGGAAGAGGAGCCAGCCAGATCTCCCAGCCCCCCCCCCCTCTGGCACCATCTCAGGTGCCAGCTGAAAGAGAGCCAAGTAGTGGGGAAACAGGTGTCTCAGATGAGAGTGAGGGAGAGACGTCATTCCTGGACGCACGCCAAAGAAGGCGAGAGAAAAGATTACTGCAGCTGCGGTGACGTATGAGGAAATAGACCTGAGTCACTGGATTGGAGTCACAGGATCAATGAGTCACTGGACCACACCTACAGCCTCCTATATAAGACAGGACGGTGGGCCAGGATCTTTGTGACGAACAAACAAAACAACATAGCAACCTCGTAGTCTTGGAAGCTAAATGAACGGCAAAGCTACGTAGGTGATTTTCTGTTTGTGTAAATTAATAAAGGCCTTGGCAGACGGTGTGCATATCGCTGCCAAGTTTGAGATAAGAACTGTGGATTGTGCCAAGTGATTCTTAACCCTCGACTGGCTGTGTTTTTGTGGGTCTCTGAAGGAGGGGACAGATCAGTAGGTTAGTGTCTATGTATTTTCACATTTCTTGCGTTTCCTGGGGCGTCATGACATATAACTTAGGTTTTGGTAGTTTCGCCCCAGGGATGATTTTGATGGCGCAACCGGTTTCGCGGTGGGGTGGTAGTACATCACACTTGGTCTCGCTAAATACTTCTGCAAGGTCTTGATATTCCTTTGGGATCTGTTTTGTGTCATGGGTGCTATTGGATGTGGCCGCCAGTTGTTTTGCAGTACTCTTAACGAGGGGCGCTTGGGTTGGAGGTGTTTTTTGTCCCTATGGTGGGAGGAGTTGGACCTTCTGTGTGGGAGGCGTCTTTTCTGGTTGGGGCGGAAGGGGGTGGGGCCCCCTTGCTATTCTCAGTCTGCAGTTCCCCTCCTGCCACCAGATAGTTGGGCCCCACTTGTCCAGCCAGAAGAGTCCCAGTATAACTGGGTTAGTCATCTTGGGGGCTATTATAAAACGAATCATTTCCCAGTGATCTGCTAGCTCCAACTTCACTGGCTTGGTTAAGTGATTGGCGTGAGCCCTGCCTACTAGGGATCCATCAACTTTCTCAAATCGGATTGGGTGGCTGAGCTTTTTTGCTCGGATTCCCAGTTTTAGGACTGTGGGTAGGCTGATCAGGCACCTCGTGCAGCCTGAATCTACTAGGGCATGGAAAATCCCTTGGGTCCCTGTTTTTGGGGCCGTTAGGCGTATGGGGAAGAGAAAAGGGTGGATGGGTCCACTCACCATTGGGTCGTCTTCACCATTGTCATCGTTGTCATACGGTTTGGGAGGCTGATTCACATCATCTGGGTTCTCCCTTGCTTCCGTCAGATGGGTGAAGACTTCTGTCCCCGAGGGAAGTTTTCGTGGTGGGTTGGGGGTGCGCCTGGGTCCTCATTCCGGTCGTGCCTTGGCCGGTGACTCTGGTCTCGGCCCCAGGGTTCCACATGCCACTGCCAAGTGGCCAATTCCCCCACATCTGTAGCACCTCAGCAGACTCCAGGGTGCGGATGGCCTGTGGGTGGCTCGTGGAGCTGTAGTTTCTGGTCTGGTAGATGGTTCCTGGTCCGGCTGGGCTCTCTCCTTTGCCTGTGGTTGCTTTAGCATGTCGTTAGCATGTAGCCCTCTCTCGATTTGCGTCGCTATCCGGAACCAGTCGGAAAGTCGGTTCGGGATATCTCGATAAGCTGTCACTTGGGCGATTCGCTTATCTAAGCTTGTTCTGAAGAAGTATACTAGCAGTCGTTCTGGCAAAGGGGGTAAAGTCCCAACGACTCTCCTGAACTCACGGATATGCTCTTGGATGGGCCTCCCCTTCTGCATTAGGTTCCTGAGCTCGTCTTCTACATAGGGATCCTCCCGTTTCTTTGAAACGGGCCCGCAGCAGTTGTAAGAAGCCATCTGCATCTTGCAGTTGGGGGGCCCTGTTTTTGTACAGGGCCGCTGACCAGCTCCTTGCTTCTCCCTCCAGACCCTCTGCAATGGCACTGACTAGGGCCCTGGGAAAAGGGTAGAGGTGTCCGTAGCGCTCAATATAAATCTCAGCTGCGTCGAGGAATTGCGCTAGCTGGTCTGGATCCCCATCGAATTTTCCTCTGAATCGCGGTGGTTCCGCCCTGGGTGCCATCTCCTCCCATCGCGGGGGTCTGTGAGCCTGCCCATGACGCCGCTGGAATTCTTCCTCATTTCTCATTCAGGGGCGGGGGGGGTGGTGGTGGTGGTGGTGGTGGTGATGTTCTGGTATGGCTGGTGTACTTAGTGGGAATGGAGGGATCCCATGGATGCCTCTTGGGGCTTTGTTCCCTTCTGGCGTGGAATGGGGGAGGGCTATGCTGCCGTCTATGGTGACTTAGTTCAGCAGGTTTGGCTGCCCTCCCACTCTCCTTAGGCCTGCAGGATGGTCCCTCCCCCAGTTGGACAGCCCGGTCAAACTTTGAAGCTTTCTGCTGTCTGGCTTGCTGCCAGTCCCACAGCCAATCTACCCTCGCCAGTTCATTTAGGGGCTCTCTTCCCTTACCTTTCCCATCCGGAAAAGGGAATTCAACTTCTGCAGACTTTGGCAAAGCCCACCAAGGTTCAGCTTTCTTTTTCTTGGCTTGCAGCTTTGCTGGAGGAGGTGGGGGTTGAGGCTCCCTTACATTTGAGCTTGGCTCCAGTTCCATTGCCTGAAGTAAACTTTCAGTGGAGAGTTGGCTCTCAGCCATGGTTTCCGGGCTGGGAT
Source organism: Coluber constrictor foxii (assembly GCA_038048745.1). Lineage (NCBI taxonomy): Eukaryota > Metazoa > Chordata > Lepidosauria > Squamata > Colubridae > Coluber > Coluber constrictor. The sequence goes on from CM075961.1 coordinate 9,368,534, forward strand.
GTCACTGGGTCCAGATTTCTGGCAGAGAACTGGAGCTCTGGAGTTCTGCCAGTTTGGCTCGAGAAAGGGAAATAAAATGATTGCTGACTTTCTGTCAGGAATCCGGTTTCATTCTCAAAATAAAGTGTATTTCCAGTCAACAGATCTTTCTAGGAAATTTCTCTTTACTGAGCAATGCATGGTTCCCCAACATACTCGAAGTCAGCAATGAACTTTCACCCCCGATACCCTCCTTTTCCTTTTCCCCATTCTCTGTTCCCCATTGGCTGTCTTCCAAATCATTCTTCCGTTACTCTGCCACCTCAGTTCACAGGAATTTCGCCTCCCCATACATCTCCCAGGAAACCAACTCTCAGAGAGACTTAACTAGGTGAAATGTCACGTCTCTCTCTCTTCTATGTCAGCCCTGGAATGCTGACACCAGAATCAGTAGGAAGGTATTGGATTTCACAGCCAGCCAAAGTGGTTAATTGGAGAATGTGATTTATGACATGGCCAGGGAGGAGGGGAGAGACAGGGTCATAGGGGAACATAAATCTATGTGGGATTAGTTCTAACTGCATCCGAATATTGGCGAAAAGTTGTTCCTAATAAATGACTATTTCTTTTGAAGTTTGGCTCATGGCTCATGAATTAATTAGGGCATCTTTCAGAAACTTCACAGGAACTTTATTACAAATCAATTAAATTATATGGAATTGGGGGAAAGATTTGAAAAAATGGTGGGAAAAATATATTCCAAACAAACAGCCAGAGTAGTTATAAATGAGGGGTTGACAGATAAAATTGATATAACAAAAGGGGTTAGGCAAGGGTGTCCTCTTTCTCCTCTTCTATTTATTTTATCACTTGAAACCCTTCTAACAAAAATCAGAGAAGATCAGGAAATAAGGGGATTAAAAATTAGGAAGGAAGAATATAAGACTCAAGCATTTGCCGATGGCATGGTATTTATTTTGGAAGATCCATTAGAAACTGGTTCTAAATTGATACAAAAGTCAGAAGAATTTCGTGAGGTAGCAGGACTCAAAATTAATAAGGATAAATCTAAATAACAAAAAATCTTACAAAGGGTCAGGAAAAGGAATTGGAGGACAAAATAAAAATGAAGACAACTAAGAAAATAAAATATCTTGGAATTTGGCTTACAGCAAAATGTTCCTCAATTAAGGAGGACAACTACTATAAATTGATACATCAAATAAAAAAAGACCTAGGAAATTGGGAAAAATTAAAAATTTCATTTTTAGGGAGGACCGCAATGGTGAAAATGAATATACTGCCAAGAATTTTATTGCTGTTCCAGGTGATACCATTAAAACTAGGGAAAACATTCTTTTAAGAATTAAATAAATTAATTTCTAATTTTATATGCAAGGGAAAAAGCCCAGGATTAAAGCAAAACTTTTGCAAGACACAAAGGATAGAGGAGGACTGGGGTTACCAGAATGAGAAATTTATCACCAAGCTGTAAGTATAGCATGGTTAAAAGATTGGATGGAGCTGAAAACTAACAGTGTTAACAATAGAAGGCCTGTCAGCCTCCAGTGCTGACATAGTAAAGAGGGGGTTAAATTCCTGTGGGATTAGTAAGAGAGACTGCCGTAGAATGATTTAGATAATGACCAATAGGATAAGGAAGCAAGCCAGGAAAGGGAGGGATTATGGAACAGAGGTCATTTCCTGACTGCATATGAGTCCGTGAAGACGTTGTTCTAACAAATACAAGTTTTTTTTTTCTTTATTATCAAAATGTGAGAGGCATCTTATTTCTTCAGACAGCTCTAGCTTGGACAGACAGTCAGGAAAATGTTTTTTAAAACAAAAAGAAATGCTGTCACGCTAGAGTTGTCTGAACGAAATTTATCGATTTTCATGGAGACTTCCGGTGGCGCCTCCGTTGTTGTCGGCGGTCGCTCCATGACCGCTGGCCTCGCCACGCATAAAAGAGCCGCCTCACAGCTGGCAGGCGGCTCGAAAACCCCGCTCTTCGATCGGAAGAGCGGGTAGAGCTACTGGGGGTGTGGTAGAGCCCCCTGAATTGCCCCCAGGACTTTTTTCTTGTCCTGGAGAGGGCTCAGAGTGATGGCTCCCTATTCACCCCCAGAGAAGCTCCGCGCAGCGAGGGATCTCTGCTGCTTGCAGCAGCGGAGCCAGACATCGTGAGCAACACCACAAGATTGACTGAAACTTAAACAAGCTGATGAAACATGGACTAATCAAAAAGGGAAAGGAAAAAGGGAAAGGAAAAATGCAAGTATTGTTTTTTATTAATTTTTTAGAAAAAAAAAGAGAGACTGGAGAAATTGTCTTGAAAATGGTGACTGGCTTTGCTCAGAGAATGCTTGAGAAAATGGAGAGTGGAAAGTGAAAGTCAGAGCTTAGCCAGCGCCGAAGTACTTTAAAAGAAACATTCTAGCAGGGAAAAGAAACAAAATTGAATTAAACAGAACTTCTCTGTTTTTTTTGAAAAAAGTTAAAACTTTTTTTTAGAAGTATGACTCCTAAACAAAAATCAAGGGGGGGCTCCCTTACAAGTCAGACAAAGGAAAAAGCAGAAATGACTCAAATGCACTTGCAGGGAACTGCAAATGAGGACTTAAAAGATTTTATAACTAGGTCTTTAGGAAGTGTTGCTGAGAAGATAAATGTCAGCTTCTCAGTGCTGACATAGTAAAGAGGGGGTTAAATTCCTGTGAGATTATTAAGAGAGAGTGCCGTAGAGTGATTTAGATAATGACCAATAGGATAAGGAAGCAAGCTAGGAAAGGGAGGGATGATGGAGCAGAGGTCATTTCCTGGCTGCATATGAGTCCGTGAAGACGTTGTTCTAACAAATAAAAGTTTTTTTTTCTTTATTATCAAAATGTGAGTGGCATCTAAATTTCGTTCAGACAACTCTAGCGTGACAGACAGCCAGGAAAATATAACATCTTCCTGTTTTTTAAAACAAAAAGAAATGCTCTCTTCAGAAGCTTTTCTTCTAAAAATATTTATCCATTCCTGAGCTACTGCCGACGTTGGCAGACCTTCAGATGTCTCCGAAAATAAACAAACCTTATCAGAAGCCATGAAAAAAAAAAGCCATCTCCACCGGAGGTTTGCCTCAGAAAAGGAAAAAATTATGATGCCTTTTTGCTGGACTCCAATCAAGTGGCAGGTAAGGGGGGAAGTTTCTATGGCTCTCCAAATGGCAGCATAGCCCCCCCCCCCCCCCACACACACAAGGAAAAAAAAATGAGAGAAGAAAGCTCCAAAATGCACTCAGGGCTTCCCTCCCTGCTCAGCAAGCGACCCGGCCCAGCCACGGCATCACTCCCCTGCACCCAAATGGGAGATGATGAAGAAGCCCAAGGGCACCGTGGGCAGGCTCACAGACCCCCGCAATGGGAGGAGAGGCCACTGAGGCTGGAACCACCCCGATTCAGAGGGAAATTTGATGGGGATCCGGACCTGCTAGCTCAATTTCTCGATGCAGCTGAGATTTACATCGAGCGCTACGCACACCTTTCCCCTTTCCCCAGGGCCCTGGTCAGTGCCATCGCAGAAGGTCTGGAGGGAGAAGCAAGGAGCTGGTCAGCAGCCCAGTACAAATACAGGGCCCCCCAACTGCAAGATGCAGATGGTTTCTTACAACTGCTGCAAGCCCGCTTCGAAGAAACAGGGGACAATCCCTATGTAGAAGATGAGCTCAGGCACCTAATGCAGAGGGGGAAGCCTGTCCAAGAACATATCCGTGAGTTCAGGAAAGTTGTTGGGACTTTACCTCCTTTGCCTGAACGACTGCTAGTATACTTCTTTAGAACAAGCTTAGATAAGCAAATCGCCCAAGTGACTGCTTATCGAGATATTCCGAACCGACTGTCTGACTGGTTCCGGATAGCGACGCAAGTTGAAAGAGGGCTACGTGCCAACAACATGCTAAAACAACCACAGGCAAAGGAGAAAACCCAGCTGGACCAGGAACCGTCGATCAGACCAGAAACTACAGCATCACGGGCCACCCAGAGGCCATCCACCCCACGGAGTCCACTGAGGTGCTACAGGTGTGGGGGAGTTGGGCATTTGGCAGCAGCGTGTGGAACCCCGGGGCCAAAAACAGGGCCCCCGGCCAAGGTACGACTGGAACGAGGACCCGAGCACACCACCAAGGCACCATTAAGACTTTCCTCGACTGCAGAAGTTCTTGCCCATCTGACTGAAAATAGGGGGAGCTCCGACGATGCGAATCGACCCCCTGAACTGTATGAGGGCGATGACGATGGTGAAAACGACCCAATGGTGAGCGCACCCATCCACCCTTTTCTTTTCCCCATATGCCTAACAGCCCCAAAAACAGGTACCCAAGGGACTTTTCAAGCCTTAGTAGATTCGGGTTGCACGAGGTGCCTGATTAACCTACCCACAGTCCTAAAACTGGGGATCCGGGCTAAAAGGCTCAGCCACCCAATCTGTTTTCAGCAAGTTGATGGATCCCTACTAGGGGGGGCGGATGCCACACATTTGACCGAGCCGGTGAAGCTGGAGCTAGCGGATCACTGGGAAATGATTCGGTTCATAATAGCCCCCAAGATGACCAACCCAGTCATACTGGGACTCTCCTGGCTGGACAAGTGGGGCCTCACCATCTGGTGGCAAGAAGGGACCCGCAGACTGAGGATAGCAAGGGGACCCCACCCCCTGCCACCACAACCAGAGAAAACGGCCCCTCCTCCCACCCAGGGGGTCCAACCCCTCCCTCTAGAGGGACAAAAGACGCCTCCAACACAGGTGCCCAACCCGCCCTGTAAAGGGACAACAGAGCAACTGGCGGCCACCTCCAGCACCTCCCACGGCCAGAACCAGATCCCAAAAGAGTACCAAGACTTGGCAGAAGTATTTAGCGAGACTGAGTGTGATGTACTACCACCCCACCGCGACGCCGATTGCGCTATCGAAATCATCCCTGGTTCGAAACTACCAAAACCTAAATTGTATACCATGACACCCCGTGAAATGCAAGAACTGCGAAAGTACATAGACAAGAACCTACAAAGGGGTTTTATCGAACCAGCCAAACCACGGGTAGCGGCACCAGTTTTCTTCAGGGAGAAGAAAGATGGCTCCATGCGTCTGGTGGTCGATTTTCGCGGGATAAACTGTGTCTCCATGCACAATTTATACCCCCTCCCCCTCATGAAAGACATGCTAGCTCACTTGGCCAAAGGGAAGGTTTTTACCAAACTAGACCTTTGTGAAGCCTACTACCGCATACGCATCAAGGAAGGAGACGAGTGGAAGACAGCATTTAACTGCCCCCTAGGAAGTTTTCAATTGAAAGTGATGCCTTTCGGACTACAGGGAGCACCGGCGGTGTTCATGCAACTGATAAATGAAGTTTTACATGATCACCTTAATAAGGGGGTCCTCGTCTACCTGGACGACATTCTCATTTACACAGAAACCATAGACGAACACATACCCCTCGTCCGCCAGGTGCTCGAAAAACTGCTGAAAGCGAACCTGTATGTCAAACTGTTGAAATGCGAGTTCCACCAGTCACGGCTAGACTACTTAGGCTACCGAGTGTCCAATGAGGGGATAGAAATGGACCCAGCCAAAGTACAATCGGTCCTTGACTGGCGCCCCCCACGCACCCGCAGACAACTGCAAAGCTTCTTGGGGTTCGCGAACTTCTACAGACAATTTATCCCCTCTTTTGCAAAAATTGCCAAACCTCTAACCGACCTCTTAAAAACAGGGAGTCCAGCAACAAAACCTCGCCCAGGACAGCCTCTACAGTGGAGCCCGGCCTGCCTACAAGCCTTCGAAACACTAAAAGAAATGTTTGCAAAAGAACCAGTCTTGAAACATCCTGACCCCAACCAGTCTTTCGTCATCCAAACAGATGCCAGCGACGTGGCAGTGGGAGCGGTTCTACTCCAAAAGAACAGCCAAGGGAACCTTCAGCCCTGTGCTTACACTTCCCGCAAATTCACCGACACAGAGAGACGCTGGGCAGCATGGGAAAAGGAAGCGTTTGCAGTGAGGTGGGCGCTGTTGACCTGGCGACATCTGCTAGAAGGAAACTAGACACCGTTCGAGGTTTGGACTGACCATAAAAACCTGGAGGCCCTTAGGACCCCGCGGAAATTATCACCCAGACAAGTCCGATGGGCCCAATACTTCAATTGGTTCAACTTCGAGCTGAAACACATCCCAGGGGGGAAGAATTTTCTGGCCGATGCCCTCTCCCGAATGCCCCAGTACAACAGTGAACGGGAGCAGGTGGTGAATGCCATCATCCCCTCGCCTCAAGGAGTGGGTCAAGTAACCACTAGACGCCAGCATTGCGACCAGCAGGGCCAACCAGCGGGTGACCTGACGACACGGCTCAAAACAGAGACATTGGCGGACCCCTGGTTCCGAGACAATCAGCATCTTTTGACAAGGAGGAATGACGTAGCATGGAAAGGGACGAAACTTTACGTCCCAGAAACTCTATGCACCCTAGTCCTCAAAAGGAGCCACGACGTTAGACCAGCAGGCCATTTCGGTTTTCTAAAGACTCTGCACTTAGTACGAAGACAATTTTGGTGGCCTCACATGAGGAAAGACATGGACAGCTATGTGAAGAGCTGCACCATCTGTGCCACGATGAAAACCCGACCAGGAAAACCTCCTGGGTTACTGCAGCCAGTAGCTGAACCGACAAGACCATGGGAGGAGATTGCAATGGACTTTATAGTAGAGCTGCCGAAGAGTGGCAGAAACACAGTGATCTGGACCGTAATAGACTTATTCTCCAAACAGGCACATTTCATACCCTGTAGTGGGCTACCCTCAGCCCGCCAATTGGCCAAGCTGTTTGTGAAACACATCTACCGCTTGCATGGAGTACCCAGAAGAATCATCTCCGACCGAGGTGTCCAGTTCACAGCAAAATTTTGGAGGGAATTCCTACGATCCATAGGATCATCCCAAGGTCTCAGCTCAGCATTTCACCCGAGCAGCAATGGCGGGGCGGAGAGACTGAATGCCATGGTAGAGCAGTACTTGAGGTGCTATGTAGACTACCAACAGTCGAACTGGGCGGACCTCCTATCTTTTGCGGAGGTCGCGTACAACAATGCTGTCCACAGTAGTACAGGACTAACCCCATTCAAGGTAGTGAGCGGTATGGATTTTGTCCCCATGCCAGAATATCCCAGGGAACCCCCTTCTTCAGTCAGTTTGAACGATTGGATGGCGATGCTAAGAGAATCCTGGGAGAACGTCAAAAAGGCATTAGAGAAGGCAGCACAGGCTTATAAGAAACAAGCAGATAAGCACCGAGCCCCTCAAAGACCGTTCCGAGTAGGAGAGAAGGTCTACCTCTCCACCAAGTACTTGAGACTCAAACTCCCGACTAGGAAATTAGGCCAGAAATTTATAGGACCATTTCCTATAGTAAAAATAATCAACCCGGTCACGGTACAATTGCAGTTGCCCCGGTTACTAGGAAAGATACACCCCGTTTTTCACAGTAGTCTTCTGAAGCCTGTGGTGGGGTCAACTTTAAGGCCGGTGCCACGTGATCCCCCAGGGCCCTTGATCATTGGGGGACAAACTCATTATGAAGTACAGCGAATTCTCGATTCAAGGTGGCACAGAGGCCGCCTCCAATACTTAATTAAGTGGAAGGGTTACCCATCGTCAGAAGCATCATGGGTGAAGAACACGAACATTCAAGCTGACCGCCTTATAGCTAAATTCCATGCAGATCACCCGGACAGGCCGGGAGGGGGTGGGACACAGTCCCAGACGGGGTAATGGTATTAGACCTGTTGTTTTATCTTGTGCAAGTTTTGCTGAAGAATGAAGGGAGAGGGGCCGGATGTCAGCCTCCAGTGCTGACATAGTAAAGAGGGGGTTAAATTCCTGTGGGATTAGTAAGAGAGACTGCTGTAGAATGATTTAGATAATGACCAATAGGATAAGGAAGCAAGCCAGGAAAGGGAGGGATTATGGAACAGAGGTCATTTCCTGACTGCATATGAGTCTGTGAAGACGTTGTTCTAACAAATACAAGGTTTTTTTTCCTTTATTATCAAAATGTGAGAGGCATCTTATTTCTTCAGACAACTCTAGCTTGGACAAGGCCATGATTTGCAAGCAGGGTGGCATGCATTCCTGTGGGATGAGAAATATAAATCGCATAAATATTTTCAAACACACTTGATCAGAAATGCATTGCTACAGATTTGGAAAAGAACAAAACAAAAACACTACACTAGAATTCCAATGTGGTTATCACCAACAGAAGCATTGATATACCCAAATTTACTGGAGAAAAATAAGATAATTAGATATAAGGAATTGGTAAATGAACAGGGAGATTTGAAAACGAAACAGGAACTGGAACAAGATATTGGTAGGGAGATGGATTGGTGGACATTTGCACAAGTTCAATCTAAATTTCTAAGAGATAAAAAGATATATGAGATATGAAAGGAACCACAAGAATTGGACAAAAATATTTATGGAACAGAAATAAAATTAATTAGTAATATATACAAATATCTACTGAGGTACAAAATGGAAGAAGAGGTAGTTAAGGATACCATGATTAGATGGGCGAAAAGTTTTGGCTACAATATAGAATTGGAAAAATGGGAAAAACTATGGAAAATAAACATTAAATTGACTCTATCAATGGCATTCAAGGAAAACCAGTTAAAAATGTTCTACAGATGGCATTTCACACCAGTACGGCTTGCTAAACTGTCTCCTAACAACTCTCCAAATTGTTGGAAATGTAAAAAAGTCCTCGGAACATATTACCATCTCTGGTGGACATGTCCTAAGGTGAAAAAATATTGGGCTAAAATTAGAAGTTGGATAGAAGAGATAATTGGTTGCAATGTGGACTTGAAACCAGAGACGTTTCTATTGGGGATATTGAACAGAACCTACAGTAAAGAAATTAGATATTTGATTTTGCATATAATTACAGCAGCAAGGATAGTCTACGCACAGTCCTGGAAAAACAAAAAGGTACCAACAGATTTCCCCAGTGCCCCACATGCGCAACCCCCCAAAAGTTTTAAGAATTAGAGCCACAGGGATTCCCTAGTTTCCCTCTACGACTGGCCTTGGAAAAGCCCGCCCTCACAATTGGATTAGTTTTCTTTCAGCGCTCGTGCGAGGAACCCAGGAGCTTAGCGGAGGCATATTGCATGCTTTTCACTCCAAGCAGCCTGGGGTGGAAAACAAATGGCTGGGACGGAGTGGTCCTCCTTAACAAGCTCCAAACCGTTGCTGCTCCTCCACGCCTGGGTTTCCCCGCACAAGCACTGGAAGTCCAGTACTCCTTCTCCGTCCAGTCAGCCTGTGTTCCCCTCTCACTCCAGGCACCGATTTCCCCAGTGCCCCACATGCGCAATCCCCCAAAATTTTTAAGAATTAGAGCCGCGGGGAGACAAGGAGCACTGATCTCTGTCTTCCTCTAGGACCAGCCTTGGAAAAGCCCAATCAGACTCCCTTTCTTTCAGCACTTGTACGAGGAATCCAGGAGCTTATCGGCATCATATTGCATGCCTTAACAAGCCTGCTGGTGGCCTCTGCAGCCAGAGCTGGGCTAGGAGCAGCAGCAATGGTTTCGAGCTTGTTAAGGAGGACTGCTCCGCCCCAGCCATGCATTTTCCAGCCCAGGTTGCTTGGAGTGAAAAGCATGCAATATGCTGGTGCTCCCGGTTTCCATGCACAAGTGCTGGAAGAAAATTGCCCGATGGTCAGCTGCAGCCAGAGCCAGGCCTGGAGGAGCAGCAGACTTCAGGGCGCACAATCTACCCCTCAAGTTCCCAGTGCCTGAACCAATGAGCTGGAAGAGAGATTTGCCATCGTGCTGGTGAGTACAGACCGAGTTGGCTTTTTGATTTTTCCCACCTCCCCATCCCAATCCAGCATGGTGCAGACAGCCCAATGGAGGCGGAAAATGGGTCATTTCCATCGGCCCTTCTCTTCCCCCCCGCCTCCTTTTGCCAGCATGCGCCAGGCAGGCAGTCATGATCTTTAGATGGGCTTTTACTTTGTCAGCCCAAGGGGGGGGGAGGGAGGGGCTCAGAATGGTACATAGAAAATCGCCCTGTCTCTGCAGCATCGTTTGTCAGCGGGCAGGAAATGAGGTGGCAGTGGCAGACAAGCTGGCTGGGCCATGGGGACCACGGGGAAGGCAGGCAAGTGGGCTGGGCTGGGCTGGGCTGCGGCGACCGCGGGGAAGGCAGGCACGCAGGCTGGGCCACAGGCACCATGTGGGAAGCAGCAGGGAAGGCAGGCAAGCAGGCTGGGCTGTGGGGGTGGTAGCTGGGTGAGAAGCGAAGGAAGACTCACTAGGCAGAGATCAGCTGGGCAGCGTGGTCGAGGCAAGCGAGGGAACCAGAGAGCAGCAGCAGCTATGTCGTGGGTGTGACTCTAGGCAAGCGGGCGAGGCAAGATAAGGAGTGACTGGGTGGGGTGGAGTGGGTGAGGGAAGTTCTCCGAACTGCACAAAAATTTAACAACTGGTTCGCCTGAACTGGTCCAAACCGGCTGAATCCCACCTCTGTATGAAATTCATGAGTGGAATATACCTATAGAATACACGCTATTCAAAAGAGACAGACCTAACAAAAGAGGAGGTGGAGTTGCATTATATGTTAGAGATCACTTCCTCTCTACAGATACATACAACAAAGGATTAAAGCCTTCTAGAATGCATATGGGTCAACATAAAAGGAAAAAAGAATGACATTGTCGTAAGTGTATACTACAGGCCACCCAACTAAGCAGAAGAAATAGATGACTCTTTTGCTGATCAGTTAACCAACATACCATGACATCAACTGGGAAACAAAGTCTGGAACAAATGGGAGATTGAACAAATTCCTGGTCAGGTTTCGAGGTCGTCTCAAATAAATTGCATTTCAAACAGTCTTTGATGAAAAAACTCTCATTTATTAAGCACGACATTCTAGCTCCGACTCATCATAGCCAACACTGACTTCTGACCCAAAAACCCTCCCTTTCCTTCCCCCACTCCTCTGCACTCATTGGCCATCTTCCAAGTCACTCTGCCCCTAATCTACTGCTCCAGCTCAAAGGAATTTCCCCCTCCCCTCCCATCTCCTAGGGGATATTATCTCCAGGGAAAATAAGGTGAAAAGTCAACCGTCCCTTTCCAGATGCCTCCGCTTCTCCTTCTTATGTCAGCACTAGAGTAAATGCAGCTTGAAGTGCTGACACTTAGCTGATAACTTCATCACCGAAAAGGTAGAGAAGGCAACTACAGGGACAGATACTGTATATTGGACCTTATTCTTACCAACAGAGAAGAAATGATAGAGGGGGTTGAAGTTGTGGCGGCAGGATGACAGCCCTCCATAACAGTACATAACTGTTTTTCATATGTTTTAGTCTCCAGGACTTTAATCATCTTAGTTGCTCATTTCTGCACTTTTTCCAAAGTCTCAACATCTTGTTTTGCAATGTGGTGATCAAAACTGGATGCAGTATTCCAGGTGTGGTCTTACTAAGGTTTTATAAAGTGGTACTAATACTTCACGTGATTTTGATTCTGTGCCTCTCTTTATACAACCAAGAATTGTATTAGCTTTTTTGGCTGCCGCCACACACTGCTAGCTAGCTCATATTTAAGTGATCGTCCACTAGGACTCCAAGGTCCCTCTCACAGTTACTGTTTTTGAGCCAGGTTTCACCTAATATATACTTGTACCTTTGGTTTTTCCTGCCTAAGTATAAAACCTTGCTTTTCTCCACATTAAATTTCATGTTGTTGGATAGGGCCCATTGTTCAAGTCTGTCAAGATCTTTTTGGATCCTGAGCTTCTCTTCTGGGGTGTTGGCTATTCCTGCCAGCTTAGTGTCATCTGCAAATTTGATGAGTTTCCCTTCTATTTCCTCATCTAAATCATTTATGAAGATATTTATTTATTTTATTTATTTATTTTATTGTCAGATTTGTATGCCGCCCTTCTCCCGTAGGACTCAGGGTGGCTCACAACAATAAAAACAACCCGACAATGGACATTTAACTAATATTAAAACCAAATATAAAATCCCCAAAATTAAAATTGGCAACAGATCAGGGAAGCTGCTGAAAGAGCCATGTCTTTAGGTAGGCACGGAAGGTGCAGAGGTCGGGGGCCATTCGGAGCTTGACGGGCAACCCATTCCAGAGAGTCGGTGCGACCACAGATATTGAAGAGTACTGGGCCTAAGACAGAACCTTGTGGTACCTCACTGCTTACTTCCCTCCATGTAGATGTAGTACCATTAAGAACTACTCATTGAGTATGGAGGAGACAGAGCCAGGGCAAATAGAGGAAGACAGTACAGCCTCTCTGGCCCGGAGCAGCGACTGGAGTAGGATGAGGCAGCCTTGGGTCCCTCGGGCCTGGGCAGGGTTGTCATAGAGGGGGCAGGATGACCAAGCAAGCGGGGAGAAGCAACAGAGCTCTGGAAAAGAGCAACTGCCCCCATGCCTGATCCCCAAGCACGGAAAATGGAGAGGAGGCGGGATCAGCACAGGGCTACCTGGCATCTCGGGAGGAGGGTGCCCTGCCCCTCATCACCAGGCTAACCTGGGGAATAGGATTTAAGGAGATGCTGTGTGGAGGGGTGTTTGTTGGGAACAAGCGTTGCATTCTTCCAGCCATACTTGCGATTACTTCTTGCCCTGCCCTGCCTCACCTAGCCTGGTTGTGTGCGAGCACACAGCAACACTGCTCCGCTCCAGGTTTTTGCTGCAGCCCCAGTGAACTTTCCGAGTGACAAGGAGGCATGATTAGGTTTTCTGTACCACTTCTGCTCTCAGGTTTGTGCTGCTCCTCTGGATGTATAGCAGCCAAGAACCATTGGAAGCATGTGCATGTGTTTAGAGTTCTGCTCTAGAATTGGCAGTGAACTGTGGGGATTTGGGGGGAAAGGTTGGAGCAATAAAAGGAAATTAAGCCTTCGCTTCATCTGTGTCACTTCCATGCCCAGCTCAGGTCATCACACTTTGTTCCCAACCAACTTAAACCAACTTGCTTCCCCTAACCACATTTTGAGAGCATGCACCTGCTGTTGAAGAAAATGAAGCAGCTCCACACAGACAACACACACTTAGCTTAGCAAGTGGCACTCCTCTTTGTGTAGCTTGGGCAGCTGCAAGCTGCCCAGCTGTGTTGCAAATGCCCCTAGCCATTCTGGACAAATTTGATGGTTCGCTGGCTCAATTCCCAGTGTTTTTTGGGCAGTGTCAGCTGTACATGAGCCTCTGGCCTGAGAATTTCCCCACTGACCGGAACAAGGTGGAGTTTCTGATTAGCCTTTTGACAGGGTCAGCAACTCGCTGGGTGACCCCCCTAACCCAGCCCAACCCGTTGCTGGACAACTATGCTGGGTTTTTCCATCAGTTATGGGCCATGTTTGAGGACCTAGTAAAGGTCCATATGGTGAACTGGCACTTGAGAGAGTTGCGGCAGGGGTGAGGGCTGCTCATGGACTACATTAGTGAATTGAGGTTGGTCAGTCAAGACCTGCAGTGGAACGAGGCCGCTTTAATGGACCAGTTCCAGGAAGGCCTCTCCCCGGAACTGCTAGATGAGCTGGTGCATACTGATTGTCCCCCCACACTTCAGAACCTCATGCACTTATGCTTATGCCTTGACGTGCAGCTCCAGCAGAGACAGCTATGACAATGGACAGACGCCTCACCCATACCCACCAAGACATCAACGGCACTGGAACAGCCTATGCAGTTGGGGGCCACCCAACTATGCTTGACCCGAGCCAAGAAAGACCGACGGCACTGAGGGCCTTTGCTTGTATTGCAAGGGGCAGGGTCATATAGTGGCCACGTGCCCTGCAAAGGCAACCAAACTGGTGGCAGGATCAGCGCTGGGAAACCGGCAGGGCCTGGCCTTGAGGGCCCTATAGGCCAGGCTCCCTGGAATGAGGACCGCCCCCAGCCCCCATGACCAACTCTGTTGCAGCACCTTGTTCACATGGTGATTATGTCCTTGCCGGGTCACGAAGACGTGGAAATACAGGCCATGGTGGACTTCGGGGCCACAGCCAATTTTATGGATTCAGACTTTGCCATGCAGTTGTCCATTCCACAGTAGCCGGTAACCCTGCCAGTATCAGTGGAGACAACTGATGGTCAGCCACTGTGGTCAACACCGGTGGTCTTGTCAATGAGACCCCTTTGCATGCGTATCAGGGCACATGTTGCTCTGACCTAGGCTTACTGAGACAGTAAAAAGCACACAATTAGTTCCAAAAACCCTCTCTTTATTTCAACGGCTGTGAATTCTGTTCATTCACAGCCCATGATGAATCACAAATAGTTTGTAAAGAGTCTGACAGAAGTCTGCCACAGTCCTTCAGGATAAGGCTGATAAGCACTCACCTTTATCTCCCTTGACATGCTGCCAAAGACCTAATTGGCAATTAGCTTTGGCAAGGCCACACAGAGCAGTCAAGATGGAGCTTCAGAATTCAAACTGACCAGCATGAACAAAGTTGCTTACTGAAAGGCTCATGTGCCTTTGTTCCTCCTTTATGTCTTATGGGAGGGGCCAATCTTCTCCAAGACTTACTCCTGAGTCACCCCTTTTGCCTTGTCGCCTGCGAGTAGTCCCAGGAGCGGCTTGTGGTCCATGACTATGGTGAAGCTCCTCCCGTAGACGTACTCGTGGAAGCATTTCACTCCTGCAACGATTGCCAAAGCCTCTTTGTCCAGCTGGTTGTAGTTGCGTTCAGCACTGGACATGGTTTTAGAGAAGTAGGCGATGGGGGCCTCCGAGCCGTTGGGCAGCTCGTGGCTGAGCACTGCCCCGACCCCGTATGGTGATGCGTCGCAGGTGAGCTTGATTGGCAGCGTCTCGCTGTACTGGATGAGGACGCTTTTGGACGTCAATAGTCCCTTGATGGCTCGGAAAGCTGCTTCCTCCTCTTGGTCCCATTTCCAGGAAGCCGCTTTCCCCAGCAAGCGATGGATTCTGAGGTTGGTTCTGCCCAGGACGCCGATGGGATTCCCACTGAAATCCACCAGTCTGGAACGCAGGGGCTTGAGCTGGCTCTTGGTGCATGCCGGCTTGAGCTTCTTCAGCTGGTGCCAGTCCATAATGGAGTAGACTGAGCCCGAGTCTACTTCCATCTTGCATGGTGAGCCCTCTGCCAACAGCGTCACGTGGAATTTGGTGGCGCTGTTGTCACTGGTATGGGCTATTGTGGTCTGGTGCACCGCTCCGTTCCGCGAATCCTCATAGTCTCCACGTCTGGACTGGTAAGAGGACCATTTGGATGTCCTCTGGTTATCTCTCCGGTTTTCTCAGAATTTGGGCTTGGATGGCTCGGGGCCTGGATCAGCTGCTCTGCATGCCCCCTCTTCAGACAATGCCGGCAGGTCGCATGTCTTCATCTGCAGGATGTTCTGGGGTGATCGCCTCTGCAGCTGCCGCGTTTACCCCGGTCGCCTTTTTTCGGGTTTTCCCACCTGGGAGGGCGGGAAACTTTGTGGACGACCATTTCTCCATCGGAGTCAGATGGTGTGGCGGAGTCATCTGATGTGTCCGGGACCGACTTGTGGATCTTATGGATCCCCCTCGCCTTTAGCATTTCCGCAGCCGCTTGTTCGGATGTTTCAGCGGCTGTGGCCTCCTCAAGTACGTCCTTGAGTGTGATTCTTTTTCGGCTCAGGAACTTCTTTTGGAGACCCGCGTCCCGCATCCCGAAGACGATGCGGTCCCTCAGTGCGTTGTCCACATGGTCGAACTCGCAGTTCACTGCAATTTGGCGCAGCGCGGCCACGAATTCCTTGATGGATTCACCTTCCCGTTGACTTCTCTGCTGGAAGGTGAATCTGTTCACGATGGGGGTGCCTGTGGGTGCGTAGTGCTCCTGCAGCGCGCCTTGGAGGTCAACCCAGGACATCTCCTCGATGTCCCTGGGCGCGACAATGTTGACTGCCAGCTCCAGGACGTCTGTTTCGCAATGGGCCAGGAAAAGTGCCCTCTTCCTCTCATCATCCAGGTTGCTGTACCCGTTTCCATGCAGGAATTGTCGGAAACGGATCATGTAGGAGCTCCATTTCTCCCGGCCGGGATTGAATGGAGCTAGCGAAGCGAATGGTACTTGCGGCGTTGCCATTCTGCAGGTTCTCAGCGCGAGTGACTTCAGCTCGTGAGTGCAGCTCTTTTGATGGCGATCGTGCCACGCGGTCGGGTTATCTTCTCTAGTCCTTCGTCGCCAGTGTAAGATCGGCGCAGGGAAAGAAGACGTGACCAGCGGAGTCCATTCAACAAGTTTATTTAACAGGAACGAGACTGGCGCTGCGCTGCCGGAGCTCTCCTTATATTCGCTCCGGCAGCCGCACCGCCCACTAGACAGCGATTCAAAATTCCCGCCAGAGGATTTTCTAACCAATCCCCGGCGGATGTCCTTATAAGGACATAACACATGGCTTAGTTGCCAGCGAACTTATCAGGCACGGCAACTGGGCATTTCCTCCGGGGAGGTGGAGCAGTGTGAGCTTGGAGCTGAGCCACCTGGGCTGCCAGCAGAGCTATCTGTTGATTAAGATGAGCGTTCTCCGCATGAAGCTGCTCCATCTTAATAGAGGTTTGTTTGTACAGAACACACTAGCGTCTGTTCTGACCTAGGCTTCCTTAGAAAGTAAACAGCACAAACTTAGTCCCTGCAAACCTCTTTAATTCATACGGCTGTAAATTACTTTCATTTACAGTCCACAAGGCTTGATAAACAGTCTTTCAGAGGAAGGTTATCAACACCCACCTATCTCACATGGAACGCTGCCAAAGAGCTAATTTCCAGATGCAGGGCAAGGCCAAACTTGGCACAGAGTCACAAACAGAATTTTCAAATCTTGAATCGGCCAGATGAACCAATTGCTTTCTGCAAAAGCTCACATCCCATTTGCTTCTCTTTTATGTCTTATGGGAGGGGCAAATCATCTCCAAGCCTTACTCCCAAGTCAACTCTGTTTCCTTAATTGTTCCTGTCTCCTGGCAGCTCTGCGCATGCACACACTGGGAACAGGCTCACGCTGTTCTTGACTCACTGATGTCAAACTCCGGAGACTCCGGAGGCAGCAAAGAACTACCAGATGGCCTTGGCCCCATCTCTGCCTCTGAGGCAGAGCCCTCGTCCGAGCCTTCCCCAGACTCCAGGACCGGCCCATGTTTCTCCCCAGTCTCCTTACTGTCCGACTCTGCTGCCAGCTCCTCAGGCTGCTGGCGGACCACAACACATGTGGAAGAGTTGGCATTCCACGTAGCTGAGGCGCCACACTTCCCATTGGTGCTTGGGTTGGAGTGGTTGCAGGTCCATGATCCGCAGGTCATCTGGTCATCCGGAGTGGTGCAGTTCACTAGCCTGAAGTGTGCCACTCATCACCTGCATACCTGCACAGGAGGTGTAATGGAGGGGCTGGACGTGGACTTACTGGCAGAGTTGGCAGACTACACTGATGTGTTCGGGGAGAAAGAGGTGGATCAGTTACCTCCGCCCCAACCCTATGACTGCCTAATCAAGCTCGTGCCTCATGGCAAGCTGCCAGTGGGCCAGATGTACTCACTCTTGGAACCAAGTTGGTGGCCAGTCACTCTCTCTCAGTCCTGGGAAGGGCTCAATGGCAAACCATTTCCAAAAAACCTTACCAAGAAAACTTCAGGGACTAGTCCAGGTAGTTGTCTGTAGTCTACAATGACTGGAAGGCACACACATTTAATTGTAGTGGACTTCCTCCACATAAGGCCAGCATAAATTTGAATCATCCAGTCATAAATATCTGAACAGTAATTCTGTCTCAGTCAAATGTAGTCACATGTATGCCATTCTGGGTTTCTTAAAAGAATGTCCTTTTGGAAAACAAATATTCATCAAGCTGGTATTCAAACCTCAGGTCTATGTTAACCTGATATGCAGCCATTTCCAACTCTCTACTAAACTACTGTTGAATAGAAATTATCCTCAATAGCCATATACACAAGAAAGGAATAGTTAACTAGAAACAAACTCAGAGGGATGGGGAGAAAAGACAGGCCAATCAACCTCTCTTTTCTGCAGTTTTTTTAAAAATCTTTGAAGTAATGTCATGAAAACAAGAGTTTTATTTTTGCACTTTATTATCCAAAAGGGAAAAAAAGTATGGGTGAAGTTCAGCACCTTAAGTCTATTTAGACTTGAGGGTAAAATCCTAGTGAAGTTGATGCAAATAACACAAAGTTATAAGGAAACCAAGTGATCTTTAGCTTTCCATGTCCCATTTATCAGTATAAATTAAAAATATTTTTGGAATTTTAATGTTTTTTATTTTTTTTTACCAAAAGCACATTAAATATTAGGAAAAAAATCATTCATTTTTTTCACAAGAACCTCCATCTGGGGTATCACATTTGTCAACAGTGCAAAAATGCACTGAGTTGCACTTTCTTAGAGTACAAACTTCTCTCCTTTCCCTTTTTTCTTTAACAAAGATATCAGTACTGTAAGAATTTTACTTTAAAGAACAAGATTTTCCTTTTTAATTTTACTTAAAAAACACATCTACTAAAATGCAAACAAACACAACTGGTACATTCAGCAATATCAAACCAAATTTCTCAGTCTAAAGGAGACAGAATGAGGCAGAGAGAAAGAAGAGAGGATTATGGGATTGGAAACCAGGAACTTCAGAAAAAAACAGCTGGATTAATCCCACATATAATTGGACACATTATATCAAAATCCACACATGGTGATGAAAAGTAAATTATTGGGGGAAAACTGCAAAGAGCCTGGATAGCTCAACAGACTAAATAGCCTGTTATTAACATTCAGCTGTCTGCAATTATTGCAAGTTCGAGGCTCAAGGTTGACTCAGCCTTCCATCCTTTCTAAGGTAGGTAAATTGAGGACCCAGTTTGTGGGGGCAATAAGCTGACTTTGTATAAAAATATACAAAAGTATGAAGGCTATTGCTTAACGTATTGTAAGCCGCACTGAGACCCCGGAGAAGGGCGGCATATAAATCTATTTTTTTAAAAAAAAACCTGTGTGTACAGTTAAGGAATAAATTAGGTTTCGAATAGGAAGCTCTCCTAAGCCCTATACTTTGCTTAACACATGAACTTTTTGTAACAGCGCACAATGAAGTAAAACAAAAAGTATGTATGTAGCCATCCTCATCGTAAATGAGTATTTTCTACAAATTGTTTTGGTATGCAGTGACATTTGCTGGATCACAGCAAGTTTTTACTCTTCACCATTGTACATTTGCCAATTAATTTCATGATTAAATTAAAGAACAGAGATGGAAATGTACTGTAAATGTAAAGAAGGGACCTTTTACCATTTATGGTGGACATGTGATAAAGCGCAGAAATATTGGAGTAGGATTCATATCTTAATAGAGAAAATTCTTAAAAGTGAAGATAAAGATGAAACCAGAATTTTTTCTTTTGGGCTTAATGGAAAAAGACTTGGGAAAAAAATTGGAACTCTGATCTTATATATGTTGACGGCAGCAAGACTACTGTATGCACAAAAATGCAAGGACATTTCGATTCCCACCATGGATGAATGGCTACAGAAGCTGATGGAGTTGGCAGAGACTGCTAAATTGACTGTTTTGATCAAAGAAAAGAATATAAGTACTTTTGTTTCTACTTGGAGACCGCTTCTGGACTTTGTGCTTGAGGTGGAAAAAAATGAAACTTTGATTTTGGGTTTTACTGATTAAGAGTGATTTGTCGTTATAGAAGTGGCTAGTTTATACTATTGTGGAAAAGTAAAAAGTTGAGTTTCAATGTTAATGCCTTATTCTACTGCAACAGAGGGAGTCAGAAGTCAACGCCTTTATTTTTCTTTTCTCCCTCTTTCCCTCACTTCTCTCTTCCCCCTCCCCTCCCCTCTGTGTCCTACTATTTGCTTTTGTATTTTTGTATTTTATTCTCTCTATATATATGGATTAAGGGTTGGTGCCATCAAGAGAACTTCGGATTCCTAGACCACGTTCTATATTGCCTACATGAAGGGCTTCTGGCAGGCGATGGGCTCCACCTCACAAGAACTGGAAAGAACGCACAATATTTGGAAAACAACTGGGCCAGTTTATCTTAGGGGCTTTAAAGTAAAACTGAGGGGGGAGGGTGACCAATCTTTAGGACCTAATACCAAGCATAAATGCCAAAACAACCAAACAAGGAGGTAGGGGGTGGTGGGAAGGAAGGAAAACTCAGATATAAAACAGGAGATGTAGGCAGCAAACCCAGGGTCAGCCATAAAAGACTCAGATGCCTATACACTAATCCTCAAAGTTTGAGGAACAGAGTGAACTTGAAGTACTAGTACATGAGGACAGTTGTAATATAGTTCATTACCAAAACTTAGTGGGATGAAACTCATGACTGGAATGTACTGCTGGAAGGATATAATCTGTTCAAAAGAAACAGACTTAACATAAGAGCAGGTGGAATTGCATTATATGGAAGAAAACACTGCACCTCTGCAGAAATGCATAAAACCAAGGACGAAAGTCTCCTTGAGTGCATACGGGTGAATATAAAGGGAAAAAAGAATGACATTGCCATAGGTGTATACTACAGACCACCCAACCAAGCAGAAGAAATAGACCAACTTTTTGCTAATCAGTTAACTAATTTGTGCAAGAAACAAACCACAGTAGTAATGAGGGACTTTAACAATCCTGACATCAACTGGGACACAAACTTTGCATCAAGTGGGAGATCAAACAGGTTCCTGACGAGCTTAGCTGACATCTTTGTCATCCAAAGGGTAGAGGAGGGAACTAGAGGGTCAGCTGTACTGGACTTAATTCTAACAGAGATTAAATGATAGAGAGGGTCAAAGTTGCAGGAACTTTGGGATAGAGTGACTGTGTCATATTGGAATTCAATACAATGCAATAGAACAAAATCAAGGTAGCATCTTAGACTTTAAAAGAGCTGATTTCAACAAAGTTAGAGAAAGCTTTGGAAGGATTCCGTGGATGAAAATCTTAAAGGGGAAAACAATGCAAGAAGTTTGAGAAACTCTGAAAAATGTAATTATAAAAGCCCAGTCCAGAACAATACCACTGAAAAAGAAAAATAAGACATCCAAGAAGAAACCAACATGGTTGCATAAAGAACTCTGATAAACTGAAAGACAAAAAAGGAGAAATATAAAAAATGGAAAGAGGGACACATAACTAAGGCAGAATACCAGCATATAGCCCAAATATGCAAAGATGAATTCAGGAAAGTTAAGGCTCAGAATGAACTAAGATGTGCAACAAATGTAAAAAATAATTTAAAAAGTTTCTTTCAACATGTACAAAAACAAGAAAAAAGTAAAGGAGACGATTGGTCCATTAACGGGAGAAGATGGCAAGGAAGTGACAGGCAGCAGGGAGAAAGCAGGGCTGCTTAATTCATTCTTTACATTTGTCTTCATGCAAAAGGAAAAAATAGCCCAACCTACCAAAAGCAGGAGTGTAAAAGACAGAATAGGAATACTATTTCAAATAGGCAAGAAAACGGTAAGAGAGCACCTGTTCACCCTAGATGAGTTCAAATCACCAGGACCGGATGGATTACATCCCAGAGTTCTGAAGGAGCTGATCTCAGAGCCACTGAACTGTATCTTTCAAAGATCCTGGTGCACCAGGATATACCAGATGACTAGAAAAGAGCTGACATGGTTCTCATCTTCAAAAAAGGGGAAAAATGGCTCCAGAAAACTACAGACCAATTAGCCTGACATCAATATCTGGGAAAATCCTGGAAAATATAATCAAGCAACAGATCTATAAACACCTAGAAGCAAACAGTTATAACCAGAAGCCAACATGGGTTTGTCAAAAACAGATCATGCCAAACAAATCTTATTGCATTCTTTGACAATGTGACTAAATTAGTGGACCAGAAAATGCTGTGAACATAGTATACTTGGACTTCAGTAAGGCATTTGACAAAGTAGAGCACAACCTACTTCTTGGTAAGACAGAAAAATGTGGGATAGACAGCATCACCATCAGATGGATTCGTAACCAGCTGACCAACCACCCTTAACATACAGTCCTCAATGGAACTACATCTACATGGAGGGAAGTATGCAATGGGGTACCACAAGGTTCCGTATTAGGCCCAGTACTCAACATCTTCATAAACAATTTAGATGAGGGAATAGAAAATTCCCTCATCTAAATTGTTTCCAAAACTCATGAAATTTGCAGATGACACCAAACTGGCAGGAATAGCCAACACCCCAGAAGACAAGCTCAGGATCCAAAAAGATCTCAACAGACTAGAACACTGGGCACTGTCTAACAAAATGAAATTCAGTGGTGAGAAAAGGTTTTACATAGGCAAGAAAAACCAAATGCACAGGTACAGAATAGGTGATACTTGGCTCAACAGCAGTAACTGTGAGAGGGATCTAGGAGTGCTAGTGGACAACCACTTAAATATGAGCCAGCAATGTGCAGCAGCTGCCAAAAAAGCAAACACAGTCCTAGGTTGAATTAAAGAGATAGAATCAAGATTGCGTGAAGTGTTAGTACTTTATAATGCCTTGGTAAGGCCACACTTGGAATATTGCAGTCAGTTTTGGTCGCCACAATAGAAAAAAGATGTCGAGACTCTAGAAAACGTGCAGAGAAGAGCAACAAAGATGATTAGGGGGCTGGAGGCTAAAACATACGAAGAACACTTGCAGGAATTGGATATGTCTAGTCTAGTGAAAAGAAGGACTAGCGGTGACATGACAGCAGTGTTCCAATTTTTGAGGAGCAGAGGGACAAGGAAGAGGGGGTCAACCTATTTTCCAAAGCAGCAGAAGGCAAGACAAGAAACAATGGATGGAAAACAATCAAGGAGAGATGCAACCTAGAACTAAGGAGAAATTTCCTGATAGTGAGAACAATTAACCAATAGAACGGCTTGCCTCTAGAAGTTTTGGGTGCTCCATCACTGGAAGTTTTTAAGAAAAGTTTGGACATGGACAAAATTCTGACAAATAGCTTAAAAGCAAAAATGTTTCCCTTGGCCCAACAAAAATGAGTGGAAGAGAATGAAATTGTGTTAAAAGTAATTTTCCAGCTATTTACCTCTCTCCCAAAGATACAGGCATGTCCTGTACCTGATGATACCTTACACAATGTGCTAGGAAGCAATGGAGCAGGTGTTAGCATACATAATAGAACATCCTCTGGGCTGGTTGTTAAATTTCAGCTAACTGGTTGTAAGGATTTCATAGTAATTGCAAGGAGGGGCTCCTGATGAATTTGGAGATCCACAGAAAGATGCTGCCTGCATGATTCTATAGGCACATGATTCATTGCACAAAAAACATCTTGTTTTTGATTCCATGTGACTCATGTAGGAATGAATGGGGAAGAACAGGAAAAGAAAGGTGTGGCATTCTCTGAACATTACACACACTGCAGTATATTTAGCCTGCAGGATTTCCTACATTCAGGTGTCCTATTTAAATAGTGCCGATAGTGTGTTAGCCAACATGCATTAAACTCCCTCAGCTACAAATTGCAAATGGTGCAGGCAAAGTCCTGGCACATCTGTGTGGTCTTTAAATGAGATGACTCATGTTGAACTATACACCTTGTAGACACCAACCTAAATTAAATAAGCCCTGCAAACAAGAATTTACTGATAACCAATTGATTTTCAGGAGTTAGAAAGCAATGGTAATACTCATTTTAAAGATTTTTTCTATTTTTTCCTATGTTAGTTATTAGCTACTGATGCATATCTTGTCATTTCAAATTTATTAAGTAAAACATAAGTAAATGTTTGCCTTTGATAATGTTGTTCTTGTTCAGGTAAATGCATTAATTTACAAGTTTTAATTCTGTACACATAAAAACATTTCCCAAATTAATCTGGAACCTTACAACTATAGTTACCAGTTCACAAAAATTAACAAACCTTTGCAGTATTATATAAATACAGAGACCGCTCTTTTATGTATTGTATTTTAAGCTGCATAATCTTAAATCAAATACTGTACTTTTTCCTGCTTGCAGACACTTTTGGTTTTCTTACAAATTACTGAGCAGGAAAAAGCAAGTAAATTACTGAGCCTTAGTCCTTGCTATAACCATCACACATCTACACTTAAAACTTTTCCACATGTTTCAAAGGAATCTGGACCAAAAAGTGCTGTAGAATATTTAGATACAAAGAAACTAACTCCCGAATGGTATGAATATTCTCGTTACATTTCTGAATATGCAAAACACATCTAGACTTCACAGTTAAGATAAATTTTATCTGTTAGAGTTCAAATATATGTGCCAATTATTTTTCAACCCAATGGATGTACAAAGGGAAACCAATCTCCACCAGCACGCTTAGTGGACGTTGTTGGAATAATTTGCTGAAGCAGCCACTGCCATAGTACAACACATTTTCCTATCTCAACATGGGATTTACTGAATGTAACCTTGAGTTGATCTCCAAGTCCCTACTTTCTACGTATGTATTATGAGGCAGACACAGGGGTTGTTGGCCATTTGGAAAATGTTTAGGAAGGCTGAAGCTACAAAGACAATTTAAGAAGGTCAACACAGCATAGACGTAGAATTCATTATATTTATGACTTTCATTTGAGGAACTAAATGTGTTTAGTTTCCTATTGTATTATAGCTTTGGTGGGGGGCCTGGGCCCAAAATAATGAAACTTGGTAGCAGGGTAGAATGGTTCAACTTGGCATAAAATTTTACTAATATGTCTTGTAGTTTCAATTTCCAGTTCCATCAGAGCAGCCACTAAATCCTGAACTTGTAAACATTTATTTGGAGTTCAGGTTTCATGGATTCTAGACCTGTGGGATTTTACCTCTTATTTCCTAAAAAGCAAGTATATAAATGAACCTTGTGCTTCAGTTCTACAAGACTAGTTTGCAAAGGCAACCTAAACAAATTAAACCTATACTATACCATGGCCTGAGCAGAGAGGATCCAGTTGTCCAGTTAGTGTTGACAGTCTCCTGGGGCTGGGCTCCGGCAGGGCAGGGCAGGGCAGGGCAAGGAGTCCCGGCTGCCTCTTGGGGATGGGAACTCCCCACTCTTCCTGTTCAGGGCCATTGGAGGTGAAGTGTGCAAGTGGGGTGCACATGGGGTGGGGCTGAATGTGGCTTATTGGACACCCTGGCTCACATCCAACTGACTATCGCTGCTGGTCAATGAGAAGTCAAGGGGCTGAGCTGAAGCTACTGCTGGGCACCGCCAGCCCCCACGCACTCACCACCTCCTGTGCATGCACCCAGGGGGAGTGTGTGGCCAGGCTGGGCCAGGGCCAAAGTGGTGGGGGCCGGCCCCTCGCCGTCTCCAGGGCTGCCTCACGGGCCAAATCTAAACCCATTGAGGGCTGGATTTGGCCCGCGGGCCTTGAGTTTGACATGCCTGCCCTAAAACTAACTTGAGAATAAGTGGTTAACAGTTAATTCAAAAAGTTCTAGTGTTTAATGGTTGGATCCTTCAGTGCTGATCATAACACCATCTCTCAGTGTTACAAATTGAGAACTGGCAAAATTGACTAAGACCATATAGTTAGACTTGCAACATATGGGGTTTTTTTCAAATATGTAATTTGGAGTTTAATATTGAACACAAAACCTTTCTTACACTGAAAGCCATTCATGAACTCAACCTGATACTTTGCATCCAGAACCTAGCCTATTCATATCTTTACCCTGATGTAATCAGTGTGGCTTAAAATACAGCAAATAAAAACAGTAGCATTATGAAAAAAAATCATTTTTTCCTCGAGCTCAAAAGTGGGACCATTTGAAACATCTATTGATTATAAACTGAATTATATGAAGGCTATTGCTTAATGCATTGTAAGCCGCCCTGAGTCTCTGGAGAAGGGCAATATATAAATTAAATAAAAAAAAATTATAAAAACTGAAAGATGTGACTGAACTATGATTTTAGAAGTTTTAGGTTTTAACACTGCTTTACTTTCTAAAATTTCAATACTTAAAAGCATAGTAACTTTTCCTCAATTCCCTTCCTCCACAAGTGTTTGTAGAGTACAAAAAGCACCAGATCACCCAAGAAAATCCCAGTTACTAAAGATGCTTCTTACTTTACTGACTTTTGTTACATCTGTTAATTGTTGCTCCATCACTTATTTGACAAGGGACAGTTTGCATATCTCACAATGGAGGTGACAAGATGAGTTCAGTCTATCATGTCAGTTAAATTATACCTTTCCTCTCAGAAATAGAACTCGTCAAATCTCCTTTAGCTATTCAGGAGGGCAAAGCATAGTCACAAAGGTACCGACACTTTAAATACTAGAAACTTTCCCATCTAACTTCATAGTTCACTTTTAAGCTTGTCTTTACCACTTTGAGGACCAGAAACTGTAACTATATTTTCATATAGTGTATGTGCATGCACAAAAATGCATTTGTCTCCGTGTAGGATGCATATCCTCTTGCATGTGGCAAACACACTTTTGTAAGGCGAGGGTCTATAACAGGTAATCCAAATCACACTTATTTGGAATGCAGGTACTCCCCTCAAGTGATGAGTGAGACTGTGTAGAATTTGTTTCTGCTTGCACATCCAAATACAGAGTTCCTTTGCTCACTTGGTTTGCCAAGAGATTGTTAAGTCCATTTACTGTATATTCTCCAAGCGACAATAGCTAATCCCTGCCTATACTGATACTTGAACAGGAAAGGTAGTGAGGCATGATTTTCAGGAGGATTCATTCACTGGCACTTCTTAAAAGAAACAAAACAATTTTCCCTGAGTCTCCAACAGTACCCAGAGAAGGAAGCAGCAAGGAAATCTTGGTCTGTCAACAATCACACCCTTCCTTTGTGAAGTTCCCACTTTAAATAAAGGAAAAACCAGGAATGAATGGTGGCAGGATGGCTTATGGTGCTTTTATCAGAGAAGGGACATAATTTGTCCACCCCCCCCCCCCCCCATGGCCTACTTCTGGTCACTAGGGTTGACAGGACTGAAAATTTCAGCCCCAACATGGAGGTGGGGAATAAGGGATGAAATACATGTCTTAAGTCTAATTCATTGTTTAAACACTTTCCAGGGATGTGTTCAATCACACCTCCTATAGTCCTGGGCAGGATCTCTAAACCACTTAAAATTAACAACTTTTCTAAATCGTATTTAACTGGTTGCTGACTATAACTTTAAAAATATGGAGACGATATTAGAACAGGAAGTTTTCCAATAAAAAAGCAAAAAATGTGAAGAAACAAAATAGAAAGGAAATTTTACGAATTTTAAGAAAATTTTAAGAAAACTTTTAAAAATTAACTTGTCCAATTAATAGTAGGTTACAATAAACTAGTTCCAATTTTGAAGACAATAAACTTACTGTTTTCAAATGTGCTGGCCTGTTTGGAGATGGTTTAGTACCTTATTCCCAAATCGTAGCCTTTTTGATCTCCATCCTTTCTTTTTACTTGATGTAGCTATGAAATCCAAGTTTGAAATCTGTCACTTCTATGAACATTTAACTTTGTTTTATTGTAATGCCTAGATACAAAATATAATTAACTTCACCTGATTTAGAAAACCAAGCTAGGATTCCCATTTGTGATTTATACTCTTAGCTAGTTTCTCCTAATTCATAGCCTAATTTGCAGAACTTCCACAGATATTTAAAAGCCATGCTAAAGAAAGAGTGGGATGGGGCAGGAAGAGAGAACTCATGTGCCAGCTGCCTGAATTAGCCTTTTCCTGACACATTTCTGTCCAGAGTTGAATGAAAATTCAGCCTAACATGTTCAAGACCTGTTGGAAAAAAGCAGACATCTTATACATAGTCTTACAGAAATCATTTTTCCTCAATATCTTAAACTACTGGATTCTGCTTTGGGTAAGAGACATGTGAAGAACTTAATGTCAAAGAGGGATCATTTGTTGTAAAAGAAGACGGTTGTCTTATGTGGTTTATATATATATATATATATATATATATATATATATATATATATATATATATATATATATATATATATAAAAAACTAATGACACATGATCCCCCAAACCAACCACCCCTCCCCAAAGACACTTTTTTGTACAATTATTGGTCACTTCATTGTGTGTGTATGTATGTATGTATGTATATATGTATGAATACACACACACACACACACACACAAAACATCATCAACCCAAAGGGGTCTGACTACTTCAGTCTTTGCCCAAATGGTGGTCAGAAAAATGACGGAAAAGTCCACCTCCAGCAAAATAAAGTCAGTCACTTGGAATTCTTGAAATTCTTTCCATCTTCAACACTTTGCCAGACAATCCCCCTTTGCAAAAAAATAATAATAATAAATTCCTGTTCTTCAGTCCCTCTTCTATCCCTTGCCCCTCGCAACACTCTCACATAAAATATGACCCCCCCAACCCCATTTCCTTCAGCAAGAAACACTGGATATTCAGTTTGTCACAGGAAATAGCTACGTGCAACTGCAGCCATTTTGTTTTTTCTCTCTCTGTTTTGTCAAAGTGTGAAAGATCAAAACTATACAAGACTGTCCATTTTCAGGAGAGATGGGGCTCACTGGCAAAGTCCACAACTTCCCACAGCTTGTGCTCTTTCAAAACCCATCTCCCCTTGACCGTTTGCTGGGGTTGATGGAGAAAAAGGGGAAAATGTCTCTCATTGCCATGTTGTTGTTAAAAAGAATCTGTATGAAGTCCCAAGCTCATGGCTACAACTGGGGGTTGGAAGAGGGATGGAGATGGGGGGGGGGGGGAGGTAAAGGGGCCTGGATTTTGCAATGACCCGTAATCTCTCATAAACGGAGATGTGTGTGTGTGTGTGTGTGTGTGTGTGTGTAAGACAAGAGTATGATTATACAATAAGATTCTCTCCCCACACTATCATCACCTGCATCACCTGCCAAAAAAAGAACAGGGAAAAAAAGTACAGCCCTTTGCTGGTTGTCAGTTACTGTGTACCCTGCCTCCTGCTACTCTCCCCCAAAGCCACACATAAAGGCCTGTGAAGAAAGGAGGTTAATTAAACCAGTGATTTTCCCCCTCCAATTCCTCCCCATCTTAGCTCTCCAGCTGCAATGTTATTATTATCCAGAAAAACAAAACCGAATAAAGCATAGCAAGAAAGATGGCAAGATAAAAGACAATTCAATTGGAATCTGAATCAGAAGAGTCTCCTGAAGAGGATGAGGAACTGCTGCTGCCTTCTGATTCATTGTCCTCTTCCTCTTCCTCATCTTCATCATCCTCTTCTTCATTCTGGGAAAAGAAGAGGCAAGTTACAGAGCAAGTGGGGGCGGGGGGGGGGGGAGGGAGGTGGGAACAGAACAAGAAACCCACTTCCTGTAAGTGACAGATGGAGAAGAGTGAGTGCAGAATCCTGATTTTTAAGAATCTCAGCATCTATTAACTCTTTTAAAAGATTGTTAGTTCATAGGCTGCAGACTGACAACCTGCAGCCCAAACATGGTTAACAAAGGCCTGTGCTGTCTACAATTCTCTTACCTCACTTGGGCGTCCTTGTTCTGCTGATGTTAAAACATAGCCAGGAAGATCTCTTAGATCAGACCTGGACATTTTACGGCTCATGGGCCACATCTGGCCCTTCAGCTGTCCCTGTTCAGCCTGCAGCATCGCCGTCGGTGTGGACAGGGCATTGGTGGAGATGGCAGAGAAGGAAGGGGCCATCCTCCACAACAGACCCAGTTTCTCATGTTTCCTTGGGAAATTTAATTGCCCACCCCGTCTTAGATCCTGAGGGCTTGCCACCACTGTGACTCCAGGATGAATTAAAACTGTTTCTCTGCTATTATTAGTACGGACATAAGAATCTTGATTGCTTGAGGATGGGGAAGAACAATTAAAATCTTCCATTTGGTGATCCTGTGCACGTCATCTCTCTTCCACTCATAAAAAATATAACCTCATTGTTTCAATTAAGAAACTTGCTCAATTTTTGTAATTTTACAGTTGGCAGAATACAGCTGTTCATTTTTCAGTGAATACATAAATCAATGCAGATGTCCTAACATCTGGCTCCCGTGAGGTTATCTAATTTTAGATGAGTAGATCAGCTATTGCTGCTCAGTAAACAGGGAAAAGCCTTCTCCTACATGCTCACAAGCACCCATATTTAAAAATATACAAACATTACCACAAATCCATGGTATGAAGTGCTTTGGTTCATACAGCTCTATCATTGTTATTCTCATAGCAACTTCTTATGGGGCCCACTCATTAATGGGCAATGTATGTATGTATGTTTGTTTGTTCGTTTGTTTATTCATTTAATTTTAAATTTTTATACCACTCTTCTCCAAGGGGACTCAGGGCGGTGCACAGCCAACAATAAAACACACCTATACACAAAATTTAAAACAATTTAAAAACATATTAAATAATTTGGCCCCAATATCATTAAAAATAAGTAAAACCATTAACATTCATGTTTAGGCCAGCCCAGCTTGTTGGAACAATAATGTCTTGAGGGCACGGTGAAAGGTGCGTAGGTCAGGGATTATCCGTATCTCTGGGGGCAATTCGTTCCAGAGGGCAGGTGCCCCCACAGAGAAGGCTCTCCCCCTGGGGGTCGCCACTCGACATTGTTTGACCGAGGGCACCCTGAGGAGTCCCTCTCTGTGGGAGTGTATTGGCCGGTGGGAGGCTATTGGTAGCAGAAGGCGATCTCGTAAGCACCCCGGTCCTAAGCCATGGAGCGCTTTAAAGATGGTCACCAACACCTTGAATCGCACCCGGAAGACCACCGGGAGCCAGTGCATCTCGCGTTGGAGAGGTGTTACATGGGTGCACCGTGTCGCTCCCATAATCACCTGCGCAGCCACATTCTGGACCAGTTGGAGCCTCCGAGTGCTCTTCAGGGGGAGCCCCATGTAGAGAGCATTACAGTAGTCCAGACGAGAAGTGACGAGGGCATGACTGACAGTGCGCAAGGAGTCCTGGTCCAGAAAGGGGCGCAACTGGTGAATCAGGTGAACCTGGTAAAAAGTCCCCCTGGCCACAGCCGTCACATGATCTTCTAGAGACAGCCACGTATCCAGGAGGACACCCAAGTTGCGAGTCCTCTCCGTGGGGGCCAAGGTCTCACCCCTGATAGTCAACGATGGAACCAGCTGGCTATACCGGGATGCCAGAAACCACAGTCACTCGGTCTTGGAGGGGTTGAGTCTGAACCTGTTTCTCCCCAT
Organism: Coluber constrictor foxii; assembly: GCA_038048745.1. Classification (NCBI taxonomy): domain Eukaryota; kingdom Metazoa; phylum Chordata; class Lepidosauria; order Squamata; family Colubridae; genus Coluber; species Coluber constrictor. Next base: position 9,399,762 of record CM075961.1, read on the forward strand.
CCAGATCCGCACGGCCTCCAGGCACCAGGACATCACGTCAAGGGCATCATTGGGGTGGTCTGGGGTGGAGATGTACAGCTGAGTATCATCAGCGTACTGATTGAACTGTCAAGTTTCGAAGTCATCTTAAATAAATTGCATTTCAAACAAAGTCTTTGAAAAAAACCTCTAATTTATTAAGCACGAACATTCTAGCTCCGACTCATTGCAGCCAACTCTGGCTTCCTCAGGCAAAACCCTCCTTTTCCTCTCCCCACTCTTCTGCACTCATTGGCCATCTTCCCCATCACTCTGCCCCTAATCTACTGCTCCCACTCAAAGGAATTTCCCCCCTCCCATCTCATCTCCTAGGTGATATTCTCTCCAGGGAAAATAAGTAGGTGAAGTGTCAAATGTCTCTTTCCAGATGCCTCTGCTTCTTCTTCTTATGTCAGCATTGGAGTAAGTGCAGCGTGAAATGCTGACACAAACTTCACCCCAAAATCACGGATGATCTCACCCAGCGGCTTCACATAAATGTTGAACAGAAGGGGTGAGAGGACTGACCCTTGTGGCACCCCACAAACAAGGCGCCTCGAGGTCGACCTCTGACCCCCTGCCAACACAGACTACGTATGGTCAGAGAGGAAGGAGGAGAACCACTGAAACACGGTGCCCCCTACTCCTAACCCCTCCAACCAGCACAGCATGATACCATGGTCGATGATATCAAAAGCTGCTGAGAGGTCTAATAGGACCAGGACAGAGGAACAACCCCTGTCCCGAGACCTCCAAAGATGCAACCAATGCCATTTCCGTGCTGTACCCCGATCTGAAGCCTGACTGGAATGGATCCAGATAGACAGCTTCATCCAGGTACGGGTCCAATAAACATGTGACAGCGCTAAGTCTACCCAGAATCCTGTCCATGTCCTCGGGAGCCACAGGGTCAAACTCCTCCCAGATAACACTCTCAAGACCCACCTCCCTCACTCCATCTGAACCTACCCAGTTGGAGTCCAAGCCTTCCCTAATCTGAGCGATTTTGTTATGCAGGTATTGCACAAAATCCTCAGCCCTACCCTGCAAGGTGTCCTCTCGCGCTCCCAAATGAAGTAGGGAGCGGGTCACCCTAAACAGGGCAGCTGGGCAGTTATCTGCAGACGCAACAAGATCGGAAAAATAATTAGATTTTGCTGCTCTTATCGCCACTAGGTAGATCTTGATATGAGACCTCACCAGTGTTCGGTCAGATTCGGAACGGCTGGCCCTCCAATCGTTCTCCAGGCATCTTTTCCAGCACTTCATCTCCCTCAGCTCCTGAGAAAACCAGGGAGCCAATTGGGTTTGGCACCGGGTCAGAGGCTGCAAAGGCACGACGCGATCTAAAGCTCCAGCGGCCGCCCTATCCCAGGCGGCCACTAGTTCTTCAGTCGAGTTGTGAGTCAGAGCCTCAGGGAATGGCCCAAGCTCCGTCAGGAACCTATCCGGATCCATCAGGCGCCTGGGACGGAACCACCTAATCGGTTCCATCTCCCTGCAGCGGAGGGTAGTGGCTCGAAAGTCTAGTCGAAGGAGTGAGTGATCTGACCATGACAAGGGCTTGATGACTATATCCCCTATTTCTAGATCATTCAGCCACTGACCAGAGACAAAAATCAGGTCCAGAGTGTGTCCCTCCATGTGAGTAGGGCCTTGAACTAACTGGGTCAGGTCCATGGCCGTCATGGAAGCCATGAACTCCCGGGCTGCCTCTGACGTTTCACCGACAGACGGCAGGTTAAAGTCCCCCATGACCATAAGCCTGGGGGTCTCAACTGCCACCCTGGCTATTACGTTGAGCAGCTCGGGCAGGGCTGCCTCTATGTGGCAGGGAGCCAGGTACGCAATCAGCAAGCCCATCTGCACCCCATGACCCCACTTCACAAGGAGGGACTCACATCCGGCTATCTGAGGTACAGTGGCCTCCCTCGGACAAAGATCTTCCTTTATAATAGCCGCCACCCCCCCACCCCTACCCTGAGACTTTGGCTGATGGAATGTGCGGCAGCCTGGTGGGCACATTTCAACAAGGGGAACCCTCCCCTTGCAGCCCAACCAGGTCTCCGTAATACTCGCCAGGTCAACTCCCCCCTCTTGAACAAGGTTGAAAATGAGTGGGGCTTTATTTATCACAGACCTGGTGTTGCACAACATCAGCCGAAGGCCCAGGCCCTGAGGATCTGTGCAACTTGGGGAACGAGAGACTCATTGGGGACCGGAGTGCGCAATCGCTTGCAGACAGTGAGTGTGTACTCCCGCAATGTGATATGGCCTCCTGCTACTGCCATATCTGCCCCTCCCACCCACAGTACTAATTGAACAGCCCTCGCTAGTATGGAATCTAGCCCCCTCCCTGACATCCAACTCCACACCCCCAATGCCACAGCCCCCCACCCAGACCGGCCCCGACCCTGGTGGGTTGCCCCCAAACCCACCCTGGTCATACAAATACCACCCTCCCTCCTACCCCTACCCCTATGACAACGAATAAAAAGACTCTTTAAAAACCCCTAATATTCTTCTGCATTCAATGCCACCTCTCGGGATTCCAAAATCCATCATCAAGGAAATTCGTTGATAGTCCGGATGGCCAGCCTTGAGAGAGGGGGGACCTCCTCAAGGCATATAGTTCAACAGCTGTGTAAGTCAGCATAGTCTGAGAAAACCCAAAAGGGGGAGGTTAATTGGCCGATGACAAACTCCAGGGAGACAGTACCGAAGTAATGAAGCAATAGCCCTCCCCCATTGCCCTCTCACTGCAATGGGGGGAATCTGCAGGTCGAGGTCCTCATGAACTGCTCTCTCACACCGGCCATGTTGGGAGCTCTAGTATCCCAGTCCTTCCATGCTGACCCTATTATCCAGCGGCCTCAACTTCCCCAGCTGCCAGAAGGTCACACATAGTGTTGATGGCATCAATGCAGTCTGGGAATGAAAAGGAAGCCGCGAGATCTTGAAGCGTAGCCCAGCGGGAGTCCAGCGATGTCTGCAGCAGCGGCTGCAGCAACTTCGGCAGCAGCCTCGGAAGCATCCCACCAGCACAACAAAGGCATCCCACCAGCACAACAAAGTCCTGGGGCAGCCATACCTCATTCAGCCACCCTCCAAAGGCCACAGCTTCCTCGGCACATCACGGTCCACCCCACCGGCATCTTCCCGGCAGCGCCGGTTGCGCCGGTGACGCCCTTGCCTCCCTTCTTCCGCCTGCCTATCAGCTGGCCCCCGCCGGCTCCTATCACATCAATGTTGAACTGAGTAAAGAATCACTGTCACTAAAACCTCCCATTCTTATACACAGTTTGCATAAAAGGTGTGAACTGACCGTTTTCTCAGCTTCATCATAAGAGAGATAATGTTGGAGTTGGAAGGAGGGCTCAAGCAGGGAATTAGCCTGGATTCGCTACATAAACACAAGAGGGCAAGGTCTGACACTCCCCCCCCCCGCCCCAAAAATGCCGTTGAACCTTATTTAGTCTTTCCCAAGCAAAAGCTGCCAGGCTGGGGAAGATTCTGTATGAGCTGTGGTGGTACAGTGGTTAGAATGCAGTACTACAGGCTACTTCTGCTGACTGCCTGCAATTTGGCAGTTGAAATTTCACCAGGCTCAAGGTTGACTCAGCCTTCCATCCTTCCAAGGTCGGTAAAATGAGGACCCAGATTGTTGGGGGTAATATGCCAACTCGGTAAACTGCTTATAGAGAGGGCTGTAAAGCACTGTGAAGCAGTATAAAAGTTTACGTGCTATTGCTATCATAGGCAGGGAATACTAAAGTAGTTAGTTTGAACTGTACAAGTGTGGGTCTGGCTCTTCTCACATGACAATAATCTCCCCAGACTCACATCTTTTATGCCTGGAAACAAGGGAAGGTTACCAGGATGGCCACAGATCCTCAAACAGGAGCAGCAGTGGGGCAAGATGCGGTGGATGCTGTTTTACAGAGTCAAGACGGAATAGAGATCGAGGTCAGAACCCTGGCAGTGATGATGCTTCAACTAGTTCAACCGGGTTCAGAATGTCAAGCCATTTTCAGGTCCCTCCAGAGATGTTCAATAGGGTTCAAGTCAGGGCTCTGGCTGGGCCACTTTAGGACATTCACAGAGTTGTCCCTAAGCCACTCCTGTGCTGTCTTGGCTCTGTGCTTAGGATCATTGTCATGTTGGAAAGTGAACCTTTGGCCTAGTCTGAGGTCCTGAGCGCTGTGGAACAGGTTTTCATTGAGGATATCCCTGTACTTTGCTCCATTCAGCTTTCCCTCAACCCAGATCAGTCTCGCAGTCCCTGCTGCTGAAAAACATCCCCACAGCATGATGCTGTCAACACCATGCTTCACTGTTGGGATGATATTGGGCAGGTGATGAGTGGTGCCTGGTTTCCTCTAGACATAATGTTTAGAATTGAGGCCAGATAGTTCAATCTTGGTTTCATCAGACCAGAGAATCTTGTTCCTCACAGTCTGAGAGTCCTTCAGGTGCTTTTTTTGCAAACTCCAAGTGGACTTTCATGTGTTTTGCACTGAGGAGAGGCTTCTGTCTAGCCACTCTGCCATAAAGCCCAGATCGGTGGAGGGCTGCAGTGACGGTTGTTCTTCTGGAACGCTGTCCCATCTCCACACAGGATCTCTGGAGCTCAGTCAGAGCGACCATCGGGTTCCTGGTCACCTCTCTTACTAAGGCCCTTCCCCCTCGACTGCTCAGTTTGACCAGGCGACCAGCCCTTGGAAGTTCTAGTTGTACCAAACTTCTTTCATTTGAGAATTATGGAGGCCACTGTGCTCTTAGGAACCTTCGGCGCAGCAGAAAAATTGTATTGTAGCCTTCCCCAGATTTGTGCCCTGCAATAATCCTTTTAACTCATGGCTTTTGCTCTGCTACACTATTCATTGTCAGCTGTGAGGCCTTCTATAGAGGTGTGTGCCTTTCCAAATCATGACCAATCAATTTAATTTACCGCAGACTGACTCCAATCAAGGTGTAGAAACATGTCAGCAATGATCAAGAGAACTGGGAGGCACCTGAGCTAAATTTCAAGTGTTGTTGCAAAGGGTCTGAATACTTATGGCAATGTAATAGTTCAGTTTCTTCTTTTTAACAAATTTGCAGACATTTCTAAAATTCTGTTTTCACTTTGTCATTCTGGGATACTGAGTGTAGATTAATGAGGAAAAAATGAATTTCAACAACTGTAGAATCAGGCTGCAGCATAACCAAATTGACAAAAGTGAAGGGGGTCTGAATACTTTCTTAATGCATTGTAAATATCAAAAAGGAAGTTTATAAATTGAGGGCATTTGTTGATGACCTAGTTATCTTTTTGCAAGACCCAAAAAATAATATAGAAAATTTGATGAGAAAATTCAATGATTTTGGAGTTTTATCGGGTTTTAAAATAAACAGAAAACAACAATGCTTATTAAGAATATGACCTCTCAGGACTGTGACATATTCACTACAAAGTCTGGTTTTAAGGTTGAGAAAAAGGTGAAATACTTGGGGGTTATATTGGCAAATACAAACACAAAACTGTTTCAAATAACTATGTGCCTCTTTGGAATGATATCAAAAAGGATTTACTAAGATGGGATAAACTGTAATTATAATTATTGGATAGAATTTCTGTAATTAAGATAAATGTTTTACCAAAGATGCTTTTTTTTTGTTTCAGATGTTACCAATAGTTGCAATTGATTCTCCATTTAAACAATGGCAGATGGAAACTACTGCAAGACGCTAAGGAAAGAGGAGGTCTGGGTTTACCAGAATTGAAATTGTATTTCGATGCTTGCTGTTTGGTGTGGCTAAGAGTGGGTGAATCTCCAGAATAAGAGGTTACTTGATCTAGAGGGCCATGAATTAAGATTTGGAAACACGGCTATTTATGGTATGACAAGGTTAAAGTAAATGTTGATTTTAATAACTGTTTTGTTAGACGTGCCATCCTAAGAGTTTGGAATAAATATAAAACAAGATTCTTTGTGAAGATGCCTCTTTGGGTGTCCTACCCAGGAAACTGTTTTTAGAAAAGAAATGGTGGTGAAGCTAGACTGGTGGACTTACGGTCAAATAATATCTCTTAATTTTGGTGATCCTATCCTCAAATCTAAAGGAGTTAGAAAGACGTGTCTGCCATTGGTTTACATATTTACAATTGAAAGGATGATTTAAATCAGACAAAAAGAGTTATGGGTTTGACTTTGTGAAAAATGAATTGGAAATCCTACTGTGTGGTAGTAATTAACGTATTATTGCTAAGGTCTATAAATTGTTATTGAGTTTGAATTTGGAGAATGAGTATGTAAAGCATTGCATGATTCAGTGGGCAAGAAACTTTGGATATAATGCAAAGCTTAAACAATGGGAGAATGTGGGGACGAAAGGTGTGAAATGTACACTAAATTATAATTTAAAAGAAAACTTTTATAAGATGATGTATCATTGGTATTTAACACCAGATAAGTTGTCAAGAATGTATAAAGGTATTTCAAATGCATGTTGGAAATGTAAATTTTATTTTATTTTTATTTTTTAATTTATAATTTTATTTCTATACCGCCTTTCTCCCGAAGGACTTGGGGCGGTGTACAGCCAAATAAAAACAAAACATATAAACATCATAACTTAAGTTTAAAAACTGTTAAAATTATTATTACTTGTGGCCGAAATTGATTAAAATCCAAAACTTTAAAAACACCAAATTAAAACTCAATTTCAACATAGCCCCGCCTGGTAGAAGAGCAGGGTCTTGAGGGCACAGCGAAAAACTCGGAGGTTGGAGATTGTGCGTATTTCCGGGGGCAGTTTGTTCCAAAGGTCAGGGGCTCCTACAGAGAAGGCTCTCCCCCTGGGTGTCACCAGCTGACATTGTTTGGCTGACGGCACCCTGAGGAGTCCCTCTCTGTGGGAGCGAACTGGCCTGTGGGAGGCTATCGGTGGCAGAAGGCGGTCTCATAGATACCCAGGTTCTAAGCCATGGAGTGCTTTAAAGGTGGTAACCAACACCTTGAACTGCACCCGGAAGACCACTGGGAGCCAGTGCAGCTCGCACAGGAGAGGTGTTACATGGGCACAACGAGTTGCGCCCATAATCACCCGCACGGCCGCATTCTGGACCAGTTGGAGCCTCCGAGTGCTCTTCAAGGGGAGCCCCATGTAGAGAGCATTACAGTAGTCCAGACGGGAGGTGACAAGGGCGTTAGTGACCGTGTGCAAGGCATCCCGGTCCAGAAAGGGACGCAACTGGTGGATCAGACGAACCTGATAAAAAGCCCCCCTGGCCATGGCCGTCATATGCTCTTCTAAAGACAGCCATGAGTCCAGGAGGACACCCAGATTGCGAGCCCCCTCTGTGGGGGCTAGGGATTCACCCCCTATAGACAGCGATGGCATCAGCCGACTATACCAGGACACCAGTAGCCACAGCCACTCGGTCTTGGAAGGGTTGAGTCTGAGCCTATTTCTCCCCATCCAGACCCGTATGGCCTCCAGGCATCAGGACATTACGTCAAGGGCATCATTGGGATGTTCTGGGGTGGAGATGTACAGCTGAGTGTCATCAGCGTACTGGTGTACCCTCACCCCCAAACCATGGATGATCTCACCCAGCGGCTTCACATAAATGTTGAACAAAAGGGGTGAGAGGACCGACCCTTGCGGCACCCCCCAAGCGAGGTGTCTCGAGGTCGACCTCTGCCCCCTGCCAACACAAACTGCGAACCGTCGGAGAGGAAGGAGGAGAACCACCATAGCATGGTGCCCCCTATTCCTAACCCCCTCAACCGCTACAGCATGATACCATGGTCAATGGTATCAAAAGCCACTGAGAGGTCTAATAGGACCAGAACAGAGGAAGAACCTCTGTCCCGAGCTCTCCAGAGATCATCAACCGATGCGACCAATGCCATTTCCGTGCTGTACCCCTGTCTGAAGCCCGACTGGTACGGGTCCAGATAGACAGCTTCATCCAGGTACCGGGGGAGCTGTCATGCCACCACACTCTCAACAACCTTTGCCACAAAACGAAGGTTGGAGACCGGATGCTAATTTGCTAGTACAGCCGGGTCCAGGGAAGGCTTCTTGAGGACAGGCCTTACCACCGCCTCCTTCAAGGCAGCGGGAAAGGTACCCTCACTCAAAGAAGCATTTATAATCCCCTGGAGCCAGCTTCGTGTAATCTCCCAAGAGGCCAGTACCAACCAGGAGGGAGAAGGGGTCCAATAAACATGTGGCAGCACTAAGCCTACCCAGAATCCTGTCCACGTCCTCGGAAGCCACAGGGTCAAACTCTTCCCAGATAATATTCTCAAGACCTACCTCATCTCCCCCCCTGGACTCACCCAGTCGGAGTCCAAGCCTTCCCGAATCTGAGCGACTTTATCATGCAGGAATTGCACAAAATCCTCAGCTCGACCCTGCAAGGGGTCTTCCCGCACTCCGTCCCAAAGAAGGGAATGGGTCACCCTAAACAGAGCAGCTGGGCGGTTCTCTGCAGATGCGATGAGTGGAAAAATAACTAGATTTTGCCACTTTTATTACCACTAGGTAGATCTTGATATAAGACCTCACCAGTGTTCGGTCAGATTCAGATTGACTAGTCCTCCAGATGCTCTCTAGGCGTCTTTTCTGACATTTCACCTCTCTCAGCTCCTTGGAGAACCAAGGAGCCAATTGAGATCAACATCGGGTCAGAGGCTGCAAAGGCACGACGGCATGATGGAAGCCATGAACTCCCGAGCCACTTCTTTTTTTTTATTGAAAAAGTTTTACAATACAAAATTTTTCCCCCCCAAACCCCCCCTTCCCCCCAAACCTCCCCCCACCCCAACCCCATATCCCCCCATCCCCCCTTGACTTCCGCTACAAATTTTAAAAAAAACAAGTACATATAACAAAATAATATAAGAAATAAACCTATAAGTAATAAAATTTTCCTAAAATTAACAATATTATAATAAAAAAACTAATAATAATATTTACCTCATTTATCAACCATCAATATACATTTATCAATCAATACCATACTTATTTAAACCCAATTAAAAGATATCATGCCTTTCTCTAATCCATTAATATTAATATTAATAATTATATACCTAAATCAATAGATCACATCCATATCCATATCAAATAATTTTATCCCAGCTACACCCTTCAACTAAAAAACAAAAGCATAAAACATTTCTCTATTCTAATAAAATATAATATATAATTATACATATATAATTATGTAGGTCTTTGGTTATTCGGGTCTTCTCCCGCGTAGAATTGGAAGTATCTTGGCGACGTTTCGACGAAGTCTCATTCGTCATCTTCAGGCTGGTGTTCTCGGCTTCGTTCTTCCAGGAGCAAATTGCTTCCAGGAGCAAATTGCTCCTGGAAGAACGAAGCCGAGAACACCAGCCTGAAGATGACGAATGAGACTTCGTCGAAACGTCGCCAAGATACTTCCAATTCTACGCGGGAGAAGACCCGAATAACCAAAGACCTACATACAAACACCCGCGAAAACCTCAGAAAACAAATATATAATTATAATTATACAATTATATCCAAAAATTTTCTATCTCAATAATCCATGTTTCAGTCTTCTCTTCTTCTTGATTGAAGTTAAATATACTATCTTCCAACATAGTTCTGATAAGCTTCATGTTCCTGCTGCCCCCATCAGCAAAAAACATCTCTCCATATAGAAATCCCCCCGAGTGACTTTATATTTGTAATATCCAACCACAAAGGTATTTTGCAATCCTCTAGGTAGAACATTCAGACTAGCTAATGCTGTACCACCTAAAAAAAGAAAAAACAAATGCAGCTCCTCCTAAATTTCCAAACCTTATATAAAAAGAACTGCAAGCCGCATTCCCGGATGTTCCTTTAAAGCTCTTTCAAATCCTGTCACCCTTTCCACTTCCTTCCTTCGGGTTCCCAAGATGTTTTCATCTTTATTTTCTTCTTCTAGATAATTAATTCCAAAAAAAGCTATAATAGGGTAACTACAGATCGTCTGCATATATTGCAGCAATCTGTTTACCTTTCTCAAGATGTTAAATCCAACTCAGGATGAACTTTGTAAAAAATTTTATAATCCATTTTCGTGTATAAATCAAATATAGTCAAAATTATCTTTTAGACTATTCAGTTGATCAGATTTTTTCAATCCTTTCTGCAAAAGATTTAAACATTTCATAAAGATCGTTCTGTTGCACATCAGTGGTTTTCAGTTGAGTTCCTTCCTTAGCTTCTATTTCCTGTTGTTTGGCATCACCCCCCTTCTCTTGTAAAGTACTGGACCTCTGCTGTTTCTGGTTAAATACAATTTGTTTCTCATCTCGAGTTATAAATTTATTTTTTGATCCTTGCTTTGACAGTTCAAGGTCCAGTACTACCTCTCTTGGATCTCTGGGATGCTTTATTTTCAAATCTGGAAAATCCATAATAAAATCCTCTGGACAACCACCTAGTGCTCCTTTTTCTTCTAACACACTTTGAATTTCTTCCATCTGCTTACATTCCACAGTCTCTCTTTCAGGTTCTTTATTCTTAATGCCTTCAGGGGCTCCCTTAAAAATATTATTGTAAAAATGTTCTGCTTTTTCAATAGTATTTAAACAGTATCTCACATCATGATATCTGAAAATTACACCAACTGGTAGATCCCATCTAAATGAAATGTTACTTCTCTTCAATTCCTTGACCAAAAAACCAAAATCTTTTCTGTCCTTTAAAATCTTCGGTGGTAACTCTTTAAAAACACTAATTTGTGTACCTTCTACCTGCACAATAGCAGAATAGGATTTTTGTAAAATATCATCTCTCAGTCTTCTGTCAGTAAAATAGACAACAACATCTCTAGGCAAATTCCTTTGTCTAGCTACACGTGAATTAACCCTATAAACTTTCTCCATGCAGCCAAGAATTTGCTCATCTTCCAACTTTAATAATGCCGCTAAAGCCTTTGCACAATCTGTTCTTAAATTTTCTCTCTTATTTTCTCTTATACCTCTTAATCTAATCGCTGATTCCATAGCTTTAATTTGAAGCATCATCACATCATTCTCAATATTCTGATTTTTGGCATCAGCTTCCACAAATTTTTCTTGTATATCTTTCATCTTGGAATCAAACTTAATACTAATTTCAGCCACTTTCCTCCCCATTTCCACCACCGCACTTGAAAGATCAGAAACTACTTTAGTGATGATTTGATTCAATTGATCATATTTTCCCTGTACCAGCTCCTCAAGATTCTTCTGTGAGCTTTTTATCTTCTCAACAACACTTCCTAGAGACCTAGTTATAAAATCTTTTAAGTCCTCATTTGCAGTTCCCTGCAGGTACATTTGAGTCATTTCTGCTGTTTCCTTTGTCTGAGTTGTAAGGGAGCCCCCCTTTGATTTTTGTTTAGGAGTCATACTTCTAAAAGAAGTTTTAACTTTTTTTTTCCCCCAGAAAAACAGAGAAATTCTGTTTAATTCAATTTTGTTTCTTTTCCCTACTAGAATGTTTCTTTTAAAGTACTTCGGTGGTGGCTAAGCTCTGACTTTCACTTTCCACTCTCCATTTTCTCAAGCATTTTCCGAGCAAAGCCAGTCGCCATTTTCAAAACACTTTCTCCAATCTCTCTTTTTTTCTTCTAAAGAATTAATGAAAAATAATACTTGCATTTTTCCTTTTTTGATTAATCCATGTTTCACCAGCTTGTTTAAGTTTCAATCAATCTTGTGGTGTTGCTCACGACGTCTGGCTCCGCTGCAAAAAGCAGCAGAGATCCCTCGCTGCGCGGAGCTTCTCTGGGGGTGAATAGGGAGCCATCACCCTGAGCCCTCTCCAGGACAAGAAAAAAGTCCTGGGGGCAAACAGGGGGCTCTACCACACCCCCAGTAGCTCTACCCGCTCTTCCAATCGAAGAGCGGGGTTTTCGAGCCGCCTGCCAGCTGTGAGGCAGCTCTTTAACGTGTGGCGAGGCCAGCGGTCATGGAGCGACCGCCGACAACAACGGAGGCGCCACCGGAAGTCCCAACTCCCGAGCCACTTCTGACGCCTCACCAGCGGATGGCAACTTGAAATCCCCCATGACAATAAATCTGGGGGTATCCACTGCCACCCCGGCAATAATGTCAAGCAGCTTGGGGAGAGCCGCCGCTACGTGTCAGGGAGCCAGGTACGCAGTCAGCAAGCCCATCTGCACCCCACGACCCCGGCTATCTGTGGAACAGTGGTCTCCCTCGGACAAAGACTTTCCCTAATAATTGCCGCCACTCCCCCACCCCTCCCCTGAGCCCTCGGCCGATGAAATGCACGGAAACCTGGTAGACACATTTCAACAAGGGGGACCCCCCCTTCCTGACCCAACCAGGTCTCCGTAATCCCTGCCAGGTCCGCACCCCCCTCCAAAATAAGATTGTAAATAAGGGGAGCTTTATTTACCACTGACCTGGCATTACACAACATCAGCCGAGGACCCAGGGCCTGAGACTCTGTGCAACCGACGACACGAGCCATGCACTGGGGGCCGGAGTGCGCAATCGCTCGTAAACAGCGTGTGCACACCCCCAAAACATGATATGGCCCCCTGCACCCACCATACCTGCCCCTCCCACATATTATTTCAATTGAGCTGCCCTTCCTTTCGCCCCCCCCCCCCGGTACCCCGGTCAAACTACCATCCTCATCCCCTCTGCTGCGCCCATCTGACCCACCATCTCATACAGTGGCTATATGGACCTCCCCCCAGGTCCATCTCTACAACCCCCTCCCCCTCTCCCAGATCCCCTTAAAAGCTTCCCTGCTACCCTTATTAAAAAATCCCTCAACCCCCTTTTTTTTGCATGCCACCTCTCGGGGTTTCAAAACCCATCATCAAGGTAGGCCCTCGATACAGTGGAGGGCCAGGCCTGCGAGAGGGGGGAGTCTCACAGAGCAAATAGCTCAGCCACCAAATACATCCACTAAAACCAAGATGGAGCTGACATCCGGGTGGGGTCCAATAACCTGGTCTATAGAGTTCTGCAACAGAAGATGGAAACCTCAATGTGGGAAACAGCTGGCCTCCACTGCCCTCTCACAGCAGTGGGAGGAGTCTCATGTCTTTGAGCACACTTGGAGGATCAATGTCCCAGCCACCCTCTCACGGTGGGGATCAGATGGTCGTGACTTTAACGAATTTCATGGTCCGCCTCCTGCCTTACAACACTGTCCAAAAAGCCGGCTCCCTCAGCACCCACATAATGACCGTGTAGTCCACATTGGTAAATGGGCTCAGCAAAAAATAGAGCAACAATTATGGAGACACAACGATGATAATCCTTCAGGAGAGGGGGTATATATGAAAGGGGAACAAGTTTGTGGCGAATATAGTCTTAAGGCAGCAGTCTAAAAAAGCCCAGACCTGGCTAGTGGGGCGGGGGGGGGGGATATACCACCCAAGGCAGCCAGTCCAAGGCCGTCCTCTGGCATCTCCCATTTTCAGAATTTGCCAAACCCCCTCTGCCATAGCTGCAGCCTCCAGGTCTCCCGATCTCACTGGGGGTTTATTAGTCACTGCAGGACTACAGGGCATACTAGCAGTTGCCTTTCTGTCCCCCTCCGCCAACATTGTTCTTCTGCCCCATCCAGCCTTCAACCAGCAGCTGCCGTTTCGCTGGGGTAGCCTCCACCGACGTCGGCAAACACCTGGGCCTCCATTACGCCCCCGGCACCCACGGAACCTCCAAAGCTCCCAGAAGGTAACCCAGGGCCAGGTGAGAGTCTTCAGGCCAGTGTCGCCCCACCACCATTCACCAGGGATTGGGGCTAAGCTAGCAAAAACAGCCCCAGAAGACCCCAAAACCTCCGAATCCGCCCCATGGTTGGCCGCAGATTCAGGGAAGCGTCGCCATCTTGATGCATGCGCCAATGTAAAGAAGGGACCTTTTATCATTTATGGTGGACATGTGACAAAGCAAAGAAATATTGGAGTAGGATTCGCATCTTAATACAGAAGATTCTCAATGTGAATATAAAGATAAAACTAGAAACTTTTATTTTGGGTTTAATGGAAAAAGACTTGGAAAAATTTTTGGAACTTTGATGTTATGCATGTTGACGGCAGCAAAATTACTTTATGTACAAAAATGGAAGGACAGTTTAATTCCCACAATGGATTAATGCTGCAAATGTTGATGGAGTTAGCAGAGATGGCTAAACTGACTGCTTTGATTAAAGAAAAAAACACAATTACTTTTGTTTCTACTTGGAAACCACTTCTGGACTTTGTTCTTGAGGTGGAAAAAAATGAAACTTTGATTTTGGGTTTTGCCAATTGGGTTTGTTATAGAAATGGCTAGTTTATATTATTATGTAAAAGTAAAAAGTTGAGGTTTGATGCTATTATCTTATTCTGGAAGTCAACGCCTTTTCTTTCTTTTTTCCCTTTCCCCTACACTTTTCTCTTCCCTTTCTCCCTTCCTTAGTTTCCCACTATTTTCTTTTGTATTTTATATTATAAACTAATAATAATAAAAAAGAGTTAGCAAATGTCAAAGCATTCCAAATCCCTACAGTAAACCCTATCCCAAAGGTGCTTTTTCAAAAGGCAACTGGACTTTCTGATTTTTCTTTGAAGACATTTCACTTCTCATCCATGAAGTTTCTTCAGCTCCGGCTGGATGGTGAGGAATGGAAGGCTATGAAAATATTTACAGACCCCTCACATCCTGGACATAAACTGTTTCAACTCCTACCCTCAAAACGATGCTATAGAGCACTGCACACCAGAACAACTAGACACAAGGACAGTTTTTTCCCGAATGCCATCACTCTGCTAAACGGATAATTCCCTCAACACGGTCAAACTATTTACTAAGTCTGCACTACTATTAATCTTGTCATCGTTCCTATCACCCATCTCCTCCCACTTATGACTGTATGACTGTAACCTTGTTGCTGGTTTCCTTAAGATTTATATTGTCTGTTTCCTAATATGATTTGATTGCCTATTTGTACCCTATGACTATCATTAAGTGTTGTGCCTTATGATTCTTGACGAATGTATCTTTTCTTTTATGTACACTGAGAGCATATGCACCAAGACAAATTCCTTCTGTGTCCAATCACACTCGGCCAATAAAGAATTCAATTCAATTCTTTTCTTTTCTTTGTAGACAGCTGGTCATTTATATTCTTTTAGAGCAGGGTTGCTTAGATCTGGCCCGCGGTGCCTCTGCTAGCGAGAATGGGGCGCAAGGGGGCTGTGTGCAGCCCCCCTGCGGCCCATTTTCGGCCTGGACGGCCTCCTGTAGCACTCTGCCAGGCCTCACCTGGCCTGTTACAGGCCAAAATGGAGCCTCTGCGGGCCAAATCCGGCCCTCCGAGGCTCCATTCAGCCCTCTCCACAGACTGTGCCTGCTTTGCTAGCATCCCAGATTCCACTTACTCCTCCCCACCCCATTTCCCATGGCTTTTGTCAGAGTGTGCACAGTGCGACTATGTGAGACAACCCAGGAACAATAACATCAAACAGAGGTTTGTAATAATAAATAGTGGTTTATCTCTACAAAAGAATATACATATGCATGCTGGGCAAAGGTCAAACAATCAATCAGTAGCTACAGCAGGGAAGAACACACAGGGAGAGAGATACACCCCAACAGGGCCTCTCTTATAATACAGACTCTTAAAAGTGGTAACAGTCAAATAACCCTACTGACTCATTCCTACCATTGCATCATCATTACAGTATTACAGCATTACAGCAGCTGGTCAGCTATTAAATCATTACCCTGACATGCCTCCCATTTAAAGCTGAACAGCAGTTAATCCAAATGCTTTCACATATTCCTGATGTTTGTCTACATTTACAGGCTTCATTAATATATCGGCTATATTATGGTCAGTGGAACATAGCTGTAATCTTATCATTTTATCCTTTACAGCCTCCCTAACAATACAATATTTGATGTCTACATGCTTACTCCTGCTTCCGATGTGTTTCTGTGCCTTCTCTTTTTAACTCAGGTCTATCCTCTTCTATATCTGTTTCTGACCTGTTTTCCTGTCTCTCCTTCATCGGTGATCTGTCCCCCCCATTCAGAGACCCACAAAAACACAGCCAGCCGAGGGTTAAGAATCACTTGGCACACTCCACAGTTCTTATCTCAACCTTGGCAGCGATATGCACACCGTCTGCCAAGGACTTTATTGGTTTACACAAACAAGAAAATCACCTACGTAGCTTTGCCGTTCATCTAGCTTCCAAGACTACGAGGTTGCTATGTTTGTTTCACTTTGTTCGTCACAAACTTCTTGACCCACTGTCCTGTCTTATATAGACAGGCTTCTGGGTGTGGTCCAGTGACTCACTGAACCTGTGACTCCAATCAGTGACTCAGGTCTATTTCCTCATACGCCGCAGCTGCAGTAATCTTTTCTCTCGCCTTCTTTGGCGTGCGTCCAGGAATGACGTCTCTCCCTCACTCTCATCTGAGACACCTGTTTCCCCACTACTTGGCTCTCTTTCAGCTGGCACCTGAGACGGTGCCAGAGGGGGGGGGCTGGGAGATCTGGCTGGCTCCTCTTCCTCCTGCTCAGAGCTTCCTTCCTCCAATGGGATAGGCTCAGAGGACGGGGCCACAACAATCGGACTTTGCATAGCTTCTCCTCATGCTATGTGTTGGCATGAACACCTCAGTATTAGCATGCAACCTATTCCAATTATTTTGTTCTGCAAAACTAGCAGATTGTGAAATCACCACTTTTCTGGTTCCATCAGTGAACCTATACTCAAACTGAAGTGCAAATGGTTCCTGTAGTCTACAATTGTTTTGGAAATCCGTTCATACTCCCACACCATTCGAAGGGTGTTCATCCCAAAGTGCATAGCTAAATGTCTATGGAGATTCTCAGTCATCCAGGGTCTCAACGACTCTCTAAAAGAATTCAAATGACCGGACTTCCGGTGGCGCTTCCGTCGTTGTCGGCGGCGCTTTATGTCCGCCGGCCTCGTCGCGCATGAAAGAGCCGCCGCACAGCAGGCAGGCGGCTCGAAAACCCCGCTCTTCAGTCGGAAGAGTGGGTTGAGCTACTGGGGGTGCAGTAGAGCCCCCTGATCTGCCCCCAGGACTTTCTTTTTGTCCTGGAGAGGGCTCAGGACGATGGCTCCCTATTCACCCCCAGAGAAGCTCCGCGCTGCGAGGGATCTCTGCTGCTTCCAGCAGCAGAGCTAGACATCGTGAGCAACACCACAGACCGATTGAAATCTACAAAAAAGCAAGCTGATGAAACCTGGATTGACTAGAGGAGGAAAAATGCAAGTATTGTTTTTTATTAATTTTTAGAAATGAGAAGAGGAAGAAGAAGAGAGATTGGAGAAAGTGTTTTGAAAATGGCGACTGGCTCTGCTCGGAAAATGCTTGATAAAATGGAGAGTGGAAAGTGAAAGTAAGAGCTTAGCCAGCGCCGAAGTATTTTAAAAGAAACATCCTAGCAGGGAAAAGGAAGCAAATTGATTTAAACAGGACCTTTTTGTTTTTTTTGAGAAAAGTTAGAACTTTTTTGGAAGTATGACACCTAAACAAAAGGCAAGGGGGGGGGGGCTCCCTTACAAGTCAGACAAAGGAAAAAGTAGAAATGATTCAAAAGCACTTGCAGGGAACTGCAAATGAGGACTTAAAAGACTTTATAACTAGGTCTCTAGGAAGTATTGCTGAGAAGATAGAGAACTCACAGAAGAATCTTGAAGAGCTGGTACAGGGAAAATATTATGAATTGAACCAAACTATTTTTGAAGTAGTTTCTGCTTTTTCAACTGCGGTGAAGAAAATAGAGAAGAAAATGGCTGAAATCAGTAGAAAGTTTGATTCCAAGATGAAAGATCTACAGGAAAAATTTGTTGAAGCTGATGCCAAAAATCAGGAAATTCAGAATGATGTGATGATGCTTCAATTTAAAGCTATGGAGTCTGCTTTGAGATTAAGAGGTATAAGAGAGAATAACAGAGAAAATTTGAGAACACTTTGTGCTAAGGTATTAGCGGCATTTTTAAATTTGGAAGATGACCAAATTCTTGGCTGTATTCAAAAAGTCTACAGGGTTAATTCACGTGTTGCCAGACAGAAGAATCTACCCAGAGATGTTGTTGTCTATTTCACTGATAGAAGATTAAGACTTATTGGAATATCTTGAAAAAAATAAACAGATCCCTGTGGTGCTGGTGTTTTTGGATGCGGAAAAGGCCTTTGATCGAGTCAACTGGGATTTTCTAAAAAAGACTTTGCACAAAATGGATTTTGGGGATCAGTTTATACAAGCGATTTCAGCAATTTATCAAGAACAGACTGCACAAATTGTTATCAATGGGAGTTTAACCACCAAATTTCATATACAGAAAGGAACTAGACAAGGTTGTCCGCTATCCCCACTGTTGTTTATCTTAACTTTAGAAGTTTTGTTGAATTCTCTACGGGACTCTAATAATTTGAATGGAATAGTTGTAAGGCAAAAAGATTACAGAACAAAAGCATTCGCAGATGATCTGGTTGTTACCCTAACACGACCCTTGGAATCAATCATACAGATGAAAAACATTATAGAGGAATATGGTTTGGTTTCAGGTTTTAGTCTGAACCAGAAAAAGACTAAGATGATAGTTAAAAATATGTTGGAACCACAAAGGAGTGAACTGGAAAGGTTGGCAGGCTTTGAAATAGCTACAAAGGTGAAATATCTAGGAGTTCAGGTTGCAGCTTCTAATATAAAACTTTTTCAAAATAATTACGAGGAATTGTGGCACAAGATTCAAAAGGACCTTGAAACTTGGAAGAAACTGCAACTATCTTTACTTGGCAGAATAGCAGCTATTAAGATGAACGTTCTACCTAGATTTTTGTTTTTATTTCAAATGATTCCGGTGCTCAAAAGTGATAAGATATTGATGGAATGGCAAGCAGGTCTAAATAAATTTATTTGGAATGGGAAAAAACCAAGAGTTAAACTTAAAATCATGCAAGATGTTCGTGAAAGAGGTGGCCTCAAAGTTCCAAACTTACGTCTATATTATGAGGCAGCAGTGCTGACACAAGTGGGTGATTGGTTTGGTACAACGAAAATAGAAATTTTGAATATAGAAGGCCATGATTTGGAATTTGGTTGGCATGCATATTTATTCTATGAAGACAAGTTGGATGGGGTATTTAAGAGTCACATTTTGAGACACGCTTTGATGAGAGTTTGGAAGAAGCACCAGCTTCAATTGGATTACAAAATACCTTTGTGGTTGGATCTTGGGCAGATTATGCCAAATATAAAGTCACTCGGGGGGATTTTATACGAAGAGTTGCTTTTTAATGATGGGGCAGATGGAGTTTGAAACCTTTGAATACTCTGTTGGAAGAAGGGACGAATCTAACTTGGTTGCAGTACCTTCAACTTCAAGCGAGATGGAGAGAAGATCAGAAAATTGGACCAATGTTACATGAAGAAGATTTGGTGACTCAGATAAAATGTAAAGGGCCGATGCATATTAAGCGAGTGTATAATTTATTGTTAGAAAGAGATTCGGAGGGTGAATTAGTTAAAGATTGTATGATAAAATGGGCACAAAATTTTGCAGAACCAATAATGTCGGAAACATGGGAAAAGATCTGGGTCCAGAATGTTAAATTTACACAAGCACAGAATGTGAGGGAAAATTTTTATAAGATGTTTTATAGATGGCATTTAGATCCCAAAAAATTATCATGTATGTATCCAAATGTTCAACCTAAATGTTTTTGTTTTTTTTTAAATTTGATTTATATGCCGCCCTTCTCCGGAGACTCAGGGCGGCTTACAATGCGTTAAGCAATAAATGTTGGAGGTGTGATTGTTTGGATGCAACATACTTTCATATTTGGTGGACCTGCAGAAAACTGAAAGCATTTTGGATTAAACTTTGGTGGGTTATGCAGAACGTTTTGAAGAAGAAGCTTGAATTTTCTCCTCAGTTTTTTTTGTTGGGGATAGTTAAGGATTGTTCAACGACTGAAACGAGATTGATTTTATATATGATTACTGCAGCTAGACTACTGATTGGTCAATATTGGAAAAAAGATAGTGTACCTACTATAGAGGAATGGATATTGAAGATGTCTAATTTTGTAGAAATGGCTAAGATTTCTGCATACCTAAAAGACAGGACCCATGAAGCCTTTGCTAGGGAGTGGAAGAAATGGGTAGAATATATGCGGAATAAATATCAAAGTAAGAAGTTTCAACTAGTATTTGATTCATAACTATATCTATTAATTATTTTATTAAATATTTGGATTTATATTTTTATCATGTTACACATTTATATTATATTATATATATATTAATATTAATATTTAGCTAAATTATAATGTTAAAAATAAGTTTATATACCTGATAGATTAGCTTTATTTTATCTAATTTTTTTTAAAAAAAATTATGATGTATTATTTGGATCTTATATATTTTTTTAAATAATATTACTAAGACTGAATATTTGGAATTATATTTAATGTCAAACATTTATATTATATTTTATTCTAAAAACTTAGGATGCTCAAAAATTTTTATATATTTGTTACATTTGTTCTATTTCTTAGACTGCTGTAAGTTCTTACAAATGATTTATGGTTACTATATATTTTGAATTAAGGGGGTAAAAGAGGGTGTTAGAAGCTTAGATCAATTCTCTTATTACTTAATGTTAAATTCATTATATTTTTAGCTGGATCTCACCTATTTTCTTTTTTTCTGTTTGATGTTGATTGACATATATGATTGGTTATCAAAGGAAGTCAGGGGGGGAAGGGGGGAGGGATAGGGAGGGAAAGGGAGGGGGTGGTAGTTGGGTGGGGGATTGGTGGGGGGAAAGGGGTATGAAAATTGTATTGTAAAACTTTTTCAATAAAAAAAAAGAAATGATATTTTACAAAAATCTTATTCAGCTACTTTAAGGGTAGAAGGTCTACAAATCAGGGTCTATAAAGAGTTACCATCTAGGATTTTGAGATACAGAAAAGATTTTGGATTTTTGGTGAAGGAATTGCACAGAAGAAAGATTCCATTTAGATGGGACGTACCAGTTGGTGTAATTTTGAGTTACCAAGATGTGAGATATTGTTTAAATACCGTTGAAAAAGCTGAACATTTTTATAATAACATTCTTAAGGGAGCCCCCATACTTTTATCTTCTGCTATGTTGTCATCTATGGAAGAAGACAAGCAAGATAAAGAGTCTGAAAGAGAGGTTGAGGAACAATGTGTGCAGATGGAATTACAAAATCAAAATAATCAAAAGTGTGTTAGAAGAAAAAGGAGCGTTAGGTGGTTTTCTAGATGATCATATTATGGAATATCCAGATTTGAAGACAAAGCATTCCAGAGATTCAAGAGAAGTTGTACCAGGCCTTGAACTGTTGAAGCAAGATGAAAAACAAATATTTCTGAGACAGCAGAGGCCCAGAATTCCACAAGTGGATAAGTATGATGAGGAGAAGCAACAGAAACTACAAGTCAAGGGAGGAAAGAAATTGAAAACCACTGAAACTGAACTGCAGCCGAAAATGTGTTTTTCGATGGAATCGCATGGTGAACCCTAAAGGTTAATTCTGAATAGATGGAATCCATTAAATAAATGATTATTTGAAATAGTTTGGAAGATAACCATTGTTATATTTAATTTTTATATATTGGACTAAAAATTTGTTACAAAACTCATCCTGATTTGGATTTGACATCTTGAGAAAGTTAAACAGATCACTGCAAAATATGCAGAGGATCTGTGATTACCCTATTATAATTCTATTGGAATTAATTATCTAGATGAGGAACTTGAAGATGAAAACATCTTGGAAACCCGAAGGAAGGAGGCGGAAAGGTTGGCAGGATTTGAAAGAGTTTTAAAGGAACATCTAGGAGTGCAGCTTGTATAAGCTGCATTTGTTTTTCTTTTAACGGATACATTAGGAGTCAGGTTGATTGATCTACCTAGAGGATTACAAGATATCTTCGTGGTTGGATTTTATAAATACTAAGTCACTCGGGGGGATTTATACATGGAGAGATGTTTGTTGCTGATGGGGGCAGCTTGAATAAGAATAAGAACTAGTTTATAAATATTGTGTTAGAAGATAGTTGTCCAACTTTAATCAAGATCAAGATGAAGAGAAGTTGAAAATCTGGTTACTGAGATAGAAAATTTATTTGATAAAGTCACTCGGGGGGATTTCTATATGGAGAAATGTTTTTTGCTGATGGAGGTAGCAGGAATATGAAGCTTATTAGAATTATGTTGGATAAACTTCAATCAAGATGAAGAGAAGATTGAAACATGGATTACTGAGAAAAAAATTTTTTGGGATATAATTGTATAATCATAATTATATATGTATAATCATATATGATATTTTATTAGAATAGAGAAATGTTTTATGTTTTTGTTTATTATTTGATGGGCCTAGCTGGGATAAAATTATTTGATATGGATATGGATGTGATTTATTATATTTTATTATTAGGGGGATCGATTTTGGTATATAATTAGTAATATTAATATCAATGGATTAGAGAAAGGTATGATATTTTTTAATTGGGTTTAAATATTACAAGTATGGTATTGATTGATAAATGAATATTGATGGTTGATGGTTGATTAATGAGGCAAATTTTATTATTATTAGTTTTTTTATTATAATATTGTTAATTTTAGGAAAATTTTATTAATAGGTTTATTTGTTATATTATATTATTTTGTTATATGTATTTGTCTTTTTTTTAATTTGTAGCGGAAGTCAAGGGGGGGATGGGGGGGAAATGGGGTTGGGGTGGTGGGAGGTTTGGGGGGTTAGGGTTAGGGTTAGGATTGGGGGGGTTCGGGGGGGGGGGAATGGAAAAATTTTGTATTGTAAAACTTTTTCAATAAAAAAAAAAAGAATTCAAATGACCAGCTGTCTGCAAGGAATATAAATCCTTCCATTCTCCAGCATCCAGTCAGAGCTGAAGAAGCTTCTTGGATGAGAAACGAAACGTCTTCAAAGAAAAACAAGTCAGTCCAGTTGACTCTTGAAAAAGCACCTTTGGGACAACCATGACCTGGGTGACTGAGACTCTCCATAGATACAGTAAACCCTGTTACTCCCATGCAGGTGGAAACAATAGTCAGTGAGCCCTTAAGAGCAGACTACCACTGAAACTACCAATAGGACAGCATACAGAACTTTTAACTCTTTGCGTGACACAGAACCTGCAAGTTCCAATTGTCTTGGGGTCAGCATGGTTGAAGCTTCACAACTCTGCAACAGACTATGAAACAGGAACTTGTCATTCCCCATGCTGACTTGCCAGCACCACTGCATGCTAGTAACGACTCTTTTGCAGCAAACAGCTAAAAGCCCCAAAGAGGGAGAGACACAGACTTTCCAGACACTTTTGGGGAGGAGAAGGCATCAGTCCTTCCCCCGCATAGACTGCGACTGAGAGATTAATTTGGTCCCAGGGGCTAAAATCCCTGCTAAGAGGCCAAATCCCATCAGCAAAAGAGCTGTCAATTTCGAAGCAGTATTTGGATTCTAATCTACAAAAATGAATTATCAGACCGTCAAAGTCACTAGCTTCAGCACCTACATACTTTGTCGCTAAGTGTTATGACCCAGGTCGCCTAGGCAGATGCAGGCTTCAATAAAGTCCTTTATTGCTCTGCTATCCCACAATAAGTGGCCCTACAACGGCCGGTAAAGCTCCACCCCAAACTTTCCCAAAGGCAACCACCCACAGTTCCACAAACTAAAGCCAATAGTCACCAGAGCTGATTCACAAGGCAAGGAGGAAATTGTTAGTCCAAAAACAAGGTGCAAAGTCTACAAGGCAAGAACCGTCAGTCATAAACAAGATGCAAGGTCCATAGCCACCAAGTAAGGTCAGAGCCCACAGGCAAGAAACACAATCCAAAGCAGTTTGCAAAGGCCGAGGAAGTGCATGCCGAAGCAAAACAATTGTTTCCGATGAAGACACCCTTCCCTGGCCTCTGATTAAATCAGCTCAAGCCAGGTGTTCCTTGTGAGGAGGGGCGGAGCGGCCTCCTCGCCAGCAGCCTCACAGACCTCATTTGAGCTTGCCTCCGCTCCACTCGCTGTGCCCTTGGATTGAGTGGGGGAGGCAGCTGTTCCTTATCAGAGGGGATCTACTGCCTCTCATCACCACTGCCTGTCTGCAGACGATCCTCCCGTGTTTGTGAGGGCAGGCAGCTCCCTGTCCGGATGACCACCTCCCCCAAAGCTGGAAGAGGCCTGGGACAGCATTGTCCTCGGCCCTTAGACTCTCCAAACATTCCAGGGGAGACATGCCATCCCCGCCATCCCTGGTTCCAACTCCTCCTCCTCCTCCAAACTGGGATCTGACAGGGCCATGACGCTAAGAAGCAAGACCCATGTTTTTCAAACCCAAGCGTTGAGGTCCCAATGAGAACTGTCCACAGCTACAAAGTCCTTCATGCCATTACAGTGAGAGACCATTATCCACTACTACTCCTATCTGACTTATTGGATAGATTGCAGTGTGTGTGCATATTTACCAAACTGGACCTCTGAAATACATGTTACCTTATCACAGTCAATGAGGGACATAAAATTTTGATGGCATTCAACATCACGTATGGCAAATTCAAATACACCATGATGCCATTTATGAACCATTTTTTCCCGAAATAATTGACAAATTTGTGGTGATTTCTCTGGCTGACATCCTAATCTACACCGAAGTTGAGAAACTGCATGACCAAGATGTGGGAAAGGTCTTAAAGAGGTTATGAGTAAAATCACCTCTTTGTTAAATTAGTGTTAATCCCCTGAGCCCAGATTGGGGATAAACAGAGTCTTACCTCTTCCCCATCTTCACTCTCCTCTTCACTACTAGAATCTGAAGAGTCTTCTCCCTCTTCAGTGGAGTCACCATTGTCTTCCTCATCTTCCTCTTCATCATCATCATCTTCCTCAGAGTCCTGTGAATATAGAGAAGTAGATTAAAAAATAAACATGTTATCAGCCGAATGGCAGTTATTCATGAGGACTACAATGAATTAAATCTAAAGCAGCCAAAAATGTTACCAAATCTAAAAAATAATGCCTTACATGTAGTCCTTGACTTACAATCATAATTGAGCCTAGAAATACGGTTCTAAGTTTTGTTTTCTTTTTAAATTTTTTATTATATTTTTTCTTTAAAAACAAGAACAGAAACAAACACAAAACATAAATTTCCATTTTACAACAGTTTCATATCGGTCTTCTTTTAAAATTCACGTTTTCCCCCTCCCTGTCTTTACATATATTTCTACTTGTGGTTCTCTTGTTCCTTATTTATGTATATATTTCTTTATCTGTTATACATATTATTGTATCTATATATTACTTTACATATATTGTCTGTTTAGTGGCATAGAATAGAATAGAATAGAATAGAATAGAATAGAATAGAATAGAATAGAATAGAATAGAATAGAATAGAATAGAATAGAATAGAATAGAATAGAATAGAATAGAATAGAATAGAATAGAATAGAATAACAGAGTTGGAAGGGAACTTGGAGGTCTTCTAGTCCAACCCCCTGCCCAGGCAGAAAACCCTACACCACTTCAGACAAATGGTTATTCAACCTCTTCTTAAAAACTTCTATTGTTGGAGCATTCACAACTTTTGGAGGCAAGTTGTTCCACTGATTGTTCTAACTGTCAGGAAATTTCTCCTTAGTTCTAAGTTGCTTCTCTCCTTGATTAGTTTCCACCCATTGCTTCTTGTTCTACCTTCAGGTGCTTTGGAGAATAGTTTGACTCCCTCTTCTTTGTGGCAACCCCTGAGATATTGGAAGACTGCTATCATGTCTCCCCTAGTCCTTCTTTTCATCAAACTAGACATACCCAGTTCCTGCAACCGTTCTTCATATGTTTTAGCCTCCAGTCCCCTAATCATCTTTGTTGCTCTTCTCTGCACTCTTTCTAGAGGTCTCCACATCTTTTTTACATCGTGGCGACCAAAACTGAATGCAATATTCCAAGTGTGGCCTTACCAAGGCATTATAAAGTGGTACTAACACTTCATGGGATCTTGATTCTATCCCTCTGTTTATGCAGCCCAGAACTCTGTTGGCTTTTTTGGCAGCTGCTGCACACTGCTGGCTCATATCTAAATGGTTGTCCACTAGGACTCCAAGATCCCTCTCACAGTCACCACTATTGAGCGAGGTACCACATATACGGTACCTGTGCATTTTGTTTTTCTTCCCTAAATGTAGAACCTTACTTTTTTCACCATTGAATTTCATGTTGTTGGATAGCGCCCAATGTTCAAGTCTGTCAAGATCCTTCTGTATCTTGAGCCTATCTTCTGGAGTGTTGGCTATTCCTGCCAGGTTGGTGTTGTTAGGTTGTAGCTTGTAGCTTGATCCTAACTTGTTGGTCAGGCAATATATGTCAGCTTCTCAGTGCTGACATAGTAAAGAGGGGGTTAAATTCCTGTGAGATTATTAAGAGAGAGTGCGTAGAGTGATTTAGATAATGACCAATAGGATAAGGAAGCAAGCCAGGAAAGGGAGGGATGATGGAGCAGAGGTCATTTCCTGGCTGCATATGAGTCCGTGAAGACGTTGTTCTAACAAATAAAAGTTTTTTTTCTTTATTATCAAAATGTGAGAGGCATCTAATTTCGTTCAGACAACTCTAGCGTGACAGACAGCCAGGAAAAATGTTTTCTAAAACAAAAAGAAATGCTCTCTTCAAAGACTTTTCTTCTAAAAATATTTATGCATTCCTAAGCTACTCCGTTGGCAGACCTTCAGATGTCGCCGTAGCAACCTTATCTGAGGCCATGAAGAAAACTATCTCCACCGGAGGTTTGCCTCAGAAAAGGAAAAAATTATGATGCCTTTTTGCTGGACTCCAATCAAGTGGCAGGTAAGGGGGGAAGGTTCTATGGCGCTCCAAACGGCAGCATAGCCCCCCCCCCCCACACACACACAAGAAGAAAAAAAAAGATGAGAGAAGAAAGCTCCAAAATGCACTCAGGGCTTCCCTCCCTGCTCAGCAAGCGACCCAGCCCAGCCATGGCATCACTCCCCTGCACCCAAATGGGAGATGATGAAGAAGCCCAAGGGCACCGTGGGCAGGCTCACAGACCCCTGCAATGGGAGGAGAGGCCACTGAGGGTGGAACCACCCCGATTCAGAGGGAAATTTGATGGGGATCCGGACCTGCTAGCTCAATTTCTCGATGCAGCTGAGATTTACATCGAGCGCTACGCACACCTTTACCCTTTCCCCAGGGCCCTGGTCAGTGCCATCGCAGAAGGTCTGGAGGGAGAAGCAAGGAGCTGGTCAGCGGCCCAGTACAAATACAGGGCCCCCCAACTGCAAGATGCAGATGGTTTCTTACAACTGCTGCGAGCCCGCTTCGAAGAAACAGGGGACGATCCCTATGTAGAAGATGAGCTCAGGCACCTAATGCAGAGGGGGAAGCCTATCCAAGAACATATCCGTGAGTTCAGGAAAGTTGTTGGGACTTTACCTCCTTTGCCTGAACGACTGCTAGTATACTTCTTTAGAACAAGCTTAGATAAGCAAATCGCCCAAGTGACTGCTTATCGAGATATTCTGAACCGACTGTCTGACTGGTTCCGGATAGCGACGCAAGTTGAGAGAGGGCTACGTGCCAACAACATGCTAAAACAACCACAGGCAAAGGAGAAAACCCAGCTGGACCAGGAACCATCTACCAGACCAGAAACTACAGCATCACGGGCCACCCAGAGGCCATCCACCCCACGGAGTCCACTGAGGTGCTACAGATGTGGGGGAGTTGGGCATTTGGCAGCAGCGTGTGGAACCCCGGGGCCAAAAACAGGGCCCCCGGCCAAGGTACGACTGGAACGAGGACCTGGGCACACCACCAAGGCACCATTAAGACTTTCCCCGACTGCAGAAGTTTTTGCCCATCTGACTGAAAATAGGGGGAGCTCCGACGATGCGAATCGACCCCCCGAACTGTATGAGGGCGATGACGGTGGTGAAAACGACCCAATGGTGAGTGCACCCATCCACCCTTTTCTTTTCCCCATATGCCTAACAGCCCCAAAAACAGGTACCCAAGGGACTTTTCAAGCCTTAGTAGATTCGGGTTGCACGAGGTGCCTGATTAACCTACCCACAGTCCTAAAACTGGGGATCCGGGCTAAAAGGCTCAGCCACCCAATCCGTTTTCAGCAAGTTGATGGATCCCTACTAGGGGGGGCGGATGCCACACATTTGACCGAGCCGGTGAAGCTGGAGCTAGCGGATCACTGGGAAATGATTCGGTTCATAATAGCCCCCAAGATGACCAACCCAGTCATACTGGGACTCTCCTGGTTGGACAAGTGGGGTCCCACCATCTGGTGGCAAGAAGGGACCTGCAGACTGAGGATAGCAAGGGGACCCCACCCCCTGCCACCACAACCAGAGAAAACAGCCCCTCCTCCCACCCAGGGGGTCCAAAGCCTCCCTCTAGAGGGACAAAAGACGCCTCCAACACAGGTGCCCAACCCGCCCTGTAAAGGGACAACAGAGCAACTGGCGGCCACCTCCAGCACCTCCCACGGCCAGAACCAGATCCCAAAAGAGTACCAAGACTTGCCAGAAGTATTTAGCGAGACCGAGTGTGACGTACTACCACCCCACCGCGACGCTGATTGCGCTATCGAAATCATCCCTGGTTCGAAACTACCAAAACCTAAATTGTATACCATGACACCCCGTGAAATGCAAGAACTGCGAAAGTACATAGACAAGAACCTACAAAGGGGTTTTATCGAACCAGCCAAACCACGGGTAGCGGCACCAGTTTTCTTCAGGGAGAAGAAAGATGGCTCCATGTGTCTGGTGGTCGATTTTTGCGGGATAAACTGTGTCTCCATGCACAACTTATACCCCCTCCCCCTCATGAAAGACATGCTAGCTCACTTGGCCAAAGGGAAGGTTTTTACCAAACTAGACCTTCGTGAAGCCTACTACCGCATACGCATCAAGGAAGGAGACGAGTGGAAGACAGCATTTAATTGCCCCCTAGGAAGTTTTCAATTTAAAGTGATGCCTTTCCGACTACAGGGAGCACCGGCGGTGTTCATGCAACTGATAAATGAAGTTTTACATGATCACCTTTATAAAGGGGTCCTCATCTACCTGGACGATATTCTCATTTACACAGAAACCATAGACGAACACATACCCCTTGTCCGCCAGGTGCTCGAAAAACTGCTGAAAGCGAACCTGTATGTCAAACTGTCGAAATGCGAGTTCCACCAGTCACGGCTAGACTACTTAGGCTACCGAGTGTCCAATGAGGGGATAGAAATGGACCCAGCCAAAGTACAATCGGTCCTTGACTGGCGCCCCCCACGCACCCGCAGACAACTGCAAAGCTTCTTGGGGTTCGCGAACTTCTACAGACAATTTATCCCCTCTTTTGCAAAAATTGCCAAACCTCTAACCGACCTCTTAAAAACAGGGAGTCCAGCAACAAAACCTCGCCCAGGACAGCCTCTACAGTGGAGCCCGGCCTGCCTACAAGCCTTCAAAACACTAAAAGAAATGTTTGCAAAAGAACCAGTCTTGAAACATCCTGACCCCAACCAGTCTTTCGTCATCCAAACAGATGCCAGCGACGTGGCAGTGGGAGCGGTTCTACTCCAAAAGAACAGCCAAGGGAACCTTCAGCCCTGTGCTTACACTTCCCGCAAATTCACCGACACAGAGAGACGCTGGGCAGCATGGGAAAAGGAAGCGTTTGCAGTGAGGTGGGCGCTGTTGACCTGGCGACATCTGCTAGAAGGAAACCAGACACCGTTCGAGGTTTGGACTGACCATAAAAACCTGGAGGCCCTTAGGACCCCGCGGAAATTATCACCCAGACAAGTCCAATGGGCCCAATACTTCAATCGGTTCAACTTCGAGCTGAAACACATCCCAGGGGGGAAGAATTTTCTGGCCGATGCCCTCTCCCGAATGCCCCAGTACAACAGTGAACGGGAGCAGGTGGTGAATGCCATCATCCCCTCGCCTCAAGGAGTGGGTCAAGTAACCACTAGACGCCAGCATCGCGACCAGCAGGGCCAACCAGCGGGTGACCTGACAACACGGCTCAAAACAGAGACATTGGCGGACCCCTGGTTCCGAGACAATCATCATCTTTTGACAAGGAGGAACAACGTAGCATGGAAAGGGAAGAAACTTTACGTCCCAGAAACTCTACGCACCCTAGTCCTCAAAAGGAGCCACGACGTTAGACCAGCAGGCCATTTCGGTTTTCTAAAGACTCTGCACTTAGAACGAAGACAATTTTGGTGGCCTCACATGAGGAAAGACGTGGACAGCTATGTGAAGAGCTGCACCATCTGTGCCACGATGAAAACCCGACCAGGAAAACCTCCTGGGTTACTGCAGCCAGTAGCTGAACCAACAAGACCATGGGAGGAGATTGCAATGGACTTTATAGTAGAGCTGCCAAAGAGTGGCGGAAACACAGTGATCTGGACCGTAATAGACTTATTCTCCAAACAGGCACATTTCATACCCTGTAGTGGGCTACCCTCAGCCCGCCAATTGTCCAAGCTGTTTGTGAAACACATCTACCGCTTGCATGGAGTACCCAGAAGAATCATCTCCGACCGAGGTGTCCAGTTCACAGCGAAATTTTGGAGGGAATTCCTACGATCCATAGGATCATCCCAAGGTCTCAGCTCAGCATTTCACCCGAGCAGCAATGGCGGGGCGGAGAGACTGAATGCCATGATAGAGCAGTACTTGAGGTGCTATGTAGACTACCAACAGTCGAACTGGGCGGACCTCCTATCTTTTGCGGAGGTCGCGTACAACAATGCTGTCCACAGTAGTACAGGACTAACCCCATTCAAGGTAGTGAGCGGTATGGATTTTGTCCCCATGCCAGAATATCCCAGGGAACCCCCTTCTTCAGTCAGTTTGAACGATTGGATGGCGATGCTAAGAGAATCCTGGGAGAACGTCAAAAAGGCATTAGACAAGGTGGCACAGGCTTATAAGAAGCAAGCACATAAGCACCGAGCCCCTCAAAGACCGTTCCGAGTAGGAGAGAAGTTCTACCTCTCCACCAAGTACTTGAGACTCAAACTCCCAACTAGGAAATTGGGCCCGAAATTTATAGGACCATTTCCTATAGTAAAAATAATCAACCCGGTCACGGTACAATTGCAGTTGCCCAGGTTACTAGGAAAGATACACCCCGTTTTTCACAGTAGTCTTCTGAAGCCTGTGGTGGGGTCAACTTTAAGGCCGGTGCCACGTGATCCCCCAGGGCCCTTGATCATTGGGGGACAAACTCATTATGAAGTACAGCGAATTCTCGATTCGAGGTGGCACAGAGGCCGCCTCCAATACTTAATTAAGTGGAAGGGTTACCCATCATCAGAAGCATCATGGGTGAAGAGCACGAACATTCAAGCTGACCGCCTTATAGCTAAATTCCATGCAGATCACCCGGACAGGCCGGGAGGGGGTGGGACACAGTCCCAGATGGGGTAATGGTATTAGACCTGTTGTTTTATCTTGTGCAACTTTTGCTGAAGAATGAAGGGAGAGGGGCCGGATGTCAGCTTCTCAGTGCTGACATAGTAAAGAGGGGGTTAAATTCCTGTGAGATTATTAAGAGAGAGTGCCGTACAGTGATTTAGATAATGACCAATAGGATAAGGAAGCAAGCCAGGAAAGGGAGGGATGATGGAGCAGAGGTCATTTCCTGGCTGCATATGAGTCCGTGAAGACGTTGTTCTAACAAATAAAAGTTTTTTTTCTTTATTATCAAAATGTGAGAGGCATCTAATTTCGTTCAGACAACTCTAGCGTGACAATATATCTGTTCCTTTAAGAACAACTGAGCCATGTAATCAGGGTTTGCTGAACCATGTAATTAGGCTATAGTGTTTAAATAGCAGCACAGAGAAGCGTTCTTTCTTCCTGCTGATTCTCGCTGTTTTCTCTGTTGTGCTATGTACTACTTTGATTGTTAGATACTCCGTGGAGGCGTTGGACTGGGCTGTTATTGGACTCCACGTTATCTGGTACTGTATACCAAAAGCTTACTGAAGTCTGTTTACTTTAGTAGGAGAAGATAGTATTGCTGGACTGATATTACTGTTTATGACCCTGGACTGATTTAACTAAACCGAGACTGTTTATCACTTTGTATATAAACTATTTTTCACCCGAGCTGCACGTTACTCTCCTTCCCTGTGTGTTTTTGCTTTGCTTGTTGCAAAAGCAACACACACTTGCACACACACCCTAACATTGGTTATGGGTCAAGATGATGGCATTTGAGCAAGGTACAGGTTATTCTACCATAACCCGGTTGGATGGTACAAACTATGTTACCTGGTCCACAAAGTGCAGTCTTCTTTTGCGAAAAGAAGGACTATGGGACATGGTCAATAATCCACCGGACATAACTACCTTGGATGCTGCTGATGAAGAAGATGCTAAAAAGATAGTGAAGTTTCACAGGGACAATGAGCGTGCTTTATGTATCATTGGCCTGACACTGGGGGACCAGCAACTTGTCCATTTCCGGGGCGAAGAGTCTGCTGCGAGGTGTTGGACCAAGCTAAAGAAGCTCTACGTTCGTGACTCTGTGGGTGTCCATATCTACCTGACACGGAAATTATTTCGCTTACATCTTCAGAAAGGAGGAGACATGATGGCTCACCTGGACTCCATGACAGGGCTTTTCCAGGAGCTACATGAGAAGGAACTTGTGTTTACTGAATTGCAGCAAGTTTATATTATTCTTTCATCTTTGGATGACAGTTATGACTCTTTTGTTTCATCATTAGAAGTGTTGTCTAGAGATGAACTAACATTGGCCAGTATAACTGGTAGGTTACTGGATGAGGCCAAACGTAGGCAAGAACGAGACCAGTTAAGGATGCAACAGCAACCAAAAGTAGACGCTGTATATGAGAATGTCAACATTGTTAAACGCTGTTTTGCATGTGGGGCTAAGGGGCACATTGCAAAGTATTGTAAAAATAAGAAAGTGTCTGTTAGAGACTCTACTAAACCCAGGAAAGGGTGTAATTTAGCTACCAGTTCACCTAATGATATAAAGGATGATTGGTGGGTGATTGATAGCGGTGCCTCTCAATCCATAACAAAAAATAGAAAACTTTATTAATATGAAGAAAAGTACTAAAACTGTTAAATTAGCTAATGGCTGGAAGGTGACTGTAGCTGGGGAGGGATTTGTTCGATGTTCTTTTAGTAGGCACCCTTTACCCATGCTTTATATCCTTAGTTTGAAATATAACCTATTATCTGTAAGGTCATTACTACATTCTGGGTTTACAGTAACTTTTAAAAATAACAAATGTTTGCTAGAATGTGGGGGCACTGTAGTTACTGCAGAATTAGAAAACGACTTGTTTGTAATTAGGGATAAGCCATTAATGATAGTTCAGTCAAAAGCTCAGTTTGGAAATGTAAAGCCGCATGATGAATGCGGGCACTTATTACATAGAAAGCTTGGTCATCTGAATTTCAGGTTGTTGCATGCGACTGTGAAGCAGTCTGAAGGCAATAAGCTAAGGGCTTGCAGCAACTACCTGAACTGTAATACTTGTAACCAGCATAAGAGTAAAGTCACACCTGCAAACCGCTGCAATGGGTTCAAAACATCCAGGCCTTTGGAAGTAGTCTTTTTAGACTTAATAGGGCCAAAGAAACCCAGTTTAGGAGGAGCATGCTATATTTTGAGTATAGTTGATCATTTTACAAGATATGGTTTTTGCTACCTTATGAAGACCAAAAGTGATACGTTCCAGTGTATCACAAACTGGCTTCATTTTGTAGAGAGGAAACAGAGGTATAAGGTGAAATGCATTGTTACTGACAATGGAACAGAGTTTACTAACCATCAGTTGGCTAAGTATTTGAGGGATGCTGGAATACAACATAAACGTGCTGCCCCTTTCCGGCCGGAACATAATGCATATATTGAACGAAGAGGCCAGACCCTACAAGCTATGACTAGGACTATGATAGCTGATGCTTGTTTACCAGATAGATTGTGGGGAGAGGCAATACTATGTGCAAATCATATTTTGAATAATGTGGTGCACTCCTCCACAGGGAAAATTCCTTTTACTTTATGGCATGGGAGGAAGCCTGATTTAAGTTATGTACATACTTTTGGAGCACCAGCCTGGGTGCATATACCAGTTAGTCAGAGAAGGAAGGACCAACAGAGAGCGAGAAAAATGATTTTTGTTGGATACGAGGCTAACCATAGGTCCTATAGGTTCTGGGAAAAAGGGACAACTAGAGTTTTGTATAGCGCTAATGCTAAATTCCTAGAACATGAAGGCTGGGACAGATTAGAAAAAGCAGACTATGGTTTTGCGGATATGGATGTTAAGGTAGACCACATTCCTGATGGTAGTTCACCAGAGATGGATGATAAGCCATCTATTAAAGTCGAAGAACAGGAAGCAGGGTTAGGGGAGGATGAACCCAAGATACCTGATGTTAGTCCTGTTATGCCTAGACGATCTACCAGGGAACGGCATCCACCAGATCGCTATAAAGCCACGGTGGTTTGCCAAGTGGATATTGAACCATCAAGTTACCATGATATAAAATTGTATCCTGAAAAAGAGCAAAAAGCCTGGCAAGAGGCGATGAATAGAGAAATTAATTCGTTGAAGAGGCTTGGTGTCTATGAAGTTGTAAGAAAACCACCAAATGAGAAACTTATAGGCTGTAGGTGGGTCTACAAGTTAAAGAAAAGTGTAGATGGGGTAGTAACCCATAAAGCTCGGCTTGTTGCACAAGGGTTCTCGCAGACAGATAGAGACTATGATGAGGTTTTTGCTCCAAGTTTACGAGCGAGCACTTTGAGAACGATGCTGGTTTGGGCAGCTAGAAATAAATGCTCTATCACTCACATAGATGTAGAAACGGCTTACTTGAACGCTCCGTTGAGGCATACGATATATATGAAGAAACCTTCAGGTTATAATACACAGGATAGCACTGAGTGTTGGAGACTACAAAAAAGCCTATATGGTTTAAGGCAATCAGGTTACGAGTGGAAGCAATGTATAGTGCAGGAATTACATAACATTGGGTTCTATGAGGGCGTAGCAGATAAATGTCTGTTTAAGAAAGAACAGGATGGATGTGTTTCATTCTTGTTACTCTTCACAGACGACATTGCCATAATTACCAGAACTGACGCTGAGGCCAGAGAGATTATCGGTCAGTTGCAAACAAAGTTTAAACTTAGAAATTTGGGACATATACGGCATTATCTAGGGCTGGATATCCTGAAAACATCTAGAGGATTTAAGATTTCACAATCTGATAAAATCTGTAAATTGTTAAAGAAATATGGGATGGAGTTATGCAAACCTGCCAAAACTCTAATGGCACAAGGATTCCAGCAGGATAGTGTGCAGAGTCCACAGTTCAGTAAGGAACTGTATCAGTCATTGATAGGCAGTTTGTCGTATTTGAGCAACTGGACACGGCCTGATATAGCATTTGGGGTTAATCAACTAGCACAATATAGTTCAGAGCCTACTGATAGGCATTGGCAGGCTGAGAAACGTATTCTTGGGTATCTTAAAAGAACATTGCACTATTCTATGTATTTAGAACCAAATGACAATATGATATTAAAGGCATATGCTGATGCCAGTTTTGCCAGAAAATCTACGTCCGGAATTGCAATCATGTTGGATAACTGCCTGATTGGGTGGAGATCAATCCGCCAGAAACACATCAGTTTGTCTACCATGGAAGCGGAGTTTTCTTGTCTATCACTTACATGTACTGAACTGATTTACTATAAACAGTTGATGGAGGACATTGGATTCAAAATGGACTATCCTATGACGGTTTATGAGGACAACCAGGCAGCCATTAAAATGGCAACGAATCTCGCTGTAAAGACAAGGACTAAATATACTGATATACGTTATCTGAATGTTCGGCAATGTGTTAAGGATAACATGATTAAATTAGAATATTGTGCATCAGAGGACAATATTGCCGATAATTTTACCAAAGCGCAAGGTGCCATTAACACGTTAATTGTTGTGAGAGCTTTGGATTGCGAATTTAAAATGTAACTGATACCATATGTCCAATGTGTAATATAGGATTTTTGTTTTTGTATATATTGTTTATATTGGCCTGCCCAATGGGGAGAATGTTAGGTTGTAGCTTGTAGCTTGATCCTAACTTGTTGGTCAGGCAATATATCTGTTCCTTTAAGAACAACTGAGCCATGTAATCAGGGTTTGCTGAACCATGTAATTAGGCTATAGTGTTTAAATAGCAGCACAGAGAAGCGTTCTTTCTTCCTGCTGATTCTCGCTGTTTTCTCTGTTGTGCTATGTACTACTTTGATTGTTAGATACTCCGTGGAGGCGTTGGACTGGGCTGTTATTGGACTCCACGTTATCTGGTACCGTATACTAAAAGCTTACTGAAGTCTGTTTACTTTAGTAGGAGAAGATAGTATTGCTGGACTGATATTACTGGTTATGACCCTGGACTGATTTAACTAAACCGAGACTGTTTATCACTT
Source organism: Coluber constrictor foxii (assembly GCA_038048745.1). Classification (NCBI taxonomy): domain Eukaryota; kingdom Metazoa; phylum Chordata; class Lepidosauria; order Squamata; family Colubridae; genus Coluber; species Coluber constrictor. Next base: position 9,436,400 of record CM075961.1, read on the forward strand.
TGTATATAAACTATTTTTCACCCGAGCTGCACGTTACTCTCCTTCCCTGTGTGTTTTTGCTCTGCTTGTTGCAAAAGCAACACACACTTGCACACACACCCTAACAGGTGTCATCTGCAAATTTGATGAGTTCCCCATCTATCCCCAAGTCATTGATGAAGATGTTGAAGAGTACTGGGCCTAAAACAGAGCCTTGGGGTACTCCACTGCATACTTCCATGTAGATGCAGTTCTACTGAGGACTACACATTGAGTGCAGTTGGTCAGCCAGTTACAAATCCATCTGGTGGTGATGCTGTCTAACCCACATTTTTCTACTTTACCTAGTAGTAGGTTGTGGTCTACTTTATCAAATGCTTTACTGAAGTCCAAGTAAATTATATCAACAGCATTCCTTTGGTCCACTAATTTTGTCACTTTGTCAAAGAATGCAGTAAGATTAGTCCGGCATGATCTGTTTTTGACAAACCCATGTTGGCTTTTGGTTATTACTTGGTTTGCTTCAACCAGAAGAAGACTGGTAGAAGGAATCAGATGGCTCTTTTTGAAGTTGACCGTGAAGCCATGGGCCTGAAGTATCCGTATCACAGTCTGGACCTCATGCTCTGCCCGCGAGGTTGATCTGGATTGGATCAAAATGTGTAGGTAGCACTGCAGTCAAATAGGGATTGCTCTGATGTGGGCTGTGACCACTGCCAGAACCTTTGTGAAGACTCTGGGGGCCGATGCTAGGCCAAATGGCAAGGCCCGGTATTGGAAGTAGCGCCCTTCATACAAGCACCGCAGGAACTTGTGATGACAAGGACAGATGGGCACATGCAGATAGGCCTCCTTGAGGTCTATGGAGGTCAAAATGTTGCCCTCCCTGATGCAGCCCAAGATGGATTTCAGGGATTGCATCTTGAAGCGGCGATAGATCACGTGGGCATTCAACTTTTTAAAATCCAAAATTCCCCTCTAGCCCCCCAAACTTTTCGGTACTAGGAACAGGATTGAGTAAAATCCCTGGCCTTCCAGAACTGGCTCGATGGCGATGATCTCCAAGAGATGCTGGATCTCTGTTTCCATCAGGTGACGTTTCTTGTCGTTCACGGGTACTTTGCAACAAATAAACCAGTTTGGGGGGGTGGATAGGAATTCCAGTGTGAGGCCCAATCACACTGTCCACAGAACCCACGCATCCGTCGTGGTCTCCCCCCATTAGCCTGCGAAATGTTGTAAGTGGCTGCCAATGGGAGACATGGAGGGATAGTCATTTTCCACGACGAAAGGAGCATCCTCCTGACCCATGAAATGTCCGTTTGATTTGAGCCTGTCATTTCCCCTTGTCACGAAAGGATGACCTATCTGGAAACCGCTCGTGACCCTGGTAGGATGGCCTCTGGAACTGGGCGGAGGTGGACCCGGAGTCCACCGACCGGAACTGCGGCCTCTGATGGTAGTAAGGCGAGGCCCTACAATCCGCCCTCCTGTGCAAGGAAGACAAGACTTTCTTCTTGTCCTTGCCTTCAACAAGGATGGGGTCCAAAGCTTCCCCAAACAGGTGTGCCCCTTTGTAGGGGGTGGAAGCCAACCTCCATTTCGAGTGCATATCTGTCTGCCAATGGCGAAGCCACAAGAGGCGTCGTGATGTCACAGCAGAGGCCAATGCCCTGGATGTGAACTTAGTTGCGTTCAAGGTCGCATCGGCCGAATATTCAGTGGCGGCCATGAGCTTGTTCAGGTCCTGATGCAACCTGGTTTCATCCGATGGCAGTCTGGCTTGCATCTGGCACAACCAGACCAATGTGGCTCGATTGAAAAAGGAGGCTACATTTGCCGATCTGATGGTCCAAGCTGCAGCTTGATGTGTTTTGTGAACTGCCATCTCAGCCTTCTTGTCCTCAGCCCGCAAACCTTCCGCAATATCAGCCGGAAAAATGGCTGAGGAAATTAGGGTTGCAACAGGAGCATCCACCGTGGGAATCCTGAGGAGCTTCTACAGGTCCGGGGCAGCTCAGTAAAGCTGCCTGTCATTGCCAGAAGGTGCTGTAATCGTACCAGGTTGTGCCCATTGGAGTTGCATAACGTCCAAAAACAGCTCAGGCGAAGGAATGACCTCCTGTTCTGGAAGAGGTTCTGAAAACAGACCTTCATGAGGATCCTGGAGGACCTGGAGCTGCTCCGAAGAGGTGCCCACTACCCCCATGTTAGTGGTAGCCTTTGCCTTAAACAACAAAGACTTAAACAAGGCAGAACGAAACAGGCCTGAGAAGGAAGACTTGTCTGGAGAGCTGGAGAGGAAAATTTTCCACTCACTAGGACCCTGTTGCACAATTGCAGCCCCTGGGCAAGTTGCTGCTCTGCGCAAGCTCTGGGGCGCCTCTGCGCCCCTCAGCCCTTATGAAAATGTCACGAAGGCAAAACTGCCCTCCCCCCAGCACCGCATGGCAAATTACAAGGCTGCAAGCCTCCACACAGCAAACTTGAGCTGAGCCCGGCAACGGCGCCACTCTAACGCTCTGCCACGCCACAGCTGACTCCAAAAAAACAATGTGAGAGCGGATCCAGGCTCTCCCAGTGCCCCTCCGTCTGAAATTGAAGGGCCAGCAGTCTGAAATGAAAAAACACCGAGCCTGGCCATGCTGCTGCTCAAAAGCGCTTTGCCGCGCCTCAGCTGGGATTTCAAAGGTACAAGAGCTTGTTTCCAGCTCTCCCAGCGCCACATGGAACAAATAATCACAATTTTACGGAGTATGTCCCTCAAGGTGGACAGTGACTCTGGAGCCACCTCCCCCTTCAGGCAAATTAAGTGGTGGCAGATCTAGCCCACAACGTGGGCACCAGAACACTCACCAGCGGCAGGGCATGTAGGGGATCCACGGGGGATCCCCACTCATGGGTTGGCCCCGGATAAGCTGCCAGCTCCGCTGTCGTCTTCAGGGTGGTGGCGATCATGCCAGCTTTGTTGGGGAAGACCAGTACACTCACCCACAGCAAGCAGGCTCCTCCAGGGGCACAAAAAAAAAAAAAAAACCCAACCCCAAAACGGATATAACGTTTTTTAAAATAATCTCCTCCCTAATAATTTCCATAAGTGGAGAATCCAAGCAAAAGCCTATTGTCCTAGACTAAAGATGATAGAGCAAATTTAATACCTGTCTCTCTTGGCTGGACTGAGTTGAAAAACTGAAGCTCAGCTGGGCAGGAGAGGCGTGGCCAAGGAATTCTATCAACCCAGTCTCTGGCAATAGGATTTGAGTGAACCCTTGCTTGGAGTCTCCAAGCAGCGCACTGGGGAATGTCTACTTTTGGAATCATCAATCTCTGCTTCTTATAATCCTGTAGCAATTTACTTTATTCCTTCGCGGTATTTTAAACTCTACAGTCTAAGATCTTCGCTTCCTTGTGCTATCACCATTCGACTCGTCCCTCCGCTCTACTCCGTTTTTAGTCGCCGCTGCCTTCTGGGCAAAATCTGCCCTTCTCCTTAGAGTCTATCTCTTTTTGCTCCTCCAATCCACAAAACAATCCTCACCTCCTTTCTGGGGATATCTCGTCCACCTATCTTAACCGTTGTTTTTCACTTTTTGCTTCCTGCTCATGCGGCTGTCATCACTCCAGATTGGCCTTTATGGCCGATTTCTTCTCTGCCAGTTTAAGAGAGTTCCTCCTATCCGTTAGGGTGATTGCTTTTCCCCCGACGTCTTCAGAGTTTCCTCCTTGTTCTACCAATCTCTCCGGGATCAATATTGCCCTTAAAGAGCTCCTGGCAAAGAGGTTTCAGGATACAGGTATGGAGCTCCGTTCCCTTGCCCGCTTCACGATGATGTCATCGTTGGAAGTCAGAAATACGGTCCTAAGTTGTGCCAATTATGTGCAGCTCCACCTTAATTTGATTCAAGTAAGCGTGCAAGCATTTCAAGATGCTTACCAAATATCATTGTCCTATGGCTGCAAAGAAGAAAAATTCCTCCCTTATTACTGATTGGCAGGAAGAGTATTATTGAGAAAATTTAGAAGTGTTATAATAATAAGATCCAAAATGGGAAAGGTGCTTTGGATCTGGTGTGCCCCACCTTTTCTTGGACTTGCCTAATAGCTGCCTTATCCCAAGAAAATATGGTTTTGAGTTATGTATTTATATATTTAATACGTAACTATTTTTACAAATAACTCAAGGTGGTGAACATATTCATCACACCTTCCTCCTATTGTCACCACAACAACCCTGTGAGGTGGGTTGGGCTGAGAGAGAGACTGGCCCAAAATCACCCAGGTGGCTTTCATGGCTAAGGTGGGACTTGAACTCACCATCTCCTGCTTTCTAGCCTGGTGTGTCAACCACTACACCAAACTGGTTCCCTGGCTCTGGAGGTAGCAAATGGGTACAACCATTAGACACAGACCTATCACTGCCTTCTTTAGAAACACTTATTTTCTTATTTAGAAACACTTATTTTCCTGGGAATATTTTCTGCTGAGCTTGAAAGCTCAGGAGAAAATAGTTTCTTTAAAGAGCTGCCAACAAGTCCAGATCTGAAGCAATGTTCCCACTTTGGATCTGAATATTGCATACTTCTAGAAGACTGTATGTCTCTTTAAGAGAAAAGGTAAAAATGAAGTTCATCTTGGGTCCTAGGGACCCTGGGACTAGAATTAGCCAGAAGTTCCATGTGATGTCTCCTGTGGACGATGACTCCTCCACTTCTTCCTCAGCGGCCGCAAGGTAGAATGAGATCATTCCTGGCACATCAGAAATTACTGACCCTGAACTGCTAGCAGAACAGGCCTTGGCTGGGGAGAGGAAGTGAGGAAGAGGGGGAGGAGCTGCCTGCCATAGTGAATGCCAGAGTACGCAGGGCAGAGAGGCGGAGGTCTGACAGATTGCTGGGGGAAAGGCTCTGCCCTTCTTGGTGGGCTGCACCAGGAGCTATTTAGCATGGCAGGCAGAGGGAGGCGTTGCTGGAAGCAATGTGTGTGGGTTGTGGCCAGATGTTTGTGAAACACTGCAATGGATTTAGTGTAAGTTGCCAGGAGACTCCGTGTTTGTGTTTTGGACTCTGTTTGAGCAGCTGGTTATCTGTTTGATGGACTAATTGGCCATTGCGTGGAAGCGTAGTCTGGGGCTTGTTCGTGGCTGGCTTTGCTTGGAAACGACCCTCTGAACTCCTATCCTGGGCTGTTCCTGTGAATTCTTCTTGTAAACACTAAAACTCTGACCATTGGACTAGCTGACAAACCTAATGGAAGGCTCCAACCCTCAGATTGGATTTTGGGTTCTCTTTTGAAACTACCCAGGCAAAGCCTGTATTTCTGAGACTGTTTTGAGTTTGCCATATTTTCATGTCTTTGTTATCTACTTGGTCTTAAGCCAAATTGCTGTTCTAATCTAGCAGCTGTGAGAGAGCTGACACATGAAACAGAACTTCTGGGGGGGGGAGAGATAAAATAAAGCTCTCTCTAAACCAACACGGATGTGTGGGTGAATGGGGCAGCACAACCCACCAGCTGCAGAAACATTGATCTGCTCTCATTCCTGCTGGGAAAAAAACCCCCAAAACCAATTAATGGGTATAGAGTTTCTGGATTTTACAGTATTTCCAAAATTCAGTTACTAGTTTCAAAATATCAGCTGACCCTAGGGATAACATTTTCTGTTTGGACTTTTTCACCAGGAAATTTTAGCTGTATAACATAGAAGTGGCACTGTTAAAATACTTACTGATTTGGACTGCATTGAAGGTTTGATTTTAGGGTTGGGGCCTTGCATCTTCCCCATATTCTTACGTTTCTAATGAGAAAGAAGTGAAAGGTAAGAGAGACAAGCAACATGGGAGACAGCTGCATTCCTTTCCACAAATCAGAGTCTAAAGGAGGCACAATTTCTCTTGCCTACATCTTTCATCCTTACTTAATTACAGCCTGTGGCCCTAAAACATACCCTTGAACATATGGCACTGTAGGATCTGATGCCAAAATTGGTAAAATGAGAAGGCCTTGACGACAAAACTAACTTGACCCTTCCACCCAAGGATAATGTACAGATAGAGAGTTCCCCTTAATCTCCAGTAGCCTCACACTTATCCTTTACTGCAGGGAGTCGCAAGAATTACTTTTAATACTTTGGGGCAGACTAAGGGCTGCAAAGTGATTGGGATTGCTTCTGGGCAAGATTTTGGTGGTTTTCTTTGCTTTTAGTATAGTGATGTGTATACTTTGGGGTATATTTTACACTTTTTATCTGTTTTCCATCCCCAAATGGCATGGAATTTTATGAACAGATTTCAGTAGTAAGGGTCAGAAGGGATTTGTAAGAGCCACAAAAATAGGATCTTAAGGCCACAAAAATTGCCTACTCCTGACATATCACTACCACAAATTTCTCTTGAACTTGATTTTAAATATCTGGAAATTGACCACACATCTGCTCCTTTCTAAACAGTTGTGCCCAGACCACATTTTCTTCCATTATTATTATTTTTTAAATTTGATTTATATGCCGCCCTTCTCTGAAGACTCAGGGCGGCTTACAATGTGTTAAGCAATAGCCTTCATACTTTTGTATATTATACAAAGTCAGCTTATTGCCCACACAAACTGGGTCCTCAATTTACCTACTTTAGAAAGGATGGGAGGTTGAATCAACCTTGAGCCTGGTGAGATTCGAACATGAGTAATTGCAGACAGCTGGATGTTTAATTAGGGTGCTTTGTCTGCAGACCTATCCAGGCTCTGGATAGCTCTGTATAGTATATACAGAGCTGTATACTATACAGAGGTTATATTATAACCTCTGTATAGTAGTTTTTGTAAACTTTTATCCTCCCCTGATGTAGTACCCTGTGGTGAGCATCCAGGTGAAAGGCAGCCAGCATATATACTAGCTAATGTGGTCTTCCCCAACCTGACTGCATTTCTGCTGATGATGGAAGCTATCCTCTATCATCTCTTGAAGACATCAGTTTGGAAAAGGATAACTAAGCATATACAGTCAGGTCCAGAAATATTGGGACATCAGCACAATTCTAACATCTTTGGCTCTATACACCACCACAATGGAGTTGGAATGAAACAAACACAATGTGCTTTAACTGCAGACTGTCAGCTTTAATTTGAGGGTATATACATCCAACTCAGGTGAACAGTGCAGGACTTACAGCAGTTTGCATATGTGCCTCCCACTTGTTAAGGGGCCAAAGGTGTTAGATCGGTGCAGGAATGAAGATGAGACCAGGGGAGTTCATTCAACAAGTTTTATTAACAGGAACAGAACTGGCGCGGCGCTGCCGGAGCTTTCCTTATATTCGCTCCGGCAGCCGCACCACCCCCTGACAGGGATTCAAAACTCCCGCCGGAGGATTTCTCAGCCAATCCCCGGCGGATGTCCTTATAAGGACATAACACTCCTCCCCTCTAGATCCTAAGCTGTCCATCAATAACAAAGTCACGTAAGTAGGCAGGTCGTTTGCGTACTCTACTAGACCTGCGCAGTCCATTCATCGGCTGACAGCCCTCCTGGTCGGAGGGTGCTTCTGCGGCTCCGGACGCCATCCCTGGAGCCGGGCTGGATCTGGCCGTCGAGGCCGCGGGCGGTGCTCCCATGCCTCCGGCCAGGTCGCTGACCTCCGCCTGCGGGCGATGCTGGTCTTCACCTCTGCTCCGATTGTTGGATCTCCGTTGTTCGACCGGTCCGGAACTTCTGAGCCACGGTAAGTCCCTGGGTCGTCCTTCAGTTCCCACTGGGTCGGGGTTGGTCGGGTTTGGTCGTGGGTGCAGGTTCGGCGGCGGCAACTGGGTCGGTCCCTTGGGTTCCCCGGTTGAGTTCGGTTCACTCCCGGGGCTGCCGGTGGGTCAGTTCGGCGTTGGTTCGACCTCGCCGGTGGGTTGCAGGCCTCCTCCGCAGGGGTGGTGTAGTCCCTCTCTGCTGGGCTGGCACTGCTGGGCTGGTCGCGGGGTCTCGCCCTCGCCGGGGTGGTGCTGTCCTACCTCGCAGGGGTGACGCAGGCCCTCCCTGCCAGGGTGGTGCAACTGGGTTGGCTGAGGACTCTCGCGGCCTTCTCTGCAGGGGTGGCGTAGGCCTTCTCTGCGGGGTGGGTGTGGTCATACCGGTCGCCGCCTCTCGCCGTCCGAGTGTCGGTCGTCTCGGCTCGGTTGGTGTTGGCCTCCTCTGCTGGGGTGGTGGAGGCCCTCCTCGCAGGGTTGGTCTTCGTTGTGGTCGGGTTGTTGTTCGGGAGACCTCTGTAGTGATGCATGGAGGTCTCCCTCGCCGGTGAGTCGGTGGCCGCCCTTGCGGGGGTGCTGTTGGTGTCCCCCGCTCGGTTGGCCCCGGTCTACTGGCCCTTTCTGTGACTGGCTTCTGTTGTCGGACTGGTGCGGTCCGACCTCGCTGGGGTGTTGTTGGGTGTCGTGGGCGTCGGGGCTTCGGGGCTTCGGGGCTTCGGTCCCCACGGCTGCCGTTGTCAGTGGCTGGGTCTCGGGTGTCGGGGTGTTGATCCCGGTCCACCCCTGGGTGCTTCGGGGTTCCCCTCCGACATTGTCCCCGGTCTACTGGCTGAGCTTCGTCTCTGGCTTGTGCGGGAGTCGGAGGGTCCCCCCTCCCGGGGTGTTGTAGGCCTCCCTCGTAGGGTTGTGGCAGGCCTACCTCGTCGGGGTTGGGCAGGCCTACCTCTTCGGGGTGTTGTAGGCCTACCTCGTCGGGCTGTTGTTCCTCCATTCCCCTCCACCTTTTGCGGAGCTGGTCGATGTGATGTCTCATGACCTGTCCATCTTCCAGCTCTACCCGATAGGACTTCGGGCCAGTTGCGCTGTGAATCCTTCCTTTCAGCCATTTCGGTGAGCCGTGGAAGTTCAGCGCGTAGACGGGGTCTTCCACGGCAAAACAGCGGAGCTGGCGGCTGGCGGTTGCGGGCACCTCCGAGTGGTACTGGGGGTGCAGTCTGTCGAGGGGTGAGCGGAGTCTTCTGCCCATCAGCAGCTCTGATGGGCACTTCTTGGTGGTTGCGTGTGGCGTTATGTGTTGGGTGAGGAGGAAGGTGTCTATGCGCTCCTGCCAGTCACCCGGTGCCATCTTGGTGAGCGCCTCCTTGGTGAGCCTCACCATCCTCTCAGCTTGGCTGTTTCCGGCCGGTCTGTACGGCGCGGAGAGGGCATGGCGGATGCCCAGTCCTGCCAGGAACGCCTCCATGGGCACGGATGTAAGTTGGGGACCGTTGTCGGAAACCAACACGTCCGGGAGCCCATGCATTGCGAAGAGGCGGCGGAGAGCGCGAATGGTGGCTTCCGATGTGGTTGATGCCATGGGAACCACCTCGAGCCACTTGGAGAAGGCATCAACCATGATGAGGAGGTGGCGCCCCTGCATCGGACCCGCGAAGTCGATGTGGATCCGAGACCAGGGGCTGCTGGGCGTCTCCCATGGGGTGGGCTCTGCTTGGGGGGGGGTGCTGGTCGGACTTCTTGGCACTGGCTACATCCGGCGACCCATTGCTCAATGTCCTTGTCCAGTGATGGCCACCAGACGTAGCTTCGTGCCAGGGCCTTCATACGGACGATGCCCGGGTGCCCATTGTGAAGCGTCTCGAGCGTCTTCCGTTGGAGCGCAGCGGGGATCAGCACCCTGTCTCCCCATAGCAGGCAGCCTTTCATCGTGGACAGCTCCTTCTGCTTGCGGCTGAAGGGGCTGTATTCTTCTTCGCTAGGCTGTGCCGGCCACCCCCGCAGGATCCAAGACTGCACTTGTCGGAGTGTTGGGTCTCTCTTGGTATGCGTGGCCACGTCTGCAGATGTGACTGGGCAGCTGCTGTTGTGGTCGATGTGCAGGAGCTCGAGGGTGGGGGCGGGGTCTTCCACCTGTCGAGCCAAGCAACAGGCTTGACAACATTACCTGCACGGAGGGGGGGTGTGCACTGGTGATGGGAGCACTCAGGAATAGGCGGACGTGTGCGGGGTGGGGCAGGCGGGGCGACGGTATTAGGGCTTCAACACACCAACTGCTGTATTCGCTGACACCCTCACTGCAGAGACGCCGGCACGAGGAGAGGCTGGGAAAATGCTGAGACGCCGAGACCAGCATCCGGAAAGAGGAGGGAGGGTGTGGCTTTAAATACAGGGCGGGGCGGCACAGTAACAAGCTCTTTGCTATAAAACAGCTGCATGCCTACAGAATGTAGCGCTAATTTCAAATCGTTCAACAAGTGCAGTACGTTCCTGTAGCCAGCCGGATAATAAACCAGCATAGCACCGACCTGTGCGTGTGTGTTTCTTGGTGTTGCCGTGCTTAGCCTAGGACGGCTGAGACCACGGCGTCTGTGGACGGGCATCTGCTGAGCACGTCGGCATTTGCGATGGCCTTTCCGGGTTGGTGAGTGAGGGTGTAGGCATAGCCAGCGAGGAAGATGGCCCAGCGTGTCATTCGTGGCGACATGAACGTGGGTGTTTGCTTGTCGCCAGCGAGGAGGCCCAGGAGCGGCTTGTGGTCCGTGACTATGGTGAAGCTTCTTCCGTAGAGGTATTCATGGAAGCGCTTCACCCCTGCGACGATTGCCAACGCCTCTTTGTCCAGCTGGCTGTAGTTGCGTTCAGCGCTGGACATGGTCTTTGAGAAGAAGGTGATGGGGGCCTCTGTGCCGTTGGGCAGGTCGTGGCTCAGGACCGCCCCAACCCCGTATGGCGATGCGTCGCAGGTCAGCCGGATGGGTAGCGTCTCGTTGTATTGTATGAGGACGCTGTTGGATGTCAATAGTCCCTTGATGGCCCGGAAAGCCGTTTCCTCTTTGTCACCCCACTTCCAGGAAACCGCTTTCCCCAGCAAGCGATGAAGCGGCTCAGCAACTGTGGCTTTCTGTTGGAGGAATATGGCATAAAAGTTAAGCAATCCAAGGAATGCCTGAAGCTCCGCTTTGTTTTTGGGGCTGGGAGCTTCATGGATGGCTTTAACTTTTGATTTGGTGGGGTGTATGCCATTGCTATCGATGAGATAGCCCAGGAACTCGACCTCCTGGACTCCGATGATGCATTTATCCCGTCTTACTCTCAAGCCCTTCTCCTTGAACCGCTGCAGGACGAGCCTCAGTCGTTCACGAAGTTGGGCTTTTGAGTTTCTGGAGATGAGCACGTCATCAAAGTAAGGCACTACCCCTGGAACGCCTTGGAGAAGGTGTTCCATCATAGATTGGAAAATTCCCGGGGCGGCACTGACTCCGAATTGGAGACGGTTGCACTTAAAGGCCCCCCTGTGTGTGACAATCGTTTGAGCCTCCGCCGTTTTAGAGTCCACTGGCAGTTGCTGGTAAGCCTGGGCCAGGTCCAGTTTTGCAAAAATTGTGCCCTTTCCTAGTGAGTGCAGGAGGTGCTGCACCACTGGCACAGGGTATGCGCTCTGCTGCAACGCCCTGTTTATGGTCACCTTATAATCAGCGCAGATGCGCACGGATCCATCCTGCTTCATTGGGGTCACAATGGGAGTCTCCCATGAAGCATGATCGATGGGTTCCAAAACGCCTTGGGCGATCATCTTATCCAGCTGCTCGTCTACTTTAGGCCTCAAAGCGAAAGGAACCTGGCGGGGCTTGAGCCGAATGGGGGTTACCCCCTGGTCCAGATTAAAAGAAATGGGCTTCCCTGTGTACTTTCCCAGCTTACCATCGAAGACTTCGCTGAATTCTTCGATGAGGGTGTCGAGTTCATCTACCCTAATCTGGTGGATGCCTCCGATGGAAAGCCCCAGCGGCTGAAACCACTCTATGCCCAGCAGGTTCGGGCGGCTGTTCCTCACAACGGTGACTGGCAGCTGGCCCTGGAACTTCTTGAACGCGATGTGGAGGGTGGTTCTGCCCAGGACGTCGATGGGATTTCCGCCGAAATCCACCAGTCTGGACTGCAGGGGCTTGAGTTGGCTTTTGGAGATTTCTGGCTTGAATCTCTTCAGCTGCTGCCAGTCGATGATGGTGTAGACGGACCCGGAGTCTACCTCCATCGTGCAGGGTGAGCCCTCGGCCAACAGCATCACGTGGAACTTAGTGGCGCTGTTGTTGCTGGTGTGTGCTACGGTGGTTTGATTCACCGCGCCATGCCGGGAATCCTCATAGCCGTCGCTTCTGGGCTGGTGAGAGGACCGTTTGGATATCCTCTGGTTGTCGCGCCGATTTTCGCAGTTCCGTGGTCTGGGTGGTTCGGGGGCTGGGTCGGTGGCTCGGCAGGCCTCTGCGATGTGCCCCCTCTTCAGGCATCGGCGGCAGGTCGCGTCCCGCCATTTACAGGATGCCCTGGGGTGGTCGCCTCTGCAGCTGCTGCATCGTTCCCCACGTCGGCCATTTTGAAGATTTTCCCGCCGAGATGGCTGAGAGACCTTGTGGATGGCCATCTCGCCATCTGAGTCTGATGGTGAGGCGGAATCTTCAGACGATTCGGGGATCGACTGGTGGATCTTGTGGATCCCCTTCGCCTTTTGCATTTCACCGGCCGCGTGCTCCGAGGATTCGGCAGCGGTGGCCTCCTCAAGGACATCTTTGAGTAGGATGCGTTTCCTACTCAGGAATTTCTTCTGGAGGCCCGCATCCCTCATGCCGAAGACGATGCGGTCCCTCAGGGCATTATCCACATGGTCAAACTCGCAGTTGGCTGCGATTTGACGGAGTGCGGCAACAAAGTCTTTTATGGATTCACCTTCACGTTGGTTCCTCTGATGGAAGGTGAAACGATTTGCTATGGGGGTGCCCATGGGCGCGTAATGCTCCTGCAGGGCAGCTTGCAGGTCCGTCCAGGACATTTCCTCGATGTCCTGAGGTGCGACGAGGTTCACTGCCATCTCCAGGACATCGGATCCACAGTGGGCGAGGAAGAGAGCCCTCTTCCTTTCGTCGTCGAGGTTGCTGTGGCCGTTTCCGCGGAGAAATTGGCGGAAACGAATCATATATGAGCTCCATTTCTCCCGTCCGGGGTTGAATGGAGCGATGGACGCGAAGAGCACTTGCTGCGTTGCCATCGTGCGGATCGGCGGCGAGTCTCTTCGGTGGTAATGGCAATCGTGCCACGCGGTCGGTTTCCTCCTAGTCCTTTGTCGCCAGTGTTAGATCGGCGCAGGAATGAAGATGAGACCAGCGGAGTTCATTCAACAAGTTTTATTAACAGGAACAGAACTGGCGCGGCGCTGCCGGAGCTTTCCTTATATTCGCTCCGGCAGCCGCACCGCCCCCTGACAGGGATTCAAAACTCCCGCCGGAGGATTTCTCAGCCAATCCCCGGCGGATGTCCTTATAAGGACATAACAAAAGGTAATGGGACAGAATAATAATCATAAATCAAACTTTCCCTTCTTAATACTTGGTTGCAAATCCTTTGCAGTCAATCACAGCCTGAAGTCTGGAACGCATAGACATCACCAGACACTGGGTTTCATCCCTGGTGATGCTCTGCCAGGCCTCTACTGTAACTGTCTTCAGTTCCTGCTTGTTCTCCGGGCATTTTCCCTTCAGTTTTGTCTTCAGCAAGTGAAATGCATGCTCAATGGGATTCAGGTCAGGTGATTGACTTGGCCATTGCATAACATTCCACTTCTGTCCCTTCAAAAACTCTTTGGTTGCTTTTGCAGTATGCTTTGGGTCATTGTCCATCTGCACTGTGAAGCGCCGTCCAATGAGTTCTGCAGCATTTGGCTGAATGTGAGCAGATAATATTGCCCGAAACACTTCAGAATTCATCCTGCTGCTTTTGTCAGCAGTCACATCATCAATAAATACAAGAGAACCAATTCCATTGGCAGCCATACATGCCCACGCCATGACACTACCACCACCATGCTTCACTGATGAGGTGGTATGCTTAGGATCATGAGCAGTTCCTTTCCTTCTCCATACTCTTCTCTTCCCATCACTCTCGTACAAGTTGATCTTGGTCACATCTGTCCATAGGATTCTGTTCCAGAACTGTGAAGGCTTTGTTAGATGTTGTTTGGCAAACTCTAATCTGGCCTTCCTGTTTTTGAGGCTCACCAATGGTTTACATCTTGTGGTGAACCCTCTGTATTCACTCTGGTGAAGTCTTCTCTTGTTTGTTGACTTTGACACACATACACCTACACCCTGGAGAGTGTTCTTGATCTGGCAAACTGTTGTGAAGGGTATTTTCTTCACCAGGGAAATAATTGTTCGGTCATCCACCACAGTTGTTTTCCGTGATCTCCCGGGTCTTTTGGTGTTGCTGAGCTCACTGGTGTGTTCCTTCTTTTTGAGAATGTTCCAAACAGTTGTTTTGGCCATGCCTAATGTTCTTGCTATCTCTCTGATGGGTTTGTCTTGTTTCTTCAGCCTAATGATGGCTTGCTTCACGGATAGTGACAGTTCTTTGGATCTCATCTTGAGAGTTGACAGCAAAAGATTCCAAATGCAAATAGCACACTTGAAATGAACTCTGGGCCTTTTATCTGCACATTGAAATTGGGGTAACAAGGGAATATCATACACCTGGCCATGGAATAGCTGAGAAGCCAATTGTCCCATTACCTTTGGTCCCTTAACAAGTGGGAGGCACATATGCAAACTGCTGTAAATCCTACACTGTTCACCTGAGTTGGATGTACATACCCTCAAATTAAAGCTGACAGTCTGCAGTTAAAGCACATCGTGTTTGCTTCATTCCAACTCCATTGTGGTGGTGTATAGAGCCAAAGACGTTAGAATTGTGTCGATGTCCCAATATTTCTGGACCTGACTGTATATAACTGGAATGACTGGGTAATTTATTTGTTGTCCAACAAGATTTCATCTTTATCTTCAGCATAAATGTTCAGTGCAATTGAACTGCTAAAGAAAAGGCACTATGTTCTAATTTCAGTTTCACTGCCAGCCAGCCATGAGCACACATACTTGGGACTAAAAGTTGGAAGTAGATGAAGGTGCACGGTCAGCCTGTCACCTCTGTTTGTATTCTGCTGCAGTTAGTAGCCACTTCAGTATTGCTATCCCTGACAACAGCATGTCATGAACCCAAATTTCTATTAATTCTGAAAACATTCACTTCCTCATATTGTATTATATGAAGAACCTACTGCACAACATGGACCCTGAAATGCCTGGCAGGCAAATGCCACCTTCCTTTCAGAGCTCCAGCCCTTTCCAAGCTACACTGCATTTTAAGCATAAACCTCAAGAAACATCCTTTTCAGACCAACAGATATGCACGCTCCCTTCACAAATACTTGCAAGGCACTAACACTGGAGGTATGCTCTTTGTAGGCAGCTCTCTCTTGTGGTGACAAGGTCTGTAGAGAAAATAGATGACAAATAGAAAAATAAGATTAAAAGCAGATCAGTGAAGGAGGACAGTTGAGGACTAATGAGACTTGAGAAATATGAATTAAAGGTCATGAACGACCCACAACTGTGTCACTGATAAAGAACAGTATTTCATATAGAAGCTAGAAGGAAGGACTTCACTTAATTTCTCAGTGGCTTTTTACTTACTGTATCTGCATTTTATTGTAACTTATCAAGGAGCCCTCCTCCCTTCCCCAGTTCACAGCTCACCTTGAGCCAAATATCCAGATGCACTTTGTACTGTTTCTGCTGTTCTTCAGCCAACATTTTATACTGATCCTTTTGGTTGTGAGAGATCCGTTGCCAGCGGCTCCCAATCTCTACCATCCGCTCCTTCAGAGGAAGGTGGTTGAGTTCACCATTTGAAAGCAGCTCCTGAGAAAATTTCTGATATCCATTCCTGATACAAACATGTCAGGGAAATTGTCTATTACTCTAACTTCTCTTCCAATTCAGTGGAACAATGCTATTCAGAACAGGTAATTTATTTTCAACAATTACTTTTTTAAAAAAAATATTTTTATTATACAGTTTTCTTTGTTTTATAGCACAGTTTCTACTTTGCAATGTCTCTATACCGGCTTGTATCCACAGGTTGGTTTTTTTTTACATTTATATATGCTATTGTATTTATATTATATATTTATCATTCTAAATATTTTTCACATTTTACATTTTTGTGACATCTTGCCGTAATCTAATATTATATACAATAAGTATTCTTCATCTTTCTTTATACTTATACTTATTTCTAATTTCTATTTCATTAATCGTCTTTCATTGTTAATTTTCTAATCTTTGCATCTACTCTCAAGCCAGTTATATCATATATCCCAAGTTAAATAATATTCTGTTTCTTCTTTGTCTTTGATTTCCATTGTCAACCTATCCATCTCAGCGCATTCTAGTATTTTCTTTATTACCATTTCCTCAGAGGGTATATTTCCATTCTTCCAATTTTGAGCATATACAATTCTAGCCACCGTTATTACATGTAGCTTTAAATATTGGGTTTTTTTACTATACAGGTGAAACTCGAAAAATTAGAATATTGTGAAAAAGTTCATTTATTTCAGTAATGCAACTTAAAAGGTGAAACTAATATATGAGATAGACTCATTACATGCAAAGCAAGATAGTTCAAGCCTTGATTTGTCATAATTTTGATGATTATGGCTTACAGCTCATGAAAACCCCAAATTCACAATCTCAGAAAATTAGAATATTGTGAAAAGGTTCAATATTCTAGGCTCAAAGTGTCCCACTCTAATCAGCT
Source organism: Coluber constrictor foxii (assembly GCA_038048745.1). Taxonomy (NCBI): domain Eukaryota; kingdom Metazoa; phylum Chordata; class Lepidosauria; order Squamata; family Colubridae; genus Coluber; species Coluber constrictor. The sequence continues at coordinate 9,452,969 of CM075961.1, forward strand.
AATTAAGCCATAACACCTGCAAAGGGTTCCTGAGCCTTTAAATGGTCTCTCAGTCTGGTTCAGTAGGAATCATAATCATGGGAAAGACTGCAGACCTGACAGTTGTGCAGAAAACCATCATTGACACCCTCCCTAAGGAGGGAAAGCCTCAACAGGTAATTACAAAAGAAGTTGGATGTTCCCAAAGTGCTGTATCAAAGCACATTAATAGAAAGTTATGTGGAAGGGAAAAGTGTGGAAGAAAAAGGTGCACAAGCAGCAGGGATGACCGCAGCCTGGAGAGGATTGTCAGGAAAGGGCCATTCAAAAGTGTTCGGGACTTTCACAAGGAGTGGACTGAGGCTGGAGTCAGTGCATCTAGAGCCACCACACACAGATGGATCCTGGACATGGGCTTCAAATGTCGTATTCCTCTTGTCAAGCCGCTCCTGAACAACAAACAACGTCAGAAGCGTCTTACCTGGGCTAAAGACAAAAAGAACTGGTCTGTTGCTCAGTGGTCCAAAGTCCTCTTTTCTGATGAGAGCAACTTTTGCATCTCATTTGGAAACCAAGGTCCCAGAGTCTGGAGGAAGAACGTAGAGGCACACACTGCAAGATGCTTGAAGTCTAGTGAGAAGTTTCCACAGTCTGTGTTGATTTGGGGAGCCATGTCATCTGCTGGTGTTGGTCCACTGTGCTTCATTAAGTCCAGGGTCAACGCAGCCGTCTACCAGGAGATTTTGGAGCACTTCATGCTTCCTTCCGCAGACGAACTTTATGGGGATGCTGACTTCATTTTCCAGCAGGACTTGGCACCTGCCCACACTGCCAAAAGTACCAAAACCTGGTTCAATGACCATGGGATTACTGTGCTTGATTGGCCAGCAAACTCGCTTGACTTGAATCGCATAGAGAATCTATGGGGCATTGCCAAGAGAAAGATGAGAGACAAGAGACCAAACAATGCAGAAGAGCTGAAGGCCGCTATTGAAGCATCCTGGTCTTCCATAACACCTCAGCAGTGCCACAGGCTGATAGCATCCATGCCACGCCGCATTGAGGCAGTAATTGATGCAAAAGGGGCCCAAACCAAGTACTGAGTACATATGCATGCTTATACTTTTCAGAGGTCCGATATTGCTCTATGTACAATCCTTGTTTTATTGATTTCATGTAATATTCTAATTTTATGAGATTGTGAATTTGGGGTTTTCATGAGCTGTAAGCCATAATCATCAAAATTATGACAAATCAAGGCTTGAACTATCTCGGTCGTTTCCCTTGCCATATGAATTTTGAAATGAGTCTGTCCAAATTTGTAAAAAAATCTTTTTTGAGCCGAATTGGTATGCATTGAAATAAAAACACGGCAAAAGCTTTTATGAGGGGTATTGCAATATCATACATGGCCAAAAGCCAACAAACAAAAAAGACAACGGCAAAAAAATTTAGAGGAAGATCTTAGCAAACTGGAAAAAGAGCTGCAGAAAGAACCCATAAAACGGCAATTGAAACAACAAATAACCACAATTAAACACAAATTAAATATCATTGAAAAAGAAAATATGGCACAACAAATTAAAAGCATTAAACAATTTTTTTTGAGAATGCAAATAAGCCAGGAAGATGGCTGGCTTATAGACTAAGAAAACGGAAAGAAAAGAACCAGATTAGAAAATTACACAATGAAGGAGGAGAGTTAATTTATCAAAATGAGGCAAAGAGGAAGGTAGCATATGAGTTTTTTAAAAACCTATATGAGGATAAGGAGAAGATAGAAGAAGGTAAGATAGTGCAATACCTACAAAGAACAGAATTGCCCAGAATCTCGGAGGAAGGTAAAAATTTATTAAATAATGAGATAACAGCATGGGAGATATCTGAGGCAATCAAAAAACAAAAAAGTAACAAAGCTCCAGGCCCAAATGGTCTACCTTCAGAAATTTATAGAAATCACAAGGAATTAATTAATTAATTATTTCAACTTATATACCGCCCTTCTCCCCGGGGGGGGGGGACGACTCAGGGAGGTGAACAGTCAAACTTAAAACACATATAGTACAAAAGTTAAGAAAAACTAAAATAAATTAAATCATCAGCATTACCAATTTAAAATCCCAAATCTACAAATCAAAAAATTCCCAATTTAAAACCCAAAATCAATAAAATCAATAATTTAAAAACCCCATTAAAACCAATCAAACTAGGCCGGCTTGTGGAAATAAGTGAGCCTTCAGGGCCTTTCAGAAAGCGCGGAGGTCCGGGATCAATTGTATTCTAGGAGGTAGCTCATTCCACAGGGCGGGTGCCCCCACAGAGAAGGCTCTCTCCCTGGGGGCCACCAGCCGACATTGCTTGGCTGACGGCACCCTGAGGAGGCCCTTTCTGTGGGAGCGTACTGGCCGGTGGGAGGTTATTGGTAGCAGCAGGCGGTCTCGCAAGTACCCCGGCCCTATGCCATGGAGCGCTTTAAAGGTGAGAACCAACACCTTGAAACGCACCCGGAAGACCACCGGGAGCCAGTGCAGCTCGAGCAGGAGAGGTGTTACGTGGGAGCGCCACGTCGCTCCCATAATCACCCGCGCAGCTGCATTCTGGACCAGTTGGAGCCTCCGGGTGCACCTCAAGGGGAGCCCCATGTAGAGAGCGTTACAGTAGTCCAGGCGAGACGTGACGAGTGCATGGGTGACTGTGCATAAGGAGTCCCAATCCAGAAAGGGGCGCAACTGGCGCATCAGGTGGACCTGATAGAAGGCCCCCCTGGCCACAGCCACCATATGCCCTTCCAAGGACAGCCGAGAGTCCAGGAGGACACCCAAGTTGCGAGCCCCTTCTGTGGGGGTCAGTGACTCACCTCCAATAGCCAGCGATGGCACCAGCTGGCTATACCGGGACGCCGGCATCCACAGCCACTCGGTCTTGGAAGGATTGAGTTGAAGCCTGTTCCTCCCCATCCAGACCCGCACGACTTCAAGGCACTGGGACATCACTTCGAGGGCATCATTGGGGTGGTCAGGAGTGGAGATGTACAGCTGAGTGTCATCAGCGTACAGTTGGCAACGCCCCCCAAAACCACGGATGATCTCACCCAGTGGCTTCACGTAAATGTTGAACAGGAACGGCAAGAGGACCGACCCTTGCGGCACCCGCAAACTAGGCACCTCGAGGTCGACCTCTGCCCCCCTGCCAACACAGACTGCGACCGGTCGGAGAGATAGGAGAATCACCGCAGCACGGTGCCTCCCACCCCCAAGCCCTCCAGCCGACGCAGCATGATACCATGGTCGATGGTATCAAAAGCCGCTGAGTGGTCTAACAGGACCAGAACAGAGGAGCAACCCCTGTCCCGAGCCCTCCAGAGATCATCCACCAATGCAACCAATGCCGTCTCCGTGCTGTACCCAGGTCTGAAGCCGGACTGGCACGGATCTAGATAGACGGTTTCATCCAGGTAGTGTGGGAGCTGTCGCGCAACCACACTCTCAAGAACCTTCGCAATGAAGCGAAGTTTGGAGACAGGACAGTAATTTGCCAGAACAGCCAGGTCCAGAGAAGGCTTCTTGAGGAGGGGCCTCACCACCGCCTCTTTCAAGGCAGCAGGCAAGAAACCCTCGCTCAGAGAAGTATTTATAATCCTCTGGAGCCAGCCTCGTGTAACTTCCCGAGTGGCCAGTACCAGCCAGGAAGGACACGGGTCCAATAAACATGTGGTTGCGTTTAACCTCCCCAGAATCCTGTCCACGTCCTCAGAAGTCACAGGATCGAACTCCTCCCAGATAACTTTCTCAAGACCGGCCTCAGTCACCTCACCGGAATCTACCCAGTCAGAGTCCAAGCCTTCTCGAATCTGAGTGATTTTATCGTGTAGATACTGTGCAAAATCCTCAGCCTGCCCTTATTAAGCCCACTGTTATTTTTAATTTTTTTTATTGAAAGTTTTTTTTAAAATTTACATATATTTCCCCTTCCCCCCACCCGTTCCCCCCATGCCCTCCCTAGCCCAACCCGAACCCCCACTTCTCAAAGCAAAATACAGAGTATCACATTTAACAATCATAAACCAATTTAAGCTAATAATCTATAGTCTCTTATCACCCTCTTGAACTTTTAACTCCCTTTAACTAATCTAACCTTAAGTACTTTAAAACACCCTCTTAACCCATTCCTTATTCAAAAACTAATTGTAATTTTCTAGTCTTATATTTGCCTTGAATATATTTTATCCATCTATTCCATTCCAACCTAAACTTTTCATTTGAATGGTCTTTTAAATATGCCGAAATTTTTGGGATTTCTGCTAAGTTCATTACTTTTAATGTCCATTCTTCAATAGATGGTAGGTCTTCCTTCTTCCAATACTGCGCCACCAGAAGTCTTGCTGCAGTTATTAAATTCAACATCAGCTTAGTTTCTATTACCGTGCAGTTTTGTACAATACCTAACAAAAACAGCTGTGGAGTAAATTTTATCCATATTTTCAGAACGTTCTGTATAATCCACCATATTTTTATCCAAAATACTTTAACTTTTTTACATGTCCACCAGATATGAAAATAAGTAGCATCAACACTATCACATCTCCAACATTTAGATTGCAAGGTGGGATACATACAAGCTAATTTTTTTGGATCCATATGCCATCTATAAAACATTTTATAAAAATTTTCTTGTAGATTTTGTGCTTGTGTAAATTTTACATTTCTAACCCAGATCGTTTCCCAAGTTTCCATTAAAGTAAATAAAAGTGAATAAAATAATAATGGGAATAAGGTAAATGGGAATAAAAGTGAATAAAGTAGGAATCATACAGAATCAGTTACATGAACCCTAAAAGACACTCTTTATTCACTTTTATTATAAGGGAGAAAGGGTCAGTTAAAGGACACTCTCTATTCACATTATTATAAGGAAGAAAAGGGCTTGGAGATTATATTAAAAATCAGCTAAAAGCCATTATTGGTAAATATATCTTCTGATGAGGAAAGCTCAGCTAGCTACCAAGGAAGGACAAGCCATATGGAAAACATTTGATGGGCATCACTGTCAAAGACACAAAGATATGTATGTTACAAAAAGTCACTTACGACCCAAGGATAGCAGTAAATTTCCCATTAGCAACTACAAGCACTTAAGGAAGGTTGTCTAAACTAAGATAATCTTATAAACCCAAAATAATGGTTTACTAATGGTTTAGTAATTAGGAAATGTCAATTATCATATAACAAATGTATGCTAACCATATATAGAAATTGTATGAGCTCATGTTAACCATATATGGAAAATGCATGATCTCACCGAATCCTTTGTCTTGGAAACATATATAAACTGTCTATCAGAGCTGTTTTCTTTGTTCAAAGTTTCAGGTACAAATTTGGCTTTGAACCTCCGGAAATAAACTCTCTCTGGCTGACCCAGGAACGTTGTTTGGTCCCTTCATTCCATAACATTTATGGCACCCTGGCAGATGGGACTAAGGAACAAAGACCTTTGTTCTGCCTGACGGGCTGCCCCAGTGGGAACCGACACCTCCCCAAAGAAAGTTCACTGGCCGGCCACAAAGACTCCCTTGAAGTCTACGGAATCTTTCGGTGAGGAAATGCCGTAAAACCCACTGGACAGCAGACTAGTCAAGGATCCTCAAAGGCCAGCCAGACACAGAGATCTCAACAAAAGTCCAAGACAAGTATAAGTTAGGGAGTTCGAGTCTCTCCTCGGGAACAGGTAAGTATAAGTCAGGGAGTTCGAGTCTCTCTGTTAAGGGTTACCCACCAGTTTAGAAGAGGGGGCCTGATCACCCCCCTAGGAGACAAGGCGTCGCCCTAAAGTCTCTGGTAAGGAATTAAGTATTGTGTGGGTGGTTAAACCGTTGTAGTTCTCATTGGTGACCTTTGAATTTTCAGGCGCCGTGAATCAACGGTAGTGTTGTTAGGAGGGGTGGACGTAATAGTGTCCCCAGGACACCGTTACAATGCATGTTAGCCAATTTTAAGGGTCTGTTTGATGAAATCTAAAAGAGAGGGGAGAAAGAAAACCTTATGCAATAAAAGTTAAAAAAATGTGTGTGATCTTATGTGTGGTAAGAGAAAAAGAACTACTGCAGTGTTAACATTCTGATAAATTACCATTCTTAAAAAGCCAGAGAACTCTGGAAGAACTAAGAATAAAAAAAATAAATTGTTTACTGTTCTTCCCACCCAGGGTTTAGCAGGTAAAGGTAAAGCCTGTCTAAATGGGAACTCAGATAATTTGAATTGATTAATTTGATGTGATTCCTGTTAAAAATTATTTTGTTGATGTGCATCTATAATGATAGTGTGTAGAACTGAATGGGATTGAATTGATTGTGAGATGTCTGGTCAGCCTGTGAATTAAGTAAACATCTTGGCTTGAAGCTGTGGGAAACAGGCAGTGGTTAGGGCCCAAAATCACATCTGTGATTAAAACTGCTTCCTGAGTTTCCCCACTGCTTGAAGCTACAGATTGACCAAGGAAAGAAAAAGTGGAAAGAGCTGGATGGAGGAGGAAATCCTCTAATAATAGTACACAAAATTATTTAGAAAATGGAGCTCATGGGCTTGTGAAAAAGCTCCCTGAAATGATTATAATGATTGGTTTGCATGAAGTGGATTTTTGCATGTGAAATTGATGTACACAAGCAGTTTGATTGCAGGGCAAATGTGAGTGTGTTGAGGGTAAAAGTTGGTTGTGAATGTACTTTGATTCCCTTTCATATAAACAGTAAGTTGCAAGGTTTTGTTGTTGTTGCTGTTGTGAAGTAAGCAGAAATTTGTGGATAATGTCTGTGAGTTGTTGCGGCTGAGATCATGTTCTTCTGTTAAAAAAAAATGCTGAGTGAAAGGGGGGGTAGTGAGGCTTGTCTGCTTGCTTTAAACATTTTTTTTCCTTTCTCTTGGCTTGTCTGAGAAAGGAGGGGGAAGTGGGCTTGCTGCTGCAGCCTTGCCTCCTTTGGTCTCTTTCATCTGCATGTAGAGGCTGTACAGCGGTGTTTTCTTTTCTGCTCTGAATACAATTTTGATTTTATTGTTTTTCTGGAAATTTTTGAGGTTTAAAATATTTAATTAAACCTATATAAAAGAAATGATTTTGAAAGATTTCCTGAATCTGACTTGCATTTTACTAAAGGCAGAGATTGACACTAAAAGTTTGATCCAAATATATTTCAGAGCATTGATCCAAAATACTTCATTTAAATTGTTTTATTTTTGAAGCTGTTCTTCTTACCTGCATTAAAAAAAATGCCTTTATGCCTGTGTGCATTTTGAATGCTTAGATGCTCCATCATATGGCATTGTCTGTTTGTTAGTAGTATAAGTTGTTGCCGTTTTAGAAATTGTTACAGAGATGGGTTACAATAGTAGAAGTGAGAGAACCATCAATATAAATATACTTTTAAAAATTACCTGAATAGTTTAGGATTTTTCTAGAGATTCACCCTGCAAATAAGCCTCCAAAAATGCACACTTTAATAGTATTTCTATTACTTGATAGGATTTATTTAAAGAGCTGTTCTGAAGCCACTCTGGGCTCTTTGGAGGAGGAATATTTGCATTCACCATATAAACCATTATTTCTATGCAAGACTTGGAATTGAGGTTCTAGTTTCTTGGGAGTTTGTGAAAGTGACTATAAATAACCTAAAGCAAAACTTGTACTCTCTGAGAAAGTAAAAACCCAGATTTTTATGTCATGAATGCTACATTGGAAGAATAAGTTTAATTCAGAATAACCCTTCCAATGAATCATGTCTGGAGGAACCCTCTGTAAATGATTTTGCATTGGATTATTTAAGCTCTGGTCTAATTGTTCCATCTTGAATGGCATTACAATGAACTGCAGCTCTGTTATCCCTAAACTATTAATAGATACAAATAGTACAGAGGCTGTTTTACATGGATATTGGGAAGGGACGGGATCAGATTTGTTCTTTGGTTGAAGGAGGATATAGATAGAAACCCTTTATGTACCAAATATGTCTGAATATTCTTTTGTGCTTATCTGTTTTTGTGCTTATTCTTTACCACTCTTCTGTTAAGTTTTGTTTGCTTTTTGTGAATCATACTCCAGAGTTACTGAAGTTTGGTTCAGTTTTGGATAAGTGTCAAGAGTTGTAAGAAGTAAATTGTAAATCACCCATTTTGCCAGTTCAGTACTCCAGAAAGCAGAAAAAGGGGGGAAGATTATTCAGTCTTGAAGTGCTGCTAAAAGAATTGTTGGTGTGCCCACTGTTACATAGTGTTCTTGCGCTATATTTGTGCCCCTCTGGTATAGGATAAAATGGAGGCTGAAGAGAGTCTGGAAGATGAATGATTTGTCAGAAGCATTTAAAATTAGAAATACTGTTCAGTTCTCTGAAAAGTTTGGCAAGAAAAACATAGGTAGCTGAACACTCCTTGGAATTATGTTTGGTCAAAGTTGGTGAAGGAAATTGCAGGCTTGATTTTAGGTTTAAAGAGATTGAGATTAAGCTCCACAATTTGGAAGCTGTTGTCTTTTCTAAGCAATTGCTTTGTCCCTACCCTGCCACAATATTTCATTCTGTGATGTCTTTGGGGCATTATGATGTGAACTATAGTTATTCCCAAATGGAATTCTGTTTGCAGCCTGGAAAACATGAGGCTGTAACAACTATTTGAACACTCGTAAATAATTATAGATTTTTTTAATTAGTTTGTCTTGTGTCCCTTGCAAAATTTTGTCCAATTCAGTTTGACCTTTTTGGAATCCAAATTGAGCCAAATCTTTTTTATATCTTGATTTAATTTGTGCATATGGCCACCAGTCAATGTCTGTACCCATCTCCTTCAGTTCTTGCCTTGTTCTTAGCTCCCCCATGTGGTTTAGCAGCTCTTGGTAGGTTTTCATTTTACTACTGTCCATGGCATTTGGGTAAATCTGGGCTTCCATTGTTGACAGCCATTCCTGGATTTTATTATAATGTACCTTTTTAATACCTTGACATGTTTGATATAATGATTGTCTGATTGTGTGTCTCTGGAAATAATCATGTTTTTTATCTGTGCCTTCCCAGAGGAAGGCATGCCATCCTTGCTGTAGGTCAAATCCTTCCAAACTCAGCAATCTTTGATTTTTTAGATCCATCCATTCCTTTATCCAAATTAATACTGATGCTTTGTAGTAAGATTCCCAGTCGGGTAGTGCCAATCCTCCTCTTTCTCTTGTATCTTGTAAATGCTTTTGTTTGATTCGTGCTTTCTTCCCTTGCCATATGTAGTCAGCTATTAATTTGTTGAAGTCCTTAAAAAAAATTTTCCCTGGTTTTATTGGAATTGCTTGGAATAAGAATAAAATCCGTGATAGTACATTCATTTTAATTGAAGCGATCCTCCCCAAGAATAATTGTAGCTTTTTCCAAATTCCTAGGTCTTTTTTAATTTGTTTTGTTAATTTATCATAATTATCTTCTCTTATTGAAGAGCTTTTATTAGTCAGCCATATTCCTAGGTATTTTACTTTCTTCATAGTTTGTATGCCTAATTTATCTTCTAATTGTTTTTCTTGTTGATTGGTGAGGTTCTTTGTTAATATCTTTGTTTTTTGTTTGTTGATTTTGAGACCGGCTACTTTCCCATATTTCTCTATTCTGTTTAGCAACTTGACGCCAGATATAGTTGGTTGTTCTATAATGAATACGATATCATCGGCGAAGGCTTGGAGTTTGTATATTTCTCGTTTGGCTTTTAGACCTATTATTTTGTTGTCGCGTCTGACTTCCTTTAAGAGGGTTTCCAAGGCCAGTATGAATAATAGGGGTGATAGGGGGCAGCCTTGTCTCACCCCTTTTGATATTGGAAATTTTTCTGTTAAGTCGCCGTTAATTGTTATTCTCGCTGTATGTACCTAATAAATTCTTTTTATCATCTTTATAAATTTTTCTCCGAATTTCATAGCTTCCAATTGTAGGGTGAGGAATTTCCAGTTAAGATTATCGAATGCCTTTTGTGCGTCTAAGAAAATTAAGGCTGATTGTTTGTCTACATTCATTTCATAATATTCAAGTACATCAATTATTAGCCTAATGTTATTTTTTAGTTGTCTCCTTGGAATGAAACCATTTTGATCCGGGTGTATGTAATCTTCAATTATTTTCTTGATTCTTTCTGTGATAATTGATGTAAACAATTTATAGTCCACATTCAACAAAGATATTGGTCTATAATTTTGGATACCTGCGTGATCTGTTTCTTCTTTGGGTATTAATGTAATAATAGCCTCTGTCCAGGAATTCGGAATTTTGGCTTCCATAATTGCATCATTAAATACTTCAAGCAGGGTTTCATCCACCAATTGTTGACAATTTTTATAGAACTCCACTGGTATTCCATCAGGTCCCGGGGTCTTATTTATTTTTTGTTTTTTCTTCACCTCAATAAGTTCCATCATTGTAATTGGTCTGTCCAAAGCGTCTCTGTGCGTCTCTTCTAATTCTTTGATTTCGGCTTCCCTTAGGTATTGTCTAATATCTTCTTCTGGGGGTTCCTCTTGTTCATATAATTTTTGAAAGAATGCTCTTGCTATATCCTTTTTATCTTTATTTCTATATTGTATCTCTCCAGTATTGTCTTTAAGTTGGTGTATGGTCCGTTTTTCTTTTTCTTTTTTCAGTCTGTATGCCAGCCATCACCCTGTCTTGTTGGCATGTTCGAAGTAATTTTGTTTCACTAGTTTAATTTTCCTGGCTATTTCTATCTGTGTATTCAAATTTATTTTGTGTTTTATCAAATTTATTTTTTCTTTGATTCTTTTATTTTGGGGTTCCTTCTGTAACTTGTGTTCGTATTCCTTAAGTTCTTTCAGACATTTCTCTCTTCTCTGCCATTGTTCTTTGTTTTTCTTCGCTACATACGCTATTGTCAGCCCTCTTATGTAAGCTTTCGCAGTATCCCAGAGGTTTTGGGTGGAAGTTTGCTCTTTTTTATTAATTTCAAAGAAAATTTTCATTTCTTTTTCTATTGTTTGTATATAATCCTTATCTTTTAAGATTTCAGTATTCATCATCCACCTTTTTTTTATTCGATGTCCTTTCCAAGTTATTTTTAACGGACTATGGTCTGCCCATATATTCGTGGATATTTCAATTTTGTCTAAATCTTTTCTACGGTCCGTTGTCATCCACGCCATATCTATCCTAGACGAGGATAGATGTGGATTAGAGTAGAAAGTATACTGCTTTTTTTCCTTATTTACTTCCCTCCAGGCATCTTGTAGACATAGTTCTTGTGCCATTTCCATAAAAGTGTCTGGTAGGGTTTTTTTCCTGGTTTTGTTCTTCTTGGTGCTCTTATAATCTTTTTCTGTGTCTAAGATTGCGTTGAAGTCACCTATGAGGCAGATATTTTCATAGTCTAAATCTTTTATTTTATTATGTAAATTTTTATAGAAGGCCCGTTGGTTTTCATTTGGTGCATAAATCGTGGTCAGTAATATTGTTTTTGACTCTGTTTGTATTTCGATCATTAGAACTCTTCCCTCTTCGTCTTGATATACTTGTTTTGTTTTTAAGTGCTTCTTGATGTAAACCGCAATACCTCTTTTTTTTTGGTCTGATAGTGAAGTATAAAGATTTCCTAGTCTTGTATTTTCTAGCAATTTTTGGTGGGTTTTTTTAATGTGGACTTCCTGTAGACTGATTATATCCATCTCCAATTTATGTAGTTTGGCAAATGTCCGGGTTCTCTTGGTTGGGGCGTTTAATCCATTTATATTAATCGAAATTATTTTTATTTCCTGTTCCATCTTCCTCCTTATTTGGTAATTGCCTTTTGTTTACTTGGGTTTCTTGTTACCATTTGCGTTTTTCCCCTCGCTCCTTCTCTCTCCATTTCTTTCCTTTCCTGTTTCTTCTTTTCCCCTTGGTCATCTTCCATTTCTTCTATAGAGTGTTCATCTTGGCTCCTATTCTCTGGTTCCTCTCTGGCTTCTTGGTCTTCTTCCATAATAAAATATTGATCAAAAAACTCCTGGGCTCCTTCTAAGTTGTCTATCTTTACTTTCTTATTTTGCCACGAAATCAAAATACCATCTGGTAAAAGCCAGCGGAACATTACTTTATGCTTGTTCAATTGTGTTGTAAGGAAGCTATAGTTTTTTCTCTGATCTCTCACGCGTCTCGGGATTTGCCTCAAAGTTATTATTTCCTTCCCTTTATAGTAAATCGCCTCTTCTCTCATTTTCTTATATATTTCCTCTTTTGTTGTTTTTTTTGTAAATCGGATGTGCACTTCCTTCGGGAGCTTGTTCCTTCGTGCATAGTTAGTATGAACCCTGTAAATTTCATCAATATCTCTTCTTATATCGTTTTTGTCTCTCCGTAATGTTTCCGCAAAAATCTCTGTCATAATCTCTCCTAAATCTTCCTCCTTGGTTTCTGTGATGTTCTGGAACCTTAAGTAAAACGATGCTTTTTCCATTTCGAGAAATGTAAGGGCGTCTTCCGTCTCTCGATTAGTTGTCAACTGTTGGTATTCCAGCCTTTCTACTTTTTTTATTGTCTGTTCCATTTTGAGTTCCGTTTTTTGGATCCTTTGTTCATTATTGGCGATGTTCTGTTGAATCTTTTCTATCTTATCATCCATTTTCTGTATATTATCATTTATCCTTCCCACATCAGATTTCAGATCATCGTGATTTCATCTTGTCTCTTCGTGATTGCTGGCAATTGATTCTTGGGTCTTAATCATCGTTTCCTGTAGCATTGCCAAAGCTGAATGGATAGTTTGCATGCTGGATATGGAAGCTGCCTTTTCTTTTTCAGTTCCTAACATTGTTTCAATAGATCTCTGTTGAGCAGGAGAGGCTGTAAGTGGGGCCTGGCTTGGAATTATTTTTTTGGTTGTTTTGGTTATAGTGGTTGTGGCAGTGCTTGTCATATTGGTTCTTTTTAGTAAGTTGTCCCAAAATTTCATACACTTAAATATTCTTATTGATTCTTCGCTTTTGTTACTTGTAGTTGTGTGTTTATCTATGATAATGTCTGGGGCTTATCTTCTTCCAGTATTAATTGGTCTGTAATTTCTATATATATTTTCAGCACTGGACACTCTAATAGGCACTTAAATGTATGGATATATCAATATAAGGTATGCACTCTAATTGGGGGAAAGAAGTCTAATATAGGGGAGGTATGGGGAAAAACTTCAGGTTCTAACACATCATTAGGTCTGAATATAAACAATACACTGAATTACTGTAAATTAATTAATCTATCAAATAGAGTCTATCAAAACAAATGTCACTCTTGTAAGTATTCAAGCAAGGATTAAATATTAAGTTATTCAAATATTTCTATTCACTGAAAGTTATATTACCCTTAATTAGATCAATTCTTTCCTAAACAGTCATCCATAGAATTAAATAGATATAGGTAATACAATGGGTTAATTAATCTATCTGATAGGATCTATCAATACACGTATCGCTAATATGAATAGATAAGCAAGGATTAAATATTAAACTATACAGATATTTCTATTTACTTAAAGTTCTATTACCCTTAATTAATTAATTATTTCCCAAGCAATCATCCATGGAATTAAATAGATATAAGTAATACAGTAAGTTAATCAATCTATCTACTAGAATCTATGAAATCAAGTATCACTAATGTAAATAAATAGGCAAGGATTAAGTATTGAACTGTTCAAATATTTCTATTTACTTAAAGTTCTATTTCCCTTAATTAATTAAATCCTAGAAGATCAACCATATAGTTAAATAAACATCAATTATTCAGAATCCTATTATTGCTAAATATTGATCAGAATTTACACTTATTTAGGAAAATTGATCCGATATAAATATAAAGTATAAAGTTATTTTGCAGTTGATATACAGTTCTTTTCCACTCTTACGTGCAACGGTTCTTGTGAAAAAGTTCTTATATTGTATTGTCTTTAATGTCTCTCAGTCTCTCAGTCTCTCAGGCTTCTCAAATCGCCACAAATCTATTATAGTCCGCTAGTATTGCATCACTCTCGTTCACTTTCACTGCTTCAATGGTGCTGCCACTCTCACTTGCACTCTCGCTGTTTTTTAATCTTCTTGTTGTTTTCTTTCTGGATCTTTTCGCCTGTCACACTGTGGATCTTTAATCAGTTCCAGATTCCTTTCCTCTCTATTCAGTTCAAATTCAAAGTCCGAACTTACTCTGCCGCTTGTAAAGTCTTTTTAAAGTCTCTCGATCTGAGCAGTCTCTCTCTTTTTTGCGCAGTCACTGTCAGTCAGTCTTCTTCTGCCCTTGTAGTCTTTCGTCGCCGCTTTCCACCTTCTTGGGGTCACAAATTCTCTGCAAACCACTTCTAATGCAAATTATCACTGTGCTTTCCTCCGTCGCTTTTGTCTCGATCAGCTTTCAAACTGGATACAGTTGCAATTCTTTTGTTTGATCTCCGTCTCCCTGCTGTGCGGCTTTCAGCGCTTCAGGCCAGCCAGGAAGGCTGGTTTTTTCCCCCCTGAAATTAGGAGAGTTCTCCTGAACCTTCGGGATGGTTGCCTTCCCTCCCGAGGTCCTTGGGGATTCCTCCTTGTTCTATTGATCTCTCCAAGATCAATAGCGCCCGAATCGGCTTCCTAGAGGGGAATCTCGGAGTTTCAAGAACAGAGCCCTGCTCTCTAGCTCCAAACGCGCTGGAATCACCACCGGAAGCCTATATAATTATTTACGAGGATACAAATTAGAAGAGGAGGTAGTGAAAGAAAACATGATAACCTGGTGAAAAAATTTCGGCTACAGTATCGAACTAGACAAATGGCAAAAACTATGGACAATAAACTACAAGTTGACAATGTCTGTATCATACAAAGAAAATCTCTACAAAATGTTCTATAGGTGGCATCTGCCACCAGCCAGATTAGCAAGAATGTTCCCCAATACACCATCAACATGCTGGAAATGCAAACTCCATAAAGGCACTTACTATCATATGTGGTGGACCTGCCCAATGGCAAAACAATACTGGCAAATGATTAGATCCCAGATAGAAGAAACCATACAGCAAAAGATAGAAATAAGACCAGAAACCTTTCTACTTGGAATACTAAACGGACAATATGAAAAAGAAATAACATATTTAATTATACATATGATAACAGCAGCACGAATACTATACGCACAATACTGGAAGAGTAGTGAGACACCGACAGAAGATAGGGTAATTAGCAAAACCATGGAATGTGCAGAATTAGATAAACTCACTAAGGAACTACAAAATAGGGAGGAACATGATTACTATCTAGTATGGAAAAGGTGGTATTGTTGGTTGGAAAAGAGAAAAGAGAAAAAGGGTCAGGAAGTAAATTGAACTACCAAATACAGAAAGAGGAAAACATAGTACACATACAAGTCAATAATAAACCAGAAAGATAGATAGAAGGGAAAAGACCAAATAAGGAGGAGTTAAATTATGAAATAAGATTACAGACTACAGTTGCGATAATTTGGATAAATATTTGATTTTGTTTTTATATGTTTATGTTTTGTATGTTTTACTGTTTTATTGTTTAGTTTAGTCTGTATATCTAAATAAAAATTGAAAAAAACAACAACAACTATTTGAACACTAATTTGTTTTTAAATCAAATCTTCATATGGATGTTTTAATACAATGGGATGATACATTTCTAACAATGGTTCCATTTCTGGTATTTTTCTGATAGTACTTCTCATTAATCTTTTATAGATTAGAATTGTCAATATTTCAAAATGAGGTCAAATACTTGGTTTCGAATTATAAATTTAGTAGTGGGACCTAATCTTTGAAAACACAGAAAATGGAATTGCACAAGGGATGTTGGCTCAGGACTGAGCAGGACAAAAGAAACCCATGGCATTCCTGTCAAAAATAATGGACCCAGTAATAAGGGGATGGCCAGTACGTATTCAAGCAATTGCTGCTTCCCAATATTAGTACAAGAAAGTAGGAAATTGACCTTTGGGGAAGCCCTTATTGTGAGCACCCCATCTAAAATATGAAGCAATTTAAATGCAGCAGACAGACTTGATTTTAACTACAGATCACAATTTGAATCCAGCACAGTTCTTAGCCAGCGCCAGATCAAAGGATCAGTATGGATGAAAACATTATGGTGCTAAAGTAATTGATTTACAAACAATAAGACCTGATTTGGAGGAACACCCCCTGGAGAAAGGAGAAGCAATTTTTATAGATGGTTCCTCTAGGGTGGAGGAGGGAGTACGGAAACTTATAGCTGATTTTACTGGTTGGGTTAAAGTTACAACCACATCATCTGCAAATGCTCGTACTCTATAATCTTGTTGTCTGATCTTAATACCCTGTAAATTATCGGCCCCCCGTATTTTATTCAACAACACTTCCAAGGTCAAAACAAACAGCAATGGTGACAGGGGACATCCCTGTCTTGTTCCTTTTTCAATTTTAAATGTTTCAGTTAAGTTTCCATTCACTATTATTTGTGCTGTTTCTTTCTGATATATTGCTTGAATTGATTTTATAAAATACTCCCCTAATTGCATCTTTTGAGCTACCTTCTCTAAAAATTGCCAATTCAATCGATCACTGTTATTAGAGGTGTACAATGATGTACTTAATGAAGCTAAGATATCTGAATCGTGGAAAGAAGCAACAATCACATTGATTCTCAAAGAAAATTCCGATTTGACTTATATTAAAAATTATAGGCTGATATCTCTACTAAATTCAGATTATAAAATCTTCATGACAATTATGGTAGACAGACTAAAGAAAATTTTAGAGAATTTCATTCATACTGATCAAAACGGTTTTCTTCCCGGACGGCATATAAGGAACAATATTAAGATTATCTTGGATACGGTAGAATACTATGAAGTCCACAATGAAAAACAGATGGCATTGATATTCATCGACGCGCAAAAAGTATTTGATACCACTAAATGGGACTTCATACTAGAACAATTAAAATATATGGATTTTGGGGGGAAATTTATAAAGATTTTTAAAACAATCTACTCCAGACAAGAAGCCAGAGTGGTGATAAACGGGGAAATGACAAAGAACTTTTTAATCCAAAAAGGCACAAGGCAAGGTTGTCCGCTATCACCACTGCTTTTTATTTTATCACTAGAGGCTTTAATTAGAACAATTCAAGAAGACAAACAAATCAAAGGTTTAAAAGTAAGAAAAGTAAGTTTTAAGGTACAGGCATTTGCAGACGACCTTGTATTTATTATTGAAGAGTGTTACGAGGGGGTGAGGTTTGTCCCAACGAACCATGAACCTGTTCACATGCAAATGCACTGAGGCTGAAATAAAACTGACAGGAGTCTTGTAAAAAAAATATACTTTACTAAAAAACATTAAAAGGACTATGTCTTTAAAAACACATAAATAACAAAACTTATCTTCATTGACAGAAGCCAGGCCGTCTCCTTAAATGCCTCTCCACAATACCAAAACCAGTCCTCTTAACCCTTTCCAAAGGGGAAGAAAGAAACTAATACAACACTGAGTAGTTTCAGAATCGATACATCATTGAGGTAATGGAAAGCAGCAGCATAGGCTTCTCAGCAGAAAGGATGAGAAAGGTCCTGAGTCAAAACACCTGTAGAGTTGATTCAATCCTGGCTTGAAGCTTCTGACAGGGAAACTCTCCAGCTCTCCCTCTTGGTCGTGGCTTCAGCAGCAACAGCTCAGAGACATCCATGGATGCTAGCTTGCAGGCATATGCTAGTTTGCATGCTCAGCTTAGCAAAAGGCAAGCTTTCCTCTTTCTGGCATTCTAGCTCTGAGCTTCAGCTTTTAGCTCAGGCATTTAGTGACTTTGAATCAGCTCTGTTTGTTCCAGCTCATCGTTAGCTAGCCCTTCTATCTGTGTCAGGCCCCTGTGTTTGGCTCTCTCTGGGTGACCATTTGACCAGCTGACCAGCGTCTGGCAGGCAGCAAGCTCCTACTTATATAGGAAGTGAATAGGCAATTAACTAGGGCGGGGAAGGCTTGCAGTTAATTGTGAGGCAGAGACAGGCCTGTTTGAATCCTTACAGTTTTGTAGCTAATCACATAGTCACAGCAATCCTGCAAGCACTTCTGACAAAGAGCCTGTACAATCTAGTCTTAGGCTGATGGAAGTGCTGGAGGACTATGGGGAAGTAGCAGGCCTGAAAATAAACAAGGATAAAACAAAAATGATAGTTAAAAACATGACTGAAGAGCAAAAAAAAAAAAAAAGAATTGGAGGGAAAGATAAATATTCAGACTATGAAAAAAATAAGATATTTGGGAATTCAATTGACAGCGAGAAGCATCACACTTAAAGAAGATAACTATGACAAATTAATGGCACAAATTAGGTCTGATTTGGAAAAATGGGGAAAATTACAGCTATCTCTAATGGGCAGGATAGCCACCATCAAAATGAATGTTCTTCCAAAAACGTTGCTTTTATTTCAATGCATACCAATTCGGCTCTGGTATATTTTCTTGACTGTATAGGTTCCTAAAGAATTCCTGAGTTATAGGTAGGGGATTTCCAGTTTGGTGTCGCAGCAAGGCAGTCAGGGAATTAGCGGGCTCTGATGAGCCCCACAAAAACCCCGGCTGACAAACCGCCGCCAATGGGTCTTCGGACCAGAACCGTCCTGCAGGGACAGGGAAGAAAGAGAGTCACCTCGGACGACCAAGAGGAACAGGCAAGGTTGGAGGGAACTCTCTGTGACTTGGCGGCAGGGGGCGGCAGCCATGGCAGCTGCCACGAAGCTGGGACAACCAGATCAAGTATTGAGCAGGAGGAAAGTGGAACGGAACGGAGTTTTTTGAATCCGGGTGAGTGACAGCCAACCCAGGCTTGTAATAACATCAAGGGAAACATCTTTTAACTACAAGACCCCTAGCAATAAAATAGTGGCTAAGGAGCATGGGAGCAAAGAAGATTTTGAAACGTAACTTTAAAGAGACAAAAAACCCAATACAAAATTGACTTTTGAATAAAACTAATTGGAAATGTTAAACATTGAGACATGGTCAAAGGATTGGAAGAGTTTAAATTTGGACTGGACTTTAAAAACGAGCTACCCCCAGGAATACGACTGATCCCGGACCTCCGTACTTTCTGCAAGGCCCTTAAGACTTTTCTATTTCAGCAAGCCGGGCTGGCTTAAAAAGATTTTAATTGGGTTAATTTTAGTGAGGGGTTTTAAATTTGGGGGAAGCCAAAATTGATTTAATTATGTTTTAAATTATTTTAACTTTCATATTGTATGTATTTTAATTTTTGGCTGTTCACCGCCCTGAGTCCGTCAGGAGAAGGGCGGTATATAAATTTAATAAATGAAATGAAATGAAATGAAAAAAAAAAGATTTGATACTTTTAAAACTAAAAAGAGAAGCCAAGTAAGATTGTTATGTAACTGAAACAAGATGGATACTTGTTAAACAATTGGAAATTGTGGATTGCAGAGAGACACCTTCAGGAGTAAAAAGGAACATTGCAACTTGGTTTTTGTTTTGGAAAATTGTGAACTTTACAGATAACAACCATGAGAATTTGTGGAGGATGATTTCTTTGTCTGCAGGCGGCTTGACTTTGGGGGGGGAAAGAAAAGAAAAGAGGAACCACAACGGAACTCTTATAATTGGGATAACATCAACTTAAAAAGAATAAAATGGCACAGGAATTAGAGAAGGAACAAATTGATGTATTTGACTTGGAATGGAAATAAGAAAAATAATTAAAATGCTACATGGAGGACAAAACATGAAGACATTGAAGCTGAAATGAAGAATATGCAAGCAGACAAGAAAACGAAGAAACAAGACATAACGGCTGGAAATAAAGAAGACAAAGACAATGTGATTAAATATGAATAAGTAATGCACAGGTGGATATTAATAATAAAAAGGAGGTTTTTAGAGACTATATTGTGAAAAACAATAGTTATAAAGATGATTACACTGGGATTAACAGTGAAAGAATTGGGGAATATGGGGTAAAATAGAAAAATCCAGGACTTTGATTTATAAAATAACTATATTGAGATTAATAAAGGTTAACAGAAATATGAGAAGAATATGTTACAGATACTTAAAATTGAAATATGGATGGAAGCTATAATATATGAGAAATAGACTATGTTAAAAGAAAATATATCAATGGACATAATGAATCAATTTTTATTAAGATGTTATATGGTATTACTTGAGAATAATTGATGACTATAAAAACTGGTATATTGTTTAAATACCTATAACAATTGCAATAATTTGAATATTTTCAATAACTTTAATATTTTAATATTTTTAATAGTTTAGATAATATATTTATCTAAGCAAAAAAGAAAAGAAGATTGAAATAACATAGGACTATGAATTACAAATAAGAATTACTTAAACTGGTTTTTATGCAAATGGTATGTTTAAAGAGATAGAATTGTGGGAAATAATTGGGAAATTGTATTGTAGCCTTATTTGAATTAAGAACTATGTTTCAATGTTAAATTGCTATATTTTTGGGATTAGAGATAGGATCTCTAATCTGCTTTGCCATTTTGACTTTTTGTGCCATCTCTTCTTGTTTCATTAAATTTAATCTGTGATTTATTAAGACTCTTTTTTCTTTTATTTTTTTGGGGTTCTTTCTGTGGATCTAATTCCAGTTTTTTGAGTTCATCCTGTAATATATTCTACTGTTGTTTCTTTTTCTTGTTTCCCCTTGCCATGTATGTTATTGTTAATCCTCGAATATATGCTTTTGCCGTATTCCACATATTTTGCAATGTTGTTTCTTCTTTCCTGTTTTCTTTAAATAAGAATTTCATTTCTTTTTCCACCATTTGTATACAGCTGCAAGAAAAAGTATGTGAACCCCTTGGGATTACGTGGAGTTTTGCATGAATTGGTCATAAAATGTGCTCTGAACTTGGTTTCCGGTGACGTCATCGTGTCAGGCAAGTTGGTTATGGAGTTCGCTCCTGTCCCCTTCTTGTAAACTTCCCAGGTTGGGCAGCTTTCCCTTGCCGGCAGCAGCCCCGGAGAGGTGGCTGTAAGCAGAGAGGAGCAGGGAGCGTGTGTGGAGTGGCGATCCGGCGCGCGAAGGCGAATCTCTCCTGTCACAGGCTGGGAAGACGGCGCCAGCAATGGCAGCTTTAAAGCAATGACTACCCATTTTGGAAGGGAAACCCGATCGCAGACGGGCTGGAAGTCCTACTCTTTCTGGATTTAATCTCTACTGAGACGGACTTTTATCTCCTCCAATATCCCTATTGAGAGTGTGGTGGAAGAAAGTTCTGAGTGCCCTCTTCACGATTGGAGCTAAGACGGGGGAAGCGGCTGCTAATATACTTTGCCACGATTTTCGAGCCGCTTCTGGATTGGGCTGACTGATTGAAAAGAAAGACTGGACTTGTATTTGAGTGGTGGAAAACATTGTTGGATGGTTTATCCCCTCCTCCCCAAGCTGATAGATCAAGAACGGCGGTTAAACGGACAGATATATGTCACGGTAAAGAAATATTTCCTCCCCCCCTTTTCCTTTCTTCTACGCTTTGAATTTCCTTCTTCACCGCTCTCTTTAGTGCGATCATTACAGGGTGTGGGTGTGGAACAGTACTTCAACCCCCTCTAGTGGTGAATTGCAGAATTATATTATATACTGCAGTTTTAGGGGGAGAGGAATCTGAACTTGTTCTGCACCTGACTGAATGTATTTGAATGAACTTCCCCCTTTGATTATCATCCTTATTGACTATTCTCGATATGAAGGACTTGGATTACAATATACTTGCTGAACTGATATCTGATTAAGACATTTTTTACGTGAATGAGTACAGCTCTATAAACAAGATGTCGAGTGCAACAACGGTGACAACTACAAAAGCGGGGAAAAAGGTTCTGACAATTCCAATGGTTGCCTCCCCAGCCACACCTACATCATCTCTCTCATCATCTGCTAAATCCTTGTATGACCTAGTTGCTGCAGGGAAATCTCCATCGCTATCAAGCTTACAGAATTTGTTGCAGGCAATGTACGAGGTGATGACCAAAAATCAGGAAGTCATCTACAAAAACTTAGAGGATTTAACATTAGATCTTAAAGGGGAGCTGGGAGCTGTCAGAAACGATATTAAAACGCTGAATGAGAGACTGGAAGGTGTTCAGGGGGTGCTGACACAACAGGAGAGTAAAGTTCAAGACGTAGAGAAGAGAATGGGACGGTGTAAGGAGAGATTAGATGGAAATGAAAGAGAGCAGTTTTCGGTGAATAGGGCCCTGGAAGAAGAAATTATTTTCCTCGAAATGGAAAGATCAGCTTTCTACCTAAGGATATAAAATGTGGTGGAAGAACGGGGGGAACCTTTAAGAGACATTGTGGCGGATATTTTGGCGGGGATCCTGGAGATAACTAAGAAAGATGTCTTAAGATATTTAGATGATGTTTTCCGTGTATTTACAAGTTATGCTAGGAGACAGAAACTCCCGACAAAAGTCCATGTTAGACTATGTAAAAAAGCCCTTAGGGACGAAGTGATCTTGAAGTCGAGAGACAAAACGGTGACATATAAGGATAAACAATTGATACATTTTGAAGCAAATCCCCAGACAGGTACGGGAAATACGGCGAAACTATCACTTCCTAACCTCTCAACTGAGGAAACATAAAGTATTATATAGGTGGTTACTACTGGAAGGGCTACAATTTACTTGGGCAGATAAGAAAGTAAGAATTGATAATCTTAGAGATGCCAGAGATTTTTTGATAAGATATATAAACCCCTCAGAACTGGAAATGGGAGAAGAGTCAGAGAGTAAGAGTGGGGAAGAACTACTAGAGGAGGAGGAGAGAGAAGAATTAGATCAGTTGGATGGGAGAAAGAAAGGAAAAGGACAGATGCAGATACAGGTAGAAATAGGAGTCGAGGGTGTATCCCAGAGAGAGACAAGACAAACAAAAAAGAAACTTCAAGCAGAAGGCAAGTAAGGGCAACAGAGGGGAGAAGGGATGGGGGAGGAAACCCGTTTATTCTCAGTTAATATTAATGGGCTGAATAGTCCAAATAAGAGGAAAAAGATTTTTAACAAGCTAATAAAAACACGCTTAAATATTATTTGCCTTCAAGAAGTTCATATGAAAAAAGATCATCTTTATTTATTGAATCATACCAAATTGGGTCAACTATATGCATCCCTAGCGGAAACTAAAAAAAGAGGAGTAGTAATTTATGTTCAAAATCATATAAACTCGAAACAAATTTTTGCAGACGAAGAAGGGAGACTTTTGATGATTGAGGTAGAAATCTGTGGCAATAAATGCTTACTGGCTTGTATTTATGCACCTAATGGGAATCAGAAATAATTTTACCAGAACCTTTATAGTAAATTGGTAGAATATGATTATTCACACATTTGTGTAGTGGGGGACTTTAACGCCATAGATGATAAAGACTATACAACCGGAAAGAGGAAGCAGGAAAGGAAAAAGAATACAGTAAAGAAAAGGTTGCCAACTATATGCCATCAAATACAAGAGGAATTTGAACTCAGAGATGTTTGGAGGGAAAAGCACCCAGAAGATAAACAATATACATACTTCTCAGCCAGGCACTTATCTTGGTCGCGGATAGATACGGCTTGGATGTCGGGGGAATTGAAACAGGGAATACAGAAAGTAGAGATAGGTGTTAATGAGTGGGCAGACCACAACCCACTTTGGATAACATGGGAAGGCTTGAAAACAAGGGCTAGGTGGAGGATGGATGTGAGGGTCCTCAAAGATGAACAATTTTTAAGTTATTTAAAGAAGGAGATGGGCTTTTTCTTTCAAGAAAATAATAAGGAAGATGTGAACTTTTTAACTGTTTGGGAAACAGCTAAAGCAGTGTTTCGGGGGTTAGTGATAAATTACACAGCTGGTAAACGGAAGAAGGAAAGGGCTAAACGAAGTAAATTATTGGAAGACTTGACAAAAAGTGAGGCCATGTTGCAACAGGATCCAAATAATAGAGAACTTAACATCAATTTGAAATTAGTGAGACACCAAATTAACTTACTAGATCAAGAGGACTTGGAGAAAAAAATTAGATGGATGAAACAACGGCATTTTGAAAATGCAAATAAACAGGGAAGGTGGCTTACATACCGACTAAAAAAAGATAAGGAAAAGAGTAGAATTCACAATCTGAGAGACGGGAATGGCATTTGGATTACAGTGGAAGAAGGGAAGAAAAGAATAGCGCAGGAATTTTATACTGATTTATACAGAAAAGAGGACGTATCTGATCAGGAAATAAAGAGATACTTAGAGGAATCTGACCTACCCAAAATATCGGATATGTCTAGGGAAATATTGGATAAGGAAATAACTGAAGGGGAAATTGAAAGGGTTATGGGCAAACAAAAGACGGGAAAGACCCCCGGTACAGATGGCCTTCCTATAGAATATTGTAAGGCTCTTTGGGAAGTCTTAAGCCCTCACATGACAGACCTATTCAATGGGGTAATTCGAGAGGGACAGACTCCGGAATCTTGGTTAGAAGCATTAATAAGTCTCCTGCCGAAGGACAGTAGTGATTTATCCCAGATTCAGAATTATAGACCCATTTCGCTCCTTAACGCAGACTATAAATTATTCGCGGCAGTATTAGCAGAGAGATTAAAAGGCTTTCTAAGTCAATTTATACATGAAGACCAAAATGGCTTTCTGCCATGCAGACAGATTAGAGACAATGTAAGAACGATTATGAATGTTCTGGAATATTATGAATCTCATTTTGGTAAACAAATGGCTCTGGTCTTTATGGATGCGCAAAAGGCCTTCGGTCGAGTGAATTGGAGCTTTTTAATGAGGCTTCTACAACACATGCAATTTGGGGAAAGGTTTATCCGAGCAATTCATACGATTTACTCAAAGCAGTCCACCAAAATTCTAATTAATGGCGATGTCTCAGAACAAATCCGTATTGAGAAAGGAACCATACAAGGGTGTCCGCTCTCTCTGTTGTTATTTATTCTTTCATTAGAGCCTTTATTGAGGGAAATTAGACGTAATCCGGGGATAAAAGGACTGCATATTGAAAAGCAACAATATAAGGTGCAAGCATATTTATTTATTTATTTATTTATTTATTTCAATTTATATACCGCCCTTCTCCCTGGGAGGGGGATTCAGGGCGGTGAACAACCAAATTTAAAACACATATAATACAAACATTAAAAGAATTATAAAATTGAATTAAATCATTGGCGTTCCAAATAAAATTCTCAACCCCATTAAAATACCCAATTTAAAACCCCAAAAATCAATCGAAAAATTTTGTTAAAACCCCATTAAAATCAAGCAAGCAAGGCCGGCTTGTTGGAATAAATAGGTCTTAAGGGCCTTTCGGAAAGTGCGGAGGTCCCGGATCAAACAAATTTCTGGAGGCAGCTCGTTCCATAGGGTGGGTGCCCCCACAGAGAAGGCTCTCCCCCTGGGGGCCACCAGCCGACATTGCTTGGCTGATGGCACCCTGAGAAGGCCCTCTCTGTGTGAGCGTACTGGCCGGTGGGAGGTTATCGGTAGCAGCAGGCGGTCCCGCAGGTACCCCGGTCCCATGCCATGGAGCGCTTTAAAGGTCAAAACTAACACCTTGAAGCGCACCCGAAAGACCACCGGAAGCCAGTGCAGCTCGCGCAGGAGAGGTGTCACATGGGAGCGCCCTGTCGCTCCCATAATCACCCGCGCGGCCGCATTCTGGACCAGTTGGAGCCTCTGGGTGCACCCCAAGGGGAGCCCCATGTAGAGAGTGTTACAGTAGTCCAGGCGAGACGTGACGAGTGCATGAGTGACTGTGCACATGGAGTCCCGATCCAGAAAGGGGCGCAACTGGCGCATCAGGCGAACCTGATAAAAGGCCCCCCTGGCCACGGCCGCCATATGCCCTTCCAAGGACAGCCGTGAATCCAGGAGGACACCCAAGTTGCGAGCCCCCTCTGTGGGGGCCAATGACTCACCCCCAATAGCCAGCGATGGCACCAGCTGGCTATACCGGGACGCCGGCATCCACAGCCACTCGGTCTTGGAAGGGTTGAGGCGAAGCCTGTTCCTCCCCATCCAGACCCGCACGGCTTCAAGGCACTGGGACATCACTTCGAGGGCATCATTGGGGTGGTCAGGGGTGGAGATGTACAGCTGAGTGTCATCAGCGTACAGTTGGCAACTCACCCCAAAACCACGGATGATCTCACCCAGCGGCTTCACATAAATGTTGAACAGGAGCGGCGAGAGGACCGACCCTTGTGGCACCCCGCAAACGAGGCGCCTCAAGGTCGACCTCTGCCCCCCTGCCAACACAGACTGCGATCGGTTGGAGAGATAGGAGGAGAACCACCGTAGCACGGTGCCTCCCACCCCCAGACCCCCCTACCGACGCAGCATGATACCATGGTCGATGGTATCAAAAGCCGCTGAGAGATCTAACAGGACCAGGACAGAGGAGCATCCCCTGTCCCGAGCCCTCCAGAGATCATCCACCAACGCGACCAATGCCGTCTCCGTGCTGTACCCAGGTCTGAAACCGGACTGGCACGGATCTAGATAGACAGTTTCCTCCAGGTACTGTGGGAGCTGACGCGCAACCACACTCTCAACAACCTTCGCAATAAAGCGAAGGTTGGAGACAGGACGAAAATTTGCCAAAACAGCCGGGTCCAGAGAAGGCTTCTTGAGGAGGGGCCTCACCACCGCCTCTTTCAAGGCGGCAGGCAAGAAACCCTCACTCAAAGAAGCATTTATAATCCCCTGGAGCCAGCCTCGTGTAACTTCCCGAGTGGCCAGTACCAGCCAGGAAGGACACGGGTCCAATAAACATGTGGTTGCATTTAGACTCCTCAAAGTCCTGTCCACGTCCTCGGAAGTCACAGGATCGAACTCACCCCAGATAACGTTCTCAAGACCAGCCTCAGTCACCTCGCCGGAATCTACCCAGTCAGTCCAAGCCTTCCCGAATCTGAGCGACTTTATCGTGCAGATACTGTGCAAAATCCTCAGCCCGCCCTTGCAAGAGGTCCTCCCGCGCTCCCTGATGTAGGAGGGAGCGGGTCACTCTAAACAAGGCGGCTGGGCGGTTATCTGCCGATGCAATAAGAGCGGAAAAGTAATTACGCTTTGCCGCTTTTATCGCCACCAAATAGGTCCTAAGATGGGACCTAGCTAGTGTTCGGTCGGATTCAGATCGACTCACCCTCCAACCACTCTCTAGGCATCTTTTCCGGCGCTTCATCTCCCTCAACTCCTCAGAGAACCAAGGAGCCGGGCAGATTCGGTGCTGGGTCAGAGGCCGCAAAGGCACGACTCGGTCCAGGGCACTGGCGGCCGCCCTATCCCAGGCGGCCACCAGGTCCTCGGCCGAGTCGTGAGCCAGAGTTTCGGGCATTGGCCCAAGCTCCCTCTGGAACCCATCAGGGTCCATCAGGCGCCTGGGGCGGAACCACCTAATCGGTTCCGCCTCCCTGCGGCAGGGTTCGGCGGTCAGAAAGTCTAGCCTCAGGAGAGAATGGTCCGACCATGACAGGGGTTCAATAACTATATCCCCTACATCTAGGCCATTCAACCACTGACCAGAGACAAAAACCAGATCCAGAGTGTGTCCTCCTGTGTGAGTGGGGCCAAGAATTAATTGTGTCAGGTCCATGGCTGTCATGGAAGCCATAAACTCCCGAGCCAACCCAGACGCCTCATCGACAGACGGCAGGTTGAAATCCCCCATGACCAAGAGCCTGGGGGTATCAACCGCCACCTCGGCAATAACGTTGAGAAGCTCGGGCAGGGCCGCTGTCATGTGGCAGGGAGCCAGGTACGCGATCAGCAAGCCCACCCGCACACCATGGCCCCACTCCACCAGGAGCGACTCGCTATCTGAGGTACAGTGGTCTCCCTTGGATCCAGACTTTCCCTTATAATGACCGCCACCCCCCCACCCCTGCCCTGGGCCCTTGGCCGATGAAATGCTCGGAAACCTGGCGGGCACAACTCTACGAGGGGGACCCCCCCTCTTGGCCCAACCAGGTCTCCGTAATACCTGCCAGGTCCGCACCCCCCTCCTGAATAAGATCACAAATGAGGGGGGCCTTATTAACCACGGACCTGGCATTACACAACATCAACCTCAGGCCCGGACGCCGTAACTCTGAACAACTCGGGGAGCGAGAAGAGTCTTGAGGGCCGAGGCACGCCACCGCTTGGAGACAGCGGCTACGTGCCCCCAATACATGATACGGCCCCCTGCTCCCGCCATATCTGCCCCTCCCAACCATGGCTCTGATGGAATTACCCTCCTTACCTTCTGCAGCGAGCTCCTCCTCACCCCGTTCCCCGCCTCCCGTTTCAGGCCTCTGTGACGAGCCCGGCCTATAACCCTCCCTTCCCTCCCCCCTCCCCCATCCCCCTAAAAGGTTAGACAAGGACAATTTTAAAAAAACCCGCAACCCCCTCTTTGCGGCATGCCACCTCTCGGGGTTCCAAAACCCGTCATCGAGGTAGGCCCTCGATAGGGTGGAGGGCCAAGCCTGCGAGAGGGGGGAATCTCGCAGACCAAGAAGCTCCGCTGCTGAGTACATCTTAATTTCAACGGGTTAACACGACCATAGTCTGAGGGTCCATAAAGGTCCAAGGGAGAGAAGAAATAAGAAGACATGGTGGGGTCCCAAAGACCTGTTCACAGGGCCAAGTCCACTGTCCTCTCACCACAGGGGACAAAGTCCAAATTCCAAGACGACCACAATCCGGGGGAGAAGGAAATAAAGTCCAACTACCCTCTCACGGTAGTTTGGTTAGCTGATCAACCCCTTCTTGTGGTGAATGGCAGCAATGAACCGGTGCCAACCATAGCGTCCAGGGGTCAAGGTCCAAAAAGCCGCCCTCTCACAGCGGCTGGTCCACGCCCCTCCGTTGACAAGGTGCAAACGTGAAGTCATCTCGGTTCGGCCTCCAGGGACCTCGACACCAGGCCACCCTCTCACAGTGGTTAACTGATGTCCAGCCCCCTCGGCCGACGGGATGAAGCCATATCCCGGCCTCCAGTTTTCAGATGGAAATAGTTCTCTCCACAGTCAGGGGAATGCAGATGACAAATACATGGCGATACATGAGTCTCACAGGCTAATTTCTGGTCAGGTGGGCATAGGTCTCAAAAGGGGAAGCGCTGGGGAAGAGGGGAGCGGAATGGGGCAGTTGTCTCCAGCACCCCCAGACCCCATAGGGCTCAGATTAAAGGCCCCCCAAGGCCCAGGCCAAGATATCATACCAGGGGCCAGCCAAGTTCCAGCGACAGTTTGTTGTTCTATTTGCCCCCCCAACTTCCACTCAAAAAGCGGGGGGGGGTCGCCAGCGTCCTCCAGCTGCCAAGCAGCTGCCACCCAATTACCCCCCGATTCCAACCCCACGAAGGGGGGAGGAATATTGCCGGGGGGGTGCCCCCAGGGTCCTCAGGGGGGGGTGCCCAACACCTTCTACAACCCTTTGGGCACCCCCCTGGGTTTCAATCTTCACCCACCATGGGCTGTCCTCAGGCGCAGCGCTGCTCCGCTGCTCCGCTGCCCTGGGAGTCTCAGCCATGAGTCTCAGCCATGAGGAAAGAGCCGCTACCGCCGCCGCCGCCGCCGAAGGCCCCACCGCCGACCAGCTGAGCAGCCCGATTGCTCTCAGCGCCGCCGTTTTCCCCCCTGCTCAGTCACGGAGGGGAGAAAATCCTCTCCTTGCTGGCAGGGTGTTCCCCCAACTGGTCCTGGGGTCATAACTTTAAAAAACTGACCCCCAAGGACCCAAAAGATCGGTCGGCGTCCCCCGCCTAGAACGTCGTCCCAGCGGGCGCCGCCATCTTGGACATGCGCAGAAGAGGACATGCGCTGACGACTTGGCATTTATATTAGAAGACCCCACTATATCGGGTCCGAACTTGATCTATGAGTTAGAAAAATATGGAAAGGTGGCAGGATTAAAAGTAAATAAGGAAAAAACTAAGGTCATTATAAAAAATTTGACAACAAAGCAGGGGAAGGAACTGGAAGCGAGTTTGGGATTTCAAATTGTCAACAAAATACGATATTTAGGTATTACATTAACAGCCAAATGCTCAACAATTAAAGAAGACAATTATATGAATTTACTCCGCCGGACAGGACAGGACCTAGAGAAGTGGAAAAATCTTCAGGTATCCCTATTAGGTAGGATAGCGATCATAAAAACTTACATACTCCCAAAATGGATATACTGATTTTACACAGCACCAGCTAGATTAGAAAATAACTTCTTTAAAAGACTAAATCAATGTGTTCTTAAATTTATCTGGCAAAATAAGAAGCCTAGAATCAAGCTTAAAATGCTCCAAGAGCTTAAAGAAAGAGGGGGATTCGGCCTTCCAAAATGGGAATATTACTATCAGGCCACAAATTTAGTTTGGGTAAGATATTGGATACTGTTGAGAAGGAGGCTGTTGATTTTGGAAGGTTCGGGGTTACAACAAGGATGACACCATTTTCTTTGGCAAGATAGGGTTAAAAAGTATAGGAGTTTTGCAGGACACTATGTAAGGAATATTCTAATAGAAACTTGGAGGAAAATTAAGGGCAAATTCTACTCCTTGACCCCGTCTTGTTTGGTACCATTAAAAGCCACAACTTATAGGCCACTTTAGAATAAAGAAAAGCACTTTTCTTACCGGGAGCTGTTGGACCCCCAAGGCCGTTTGAAAACAAGAATTGAGTTAGAGCTCCAGGGAATAAAATTGGACTGGTGGGCTTATGCCCAGATCAGCTCCAAATATAGAAAAGACAGAGACCAAGGTGGTATAAATCTGGCACAGCAAGAAATGGACAATATTATATTAGGAAAGGAGGATAGAATGCTATCTAAGATTTATAAACTTCTAGTTAATTATTGGATTGGGGATGAGATCGTTAAAGATTCTATGATTGCCTGGGGGAGGAATTTTGGTCACCCAATTGAAATGATAAAATGGGAAGAAATTTGGACAAAACATTTGAAACTTCAGATGGCAACTTCATACAAAGAAAACTTGTACAAGATGGTGTATAGATGGCATCTTCCCCCAGCTCGACTATCTAAAATGTACCCAGGACTCCCTCCAAACTGTTGGAAATGTGGGGAGATAGGCACTTACTTTCATCTATGGTGGACCTGTCCTAAGGCAATTGAATTTTGGAAAACTATACAGAGGTGGTTACTAGAAATCACGGGATGGAAACTACCATTAAAGCCAGAATATTACTTATTAAATATAAGGCCAGATAAGTTAGGCACGAATATTTGGTGTTTGTGTATATATATCACTACCGTGGCAAGAATCTGTTTTGCTCAGCATTGGAAAGGGAAAGAATTACCAGATGAAGATCTGATTTTGGGAAAGATTATGGAATATGCGGAAGCTGACAGATTAACAAAAATCTTGAGAGATCAGAAGGACTTTGTATACTTTCAATGTTGGGACCTATGGTATACATGGATGAATAACAAAACTAAAAAAGGACAAGGTTAAGGTAATTACTGTAGTCTCTGCTTTGTATATGTAAATTTTGATTGATTATGCTCTGTAAAGTCCCTGTTGCGATCTTTTTTTTTTATTGAAAAAGTTTTACAATACAATTTTTTTTTCATTTCCCCCCCTCCCCAACCCCCACCTCCCAGCCCCTCCCGCTACCTCCCTCCACCCCAACCCCTTCCCTCCCCATCCCCCCCCAACTTCCGCTACAAATTTTAAAGGAAAAAGTTTAAAACAAGAAAAGAAAAAATGATTAAGTATTCAAATTCTAAATTAAAGAAATTTCGAAAGAGGAAGAAAAAAAAAGAAAAAAAAAAGAAAAAAACAAACAAACAAAAGAAACCCAATAACTATGACCAAAGAGTAAAACAATAGACCTATAAATATTAATGTGTTTCTAAAGTTAACAATATTGTAATAAAAAAAGAAACCAATAATAATAACCATTGTAGTATTCAGACCAATTTAAAAAATATTATACCTTTCTGTAATCCATTAATATTAACATTACTAATCATATACCAAACTCAATCCCCCTTATAATAAAATATAATATATCATCTGCATATCCATATCAAATAATTTTATCCCAACTACACCCCTTAACTAAAAAAACAAAAACATAAAACATGCAATATATATATAATTATGCATATATAATTATAATCATACAATTATATCAAAAAGAAAAAAAATTTCAATCTCCATAATCCAAATTTCAATCTTCTCTTCGTCTTGATTGAAGTTGAATATACTTTCTCCAACATAAATCCAATTCCAATAAGCTTCATCTTCCAGCTGCCCCCATCAGCAAAATAAAGCATTTCTCCACACAAACCCCCCGAGTGACTTTATATAAATAATCCAACCACGAAGGTATTTACTCCTCTAGGTAGAATCATTCAAACTAGCTTATGCTGTAGCACCTAAAAGTAGGGAAAAACCATTGCAGCTCCTCTTAAGATTCAAACCTTGAAGAAAAAAAACAAACAAACTAGAAACTGCATTCCCAGATGTTCCTTTAAAGCTCTTTCAAATCCTGTCGCCCTTTGCAGTTCATTCCTTCGGGTTGTGAGATGTTTTCAATTTCATTCTCTTCTCCTAGATGATAAATTCCAAAAAAGAAACTATAATAGGGTAACCAGTGATCGCTGCTAATATTGCAGCAATCTGCTGACCTTACTCAGGATGTTAAGTCCAATTCAGGATAAGATTTATAGTAAAATTTTTATAATCCATTTTAATATATAAGTCTAATGTCAGTCCAACTCAGGATGAACTTTTAAAAAATTGTTATACATCTCCAAAGTTTTAACAGCTATCTACAATAGCTCAAATCCTCAAAATAAACTTTTTAGGAAATTTTTATAATCCATTTCAGTAAGTAAGTCAAATATAAGTCCAACTCAGATTATAAGCTTTTTTTTAAAGTTTAGACTATTTCCAAATCTTTCGATGCTTTCTGTTACAATGTCAAACAGTTCACGATACTCCTTAAATTTGTCATCTGTGGTTTCCAGTCGAGTTTCCTCATTAGCTTCTAGTTCCTGTTGATTAGCATCACCCCCCATTTCTTGAGGAGCGCTGGGCCTCTGCTGCTGTTCATCTCGAATTGTAGTTTTATTTTTTAAATCTTCCTCCAGCAGTTCAAGGTCCAGTACTCCCCCTCTAAGGTCACTGGGATGCTCAATTTTCTCATCTGAAAAATCCATAATAGAATCCTCTGGACAACCAGCTAGTGCTCCTTTTTCTTTTAACACACTTTGAATTTCTTCCTTCTGTTTGCATTTTGTAGACTCTCTTTTTTGTTTTTTATTCTTGACATGTTCCGGGGCTCCCTTAAAGATATTTTTGTAAAAATATTCCGCTTTTTCAATGGTATTCAAACAATGTCTCACACCATGGTATCTAAAAATTATACCAACTGGTAAATCCCACCTAAATGGGATATTACTTCTCTTCAATTCCTTGACCAAAAAAGCAAAATCTTTTCTGTCCTTTAGAACCTTCGGTGGTAACTCTTTAAAAATACTAATTTGTATACCTTCTACCTGCACTCTGGCAGAGTAGGACTTTTGTAAAATATCATCTTTCAATCTTCTATCAGTAAGATAAACAACAACGTCTCTAGGCAAACTCCTTTGTTTAGCTACACGTGAGTTGACTCTGTAGACTTTCTCTATACAACCAAGAATTAACTCATCTTCTAGCTTTAATAATTCCGCAAAGGCCTTTGCACAAATTGTTCTTAGGTTTTCTCTCTTGTTTTCTCTTATACCTCTTAATCTAATTGCTGATTCCATAGCTTTTATTTGTAGCATAATGACGTCATTCTCTATGTTCTGATTTTTGGCCTCAGCTTCCAGAAATTTTTCTTGTATTTCTTGCATCTGGGAGTCAAACTTACTGCTGATCTCAG
Source organism: Coluber constrictor foxii (assembly GCA_038048745.1). Taxonomy (NCBI): domain Eukaryota; kingdom Metazoa; phylum Chordata; class Lepidosauria; order Squamata; family Colubridae; genus Coluber; species Coluber constrictor. Next base: position 9,486,889 of record CM075961.1, read on the forward strand.
TCACTTTCTTCCCCATTTCGACCACCACACTTGAAAGATCCGAGACTACTTTAGTAATAGTTTGACTTAATTGATCATATTTCCCAGAAACCAACTCCTCAAGATTCTTCTGTGAACTTTTTATCTTGTCAACAACACTCACTAGAGACCTTGTTATAAAATCTTTTAAGTCCGCATCTGCAGATCCCTGCAGATGAGTCATTTCTGCTTTATCCTTCAACTGACTCATGGGGGAGCCCCCCCTTCCTTTAGGTTTAGGAGTCATACTTCTGACTTATTATTTACTTTTCAAAAAGACCAAAGAAATTCTTCTTACTTCAGTAAAAAAACCAGGAAAAATCTGTTTAAATCAGCCTTTGTTTCTTTAATTCTTTTCACTATCAAAATATTTCTTTTAAAATCTCTTGACACTAAGCTCTGCTTTCACTTTCCGCTCTCAATTTTTCTTCAAGCAGAGCCGGTCGCCATCTTAAAAACACTTTCACTATTCATCCTCTCTTTCCTTTTTCTTTCCCTCCTCCTCCAAAAAATCAATAAAAAAAAAAACATACTTGCATTCTACTTTGCTGAAGACTCCTTGTTCAGCTTGTTTAAGTTGTCAGTTCAATCGTTGTGTTGCTCACGACGTCTAGCTCCGCTAATTAGCGGAGATCCCTCACGGCGCGGAGCCTCTCTGGGGGGTGGATAGGGAGCCATCGCCCTGAGCCTTCCCCAGGACAGGAAAAAAATTCCTGGGGCGACTCAGGGGGCTCAACCTCACCCCCAGAAGCTCTCCCCACTCTTTTAATTAAAAAGCGGGTTTTTCGAGCCGCCTGCCTGCTGTGCGGCGGCTCTTAACGCGCCGGGAGGCCGGCGGTCATGAAGAGACCGACGACGACGGAGGCGCCACCGGAAGTCCCTGTTGCGATCTTTAAGTGATTATATATTTTGTTGTAATTGTAATGAAATAAATAAAAAATGTTTTAAAAATGTGCTCTGAACTTCATCTAAGTCACAACAATAGAAAAACACAGTCTGCTTAAAATAATACTACAGAAACATTAGATGTTGCCATGGTTTAATTGAACATAACATGTACACATTCACAATGCAGGGCGGAAAAAGTATGTGAACCTTTGGACTTTATTTATTTATTTATTTATTTATTTCAATTTATATACCGCCCTTCTCCCCGGGAGGGGGACTCAGGGCGGTGAACAGCCAAATTAAAACACATATAATACAAATATTAAAAAATTTAAAATTAGATTAAATCGTTGGCATTCCAAAATAAAAGTCTCAAACCCTGTTAAAATACCCAGAAATTAATACTACCAAAAACTGGTTGACCCTCCTTTGGCAGCAATAACCTCAACCAAACGTTTCCTGTAGTTGCAGATCAGACCTGCACAACGATCTGGAGTAATTTTGGACCACTCCTCTTCACAAAACTGTTTCAGTGTAGCAATATTCTTGGGATGTCTGGTGTGAATCGCTCTCTTAAGGTCATGCCACAGCATTTCAATCGGGTTGAGGTCAGGACTCTGGCTGGGCCACTCCAGAAGGCGTATTCTGTGCTGTTGAAGCCATTTTTTTGTTGAATTACTTGTATGCTTTGGGTCATTGTCCTGTTGCATCACCCATCCTCTGCGGAGCTGCAGTTGGCGGACAGATGGTCGTACGTTTTCCTGCAAAATGTCTTGATAAACTCTGGAATTCATTTTCCCATCAATGACAACAATCCGTCCAGGCCCTGAGGCAGCAAAGCAGCCCCAAACCATGATGCTCCCTCCGCCATGTTTTACAGTGGGGATGAGGTTTTGATGTTGGTGTGCTGTGCCTTTTTTTCTCCACACATAGTGTTGTGTGTTCTTCCCAAACAACTCAATTTTGGTTTCATCTGTCCACAGTATATTTTGCCAGTAGTGCTGTGGAACATCCAGGTGCTCTTTTGCAAACTTCAAACGTGCTGCAATATTTTTTTTGGACAGCAATGGCTTCCTCCGTGGTGTCCTCCCATGTACTTCATTCTTGTTTAATGTTTTCCTTATTGTAGATGTGTCAACAAAAATGTTACCATGTGCCAGAGATTTCTGTAGGTCTTTAGCTGACATTCTAGGATTCTTTACCTCATGAAGCATTCTGCGCTGTGCTCTTGCAGTCATTTTTACAGGATGACCACGCCTAGGGAGAGTAGCAACAGTGCTAAACTTTCTCCATTTGTAGACAGTCTGTCTTACCGTGGACACATGAACATCAAGGCCTTTGGAGATACTTTTGTAACCCTTTCCAGCTTCATGCAAGTCAACAATTCTTGATCGTAGGTCTTCTCAGAGCTCTTTTCTGAGAGGCATGGTTCACATCAGACAGTGCTTCTTGAAACCAGTACACCCAAAACAGGTGTGTGTTTTTAAAGGGCAGGACAGCTGTCAGCAACACATCCAATATCATCACACTGATTGGAGTCAAGGTTGGCTCACTCCTGGCTCCAATTAGCTCTTGGAGAAGTCATTAGGCTAGGGGCTCACATACTTTTTCCTCCCTGCACCGTGAATGTGTACATGTTATGTTCAATTAAACCATGGCAACATCTAATGTTTGTGTAGTATTATTTTAAGCAGACTGTGTTTTTCTATTGTTGTGACTTAGATGAAGTTTTATGACCAATTCATGCAAAACTCCACGTGATCCCAAGGGGTTCACATACTTTTTCTTGCAACTGTATATTACTTATCTTTTAAAATGCTTTGATTCATTGTCCATCTCCGCCTCTTCTTCTGGCCTTTCCATATCACTTTTATCAGATTGTGGGTTTTTTTAAAATTAGATTTATATGCCACCCTTCTCTGGAGACTCAGGGCGGCTTACAATGCGTTAAGCAATAGCCTTCAGACTTTTGTATATTTTTATACAAAGTCAGCTTATTGCCCCCACAAACTGGGTCCTAAATTTACCTACCTTAGAAAGGATGGAAGGTTGAGTCAACCTTGAGCCTCGAACTTGCAATAATTGCAGACAGCTGAATGTTAATAACAGGCTATCTAGCCTGTTGAGCTATCTGAGGCTCTTTTATGTTCCCATGTATTTGTTATTATATCTACCTCTTGGATGTCTGCTCTCAATCCCGGGGTTATCCATACCATATGTCAGCTTTGGAAGCCATATTAACACCGGAAGCTTCCACACTGCCACCTTCTTGTGCTTGGGAAATTAGGCGGGGGGATTAAGTAGAGGGGATGTAGTTATACATACATAATAGTAGACATAATAGCATTCTTCTTTTTGGTCAAGGTCATGGTATTCCTGCATCTGGAGGAGGAGGAGTTGAAGTGGTGTCTCAAGTTGGGACAGATGGTGATTGGACCATGTGATGGACTGATGGGTGCAGGGGCTGGATTTAGGGTTTTGATTTACTGAGGGAAAACCTGGAAATCTCAGATTCGGGTTTTCCCAGATGTGCCAGTATACCTACTCTAATAAATGGGAACTTTGAGAAAATGCCTGTCTCAGAGTTTTTAATTGGAGTTGGGTTCTTCTAGAACGCTGAGATTAACCCGAATTCCTAAATAGTTAACAGCACCCTGAAAGGGGGCTGTCTGGGGTGCTGAGCCCCAGCACCAACCTAAAACTTGGGTGGTGCGAAGACTCAGTGAAGATGGAGGAGAAAGAGATCACAGAAGGAGCTGTGGGAACGGATACCAGAGGACTCATTGATACCTGGTATCCTCCTTCTGAAGAGGTGGTCTGAGCCCTTGAAGCTGCAGAGATGACACGAAGGCTAGGCGCTTGGCCCAAGGAGATGGATTCCTGGAAAAGTTGCCAGTCTGATTCAACTCCAGAAACGGGACTGGAAGAAAGACCGCCTGAATATCGTTCTGACTCCAGCCTGATGAAGTCGCCCCACAAGCCAGAATGGAGAGATGTGACAACTTTGGGGTCTGAAAACTCCCGAGACTAGAACCCGTTGCCTCCGTCTTGAAGCCAATCATTGATCAGGCTCCCGGAGTGTTTTGAGCAGCTTGAAGTGAGATGGAGTTTAACACAACCCACACTCACTTTTCCTGATCCAGGACCTGGCAGTGGAACTAGCATGGCGTCGGCACCTTTCTACTCAGCCAGGGAGGACCGAGGGATCGGCTCGGCACAGCAGGGTCAAGCAGCAGGAGGGAGACAGCAGACGCAGCAGCATGGGGAATGCTACAACCACCAGCTGACCCCCTCGCCAACCTGCCTTTATGTTACACCCTGCGGAATGTACCCCCCAGGTTGGGGATTTTATCCCAGCCATGGGTGGGTCCAGTGCCAGTGGACGCCAGTACCACCTGCTCCACTTTTTTCAGGATCACCATGGGCCCAATATGCCCCAATGATCCCGGTACAGCAGTGGGGTCTGATCCAGCAGCTGGCTGGAGCTCCCCTCCCCCATTGCACCTCAACAACCAGTGCAGCAGCTGGCCGCTGTCCCACTGCCAGCTGCAATCCAGCAGCCAACAGCAGCGCCGCCGCAGATTCCAGCTCAGCCGCTGGCGTTCGCCCCGCCGCAGCACCCCAACAGGTCCCTGCCCTGCTGCCAGTCACCATGGCAATTCCACCAGCAAGGCCACTGCCACCCCAGTTTAGAGCAACATCTGATGGTAAGCCTACCAAACTGGCTTACTTCCTCAGCCAAATCTGAACTCATATAGATCAGTATGGAAAACAATACGAAACAGATTGCAACTTAGTATCTGCAATTACAGATGGGATGAATGAAGGAGACGCTTCTGACTGGATAGCCCAGCTACACAATGAGGGGGCTGCTGAACTACAGTGGGGCAAAACAGTATTTAGTCAGCCACCAATTGTGCAAGTTCTCCCACTTAAAAAGATGAGAGAGGCCTGTAATTGACATCATAGGTAGACCTCAACTATGAGAGACAAAATGAGAAAACAAATCCAGACAATCACATTGTCTAATTTGGAAAGAATTTATTTGCAAATTATGGTGGAAAATAAGTATTTGGTCACCTACAAACAAACAAGCAAGATTTCTGGCTCTCACAGACACGTAACTTCTTCTTTAAGAGGCTCCTCTGTCCTCCACTCATTACCTGTATTAATGGCACCTGTTTGAACTTGTTATCAGTATAAAAGACACCTGTCCACAACCTCAAACAGTCACACTCCAAACTCCACTATGGTGAAGACCAAAGAGCTGTCGAAGGACACCAGAAACAAAATTGTAGAGCTGCACCAGGCTGGGAAGACTGAATCTGCAATAGGCAAGTAGCTTGGTGTGAAGAAATCAACTGTGGGAGCAATAATTAGAAAATGGAAGACATACAAGATCACTGATAATCTCCCTCGATCTGGAGCTCCACGCAAGATCTCACCCCGTGGGGTCAAAATGATCACAAGAACAGTGAGCAAAAATCCCAGAACCACACGGGGGGACCTAGTGAATGACCTGCAGAGAGCTGGGACCAATGTAACAAAGAATACCATCAGTAACACACTACGCCACCAGGGACTCAGATCCTGCAGTGCCAGATGTGTCCCTCTGCTTAAGCCAGTATATGTCCGGGCCTGTCTGAAGTTTGCTAGAGAGCATTTGGATGATCCAGAAGAGGATTGGGAGAATGTCATATGGTCAAATGAAACCAAAGTAGAACTGTTTGGTAGAAACACAACTCGTCGTGTTTGGAGGAGAGAGAATGCTGAGTTGCATCCAAAGAACACCATACCTACTGTGAAGCATGGGGGTGGCAACATCATGCTTTGGGGCTGTTTCTCTGCAAAGGGACCAGGACGACTGATCCGTGTACAGGAAAGAATGAATGGGGCCATGTATCGTGAGATTTTGAGTGCAAACCTCCTTCCATCAGCAAGGGCATTGAAGATGAAATGTGGCTGGGTCTTTCAGCATGACAATGATCCCAAACACACTGCCCGGGCAACGAAGGAGTGGCTTCGTAAGAAGCATTTCAAGGTCCTGGAGTGGCCTAGCCAGTCTCCAGATCTCAACCCCATAGAAAACCTTTGGAGGGAGTTGAAAGTCCGTGTTGCCCAGCGACAGCCCCCAAACATCTCTGCTCTAGAGATCTGCATGGAGGAATGGGCCAACATACCAGCAACAGTGTGTGCCAACCTTGTGAAGACTTACAGACGTTTGACCTCTGTCATTGCCAACAAAGGATATATAACAAAGTATTGAGATGAACTCTTGATATTGATCAAATACTTATTTTCAACCATAATTTGCAAATAAATTCTTTCCAAATCAGACAATGTGATTGTCTGGATTTGTTTTCTCATTTTGTCTCTCATAGTTGAGGTCTACCTATGATGTCAATTACAGGCCTGTCTCGTCTTTTTAAGTAGGAGAACTTGCACAATTGGTGGCTGACTAAATACTTTTTTGCCCCACTGTAAATGATGCTGAAGGTTTTGTTGAGCTGCTCCGGGCCAGATTTGAAGACCCTGACTGAATAAATGAAAATGAAGCCACAATAAAGGTGATGAAGCAAGGTAATCGACCCATAAAAGACTTTGTATAGGACTTTAGATGGGTCGCAGGGAATCTTGGGCATTGGCCAGACCGAATACTTCTACACTATTTTAAAGAAACCATTGATCAGGAAGTCATGACAGCCTGCGGAGTCTGAGGGGTGCCAGAGCAGCTGCAAGACTGGTATACCATGTCCATAGCTCTGGATAGAGAAATTCACCCACACCGCAAACCCTCAGCTGAGAGGCTCCCAAGGAGGACTTTGGCTAGACGTCCTCTGACTAAGCCTGCTGAGGCCCCTCCTACTCAACCTACATTGGTTATCAAATGCTACTGCTGTGGACAAGTGGGTCATTGGGCTTCCGAGTGTCTGGCACCTGCACCGGTTCCACAACAACATCCTGCCATGGCTGCTAGAGGCAGAAGGGCTCCACGAAAGCCCCTAGATACCAGCTGATTTGCCTGACAAGCCATAGAGGTTCCCCTCCCCACCGAAGAGAGCAAGGAACCTCCAGCCAAAGGAGCCCCTCCCGGCGAGGCTAACGATGAAGATGACCCGATGGTGAGTGCAGCCACCACCCCTTTTTCAACTAAAGTGAAATTGGTGGTGCCTGAGACTGGGGAGCAAGGAGAATTAGAAGCAGTAATAGATACAGGCTGTACCAGATGTTTACTTGGGCTTCCAATCATTGAACAATTTGGGATAAAAACTAGAGTCCTAAAACGCCCAATTAAGTTCAAACAAGTAGATGGAATGATAATTGGAGGAGTACCAGCCACCCAAATTACAGAACTGGTTAGATTACAATTGGGAAGACATCGTTAACTTATACAATTTGTAGTAGCGCCAAAGATGTCAGAATCTGTCATATTGGGCCTTGCTTGCCTTGACAAATGGGCCCCTACCATTAAATGGGAAGATGGATACCAGAAGATCATAATTGGCATTGGCCCACTACCCCCTGTCCTTCCTCACAAGAGACTGCCAACCAATAGGGGCCAACCGCCAGAAACAGCAGCCACCGTTTCAGACTTACCTCCAGGCAAACCCCAGATTCCTAAGGAATATAGACTTAGCTGAGGCGTTTAGTGAGGAGGAATGTAACATCCTCCCCCTCATCGAGCCACTGATTGTGCCATCGAATTAGAACGTGGGGCCAAGTTACCAAAACCCATAATGTACTCCATGACACCTGCTGAAATGACCGAGTTGAGAAAGTAGATTGATACCAATTTAGCCAGAGGATTCATTGAGACTGCAAAATCTAGAGTGGCAGCCCCAGTATTTTTTAAAGCAGTGATCACCAACTGGTGGTCCGTGGACCACTGGTGGTCTGCGAGAAAATTTTGGTGGTCTGCAGAGAAATTGTTGCATTTCTCTTGAGAAGCCCAGTCAAGGTTTCCTGCGCCTCTGGCGCTTCAGTGCTTTGACTCCCAGAGGCAGGATGGGGTCTTTCAGGCAGTTAGCTTGGCCGCCTGTTAGCAGAGAGAAGCAGCTGGAGTCAACCCCAGCTTTGCTGTCCATTGCAGACTCTAGATCGGCCCTCTGCAAACTCTTGTCTCTCGAGGAGCGCTTGCTGAAGCGGCACAGGAAACTTTGGCTGGGCTCCTCAAGAGACGAGAGTTTGCAGGGGGCCAATCTAGCATCTACAATGGACAGCAAAGGCAGGGTTGACTCTGGCTGCTTCTCTTTGCTGTAGTGCTTTCTGGACGCTGTTTACCACTCCGAGCCCCAAGCGCCCCCTCATCAGTCCCCCGCAGCAGCCCCACTCCAGCCAGCAGGTCGAGCCCAGCGCCAGCTCTTGTATGCCAAGCCAAGGCCTTCATCTACTTCAAGCCATCCCCCATCAGGGGGACTCCACGAAGCCCTCGCCACCCCTTCCATCCTTCTGCCCCCAGCCAGCCTTTTGGATGAGGTGGAAATACTGGATCTTCAGAGGTTGGGTGGCTATGGTCGGGAAGAAAAGGAAGAAGAGCAGCAGCGGTTCCAGGAGATATCTTGGAGGTATCTTTGACTGACTTTTCCGCACAAAGCCAACTGGCTCTTTCCCCTTCTTTCCCTGTGGCTCTTTCTGGAAAAAGAAGACCCCTTCCTCTTTTTGTACCCAGCTGGCGCTTTCCAAAGCTGGCTTTTCCAGTGATAGCTGCCCAAATCCCCTTTGATTGTGATTTTTTAAAATTATTATTACTTACATCAGCTGTCCCTTTCTGGACATTAGGCAGCTCCCCTGCAGGCCAGTGCACCAGGGTGGAGGAGCTGCTCCAGGATGACCAAAGGGCCAGTCCTGTGACTACCACAGCTCTGGAATATGGGACCGACTTTCCCACCAAAGTCAGCAAGCCACCGTCAGTCTGCCTGTCTTTGTTTTCCTTCACTCAGATTAACCAAGCTTCTTGAGAGAAGAAACACAAAAGAGGTTTCTAGGCTGTGTGCCTGAACCAGGCACTTTCTCTTGGGCCTCCCACCTGAAGGCCTCACAGAAGCACACAGGTAGGCCCGAAAGGCGGCTGAGCCTCCCCCCCCCCAGTGGTCCATGGGTTTTAAAATTATGAGTTTGGTGGTCCCTGAGGTCCAAAAGGTTGGAGACCCCTGGTTTAAAGAGAAGATTTGGGGGGGGGGGGGGCTCAGATTATGCATGGACTTTAGGGGGTCAATGCCATATGTATACAAAATACATACCCCCTACCCCTAATGAAGGACTTGCTGAACCACTTGTCAAAAGGCAAGATTTTCACCAAGCTAGATCTAAGGGAAGCTTATTACCAAGTCTGCATAAAGGAGGGAGACAAATGGAAAACAGCTTTTAACTGTCCACTGGGCAGTTTCCAATTCCAGGTCATGCCTTTTGGACTTCAAGGGCCCCCCGCGGTATTCATGCAACTTGATCAATGAGGTATTACATGAACACCTGTATAAGGGAGTCCTAGTTTACCTGAATGACATTCTTATATTCAGCGAAAATATGAAAGAGCATGTCAAACTAGTCAGACAAGTGCTGAAAAAACTCTTAGCGGCCAAACTCTATGCGAAGCTGTCAAAATGCGAATTCCATAAGGAGTCTTTGGACTACCTGGGCTACTGAGTGTCTAATCAAGGGATTGAAATGGACCCTGGAAAGGTGAAGGCTGTGCTAGATTGGCAACCCCCACAAATGCATAAGCAACTTCAAAGCTTCCTGGGTTTTGCGAATTTTTATAGACAATTCATCCCTTCCTTTGCGGAGGTCGCACTCCCTTTAACTGAGTTACTAAAAACCGGTCCATCTCTGACCAAGCCAAAAGCTAGCCAACCTCTCGCTTGGACAATGGACTGTCAAAAATCCTTTGAACATTTAAAACACCTGTTTGTGGTGGAGCCGATCCTCCAGCATCCTGATCCAAATAAACCTTTTATAGTCCAAACCGATGCTAGTGACGTGGTGGTAGCGGCTGTTCTACTTCAAAAGAACGTTCAAAACAAATTAATTCCTTGTGCTTATGTGTCAAAAAAATTAACAGACACTGAATGCAGATAGGCAGTATGGGAGAAAGAGGCTTTTGCGGTGCAATGGGCTCTCTTATCCTGAAGACACTTCCTAGAGGGGGTTAAGGAGCCCTTCGAAGTGTGGAGTGATCATAAAAACCTCGAGGCGCTGAAGACCCCTTGAAGACTTTCCGCCAAACAAGTTAGCTGGGCTCAGTATTTTAAACGCTTTAACTTCAACCTAAAATACATTCCAGGGGGGAAAACCTATTGTCTGATGCTTTGTCCAGAAAGCCCCAATTTGACAGTCGACAAGAAGAGATAATGCATGACATGATCTCCGAAGCCCAACCAGCAGCCCAAGCACACACTAGAACACAAACCAGATGCTGTCCCAACCTCCCTGAAGACAAGTTGACAGCAGAGTTAAAAGCTGCACTATCAAACGATACATGGTTTAAAGAAAACTAAACGGACTTAACTTTGAGGGAGGGACTGGCTTGGAAAGGGAGTAAGATTTATGTGCCCAGCTGCATGAGACTAATGGTGCTAAAACATAGTCATGATTCTTGACTAGGGGGGGCACTTTGGATTTTTAAAAACCCTCCATTTGGTTAGAAGACAATTCTGATGGCCAAGGATGAAAACCGACGTAGAGGACTATGTTAAAAGCTGCGCTATCTGTGCCACCATGAAATCCAGACTAGGGAAACCCCCTGGGTTTCTCCAGCAAGTGGCCGAACCCACAAAACCCTGGGAGGAGATTGCAATGGACTTTATTGTCAAACTCTCGGAAAGTGGAGGAAATACGGTGATTTGGACTGTCATTGATTTATTCTCCAAACAAGCACACTTCACTGCCTGCAACGGACTACCTTCTGCCAAAAGGCTGTGATCTGTCCCCCCCCTTCAGAGACCCACAAAAACACAGCCAGCCGAGGGTTAAGAATCACTTGGCACACTCCACAGTTCTTATCTCAACCTTGGCAGCGATATGCACACCGTCTGCCAAGGACTTTATTAGTTTACACAAACAAGAAAATCACCTACGTAGCTTTGCCGTTCATCTAGCTTCCAAGACTACGAGGTTGCTATGTTTGTTTCGCTTTGTTCGTCACAAACTTCTTGACCCACTGTCCTGTCTTATATAGATAGGCTTCTGGGTGTGGTCCAGTGACTCACTGATCCTGTGACTCCAATCAGTGACTCAGGTCTATTTCCTCATACGCCGCAGCTGCAGTAATCTTTTCTCTCGCCTTCTTTGGCGTGCGTCCAGGAATGACGTCTCTCCCTCACTCTCATCTGAGACACCTGTTTCCCCACTACTTGGCTCTCTTTCAGCTGGCACCTGAGACGGTGCCAGAGGGGGGGGGGCTGGGAGATCTGGCTGGCTCCTCTTCCTCCTGCTCAGAGCTTCCTTCCTCCAATGGGATAGGCTCAGAGGACGGGGCCACAACAGGCTGGCAAAACTTTTCATGAAGCACATTTACAGGCTTCATGGTGTTCCGCGGAAATAATATCAGATCGTGGAGTCCAATTTACTGCTAAGTTCTGGAAGGAGTTCCTGAGGTCCATTGGGTTGTCCCAGGGGCTTAGCTCGGTGTTTCATCCAGCTACTACCAGATTGGCGGAACGATTGAAAGCAATGGTGGAACAATACATTAGATGTTATATAAATTATCAACAAGAAAACTGGGCGGATTTATTACCGTTCACAGAAGTGGCTTATAATAATGCAGTACACAGTAGTACTGGGTTGACTCCTTTTCAAATAACTACTGGCATGGTTTTTGTGCCTATGCCTGAATTGCCTAGAGAACCACCCACTTCCATGTCCGTAACAGAATGGATAACCTCATTGCAAAAAGAGTGAGAGAATATTAAAAAAGCTTTAGGAGAAGCAGCTGAGAAATATAAAAAACAGGCAGACAAGCACAGGTCTCTCCAACCACCTTTTCAAATAGAAGACAAAGTGTATTTGTCAAGTAAATACCTAAGATTGAGGTTACCTAGCAAGAAATTCGGACCTAAATTCCTTGGTCCTTTTCCTATAGTGAAAGTGATTAACCCTGTAACTGTCCAACTTAGCCTCCCTCAAATACTAGAGAAAGTACATCCAGTGTTTCACAGCAGCTTATTGAAACCAGCAGTAGGATTTACTTTAAGACCCATACCAGCTGCTCCCCCCAAACCTATGATAGTGCAAAGTGAAACTCATTATGAAGTTAAGAAGATTCTTGATTCTAGACTGCACCGGGGTCAGTTACAGTATTTAGTACTCTGGAAAGGCTACCCTTTGTCAGAAGCTACATGGGTAAAAACTTGGGATGTGAAAGCTGATAGACTAGTGAAACAGTTTCACGATAAATTTCCTGAAAAGCCAAAGGGTCCTCCTGGAGGGGGGAGAGGGGGTTAAGTGGTTTGATGAACAATGTGTTATTTTATGTTTTGTCTGTTTTATCTTCCAGAGCATGTTTCTTCCTGAAGGGGGGGGGGGGGGGAGAGAGGACGCCTGTAGGCTTTGGAAGCCATATTAGCCCCGGAAGCTTCCACGCTGCCACCTTCTTGTGCTTGGGAAATTAGGAGGGGGGATTTAGTAGAGGGAATGTAGTTAGACACAATAGCATTCTTCTTTTCGGTCAAGTTCATGGTATTCCTGCATCTGGAGGAGGAGTGGTTGAAGTGGTGTCTCAAGTTGGGACGGATGGTGATTGGACCATGTGAAGGACTGATGGGTGGAGGGACTGGATTTGGGGTTTTGATTTACTGAGGGAAAACCCAGAACATTCAGATTCGGGTTTTCCCAGATGTGCCAATATACCTACTCTAATAAATGGGAACTTTGAGAAAATGCCTGTCTCAGAGTTTTTAATTGGAGTTGGGATCTTCTGGAACGCTGACATCATATCTATTCTTGACCACGATTGTTGTGTGTTTGAGTAGAATGCATATTGATTAGTCTTTAAATTTAATTCTCTCCATTCATCTTGTAAATCTAATTCTTGTACCATCTCAAAGAATGTATTAGGAAGTATTCTTCATTTTTTCTTATTTCTTTTACTACTTCTGTAGACTTTTTTGACATCTACCACTGCATTAAAATCCCCTATTAGGCATATGTTTTCATAGTCTGTTTCTATTATTTTTTTATGTAGTCTCCTGTAAAATTCTTCCTGTTTGTTATTTGGGGCATATATTGCAATAAGAAGCATTTGTTTCTGATTTGTTGATATCTCCATCATTAATATTCTTCCTTCGTCATCCACGTATATTTGTTTGGGTTTTAACCATTCTTTGATGTACAGAGCTATTCCTCTTTTCTTTTGATGTGCTAAAAATACATATAGCTTTCCAATTTTAGGGGATTTTAATAAATTACCATATTGTTCCTTAATGTGGACTTCTTGGAGACAGACTATGTCCAGATTCAATCTTTGTAATTTTATCAGCGTTTGTATTCTTTTTGTGGGTGCGTTCAATCTGTTAATATTGATTGATATCATCCTGAATTCTTCATCCATCTTTCTATTTATATATGGGTCTTGCTCTTCTAGTTGTACTTGTCTCTCTCTGGATTTTTGTTCTTGTGCCTTCTCGTTCCCCTCAGTCATTTTCCACCCCCATTCTTTCTTCTCGCTCTGCCTCCTTTTCTTCTGGTTGCTGTTCCTCTTGGCTCTTACTTTCTATTTCCTCCCTATTCTCCTGATCTTCATCCGTCGTGTAATGATGTTCAAAAAATTTGTGTGCCTTGTCAAGTGTGTTGATCCTAAATTTTTTATCCTGCCATGAGATCAGGATTCCTTCCGGTATCAACCATCTAAACATCACTTTGTATTTGATCAACTGCGTGGTCAAGAATTGATATTGTCTCCTCTGTTCCCTGACTCTCCTAGGTACCTGTTTTAGAATTTGAATTTCTCTCCCTTTGTACATCATGGGTTCTTTTATATATTTCGTCTCTTATTGTCTTTTTAGTGAACCTCACATGCACTTCTCTTGGCAATTTGTGTCTTCTTGCGTAATTTGTGTGTATTCTATATGTTATGTCCTTATAAGGACATCCGCCGGGGGATTGGTAGATTCCACCAGCGGGAAGTTTAAATGATTGTCATTGGCCGGTGGGCATGCCTGAGCAGGATATAAGGAGGCTCAGCAGCCCAGCCGGCGTTCAGTTTTACCCGTCTAATAAAGGTTCTGAACGGACAGCTGAGTCGCGTTTCTTTCCGGCGCCGAGCTAACACTGGCGACGAAGGACTGAAGAAGAACCGACGACCTGCAACACAACGCTACCGCCATCAGGAGCTGAATCACCGAGCTAAGTCACTGAACCATGTCTGGACCACAAATTTCCCTGGCTCCATTCAATCCAAGCCAGGAAAAATGGAAGTCCTTCATGGTGAGATTCAGACAATTCCTGGCGGGCAGCGGCTTCACAGAACTGGACGACAACAGGAAGAGGGCTCTCTTCCTGGCTCACTGCGGATCCGAAGTCCTGGAGATGGCGATGGACCTCGTGGCACCCAGGGACATCGAGCAGATGCCATGGTCCGAGCTCCAAGACGTCCTTCAGGAGCACTACGCGCCCACGAGCACCCCCCTAGCCAACCGTTTTGAATTCCACCAAAGGAATCAGAACGAAGGGGAAACGTTCAAGGATTTCGTATCGGCGCTCCGGAAGATCGCGGCCAGCTGTGAGTTTGAGAATGTGGACGTCCAGCTAAGAGACCGGATCGTATTCGGCATGAGGGACTGCTCAGTCCAGAAAAAGTTCCTCAGCTGGAAAAAGATCTCTCTAAAGGACGTCATAGAAGAAGCAACCGCGGCGGAGACGTCCGACAGAGCGGCAGCAGCAATGAGACGCTCAAAAGGGATCCACAAGATCCACAGAGAACAGCCACAGTCATCCGAGGACCTCTCCACGTGCTCGGAGTCCGAAGGGGAAATGGCCGTCCACAAGGTCACGAGGCCCCAAAGGCGGGAAAGTCAACAAGATGCCACCCGAGAGGACAGATGCGCCAGCTGCAAGGGAGATCACCCTCGCGCCAGATGTCGCTGGCGAGATGCAACCTGCCGCCGATGCGGACGGAAAGGCCACATCGCCGAGGCCTGCAGGGCGGCAGAACCAACTTTTGAGAGGCAGAGACCTGGAGACCGCGAATACCAGAGGTCATCCAGACGACCCCAGCAACCGAGGCGACAGGACGAGCGGCAAGCAAACGGCCGGCAGGTCAACAAAACGACCATCGCCAACACCGCAGCCGAGGGAGCCGAAAAATTCCACGTGACCGTCCACGTGGACGGGGCACCATGCCCCATGGAGATAGACTCTGGCTCACCCTTCTCCATTATTGCCTGGCAGACCCTTAAAAGACTCCAGCCCAACATCTCGAAGGGACACCTGAAGCCTATCCAGGCGAAGTTAGTAGACTTTGGCGGCCACCCCATCGGCATTCTGGGACGAACGAACATCAGAGTGACATACAAAGGGTTCAGCGGAGACCTCCCCATCGCCGTCGTCAAGGACGCCCGACCGACCCTACTGGGAGTGGAGTGGTTCAGGCCACTAGGGCTCACAATCGGAGGAATTAATCAGATTAGGAATAGTCAGCTCGACAAACTCCTAGAAGACTTCCAGGACGTCTTCGACGGGAGCTTAGGTAAATTCCTGGGGAAACCCATTTCTCTAAATTTAGATCCTAAAATCAATCCGATTCGGCTAAAGCCCCGCAGAGTCCCGTTTGCCCTTAGACCAAAAGTGGATGCACAATTGGATAAGCTAATCGCCCAGGGCATCCTCGAACCAATCGATCACGCTGCATGGGAGACTCCCATTGTGACCCCCATGAAGCCTGATGGATCAGTGCGCATCTGCGCCGATTATAAGTGCACCATCAACCGCGCGTTGCAGCAGAGCGCATATCCGGTGCCAGTAGTGCAACATCTGTTGCACTCACTGGGCAATGGATCAATTTTTGCCAAACTGGACCTGGCGCAGGCTTACCAGCAACTGCCAGTGGACCAGACAACTGCGGAGGCGCAAACGATTGTCACGCACCGGGGCGCATTTAAATGCAACAGACTCCAATTCGGGGTCAGTGCCGCCCCGGGGATATTTCAATCGCTGATGGAACGCCTTCTCCAAGGCATTCCAGGGGTGGTGCCCTACTTCGATGACGTCCTAATCTCGGGGACATCGGAATCCCAACTAATGGAACGGCTCAGGCTTGCCCTGCAGCGATTCCAGGCGAAGGGACTTCGGGTCCGACGGGACAAGTGCGTGATCGGAGTCAGGGAAGTCGAGTTCCTGGGCTATTTAATTGATAGCCAGGGCATCCACCCCACCAAAGACAAGGTAAGGGCTATACACGAGGCTCCAGCCCCAAGAAACAAAACGGAGCTTCAGGCTTTTCTGGGATTACTTAACTTTTATAGTGTATTCCTACAACAGAAAGCCACCGTCGCTGAACCACTGCACCGACTCCTAGGGAAGGCGGCACCTTGGAAGTGGGGGAGCGCAGAAGAGGAAGCCTTCCAGAAAGCCAAAAGACTCCTGTCCTCCGACAGCCTCCTCATCCAGTACAACGGGGAGCTACCGCTAACCTTGACCTGCGACGCCTCACCCTACGGGGTCGGGGCCGTCCTAAGCCACCAACTCCCGAATGGAGAAGAAGCACCAATTGCTTTCTTCTCCAAGACAATGTCACCAGCCGAAAGGAACTACGGCCAAATAGACAAGGAAGCGCTAGCGATCGTGGCAGGCGTCAAGCGTTTCCATGAATACGTATATGGCAGAGCGTTTACCATCATAACAGATCACAAACCCTTACTTGGCCTCCTCGCGGGGGACAAACCCACCCCAACCTTCATGTCGCCCAGGATGACACGCTGGGCCATCTTCCTGTCGGGCTACAACTACCGCCTAGCCCACCGGCCCGGTAAGGTCATTGGACATGCCGACGGCCTCAGCAGGTGCCCGCTGAACGAACGGATCGAGGATCCCGCACCCACACTCGGACTCCACCACATCGATGATGACCAGTCCAGCCCGGTGTCCTCATCCACGGTTGCACAGCACACCGCAAAGGACAGAATCCTCAGGCAAGTGCTATCCTGGGTTTTACGGGGATGGCCAGAAGAAGCCCAGAGGGAGGAGCTGACCCCATTCCACAGAAGGCAGCAAGAACTCACCACGATGCAAGGCTGCCTCCTCTGGGGCGACCGCGTGGTCATTCCCACATCACTCCAAAAACGGACTTTGCAAACCCTTCACTGCGGCCACCCAGGGATCGTCAGGATGAAGGCCCTAGCAAGGAGCTACGTCTGGTGGCCCGCCTTAGACAAAGACATCGAGGCGTGGATTGCCAGATGTGACCCGTGCCAGGCAACGAGACCAGCACCCCCGCAAGCGACACCGTCAGAGTGGGAATCACCATCCGGACCCTGGTCGAGAATCCACATCGACTTCGCCGGGCCGATGAACGGTAAATCCCTCCTGATCGTGGTCGACGCGTTTTCCAAGTGGTTGGAAGTCATAGCCATGCCCTCCACCACGACGGAAGCCACCATCAAGGCCCTACGACGACTATTCGCCACGCACGGCCTTCCGGACACCCTCGTCTCCGACAACGGGCCACAGCTGACAGCGAAGGCGATGGAGGAATTCCTGGCGGGCCACGGAATAAGGCACGCGCTCACCGCCCCGTACAGACCGGCCGGAAACGGACAGGCCGAGAAAATGGTGAGGCTAACGAAAGAGACACTAACCAGAATGGGAAAAGGGGACTGGCAGGAACAAATTGACCAGTTCCTCTTGACCCAACACATCACCCCTCACACAACGACGAGAAAGAGCCCGGCAGAACTACTGATGGGACGGAAGCTGCGCTCACCGCTAGACCGCCTGCACCCGCTGTATAACCCAAAAGACAGGCCGAACAAACCTCCGCCGCCTAGGAACTTCGCGTGCGGGGATTTGATTTTCGCGCTAAATTTCCAGGGCGATCCCAAATGGCTCAAGGGTCAAATCATGCGAGTGACCGGCCCGAGGTCCTACGAAGTCGAGCTGGTCGACGGCCGCATCTGCAGGCGACACATCGACCAGCTCCGGAAAAGGTGGAGGGGAACCGAGGAGTTCGAGGAAAACCACCCCGACGAGGTAGGCCTACCCCACCCCGACGAGGTAGGCCTGCACCGACCAGACGAGGTAGGCCTGCCCCACCCCGACGAGGTAGGCCTGCACCGACCCGACAGGGTAGGCCAACCACACCCCGACAAGGTAGGCCTACCCCACCACGATGAAGGAGGCCCACCGCACCCTGAAGAGGAGGGCCAGCGACACCCCAGCAGAGGAGGACTACCTCAACCCGGCGAGGCAGGACACCGACCATCCTTCACGAAGGAAGCAGCAACCCAGAAAAAGGCGAGCACGGTAGACCGGGACCTGCTCCACCAGCGAGGGTGCCCACCGGAAAACCAAGGGGGCACCCGACAGCACAACCCCCGAGACCGACACAACTCTGGAAGGGGGACGGAACAACGAGGCCGGGCAACCCAACACCCCCCAGACGAGGTCGACCGCCAAAATAGAAACGGCGAACACCCACCCGGCAGGGGAGGACGACAACGACCCGGCGAAGAAGGCCTCTCACCGCCCGAGGAGGAGGACCAGCCCATCCCCGGCCTGGAGGGACGCCGCCGACCCGGCAGGGTAGGACAACAACAACCCTGGGAGGGAGTCCTACCCTACCCCGGCGAGGTAGGCCGACCCGGAGAGGCCAGGGAGAGACCGTCGCACCCACCACCACCCGGGGGTCGACCCCCCGTGGAGGTCCCCACGCCCTCTGACCCGGGGGCATCTCGGACACGGGACGAGGACTCGGGAACCTTACCGAGGTTCAGACGACCGTCTACCGACCGTGGCGACTGGAACAGCCCGGAGGACCACCGGACCTACGGTGGCGCGCCCAGAGAACGGCCCACGGAGACGACTTCAACTCCTGCCGGAGACGCCAGGTCAGGCCCCGCGCACTCGACGGCAGGGTCCGGAGACTCCCGGACGGAGGGACAGGAGCCAACCGGGGCCCGGCCCGTCCGGAGCAGCATCCACCCACCGACTGGGCCGCGCAGGTCCAGTAGAACTGTCAGGCGTCCCGCCTACCTGCGCGAGTACGTGATCGCGCACACGGATTGACGGACTAAGGACTAGGAGGGGAGGGGTGTTATGTCCTTATAAGGACATCCGCCGGGGGATTGGTAGATTCCACCGGCGGGAAGTTTAAATGATTGTCATTGGCCGGTGGGCATGCCTGAGCAGGATATAAGGAGGCTCAGCAGCCCAGCCGGCGTTCAGTTTTACCCGTCTAATAAAGGTTCTGAACGGACAGCTGAGTCGCGTTTCTTTCCGGCGCCGAGCTAACACTATAGACTTCATCAATATCTCCTTGTACGTCTTGTTTGTTTTTCTGTAGCGTGGCTGCTAGCAGGTCTGTCATAACCATAACTAGGGCTTCCTCTTTATCCTCTACAATATTCTGGAACCTCAAGAAGAAAGCTGTCTTTTCCATTTCAAGAAAGACAATTGTCTCTTCTAAATCTCTATTAGCCAGGCTGAATTTTTGTTCCATTACTTCCATCTTCTTTTCTGTTTGTTCAGCTCTTAATTCCACTGTTTGTATTCTCTGTTCATTCTTGATTATTGTTTGTTGGATATTCCCTATTTTATCGTCCATCTTTCGAATATCTTCTTTCATCTCTCCCATCTCATTTTTCATCTCCTAATGGTTTCTCATTATAGACTCCTGGGTCTTTGTCATGGTTTCCTGTATCATAAGCAACATTGCCTGCATGTTCTGCATTCTCTGCATGGAACTTGATTTCTCCAAACTGAGCATGCTGTCTATTGAACGCTGGCTTGATGGTGAGGATGTTGCTGACGCAGGGGTCAATTATGCTTTCTTTCCTATTTTTGTAATGGTAGTTGTACTTCTCGTCTTCAAAAATCTAAAAGTATTTTTCCACAATAACATACAGTAATTAGTAGTTCCCTTTTGGAGTCTCCCAACTTTCTCCACTGTACCTCCTCCACACCTTGTTGTTATATTGTTCTATAGTAATGTTATAAAAATATAAGTATAAATTAATACAAATGTAAATTGATATAAGTATGTATATATCTGCCATAATATAAATATGAGTATGGTATTTTTTTAAAAAAATTAATTTATATGCTGCCCTTCTCTGGAGACTCAGGGCGGCTTACAATGCATTAAGCAATAGCCTTCATAGTTTTGTATATACCTGCTTAGTAGGGCTTTCGCCCCCCCCTCCCCCCAGCGGTGTTCTTTTTTATACAAAGTCATCTTATTGCCCCCACAATCTGGGTCCTCATTTTACCTACCTTGAAAGGATGGAAGGCTGAGTCAACCTTGAGCCTGGTGAGACTCGAACTTGCAGTAATTGCAGGCAGCTGGTGTCACTTTAACACCACTTTAAGCTGCTGCACACCAAGTATGTTACAGATAATATACTATAGTATAGAAATGCTATGAATATAATATTTTTTTAAATAATTTTTATTATACGAAATAGCAATACAATCAAAACATTTTCGGTTCAGTGGTGCAGATACATATATAAAAACTTTTTACTTGCCATTTACATAATATTACTTCTTAGAGTTGGATTTAATCTAAAAGCTATTACAAATAATAGTGCTCAAATCCTTAAAGTACAAGTGATATTGTTCATTTCTTTATAATCTTTATTAATTAGTTAATAATTGATCTTTATAATCTACCTCATTTTTTATTTCTTTTCTCTATCCACTCATACCACATGTCCCACATGCTATAGTATTCCGAATCTTCTCTGTCATTAATTTCTAGTTAATTTATTCATTTTGGCGCACTCCAGTACTTTCCTAATAACATATTCTTCAGATAGTAACTGTTTTTCTTTCCAATATTGGGCAAAATAAATTCTTGTGGCTGTCATTATATGTATAATTAAATACCTTTTCTTTTTTGCATATTCTGTTTTCAAGATTCCCAGGAGAAATGCTTTTGGGTCGAAATCAAAATTTTCTCTTATTATTTCCGAGATCCACTTCCATATCATCCTCCAGAATTTTTGTGCCTGAATGCAAGTCCACCAACAATGATAAAAAGTACCCTGTTGGTGGTCACATTTCCAACAGTTAGCACTCGAATTGGGATAAATCTTCGCTATCCTAGCTGGGGCCATGTGCCACCTATAAAACATCTTATATTGATTTTCCTTATAAGTCACCGCCCTAGTCATTTTAAGATTATTATTCCATATTGTATCCCATTCATTCAGATTTGTATTCTGTCCGATATTCTTGGCCCAAGCTAACATTGGTTCCTTAACCACCTCCTCTGCCATATCATACTCCAATAGATAATTATATAATTTGGCTAATATTTTAGCTTCTGTACCCATCCAAATCTTATCAAATCCATTAATGCTTGTTTCTATACCAAATTTGGTATTTGCTATGAATATAATATAATCACCTATGGAGTAAGCAGCGTATATCAATTCAAGTGTATATATATAATTTAAACAGTTGCTATTGAATGCTTTCTAATCAATAGTAGTTAATGTTTTATTGAGTCTTTAAATTATTCAAACGTCTTCAATGTCTGTTTTCTCAGTCTTCTTTTTCTTCCCTTCTTTAAGGATCTAGTTCATAGTTCATAAAGTATTTATCCCCTTGTTGTCGTTATCGCTCTTTTGTCAATCCTCAAGTTTGTAAAACTTGTAATCCATATGGGCCCAAGTCCCCACAGGTTCCACAGCTGTATCCAAATATCTATGGGATCTCCTGGTTTATCCAAAATCCCCTTTTCTCTTTAATGTCCACAGAATATCACTAATATCCTTCTTTAGTTGTTATAAGTATTGCATCAGTCACTTTACTTTACTCTAGCAGCTCTTCTTACCCCTAGATGGCGCTCTTGTTCTTTCTTGATATTACTCCTAGGAAACTTCTTCCTGAATTTTTTATTTAGTCACAATCAGCAAATCAGCCAAAATGGGTATAGATAAATATTTAAATATATTTTTTAAATATATCTTCTAGAGATTAGTCAAGGCTTCCTCCTCTCTCTATTTTAGTATCTCTCCTGCACTTTTCTCCCAATCTGTCAAAGGCTGTCAAAAGCTCCGGCCGCTCAGTCAGTGTTGTGGCCAGCCAGCGGCATGCGTGGATTGTGGCTGATCCCGATGAGGAGGATGGTGTGGTGTCGTGCCAGCAGCCTGTGCAGCCGGCACTCGAGTCGGACAGCGAGGAGGCTGAAGAGGATGTGCTGCCAGAGGCAGAGACTCAGCCAGGGCCTTCAGAACCTCCAGAGGCTCCTTCAAGTGAAGAGAGTGAAGTGAAGGAGCCTCTTCTCAATGCTCGAGCACGCAGGGCTGCCAAAAGGCAGGAGTGGCTACTCAGGAGGAGGTCTCCTCGAGAGTAAGGCTTGGGGCTAATTGGCCACGCCCTTAGCCTATTTAAGTTCGCACACAGCTGGCAAATGTTGCTGGAAACAACATTTGGTCCTATGCAGAGCATTTTGAGAGTGAGTTTTTTGTTACAACTTGGTTTCTGGGCTGATTGCCAACCCTTGTCGGACTTTGTTTAATCTCTGTAATTCATAGCAGGCTGATAAGGACATTTGTGGTTAAAGCCTGCATTTTGAAAGGGGTCTGTTTGTATTAAATGGAGTTTTTGGAGCTGTGTGTGCTACACTTCTTGGGACCCGTAGCTGGGGCAGAACAGTCAGTCGCTGCTATTTCGATCTCACTTTCACTGCTTCTATCCTAAGTCCATATGGTCTTTTTGAAAAGCCTTAGAAATATAAATCCTCACCGGTATAGTCACACTGCTTCTTCATTCTCTCTTCCTATTTCTCATCTGGCTGTCATGACTCCGGATCCACCATGTTGGCTGATTTCTTTCCTGCTGGCATTGAGGAGCTTTCCCTTATCTCAGCGGGAGACCGCCCTTCTCCGCGCCGTCTTCAAGGCTTCTCTTCTATCTTGCTTGCCTCTCCAGGGTTAGCACTGCCCTTTTTGGGTCTCCTGGCAGGAAAAATCTGGCAGGGAAAACGGAGCCCCGTTTCCCTGCTCTGCTTCGTTGTGACGTCACCACCAGAGATCCCTCTTTTTCAACAATTTCATATATGGGAATTAATACTGGGACATATTTCTGGCCATCACACTCTAGACCAGTGATGGCTAACCTTTTTGGCACCGAGTACCGAAAGCACGCATGTGTGCACACCCATAATGCAATGCACGTGTGACTGCCTGTGCCCCCTGCCCCCTGTGCATGCATGCGCGACCCCCTGCATGTGCCTCGACCCCCATGCATGCGCGTGCAACCCCGTGCATGCACGGGCAACTCCGTGTATGTGCGTGCTACCCCCACGCATACTCCACACATGCGCACACTACCCCCACACATGTGCCTTGGGTCCCACGTGCATGCACATGCATCTCCCACATGCGCCCCATGAGCGGCAGAGACCAGAAAACCAGCTGGCCGGTGGGAGGCGCGCACACATGTGGCAGAGTTAAGCTGGGGCGACAGTTCGCGTGCCCGCAGAGAGGGCTCTGTGTGCCACTTGTGGCACGCGTGCCATAGGTTCGCCATCACGGCCCTAGACTCATTAATGAAGTTATAAAAGGTAGGGCTTTGTAGATGAAAAAATGAAGCTATGTGGATAATTAGTGGCTGGAATCATTGTTATGACAAGCTTAGTTCCAACTAAGCAACATCTGTTTCTTATCTGCCTCATTCCTTGCCACTTAAGGTTGCATAAATGGCATAAGAGCCTGGATAGCTCTGCAGACTAAGCACCCTAATTAACATCCAGCTGTCTGCAATTACTCCATGTTCGAATCTCACCAGGCTCAAGGTTAACTCAGCCTTCCATCCTTTCTAAGGTAGGTAAATTGAGGACCCAGTTTGTGGGGGCAATAAGCTGACTTTGTATAAATATACAAAAGTATGAAGGCTATTGCTTAACACATTGTAAGCCGCCCTGAGTCTTTGGAGAAGGGCAGCATATAAATCAAATAAAAAAAACCAAAGTCCCACAAAAGAAATGTGCAAAAAATCTCCATGTGCCCATCTCCCACAAGTCATTACATACCTCCTTTTCATGGACTCTCTAGCAAATTATCTTTTCCCACCCATCTTAGAGAGAAACCCAAACAAGCAACAGGAAGATTAAGTGAGAAGCAACAGTATTCTTCCACAATTTCCAGACACCTGTATTGTTTAAACAAGTTTTTTCTTCTGTCTCATGAAAGAAATTGAGAAGTTTCATGAGATTACAAATTCTAATTTTGCTTTACTAATTTTTTGTCAAGTTATGCCCTTTTATTATGCTGTTTGACTGGGTTGTGTGGGGGGTGGGGGTGGGGAGTGAGGTAATGTGTATGCATACCGTGCATCTTAACTTTAATATTTAGCTTTTTAAGGTGTTTTTTAAGTTGTTTTGGAAAAATGCTTTGAGAAATTTACTGAATTTATTAGACTTTTATCCCATATTTATTACTTTATAACTCCAAGTGGCAAAAATACCAAATATCCCTTCCTCCTCGTATTAGCACCCTGTTTATCCTGTAAATAAAACAAAACAAAACAAAACCCCCAAATGTGACATCTACACATACTAATCAGCCAACCCATAAAGGTACTTCTGAATTCAGACAGACAACCCCACAACCCCATGCATCCCAATAAGCCAACACTTACATAGGGGGTTTCTTCGGTTCACCCTGGAATTTCATCTTCTTAGAGACATTTGTTGAACATGGTGATGCCCTCATCTCACTCAGTTCTCGCTACAAAAAGGAAAAGGAGGATAAAAGGCTGCCCTTTCACATTTCCCAATTTGAGTTTTTAATGAAATATTTGAGTTTTGAGCTGTTAGGTCTGCTTAAGAACCATGAAACCTAGAACTTTTTAAAGTGCAATACTAACAATTAAAATTGTGGGTCAAATAAACAATCTGACACTTTTGATAGGTAACGTCTAATCGTATTCAGCCATTTCAAGGGCTTGTACATTGTCAACAGGAATATTTTCAATGTACTTTCAAACATATCTGCCTGCAGCTAGAAACCTGATTGTTATCATTTTAAATGAAGACAGAGAATCTTGTTCTATGCCTAATTTATTTATTAAATTTATTGCTCATCTCCACAAAAACTCTAGGCACTGTACAATAATAAATCCATACTAAAAATGATACAAGTCAAAAACTACAAGCATCCAGAATACAGAAGGCCTATTGTAAAAACTTTACAATATAACTTTTTACAGTCTAATCTGAAATCAGGGGGAATGCCCTGATTTTAAGGGTTGTTTCAAATAAGGTGAGGGTGGGGGCCAGACAGATCTCAGGGGAAATGTTGCTCCAGAAGGCATGTTTCCTAGGTCCTCACAGATATCACTGCTTAACGCATGGGTGTCAAACTCAATCGCATCACGTGACGTATCACAATGCTTTTTGCCTTTGTAGAGCTGGGGTGGGTGTGGCCTGCACGTGACGCATCCAGCCCCCACGCGGGCCACCAGTCTGATAGGCCTGGCTTAACAAAAGGGATATGAAGCATCCCAATTCTGTCCAGTTTCCTACATTCCTACAGAAACCCTACATGCTTGCTCTAATACAGTATAATTAATGCCAACCTCATATCGTTTTTGATCTTCTGCTGCTTTCTTGATCCACATAAGTTTCTCTTTTTTCTCCATATTATTCCAGGTAGTTTCCATAGCTTTTAGTGCTTTCCCCCTGTCATTCTGAGATAAAAGAAAGAGTATTGTCAGACTTTATAGCAATAGCACTTAGACTGCTTCATAGTGCTTTACAGTACTCCCTAAGGCTAAGCAGTTTACAGAATCAGCATATTGCCCCCAACAATCTGGGTCCCCATTTTATTGGCCTCAGAAGGATGGAAGGCTGAGTCAACCGTGAGACAGTCATGTTCCAAATCCTGGCAGTGGATAAGAGTTAGCCTGCAATACTGCATTCTAACCACTGCACCACCACAGCTCCATAAACTGCAAAATCATTCCAAAGATGCACTTCCAACCATTTCAAAAAGAAGGTAGAATGCATGTGTCTTTCCCTTCACAGTACCCACATACTCACTTAGCACATTCACTTCCTTCTCACTCCACCTAAATTCATGGCTTAACCTTGTCTTCTTCTCAAGTCCCTGCCCAGCCCCTAGCCCCCTTTCCTCCAAGCAAGTTCTTTCTGGTATTTGTGAGGCATCTAACAATAATTATCTACCTTGAAGGAGCTGTCAGAAACAGAAAAAGTGTAAGTGTAATCTATGTGTGCATGTGTGAAGGTAAACTATAAACTTTGAAAGACAAGTGTAATAGAGGAAGGAATACATGTTTATTTATTTATTTATTTATTTAATTTGTATACCGCCCTTCTCCCGAAGGACTCAGGGTGGTGAACAGCCAAAATTAAAATACATACTATATGAAAATTAAGATAATTTAAAACACAATTAAATCAATTTGGCTTTCGCAATTTAAAACCCCTTACCCATAAAATTAACCCAGTAAAAAAAATTTAAGCCAGCCCAGCTTGCTGAAATAGAAAAGTCTTCAGGGCCTTGCAGAAAGTACGGAGGTCCGGGATCAGTCATATCCCTGGGGGTACGTTCTATAGCTTTGCTGTACAGTGTGCTGTACAGGCAGGCAGGGGCATACAGCAGCTTCCTCTGAAAAGAGGAGGGGGTTGTTTTTGTCTTTGAACCACAGTACCAGTTTCCAAACTGCTGGTACCACAACGTAGCACAATACAGAAGCATTCCTGAGCACCATCAAAATGAGGGCTGTTGTGAGCTTGGAACATTTCTGTTAAGACTGGAGCCCTTCTCAAATTCAAAATAGTGGTTTCAAGTTTGCAGCAGGGCATTTCCAATGTGAAAGGTTTAAAATTCATTTTTTGCACACTTCTATTGAACATGTAACACCAAAAGGTTGCCAAATTATATACAAACTCCAGTCAAAGTACTGTTTCTGACTAAAGTGCCCAATTGGGAACTTAGTGCTCAATCTGTGTGGCTAAAAAGAGATCAAGTTGAGAAATGTCACTCTTCTCCAGCAGCTAAATAACACTAATAGTTTATATATGGGCTCCCTCAAAGGTCCCTGCACCCAAGCTGATTTAGAGCTGTGTTTGTCAACCTTCAACCAACTCCCAGAATTTTCCAGCCAGCATGCTGCCTGGGGAATTCTGGGAGTTGGAAGTCCACACATCTTAAAAGTAGTTGAGGCTGACAAACACTGATCTAGACCAATCTAAAAAAAAAATCAAAGAGTCAGACCAGATAAAGCCTTGGAAGTGAGATGTGGAGGAAATCTCAAATTTATGAAGATGTTTACTATTATGACCATGCCTCTCCTTTTCCCCCTTTACCTTAAAGCGGACAAGATAATCGCCAATAACACTTTGCTGCCAGATCTCCTCAGCAGTCTTGGGTGACTCAGGAAGTTTACCACGATCTTCCTTGCCAAAACCATGTTTTTTCTCTGTCTGAGCTTTTAGGGCAGACTCACGAGCCTTATACTTGGCCTAGATGAGAAAAGAGCAAGTATGGTTAAAATCTATGAGTTAATCAAGATTTACTGGCTACCCAAAAAGAAAAAAATAAATATTGGCTGACTGAACCCCAATGCAATTAGGCTCTTAAAAAAGGTTATATATAGAACCCTGGGATTAAATATCTTAAGCAAGTTCCAAAATGAGAAAATCAGAAGATGATTTGGTTCATTTACCAAATGTTCACAGTTTAAGCAACAAACTTAAACAGCCATTATGTACAGGGACAACTTGGATCTTGTTGCAATTACAGAGACATGGTTCAGGGATTCCAATGATTAATATATAAGTATAACAGGCTACATACTATACAGAAAAGACAGAGTAGAAAAATGGAGGGGGGAGAGTTGCCATTTATGTCAAAGAGGGCATAAAAGCAACACTAATTCAGAAAACACATGAGGTACTTGAAACTCTCTGGGTTTGTTTACAAACTAAAGAGGGATCAGTCATCAGAATCGGAGTCATATACAGGCCCCCAGGACATTCAGGGGATTACAATAGCATTCTGGTTGAGAAGATAACCCAGATGGCAATGAAAGGAGAAGTTGTAATAATGGGCAACTTCAACATGACTGATGTTAACTGGAATCTTTCAACTGCACTAACAAGCAGGAGCAGGGATATGTTGGAGGCATTAAAAGGTGCCTCTCTAAAAGAGTAAAATGCCCAACAAGAGAGGACCATATTCCAGACATAGTTTTGACAAATGGGATAGGGCAGTGGTGGGTTGCTCCCGGTTCGCACCGGTTCATAAGAACCGGTAGTAAAAATTTGTAGTAGTTTGGAGAACCGGTAATAACATTGGCTGGCCATGCTCTCGAACCGGTCCCGGCCCGGCCGCTGCTCGCTTACCCTGCCCACCTCATCAGAGGCTCTTTTTTGTTTTTACTTTTAAAAGCATTTTTTCTACAACCTCTTTGGCCGAAAAATGCTTTTAAAAGTAAAAAAAAAAAGTCTCTGATGATTGCGCGGCTCAGCTGGGATCATCAGAGGTTTTTAAAAGCATTTTTTTCTGCAACCTCTTTGGCCGAAGAGGTTGTAGAAAAAAATGGCTTTAAAAGCCTCTGGCGATCCCAGCTGAGTTGCCTGATTGTCAGAGGCTTCTAAAAGCATTTTTTTCTGCAATCTCTTAAGGTTGTAGAAAAAATGCTTTTAAAAGTTAAAAAAAAAAGTTGGCCACGCCCACCCAGTCACACAACCCCCCACCAAGCCAACCACCCAATAAGCCACACCCACAGAACCGGTAGGAAAAAAATTTAGAACCCACCCCTGGGATAGGGTACTAGAAATTGAGGTTGAGGTGGGGAAAAACAGGTTCCAGTGATCACCAATGACTTTGACTTGACATTAAAACTAAAACCGATATAACATACACGAAAACTACGTTTTAGACTTCAACTGGAGTTTTTTTAACCAAAATTGGGGATTATCTACAACATGAGCTTTTTTTTAAACAAGTTTTATTGGTTCCCCCCAATACACACCCACATATTTTTTGAAACAGAGCACTGACCGTATCACATCGTATCATATACAATTTATCATATTCAAATATATTTTACTTCGTTACTGTTTCTGCCAAAGTGTTCTTTTTCCATATTTATTAATCAACTTGTTAGGTTCAGCCTGTAGCTTACTCCTAACTTGTTGGTCAGGCAATATATCTGTTTCTTTAAGAAACAACTGAGCCACGTAATCAGGGTTTGCTGAACCCTGTAATTAGGCTACAGTGTATAAATAAGCAGCGCAGAGAAGTGTTTTTTCTTCTTGTTCCTGATTGTTCCTGTTGCTTCCTGCGTCTTCCTGCTGATTGGTGTTTGACTGGATCGTTATATGGTACTGTATACCAAGAGTTACTAAAGTCTGTTTGCTTTGGTAAGGGAAGATACCTACTGGACTGATATTACTGTTTATGACCTTGGACTGTTTTACCTACACCGAGACTGCATATTATCTTGTATATAAAGTTTTTTTTTTCACACGAGCTGCACGTTTATCTCCTTCCCTGTGTGTTTCTGCTCTGCTCGTTGCACAAGCAACAAATACTTTTTACACACACCCTAACACAACTTTTAATTTTTCTTTTCTTATTTCTATAAACAGTATTTTCTTCACCCTCAAATTCTATTTTTCCATTCTTAATCATTTTACATTCTCCTTTAATTTTTTTAAATAGTTCATTCTTTATCTTGATATATTTAAATGTATTCGGGGATGCCTTTCCTCCATTTCATCTTTTTTGTTTTACAGCAATCTTTCTTCTCTTTCTCTTCGTCTCTCTCCCTTCTTTCATCCTTTCTACCTTCTTCTTCCCTCCTCTCCTATTCCTTCTCTACTTCCCTTTCCTTTCTCCCCCTCCTCCTTTCCTCCCCTCTATCTAACCTTCTCTCCTACTCTTATTCCCCTTTCCTTTCTTCCTCTCCTCTTCCCTTTCTTCTGCTCCTCTCTCTCCTTTTCCCTTCCTTCAGTCTCCCTACTCCTTCTTCTGTCTCTCTCTATTGCTGTTTTTATTTTTAATTCAGTGCTCTTTCTATGGTGTCCAGGCATCCCCATTTTTCTTCTCTTTATATCATATATTCCTCAAAATTTCCATATTATTAAAATTCTTAGCATTGTATTTCCAACTTATTTCATATTTACCTTAAAAACTTTTCAATTTAATTAACTTTCCACCCTTATTTTCATTTTAATAGTTATTTTTCTTTTTCCCTATCATTTCAATTACTTCCAATTATTTTTACATTTGGACCATTCTACATCTGCTGGTCCGCTTACAACATTTTCTTATATCATTTATCTAACATTTCAATTTCATTTCTTACTTTCAACATACATTTCTTAACTTTCATTTCAGCTTTATGTCTTAATTTCAATCAAATATTCCCTTTTACAGTAATCAATATATTTATTCCAATTAATTTCTTACATACAATTTCTACTACTAATATCATGCCCTTCAACATATTGCTACTTCAATTTCTTTCTGCTGTTTTTATTCTTTCCCCTTTTAACCATTTTCTTTTAACCTTTCCTGTATTCCACTCCTTAATATTTTCTCCCATTCACTTATTTTTTTCTTCCTCTTCTTCTTTATATGTTTTTTGTATCCTCCTTCCTGCATTTTTTCTCTAATTTTTGACTTTATTACCCTTTTAATTCTCCCCTTTACTCTTTTCCCCTTTCCTTCTCTTTTATTCTTTTTTGGGAGATATTTCCCTCTATCAATTTTTGCTTTCTCACTGTTAATCTCAGTGTGATCATCTATATTTTTTCCGTCAATTATTTTCTTTCCCACATTATATTCTTGCTTCTCATTTGTCTTTTCTCTTTCTTTCTTTTTGTATTCTATCCATTCTTCTGCTTCTTTGTTTCCCTTAAACGCTTCTTGCATCCTTTGCAACATCTCCCTCAACTCCTCATACTCATGCTCAGTTTTCCATATTTCCAATTTAAGGGGAAATAAATTTTAAATTTCTTTTTGTTTTAATTTATATATAGTTCAAATTCAAGTCCATTTGATGTCTTTTTTGTTTTCTTTCTTCTTTCCAAATAGTGTCCAATTCAAATAGTCCTTTAAACCTTTTAGTTTCTTTTTTGTAATCTTACTGCAGCTGTTTAAACAAATACTCCTCTTTCAGCTTCCCACACTGAAATTGGATGCAATGTTTCCTTTCTACCAGCAGATGATTCTCTCCAATCCACAAATCCCCAAGCAAAAGTTGTCAAATTGTAAATCCAGAAAGATGGTTACTTCCTGTCCTTCAATTAGTTCCTGTTATTGTTAAGTAAATGCTTTCTCTCAATTTCTTTTTTTATTATTATTCTCAATTTCCTCCTAGTCAAATTCAAATCCAAGTGGTTCGTTCTCCTTTAAGGGCTTTCGTTTTTAAAGTTCCTCTTTTTTTTCCTTCGCTTTAAATTCCTGGATGCCAATTAGCCACTTATTTCAGGTTGGGACCTCTTTTAAAGTTTAAAAAAGTTTTTTCTTCTTAGCTATGAGTTGGCCAATCACTCATTCGGTAACAATACTCCGTTTCATCATTGCTCCTCGTTCTTTTCTCCCTTATCTTTCGTGTGGCAAGCCTGGCTTTTGACAGCTCCTAAAGACTGTCTTCCCTTGCTGCTGGGTCAGAGGCTGATGCAGACACTTCAGGGAGTTTGCAACCTCCCTGTTCATGCCTACCTGTGCTTCCATTCTTCACTGTCCCTACAGGACAGCTATGATCCCTGGGGATCCCTTAAAGCAGCTGAGATATCAGCATTTTCCAGGATCTCTGGAATTTGCTGTACCGCCACTGGCACTGGCCACACCCCCAGCTACAACATGAACTTGAAGGGTGGCATAAAGTGACACGTGTCAGTGCTAAGTGAACACTGGTAAAATCTGCCTTTTGGAGGCAACTAGTCTTTATGTGAGGCACATTGGTAAAAGCAAAAGAAAGAGAAACCCACTCTGGTTCACAGCAGATGTACGTAGGATAGTAAAGGAGAGAAAAAAATCAGCATAGAGCAGATATAAGAAATGTAGCTGATAGAGAGGTACAGTGCATTCAGAAAGTATTCAGACCTCCTTCACTTTTGTCAATTTTGTTATGCTGCAGCCTGATTCTACAGTTGTTGAAATTCACTATTTTTCCCTCATTAATCTATACTCAGTACCCTATGACAAAGTGAAAACAGAATTTTAGAAATTTCTGTAAATTTATTAAAAAGAAAAAACTGAAATATCACATTGGCTTAAATATTCAGACCCTTCACTCAGTACTTTGTTGAAGCAGCTTTGGCAGCAATTACAGCCTTGAATCTTTTTGGGTGTGACGCAACAAGCTTTGCACACCTGGGTTGGGGGATTTTCTGCCATTCTTCCTTGCAAATCCTCTCAAGCTCAGTCAGGTTGGATGGCGACTGTCAGTGGACAGCCATTTTCAGGTCCCTCCAGAGATGTTCAATAGGGTTCAAGTCAGGGCTCTGGCTGGGCCACTTTAGGACATTCACAGAGTTGTCCCTAAGCCACTCCTGTGCTGTCTTGGCTCTGTGCTTAGGATCATTGTCATGTTGGAAAGTGAACCTTTGGCCTAGTCTGAGGTCCTGAGCGCTGTGGAACAGGTTTTCATTGAGGATATCCCTGTACTTTGCTCCATTCAGCTTTCCCTCAACCCAGATCAGTCTCGCAGTCCCTGCTGCTGAAAAACATCCCCACAGCATGATGCTGTCAACACCATGCTTCACTGTTGGGATGATATTGGGCAGGTGATGAGTGGTGCCTGGTTTCCTCTAGACATAATGTTTAGAATTGAGGCCAGATAGTTCAATCTTGGTTTCATCAGACCAGAGAATCTTGTTCCTCACAGTCTGAGAGTCCTTCAGGTGCTTTTTTTGCAAACTCCAAGTGGACTTTCATGTGTTTTGCACTGAGGAGAGGCTTCTGTCTAGCCACTCTGCCATAAAGCCCAGATCGGTGGAGGGCTGCAGTGACGGTTGTTCTTCTGGAACGCTGTCCCATCTCCACACAGGATCTCTGGAGCTCAGTCAGAGCGACCATCGGGTTCCTGGTCACCTCTCTTACTAAGGCCCTTCCCCCTCGACTGCTCAGTTTGACCAGGCGACCAGCCCTTGGAAGTTCTAGTTGTACCAAACTTCTTTCATTTGAGAATTATGGAGGCCACTGTGCTCTTAGGAACCTTCGGCGCAGCAGAAAAATTGTATTGTAGCCTTCCCCAGATTTGTGCCCTGCAATAATCCTTTTAACTCATGGCTTTTGCTCTGCTACACTATTCATTGTCAGCTGTGAGGCCTTCTATAGAGGTGTGTGCCTTTCCAAATCATGACCAATCAATTTAATTTACCGCAGACTGACTCCAATCAAGGTGTAGAAACATGTCAGCAATGATCAAGAGAACTGGGAGGCACCTGAGCTAAATTTCAAGTGTTGTTGCAAAGGGTCTGAATACTTATGGCAATGTAATAGTTCAGTTTCTTCTTTTTAACAAATTTGCAGACATTTCTAAAATTCTGTTTTCACTTTGTCATTCTGGGATACTGAGTGTAGATTAATGAGGAAAAAATGAATTTCAACAACTGTAGAATCAGGCTGCAGCATAACCAAATTGACAAAAGTGAAGGGGGTCTGAATACTTTCTTAATGCACTGTATATAAGAACCAAAAGAAGGAAGCCAAACAAGTTATTAGTGCTGCTAAAGCACAGAAAGAAGAAAAGAAGAAAAAGGAACTGGCTAAATCAGTGGAGGTTCTTTTCCAGGGTTTTTAGAAGTAGAGGCGGCAGGTGAGCTAGCCCACTTAAAGCTTAATAAAGCAATGGATCTGGATGATATTCATCCCGGAGTTCTGAGGGAACTTCTAGGTGTGCTCGCTGGACCATTAACTGATCAGTTTAACCAGTCTCTTCTAACAGGTGAAGTTCTCCAGGACTGGCGAACAGCTAATATTGTACCCATCCACAAGAAGGGGACTAAGGAAGAAGCTGGAAACTATAGGCCAGTGAGCTTAACATCTGTAGTAGTGAAGTTAATGGAATCACTCCTGGAAAAAAGGATTAATGAACATTTAAATGTGCTCAACTTGATGGACCCAAAGCAGCATGGTTTTACTGAGGGCAAATCATGTCTAAGTAATCTACTGACTTTTTTTTAAACTATGTCACAAATGTTTTGGACGAAGGTGGTGCTGTGGACATAGCCTATCTGGATTTTAGGAAAGCATTTGATACAGTTCCACATAATGAACTCATTAAAAATTGTACAGGCTAGGTCTTAACCACTGGGTGGTTCAGTGAATAGGAAATTGGCTCAGGGATAGATCCCAGTGTGTGATTGTTAATGGGGCACTGTCTGAACAGACAATCCTCTGTGGGCCAGCTGGGGGGGTGGGGGTGTAGGGAGATGGGATGGATGCCTCCTGCAGCACCCTGCTGACCTGCAGCCTGTTCTGGCCAGCAGTGTGCTGCAGGAGGGCACCCAGGCCGAAAACGGGTTGGGGGAGCGTGCGCCCCCCACACGCCCTGTTTTGGCTCCCAGAGGCACTGTGGGTCAGTCCTTATTTCCAGGCCAGCCCTGTGGGCTGGATGCAGCCTATGGGCCTTCAGTTTGAGACACCTGTTCTCGAAGGCAGTAGTATTTTCGATATTAAGCAAAAATCAAGAACACAAGGGCATAACCTCAAACTGACAGCAGGGAAATTCAAAAGTAATGTTAGAAAATATTACTTCAAAGAAAGAGTAGTGGAAGCTTGGAACCAACTTCCAGCAGAGGAGGTGGGTCAATCATCAGTAACTGAGTTTAAACATGCTTGGGATAAACACCTGTCCATCATCCTGACATAATATAACAATAATTAAAAAAGAAAAAGAAAAAGAAAAAACTATCTCGAAGGGCAAACTTGATGGACCACTAGGACTTTTTCTGCCAGCAGTTTTCTATACTTATAAAATATAATTAAACAATTAAAAACAGATTATATACAGGTAAAACTTGAAAAATTAGAATATTGTGCAAAAATTCATTTATTTCAGTAATGCAACTTAAAAGGTAAAACTAATATATGAGATAGACTCATTACATGCAAAGCGAGATAGTTTAAGCCTTGATTTGTCATAATTTTGATGATTATGGCTTACAGCTCATGAAAACCCCAAATTCACAATCTCAGAAAATTAGAATATTGTGAAAAGGTTCAATATTCTAGGCTCAAAGTGTCCCACTCTAATCAGCTAATTAAGCCATAACACCTGCAAAGGGTTCCTGAGCCTTTAAATGGTCTCTCAGTCTGGTTCAGTCGGAATCACAATCATGGGAAGGACTGCTGACCTGACAGTTGTGCAGAAAACCATCATTGACACCCTCCATAAGGAGGGAAAGCCTCAAAAGGTAATTGCAAAAGAAGTTGGATGTTCCCAAAGTGCCGTATCAAAGCACATTAATAGAAAGTTACGTTAAGGCAGCACAAATTCTGATATTGGATTGAACCTCAAATATTAGGGACTTAACATTTTGGCCCTGGGTAACTTTCCTCTCCCGAGCCATAAAAGGTTGCTGGATTGACCAAGGTATTTGACGAAGGTACTTATCTGTAAAGGGTGTCTTGACCCAAAACAAATGCATCCTGTGATTTACTGTTTATTGCACCCCAAATGTCATGTACATGTCCAGATAACAACTGTTGCTTCCTTTATTGCCCTAGCGGCATCTTCCTGTCCCTAATCTTCTTATGTTTTGTCTTAAGACACTTCCCAGATAACATGAATGTGTCAGGGGGTGTTTATTATTTCCTTTCCTCTTTGATCCTTGCAAATTGATGAAGGTTAGTTTCTACGTGTTAGAAGTAAAGTTCTCTGATATGTATATGTAGTTGAAATGATATAAATACTAGTTCCGAGGAACCCTTCGGGGTTCAGACTTTTGTTTGCCTTAGGGCGGTTTGAACCGTGCACAATAAACTCTTTCCTGCATTGAAGAGCTTGGCCTGGTCTCTATCTTTTTGCTGTAACAACGTGGAAGGGAAAAGTGTGGAAGAAAAAGGTGCACAAGCAGCAGGGATGACCGCAGCCTGGAGAGGATTGTCAGATGAAACTAATATATGAGATAGACTCATTACATGCAAGGCGAGATAGTTCAATCCTTGATTTGTCATAATTTTGATGATTATGGCTAACAACTCATGAAAACCCAAAGTGCCGTATCAAAGCACATTAATAGAAAGTTATGTAGAAGGGAAAAGTGTGGAAGAAAAAGGTGCACAAGCAGCAGGGATGACCGCATCCTGGAGAGGATTGTCAGGAAAAGGCCATTCAAAAGTGTTGGGGACTTTCATAAGGAGTGGACTGAGGCTGGAGTCAGTGCATCAAGAGCCACCACACACAGATGGATCCTGGACATGGGCTTCAAATGTCGTATTCCTCTTGTCAAGCTGCTCCTGAAAAACAATGTCAGAAGCGTCTTACCTGGGCTAAAGACTAAAAGAACTGGTCTGTTGCTCAGTGGTCCAAAGTCCTCTTTTCTGATGAGAGCAACTTTTGCATCTCATTTGGAAACCAAGGACCCAGAGTCTGGAGGAAGAATGGAGAGGCACACACTGCAAGATGCTTGAAGTCCAGTGTGAAGTTTCCACAGTCTGTGTTGATTTGGGGAGCCATGTCATCTGCTGGTGTTGGTCCACTGTGCTTCATTAAGTCCAGGGTCAACGCAGCCGTCTACCAGGAGATTTTGGAGCACTTAATGCTTCCTTCCACAGACGAGCTTTATGGGGATGCTGATTTCATTTTCCAGCAGGACTTGGCACCTGCCCACACTGCCAAAAGTACCAAAACCTGCTTCAATGACCATGGGATTACTGTGCTTGATTGGCCAGCAAACTCGCCTGATCTGAACCCCATACAGAAACTATGGGGCATTGCCAAGAGAAAGATGAGAGACATGAGACTGAACAATGCAGAAGAGCTGAAGGCTGCTATTGAAGTATCCTGGTCTTCAATAACACCTCAGTGGTGCCACAGGCTGATAGCATCCATGCCACGCCGCATTGAGGCAGTAATTGATGCAAAAGGGGCCCAAACCAAGTACTGAGTACATATGCATGCTTATACTTTTCAGAGGTCCGATATTGTTCTATGTACAATCCGTGTTTTATTGATTTCATGTAATATTCTAATTTTATGAGATTGTGAATTTGGGGTTTTCATGAGCTGTAAGCCATAATCATCAAAATTATGACAAATGAAGGCTTGAACTATCTCACTTTGCATGTAATGAGTCTACCTCATATATTAGTTTCACCTTTTAAGTTGCATTACTGAAATAAATGAACTTTTGCACAATATTCTAATTTTTCGAGTTTCACCTGTATGTATGAGATGTGGCTGGACTAATCAGCATCCAGCGTGTTAGAGAATTCAAAATTCCATTTAGTTTCTTTCCTTTTTTCCCCAACATGCTTCTAGGCCTCAGGGTTACAAAGTCAATTTCAGTTAATGAAGCCTGTCATGCCTCAGCATACAATTTTTATATATACTGTTGTTCTCTGGCCCCATCTAAGTGGCCGGAGGGACAAATACCATTATATTGTTTTGAAGCTGACCCAACCCCTTTACCCATCAGCTTGCACTCTCAAAACAAGTGCACGCTGGGAAGCCAGACTCCATTTTCCTTTAGCAGTTGGAGGAGACAGAAGCACAAAAAAGAATCCAGCTTAATCTGTGCCACATGTTCATCCAAGGACAAATGTTCAGCAGTAACTCCATACTACCTATCTTGTATTTGGTTCTCACTGTATGTATTCCTATTTTCCCCAGTTTCAACATATCCCGTTCTTTCAATAAAATGTCCAGATCTATGCACACAGTCTGTTTTATTGAAGGATAGGTGGGTTTAGCTGCATGTCAAGCTGCACACAGACTAATGTGTAGTGAGGACAGAACAAAGCCAACAAGTGATGTGTTTTGGCAAATCTATTCTTAAGCTCTTTTCCCAAAGAGAAAGGATGAATACAGGAACCTGTGTTTGGTGGCGATAGTCAGTTCACTGTGCTTATGTACTGCTTACAAGATCAGTAAACATGAGCAACTAAGACTAGCTAACAAAACTTAAAAGCAACAGTTCAATTTATGAGAGCGAATTTGGTGTATTGGTTAAGGCATCAGGCTACAGACCAGGAGACTGTGAGTTTTAGTTTGGCCTTAGACACAAAGCCAGCTGGGTGACATTGGGCTAGTCATTGTCTCTCAGCCCTAAGAAGGAGGTAATGGCAAACCACTTCCAAAATCTTGCCAAAAATACTAGAGAGACTCATCCAGGAAGTTGCCAGGAGTCAACACTGACCCAAAGGCACCAAAATATGAGCATAAAGAAAGCGAATAAAAAATTTCCTACTGGCTTCCGGTGGCACCGTAGGCGTTGGAAGATGCTCCCTCTGGAGCGCCAGTCCCGCGATCGTGTAAAAGCTGCTAGAACAGTGAAAATCAGCTGTCTAGCGGCTTGAATACTTCCCCCTCGGGAAAAGAGAGGGAAATGAGCATCCGGGCAAGGGTAGAGTTCCCCTAGACCCCCAGGAGTAATTCTGGGTCTCGAAGGGTGAGAGCTCCCCAGCAGCCCGACAGAGCTCCGCATCCGGGATGTTTCTGCTGCAGCAGAACAAGACGCCGTGACCACCCCTGCAAACAACGCTTGAATACACATTGGAATAAAAAGCAGGCAGAGCAAAGACAGGAGTGATTATAATTGCAAGTACAAACTTTAACTCTGATGAAGTATTACTT
This sequence comes from Coluber constrictor foxii, assembly GCA_038048745.1. Taxonomy (NCBI): domain Eukaryota; kingdom Metazoa; phylum Chordata; class Lepidosauria; order Squamata; family Colubridae; genus Coluber; species Coluber constrictor. Next base: position 9,525,736 of record CM075961.1, read on the forward strand.
CCTTCTGTGAAAATTGAGGGGAAACAAAAGGGAAAGGAAGATGGTGCCTGAATGCTAAAGGGTGTGGTGAAAGTGAAAGTTAAGAGGAAAGTGCCTGTTACGTGCTTGTTAATGTCATTAGCACTGTTTTAGTCAATGGACTTAATTTTAAAAGAACTAAGACTTCAAGATTACAGAATATAGCACTGATTTACTAACAAACTATAAAATTTTCCAAAGTTTGGGGATTAAGTGGACTTTTTGGACTTACTGATTTGGCTGCTGGAAAATGTAATTTGGAAATTTGGAAATGGCTTCAAAGCAAATAAAAATAGGTGTTCCTAAGAGCGCTGGTAGCTCACCAGCTCAACCATCTAAATTGCAATCTTTGATAGCCCCAGCGGATACACAAACACTGACACTTGAAGCTCTTCAAGGGGCTTTAAAGGCACAAGCCTCTGATTTGCAAGATAAAATTAATCCAAACCCGAAACCAAGAAATAAGAGAGGATATTGTGGAAGCATTTCAGGGTTTGGTAGGTCATGTTGCATCACTGGAGGAAAGGGTGGAAGAAATTAACCAATCTAATGTGAATTTGGAAAATAAAGTTGATGAGGCTCAAATCAAGATGGAAAAGACAGAGGCAGAAGTTACAATGACACAATACAGAGCGATGGAATTTGCTTTGAGAATAAGGCTTGAAAGAAAATAACCAGGAAAATCTGAAAGAGATCTTTGCAGAAGCTTTTCCTCAGTTAACTGGAGAATCAAAGGCAGTGTGTGATTGGCAGATTGATAAAATTTACTGTGTTAACTCATGGATTGCTAGACAGAGACAACTACCAAGAGACATTTTAATCTACTTTGTTACCAGGAGGACAAGAAATGGAATATTACAAGCTTCCTATAAAAACAAGCTACAAGTGGCAGGACAGGAGGTGGCAGTACTGAAGGAAATTCCGCCTAAAATGTTGAGATCCAGAAAGGACTATGCATTCTTAGTTGATGAATTTAGAAACTGCCAGATACAGTATAGATGGGAGGTTCGAGCCGGATTGGTGGTGAATTATTCAGGAGAAAGGTATCGTCTCAATACAGTTTGGAAGGCAAGAGATTTTTACATCAACGTACTAAAGGCTGGATACCCACCATCTCCAGGAGCCAGAAGAAAAAAAGCAGGGGAGGCTAGAAAGGAAGGTATGCAGGCACAAGCTCAAGGAGGCGCTTTGAGTACCCAAGAAAACTTATTACAATTCTCGGGTGCTGTTCAAGTCTTGGAACTATTTGAAAAAACAGAAGAAGCTATGGAACAAAGACAAACTCGAGCGGCAACTAGACGTAAAGAACAAGAATTAAAGATGCAACAAACTCAGACAATAATTCAAGAAAGTACAAACACAAATACAGAAGCTATGGGGGGAGCAAGACCAAAGAAGAAATTCCAGCAAGATTTCCAATCGGTGCTCTGAAAGCTTCAGGGGGCTAAAGATGACAACTACATTTTTAACCTGGAACGTCAATGGTTTAAATTCTGCACAAAAAAGGAAGAAAATATTTCACTATTTTAAACAATTTAAAAATGACGTAATTTGTTTGCAAGAAACACACATTAAAACAAACGACCAAAAATATTTGATAAATGCAAGATTGGGAACACATTTTGTGGCATCTGCTCCAGAGAAGAAAAATGGCATAGTTATATACTTAAGAAAGACTTAAAGGCTAAACTAATTGAAGCAGATCCTCAATGAAGATATTTAGCAATTGAATTATTAATAGAAGGAAAGAAAATACTTTTAGCAGGAGTATATGCACCCAATCAACAACAAGAAAAATTTTACAAGTTGCTGCATACTAAACTAACACAATGGGATTATAGATCGTGTATACTGTTGTGTGATTGGAATGGAGTATTGGATACTAGAAAAGACAAGAAGGGACTTTTGCAAAATACTCAAACACGAGCAAGATTGCCCAAATCTTTTTTTGACATGATGGATGATATGGATGATATGGATGATATGGAGGTGAGAGACATTTGGCGTGACGTTAAAGAACAAGACTTTACATTTTTTTCTGATAGGCACCAATCTTTTTCTAGAATTGATTTTATATTAATTACGAATGACTTTCTTTCCAGGGTGAAGAAGACGAAGATATGTCCAAGAACCCTAACAGATCATAATCCTGTGAGGATGGAACTGGAATATGGAGAGGGGTTCAGGAGGTCTTGGAGGCTAAATGAAAATTTATTTAGATATGAGGGAAATGTGACAGAATGTAAAAAATTTATGAAGGAATTTTTTGTTTTAAACATGCATAAGGGAACACCCATGGAAATGGTTTGGGACGCAAGCAAAGCATATATGAGAGGTGTTCTAATAAATTTGAATAATGCACACAGACGTAGACAGGGGGAAAAATGGAGGGAACTAGAAGAGGAGATAAAAAAGAAAGAGCAGGCGCTAATATCTAACCCAGATGATAAGAAGACAAAAGAAGCAATTATTTTATTGCGAGGGCAATTTAACATGTTGATGTCAGACCAGGTAGCAACTAACTTGCAATATGCTAAACACAACACTTTTTGTAATGCAAATAAACCAGGTAGATGGTTAGCATATATGTTAAGGAAAAAACAAAAGTCTCGTACTATAGAGAAAATAGAGTATAAAGGAAAAGAAGTGTATCAACAGAATATGATTAAAAAGAATTTTATACGAGACTGTATGCTGGTGATAAAATACAAGATATAGATATAGATAGATATTTGAAGAAGGAGAATATCCCCATAGTTTCAGATGAGCAAAGGGAAAGATTGAATCAACCGATAACCACGGAGGAAATTCTCCTGGTAATTAAGCAGCTAAAAGTTGGTAAGGCCCCTGGCACAGATGGATTGACAGCGGCTTACTATAAAAACTTACAACTAGAAATGGTAGAACCTCTTAAGGAACTATTTAGTAAAATACAATTGGGAGGAAGGGTACCACCATCTTGGAGAACAGCCTTTATTTCCCTGATTCTGAAAAAAGATCAAGATCATAGTCAGCCAAAAAACTATAGGCCTATATCACTACTTAATACAGATTATAAGATTTTTGCTAAAATACTAGCAAATAGGTTAATGTCAGTTATGCAACAAATGATTCACAATGATCAATCTGGTTTTATACATGGGAGACAAATGAAAAGTAATGTAAGGCAAATTGTTAATATATTGGAGTATTTGGGAAAGAACAACCAAGTCCCAGCGGTGCTTATATTTTTGGATGCAGAAAAAGCATTTGATCGATTGAACTGGCAATTTTTATTGAAAACGGTACAAAAGATGCAGTTTAGAGAGTATTTTACACTATCTATCAAGGCAATATATCAGGAACAAACAGCACAAATAATAATTAATGGTAGTTTAACAGAAATCTTTAAAATTGAAAAAGGAAGAAGACAGGGGTGTCCCTTGTCTTCATTATTGTTTATTCTAACTCTGGAATTATTATTGAACAAAATACGTGACTCAGATAATATACAGGGAATCAAGATTAGGCATTATGATTATAGATTACGCGCATTTGCAGACGACTTGGTTGTAACTTTAACCCAACCAGTGAAATCAGCTATAGGCTTAATGGATATAATTAACCAATATGGTCAAGTATCCGGGTTTAAAATAAATATAGGGAAAACAAAGATGATAACTAAAAATATGACTACAAATCAAAAAGAAGAATTAGAAAGAGTGACAGGATGTGAGATAGTAAAAAAGGTTAAATATTTAGCAGTTTATATTACAACTTCAAATGGGAAATTATATAAGCATAATTATGAATTGCTAGGGCACAAAATACAGACAGAGATGGTTAATTGGAAAAAATTACAATTGTCTTTGCTGGGAAGAATAGCAGTAGTAAAAATGAATGTTTTGCCTAAGTTTTTATTTCTTTTTCAAATGATACCAATACTCAAAAAGGATGCAAATTTGGAGGAATGGCAGAAGGGTATTAATAATTTTGTTTGGGCAGGGAAGAGTCCAAGGATAAAATTAAAAATAATACAAGATATACGTGAAAGAGGAGGTCTGAAAATGTCCAATTTAAAATTATATTATGAAGCAGCTGTTTTATCAGTAATTAGTGACTGGATTAATCTAACAGATGAAAGAATACTGAATATTGAGGCATATGATCTGGTATATGGCTGGCATGCTTACTTAGTATATGATAAGAAGGTGGATAGGACCTTTAAAAGTCATATCGACTCAGGTCAAGCTCAAAGTCAAGGTCGACTCAGCCTTCCATCCTTTATAAGGTGGGTAAATTGAGGACCCAGTTTGTTGGGGGCAATAAGCTGACTTTGTATAAATATAAATATACAAAAGTATGAAGGCTATTGCTTAACACATTGTAAGCCGCCCTGAGTCTCCGGAGAAGGGCGGCATATAAATCAAATTATATATATATAATTTCCAAAAATATATATTCCAAAAATATGTTTGCAATTACACGGGAAGAAACCCGAGATATCACCTGTACACATATATATATATATATATATATATATATATATATATATATATATATATATATATATATATATATATATATGTTTTCTGAGGTTTTCGCGGGTGTTTGTATGTAGGTCTTTGGTTGTTCGGGTCTTCTCCCGCGTAGAATTGGAAGTATCTTGGCGACGTTTCGACGAAGTCTCATTCGTCATCTTCAGGCTGGTGTTCTCGGCTTCGTGCTCCCAGGAGCAATGTGAGATTGCAGCTGACCCTTCCTTTTAACTGCTAGTGGGGGTGGGAGCTGATTGGGTGGGAGCTTGGCTGTGTTCTGATTGGGTGGAGGTGTGTTCTGATTGGTTAGGGGCATGGCTGTGCTCTGATTGGATGGGGGGTTGGTTGTGCTCTGATTGGCTGGGGGTGTGCTCTGTTTGGGTGGGGGCTTGGTTGTGCTCGTCTTAGTCGGAGTTGCAGGGGGATTTGAGCTGGTGAGCTGCGTTGTTGTTTGGCTTCGTGTTTGTGGTCGTGAGAGCTCCTCTTCCTCCTGCTCAGAGCTTCCTTCCTCCAATGGGATAGGCTCAGAGGACGGGGCCACAACAGTATTAAAAGAAGAAAGGGTAATTCAAACTTGGTTCCAGTATGGACAGTTACAAGCCAGATGGAAAAAAACCCAGAAAATTGGTATCACACAAAATGAGGAAAACTTGGTAAAACAAATTAGAGACCAGAGTCGAATGCATATAAAAAGGTTGTATAACATATTGATAGAAATAGACTCGGAAACAGAGTTGGTTAAAGATTGTATGATAAAATGGGCACAAAATTTTGAAGAACCAATAATGATGGAAATATGGGAAAAAATATGGGTAAGAAATGTAAAATCTACGCCAGTCAACACTGTTTGGCCGACAGCACCCTGAGGAGCCCTCACTATGGGACCGAACTGGTCGGTGAGAGGCTACTGGTGACAGAAGGCGGTCTCGTAAGTACCCTGGTCCTAAACCATGGAGCGCTCTAAAGGTGGTAACCAAAACCTTGAAGCGCACCCGGAAGACCACTGGGAGCCAGTGCAGCTCGCGCAGGAGGGGGGTCACATGGGAGCGCCATGTCGCTCCCATCACCACCCGCGCGGCCGCATTCTGTACCAGTTGGAGCCTCCGGGTGCTCCTCAAGGGGAGCCCCATGTAGCGAGCATTGCAGTAGTCCAGGTGTGAGGTGACAAGGGCGTGAGTGACCATGCATAATGAGTCCCGATCCAGAAAGGGACGCAACTGGCGAATCAGGCGAACCTGATAAAAAGTCCTCCCGGCCACGGCCGTCATATGCTCTTCTAAAGACAGCCATGAGTCCAGGAGGATGCCCAAGTTGAACATATATATGAGAAATATATGTTGGAATGGAGAAGATGGATAGACTATATTCAAAGCAAATATCGCACTGAAAAATTTCAAATAGCTTATGAATGAATAAAGAGATGTATTTAAACTTAGTTCAGTAAAAGGGGAGTTAAAGAACAAGAGGGAAATAGGATGCAATAGTTAGATTATGTTAGATTATGATCGTTAAATGCTATACCCTGTATTTTGCTCTGGGAAGTAGGGAGGGCTGGAGGGGGGAGGGTTGGGGGAGAGGAGGGAGGGGGATGGGGAAACGTTTGTAAAATTTATTAAAACTTTTCAAAAAAAAATTCCTACTGCTCACTAAGGTCTTCCTTGTGCAAAGATGCTCTTCAACTTAAGGATGAGTGCACAGACCAAGATGTAGTTTGATAACCAGCCTCTGATGCATGTACCTAAACCACACCAACTCTGTCTCATTCCTCTCAAACCCAACTTTCTAACTGGCAAACAAGTTTTGCGTATAATTTCCCCAAAGTCCCATACATTCTCCTTCTCAGGATTCTAAACCAAGCCTCAAGACCTGTCCATGGAATAGTCATAGATGTCCTGGGAAATGGCAATTATTATTTTTTTTTTATTGAAAAAGTTTTACATTACAATTTATTTTTTTTAAAAAAAACCCTTCCCCCCCCACCCCCCTACCTCCCCCTCCCCTATCCCCCCCTCCCTCCCCAATCCCCCCCTTGACTTCCGCTATCAGACAAACATTAACAATCAATATTTAACAATTTTTTAAGGTGAGATCCTACTATATAACCTTAATTTATAAGTAATAAAAAAAAATTAAATCTTAACAATCTCCTTAAAAAAGCCTAATAAAATTATCTTAAACATCCTAAGACTTAGATTAAAATATCATATAGATAATGAATGTAACAATAGTTCCCACCATTCCATATATCAAAATCACATTTCTCTTTAAAATATATCTAAGTATTAAAATAAATTCAATACATTTCTCCTTTAGATTAATTCTAAATATAAAAATTATTAATTCAGTTAAATGCTAAACAACCTAAGTCAAATATAAAAACCTCTTTAAATCTCTTTAAAAAAACCCTAGTAAAATAATTTTAAACATCATAAAATAAATCAAAATATCATATAAATAGCAGAAATATATAACATTAGCTATAATTCCCACTATCCCATTTATCAAACTCAGAATCAAACAGTACTTGATACATTTCTCATTACAGTATATCTAAATATTAAAAATATAAGTTCAATTACATAAAATATAATAAGAATTAAAAGTTATCAGCTTCAGTACATGTCTCCCTTATAATAATTCTTGAAGAATATAAATTCAATTAAGTGCTAGTTGCAACTTCTTACTCTGATATTTGTTCTTCATGTATTCTACCCATTTCTTCCAGTCCTTAACAAAAACTTCATGGGTCCTGTCTTTTAAATATGCAGAGATTTTAGCCATCTCAACAAAATTAGACATCTTCAATACCCATTCCTCTATTGTGGGTACGTTATCCTTCTTCCAATATTGACCTATCAGTAATCTAGCTGCAGTAATCATGTATAAAATTAATCTAGTGTCAATTACTGAGCAGCCCTTCACAATTCCCAACAAAAAAAGCTGAGGAGAGAACTCCAGTTTCCTCCTCAAAATATTCTGCATTACCCACCAAAGTTTAATCCAAAATGCTTTCAGTTTTCTACACGTCCACCAAATATGAAAATATGTTGCATCCAAACAATCACATCTCCAGCATTTAGGTTGAACATTTGGATACATACGTGATAACTTTTTAGGGTCTAAATGCCACCTGTAAAACATCTTATAAAAATTTTCCCTCAGGTTCTGTGCTTGTGTAAATTTGACATTCTGGACCCAAATCTTCTCCCATGTTTCTAACATTACTGGTTCTGCAAAATTCTGTGCCCATTTTATCATACAGTCCTTAACTAATTCACCCTCCGAATCTCTTTCTATCAATAAATTATACACTCGTTTAATATGCATCGGCCCTTTAGTTTTTATCTGAGTCACCAAATCCTCTTCGTGAAGCATCAGTCCAATTTTCTGATCTTCTCTCCATCTCGCTTGAAGTTGAAGATACTGCAACCAAGATAAGTTCACACCTTCTTCCAACAGGATATTCAAAAGTTTCAAACTCCATCTGCCCCCATCATTAAAGAGTATCTCTTTATACAACAACCCCCCGAGTGACTTTATATTTGGCATGATCTGCCCAAGATCCAACCACAAAGGTATTTTGTAATCCATTTGAAACTGGTGCTTCTTCCAAACTCTCATCAAAGCTTGTCTTAGAATATGATTATTAAATACACTATCTCTCTTTTCTTCATAAAGTAAATATGCATGCCATCCAAATTGCAAGTCATGGCCTTCAATATTCAAAATTTCTATTTTAGTCATTCCGATCCAATCTCCAACTTGTGTCAGCACTGCGGCCTCATAATATAAACGTAGATTTGGAACTTTAAGGCCACCTCTTTCACGAACATCTTGCAAAATTTTAAGTTTGACTCTTGGTTTTTTCCCATTCCAGATGAATTTGTTTAATCCTGCTTGCCATTCCAACAGAAACTTATCATTTTTAAGCACCGGAATCATTTGAAACAAAAACAAAAATCTAGGTAGAACGTTCATCTTAACTGCTGCTATTCTTCCAAGTAAAGATAGTTGCAGCTTCTTCCATGTATCAAGATCCTTTTGAATCTTATGCCAAAGTTCCACATAATTATTTTGAAAAAGTTTCATATTGGATGCTGCAACTTGAACCCCTAGATATTTCACCTTTGTTGCTATTTCAAAGCCTGCCACCCTTTCAAGTTCCTTCCTTTGTGGTTCCAGCATATTTTTAACTATCATCTTAGTCTTTTTCTGGTTCAGGCTGAAACCTGAAACCAGACCATATTCCTCTATAATGTTTTTCATCTGGATGATCGATTCCAAAGGTCGTGTTAAGGTAACAACCAGATCATCTGCGAATGCCTTTGTTCTGTAATCTTTTTGCCTTACAACTATTCCATTCAAATTGTCCGAGTCCCGTAGAGCATTCAACAACACATCTAATGTCAAAATAAACAATAATGGAGATAATGGACAGCCTTGTCTTGTTCCTTTCTGTATATTAAAATTAGAAGTCAAGCTACCATTAATAATAATTTGTGCCGTCTGTTCCTGGTATATTGCTGAGATCGCTTGTATAAACTGTTCTCCAAAGTCCATTTTATGCAAAGTCTTTTTTAGAAAATCCCAGTTGACTCGATCAAAGGCCTTCTCCGCATCCAAAAACACCAGCACCGCAGAGGTCCGTTTATTTTTCTCAAGATATTCCAATAAATCTATAAGTTGCCTGACATTGTCCTTCATATATCTACCTTCAATAAAACCTGCTTGGTCTTCATGAATCACATCTTGAATAACTGGCATCAACCTGTTGGCTAATACTTTAGCATAAATTTTATAATCCGTATTCAGGAGAGATATTGGTCGAAAATTTTCAGGTTTTACAGATTCTTCCTCTTTAGGTATGAGTGAGATAAAAGCCGTCTTCCATGAGGGGGGTATTTTACCCCCCTGCTGGATATTACAAAACAAATCCTTAAGATACTCAACCAGTTCCACTTGTAAAGTCTTATAATATACTGCTGTCAAGCCATCTGTCCCAGGAGCTTTAGATACTTTCAATTGTTTTATTGCATATAAAATCTCCTCCGATGTTATAGGTCGATTCAACCTATCACTTTGTGTAGTTGAAATTTTTGTGACTCTCATCTTCTGCAAATAATCATCAATAAAGTCCTCTTTAATTTTGTCAGCTTGGTACAATTTAGAATAATAAGCTAAAAGGCTTGGTGTATTAAATTCTGTTGATGCACTTGCTTCCCTTTATACTCAATAGTGTTTATTATACGAGAACTCTGTTGTTTCCTCAAGTTATAAGCCAACCATCTGCCAGGTTTGTTAGCATTGCAAAAAGTATTATGTTTAGCATACTGCAGATTAGTTGCTGTTTGATCAGCCATCAATATTTGAAATTGATCTTTCAAGAGTTTTATCGTTAATTGTACCTTCTCATCAGTCGGCTTCTTAATAAGCAATTGCTCTTTCTCCTTTATCTCTGTCTCCAATTCTATTCTTGACTTCTGGCGTATTAATCTGTATTTAGAGTTCATGTGAATCAGTACACCCCTCATGTAAGCCTTGCTTGCATCCCATACAATCTCAATCGGTGTACCTTTGTTCAAGTTAATATCAAAAAATTCTTTAACATATTTCTTAAGATCCATAATGTTCTTTTCATATCTAAACAAATTTTCATTCATGCGCCAAGATCTCCTTTCTCTTTTACCCAAATTTATCTCCATCCACACCAGGCTGTGATCCGTCAAGGTTCTAGGAAATATTTTTGTCTTAGTCACTATAGTAAGTAAGTCAGTAGTAGCCAGCATAAAGTCAATTCTCGAAAAAGATTTATGTCTATCAGAAAAGAAAGTAAAGTCCAATTCCTTAGGATGATGAATTCTCCATACATCCTTCAAATCCAATTCTTCTTTCAGTGCAAAAAAAGTCAATGGTAACTTATTCACTTTTTTGGCCGTCGTCTTTTTATCAAGTGTTGCATCAATCACCCCGTTCCAGTCGCCCATAATCAAGAAGGATTTATAATTCCATTGCAATATTTTATTATTCAGCAATTTATAAAAATTCTCCTGCTGCTGGTTCGGGGCGTAAATGCCAATTAGAAGTATCAAAACATTCTGTATATTTATTTCCACTGCAATATATCGCCCCTCATCATCCGCCTCTATCAATTTGGCTGGTAATCTTTTAGAAATATAAAAAACAAGTCCATTCCTTTTCACGGAACTAGAAGATATAAAATGTGTTCCAAGTTTTGAAGTTAGAAATTTTTGGTCCTGGGTTCTAATGTGAGTTTCTTGCAAACAAATAACATCATTTTTATATTGCTTCAGGTAATGAAATATTTTCCTTCTTTTTTGTGGTGAGTTCAAACCATTCACATTCCATGATAATAATCTGAGTGTCATTCTGAAAATGAATGAAGCCCTTTGAGCATTTGACGAAGACTCTCTCCAACAGCCGATGTCTTCGGTCTCGCTCCTCCCACAGCTTCAGAGTGTGATTTTTTCCCTTTTGTACCATTCTCCTCCTGTGGCATCTTTACCCCCTGGTATTTCTCTAATCTTTGCTTTTCTGCAGCTCGGGTTATACGTTGATCTTTTGGTTCTTGCATCAGTAAATCCAAATCAGGCTCCACCTCTCTTGTAGCTCTAGATTGTTTTGGTTTAGCCTCCAAAAGTTCTATTAATGAATCCTCTGGCAGACCTCCTACAGCTCCTAAGATTTCCTCTCTTGCTGGTTCTTGGGTTGCCTGGCCTTCTTTTAGCAAAATCACTTCCTGGTTCCCATCCTCAGGCAGCTTCCCAACTGAGATGTCTTCAATAGGTAAAAGTGTAGATGAACGAGGTGATATTGAAATCTTTTTAATAACATTATTGTAGAACTGCTCCGCCTTTTCCACAGAGTTAATACGATATCTTACATCCTCATGTCGCAGAATAATGCCAACAGGAGCATCCCATCTGAATGGAATCTGTCGCCTTTTCAACTCATTTACTAGAAAAGCATAATCTTTCCGGTCTCTTAACATTTTTGGTGGCAGCTCTTTGTAAACACCAATTGGGTTGCCATCATGTAGGGCAGTTGTATGGAAGGAACTTTGTAAAATATCATTTCTCAATCTTCTCTCAGTAAAGTAAATAACCACATCTCTTGGTAAATTCCTCAATCTTGCAATACGTGAATTAACTCTATACAGCTTGTCAATCCTGTTAGCAATCACATCAGGTTCAACTTTTAAAATCCTGGCCAAAACTTCCACACAAGTTGCCCTTAAATTCTCTCTATTATTCTCTCTTAAACCTCTTAGTCTTATGGCATATTCCATATTCCGAAATTGTAACATTGTAATCTCCTCTTCAAGCCTGTTGTTATGTGCCACCACCTTAAACATCTGTTCCTTTGCTTCCTTCTTGTTGGCTTCTACTTCAGAATTTAAGTCTTCCACTTTTTTCTCAACTGCCAGTAGGGCGTCCGTGAGAACTGTGGCTACTTTAGCTACACTCTGATGTAATCCTTCAGTTTTTTCTTCCACCAGCTCCTTCACTTCCCCCACAATTTCCTTCATTTCTCTTTGGTTTTTCCCCATCCTTTCCTCCACTTTATTCATTTTTCCAGAGAGCTCTGCCAAAGATTTATGTATATTCAATATAAATGCTTTCAAATCCTCTGTCTCGCTGTCCTGTGCCTGTTTTGAAGCTGAAGCTAGCTTTTCCTTTGTCTGATGTGTGGGGGAATCCCCCCCCCGCTTTCTTTGAAGCCATGCCTGGGCAAGATTTAAAACTTTAAAAAGCAGGAAAAAAAATCTTTCCCCTTTTCCTATCCTCAGTTTACAGAAAAGGAGTGCAATCCTTGGTATTTTACAGTTAAAAAACCCTCTAAACTTGTAAATAGAGTCAATATAAGTACAGGCAGGCAAACTTTCACTTTCTTGCTGTTCTTCTTCCTTTCACTAGCTCAGCATTAATCCACCATTTTCAGACACTTTTACACAGGAACAGCTTGCTTTCAAAGTTAAAAAAAGTCCATTTAAAATAACTATAGCTTTATAAAAAATTCCAGATCTCACCAAATTCGTTGACTTTCATTGCCAGATATATTCAAACAGTTGGTGTTGCCTCCTCCGTCTCGCTCTGTCTTGCAGAGGTCCCACGCCGCTCGGAGCTTCAGCAGCTTGCAGAGGGAGCCCAGACACAGAGCGCTTTCCAGGGCTTAAAAAAAAACCCCTGGGAGCGCTTCTGGGGCTCAACCAAAAGCTGCCCACTCTAACTCCCCCTTAAATCCCAAAGGGGAGCTTTCCGAGCCGCTTTTCGATCTTAAAAGCGGCTCTACAGGCGGCGGGGGCGGCGACCGATCAAACGAGCCCCCCGGCGACGGAGGAAACGCCAACCGGAAGTCGGAAATGGCAATTATTGAAGAATAACTAACAGGGCTCTGACTATCTTTGCACTATGAAGGTAACTGTAACTGTTAAGAGGTGTAATACAAGATGGAATGCTTGGTGCTGATGGCTCTAGAAAATTTCAGAACCTACCTGCAGGCTTCTAGCAAGTATTTTTTTTCTTTTCCTATTTTTTAACAGTGAGGGAGAGGGTCAAGGTCCTGGTTTTATCTAAGTCAACAGAAAAAAATCCATGGGACTGAGAAATTATTATTAAATGTTATTTCATCTTGTAGTTCAAGGAGACTGAGCGGAATACATGCTCCTCCATATATTCACCCCAATCTTGGTTAGAAAAATGTGCATTATTGATTACACAACCTTTTTTTTCTCTGAAAGATCATTCCACATCCGCGCCAGCAACCGGGCCAGTTCACTCTCCGACAGTTCGGGTCGCTCTTCCTGCAGCTGTTTGCGTTTCTCCTCTGAGAAGATAAACATAGCAGAAACGGGCTGTTTGGGTTTCTCAGAACCTCCCTGTTAAAAAATACAAAGGAACTCATGGGTGTGGAACTTTGCATTTATCTTTTTGTTTGTTTGTAGGAATTATAGAAAAAGCAAAAAAAAAAAATAGTAAAAAGGAAAATTTAATTTTAGATCTGCAAACCTTATCTACCATGTCAATCAATTAAATCTTACTTCATTAATCTGTAGGGAAGGGGTGTCAAACATGATTGGATTGTGGACCGCATTGGCATTGTTGTTGTCCTCAGGGGGCCGGGGTGGGGAGGCGTGGCCGGGATGGTCACAGCCAACTGGGCATGGCCTGAGGGGCATGGCTAGCTTGATGTCATTCGCGTGGGCCGGGCAGTGTTGGGGAGGGAATCCAGGGGTCTCTGGCAGGTGGGTGAGTGGGAGGCTTGTCCCACAGGAGGTGAGGTGAGGTGACGTAGGGGGTACGGTGGGGGTGCTGTTGCTGCGAGGTGACACAAGGGGTGGAACGGCTGGTGCCAGAAACTGTCAGCCATTGCTTGCTCATCGCCCTCTGTGTGCGGGGGCAGATGTTTTCCAGCCCATCAGATGGCACACTCTGCGGCTCCTCACGTTGTCTTGGCCTGCAGTGGCAGCAGTAGCTGGAGGCAGAGGCGCAGGGCAGAGGCACGTGGTCCAGCCTGCTGGATGCACTGGGCAGTCACCTGCCCTGTCCCAGCTACATGGGATGGAGTAGCTACATCTGGTGGTCCACATCACGTGCCTCCTGCCCCCAACTCTTCCTGCTGCTAAACACTTTCCCCTATCACTTCTGCCCGGCCAATCCCATCCTGACGTGCGTACATGTATGTAGGAGGCTGTGACCGCACAGGCCCGACCCACGCCATCTCTGCAGGTATGCATATGCACAGAAGGGGTGGTGGGCGCACGCACAGGCCTGGCCCACCCCATCCGAGTGTGTGCGCATGCGCCTGCCTCCTGTGCACCTGTGCACTTGCCGGGATGGCATGGGCTAGGCCTGTGCGCACGTTCACCTGCCTCCTCCTGCGCGCATGTGCAGCTGCCGGGATGGGATGGGCTGAAGCGACGCGGGCCGGCCCCTTACTGTTTCCAGGATGGCTGCACGGGCCGGATCTGACCACATCACGGGCCAGAACCAGCCCACGGGTCTTGAGTTTGAAACCTCTGCTGTATGGGAAGCCACTCATACAAGTGAAATCAAATTTTAATTGATAGGAATATAATAATAATAATAGAGCTGCAAGATCTTTGTGGTAGAGGGGGCTGATAGCGTGGCAGCTCAATAGAGTGGAATGGCTGAATTGGGCACCTAATTTCTTCTTGGAGAGCACAGATTAGAGATTCTTGATAGGTTATTTTATTTATTTTATTTATTTATTTATCAAATTTATATACCGCCCTACTCCCAAAAGGGACTCAGGGCGGTGAACAGCCAAAATAAAATAACATATAAACGTTAAAAGCTATTAAAATAAATTAAATAATTTGGGCTCAGAGAAGACAATTTAAAACATCCAATTATATAAAACATTTTAAAACCCAATTTAAAAGGGGAGAGTTAGGCCAGACCAGCCTGTTAGAATAAAAACATTTTTAGGGCGCGGCGGAAGGTGCGTAAGTCTTGAAGCCTCCTTATCTCTGGGGGGAGCTCGTTCCAGATGGCAGGTGCCCCCACAGAGAAGGCTCTCATTGACATTGTTTGGCCGATGGCACCCTGAGAAGCCCCTCTCTATGGGAGCGAACTGGTCGGTGAGAGACTATTGGTGGCAGAAGGCGGTCTCGTAAGTACCCTGGTCCTAAGCCATGGAGAGCTCTAAAGGTGGTAACAAAACCTTGAAGCGCATCCGGAAGACCACTGGGAGCCAGTGCAGCTCACGCAGGAGGGGAGTCACATGGGAGCGCCACGTCGCTCCCATCACCATCTGCGCGGCCGCATTCTGGACCAGCTGGAGCCTCCGGGTGCTCCTCAAGGGGAGCCCCATGTAGAGAGCATTACAGTAGTCCAGGCGTGAGGTGACAAGGGCATGAGTGACCATGCGTAACGAGTCCCGATCCAGAAAGGGACACAACTGGCGAATCAGGCGAACCTGATAAAAAGTCCTCCCAGCCTCGGCCGTCATATGCTCTTCTAAAGACAGCCGTGAGTCCAGGAGGACACGCAAGTTGCGAGCCCTATCTGTGGGGGCCAACGACTCACCCCCAATAGTCAGTGATGGCGCCAACTGACTATATCGGGACACCGGAAACCAGAGCCACTCAGTCTTGGATGGGTTGAGCCTGAGTCTGTTTCTCCCCATCCAGATCCGTACGGCCTCCAGGCACTGGGACATCACTTTGAGGGCATCATTGGGGTGGTCTGGGGTGGAGATGTACAGCTGGGTGTCATCAGCGTACTGGTGATACTTCACCCCAAAACCATGGATGATCTCGCCCAGCGGCTTCACATAAATGTTGAACAGAAGGGGCGAGAAGACCGATCCTTGTGGCACCCCACATACAAGGGGCCTCGGGGTCGACCTCTGCCCCCCATCAACACAGACTGCGACCGGTCGGAGAGAAAGGAGGAGAACCACCGTAAAACGGTGCCTCCCACTCCCAACCCTTCCAACCGGTGCAGCATGATACCATGGTCGATGGTATCAAAAGCCGCTGAGAGGTCTAATAGGACCAGGACAGAGGAACAATCCCTGTCCCGAGCCCTCCAGAGATCATCAACCAATGCGACCAATGCCGTCTCCGTGGTGTACCCGGACCTGAAACCTGACTGGAATGGATCTAGATAGATCGATTCATCCAGGTATTGAGGCAGCTGTCGCACAACCACACTCTCAACAACCTTCGCAACAAAGCGAAGGTTGGAGACAGGACGATAATTTACCAACATTGCCGGGTCCAGGGAAGGCTTCTTGAGGAGGGGCCTCACCACCGCTTCTTTCAAGGCGGCGGGGAAGACACCCTCACTCAAGGAAGCATTTATAATCCCCTGGAGCCAGCCTCGTGTAACCTCCCAGGAGGCCGGCACCAGCCAGGAGGGACATGGGTCCAATAAACATGTGGCCGCGCTCAGGCTGCTCAGTATCCTGTCCACGTTTTCAGGAGTCACAGAATCAAACTCTTCCCATGTAATATTCTCAAGACCTGCCCCGGTCACCTCCCCTGGATCTACCCAATCGGAGTCAGAGTCCAGCTGTTCCTGAATCTGAGCGATTTTGTCATACAGATATTGTACAAAGTCCTCAGCTCTACCCTCCAAGGGGTCCTCCCGTGCCTCCTCTTGGAGCAAGGAGCGGGTCACTCTAAACAGGGCGGCTGGGCGATTATCTGATGACGCAATAAGAGCGGAAAGGTAGTTTCTCTTCTCCGTTTTTATCGCCACTAGGTAATTCTTAATATGCGCTCTTACCAGTGTCCGGTCGGATTCAGAACGACTAGCCCTCCAACTGCTCTCTAGGTGTCTTTTCTGGCGCTTCATCTCCCTCAGGTCCTCGGTGTACCAAGGGGCCAAGTGAGACCGGTGCTGGGTCAGAGGCCGCAAAGGCACAACTCGGTCCAAGGTCCCAGCAGCCGCCCTATCCCAGGCGGCTACTAAGTCCTTGGCCGAGCTGTGTGCCAGATCCTCAGGAAACGGCCCAAGCTCCGTCTGGAACCTCTCAGGGTCCATCAGGCACCTGGGACGGAACCACTTCATCGGTTCCGCCTCCCTGCGGTGGGGTCTGGCGGTTCGAAGGTCCAGGCGAAGGAGGGAGTGATCTGACCATGACAAGGGTTCGATCACTATATCCCCTAACTCCAGATCCCTCAACCACTGTCCAGAGACAAAAAACAGGTCCAATGTGTGTCCTCCCGTGTGAGTAGGGTCATGAATTAACTGGGTCAGGTCCATGGCCGTCATGGAAGCCATGAACTCCTGAGCCGCTTCAGACGCCTCGCCAACTGATGGCAGGTTAAAATCCCCCATGACTATAAGCCTGGGGGTATCAACCGCCACCATGGCTATAACGTCGAGCAGGCCGGGCAGGGCCGCTGCCACATGGCAGGGAGCCAGGTACATGACTAGCAAGCCCATCTGCACCCTATGATCCCACTTCACAAGGAGGGACTCACATCCGGCCGTCTGAGGAACAGTGGCCTCCCTCGGTCTAAGACCTTTGTTTATAACAACCGCCACCCCCCCGCCCCTCCCCTGTGACCTCGGTTGATGAAATGCACGAAACCCAGGTGGGCACATATCAACAAGAGGGGTTCCTCCCTCCTGGCCCAGCCAGGTCTCCGTAATACCCGCCAGGTCCGCACCCCCCCCCCCCCGGAATAAGATCACAAATGAGGGGGGCTTTATTTACCACGGACCTGGTGTTGCACAGCATCAGCCAAAGACCCAGGGCCCGAGGGTCCGTGCAACCAGGGAAATGGAAGGAGCATTGGGGGCCGGAGCGTGCCACCGCTTGTAAACAGCGAGGACGCACTCCCACAACATGATGTGGCCCCCTGCTCCCGCCATATCTACCCCTCCCACCTACAGTCTTGATGTGATGGCCATCCACAGGACAAGCTCTAACCCCCTCCTTGGTCCCAAAGTCCGCATCCCCCATGCCGCACCCCACAGCTGGCCCAGATGCCCTCCCCCGTGGGTTCTCCCCCAAACCCACACAACCCACCCCCCTCCCAGTGTCCTTTAAAATCCTATTACAAAATGTATCTAAAAAACCCCATAACCCTCTTTTTGCCGCATGCCATCTCTCCGGACTCCAAAGTCCGTCATCGAGATAAAGTAGAAAGCCAAACCTGCGAGATGGGGGAATCTCGCAGCACACATAGTTCCGCCACCGAGTACATCTAGTAAAAACAGGATGGGAAAGTGGTTTGCTAGGGTCCAACAAGGTCTTAGGACAGAAAAGTCTCCATAATCGCCCAGGCTCCATTGCCCTCTCACAGCAGCGGAAGGAGTCGGTTTACACAGTCACTCAGAGGGAAAATTTCCTGGCCACCCTCTCACAGCAGCCAACCAGATGTCCAAAGGCAGAAATTTGATGAATTAATCTCCTCTGGTGATGAAAGTTCGTAACAACCAACTTCCACAGGGTCCACATAGTACTGTCCTAGTACAAGTCCCCCTCTGCCAGGGAGTTTCGATGGAATAAATGCTATTTTTAAGCGGGGTATAGATGAGAAGCAGCAAAATAGTCCCACATAGTTTGCGGTGGGTACAGATGAAATGCAGCACAGCAGTCCCACAGGAGGATAGGTGTACATGGGGGTGGGGTGGGGGGGAAAGGCTGACCCCCAGGCTGATGACAAGGTCAGGCAAAAAAGGGTGTGGGGAGGAGAGGCCACCCATGGAGGCCCAATACCAGTGCCTTCTACCAGACTCTCCAACCCCGGTCTTTCCATCCCCTGTCTTCATACCAGCCACATCCTCATTGGCAGCCTCTGTTTTGCCTCTGCCAGTGTCCAACAACCCACACCCCCCTAATCTGTCCAGTAGACTAGTAATTTGTTTACGAAGAGGACAGTATCCAAATTTGAAGAGTACTGCAAAAGACAGCTGCAAAACAAGTATTACACTGAACTAAGACGGTCATTTTGAAATAAAATAAAATCACAATCTCAAGCGCAGTAACCCTGAATGTATTATTGCTATTTTTGGTTTATAGTTATATGTTACCTGTGCCCTCTGTACTCCCTCTGTCTCCCCCACTCACAGACAGCAGCTTCTCCCACTAGCCTCTGGGAAATTAAAATGCAATGGAGGCAGTTTCACTCTACCTTTAAAGCAATTTTTATTTCACTGCCTTAATGCAATGAAAAGACAAAAAGCTTTCCAAGGATGAGTATTTGAGTATAACAGTGAGATTAATTTATTAAAAATCAGTCAATTATTTCAATATCCAATATCTCAAAAAGGCTTCTCTGTTAAGACTTTTGAGCATATACGAATTTATCTTAACCGATTAACAGTTAATACATTAAAAGGTAGATGATTTATTAAGTACATTTTCTCTAAATCTGCTGGACTGTTTGGGGAATGGTGGCATCATGTTTGGTAATAAAATAAAATAAAAATAAAAAAGCAAGTCCAGCAGCCATTTAAAATGAAGCTTTGACGCTGGTTTAAAGGTCAGATTCATCCCACTGCTTCAATGTAAAAATGCATCCATATCCACAATAAGTCATGTCCCTGAAGTGTGTAGGTCACCCACCTTGCGGGCATCTGGTGATGACTTCTTAGAGGCAGGGCTGGTGGCACCTTTCTTGTTTATTCCCAGCATTTTTTCCTCTCCCAAAACCCTCTGTTGTTCCTCTTCAGGCAGGCTCTAAAAGACAATCACAATGTTTTTAAAAAAATTTATATAATCACAACATTGGCATATTTGTAATTTCCCTATTTAGCAAATAAACCTTTATGTGATTAGGCAACCTTTTCAGTATTAACAGAAATCTCCATAGCTGCCTATTCATTTTCTTCTGAGAAGCATACCTTCTCAAGAAGGTGCTACATTAGTAGTACAGGTAGTCCTTGTTTAGCAAGTGCCTTGAACAACAACCATTCAGTTATGATGGTGATGAAAAATAACTTTGCAACCAATGCCTGCATTTATAACCTTTGCGGGTCTATAAAGTAAAGGAAAGCTGAATTAAGATTGTAAGCATAGCCGTGGTTTTACTTAGCAACAACTCTGCTTAACGACTGAGTTTCCAGTCCCAATTGTGGTCACTAAACAAGAACTACCTGTATAGCATCTGCATTGTATTCATCTTTTACCTGTTCGTCTCTGCCTAGGAATAAGGAAGCCCCTCTGAAAATCACTGAAAAACTCATAAAATATGCTGAAGGGAGAGAAAGACATGTATACAATCTTGTTTATACTACCCACAACCTTTTTCAAGATGCTTTATATGATTTGAGGTTCCAACATTCTAGAAACCCAGTGTGATCCACCCAAAGCATACAGACTGGCATGTAACACATGGAAACTGCTAGAATGTATTTTGAAATATGTATCAGCTCAAATATTGTGCAAAAATAAAAGTGGTCATAAACACAACTGCAGTTTATTATTAACTTGTTTCTCCCCGCTAAGGAAAGAGTATTAGGATTTATTAAGAGGAGATTGAGCTTTGTCACTATGGTCCCATAACAGATTAAGAATTTAACCCTGAAGAGTTCAAGAAAACAGTATGTCTTTCTCTCCTCCCGTGCCAAATGAAAATCAGTGAACTGTTGTAGTGATTATGGTCCAACCAATGTCAATATTTTTTCAAGTTCAATTCATTTAACTGGAGATAGTTAAACATGTGTATCAGTGTATTATGGATCACACTCACCTCCAGGAAACGCAAAAGCTCAATTTCATAATCTTTCTTTTTCTATGAAAGGAAAACAGCAAGAGAAAATTAGTTTCTTGAGTATGCCAAATGGTTCCCATCTCCTTTTCCTCCCTCCATGCCTGATTTGTCTCTAAACAAATTGATTGTCTTGATTCTTAAAAGGTTGTAAGAAACTGGTTTCTATAAATTCTAATAAATTACTGGACTTAGGACCAAATATTTAATTGGCCTAGAACAGTAGCTCTGAAACACAACTGTACCTGAAGAATCAGTAACTGGAAATCCTCAGTAAACACAGCCAGTGGACTCCTCCCCCCCGCCCCCGTTTTCTGATTCCAGAGGTAAAAGATGAGAATATCTAGAATAATTTAGTATTCAGGAAGGAAGAATTCACTCATTTAAAAAGGCCTGCCAAACAAGGTGAAACTAGGGCACTACAGTTATTTTTTAAGTCAAGGTCAGACAACATTGACATCCTCCAGGTATTCGGGACACATATTTCCATCAACTGGTCGAGCATGGCTGATTGCAAGGTACTGTGGGAGTTGTAGTCCCAAGCATTTGTAGGACACTATGTCACCATCCTACTTTAACATGTTTATGATGTTAAGTGTACTGTACATGGGATGGGGGCTATTGCAACATGTTCTTTAAATCATGAACTTGGACTTTTTTAAAAAGATAAATAACTTGGTCTTTACCCTAATCCTCAAGTATTTCATAGGTGCTTTATTTCTATCAAATATGTATGGATGAGCTTTAAACATAAGAATTATATAACAAAGAGAGCCTGGGAAGGCAATTAAGAAACAGGAACATTAGAAAAGCACACTATTATACAGTACCTATTATATTACTGATCCTTCCTAATTGTATTAAATCTTGTAGCAAGCGAGAAACCTGCTTGTTCTCAAGAGTGCTTTTGTTATATGCCTGGTTGGTTACTGGAAGTCGACCTCCACTCCAAATGTGATCCTGGAAGAGTGCAATAATTTGACTGATATCCATCAGATTTCAGCTCCCTTCTCAGCTATTCCATCCAAAAATCAGCCAGTTATAAGTACTTACAAGTAATAGGCACTTAAAATAGGATTAAAATTCTATTAGCATACAGCAACAATGCTTACCCATCAGCCTTCATACCTCATAAATTAACTGAGAGATAGCTTTGGGGATATCCACAACATGAGGATTTTGAAATCTACATGGAGGTTGCCTTGTCCAATATGCTTTATAATTTCCAAAGCCACCCTGACAAGTAATGGGCCTGTCTAACCAGACAAATTTGATAGAATGAACACAGAAGATTGCCCAAGACCAAAGAATTATTTATGTGGGCACAACTACCACCTTCAACTTCCCTGTCATAGTCAGTCTAATTAATTATATTTTCAGATGTGAATTACAACTCATCTCTGCAGGTCTGCCTTGGGAAGCAAAAATATTGTGATTATTTCCTGGTGCCTCTGGGAGACTTCTTTAAATTTGACAGACTTTACTGAATTCCTTGGAAGATGATTCAATCACTTCTAGAGAATCCGACTCAAAGGCTAAGGAATGCATGAGAGCCTTCTGCCGCCAGAGAAGAGAGACCCACCAAGACCAAGTTCTCGGAGCTACCAGCTGGCACAGAATGTTTTCCCAAAACAAAAGTACTGAGTGTAATTGGTGGAAAATGAACTTTTGTTATTGCTTAACGCATTGTAAGCCGCCCTGAGTCTTCGGAGAAGGGCGGCATATAAATCTAATTAAAAAAACAACTGTGGGCACCCCAGGGGTGAAAAGGGTTTTTTAACCTATATAGGTTTTCACAGGAAAACCTCAGAGCTGACTTTCCTTCTGCTGTGCCTAAATGGATCTTTCAATAAAGTTTTATTCTTGGTAGTTCCTACGTGACATGAGTTTCTTTTTCTGGATGCGCCAAATGGGACGGTTTCTTTCTTATTCCTGCAAAAGGCAGGCCATGTGCCCACCCCTCATCTATACTAAGGAATTAAGTTAAATGAAATGGCTGAGCTAATAGAGAGCAAAGAGAGGAATGCCTGATGACTATTTATTTATGTACCTTATGGTGAGATGGGCAACAAATAAATTAAATAAATAAATGTATTTAAGATAATTTATATGGCTGCCCAACTCACTCTCAGTGACTGGGTGGCTTACAAGGATAAAACCCCAATATAAAATGCAATACTCCCCACCCTCCCGGCGACAACAGTCAAACAAGCCACTTGATGGGCTCCGTATCACTCTGGGGTCTGCAGGCCCATTGGCAGAAACATGTTTTCAGGGCCTTTTGGAAAGAGTGTCAAAATGGAGGCCAATCTTATCTCTGCAGGAAAGATGTTCCATGTCACTGCGTTTTTGTATTTACCAGCTGAGCTCTTATTTTTGGACTCAGACTTACTCTCAGCTCTCCGTTGCGCTGTGCTACAAACTCACGCCTTCACGCAGGTAAGCAGATAACTAACGTGACTTTTATTTGTGCTACAGCTCTTTCCGTGAGAAGCCGGCATGCGTTAGCAACACAAAGACACGGCTGTCAGGCATGGCTGGGAGGCGTGCTTTATAGGAGTCCTGATCATGGGCGCGCCCC
Source organism: Coluber constrictor foxii (assembly GCA_038048745.1). NCBI lineage: Eukaryota > Metazoa > Chordata > Lepidosauria > Squamata > Colubridae > Coluber > Coluber constrictor. Next base: position 9,549,065 of record CM075961.1, read on the forward strand.
GCCTCAGTAATGAGTTTAAAACGCCCGCCCGGGAGCGCCCCGCCTCAGTAATTAGTTCAAAACGCCCGCCCGGGCGCTTCATGATGCCGTCATCCATCCCAGCCGCTGTTGCCTCACCGCCCACGCGCCCCGACATACCGCCCGCCACCGGTGATACATGCAACCTATACGGACTCCAGCCCCTCCACCAGCACCCGTGCACCCCACCGCCCGTAGTTAGTCACACCCCCCCTCGGTCTTCGGGTGGCACCATTTGCTTCCAGCGTGGGTGGTCAATGTTGCTCTGTTGTCGAGCAGAGGCTGTGCTCGACAGGCACCCCCCCTACCAGGTGTCCGCCTAGGGGAAAAGAAAAAGGAAAACGGTTAGCAGTTCATCGTTAGGTTGTACATTTTTCCGGATGCTGCTTATGGAATTTCCTGACTAGTCGTGGGGCGTGCACATCTTCTTTGGGGACCCAAGAGGCGTCTGTATCTGGGTAACCCGTCCACCTGACTAAGTATTGGACGTGACCTCTGTGGGTTCGGGAATCGATAATGTCCCGTATTTCGTACTGGGAGCCATGTACTGGCCCTGGTAAGGGCTGTGGACTTATAGGGACAGCAACCGGTTTTACCAGGCTAACATGGAAAACAGGATGGATTTTCCCATATCGGGGAGGGATGTGCAATTGCACGGTCACGGGGTTGATAACCTTCGTTATGGAAAAGGGTCCTATATATTTCGGGCCCAGTTTTTTACTCGGTAGCCGTAAGCGGATGTATTTCGTAGAGAGATATACATGGTCCCCCACCTTGAATGTGGGGCCGTTGACTCGTTTCTTATTTGCCTGTTGTTTATACTCATGGGATGCTTTTTCTAACGCCTTCTGGATATGGGGCCACGCTTTTTGTATATTGGACACCCATTGAAATGGGGTGGTATTGTCAGGGGGTTGGAGGTCTAGGTCAGGGACAGCCGCAAACTCTCTGCCCATCACCACTCGGAAAGGGGTATACCCAGTGCTACGATGGACAGCGTTGTTATAAGCGGTTTCTGCAAATGGCAAGAGATCCACCCAATCATGTTGTTGGTATGAAACGTAGGAACGGAGGTACCATTCCACCATAGCGTTAGCTCGTTCTGCTGCTCCGTTCGTACTAGGATGGTATGCGGAACTGAGTCCCTGTGTTGAGCCAAGGCGCTTAAGGAATTTCCGCCAGAACACTGCTGTGAACTGTACACCTCGATCTGATATAATACGCTTTGGTACTCCGTGAAGTCTATATACATGGTGTAGGAACAGTTTTACCAACTGCTGGGCTGTTGGCAGGCCCTTACAGGGAATGAAATGGGCCTGTTTTGAGAAGAGGTCCAGTACTGTCCAGATCACTGTGTAACCTTTATTACTTGGTAAGTCTACGATAAAGTCCATAGAGATTTCATCCCATGGTCTTGTGGGTTCCGCTACCGTTTGTAACAGGCCAAAGGGTTTTCCGGGTTTTGTTTTGGAGATGGCACAAACGTGGCAGTTACGGACATATTCCTCGATCTCTTTTCGCATTCCTGGCCACCAAAATTGCCTTCTAATGAGGTGCAGGGTCTTCAGAAAACCAAAATGCCCCGCAGTTTTGACGTCATGACACTGGCATAGTATTCGGTTCTGTAGAACGGCAGGTATGTACAACTTATCGCCCCACCATGCCAGGCCATCCCTGTGGGTGACGGCTGCCTGATTTTTCAACACCCACATGTCTGAGGCTAATCCTAGTGGTAGGTCCCGGATCCAGTCTGGGTGGTGAGACCGTTTATCAGTACAGACATGCACCGGAAGATCTGAGTGGGGCCCTGGTAACAGGGTTTGTAAGTCCTCACTGCGTTTGCTATTATATTGGGGCATACGGGACAAGGCATCGGCGAGGAACATCTTGCCCCCTGGTTTGTATTTCAACGTGAAACGAAACCATTGAAAATATTGAGCCCATCGGATTTGCTTTGGGGACAGTTTTCTAGGGGTTTGCAGCGCCTCCAGGTTCTTATGGTCAGTCCAGACCTCGAACGGCTGGGTGCTTCCTTCTAACAGATGCCGCCACGTCTGTAACGCCCATTTCACTGCAAATGCTTCCTTTTCCCATATAGCCCAGTGTCGTTCTGTGGTTGTGAATTTCTTGGAAGTGTAGGCACAAGGTCTTAGATCTCCAGAAGCGTCCGTTTGTAACAGGATAGCTCCTACAGCCACGTCACTAGCATCCGCTTGTATGATAAATGGTTGTGTGGTGTCTGGATGTTTCATGACAGGCTCTTGAGCAAACAGCTGTTTCAGGTGTTCAAATGCCTTCTGGCAGTCGGGGATCCACATTAGGGACTGGTTTGGTTTTGGTTTTATGCCCGAAGTGGTTTTTGTTCGTAACAGATTCATTAACGGGAAAGCTGTCGCTGCAAACGACGGTATGAAATGCCGATAGAAATTGGCAAACCCTAAGAAACTCTGCAGTTGTTTCCGCATTCGTGGGGCTTGCCATTCCAGAACTGCCTGTACTTTTTTGGGGTCCATTTGGAGCCCAGACTTCGTGATTCGGAAACCGAGATAGTCTATTTCTGTGCAATGGAACTCACATTTGGAAAGTTTCACGTAGAGGTGTGCTTTCAATAACTTGGCCAACACCTGCCTGACTAGTTGTACATGCTCTTCCATCGTATCAGAGTACACTAGAATATCATCTAAATAAACCAACACGCCCCGATAGAGATGTTCGTGCAATACACTGTTAATGAGTTGCATAAAGACCGCCGGAGCCCCCTGCAGCCCAAAAGGCATGATGAGAAACTGAAAACTCCCTAATGGGCAATTGAACGTTGTTTTCCATTCATCCCCCGGTTTTATACGAATGCGGTAATACGCTTCTCGAAGGTCGAGTTTTGTGAATATTTTTCCCCTCGCTAACGTGGTTAAGAGATCAGACATCAATGGTAGGGGATACAAAGGCTCAATGCACACGGCGTTCAGGCCTTGGTAGTCAACGCAGAGGCGTAACCCACCATCCTTTTTCTCACGGAACAGGACAGGTGCTGCTAAATGTGAGCGGCTGGGCCGTATAAAACCCCGGGCTAGGTTCTTATTGATATAGGCCCGTAACTCCTGTAACTCTGGCTGGGTCATGGCATACATGCGGGGTTTTGGTAACTTGGCCCCTGGGAGCAATTCAATGCCACAATCGGTATCCCGGTGGGGTGGTAGTATGTCACACTCGTCTTCACTAAATACCTGAGCAAGATAGTTATAAACAGCAGGAAACATTTGGGGTTTCTCGTATTCTGGGTGGAGTGCCCCGCATGGTTCTGGACCAACCGGTAACCGTACTTTCCGACAGTCCCCTTGCCACCATATAACCGGTTTCCATTTGTCCAGCCATGCTAGGCCTAAGATCACTGGTTCGATCATTCGGGTTATGACCACGAACCGTATCCTCTCCTGGTGAGCGCCTATTTTCAGTAACACCGGTTCGGTGATCTGGGCGGTTGGGGTACCCCCCAACACTGAACCATCTACTTGTTCGAACTTTATGGGCTGTTGTAATGTGATAAGACGGAGCCCTAGTTCTTCTGCTATGGAGCGGTGGATAACGCATCTCGTACACCCGCTTTTACGTCCTGTAAGGAGGTGTGTTAACCGGATGGGGACCAAGAAGGGACGTACAGGAGCACTTACCATGGGGTCTTGCACATCGTCATCATGGTCACTGTTCTCGATAGTGTCGGACAAGCGAACTGGTCCTGCGGGTCCGGGAACTGTAGGACAGGGGGTCGTTTCTCCCAATGGAGTTTGGGCAGCCACTCTGGTCCGTTCCACTGGCCTCAGGGACCGCTCTTTCGTGACTGTGCCTGGGGTTGACCCAGCGGGTTTTGGGGTAGACATGCGTGCCGGCGGCAACGGGCAATCAAGGGCCCTGTGTCCCTCCTGGTTGCAGAGGAAACACCGGAAAGGCCGTCTGCTGGGACCCAGACCCCCGACCTCCCCCTCAGAAACCGGCCGTACTGCCCTGGTTGGTCTTCCGGCCGTAAACGGGCGTGAAATCCCCCGTTTTTGTTGGCTCTGCCCTTGCGGGCCCCGGATTCTGAACTCCCGTAGGCCGATATCGAGATCGACTGCCGCCTTGTACCAGTCTGAGAGGCGGGGTCCCAACCCACAGTATACACAGGCCTGTCTGATCTCCCTGTCCAACCCGGTCTGAAACTGATGGATAAGGAGCCGTTCGGGCCATGACCGCAATTTCCCGGCCAAGGCGCGAAACTCTTTAACATAGTCCTTGACCGCCCTACCTCTTTGTTTAAGAGTTAGCAGGTCCCCCTCTATGACCTGCGTTCAGGTCTCGTCCTCGAACCTGACACGTAATGCCTCCAAGAACAAGCCTAGGTCAGTTAGCTCACGAGCGTGTTCACTATGCAGATCCGCCACCCAGTCTGCTGCCTCGCCCGTTAACACTGCTGTTACCGCGACCACGCGAGACCATTGCGAAGGATACCAGCGGCCATACATATCCATGTGGCTGATGACCTGGCTCAAGAATAGGGCTACCTTCTCCGTGGCTCCATCAAACGACGCCTGAACCGGTGGTGGACTCCAGGGAAACTGGGGACTCCAAGGGTTGGGACCCCACATCGGCGGCATGTTCCCCGGCTGGGGACCTGAAGTCCGGCGATTGGAGCCACTCCGGGTCGGTTGATGCTCCCCTTGGGGGTCTCCCCTTTGTTCTCTCCTCTCTGGCCCCATGGTGCCTCCCCGAGTCATCCGAGACCTCTCCTCTTCTGGCCCAGGGCCCGTACTACCGCACTCCAGCTCCTCCTCCCTGTTCCTAATTGCTCGCCTGTCCCCTCTGAACTTGGGGCTTGCCAAGCGGAACCGGGTTTCTGAACTGGCCCCCCCAACTGCCAGGAACCCCCCTGTTCCGCTGTGGGCGCCCACGGTTGCCAAGAGGGAGCATCCCTAAAGCTGGCCTCACCAAATCGATCCCGCAAAAGATCCATAGTCGTTGCTCCCGGCATGGTAGAATAACTCCATTCGCCCTCTTCATCCTCAATCCATTGCCTTTCCCACCAACCCTGGAACTGGGATCCGGCAGGGGGCGGGGTATGTGTTCGTGAGCCTGTAAGGGCGGGGCTATACCACCAGTGCCCAGCTCCGCTCCGGGTGTTGGGATCTGAGCCCTTTATTTCCTGGCCATCGGTAGTATCCCGTGACTCCCGATGTTTTGGGCGTACTACAGGTTGCTCGGCTGGTGCGGGTAGATCAGGCACGATGTTTTCCGCCTCCTCCACATCTGTCACCAGAGTCTCGGCAAGTGACCCCTCCTCGGCTCCGCCCTCTGCCATACTGCGTCTGTCTCCCCTTGGTCCTGAAAAGGAGGGGGAAGAGCCGCGTCTTCCTCTCAGCTCTCCGCTGCGCTGTGCTACAAACTCACGCCTTCACGCAGGTAAGCAGATAACTAACGTGACTTTTATTTGTGCTACAGCTCTTTCCATGAGAAGCCGGCATGCGTTAGCAACACAAAGACACGGCTGTCAGGCATGGCTGGGAGGTGCGCTTTATAGGAGTCCTGATCATGGGCGCGCCCCGCCTCAGTAATGAGTTTAAAACGCCCGCCCGGGAGCGCCCCGCCTCAGTAATTAGTTCAAAACGCCCGCCCGGGCGCTTCGTGCTGCCGTCATCCATCCCGGCCGCTGTTGCCTCACCGCCCACACGCCCCGACATACCGCCCGCCACCGGTGATACACGCAGCCTATACGGACTCCAGCCCCTCCACCAGCACCCGTGCACCCCACCGCCCGTAGTTAGTCACCCCCCCCTCCGTCTTTGGGTGGCACCATTTGCTTGCAGCGTGGGTGGTCAATGTTGCTCTGTTGTCGAGCAGAGGCTGTGCTCGACACTTACGGTAGCTTGCCAAAACTCTTATCAGTAACTACTGTGCATGTCTACATTCCTTTCTTCTTCTCAAAAAACTTTTCTTTATTCTCCGGCCAAGAGAGGTAGCCGGGAAAGCTTCCAAGATGTAGCCTAATTAGATTAGTGAGATGTTTTTGTTTTCTTTACAATAAATATGAGTTTTTCATTAGAATGTATTTCGGTTCGTTTTCTTGCAAAGTATACACAAGGAAAATGCCACGATTCCACCTCTAATTGAGGGCAATTACCCGAGGATGGGAACGGGGTTGATTGTCACTCTGACATTGTACGGGGAGGGAGACACCACAGACAAGGACTTTCTTCTTGATCCCACTAGATGGACCTCCTTAGAATAAGGGATCCATAGCATTCCCTGCCTCCCCGGTGTGGTGGGTCAGATAGATGTGACTGGGGAAAAACAGTCCTTCAAATAACCTGGTCCCAAGCCATGTAGGGCTTTGAAGGTGAGAACCAGCACCCTGAATTGGACCCCGAAGCATATCGGTAGCCAATGCAGTTCCTGCAGGAGTACAAATATAAGCATGTGCAAATATAGGCTTGCACAAAACCACATGGGCCACCACATTTTGAACCAACTGAAGCTTCCAGACACTTTTCAATGGCAGCCCCATGTACAGCATGTTGCAATAGTCAAGATGGGAGGTAACAAAGGCGTGGGTAACTGAGCAAGGATTGTTGGTCCAGGAAAGGGCATAAATGACACACAACCCGCTGTTGCACAAAGGCCCTCCTGGCCACAGCTGCCACCTGCTCTTTGAGCAGGAGTCATGAGTCCAGGAGAACTTCCAGATTATGCACTGGGTCTGTCTGGGGCAATGCCACCCCAACCAAGACCAGAGATGACAATTCTCCATGGACCAAAGAACCCCAAACCCAGAGCCATTCCATCTTCCTAGGGTTCAGTTTCAGCCTGTTGCTCCTTATCCAGACCTTAACAGGCTCCAGGCACTGCAAGGAGGTCATCAAGGCATCACTTAATTCACCATGGGGCTGAGACATACAGCTGGATGTCATTGGCATATTGATATCTCAGCCTGTGGTGGTGGATGATGTCGCCCAGAGGCTTCATGTAGAACTTAAATAGAACACTAAGTACTGAACCCTGCAGGACCACAGCAAGCAGGAGACGAGGGCTGGACCTCTCACTTTTTAAAAAAACAGTTCATATATTTTCACATTACATACATAAGTGCTTAGTGAACAGCATATTGTCTGGATCTATTTATTTATATATATCCTGTTTTCCCCAAAATAAGACATCCCCCGATAATAAGCCCAATCGGGCTTTTGAGTGCATGGCAATAAGGCCAAGTGCTTATTTCAGGGTTCAAAAAATATAAGAAAGAGTCTTATTTTTGGGGAAACACGGTAGTAATACTTTTCCCACTCCTAATTTCTACCTCTACTAACAAGTCCCATGTTCGAAAATATCTTTTTTCTTTTATTTTTAGTGTCAATCTGTCCATTTCTGCACAATCTAATTTTTTTTAATTACATCATCCTCTGTAGGTGTTTCCTCATTTTTCCAGTACTGTGCAAATACAATTCTTGCTAATGTCAAAACATGTAATTATAAGTTCCCTTTATCATACTTTTCAGGTATTATGCCTAGCAAAAATATTTCTGGTTTATAATCTATATGTTGTTTTAACATTTTTTCCAACCATGTATGTATTTTTGTCCAATATTTCTTTGCTTTTACACATGTCCACCACATATATGTCCCTGGTGTCTGGTTACATTTCCAACATCTGGCGGACATGCTTTTAAACATCTTTGCTAATCTGCCTGGTGGTAAATGCCACCTATAAAACATTTTATATAAATTTTCCTTATATGTAGTTGCCATTGTCAACTTACAATTTCTTTCCCAGAGTTTTTGCCATTTGTCTAAGTCTATAGTACAGATGAAACTCGAAAAATTAGAATATCGTGCAAAAGTTCATTTATTTTAGTAATGCAACTTAAAAGGTGAAACTTTTATATCTTTTGTATTACTTGCTGATCGTTTGGCAAATATTCCTTCTTCCATACTTGTGCATTCGCTATTCTTGCTGCTGTAATTATGTGGTGTATTAAGTATATCTTTTCTTTTCTAATGTTTTGTTTGTAAATTCCTAATAGAAATATCTTGGGGTCTAGTTCAATTTCTTCTCCTACTATTTGTATTATCCACGTTCTAATTTTCTCCCAGTATGCCTTAGTTTTGGGGCATAGCCACCACATATGATAAAATGTTCCTCTAGCCTGTTTGCACTTCCAGCATTTTGAGTCTAAGTTGGGATACATTTGTGCTAGCCTCGACGGGGGTAAGTGCCATCTATACCATATCTTATATTGGTTTTCTTTATAACTTACCGATTTTGTCATTTTAATATTATTTTCCCAAATTCTTTCCCACTCTTCTAATTGGATATTTCCGCCTATGTTTTTGTTCCAGGCAATCATCTGCCCTTTAATTAAATTCTTACTCAATTCCAATTCTAATAAATATTTATATATTTTAGATATTGTCTTCCCTTCTTTCGTTTCCATAATTTTGTCTAATCTATTTGGGTTTAACTCAACTCCTCCTTCATCCCTATCTTTTCTGTATCTATTTTGTATTTGAATCTAATTCTATTCCCCCATCTCTGAGTTCCTGGTGCGTTTTTAATATCCCGTCTGATTTGAAATTAAATTTATTATCAACTTTTCATCTACTCCTAACATTATTTGGTCAAATATTGTAAGCTCTTTATAGAAACCATAGTTCTTAATATCTTTCTCATATCTCGATTTTATTTGCATATGCGGCCACCATGATAGGTCCACACCTTGATTCTGCAACTCTTAGTTGGTTTTAAGTTCCCCCTCCACACTTACAATATCTTTTTTTTGAAGTTTTTTATTGTAAACACATTAAAACAAGACACAAACATACAATATTTATATACATACACTTTTTTTTAACAGCTCTTTTGAACTGGTCCTTTCTTACTATTTACGCATATTTTAACTTTATCTTACTCCTCCACATTGTAATCTTCCTTTATTTCGTCTACATTTTACCTTGATCTTTAACATTTTTTTTCCTCTCTCCTTTTTTCCTTTCTCATTTTTCCTATTCTCCAACCATTCATATCATCTACACCACACTTTATAATATTCCTTATCCTCTTTCTCCTTGAGTACTTTTGTTAGTTTGTCCATCTCTGCACACTCTAAATTTTTTTCAATTAAATCTTCTTCTGTTGGTGAGTTTTCCTTCTTCCAATTTTGCGCATAGACTATGTGGGCTGCTGTTAGTATGTGTAATGTTAAATATTGTATTTCCTTTGTGTAATTTTCTATGGGAATCCCTAGTAAGAATTGCTTTGGTTCTCCCTTTATTGATTTCTGTGTTATCTCCTCTAGCCATTTTTTGACTTTGGCCCAGAATTTCTTTGCCACTGGGCAAGTCCACCAGAGATGGTAATATGTTCCATAGTTACTCCTACATTTCCAGCATTTCAGTGAATTACTAGGGAACATCTTTGCTATTCTAGCTGGCGGTAGATGCCATCTATGAAACATTTTCATCTGGTTTTTCTTGTATGCCGTTGATATTGTCAATTTCATTTTTTTTTAATTGGATTTATATACCGCCCTACTCCCGAAGGACTCAGGACGGTGAACAGCCACAAAATAAAACACATATATACAAAATTTAAAAGCAGAATAAAACCGAATTAAACAATTTGGCCCAAGACAAATGTAAAACACCCCAGTAATTTAAAAACAGATTAAAATTTACATTTTAAAAAGGAATAAAGGAAAAAGATTAGGCCAGGCCAGGTTGATGAAATAAAAAGGTCTTGAGGGCGCCAAGGAAGGTGCGCAGATCTGGGATCCTCCATATCTCCGGGGGGAGCTCATTCCAGATAGAAGGTGCCCCGAGAAGGCCCTCCCCCTAGGGGCTGCCAGTCGACACTGTTTGGCCGACGGCACCCGGAGGAGCCCCTCTCTATGTGAGCGTACCAGCCGGTGGGAGGTTATTGGTGGTAGCAGGCAGTCCCGTAGGTAACCAGGTCCTAAGCCATGGAGCACTCTAAAAATGGTAACCAAAAACTTGAAGCGCACCAGGAAGACCACCGGGAGCCAATGCAGCTCGCGCAGGAGAGGAGTTACATGGGAGCGCCATGTCGTTCCCATCACCACCCACGCGGCCGCACTCTGCGCCAGTTGGAGCCTCCGGGTGCTCCTCAAGGGGAGCCCCATGTAGAGAGCATTGCAATAGTCCAGGCAGGAAGTGACGAGGGCATGAGTGACTGTGTGTAAGGAGTCCCGATCCAGAAAGGGACGCAACTGGCAGATCAGGCGAACCTGATGAAAAATCCTCCCGGTCACAGCCATCAAATGCTTGTCTAAAGACAGCCGTGAATCCAGGAGGATGCCCAAGTTGCGAGCCCTCTCCGTGGGGGCCAGCGATTCGCCCCCAATAGTCAGTGATGGCGTCAGCTGACTATATTGGGACGTCGGAAACCACAGCCACTCGGTCTTCGAAGGATTGAGCCTGAGCCTTTTTCTCCCCATCCAGATCCGTACGGCCTCCAGGCACTGGGACATAACTTCAAGGGCATAGTTGGGGTGGTCCGGGGTGGAGATGTACAGCTGAGTGTCGTCAGCGTACTGGTGGTACTTCACCCCGAAACCACGGATGATCTCACCCAGCGGCTTTACATAAACGTTGAACAAAAGGGGCGAGAGGACCGACCCTTGTGGCACCCCACATGAGGGGCCTCGGGGTCGACCTCTGCCCCCCTGCCAACACAGACTGCGACCGGTCGGAGAGAAAGGAAAACCACCGCAGCACAGTGCCCCCCACCCCTAACTCTTCCAACCGGTGCAGCATGATACCATGGTCGATGGTATGAAAAGCCGCTGAGAGGTCTAATAGGACCAGGACAGAGGAACAACCCCTGTCCCGAGCCCTCCAGAGATCATCAACCAACACGACCAAAGCCATTTCCATGCTGTACCCAGGCCTGAAGCCTGACTGGAACGGATCCAGATACATCGTTTCATCCAGGTGCTGGGGGAGCTGTCGCACAACCACACTCTCGACAACCTTCACCACAAAGCGAAGGTTGGAGACCGGATGATAATTAGCCAACACTACTGGGTCCAGGGAAGGCTTCTTGAAGAGAGGCCTCACCACCGCCTCTTTCAAGGCGGCGGGGAAGTCACCCTCACCCAACAGAGCATTTATAATCCCCTGGAGCCAGCATTTATAATCCCCTGGAGAATATTTATTCTCCACATCTTTTCCCACTTCTCTAATTCTACTGTGTGGTTGAAATTCCTTGACCATTTAATCATAGTAACTTTCACTATTTCCTCTTCCATTTTATACTGTAATAAGAATTTATATATTTTACTAATTAATTTTTGTTCCCTCCCATATACAATTTTATCCAATTCGTTTTGCTCCAATTGTACCTTATTTGTCTTTATATCTTCTGTATATTTTGATCTTATTTGTAAATACGTCCACCATTCAACTCCCCTATTCAAATCCTGTTCCAATTCTTGTTTTGTTTTTAATTTTCCCAAATTGTTTAATATATCCCTGTATCTAATTATTCTGGTCCAGTCTATTAAATTTGGATGCATTGTTTCATTGGGCGAAATCCAAAAAGGTATTCTCATATAATGTTGCTTTTTGATTTTGTTCCAAATTAATAATAATGAGTTCCTAATTATATGTCTTCTAAAATACCCATGTGTTTTATGCTTTTCACCCCATAGGAATGCATGCCATCCTATCTGTAATTCGTGACCTTCAATTGTTAACATTTTTTTTATTTCCCAACTCCATCCATTCCTTTAACCATGTTAGGCATGCTGCTTGATAATAAATCTCCCAATCCGGAAGGGCTCCTCCTCCTCTGTCCCTGGTATCTTGTAAGGTTTTTAATTTAATTCTAGGCTTTCTCCCTTGCCATATAAATTTTGAGATCAATCTGTTTAATAAATAAAAAAAGCTTTTTTCTATTCTTATCGATATAACCTGGAAGAGGAACAGAATTTTGGGCAGGATGTTCATTTTTATTGCTGCCACTCTTCACATCCATAAAATTTGTAGATTTTTCCAATTTTCCAGATCTTTCCCAATTTGCAGTATTAATTTATCATAATTGTCCTTTTTGATTGAGGAACCTCTTGCTGTTAGCCAAATCCCTAGGTATTTTATTTTCTTTTGTTATCTGAAGTCATACTGTTTTCTAATTCTATCTTTTGTTTTTTTGTAAGGTTTTTAGTTAGCAATTTAGATTTATTTTTATTAATTTTTAGACCTGCCACTACGCCAAATTCTTCTATTTTTTTTATCAATTTGGGGCCAGATTTTAGAGGTTCCTCAATTATGAAAACCATATCATCTGCAAAAGCTTGCAATTTATATTCTTCATTTTTTATCTTCAATCCTTTTATCTCTCAATCTTCCCTAATTTTTTTTAAGAGTGGCTCCAATGATAGTATAAAGAGAAGTGGGGAAAGTGGGCATCCTTGTCTCACACCTTTTGTTATCTCAAATCTATCTGTCATATCTTGATTAATAATTACCCTTGCAGTTCGTTTTGAATATATTTTTAAATCATTTTTTCAAATTTTGACCCAAATTCCATTTTTTTAATTTGTTGTATCATAAATCTCCAATTCAAATTATCGAAGGCTTTTTGGGCATCAAGGAAAACCAGTGAAACTTGTTTCTCTGGGTGCACTTCATAAAACTCTAATACATCAATTATGGTCCGTGGTTTTTTTTTAATTTGTCGACCTGGCAAAAAACCATTTTGATCCGAATGTATATGTTTATCTAAGATTGTTTTTAACTTTTCCGCAATTATTGACATGTATATTTTGTAATCAGAATTTAATAAAGAGATAGGCCTGTAGTTTTCTACTGATTGCTGATCTGAACCTTCCTTGTATATGAGTGTGATTAATGCTTCTGTCCATGTTTTGGGTATATTTGTTTGCTGTAGTGCTTCATTAAATATTTCCAGCATTAATCCTCCTATCTGTTCTTGTATACTCCTATATAACTCAACTGGTATTCCATCTGGTCCTGGCATTTTATTGTTTTTTTTGCCTTTTTATTGCAATTCCAAATTCTGTTTCAGAGATTGGTTGGTTTAATACTTCTTTCTGTTCCCCGTAAGTTTACATACATTTGTTTCCTCTAGATAATTTTTAATTTCTGCTTCTATCGTTTCTTCCTGTGTATATAATTTGGAGAAAAAAGTATGTATAATTTGTTTCTTATTTTCTCTTTTATATTGGATTTTCCCTTCCTCATCTTTCAAATGTATCATTCTTTTATCCTGTTCCTTTTTTAATTTATAAGCTAACCATCTCCTCACCTTGTTTGCATGCTCAAAATAGTTTTGTTTTGCCATCTTTATTTTCAATGCCACTTCTTCTTGGGTTATCAAATTTAGTTTATGTTTAATTATTCTCCTTTCTTCTTTTACTTTATTTTGGGGGTCTTTCTGTAGGTCTTCTAATTTTTTAAGCTCTTCCTGTAGTTTATTTTGCTGAGACCTTTTCTCTTTTCTTTTCTTTGCCATTTATGCGATAGTCACCCCTCTAATATATGCTTTTAATGTATCCCAAAGGTTTTGAGTCAACGTGTCTTTTTTGTTTACACTTAGGAAAATCTTTAGCTCTTTTTCCAACATTTATATTCTTTCTCTTTACATATGTTTTGGTTTTTTTGTATCTTTTGTATCTTTTTTGTCCTTTCCAATGGATAATTATCGGGTTATGGTCAGCCCATTCATTTATTCCTATGTCTATTTTTTCTAATTGTAATTGTAATTGTGCTGTCATCCAGGCCATATCAATCCTGGACCAAGATTGATGCGGATGAGAATAGTACGTATATTGCTTTTCTTCTTTATAAATTTCTCTCCATGTGTCTCTTAAACTTAATTCTGATACCATGTTGAAGAATTCTTTAGGTAATATTTCCTTCTTTTTTATTTTTCTTATTACTGTAATAATCTTTTTTACTATCAGCTATGGCATTGATCTCCTATTATGCATACGTTTTCTATTACTTGTTCTATTATTCTATTATGTAATTTTTTGAAATATTCCTGTTGGTTTTTATTTGGGGCATATACCACTACTAATAAAATTTGTTTATGTTCCATATCTAATTTTATCATCAAAATTCTACCCTCATCGTCTGCATAGACTAATTCTGAATTTATTCTTTCTTTTACATACACTGCAATTCCTCTTTTTTTCTGTTGTGATAATGATACATGTAATCTTCCTAATTTCTTGTTTTCTAATAATTTTTGGAATCCTTTTTTTATATGAACCTCTTGCAGGCAAATCACGTCTGTATCTAATTTTTTAAATTTTGTTAATATTTGTGTTCTCTTTTTCTGTGCATTTAGACCATTAATGTTCACGGAGAATAAAGATATTGTCTCTTCCATCTACTGTATTTGTTTCTTGGTGTTTCTTGTCTCCCTTTTTACTCTTACTCTTGCTCCTTCTCTTTCTTCTCGTTCTTTTTATTGAATTTTCCTTAGCGCTCTCTCTCTTTCTATCTCCTCTTGTTGATCATCCTCTTGACTTTTATTTTCTGATTCGTCTTTACTTTCTTGTTCTTCTTCAAGGTAGTTTTTATAGAATTCTTGAGCTTTCTCTATCGAATCCACTTTAAATTTCCTATCCTGCCATGTGATGAGAATACTTTTGGGGATAATCCATCTGAACATTACTTTGTATTTTATAATACAAAGTAATGTTCATCTCTTATTGTTTTTTTTATAAATCTTATATGCATTTCCCGTGCTAAACGGTGTCTTCTTATATAATTATTATGTACTCTGTAAATTTCATCTATGGTATCTTTTATTTCCGACTTCTCTCTCTGTGTTAACTCTATTATTTCTACCATCCCCCCCCCCCCCCCCCCCCCAGTCTTCCTCTTTCTCCTCCACGACATTCTGGAAACGCAGAAAATATGAGGCTTTCTCCATTTCCAAGAAAATGATTGAGTCCGACAATTCTTTGTTTGATTGGACTTCCGGTTGGCACCGCTGGACGTTGCGGACGGTCTTTGTAGACCGCCAGCCCCGTGTTTTTGTGAAGCCATTTTGACAGCGCAAAACGGCTGTTTGATGGCTTCAAAATCTCTCCTTCGGGAGAAGGAGAGGAGAGCAGTTGGGGGGGGGTAGATCTGTCCAAAAAGCCCCTTGGAGCGATTCCAGGGGCTTGAAGGGTAAGCTCCCTGTTCAACCCAACGAAGCTCTGAAGCCGGGACGACTCTGCTTATGCAGAGCCAGACGTCGCAACCACCTCTGCAATCAATAAGAAGTTTAAAAGAATCCAAGAGCAGACGGAGCAGAAGCAGGAGTGCAGGCAAGAAAGTATCTACACTTAACTCCAAGCTACATTGTTTTTAACTGAAGCCAATTGAGAGGAAGGTAGTGCTTAATGGCATCTTTGCTGTAATTACGAAAGTGAAAGCTAGTAACGAAAGTGTTTGCTGAGACTTTTTGTGTTCTGAACTGACTTGAAGCTGCTGGAAATAGAGAATCAGGCGGAGGAAAGATTATTTTGCCTTAAAAATCAACCAATTTAAACCCTTGAAAGCTGCTTTTGTGACTTTGTGCCTGTAAAAGGGGGGGGGGGATAGGAAAAAAGATCCTCTTTAAAAAAGAAAGGAATTAAGATGGCTTCCAAGCAAACTAAACCAGCAATTCCAAAAGTAGGAGGGGGTTCTCCAATAGTTTCTGTTGTGACAGAAGGCTCAACTTCCGGCTGACTCAGAAAATCAGTAGACTCCCATTAGAGATCTTAAAGAATTCATAAAAGAAGCTATGAATAGCCAAACAATTATAGAAGGGAAACTGGAGAAATTTGAGGAAGAAATAAAGGAAGTTAAGGATGTTGTTGCAAAAAAGCATGATGAGATAAGAGATGATATTCTGCTGGCAGTTTCAGGATTGTCTAAACATCTTATTCAGTTGGATGAGAGAGTGGAAGAAATTAATGAAGCTAATTTAAATTTGGAAGCCAAAATGGGAGATACTGTGACTAAAACAGAGAGGCTGGAAAATGAGGTGACCATGATGCAATATAGATCCATGGAGTTTGCTTTGAGACTGAGAGGATTGAAAGAGAATGGTCGGGAAAAACTAAGAGATAGATGTGCAGAAGCTATAGCAGCACTAATTGAAGTAAGAAAAGAGGACATGACAAATCAAATTGACAAAGCTTACAGAGTTAACTCATGGGTGGCAAAACAAAAGCAATTGCCAAGAGATGTGGTGATTTATTTCATTGATAGAAGAATTAGAAATGATATCCTACAAGCCTCCTATAAAAATAAGGTCCAGGTGTTTGGACAAGAAATCCAGATTTTGAAAGAGATTCCTCCTAAAATGTTAAGAGACAGAAAGGACTTTGGTTTCCTGGTAGAGGAGCTGAGAAGGCAACAAGTAATGTACAGATGGGATGCTCCAATAGGCCTAATAGTGACTTATAGTGGAGAAAGATACTATTTGAATACAGTTTGGAAAGTGAAAGATTTTTATGTCAATGTTTTAAAGGCTGGACATCCATCTTCACCTGGTGGGGGGGGGGGGGCAAAAAAGAAAAAGAGATACCACAACAAGAGAAAAATGGAAAACAGATACAAACTTATGCTGAAGTGGCAGCTGGAGGAAAAGTGCAAGATCTTCCTTTTCCACTAAAGAGTATAGAAGGACCAGTGCTTGAGACAGAGGAACCAAAGGAACAGCGTATGACACGATCAACTTTTAAACAATTGCAACAACAACAAAAACAACAACCAAAAGTGCAACAAGTCCAAGATTCAACTCAAGAATCTCAAAAAACAGAAACAGTGGGAGGGGCCAGGCTGAAGAGTAAGATGGAAGAAGAAATTCAGCAAATGCTCATGACGCTTCGAGGTGCCAAGGATGGCAACTAAGTTTTTATCTTGGAATGTCAATGGTTTAAATTCACCACAGAAAAGAAAGAAAATATTTCATTATTTGAAACAATTTAAGAATGATGTTATTTGCCTACAAGAAACACATATTAAATTATCAGATCAAAAATATTTAATAAACTCAAGAATAGGGACTCATTTTGTGGCATCAGCTCCAGAGAAGAAGAATGGAATTTATGTAAAGAAAGGATTAACGGCTAATTTAATTGAGGCAGATGCTCATGGAAGATATATAGCAATAGAACTATTAGCTCAAAATGGAAAAATGCTTTTAATTGGAATATATGCACCAAACCAACAAGATAATTTTTATAAATTTTTACATTCCAAAATAATACACTGGGACTATAAATCATTTATATTAATGGGTGATTGGAATGGAGTAATAGATACTTTGAAAGATAAGAGTACATCTAAAGTCTCTACATGTGCAAAATTACCTAAATCCTTTTTTGATATAATGGAAGATTTAGAACTGAGGGATATCTGGAGAGAACGGAATGTAGACGAAAGAGATTTTACTTTTTTTTCGGATAGACATCAATCTTTTTCCAGGATTGATTTTATACTAATTACAAATGATTTTCTTTCTAGGGTAAAGAAGACGAAGATATGTCCAAGGACTTTAGCTGATCATAGTCCGGTTTGGTTGGAATTGGAACAGGAGAGGGTGGAAAGGAGATCCTGGAGATTGAATGAAAATTTATTTAGATATGAAGAAAATGTGAATGAATTTAAAAAACAAATGAACGATTTTTTTGTTAATAACATGCATAAGGGTACCTCTATGGAAATGGTATGGGATGCAAGTAAGGCCTATATGAGGGGAATTTTAATATATATGAATAATAGACATAGATTAAAGCAAATAAAGAGGCGGAAAGAGATTGAGGAGGAAATAAAAAAGAAAGAACAATTATTAATATGTAATCCAGGAGATAAAAAAGTAAAAGAAACAATAAATATATTGCGAGGGCAATTTAATATGTTAATGGCTGATCAGGTGGCAACTACTTTGCAATATGCTAAACATAATACATTTTGTAATGCCAATAAACCAGGCAGATGGTTAGTTTATGTATTAAGGAAGAAACAAAAATCACGAGTTATCAGAAAGATAGAATTTAGAGGTAAGGAAGTTTATCAACAAAATATGATTAAAAAAGCTTTGCTAGAATATTATACAAAACTGTACGCAGGAGATTTAATACAAGGTTTAGATATTGATAGATATTTAAAGGAGGATAATACTCTTTAATTAACCTTAGAACAAAGGGAAGGTTTGAATCAACCAATAACCTCTGAAGAGATTAGTGCAGCAATTAAACAATTAAAATTAGGTAAGACACCAGGAACAGATGGATTGACAGCTGTTTATTATAAGAATTTGCAGCTTGAAATGGTAGAACCACTTAGAATCTTATTTTGTAAGATTCAATTAGGGGGAGGAATCCCACCTTCCTGGAGAACAGCTTTTGTTTCACTGATTCCAAAAGATGAGCAGAATTGTGTTAGGCCAGAAAATTTCAGACCAATCTCACTTTTGAATACTGATTATAAAATTTTTGCTAAGGTATTGGCAAATAGATTAATGCCAGTAATGCAACAAATAATTCATAATGACCACTCAGGATTTATAAAAGGGAGACAAATGAAATATAATGTGAGACAAGTTATAGACTTACTGGAATATTTGGAAAGAAATAACCAAGTCTCTGCAGCGCTTTTTTTTTTGGATGCAGAGAAGGCATTTGATTGATTGAATTTATACTAGAACAATATGGTAAGGTTTCTGGATTTAAAGTAAATCAATATAAAACTAAGATAATAACTAAAAATATGTCTGTACTTCAAAGAGAAGAGTTAGGAAGAATAACGGGGTTTGAAATAGTTAAAAATATTAAATATTTAGGAATAAATGTTGCAGCTTCAAATACGAAGTTATTTAAAAATAATTATGAAGTTCTTTGGCAAAAAGTGCAGAGAGATATGGAAAATTGGCAAAAATTGCAACTATCTCTATTGGGAAGAATAGCAGCAATAAAAATGAATGTATTACCCAAGTTCTTATTTTTGTTTCAAATGATACCAGTGCTTAAGAAAGATGGAAATTTGAGGGAATGGCAGAAAGGAGTTAATACTTTTATTTGGTCTGGGAAAAAACCTAGAGCAAAATTAAAAATTATGCAGGATGTTTGTGAGAGAGGGGGTTTGAAAATGCCTAATCTAAGACTGTATTATGAAGCATCTGTGTTAGTGCAAATTAGTGATTGGTTTAATTTAACTGAAGAAAGAATATTAAATATAGAAGGATATGATTTGTTATATGGATGGCATGCTTATCTATTATATGAAAAGAAAGAGGATAAGATTTTTAAAAGTCATATACTTAGGAATGCTTTGTTAAGGGTTTGGAAAAAGTACCAATGTAAGTTAAACTATAAGATACTTATATGGGCAAATCCTAGACATGCAATAGAAAATATAAGTACAGAACAAAAAATGGAGGTGATTACTTATAAGAAGCTTCTTGTTAAGGAAAGGGGGAATCTGCAATTGAAATCTTTAGAGGTACTGAAAGATGAAGGGATAATTTATACTTGGTTTCAGTATGGTCAACTCCAAGCTAGATGGAGGGAGGACCAAAAAATTGGTCTCATGCAATGCGAGGAAAATTTGGTAAAACAGATTAGGGACCAGAGTCCAATGCATATTAAGAGGTTGTATAATGCATTATTGGAAATAGATTCAGAAACGGAATTGGTCAAGGATTGTATGATAAAATGGGCACAAAACTTTCAGGAACCAATAATGATGGTGAGAGAAATATGATAATTATTCCTGTAAAGGTAGAGCCTCAGTTACGCCATTTTAAGTGTCTTCTTTTACCTTGTTTAACCTTATTATATAACTAGGAGAAGGGGGATATAATAAACTTTTTCTGACTTAATTATCTTAAGGGAACTATGTATTGTGTAGTTGTTTTGACGGAAATCAATGTTCTTAAGTGTTCTGGGAAAGTGCTGAATTAGGGATGTCTTAATGAGGTTGTTTTTAAGTTTGTCTGTTCTAGGAAGGGGAAGTGCGCATTTGATACATTTGGGGGTATCTTTGCTGGGAAGTTTGGGGACTTTCCAGGGTGGGACCTGTATTACATATATTATATAAATCTGCAACTAATTCTCAAGGGACATTATTCACATGTAATCTGATGTATTCTGATGAATGTATAAAAACCACGTAAGTTTTCCTTATCTTTTGTCATTTCTCCATTTGAGTGGGAGATGACCCTTTGCAAAGTATATTCTGTACACGTTTTTATATCTCTGTTTTACAATTTATTCAATAAAGGTTTAAAATACATGACTGAGGTCCTCCTGATTCTCACAGATGGAAACATGGGAAAAGATTTGGGTTAGAAATGTCAAATTTACGCAAGCACAAAATTTAAGGGAAATTTTTTATAAAATGTTCTATAGATGGCATTTTGATCCCAAGAAATTGTCATGTATGTACCCAAATATGCAATCCAAATATTGGAGATGTGACTGTGATGATGCAACTTATTATCACATATGGTGGACTTGTAAGAAGATCAAAGCATTTTGGATAAAAATTTGGTGGGTAACTCAGAATATTTTGAAAAGGAGGTTGAAATTTACTTCACAATTGTTCTTATTGGGTATAGTAACTGATGGTACAGTATTAGAGACTAAACTGATTTTAAACTTCATATCAGCAGCTAGGCTGTTGGTAGCACAATACTGGAAGAAAGACTCTTTGCCTACTATAGAATGGACATTGAAAGTAACAAATTTAGCTGAAATGGCGAAAATCTCAGCATACTTGAAAGATCATACGCAAGAAAAATATATCTTGGAGTGGAGAAAATGGATAGACTATATTCAAAACAAGTACCAGATGCGAAGATATCAATTTGCGTATGAATGAATGTAAAGATATATTGTGTTATCCATAAGGGAGTTAAGGTTTCAGGGGGGGGATTTGTGAGCTTAAGGATAGTTAGGTTAATTTAGCTTATGATTGTTTTTTCTTTTAATACCCTGTATTTTGCTCTGGGAAGTCGGGGAGGGGGGAGGGAGGAGGGGGGAAGGGGGGTGGGGGGGATTGTAGGGGGGGGGGAGAAAATGTTGTTTTCTTTGTTTGTAAAACTTTTCAATAAAAAAAAATCTTTGTTTGATTGTAATACCTTCTGCTCCGCCATTTCTAGCTTGAGGTCTAATTGGTCTACCTTGGTTTCTACTTTTTGTTCATTTTCTGCGATTGTTTGTTGTATATTTTCCATCTTTTCCTTCATATTTTTTAAATCTTCCTTTACTTCTCCTATCTCATTTTTGATTTCTTGATGGTGTTTTCTAGCCTCTTCTTGATTATCTGCCATTCTTTCTTGTGACTTCATCAATGTCTCTTGGATCATTTGGAGCATATTTTGCATACTGTTCATTGTCGGCTCTGTTTTATCTTTTTCCTTCCCTAACATATTTTCAATTGACCATTGAGTTGTAGGAGAAGCCATGGATGTTGGATTAGAAATAGGCTTTTTTTCCGGTTTCCGTCACTGTTGCTGTGGTTGACATTGTTAGATTTCTTGTAAAGTTCTTCCACAGTATCATAAAAGTATAGTATTCTATTTAATTTAGAACGTTCTTCTATGTTTACTACTTTCTGATTTAATTCCTTACAAACTTAATTTAAGTATTATCACTCTTATTTACTTTGGACTACTAGTAGCATTCAAAGAGCCGAGGTGGCACAGTGGTTAGAGTGCTGTACTGCAGCTACTTCAGCTGACTGCTAGTTCAGCAGATCAAATCTCACCGGCTCAAGGTTGACTCAGCCATCCATCCTTCCGAGGTGGGTAAAATGACAACCCAGATTGTTGGGGGCAACATGCTATTTAGTATACTGTCGATTGTTGTAAGCCGCCCAGAGTCCTCGGAGAGTGGGCGGCATAGAAATATGATTAATAAAAAAATTATATATATATATAGATTGAATTTATATAGGAGCCTGGTGGAGCAGTGGACTAAAGCGCTGTTAAATAGCACTTAGCTGTCAGCTGCCTGCAATTACTGCAAGTTCGAATCTCACCAGACTCAAGGTTGACTCACCCTTCCATCCTTCCGAGGTAGGTAAAATGAGGACCCAGGTTGTGGGGGCAATAAGCTGACTTTGTATTAAAAAAAAATCACTTGAGGGGGCCAAAAGCCCTACTAAGCAGGTATATACAAAAGTATGAAGGCTATTGCTTAATGCATTGTAAGCCGCCCTGAGTCTCCGGAGAAGGGCGGCATGTAAATTGAACCAATAAATAAATAAATAAATAAATGTGTATCTATCTATACCTCTCTCTGTATACCGTATTTTTCGGAGTATAAGACGCACCTTTTTATCCCCTAAAAGGGGGTGAAAATTTAAGTGTGTCTTATACACCGAATGTAGCCCTGCCCACCCACTGGCCCCCACCCTTTGGCCTCTGCCTCCCAGCAGTTATCTCCTTACAAGCAAACAGCAAGAAAAAACAGCCCCATTCAGCTTCATTCAGCTAATTAGCACAAATTGATTAGATTGGCCTCCCGACTCTCAGCTGATTTGCTCTCAGCTGTTTTGGGCAGGCTCTTTTGCAAGCTCTTGTTTTGCAAGCTCTTTGCTTGCTGCAAAGAGTGCTGGAGCAATTTTTTTCCCCTAGTTAAAACGAAACTGAAAGTAAAGCAGGCTCTGCTGCAACGTGACAAAATGAGGCAGGCAGAGAGATTTCCTTTTCTTTTTGCTCACCAAAAAAGGTAGGTGCAAACAATGGGAAATGTAGGGCAAAAGAGGAGAGTTCAAGATTTTAAAACACAAAAGAAAAAAAGGTCTATTTAACTAGGGAATTGTAATAATTGAGATGCTATTAATTGTATATTGTGTTGAAAGCAGAAATGGTTAAGTTATGGTTTGGAGGAATGTATGGGGAAAATTATTTGGTTTATTACTATTGGTAAATATAATTGATTTGTAAGAAATTGGATTGCATGGAAATAATTGGAATATTCATGTTCATATTAATTAATATACAAAAAAGATAATTATAACTAATTGATTTATATAAAAATGTTGAATTTGTATTAAACAATTGTAATATTAAATAATTATCCAATGTGAGGATGGATATAAAAATAGATGACAATGGGAAGGGGTATAATATAGAATAGAAGGGAAAAATTGAATTTGATCAAGATTAGAGATGAGAATGAAGGATAATATTGGTGTTTTTTAAAAAATAGATGAGGAATAAATATGGCAAAAAGGAAATATAGAAATTGTAAATTTAATTGAAATGACTAAACACTGTTTAAATTTGTGAACCAGCTAAATATTCTGTTCAAAGAAAATACATTGTATGTTTGTATGTGTGCTTGTCTAAAAAAAGAAAAAAACTTTTTTTTAAAAAAAACAACCCTAAAAGGTAGGTGCGTCTTCTACTCCGGTGTGTCTTATACTCCGAAAAATACGGTATGTACTTTGTTCTCAGACTGTAACTACTATTTTCTATAACAATATTCTATATTTACCTTTTACCACTAGTTCTTATATAGCAATCCCTTTAATTTATTCACCACCACTCAAATCAAGTTTTACCATTCAGTTACTCTTTAACAATCGCCCCCCCTTTTCCCCCCAGAAACAAATTATCATAATCTTTTTCAAATGTTTTCACTGTAATTATTATAAAATATCAAGTAGTCAAGGTATATCTTCCCCTTTAATTCTTTCAACACCTATCCAAACAGTTCAACATTACATTTTTCTTAGCAGTATATTCTATAACCTCTCAACAAAAAAAAATCAACAAAAAAAAATTATCCCCCCTCAAGTTACAATTTCTATAAGTATATTAAATTCCAACCAGACTTTTCCTTTGAGTTCTTTTTTGATTTTCTTCTTTCCAATCCTTATTGCATCAGATATTTTCTATCACCCAATTCAAGCTTAGTCACTTTCTATTCCAGCACATAGTCTCTACGTCCTCCCAGTCTCTTTGTAATTTGTTTTCTTCTATATCTTTTCTTCTCCCCTTTTCCAGTATACTCTTCTTTCTTCTTAATATTTATAAATCCACAATTGTCTGTGCGTCTATCTATAAATCTCTTTCCAAATTACCTTCTCCTCAGTACACCAGGTCCACCAATTAAAGGAAGGAAACTCCTTTAATTTTTAATTCCAAAATTTATATATACCTTCACTGTTTCTTCCTTCTCATGGTGTATTTACTCCTTTTTTTTCTCCCCCGCAATAAATCCTTGAGTCGAGTCCAAATATTTCAGTTTGTTACTTTGTATCTTCTTTGTTGATTAACCCCTTCCGCTACTTCTGTTACACTGTTGTCTTTGTTCAATCATCTCCCGTTAAGCGCTCTTTCTCAATCGCCACTGATCTGTCCCCCCCCTTCAGAGACCCACAAAAACACAGCCAGCCGAGGGTTAAGAATCACTTGGCACACTCCACAGTTCTTATCTCAACCTTGGCAGCGATATGCACACCGTCTGCCAAGGACTTTATTAGTTTACACAAACAAGAAAATCACCTACGTAGCTTTGCCGTTCATCTAGCTTCCAAGACTACGAGGTTGCTATGTTTGTTTAGCTTTGTTCGTCACAACTTCTTGACCCACTGTCCTGTCTTATATAGATAGGCTTCTGGGTGTGGTCCAGTGACTCACTGATCCTGTGACTCCAATCAGTGACTCAGATCTATTTCCTCATACGCCGCAGCTGCAGTACTCTTTTCTCTCGCCTTCTTTGGCGTGCGTCCAGGAATGACGTCTCTTCCTCACTCTCATCTGAGACACCTGTTTCCCCACTACTTGGCTCTCTTTCAGCTGGCACCTGAGACGGTGCCAGAGGGGGGGGGGGCTGGGAGATCTGGCTGGCTCCTCTTCCTCCTGCTCAGAGCTTCCGTCCTCCAATGGGATAGGCTCAGAGGACGGGGCCACAACAGCCACTCTCTTTACCCTCTGCGACTCTCTCGCTCGTGACTGCTTATTGAAAATCTCACTTTTCTTTTTTTTCCCGATCCTTTGTGACCACCAATGCTGAATCCACTTTCTGCTTCCTTGCTATGCGGCCGCCATCACTCTCGATCTGCCTTAAAGACAGATTTTTTCCTGCCGGATTTAAGGGGTCCGGCTTTTATTCTCCTGGATGCTAGCGTCTCGTCCGGAACTTAAAGCCTTCCCGTTTAATATTCCGAACCCTCTGGGTTCAGAAATGCCCTTAAAGGGCTCCTTTTCAGGAATTAATTGGGCTTTCGGGAGCTATAAATCACACCCTCACCCATTCTGCTCTAACGTCACTGCCGGAAGTCACATTTAAAATATCTTTATATGTTAAGATTTTTTCTAGATTTACTACATTTGGATGGATAAATGCTTCCATTGTTGAGAGCCAAACTGGAATTTTAATGTAAATTTTTCCTTTCACCTTTTCCAATACTGAAAGTAGAACATATTTTATATAATGTCTTTGAAAATATCTAGGAGTTTTGCTTTTGTTATACCATAAAAAGCATGCCATCCTAATTGGAGATCATGGTCTTCTAAAAGCAGTAATCTTTTGTTTCTAAGAGTTATCCATTCCCTTGCCCATGTTAATGCAGCTGCTTGATAATAGAACTCCTAATATGGTAGTCCAAAGCCCCCATTATTTTTGGACTCTTGCAAAATTTTCAATCTTATTCTTGCTTTTTCCTCTTGCCAAACATATTTTGAAATTATTGTGTTTAGTTCATCAAAGTATTTTTTTCCTATTTTTATGGGGAACGTTTGGAATAGAAAAAGTAACTTCGGCAAAACATTCATTTTTATAGTTGCAATTTTTCCTACCAAAAAATCCTGCCAAAAAAGCCAACAGAGTTCTGGGCTGCATAAACAGTGAAGCTATTCTCCAAAGCACCTGAGGTAGAACAAGAAGCAATGGGTGGAAACTAATCAAGGAGAGAAGCCATGTGGAATTAAGGAGAAATTTCCTGACGGTTAGAACAATTAATAAGTGGAACAACTTGCCTGCAGAAGTTGTGAATGCTCCAACGCTGGAAATTTTTAAGATGTTGGATAACCATTTGTCTGAAGTGGTGTAGGGTTTCCTGCCTAGGCAAGGGGTTGGACTAGAAGACCTCCAAGGTCCCTTCCAACTCTGTTATTCTATTCTATTCTACCATTGATAGCTGCAAATTTTCCCATTTATCTAAGTCTGTTTTAATTTGATGTAGCAGTCTTATATATCTTCTTTGTTGCACATCTTGCTGTTAAATATATTCCCAAGTATTTAACTTTCTTAACTATCAGTAAATCTAATCTGTCAATTCTCCTGTTTTTCTGTGAGGTTTTTAGCTAAAATTTTAGTTTTATTGTTTCAGTCCTGCAACTTTTCCATATTCTTCTATTATTCCCATTAATTTAGGGCCTGTTTCCAGTGGTTCTTCTAAAACAAATACTAAGTCATCTGCAAATGCTTGTAATTTGTATTTTTCCCTTTTTATTTCCATACCTTTTATTTCTAAGTCTTGTCTAATATTTCTATTTAACACTTCCAATGTTAACATAAATAGCAATGGGGACAATGGGCATCCTTGTCTTGTGCCTTTTTTAATATTAAAATTCTCTGTCAAGTCCCCATTAACTATTACTTTTGCCATTTGCTTATGGTATATTGCCTTAATCATTTTTATAAACTTCTCGCTAAAATCCATATAGTCTGTTGTATCATAAATTGCCAATTTACATTGTCAAAGGCTTTCTGTGCATCTAAAAAAATCAATGCCATTTGTTTTTCTGAGTGTACTTCATAATATCCCAATGTGTCTAAAATAAATCTTACATTGTTATTGATTTGTCTTTTTGGAAGGAACCCATTTTGATCCAAGTGGATGAATTCATTCAGAAATCTTTTTAATCTCTCTGCCATTATTGATGCAAAAATTTTCTAATCTGCATTTAGTAATGATATAGGCCTATAATTCTTTATCTGTGTCAAATCTGAGTCTTCGGAATTAAAGTGATAGTAGCATCTATCCAAGTGTTTGGTATCTTAGCTTCTAGCAAAACCTCATTATACACCTGTAACATTGACAAACTCAACTCATCCTGTAATTGCTTATATACTTCAGCTGGTAGTCCATCTGGTCCTGAGGTTTTATTATTTTTTTTGGATTTTTTCATTTAGCATATTTTTAACGTTTTCAGTCACTTTCGGTAATTTGGCTTTTTCCAAGTATTGAGTTATCCTTTCCTCCGGAATTTTTTCTTTGTCATATAATTTTTCATAGTATTCCTGATTTATTTATTTTTTTGGTCTCGTTTTGAAACTGTAGGTTTCCTTTTCCATCTTGTAATTCTGTGTATCTGTGTATCAATTTCTTCTCTCTCTCTTTTTTCAATTTATAGGCTAACCATCTTCCTGGTTAGCATTTTCAAAAAAGCTTTGTCTTGCTCTTTTGAGTTGCTGCGCCATTTCTTCTTTTTCTATTAAGTTTAGTTTGTGTTTTATTATTTCCATTTGTTTTTTTGAAGTTTCCTTTTTTGGATCCTTTTGCAGTTCTAGTTCCAATTTTTT
The DNA here is from genome assembly GCA_038048745.1 of Coluber constrictor foxii. Taxonomy (NCBI): domain Eukaryota; kingdom Metazoa; phylum Chordata; class Lepidosauria; order Squamata; family Colubridae; genus Coluber; species Coluber constrictor. The sequence continues at coordinate 9,576,619 of CM075961.1, forward strand.
AATATTCTGCTTCTAAAGTCTTTTGGTGTTGTTTTTTCTATTTTTTTCTCGCTGTATAAGTTATCGCTAAACCTCTAATGTATACTTTAGTTGTATCCCATAGGTTTGGTAGTGAGGTATCTTTTTTGTTTTCTTTAAAAAAAATTCCATTTCTTTTACTGTTGTTTGCATAAACTTTCTTTTTATATAGATTGATTCGGTGTGCATCTCCATCTTTTCTTTTCTCCTTTCCATTTTACTTTTATTGGGTTATGGTCGGCCCATAGATTGGTTTCTATTTCTATCTCTTGCACGTTAGTTGTTATTTCGGGTGAGCTCCAAATCATGTCAATTCTGGACCATGACTTGTGCCTATTTGAGTAAAATGTGTATTGATTTTTCCCTGGATTCATTTCTCTCCATACATCCTGTATAGAAATTGCTTCTGCCATTTTAAAAAAATGCCTCTGGGAGTATTTTCCTTGCCTTTTTTCTCAGTCGTGCTACTTCTATAATGTACTCTTGCATCTAGAATTGCATTAAAATCTCCTACAACACAAATATTTTCATATTCCACTTCTAATAACTTTTTATACAGCTTTTTATAGAATTATTATTATTTGGTGCATATCCTGCTATTAGTAGTATATTTTTTGGGTTCACTACTATTTCCACCATTAAAATTCTTCCTTCATCATCTGTATATATTTGTTTAGTATTTATTGTTTCCTTAATATATAAAGCTACCCCTCTTTTCTTTTGCTGTGCTGATGAAAAATATAATTTCCCAATTTTGGGGTATTCCAGTAATTTACTATGCTGTTTTTTTATGTGAGTCTCTTGGAGGCAGATTATATTGACTTTTAATTTTTGTAATTCTGTAAATATTTTTTTTCCTTTTTCTGGGTGAATTCAGTCCATTTATATTTATCGACCACATCTTGCTTTTCCCCTCCATCTCTGTTATTTATATATAAGTCTTACAGTCCTAGTTGCTCTTATTTGTCTCTGATCTTTTGCCCTTGCTCCTTCTTGTTCGGCTCTATTTTGTCTTGTTGTGTCTTCCTCTCTTCTCCTGTTGATTCCCCTTGACCTTGGTATTCTAACTCTCCTCTTATTTCATGTCCCTCATTTGCAGCAAAGTAACTGTCATAGAATTCTAACGCTTTATCTATTGAATTCAGTCTATATCTTTTCCCCTCCCAATTAGCTAGTATTCCCTCTGGTACCAACCATCTAAAGTTTGCCTCTCTTTTGATCAGCTTTATGGTCAGGAATTGATATTGTTGACGTAAATCTCTTACCCTCCTAGGGATCTGCTTCAGAACCACAATTTCTTTCCCTCTATACTTCAATGGATACTCCCTTGCCCTTTTTAGTATTTCAGCTCTTATTGATTTTTAAACAAATCTCACATGTACCTCCCTCAGGACCATGTGTCTCCTTGCATAACTTGTGTTTATTCTAAATATTTCATCAATCTCTCCCTCCATCTCTTGCTTTCCTATCCCTAAGGCACTTGCTCTGTCATCACTTCAGGGAGGTCTTCTTTATCCTTGTTGTGGTCTGCCAGCAGCCTGCGGAGTTGGCAGCAGAGTCAGACAGCAATGAGGCTGAGGAAGAACATGGGCCAGTCCTCGAGGCTGGGGAAGGCCCAGATGAGGGCTGTGTGTCGGAGGCAGAGATGGGGCCAGGGCCATCTGGGAGTGATGTGTGGATGACAGGTTCTCAGGCAGTCTTCAAAATAAATGCATTTCAAACAGAATCTTTTTTATGAGGCAAAATTCCATTTTATTTAGCACGGCAGCTTTCGCACTGACTCCATGCAGCCAGCACTGACATGCTGACCCAAAGACCCTCCTCTTCCTTCCCCCCACTCCTCTGCATTCATTGGCCATCTTCCCAATCATTCACCCCTAATCTACTGCTCCAATTCAAAGAATTTCCCCCCTCCCATCCATCTCCTTGGGAACATTATCTCCAGAAAAAAATAACTAGGTGAAAGGCTACCATCCCGTACAGACTTCTGCGTCCTCCTTCTAATGTCAGCACTAGGATTATATGCATTTTGACGTGCTGACAGTGGACTTCGGAGCCTCCAGAGACTGACAGTAGAGAGGCAGAGGAACATGAGGAGCCTGTTCCTAGTGCACGTATGAGAAGAGCTGCCAGAAGGCAGGAGCAGCTAAGGCAGAGAGGACGACTCGGGAGTAGGGCCAAGAGATGATTATCCCCTCCCATAAGGCTCAAAAGACCAGCAACGGCTCTTGGCCTCTTTGCCGGAAAACAACTGTTGAGAGATTTGCTTCTTGTTTGGATGTATTTCTTTCTTGTCAGCGTCTTCTGTTCCTGAACTGTTACCAAGAAAAGCCTTTGGCAGTTTGCCTAATTATCCCAAGGTCAGAGATAAACTGAAGGTGTGTTCTGCCCCAGCTTCGGATTCCTAGAGAACGTGACACACACCAAGCTTCGCAAACAGAGTTTAATTCCAAACAAACCCCTTTCAAGAATGCAGGCTTCCCGTGCAAAGGGTCCTTATCAAAGTTATTAAGAACAAAGTCTGACAAAGGTTGGCAATCAGCCCAGAAAACCAGATATTTCTGGACCGGGACACCCTGGCAGGATCACTCACGCCCTCGTCACCTCCCGTCTGGACTACTGTAATGCTCTCTACATGCATTGGCTACTGGTTGCCCTCATGGTGAGATTCAAGGTGCTGGTTACCACCTATAAAGCCCTACATGGCTTAGGCCCGGGGTACCTAACTGACCATTTGCGGCCAGCGACAGCTCCCCATTGCCTGTTGTGTTCCCACAGGGAGGGCCTTCTTGGAGTGCTATCGGCCAGGCAGTGCCGACTGGCGACTCCTAGAGAACGGGCTTTCTCTGTGGGCGCACCCACTTTATGGAATCAACTCCCCCTGGAGCTCCGGGTGGCCCCGGACCTGCGTTCCTTCCACTGTGACCTTAAGACATGGTTATTTTGCCAGGCCGGATGGGACTGAAGGGGTTTTTAAGGGGAATTTTAATAATTTTAACATTTAAATTTTGATTCTTGCTTGTAAAAACTTATTCCCATGAGCCGCCCTGAGTCCTTGTTGGAGAGAGGGTGGCATACAAGCTTAATTAATAAATAAAGAAAGAAATGGGGCTTCCCTTGAAGAGCACTTGGAGGCTCCAACTGGTCCAGAATGCAGCCGCACGGGTGATTATGGGGGCGACATGTCACACCCACGCAACACCTCTCCAGCGCGAGCTGCACTGGCTCCTGGTGGTCTTCTGGGTTCGATTCAAGGTGTTGGTTACCACCTTTAAAGCGCTCCATGGCTTAGGACCTGGATATTTACAAGACCACCTGCTGCCACCGATAGCCTCCCATTGGCCAGTATGCTCCCACAGAGAGGGCCTCCTCAGGGTTCTGTCAGTCAAACTATGTTGACTGGCGACCCCCAGGGGGAGAGCCTTCTCTGTGGGGGCCCCCGCCCTTTGGAACAAATTACCCCCGGAAATACATAGGATCCCCGACCTTTGCGCCTTTCGCCGGACCCTAAAGACCCTATTATTCCAGCAAGCTGGTCTGATGGCATGATGAATCTTAATGGGTTTTTTAGTCTGGGGGTTTTTAATATTTGGCCAAACCATTGAATCAGTTTTAAATTGTTTTTAATTTTAATATCTCTGATTTTTATTATTGGCTGTACACCGCCCTGAGTCCCTCAGAAGGGTGGTATAAAAGTTTGATTAAATAAAATAAATACAGATATGAGAAGTCGCTCGCTCTCTAAGATGCTCTGTAGTAATGAGACGTTGTTTCTAGCAAGAAAGCACTAGCTGCGTGCGACTTAAATAGGCTAAGGGAGTGGCCAATTATCCTCAAGCCCTATTCTCGAGTAGACCTCCTCCTCCTGAGTAGCCACTCCTGCCTTTTGGCAGCCCTGCGTGCCCGAGCATTGAGGAGAGGCTCCTCCACTTTGCTCTCTCCACTGGAAGGAGCCTCTGGAGGTTCTGACGGCCCTGGCTGAGTCTCTGCCTCTGTCATCACATCCCCTTTGGCCTCCTCGCTGTCTGACGCGAGCGCCAGCTGCGCAGGCTGCTGGTGCGACACCACACCAGCCTCCTCGTCGTCGGGATCAGCCACGATCCCCGCAGACTGCTGGTGGAACAAAAAAAGGTGTTTTGAGAACTTTGCTTTCATTTAATTTGGAATAAGATGAGAATGAGTTAATTCTAAGCTGTTTTAATAACATCTGTTTATTGGAATGGTTTTGCATTTAATATTAACTACGTGGGCCTGGGTCACAACAATCCTCCTCTATATTTTGAAATCTTAGGAAATGAGCTGCTATCTCCATTTCCAGACTGATAACTGTCTCCTCAAGGTTCTTTTTTTTTTTATTGAAAAAGTTTTACATTACAGTTTTTTATATAAAAAAACCCCTTCCCCCCCCACCCCCCACCCCACCCACTCTCCTCCCTCCCCAACCGCCCCCCCTTGACTTCCGCTATTAAACAAACATTAACAATCCATTTTTATCCACATTTCAAGGTGAGATCCAGCTAGTAAACTAAAACTATAACACTATTTTAGATAATATTTAATTTAAAATATCGTTTCCCCCTTTTTCCTCTATCATAATCTAAATCAAACAATATACTTAATACATTTCTTTTTATACTATAACCAAAAATTAAAAATATAAGTTCTATCATTTAATATAAAATAGAAATAAAAATTAACAAATTCAATACATTTTTCTTCTTTATTACTCAAATATAAAAAAATATACCTTCAATTAAGTGCTATCTGAAACTTCTTACTTTGATATTTATGCTTCATGTATTCTACCCATTTGACCCAGTCCTTAGCAAAAGCTTCGTGAGTCTTGTCTTTTAAATATGCAGAGATTTTAGCCATCTCTACAAAGTTAGACATCTTCGATACCCACTCATCTATCGTAGGTACTTTATCCTTCTTCCAATTTTGGCCAATCAGTAATCTAGCTGCAGTAATCATGTGTAAAATCAATTTAGTATCAGTTAATGAGCAACCTTTAACTATGCCCAACAAGAAGAACTGTGGTGAAAAATCAAGCTTCCGCTTCAATATGTTCTGCATTACCCACCAAAGTTTGATCCAAAATGCTTTCAATTTCCTACATGTCCACCAAATATGAAAATATGTTGCATCCAAACAATCACATCTCCAACATTTAGATTGGACATTTGGATACATACATGCTAACTTTTTAGGGTCAAAATGCCATCTATAAAACATCTTATAAAAATTTTCCCTCAAATTCTGTGCTTGTGTAAATTTAACATTCTGGACCCAAATTTTCTCCCAAGTCTCCAACATTACTGGTTCTTCAAAATTCTGTGCCCATTTTATCATGCAATCTTTAACTAATTCACCCTCTGAATCTCTCTCTAACAATAAATTATACACACGTTTAATATGCATCGGCCCTTTACATTTTATCTGGGTCACCAAGTCCTCTTCATGTAGCATAAGTCCAATTTTCTGATCTTCTCTCCATCTTGCTTGAAGTTGAAAATACTGCAACCAAGTTAGATTCACTCCATCTTCCAACAGAGTATTCAAGGATTTCAAACACCATCTGCCCCCATCATTAAAAAGTATCTCTTTGTATAACAACCCCCCGAGTGACTTTATATTTGGCAAAATCTGCCCAAGATCCAACCACAAAGGTATTTTATAATCCAATTGAAGTTGGTGCTTCTTCCAAACTCGCATCAAGGCATATCTCAAAATATGACTATTAAATACACTGTCTCTCTTTTCTTCATAAAGTAGATATGCATGCCATCCATGTTGCAAATCGTGGCCTTCTATATTCAGGATTTCTATTTTAGTTGTCTCAATCCAATCTCCAACTTGTATCAAAACTGCAGCCTCATAATATAAACGTAGATTGGGGACCTTAAGGCCCCCTCTTTCACGCACATCTTGCATAATTTTAAGTGTTGTGGCCCCGTCCTCTGAGCCTATCCCTTTGGAGGAAGGCAGCTCTGAGCAGGAGGAAGAGGAGCCAGCCAGATCTCCCAGCCCTCCCCCTCTGGCACCGGCTCAGGTGCCAGCTGAAAGAGAGCCAAGTAGTGGGGAAACAGGTGTCTCAGATGAGAGTGAGGGAGAGACGTCATTCCTGGACGCACGCCAAAGAAGGCGAGAGAAAAGGGTACTGCAGCTGCGACGTATGAGAAAATCCTGAGTCATTGGATTGGAGTCACGGGATCAATGACTCACTGGACCACACCCAGAAGCATATGTATATAAGACAGCACGGTGGGTCACGAAGTTCGTGACGAACAAAGCTAATCAAACAGAGCAACCTCGTAGTCTTGGAAGCTAGATGAACGGCAAAGCTACGTAGGAGATTTTCTTGTTTGTGTAAACCAATAAAGTCCTTGGCAGACGGTGTGCATATCGCTGCCAAGGTTGAGATAAGAACTGTGGAGTGTGCCAAGTGATTATTAACCCTCGGCTGGCTGTGTTTTTGTGGGTCTCTGAAGGGGGGGGACAGATCATTAAGTTTCACTCTTGGTTTTTTCCCATTCCAAATAAACTTATTTAAACCTGCTTGCCATTCCATCAACAGCTTATCGTTTCTAAGCACCGGAATCATTTGAAACAAAAACAAAAATCTAGGTAGAACATTCATCTTAACAACTGCTATTCTACCAAGCAAAGACAGTTGCAGCTTCTTCCATTTTTCAAAGTCCTTTTGAATCTTATGCCAAAGCTCTTCATAATTATTTTGAATAAGTTTTCTATTAAATGCTGCAACTTGTACCCCTAGATATTTCACCTTTGTAACTATTTCAAAGCCTGCCACCCTTTCAAGTTCTTTCCTTTGTGGTTCCAGCATATTTTTAACTATCATCTTGGTCTTTCTCTGGTTCAGGCCAAAGCCTGAAACCAGACCATATTCCTCTATAATCTTTTTCATCTAGATGATTGATTCCAAAGGTCGTGTTAGGGTAACAACCAGATCATCTGCGAATGCCTTTGTTCTGTAATCTTTTTGCCTTACAACTATTCCATTCATTTTGTCCGAGTCACGTAGAGCATTCAACAACACCTCTAGCGTCAGAATAAACAATAATGGAGATAATGGACAACCTTGTCTTGTTCCTTTCTGTATATTAAAAGTAGTTGTTAACGTACCATTAATAATAATTTGTGCCGTCTGTTCCTGATAAATTGCCGAAATCGCTTGTATAAATTGCTCTCCAAAGTCCATTTTGTGCAAAGTCCTTTTTAGGAAGTCCCAATTGACTCGATCAAAGGCCTTCTCCGCATCCAAAAACACCAACACCGCAGAAGTCTGCTTCTTTTTCTCAAGATATTCCAGCAAATCTATGAGTTGCCTTACATTGTCCTTCATATATCTGCCCTCTATAAAACCTGCTTGGTCTTCATGAATCACCTCTTGGATAACTGGCATCAGTCTGTTGGCTAATACTTTAGCATAAATCTTATAATCCGTATTCAGGAGAGATATTGGTCGGAAGTTTTCAGGTTTTACAGATTCTTCTTCTTTAGGTATCAGTGAAATAAATGCTGTCTTCCACGAGGGGGGTATTTTACCCCCCCGCTGGATATTACAAAACAAGTCCTTGAGATGCTCAGCCAATTCCATTTGTAGAGTCTTATAATATAGTGCTGTCAAACCATCTGTCCCAGGAGCTTTAGATACTTTCAGTTGTTTTATTGCATATAAAACCTCTTCTAATGTTATAGGTCGGTTCAATCTATCACTTTGAGTATTTGAGATTTTTGTGACTCTCATTTTCTGCAGGTAGTCATCTATAAAGTCCTCTTTAATTTTATCAGCTTGGTACAGTTTAGCATAATAAGCTAAGAAAGCTTGATGTATTAAGTTCTGTTGATACACTTGTTTCCCATTCAACTCGATAGTATTAATCATACGAGAACTTTGTTGTTTTCTCAATGTATAAGCCAACCATCTGCCAGGTTTATTAGAATTATAAAAGGTATTATGTTTAGCATACTGCAGATTAGTCGCTGTTTGATCAGCCATCAATGTTTGAAATTGATCTTTCAAGAGTTTTATCGTTAGTTGTAGCTTCTCATCAAATGGGTTTTTAATCAGCAATTGCTCTTTCTCCTTTATCTCTGTCTCCAATTCTATTCTTGACTTCTGACGTAAAGATCTATATTTAGAGTTCATATGAATAAGTACACCCCTCATATAAGCCTTGCTTGCATCCCATACTATCTCCACCGGTGTACCTTTGTTTAGATTAACATCAAAAAATTCTTTAACATGTTTCTTAAGGTCCTTGATATTCTTTTCATATCTGAATAAATTTTCATTCATACGCCAAGATCTCCTTTCTCTTTTACCCCAATTTATCTCCATCCAGACCGGACTATGATCCGTCAGTGTTCTAGGAAAGATTTTTGTCTTAGTCACAATAGTAAGTAAATCCGTAGTAACCAACATAAAGTCAATTCTTGAAAAAGATTTATGTCTATCAGAAAAAAAAGTAAAATCAAGTTCCTTAGGATGATGAATTCTCCATACATCGTTCAAATCCATTTCTTCTTTCAACGCAAAAAATGTCGATGGTAGCGTATTCCCTTTCTTGGCTGTCGTCTTTTTATCGAACCTTGCATCAATCACCCCATTCCAGTCACCCATAATCATAAAAGACTTGTAATTCCACTGCAGAATCTTGTCATTCAACAGTTTATAAAAAGTTTCCTGCTGCTGGTTCGGGGCATAGATGCCAATCAAGAGTATCAAGACGTTCTGTATATTTAGTTCAACAGCCAAGTATCTCCCATCCTCATCCGCCTCTATCAGTTTAGCTGGTATTCTGTTAGAAATATAAAAGACAAGTCCATTCCTTTTCACAGAGCTAGAAGATATAAAATGTGATCCAAGTTTTGAGATTAAAAATTTTTGATCCTGGGATCTAATGTGAGTTTCTTGCAGACAAACCACATCATTTTTATATTGCTTCAAGTAGTGAAATATTTTTCTTCTTTTCTGTGGTGAGTTCAGACCGTTGACGTTCCATGATAAAAATCTAAGTGTCATTCTGAGAACGAGTGAAGCCCTTTAAGCATTTGACGAAGACTCTCTCCGACAGCAGACGTCTTCGGTCTGGCCCCTCCCATGGCTTCAGATTGTGCTTTTTTCCCTTTCGCACCATTCTCTTCCTGCTGTAACTTTGGCCCCTGATACTTCTCTAATCTTTGCTTTTTTGCAGCTCGGGTTATACGCTGGTCTTTTGGTTCTTGCATCAATAAATCCAAATCAGGCTCCACCTCTCTTGTAGCTCTAAGTTGCTTTGGCTTAGCTTCCAGAAGTTCTATTAACGAATCCTCTACAAAGCCTCCTACAGCACCTAGAGTTTCCTCTCTTACTGCTTCTTGAGACACCTGCCCTTCTTTTAACAAGACTATTTCTTGACTCCCCTCTTCCGGCCTCTTTTCAACTGAGATATCTTCAATTGGCAGAAGTGTAGATGAGAGAGGTGGTGTTGGAATTTTTTTAAGAACATTATTGTAAAATTGTTCCGCCTCTTCCACAGAATTAATACGATATCTCACATCCTCATGCCGCAAAATAATACCAACAGGGGCGTCCCATCTAAATGGAATCTGGCACTTTTTCAACTCATTCACAAGAAAACCAAAATTCTTCCGATCTCTTAACATTTTTGGTGGCAGCTCTTTATACACACCAATCTGATTGCCATCATGTTGAACGGTCATATGGAACGAGCTAAACAAAATATCATTCCTCAATCTTCTCTCAGTAAAATAGATCACAACATCTCTTGGCAAATTTCTCTGTTTCGCTATACGTGAATTCACTCTATACAGCTTGTCAATCCTGTTGGCAATCACGTCAGGTTCACATTTTAAAATCTTGGCCAAAACTTCCACACATGTTGCCCTTAGGTTTTCTCTATTATTCTCACGCAGACCCCGCAATCTTATAGCATATTCCATATTCCGATACTGTATCATTGTAATCTCATCCTCCAAACGTTGGTTCTGAGCCACCACCTTAGAAATCTGTTCCTTTGCTTCCTTCTTATTAACTGCCACTTCTGTATTTAAATCTTCTACTTTTTTTTCAACTGCCAGTAGGGCATCTGTGAGAGCTGTAGCTACTTTAGCAACACTCCGATGTAATCCCTCAGTTTTTTCTTCCACTAACTCCTTAACTTCTCCCACCATTTCCTTCATTTCTCTTTGATTTTTCCCCATCCTTTCATCCATTTTATTCATTTTTCCAGAGAGCTCTCCCAAGGATTTGTGCATATTTAGTATACATGCTTTCCAATCCTCTGATTCACTGCCCTGTGGTTGCTTTGAAGCTGAGACTGGCTTCTCCTTTGTCTGGTGTGTGGGGGAATCCCCCCCCCCGCCTTCTTTGAAGCCATGCCTGAACAATGTTTAAAACTTTAAAAAGCAGAAAAAAAACTTCCTCCTTTCCCTATCCTCAGTTTTACAGAAAAGGAGTCCAATACTTTGTATTTTAAGTTTAAAAAACACTTGTAAAACTTATAATTAAAGTCTTTAATCTGTATAGTTACAGGCAGGCAAGCTTTCACTTTCTTACTTCACTTTCTCTTTTCGTTAGCTCAGCTTTGATCCGCCATTTTAAGGCACTTTCCCACAGGGACAGCTTGTGTTTTGAAGTTTAAAAAAGTCCATTTAATTTGATTAGAAAATCTCAAGAAAGGTTTCAAATCTCACCAAATCCACTCAGCTTCATTGAGGATGTATTATTTTCATTGGGGTTGCTTTCTCCGCCTCGCTCTGTCCTGCAGAGATCCCACGCCGCTCGGAGGATCGGCAGCTTAAATAGGGAGCCCATACCCGAAGCGCTTGCCAAGGCAAAAGAGGACACCCTGGCAGCGCTTCTGGGGCTCTACCTGAAGCTGCCCACTCTAGCTCCCCCTTAATTTCCAAGGGGGAGCGTTCCGAGCCGCTTTTAGGTCTAAAAAGCGGCTCTACAGGCGGCGGGGGCGGCGGCCGTTTCAACGAGCCGCCGGCGACGGAGCGCGCCCAAACCGGAAGTCTCTCCTCAAGGTTCTTATTTGCTTGTGTCAGTTCCACCATTTTTTCCAGTTTTCTTCTGGTTTATCCTCTATTTTCTGGATCCTTTGTTCATTTTTTATCATCATTTGCTGGAAATTTTCTAGTCTCCCATCCATATTCTGGATCTGTTATTTTATTTCACCCAAGTCACCTTTCACCTCATTATGGTTCATCCTTATTTCTTCTTGGAACATCGCTTGTATTTCTTTTTTGGAAAGTATTCATTTTTTCTTGTTATAGCATTATATCTATTGATCTTTGGTTTGATGGGCTGGATGCTGGAGATGTCGGTGTAGAAGATGCTTTCTTTCCAATTTTGGTTGGGTTTGGTGTGCTTATCCCCCCCCCCCCTTTTTTCTATTTATAATCCATCTACAATAACAATCTGAACATAATTACTCCATCAATACCCTTTTACAATTAATTTTACAATGAATTCAACTGATGTCAATACCAATATTAAAATATTAAGTCTATTAGGGAGAAAGAAATTACTTTAAGATCACAGGTTTATGGTCCAATATTCCCTGTCAGCCTCTTGTCCAAATCTATCTATTGTTTCACTTTTCTTCTTTCACCTTCCAAAATGTCCATCAAACGATATCTGTAATCCAAGGAGGCCCACCAAATTCCACACTGTCTCAATAGACCAAATAAACCATGAAAGCCAAAGAAGCCTCTTCGTTCAAGCTCCAAACAGATTCAAAACAATTCCAAGAAGTCAACAATATTTACAATCCACAAAAGGTTCAAAATACTTAAAAAGGCTCAGTCTATCCCCAAACCACGAGTAAAATAACCTTGTGGCTGTTCTTCTTCTCTCCAATACACTTATCTGCTTCAAGAATATTCAAAAATATTTTCCACCTTTAGTCTCAAGTTTATTTTTCAGTGTAATAACTTTTTCCACCAGTAGATGTCGGCCCGGCTCTATCAGCTTCCAGCTAGTACAGCAAAAGCATAATTTCCATTGCCAGGTATTTCACTTTTTTCCATATATTCAAGTTTTGGAAAAAAGTATTTCCAGGACTTTAAATTGCTTTTCAGTTTATTTTAACTTCCAGTCTAGTCCTTTTATAATTTGCTTTGAAAATCTCCCATTAATGTTCTAATTCTTTTCTGGATTTTTCTTCTCTTTAAATAGCAGCTTGCCGCTTCCTTTAGAGGTGGGAGTAAACCTCCTTCTTCATCTTTAAAGAATCTTATTTCAAATAGTCTCTTGATTTGAGGATAAATCTCAAAAGTAGAAATTAGGAAAGCCCTCACCCAGTTCCAGTACGCTGCTCAGCAATCAGAAACAAATGCCCTTTCTTTGGATTGTTGCAACTTCATCCGGGCCATAATGGCTGTCTCTTCGCTCGCCGACCCGGGGGGTGTCCTTGACCACCGTCCTCCTGCAATCTACAAGGAATCCCTTCTATCTTCGTCACCCCTACAGGGTGACCTTGGCCCCTTAAGGCCTCCAAACGAGAAATCAGGTGGGTTTCGCGGACCTCCGTTCGCCACAGCTGTCTCCCCGCAACGCCAACCCAGAAGTCTCTGGACCTCTCACTTATCAATTGAGAGTGACCAAAGAGGAAGGAAGTGAACCAGGACAACTAAGTGCCTCCCACTCCCAATCCCTGAAGCTGCTCCAGAAGGAAAGCATGGTCTCCTACCTCTCCGACCGGTCACAATCCGTGTTGACAGGGGGGCAGTGGTCGACCCCGAGGCGCCTGATATGTGGGGTGCCACAAGGGTCGGTCCTCTCGCCCCTCCTGTTCAACATTTATGTAAAACTGCTGGGTGAGATCATCCGTGGTTTTGGGGTGGAGTTCCATCAGTACGCTGATGATACTCAGCTGTACATTTCCACCCCAGACCACCCCAACGATGCCGTGGAAGTGATGTCCCAGTGCCTTGAAGCCGTGCGGGTCTGGATGGGGAGAAACAGGCTTCGACTCAACCCCTCCAAGACCGAGTGGCTGTGGCTGCCGGCGTCCCAATATAGCCAGCTGACTCCATCGCTGGTTATTGGGGGCGAATCATTGGCCCCCACGGAAAGGATTCGCAATTTGGGCATCCTCCTGGATTCACGGCTGTCTTTAGAGGATCACACGACAGCCGTGGCCAGGGGGGCTTTCTATCAGGTTCGCCTGATTCGCCAGCTGCGGCCCTTTCTAGATCGGGACTCTCTACGCACAGTCACTCAGGCTCTTGTCACTTCCCGCCTGGACTACTGCAATGCTCTCTACATGGGGCTCCCCTTGGGGTGCACCCGGAGGCTCCAACTGGTGCAGAATGCGGCCGTGCGGGGGATTATGGGAGCGACGGGCCGCTCCCACGTGACACCTCTCCTGCGCGAGCTGCATTGGTTGCCGATGGACTTCCGGGTGCGTTTCAAGGTGTTGGTTATCACCTTTAAAGCGCTCCATGGCTTAGGGCCAGGGTACTTACGGGACCGCCTTCTGCCACCAATTGCCTCCCACCGGCTGGTTCGCTCCCACAGAGAGGGCCTCCTCAGAGTGCCGTCAGCCAGACAATGCCGGCTGGCGACCCCCAGGGGGAGAGCCTTCTCTGTGGCAGCACCTACCCTCTGGAATGATCTGCCTCCAGAGTTAAGAACAATTTCTGACCTCCTGACTTTCCGGCGGGCTTTAAAAACTCATCTCTTTCAGCTTGCCGGCTTAGCCTGATTCCTGTAAATATTTTATCACTTTTAGAGTTTTATTATCTTTTAATTGAACTAGTTTTAAATTACGGCTATTTATATTTGTTCTTTTATGGAATTTTTAACTTTTGTGTATTGTTTTTTAAATTGGCTGTGCACCGCCCTGAGTCCGTAAGGAGAAGGGCGGTATATAAATCTAATAAATAAATAAATAAATAAATAAATAAATTCTGTCAAAGGCTGCCGAGAAATCAAGTAGAGCGAGGATCGAAGCACTACCCCCATCCTGTCAGAATTCATCAAAAAGTGTGACAAATACAGTTTCCACCCCATATCCAGGCCTGAACCCTGGAAAGACTCCAGATAATCCATTTCATCCAGGAACCTCTAGAGCTGCCGTGCAAACACCTTCTCAAGAACCTTTTCCAGAAAGAGAAGATGGGAGACAGAATGAAAATTATCCAATGAGGTGGAGACTATTATTATTATTATTAATCATCATATTTCTATGCCGCCCACTCTCCGAGGACTCTGGGTGGCTTACAAAAATCGACAGTATACTAAATAGCATATTGGCCCCAACAATCTGGGTCCTCATTTTACCCACCTCGGAAGGATGGAAGGCTGAGTCAACCTTGAGCCGGTGAGTTTTGATCTGCTGAACTAGCAGTCAGCTGAAGTAGCTGCAGTACAGCACTCTAACCACTGCACCACCTTGGCTCTAGTGATGATGTCTTAAGAAGGTGGACCACAACCTCCTTAAAATGCTGGGTCACCACCCCCTCCCGCAGGGAAGCACTAATCACCACCAGAACCCACCCACATCACCTCCACAGGAAGCTTTCACAAGCCAGGAGGGGATGGATCTAAAACACAGGTGCTTACGTGCATACTCCCTAGGATTCTGTCTACTTCCTCAAGAACAACATGGTCAAACTGTTCCCAGAAAACAGGGCAAGAACCTGCCCCAGACACCTCCACCGGACCAGCAACCATGCTGGCATCTAACTTGGAATGAATCAGAGCAATTTTGCCTTTCAGAAAATCAACAAATTCTTCAGTGCGCCACTTCAGTGGACCTCTGTATCCTCCTTCCCCAGGAGGTGACAGCTCACCTTCAAGAGGGTTGCTGAGAGATTATCTGCAGTGAGGAGAAGTACTTACACCTGGCTGCCTGAATCGTCACAAGGTAGGCTTTAATAGCAGCTCTTAACCCATGTTCGATCGAGTTCGCTCTTTTTTTATTATTATTATTATTTTTTATTGTACAATTTTCTTGGTTATCTATAACATTTCTACAGTGGGGCAAAAAAGTATTTAGTCAGCCACCAATTGTGCAAGTTCTCCCACTTAAAAAGATGAGAGAGGCCTGTAATTGACATCATAGGTAGACCTCAACTATAAGAGACAAAATGAGAAAACAAATCCAGACAATCACATTGTCTGATTTGGAAAGAATTTATTTGCAAATTATGGTGGAAAATAAGTATTTGGTCAATATCAAAAGTTCATCTCAATACTTTGTTATATATCCTTTGTTGGCAATGACAGAGGTCAAACGTCTGTAAGTCTTCACAAGGTTGGCACACACTGTTGCTGGTATGTTGGCCCATTCCTCCATGCAGATCTCTAGAGCAGTGATGTTTTGGGGCTGTCGCTGGACAACATGGACTTTCAACTCCCTCCAAAGGTTTTCTATGGGGTTGAGATCTGGAGACTGGCTAGGCCACTCCAGGACCTTGAAATGCTTCTTACGAAGCCACTCCTTCGTTGCCCGGGCGGTGTGTTTGGGATCATTGTCATGCTGAAAGACCCAGCCACATTTCATCTTCAATGCCCTTGCTGATGGAAGGAGGTTTGCACTCAAAATCTCACGATACATGGCCCCATTCATTCTTTCCTGTACAAGGATCAGTCGTCCTGGTCCCTTTGCAGAGAAACAGCCCCAAAGCATGATGTTGCCACCCCCATGCTTCACAGTAGGTATGGTGTTCTTTGGATGCAACTGAGCATTCTCTCTTCTCCAAACATGACGAGTTGTGTTTCTACCAAACAGTTCTACTTTGGTTTCAACTGACCATTTGACATTCTCCCATTCTCCTCTCTCTTTTGGATCATCCAAATGCTCTCTAGCAAACTTCAGATGGGCCCGGACATGTACTGGCTTAAGCAGAGGGACACATCTGGCACTGCACGATCTGAGTCCCTGGCGGCGTAGTATGTAACTGATGGTAGCCTTTGTTACGTTGGTCCCAGCTCTCTGCAGGTCATTCACTAGGTCCCCCCGTGTGGTTCTGGGATTTTTGCTCACCGTTCTTGTGATCATTTTGACCCCACGGGATGAGATCTTGAGTGGAGCCCTAGATCAAGGGAGATTATCAGTGGTCTTGTATGTCTTCCATTTTCTAATTATTGCTCCCACAGTTGATTTCTTCACACCAAGCTGCTTGCCTATTGCAGATTCAGTCTTCCCAGCCTGGTGCAGGTCTACAATTTTGTTTCTGGTGTCCTTCGACAGCTCTTTGGTCTTCACCATAGTGGAGTTTGGAGTGTGACTGTTTGAGGTTGTGGACAGGTGTCTTTTATACTGATAACAAGTTCAAACAGGTGCCATTAATACAGGTAATGAGTGGAGGACAGAGGAGCCTCTTAAAGAAGTTGTTACAGGTCTGTGCGAGCCAGAAATCTTGCTTGTTTGTTTGTAGGTGACCAAATACTTATTTTCCACCATAATTTGCAAATAAATTCTTTCCAAATTAGACAATGTGATTGTCTGGATTTGTTTTCTCATTTTGTCTCTCATAGTTGAGGTCTACCTATGATGTCAATTACAGGCCTCTCTCATCTTTTTAAGTGGGAGAACTTGCACAATTGGTGGCTGACTAAATACTTTTTTGCCCCACTGTATATTCACAATAACAGTATACCGTCTGGGTACAATCTCTACATTCTCTGTTGAATACAGATAGTGAATCTTATACACACAACAATAGTTGTGACTATTATTCTCAATACGTATTCATCTTCATCTTCACTTATCCTTGTTGAGAATTTTGTGTTATTTGATTAGACCCTCCGTTCGATTTTATCTATAATCCATTAATAATAATATCAAACGTTATAAACATCAAGTAATCATCACATTTGTAACCATTAACCTCAAAATAATATTAATTATTCAATATTCATTATTCAGTTACACAAATTACTTCCATCTTTGTTTACATATCCAGATTTCTAACTTCTGCTATTTCCTACTCATTAATAGAATACTTCCCAGATTAAAAAAGTAATATTTTCTCCATTTCTACTTTCTATCTTTATACAAATTCTTAATGGTATAGCTCCTTTGTTAAACAGTATTCTGCATTTATCCCTCATCTCTTGCCCGTCTCCATATCTCAACTCTTGTTGACTTCTTGGCCCATCTCCCATACTCCTCTCCCATGGGATCTTGTATCTTCTTATCTTGTTCGTGTTTGATCTAAGTAATTCTTCTGTCTCTACCACTTCCTCATTCTTTTGAACCTTCAATGCGCCTTTCAATGATCTTTTCCTCACTTCTGGGATGTCTTTCTGTGTATACTTATTTATTTTATTCAATTTCTATACCGCCCTTCTCCCGAAGGACTCAGGGCGGTGCACAGCCACATTAAAATAACCTAGTGTACAAAATTTAAAAGACAATTAAAACAAATTAAATCCTTTGGCTCCCCAAATTAAGAACCCAAGAATTTAAAAACACCCAGTCCGGATTCTTATCAAGTTAGTCCAGCTTGTTGAAAAAGTAGGGTCTTAAGGGCACGGCGGAAGGTACGCAGGTCGGGGATCATGTGTATCCCCGGGGGCAGTTCATTCCAGAGGGTGGGTGCCCCCACAGAGAAAGCTCTCCCCCTGGGGGTCGCCAGTCAACATTGCTTGGCTGACTGCACCCTGAGGAGCCCCTCTCTGTGGGAGCATATTGGTCTGTGGGAGGCCGTCGGTGGCAGAAGGCGGTCTCGTAAATATCTGGGTCCTAAGCCATGGAGAGCTTTAAAGGTGGTGACCAGCACATTGAATCGCACCCGGAAGACCACTGGGAGCCAGTGCAGCTTGCGCAGGAGAGGTGTCAGGTGGGTGCGTCAAGTCGCTCCCATTATCACCTGTGCGGCCGCATTCTGGACCAGTTGAAGCCCCCGAGTGCTCTTCAAGGGGAGCCCCATGTAGAGAGTGTTACAGTAGTCCAGACGGGACGTGACGAGGGCGTGGGTGACTGTGCGCAAGGCGTCCCGGGCCAGGAACTTCTAACTTTTGATCTCTTAAAGTGTAAATCACCATTTCTATTTCAGCTTTGACTGTTTCTTCTTTTTTAATCTTTTTGTATCATTTGTTGTTTTCCCTCCCCTGTCTTTTCCTCACTTCTATTTTATTTTTTGTTTCCTGAATTTCAAGTTTGTTGTTCAATGTCTTTTGGTCATAATTTTCTGGTCTCACAACTACATCATGTATCAATTCTTTTATCTCTCTATGGTTCCTTATCATCATTTCCTGGGTACCTCGAAGCGTCAATAAAATACCTTTTAGTAGAACATTTATTTCCCCTTGCAGTCCCCTTGCAGTCCCATTTTGCCTTATTTTAATAAGTTTAGAATTTTACTCAATAATCTGTCCAAATTCCAATGTCCCAATTATGTCACACCAAGATAGCCAATATTAGAGCAGTTCACACAGTCACTCCATTAATTAGTCCCTTAACAGTCTCCACTTTGTTTCAAAACTCCAAGCTTCTTTCACACTCTCATGCTGTCCAGCATATTTATAATCCTCAAGGTTGTAAAGGTTGAATGTTTTCAGTCTGTCTTCAAGCATCAAGTATAATCACTTGCAGGTGTTTAGTGTATTCTAGCCAATCTACCCTAGCCATATCACCTTTCACTTCCTCCACTTTTTCCAGCTCTATATTGCCTTCCTCGGCCAGCAGGTGTCACTGTTACTTTTTTCCTTCTGCTTTTGCTGCAAATAAAATGTCTCCGAATAACATATATTTTCCAATTATTTCCCAAAGTTCTTCAAATCAGGGTGGTAGTAATAGTGTAATCCAGAATTTTGAAACAATTTGATTTTTGAAGAGCTAACCAATCCAGTCTGTCTTTTAATTTTAAAGTTATTTATCCCTACAATTTCTTTTCTTTTCCAAAACTGGCAGTAGCTCCAGGTCTTTAGTCACCACTATTTACCTCCGTTGAGTCCTACTTTCCAAAGGGGGTGCTTTAGGGAAAATTCTACGGCAAAAGTTAGAATTCTTACCCAGACTGAGCACACTGTTACAGGATCTTTCCTTTCTTCTGTTTCAGCTGTCTTCACGACTTTGGTTCAGCCATAATGGCCGTCTTCTCTTCTGCCGGTTCAAGGGGTTTTCTTCAGGTCAGTTGAGGAGACCGGGCTCTCCTCATGACCACCAAAGCATCCCCTCTACCTTCATCACCCCTACAGGGTGACTTTTGGCCCCGTAAAGCCCCCAGGATAGAAGAAATTGGAGGGACTTCGCAGAGCTGCTGCTCATCCACACTGCTTCGTTGCAAAGTCAGCTGCCTTCTTGATCGAGTTCACTCTTTGTCTTCCGCCAGCAGCACTCTAGACATCTCTTCATCCGTTTCATCCCTCTCAATTCCTCCGGATACCACGGGGGATAAAGAAGTCTACAGGTTAGATGTTGTATGGGCACAATCCTATCCAAAGATCCAGTGACCTTCCTATTTCCAAGTGGTGACTAGGAGTTCGGCAGGACTATGCAAATCTGCAATTATACCCCCAGTTCCTTCTGAAACCCATCCAGGTCCATTAAGTCTCCAGGGGTGGACCAACCTAATATGTCCTGCCCCCTTGCAGGAGTGGGGGCCACATCTGTAGAGAAACTCACTGCCACCAGACTATAATCTGACCATGACAGGGGGACCAAACACAGGTCCATTTCTGAGACAGCAACACCTCCCTCTGGACCCAGCCAGGATTTTTGATTTTGATTTTTTGATTTTATTGAATTTATATACCGCCCTACTCCCGAAGGACTCATGGTGGTGTACAGCCATATAATAAAACATACAAATACAACATTTAAAATTTAAAAAAGACTAAAACAAAATTAAATAATTTGGCTGACAAATTTAAAATCCCAATAATTTAAAACAAATTAAAATTCCCATTTAAAAGGAGGAAAAGACTTAGGTCAGGCCGGCTTGATGGAACAAATGAGACTTGAGCGTGCGACGGAAGGTGCGCAGGTCCGGGATCCTCCGTATCTCCAGGGGGAGCTTGTTCCAGATGGCAGGTGCTCCCACAGAGAAGGCTCTCCCCCTGGGGGCCACCAGCTGACATTGTTTGGCCGACGGCACCCGGAGGAGCCCCTCTCTATGGAAGCGTACTGGCTGGTGGGAGGCTATTGGTGGTAGTAGGAGGTCCCGTAAATAACCAGGTCCTAAGCCATGGAGCGCTTTAAAGGTGATAACCAAAACCTTGAAGCGCACTCAGAAGACCACCAGGAGCCAGTGCAGCTCGCGCAAGAGAGGTGTTACATGGGAGCGCCACGTCGCTCCCATAACCACCCGCGCGGCCGCACTCTGCGCCAGTTGGAGCCTCTGAGTGCTCCTCAAGGGGAGCCCCATGTAGAGAGTGTTACAATAGTCCAGACAGGAGGTGACGAGGGCATGAGTGACTGTGTGCAAAGAGTTCCAATCTAGAAAGGGACTCAACTGGCGAATCAGGCGAACCTGATGAAAAATCCTCCCGGTCACGGCCGTCAGGTGCTCATCTAAAGACAGCCGTGAATCCAGGAGGACGCCCAAGTTGCGAGCCCTTTCCGTGGGGGCCAATAACTCATCCCCAATAGTCAGCGATGGCACCAGCTGACTATATCGGGACGTCGGAAACCACAGCCACTCGGTCTTGGATGGGTTGAGCCTGAGCCTGTTCCTCCCCATCCAGATCCGTACGGCCTCCAGGCACCGGGACATCACTTCAAGGGCATCGTTGGGGTGGTCTGGGGTGGAGATGTACAGCTGGGTGTCATCAGCGTACTGGTGGTACTTCACCCCAAAACCACGGATGATCTCGCCCAGCGGTTTTACATAAATGTTGAACAGAAGGGGCGAGAGGACCGATCCTTGTGGCACCCCACATATAAGGGGCCTCGGGGTCAACCTCTGCCCCCCTGTCAACACAGACTGCGACCGGTCGGAGAGAAAGGAGGAGAACCACCGTAATACGGTGCCTCCCACCCCCAGCTCTACCAACCGGTGCAGCATGATACCATGATCGATGGTATCAAAAGCCGCTGAGAGATCTAACAGGACCAGGACAGAGGAGCACCCCCTGTCCCGAGCCCTCCAGAGATCATCAACCAACGCGACCAATGCCGTTTCCGTGCTGTACCCAGGCCTGAAGCCCAACTGGAACTGATCTAGATACGTTGTTTCCTCCAGGTACTGGGGGAGCTGTCGTGCGACCACACTCTCAACAACCTTTGCAACAAAGCGAAGGTTGGAGACTGGACGATAATTAGCCAATACTGCCGGGTCCAGGGAAGGCTTCTTGAGGAGAGGTCTCACCACCGCCTCTTTCAAGGCGGCGGGAAAGACACCCTCACCCAATGAAGCATTTATAATCCCCTGGAGCCAGCCTCGCGTCACTTCCCGGGAAGCCAGCACTAACCAGGAGGGGCATGGGTCCAACAAACATGTGGTCGCGTTCAGTCTACCCAGAGCCCTGTCCACGTCCTCAGGGGTCACAGGATCAAACTCAACCCAGATAACATTCTCAGGACCTGCCTCCGTCATCCCCGCTGGAACTACCCAGTTGGAAGACTCAGAGATACAAGCCAGATCAGCCTTTTCTGTAAGAATCAAGTCAGCAATAAGGCAAGCCTTATTATAAGATGATCTGCCATTTAAAAGCAGCAGCCTAAAATCTGGGCCACCACAAATCTGACGACCAGGTAAATGAGGTGCGTGCAAGGGTACGTACCAAGTGTGAGACCAGTACTAAATAGCAAGGTAGCATTCCCAAGTGCCCCCCTCCTTGCCTCCTGCTGTATTTCCTTATTACCCAACACCAATGAAACATAACGCGCTACCCTGCCAGCCATTCCATCCCCCATCTTCAACACTCTTATTGATCTAAAAGGGGGACCTCCTCCAACTAGCAAACAATCAGGAGTTAGGTGAGCCCAACAGCCACTATAGCACTTGCTTTCAGTGTCTTCAAGCCACCACCTTTCCTCACTGCAACAGAGTTATCACATTCACCACCCCCTTATCCCCCAACACATTCACTCTACATCCACTCAACTCACAAACAGTGCCCTACCCAGTTGCTCTCACCTACCAAGCAGAGAGCCACTCCTCCCCCCCAGCTCTTTCCCAGGGCAGAGGGACAAAAACACTCACCTGACTCTCACCCAACTCCCCCACTAGAACACCAGGGTCTCTGGAACAACCTCCCAAGGCCAGATTGTAAAGCACTCCAAGGATTTTAAAGGAAAGCCAGAAGAACAGCCCAAAGGCAAGATATGCTGCACCAAGTGCTATTGCAGCTCTGCAGTCCTACGATGTCTCTTGAAATCCAGAGCACACAAGCACCAGTAAAAGTTCAAAACTCCAGGAGGCAGAGCTGATGTCACGGCAAAACGGTGTGGATTCACGGGGCTCCATGAAATCCTGCCAAATTCTGCTCAACAGGAGGTCCTTCGGGACCAAAGTCACCCTGTAGGGATGACAAAGACAGAGGGGACACTCCGTCGATCACAAGGAGACCACAATCTCATTTGATCTGGAGAGACTTCTCAAACCAGCAAAGGTGGGGAGGGGACGGGACGGCCATTACGTGCCGGACCAAGGCTGTGACAGCCCGACTGAAGAAGCAACGAAGAAATGATTTGACAACAGTGTGGCTGATCTGGCTGAGATCTTTCCAACTTCTGTTGAGGAATTTGCCCCTGTATTCTTCTATTGAAAGTGGGACTCAAAGAGGAGGTGGTGTTTTCTTCCACTCCTCAAAATCAGCGGCGATTGAGACCTTGAGCTGCTGACAGATCCAGAAAAGTGAGAAGAGAATTTTTTGAGAGAAATAAAGTTTAAAGCTAGGAAAACTGGACTGGCTGCTTTAGCAACTCCAATTAATTGCAAGTTGACATTCTAATTGAGATAAAAAATACTAGAATATATTTAAAATGAAACTCTGACTTTTGGAACTTTTTTTTTTTAAAAAAGAGGATTTGGACATTTTAGAGACTCAGAAGCAAAAGAAGAGAAACAGAGTAAGGGAGACACCTACTGGTGGGGAAGGACGCCAGGAAAGTGAAAGGACTTTGACTGTCTATTGCTGATAAGATTGTGTTTGTAACAAGTAACACCTGCAAATTGTTTATACTGGACAGTTGGAAGCAGACAGCGAAAACATTGAAACTCTTTGAACATTGTAACTCTCTGAACATTTGTGTATTATAAATATACTGAGCAGTCTGAAGTTGGGAAACAGCATGGATTTATCCTGAGACTAAGTGGAAGGTTTTTTGATCTGCAAGACACTGTGGTTTATAAAACATTGGCGATTTGGTGGGCCCTTGTGGATTACAAACATTATTTGCTAAAAGAAGAATAACAGCTGTTCTTAAAGAAGCTTCCTGGACTAACTTATAGACCGACTGTTGGATATTCATCCCACGGTTGGGTAGTTAATATATTGAAAAATTATGTTTATGGCTTTAAATGATATAAGAAGACTGATTGGCTGTACTATTAGCAGGCAGCCATAAAAGTAGACAGGAAGCCCGGGAGCTCCTGCCCCTGTTTTTAATGATTGGTTTCCTGAAGAGGGACTGTGTGACTGAAGAGAACTGTAAGCAAACTATGTTTTGTGTTGGAAAGTAATTATTCAAAGACGTGTTATCATTGTTTTTGAGAAACCAAGTTTTGTTTTTTCCACTAAGATTAAAGACTGTTTTTCATTTTTCACCGTTTAGAGTCTGTGAGTATCTGTGTGTTTACCCAGCCACGTATCTCTTTGCTGTCCAATCTGTTGCCTACTGTGCAGAGGGAAGTTATACCCACAACACTGACTTTGTGGATTACAATAGTAAAGAACTGTGAAGCTGGCTGGTGTCTTGGGGGGGGGGGGGGAGAAAGGACCCTTTGGTGAATTTATCTTGGTAATATTCTAAAAGTGGGAAGAGGAGTTGGCTGGGGATTTTGGATTATTTTGGTATTATTGTGAATCATTGCTGTTTATTCTTTTTAAACTTACTAATACAGTTTAAAATGACAAGTACTTCAAATTTAACTAAAATAGGGGGAAAACACATCTGCACCATCACCAGCAGCATCCAGTCCATCAAGCCAAAGATGAATAGTCTGATACTGCAAGAAAAAATGGATACAATCCAAACAGAAATGAAGATGTTTCAATCGCTACAAGAGGCTTTGACAAAAAAACATAACGAAATGAAGAACGAGATGGGAGAGATGGAAGGAGAAAATACAAAACATGGATGAAAAAATAGGGAACTTTCAGCAAATGATTGCTAAAAATGAAGAAAAGATCAAGACAATAGAAGAGAAATCAGAACAAGCAGATAAAAAAGTGGATAAGAGGAACCAAAGATTGACACAGGCAAACAAGGAGTTAGAGGGAACAGTAATTACCCTGGAGATGGAGAAGGCTGAATAGCATTTAGAATATATACGAGCTATGCGAGAAGGAATAAACTCCCAAGAGAAGTACACGTGAGGTTTGTTAAAGACAATAAGAGCTGAAATACTTTAAAAAATAAGAGAGGAACCATTGAAAGAAATTATGGTCCTGAAACAAATACCGAGAAGAGTAAGAGACCTACGGAAGCAGTATCGATTTCTGACAGGACAGTTGATTAAATATAGAGTAAACTTCAGATGGCTGACACCTGAGGGAATACTAGTCACTTGGAACAATAAAAGATACAGATTAGACTCTTTAGATAAAGCATACGATTTTTACGATCACCACTTCAGTCCATATGAGGAACAAGAGAAAAGAGGAAACAGAAACTAAAGGACAAGAGGAATTAACAGGAGGGGGAAACACACAGCAAGAAGAAAGTGAAACTGAAAAAAAAGAACGAGCAGAACAAGAAGGAGCAAGAGCAAAGGAACAGAGAGAAATAAGATCAAGTAGAACAAGACCCATTTATAAGTGAAATAATGTAAGAAGAACTAAAGTTACTCAAACTAAAGATGCTGTCAATTAACATAAATGGATTGAATTTGCCTATGAAAAGGAAAATAACTTTTACCAAATTACAAAAACTAAGATTTGTCTACAAGAGGTTCACATTAAAAAACAACACAACAAATTACTGGAACACCCCAAAATTGAGAAACGTTATTTTTCACTAGCAGAACGAAAGAAAAGGGGTGGTTTTATAATATTAAAGAGTCAATAAACGCCAGACAAATTTATACAGATGGAGATGGGAGAATTTTGATGGTGGAGGTAACAATAAACCACATACACTTTTGATAGCAATGTATGCACCAAATAATAAACAAGAAGAATTTTATGAAAATAGAAAATTATAGAAATGGACTATGAAAATATTTGCGTGGTAGGGGACTTCAATGCAATTGTAGATGCAATTTTAACTATAGAAGTAGTAAAGTAGGCAAAAAGGCAAGGAAAACTCTTCCAAAAACTTTCTTTAAAATGGCGGAAGAAGTATGTATTCAAGATATATGGAGAGAAACAAACCCTAAGAAAAATCAATATACGTTTTATTCAAATAGACACCAATCTTGGTCAAGAATAGATATGATATGGATGTCACTGGAGTTAAGAGCAAACATGCAAGAGATAGAAATAGAATCAAACATATGGGCAGACCATAATCCAGTAAAAGTTAAGTGGAAAGGACAAAAGAAAAAACTGAGATGGATGTTGAATCAATCCATATTAAAGGACAAAGAATTTACACAAACAACGGCAAAAGAAATGGATCTTGCCTTCCTCTCAACATAGTACTCCACTTCCACAAACCAATCTCAGCATCAAAAAGCCTGGACTTTGTTTTTCTTTGAAGACATTTTGCTTCTCATCCAAGAAGCTTCTTCAGCTCTGACTGGATGGTGGGGAATGGAAAGGTTTATATTCCTAGCAGACAGCTGGTCATTTGCATTGTTTTAGAGCAGTGGTGTCAAACTGGCGGCCCGTGGGCCTGATGCATCATGTGCAGGCCACGCCCACCCCAGCTCCGTGAAGGGAAAAACATCGCAATACATCACATGACAGCAACGTGATGCCATGAGTTTGACACCCGTGTTTTTGAGAGTTGTTGAGGCCACCTGGAGATTTGTCTGTGTCATCAGGGTCACTTTAGTGCAAATGGGTGTGGAGCCTTCTTGGGACTGTTGAAAGGGCTGTGTTGTAGACTGGAGACAGATGTTGTATCCCACCCTGTTGAGAGAGGGCTGTTCAATTTTGACATAGATGGCCTCTTTGACCCCTTTCAAACCAGCGGTCCTCTGTCCAAAATGTGGACTTTGCTGTCTTCAAAAGAGTAGCCTTTGTCTTTTAAATGCAGATGGACTGCTGAATCTTGTTCTGATGGGTTTGTTCTCCTATACTGTGTCTAGGGCCGAGATGTGTTTTAGTTTATACCAAATGTAGTTACAAACAACCTGCTTGGATGACTGAGTCAACCTTCGTGACATTTGCCCTCCCTGGGCATTTAAAGTGGGTCAAAATGGGCTGTTCTATCACCACTACAAATGTTAGTATCAAATTCATGGAGGAAATGCTGCAGCTGTAGTGGTTGGAGGACATTCTGAAGTGTTAAAAGAGTGCTTGCAGGATTGCTGTGACTATGTGATTAGCTACAAACTGTAAGGATTCAAACAGGCCTATCTCTGCCTTGCAATTAGCTACAAGCCTTCCCGCCCTAGTTAATTGCTTATTCACTCACCATATAAGTGGGAGCTTGCTGCTTGCCAAACAGAGCCAAATGCAGGGGTAGACGCAGACAGAGCTGAAACAAAGTCACTAATGCCTGAGCTAAGAGCTGAAGCTCAGAGCTAGAAAGCCAGAAAGAAGAAAGCTTGCCTTTGCTGAGCTGAGCATGCAAGCTAGCATATGCCTGCAAGCTAGCATCTGTTGATGTCTGAGCTGTTGCTGCTGAAGCCACGACCAAGAGGGAGAGCTGGAGAGTTTCCCTGTCAGAAGCTTCAAGCCAGGATTGAATCAACTCTACAGGTGTTTTGACTCAGGACCTTTCTCATCCTTTCTGCTGAGAAGCCTATGCTGCTGCTTTCCATTACCTCAATGATGTATCGATTCTGAAACTACTCAGTGTTGTATTAGTTTCTTTCTTCCCCTTTGGAAAGGGTTAAGAGGACTGGTTTTGGTATTGTGGAGAAGTATTTAAGGAGACGGCCTGGCTTCTGTCAATGAAGATAAGTTTTGTTATTTATGTGTTTTTAAAGACATAGTCCTTTTAATGTTTTTTAGTAAAGTATATTTTTCTACAAGACTCCTCTGTCAGTTTTATTTCAACCCCAATGCGTTTGCATGTGAACAGGTTCACGGTTCATTGGGACAAACCTCACCCCCTCAAAACATGAAGGAACAGAATCAGCGCACAGGGAAGAGTGCAATATTTTTCTTACACAATTCCTTGCACCAGATGTTCTCTTATCACCCTCCTCTGCTTTTTTCCTTTCTATTATCCTAAACTGACTACTGTTTGAGATTTCAGTGTGCTCGTGTTTGAACAAGGCATTACTCTCAATTCAGTGTCAATTAAACAAGACTGAAAAAGTGAGATAATCATAATTAATGACTGATTAATATAACTATTAGCTGAAATAAACATTCTGATAGTCAAATGGGCATAAACTAAACACCTGTATCCATTCACAGTCTTAAGTATTTAATTCAAGGAAAAAAGGGTAGAGAAAATACCCAGTTTTTATGAGAAATCAAAGGAGATGACTTTATTATTGAGAAGACTGGATTGCAGCTGGGTGAATGTTATCATATAGTAGAAGACAAGACACAGAAAGCCAGTCAGCATGTACATGGTCCTCATAATCCCCTAGACTGTGTGCAGAAAAAATGTTCAGTTTTTTTCTGGAAGAAAAATTTGGGAGAAAAATCCCGCTTTCCCTGCTTTTGAAGTGCAGTCCTCAACATGTTAAACACATCTGATGCAGTCCAAATAGCATACTCCTTCTCTTTGTTCAGGGAATATATAACCTGCATCATCACTTCCTCACTTAGACTTATATACTGCTTCACAGTGCTTTACAGCCCTTTCTAAGCAGTTTACAGAGTCAGCATATTGCCCCCAACAATCTGGGTCGTCATTCTACCAACTTTGGAAGGCTGAGTCAACCTTGAGCTGGTGAGATTCGAACTGGCAAACTGCTGGCAGTTGGCAGTCAGTAGAATTAGCCTGCAATACTGCATTCTAACCACTGCACCACCACGGTTCTTTTTTTTTTTTATTGAAAAAGTTTTACATTCAAAAAGTTTTTCCATTTTCACCCCCCCTCCCCAGTCCCCCTCCCCAACCCCTCCCATCCTCCCTCAACCCCAACCCCTTCCCTCCCTATCCCCCCCCCTGACTTCTGCTACAAGTTAAAAAAAAACAAAACTTAGAACAAGGGAAAAAAGAAAAAGATTATTAAGTATTCAAATTCTCAAACAAATTTCAAAAGAGGAAGAGAAAGAGAAAGAAGGAAAGAGGGAAAAAAAGTAAACAAAAAACAAAAAACAAACAAAGAACCAAACATTAATATATTTAAACAATATTAAAAAAAAACCATTGATAATCATTATAATTAAAAACACTATTATAATTCTATCCTAACTACACCCCTTAACTAAAGAAAACCCCCCAAAAACATAGAACATAAGAAATATATATGCATATATAGTTATAATCATACAGATATATCATAAAGAGAATTATCTTATTTAGTTCATTTCTCAGTCTCTATAATCCAAATTTCAATCTTCTCTTCAACTTGATTGATGTCAAACATATTTCCTCACATAGATCCTACTTCAATAATCTTCATCTTGCCGCTGCCCCCATCAGCAAAGTAAAACGTTTCTCCACACAACCCCCCGAGTGACTTTATATAAATAAAATCCAACCACGAAGATATTCGCCCCTCTAGGAAGATTCATTCAAGCTAACTTATACTATACCTAAAAATAGGCTTTTGCAGCCTTAACATTCGAACCTTGAGAGAGAAAGAGAAAACCAACTAAGAGCTGCATTCCCAGATGTTCCTTTAAAATTATTTCAAATCCTGCCACCCTTTGCAATTCAATCCTTCGGGTTATAAAATATTTTCAATTTCATAGTCTTCTCCTAGATGATAAATTCCACAAAAAATGTATAATTGGGTAACCAATGATCGCTGCTAATTTTGCAGCAATCTATCAAAACTCAGGATATCATGTCCAATCCAGGATAAACTTCATAATAAAAATTTTTATAATCCATTTTAATATATGAATTTAAAGTTAGTCCAACTCAGAATGAACTTTTAACAAATTGTTGTACTTCTTAAAAGAATTTTTATAATCCACTTTTTCCAGATCTTTCAATACTTTCTGATTCAGTATCAAACAATTCACGATGCTCTTTAAATTTATCACCTGTGGTTTCCAGTCGGATTTCTTCGTTGACCTCTGGTTCCTGTCGATTAGCATCACCCCCCATGTCTTGAGGAGTATTAGACCTCTGTTGCTGGTCATCTCGAAGTAAAACTTTGTTTTTTAAATCTTCCTCCAGCAATTCAAGGTCCTGTAATCCCCCAAGGACACTGAGGTGTTCAGTTTTCTCGTCAGAAAAATCCATAATAGAATCCTCTGGACAACCACCAAATTCTCCATTTATTTTTGACACACTTTGATTTTCTTCTTTCTGTTCACATTTTGTAAACTCTGTTTTTGACTTTTTATCCTTAAGATATTTCGGTGCTCCCTTAAAAATATTTTGATAAAAATATTCTGCTTTTTCAATAGTATTCAGACAATGTCTCACACCTTGATAACTAAAAATTATACCAACTGGAAAATCCCATCTAAATGGGATATTACTTCTCTTCAGTTCCTTGACCAAAAAATCAAAATCTTTCCTGTCCTTTAACACCTTCGATGGTAGCTCTTTGTAAATCCTGATTTGTGTACCTGCTACCTGCACTCTATCAAAATAAGACTTTTGTAAGATATCATCTCTCAGTCTTTTATCAGTAAACAACAACATCTCTAGGCAGATTCCTTTGTTTAGCAAAACGTGAATTAACTCTGTAAACTTTCGCTATAGAACCCAAAATTAATTCATCTTGTAGCTTTAATAATTCTGCAAAGGTCTTTGCACAAGTTGTTCTTAAGTTTTCTCTGTTGTTTTCTTTTATCCCTCTTAGTCTGATTGCAGATTCCTTAGCCTTAATTTGAAGCATAATAAGATCATTCTGAATATTATGGTTTTGGGCCTCTGCTTCCAGGAGTTTCGTTTGTAACTCTTGTATCTGAGATTCAAATTTATTACTCATCTCAATCACTTTCTTCCCCATTGCAGCCACCGCAGTTGAAAAATCTGAAGCTACTTGAGCAATAATTTGGTGTAATTGGTCATATTTCCCAAAAACCAGTTCCTCAATATCCTTCTGTGAACCTTTTATCTCATCTACCACACACTCTAAGGACCTTGTAATTAGCTCTTTTAACTCTTGTTCTGTAAGTCTCTGCAAATGAGACATTTCAACTTTATTCATCTGATTCAAGGGGGAGCCCCCCCTTCCTTTAGGTTTAGGCATCTTTACTTTTAAAAAAGACCAATAAAAAAAATCCTTCTTACTTCAATAGAGAAAAGAATAGAAGAAAAAAAAAGCAGGAGAAATCTATTTAAATCAGCCTCTGTTCCTTTAAGTTCTTTGTCTGTGAATATTCCTTTCAAAGTCTTTCAGGACTAAACTCTGCACTCCATTTCCGCTATCACTTTCCTTTCAAGCAGAGCCAGTCGCCATCTTAAAAACTTTCACTTTTCTTCCTCTCCTTCCCCCTTCCCCCCCCTCCTCTTCCAAAGAAATCCGTTGAAAAAAATCCATACTTGCTTAAATTTTTCTTCTCTCTTTTCCAGCTTGCTCCAATTATCATTTCAAGTGTGGTGTTGCTCCCAGCGTCTGGCTCCGCTAATTAGGTAATTAGCAGAGGTTCCTCTCGGCGCGGAGCATACCCTGGGGGTATGGAGGGAGCCATCCCTCTGAGCCCTCCCCAGGACAAAAAAAAAATCCTGGGGGGCTCAAGGAGGCTCAACCTCACCCCCAGAAGCTCTCCCTGCTCCTCCCGTCAAGGAGCAGGTTTTTTCGAGCCGCCTGCCAGCTGTAAGGCGGCTCTAATGCGCCGAGAGACCGGCGGGCATGGAAAGCCCGCCGCCAACGGGGAAGGCACCACCGGAAGTTCTTATTTCTCTTCCCTTTTCTTTTCCCTTTTTAATAGCAGCCATCAAAATGAAGCACAGTAATGGGCAGCATATTTTGTGGGGCATCTCACAAAAATGGCTGTCCTTCCACAAAATGGCTGCCATGAGGGACAAAACAGTAGAAAACAGTTGAATGAGTATACAGGTGAAACTCAAAAAATTTGAATATTGTGCAAAAGTTCATTTATTTCAGTAATGCAACTTAAAAGGTGAAACTAATATATGAGATAAACTCATTACATGCAAGGCGAGATAGTTCAAGCCTTGATTTGTCATAATTTTGATGTTATGGCTTACAGCTCATGAAAACCCCAAATTCACAATCTCAGAAAATTAGAATATTGTGAAAAGGTTCAATATTCTAGGCTCAAAGTGTCCCACTCTAATCAGCTAATTAAGCCATAACACCTGTAAAGGGTTCCTGAGCCTTTAAATGGTCTCTCAGTCTGGTTCAGTAGGAATCACAATCATGGGAAAGACTGCTGACCTGACAGTTGTGCAGAAAACCATCACTGACACCCTCCATAAGGAGGGAAAGCCTCAAAAGGTAATTGCAAAAGAAGTTGGATGTTCCCAAAGTGCCTTATCAAAGCACATTAATAGAAAGGTATGTGGAAGGGAAAAATGTGGAAGAAAAAGGTGCACAAGCAGCAGGGATGACCGCAGCCTGGAGAGGATTGTCAGGAAAAGGCCATTCAAAAGTGTTGGGGACTTTCACAAGGAGTGGACTGAAGCTGGAGTCAGTGCATCAAGAGCCACCACACACAGACGGATCCTGGACATGGGCTTCAAATGTCGTATTCCTCGTCAAGCCGCTCCTGAACAACAAACAACGTCAGAAGCGTCTTACCTGGGCTAAAGACAAAAAGAACTGGTCTGTTGCTCAGTGGTCCAAAGTCCTCTTTTCTGATGAGAGCAACTTTTGCCTCTCATTTGGAAACCAAGGACCCAGAGTCTGGAGAGGCACACACTGCAAGATACTTGAAGTCCAGTGTGAAGTTTCCACAGTCTGTGTTGATTTGGGGAGCCATGTCATCTGCTGGTGTTGGTCCACTGTGCTTCATTAAATCCAGGGTCAACGCAGCCGTCTACCAGGAGATTTTGGAGCACTTCATGCTTCCTTCCGCAGACGAGCTTTATGGGGATGCTGACTTCATTTTCCAGCAGGACTTGGCACCTGCCCACACTGCCAAAAGTACCAAAACCTGGTTCAATGACCATGGGATTACTGTGCTTGATTGGCCAGCAAACTCGCCTGACCTGAACCCCATAGAAAATCTATGGGGCATTGCCAAGAGGAAGATGAGAGACATGAGACCGAACAATGCAGAAGAGCTGAAGGCCACTATTGAAGCATCCTGGTCTTCCATAACACCTCAGCGGTGCCACAGGCTGATAGCATCCATGCCACGCCGCATTGAGGCAGTAATTGATGCAAAAGGGGCCCAAACCATGTACTGAGTACATATGCATGCTTATCCTTTTCAGAGGTCCGATATTGTTCTATGTACAATCCTTGTTTTATTGATTTCATGTAATATTCTAATTTTCTGGGATTGTGAATTTGGGGTTTTCATGAGCTGTAAGTCATAATCATCAAAATTATGACAAATCAAGGCTTGAACTATCTCTCTTTGCATGTAATGAGTCTATCTCATATATTAGTTTCACCTTTTAAGTTGCATTACTGAAATAAATTAACTTTTTGCACGATATTCTAATTTTTTGAGTTTCACCTGTAATTAAGTCAGGTTGATTTTTAGCTTCACCTCCCTGCCATATATTTTTTATCTGTCTTTTTTGTGGTCTCACTTCCAAAGTAGCAGCCTGGGACTGTCCTTTATTATTATCATCATGAGGATGGCACTTTGCACTACAACATGTCTGTCTCCCTTTTGCTATTTTTAATTAAAAGAAAATCAAGTATGGCACAGGACTGACAGGCAGCCAAAGGCATGCCTGTTAACATCACATTTGCCTAGGAATTGGTGAGTCACTAGCCCAACTAATTGGTGAAGTTTTACACATTATTTGTATTACATGTAGCAGAATGCAATTTATCTGCACCCTGTAGAGACAGATATTTGCATTTTGAACACTGGCGTAGATTTCCAAAAGTTTGAACAGGACTATCACATTGCATTTCTGAATGTGGGCAAATATATTTCCCTATCAACAGTGGGATAGTCAACTCCAGTTGAATCAGAAATCAGGAAATGGGTTTACTATTTTTCTCCAGAAAACATTTTTAATTCTTGCTCCTCCAGCTGTGCTTACCTGATCACATTTTTTGTGGTAGGCATCCTTTTCTTTTTGGGAAAGAAGTTTCCACTGTTGACTGCAGAGCACCATCCGTTCTGTGCTTGGGACATCTTTCATGTTTGCCATCAGCTCAGCACAGTAAAGTGAGTAACTATTCCTAAAATAATAAGTTTATGTAGTACTGTTCCTTTGAGTTAGTACTGGGTACACTCTCTACCCGTGATGGCGAACCTATGGTACGGGTGCCACAGGTGGCACGCAGCACCCACTCTGATGGCACATGAGCCATCGCCCCATTTCAGCTCTGCTGTGCATTGCGCATGCCTACTGCTGGCCAGCTGGTCTTCGGGTCTCTGCCACACATGCGTGGGGCGCGTAGGGGGGCGTGCACATGTGTGGGGGTGGGGCTCGTGCAGGGGGGGCACATGCACAGGGCCGCACGCGCATTGGGCACTCGGTCTGGAAAAGGTTACCTACCAATGCTGTATACTAAGCAACAGCGTTCAAATGCCTGTGATAATATTTCCATGTCTCCCATGATAACCCTTGGAGATAAATTCCCATTTCATCTACAAATGTTCACTTCAGGTGGGGATTCTCATTGATAATTTAAAATAGATGTGCACTACTTGAGACCTTAGTCACAGACAGCTCCCACAAAAGTCCTGAGTGCCCCCCCCCCCCAAAAAAAAAGATAACAGCAAATTAATCAAACAGGAGAACTGTTAAAAATTTGGGAAACAGTACTGGCTGGGGAATTCTGGGAGTTGAAGTCTTCAACATCTTCAAGTGGTTGAGGTTGAGAAACACTGAACTAGACACTAAAAATGAATGTGAGCACATGTGCCTCAAATCTGAAAAGGAACAGATAGTTTCTGTCACTGGCAAATGCATTACCGTATTTTCCGGCGTATAAGACGACTGGGCGTATAAGACGACCCCCAAATTTTCCTGTAAAAATATAGGGTTTGGGCTATACTTGCTGTATAAGACGCCCCCTCTTCCAACGCACACCAAATAAAAATTAAAAAACATCAACTGGCTCACCCACAATGTAAAAGCAGCTGTGCTAGACCCAAAATGGCCCCTGCAATAAGCAGGAACCTCACACAGCCACAAAAAGCCCAAAAAAACAACTTTTACATTGTGGGTTTACACACACAAAATTCCACATACAGCTTTGTGAGATTTTGTGTGTTTCTGTAGTTAGAGTGAACCACTACAGAAACACATTAAATCTCAGAAAGTTGCACACATTTTATTTTTATTTATTTTTATTTTTATTTTTATGAAAGCTAAATTTAAAACTTCCTAGCCTAAAACTTAGACCTAGCCTTTAAATGGCTAGGTCTAAAAAAGAACAACTAAAACCCCCCAATTAACTATTTTTTTAAAGCTCCCAAAGGGGGAAAAAAACTTACCCAATAAAACAGGGGTCTCCAATCTTGGCAACTTTAAGACTTGTAGACTTCAACTCCCAGAATTCCTCAGCCAGCTTTGCTTTACTGGCTGAGTAATTCTGGGAGTTGAAGTCCACAAGTTGCTTGCATCAGCAAGCAACTAAATCTCCCTGCCTGCAATCAAGCAGGCAGGGAGATTTAGTTGCTTGCTGATGCAATGGATTGCAGGCAAGGCAAGGCAAGCGTTGCTGTTAGCAGCTAAGGTAAGCAAGCTGGAGGTGGGGGGGGGATTTTTGCTACGGAGCAATTAGCAGGCAAAAATCAGCAGCTGGGATGGCCAGCATTGTGTAAAAGAAAAGTTTTTCCCTTTTACACAGCGCTTGGCCATCCAAGCTCTGGCGATCCCAGCTAGTTGCCTGCTAATCTCAGCTGGGATGGCCAGCGTTGTGTAAAAGGAAAGTTTTTCCCTTTTACAGGGGGCTTGCGTGTAACTCAGCTGATTAGCGGCAACTCAGCAGGCAATTGAGCTTGGCTCCTTAGAGCCATTTAAGGCTCGTCAAAGCCTTTCGGGCTGGTCTGCCTGGTTACAGGAGACCGACACCCGGCGTATAAGACGACCCCCGACTTTTGAGAAGATTTTTGTGTGTTAGAAAGTCGTCTTAAACGCCGGAAAATACGGTAATTGCAACTAGTGCAGAAAAAGGAGGAGGAGTGGAGTGAGGAACATTCATCCATAATTCTGCTTGCCTGCTATCTGAATAGCCTTTCAGAAGCCAGCTGGAATGATTTGAAATTTTTAACCTCAAAAGTTTGGAGAAAAGCCTGACAGGAACAGGAGCATCTGTTGCTGTACCTACATCCTATTGTATGGAATGGGACAATTAACTGCAGGCACATGGCTATGCCCACTTCACTGTAGCCAAACCATTGCGGGCATTTATCATTGGCTGGCCCTCCACTGGCAGTCTTCCCCCACCAGTGGTTGCCCACCACTAGTCCCCTCGTATCAGGCAATTCGCAGAGGAACATCACAGCAAAACAATAGTTATAGTTAGCAGGATTCATTTGGATTCATTCACATTTGGATTCATTCACATTTGGATACTAATTTATATCAGGAGACTGCAGCAATATGAGTGACTAGGGCCGTGATGGCAAACCTGTGGCACGCAGAGCTCTCTCTGTGGGCACGTGTGCCATCACCAGCTGCTCTTCTGGTTTCTGGCGTGCGCATGCACATCGGCCAGCTGGTCTTCATGCGTGCCAGAGCACCGGAAACCCGAAGACCAGCTAGCTGGTGTGCATGCACGCACCGGCCAGTTGGTCTTCGGGTTTCCTGTGCTCCGGTGCGCGCACGTGCATTCCAGTTTGGGCACTCAGTGCCAAAAAGGTTCCACATCACTGGACTAGGGAAATACCCTCCACACAAGCTTGGAAGCATGGCTGTTCATTAGACACTACAACATAAATGATGGGTTAGAAGAAAATTTGTGCTTTTATTCCACCAGAAATAAAGAAAATTTATGCAAGAGCTTTCCTAAGCTGCACAGACAAATGGGGCTTTATCCAAAGTATGGTTCAGTATATGAAATGATCAAATAGAACAGTACTTTTCATTCAAACAAGGAAAACAGATTAAAACATACTATGCAGAATTCAATTTTCCTAACTCATTTACATAGTGGGAGCCATTCTTGGGGCATGGAGAAAGTAACTACATGGTTACAAAAATAAAGCAGAGGAGGAAGACTGTCAAGGTCTTGAAAGTTCTTTCAATGTGGATAAACTTTCCCATTGTTGGGAAGGGGGAATAAAACTTAGTTTTGCTGCTGGCTAGGGAGTGTTTTCTCTTGCTGCTGCACCATTCCTCGCTTGCGAAAGAAGTCACCCCAGATTTCTCCCCCCACCCCAAAAGGTTTGACTCTGGTGCTTGCCAAGGCAGGTAGTTAAAGAAGTGCATGTGTCATTACCACCCCTCCTGCCGCTCCTTTCCCTCTGGCCAGAGCTCGTTGCATCCTGCCTGGCCCCGCTCGGTAAATCACAGAGATGATTAGTGAAAATGGAAGATACAGATGGTAAATTTTAATTCCAAGTCAAGGGCTTCAGTTTCCTATGCAGTTTACTAGAAAAGTAATAATGTTATCAAATATCCCAGAACCTGTTCTTATTGGCTGGATCTAACATTGATGGGATATGGGGAAATAAAACTTGGTTTAGTTTAGAACAAGCCAATAAGAACACATCAGTTCCTCCTTCCACATTTTATGCGCTGGGCAGGTATCCAACCTGGGTGGGCTCTTTAAGGGATCATAACCACTTGTTTCTTTCCCCCTGGAAGAAAAGTGCAGGACAACCAGCCAATTAGAGTGCGCACAAGGTGGAGGGAAAGGAGTGGCAGGATAGGTGGTAATGATGCATACGCTTCCCATTAACTACCCACCCAGGCAAGCACCAGAGTCAAACCTTTGGCAGGGAGAAAACTGGGCATCTTCTCTCGCTAGAGAGGAATGGTGCAGCAGCGAGAGAAAACATTCCCCAACCAGCAGCAATATCCTGTATTGGCTTTCTCAGCAAGCTAGTCACATTCTGCACGGGTGCTAGCTGGCAGGGGGGAAATTCATCTGGTAAGCCATGGCTCCTACGCAATTTCAGCTTCTCCTGGTAGCTGATTGGCTGCTGGAACTGGTGGCTATTTGTCCTGTGCAGCCAATTGGCCGGGGAGAAATTGTCCCTCTGCGAATAGCCTGACAGACGGGGCAGGGGACCAGTGGCGGGGGGAAAACACCAGCGGAGGACCAGCCAATGATAAACACCATCCTACAACACTATAAAAGTGAAAGAAAACTCATCCTTTTGGGACTACAGACCAAATCTCCCATTCCATATGAGCAAGGATGGAAAGGGGAACAATTTAGGGAACGTGAAAATGGGCTCAAATAAATTCCTAAGGCTCCTTGACTTCCTTAAGATGCATTGCAGTAAGGATAAGTATTTCCTCCCCCTTAATGGAGTAAAGAAGTATCACAGTGCCAGCAGGCTGTGTATGTGTGAAAATCTGCAAAATGGCTGGCACAATATTGTGATGCAAGTTCCACCTCTTGTGTAAAGGAAGGGGCTTGAATTGCAACACTGTACCCACCAACATGCACATTTTTACTTCCTTGCAGAAGACACTGAATGCAATATTAGACCACTGTTGGCAACTGGGGGAGAAATGAAGACTCATGTTCTGCCCATGAAGATAACTGACATGCAGGCCCTACACCAGATTCTACAGGCAGAGGTCAGGCTTTGAAATGTTCTCCCAACACCCTCTTTAATGCATTTTCATTGCCAGTCGAAACACCTGTTTATCTTTTTCAAGTTTTTAAAACAATCTTTACTGGTGATGCCTTGTGCCCAATGTTATCTTATTTTTCTTAATTGTGGTTCTGTGGTGTGGTTTTAAACATTCTCATTTGACTGTAAGCCTATTACTTTTTAAATTGAATGTCCAGAGGAAGTTCAAACTGAAAGGAGTGATAATTGCTGAGATGAGTGGCTACTCTATCCCATCCCATGTACAAAAGAAAATTATCTGCTTGGGGTCATCTGGGTAATATTCTGGGGTGGGGGGTGGG
This sequence comes from Coluber constrictor foxii, assembly GCA_038048745.1. Lineage (NCBI taxonomy): Eukaryota > Metazoa > Chordata > Lepidosauria > Squamata > Colubridae > Coluber > Coluber constrictor. The sequence continues at coordinate 9,615,133 of CM075961.1, forward strand.
GGGGGTTGACTAAACTAAACTTTGATCATCAGAACTGAGTTTAATGTTCTGGCACACAGAATTCTACTGCTCTTCTGAAGCCATTTGTTTTTTATTTCAGCAACCTCATTTAGGCACAATATATTAAACCACAAAAACCTAATCAACATTATCATTAAACAAGGATAGTAGCTATGAAGTCTTTAGTGACCTAGTTAAATGTGTTGAATGAACAGAGCCAGTATGTGATGTGCTGGAACAGGGATTTGAACCTGGATCTGTTTTTGTCTACGTTCAACTGCATGATCATTTTGCCACACCAAATGGATGTAAAGTGGATCTCCATATTTCCCTTGTTTTAAGAAATATATGTGAAAATGCTCCAGAAAGGGGAGAAGTCCTCCCTAACATTACCATCCCAACTTACGGAGGGGGCTTGGTGGGTCACCCATCAAACTTGTCCTTCAACTGCCTCTCTGCTTTTGTTAGGGTGGACCGTGGTGGTGCCCCTTCCTCAATGTTCATCTCTGGATGCTTCTGTATGTAATCCCGCATCATTTCCTGGAAACAACAAACAGATGGTGGTTAACACAGCACTGACGTTTTGGGAAGAAGCCCTTCCTAGGCTCTAGGGTGATGGGGTAGGCTGAAGAGAACCTACTACTTGACCCTGATCAATTTCAACTCTTCATGGATGACACAAGTGTTCCAAGGGTGCTTTTTCCAAAAGGCAACTGGACTTTCTTGGTTTTTTCTTTGACAACATTTAGCTTCTTATCCAAGAAACTTCTTCAGTTCTAACCAAGTTCTCTAAGTTAGAGAACTCGGTTAGAACAGAAGAAGCTTCTTGGATGAAAAGAAATGTTTTCAAAGATAAAACCAAGAAAGACCAGTTGCCTTTTGGAAAAAGCACCTTTGGAACAACCTTGACCTGGATGATTGAGAATCTCCATAGACATCACAGAAGATATTGCTTTGCAACTACCTTCCAGCTTAGTAAAAGGGAGTGGCACCCACAAATCAGCTCTGGGAGCGTGGCTGCGTTTGGACAGCCGTGACAAGGCCGGGCTGAGCATATGGGGGAGAAGATGGAGGGGAACGGTGTACTGTTCCCTACCTCATACTCCTTCCGCTGCTCCAGAGCCTTATGAATCCATTTCAGCCTTTTATTGTCCGATAGCTGAGACCATTGCTTGCTCAATGCTTCTTTCACCTCCTTCGTGGTGGCCTGAAAAACCCAGGTGGGGAGGGGAAAATAAAAAAGGTAGGTACAAAGGAAAAAACTTGGAGAAGGGGAGGGAACACTGCTCACCCTAGTGGTACAACAGTGAATTAAACTAAACTTTGGGGAAGATGAATTCTCTTTGTGGTTTTTTAAAAAACATCTTTTTCTTGATCCTGCAGGGAAGTAAAATATAATTTGCTGCATATACAGAGAATCCATTATGAAGATTCTGAAGAATTCTTGGCTTTAAATACATATTAAAAAAGGTTCCAACAAGCACATGTTGTAATGGTCTTACGACTTTGCTCTCTTTCTATCCTTCTGTTTCTCACCAAAAGGAGCACTGTCTGGATGTTAATTATGGTAACTAATATAAATAGCAAGCAAATACTACACACACACACTAAGAGCAGCATATCACACTTGTTTATGAAGTCTTTGCACACCTCCAAGACTGTCCCTTCCATGCCTCCAACGAAGATGGGAGGTAGTGACCCACGAGGCTTTTTGTGGTGATCTCTCTCTGGTCTCATTCTATTTACAATTCTTTACAAATATAACATTTTATTTAGCCATTTGTAAGTGTGACCATCACCTTGTGACCATGAGTTCCATGAATGAACTCTTCATAGCATGAAAATGACTCTTTGTCTATCCTGTATATTTTGCTCCTCATTTGTACTAAAGGTAAAGGTTCCCCTCACACATATGTGCTAGTTGTTCCCGACTCTAGGGGGCGGTGCTCATCTGTTTCAAAGCCGAAGACCCAGCGCTGTCCGAAGACGTCTCCGTGGTCATGTGGCCGGCATGACTCAATGCCAAAGGTGCACAAAACGTTGTTCCCTTCCCACCAAAGGTGGTCCCTATTTTTCTACTTGCATTTTTTTTACGTGCTTTCGAACTGCTAGGCCATCCAAGTTAAGCTAGATGACCTTAAACCTTATTGTTTCAGAAGAAAAAGTAAATCAGAGGCTGGCTACGCTCTAAAAGGGTACTTGGGACTACTTAAATGAATTGCAATTTTAAAAAATGCACCCTGGATTGGGCTATTTGAGGAGGAAGTATCTGAACATGCACAATGGCAGTTGGAGCTCAAAATATTGCCAATCCCTAGAGTAAGCCGTCTGTATTTACTACCCCTGTGTCTCCCTTCACCTCAGACTCATAAAGGTAGAGCTACTTACATCAGGTCGGACTTTCAGGTAGATCTTCTTTTCATGAGTATACCAGAGCTGTTGGGGGGTCTTGGGTTTTTCTGGGATATCAGATTTCTTGGCATTCTGAATGAGGTCAGGGTGGTCTTCCCTTCACAGAACAAGGATGGTAACAGAGGATGGAAAATGTAAGGTATCACCATGCTAGAATTAACAAAGCACACTTGCATATAAACCTAAGGCCCTATGTACCAGTCCCCACTCTTGAGTGCCAAAAAATCCCCAGGCTGTAGGGTGAATTCACCTGCAGGGGAATCTTATTTTCTCTCCATAAAAATGATCCCTCACAATCTTCCAAACATGGACAAAGAGGGCTGTGGGCCTCTCCCTTCCAATAGTCAACTGCAAGCCTGACCTTCTTCATTACCTCCTTCCTCTCTCATTTTAAAGAGCTGTTAATTATTTGACAAAACGCTAACATCTGTGCTTGCCACAATTATATGGAAACCCCCCCACTTGCTCTGAAAACTTCTAGCATCCAAGAGTTAAGACAGGGACATGGCAAAAAGAAAAGTGTGAAGGCAAAGGCCCTACCCAGACATTCTTGGAGAGTCAAGTGACATGGGTCATGAATATGACAGTGCACCAAAAAAAAAACTTCTGCCTAGCAATGAAGGCCAGCAAGAAAGAGAGGAGGAAGCTAAACAACTTGATAGGCCATTTCAATTGATTGTTGTTCAGTGGTTAAGTTGTGCCTGACTCTTCATGACTCAATGGACCATAGCACGCCAGGCCCCCCTGTGCTCCACTAGTCTGCTCAAACTCATGCCTACTGTGTCGACGACACTAGTTCAATAAGCCAGTTCAATTAGCAATCACCCAACAGGAATGACCAATAGAAATCATCCAAGCAGCTGTTGTGCTAGACAATGGGACAAATTTCCTATATGATTCAAATATTTCCCTTATCAAGAAACATTCTGTAAATACAAATGCTTAGTACATCCACTGTATTTGTCTAAGGTTTTATTTTTCAGAAAGTGAAAGTTTAATTACATGCTATACAGCAGGAAAGGGAAGCTCCCTTCAAATCTGGGGAGGGTGGTGGCAGCTGTGCAATGTGGAAAATCTGGCTGGTCTACATTATCCTTTCCCAACTTTGACTCCTCAGCTGTTGTGGTCTATAGTTTTCACAAGTGCAAATAATGTGTTATCTGTCTTCAAATAATGCAAGTTATAGTATAACACCATGATGGCAAACCTGTGGCACGCGTGCCACAGGTGGCACACAGAGCCCTCTCTGAGGGCACGTGAGCCGTCGCCTCAGCCTGTGCAGCCGGCACTCGAGTCAGACAGCGAGGAGGCTGAAGATGATGTGGTGCTGTTAGGATGTGATTTGGGCCTAACAGTTGTCCAGGCAATATATGTATTCTGTTACTTTAAGTTTTAATGCTGCATCATGCTGTAATGCTGAGTCATGCTATAATTACTTATAATTTAACAATGTATTTAAGAAAGATACTGTAAGGTATTCAGTGGATGATAAGCTGCTATCATCACGTGCATGTGTGGGTGGATCTGCTACCATCCGGAGTTTGTGAACCAACTACTGTTTGTTTGGTAAGAGTTTGTTTGGAGTTAACCGGTAAAGACTTGGACTGTTTAGAAGACTACGAGATTGTTTATTTCCCATTATAAAGACAACTTTTGATAACACCAGTTTGTATGTATCTCTATCTCATTGCTCTCAACAACGTTTCTCTGTGCACTTTACTCTGCTAGTTGTTACACAACAACAATATCCTTAACATTGGTTATGGGCCCAGGGCCAACCAGGACCAACCAGAAGTAACTAGGATTTTTTTCAGAGTTAAACTGAGAGCTTGTTTGAGTTTGTGAGTAGTACAAACTGTGTTTGTGATAAACAATCTAAGTGAAGATGGCACTAGAACAAGCAGCAAATTTTACCATGATAACCCGGCTGGACGGAACAAACTATGTATCCTGGTCTACAAAATGTAGTCTACTTTTGCGTAGAGAAGGACTGTGGGACATAGTTAATAATCCACCGGATGTAACAGCATGGGATCCTGCTGATGAAGAAGATGCCAAGAAAGTAGCCAAGTTTAACAGAGACAATGAACGAGCTCTATGTATTATTGGACTGACACTGGGTGACCAGCAGCTTGTCCATATCCGTGGCGAAGAGTCTGCTGCTAGGTGTTGGACCAAGTTGAAGAGACTATATGTTCGTGACTCTGTGGGTGCTCATATATATCTCACACGACAATTATTTAGACAACATCTTCTTAAAGAGGGAGATATGATGGCTCATTTGGAATCCATGACCAGAATTTTCCAGGAGCTGCATGAAAAGGAACTTGTTTTCTCTGAACTACAACAAGTTTATATAATTCTTTCGTCTTTGGACGATAGTTATGACAACTTTGTTTCTTCGTTAGAGGTTTTGTCCAGAGATGAACTGACATTGGCTGGCATAACCGGTAGGTTGTTGGAAGAATCCAAAAGAAGACAAGAAAGGGATCAGTTGAGAGTGCAACAACCAAAAGAAGATAAAATGTACTCAACTGCTTATTTTGTAAAACGTTGTTTTGCTTGTGGGACTAAAGGGCATATAGCTAAATATTGTAAAAATAAGAAAATGCCTGTTAGGGACAATAATAGACCCAAGAAGGGTTGTAATTTAGCTATATCTAGTTCAACTACTGATGTTAACCAGGATTGTTGGGTTGTTGATAGTGGTGCTTCTCAATCTATTACTAGAAATAGAAAATGTTTTGTTAAAATGGAGAAGAGTAACCAACATGTTAAACTAGCAAATGGCTGGAAGGTTAAGGTAGCTGGAGAGGGTGTTGCTCGTTGGTCATTTAGTAATGAACCATTGCCTATGTTATATATTCCTGGTTTAAAATTCAATTTATTATCTGTTAAATCTTTGGTACAATTTGGGTTTACAGTAACATTTAAAAATGATAAGTGTCTTATAGAGAAAGATGGCAGGGTTGTTACTGCAAGTTTAGAAAATGATTTATTCATTTTAAGGGAGAACCCAGTATTGGTGGCTAAGTCTAAGTCTGTTTATGAGAATGTTAAACCACATGATGAATGTATTCATCTGTTACATCAGAGACTTGGGCACTTAAATTTCAGGACGTTAAAGAAGACAGTGCAATTATCGGAAGGGATAAAACTACAAGCATGTAGTAAATATCTGAACTGTAATGCCTGTAGTCAGCAAAAAAGTAGGGTTACACCAGCAAACCGAGCTAATGGTTTTAAAACTACAAAGCCATTAGAGGTAGTGTTTATAGACCTAATTGGACCCAAGAAACCCAGTATAGGAGGTGCCTGCTATATTCTAAGCATAGTAGACCATTATTCAAGATATGGATTCTGTTATCTTATGAAAACAAAATGTGAAACATTCCAGCATATAAACAACTGGCTGCGTTTTGTGGAAAGAAAGCAGAAATTTAAAGTTAAATGCTTAGTGACCGATAATGGTACAGAATTTACTAACCAAAGGTTAGAAAAGTTTTTGCAGGATGCAGGGATCCAGCATAAACGATCTGCTCCGTACAGACCAGAGCATAATTCCTATATTGAGAGGCGAGGACAAACATTACAAGCCATGATTAGAACTATGTTGGCAGATTCTGGTTTGCCTGAAAATTTATGGGGCGAGGCTGTTATGTGTGCTAACCATGTGCTAAACAACGTGGTTCATTCCTCTACAGGTGAAATACCATTCACCTTATGGCATGGGAGGAAACCAAATCTTAGTTATTTACACACATTTGGAGCCCCAGCTTGGGTACATATTCCATCTAGTGTTAGGAGAAAAGATCAACAAAGAGCCAGAAAAATGTTTTTTGTTGGCTATGAATCAAATCATAGATCTTTTAGATTTTGGGCACAGGGTACTACTAGTGTTTACTGTAGTGCAAGTGCTAAATTTCTAGAGCACGTAGGATGGGAGAAACTAGAGCGTGCAGATTTCAGACATGATAATACTGTTAGTATAGAGCATCAAATCCCTGATGAGAGTCCTGAGGATATAGATACTGTAGAATCCTCTATTAAGGTTGAGGAACAGGAAGTAGGTTTAGGGGAGGATGAAACTGAAACATCTGAAACGAGTCCTGTATTACCTAGAAGATCTACTAGGGAAAGGCATCCACCAGATCGATATAAGGCAACTGTAGTTTGCCAAGTTAACATCGAACCTTCAAGTTATGATGATATCAGGCTTTATCCTGAAAAAGAGCAGAAGGCTTGGAAGGAGGCAATGAGTAAGGAAATTAAGTCATTGACTGATTTAGATGTTTATGAAAATGTGAAATTGCCACCTGGTGAGAAATTAATAGGTTGTAGATGGGTTTACAAAATTAAGAAAAGTATAGATGGGACAGTAACCCATAAAGCTCGCCTTGTAGCTCAAGGTTTTTCTCAGACCGAAAAAGATTTCGATGAGGTTTTTGCTCCTAGTTTACGTGCTAGTACTTTAAGAACAATGCTGGTATGGGCGGCTAAGAACAAATATAGTATTGACCATATAGATGTGGAGACGGCATACTTGCATGCTCCATTAAGGCACACCATCTATATGAGGAAGCCTTTAGGAGTTGAAACACAAAACCAAACTGATTGTTGGAAGCTCAAGAAAAGCCTTTATGGTTTGAAACAATCAGGGTTTGAGTGGAACCAATGTATAGTTAAAGAGCTAAATAGGATTGGTTTTCATGAAGGTATAGCGGATAAATGTCTCTTTAAAAGAGAAAGTAATGGGTTAGTTTCATTTTTGTTATTGTTTACAGATGACATAGCTATAATAACGAAAACTGACAAGGAAGCCATAGATATTGTTCACCAGTTACAAACTAAATTTAAGATCAGAAATTTAGGAAATATCAGGCATTATTTGGGACTAGATATTAGTCAAACAGCTAGAGGTTATAAAATATCTCAATCTAGCAAAATTAGCCAGATGTTGAAGCGTTATGGCATGGAGCTATGTAAGCCGGCCAAGACACCTATGGCACAGGATTTTAACCATGAAGATATCCAAAGCCCTAACTTTAGTAAGGAGATCTACCAGTCTCTTATAGGTAGTCTATCTTATATCAGCAATTGGTCGAGACCGGATATCTCATTTAGCGTAAACCAATTAGCAAGATATAATGCAGAGCCAACTGATAGGCATTGGCAGGCCGCAAAGCGTATACTAAGATATCTAAAAATGACGATGCATTATGCATTGTATCTAGAACCTAACCAAGATTTAATACTGAATGCATATGCTGATTCCAGTTTCGCTACTGATGTGACCACTAGAAAGTCTACATCGGGTATAGCTATAATGTTAGGCAATTGTTTGATTGGCTGGAAATCAATTCGTCAAAAACATATTAGTCTATCTACAATGGAGGCAGAATTTTCATGTCTATCACTGGTATGCACTGATCTGATATATTACAAACAACTAATGATGGATATTGGTTTAAAAATGGATTATCCAATTGTAATACATGAGGACAATCAAGCTGCTATAAAAATGGCAACTAATTTAGCAGTTAAAACTAGATCCAAGCATACAGACATTCGGTATCTGAATGTTCGCCAAAGTATCCAAAGCAATATGGTTAAACTGGAATATTGCATGTCGGAAGACAATATCGCGGATAACTTTACCAAAGCTCAAGGTGCTGTCAAACATAAAGCATGTTGTGAAAGCTATGGATTGAGGATCTAAACTGTATATATTGTAACTAAACTGTATATATTGTATTTAAACTGTATATATTGACCTGTCCAAAGGGGAGCATGTTAGGATGTGATTTGGGCCTAACAGTTGTCCAGGCAATATATGTATTCTGTTACTTTAAGTTTTAATGCTGCATCATGCTGTAATGCTGAGTCATGCTATAATTACTTATAATTTAACAATGTATTTAAGAAAGATACTGTAAGGTATTCAGTGGATGATAAGCTGCTATCATCACGTGCATGTGTGGGTGGATCTGCTACCATCCGGAGTTTGTGAACCAACTACTGTTTGTTTGGTAAGAGTTTGTTTGGAGTTAACCGGTAAAGACTTGGACTGTTTAGAAGACTACGAGATTGTTTATTTCCCATTATAAAGACAACTTTTGATAACACCAGTTTGTATGTATCTCTATCTCATTGCTCTCAACAACGTTTCTCTGTGCACTTTACTCTGCTAGTTGTTACACAACAACAATATCCTTAACAGGTGCCAGAGGCAAAGACTCAGCCAGGGCCTTCAGAACCTCCAGAGGCTCCTTCAAGTGAAGAGAGTGAAGTGGAGGAGCCTCTTCTCAATGCTCGAGCACGCAGGGCTGCCAAAAGGCAGGAGTGGCTACTCAGGAGGAGCTCTCCTCGAGAGTAAGGCTTGGGGCTAATTGGCCGCTCCCTTAGCCTATTTAAGTTCGCACACATATAGCAAATGTTGCTGGAAACGTTTGGTCCTACGCAGAGCATTTTGAGAGTGAGTTTCTTGTTATATCTTAGTTTCTGGGCTGGTTGCCAACCCTTGTCGGACTTTGTTTATTCTCTGTAATTCATAGCAGGCTGATAAGGACATTTGCAATGGAAGCCTGCATTTTGAAAGGGGTCTGTTTGTATTAAACAGAGTTTTTGGAGCTTTGTGTGTGTCACACTCCTTGGGATCCGGAGCTGGGGCAGAACATGATCAGCTGTTTAGCTAGATCTTTGGTTTAGTTTCACTTTTGTTGAATGCAATATTCACATGGAAAATATTTACCTGCCTTACAAATACATAAATTTATGGATTTTGTTATTCCATCACTTGGCTTTTAAAACAGGAAATTGGGTTCCTATTGTTCTGCCCCAGCTATGGAACTCAAGAAATGTAGCACACACAAAACTCCGAACAACTGCGTTTACTACAAACAGTCTTTTTCAAATGCAGGCTATTACTAAAAATGTCCTTAACAGCCTGCCAGGAATTCCAAAGATTAGATAAAGGCTTACAAGAGTTGGCAATTAGCCCCAAGCCTTACACTCGAGGAGAGCTCCTCCTGAGTAACCACTCCTGCCTTTTGGCAGCCCTGCGTGCCCGTGCATTGAGAAGAGGCTCCTCCACTTCACTCTCTTCACTTGAAGGAGCCTCTGGAGGTTCTGAAGGCCCTGGCTGAGTCTCTGCCTCTGGCACCACATCCTCTTCAGCCTCCTCGCTGTCTGACTCGAGCGCCGGCTGCACAGGCTGCTGGTGTGACACCACACCAGCCTCCTTGTCGTCGGGATCAGCCACAATCCATGCAGGCCGCTGGCGGGCCACAACACCTATGCTACAGAACACGGGTGTCAAACTCATGGTGTCACGTTGCCGTCACATGACATATCATGACGTTTTTCCATTCATGGAGCTGGGGTGGGCGTGGCCTGTGTGTGATACATCTGGCCCACAAATTTGACACCCCTGCTATAGAACATACAATTTTTGAAGCCAACAAGCCTTGTAGCTGCACTCATTCTTTCCATTCTCTCCTCAGTCACCTCCAAACCAAAGCAGCTGTCACAGTGAAATTCAAAAGAACTTCACTAAATGTGTGCAACTGAAGTCTGTAGGTCAGTAGGTCACAAGGCAACAATTAACTACAAGCCCTCCACCTGATTATGATAAAATTAAAACTGTCACCTCAAAACCATCTTTAATTGAACCATCAGCTCCTGCTGAAGGAGATAATTCTATCTCCTATGTTAGATAATTCTAACATCAGGCAAAAGGTTAAAGACAACGCCACTTCTGAATGCCAAAGAGCCATTGTTGGGCTGGGAAAAGATCCTGATTTGGCAAATATGATTAAAGCATGTCAAGATATAGGAATATCTTCTTATAAAACTAATTTGTTAGCAGCTGCTTTATCACCAGGCAGCAAACCTCAAGGAAAGTGTTATGATTGTGGAAAACCTGGTCATTTTAAAAGAGAGTGTCGAAATCCAAGGGGGGGGCATGTCTGTAACATCTCGCCCTCTCTTTTATCAGGGATCAAAACCCTGGTATATCATTGTATGGATGACATTTTAATTGAAGTGTAAAAAATACAACCTAATTGGCTTTCTGAAATACATGTGTCTATGGATTGCAAATTGCCCCAGAAAACATACAGCTGCACACTCCTTATCTGTATTTAAGACATAAAATGTTGCAGTCTTTTTCTGCTCCGGCTTTTCCTCATTTAAAGTTACCCAAAGTTATTTCCTTAGTAAATTTGCGACAATTGCTGGGTACTATTAATTGGGTCTGGCCATATTTTTCTTTACCTATGCATTTACTTAGTCCATTATTTGAGTTATTGACTAAAGGAAAAGAGCCAGGAGATTTAATTATAATTCCATCTGTAGTATTTGATACAGTTGAGAAAATTAATAACACCTTGAGTACTCAGTTTGTGGATCGAATCCCTCATAGAGATTGCCAGTTATCTCTGTTAATATTTCCTACTAGTAAACTACCCACGGGAGTATTGGCTGTTTTAGAACAGCAAAAAGTATATTGTATTGAATGGCTTTATTTGCCTCATTACCATCTAAAAATGTTTTACCTTTTATCCAAGCTACTGCTGAACTTATAACCTTGGGGCGTACTCGAGCCTGTCGTAGAAATGGAACTGATTTAATAAATATTGTTCTTCCTATCTCAAAATCTGACTTTCACTTTTATTTTCAGAATAATTTATCTCTTCAGTGTGCTCTAACTGACTATGTAGGCTGTATTTCATATCATTTGCCTAAAGATCCTAGGTTTGCTTGCTTAATGACTTCCTCCTTTCCTATTCGCTCATTACTTTCTTCTTCTCCACTACCGCAAGCTCTTACGTTTTTTTCTGATGGAGGACGAACGAGAGGAGCGATTGCTTACAGGGATTCTCATGACGACATCTGGAAAATATCTTAACACTGCAGGACAGTCTTTACCTCAGCGCTCAGAATTGTCTGCGGCTATCTTAGCTTTCCATACTTTTTCTCAACAGCCTTTTAATCTGATCTCTGACTCTCAGTATGTGTGTCAACTTATTTTTAATCTTCCAGGTGCTTATATCACGCCCAGGATTGACTCCAATCTTATGGCCCTATTTCTCACTTTACAGCAATTACTACAAGACCGGAAGCATTTGTATTTTGTCTCTCACATACGCAGTCATTCATCCCTTCCTGGGCCTCTTTCTGAAGGCAACAGTCATGCTACTACCTACTTTGTTTACAGATCCATTTTTAGTCATTCTTTTTTCCATCAAAATGCCAGGGGACTGTCACAAGCTTGCCACATTCCACTAGAGCAACTAAGCAAATTATTTCATCATCTCCCCAATGTTCTGGGGCATCCCCTTCAGGAGACATGGGGGTTAATCCCCGTGGTCTCACCTCTAATCAATTATGGCAAACTGATGTTATCCATGTTCCTTCTTTGGCTCCTTGGAAATATATTCATTTATCTATTGATACCTATTCTGGAGCGATTTGGGCTACCCCTCAATGAGGGGAAACAGCTAATCATGTTATATCTCATCTTTTTTCAACCATTACAGCTCTGGGCAAGCCCTCTTCTTTAAAAACAGATAATGGGATTGCCTATTCTTCACAGGCTTTTTTGCAGTTTTGTACAATATTGTTGTTACTCATGGTCTTCCGTATAATTCCACAGGTCAAGCCATTGTGGAATGTGCTAATAGGTCATTTAAGGACTGCCTTCACAAACAAATAAAAAAAGAGGGCTCTCGGGTCCCAAATTTGTCATGGGTAACACAACATGTTACAAAAGTTTTATTTACTTTGAATCAATTGAATTTTTCAATTTCTAATTCGACTGCTTATCAGAGGCATTTTCAACAAAAAACAAGTTTGCCTCCTCCTCTGGTACAGGTGAAACTCGAAAAATTAGAATATCATGCAAAAGTTCATTTATTTTAGTAATACAACTTAAAAGGTGAAACTAATATATGAGATAGACTCATTACATGCAAAGCGAGATAGTTCAAGCCTTGATTTGTCATAACTTTGATGATTATGGCTTACAGCTCATGAAAACACCAAATTCACAATCCCAGAAAATTAGAATATTACATGAAATCAATAAAACAAGGATTGTACATAGAACAATATCGGACCTCTGAAAAGGATAAGCATGCATATGTACTCAGTACTTGGTTTGGGCCCCTTTTGCATCAATTACTGCCTCAATGCGGCGTGGCATGGATGCTATCAGCCTGTGGCACCGCTGAGGTGTTATGGAAGACCAGGATGCTTCAATAGTGGCCTTCAGCTCTTCTGCATTGTTCGGTCTCATGTCTCTCATCTTCCTCTTGGCAATGCCCCATAGATTTTCTATGGGGTTCAGGTCAGGCGAGTTTGCTGGCCAATCAAGCACAGTAATCCCATGGTCATTGAACCAGGTTTTGGTACTTTTGGCAGTGTGGGCAGGTGCCAAGTCCTGCTGGGAAATGAAGTCAGCATCCCCATAAAGCTCGTCTGCGGAAGGAAGCATGAAGTGCTCCAAAATTTATTGGTAGATGGCTGCGTTGACCCTGGAATTAATGAAGCACAGTGGACCAACACCAGCAGATGACATGGCTCCCCAAATCAACACAGACTGTGGAAACTTCACACTGGACTTCAAGCATCTTGCAGTGTGTGCCTCTCCATTCTTCCTCCAGACTCTGGGTCCTTGGTTTCCAAATGAGATGCAAAAGTTGCTCTCATCAGAAAAGAGGACTTTGGACCACTGAGCAACAGACCAGTTCTTTTTGTCTTTAGCCCAGGTAAGACGCGTCTGACGTTGTTTGTTGTTCAGGAGCGGCTTGACAAGAGGAATACGACATTTGAAGCCCATGTCCAGGATCCGTCTGTGTGTGGTGGCTCTTGATGCACTGACTCCAGCCTCAGTCCACTCCTTGTGAAAGTCCCCAACACTTTTTTTTTTATTGAAAAGTTTTACAGAGAAAATATTCCCCCCAGTATTCCCCCCACCCTCTTTCCCTCCCCCCTCTCCCCCACAACCCTCCCCCCCATTCCCCCCCCAGACTTCCCAGAGCAAAATACAGGGTATTGCATCTAACAATCATAAGCTAAAATAACCTATCTATCCTTAATCTACAAATCACCCCCTGAAACCTTAACTCCACTATAGATAACATAACATTTCTCGAATTTAACATTCATTCATAAGCTATTTGATATTTTCTTGTCTGATACTTATTTTGAATATATTCAATCCATCTTCTCCATTCCAGTATATATCTTTCTTGTGTATAGTCCTTCAAATATGCTGATATTTTCACCATTTCTGCTAAATTTGTTACTTTCAATGTCCATTCTTCTATAGTAGGCAAAGAATCCTTCTTCCAGTGTTGCGCTACCAACAGCCTAGCTGCCGATATTAAATTTAAAATCAATTTAGTCTCTAATACTGTGCAGTCCATAGTTATACCCAATAAAAACAACTGCGGAGTAAATTTCAACCTTTTTTTTAGAATATTCTGCATCACCCACCAAATCTTTATCCAAAATGCTTTGAATTTCTTACAAGTCCACCATATATGATAATAAGTTGCATCATCACAGTCACATCTCCAACATTTAGCTGGTAAGTTTGGATACATGCATGATAATTTCTTAGGGTCCAAATGCCATCTATAAAACATTTTATAAAAATTTTCTCTTAAGTTTTGTGCTTGTGTAAATTTAACATTTCTAACCCAAATCTTTTCCCATGTTTCTATCATCACTGGTTCCTGAAAGTTTTGAACCCACTTTATCATACAATCTTTGACCAATTCCGTTTCTGAGTCTATTTCCAATAATACATTATACAGCCTTTTAATATGAGCCTGAGTAGCATAGGGGAGTAATGCCTCCTACAAAGGCAGCATTTAAGATCCAGCTGCTGCAATTACTTGCGAGTTCAATCCCAGGCAGGCTCAAGGTCGACTCAGCCGTCCATCCTTTATAAGGTGGGTAAATTGAAGACCCAGTTTGTTGGGGGCAATAAGCTGACTTTGTATAAAATATACAAAAGTATGAAGGCTATTGCTTAATGCATTGTAAGCTGCCCTGAGTCTCCGGAGAAGGGCGGCATATAAATCAAATTTTTTTTAAAAAAATGCATTTGGCTTTGATCTCTAATCTGTTTTACCAAATTTTCCTCATTTTGCATAACACCAATTTTTTGATCTTCCCTCCATCTAGCTTGAAGCTGACTATACTGAAACCAAGTATAGATTATCCCTTCTTCTTTCAATGCATTTAAAGATTTCAATTGCAATTTGCCCCTTTCCATAATAAGAAGCTCTTTATAAGTAATCACCTCCTGTTTTTGTTCTATACTTATATTTTCTATTGCATGTCTGGGATTTGCCCATATAGGTATCTTATAGTTTAACTTATATTGGTATTTCTTCCAAACCCTCAACAAAGCATTTCTAAGTATATGACCTTTAAACATCTTATCCACTTTTTTTTCAAGTCCCCAACACTTTTGAATGGCCTTTTCCTGACAATCCTCTCCAGGCTGCGGTCATCCCTGCTACTTGTGCACCTTTTTCTTCCACACTTTTCCCTTTCACATACCTTTCTATTAATGTGCTTTGATACAGCACTTTGGGAACATCCAACTTCTTTTGCAATTACCTTTTGAGGCTTTCCCTCCTTATGGAGGGTGTCAATGATGGTTTTCTGCACAACTGTCAGGTCAGCAGTCTTTCCCATGATTGTGATTCCTACTGAACCAGACTGAGAGACCATTTAAAGGCTCAGGAACACTTTGCAGGTGTTATGGCTTAATTAGCTGATTAGAGTGGGACACTTTGAGCCTAGAATATTGAACCTTTTCACAATATTCTAATTTTCTGAGATTGTGAATTTGGGGTTTTCATGAGCTGTAAGCCATAATCATCAAAATTATGACAAATCAAGGCTTGAACTATCTTGCCTTGCATGTAATGAGTCTATCTCATATATTAGTTTCACCTTTTAAGTTGCATTACTGAAATAAATGAACTTTTGCATGATATTCTAATTTTTCGAGTTTCACCTGTATATTATAGAGCATTACCAGACAAAACATGGTTAGGACCAGTCCCTTTGATTACTTGGGGGTGTGGCTATGCTGCTGTGCTTACATCTACAGGACCTTTGTGGGTACCAGCACGTTGTGTTCGTCCAGCCAAGGATGTCGTGGCACCAACCCCTGAATCTGGTTCCAGAGATGGCAAAGATGACTCTACAGATGGCGCAGCAACCAACCCGATCCTGTCGTGCCAGTCATCCAGTGACATGGGGAGATGTGAAGAATTTGACCACCAAAGCGCAGGCAGTACTGCAGCAGCAACAAGTGGAACAAACACTGGAGAATTTGTGCACTGCCATTTTTGCAGTTTTAACTGCCAATTCTGTAACCATAATTTGTTTGTGTTTGATTGTTAATAATTGTACTTTGGCATCAGCAGCTGCCATATCACCCAAACATTCCCCTTGAAACAAAACTTGTGGGTGCAGCTTGCAAACATCACAAAAACTGCATTTTGTTTGTCTGAAGTTTATTTATGGAAAATTTGCTTTCTGCATGTTTAATCCCTGTTTGTACCCCTACTACTGTAATTCAGAACCTGGCTTGGGTAGATACTTGTTAAAAGGGCACTATAACTATAAGACTATACCTAGTTGGGTAGCTGCATATCATTCACCCCCTAACGCAATTGATTTGTATCAGTTCCTGAAAATGTAACTTTGTTGCTTTAACATTTTAGATGAGTCAAGAAACATTCAGCATCAACTTAACATTTTACATAATTTGGCCTCTGATGTAAAATTTGATACTTTAGGATCTTGGTGGGAAAGTCTTTGGTCTTGGTTACCTACAGGCTTATTGGGAAACATCCTACATTATTCAGTCATCATTTATGCTATTCTAATTGGTGGGTGCTGTTTTGTTCAGTGTCTTCCCTCTTTTTGTAACATATGTATTACTGCATTTCACCCTAAACTCCCTCTTACGCTGCCTCAGGGTCAGGTTTATGATCAGTTGTTCATAAACAACTGCAGGGATATTCCTCTCCTGATAATAACCCCTTTTCTGGCCCCTCGTAAGAGGATGGCCTGACAAACAAAACAAAACAAGAGTGGAATGTAGCTCAGTAGGTCAAAGGTCACAGTGCCAGGCTTTAGCAGCACACTGCTGGCTCATGCTCCGTGAATCTTGCCTGCTTACTTCACTTTTGGCTCGGATTTGGATGAGTTCATTTTACCTAGAGAGGATGACATCTTGAGAGGGGGTGAATAGTTTATCCAATTAGAACCCTGTTGCTCTCCTACCTTTTATCTGCTTGTGTAAAACTGTATAAAAATAAAGCTCTCTACGAAGGCGGGTGAGACATCTTGGAACAGAGCAAAAGCCTGGACCTCTGATTTACAACGAAGTCTACAGCTGAGAAGCCTTAAGAGTGCTAATGTCAACTTGCAAAGCTTTCAAGTTGCCATGAGCAGGAGGGCGGGAGAACTGATAGAGCTGATTGATTTCCCTAACTGAAGTTACATTCCATACATGCTTCCTGACTGCAATCAGAAGGAGGGTGTTGGATTTCACAGCCAGCCAAAGTGGTTAATTGGAGAATGTGATTTATGACATGACCAGGGAGGAGGGGAGACACAGGGTCATAAGGGAACGTAAATCTACGTGGGATTAGTTCTAACTGCATTCAAATATTGCCGGAATGGTGTTCCTAATAAATGACTGTATTTCTTTTGAAGTTTGGCTCATGGCTCATGAATTAATTAGGACATCTTTCGGAAACTTCACAGCTAATGGACACAAACAAGACATTGTTGCTTAAGGTCTCTTACCTAAAACTTGCCAGATTCCGTTCAAAGTCTTGTTTCTCTCGTTGGAAATCCTGAATATACTTCATCTAAAAAAACAGAGAAAAGAGGAAATACTCCACAGCTTATGTATGAGGTGTCTATATGAACTTGTTGCACACAAGCCCTCTCAACAAGGGATAGGTATTTTTGACTCTTTATGCTGAATATCTAGTTCCCCTAATTCTATGTTCTGAAATCCCAGTTACATGGTCTGTGTGTGAATAAAATGCCCATCTTGTCTTCCACAGAGCCCTGTGACTGCTCCAGGAATGGCATGAGAGGTTTAATTTCATGCCATGCAGAGCTAAACTATCCCAAGCAAGTATACTTCCATTCTGCCCTGAAGGTCAACTGGATGAAGAAAGTCATATCATACTTTCTTTCTGGGTTCCAGACAGGACAAGGACCTTATGTTCTTCAATGTTGGAAAATTGGCAAAAAAACCAACATAAAAGAGAAGCTGGCAAATAGGCATCAGCCATGTCCTGATTCTATCTAGGCAGGTCCCTTCAAAATACTAAGCAACTTTACAGCTGTAGCATCTTGAGTTCTTAGCTCAGAGCAAGAACTGTGTGAATTTTAAATGCTCCTCTACTGAGAAATCTTTGCCTGCAGTCAGCAAGGCTTATTACAGGTTAAATTTGTGGCGCATTTGCATATACCAGTTCTGTAGAATGTTTTCTTGCTTCCCATTTTGTTAAGCAGAAACTCAGATAAAGGAGGCTTATATTCATAAAGCTAAGGGGTTTTTTTAAAAAGCAAATGAAATAAAATCAACCTCTTATGAGGAACTTCCTGTTTTCAGCACTAACACTGAGCTGACCCCACTTGTATCTTTCGCTGGTTTCTGCATTTCTTTTATGATCTGGAAAGTGCTCTGTGTTGTTACCATTTAAAATAGGGATGCAGAAATTATGGCCCTGGAGTTCCATGCAGCCTATTTTTAGTGGCCCCAGAAGTAATAGGGCCAAAAATATATTTTGAATTTTTGTTCTCTAGAGTTTCATTTTGTATATGGGTAATCTTTGCTTAATGACTGGTCACTCAGCAACCATTCAAAGTTACGATGGATCTCCAAAAAGGTACTTGCAACCTAGTTCCAGAGTTCTGATGGCCACATTCCCCCCTCCCCAGTCAGGTGATCACATTTTGGACACTTGAAAACTGACTCATATTTACAGCCATTTGCAAGGTCCTGCAGACACATGACCATGATTTTTGGTGGTTTTTGAGAGTTTCTGGAAAAAAGCTCCCATTGGATAAAATGGATTTGTTTAACAACTACAGAATTCACTTAATAACTGTGGTGTTCACTTAATGACTGCTACAAAAAAAGTTGGAAAATCAGGCATGGTCACACGGTGACCTGCTTAATGCCTACCAAAACTTACAAATGTGATTCCAAGCTCAATTCCAGTTGTAAGTCAAGGAAAACCTGTATAGGGGGATTTTAGTAGACAAATGTGCAAATGCTTACACATCTACAGGTGAAACTCAAAAAATTAGAATATTGTGCAAAAGTTCATTTATTTCAGTAATGTAACTTAAAAGATGAAACTAATATATGAGATAGACTCATTACATGCAAGGCGAGATAGTTCAATCCTTGATTTGTCATAATTTTGATGATTATGGCTAACAACTCATGAAAACCCAAAGTGCCGTATCAAAGCACATTAATAGAAAGTTATGTAGAAGGGAAAAGTGTGGAAGAAAAAGGTGCACAAGCAGCAGGGATGACCGCATCCTGGAGAGGATTGTCAGGAAAAGGCCATTCAAAAGTGTTGGGGACTTTCATAAGGAGTGGACTGAGCCTGGAGTCAGTGCATCAAGAGCCACCACACACAGACGGATCCTGGACATGGGCTTCAAATGTCGTATTCCTCTTGTCAAGCCGCTCCTGAACAACAAACGTCAGAAGCAGTTTACCTGGGCTACAATGCTTATACATTTCAGAGGTCCGATACTGTTCTATGTACAATCCTTGTTTTATTGATTTCATGTAATATTCTAATTTTCTGAGATTGTGAATTTGGGGTTTTCATGAGCTGTAAGCCATAATCATCAAAATTATGACAAATCAAGGCTTGAATTATCTCGCTTTGCATGTAATGAGTCTATCTCATATATTAGTTTCACCTTTTAAGTTGCGTTACTGAAATAAATGAACTTTTGCATGATATTCTAATTTTTCGAGTTTCACTTGTATATCATCTCTTAAAACTCTGCCACTCAAAATGAACCGTACAATACACCAGCTGATTTTTGAAGTGTGGATCTCAACAAGCTATACAAAACATGGTGCAGCCCTCAAGCCATCAGAAGTTGTTCACTGAATGTCAAGTGGTGCCAATTCAGCAGGCAAGTAGAGTCAAGGTCCTTTAGTCACCCACTTTGCCACCCAGATATATAAATGTTGCAACCAATTCATGGGAGGGTCATTCTAGAACAGAAAGGAATAAAAACAGGCCCTTCACAAGGGAAGCATCCAGCCTTAAGCTCAAGATCCTAACAATATACAGCCATTATTAAACAGTCTAAAGAAATTGTCCAATAAACTCATTCTAAGGTTCATAATTTCTGCTTTACAATGGTAACACATTTGCAGAGCCCTTGAGAAAGGGAATACCCCTTTATGCAGAAAGCACAAGATCTGTTAAGTTGTAGGTACTAAGTTTCCCAAGAAGGAAATACTAGCTTTATCTTTTCTCTCATTCTCTTACTTGAATAGAGCTTTACTGGAAGTTACAGAAATCTGCCATTCCCAATACCCCTTACCACATTCCTAAATATGTACTGCTCACCTTTTTTTTTTCAGGGAGCTCCTTATATTTTTTTGAGAGTATCTTGGTTAGATCCAGGTTGCTCATCTCTGGATGTAGCTTAGCATATTTTGCTCGCTTTTCCATGAAGAAACGGAAATATGGAGTCAAAGGTTTTTTGGGGAAGTCAGGATGCTTCTGAATAGGGGCAGAAGAGAAAGTAAATAAAGAAAAAATATTTTGAGATGATTTGTTTTCCCACAAAAAGCAGAGTTTTACTTAATCTTGTGTGTTTTGTTTTTAACATTTGTTTTCAATAAAAGTTGAGCTGAGCCAAGAATTTGGAATAAGGTGATAGCATATTTAACTAACACCTTCAATTAAACTCAACCATGAAACTCCTCTGATCTAATATAAAATTTCAGCTTAACATCACTATGTGACCACACACAGAAATGCAACTACTTCTGAAGATTCAGTTGCTTCTAGACAAGATGGGTGGCATGCAAATCAATCAATCAATAAATAAAATAGAAAGAATTTAAATGTTTGTTCTGTCATTGCTGTTTGTTATTGTTTTAAACTAGTTGTTCCTAGGCTGAGGTAGATTACCTTTGTAAGGCAGGCCAGCAAACATTGAAGTCTGTCACAGCCTTCCCAACTGCGCATCTGTTCATCTGTTGGGACTGTAACCCCCAGAATTCCCAATCACTTTCCAACACATCTGGAAAGCACCAGGCTAGAGAAGCCCACTGTATGCTATCAAGCACAAGTTGCCACCAACTGGTACCTTCAATTCCTAATTATTATTGCTAGAAATTATTTATTATTAGATTTCTCTCCTTTCATTCAAGAGCTCAAGTTGACATGTATAGTGTTCCCCTCTCTATTTTCCTATGACAAGAACCTGGCAAGGTAGGTTAGCTTGAGTGCGACTGGCCCAAAATCTCCATGTAAAGCACCTGTGGCATCTCCAATTGTAGGAAGACCAAGATTCAATCAGAGTTGGTGATATTAGACTAAATGAACAACTCATCCTGGCATAAAGTAGTTCCTACATTCAAAATGCACCACTATAAACCTAAAGGTATGTCCAGAATCCTGAATTTAACATTCATCATTAGTAGCAATGTAAGAAATTGGAAAAGTGGTCTGTTAAACTGCATTTTTTTTTACAAATCATACAAAACATTTCATTACTGTAGAGCAGGGGTGTCAAACTCATATCATCACAGCGGCGTCACATTTTTTCCCCTTCACTAAACCGGGCATGGGCGTGGCCAGCGCATGACGCATCCGGCCCATGACCCAGGAGTTTGACAGCCCTGCTTCAAAGCTTCAGTGAGCATTGTAGGAATTCAGGGGCTGTTAAATTAATACCTGTTAATAACTATGCCACTACTCAGTCTTTCTTTAAAAATGGGATGGAGAACTAGTTTTCCACTATCATTTCATAACCAATAAAGAAACCTGTGGATCCTGGAAACCGCTTCTGGACTTTTTGCTCAAAACTGAAAACTTGATCACATATAATTCTTTCTCTAGAACACAGGTGTCAAACGCAATCACGTCACAGGCCGGATAGTGACGTATCACAATGTTTGCCTTTGCGGAGCCAGGGTGGGCGTGGCCTGAGCGTGACATATCCAACCCACGGACTGCCAGTTTGACAGGCCTGCTCTAGAAGAATGGCAGTCCAAATTGTGTTAATATACATCAATGTAAAAAACAAAAACCACCCCTTCATGTAAAGAATATCTGACACAGAATTTGACATGAGAACAGTTGATGGATTATAGTCCTACACATGGATTTATTACTGCCTCCAAAGTTTAGGTTTTAAAATACATCTTGTCTGTTTTGCCATACAGATAGGTTGTTCTGACCCGGCTCCCAAACACGACAAACCCTCTGTAGTTAAAATTAATGATTTCTTTATTAGGAGCGCCAGCAGCCCTGGCAAAAAGTCTCTGTCTCTCTCACAGCAGGCTAACAAGTCTGTCCAGCAGGGAGATGAATAGTTGTCTGCCATACCTATTCATCTCCACCCCCTGCCTTTTATCCCCAGAGCTAGGGTGGGGCTTCACTAGCAGCAGTGGCTCTTCCGTCCCAAGGATCGGCCCATAGATTTCCACTGCTCTCCTCTCCTCTGCCTTCTGCGCATCCGGCACTGGACCCAGCTGTTCATTCTCTTCCTCATTTCTTCCTCTTTCCAGAGCTTGGGGTACGAACTTAGTAGTATATGCTGTAGGCTTACCTTTTCAGAGGTTTTACCAGTATGTAAGGAACAAAAAGGAAAAGCCCAGCGTATAGCGGAGTTTAATGTGTGGTTAAAGGAATGGTGTAAAAGGGAAGGCTTTCATTATATTAGTCATGATATCTGCACCTGGTCCAATGAAAAACTGTACAAAAGAGATGGCTTGCATCCATCAAAGAAAGGGACTGAGTACTTGGCATTAAATTCAGATTTTCTAGATCAGTGATGGCTAACCTTTTTGCTGTCACGTGCCAAAAGCGGGGGGAGTGCGTGGAGGTCGTTCACGTGCGTTCCCACCCATAATTCAATGCGCCCCACACATGCGCGCAGCCCCCCCCCCTTTTAACACATGATAGCACGGTGGGCCCAGTAGGCCCATTTTTCACCCTCCCCAGACCCAAGTGGCTTTCTAGGAGCCTGGAGAGGCCAAAAACGGCCTTCCTCACCCCCCCAGAGGTGGGAAACAGCCCATTTCCCAACGTCCAGAGGAACCGGAAGACCCAAAAATCAGCTGGCCGGCGCACATATGCGTGCTGGAACTAAGCTACGGCAATGCTCACATGCCCACTGATATGGCTCCGTGAGCCACCTGTGGCACCCGTGCCATAGGTTCGCCATCACGGTTCTAGATAAACATTTAAACTGAACAGCAGGGAAAGAGAATTAATACAGAACATTTCTGTCCCCAGTAATCTAAAATTAATAGGATTATCAGTGCATGTAACATAGATGTTAAGGAGGGTAAGAATATCAAACTTGCTGTCAAGCAAAAACAAGCATTTAATAGCTAGTGCCATACCATGTACACTAATCAAACAGGTGGTAAGGCAGTAGGGGACAACACAGGTTATGTAGACAGTAACCACAGGGTCAGTCAAAATGGACTCAAATGTCTATACAGCAATGCACAGAGTATGAGGAATAAACAGGGTGAATTAGAAATTCAAGTAAATGAGGGCAGATATATTGTTGCCATTACGGAAACTTGGTTGGATGAAACCCACAAATGGAATGTACAGCTAGAGGGATTTAAATTATTTAAAAGAAATAGACCAAATAAAAGAGGAGGTGGAGTTGCACTATATATAAGAAATAACTACATCTCTACAGAAATAGAGCACAAAAATGATGAAAACTGCCTGGAATGCATGCGGATCAGTGGGAAAATGACATTGCCATTGGTGTATACTATAGGCCACCCAAGCAAGCAGAGGAAATAAATGAACTTTTTGCTAGTCAGCTAACTAAAGTATGTAGGAAACAAATCACAATAGTAATGGGGGATTTTAACTACCCTGACATCAACTGGGAGACAAACTCTGCACCAAGTGGAAGATCAAACAGGTTCCTGACAAACCTAGCAGACAACTTTGTTTCCCAAAAAGTAGAGAAGGGAACAAGAGGATCAGCCATATTGGACTTAATTCTCACTAACAGAGATGAAATGATAGAAGGTGTTGAAGCTACAGGAACCTTGGGGGCAAGTGATCATGCAATATTGGAATTCAACATTATGCAAGCACAAGCAATAGAACAAAGTCAAACTAGAGTCTTGGACTTTAAGAGAGCTAATTTCAGTAAATTTAGAGAGCGCTCGAGAAGGATTCCATGGATGAGAATCCTCAAGGGGAAAACAACTCAAGAAGCTTGGGAAATTTTGAAAAGTGAAATTATAAAAGCCCAGGCTAGCACAATACCAATGAAGAAGAAAAATAACAGCTCTCAAAAGAAACCAGCATGGCTGCATAAAGAACTCTCTGACAATTTTTTTCAAAAATTACTTTTTCCAGCTAGCCGGCCTGGCCTGATCCCATGGTAAATTTTTTTAGAGTTTTTGATATTAATTTTAATTGAACTGTTTTTAACTATGGGCCAAATTTATATTAGTTACTTTTAATAATTTTTAACTTTTGTAAGATCTGCTTTTTATTTCTGGCTGTTCACCGCCCTGAGTCCGCAAGGAGAAGGGCGGTATATAAATCTAATAAAATAAATAAATAAATAAATAAATAAATTGAATGACAAAAAGGACAAGTATAAAAAGTGGAAAGAGTGGCACATAACTAAGGCAGAATATCTGCAAATACCCCGAGCCTGCAAAGATGAAGGGAGGAAACCTAAGGCTCTCAACGAACAAAGGTTTGCGACAAAAGTAAAAACTAACAAAAAACACCTAGAAGCAAACGAAGCAATACTGTGTTTCCCTGAAAATAAGACAGGGTCTTATTTTCTTTAGAACCCCAAGGGCTTGGCCCTTGGTGGGGAGTGTCTTATTATTTTGGGGGTGTTGGAGGCGAGTGTGGGACTGGATGTTCCATCGTTGCTGCCGCCTCCCCTCCCTGTTCTTCGTGCCGGCCAAGTGGCTGGCCACCACTGCCCTGACATGTCCCGCTGCCGCTGCTGCCTCATGAAGCAGGACTCTGCAAGGCTTGTGCCTGTGTATGCACGAACTGCAGCACCGCCGCGAGCTTCATTATACCAGCACAGCTGGCATCCTGCCACTCGCAGCTGCACCGGTATGTCAAACCTCGCAGCAGTGCTGCCATTTGGGCGTGCAAGGGCACAACCCTTGGAGAGTCCTGCTCCACAAGGCGGCAGTGGCGTTGCGATGAGTCTCACAAAGACTCATTTCTGACAGGTGGGGCGGGGGAGAAGCGAGACATGTGGAGCGAGACATGGCTCCCCTTGCCGTCTCTTCTCCCTCCCCCTTGCCAGGCATGGTAGGGCTCCTGCCCCTTGCTTAGCCACCCGCCCCCTTTAGGAAAAAAAGGGGAAAAAAAACACCTTCTTGTGAGTTCAATCAAACTTCTCGAACTTGCGAGAAGTTTTCTCTTACAACGTGTTTCCCTGGACGCAACAGCGAGGAACACGACGGAGCTTGAAAGGCAAGGCACGCGTCCCACTTCTTGCCCACCCCACTTGCCACCCCCAAATTGCATCCCTAAAGGGGGCAGGTGGCTAAGCAAGGGGCAGGAGCCATGCCATGCCTGGCGAGTGGGGGGAGAAGAGACAAGGGGAGCCATGTCTCGCTCTACATCTCGCTTCTCTCCTGCCCCACCTGTCAGAAATGAGTCTTTGTGAGACTCATCGCAATGCAGCTGCCTCGTGGAGCAGGACTCTGCAAGGCTTGTGCCCTTGCACGCACAAACAGCAGCACTGCCACGAAGTTTGACATACTGGCGCATCCGCGAACGGCAGGACACCAGCTGTGCCGGTATGATGAAGCTCGTGGCAGTGCTGCAGTTCGTGCGTGCAACGGCACAAAAAGCCTTGCAAAGTCCTAATCCATGAGGCAGCAGTGGGACATGTCAAGGCAGCGATGGAGAGCTGCTCGGCCAGCGCAAAGAACAGGGAGGGGAGGGCATGTTCCCCCCCTTCCCCCGCCTCTCCAGCCTCGCCCCAACTTGTTTTGGTTGCACGGCAAGCAACCAGAGGCAATGGCAAGACCGTTTGCACATGCATGTAAGTAGTTGGGGGGGCTTATTTGGGGGGGGGGGCTTATTTTAATGCATGCGCTGAAAAGCCCAATTGGGCTTATTATCCAGAGAAGTCTTAGTTTCGGGGAAACACGGTAACCAAAGGCCAACATGTGTTTGTCAAAAACAGATCATGCCAGACTGATCTTATTTCATTCTTTGACAAAGTGACAAAACTAGTGGACCAGAGGAATGCTGTCAATATAATTTACTTGGACTTCAGTAAGGCATTTGACAAAGTAGATCATAATCTACTACTTGATAAAATAGAAAAATGTGGGTTAGACAGCATCACCACCAGATGGATTTGTAACTGGCTGACCAACCACACTCAACATGTAGTCCTCAATGAAACGACATCTACATGGAAGGAAGTATGCAGTGGGGTACCCCAGGGCTCTGTTTTAGGCCCAGTACTCTTCAACATCTTCATCAATGATTTGGACGAGGGGATAGATGGGGAGCTCATCAAATTTGCAGATGACACCAACCTGGCAGGAATAGCCAACACTCCAGAAGATAGGCTTAAGATACAGATGGATCTTGACAGACTTGAACATTGGGCACTATCCAACAACATGAAATTCGATGGTGAAAAAAGTAAGGTTCTACATTTAGGGAAGAAAAATAAAATGCACAGGTACAGTATATGTGGTACCTTGCTCAATAGTGGTGACTGTGAGAGGGATCTTGGAGTCCTAGTCGACAATCACTTAAATATGAGCCAGAAGTGTGCTGAAACTGCCAAAATAGCCAACACAGTTCTGGGCTGCATAAACAGAGGGATAGAATCAAGATCACGTGAAGTGTTAATACCACTTTATAAAGCCTTGGTAAGGCCACACTTGGAATACTGCATCCAATTTTGGTTGCCATGATGTAAAAAAGACGTAGAGACTCTAGAAAGAGTGCAGAGAAGACCAACAAAGATGATTAGGGGACTTGAGGATAAAACATATAAAGAGCGGTTGCTGGAACTGGATATGTCTAGTTTTATTAAAAGAAGGACTAGGGGTGACATGATAGCAGTATTCCTATATTTCAGGGGCTGCCACAAACAAGAGGGAGTGAAGCTATTCTCCAAAGCACCTGAGGGTAGAACAAGAAGCAATGGGTGGAAACTAATCTGAACCGGTGCGAACCGGTAGCATTTCACCCCTGGGTGTAGGGTTTCCTGCCTAAGCAGGGGGTTGGACTAGAAGACATCCAAGGTCCCTTCCAACTCTGTTATTCTATTCTATTCATCAGCCACCTCCAGACCTGGGGGCTGTTGACTCTCCATCTGAGGGTTGATGGAAAGCCCAGGCTCTGCCTCTGCCTCTATCTCTGACAGCTCCAGTCCCTCTTCCCCCTCAGAGCTCTCAGGTTGCCTTGATGCTGGCCCTGACTCCCATGCTGCCTCCTCATCTGATTTGGTTGCTGGAGGGGCCGGCGGCCAACAGGCCACAACAGAGGTCTTCCAAATTTGATTGACATTTTTATTAATTCTTGCTACTGACTACTTTTGTTAAATATTGGCCACTGATACAGTTCCTATAAAATTAAATATATTAAGCTAATTTTTTTTATTTTTTTCAATTTTACACAGTATGTAGACATCTTAAGTACTTTTTCCTATTTTTCTTGCCATGGTATTATATATTATGGTTTCTACTTTCCTAATATAAAAAGCAACATAGGAAAATGTAAGAGGTATATTAGATCAAAGTATTACAAGATACATTGTTTTGTTATGTTCAGACCTTTAAGAAACTATGTCCCACCTATATGGGCGGAAAAAGGAAGCAGCATCACAAAAAGAAAA
Organism: Coluber constrictor foxii; assembly: GCA_038048745.1. Taxonomy (NCBI): domain Eukaryota; kingdom Metazoa; phylum Chordata; class Lepidosauria; order Squamata; family Colubridae; genus Coluber; species Coluber constrictor. The sequence continues at coordinate 9,642,709 of CM075961.1, forward strand.
AAAGTAACTACACTTACTTTGGGCTTTAGCCCTGACACCTGGAAAAAGAATAGCCTTCAACTGAACAGCAAATACATAATTTCCTCTGAATACTGTACTTTTAATTAAATACTGCAGCTTTTTAATGTTTGATGTCTAGGAATGTTTCAAAGTTTGCAGCGGGTGTATTTATTATTCATTATTCTTGCAAAACTGATAAAAATAGATTTGTATGTATTCTTGTATTCTTGCAATGTCCTAAGGAAGGCAGTCAGGTTGTCATCACTTCAGGCAGGCACAGTAAGGAATAGCTCCATCTGGATTCCTTCCGATTCAAGTAATCTGAAAATGACTTAAAATCCAGCATGGAGGCTGGGTTTGGAATAGCTGTGCCTTAAATCTCTTGTATGCAATGTAATTGCCAATGGAGCAATTCAGTGCAGTGGTCTAAGAGAAGAGGGTTTGGGTATACTGTTCAGCTCCAAATTCCCAAGGATTGTGACACACACCAACGGTCCTTATCAAAGTTATAACGTACCAAGAATAAACGAAGTCCGGCAAAGGTTGGCAACCAGCCCAGAAGACAAGATACCATAAGACACTCACTCTTCAAAAATGCTCTGTAATAATTACATGTTGTTTCCAGCAAGAAATTACTGTGTGCGACTTAAATAGGCTAAGGGAGTGGCCAATTATCCTCAAACCTTACTCTAGAAGGGGACCTCCTCCTCCTGAGTAGCCACTCCTGCCTTTTGGCAGCCCTGTGTGCTCGAGCATTGAGGAGAGGCTCCTCCACTTCGCTCTCTCCACTTGAAGGAGCCTCTGGAGGTTCTGAAAGCCCTGGCTGAGTCTCTGCCTCTGGCACCACATCCTCTTCAGCCTCCTCGCTGTCCGATGCGAGCGCCGGCTGCACAGGCTGCTGACGCGACCCCACACCAGCCTCCTCCTCGTCAGGATCAGCCACGATCCGCACAGGCCGCTGGCGGGCCACAACATATACGGGGCTGCAGACGTTAAGCCCTACTAAGCAGGTATATACAAAAGTATGAAGGCTATTGCTTAACGCATTGTAAGCTGCCCTGTGTCTCCGGAGAAGGGTGGCATATAAATTGAACTAATAAATAAATTTAAAAACATGACAAAAATGGTTGTAAAATTGGGTATGACTCAGTCAATAACTGCCTTGCTTACCAATGGAAATTCTTATCCCAGTTGTGATCTTAAGTCAAGGAATACCTATACACATTCAAATCTTTTTTTTCCTGGTCCAGACAATTAATGCCCACCTTCCACTCAGAGGTGGGTTTCAGCAGGTTCTGACCAGTTCTGGAGAACCGGTAGCAGAAATTTTGAGTAGTTTGGAGAACCGGTAGTAAAAATTCTAACTGGCCCCGCCCCCTTCTATTCTCTGCCTCCCAAGTCCCAGCTGATCGGGAGGAAGTGGGGATTTTGCAGTAACCTTCCCCTGGAGTGGGATGGGAATGGCAATTTTACGGTATCCTTCCCCTGCCACGCCCACCAAGCCACACCCACAGAACCAGTAGTAACTTTTTTTGAAACCCACCACTGCTTCCACTGTACAAGTCACAGAGAATTTCCTTGTTTTGGTTTTCTGTAATATATCATAGAATGAAGGCAGATTCCCCTATCCAGATTTCATCCAACAATTATTTGTAAAGTGTTCAGTTAGATAATATAGTACCATTTGCAAAGACCCACACAAAAAAACATTATGAGCAGGCCTCGGGTAGGGAGATTACTTAAACCAAGTTTATCTGTCCTCAGAGAGACCCACCATCATGTTTATTAATTCTGCACAAATTAATATTCTGGATTTCAAACAAGGCATGAAGGGCAAAGTTATTCTGTTGAATGTCTTCACCAGGAGAATGTTGAACAATTCAGCTGTATTCCAAACAGAGGCGGCAGAAATACCTTCTCTTCATCGTCCTCTGATTAGAAGAATGGAATGCCAAAGCAATGGATTATACAGAGACACAAACTGTAATTGGCCATGCAAATCCTTACAAGGAAGAAGTAGTATCTCACTAGTTTTAATGTACATAATGGTGCAAGACTAAGAGCATCTGATTGTGGGGGAAATGCCAGCTCCATGTAATTGTTTTTTCTATGATTTACATTCAGGCATGGACACTCTGGCTTTCAATCAGTTTTAATAATTAACATACTTGTTACTATAACTCTAACAATTCTTTCTTAGCATACATTTTGGGATTAGTTATTTTCAATGTTTCACACTCAAAGAGCAATGTCTACATTAAGGGTATATTTGCTTCTATCTTTTAATTCAGAAATAAATGGAACCCTGCCCCTGCCCCATACTTAGATAACAAGCTATATTCAAAAATTGTGCGTGCTAGTGGAATTAACTCATGTCACAATGTGACCTCCGATAAACTTGTGACTCTCAATATTCACATCATCCACTTTTACCAATACTGTACAATGAATAGTTTATTTAATACTTGTTTTAATCCATATAAAATAGCTACTGTGTTGGTAGATTGTATTTAGAATTATGCACACATTTAGGACCTTTCTAAACTTTCTCCTATTCACCTGAATTGGAATGATCTTAATAGCTTTTAGCAAAGCTTACACTTGAAGCACAAATATACAATTATGCATCCATGTGCACATCCATAGTTGGGGAACATTTGATGCAATAGTTAAGGTGTTTGATGAAAACCCAGAATGCCTAGAAAGCTTACTGTGTGACTCTGAGTCTGTTACTATCTATTAGCCCAAACTGACACACAGAGCTATGGCAGAGAAAGGACTATCATGTAACCACCTTGAGCCCCTGGAGGGAAGATGAAGTATAAATATTACAAGTAAATAAGATCTGCTGAGAAAGTTATGGGTAAATCCATGAGTGTGACATGTTACCAATTATGACTCCCTATAATCCATTACTAAAAGATAACCAGAAAAAAGAAAATGGAAGCACATCTGAGTCTTAAGAAATACTGGAGTTACATATCAAATTTTTGTGCCATTTGGGCAAAAGCAATAACTAAGCAGCCAACTTGATTTAAGAGAAAGTTCTTTAGCTGATCATATCCTCCTCAAAGCCAACACCTACCTTCAGTTTTTTGCCTTTGTATGGGTTTTTCACATGTTCTTCAGCATCCATGATCAATTCTGTCAGGGTCCGGAACTTTCTCACCTGTAAGAATAAAAAATAGTTGTTATGAAGCAGGAAGAGAGAGAGAGAGAGAGGACAAAAGAACAGTGTTGTGATTATTTTGAAGGTTGCTAATTTAAACTGATACATTAAAAAAATTAGGGCTCAATGGTTCACTTGGCAAGTGGGGTTTTCATTTTGTGAATCTATTTATTCAGCTTTAAGCAGGAACTAGTAATAGTAGAAAGATTATTATCCTGCCAATGAGACAATTATTTTTTTCTTTGTTTTACTGAACTGAAATTTCTTCTTGCCTTTCATTTCAAAAAAAGTACATCTATGCTGAAGTTATTGGAACACTAACATTTACCATGAACATTTATCATGCAGGCAATTGAACAGATAGTCCTAATAATTATACTTTGAATTTGGGAAGACTAATCTATGTTCTGTGCTGCAGCTAACATACAGCTACTGATAACATACATTAATTAAACAAAAGCAACTTTCCCCAACCTGGTGTGCTCAATATGCATTTACAACCATAAAGTTGATTGCAAATTCTCAGTTACAGTTGCAATACATCTACATATCCACATAGAATTAAATCAGGGGGCTGGAACTGGGTTCTTCAGCCATCAATGAACTCCTACAATCCCATCTAGCACCACTGCTAATGATATCTAGGGAGCTGTAGTTCCTCCACATTTTCCATAGGTTACTCAGCTCTGCTCTATATCATGGTTCAACCCTGCAGACAAATCAGGCCAGTAACTGTAGAAATAGCAATGTACTTCTCTATAGTTTGAAGCTTAACAAGGCAATCCCCTGCCTGTCTATTCAAACAGCAAGCTTCAGCCTTATCCCAGCAGGTAATTCAATATAGAATTACAGCCTGAATACAATATAGCTGTTGAGCAATACGACAACCCAGACAGGCCAAATAAAGACAGAGGAATAGGAGTGCCTTGATTGGAGGAAAGAAGAGAAATACAGTTCTAAGAGAAAAACAGTTCTAGTGGCTTGAGAATATAAAATATATTGAAAGAGCTCCCAAGACACAAATGGGGAAACTTCTACAGGGAGACAGCACAAAAGTCCTTGCCATCACACTGGAACTGTTCCTGGATCAAATGCTCAAATTGAATTAACAAAGACAGAATTCCAAGTCCAGCCCACACCTAAGTGAAGCATCATTTCATGTCAGTCCCCCTTGAGCCCTGCAAGCGGTTACCTCATTGGAGATCTCAATCCATTTCATCTTGCACATATCACCAGAGAAGTCTTTGAAGGCAACTTTATCCCAGTCCAGATGGGATTCGGTGGTTTTGAACTTGCTGCCGTCATTGGAGGGCAGGTTATTTTTCATGCACTCTAAGAGGGTCAACATGTCTTCCTGGGTCCATTGGTCTGAATGAAAAGCAAAAAAGGGAAAGATATCATACAAGGCATTTTAATGTGCACACTAGGGCAGCCATTTCCAACCTAGTGCCCTTCAAACGTCTTGGTATGGTTGCTCAAGGCCAACATGGTCTTTGGAATTCTGGGAGTTATAGTTCCAATACATTTCACATTAAAACAGTTTTAACAGCAGCTAGTGGTGGTGTTTATATTACAGGCAACAGAGAAACAATTCATATATTACATTTTTTTTAAAAATCCAAATGTGGACATTTTACAAGTTTTAATGTACAGTTGGGACTACAATCTTACATATTTTTGTGGCTATGATAAACAGTGAATCCAATTCTTATACCTATAAAATTGGAGCATACAGTTCTTAATGTTTGCTGATAAAAACAAGCAATCTGCTTCAAGATCATAGAAGCAAAGTCATGGGTTTGGAAATATTAAAGTACATCCTCAATCAGTAGCCAAGGAAAATCCAAGAGTATTATGAATTGTATCATGGAGGAAAATGCATGAACAGATAGTGAAGTTGGATTTTCTTAAGGGTCCTGACCTTATTTGTTTTACTTTATTCAGTGATTAATGGTATAACTGTATAGACATATTTACTGAAATGTAAACCTCACAGTAGTCAGTGGGTCTTAGAATTTCTGAAGCACAGGCACTTTTTAGATTTGGACTACTTTTCCCATAAATCCAACTAAATACAATGAAAGATACAGGTAGTCCTCAATTTATGACTGTAATTGAGCCTGGCAATTATGGTTGTAAGTCATGATGGTCGTAAAGCAGATCACCATGTAACTGCACCAGTGTTTACCTTTTTTGTGGCAATCATTAAGTGAACACCATGGTCATTAAGTGAACCCATTGTTTACTAGGGGTGTTTTTTGCCAGAAACCAAACATCAGTTTCCAGCAAAAATGTAAATCACAGTCACATGACCACGGGAAGCTGCAAACAGGTGTAAATGCAGTCTGGTTGCCAAGTGCCCAAAATGAGGTTGGTTATGTGACCATAAGGAGGGCAGGGTGGCTGTTGGAAGTTCAGAACCGGGTCATAAGTAGCTTTTGAGGGCTCTGTCAAGGACTACCTGTAATAGATTATGATAGTTGTAGCTCAAAATGTTTCAAAGGTATGAGCTGCCTATTCTTGCTGCATAGCAAGTAGCAATTAGATTGTACCCTAATTCACTGGACATTTTTTTTCCAGAAGTTTTGCTTGCTGAAAAACTTTGATAGACCCCCTCAAACTGAACACAAGTATAATTTCAGAATGATTGTATCATATAGGAAACTTGAGAAATATGAGATTAACTTCTAATGACTATGTTTTTAATTGCACAATGCTTCCAACACATTTCAGTTCAATGGGGCGAAAAGTGTTTTGCTGCCAATTTTCATTTGTACTCTCACTGTAGTGTCCAACAATAATAGTCAGCCAGCACTGATGGATTCCAGTTGCCCTGATACTGTTTTTTCATTGTGGCAATGTCCTGGTGAAACCTTTCACCAAGTTTGTAACTGACTGCACCTGGTTTTTCATGAAATAAGTCCAAGTGTAAATGCAAAAAATCAATCTTCAGTGACACATTGCACTTCATGGTCTTGTATTCTGTAAAATGTTTGCCAACAAAGAACACCACTTAGGCGGGGGGGGGGGGGCGAAAGCCGAAAGCCCTACTAAGCAGGTATATACAGTGGGGCAAAAAAGTATTTAGTCAGCCACCAATTGTGCAAGTTCTCCCACTTAAAAAGATGAGAGAGGCCGGTAATTGTCATCTTAAGTACACCTCAACTATGAGAGACAAAATGAGAAAACAAATCCAGACAATCACATTGTCTGATTTGGAAAGAATTTATTTGCAAATTATGGTGGAAAATAAGTATTTGGTCACCTACAAACAAGCAAGATTTCTGGCTCTCACAGACCTGTAACTTCTTCTTTAAGAGGCTCCTCTGTCCTCCACTCATTACCTGTGTTAATGGCACCTGTTTGAACTTGTTATCAGTATAAAAGACACCTGTCCACAACCTCAAACAGTCAGACTCCAAACCCCACTATGGTGAAGACCAAAGAGCTGTCGAAGGACACCAGAAACAAAATTGTAGACCTGCACCAGGCTGGGAAGACTGAATCTGCAATAGGCAAGTAGCTTGGTGTGAAGAAATCAACTGTGGGAGCAATAATTAGAAAGTGGAAGACATACAAGACCACTGATAATCTCCCTCAATCTGGGGCTCCACGCAAGATCTCACCCCGTGGGGTCAAAATGATCACAAGAACGGTGAGCAAAAATCCCAGAACCACACGGGGGGACCTAGTGAATGACCTGCAGAGAGCTGGGACCAATGTAACAAAGGCTGCCATCAGTAACACACTACGCCGCCAGGGACTCGGATCGTGCAGTGCCAGATGTGTCCCTCTGCTTAAGCCAGTACATGTCCGGGCCCGTCTGAAGTTTGCTAGAGAGCATTTGGATGATCCAGAAGAGGATTGGGAGAATGTCATATGGTCAGATGCAACCAAAGTAGAACTGTTTGGTAGAAACACAACTCGTCGTGTTTGGAGGAGAGAGAATGCTGAGTTGCGTCCAAAGAACACCATCCCTACTGTGAAGCATGGGGGTGGCAACATCGTGCTTTGGGGCTGTTTCTCTGCAAAGGGACCAGGACGACTGATCCGTGTACAGGAAAGAATGAATGGGGCCATGTATCGTGAGATTTTGAGTGCAAACCTCCTTCCATCAGCAAGGGCATTGAAGATGAAATGTGGCTGGGTCTTTCAGCATGACAATGATCCCAAACACACTGCCCGGGCAACGAAGGAGTGGCTTCGTAAGAAGCATTTCAAGGTCCTGGAGTGGCCTAGCCAGTCTCCAGATCTCAACCCCATAGAAAACCTTTGGAGAACTGGAGAAGTTGGTGTTTGCTGCCATCTAGTGACCGAAATTGCTAACTACACCTAGACTTATTATAGTTGGACATCCTCCCCCCCCCTGTTTTTCCTTTTCCTTTTCTTTCCTATTTCCTTTTAGATAGCCAATAGGAATTAAGTACCCAGTAGGAATCAGTGACTAAATTTACCCCTAGTACATTGGACATAGCGAAGCAAGAGTGAATTTTGATAATAGGTGGTGAAATCATTTGGTGTTGTATGATTGCTTGGAAAGACTTTTTAGGAATATCCAAAATGGCTACCATGACTACCACTTTAAAGAAGAAGGCAATCACGACCTCTTCAGCCTCATCCCCAGTCACTACCTCTGTGACACTACAAAGATCATCTGAAGACGTGGCTACTCCGGGAAAAACATTGACGCAAGATATTCTCCAGTCTATACAGGAAACATTGATCAAAAATCAAGACTCGACGTCTAAAATTTTGGAAGAGCTGAAGAGGAATGTAGAAACGTTAACTACGGAGACAAGGTTGTTTCATGCAAAGTTTGAGGAGGTCCAAAATACTTTGACTAACCATGAGGAACGGATTCAAGCTTCCGAGATAAAGACCGAGAAGGTGACATGTAGGATGGAGCGGCTCGAACTCCGGCAAGCCATGGCTAATAAAAAAATTGAGAAAGAGATTATCTTCCTCAAAATGGATAGATCTGGCTACTTCTTACGGTTTCAGAATGTCCCTGAAGAGAAAGGTGAGCGCTTGGATGTACTAATGGGAGAGATTGTTGCAGGAATTACCGGAAGAGATTTCGCAGAAGTTTCAAGAGATATTGATGATGTGTACCGAGTATATACCAGCTATGCTCGGCGCAACAAGCTCCCTAAAGAGATTCATGTTCGATTTACTAGAACAGCACTAAGAGATGAAGTGTTTAGGAAAATGAGGGACCAAGCTTTTACCTATAAAAATAACCGACTAACAGTACTGCCCCAGCTCCCGAGACGTGTACGAGACATTCGGAGGAAATATGACTTTTTGACAACATGGCTGAAGAAGCAAGGGATACGTTATCATTGGCTTCTACCGGAAGGCCTGATGTTTACCTGGCAAGAACAGAGGCTACGATTGGAATCCGTACAGGAAGCGCAAGACTTCGCGGAAGCCTATATTAATTCAAGTGACCAAGAGAGTGAAGGTGGTAACCTAGGTAAGAGCCAAGAAGAGGTAACCCAAGAAACAACAGCCACAGAGCATATTGGACATGACAAAGGCACAGCCCAATCTGGAGAAGAAGGAGGAACAAATTTCCAAATCGAGACTAGATCCCAGAAACTCAAGAACGCAGGTAAGTAGAGGTATGGATGAGGTGCTTAACCTGTTTTCTGTTAACATCAATGGCCTGAATGCTCCCACTAAGAGGAAAAAGGTCTGGGCTAAACTTCAAAAAGATAACTATGATATTATATGTTTACAGGAGGCCCACATAAGGAAAGACCACTCTAAGATTTTAACTTATCCTAAACTGGGGAAGTTGTATGTATCCTTGGCCGACCAGAAGAAAAGAGGAGTTGTTGTTTACAATCGGAGAGGCCTGGTGAAACGTCAAATATATGCAGATATAGAGGGTAGGATACTCATGTTAGAGATTAGTATTGGCCAAAAAAAAGTATTGTTAGTAAATATATATGCCCCTAATGTTAACCAAATGGGTTTCTTTAAAGATTTGTATAAGAAAATTAATGAATTAAATTACGAGCATGTATGTATAGTAGGTGACTTCAACGCGATTACTGATACTTCAATTGATTATGATCCAGGAAAGGGTTCTCCTAAATATAAAAAAGGGCATAGGAAGGTACTCCCTAAAACATGGGATAACCTAAGAACAGAAATAGGGTTAAGAGACGTTTGGCGAGATTTCCATCCTATGCAAAAACACTTTACATATTTCTCTCCCAGGCACAGATCGTGGTCTAGGATAGATATGGTTTGGTCAACCTCAGAACTGAAAGAAAGTATAAATTCGGTTGAAATAGGGACGAATTTATGGGCAGACCACCACCCCCTGGTAATAAAATGGAAAGGGTCCACTAGAAGAGCGAGATGGTCTATGAGGGCTGAGATCATGAAAGATGAGGGATTTATAAATATGATTAAAAAAGAATTAGATCATTTCTTTACTGAAAATAAGAGAGAAGGTACTTCCCTTCAAAATATTTGGGATACTGTTAAAGCAGTAGTTAGAGGATTGGTAATAAAATATACAGCTACCAAATGGAGAAAGGAGAAGGCCAAATGGATTGAGTTAATGGCTGAATTGGAGAAAGCTGAAGGAGAGCTGCGTTTAAATCTGTATAATAATTTGATTAAGGAGAAAATTGACTTGATTAGGCATGAGTTATCTATCCTAGATCAAAACGATTTGGCAAATAAAATTCGGAAATGTCGACAAAATCAATTTGAGCATGCTAACAAGCCGGGCCAGTGGTTGTCATATAGATTAAGAAAAGAGGCAGAATCTAGAAAGATTGAATTTTTACAGGACTCTATGGGAAATTTGGTAGGTACTACAGAGCAAAAAGCAAAGGTGGCCCAAGATTTTTATACCTCCTTATATAGCCAGGAAATTTATCAGGAAGATAAACTAAAGAGTTATCTCCAGAATCTACAATTGGAGATGATTCCGGATCACTGTAAAGAAATTTTAAATGCAGAAATCACAGTTGGGGAAATAGCAGTAGCTATAAAGAAACAAGCTAATGGCAAAACTCCGGGACCGGATGGGATTCCTAGTGAATTTTATAAAGGAGTCTTTGACTCACTTAGTTTGTATATTAAAGATCTATTTAATGAGGTCCTACTACACTCTAAAATACCCCGGTCCTGGACGGAAGCCTACATTTCCCTAATCCCGAAACCCAAAACAGATAAAACTCTGATCCAGAACTATAGACCAATCTCACTCCTGAATATGGACTATAAGATTTTTGTGACAATACTAGTTGAGAGACTCCGGGTGTTCCTGTCCCAATTTATCCACCAAGACCAGAATGGTTTCTTGCCTCATAGGCATCTAAGAGATAACGTAAGGGTGGTATTGAATGCCTTAGAATACTATGAGACACACTCTGATAAACCAATGGTAATGATCTTTTTGGATGCCCAAAAGGCTTTTGACAGAGTCAGCTGGAATTTTATAATACAACAATTGGAAGTGATGGGTTTTGGGCCTCAATTTACAAGGGCAATTCAAGCCATCTATTCTAAACAGTCGGCAAGGCTACTGCTTAATGGATCACTATCAGATGAGATACAGATTTATAAAGGTACCAGACAAGGATGCCCTCTTTCACCGCTGCTATTTATTTTAACACTTGAACCACTTCTTAAGACGATTAGACAGGATTCGGAAATTAAGGGCTTAAAAGTTAAAGGGGAAGAATATAAACTCCAAGCATTCGCCGACGATTTGGTTTTCATATTAGAAGATCCCCTTATCATGGGACCAAAATTACTTACCAAATTAGATGAATACAGGGAGGTAGTGGGGTTAAAAATTAACGAAGATAAAACCAAAATGTTAACAAAAAATTTGTCAGGTGCCCAAAAGGAACAGATCCAAAGTACTATGGGGATTAACTGTGTCAAAAAACTTAAATATTTAGGTATTTGGCTTACAAATAGATGTTCTTCTATTAAAGAACTCAATTATTCTAAATTATTAACAGACACAGCAAATGAAGTGTAGAGATGGCGGCATATCCAGATCTCATTTTTGGGTAGAATTGCCGCGATAAAAGCCCATGTTTTACCGAAATGGATCTTTTTATTTCAAACAGCCCCTGCAAGATTGGAAAAAATTTTTTTTAGGAAATTAGACCAAATTCTAAGTAAATTTATTTGGCGGAGTAAAAAGCCCCATATAAAGAGAAAAATGTTGCAAGAGCACAAAACAAGAGGTGGCTTGGGGCTCCCAATGTGGGAGCTTTATTACCTAGCTTCATCCCTGGTTTGGATTAAAGATTGGGTGATTCTCTCAAGAAAGCGCATTTTAACAATTGAAGGATATGATTTGCAGCAGGGATGGCACTCTTTTTTGTGGTCTCAAAAAGACAAAAAATTCAAATATTTTACAAATCACTATATTAGAGGAATTTTAATAAGGGTTTGGGAAATGGTGAAGAAGCAAGTTTACACACAGATTCCTAAATGGGTGTCTCCGTTAGAGGCAGTGACCCTTCCGACTGTGCACAACACAAAGAGGAACTGGGTTTATGGTGACTTGTTGGATGAAATCGGGAGACTTAGACCTAGAGCCGATCTCCAAACTAGAGGATTAGATATAGATTGGTGGTCCTATGCGAAAATTCAAACTAGATTCGCTAGGGATAAACAGGAACCTGGTATTTCCCTTCATTTACAAACTTTTGACAAGCTTCTCCTAGGTGACCAAAAGAAATTTATCTCCCACGTTTACAACTTTCTTTTGTCCAATTTTATGGCGGAGGAGATTGTAAAGGACACGATGATTGCCTGGGGGAGAAATATAGGAACAACAATTCAGCTTGATGCATGGCAAAACGTATGGAACAAAACTATGAAACTGACCCTTTCTTCCCCTTTCAAAGAAAACTTTTATAAAATGATCTACCGTTGGTATCTCCCCCCCACCAGAATTGCTAAGATGTCCCCAGGGTCCTCTGATAGATGTTGGAAATGTGGGTCGGCCAAAGGTACTTTCTTCCACCAGTGGTGGACTTGTCCATTAACTAGACGCTATTGGGGGTAAATACAACAGTGGCTGCTGGAAATAACAGGTGTGAGCTTTCCCCTTCATCCAGACCTCTACTTGCTTGGAATAAGACCAGACTACATTGATAACAAAGATTGGTATATATTTGTCCATGTCTCAACAGCGGCGAGAATGGCATTTGCCCAACTGTGGAAAGATGTAGATACGCCCTCCGATCATCTGATAATAAACAAGATTCTCCGTTGTGCTGAGATGGATAGATTAACATATATTTTAAAAGACAAGAAAGATTCAATATAAAATAGAAGTTGGGACAAATGCTTTGTCTCGCTCAAAAGAAGGTTAAACCTAGGAAATGGGTGACAAGATCGTCTGTTTAGATTAATTAGATATTTATTAGGCTATATGATTTCTTAAAATTTTGACAAAAACAGGCTAATTGTTTTGTAGATAGTTAGTAGAAATTGACTCTATTGAAATGTTTGGTTTGGATGACACTAGTTATTATTAATTGGAGAGTGAGCTTAACTCCCGGTTAGTCATGTGTGTCATTTCATTTTAGTCTTGTGTTTATGTGTTTCTACATTTCACCATTTATATTGTTTCCCAATTTTTATTTTGTGTTAATTTTAATGTAAATATTTAATAAAGATTTAATAAAAAAAAAAGAAAACCTTTGGAGGGAGTTGAAAGTCCATGTTGCCCAGTGACAGCCCCAAAACATCACTGCTCTAGAGATCTGCATGGAGGAATGGGCCAACATACCAGCAACAGTGTGTGCCAACCTTGTGAAGACTTACAGACGTTTGACCTCTGTCATTGCCAACAAAGGATATATAACAAAGTATTGAGATGAACTTTTGATATTGACCAAATACTTATTTTCCACCATAATTTGCAAATAAATTCTTTCCAAATCAGACAATGTGATTGTCTGGATTTGTTTTCTCATTTTGTCTCTCATAGTTGAGGTCTACCTATGATGTCAATTACAGGCCTCTCTCATCTTTTTAAGTGGGAGAACTTGCACAATTGGTGGCTGACTAAATACTTTTTTGCCCCACTGTATTACTTGAGGAAATTGATGGTTAAAATAACTGGGATATTGTTTAAATACCTATAACAATTGTTATAATTTGAATATTTTTAAATAATATAACTATAAAAGTAAAAGATGATCATGTTGGGAGTAACAGTGAGAAAAATAAAGATAATTACACTGGGATTAACAGTGAGAAAAATAAAGATGATTACACTGGGATTAACAGTGGAATAAAGATGATTACACTGGGATTAACAGTGAGAAAAATAAAGATGATTACACTGGGATTAACAGTGGAATAAAGATGTACTTTGTACACTGGGATTAACAGTGGAAGGATAAAAGAAAAGGTTAAATTAGAAAATTGATAGCTATAATAATTGGGATATTGTTTAAATATGTATAACAATTGTGATAATTTGAACATTTATTACCTAAGTGAAAAAGAAAAGAAAACTGAAACAATATATGATTATGATTTATAAACAAAAATTACTTAATTGGTATTATATGAATGGTATGGTTTGGTAGATAGAATTTACGATAATTGGGAAATTGTGTTAAAGAGCATTATTTGAACTAAGAACTATGTTTAAATGTTAGATAGATAGAAAGATAGTTTTATTGCGGTCAGAGACCAAATTAAAATACACATGGGTGTGTGTGTGTGTAAATTTTACAAATGTCTGAGTTCGAGTTGTCTAAAGAATTAAAATGCCTCTCACATTTTGATTTACTATGTCAGCCCTGAATGAATTGCAAGTTGAGAGGCTGACAACAAATATAGATAGATCATGTGACAGTACACCATCTACTACCTCAGATACAATCTGTACTGTCAATACTAGTGATCCTCTGCCGTAGAGGTTACCTGTCTCTTCCCATGTTTTTTTTCAGCCACGACTGCAGCAAAATTTTTTGCCACCTTTGGAGTTATATTAGGGTCTGCGTCCTGGAATAGGAAATAAAAGCTGAACAGATCAGGTGAACCAGGGAATCTCTGGGAAATAGGAGAGATGAATCTTGATCTTATTTCTTGGTAGTGGGGACATACGAATGTAATGTGGAGCAGAGATTCCAGGGATCGGCCATCACATGTACAATAGGTGGATTTTACTCCTCCGAGAGCCTACTGTCGAGGACATTCGAGGGGATCACATTAATCGTGCCTTCATAAATGCGAGCCTATGTTTGATAGAGTGTAACGTGGAAAGGTAAGGCGGAGGGTGAGGTGAGGGAACAATACCAAGGGAAAAAGGTGAACATGTTCCCGATCCATTTGCCAGATTTAGTTGTTTATCAATGTCGTCCAGCCATTGAAAAATCAATGTTTTGGCAGCATCAGGGCCTAAAATAAAAGCTTCAATGGGGGAAATCCCGATCTTCAAAAGTTTTGTATGGATATTATGGGCCCAGGGACTATGAAAAGGGTCCCGCCATAGGCATTGGCCTAGGTAATAGCCTGGGAGTCTAGTCCACAGAGACAACCAATAGCCAATTGCATGTTTCCACATGATTGTCGCAAGTGAGGATATGCCCAGTTCCAGATGAATTGTGGCATTATCAGACGGCGTAGGAACTGGCTGTGGACAGACTCAAGAGAGGAGATGTTGGATTGGACCCAGAGGGGGGCACCATAGGTGATAGCAGCTATCACCTTTGCCCTGTAGTCTTTTATTGCTGAGGGGATATGATGAGCTCCCTCGGTATGAAAAAAGTGCAAGAGGGCATGGGTGGAAATCTTAGCCTTATTACAGAGAGACTTGACCTGCGCAGGCCACTTGGTATTAGATTCAAAGAAGATACCTAGATATTGAAATCTGTGGACCTGTTCCACTGGGTTGCCATCAAGGTTCCAATGATAAATTTTCCTGCTTCTTGCAAAAACCATGATTTTAGATTTAGAGTGGTTTATATACAGTTGGTTAGCAGAGCAATAAGCAGAAAGAATTTTTAAGGCTCTGCATAGGCCCACCCGGGAAAATGAAAGTATTGCGGCATTGTCAGCGTAGAGCAGGAGCAGACATCTATAATCAGCTAATCTAGGGGCATGGATGTAGACCATGTGATCCAAAAACGCCTTTCTCTAGTCACTTGTTTAAATGTTAAATTGCTATATTTTAATATGCTATATTAAATTGCTATATAGAGAGGAAGAGAGAGAAACAAACAAACAAACAAAAAACCCCAACATTCCTATTTATATATTTCCCTTTTCTTTTAAGTACCTTTATTTAGCCAAATTGGTTTTCAAGCTTCATCCCTGAGCAAAGCCCACTCTTTACACAACCTTTCCCACCCCCTTTTTTTTTCTTTGTCATACCCACCTGGACAGGCAACTGCCTCTTTTCGTCCCAGGCATCAAGCAAGTCTTCCATGCGGAAGCCTATCCTGACCCTCAAGCTAGAGCACCCCATTTTTCCCTTTCCAATGTAGGGAATCAATTTGACCCCACTGGATCCCGGTGAAAAACAAGTCTAATGAGACTCCTGCCCCACCTGGCAGTTTTCGGACCAAAAAGGGTCTGAGAGGACTTGTGAGGGATCTCACGAAAGAACGATGGTTCATTGAGGGTGCTTCCAAGAAAAGGCAGCACGCAAGGATGCAATCAAATTAAGTATTTATTTGGAAGTAAAAGTAGAGTAAAATGGATTCCCAGGTATGGAGGCATCCATGCCTGGATTGAGCCTATGGGTCAGACCCATAGGAGGGTAGAACAAGAGCAGGGGAGAGCAGCCCCTGTGCAGGGGTTCTTATAGGGGTCCCTAGCCCCTCCCTTACTGATGTGTGTGGGGGGCCGGAGGGCCATTAGCATTCCCCAATGGGGCTGCAGGGACCGGAGCCCCTTGGGATCAGAGGTGCCTCTTTGCTCCCATCTGGTGGCCCTTTAAGAAACTGCCATGGCTGGCACAAAACACCTAACAATTCCCCTTCTTGCCAGTGAATGACAGTTACCAGAGAATATATGCGAGAGGGCGAACAGGTGTCATAAACATGTACAGGTTTACAGGACCAAACACAAACGCTTACACAGAAGGTTGTGTCGGTCAATGGGCACAGGTTTTGTAAACAGGTCAGCTAACTGGTCGGTTGTGTTGCAATGTTTGATGTGTACAAACCCCATTCTGGTAAACTGCCTGACATTCTTGTAGCGGATGTCTATGTGGCGCGACCTAGAGCCCACCCCGTATGCCCCCGAGATTCCAATTGCGGCTCCAGCATAAGGAAGGCATCGGCCGTGCCCCTGAGGGACCTAAGTACTCTCTTGACAGCTTTCCAGTGGAATTCCTTTGGGTTTTCCACATTCCTGGACAATAAATTCACAGCTAGAGCTATGTCAGGCCTGCTCCAATTGCTAATGTATAGCAAGGACCCAATCACAGATCTATATAATTTGTTGTCCGTGAAGTCAGGGCTGTCTTTGTGATCATGGCCATAGTAATCACTTTGTATGGGGCTAGGCGTTGGCTTAGACTCCGCTCTTTTGCACTTGTCCAACAACTCTTCAATTTATTTATTTTTTTGTGATAATGCAAATCCCTTTTTAGTGGCCAAGATATGCATACCCAGATACCTGTCAACCCGGCCCAAGGATTTCAGGATAAACTTTTCCCCCAGGGCCTTGGCAAATTCATCACCTCTTTCCTTGCCAGGCCCTACATATAGGAGGTCATCCACGTAAACCAACACCTGTTCTGTATTGGTCGCATTGGTAGATGATCTCTGGAGGGCTCGGGACAGGGGTTGTTCCTCTGTCCTGGTCCTGTTAGATCTCTCGGTGGCTTTTGATACCATCGACCATGGTATCATGCTGCGTCGGTTGGGGGGTTTGGGGGTGGGAGGCACCGTGCTGCGGTGGTTCTCCTCCTATCTCTCCGACCGATTGCAGTCTGTGTTGGCAGGGGGGCAGAGGTCGACCTCGAGGAGCCTCGTTTGTGGGGTGCCACAAGGGTCGGTCCTCTCGCCGCTCCTGTTCAACATTTATGTGAAGCCGCTGGGTGAGAGCATCCGTGGTTTTGGGGTGAGTTGCCAACTGTACGCTGATGATACTCAGCTGTACATCTCCACCCCTGACCACCCCAATGATGCCCTCGAAGTAATGTCCCAGTGCCTTGAAGCCGTGCGTGTCTGGATGGGGAGGAACAGGCTTCGTCTCAACCCTTCCAAGTCCAAGTGGCTGTGGATGCCGGCGTCCCGGTATAGCCAGCTGGTGCCATCGCTGGCTATTGGGGGTGAGTCATTGGCCCCCACAGAGGGGGCTCGCAACTTGGGTGTCCTCCTGGATTCACGGCTGTCCTTGGAAGGGCATATGGCGGCCGTGGCCTGGGGGGCCTTTTATCAGATTCGCCTGATGCGCCAGTTGCGCCCCTTTCTGGATCGGGACTCCATGTGCACAGTCACTCATGCACTCGTCACGTCTCGCCTGGACTACTGTAACGCTCTCTACATGGGGCTCCCCTTGGGGTGCACCCGGAGGCTCCAACTGGTCCAGAATGCAGCCGCACAGGTGATTATGGGAGCGACAGGGCGCTCCCACGTGACACATCTCCTGCGCGAGCTGCACTGGCTTCCGGTGGTCTTCCAGGTGCGCTTCAAGGTGTTAGTTTTGACCTTTAAAGTGCTCCATGGCATAGGACCGGGGTATTTGCGGGACCGCCTGCTGCTACCGATAACCTCCCACCGGCCAGTACGCTCACACAGAGAGGGCCTTCTCAGGGTGCCATCAGCCAAGCAATGTCGGCTGGCGGCCCCCTGGAGGAGAGCCTTCTCTGTGGGGGCACCCGCCCTATGGAACGAGCTGCCTCCTGAAATTCGTTTGATCCCGGACCTCCGTGCTTTCCAAAAGGCCCTTAAGACTTATTTATTCCAACAAGCCGGCCTTGCTTGATTGATTTTAATGGGGTTTTAAAATTTTTGGTAGTATTAATTTCTGGGGTTTTAAATTGGGTATTTTAACGGGGTTTGAGACTTTTATTTTGGAACGCCAACGATTTAATCTAATTTTAAATTTTTTAATATTTGTATTATATGTGTTTTAATTTGGCTGTTCACCGCCCTGAGTCCCCCTCCCGGGGAGAAGGGCGGTATATAAATTGAAATAAATAAAATCACCTTTGGTGTCACATGTAAAAACACACTCATCTGCATGAGATATCCTGAAGCCAATTCGTTCTAAACCCTTTTTGAGGCAGTCATACCAGAGTTTCCCCGACTGCTTGAGGCCATATAGTCCCTTTTGGAGTAGCCATGTGTTTCCCCCCTCCTGCTGGTAACCAGGAGGGGCCCTCACATAGATCTGCTGGTCCAAGTTGGCGTGGACGTAGGCCATCTGGATGTCAAATTGATAGACTTCCTTCCCCCGTGCAGCTGCAGTTACGAGGGCGGCCTTTACGCTTTCTGCCCGGACGGTCGGAGAATAGGTCTCTATGTAGTCCTCCATGTAGCGTTGGGCAAACCCCTGTGCTACCAAGCGAGCCTTGTACAGGTAGTGGCCATTGGCAAGTGGCTTGGCCTTGAAAAGCCACCTTGTGCCAATGACCTTCTTCTCTTTTGGTGGTTGCCCGGGGGTGAAGACCTTGAGCTTTCTCAGGCTCTCCATCTCCTGTTCCATTGCGAGCTGCCATTTCTCCTGTTCTTCGATGGGCAGCTCCTGGATGTCAGAGAAAGTCTTTGGGGTGACCACGACGCTGTTGACAGACACAATGTGCACAATGTCAATTCTCTTTGGTGGAACCCCCTTGTTGGACTGTTTTGACCTTCTGACCTCCTGCCACTCACCACCCTTTTCCTTTGCGGGTTCCTCGCCAACTGGCTGTTCATGACCGGGATGAGGAGGCCCTCGGTGCCAGGCGTTGGGCATCATGGGCCTCTGAAGCGTCGCTGGAGGTGAAGAGTCAGGTGAAGATGGCGTGTCTTCCCCTTCAGGATTGGATGGCTCATCCTCCTCATCTGGACCAAGTAGGCTGACCTCTTCTTCCTGTTCCTCTCTCTCATCGGTGGCAGTGTCTGTGGTTGTCTCAGGCGGCCTCTTGATTGGTGTGGCCTTACTAGGCCAGTTGATGTATGGGCCCAGATCATTTGAGTGGATCTGGGTCCATATGGAGTCCTCTTCGAAGGAGGCAGATTGGGAAGTCACAGTCCTGCCCCCTTCTCCCAGGAACCGGTAGGCCTTGGAGCCAGGGGCATAGCCCAAGAACCTCAGTCTCTGGGAAACGGAACTCCCCTTCTTCCGCAGCTGCTTGGGGATGTGCACCCAAGCGTAGGAGCCAAACACGCGCAAGTGTCCCAAATTTGGCTTCCTACCGTGGACCAGAAAATATGGGGTCTGGTTCACAACGCTGCTCCAGGTGCGGTTCAGGGTGTAGTTGGCGTAGTGTACCGCCTCCGCCCAATACGATTCCGCAACCCCAGCATCCGCGATCAGGCTGCGCACCATGGTCTGCAGAACGCCGTTTCGTTTTTCTGACACACTGTTCTGTGCAGGGGAAAAAGGTGCTGTTCGAAAATCGTGTATGCCCTTATGCCTCACCCAGTCCTGGAACTTTCGGGACATGAACTCAGCCCCACGGTCACTCTGCAGCTGCGCGATCTTTGTCTTGTGCTGGGTCTCCACGTAGTTGTACAGTGACTTTATGACATCAAAGGCTTCAGACTTTTCCGTGAGGGTATACACATGGCCATACCTCAAGAAGTCATTGATGGCAGTGAGGAAATACTGCCTCTTTCCCAGGGACGGTGTAAATGGCCCAACCAAATCAATATGTATCAATTGATATGGGTATTGTGTTTTACGCTGTGACACCTTAGGTATTGGGGCGGCCTTCCTCTTTGCCCTCTTACAGATTGCACAGTCCAGAAACACCTCACAATCCTGGAGGTGAATCCCCTCAGCGAATTCCCCCATCTTTTTAACCACGGGGAAGCTTGCATGGCCTAACATCTGCTGTAAGAGGTGGGCTCATTTAGTGTGGAGTGGCTTCCCCACTGACACCCCCTTGGCTCTGGTTGCCCTTTCTTGGGCTTATCTGCCTTAGGTGCCTGCTGAGGCTCAGGTTTCGTGCCCGCATTGGCCTTGGAAGGCCGTGGGGCTGGTTGAGGCGGCGTGGGCGCAACTGCCTCAGTCTTGTGCATCTTTGACAGCCTGGGAGCTGGCTGTGGAGCCTTTCTCTCTTTCTGTGCGCAGGCCCCTTCTGAGGTGGCACCCTGTGAGCTGTCTCCTGTGGCTGGGTACTTGGGGGAGAAATATGGCAAACCATTTATAATGGTAACACTCCCAATGACCCTCTTGTCTCGAGTGATGAGGCCTTCCCCTTTGCGAAATAATACCTCCACCCTGCCATCATTACATAGCTTAGTTATGCTTAACAGGTTATTGGCTATAGAGGGAGCGTGTAATACACCTTCGACATTGCCCAGCCCTGGTACAGAGACAGTGCCCTCCCCAACAACCAAAACATTGTTACCATTTGCAACCTTAACGGAGAAGTTAATTCTCCTTAACCTCTTAAAGCCTTGTCTCAAGTTAGCAATGTGAGATGAAGCCCCAGAGTCCAGTAACCATAGGCCAGTAGGGCCATCAGCCTTTGTGGCGTGGGTGAAATAGCTAGTATACACAAAATTGCCCTTAGCACGACCTTTGCCCCCACCAGTCCCCCTTCTCCGCCCCCTGCCCTTTCTTGATTGGAGCCACGCTTAGGTCCTTGCTGGTAATGGGGGCAGTCCTTCTTCAGGTGCTCCTCAGAGCCACAGATGAAACATTTGGGTAGAGCGTTAACCTGCTCTGAACTCTGGTGCCTTCTGTTGATGTGATGAGTTGTGTCTCTGGTGTACTCTCCTGCATCTCTACGCCTCATGTCTTCCTCATTGAGCCTCCCTGTGAGGTAGGACAGAGTCATGGCTTTCTTTCTGGTTCCCTCTAGTGAGACAATAAAATTGCCCCAACTTTTGTCCAGGAATGCCAGAATCACAGCGATTATGTTGGCCTCAGTCACGGGGTAGTCCCTCAGCACCAGCTCTGCCCTAAGTCCCTTCAACTTTCTCAGGTGCTCAGCCATGTTAGCCTCAAATTTTAGCTTGGTATTATAAAACTCTGTTGTGAGTCTTGTGGTGGAGCCCAAGCTATCACTGTTAAATAGGCTATATAGCAACCCCCAAATTTCACTAGCTACGAGCCCATCTGGAATGCTAGGGTACAATTTAGCATCTAATGAGCTCAGTAGAGTGGTATAGGCTCTCCTGTGGTACCACTCTTCTTGAGGCCTCCAAGGGAAAGGTGGCGGGTCTAGAACCATCCTATATATGATTATGTAGAAGTGTATCTTGCTGGTTCCAGTGAATTTGCTTCTATTAAATGTTCAAAGGACCACGGCCTATTTGGAAAATAATAGAAAACTATACTCCCCCCCCCCTTTCAGGGTTAATAAAAATGCAGAAATACTGCTAAAAAGTACTCATGTAAACAGTAGAGAACTATTTGTTCTTGTGGCCCCAAGCTTTGCATAATAGTGCTAATTACCATATTTTTTGCACTATAAGACACACTTTCCCCCAAAAAAGTGGGTGGAAATGTCTGTGCATCTCATGGAGCAAATATTGTATCACAGACCAGGTCACAGAGGCGGGTGGGGGGGTGTAGGGGGTTGGTGCAGCGACAGGCAGCGGTGAACTGCCTATCGCCGCCACTCATCACTGCCTATCGCTACCTATCACCACCTATCGCCACTGGTGAATGGTGGCAGCAGCAACAGACAGAGGCGATAGGCTGTTCACCACTGCCTGTTGCTGCTGCTGCCTATCACCACCGCCTATCGCCATCACCTATCGCCGCCGCCTATCGCCACCTATCACCACTGCTCGCTACCGCCTATCGCCACCGCCTATCACTGCCAGCAAATGGTGGCGGCAGCAGCAACAGGCGGCAGCAATTGTTTCAAGTAGGTTTAATCATAAGTAGAAGAAGAACCCCCAACAAGCCATCATTATAGGTATCTACATATGACAGGAACCGGAAATACCTCACAGATGCAGCTGAAGGCAGCTCCTCAAGAGTCAGGGAATACATCTCAAACTAATCCTGCCAAGACTGCAGACATAACCCTTGTAACATCTTTCCTTTTTCATTAATACAACGATCACATTTTAAAACATTAAAAAAAACACTAACTCTATACTCATTACAGATATACATTAAAACGATATAAAACACTGTATTACTAAAACACTACAAACACTACATTGTGAAACATGCAAAGTTCCGATGCAAGCAACTGTAACATCTTCCCTTCATATTAACACAACTATCACATATTAAAACATTATAAAACATTATGAAACATGCAAAGTTCCAATGCAAGCAACTGTATCATCTTCCCTTTTCATATTAAGACAACTATCACATAATAAAACTTTATAAAACATTGCAAAAGAGTTCAAATTGTAAAAGGGAACAATATCAACACTTTGTACAAATTGAGTCTGTTAGATTGTAGAAAAAAACAATATCAACACTTTCTTACAAGTTGAGTCTGTCAGGTGGTCGCAAACATCGGCCACTGCGAGTAACAACTGGCCCTCTTGCACCAACTGGCTCTCTTTGCACTATGGGCTTCTCCGACCTCACTGGAACCGCTGGGCTCTTCTCGCTGCTTACTGGAGTGTCCAGCGCTCAACTGCTATTGGGTATACCCGCTTGCTCCAAGCTCTCATCAATATTAATCTGAGGCCCCATCCCTGTGCATTCCTCATTGTCCATGGGTAAATGTGGTGTGGTAATACCAGATACGTCTGGTCTGTCCACAGGATATGTAAAGTCTCGCCTCTCAGCTACACACAAGTCTACTCGATTGTGATGATACAAAGTTCCTTCAACGTCCACTAAATAGGAACGTGGAGCCACTTGTTGTAAGCAGCTACCCATTTTCCAGTGACCTGTTCGATCTCCAGGCAGCAGTCTCATCCGAATCCATACAGTGGAAGTATGGCAGCTGCTAACAGTATACCTCTGCCTGAGCCTGTGTGGGTGAGTGGAGATTGCAGCAGCAATTGGAATAAGTTCAGGGCAAAGTTTGAAGATTATGTCTTACCTACAGGCTTGGAAGAGAAGTCGGCAGCAGTTCAAGCTGCCACATTAAGGAGATTGATGGGCAGTGAATGCCTCCATATCTACAGACACAACTTAACCCTTTCTGTGGAGCAAGAAAGAGATACTAAAGTTATTTTAGATGCTTTAGAGACTTATTTCAGACCCCTCAAAAATGTAATTTTTGAAAGATACATATTTGGCAGCTGCAAGCACGAAGAAGGTGAAAAGATAGATAATTTTATCACACGCTTAAACGAAAAAGCAGCCAGTTGTGACTATGGCCCCTTAAGGGATGAGCTCATTCGGGACAAAATAGTTTTTGGCGTTACTAGTGAAAGCACACGCCGCCGTCTCTTGAGGGAGCATAATTTAAGCCTGCAAGCAGCAATTGAGATGTGTCGGACTATAGAATTTACTGACAAATGACTGAGAGTCCTACAGCAGAGTAAGGATTGTGTTAATACAGCCTCTAAACAACAGCCAAGTATGATGAATCATCAATACAAGTGTCAAAATAAAAGGCAGTTTTATAATTCATCTGTAAACAATCAAGTAGCATGCAAATATTGCGGTAGTATGCACATACAAGAGAGAGAGAGAGCAGTGCCCAGCATATGGGAAAATCTGCAGAGCTTGTTGCATTAGTTTATAGTAATTATCTTCCTTAATAGTTACACATCTTGCTGTCAGATGAATCCCTAAGTATTTTACTTTCTTAGTAATCTGAATATCTATTCTCTTCATTAACTCTTTTTTTCTGCATGTCTGTAAGATTTTTAACTAAGATCTTAGTTTTCTCTTTATTTATTTTCAATCCTGCCACTTTGCCATATTCCTCTTTTTTTATTAATTTAGGCCCTGTTTCTTGTGGATCTTCCAAAATGAAAACTAAATTGTCTGCAAATGCCTGTAGTTTATAATTTTCCTTTTTTATTTCCATACCTTTTCTCTCTGCATCTTGTCTAATATTTTTGTTGAATACTTCCAGTGTCAATATGAATAATAGTGGAGACAAGGGGCATCCTTGTCTTGTACCTTTTTTAATGTTAACCTTCTCTGTCATATCTCCATTTACCATCACATTTGCTGTTTGTTTATATTGCCTTAATCATGTTAATAAATCTCTCCCCAAAATCCATATTTTTTAATTGTGCTAGCATAAACTGCCAGTTCACATTGTCAAATGCTTTCTGTGCATCTAGAAAAATCAACACCATTTGCTTCCCTGTATGTGCTTCATCGTACTCCAGTGTATATAAATTATTTTCATATTGTCTTTAATTTGTCTCTTAGGTAGGAATCAATTTTGATCTGAGTGTATGAATTGATTTAAGAACCTTTTTAGTCCATTTATATTTATTGACAGTAATTTTATTTCTTCTTCCATGGTTTTACTTATAGATGGGTTTGTTGTTCTGGTCGCTCTTATCTCTCTCTGATCTTTTGCCTTTGCTCCTTCTCTCTTTTCTATTTCCTCTAACTCACTATTTTCTTCTTTTTGTTGCATTTCTCTCTCTCCTATGGCTTCCTCTTTTTGTCTATCCTCTTTTTCCTCTCTTCCTCTCATTTCCTCTTGAGGTCCAAAATAATGCTCATAAAATTGTTCTGCTTTTTCTATGGAATCCAATCTATGTCTTTGCTCCATCCAGGTCACCAATATTCCGTCCAGTATCAGCCATCTAAAATTTACTCCATTCTTAATGAGCTGTCTTGTCAGAAATTGATATTCCTTTTTTATTTCTCTTACTCTTCTGGGGATCTGTTTTAAAACTACTATTTCTTTCCCTTTGTATTTTAAAGGGTCATCTCTCACTCTTTGTAGTATCTCTGCTTTTATTGCTTTTTTAGTAAATCTCACATGTACCTCTCTGGGGTGTCTATTTCTTGTCGCATATCTAGTGTGCACTCTAAATATTTCATCCATCTGAGCAAGCACCTTTTCTTTGGTCACCTCTAAAGCATTTACCAGCAACTCTGCCATTATATCCGCCAAATTTTCTCCCTTTTCTTACTCAATATTCTGAAATCGCAAGTAGTAATCAGCCTTATCCATCTTAAGTGATATTATTGTTCTCTCATAACTTTTGTCTGCCAGGGTTAGTCTGTATTCAACCTCATCCACTCTTTTCTCTGTTTGTTCAGCTTTCTCTTCTTTCTGAATGTGTTGTTCATTTTTAGCCATTATTTTTTGAAAAGTCTTTATTTTATCCTCTACTTTTCCTATTCTTTCCTTAATGTCTTCAAGCATGGCCTGAATCATAGCTTTCATCTCTAATTGCATCGCATTCATTTTCTCTTGCTGCAACATAGCATCCAATGACCTTTGGCCTGCTGGGCTAGATGCTGCTGATGCTGATGCTGATGCTGATGCTGATGATGGCACAGATGTAGTTTTCTTCATTTTGAGATGTTTTAATAAATTTAAACCAATTATTTAAAATAATAACTACAATACCCCAACAGCCCCAGTGTTGAGCACCCACTTCACTATCTCCTTCCAATTTCCCTTTTTACAAAGCTATTCAGGAGTCAAAACATTCAATATTAATGTATCCCTTTTTTCTTCTTCCTTCTTCTTATTTTCAATCTCCAAATAATGTCACTGTTTTCTGTTTTTTGTTTTTAATTGTAACCCCAGAGTAACGCAATTATAATCCACAAAAAAGAAGTAAAACTGTTAATTGTAATCCAAGAGAAGAACGAAGATATAAATTGTGATCCAAGAGTTGTTGACCCCTTTGTTCTTCAAAAAGTATTCTCTTCTTCTCTTGTTAAATTTATGATCCACATAGGCCCACCAAGCCTCAAAATTCAACCACCAATTGTCTTATATCTTCTGAGGGACAGTTCACAGAGCAGAAAATAAGAGAAGGAAAATATTTTGCTGTTTTCAGCTTCTTTTCGCTTTATCTGTTTAGCTTCCGCTTGAGTTCCAAGAGCTACACTATTTAAAAAAGTCTCAGTGTTTCACTCTCTGTGTCATCTATCTAACATAAACAGTTTATTGATGCAGGTGTTCTTTGTTTTAACAGCCAGTCTTTATCTTCTTCAGCCTCTCAAGGTTATGTTTCCTTTCCTTTCTAATGTGTACCTCTCAACATTTCCTTCTGCCTGTAGGTGTCACTGTTGCTTTGTTTCTCTCCATTTTCTTCCTTTTATTTTATTTTATATTATCCTGTCCAAGTTTTTTCAAAAAAGGTTCTCTAGATCCAAATTTTATAATCCCCAAAAACTTCCAAGTTAGTCAATATTATATTTGAGGTCCCCAGTCTGGCTTCCTAGTTTCCAAGTTCTTTCACTCTTTTAAAAAGTTTTCTTATCTTTCTTCTGTTTTTAAAAATGGCTCTCAGGCTTGCTCGCCACTTTTCTTGGGAGGTGGGAGGAAAACAATTCCACCTCCTTTTAGGGTCCCACTTTCACCCAGGCTAATTTCCAGAGGGCTCGTTTCTCAATAGAAATCAGAAGTTAGAAATCTCTCACCCAGATCATTCATGCTGTTCCTCTTTCGACAATTGTTTTTCGTAATGGACTTCTTAATATTCCAATACATTCAAGATAATCCTCATATTATTTTTCAATTGTATTTTAGGTAAAAAACCATTCTGGTAAGAGTGTATGAATTTGTTTAAGAATCTTTTTAATCTTTCTGAAATTATAGAGGCGTATATTTTATAGTCTACATTTAATAATGATATTGGTCTGTAATTTTTTATCTGTTGAGGATTTGCGTCTTCCTTTGGTATTAAAGTAATGTATGCTTCTGTCCATGTTTTGGGGAGCTTGGCCTTTGATAGCGCTTCATTGTAGATCTCCAGCAATAACGGTCTTAGTGCCTCTTGTAAACTTTTATAAAGTTTGTTTATGTTTGTTTATGTTTATGTTTATTATATTTATATACCGCCCCTCTCCTGAAGGAGTCGGGCTGGTGGACAGCCAGCAAATAAAATACAGAAATACAAAATTTAAAACAGTATTAAAATCCAATTAAATCAATTTGGCCCATAGTTTAAAAACCAATATTAAAACCCCTAATTTTAGTAATTGGATTAAAACAGTGTTTTTTTTTTAAAGAGTAGGTCAGGCCAGCCCGGCTTGCTGAAACAAAAACATCTTTAGGGCAGTTCGGAAAGTGCAAAGGTCAGGGATCCGCCGTATCTCTGGGGGCAACTTGTTCCAGAGGGTAGGTGCCCCCACAGAGAATGCTCTCCCCCTGGGGGCCACCAGCCGGCATTGTCTGGCCAACGGCACCCTGAGGAGGCCCTCACTGTGGGAGTGTACTGGTCGGTGGGAGGCTACCAGTGGCAGAAGACAGTCTTGTAAGTGCCCGGGTCCTAAGCCATGGAGCACTCTAAAGGTGGTAACCAGTATCTTGAAGCACACCCGGAAGACCACCGGGAGCCAGTGCAGCTCATGCAGGAGAGGTGTTACATGGGAGCACCGGGTCACCCCCATAACCACCCGTGCGGCCGCATTCTGGACCAGTTGGAGCCTCCGGGTGCTTGTCAAGGGGAGCCCCATGTAGAGAGCATTACAGTAGTCCAGGCAGGACGTGACGAGGGCATGAGTGACTGTGCGTAAGACATCCCGATCCAGAAAGGGCAGCAACTGGCGAATCAGGAGAACCTGATAGAAGGCCCCCCTGGCCACAGCCGTCATATGTTCTTCCAAGGACAGCCATGTATCCAGGAGGACGCCCAAGTTGCGAGCCCTCTCTGTGGGGGCCAGCGACTCGCCCCCAAAAGTCAATGCTGGTACCAACTGACTATATTGGGATGCCGGAAGCCACAGCCACTCGGTCTTGGATGGGTTGAGCCTGAGCCCGTTTCTCCCCATCCAGGTCCGCACAGCTTCCAGGCACCGGGACATCACAGCAAGGGCATTATTGGGGTGGTCCGGGGTGGAGATGTACAGCTGCGTATCATCAGCGTACAGATACTTCACCCCGAAACCACGGATGATCTCACCCAGTGGCTTCACATAAATGTTGAACAGGAGGGGCGAGAGAACCGACCCTTGTGGCACCCCACACACACTCTTCTTTTTTAATTTTTATCCCTTTTATCTCCTCATTTTGTCTTATATTTCTATTTAACACCTCTAACATCAGCACAAATATCAATGGTGATAGAGGACATCCTTGCCTTGTTCCTTTCATAATATTTACTTTCTCTGTCATATCTCCATTTATTATTATTTTTGCAAATTGTTTGTTATAGATTGTCTCAATCATCTTTATAAATCTCCCCCCAAATTCCATAATCTGTAATTGTTTTGTCATAAATTTCCAATTCACATTATCAAAAGCTTTTTGCGCATCTAAAAACATCAATGCCATTTGTTTTTCTGGGTGTGCTTCATAGTATTCTAAAATATTCAGAATCATTCTCATGTTATCTCTAATTTGTCTTTTTGGTAGAAAGCCATTTTGATCTACATGTACAAAATCATTTAACAACCTCTTCAGTCTATTCGCCATTATTGATGCAAATATTTTATAATCCGCATTTAGCAAAGAGATTGGTCTATAGTTTTTAGTTTGTTGTAAATCTGCATCCTCCTTCGGTATAAGAGTAATATACGCCTCCATCCACGAGTCAGATATTTTTGCATTTACTAAAAGGTCATTAAACACTTCCAGCATCATACTACTAAGCACATCCTGGAAAGTTTTATACAACTCTGCTGGTAATCCATCTGGACCTGGTGTTTTGCCAGTCTTCTGTCTTTTAATGCTTTCTATCACTTCCATCATCGTTATTTTTCCCTCTAGAGCCTCTTTATATTCTTCTGGTATTTTTGGTAAATTAGACTTTTCTAAATATTGTATAATCTTCTCTTCTGATACTGTCTCTTGTTCATAAAGTCTCTCATAATATTTCTGTACCACTTTTTTCCCCCCTCATTTCGGTAACGTATCTGTCCTCCCCCATCTATTAGTTGATTAATTAGTTTTTTCTCCTTCTCCTTTCTCATTTTATATGCCAGCCATCTACCTGGTTTATTAGCATTTTCAAAAAAGTTTTGTTTAGACATCTTTATTTGATAAGCCAAGTCTTCTTTTTCAATGAAGTTCATTTCACATTTTTTCAAATCCATTTGGTTTTTAGTCCTCTTGCTTTGCGTATTTTTTTGTAATTCCATCTCCAGTTCTTTGTATTCTTCTTCCAATTTTTTCTGTGTTTGTCTTTTCTTTTTATTTCTTTTTCCCAAATAGGTCATTGCCAAACCTTGAATATATGCTTTAACTGTATCCCACACATTTTGCAATGAGGTGTCTTCCTTTTTGTTTTCCTTGAAAAAGAAACCTAATTCTTTCTCTACAGATTGTTGAAACTCTTTTTCATTTAATATTGTTTGGTTCAATGTCCATCTTAATCTCTTTCTTTGTCTCTTCCATATAATTATAATCGGATTATGGTCCACCCAAATACTTGTTTCAATGCTTATATCTTGTACATTCGCTAATAAATCAGTTGACATCCACATCATATCTATTCTGGACCATGACTTGTGCCTGTTTGAATAAAAAGCATACTGCTTTTCTTTCAAATGTCTTTCTCTCCAAACATCTTTAATGCCTATTTCATCTACCGTTGTGAGAAAGGACTTTGGGAGCGTTTTTCTAGGTTTCTTATTAACTTTTGTTGTCTTATAGTCCCAATCTACTTCCCTTATCACGTTAAAGTCTCTCATTATGCAAATATTGTCAAATTCAAATTCTATTATTTTCCTGTGCAATTTTCCATAGAATTCTTCTTGTTTATCATTTGGTGCATATATCACCACCAACAATATTTGTTTATAGTTCACTGTTACTTCCACCATTAAAATCCTCCCTTCTTCATCAGCATATATTTGTTTAGGTTCTAGTCTCTTTTTAATGTATAATACTACACCTTTTATTTTGATGTGTTAATGCAGTAAACAAATCACCCAGTTTTGGATACTCCAATAATTTTTTTGTGTTGCTTTCTAATATGAACTTCTTGTAGGCATACAATGTCCATTTTTAGTTTCCCCAATTTATTAAGAGTTCTTTTCCTTTTTATCACTGAATTTAAACCATTAATATTTATTGATATTGCTTTGGTTTCTTCTTCCATGTTTTACTTGTTACTAGCTTTTGTTGATCTTGTCATTCTTATCTCTCTTTGGTCCTTGGGCTCTTTTGACCTTGCCCCCTCTCTTATTGCCTTTTCTTCTTGTTCTTTTATTGTCTCTCTTTTTTGATCTTCTTTTTCTTTCACTGCTTTATCTTGGACTTTAGTTTCTTTTTCCTCTCTCAATCTTTGCTCTTCTTGGGGCCCCAAATATTGGTCATAATTTTTTAAAAAATATTTGATTTATATACTGCCCTACTCCTGAAGGACTCAGGGTGGTGAACAGGCAACAATAAAATACATACATACAAAATTTAAAAGCAGAAATAAAATTAAATTAAATGGCTTGGCCCAGACAAATTAAAACCCCAAGCAATTTAAAACAAATCAAACTTTAAATATTGAAGTATTAAAAGATATTAAAAAGAGGGAGAAAGTTAGACCAGGCCTGCCTGGTGGAATAAAAAGGTCTTAAGAGCGCGGAGGAAGGTGTGCAGATCCAGGATCCTCCGTATCTCTGGAGGGAGCTCGTTCCAGATGGTAGTTGTCCCCACAGAGAAAGATCTCCCCCTGGGGGCCACCAGTCGACATTGTTTGGCCGACGGCACCCGGAGGAGCCCCTCTCTATGAGAGTGTACTGGTCAGTGGGAGGCTATTGGTGGTAGTAGGTGGTCCCGCAAGTACCCAGGTCCTAAGCCATGGAGCGCTTTAAAGGTGGTGACCAAAACCAGGCATCCACTAGGTCTCCAGTCGAGGCATGTGCCAGAGCCTCAGGAAATGGCCCAAGCTCCATCTGGAACCTGTCAGGTTCCATCAGGCACCTGGGGTGGAACCATCTTACCGGCTCCACCTCCCTGCAGTGGGGTGCAGTGGTTTGAAGGTCGAGACAAAGGAGAGAGTGATCTGACCATGACAAGGGCTCGGTAACTAATAATTCTGCTTTCTCTATTGAGTCCAGTCTATGTCTTTGCGCTTGCCAATAAACCAATATTCCTTCTGGTATTAACCATCTGAAATTTACTCCTTTTTGGATTAACAGTTTTGCCAGAAATTGATATTCTCTCCTCAGATCTTGCACTCTTCTGGGTATCTGTTTCAGCACCACAATCTCTTTGTCTTTATATTTTATTGGAGTATTTCTTGCTATCTGTAATATTTCTGTTTTTATTACTTTCCTGGTAAATCTTACATGCACCTCTTTTGGCAGTTTATTTCTCATTGCATATTGTGTATGCACTCTGTATATCTCGTCAATCCCATTTAATATCTTTTCCTTGGGTTCCTCCACCACTTCCACCAGTATCTCCACCATCATTTCTGCCAAGTTCTCTCTCTTCTCTTCTATATTTTGAAATCTTAAATAGTACTCTGCTCTGTCCATTTTGAGAGAAATATTTTTTTTCCTGGTTTTTGTCAGCCATTGTGAGTCTGTCATCCATTTCCTCCACTTTTTTTCCTGTTAAATCTGCCTTTTCCTCCACTTTCTGTATTCTTTCTTCATTCTTTCCCATCATCACCTTCACTTTAAGTTCTCCTTCTACCTTCTCCATTCTTCCTTTGAAGTTTTCATGAAAAACCTGTATCATATTTTTTAGTTCCAATTGCATGGCTATGGTATCTAGTGTCCTCTGCACTGCAGGGCTTGAAGCTGATGTTGTGGAAGGTAACTGCAATGTTGTCTTCTTCATCTTGTCTTGTCTTGTCTATTATAATCCACTGAATTTATAATCCAAATAAAATTTAAATTTATAATCCAAATACCTAATCCACCCCCTTGAATGGATTGGTTAAAAATAGAAATCAAAAAGCTCCATCACACCCAGAAACACATAGCAAAAGGTCAAAAGAAGAAGAAGAAGAAGAAGAGAAAAAAAATGAAGAAGTAAAAAACCAAAAATTTCTGATTCTTCAGATTCTTCTTACCTTAATTCATTTTTTTATTTATCATCAAAATTCGAACACTCAGAAAACCAACCAGCCAAAAAAAAAAGAGGAGAAAAAAAAAACATGGAAAGGAAAAAAGATACAAAACTCAATCCAGTCAGTGAAAATAGTTCAAGAAAAAGAGAAAAAGTAAAAGGAGAAATCACTGTAAATGGTCAAATCCTAAACCAAAAAAGAGGAGTATAAAAGGAAAAATAAAATAAAATAAAAAGAAGCAAAAGAGCACAGTCACAAGAAAAGGAAAAAAGAAAAAGATTTCCAAACAGGGCTGTTTATATTGCCTCAGTTGTCTTCTTTTAGTTTCTGTTTCAAAATTTTCACAAGGCACACTATTTCAACTTCTATTAATACTATCTATCTCAATATGCAGTTCTTGCCAGACACAGCTGTTTCTTATCAGTCCAAGCCTACAATCTCAAGGCCAGTCCTCTCAATCAGTTTATTTAAAATGAAGTCTTTTTATTTGTGTCTCTAGATGGTGCTGAAAACCACTTTCACTCAGAAGAAAAGTGGAAGAAAAGATTTTTAAAAATAGGAAAAGTTTTATAACTAGTTCTTTCCACTCAGTCTCATTAATTTCGCATAAATCCACAAATCCAAAATTTACAAGTATTCAATCAGGCTTCCTGTTCTTATTTTCTTGCTCCCCAAAGTAATTTTGTTACTTCATTCAATTCATTTCTTCCTCTTGGGTCAATCCACTTTCTTTGCTGCTAAACAGCTGAGGGTAGAAAGCTGACACACACACACCACTCTCCCCTCTTCTCTTTGCCCCCTTCACTTTCCTTCAAGTTGTTTCCTGGGGTTTATGCAAAGAAAACTTCAAATCAGAAAACAAAAAGAGAAGTCGGCTTTCTCACCCAGATGAATCCACATCTGTTGCCTCTCCGGTCCCGCTGTGACCGCCCCAGCTTTGTTGCAGCTCATTCAATGGCTGATTTCTAGATTTTCTGGTTGAAGGGCTGCTTCTGACTAACCAGGGAATTTCCCTGCGTTAGCCAGTCTGTGCTCTTCTTCTTCACCATCCCTCCAAGACAGTTTTCGGTCAATAAAGACCCCAAATGACTTTGATATCAATGTTTTCTCAGGAGTATCCGAGAAAAGCGTTGTGCCATCAGGCTCTGGCCATGCCTACTCTCACACCTCATGGATCTTATCGGCCCACTCAGTAGGTTTCATTGTTGATGCCCCTGTTCCTGATGCTTGTATTTCCAGTTCTGGTATGGGGGGGGGGGGGGAATCCTGTCCTGTCACTATCCTGAATGGAGTGAAACCAGTACTGCGGTGTACCACGTTATTGTAAGCTACTTCAGCAAACGGTATCAACCCAGACCAATCCGTTTGCTGATATGACACATAGCTTCTCAAATAACACTCTATCATTGCATTAGCCCATTCCACTGCCCCATTGGTGCTGGGGTGGAAAGCTGAACTGAGTCCCTGTAATGATCCTATCAGCTGTATGAAATTCCGCCAGAAACAAGTGGTAAATTGCATCCTCCTGTCTGAGATTATGCGACGTGGGAGTCCGTGCAGACGGTAGACATGTTATATAAACAGTTTTGTCAACTGGCTGGCTGAAGGAAGACCATTACACAGGATAAAATGTGCCTGTTTGGAGAACAGGTCAAGTACTGTCCAAATGACTGTGTAGCCGTTATTATCCGGAGGTCTACGATGAAATCCATAGCTATCTCTTCCCATGGATGTTTGGGTTCGGCTACTGTTTGTAATAAACTCAAAGGTTTTCCCTGTCGTGGTTTGTTTATGGTACATATTGTACAACCTCTTACATATTCCTTGATGTGGGAACGCATTTTCGGCCACCAGAATTGGCGTCTCACAAGATGTAGCATTTTGAGGAATCCAAAATGCCCAGCGGGTTTTATGTCATGAAATCTTTTTAAGACAGATTCTCTAAGGCTGATGGGTATATATAGTCTATCTCCCCTCCAAGCTAGACCTTCCCTATGGGTTACCAACAATGTGTTGTGTGGAAGCCACTCATCTTGTTTTAATGCCTCCCATAACGCAGTAAGCCACAGGTTAATGGAGTCTGACCCATGCGCCTGGCCTGCTACCTGTCCTGGATGTATCATGGCTTGTACAACATCCTCCCTCCTACTGTTATATCAGGACATATGAGACAAAGTGTCTGCCAAGATTTTTTTTCCAGTGGGTACGCATTTCAGGGTGAAATTAAACTGGTAAAAATACTGTGCCCAATGTACCTGCTTGGGGGGTATTTTCCTGGGAGTTTGGAGAGCCACCAGGTTTTTGTGGTCAGTCCAGACCTCAAACGGCTTCTCTGCCCCTTCCAGCAAGTGCTGCCATGTCAGAAGAGCCCACCGTATGGTGAAAGCTTCCTTCTCCCAGATTGCCCAACCCCTCTCCATAGGTGTTAACTTATGTGAGTTGTATGTGCAGGGCTGGAGTCTTTTCTGCTTATCTCGCTGCAATAACACTGCCCTTATAGCTACGTCACTCGCATCTACCTGCACTACATATGGCCATGTTGGTGTAGGATGTTTCAACATAGGCTCACATGAAAACAGGGACTTTAATGTCTCAAATGCTTTTTGACATTCCGCTGACCATAATATGGACTGACCAGGCTGTGGTTTTGCTTTAGCAGGTTTAGTCTGTAATAGATTGGTCAGGGGCAATGCCACCTGTGCAAAGGAAGGGATAAATTGCCTATAAAAATTGGCAAACCCCAAGAAACTCTGCAATTGTTTACTTCTTTTTGGGGCTTGCCATTCTAACACTGCCCTAACTTTTGCGGGATCCATCTCCACTCCCTCGCCTGATATCCTATAACCCAAGTAGTCTAATTTAGTGCAATGGAATTCGCACTTGGAGATTTTTACAAATAATCTGGCGGCCAGGAGTTTTTCCAAAACCTGACGGACTAACCTGGTGTGTTCCTCAAGTGTTTGTGTATAAATGAAGATGTCATCCAGGTATACAAGGACCTCCCGGTATAGATGTTCATGCAGGACCTCATTTATCAACTGCATAAACACAGCAGGGCCCCCCTGTAACTCGAACGGCATCACTAAAAATTGGTAACTACCCAGAGGACAATTGAACGTTGTCTTCCACTCGTCCCCTGGCTGGATATGCACTCAGTAATATGCCTCACGTAATTCCAATTTTGTGAAAATCCGGCCATTAGCTAAGGTGGCAAGCAAGTCCTTCATCAATGGTAGAGGGTATAAATGTTCTATGCAGACAGCACTGAGGCCACGGAAATCCACATACAGACGTAACCTGCCGTCTTTCTCTCTGAAGAGAATTGGTGCAGCCATATGGGATCTACTGGGCTGAATAAAGCCCCGATCCAAGTTCTTGTCTATATAGCTTCTCAATTCCCCTATTTCTTTTGGTGTCATAGAATACACACGGGGTTTTGGCAGTTTAGCTCCAGGGAGCAGTTTTATAACACAGTCGGTTGCTCTATGAGACGGTAATGTTTCGCACTCCTTTTCATTGAACACTTCTGCCAAATCCCCATATATAGCAGGTACACCTCTTGCCGTAAGATCTGAGATCTGTTGTACGAGCTCCTTCCCAGGTGTTGGTGATTGGTTAGGTCGCTCAGGACCCAGGGAAAGTCTGAGTTTGCGGAACCTCCCCTCCCATCAGACAGTGGGTTCCCATTTATCTAACCACACCAATCCCAAAATGATGGGCTCGATCGTTCTATCCACAACTATAAACCTGATGGTTTCTTGATGTTCTCCTATTTCTAACTGGACAGGTTCAGTAACATGTGTAGCAGGCGCACCTCTGAGAGTGGAACCATCCATTTGCTCAAATTTGATGGGTTGTCTCAATTTCACTATACAAACTCCTAATTCCTCAGTTAATGCCCAACGTATCAAACATCTAGTACATCCAGAATCAACCAGTGCACCCTGTTTCAACCCCATGGCTGTGTGTGGATTCCGTATGGTCACTGGGTTTACAAAAGGTCGTATAGGCTCGCTCACCATCGGGTCATTGGGGTCCTCATCCTCACTTTCACCAGAAGGTGGTGTTGTTACCTTCCCAGACCCTGGCGTACTGCCAACCACCATGGTGGGAGTGTCAGTGTCAATAGGTAGTGTCTGCGAAACAGTTTTAGATTGTTGAGGGTCTGCCTCAATCGGTCTCTAGCTCTGTTTCCCGACACCACAGGACTGGGTCCTGGTATCCTTGGAGGTGGTATGGGACATTCTACGGCTCAGTGTCCCTCCTGGTTGCAACAGAAACACCGGAAAGAAGGCCTCCCAGTATGGCCGGTGGTGACGGGTACAGGCGGTTGTACGCAGCGGGTTGAAAGTGGTCTGTCCATACCCCGTCAAAACTGACTTGGTCCAGTGTCACCACGCCCTCGAAATTCCCTCAGTCCAACATCTAATTCTACTGCTGCTCGACGGGGGTGGGGGGGTAAACCTCGATAGACACACACATGTCAAAGCTCATGGTCTAGGCCCATGTGGAACTGGTGGACCAGAAGCCATTCAGGCCAGGACCTCAATCTGCTGGCATTCTTACAGAATTCTCAGACATATTCCTTAGCAGGATGTCCCCTTTGCCTGAGTGCAACAAGCTCCCACTCCTCCACCTGTGCCATGGTCTCATCCTCAAATCTCACTTGCAGAGCCTCCAGGAACAGCCCTACATCCACCAACTCTCTAGCATGGTCGCTATGCAAGTCTGTGACCCAATCAGCCACCTCTCCCGTCAAGACAGCCGTGATAGCAACAACCATCGTCCATTGGGACAGGTAACAGCGTCCATATATGTCTAGATAGCTAATAATCTGGCTCAGGAAAAGGGCCACCCGGTCGGGACTACCATCAAAAGAAGCCTGTATGGGCGGTGGACCCCAAGGCATATGTGGGCCCCATGGTCCCGGAGGCAGAAAGGGCATATGGTCCCCTGCACTGGTCGTTGCTACATTACTATTTGTCTTCTGGTGACCTTGCTGTCTCCTCATGCCATGAGTACTATCTTGGTCCCCTCTATCCCTATGTGTTATGGGGTCAGTGCCTCGCATTACGACTCCCAGCGAGGAAGTCTGGGTTCCAGTGGCCTGCTCAGACCTAGTTCGACCTGAGTCACGAGTCACCCTGAGTTTTGGACTAGCCAAGTGGAATCGTGACTCAGTTCCAGCTCCTCCTTGCCAAGTTGCTGACTTATCTATCCCTGTTACCCAAGGTTGCCATGAAGGTGCATCCCTAAAACTGGCCTCCCCAAACCTTTCTCATAGTATCTCCATGGTATTTGGGCCTGGTCCTGTGGAGTAGCTCCACTCCCCCTCCTCATCTTCCATACACCTTCTTTCTCTCCAATCCTGGAATTGGGCACCAGTAGGAGGTGGTGTGGGTATCCTGGACCCACCACCACCAGCCCCTGTCAAAGCAGAACTATGCCACCAATGTCCAGATGTAGTGGGGGCATTCCCATCTCCAATAGCATCTTTTCCCTCCTCCATGGCATCTCTTTCGCTCCTTAGGTCTCACAACGGGTTGTGCAATGTCCTCTTTGGAACCCGGCACATCCACATCCACATCCTCTTCCTCCTCCTCCGCATTCCCTGTCTCTGTAAGATCTGTACGCTCCTCCACAGGTTTGCCAGTTCCCTCTACCATACTCCTTCCACATACCTTGCAAACTGAACTAGTAAAGCAGCAGCGCTGACTTTCTCTTGGGTTCTTGGCCACACTTATGGTGAGCCCTTCCAATCCACGGGACAACTCACGGAATAAATGTCAAATGTGGGATTATTTCTCTGCTACAAGCCAGCGACAAGTAACATCGAGCAATCAAGGTAACAATTTCAAAGGTAAAACCCCGCCCCCTTATTGCTGAGGTGCACAGCATCCTTCTCTCAGCTGTTCCGGATGAAACAAGCTGCCCACTCGTCACTCTTCACTCTTCTTGACATCATCCACTAGCGCCGTGAAGCCATTGCAGCCCGACCGCAGCCCAATACCCTGTGCCAGCAACTTAGCCCGAACGTGCTACCATCACCATGCCCTCCCCCTTGTGCTTTCTCTGCTGCGTGTCCTCATGCTAGATGTCTCGCCACCCACCCGGGTTCCCGCTTTTCCAGCTTGTCTGTGGCTCGTGTGTTGAGCTGCTCGACACCATATAACATGGCTGACAGATGGCTCACCAAAAAGGTAGAGGTGACCCAAAATAAAAGGTTAATTTGGGCCAAAGTTGATACTAAGGCAATATCAGACTGCCTTAAAACAGAGAATGCTACCAAGTGGGCTAGAACAATCCAGTCATCTACTACTGACTGGCTGTCAGCCTTCAATGCATTCTCTAATCTCTGTAATATTCTGAAGAAACACCTAACAACTAAACCTGCTACAAAAAGAGCCTGAGTGGGTAGACCCTGTTGGTTTGATTCTGAATGCCAGCGACTGAAAAAGAAATTGAAGGCAGCCATGAGGCTTGCCCAGAGGAAACCTCATATACAAGCTGAGATGTTGCACACAAGAAGGGAATATAAAAAAGTTATAACATTAAAGAAAAAAAGTTTTGCCATTTCAATCTGGTCAGAACTCGAGTTGGCTGCCAGAAGTCAAAACTCAGTAATATTTTGGCACTCTGTAGCAGGAGTCCTGAAGGTACAGAGATTGTCATTTGATATACCAATCTCTGCTGAGGGCTGGGAGAATTATTATCAGTGTTTGTTTGCTTCCACGGAACCTGCAGAGAAACTGTCTTTAAGCAGTGATCTAGTAAACCCTAGAACTCCCCTTCGTTGGAAGAGGTTGTAGAAAAAAATGCTTTTAAAAGTTTTTTTTAAAAAAAAAAGCCTCTGACGATTGTGCAACTCAGCTGAGCATGGGGGGGGGGGGGGAGACAGGGATTTTTGCTACCAGTTCTCTGAACCACCTGCCGCCATCACTACCGGATCGAGCGATCCAGTCCGAACCGGGAGCATTTCACCCCTGGGTGTAACCTTTTCCAAGACTGGATCTTGGGCTTACCATCATCAATGGAGTACACTTAGAGCAAAAGCCTGTTTGAATTTACTGCTTAAACTAAAGAACCATAGTTATCCAGGGTCCCTAGCCCCATTAACTAAAGTACATAAAGCTAAGGTTACCCCATGCTCTTGTATGGAGCAGAGGTTTGGGGTCTATACTCAACCACAGTCCTAGAATAAACACAGTCCCAGCATTTGAGACGTATTTTGGGTGCAGATCCAAGAACATCTGCTGCAGCAGTTAGAGCTGAATTGGGAATTCATACAATTCATGCACTATCCAAAATTAGAGCATATAATTACTGGTGCAAAGTCAATGAAATGGAGACTGATAGACTCCCCAAGTTATGTCTACTAGAGCAAATAAAATTACAATCACAAATCTCCTGGATCACCAAAGTAACAAATTTTGTAAGAAGCTGTGGCCTTCCTGTCTCTTGCGTAACAGAACAGTTAAAAAAAAAGAGCTGTCGAAAGAATTAAGGATATAGAAGCACAAAATGATATAGCTATCCTTAGTAAGGTGGGTAACTTGAAATGGCTGAGCAAATACAAACATACTTTTCTTTTTCTTTTTTTAAAGTTTTTTTTATTTTTTACACAAACACACAAACAAACTTATAATGTATTTTTTCTGAACAGAGTATTGGCCGGTTCACAAATTTAAACAATTTTTAGTCATTTCCAACACAATTTATGTATTCCCTTTTTGCCATAGTATTTTTTTCTCTAATTTTTATAAACCAATATTACCCTTCATCCTAACCTCTAATCTTAATAAAATTCAATTTTTCCCTTTTCATCTCTAAATTAAACCCCTTAAATTTAAAATCTCACAACCTAATATATCCAAAATAATACAATCCAACATCTTATTAGAAATCAGTTAATTATATAGCATTACAATCATTCATTTCTTTCTGATTTTTTTCCAATATCTCTTCTTATTAGATACAATAAACTGAGTTACTTTATACCATATATTTCCTTAAATATTAACTCTAATTTTACTTTGTCAAATATATGTTTTTATGCCTCTTCAAACAACATCTTAATCATTTCTATTTTCACCACAATCTAATTCATTCATAATACAATATCATTTCCACCTTTTTTTGATTAAATTCCAAAAATGCAATTTAAAAATATTACAATTATTACAATTTCCCTAGTTACAATTAAAAATATTCCAACTGTTAGTCTCATATATTAAACTCATTCATATTTCTAAAACTTATTTCAGTTAATTCATACATCCATATAGTTTTCCATTATTTTATATTACTTAGTTAATATCACAATCTCAACTATTATCTTTTCTAATATTCATTATATCTATAAATTTTACTTCAACTCATATTTCAATTCTAAATATATACAACATATTCCTCTTTCATTTCTTTCTCCCTTTCTCCCTTTCTCCCATTTTTTCTTTATTTTCTTCTTTTTCTTCCCCCTTCTTTTTTTTGTATTTTAAAATCCTGAACTCTTCTGTTTTGCCCTGTATTTTCCGTTATTTTCCATCCCCTTTCCCTCTTTTTTATTTTCCCACTGTTAATCCCAGTGTAATCATTTAAATTTTTTGTATTCTTCCCGTTCCACCCTTTTTCCCTCTTTGTCTCTTTTCACCCACTCTATTTTTTTCATTGTTAATCCCAGTGTAATCTTTAAGATTCATCTCTAATACAAAACTTTTCCCTTTACTCTTAGGTTTCTTCTCCTTTTTATTATTACTACCCACATAATCATTTAATTTTTCATAATCAATCTCTTTATCTTTGTCTTCCTCTTTATTTTTGGTCTCTCTTTCTTGCTTCTCATTCATTGTTTCCTTGTCAGCTTGAATGTACTCTAACACAATTTCTGGATCATCAGATTTTGGTTTTCCATGCAACATTGTAATTATTTCCCTTACTTCCGTTTTCAGTGATACATGCATCATTTTCATCATTTCCATAAATTCCTGTGCCATTTTGTTCTTTCTGGGTTGATATTATTCCAATTTTAAGTTCCATTGTAGTCCACCTTTTTAATCATCAAAGTCAAGCTGCTTGCAGACAAACAAACCCTCCTCAGAAGTTCCCACAGCTGTTATTGCTTTCAAAGTTCAAGGTTTTTTCCTTTCAAAGTAAAAGTTCAATGTTGTAGCAATCTTATTTCTCCTGAAGATGTCTCTCTACAATCCACAATTTCAATCAGCAGCCTGAAAAAGTATCCATTTTGTTTACAGTCCACATTAACAGTCTTTACTAGTTTTTTTTTCTCTTCTTTTTAACTTTGTATTTCGCCAAATCAATTTAACGTCCAATCCAAATTGTCTGTTTCCCACCCCATCTAACTTCTATTACAGGGCTTTAATTTTAAATTTCTCTTGGATTTTTCTCCAACATTCAGGAAAAAACAGTCTTTTTACTTTCTTTCCAGTCCTCCACACCAATTATGGGTTTTTATTTTTATTTCTTCTAATTTTAAAGTTCTCCAAATACTTTTGTCCAAAAGTCAATTTTCTTTTCGGGTTTTGTCACTTTAAATTTCCACTTTGGTCTTTTTCCTTCCTTTCCCCCATGCCCATTAGCCGCTGTTATTTCACTGGGACACTTTTAACAAGTTTAAAAATATTTTTCTTTTTTTGCCTATGAGCTGGCAATCACTCACCCGGCATCAGTGCTCCGTTCAAATCACCACTCCTGCTCAAAACCTGGTCCAGTTGCCCCAGCTTAATGACAGCCACAATGGTCACCGCTCCCACTGCCAAGTCGGAGAGTTTCCTCTGACCTCCGAGGAACTTGGTCTTCTGAGGTGCCTCTCCTTCTTCTCCATCCCTACAAGACAGATCTGGTCCAAAGACCTCTCAGCAGTGGCTTGTCAACCCGGGATTTCGTGGGGCTCATTGGAGCCCGCTATTTCCCCAACTGTCTCGCCACAACACTTCTGGTCAAATCGCAAACGTACTTTTCAAGTAGACAGCTATTTGAAGTTACAACTGCTAAAACATCTTAGGGAGATATTTACACGAGCGAGATTCAAACAGCTTGACACAATGGTCAGATATGGGAGATTCCATTCTATACCTTACAATGAGTGTCTCTGCCGAGCAACAGAGGTAGAAGATCTGGCTCACATCCTATTTGATTGTTGCTTGTATAAGGGGGTGAGAGACAGGTACCTTGGTCTATATACCAAACGAATGACCCATTGGGATCCCCATATCAAACTAACTTACTTTATGTGCTGCCAGAACCTGAAAATAACATTTAACACAACACAGTATTTAAACAAAATGGTTCAGTTGAGATCTGCATACATGGGACTGATTGGGGTAGATTGTACGGGTGACACCAAAATATAATTCTATTTCATTTTATTCTATTTTACATATTCATGTATTAAATTATATTGTATCTTATCCTATAACTATTGTATTTTACCCTACTCTTATTTTATATTGTTTGTATAAGATTTTATTGGTGATATAAGTCTGAACCTTGTGCTTTGATATGGCCTATAGACATCAAAAAAGCTACAATAAAGTAAACTTATACACTAGCCATCTACCTGGCTTATTTGCGTGTTCAAAAAAGTTTTGTTTCGCCATTTTAATTTTTTGTGCCATTTCATCTTGAACTATTAAATTCAGTTTATGTTTTGTTAAATCGATTTTCTCTTTTCTCTTGTTTTTTTTGCGGGTCATTCTGCAGTTCTAGCTCTAATCTTTTAAGCTCTTCTTGTAGTATATTTTGCTATTGTTTCTTTTTCTTGCTTCTTCTTGCTATATATGTTATCGCTAATCCTTGCATGTATGCTTTTGCTGTGTCCCATACGATTTGCAGTGATGTTTCTTCTTTTCTATTTTCTGTGAACTCCCTGTCTTTTAAAATAGTTTGATTCATTGTCCATCTCAATCTCTTCTTTTGTCCCTTCTGTGTAACTTTTATGGGGTTGTGGTCTGCCCATGTGTTCATTTCTATGTCTACCTCCTAGACATCTGTTCTCATTTCTGACATCATCCACACCATGTCTATTCTCGACCACGATTTATGTCTGTTCGAGTAGAATGTATATTGGTTTGTCTTTGGGTTTAGCTCTCTCCATACATCCTGTAGGCCTATTTCTTGTGTCATTTCAAAAAAGGTTTTTGGAAGTGTTCTTCTTATTTTTTTTTACTTCTTTTGCTGCTTCTATAATCTATTTTAACGTCCACAATTGCATTGAGGTCCCCTATTATACATATATATTTGTAGTCCATTTCAGTTATCTTTTTATGAAGTCTTTTGTAGAACTCTTCCTGCTTATTAATTGGAGTGTATATTGCAATCAAGAGGGTGTTTTCTGGTTTATTAACACCTCCCTCATTAGTATTCTCCCTTTTTCATCTGCATATATTTGTTTGGTTTTTAACGAATCTCCTCTTTTCTTTTAATGTGCTAGTGACACGTACAATTTCCCAATTTTGGGGTATTCCAATAGATTGCCATGTTGCTTTTTAATATGTAGTTCTTGAAGGCAAATTATATCCAATTTTAATCTTTGTAGTTTTGTGAAGATGTTTTTTTTTCTTTTTATAGGGGAGTTCAATCCATTTATGTTAACAGATGGCATCTTTATTTCCTCATCCATCTTTTCACTTATATATAGGTCTTACCCTTCTAGTTGTTCTTATCTCTCTCTCTGTCCTTTTGTTCTTGTGCCTTCTGATTCTGTCCGCTCATTTTCCACCCTCACTCTTTCTTCTTGATCTAAAGCTTTTTTGTCTATTTGCATTTCATCTTTACTTTTGCTTTCTATCTCCTCTCTGCTTTCCTGTTCTTCATTTGCAGTAAAACGGTGTTCAAAAAATTCATGTACTTTATCTAAGGTATCCACCCTAAATTTTTTGTCTTGCCAGGTAACCAGAATTCTTTCTGGTATCAGCCATCTGAACATCATGTTATATTTAATCAGTTGTGCTGTCAAGAATTGATACTGTCTCC
Organism: Coluber constrictor foxii; assembly: GCA_038048745.1. Taxonomy (NCBI): domain Eukaryota; kingdom Metazoa; phylum Chordata; class Lepidosauria; order Squamata; family Colubridae; genus Coluber; species Coluber constrictor. The sequence continues at coordinate 9,687,034 of CM075961.1, forward strand.
TCTGCTCTCTAACTCTCCTATGTATCTGTTTTAAGGTCAGAATCTCTCTCCTTTTTATACTTGATAGGCTCATCTCTAGTTCTTTTGTATATTTCATCTCTCAGTGTCTTCTTGGTAAACCTCACGTGCACCACTTTTGGTAATTTATGCCTTCTTGCATAGTTTGTATGGATTCTAAATATTTTGTCTATTTCTCTTTGTACATCATATTTATTTTTCTGTAATATTCAAGCCGGCAGCTCTGTCATCACATCAGCCAGGTCTTCTTCTTTCTCTTCCACAATATTCTGAAATCTCAGATAATAAGCCTCCTTTTCCATCTCGAGAAAGATTACTGTCTCTTCTAATTCTCTATTAGCCTGTGATAGCTTTTGGTCCATTTCTTCCAATTTTTTTTCTGTTTGCTCAGCCCTTATTTCTATTTTCTGTATCCTCTGTTCATTCTTCTCTATCATTTGCTGGAAGTTCCCTATCTTTTCATCCATCTTACGTATATCCCCCTTCATCTACCCCATTTCATTTTTGATCTCATCATGGTTCTTTGACATAACTTCCTGACTTTTGTTCATGGCTTCTTGGATCGATAGTAGTGTTGCTTGCATACGCTGAATAGAACTTGACTTCTCCAGATCTAGCATGCTTTCTATCAATCTTTGATTGGACGGGCTTGATGCTGCTGCTGATGTTGCTGATGAGGGTGTAGATGATGCTTTCTTTCCTATCTTTTTTTTTTAATAAAGTTTTTTATTTTTAAACAAAAACAACATAAAAAACATCATCTTTCCATATACCTACAGACAGTGATTCGGTCGGTTAAAATCATTTTGTTCTTTCAGCTAACTAAAAACAAATGTTTACACATTTTATCCAAATTTCATTTCACATGTAATATTTCATCTCCATTCTTTATTATCTACTCATTGGTAAAATAGCTCCCATATCCCATATGGTCTGGAACCAACTTCCTTTGGAGCTCCGGATGGCTCCTGACCTTCGCTCGTTCCACCGTGATTTGAAGACCTGGTTGTTTCGCAGTTTGGACTAATGGGGATTTCTTAATTAATTTTAATTGTTTTAAATTCAAATTTTTAATTTCACTCTTTTAATGAGGGATTATGCATTTTTATTCTTGTGAGCCGCCCTGAGTCCTCGGAGATAGGGCGGCATATAAATTGCATAAATAAATAAATAAATAAATAAATAAATAAATATTACAATTCTTTATTGAAAGTCTCAGGTAAGATCCCTAATAAAAATATCTCTGGTTTTAAGTCAATATGTCTCTTTGTCATTTTTTCCAACCACATGTGTATCTTAGTCCAAAATCTCCTTGCTTCTATGCATGTCTACCACATGTGGTAATAAGATCCAGGGGTCTGATGACACTTCCAACACTTCTCTGATTTATTCTTGATCATTCTGGCTATCCTCATCGGGGGTAGGTGCCACCTGTAAAACATCTTATACAAATTCTCCTTATATGCTGTAGACATTGTCATTTTATAGTTATGTGACCACAGTTTTTGCCATTTCTCCAAATCAATACCATAATCATAACCAAAAATTTTCCCCCATACTATCATTGATTCTTTAACTTGTTCTTCTTCCAATTTTACCTCTAACAAATATCCATATACCTTTTATACATGGTTGTCAGAACCCATTAATATCTTATCTAAAATAGTCAAAACATTATAAATACCTTCTTGTTTGAGATCTTCTCAATATCTAGAAAATATTTGCATATATGAAAACCAATCCATCTTAAATCCCTGATCTTCTAAATCTTGTTTTAACTTAAGATCACCCTTTTCATCCAATAATTCACTGTATCTAACAATTTGTTCTCCTTTAAATATCACTGGATATGAGAAGGCTTCAATTGTCAAAACCCAGACTGGAATCTTCAAATAATGATATTTTTTAATCCTCTCCCAGTTCAGATATTCAGCTTCTTTCCTATCTTTGATATGTTTGATGTACTTGTCATCTCTGATACTCAGAAGAGGCTTATCCATAATAAAAGACAAAATAATTATTTTTACACAGTTAAAGACTATTTCCCACACCCCCTGGTGTACCTTCTTCAACTCTCTGGTATTATATCCATAAAAATATACCCACAATCTCAAATTTCCAATCACCCCTGTTTAACAAAAAATATATATTTTACTCTACAAAGTTGATAATTCTGTCAGGTCTATTAATTACTCATAAGTCTTAAAGGTAGGTGCTTCCTCAATTTCTTCTTCCCCCAACAGTCAAATTTATAGTCCACATACATCTATCCACACTGTTATTATTGTAGTCCTTTTAGAAAACCTTTTACGAATTAAGATTTGTAATCCACCAAGGCCCCAAAACCCAGCAGGTCAGTAAGTTTTTTGTTCCAAAACAGTACCTAGATAAAAGTACAATTTCCAAATTCACCAAGCGTATTCCCCTTCTTTTTTCACTCTTTATTTATTTATTTATTTGTTTGTTTAAATTTGTATACCGCCCTACTCCCAGAGGGACTCAGGGCGGTGAACAGCCAAAAATAAAATACAATTTACATACAAAAGTTAAAAACTATTAAAAAAGATTAAATTTAGGCTCAAAAATTTTAAACCACCAATTTATATAAACATTTAAAAACCCAATTTAAAACCAATTTAAAAGGGAGAGTTAGGCCAGCCCCGCCTTTTGGAATAGAAGCGTTTTTAGGGTGTGGCGGAAAGTGCGTAAGTCCTGAATCCTCCGTATCTCCGGGGGGAGCTCATTCCAGATGGCAGGTGCCCCCACAGAGAAGGCTCTCCCCCTGGGGGCCGCCAGTCGACACCGTTTGGCCGACGGCACCCTGAGGAGCCCCTCTCTATGGGAGCGGACTGGTCGGTGAGAGGCTATCGGTGGCAGAAGGCAGTCTCGTAAGTACCCTGGTCCTAAGCCATGGAGCGCTCTAAAGGTGGTAGCCAAAACCTTGAAGCGCACCCGGAAGACCACCGGGAGCCAGTGCAGCTCGCGCAGGTGGGGGGTCACATGGGAGCGCCACGTCGCTCCCGTCACCACCCACGCGGCTGCATTCTGGACCAGTTGGAGCCTCTGGGTGTTCCTCAAGGGGAGCCCCATGTAGAGAGCATTACAGTAGTCCTCTTCCACCATTCAAGCTGGTTAATGTCCTTACAAATTATCTCTGGGTATCACAAGAGCCTTATGGAGTCTTTATAGATATTGCATCAGTCACTTCCTTTTTGTACACTCTTCTGGTCAGTAGACGGTGCCCTTACTCTTTTTTAAATGCTGAAAAAGCTTCTCCTTAAGCATTCTAATGCCAACATCAGTCCAAGAAATAATAATAAACATATTCCTATTAGTCTTTGATTATTTAGAGTTCTTTCAAAATAGTTAATCTGGACTTTCCTCTAACTCAGTCTCAGTTCCTTTATAGTCATTCTGCCATTCTTTTCCGGATATGTCAATAGCTCTGAAAGCTTAGCTACACCCTTCTTTGAGTCCCACTTTTCCCACTTTTCTACTACTATATCAGGGTAAATTCATTTGCAAAAGATTAGAAAGTTCTCATCCAGTACAGCCACGTTGCTCTTTGATTTTTCCCTTCCTGTCTCTCACCAAGCTGTCACAGCTTTGGGTCGGCCATAATGACCATATTCTCTCCTGTCGGCTCCAAGGGGGTTCCCTTCATTCTAGCGGGAGATTGCTTTTCTCCATGCAGCCTTCAGGGCTTCTCCTCTACCTTCGTTAACCCCTCTAGGGTTAACTATGACCATCAAGGGTCTCCAGACAGGCGAAATCAGATGAGAATAACGGAGCCCCGTTTCCCCGCTCTGCTCTGCTGTGATGTCACTACCGGAAGTCCCCATATATTCCATTTTTTAAATTGAGGAATAAATTTCAGAAAAAGAATTCAGTATTGCTCTGTCAATGTACCTATGAATTTCATTCGATGACTTCTTAGATTAATTTGAACTATATCTTTTTCGTTTGTCCCCATTTTGTTGGACCCCAATCCCCCTCAGTCTTAAAAATTTACCACACTAGTGAGGTCCTTCTAGCTGCAAAGCATAATCCAAAAATATGTTTGATTATTGATGAAGCCTCAACGATACCTTGCAAACCAGTTGTTATACTTTTCTTAAAAGTTGAGGATTCAGTTACCTCACCAACAATTTTCATTGAGCTAGTTGAATTGGAAAAACAAGATGCAGAGACAATATATTCTTTAGTTATGGAAAGTTTAAATAATGTTGGGCTTACTAAGAACTACCTAGAAAAAAAGTTAATAGGATTTTGCTCCAATGGTGCCAGCGTTATGCTTGGGAGAAAATCTGGAATGAGTACTAGAATAGCAAAAGAGTTTCCAAACATCATAATATGGCACTGCTTAAACCATCACCTCCAACTTGGTTTAGATGATTTGATAAAGGAAATAAAGCAAGTAAATCATTTAAAAAATTTTATTGATAAGATATATACCATTTTTTTATTTTTTTCCAATTTTTATTTATATATACAGACTAAAAACAATAAAACAGTAAAACAAACTAAACAATAAAACAGTAAAACATACAAAACATAAACATATAAACACAAAATCAAATATTTATCCAAATTATTGCAACTGTAGTCTGTAATCTTATTTCATAGTTTAACTCCTCCTTATTTGGTCTTTTCCCTTCTATCTATCTTTCTGGTTTATTATTGACTTGTATGTGTACTATGTTTTCCTCTTTCTGTATTTGGTAGTTCAATTTACTTCCTGACCCTTTTTCTCTTTTCCAACCAACAATACCACCTTTTCCATACTAGATAGTAATCATGTTCCTCCCTATTTTGTAGTTCCTTAGTGAGTTTATCTAATTCTGCACATTCCATGGTTTTGCTAATTACCCTATCTTCTGTCGGTGTCTCACTACTCTTCCAATATTGTGCGTATAGTATTCGTGCTGCTGTTATCATATGTATAATTAAATATGTTATTTCTTTTTCATATTGTCCGTTTAGTATTCCAAGTAGAAAGGTTTCTGGTCTTATTTCTATCTTTTGCTGTATGGTTTCTTCTATCTGGGATCTAATCATTTGCCAGTATTGTTTTGCCATTGGGCAGGTCCACCACATATGATAGTAAGTGCCTTTATGGACTTTGCATTTCCAGCATGTTGATGGTGTATTGGGGAACATTCTTGCTAATCTGGCTGGTGGCAGATGCCACCTATAGAACATTTTGTAGAGATTTTCTTTGTACGATACAGACATTGTCAACTTATAGTTTATTGTCCATAGTTTTTGCCATTTGTCTAGTTCGATACTATAGCCGAAATTTTTTGACCAGGTTATCATGTTTTCTTTCACTACCTCTTCTTCTAATTTGTATCCTCGTAGATAATTATAGATTTTTTTAATTAGTTTGTCTTGTGTCCCTTGCAAAATTTTGTCCAATTCAGTTTGACCTTTTTGGAATCCAAATTGAGCCAAATCTTTTTTATATCTTGATTTAATTTGTGGAGATATATACCATTTTTCATCAATCCAACAAGAACCAAATTGAACTTACCAAAATATCCAAACAATTTGGGATTGAAATTATAAAGATTGGTAGAGTTTTGGGACCAGGATGGGCTGCCTGTGTTTTAAGGTCAACCCTGGCTGTCTGGCACGCTTATCCAGCGCTACATCAGTATTTTCATGCAAATGAAAAGTACTTAGGTATGGCTGCCCATCTTGAAAATACATATTTTATGATTGATTTGGCATTGATGATTGACATTCTAAACAAAAGTTCTCTTCTTTCAAATGCACTGCAAGCAAGAAATGTAAACATAATAAAGGCTGAAAAACTTGTGATAAGATCAATTAAAGCATTTGAAATGCTTAGAAAGGAAAAGGGTGCATACGGGGGGAAAATGGTTGGATTAATTACTTCAGAAACCTTCAAAAATATAAAATTTGTACGAAATCATTGATTTGTTAGTCTTCCTTGGGAAAGACTTTTAGAAAGCATCATAACAAATTTGAAGAAAAAAGTAATGGACTGTGAACATTTAAAAACAGGTAGCCAATTGCAAGACAGGACTAATTTACAATTTCTCAATTTTTTGGAGCCAGATTACTGGAATATTGAAGACGTAGTAGTTCCATGGAAAGCAGCTAAAGAACAATTGCTTGCATTTAGTGACATCTTTAATTATGAAATTAATATTAACGATTATTGAGATTTTGTAGAAAACGGTTTAAAAGATTCCCAGAAATATACAATTCCTGACAGTATTCAAAAAGCTAAAAATATTGTCAGAACAATTGCTGTAAATTCAGCAGAAGCGGAAAGGTGTTTTTCAAAAATGAACATCATATGTTCAGAGAAGAGAAGTCGCCTGTTTCCAATATAACAAACCTAATGACTATTAGTGTAATTGGCCTACCTCTAAAGGAATGGGACCCTATTCCTACAGTCAAAAAATGGTTGAGAGCACATCACACAGCTGATGATGCTCGGGTAAGACTGAAGAAAAGTGCAAGTGAGGATGCCAATCAAACAGCAATTTGGAAATACCTTAAAGCTAAATAACACTTGTAAGTATTTGTGTACCTCTTTTATTGTTTTGTGTACCTCTTTTTTGTTCTTATTTAAGTATTAAATGCACAAAATAATAAACTACCTTTTGGTATATCTTTTTTTAGGCAAAGAAGTGATGTCAAGTTGGCCACGCCCACCCAGCCACATGACCAGCCAGCCAGCCATGCCCACCCAGCCAGTCATTAGGGCAGAGAACCAGTTGTTTAAAATTTGAATCCCACCACTCTCTTGAAGGTTGCGATTTTTGGTAGGAGTGGCCAGAGGGTTGGGTCTTCATCTTGACATTTCCTTTTGACTTTTGACTTTTAATGTTAATTTTTTAATTTTATTTATTTATTTGTTTGTTTGTTTGTTTGTTTCAATTTATAAACCGCCCTTCTCCTTGCGGACTCAGAGCGGTGAACAGCCAGGATAAAACATGATATACAAAAAAAACAGAACTAAAAATTTGCATGAAAAGGTTCCCCAGTTAACTTTGCCTTTCCTGTTCCTCCCCCTGTTATCTCCCTATTGCCCAGTTACATTCAAAGGAATTGTTTTGGTAATGGTCCCTGCATCGGCGGGCTAGATAGTGAGCCATTGCATTCCCCTCCCAGGTGTCTGGCCTTGGGACGATGAGCCGATGTCTTGAGAAGGCACGGTGAGTAGTTTTGGTTTTCCCCTTCCCAGCAGCTCCCTCCCTAGTCTATGGCAGGCTGGCATCCAGTGAAGCAAGGCTAAAGCTCAGGATGGCAGTTCTGACAGAAACGACTGCAAGAAAAGAAGCAAGCTCAGAGAGCATCAATATTTGAATATTTGAATATTCATTTCAACCCTGAGCTACAAATATTCTCCTTTATTGGCAAAACAACAATGGTTTTAAATCAACTCAAAGATGATATTCAGATACAAGTAACAACAGTTAAACCAGACTTACAATTGGGTGGATTGGAATTTAATATGCTGCTGGCAGATTTGAAGGAGGAGTCTGGTCTGAAAAGTGAAGGCTGGTTTATTTGTTCAACTTGTATTTATTTGTTCAACTTGTATGCCACCTTTCTCCAAAGACTCAAGGCGGCTTACAATGCAGTTGGAGAAGGCTTGAAAGGGGCATGGATTCTAAAGACTCGATGTTGACAAAAATGATGACTAATGAACTGGATTCTTTTAAGAAGATTGATGGAGTTTGGGGAATGGACTTATTTTATCTAACAAGAAAACAAATGTTAGGAGACGTGTTTCAACCTGTAGGAGGGTTAAAATCAAACAAACAAATCCTATGGAGATATCAACAACAGAGACTTGTGATTTGAGGGAATGGGATCCAATTGTTGTGAAAAATCCTGGTTAAAATTTTAAGGAAAAGCCTTATTATTAAGAATCAATTGAGGATATTTGATCCTGGACAGACCAGAGACAATGATTGTGGTGGCTTATGGTAGATTGGGAGCTATTGTGGATTTTCTGTGAGTAAAATACAATAGTAGACTTTTAACAGAGGGTTTTGAAGTTTAACTCTGCTGTTCGTTTTACCTGTTAACTATACTTTCTTTTTAAAAAAGGCTAGATGAATCAAAAGTTGGAATTAAGATTGCCGGGAGAAATATCAACAACCTCGGATATGCAGATGATACCACTCTAATGGCAGAAAGTGAAGAGGAACTAAAGAGCCTTTTGATGCGGGTGAAGGAGATTGCAAAAGTTGGCTTGAAACTCAACATTAAGAAAACTAAGATTATGGCATCTGGCCCTCTCAATTCCTGGCAAATAGATGGGGAAGAAATGGAGGTAGTGACAGATTTTATTTTCCTGGGCTCCAAGATCACTGCAGATGGGGACTACAGCCAAGAAATTAAAAGACGCTTGCTCCTGGGAAGGAAAGCTATGGCAAATCTAGACAGCATACTAAAAAGCAGAGACATCACCCTGTCAACAAAAGTATGTATAGTCAAGGCTATGGTTTTCCAAGTTGCAATGTATGGCTGTCAAAGTTGGACCATAAGAAAGGCTGAGTGCCAAAGAATTGAGGCCTTTGAACTATGGTGCTGGAGAAGACTCCTGCAAGTCCCTTGGACTGCAAGGTGATCCAACTGGTCAGCCCTAGAGGAGATCAACCCTGACTGCTCTTTAGAAGGCCAAATCCTGAAGATGAAACTCAACTACTTTGGCCACCTAATGAGAAGGAAGGAGTCACTGGAGAAGAGCCTAATGCTGGGAACGATTGAGGGCAAAAGAAGAAAGGGACGACAGAGAACGAGGTGGCTAGATGGAGTCACTGAAGCAGTCGGCGTGAGCTTAAATGGACTCCAGGGGATGGTAGAGGACAGGAAGGCCTGGAGGAACATTGTCCATGGTGTCACGATGGGTCAGACACGACTTCACGACCAACAACAAATTCTTTTTTTTTTTACATAGTAGATGTGTGCCTGTTTTGCAAGGGGGAGAAAACTATTGTTTTTGAAATATATTTATCAGTATTCAACTAGTGAGAACAATTTATGTGTATTTTTTTTTCTTTTTATGCACGTTTATTTTATTTTCTCTTTTTGTCTTGCCTAGTTTTGCTTTGTTTTTGTATTTTCTTTTTTTCCTTTTTTGGAGTTTGTATGTTCTTTATCTTTCTTTATTTGATTTGTATACCGCCCTACTCCCGAAAGACTCAGGGCGGTGAACAGCCAAATGGTAAAAATACATAAATAACAAAATTTAAAAACAGAATAAAATCAAAATAAACAATTTGGCCCAGACAAATTAAAACACCCTAATCATTTAAAACCAATTAAAATTTGCATAATTAAAAGGGAGAAGATTAGGCCAGGCCCGCCTGGTGGAATAAAAAGGTCCTGAGAGCGCAGCGGAAGGTGCGCAGATCCGGGATCCTCCGTATCTCCGGGGGGAGCCCATTCCAGATAGTAGGTGCCCCCACAGAGAAGGCTCTCCCCCTAGGGGCTGCCAGTCAACATTCTTTGGCTGATGGCACCCGGAGGAGCCCCTCTCTATGGGAGCGTACCGGCCGGTGGGAGGCTATTGGTGGTAGTAGGCAGTCCCGTAAATAACCAGGTCCTAAGCCATGGAGTGCTCTAAAGGTGGTAACCAAAACCTTGAAGCGCACCTGGAAGATCACTGGGAGCCAGTGCAGCTCACGTAGGAGAGGTGTTACATGGGAACGCCATGTCGCTCCCATTACCACCCGCGCGGCCGCACTCTGCGCCAGTTGGAGCCTCCGGGTGCTCCTCAAGGGGAGCCCCATGTAGAGAGTGTTGCAATAGTCCAGGCAGGAGGTGACAAGGGCATGAGTGACCATGCGTAAAGAGTCCCGATCCAGAAAGGGACGCAACTGGCGAATCAGGCGAACCTGATGAAAAATCCTCCCGGTCATGGCCGTCAAATGCTCTTCTAAAGACAGCCATGAATCCAGGAGGACGCCCAAGTTGCGAGCCCTCTCTGTGGGGGCCAATGATTCACCCCCAATAGTCAGTGATGGCGCCAACTGACTATATCGGGATGTCAGAAACCACAGCCACTTGGTCTTGGATGGGTTGAGCCTGAGCCTATTCCTCCCCATCCAGATCCACACGGCCTCCAGGCACCGAGACATCACTTCAAGGACATCGTTGGGGTGGTCTGGGGTGGAGATGTACAGCTGGGTGTCATCAGCGTAGTGGTGGTACTTCACCCTGAAATCACGGATGATCTTGCCCAGCAGCTTCACATAAATGTTGAACAGGAGGGGCGAGAGGACTGACCCTTGTGGCACCCCACATATGAGGGGCCTCAGGGTCGACCTCTGCCCCCCTGTCAACACAGACTGCAACCTTAACATTAACATACACAGACTGTATGTTAATGTTTTGAATTAAAAAGATGAAAAAATAATGTATAGAACTTAAGAACCAAGAGTTAAAAACAGAAGCCCTTTAAAATAGTGTAAAACTAGGGAAATCTAGATTCCAGTCCTTGTTAAACCCTGAAACTTGCTACATGATTCTGAGCCAGTCACCAACTCCAAAAATTATACAGTATTTCACAGAATAAAATGAAGGGATATCTTCATGTGTACTGCCTTGAGTTTCCACAGAAAACATGATCCACAAATGTTTTATGTAAACAAAACAAACAAACAAAGAGTATCTCCCCTAAGAACAACATTACATGCTTCAAGGTTATTCCAGACAATTCTGATAATCTGAGGTCTTACTTGTAGTTTTCTGTTCCGATGCATTTTGTAGTTTTCATACCTTGCAAGATTGATGTCAGTCCTCCCAGGTAAACCAGACAGGAAACATAATGTGACTGGGTGGGCGTGGCCAACATTTTTTAAAAAAAAAACTTTTAAAAGCATTTTTTCTACACTCTCTTTGGCCGAAGAGGTTGTAGAAAAAATGCTTTTAAAAGTAAAAAAAAAAAGCCTCTGATGATCACGTGGCTCAGCTGGGCGTGGGGGTGGGGCCGCATGGATTTTTGCTACTATCGGGCGATCCGGTCCCAACCAGGAGCATTTCACCCCTGCCCTAAAGACATAAGGGGGAATGTAAATCCTAGGTGTTTTGTCTTCCTGATCTAATCTTGTCAGATTCAGCTCCTTGTCTATTATGCTGGCTTCCGGCCGTGCCTTGCTTATGAATGGGTAGCTCCAGTTTTATGAATGGCTACATTTCCATTCATGAAACTTAGTTTCTTTAAGCTTTGCCTGCATGCTGTTTTAGTGGGCGAAAGACAGGGGCTGCTTTCTGCCTTTGTTAAGGAGATTTTTCTCCTCCTCTCCTTTAGGGAAAATATTCTATTTTGCTTCTCTTCTTGTTTTGTGGAATATTTTATTCTGAGGAGGGGGCCCTTCCTACAATTTCCCCCTTTTGGACTATATATGTTTACATATATTGCCCAACCTATGCCCTGTCAGAATAGACTCTGTACTTCTTGTCTATTTGGTACATCATGAGGAATGTGGTATACCTACTTGGGTGTCTGTTGAGTTGGGAGGTGATTTTGCAGGTTACTGGGGCAGTAGAGGCAGCAGAGAAGGATTCCCATGATGGTTACTAGGCAATGAGTCCATGAAGCAAAGGAATTAGGCAAGAAGTTGAGTGAACTCCAGACATCGGCAACAGTACACAAAACTTCAAAAATTCAGCACTTGTTCCCGACAAGCGCCCCTCCCCACAGTGTCTCCTTAAGTCTCAGTTCCCAGGTGTGCCTTGTGAAGAGGGGTGGGGTGCTCTCCTCCAAAGTTGTCAGGTTGGCCTGCACTGTTCCTGCCTCCTCTCCACTCTCCATGCTCGGGGATCAGGAGGGGTTGGTCCTTGCTCATCGCCTGAGCTCCATTGCTCCTCATCTTCATTGCCTGCCCTCTCTTCCCCCCTCTCTCGGTTGTCCTGCCCTCTTTCTTCCCTACTGGCAAGCTGTCCTAAGCCTGAGGGACCTGGGGCTGCCTTGTCCAGCTCCTCCCTGCGTTCCTCCAAAGCCAACAAGGTCATGCTTCGACCTCTGTCGACCACAGCGCTGGCTCATCCTCCTCTGCTGACTCAGGCTCCGACGGGGCCATGACAGGAAGGGTCCTATGTACTTGGGACCCAGATTCCTGCTAGGTAGCCTCAGTTTTAAGTATTTCATGGACAGGTACATCTTGTCTCCTATGTGAAACTCCCCTTAGGGAGTCCATTTTTTATCAGATTGCTTTTTCTGACTCTCTGTTGCTTTACATTGCCCCACATGTTTTGGAAAGAATCTACCCACTCCGTTAGGGTTACTGATGAGGGAGGCTCCCTTTGGTACTCTGGCATAGGTACAGATTCCATCTTTGTAGCTATTTTAAAAGGGGTGAGTCCAGTGCTACTATGCACCACATTGTTGTATGCAATTTCAGCAAATGGCAGGAGTTCTACCCAGTTTGATTACTGATAGTTGACATAGCAACGTAGGTACTGCTCCACCATTGTGTTAGCTCGTTCCACAGCTCCATTCATGCTCAGATAGAATGCAGAACTGAGCCCCTGGGAGGACCCTATTAGCCTTATGAATTCCTGCCAGAATTTGGCCATAAATTGGACCCCTCTGTCTGAGATGATGCACAGCAGCACTCCATGCAGTCGATAGATCTGCTGCAGAAACATCCTGGCTAGCTTCTGGGCTGACGGGAGGCTCGTGCAAACTACAAAGTGAGCTTGCTTGGAGAACAGGTCAACTACAGTTCAGATTACAGTATTCCCCCCAGTCTCCGAGAGCTCTACTATAAAATCCATGGCTATTTCTTTCCATGGCCAGGTTGGCTCAACCACCTCCTGTAGCAGTCCCGGGGGTTTTCCTGGTCTTTGTTTCATAGAAGCGCATACAATGCAACTTTTTACATAGCTCTCTATGACCTTCTTCATGCCTGGCCACCAGGACTGCTGTTTGGTCAAGTGTAGGGCTTTTAGGAACCTGAAGTGACCAGCTTGTTTAGCATCATAGCTGTGTTGCAAGACTTGCGTCCATAGCCTTTTGGGAACATACAGCTTGTCCCCTTTCCAGGCCAATTCCCCCCTTAACATCAACTCCCCTCAGTGGGCCCCAAACCATGCATCTGTTTGTAGCTCTGTTTTCATTTGTTGGGTCAAAGCATCGCTAGGGTTCATGGTTTTCTTCTTTGCCTACTGCCGAGTGGTCACTTGCATGGCCAACTGTTTCGTAAGAATTTGAGTTTGAGTTTATTTGGATTTATATACCGCCCTTCTCCTTGTGGACTCAGGGCGGTGTACAGCCAATTAAGAACAACATACAAACATACACAAGTTAAAATTTCTTAAAATAATAATATAAATGGCCATAAAATTTAAAAATTAACATATTTAAAATACAACTCTAAAATACTAAAATGTTATAGGAATCAGGCTAGGCCGGCGAGCTGAAAGAGATGGGTTTTTAAAGCCCGCCGAAAGGTTGGGAGGTCAGAGATTATTCTTAACTCCGGAGGCAGATCATTCCAAAGGGTGGGTGCTGCCACAGAGAAGGCTCTCCCCCTGGGGGTCGCCAGCCGGCATTGTCTGGCTGACGGCACCCTGAGGAGGCCCTCTCTGTGGGAGCGAACCGGCCGGTGGGAGGCAATTGGCGGCAGAAGGCGGTCCCGTAAGTACCCTGGCCCTAAGCCATGGAGCGCTTTAAAGGTGATTACCAACACCTTGAAACGCACCCGAAAGTCCACCGGCAGCCAATGCAGCTCGCGCAGGAGAGGTGTCACGTGGGAGCGTCACGTCGCTCCCATAATCCCCCGCGTGGCCGCATTCTGCACCAGTTGGAGCCTCCGGGTGCACCCCAAGGGGAGCCCCATGTAGAGAGCATTACAGTAGTCCAGACGGGAAGTGACAAGAGCATGAGTGACCGTGCGTAGGGAGTCCCGATCTAGAAAGGGTCGCAGCTGGCGAATCAGGCGGACCTGATAAAAAGCCCCCCTGGCCACGGCCGTCATATGATCCTCTAAAGACAGCCGTGAGTCCAGGAGGACGCCCAAGTTGCGAACCCTTTCCGTGGGGGCCAATGACTCGCCCCCAATAACCAGCGATGGAGTCAGCTGGCTATATCGGGACGCCGGCAGCCACAGCCACTCGGTCTTGGAGGGGTTGGGTCGAAGCCTGTTTCTCCCCATCCAGACCCGCACAGCTTCAAGGCACTGGGACATCACTTCCACGGCATCGTTGGGGTGGTCTGGGGTGGAAATGTACAGCTGGGTATCATCAGCGTACTGATGGAACTCCACCCCAAAACCACGGATGATCTCACCCAGCGGCTTTACATAAATGTTGAACAGGAGGGGCGAGAGGACCGACCCTTGCGGCACCCCACATACCAGGGGCCTCGGGGTCGACCGCTGCCCCCCTGTCAACACAGATTGCGACCGGTTGGAGAGGTAGGAGGAGAACCACCGTAAGACGGTGCCCCCCACCCCCAGTCCCTCCAACCGGCGCAATATGATACCATGGTCGATGGTATCAAAAGCCGCTGAGAGGTCTAACAGCACCAGGATAGGGGAGTACCCCCTACCCCGGGCCCTCCAGAGATCATCCACCAACGTGACCAATGCCGTTTCGGTGCTGTAACCAGACCTGAAGCCGGACTGGAGCGGGTCTAAATAGACGGCTTCATCCAGGTATCGGGGGAGCTGCCACGCCACCACACTCTCAACAACCTTCGCCAGGAAGGGAAGGTTGGAGACAGGACGGTAATTTGCTAAAACAGCTGGGTCCAGGGAGGGCTTCTTGAGGAGGGGCCTCACCACCGCCTCTTTCAAGGCAGGCGGAAGGACACCCTCACTCAAAGAAGCGTTTATAATCTCCTGGAGCCAGCCTCGTGTAACCTCCCGGGAGGCCAGCACCAACCAGGAGGGACACGGGTCCAGTAAACATGTGGTTGCGTTCAGTCTTCCCAGAATCCTGTCCACGTCCTCAGGAGCCACAGGATCGAACTCAGCCCAGATAACACTCTCAAGACCTGGCTCAGTCACCCCGCCTGAACCCACCCAGTCGGCGGCCAGGTCGTCCCGAATCTGAGTTATTTTATCATCCAGATATTGAACAAAATCCTCAGCACGTCCCTGTAAGGGATCCTCCCGCGCTCCCGAATGGAGGAGGGAGCGGGTCATCCTAAACAGGGCGGCTGGGCGATTATCTGATGACGCGATAAGAGCGGCAAAGTAATTAGACTTGGCCGCTTTTATTGCCACTAAGTAAGTCTTAATATGAGCTCTTACTAGTGTCAAGTCAGATTCGGAGCGGCTGGCCCCCCAACCACTCTCTAGGCGTCTTTTCCGGCGCTTCATCTCCCTCAGCTCCTCGGTGAACCAAGGAGCTAAGTTGGTTCGGCACCGGGTCAGAGGCCGCAAAGGCACGACACAGTCCAAGGCCCCACCGGCCGCTCTATTCCAGGCAGCCACCAGGTCCTCGGCCGAGTCGTGTGTCGGTGTCTCAGGGAATGGCCCAAGCTCCGTCTGGAACCTATCAGGATCCATCAGGCGCCTGGGGCGGAACCATCTGGTTGGTTCCGCCTCCCTGCGGTGGGGTGCAGCGGTCAGAAAGTCGAGCCGAAGGAGCGAGTGGTCAGTCCATGACAAGGTTTCTAAGCCTATATCCCCAATGTCAAGACCACTCAACCACTGTCCAGAGACAAAAACTAGGTCCAGGGTGTGTCCACCAATGTGAGTTGGGCCCTGAATTACCTGGGTCAGGTCCATGGCCGTCATGGAAGCCATGAACTCCCGAGCTATCTCAGATGTTTCGCCGATAGATGGCAGATTGAAATCCCCCATGACCATAAGCCTGGGGGTGCCAATCACCACATCGGCTACAACATTGAGGAGCTCGGGCAGGGTCATTGCCACGCGGCAGGGAGCCAGGTACGTGACTAACAAACCCATCTGCCCACCAGGACCCCACCTCACGAAGATGGACTCACACCCGGCTATCTGAGGAACAGTGGCCTCCCTCGGATCCAGACCTTCCTTAATAATGACCGCCACTCCCCCACCCCTGCCCTGAGCTC
Organism: Coluber constrictor foxii; assembly: GCA_038048745.1. Lineage (NCBI taxonomy): Eukaryota > Metazoa > Chordata > Lepidosauria > Squamata > Colubridae > Coluber > Coluber constrictor. The sequence goes on from CM075961.1 coordinate 9,703,091, forward strand.
TCGGCTGGTGAAATGCAAGGAAACCTGGCGGGCACATCTCCACGAGAAGAATAATAGAATTAACTACTTCCTCTCAGGTGCTTTTATATTGGGGCATGTGGGACAGCACTTTGGCTAGGAAACTTTTTCCCCCTGGATGTACTTCAATTTGAATTCAAACCGATTGAAGTACAGGGCCCATCGCACCTGCTTCGGGGAAAGTTTTTGGGGGGTCCTTAGCACCTCTAGATTTTTGTGGTCAGTCCATACTTCAAAAGGGACTTTACTACCCTCTAGGAACTGTCTTCATGTCAGCTGCATGCACCGCAATGCAAAGGCTTCTTTCTCCCATACCACCCAACGTCTCTGTCTTGTTCAGTTTTTGGGACGTGTAAGCACATGGTTGCAGTTTCCCTTCTTTGTTCTTTTGGAGGTGAACTGCCCTGACTGCCACATTGCTGGCATTTACCTGGATCACAAATGGCTCCTCGGGGTTGGGGTTTAGGACCGGCTCAACCACAAACTGTCTCTTAAGTTTCTCAAAGGCCACTTGGCATTCCATTGTCCAGTTTAGCAGCTGGCTGGGCCGGGTTTTTCCTCCCCCAACTCAATCTTCAGTAGTTCCATGATCAGTAAGGCGAACTTCGAAAAGGAGGGGATGACCTGCTATTGAAATTTGCGAAGCCCAGGAAACTTTGCAATTGTTTGCAAGTCCATGGGGCTTGCCACTCTAAAATGGCTTTCACCTTCTCTGGGTTCATCTCCACCCCCTCACAAGACACTCTATATTAGGGCTGTCAAACTCCCAGCCCATGGGCTGGATGCATCACATGCTGGCCACACCCATGCCCGGTTTAATGAAGGGGGGAAAGTTCCAATATGTCACGTGATGCCGCCATGATGACGTGAGTTTGACACCTCTGATCTATATCCTAGATGAGTGATGGCTAACCTTTTTGCTGTCGCGTGCCAAAAGCGGGGAGAGCGCCGGGGGGTCACGCGCGCATATGCCCACACCCATAATTCAATGCACCCTGCCCCGTGCATTTGCATGCGATCCCCCCGTGCTCTCCCCGCTTTTGGCATGTGATGGAACAGTGGGCCTAATAGGCCCGTTTTTTGCCCTCCCCAGGCTCCAGAGGCTTTCTTGGAGCCTGGGGAGGGTGTAAGCAGCCTTCCCCATCCCACCCCCGGAAGCCCTCCGGATGCTGGAACCAGCCCGTTTCCCCATTTCCGTGGGCCTGGAAGGCCCGAAAATCAGCTGGCCGGAATGCACATACACACTGGAGCTGAGCTAGGGCAATGCTCACATGCCCATAGATATGGCTCTGTGTGCCACCTGTGGCACGCGTGCCATAGGTTCGCCATCACGGTCCTAGATAGTCTAGGCTGGTCTTATGGAATTCATATTTTGACAGTTTGGCATACAACTTAGCGTTCAGGAGCTTTTCCAGTACTTTTCATACTAGTTTCACGTGTTCCTCCATCGTCTCAGAATAGATGAGAATGTCATCTAAGTACACCAGAACCCCCTTGCATAGGTGTTCATGTTATTTATCAGTTGGATGAACGTGGCTGGGGCTCCCTGTAGTCCAAAGGGCATCACCCTAAATTGGTAGCATCCTAATGGGCAATTGAAGGCGGTCTTCCATTTGTTGCCTTCTTTGATTCTCACTCGATAGTACACTTCCCTGAGGTTCAGTTTGGTGAACATCTTCCCTTTGGCTAAATGTCCCAACACATTTTTCATGAGGGGGAGCGAGTACGTTTCCCACGAACACACAATTTATCCCCCTAAAATCTACACATAATCTTAGCGAGCCATCTGTTTTCTCCTTGAACTGCATGGGGGCTGCTACTCAGGATTTTGTGGGATGAATGAAGCCCCTGGCCAGGTTTTTATTGATGTAGTCTCTCAACTCCCCCATCTCCTTTGGGGTCATCAAGTATATCTTCAGCTTTGGGAGTTTTGCCCCCGGTAGGATCTCAATTGCACAGTCCATGGGACAAGGGGTAGCGGGGAGACATCACATTCCTTTTCACTGAACACCTCTGCTAAATCCCGGTATTTTGGAGGGAAGGTTTACACTTTTGGTGCCAGTTTGGATGCCGCTTTTGTACACTCGAGTCACTCCTCTCTTTCCTCTGCTGGTTTGACTCACCCTGCTTCTGTTTTGGGGGGTTGTGGCCACTGGTGAAACCTGAACTGGTTTGCCACCATTTTGCTGGCCGCACATGCGTGCTGAGCACCAAACGTGTGCTGTGTGCACGCATGTGCAATGCGCACCAAATATGCACTGCATGTGCATGCGCAATGTGCACCAAACATGTGCTGCATATGCGCATACACATTACATCCAAAAGGAGGTTTGGGAAGGTAAGTAGAGCAGCAAGAGGGGGGATCAGCTGTGCCGCATGATTTAGATTCACTAAAAGCAGGATTTCCTGCTTACTAGCGATTTTAAATACCAGTTCATAGGAACCGGTAGCTTTTTTTTTACTACCAGTTCACCCAAACCGATAGTTTTTATCACTACCGGTTCGCCCAAACTGGTGCAAACCGGTAGCATTTCACCACTGGTTGTGGTTCTTTCCTGTCATTGCTATGCGTCTCTCTCCCTTTCCCCAATGTACAATGGGTTTCCACTTGGTAAGCCAGAGTAACCCCAATATCATAGCTTCTACCATCTTTGGGGCGACCACAAACCAAATGGTCTCTTTGTGGGTTCCTAACTTTAGATGCACCAGTTCTGTTAGGTTGACTCAGCCTTCCATCCTTTCGAGGTAGGTAAAATGAGGACCCAGATTGTGGGGGCAATAAACTGACTTTGTATAAAAAAAGAACACCACTTGGGGGTGCGAAAGCCCTACTAAGCAGGTATATACAAAAGTATGAAGGCTATTGCTTAACGCATTGTAAGCCGCCCTGAGTCTCCAGAGAAGGGCGGCATATAAATCAAACTAATAAATAAATAAATAACGCATTGTAAGCCACCCTGAGTCTCTGGAGAGGGGTGGCATATAAATTGAACTAATAAATAAATAAATAAATAAATAAATAAATAAATAAATGGTCTCGCTTACCATTGGGTTGTCTTCCCCCTCGTTGTCACTCTTGTAGAGGGTCAGCTGGGGATCCTCCTCAGTTAGAGTACCCTCCCCTTCACTGCTGGTGGGGGGGAGAACTCTACAACTTTGTGTGCCACTTGCAACTTCTCCTTCCCCCGTTTGGATGGCTTCCTCAGTTTTGCTGGCCTCAGGGCCCTTGGGGTCAAAATGGGTGCCAGTGTTGGGCAGGCTGAAGCTCTATGGCCCTCTTGGCCACATCGTAAACATAAACTGGGTCCATGCCTCAGGGCTTCAGGAGGGGCAGTGGGATTTCTCCGCCCCAGCAGGCACTTCTCCTGGCTCCTCTTCAGATGGTAATAACAACAACAACAACAATAATAATTTTATTGTCATTGTACCTATATACACAGTATACCCATACAACGAAATTCACTTAACACCCAAAGACCAAGTCCAACACACATAACAATCCCCAAACACCCACCACCCACCCACCACAAATTCTCTGCCCCTAAACCACCCAAACATCCACACAGCAGACCAAATAATGCTGTTCAACAGCTCACTCATGGTGGCCCTTTCATTCATTGTTGAGTGCAATTATAGCTCTGGGATAAAAACTATTCAGAAAATGTGTGGTCCAAGTTTTAATTGTTCTGTATCTTCTGCCAGAAGGCAACAGTCCAAAAAGATTGTAAGCAGGATGGGAAGAGTCTCTGAGAATGTTATGCAACTTCCTCAAACAGTGAGATTTGAAGATGTCGTCCAGGGCTGGTAGCTGGAGTCCGATGATATTCTGGGCAGTTTTAATGATTCTCTGTAGAGCTTTTTTGTCCGCTACAGAGTTGCTCCCATACCATGCAAGAATGCCCTATGTCAGGACACTCTCAATGGTGCTGCTATAGTAGGACAGAAGTAGATGCTGAGATAGATTTATCCTCCTGAGCACTCTCAGGAAGTACAGCCTCTTCCGTGCCTTCTTCACAAGCATGTTAACATTCATAGTCCATGAGAGGTTCTTCAAAATATAAACACCCAGAAATTTAAAACTACCAACCCTCTCCACCTCCTCATCATTTATGTACAATGGTAAATGTACATCTCTCTTCCTCCTGAAGTCAATTATAAGTTCTTTAGTTTTTTTGGTGTTAAGTGTAAGATTATTTTCTTTACACCACAATGTCAGCCCTTGTACTTCCTTTCTATAAGCAGACTCATTGTTCTTATTAATGAGCCCCACCACTGTTGTGTCATCCGCAAAATTAATAATTGTGTTGGTGTTATACAATGGGGTGCAGTCATGTGCATATAAGGAATAAAGGAAAGGGCTTAGCACACAACCCTGGGGGGGCTCCTGTGCTTAGTATCAAAGTAGAAGAATGGTGAGATCCCATCCTTACTGACTGTGGCCTATCTGTCAGAAAATCCTTTATCCACAAACAAATCCTCTGATTTATACACAAATTGGGCATTTTAAGAAACAACCTGTTGGGTAGAATGGTATTGAAGGCAGAGCTATAATCCACAAATAACAGTCTCACATATGTTCCCTGTTCCAAATGATTCAATACAGTATGGACAACAATAGACATAGCATTGTCAGTTGATCTATTACTCCTATATGCAAAGTGGTATGGGTCCAAAGTAGATGGAAGACTAGACTTAATATAGTTCAACACCAGCCTCTCAAAACATTTCATGACAACAGATATTAAAGCTACTGGTCTATAATCATTAAGGGATACCACTACTGTCTGTTTAGGGACTGGCACTATAATAGATGTCTTCAGGCAGGTAGGGATAGAACACTGCAACAGGTATAGATTGAAAATATCTGTGAACACTCCAGCTAGCTCTGCAGCACAGTCCCTAACAACTCATCCCATGATTCCACCAGGTCCAGCTGCCTTCCGGATATTAACATTCTGGAAAGTGCAGATCTGCAGTAGAAGTAGAAATCGAACAAATAAATAAATAAATAAATAAATATAAGTGGTTGTCTATCGATGGTAGATGTTAATGGTGTACTATCAGTGGTAAATTCTGGAATGATGGTCTTTCCTGTTTCCACCTCAAAATGGCTGAAGAATTGATTTAGCTGCTCAGCCAAAGAGTCACTACTGCTAGACAAACTATTTTTATTGCTCTGACCCATGATTTGTCGCAGGTCTTGCCATACCCGACCAGAGTCTGAGTTCACAAAAAGATATTCAATCCTCTGTCTGTACGTAGCTTTAGCATCCCTGACACCTTTTTTCAATTTCGCTCTTGCCTCGCTATACTGTAGCGCATCACCAGAATGGAAAGCAGCATTTCTAGCTCTTAATAAAAGACACACTTCTCTATTTATCCAGGGCTTGTTGTTAGAGAACACCTGTACTTGTCTGGTGGTAGTGACAACATCAGTGCAGCTTTTAATATAAAACAGTACTGTTGAAGTGTAAGTATCAATATCGTCCTCCTCAAACACTGCCCAATCAGTGCTCCCAAAGCAATTTTGAAGTTGCTCCGATGCATCCACTGGCCACACTTGTATTTCTCTAATAGATGGTCTAATTCTGTTGACAAGAGGTCTATATGATGGGATCAAGAACACAGATATATGGACTTCCGCTGGCACCACCGGGGCCGCTGCAGCTCCTTTGTGAGCTCTTACTCCCGGGATCTGTAAAACTGCCAAAACAGCATAAATCAGCTGTTTTGGTGGCTGGAAAACCCCCCCCCCCCGGACATAGAAGGGGGGGTGAGTGCTCAGGCATATAGGGTAGAGCCCCCCAAAACCTCCAGGATTAACCCTGGAGGTGTAAAGGGTGAGGGCTCCCCAAACGCCTGGAAAGCAGCTCCAGACTCAGGAGGATTCCGCCTCTGATGGAACAAGGCGCCGCGACCATCCCTGCAGAACAATTGACTTCAAGGATCGATCTTCACGCAGGCAGAACAAAACAGGAGAGCCTTTCGCAAGTATTTTTTTTTTATTCTTTAACTCTGCTGAAGAATGAGTCCTTTCAGATTCAAATGAAAGCTTTAAAGAGACCCAAAATGGCGCTGATTGAGAACAGAAGCCTGAGAAGAAAGTGACTGTTAAATCCTGTTTGTGCTTGTTAAGGTCGTTAAAGCTGTCAGTGTTTTGAAGCTTTGTTGAACGAAGTGGGATTATTCAGAGACTGAGAAATTTTACTGTCCTTGCTGAGAAGCTGAAATGGCAGAGGCAAAGATTTTTGAAGAGAATGGAGGTTTTTCAGCACATAGTTCTGTAAGCGTACAAACACTGACAGTGGATTCTTTGAAAGCATGGCAAAAATCATTTGAGGAAAGGCTGGATGAAATTTTTGAGAAATTCTTTGTTCAAATTGATAATAATGATGTAATGCTGGAAGAGGAGAAAGAAGAAGAAGTAACTCAAGTAAAAGCGCCTGAATATGGAAAGGATGTTTCCCAAATTATGGAAAAGCTGATGGGCTTGAAGGAGGTTAATCCGGAGATATGGAGAGAGATCTATTCAGAGGTTTTGAAAGTGCCGGGAGAAGTTTGGATTTTCAAGATATCAAGAGGAATTAGAAATGGAATATTGCAATTTCTTTATAAAAATGGACTTTTAATCCTAATAAAAAAGGTATGCTTTTTAAAGGGAACTACCTTGCGAGCTGTACAGGACAGGAAGATAAAATTACAGCTGAATACACAAAAGCTTCTGAGAATAAAAGATGGTGGTTCGAAGCGGAAGAAGAAGAAGGCTCAAAAAAAACCTAAGGGGAAATAGAAATGGAAGAATTGTATTTCTTTATGTTAGGCAGGATTACATGTTGAATGATTGTATCGGTACTCAAGATATGACTAATTTTTATAGGATTTGATTTGTTTGGTTTTGGAAAATTTCTTATATGATTAATCTAAAAACTAGGGGGAAATGGCAGTGGAAGAATTTTACCCCTCATTATTTGGCAGGATAACACGGTGGAAAAGAATGATTATGGACTAAAAAGATGGACTATATGGATGAAATTGTATGCTTATTTCTACTTTTTGTTTGGATGAACAGAATTGAGAAAATTTGTCTGACTGATAAATTTAAGGTTATTACCTTTAAGGGGTTTTAAGATATTATTAAATTGCGTAGTTGGTTTTACTTTATAAATAAGGGCTTTTAATCCTAATTAAGGAGGTGTGTTTTTTAAAAAAAATGGCACTACTTTATGAAACTAGGGGGAAATGGCAGTGGAAGAATTTTACCCCTCCTTGTTATATTTAGGAGGATTCCAAAAGGGGTTTTCTTCGTTTTCTGTTGTAGAATATTAGACCTCTCAATATACCTTTAAGGGTTTTAAGATATTATTATATTATTAAATTGCGTAGTTGGTTTTACAGTACATTAATGTAATTTAGTGGATACTTAAAATTTTCTTTGTTTACTGTTGTAGAATGGAAAAAATATGCTTATCTTTACTTTTGTTCGGATGAATAGAATTGAGAAAATTTGCTTGATTGTTAAGTTTAAGGTTATTAGATCTCTCAATATACTTTTAAGGGTTTTAAGATATTATTAAATTGTGTAGTTGGTTTTAAATTACATTAATGTAATTTAGTGGATATTCAAAAAATTCTCTTTGTTTATGGAAAAATTAATTACCTTCAAGCAAGAGCAGTTATATTTGGTTTTGAACAAGCAGAGTTAAAGCGCAAGTGATGGTTGAACTTATAGATAATTAGTTTGTGGGTTTTCTTATGAATTGTTATTAACTTTCACCCTGTATTTGTTCTGGGAAGTCGGGGGGGAGGGGGGTGGGGGTTGGGATAGGTAGGGGAGGTGAAGGGGGGAAATTTAAATCTTTTTTCTTGATTATGGTGTAATACGATGTATGTTGATTATGAATAAAAAACTTTTATTTGGGAAAAAAAAAGAACACAGATATATGATCTGACTGTCCCAGGTGGGGTAAAGGCATAGTCCTGTATCCGTGCATGATGTTACTATATACCTGATCCAAGGTATTTTTCCCTCTAGTGGGACAGTCTACGTACTGATAGAACTTAGGGAGGACAGTCTTTAAATTGGCTTGATTGAAATCACCTGCAACCACCAGCACTCCATCCGGGTAGGCCTGTTGCTGTTTGCTAATAGCAGTTAACAGGTGACTCATGGCTGTGGTCATGTTAGCATCAGGAGGTATATATACTGCAGTTGTTATTACAATGTTAAACTCACGAGGCAGATAAAAGGGGCGGCATTTCACTGCCAAGTACTCCAAATCAGGAGAACAGTGAGTATCCATTATTTTAACATTTGTGCTCCAGTTGTTATTTATGTAAACACAAAGTCCCCCTCCTCTGCTCTTCCCAGAGACAATGGTTCTATCTGCTCGATAAACTGAGCATCCTTGTAATTCAATAGCCTCCCCTGGAGTGGTAGGGTCAAGCCACATCTCTGTAAAGACCATAACACAGCAGTCCCGAATGTTTTTTTGCAGAGAGATAGTAAACTCCAGCTCCTCAATCTTATCAGAGAGAGATCTAACTGTCAAGAGTATTGCCAGGATTGCTATGACTATAAGATTAGTTACAAACTGCAAAGACTCAATCAGGCCAATATCCGTTTTGCAATTAACTACAAGCATTCCCCACCCTATGTCAGTGTTCCAATGCTGACATAGAAGCAATGAGGAAAAAAGTTTGACATTTCACCTAGAAAAGCTTTTCGGTGAATTCAGTCTCCTGGGAGATGTATGGGAGGGGTGACATTCCTGTGTGCTGAAGAGACAGATAAGAGAGAGTGATCTGGAAGACAGCCAATGGGGAGCAGTGAATGAGAAAGGAATAGGAGGGGTTTTGGATAGAGGGGCCAGTACTGTCTGCATGGTTGTCGGGCACAGCTGTATCGCTCAATAAAGAGAATATTTCCTAAAGTTTGATGCTTGGAAATTAACTTTATTTTAGAGGATGAAACCGAAATACTGACAGACAGACAGTACTGATTTTTTTCCCCCTTTCCCTCTCCGAGCCAATCTGGCCGGCCTCCAGAGCTCTGGTTCTTTGCCAGAAGTCTGGACAAAGTGGAGGGAGAGCCCGGAAACCATGGCTGAAAGCCAACTCTCCACTGAAAGTTTACTTCAGGCATCTGCACTAGAAGCAAACGTGGATGCAAAGGGGGCTCAACCCCTCCCTCCTCCAGCAAAGCTGCCAGCCGAGAAGAAGAAAAATGAACCTTTGTGGGCTTTGCCAAAGTCGGCAGAAATGGAATTCCCTTTTCCAGGCAGGAAAGGTAAGAGCAAGCCTCTAAGTGAATTAGCGAGGGTGGATTGGATGTGGGACTGGCAGCAGGTCAGACAGCCGAAAGCTTCAAAGCAGCCACTCGAAAGCCCCATGGATAAGTTGAAGGAAGAGTTTGACCGTGCTGTCCGACTGGGGGAGGAGCCGTCCTGCAGGCCCAAGGAGAGGGGGAGGCCAGCCCAGCCCACTGAACTGAGTCACCATAGACAGGAGCGCAGTCCTCCCCCCTCCCACACCAGAAGGAGAGATAGCCCCGGCAAGCATCCATGGATTCCCCCTCCCCCTAGCAAGCCCACCAGCCTGCGTAGGGCATCACCCCCCCCGCCCCCGAATGAGAGATGATGAAGAATTCCAATGACATTTTGGGCAGGCTCAGAGAGGCCCGCAATGGGAGGAGGGGCCACCGAGGGCGGAGCCACCCCGGTTTAGAGGGAAATTTGATGGGAATCCAGACCAGCTAGCGCAATTCCTCGATGCGGCTGAGATTTACATTGAGCGCTACACACACCTTTACCCGTTCCCCAGGGCCCTAGTCAGTGCCATCGCAGAAGGCCTGGAGGGAGAGGCAAGGAGCTGGTCAGGGGCCCTGTACAAAAACAGGGCCGCCCAACAACAAGATGCAGATGGCTTCTTACAACTGCTGCAAGCCCATTTTGAAGAAACAGGGGAGGACCCCTATGTAGAAGATGAGCTTAGAAACCTAATGCAGAGGGGGAAGCCCATCCAAGAGCACATCCGTGAGTTCAGGAAAGTTGTTGGAACTTTACCTCCTTTGCCGGAACGACTGCTCGTGTACTTCTTTAGAACGAGCTTAGATAAACAAATCGCCCAAGTGACCGCTTATCGTGATATTCCGAACCGACTCACTGACTGGTTCCGGATAGCGACACAAGTCGAGAGAGGGCTAAGGGCCAATGACATGCTAAAGCAACCACAGGCAAAGGAGAAAACCCAGCTGGACCAGGAACCATATACCAGACGAGGAACTACAGCACCACGGGCCACCCAGAGACCACCCGCCACCCGGAGCCTGCTGAGATGCTACAGATGTGGAGGAGTTGGGCATTTGGCAGCAGCGTGTGGAACCCCGGGGCCAAAAACAGAGCCCCCGGCCAAGGCATGACCGGAACGAGGGCCCAGGCACACCACCAAGGCACCATTAAGACTTTCCCCGACTGCAGAAGTTTTTGCCCATCTGACTGAAAATAGGGGGAGCTCAGACGATGCGAATCAACCCCCCAAACTGTATGATGGCGATGACGATGGTGAAAACGACCCAATGGTGAGCGCACCCATCCACCCTTTTCTTTTCCCCATACGCCTAACAGCCCCAAAAACAGGTACCCAAGGGACTTTCCAAGCCCTAGTAGATTCGGGTTGCACGAGGTGCCTGATTAACCTACCCACAGTGTCGAGTATACTTCCTTCGGTATCCAGGAAAGGAAAACCCAGACTTCATCATAGGTTAAAGACTGGTACTTTTACTAGATATGAAATGAACGCAACCATGGAAAGCAGGATTCTGAGGCAAAAAGCGCGAAAGTTACATATAGAAAGCATCCCCTCCCACTGTCCACCATAAATCATCCAATCCAAAGGTCTCCCAGAGGTCAGGTGGGAGCAGACATCTGGCCGTGTCAGCATCCAGGAATGCAGTGTCCGTTGGTCTGATAACAGCTTAGGAACTGGTTTCGTTTCTCAGATTCATACAAAGCCCCATAGTCTAAACCCCCCCTCCCTCCGTTTCTATGACAGCCGAAGCAAGCGAGCCAAAGCTAGCGAGGTTGACATTCGGCCCCCCTTCAGAAAAGATAGCTTCTAGTCCTGAAACAGAGAAAAGAAGAGGTAATATCACAACAATCAATAACTATCATTTCTTAAGGTTTATCAGGGTATTTGGTGTGAAACAACTGCACTTTTCTAGGTGCCCGAACATCACGTTTATTCACCCATTCAGCTTGTGATAACGGGAAGTGTTTCCATGCCACCAGATACTGCACTTTACCATGATGTTTTCTAGAATTCAAAATCTCCTTAACCTCAAAATGTTGTTCCCCTTCAATGAGGATGGGAACAGGAGGAGGTTCTTTGGACGGACGTAGAGGGGACGAATGTTCTAGTTTCAGTAAGCTAACATGAAACACTGGATGAATTCGTCGCAAGTTCTTGGGTAAATCTAATTCAACTGTGATTGGGTTAATGATCCGAGTAATGGGAAAAGGGCCCACATACTTAGGTCCAAGCTTTTTTGATTTCTGAGGAGTTTGCAAATACTTGGTAGAAAGATAAACCATGTCCCCCACTTTATAAACATGTGCAGGGCACCTCCTTTTGTCAGCTTGGGTTTTATGGGCTTGGTGAGCATCATCTAAAGCTTTTCGAGTTACTGCCCAAGTCCCTCATAATTGTTCGATCCACTCAATTAGAGAAGGGTTCTGTGGGTTCTCATGAGGTAACTCTGGGATTGGCACAAATTCCTGGCCAGAAGCCACCTTGAAAGGAGTGAAACCTGTGCTGCTATGTATGGAATTATTATATGCCACTTCTGCAAATGGCAGCAAGTCTACCCAGTTATCTTGCTGGTAATTTATATAACATCTCAGATACTGTTCTAGTACAGCATTGGTTCTTTCACAGGCCCCATTGGTCTGGGGGTGATGGGCGGAGCTTAGTCCTTGGACGGAGCCTATCAGCATCAGGAATTCTTTCCAAAAACTGGAGGTGAACTGTACTCCCCTGTCTGAAATTATGTTTTGGAGCTCCATGTAGCCTATATACATGTTGAATGAACATCTTAGCAAGGGTTTTTGCTGATGGGATCTTAGAACATGGGATAAAATGCACCTGTTTGGAAAACAAATCAGTCACTACCCATATAACTGTGCACCCCCCACTTTCTGGAAGGTCTACAATGAAGTCCATGGATATTTCTTTCCAAGGGGCAGTGGGTCTGGCCACACTTTGGAGAAGACCAGGTGCCTTCCCTGGGGGTCTCTTAGCTGAGGCACACACTGGACAGCTTGCTACATATGCCTCTGTGTCCTTTTTGAGCGCAGGCCACCAAAACTGTCTTTTGATGAGATGTAAGGTTTTGACAAATCCAAAGTGTCCCGCCACTTTGGAATCATGGGCGTGTTGCAGAACGGTTACTCGTAGGCTGGCTGGGACGTACAATTTAGCTCCAGTCCAAGCTAGACCATCACGAAGTGTACATTCGTTTGAGTGGGCTTGGAACCACTCATTGGTTTTTAAAGTCTCTTGTAGTTTCTGGAGCAAATCACCCAAGAGGCTTGGGTCACTCTTCGACTATGCTCGGGTAGTCACTGGTGCCGCCAGTTGGGCTGACGGGACAATTGGACGAACAACTTCCTCCCTGGTGCTGTTGTATTGAGGCAATCTGGACAGAGCATCTGCCATGAAGTTCTTCCCACCAGGAAGGTAGCGCAAGGTGAAGTTAAAGCGGTTGAAGTGTTGGGCCCAGCGAACTTGTTTTGGCGACAGCTTACGTGGGGTTTTCAAAGCCTCGAGATTTTTATGATCAGTCCAAACTTCAAAAGGATGTTTAGCTCCTTCGAGAAATTGTCTCCAGGTTAGAAGTGCCCAGCGTACAGCGAAAGCCTCTTTCTCCCATATGGCCCATCTCCTTTCAGTTTCGGACAGTTTCCAGGACGTGTAGGCACAAGGCTGTAGTTTTCCATCTGCATTCTTTTGCAGAAGTACAGCCCCTACTGCGACATCACTGGCATCTGCCTGTACTACGAAAGGTTCATCCATGACCGGGTGTTTGAGGACTGGTTCGGCAGCAAAAAGCCGTTTCAGTTTTTCGAATGCTGCCTGGCAGTCCATAGTCCATTCAAGAGGTTTGGAGGGTTTTGGTTTTTCTTCACCTTTGGTTTTTAGAAGATTAGTTATTGGCAATGCAATTTTGGCAAACGAGGAGATGAACTGTCAATAAAAGTTAGCAAATCCCAAGAAACTTTGTAGCTGCTTGCGGGTGCGTGGCGCCATCCATTCTAACACCGCCCGAACCTTTGCAGGGTCCATTTCTATTCCCCCCGGGGAGATGCGATATCCAAGATAGTCAATCTTGGTTTGGTGGAATTCACACTTAGAAAGTTTGGCATACAGTTCAGCAGCCCTGAGTTTTTTCAGGACGGTGCGTACTAATTTCACGTGGTCGGCCATGTTTTCAGAGTAGATGAGAATGTCATCCAAATAAACCAGCACCTTCTTGTACAAATGCTCATGCAAAACTTCATTGCATCAATTGCCCCTTGTAGCCCAAAAGGGAGTACTCGGAACTGGAAACATCCCAGCAGGCAGTTAAATGCAGTTTTCCATTCATCCCCCTCCTTGATTCGCACTCTGTAGTAAGCTTCCCGTAAGTCTAGTTTGGTGAAAATCTTTCCCTTCCCTAAGTGAGCCAACATGTCCTTCATGAGGGGTAAGGGGTAGACATTTTCCACACAAATGGCCTTTAAGTTTCTATAATCAACTACTAAACGAAAGGAACCATCTTTCTTCTCCCGAAACAGAACTGGTGCGGCCACTCGTGGTCTAGCTGGTTGGATGAAACCCCGTTCTAGGTTTTTGTCAATGAAATTTCGTAGTTCCCCCAGTTCACGAGGGGTCATAGGGTAAATTTTTGGCTTAGGGAGCTTTACTCCAGGGAGTATCTCAATAGCACAGTCCGTAGCCCTGTGGGGGGGGTAGCACATCCGAGGCTTTCTCACTAAAGACTTCACGGAGATCCCAATACTCTTTTGGAATTTTCTCCTCCCCTTCAATGTGGTCTATTGCCATCTCCGCTTCTTCGGGCTCCTCTCCACCCTCAAGGGGGGGTTCTTTCCTCTCTAGTGGCGGCTTCCCAGCGCGAATGCGCAAAACCCCCGTTTTCCAATTAATTCGATGGAACCAATTAATTTGGTTCCATTTACGTAACCAGGGCAGGCCAAGTATGAGGGGTCGTTCCATGCTAGGGGCCACAATAAAACTGAGAGTCTCTACGTGGTCCCCTAATTTCATTTCAATGGGTTCCATTATGAAACTGGTTGGGGCCCCCCCTGCCATCGACCCATCTAGCTGACAAAACACAATAGGCCTTTTCAGTGCCTTAAGTCCCAGGCCCATCTTCTCTACTACTTTCGGGCTGATAATGCACCTGGTGCACCCAGAGTCTAATAAGGCTGGCATCTGTGCGTGGGCCCCTGTGGATGGCACCCTTAGTTCTATAGGGATGAGCAGGGGGCCCTCAGTGTGACTCACCAGATCATCGGAGTCGGAGTCGGTCTCGCTGTGGTCTGCGTTGGTCGGAGTTCCCAACTCACCCTTGGCCCGGGGAGCGAACTCTACGACTTCCCCCTCCAGCGCAGCTTCACGAACTTTTGTGGGTGTTTTGTCCATCTTCTTTGGACCTCTGCTGGTAGTTTTAGGCACTGGCTTGGAGGAACACTCAGCAGCCCAGTGACCTTCCATGCCACACTTAAAGCAGGTGAAGGGCTTCGGCTTGGGTTTGGACTCCGCCCTTCCACCAGCCATCTTTGGGGCTTCCTTGTGGTGGTAGGAGAATGAAGGCTCCCCAGCACGCCCTCTTCGGAGTCGACTACAGCCTATCTCGATTTCCGCATCCTCAGATGCTATGTACCAACTGTGCAGATCTTCGGGGACCCCCCGCGCTCTACAGTCGTGGTAGATTTCCTCATTCAGTCCGTCTTTGAAACTCTCCAGCAGAGCTATTTCTGACCACCCTGTCATGTATGGCGCTAGCTCCCGAAATTCTTGGGTGTATTCCGCTACCGATCTTCGGCCCTGCTGGATACTTTTCATACGGAGTCTCGCCTTCCGCTGAGCTAGGTGGTCCTCAAAATGCCTCCTAAGGGCTGTCATGAACTGGTTGTAATTTCGCAGCAGGGGGGAATTGTTATTGTGGAGGACCACCATCCATTCAGCTGCCACTCCTTCTAAGGCACTAGTGACACATCTCACTCGGGCTGCATCCGACAGGTAGTCCTCTCCCCAGTCCTGCATGTGATTCCACACTTGAGTTAAGAAAAACCCCAAGGTTTTCGGGTCTCCTCCATATTTTCCAGGAAGCGGGGGGGATTTTTGGTTTCTTGTGCCTGCGGGGTGGGGCCTGCAAGGCTGGGGCCCCCTGGACTGCTGCATCCCTCGTTTGACTACCCAAAGCCTGGGATGTACCTTCGCCAGCTCCCTCTTCCTCTCCCCCACAAGCTCCTTCCTCAGGATCTACTTTGGAGTATTCTCTTCCCTTCCCTTCAGGGGTTGCATAAAACTCACGGTTTTTTCGGCTTTCTTCAACATCGCGGATGAGTTGTAGTGCTTGATCCATCATGAGGCATTCCTTCTGCTCTTGCAGCCACACTGCCTCTCCTTTTCGGGGTCTGGAGGTTGTTACTCCATGGGGGGTCTTTCCCAGGTCCGGCAATCTTCCGACCCCTTTCGACCATCGGGCTTCGTCTGGCTCTTCTCTCAGCTGTAAATTCTCCATCCACACCGCAGTCTCTTCTTGTGGCTGGTATGAAGACATTGCCGAGCCATATGCCCCCATCTGATCTAAATCACTTTCCTGATCAGACATTCTGTGGATTTCAGCCCCCTCGGTGTTGTCCAGGATGGCTGAGTGAGAATCCTGCTTAATGTCAAGTATGCTTCCTTCAGTATCCAGGAAAGGAAAACCCAGACTTCATCATAGGTTAAAGACTGGTACTTTTACTAGATATGAAATGAACGCAACCATGGAAAGCAGGATTCTGAGGCAAAAAGCGCGAAAGTTACATATAGAAAGCATCCCCTCCCACTGTCCACCATAAATCATCCAATCCAAAGGTCTCCCAGAGGTCAGGTGGGAGCAGACGTCTGGCCGTGTCAGCATCCAGGAATGCAGTGTCCGTTGGTCTGATAACAGCTTAGGAAATGATTCGGTTCATAATAGCCCCCAAGATGACCAACCCAGTCATACTGGGACTCTCCTGGCTGGACAAGTGGGGCCCCACCATCTGGTGGCAAGAAGGGACCCGCAGACTGAGGATAGCAAGGGGGCCCCATCCCCTGCCGCCACAACCAGAGAAAACGGCCCCTCCTCCCACCCAGGGGGTCCAACCCCTCCCTCTAGAGGGACAAAAGACGCCTCCAACACAGGCGCCCAACCTGCCCTGTAAAGGGACAACAGAGCAACTGGCGGCCACCTCCAGCCCCTCCCATGGCCCGGACCAGATCCCAAAAGAGTACCAAGACTTGGCAGAAGTATTTAGCGAGACCGAGTGTGAGGTACTACCACCCCACCGCGAGACAGATTGCGCCATCGAAATCATCCCTGGGGCGAAACTACCTAAACCTAAGTTGTATGCTATGACACCCCGGGAAATGCAAGAAATGCGAAAATACATAGACACTAACCTACAAAGGGGTTTCATTGAGCCAGCCAAACCCCGAATAGCGGCACCAGTCTTCTTCAGAGAGAAGAAAGACGGCTCCATGTGTTTAGTAGTTGACTTTCGAGGTGTCAACAGTGTCTGCGTATGCAATTTATATCCCCTTCCTCTCATGAAAGACATTTTAGCCCACCTGGCCAAAGGAAAGGTTTTCACCAAACTAGACCTCTGCGAAGCCTACTACCGGATACGCATCAGGGAAGGAGACGAGTGGAAGGGTTACCCTTTGTCAGAAGCTTCCTGGGTGAAGAGCACCAATATCCAAGCTGACCGGCTCATAGCTAAGTTCCATGCAGATCACCCGGGCAAGGCGGGAGGGGGTGGAACACCTCCTCAGATGGGGTGACAGCACTAACCCTGTTGTTTCTCTTGCACAGGCCTCGCTGAGAGAATGAAGGGAGAGGGGCCGGATGTCAGCGTTCCAATGCTGACATAGAAGCAATGAGGAAAAAAGTTTGACATTTCACCTAGAAAAGCTTTTTGGTGAATTCAGTCTCCTGGGAGATGTATGGGAGGGGTGACATTCCTGTGTGCTGAAGAGACAGATAAGAGAGAGTGATCTGGAAGACAGCCAATGGGGAGCAGTGAATGAGAAAGGAATAGGAGGGGTTTTGGATAGAGGGGCCAGTACTGTCTGCATGGTTGTCGGGCACAGCTGTATCGCTCAATAAAGAGAATATTTCCTAAAGTTTGATGCTTGGAAATTAACTTTATTTTAGAGGATGAAACCGAAACTTTGACACCCTAGTTAATTGCCCATTGGTTCACTATATAAGTAGGAGCTTGGTGCCTGCCAAACAGATTAAGATTCAGCAAGCTGAGCCGAGCCGTGTCGAGCCGCCTGGACTTAGAGAGCTGAGTAAAGAGAGAGCTGAGTAAAGAGAGAGCTGGAACAAAGTCACTGACTAATGCCTGAGCTAGAGCTGAAGCTCAGAGCCAGAGAGAAGGGAGAAGAGAGCTTGCCTTTGCTGAGCTGAGCATGTAAACCAGCATATGCCTGCAAGCTAGCATCTGCTGTTGTCTCTGAGCTGCTGCTGCTGCTGAAGCCACGACCAAGAGGAAGAGCTGGAGAATTTCCCTGCTAGAAGCTTCAAACCATGATGCTGATTGGATCAACTCTACAGGTGATTTGATTCACAGAAGCCCTCTACAGGACTCTCTCATCCATCACTGCTGAGAAGCCTACGCTGCCGCTTCCCACTGCCTCGATGATATATCGATCCTGAAACTACTTAGTATTGTATTAGCTTTTTCCTTTCCCTTTGGAAAGGGTTAAAAGGACTGTTTTCAGTTTTGTAGGAGAGGAATTTGGGGAGACGGCCTGGCTTCAGCTAATGAAGATAAGTATTAGTTACTGATGTGTTTTAAAGACATTTGTCCTTTTTAATGTTTTTAGTAAAGTATATTTTTACAAGACTCCTTTGTCAGTTTCATTCAGCCCCAGCGCATTTGCATGTCAACAGGTTCACGGTTCGTTGGGACAAACCTCAACTCCTCATAACACTAACATTTGAAACAAAAAGACTTGGCAGTGCAGGCTTGTGAGGATTTTTTCCTAACCTTATGCATAGTCCGACTCTACATCCTCATTTCTGCCAACGACAACCAATCGCCAAAGTGAAAATGACCCGATGGTGAGTGAACTGATCCACCCCTTCATCCTCCCAATATGCCTCGCAGCCCCAGAAACAGTGACCCAGGGCACTTTTCAAGCCCTAATAGACTCAGGCTGCACTAGATGCTTGATTAACCTAACCATGGTCCTGAAACTGGGGATTTGAGCGAAGAGACTGGCCCACCTGATCAGGTTTGAACAGGTCAATGGATCCCTATTGGGGGCAGCCTACACTACCTGACCGAACCAGTGAGGCTAGAGCTAGCGGACCAATGGGAAGCAATTTGATTCGTAATAGCCCCCAGAATGACAGACACAGTCATACTGGGGCTCTCTTGGTTAGACAAGCAGGGCCCAACAATCTGGTGGCAAGGGGGCTCCCAGAAGCCGAGGATAGCAACCAACCCCTTCCGCACCAGCAAACAGAAGCATCACCCATGTAGGAATCCCACCCCCAGAAGGCCTCACCAGAACAATTGGCAGCCACCTCCGACAAAACCCCAGAGGTCGAACAGATCCCCAAAGAATATCAGAACCTTGTGGAAGTGTTTAGCATGGCTGAGTGCGATGTCCTCCCACCCACCCCCCCACCACCACCACCATGAGACAGACTACGCCATCAAAATCATCCCCAGGGCAAAATTACCCAAACCCAAACAGTACGCCATGATGCCCTTGGAAATGCAAGAAATTTGTAAATACATAGACAAAAACCTAGCAAGGGGGTTCATCAAGCCAGCCAAGCCACAGGTCGCAGCCTCAGTCCTATTTAAAGAAAAAAAAGATGGAAGCATGAGATTATTAGCTCTCTCACATAGCCAAGGGAGAAGTCTTTACAAAATTAGACTTCAGAGAAGCATACTACCGAGTCCGCATCAGGGAGGGAGATGAATGGAAAACAGCATTCAACTGCCCCCTAGAGAGCTTCCAATTCAAAGTAATGCCTTTCGGACTGCAGGGCCTCTATAATGGGGTCCTTGTCTACCTGAACAACATCCTCATCTACACTGAGACCATGGAGGACCACATACCCCTAGTCTGCCAGGTACTGGAAAAACTGCTGACGGCAAACCTGTACGTCAAGCTGTCAAAATGTGAATTTCACCGTGCACAGCTAGATTACCTGGGCTACTGAGTGTCGAATGAGGGAATAGAGATGGACCCAGCCAAAGTACAAGCTGTCCTAGGCTGGCAGCCCCCTTGCACCCACAGACAGCTACAATGCTTCCTAGGATTCACAAACTTTAACAGGCAATTCATCCCCTCCTTCACGAGGGGAAGGACAACCCCTACAGTGGGACCTAACCTGCCAAAAGGCATTCAAAACACTAAAAGAACTTTTTGCAAAGGAACCAGTGCTGAAGCATCCTGACCCCGAACAATGCTCTGTCATCCACGCAGACACCAGGGACATGGCAGTGGGAGCAGTGCTACTCCAAAGAAATAGTCAAGGAAAATTACAGCCCTCCCGCAAACTCACGGACACAGAGAGGTGATGGGCCGCATGGGAAAAGGGCTTTTGCGGTAAGATGGGCGCTTCTAACCTGGCGCTACTTAGCCCCGAGGCAATTCTGGTGGCCTGGCATGAAGAAAGACATGGACAGTTATGTGAAAAGTTGCATCGTCTGCACCACTATGAAAAAGTGGCCAGGAAAACCCCCCAGACTGCTGCAACCAGTGGCAGAGCCAACAAGGTCATGGGAGGACATTGCAATGGACTTTATAGTGAAGTTGCCAAAGAGCGGTGGGAACACTGTGATCTGGACTGTGATTGACTTATTCTCCAAGCAGGCACACTTCATACCCTGCAGTGGACTACCCTCAGCCCACCAACTAGCCAAACTGTTCCTGAAGCACATCTACTGCCTGCATGGAGTGCCACGAAGAATCATCTCAGAAAGAGGGTTCCAGTTCACAGTTATGTTCTGGAGGGAGTTCCTGTTGTCCATTGGGTCATCCCAGGGCCTCAGCTCGGCTTTTCATCCAAGCACCAAGGGGTGGGGGGAGGCAGAATGTCTGAACGTCATGGTTGAGCAGTACCTGAGGTGTTACATGAACTATCAGCAGTTCAATTGGGTGGACCTCCTGCCTTTTGCTGAGGTCGTGTACAATAATGCTGTTCACAGTAGCACGGGACTAACTCCGTTCAAAGTAGTGAGCGGCATGGACTTTGTCCCAATGCCAGAATACCCAAGGGATTCTTCCCCACCCCCCATCAGCTTGACAGACTGTCGACGCCAAAAGCAGCATGGGAAAATGTCAAGAAAGCGCTAGCTAAAGCAACGCAGACCTATAAGAAAAAGTCAGACAAACACTGAGCCCCACACTGGCCATTTCAGCTGGGGGAACAGGTCTACCTCTCCACAAAATACTTGAGGTTAAAACTCCCCAGCAAGAAGCTGGGACCCAAGTTCATGGGGCTATTTCCCATAGTGAAGATTATCAACCCGGTCACGGTGCAATTAAAATTGCCCCAACTGCTAAGGAAGATACACCCGACATTCCATAACAGCCTCTTAAAACCTGTGGTCAGGTCAACCCTGAGACCACTACCCCATGAGCCCCTGGACCCAGTGGTCATAGGGGGCCAAACCCATTATGAGATGCAACGCATCCTTGACTCAAGGTGGCAAAGAAGACAGCTCCAATACCCAATCAAGTGGAAGGGCTACCCCTTATCAGAGGCGTCTTGGGTAAAGAGCAGAAACATCCAAGCTGACTGTCTCATAACTAAATTCCATGAAGACAACCCAACAAAGCCTGGTGGGGGGGGTCACACCCCTAAAGTCTATATGTCAACTCGCTAAGCATCCCTGACCTTGCATTTCAGTCAAAACAAAGCACATTCCAGCTGGCGACCTCAAGGTTATCTCCATGGAGTCCCATAGTGGCCAGAGGGAGTGACTTCTACAACCCGCAAAATTGCTTCATTGAGGAATGTGACTGATGACACACCTTGGGGGGAGGGGGGAAACAGGGTCAGAGCCAAGGAACAAATTAAGTGAGGTCAGAGTTGGCTTCACTTGGTTTGTGCTGACATGAAGCTTCTAATAAATAACTGGATTTCTTTTGAAGCTTGGCTTGTGGCTCATGATTTAATTAGGGCATTGGTTGGAACTCATTTTTGCATCCATTCTCCCAGCTGGAGAAGTGAGCCTGACTTTTTCCTTTCAACAACCAGTTGTGCCCTTTCCTGGATTGGGAGTCCCTGTGCTCAGTCACTCAAGCCCTGGTATTCTTATGCTTGGGCTATTGCAATCCACTCTACATGGGGCTAACCTTGAAGAGCATTCAGAAGCTACAACTGGTGCAGAGTGTGATGGCGCAGGCAGTTCTTGGGGCCCCTAGAGTGGCCCATATTAAACTACTATCCTGCGAGCTGCGCTGGCTGCCAGTTTGCTTCCATGTGCAATTCAAGGTGTTGGTTGTCACCTTTAAAGCACTGCAATGGCATGGGTCCAGGCTATCTGAGGAAAAATCTCTCCCAAATGGGACTGGCCTACCCCACCCATGCCAGCGGAAGGGGCATGCTGCGGGCCCCATTGTTCATGGAATTTCAGATGTCAGGGTCCAGGAGACTTTTCTGCTGTGACACCTGCCCTTTGGAACATCTTGCCCCACCCCACAAGGTGGGAGTTGGTCCCACCCTTCTGACCTTCTGTAAGGACCTGAAGACCTGACTCTGCAGTTGGCTTGGAGTCCCAATAGGTGTGTATCACACTGGAGGTGGTTGATGGAGTAAGAAAAGACCCCACCTCCCCCCTGTGCACATCCTGCTCCCTTCCTCCCCAACTTTTTAATTGAAATTTATTACTTTTATTAAGTATATTTATTGTTCATGGTTTTAGTGGCTTTTAATGTTTGTAAGCTGCCCAGAGTCGCCTTGAAGCGAGACGGGTGGCAAACAAATCTAATAAATAAAATGTTCTGGCATGTATTAGCAGTGACTAAACATTCTCCCTTAAAACAAACCTTTTAAACAATTCTGAAATGGAGACATCAGCTAAACCAGCTGAAGTCATATGCTTGCTAGGTCCTAAAAAAAGAAAACAATTGTCCCTTATAACACCCTTAATAACAATTTGTATTGTTGACATGTTTGTTTAAACAAAGATAAAAATCAATCTAGTACTTGGAAAAAATCTAGAAAACACCCCCTCCAATGGAATATTGGGAGAGAAATAGAACAATTTCACTTGCAATTTTACCCTTTTCAGTGAAATATTTTAAATGTAGTATACATCCTTTCCAATGTCAGTTGTGTACCATTTACAATCTATTTTATGTCAACATTAGACTGCTTGACCTACATAAATTGCAAGAGCAGCACTGTATGAGAGCAAATTCACATATTGGAACTGATACTATTTAATCCAGCACTAGTATTTCAGAGTACATATAAAGGAATGACCTGATAATTGGGTTATCCAGAAGGCACTCTTCTACATAAATGAACAGAATAACCCAAATCTGATATTGGAAAAGATAATTTACAAAAATCACAGGGAAAACATAGTGCGCATGCAAGGTGATGAAGCTATACTTAACTGTGAGAAGGGTCTGTGGTCCAGAAATTTGTACAATTGGCACCTGAAATGAATCTGTCCCCCCTGTTGTATACTACAGAATAAATCCTTAAGATGTTCAATCAATTCTGCTTGTAAAGTTTTGTAATATACTGCTGTCAAACCATCCGTCCCTGGAGCTTTTGCTATTTTCAGTTGTTTTATTGCAAATGAGATCTCTTCAGAAGTTATAACATGATTCATTCTTTCCTTCTGTTCTCTTGAAATGTTAGTAACTCTCCTCTTCTCAAGATATTCATCAATAAGCTCATTCTTTATATTATCTTTATGATATAGGTTGGAATAATAATCTAAAAAAGCTTGTTGTATTAAACTTTGTTGGAAAACTTGTTTACCTTTATATTCAATAGTATCAATTATACGAGAACTTCGTTGTTTTCTCAGAGTATAGGCCAAACATCTACCAGGCTTATTAGCATTACAAAAAGTGTTATACTTCGCAAATTGCAAATTAGTTGCCGTTTGTTCAGCCATAAGCATTTGAAATTGATCTTTCAGAAGTTTTATAGTTTCCTGTGGTTTCTCATCAGTCGGATTCTTTATATGTAGTTGTTCTTTTTTCTTTATTTCTAACTCCAATTCTGTTCTTATCTTTTGTTGAGTTGACCTGTGCTTAGAGTTCATATAAATCAGTACACCTCTCATATATGCCTTGCTTGCATCCCAAACAACTTCAATAGGTGTACCCTTATTCAAATTCAGTTGAAAAAATTCCTTCACATGTTTTTTAAGTTCAAATATATTCTTCTCATATCTAAACAAATTCTCATTCAGTCTCCATGATCTTCTCTCCTTCTTGCCAAATTCCATTTCCATCCATATCGGGCTATGATCCGTTAAAGTCCTGGGAAATATCTTAGTCTTAGTCATTTTAGTAAGTAAATCAGATGTAACCAGCATAAAATCAATCCTAGAAAAAGTTTTATGTCAATCTGAGAAAAATGTAAAATCCAATTCCTTCGGATGATGAGCTCTCCAAACATCTTTCAATTCTAAATCTTCTTTCATCGCAAAAAACGTCTGTGGTAGTTTAATCCCTGTTTTAGCCAATGTCTTTTTATCTAAAGTTGTGTCAATCACTCCATTCCAATCTCCCATAATCAAAATTGACTTATAATTCCATTGCAATATTTTAGCATATAATAATTTGTAAAAGGTTTCCTGCTGTTGGTTTGGGGCATAGATTCCAATCAAAAGCAATGAGACATTCTGTATATTTATTTCAATTGCAATATATCTTCCATCATCATCTGATTCTATAACTTTAGCTGGTAATCTTTTAGAAGTATACAACACTAATCCATTCTTTTTCCCCGGACTGGAAGATATAAAATGTGAACCTAATTTAGAATTTATCAAATATTTTTGATCCTGAGTTCTAATATGAGTTTCTTGCAAACAAACAACATCATTTTTATACTGTTTCAAATAATGAAATATTTTCCTTCTTTTCTGTGGAGAATTCAATCCATTCACATTCCATGATAAAAATCTAACTGTCATCTGAGGTTTCACGAAGCGAATCGAGCAATTGCCAAAGACTCTTGCACAGCAGTAGTCTTTGGTCTCGCCCCTCCCACTGCTTCTGATTTCTGTGTTTTCCCATTTGCCCCCTTCTCTTCTTGTGGTACAGTGGACCTCTGCTGTTTTTGCTTCTCTAACCTTTGCTTCTCTGCTGCACGAGTTATACGTTGATCTTTTGGTTTTTGCGCCAACAGTTCAAGGTCCAGATCCACCTCTCTTGTACTTCTGGGGTGCTTTATTTTAGGCTCTGGGAAGTCTGTAAAAAAATCATCTAAAAAACCACCTACTGCTCCTTGAGACTCTTCTATTGCTCTTTGGGTTTGTATTGCTTCTAGTTCTACTTGCCTAGACAATTCCTCAATCCATCTATCAAGATCTTTATCTTTGACAACTCCTTCTACAGTTAGCAGCGTGGATGAACGTGGGGATGTTGAGGCTCTTTTAAGAATGTTATGATAAAAGTGTTCTGCTTTTTCCACAGTATTTAAACGGTATCTTACTTCCTCGTATCTCAAAATTATGCCAACTGGGGCATCCCATCTGAATGGAATCTGACATCTTTTCAATTCATTCACCAAAAATCCATAATCCTTCCTGTCCCTTAACATCTTAGGTGGTAGCTCTTTATAAACACCGATTTGATTACCATCAACTTGAACATTGGCAAGGAAAGATTTTTGCAAAATATCATTTCTCAATCTTCTGTCAGTAAAGTAAATCACAACATCTCTAGGCAGATTCCTTTGTCTTGCCACACAAGAGTTCACCCTGTAGATCTTGTCAATTCTGCTAAAAATTAGCTTGGGATCAATCTTTATAATCTGGGCCAATACCTCTACACAAACTGCTCTCAAATCTTCTCTGTTATTTTCCCTTATTCCCCTCAGTCTTAAGGCAAACTCCATAGCCTGAAATTGAATCATTGTAATTTCATTTTCAAGTCTCTGGTTTCTGACATCAGCTTTAAAAAATTTCTCTTGTGCATCTTTCTTATTAGATTCAACTTCTATATTTAGTTCATCCACTTTTTTCTCCACCGCCATCACTGCATCTGAGAGACCAGCTACTGCTTTAGTTACATGTTGACTCAACTTATCACATTTTTCTTTAACCAGCTCCTTCATTTCCATTTGATTTTTCTCCATTTTTTCCTCCATCTTCTCCATTTTTTCAACAACACTTCCTAATGTCTTAGCTATAAAAGCTTTCAAATCCTCATTTCCACTTTCTTGGATTTGAGTCTGAGTCTGTGTTTGTGGCTTAACTGGCTTTTCCTTTGTCTGATGCGTGGGGGATTCTCCCCCTGCTTTTTGTTTTGAAGCCATGCCTGTACACAATCTTAACCTCTCAAAAAAGGAAAATCTTCCTCCTTTTCCTCTTAATCCAGCTTTTCTCCCCAGTTTTGCAAGGAAAGGAGTTAAATAAATTTTATTTCTGTTTTAAAGTCTTGTCAAAATGTTTCTTTCAGTTAAAATGTTTCTTTCTTTCAATTACTGCAAGGCAGGCTTAACTATCACTTTCACTTTTCACTTTTCAGTTTACTTCCTCCGTTTTAGCCAGTCGCCATTTTTCAAACACTTTCTCCCAAAGACTCTTAAACTGAGGATTATACCAAAAAAACCCAAATACCTGCTTTTTTCCTTCTTTGTGCTTCTTTGTGCTGATCCAGATTTCACCAAGTTCTATTCATTATAAGCATCCAATATTGGTGGAGTTGCTCACGTCGTCTCGCTCTGCCATTTAACAGAGGTCCCTCGCCGCGCGGAGCTTCAGTGGGTTGGGGAGGGAGCCTTCACCCTGAGCGCTCCCCAGGGCAAAAAAAAGATCCTGGGGGCAACTCAGGGGGCTCTACCTACTGGCTCTATCCGCCCTTCCAGCCCGAAGAGAGGATTTTCCAAGCCGCCTGACAGCTGTGAGGCGGCTCCAACGCGCGACGAAGCCAGCGGCCATAAAATGACCGTCCGGCGACGACGGAGACGCCACCGGAACCAGGTAGCTGTATTAAAAGGACTCTGGAGGGTAGGAATTGGTTTGGACTCAAGTTCTGAGTTTTCACCGACCATTCGTTTTCTTAACTGGTCGATGTGTCGCCTCCAAATTCTCCCCTGGCCGATATCGATCGTATACGATTTTGGCCCTGACATCCCAGTGACTATACCCTCAACCCATAAGGGACCGGTTGCATAATTTCTTGCAAAGACCGTTGTGCCAATTGGGAAATGTCTGAGACCTCCCGCTTCCCCCTTGATGGTATCGGCCGAATAGTTAGGATGCAACCGGTCGAGGACACATCTGAGTGTTGTGGCTCCGTTGCCTGAGCCTGCGTCATCAGCAGGGGAGGACTCTGAGAGTGAGGGAGAGGAGCTGGCAAGGCCTCCTTCTCCAGGACTCTCCTCTCTGGCAATGCCTCCGGAGGACACCGAAGGGCAGGAGATAGGCCCAGAGCCAAGCTCGTCCCCGCAGCCACAGGAGGACATTGACGAGGGAAGCGAGTTTTGGTTGGACCCTCGCCAGCATCGGAGAGACAGGAGAGCCCAGCAGAGGAAAAGGCGTGGTCATGACCACGCCTCTTACTAGACTATATAAGTGAGGGATCGTAGGCATATCTTTGTGACGAACAAAAACAAAGATACGTGGATCCTGGTGTTGAATCGGCCCGGCGTCTTAGCTGTGGTGTGTATGTGACGGACTGTTTAATAAACACGTTGGCAAGCAACTGCGGAGTGCTGCTGACATTTTGTTATCATCTCACTTGGTTGCCTGCCAGTTCCTTAGCCTCTGGGTGTCTGAGGGGGGGTTCTTTCTGGGCACGGGGCCAGAACACTGAGTTTGCGGCCCATCAAGAGTTCGGCCGGAGTATGGCCGGTGGCTGTGCAGGGAATGGCGTGTTGCACAGCTAGGAATTGGTCTAGCTTGGCCTGCCAGTCGCCAGAATCTAAGCGGGACAATGCCTCCTTGGTGGTCCGAACGAATCGTTCAGCCTGACCATTCGAGGCCGGATGGAAGGGGGCCGACAGGGCATGCCGGATGCCCAGTTCGGCAAGGTAGCTTTCGAATTGGACCGAGGTGAATTGAGGTCCGTTGTCCGATACTAATGTGTCGGGCAGACCGTGCGTGGCAAAGAGGTGGCAGAGGACTCTAATGACCGCCTCTGAAGTGGTCAATGGCATGAGAAAAACCTCCAACCACTTGGAGAATGCATCGACCACTATTAAGAAAGACTGACCGTGGAACGGTCCAGCAAAATCTATATGGAGTCGTCCCCATGGGCCCTTAGGTTTTTCCCATTCCCTAGCAGGGGCAATCTGGACGGGACTCCTGGCAGGGCCTGCACTTCCCCACCCACTCAGAAATGTCTTGGTCCATGTGTGGCCACCACACGTAACTTCGGGCAAGACCCTTCATCCTAACCATGCCCGGGTGACCCACATGCAACATCTCTAGCACTCTATGTCTTAGGCTATCAGGTACAACAACACGATCTCCCCACAATAAGCAACCCCCCAACATAGTTAATTCGTTGCGTTTAGTACAAAACGGTTTGAATACAGCAGAGTCAGTTTGTGTAGGCCAACCTTGCAAAACCCAGCCCATCACAGTTCGTATAGTAGCGACTTATTTAGAAGCCTTGGCCACCTCGGCTGAAGATAGAGGCCCTGGGGGCACAGCGTCCAGCAAAAGGATTGGGGCTTCGGGAGTCGGGTTCTCTAAAATGTCAGGCAGGGGGCATCTGCTAAGGGCGTCTGCATGGCCCATGGCTTTTCCGGGTCAGTGAATTAGTCTGTAAGAGTATGCGGCCAAGAAAATTGACCACCTAGTCATTCGTGGAGAAAGTGCGGCAGGGGTGGGCCTGTCGCTGGCAAGGAGGCCCAGTAGTGGTTGGTGGTCGGTAACTAAATCAAATGATCGACCAAACAAATACTCGTGGAATTTCTTAACACTGGGAATGGCAGCTAAGGCTTCCCTGTCAAGTTGGCTATAGTTGCGCTCTGCGCATGACAGAGTCCGGGAGTAATATGCAATGGGCGCCTCTAGGCCATTCGGCAGTCTATGGCTAAGCACGGCGCCGACACCAAACGGAGAGGCGTCGCAAACTAAGACCAACGGCAGTTCAGAGCTATATTGTATTAGAAAACTGTCCTCGGAAAGGTGTCTCTTAACCGCGTTAAATGCCGCCGCTTCTGCTTTGCCCCAAACCCAAGGGGTGTTCTTGCCTAAGAGCCTATGAAGTGGCTCGGCTACCGTTGCCTTATCTTTTAGAAACATGGTGTAGAAATTAAGAAGGCCTAGGAAGGCCTGCAGCTCAGTCTTGGTCTTGGGTGTGGGAGCGCTCTTAATGGCTCTCACCTTGCTTTCCGTGGGGTGGATCCCCGATCCGTCAATCTTATACCCTAAGAATTCGCCTGAGGGAACCCCAATTTTGCATTTCGACCTTTTGAGTTTGAGGCCGGCCTCACGGAACCTCGTAAGGGTTAACCTGATTCTTTCTGCCAGTTGCTTTTCGTTTTGGCCACTAATTAGCATGTCGTCAAAATACAGGATGACTCCGGGGAGGCCTTGTAACAGGCGCTCCATTGTGCTTTGAAACAATCCCAGGGCGATGCTGACCCCAAATTGCAACTGGGTGCATTTAAAAGCCCCTCTGTGTGTCACAATGGTTTGCGCTTCTGCCGTGGCGTCGTCTACCGGCAGCTGCTGATAAGCTTGCGCAAGGTCTAATTTTGCGAATATTTTCCCTGAGCCAAGGGAATGCAGAAGATGGTGAACTACTGGTACAGGATATGCGCTTTGTTGCAACGCCTTGTTGATAGAACATTTGTAGTCGGCGCATATCCTGATAGACCCGTCTGCCTTAATCGGGGTCACTATTGGGGTCTCCCATCTAGCATGGTCTACCGGTACTAGGATGCCCTCCCTAATTAGCTTATCTAACTCGGCATCGATTTTAGGTTTTAAAGTGAAAGGGACTCTCCTTGCCTTGAGCCTAATTGGAGCTACCCCTGGGTCCAAATTAAATGAAATCGGGGTCCCTATGTACTTGCCAAGGCTGTCCTCGAATACGTCTCGGAACTCGTGCAGGAATTGTTCTTTGAGAGACGCTCCGCTGAGGCTGTGGACCCCCGTAAAGCCCAGGCCAAGGGCTCGGAACCAGCGTAGACCCAGAAGGCTTGGTAGCGGCTTGCTATCGATGGTTAGCGGTAGTCTCTCCTCGAAGTCGCTGTAGGAGATGGTGAAGGTGTCGACGCCTTCGACTGGAACTCGGTTCCCCTGGTAGTCTAGCAGGTGGACTCGTCTCAACAGCTGGCTCTTTCTGTAGTTCGGAAGCAGGGACTTTAGTGTAGCCCACGACATGATGGAGAGTGCAGATCCCGTGTCGATCTCCATGCTGCAGGGTTGTCCGTTGATCTTGATGGTAGTGAAGACTTTTTCTTCCACGGTCGTGCTGGCTTGGCCAACTCTCGTGCTGTATGTTTGAATTTCGCGCCGCTTTTTGGCGCCCTTGTCCTGGATTGGCCATTTTGAACCCGGTGGCTCTGATTGGCTGCCTTGGTCACGTGGTTTAGAAGAACGCGGAAGTTGAGCTCAGCATACTTGGGCTAAGTGACCTTTCTTCTCGCAACGCCTGCAAATGGCATCGCGATATTTACAGGCTTGTCTTTCATGTTGACCACCACAACTCAGGCAGTTCTCCCGGCGGCGGCTAGGCTCGCCTTTTCTTTTTTCGGTTCAGAAGACGTCTTCGTCTGACTCTTCTTCCGAGCTGGTCCGAGCCTCCTCGCGGTAAACTGGAACCGCTTTAGGACCACTCTTCTCAGGCTGAGGACACTGCAAAGCTTCCGACGCCTTCGTTGATGCCTCGTGTGCCCTGGCCTCGTCTAGGGCACCGGCGAGAGTCAACCCAGGCTTCGTGAGCATTTGAAGCCAGGTGTCTCGAACGCCGCATATTAAGTGTTCCAGCAGCGCATCGTCCAGGTCGCAGTAGTCACAGTGTGTCGCGGCTCTTCGAAGCGCTGCCACATATGCGGTTACCGGTTCCCCCTCCTTCTGCACTCGCTGCCTCAACTGGTAGCGCTGGACGAACTTGGATGGTGCAGGGGCATAGTGTGCCCTTAGGTTTGCTTGGAGTGTGTCCCAAGGAACCGTTTGCACTAGGGTCGGCTCACACAACGATTCGGCCATTTCAAATACATCCGGCACGCAGTGGCTAAGAAACAGGGCTCGCTTGCGGTTCGCAGATAGCCCTTGCATGTTGCTGGTTTCGAGCGAGCATTCAAAACGAATCATGTAGGAGCCCTATTTTTCTCGGGCTGGATCAAACGGCGTAGGCGGAATGTACGCGGCCATGGCTGAAGTCTACGGTCCCGGTGGGCACCGTGTTTTATCGTAGCTCTTTTTGGATATCCTCCTGTGTGCTATCCCACCTTCATCGCCAAATGAAGTGGCTGGGCAATAACGAGCAGCACAGGTAGGCTAGTGACAACAGCTCTTTATTACATGGTGAGACTTCAGCAAAGTATGCAGGCAGCAGCAGTCCTTATATACACTTGAGTGCTGGCTGTCAACCAATCACAAACAACCTCTAAGTTTGAATCTCCCACTCAAAACAGTAACAACATAACAAGTAGACCAGCAAAATGCTGTGGACATAGTATACTTAGACTTCAGCAAGGTAAAGTAGACCACAAACTACTTCTTGGTAAACTAGAAAAATGTGGGATAGACATCACCACCAGATGGATTTGTAGCTGGCTGACAAACCGTACACAAGTTGTTCTTTTTTTATTTTTAAATAAATTTTTATTAAATTTTCAACATTAAAAAACAAAACACAAATTTTCACTTCTTACAGCATTTCCATATCAGTGTCAATATCATCCATAACATTGAAATTTACATAAGTTCTATTTCTATGGTTCATTATCCTATATCAGTGATGGCTAACCTTTTTGCCATTGCATGCCAAAAGCGGGGGGAGCATGGTGGGGTCACACACCTGCGTGCCCACATCCATAATTCTATGCGTCCTGCCCCGCCGTGCTCCCCCCACCTTTGGCACGTGATGGCACGGTGGGCCCAATAGGCCCGTTTTTTGCTCTCCCCAGGCTCCAGAGCCTTTCTAGGAGCCTGGGGAGGGCAGAAACAGCGTTCCCCACCCTCCTGTCGGAGCTGAGCTCATGTGCCCAGTGATATGGCTTCATGTGCCACCTGTGGCACCCGTGCCATAGGTTCACCATCACGGTCCTATATTATACAGTCGTTTGAATTGTAGTAGTATTTATACATAGATACAATGCAATCCTATTATCATCAATATTATTTGGTTCTTATACAATAGTTTTACTCCTGTTCTCTAACCATATATACCATCTACTCCAAACTTGGTAGTACTCTGAGTCTTCTCTCTCTTTCAATTCTATTGTCAACCTATCCATCTCTGCACATTCATATACCTTTCTTATTACCATTGCCTCTGGAGGAATATTAGTCTCTTTCCAATGTTGTGCGAAAATGATTCTGGTTGCCATTAATATGTGTAATATTATATATTGGAGCTTCTTTGCCATTTTCCCATCTAAAATACCCAATAGGAATAATTCTGGCTTCAAATCAATCTTTTGTTCAGTAATTTCTTCCAACCACTCCCTTATTTTATGCCAATACTTTCTGGCTTTAGGGCAGGTCCACCACATGTGGTAGAAAGTTCCCTGTTTATATTTACATCTCCAGAATTCAGATGAGCTGTTTGGAAACATTTTGGCCAATCTCGCTGGGGGCAAATGCCAATGGTAAAACATCTTATTGAGGTTCTCTTTGTAGGCTGCTGACATCATTAGTGTATAATTTTTCTCCCATAATTTATCCCAATGGTCCAATTCAATACTATGCCCAAAATTTCTAGCCCAATTTATCATTGTCTCCCTCACAGTTTCTTCTTCCATTTTGAATCTTAGGAAAAAATTGTATGCTTTTGTAATCATTCCCTCCCCACCCCCCGTCCCTAGCACTATTTTATCCAATTCCAATTGTTTGCCATAAATGCCATACTGTTCTAAATCTTTTTTATACCCTGTCCTAATTTGAAGGTAGGGCCACCAATCAATCTTTATTCCTTGATTCCTTAGTTCCTGATCAGATTTTAATTCTCCTTGTTCATCCAATAATTCTATGTATCTCACCACCTTGTTTAGATCTAATACATTTGGATAGACCATTGCCTCCACTGTTGATATCCAAATTGGAATTTTCATATAATTTTTCCTAATTTTTTCCCAGATGCTTATCAAGGCATCCCTCACTAAGTGTCTTTGAAAATACGCATGGGCTTTGTTTTTCCCCTCCAAGAGGAATGTGTGCCACCCGAGTTGGAGATAGTGGCCCTCTAATGTTAACACCCTTTTATTGTGGCTGACGCATGATAATAGAGTTCCCAATCTGCGAAGCCAAAACCCCCTTTATTTCTAGAATCTTGTAGAAGTTTGAGTTTTATTCGGAGTTTTTCCCCCAACCAAATAAATTTTGTTATTATTTTATTTAATTGTTCAAAAAAAAATTCCCTAATTTTATTGGTACCGCTTGAAAGAGATACAAAAATTTAGGTAATATATTCATTTTTATTGTAGCAATTCTGCCAATTAAAGAAATTTGTGGCTTCTGGTGGCGTCTCCGTCATTGCTGGACGGTCTTCTAATGACCGCCGGCCTCGCCGCGTGTTGGAGCCGCCCTACAGCTGGCAGGCGGCTCGGAAAACCCGCTCTGTAAACGGCAGAGCGGGGAGAGCTAGTGGGGGTTGGTAGAGCCCCCCTGAGTTGCCCCCAGGACTTCTTTTTTGTCCTGGGAAGGGCTCAGGGTGATGGCTCCCTATTCACCCCACGGAATGCTCTGCGCTGCGAGGGACCTCTGCTCGCAGCAGCAGAGCCAGACGGCGAGAGCAACGTCACTAGAATGAAAGAAATCTACAGCAAACGAGCAATCTGGTGAAACCAGGATTCACTAAAAAGGAAAAAAGCAAGTATTTGTCTTTTTAATAAGTTTTAAGGAAAAAAGAGCTTAAAGAAAATGCCTCAGAAAATGGCGACTGGCTTTGCTAGAGAAAATGCCTGAGAAAATGGAGAGTGGAAAGTGAAAGTGAAAGTGAAAGCTAAGCCTGCTTTGAAGTACTGAAAAGAGATATTCTAACAGGATTTTTGAAAAAAAGAAATAAAATTGATTTAAATAGAATCCCTTTGTCTTTTGGGGAAAGTTAAGATTTTCTGGAAGTATGACTCCAAAACAAAAATCAAGGGGGGGCTCCCTTAGTTATCAGACAAAGGAAAAAGTACAGAAGACTCAAATGCAGTTGCAGGGAACTGGAAATGAGGATATAAAAGATTTTATAACTAGGTCTTTGGGAGGTGGTGTTGAGAAGATAGAAAGCTCACAGAAGCAACTTGAGGAACTGGTACAGGAAAAATATGATAGACTGAACCAAATTATTACTAAAGTAGTTTCTGATCTTTCAAATGCGGTGTTGGAAATGGGGAAGAAAGTGGCTGAAATCAGTACAGAGCTTGATTCCAAGATGAAAGTCACAGAAGAAATTTTTTTTAAAGCTGATGCCAGAAATCAAAAAATTGAAGATGATGTGATGATGCTTCAATTTAAATCTATGGAGTCTGCGTTAAGATTAAGAGGCATAAGAGAGAATAATAGAGAAAATTTAAGAACAGTCTGTGCTAAGGCATTAGCGGCATTATTAAAGTTGGAAGATGATCAAATTTTTGGCTGTATTGAAAAAGTCTATAGGGTGAACTCACATGTGGCCAGACAAAGGAATCTGCCCAGAGATGTTGTTGTCTATTTTACTGATAGAAGATTGAGAAATGATATTTTGCAAAAATCCTATTCTGCTACTGTGCGGGTAGAAGGTACACAAATTAGTGTTTATAAAGAGCTACCATCTAGGATTTTAAGATGCAGAAAAGATTTTGGTTTTTTGGTGAAGGAACTGAAGAGAAGTAAGATTCCATTCAGATGGGATGTACCAGTTGGTGTGATTTTGAGATATCAAGATGTGAGATATTGTTTAAACACCATTGAAAAAGCAGAACATTTTCATAATAATATACTTAAGGGAGCCCCCATATCTTCATCTTCACCAATGTCGTTAACCATGGAAGAAGATATTAAAGATAAAGAGTTTGAAAGAGAGACTGAGAAACAATGCAGACAGATGGAATTAGAAAGTCAAAGTGTGTTAGAAGAAAAAGGAGCACCAGGTGGTTTTCTAGATGATTCTATTATGGACTATCTAGACCTGAAAATAAAGCATCCCAGAGATTCAAGAGATGTGGTACCGGGCCTTGAACTGTTGAAGCAAGAATCGAATGATAAACATATAACTCGAGATGAGAAGCAAATTTCACTAAAGCAGATGCAGCAGAGGCCCAGTACTCCACAAGAGCAAGAGGGGGATGATAGCAAGCAACAGAAAGCACAAGTCAAGGGAGGAACTAAACCGAAAACCACTGTTGTGCAACAGAAACTTCTTGAATTGCTTGATTCGCTTCGTGAAACTTAAAGGACATTTATGAACAGACTAAATTTTTTAAGAGATAATCTTGATTATACATGATTCATATACGAAAATGGATTATAAAATTTTTGCAAAACTCATCCTGAGTTGGATTTATTATTTTGAGAAAGGCAAACAGATCGCTGCAATATATGCAGACGATCTGTGGTTACCCTATTATAGTTTTTTGGAACTAATCATCTAGATGAAGAAAATAAAGATGAAAACATCTTGGAAACCCGAAGGAAGGAAGTGGGAAGGTTGGCAGGATTTGAAAGAGCTTTAAAGGAACATCTGGGAATGCAGCTTGTAGTTTTTATACAAGCTTTGGAAAATTGGGATGAGCTGCATTTGTTTTTCTTTTGAGCTGGTTCAGCAGTAGCCAGGTTGAATGTTCTACCTAGAGGATTACAAAATACCTTTGTGGTTGGATTTTACAAATATAAAGTCACGCGGGGGGATTTCTATACGGAGAGATGTTTTTTTGCTGATGGGGGCAGCTGGAATATGAAGTTTATAAAAACTATGTTGGAAGATAGTATATTCAACTTCAATCAAGATGAAGAGAAGGCTAAAATTTGGATTATTGAGATAGAAAATTATTTGATATAATTGTTATATATTATATATTATATTTTATTATTATATAATAAGGGGGATTGATTTAGGTAAAATAATTTTTAATATTAGATTAGAGAAGTGTTCGATGTATTTTCTTTTTTTTTTTTAGCTGATGGGTGCAGTTGGAATATGACGTTTATAACAACTATCTTGGAAGGAGAAATTGATTTAATTGGGTTATAATATACTTAACTTTAATTAAGGTGAAGAGAAGGTTAAAAAATTGGTTTACTGATAAAGAAAATTATTGATGAAGAAAATTATTTGATATAGATGCTATATATTATTTTTTATTATTATTTTTTATTATTAAATAATAAGGGGGATTGATTTAGGTAAATAATTATTAATATGGGATTAGAGAAAGGTATGATATTTTTTATTTGGGCTTAAATATTATAAGAGTGGTATAAACGAGTACTGATAGTTGATAAATGAGGTAAATATTACTACTATTAGTTTTTTATTATAATATTATTAGTTTTAGGAAAACTTCATTACTTATAGGTTTATTTGTTATATTATTTTTGCTGTATGTATTTTTTCTTTTTTAAATTTGTAGCGGAAGCCAAGGGGGGGATGGGGGGGATAGGGGATTGGAGGATGGGGGGTAGTTGGGGGGTAGTTGGGGGGAAGGGGGGGTTGGGGGGAAGTGGGGGGGAAAATGATAAAATTTGTATTGTAAAACTTTTTCAATTTAAAAAAAAAAGAAATTTGTAATTTCGCCCATTCATCCAAATCTTACAACTTGTTCTTAATGGTACTACATCTACTGTATATTTTTTTGAGCTTGTTGAATTGAAGAAACAAGATGCAGAGACAATATGTTCTGCGGTTTTTGAAAGTTTACATAAGGTTGGCTTTACCCTGGACTACCTACAAAAATGTGTTCTGCTCTGATGGTGCCAGCGTTATGCTTGGGAGAAAATCTGGAGTGAGCACCAGAATAGCAAATGAGTTTCCAAACATCATCATATGGCACTGTTTGAATCATTGCCTCTGTTAGGAAATGGTCATTGCCTAACTAGTTGGCCAGGTAATATATAAGCCAACATTATATGTTTACAGTATGAATATGTATAATATAGCTTTAAGAGTATTGCTGAGTCATTCTACATCCTGATTGGATGAGCTCTGTAGCAACTGTATTTAAGGAGAGTTTGATTGTGGTCTGTGTGGACATTACACCATATTGTTACCTGCTGCTATGTTGTAGATATCGTTGGTCTCTTTACATGGTCAATTTGATCATGGTTTATTTATTACTGCTTTTATGAACTGTTTATATTGTTCCTGAATGAGGCTTATCTTGTTCTACAAACCGGTAAGAAGTTTTGTATCTCTGGATTGGTTATGCAAGGCTAAGACTTGGATTGGTAAAAGGACTATGATTTTGCCTTACTCTATAAGTAAACTACTTTAAAAACCAGTTTGTATGCAGTTTATTCACAACTACTCTCAGCACCATTTCCGTGTGCAAACACTCTATGTTCTGCTTCATAACCGTTCCTGGTTATCTCACAACTATATCCTTAACATTGGTTATGGGCCCAGAGCCAACCAGAACTAACCAGAATTGCTCAGAGCTAAAGGGAGTTATCTAGAGAACTGAGAGTTAATGTGAATAATACAGACAACTGTGTTTGTTATATATAATCCAAGTGAAGATGGCATATGAACAAGCATCCAGTATTTCCATGATAACCCGGTTGGATGGAACAACCTATGTTTCCTGGTCTACAAAATGTAACCTACTTTTGCGTAGGGAAGGACTATAGGATGTAGTGTGTTAGGGTGTGTGTAAAAAGTATTTGTTGCTTGTGCAACTAGCAGAGCAAAAACACACAGGGAAGAAGATAAATGTGCAGCTCGTGTGAAAAGAAAAACTTTATAAACAAGATAATACGCAGTCTCAGTGTAGGTAAAACAGTCTAAGGTCATAAACAGTAATATCAGTCCAGTAGGTATCTTCCCTTACCAAAGCAAACAGACTTTAGTAACTCTTGGTATACAGTACCATGTAACGATCCAGTCAAACACCAATCAGCAGGAAGACGCAGGAAGCAACAACCAGGAACAAGAAGAAAGAATGCTTCTCTGCACTGCTTATTTATACACTGTAGCCTAATTACAGGGTTCAGCAAACCCTGATTACTTGGCTCAGTTGTTTCTTAAAGAAACAGATATATTGCCTGACCAACAGTTAGGAGTAAGCTACAGGCTGAACCTAACATAGTGAATAATCCACCGGATGTAACAGCATGGAATCCTGATGATGATGAAGATGAGAAGAAATTAGTCAAATTTAACCGAGATAATGAATGAGCTCTTTGCATAATTGGACTGACACTGAGTGACCAGCAGCTTGTCCATATTCATGGTGAAGATTCTGCTGCTAGGTGTTGGAACAAGTTGAAGAGCCTATATGTTTGTGATAGTGTGGGTGCTCATATACATCTGACACGTAAATTGTTTAAACAACATCTTCTTAAAGGAGGAGATACGATGGCTCATTTGGAGTTCATGACAAGAACTTTTCAAGAGCT
Organism: Coluber constrictor foxii; assembly: GCA_038048745.1. Taxonomy (NCBI): domain Eukaryota; kingdom Metazoa; phylum Chordata; class Lepidosauria; order Squamata; family Colubridae; genus Coluber; species Coluber constrictor. The sequence continues at coordinate 9,741,298 of CM075961.1, forward strand.
GCATGAAAAGGAACTTATTTTTTCAGAACTGCAACAAGTTTACATAATCCTTTCTTCTTTGGATGAGAGTTATGACAACTATGTTTCTTCACTGGAGGTTTTGACCAGAGATGAACTAACATTGACTGGCATAACCGACAGGTTGTTGGAAGAATCCAGAAGAAGACTAGATAGAGACCAATTGAGAGAGAAGCAACCAAAAGAAGAAAAAGTATATTCAACTGCCTATTTTGTAAAAAGATGTTTTTCTTGTGGGGCTCAGGGTCATATAGCCAAATATTGTACTAAGAATAAGAAAATGACTGTTGGTGATAAAAAGAGAGCCAAATCAGAAACCTTCTTGGGTATCTCGAGTACTACAAATGTTAACCATGATTTGTGGGTTGTTGATAGTGGTGCATCGCAATCCATCACTAGAAATAGAAAAAAAATTGTTGAACTGAATAAGAGTAACCAACAAGTTACATTAGCCAATGGTTGGAAGATGAAGGTAGCTGGGGAGGGTATTGCACGTTGGTCATTAATTGATGAAAAATTACCAATGCTGTATATACCTGGATTGAAATTCAATTTGCTATCTGTGAAATCGTTATTGCAGATTGCCTTTGTGGTAACATTTCAAGGAGATAAGTGTCTAATTGAAAAAGAGGGTAAATGTGTTACCGCAAGGTTAGAACATGATTTGTGTTAAAAAATAACCCAGCATTAGTGGCTAATTCTAAGTCAGTTTATGGAAACAATAAACCACATGATGAATGTATTCATCTACTTCATCGAAGATTGGGGCATATAAATTTCAGGATGTTAAAAAAGACAGTAGAGTTATCTGAAGGGATACAGTTAAAATCTTGTAGTAAATATTTGAATTGCAACGCCTGTAATCAGGAGAAAAGTAAAGTAACCCCAGCAAACCGAATCAATGGTTTTAAAACCAAGAAGCCATTAGAAGTAGTATTTGTTGACCTGATTGGACCCAAACAACCCAGTATAGGGGGAGCCTGCTATATACTCAGCATCGTAGATCATTACTCTAGATGTGGTTTTTGCTACTTAATGAAAACAAAATCTGAAACATTTCAGCGAATTAACAACTGGCTAAGATTTGTAGAGAGGAAGCAGAAAAATAGAGTAATTTGTATGGTAACCGATAATGGTACCGAATTCACTAATCAAAGGTTAGAGAGGATGTTGCAAGAGGCAGGTATTCAGCATAAACGTTCTGCTCCATATAGACCACAGCACAACGCTTACGTGGAACGAAGAGGTCAAACATTACAAGCCATGACTAGGGCAATGTTAGCAGATTCTGGTTTGCCAGAAACCTTATGGGGTGAAGCCATTATGTGTGCAAGCCATGTTTTAAACAATGTTGTACATTCATCTACTGGTGAATTACCATTTAAACTATGGCATGGTAGAAAACCCAACCTTAGTTATCTGCACACGTTTGGTGCTCCTGCCTGGGTCCATATTCCCTCTCCATTAAGACGGAAGGGACAAGAGAGAGCTAAACAAATGTTTTTTGTTGGTTATGATTCAAACCATCGATCATTCAGATTCTGGGCACCAGGAACCACTAGTGTTCATTGTAGCGCCAGTGCAAAATTCCTGGAGCATATAGGATGGGATAAGCTCGAGCGAGCTGATTACAGAGACAATAATGTTATAATTGAGAGTCAAATATTAAATGATACCCCTGATGAAGATATAGAAAATGTAGAGTCTACTATAAAGGAAGAAGAGGAAGAAAGTTTAGGGGAGGAGTCAGTTGAAACGCCTGACATGAGTCCTGTATTGCCTAGGAGGTCTAATGGGGTGAGACATCTGCCTGATAGATATAAAGCAAATGTGGTTTATCAAGTTAATGTAGAACCTTCCACTTATGATGATATAAAGATGTATCCTGAAAAGGAGCAAATGACATGGAAGGAGGCTATGACTAGAGAAATCAAGTCTTTAACTGAATTAGGTGTTTATGAAGATATTCAGTTACCACCAGGAGAGAAGTTAATCGGTTGCAAATGTAACTATAAGTTAAAGACAGGTAGTGATGGGAATGTGACTTATAAAGCACGTCTTGTAGCCCAAGGTTTTGCTCAAACGGCAAAAGATTGCAATGAGGTATTTCCTCCCAGTTTAAGATCAACCACATTAAGAACAATGCTAGTGTGGGAAGCATATAAGAATTATAAAATTAATCATATAGATGTTGAGATGGCATACCTGCATGCACTGTTACATCATGACATTTATATGAGGAAGCCGTTAGGAGTAAAAACAAATGCAAAAACTGATTGCTGGAAATTAAAAAAGAGCCTATACAGTTTGAAGCAGTCAAGGTTTGAATGGAATCAGTGTGTTGTTAAAGAGCTTAATGCTATTGGGTTTAAGGAAGGTGTAGCCGACAAATGTATTTTTAGACGAGAGAGGAATGGTTCAACGTCATTTTTGCTATTGTTTACAGATGATATAGCAATAGTGACTAAGACTGAACAAGAAACAATAGAGATCATTAAGATGCTACAAGATAAATTTAGGATAAGAAATCTAGGTAATATCAAACATTATTTAAGTCTGGATGTTATTAGAACTGCTAGAGGATATAAATTGTCTCAATCTAGCAAGATAAGCCAAATGTTAAAGCGCTATAATATGGATTCATGTAAGCCAGCAAAAACTCCTATGGAGCAGGATTTTAAAGGAAATATAAAAAGTCCTGTGTTTAGCAAAGAGGTCTATCAATCTTTAATAGGAAGTGTCAGCATTCCAGGGCTGACATAGAAGAGAGAGAGAGGCTTGACATTTCACCTAGTTAAATCTCTCTGAGAGTTGGTTACCGGGGAGATGGATGTGGGGGTGACATTCCTGTGGGACTGAGGTGGCAGAGTCGGAAGAATGAGGAATGATTTGGAAGACAGCCAATGGGGAGCAGGGAATGGGAAAGAGGAACAGGAGGGTATTGGGTGGGTGAAAGTTCAGTGATGACTTCGAGTTTGCCAGGGAAGGATGCATTGCTCAATAAAGAGAAATTTCCTAAAAAGTTTTGATGCCTGGAAATACACTTTATTTGAGAATGAAAGCCGGAAGCCTGACAGAAAGTCATCACTCACATTTCCAAGCCAGACTGGCTGACCTTATGGCAGAAAGCCAACTGCCTCACGAAGCTCCGATCCCAGCAACTGGAAGAGAGCCCTAGTCAGTGCCATTTCAGAAGGCTTGGAGGGAGAGGCAAGGAGGTGGTCAGCAGCACTCTACAAGAACAGGGGCCCCCAACTACAAGACACAGATGGGTTTTTGCAACTACTACGAGCCCAGTTTGAGGAGGAAGGGGAGGACCCCTATGTGGAGGACGAGCTCAGGAACCTGATGCAGAAAGGGAAACCCATCAAAGAGCACATCCGTAAATTCAGGAGGGTCATTGGGACCCTACCTCCCTTACCAGAGCGACTACTGGTGTATTTCTTCAGAACAAGCCTAGATAAGCAAATCGCCCAAGTGACCGCTTATTGTGAAATCCCGAACCGACTCTCCAAATGGTTCCGGGTAGCAGTGCAAATCGAGAGGGGGCTGCACGCCAACGACATGCTAAAGCAACCAGATGTCCAGGAGAGATACCAACCAGACCCGAGACCACAGACCAGATGAGGAACCACGGCACTACGGCCTACCCAGAGGCCTGTCGTCCCGCAGAGCCCGCTGAGGTGCTACAGTTGTGGGAGAACGGGCCACCTGGCAGCAGTGTGTGGAACCCCGAGGCCGAGGCCAAACCCACCGCCCAAGGCATGGCCGGAACGAGGGCCCAAGCGCGCCAGCAACACGCCACGAAAACTGCACCCAGGTACAGAGGTTTTCGCCCACCTGACCGAAACAAGGGGGATCCCTAATGATGGAGATCAAACCCCCAACTCGTATGACAGCGATGATGGTGGTGAAGACGACCCAATGGTGAGTGGACCCATCCACCCTTTTCTCTTCCCCACACGCCTAACGGCCACAAAAACAGGAACCCAAGGGGTTTTCCAAGCCCTGGTAGATTCAGGCTGCACGAGGTGCCTGATCAGCCTACCCACAGTCCTAAAACTGGGAATCCGAGCAAAAAAGCTCAGCCACCCAATCCGATTCGAACAAGTTGATGGATCCCTAGTAGGAGGGGCTCATGCTACCCACTTAACTGAGCCAGTAAAGTTGGAGCTAGCAGATCACTGGGAAATGATTCATTTTATAATAGCCCCCAAGATGACTAAGCCAGTCATACTGGGACTCTCCTGGCTGGACAAGTGGGGGCCCAACTATCTGGTGGCAGGAGGGGACCTGCAGACTGAGGATAGCAAGGGGGCCCCACCCCCTGCCGCCCCAACCAGAAAAGACACCTCCCACGCCAAAGCTCCAACCCCTCCCACCAGTTGGACACAAAATGCCCCCAACCCAAGCGCCCCTGATCAAGAGTACAGCTAAACAACTGGCGGCCGCATCCAACAGCTCCCATGACACAAAACAGATCCCAAAAGAATATCAAGACCTTGCAGAAGTATTTAGCGAGACCCGAGTGTGATGTTCTACCACCCCACCGCGAAACCGATTGTGCCATCGAAATCATCCCTGGGGCAAAACTACCTAAACCTAAGTTGTATGCCATGACGCCCCGGGAAATACAAGAAATGCGAAAATACATAGACACTAACCTACAAAGGGGTTTCATTGAGCCAGCCAAACCCCGGATAGCGGCACCAGTCTTTTTCAGAGAGAAGAAAGACGGCTCCATGCGTCTAGTGGTTGACTTCTGAGGTATCAACAGAGTCTGCGTACGCAACTTATACCCCCTTCCCCTCATGAAAGACATCCTAGCCCACCTGGCCAAAGGAAAGGTTTTCACCAAACTAGACCTCCGCGAAGCCTACTACCGGATACGCATCAGGGAAGGAGACGAGTGGAAGACAGCATTCAACTGCCCCCTAGGAAGCTTCCAATTTAAGGTGATGCCTTTTGGACTACAGGGGGCGCTGGCGGTATTCATGCAACTTATAAATGAGGTGCTTCACGACCACCTTTATAAGGGGGTCCTCGTCTACCTGGATGACATTCTCATTTACATGGAAACCGTAGACTAACACATACCCCTCGTCTGCAAAGTGCTTGAGAAACTGCTGAAGGCGAACCTTTATGTCAAACTATTGAAATGCGAGTTCCACCAGGCACGGTTGGATTACTTGGGCTACCGCGTGTCAAATGAGGGGATAGAAATGGACCCAGCCAAAGTACAATCAGTCCTAGACTGGCGCCCCCCTCGCACCCGAAGACAACTGCAAAGCTTCCTGGGGTTCACAAACTTCTACAGGCAATTCATCCCCTCCTTTGCGAGAATTGCCAAACCTCTGACGGACCTCCTAAAAACAGGGAGTCTGGCAACCAAACCCCACCCAGGACAACCTCTACAGTGGGACCCGGCCTGCCAACACGCATTTGAGACACTAAAAGAAATGTTTGCAAAAGAACCGGTCTTAAAGCACCCCAACCCTAAACAACCCTTCGTCATCCAAGCAGATGCCAGCGACGTGGCAGTGGGGGCAGTTCTACTCCAAAAAAACAGCCAGGGGGACTTGCAACCCTGTGCCTACACATCCCGCAAACTCACCGACACAGAGAGACGATGGGCGGCGTGGGAAAATATAATGTTAGGAAACTCTTTGATTGGTTGGAAATCAATACGGCAAAAACACATTAGTCTATCCACCATGGAAGCGGAATTTTCATGTTTATCGCTAGTGTGTACATTCCTAATATATTATAAACAGTTAATGATAGATATCAGCTTAACAGTAGATTATCCGATTGTAGTTTTCGAAAATAACCAAGCCACTATAAAGATGGCTACTAATTTGGCGGTAAAGATGAGGTCTAAACATACTGACATTTGATATTTGAATGTACAACAGAGTATACAGAGCAATATGATAACACTGGAATATTTTATGTCAGAAAACAATATTGCTGACAATTTCACCAAGGTACAGGATGTGTGTCAGGCTTCCGGCTTTCATTCTCAAATAAAGTGTATTTCCAGGCATCAAAACTTTTTAGGAAATTTCTCTTTATTGAGCAATGCATCCTTCCCTGGCAAACTCGAAGTCATCATTGAACTTTCACCCACCCGAGACCCTCCTGTTCCTCTTTCCCATTCTCTGCTCCCCATTGGCTGTCTTCCAAATCATTCCTCATTCTTCCAACTCTGCCACCTCAGTCCCACAGGAATGTCACCCCCCCCCATCCATCTCCCCGGTAACCAACTCTCAGAGAGATTTAACTAGGTGAAATGTCAAGCCTCTCTCTCTCTTCTATGTCAGCCCTGGAATGCTGACATCGCGATTAAACATAGGATGTGTGTTTTTTAAAAAATTAGATTTATATGCCGCCCTTCTCCAGAGACTCAGGGCGGCTTACAATGCGTTAAGCAATAGCCTTCATACTTTTGTATATTTTATACAAAGTCAGCTTATTGCCCCCACAAACTGGGTCCTCAATTTACCTACCTTAGAAAGGATGGAAGGCTGAGTCAACCTTGAGCCTGGTGAGATTCGAACTTGCAATAATTGCAGACAGCTGAATGTTAATAACAGGCTTTTAGTCTGTTGAGCTATCCAGGCTGTGTTGTGAGGGTTATGGGTTGAGATTGTGAACCAGTATATATTATCCTGCCCAAAGGGGAGTATGCTCTGCTTCATAACCATTCCTGGTTATCTCACAACTATATCCTTAACAGCCTCCAACTTGTTTTAGATGACTCCATAAAGGAAATAAAGCAAGTAAATCATTTTAAATTTTTTATTGATCCAATAAAAACCGAATTGAACTTGACAAAGTATCTGAAGAACTTGAAATTAACATCATAAGGATTGGTCAAGTTTTTGGGGCAAGATGGGCTGCTTGTGGTTTACGGGCAACCATAGCTGTTTGACGTGCTTATCCTGTGCTACATCAGTATTTTCATGGGAATGCAAAATACTCAGGTATGGCTGCCCGTCTGCAAAATAAACATTCCTTAAATGACTTGGCGTTGATGATAGACATTTTGGAGGAAATTTCACTTCTTTCAGCTGCACTGCAAACACTCAATACAGACATAATAAAAGCTGAAAAACTGGTGAGAAGATCAATAAAGGCATTTGAACTGCTAACAAAGGGAAAGGGCCCATACAAAAGAAAAGTTGAAGGACTCATTACCTCAGAAACCTTCAGGAATATAAACTTCATAGAAAACCATCAATTTGTTGGTCTTCATCGAGACAGACTTTTACAAAGTATCATCAAAAATTTGCAGAAACGACTGATGGACTGTGAGCATTTAAAAACTGGGAACCAACTGCAAGACACCACTGATCTGTCCCCCCCCTTCAGAGACCCACAAAAACACAGCCAGCCGAGGGTTAATAATCACTTGGCACACTCTGCAGTTCTTATCTCAACCTTGGCAGCGATATGCACACCGTCTGCCAAGGACTTTATTGGTTTACACAAACAAGCAAATCTCCTACGTAGCTTTGCCGTTCATCTAGCTTCCAAGACTACGAGGTTGCTCCGTTTGTTTAGCTTTGTTCGTCACGAACTTCGTAACCCACCGTACTGTCTTATATACATATGCTTCTGGGTGTGGTCCAGTGAGTCATTGATCCCATGACTCCAATCCAATGACTCAGCATTTCCTCATACGTCTCAGCTGCAGTACCCTTTTCTCTCGCCTTCTTTGGCGTGCGTCCAGGAATGACGTCTCTCCCTCACTCTCATCTGAGGCACCTGTTTCCCCACTACTTGGCTCTCTTTCAGCTGGCACCTGAGCCGGTGCCAGAGGGGGAGGGCTGGGAGATCTGGCTGGCTCCTCTTCCTCCTGCTCAGAGCTGCCTTCCTCCAAAGGGATAGGCTCAGAGGACGGGGCCACAACAACCACAAATAAACTACAGTTTCTACAGTTTTTGGTGCCGGAGTACTGGGATTTTGAGAAAATAGTCATTCCATGGGCAGCAGCTGAAGAACAACTGTGCACATTTGGTGACATTTTCAACTACAACATTGACATCAACGACTATAGAGATTTTGTGGAGAATGTCTTAAAAGATTCAAAGAGGTATGCAATTCCTGACAGTATCAAAAAAGCAAAAGATATTGTCAGAACAATTGCAGTGAGTTCTGCAGAAGTAGAAAGGGGTTTTTTTTTGAAAATGAACCTGATATGTTCAGAGAGCAGAAGTCGCCTAGCCGTTTCCAGTTTAACCAAGCTCATGACCATCAGCGTTACCGGACTACCTCTTCCAAAATGGGACCCTATTCCTGCAGTGAAAAAATGGTTCAGAGGCTTCCGGTCAGCGTCTCCGCCATTGTCGGGCGGTTTTTTATGACTGAAGGCTTCGTTGTCTGTATAGAGCCGCCTCAACAGCTGTGAGGTGGCTCGGAAAGTCTGTGCTCCACACGGAAGGGCAGATAGAGCCGGCAAGATGGGGTAGAGCCCCCTGAGGAGCCCCCAGGATTGTTTTTTTGTCCTGGGGAGGACTCAGGGAAAAAAAGGCTCCCCTTTCAATTCGCCAGGGCTCCGGACAGCGGAGGATCTCTGCCTTGTCAGAGCAAGACGGCGTGAGTAACGCCTTCCAAAACAACAGAAATCTGCACTAGAGGAAACAAGGTGAAATCCGGACTTTAAAGCCTCAAAATCGCAAGTATTTCACTTTTCTAAAAAAGGACTCAAACAGGAGTAAAAAGAAAAAAAGTAATATAAAATGGCGACTGGTTCGAATGGAAGAAGGGAGAGCTGAAAGCGAAAGTGAGAAAGTTTGCCTGCTTGTAGCAATTAATTGGGACATTTTAAAAATTTAAGAAGATAGATTCAATTTTTGCCTCCACAAAACTGGGTAGAAAAGCTGGAAAAGGAGGAAAATCCTCTTTTTTGGAGAAGCTAAGATTCTGTGGAGGCATGACTTCGAAACAAACTAAAGGGGGGGGGGGGGCTCCCCTACCCATCAGACAAAGGAAAAATCAGAAAAGCCTCAAACGCAGCTCCAGGGAACTGGAAATGAGGATTTGAAAGAGTTTATAACCAAGACTTTAGGAAATGTTGTTGAAAAAATGGAAAGATCAATGGAAAGATCCCAAAAGGAAGTAAAAGAGTTGGTACAGGAAAAATATGACAAATTGAACCAAAACATCATTAAAGTAGTTTCTGGACTTTCAGATGTGGTGGTGGAAATTGAGAAAAAAGTGGTTGAATTTAGCACAGAAGTTGAATCTAAGATGAGAGTAACAGAAGAAAAAATTTTTAATGCTGATGCTAGAACCCAAAGAATTGAAAATGATGTGACAATGCTGCAGTTCAGAGCTATGGAGTTTGCTATAAGGCTGAGAGGTATAAGAGAACACCAGAGAAGATTTAAGAACAGTTTGTGCAGAGGCATTAGCTGGGTTGTTCAAGGTAGAATCTGATCAAATTTTTAGCAGGATTGACAAAGCTTACAGGGTGAACTCAAGAGTGGCTAGACAAAGGAATTTGCCTAGAGAGGTTGTTGTTTATTTTACTGATAGAAGACTGAGGAATGATATTTTGCAGAAGTCCTACCTAGCCACCATTCAGGTAGAAGGAAACCAGATTGATGTTTACAAAGAGTTACCACCTAAGATGTTAAGAGACAGAAAGGATTTTGGATTTTTGGTGACTGAATTGAAAAGATGCCAGATTCCTAGACCCCAAGATATTTTTATTAGGAATTTACAAACAAAACATTAGAAAAGAAAAGATATACTTAATACACCATATAATTACAGCGGCGAGAATAGCGAGTGCACAAGTATGGAAGAAGGAATATTTGCCAAACGATCAACAAGTAATACAAAAGATATATTTATGTGCGGAATCAGATCAATTAACGCAGAAATTAAAAAATGAGGAAAGCTCAAAATATTCTAGGGTATGGGATAGATGGTACGACTGGATCAAACAAAGACAAAATGGATAAAGATACTTTTAATTGAATATGAAAGCTAATTTGAACGAGCAATATATGTTATTATACCCTTAGTGAATTTTAAATTAAGAATGAAAATTGGAAAGGTATTTATTTATTTATTATTTATTTATTAATTAGATTTATATACCGCCCTTCTCCTTATGGACTCAGGGCGGTGAACAGCCGAATAAAAATTCAATACATAAAAGTTAAAAATTTTAAAAAGACATATACGTTTGGCTGAGAATTAAAACAAAATAAATATTAAAATGCAGCAACTCTACAAACATTAAAAATTTTAAAAATTCTAAAAATTCAGTAGGGATCAGGCTAAACTGGCAAGTTGAAAAAGATGAGTTTTTAGGGCCCGACGAAATGTCCGGAGGTCGGAGATAATTCTCAATTCTGGAGGAAGATCATTCCAGAGGGTAGGGGCTGCCACAGAGAAGGCTCTCCCCCTGGGGGTCGCCAGCCGGCATTGTCTGGCTGACGGCACCCTGAGGAGGCCCTCTCTGTGGGAGCGAACCGGCCGGTGGGAGGCAATTGGCGGCAGAAGGCGGTCCCGTAAGTATGTATGTTAACCTTATATAAGTACCCATGATGACTTCACCAACAAAAGGCATGTGGATGAAAATGGGACAAGCAATGAATGGTATAATGTATGTATATATGTGTGTATATGTATAGTAATCACATATAGATAAGAGAGTAGAAACGAATTTCATCATTGATTATGATTTATGGACATGGATATTTTAATATGGTTTTTAACTGTTTTTGTATACATTTGAAAGTTAAATAAAGTTTGTTTTGAAAATTTAAAAAAAGAAAAAAAAGAAAAGAAAAGATGCCAGATTCCATTTAGATGGGATGCCCCAGTTGGTATAGTTTTGAGATATGAAGATGTGAGATATCGCTTAAATACTATTGAAAAAGCAGAAAATTTTTACTACAATATTTTTAAAAGGTCTGCCACATCTCCACGTTCATCCACGTTGCTAACTATAGAAGAAGGCATTAAAGATAAAGAACTTGAAAGAGAGACTGAGGAACACTGCAAGCAGATGGAATTAGAAATTCAAAGAGCAATAGAAGAAACTCAAGGAGCAGTAGGTGGTTTTTCAGATGATCTTCTCATGGATTTTCCAGAGCCTAAAATAAAACACCCCAGAAGTACAAGAGAGGTAGCACCGGACCTTGAACTGTTGGTGCAGGAACCGAAAGATAAACGTATAACTCGAGCAGCTGAGAAACAAATGTTACAGAAGCAGAAACAGCAGAGGTCCAGTGCACCACAAGAGGAGAAGGGGGACAATGGTAAATCACAGAAATCAGAAGCCATGGGAGGAGCTAGACCAAAGACTACTGCTCTGCAACAGAATCTTCGGCAATTGCTCGATTCGCTTCGTGAAACTTCAAATGACAGTTAAATTTCTAACTTGGAATGTGAATGGCCTGAATTCTCCACAGAAAAGAAGGAAAATATTTCATTATTTGCGACAATTTAAAAATGATGTCATTTGCCTGCAAGAAACTCATATTAGAATTCAGGATCAAAAATATCTGATAAACTCTAAATTAGGAACGCATTTTCTATCTTCAAGCCGGGAAAAAAAGAATGGAGTAGTGTTGTATATCTCCAAAAGAATACCAGCTAAAATTGTAGAAACAGATAATAATGGAAGATATATCGCAATTGAGATAAATCTACAGAATGATCCATTGCTTTTGATTGGAATTTACGCCCCCAACCAACAGCAGGAAAATTTTTACAAATTACTATATGCTAAAATATTACAATGGAATTACAAGTCTATTTTGATTATGGGGGACTGGAATGGGGTGATTGACATTAAAACTGATAAAAAGAGTTTGGCAAAATCAGGGATTAAATTACCACAGACTTTTTTTGCTATGAAAGAGGACCTGGAATTAAAAGATACATGGAGAGTTCAGAACCCGAAGGAATTGGATTTTACATGTTTTTCAGATCGACATAGATCCTTCTCAAGAATTGATTTTATTTTGGTTACACCTGATCTACTTACTAAAACAACAAAGACCAAAATATTTCCTAGAACGCTAACGGATCATAGTCCGATATGGATAGAAATAGAATTGGAGAAGAAAGAGAGAAGGTCCTGGAGATTGAATGAAAATTTGTTTAGATATGAAAAGAATATAATTGATCTTAAAAAACATGTGAAGGAATTTTTTCAAATGAATCTGAATAAGGGTACACCCATTGAAATCGTCTGGGATGCGAGTAAGGCATTTACGAGAGGTGTACTGATTTATATGAACTCTAAGCATAAGTTACTTCAACAAAGGAAAAGAACAGAACTGGAATCAGAGATAAAGAAAAAGGAACAACTACATATTAAAAATCTGCTAGATAATAAGTTGCAAGAATCCATAAAACTTCTGAAAGACCAATTTCAAATGCTTATAGCAGATCAAACGGCAACTAATTTACAATATGCAAAACATAACACGTTCTGTAATGCTAATAAACCGGGTAGATGGTTGGCATATACATTGAGAAAACAGCGATGTTCCCAAATTATTGATACTATTGAATATGGAGGAAAAGAAGTTTTTCAACAAAATTTAATACAACAAGCATTTCTAGATTATTACTCTAAATTATATCATAAAGACAACATTAATATTGAGCTTATAGATGAGTATTTTGAAAGAACTAGAATTACAAAAATTTCTAGTGTACAAAAGGAAAGAATGAATCAAGCAATAACCTCCGAAGAGATTATATTTGCAATTAAACAATTGAAAACAGCCAAAGCCCCTGGGACGGATGGTTTGACAGCAGTGTACTACAAAACTTTACAAACAGAACTGATTGAGAATCTCAAGGATTTATTCTGCAGTGTACAACAGGGGGGAAAAATACCCCCATCGTGGAAAACGGCCTTTATCTCATTGATACCTAAGGAGAATGGTTCTACAAAACCAGAAAACTTCAGACCAATATCTCTTCTGAATACGGATTATAAAATCTTTGCAAAAGTATTAGCCAACAGATTGATGCCAGTTATCCAAGAGGTGATTCATTATGATCAAGCTGGATTTATAGAAGGCAGACACATGAAGGAGAATGTAAGGTAACTCATAGATTTATTGGAATATCTTGAGAAAAGTAAACAGATCCCTGCAGTGCTGGTGTTTTTGGATGCGGAGAAGGCCTTTGATCGAGTTAATTGGAATTTTCTACTAAAGACTTTGTCTAATATGAACTTTGGGGACCAGTTTGTCCAGGAAATATCAGCAATTTATCAAGAGCAAACTGCGCAAATTATTATCAATGGACGTTTAACAACAAATTTTAACATTCAAAAAGGAACAAGACAAGGATGTCCGCTATCCCCATTGTTGTTTATTTTAACTTTAGAAGTCTTGTTGAACTCAATACGGGACTCGAATGTTTTGAAGGGAATAGTTATAAGGCAAAAAGACTACAGAATAAGAGCATTTGCAGACGATCTGGTCGTTACCCTAACACAGCCTTTGGAATCAATCATCCAGATGAAACACAGTATAGAGGAATATGGTGTGGTCTCAGGATTCAGACTGAATCAGAAAAAAACTAAGATGATAGTTAAAAACATGTCGGAAACCAAAAGGAAGGAATTGGAAAGGTTGGCAGGATTTGAAATAGTTTCAAAGGTGAAATATCTAGGAGTGCAGGTTGCAGCTTCAAATATAAAACTTTTTCAAAATAACTATGAAGCTTTGTGGCGAAAGGTGCAAAAAGATTTTGAAAATTGGAAAAAACTGCAACTATCTTTACTTGGTAGAATAGCAGCAGTTAAGATGAACATTCTACCTAGATTTCTGTTTTTGTTTCAAATGATTCCGGTGCTTAAGAGTGACAAAAACTTGTCTGAGTGGCAATCAGGATTGAACAAATTTATTTGGAATGAGAGAAAGCCAAGAGTAAAACTGAAAATCATACAAGATGTGCAGGAAAGAGGTGGCCTTAAAGTTCCCAACTTACGGTTATATTATGAGGCAGCAGCGTTGATACATGTGAGTGATTGGTTTGGAATAACAAAGACTGAAATTTTGAATATAGAAGGCCACGATTTGGAATCTGGTTGGCATTCATACCTACTGTACGACAACAAAGTGGATAATGTTTTTAGAAGTCATATACTCAGAAATTCTTTGATGAGAGTTTGGAAGAAGCACCAGTCTAATTTGGATTACAAAATACCTTTGTGGTTGGATCTTGGGCATATTACAAATATAAAGTCACTCGGGGGGGATTTTATATAAAGAGATAGTTTTTACTGATGGGGGCAGCTGGAACTTGAAGTCCTTAAAAACTCTGTTGGAAGAAGGGATTGATTTAACTTCGTTACAGTATAGTCAACTTCAATCAAGATGGAGAGAAGATAAAAAAACTGGTCTGATGTTGCATGAAGAAGATTTGGTGACGCAGATAAAACAGAAAGGGCCGATGCATATCGAAAGGGTTTATAATATACTGTTAGAAAGAGATTCAGAGACTGAACTGGCTAAAGATTGTATGATAAAATGGGCACAAAATTTTGCAGAACCAGTTATGTTGGAAACATGGGAAAAGATATGGGTTCAGAATGTTAAATTTACTCAGGCTCAGAATTTGAGGGAAATTTTTTATAAAATGTTTTATAGGTGGCATTTAGATCCTAAGAAATTGTCACGCATGTACCCTAACGTTCAACCAAGATGCTGGAGATGTGACTGTTCAGATGCTACATATTTTCATATATGGTGGACTTGCAGAAAAGTGAAAGCTTTTTGGATTAAACTTTGGTGGGTTATGCAGAATGTTTTGAAGAAGAAGCTTCAATTTTCTCCGCAATTGTTTTTGTTGGGTATAGTTAAGGATTTCCCAACAAATGAAACAAGATTGATATTATATATGATTACTGCAGCCAGGTTACTTATAGGGCAATATTGGAAAAAATACACTTTACCTACTATTGAAGAATGGACTTTGAAAATGGCTAGTTTTGCAGAAATGGCAAAGATCTCGACCTATTTGAAAGATAGGTCTCAAGAAACTTTTGCTAGGGAATGGAAGAAATGGATAGATAGATGCTCGATAACGCGCATGCCCAAGATGGCGGACGTACCTGGGGTTCTCTGAGAGGATGAGTGTTTGGCTGGCTTCTTAGAGGGTCCTGGGGGGTTGCAGACCATCGGCAACCCCCCGCCCAGCCAGCGGATCGTATGGCCATTACGCTGGTGGGCTTGCAGCCCACCAGCGTGTCTCTGGAGGCTCCTGCCGCTCCCGCCGCCTGAAACAGCTGAAACAGCTGAGAGGCGCTGCGGAAGATGGCGGCGCGGCGAGGAGCGAATGGTGAAGGAGCGAACGGCGAGTGGCAAGTGGCAAGCGGTAGCAGGGAGTGGCGAGCGGCGGCAGCGGCGGTGAGAGGGCTGGCTGTCACTGCGAAGCCCTCCATGTGTTTCCGGAGCTCCCGTCACTAAAAAGAACAGCTGAGAGGCGCTGCGAGGGATAGCAGCACGGCGGTGAGCAGCGAAGAGAGGGCGGCAAACGAGCGGCGAGTGGCGGCGGCGGTGAGAGGGTGCCTGGTGGCCACTGTGAAAGTGAATGTGGAGGGAGTCTGTCAAGCTGGGGGGACGCCGGGGAGACGCTAGAGCCGTGAGCCACATCTGTTTTGGAGGCGGCCCTGTGCTGGTCTGCGGGTGCCCTAGTGGCAGGAGAGTGCCTGTGGAAATGAAAGATCTTGGCGTGGAGGCGGCCTGGAGGTGGTCTGGAGTTTGATCTAACGACTTGAGCGGTGTGAAGATGGCTCCGGCGACTCCAGCGGTGCCCCAATTTGTCATCGGGCCTACGGACCTACTCCCCCCCCCTCCCGCCCCACTTGTCTTTGCCGGCCCTCGAACTTTGTCCACCTTTCCTGCTATTTGTCCGTTATTCTCTGGAGCGGTATTTTAAACTTTGGCTTTTTTCACCATTTTTCCATCATTCCGCTGGCTGGCCGCTGAAACAGTCCAGCTCATGGGAGGACTTATGGAGCCGATTCTTTGTCACCTACCCTGAGGGGTTTCCATACCGGCAGGAGGAATTTGCCGGGCCACGGTGAGAGAGTGGCCTTGGACTTGGACTTTTCTAACGCTCCTGCCGTTGGTTGGACCACCGTGAGAGGGTGGCCCGGACATCCCCTCAGCTGGACAGAATGCGGGGACTCCTAGCCGCTACCGTGAGAGGGTAGCGGCGTCTCTCCTGATTGACCTGGTCCTGCTTCAGGACATTTCCGAACTATGATGATGGACCTATGCCATGCCCCCCATTCTCTTGTCTGCTAATTGTTGGATGTTCCCTAGGTCTTCGCTTCTTGCCCTGCGAGATTCCCCCCTCTCGCAGGTTTGGCCCTCTACGTTATCGAGGGCCTACCTTAATGACAGGTTTTGGGACCCCGAGAGGTGGCATGTGAAAAAACAGGGACTGAGGGGTTTTTTAAGAACTTTTTTAACGGGTGTTTTAGGGGGTTCTGGGGTGGGGGAGGGTGTGGGTTTGGGGGAAAATCTAGGGGGGAAAGGGACAGGCCAGGTAGTCTCAGATGCCATTGGGGGTCTAGTTTCTGGAGGTAAGAGGGCTCTTACTGAGCCCTCTGCTGAGGGTTGTGTGATAAATACGCTATGTGGGAGGGGCAGATATGGCGAGAGCAGGGGACCATATCGTGTGGTGGGGGCACGCACTCGCTGCCTTCGAGCGATTGCTTGCCCCGGTCCCCAGAGCTATTCCTGTTCCCCGGGTTGTCTAGAGTCTCAGGACCCGGGGCTCCGGCTGCTGTTATGCAATGCCAGGTCCGTTGTAAATAAAGCCCCTCTCATATGTGACCTTCTTAAAGAGGGGGGTGCGGACCTGGCTGGTATCACCGAGACCTGGTTGGGCCACGAGGGGGGGGGGTTCCCCTCGTGGAGATGTGCCCACCAGGTTTTCTTGCATTCCACCAGCCGAGAGCCCAGGGCAGGGGTGGGGGAGTAGCGGTTGTTATTAAAGAGGGTCTGGGTCCGAGGGAGGCCACTGTACCTCAGATAGCCGGGTGTGAGTCCATCTTTGTGAGGTGGGGCCCTGGTGGGCAGATGGGTCTGTTAGTCACGTACCTGGCTCCCTGCCACGTGGCAACGACCCTGCCCGAGCTTCTCAATGTTATAGCCGAGGTGGCGGTTGGTACCCCCAGGCTTATAGTCATGGGGGATTTCAACTTGCCATCCATCGGGGAAGCATCTGAGATGGCTCGGGAGTTCATGGCTTCCATGACGGCCATGGACCTGACCCAGGTAATTCAGGGCCCGACTCACATTGGTGGACACACCCTGGATCTAGTTTTTGTCTCTGGTCAGTGGTTGAGTGGTCTTGATATTGGGGATATAGCTATGGAACCCTTGTCATGGACTGACCACTCGCTCCTTCGACTCGACTTTCTGACCGCTGCACCCCACCGCAGGGAGGCGGAACCAACTAGGTGGTTCCGCCCCAGGCGCCTGATGGATCCTGATAGGTTCCAGACGGAGCTTGGGCCATTTCCTGAGACACTGACACGCGATTCGGCCGAGGACCTGGTGGCTGCCTGGAATAGGGCAGCCGGTGGGGCCTTGGACCGCGTCGTGCCTTTGCGGCCTCTGACCCGGCGCCGAACTCACTTGTCTCCTTGGTTCACCGAGGAGCTGAGGGAGATGAAGTGCCGGAAAAGACGCCTAGAGAGCGGTTGGAGGGCCAGTCGCTCTGAATCTGACTTGACACTAGTAAGAGCTCATATTAAGACTTACTTAGTGGCGATAAAAGCAGCGAAATCTAATTATTTCGCCGCTCTTATCGCGTCATCAGATAATCGCCCAGCCGCCCTGTTTAGGGTGACCCGCTCCCTCCTTCATCTGGGAGCGCGGGAGGATCCCTTGCAGGGACGTGCTGAGGACTTTGTTCAATATCTGGATGATAAAATAACTCAGATTCGGGATGATCTGGCCGCCGACTGGGTTAGTTCAGGCGAGGTGACTGAGCCCGGTCTTGAGAGTGTTATCTGGGCTGAGTTCGATCCTGTGGCTCCCGAGGACATGGACAGGATTCTGGGAAGACTGAACGCTACCACTTGTTTATTGGACCCGTGTCCCTCCTGGTTGGTGCTGGCCTCCCGGGAGGTGACACGAGGCTGGCTCCAGGAGATTATAAACACTTCTTTGAGTGAGGGTGCCCTACCGACCGCTTTGAAGGAGGCGGTGGTGAGGCCCCTCCTCAAGAAGCCCTCCCTGGACCCAGCTGTTTTGGCTAATTATCGTCCAGTCTCCAACCTTCCCTTTCTAGCGAAGGTTGTTGAGAGTGTGGTGGCGTGGCAGCTCCCCCGGTACCTGGATGAAGCTGTCTATTTAGACCCGCTCCAGTCCGGCTTCAGGTCTGGTTACTGCACTGAAACGGCATTGGTCGCGTTGGTGGATGATCTCTGGAGGGCCCGGGGTAGGGGGTACTCCTCTATCCTGGTGCTGTTAGACCTCTCAGCGGCTTTTGATACCATCGACCATGGTATCATGTTGCGCCGGTTGGAGGGATTGGGGGTGAGAGGCACCGTCTTACGGTGGTTCTCCTCCTACCTCTCCGACCGGTCGCAATCTGTGTTGACAGGGGGGCAGCGGTCGACCCCGAGGCGCCTAATGTGTGGGGTGCCACAAGGGTCAGTCCTCTCGCCCCTTCTGTTCAACATTTATGTAAAGCCGCTGGGTGAGATCATCCGTGGTTTTGGGGTGGAATTCCATCAGTACGCTGATGACACTCAGCTGTACATTTCCACCCCAGACCACCCCAACGATGCCGTGGAAGTGATGTCCCAGTGCCTTGAAGCTGTGCGGGTCTGGATGGGGAGAAACAGGCTTCGACTCAACCCCTCCAAGACCGAGTGGCTGTGGCTGCCGGCGTCCCGATATAGCCAGCTGACTCCATCGCTGGTTATTGGGGGCGAATCATTGGCCCCCACGGAAAGGGTTCGCAACTTGGGCGTCCTCCTGGATCCACGGCTGTCATTAGAGGATCATACGACAGCTGTGGCCAGGGGGGCTTTTTATCAGGTTCGCCTGATACGCCAGTTGCGGCCCTTTCTAGATCGGGACTCCCTCCGCACAGTCACTCAGGCGCTCGTCACGTCCCGCCTGGACTACTGTAATGCTCTCTACATGGGGCTCCCCTTGGGATGCACCCGGAGGCTTCAGCTGGTGCAGAATGCGGCCGCGTGGGGAATTATGGGAGCGACAGGGCGCTCCCACGTGACGCCTCTCCTGCGTGAGCTGCATTGGTTGCCGGTTGACTTCCGGGTGCGTTTCAAGGTGTTGGTAATCACCTTTAAAGCGCTCCATGGCTTAGGACCAGGGTACTTACAGGACCGCCTTCTGCCACCAATTGCCTCCCACCGGCTGGTTCGCTCCCACAGAGAGGGCCTCCTCAGGGTGCCATCAGCCAGACAATGTCGGCTGGTGACCCCCAGGGGGAGAGCCTTCTCTGTGGCAGCCCCGACCCTCTGGAACGATCTTCCTCCAGAACTGAGAACAATTGCTGACCTCCGGACGTTCCGTCGAGCTCTGAAGACCTATCTTTTTCAACTTGCCGGACTTGCCTGATCCCTTCTATTTTTAAAATTTTAGAATTTTTATTGGTTTTTAAATTTTCAGCCTAATTTATATTTGTTTTAGCATGATTTTAACTTTTGTATTGGTTTTTTAATTGGCTGTTCACCGCCCTGAGTCCGTCAGGAGAAGGGTGGTATATAAATTTAATAAATAAATAAATAAATAAATAAATAAATAAATAAATAAGATTATGTGCAGAATAAATACCAAACAAAGAAGTATCAGTTAGTATTTAGTTGAAGAAGATTAGGTTGTTTAAAATTAGAATAGAGATTGATATATTGATATAGAATCTTATTTGATATAGAAGATGTTGTTATATATTATACTATATTATATTTTATTATTACTACATATTATGGGGGATTGATATAGGTAAATTATTATTATTATTATTATGTTTATTATACTATTATTATTAGATTAGAGAAATGTTTGATATTTTTTATTTTTTTGATTTAACTATTATAATATCAGATGAGAGAAATGTTTGATATGTTTCTACTTGGAGTTCTCTTTTTTTTTGTTTAATGTTTGTAGAATGAGAATTATGTTGATTGATAAATGAAGGCAATTATTATTATCATTTGGATCTTATCTTCAGAGAAATTTTATTATTAATAGTGGGACTTGATATGTTATCTTACTCGGATTCCACCGTATTCTTTTTGTTTAATATGTGCAGTCTGTACAAAATAATATTTTTTTGTAAGGGAAGCCAAGGGGGGGTTGGGGGGATATGGGATTGGGGGTGGGGGTGGGGTAAATGGGGGGAGAGAAAAATGAAAAATTTGTATTTGTAAAACTTTTCTAATAAAGAAAATGGTTCAGAGAACACCATCGCTCAGCCAATGATCCACGCATCAAGTGCAAGAAAAGTGGAAGTGAGAAGAATGCCACTGAAATAGCTATGTGGAAA
Source organism: Coluber constrictor foxii (assembly GCA_038048745.1). Classification (NCBI taxonomy): domain Eukaryota; kingdom Metazoa; phylum Chordata; class Lepidosauria; order Squamata; family Colubridae; genus Coluber; species Coluber constrictor. The sequence goes on from CM075961.1 coordinate 9,761,848, forward strand.
CATCTCAAAGCTAAAGACGACTAACAGTTTTATGTAAGTATTTATGTACCTCTTTTATTTTTTTTATTGTTTTGTGTACTTCTGTTGTTATTTACATATTAAATGATTAAATTTGTATATCATGTTATATCTCCTTGTAGGTCATTATTATCATTGGTGCAAGAAGCAATGCTGAAGACAACACTTTTATTGCTCTTATGTAAGTATTTGTGTACCTCTTATTGTTTTGTGTGCTTTATTTAAGAATTGATTGCATGAAATAATTGGTATATCTTCTTTTTGTAGGTCAAAACAGGGCAAAGAAGTGACTTCGACTTGGCCATGCCCACCTGACCACCAAGCCACACTCACCAGGTCACTTGATCACCAAGCCCTACCCACCAATTAAGCCATGACCACAGAACCGGTAGCAAAAATTTTTAGATTTCACCCCTGCCCAACTCCTCTCGGTGTCGGTTAATTTCTTGGACACAGAGGCACAGGGTAAGAGCTGTCCCTGGGGGTCTTTTTTCAGGAGCACTGCTGCCACTGCCATGTCATTGGCATCCACTTGGATTACGAATTGCCATTCTGGGTCCGGGTGCTGAAGGATCGGTTCTTCAGCGAAGAGTTGTTTTAATTTCTCGAAGGCTTTTTGACAGTCCATTGACCAAGTGAGTGGTTGGCTTGGTCGTGGCTTCACAAGGGTTGGCCCCATTTTTAGCAGTTTTGTTAGGGGCAAGGCGACTTCTGTAAATGCTGGTATAAACTGTCTGTAAAAATGTGCAAATCCCAGGAAGCTTTGCAGCTGTTTGAGGGTGCATGGGGGTTGCCAGTCTAGCACCACTTTAACTTTTCCTGGGTCCATTTCCACCCCTCCGCTGGATATTTGGTAGCCTAGGTAGTCAAGGGAGGTCTGGTGGAATTCATATTTTGGCAGTTTTGCGTAGAGCTTAGTGGCCAGGAGTTTTTCAGCATTTGCCGCACCAGCTTTACATGTTCTTTGAGGGTCTCGCTGAATATGAGAATGTCATTCAGGTAAACTAGAACCCCTTTGTATAAGTGTTCATGCAGCACTTCATTGATTAGTTGCATGAAGACTGCTGGGGCCCCTTGCAGACCAAAGGGCATGACTTTGAATTGGAAGCTGCCAAGCAGACAGTTAAAGGCTGTTTTCCATTCATCTCCCTCTTTGATTCTGATATGGTAATAGGCCTCCCTCAAGTCCAGTTTGGTGAACACCTTTCCCTTGGCTAAGTGGCTCAGCATGTCCTTCATAAGTGGGAGGGGGTAGGTGTTTTCCACACACACAGCATTAATTCTGCGAAAATCCACACAAAGCCTCATACCGCCATCTTTTTTTTTCTTTAAACAGTACTGGGGCAGCCACCCTGGACTTTGCAGGTTGGATAAAGCTAAGTTGGCATCGATGTACTTTCTTTTTTTATATACAAAGGTTTTTTTTTATATTTTTATAATCAAACATACAAACAATACATAATCAATCATTGAGTGTATCATCTAATACATCTTTCATGTCTTAACATCATTTCATTTATTATAACATTTCCCCCAAATTTCTTACTCTCTATTAATACATTTACCTATCTCTTTATTTTATTAAAAATCATGGAACAATTTTATCCCCACACACCCTTCAACCCCCCTCCCCAAACCCCCCACCCCCCACCCCGACTTCCCAGAGCAAAAACAGGATATAACATTTAACAAGCATAGGCTAAAATATACTAACTTACCATAAGATTCAAAACTCCCTCCCAATCTTTAACTCCCCTTTTAAAATTCTTCAACCTTCCTTTTATAAATTCTCTTATCACATTTGACATTTATTACTAAAATCCTTTCCATACCTTCTTTTTCAGCATTACTCCCTAATAAAGTTCTAAGTTAAACATTTATCCTCTTTAATCATTCCTAAACCACTTACCAATTTCTAAAGAAATTCTAAATTAAACATTGTAAAGCTTTCTTTAAGACATATCTTTAAAATAGTATTATTAACCATTGAGTTAAATTATGTCTAACTTAAACATTTCATCACATATGCCTTTTAGAAATACCATAATCTCAAGTTAAACATTTTAAAATCTCTTAATACTTCAATAAAACGTTCTTCAAAAATTTATATTTCAAAAACTTTTAAAAAGCTATCCATTAAATGTTAAGTTAACCCCTTTAAAACTAGAATAAGTTTTTTTAAAAAACTATCCAACTTTAATTAAACCTTTTTGCTTCAATAAAACATTCTTCAAGATATAACCTTAAGGATACTGTATAAGTTCCAAAAACTTGCAAGAAGCTATCCATTAAATTTTAAGTTGACCATTTTAATATCAGTAACCTTCAAAAAGCTATCCATTTTTAAGTAAACATTTTTAATTAAACATCAATAAAACATTCTTCAAAATATATTAAAGATACTACATGCATTTCAAAATTTTCAAAAAGCTGTCCATTAAATTTTAGGTTAACCATTTTAATACCTCAATAACTCTTAAAAAGCTATCCATTTTTAGTTAAACATTTTTAATTAGACATCAGAAGAACATTCTTCATAATATAACCTTCAGAAATTTAATCTCCCATTCTTCCTTTCTTTCTATATTTTTTCCAGTCCTTCTTCAATAATACTTTCTTCTTCAGCATTGCTCCTCCCCCTGCTTTATTTTTTGAAAATTTTTGAGATTGGATTTGAGGTTGATGTATTTTGAAAATTCGTTCTCCTTTAAGGATTATTTCCTTTAATTTGGAGCCCCCATCTCTTCTCCTCCTGCTTGTGTAAACAGTCACTTCATTCTTTAAGTATTGATTATGTCTGTAAAACCAAAGCTTGTCAAAATATTTTCCAGTCTGCAGTAATGAATCTACTTGCTGCTTTTCAGTTGATTGTGTGGAAGCCTCCACCAAAACCTCTGTTGCCGATGTGCTAACCTCCATCTTAATCCTGACAGCCTCTTCTTTATCCTCCAACATCACATCAGTCTTGTTGATTTCTTCCTCTTTTCCAGCCAGCAAATCATTGTTATTCTCCAATTTACAATTTTGAATAGTCCTTTTAATTGTTTCTACTATAACAGGAGTGTAAAAGTTTAAAAGTTATTGTAAAACCTTTACAGTCACCACTTGTGAGTTTGCTGACTCATATCCTCCATCCTTGATGACAGCCATATTTCAGTTTTAACTTTATATTTATTCAGCTATCAGGTCAATAAATCCAAGTATTTTCCACACAATTTAAAGGTGTAAATTAATTGAGGTCAATACCATAGTCTTTTCCATTCCACTTCCACTTTAAATCTTTTTCTTAAGATGTAATCCAATAACTTTAACAATGTTGCAGGCATTAACAAGCACTTTCACTAGTAAGTTTCATTTCCTTCAGTTGCCATTTTTTTTTTCCTTTTTGAACGGAGTTAAAGCTTAATACTTGCATTTTTTATTCTCCTGATTTTGCTCTGCCAGCATCCAGAATCGAAATTCCTTTTAAGCCTTGATCTTGTGTTGCTGATGTGGTCGCGACACCCTGTTCTGCCTAAATCAGACTCGTCCCGGCTCCAGAGCACTGAAAGGCTTCCAGGGAGCTCTCACCCTGCAATCCCCAGGCTTAAAAAAAAAAGCTGGGGGGTCTAGGGGAGCTCTACCCAAACCCTTCCACTCTTCTCTCCCCCTTTCCCCCAGGGGAAGAGTTTCAAGCCGCTAGACAGCTGATTTTCGCTGTTCTAGCGGCTAACGGAGTCTTGGGGCTGGAGCTCCAAAAGGAGCTACCATCGACGTTCGCGGAGCCACCGGAAGTCCAATGTACTTTCTTAGCTGTTCCATTTCCTTGGAAGTCATGGAGTACATCTTTGGCTTGGGCAGCTTGGCTCCCGGCACGAATTCGACTGCACAATTGATCGGGTGGTGAGGGGGGAGGAAGTTGCAATCCTCTTCACTAAAGATGCCTGATAGGTCTCGGTATTCCCTTGGCACTTGCAGGCATCAGTCGCAGGGGCTGTGGCCTGTGGCTCTCTGCATGGTTTACAGAGACTTGGTCTCAGTCGGGCTTTACAGGGGGTAGTGGTCCGATGCCTATATTTAACTTTCTATAGCCGTCCTCCCAAGTGATGGTTGGTCCCCATTTGTCTAGCCAGGTGAGCCCCAGTATGATCAACTTAGTAATTTTTGGGGCTATGATGAATCAAATGAGTTCTCGGTGATGGCCCATTTCTAGTCTGACCAGTTCTGTGACTAGTGTGGCAGGGGCTCCGCCAATTAGTGTCCCATCAACCTGCTCAAAGCAGATGGGTCATGCTATGGGTCTCATACGTATGCCTAGCTGCTTGACTATGGGGAGGCTAATTAGGCATCTGGTGCAGCCGGTGTCTATGACGGCTTCTACTTCCCCTTGGGCCCCTGTTTCCAGCACTACTATTCAGGTTTTTACAGTAAAGAGGTGGATGGCTTCACTTACCATTGGGTCGCCATCCCCGCTTCCCTCGGCTAGGGTTGGAAGGTTTTCTTTGGCTGGAGTTCCCTTGACTTCAGTGGGAAGGAGTGGAACCTCCACAATCTGTTTGGCAATTCTCCCTTTATCGGGGGGCTTCCGTGGGGTCTTCCTTGCCTGGGGTGTGGCTGGAGCCTGTGCGTGCGGGACTGGGGATGGAGTCAAACATTCGAAAGCCTGGTGGCCATGCTGACCATATTGGTAGCACTTGACGGTGCCAGACAGTGGTGGAGGTGGCACTGCTGGTGGCTTTGTCGGCATGCGGTGACCCAGAGACCTTCTCGCAGGTTTCTCTCTAGTGGGCTTTCTATGAGGGTTGACTTCCAGATCTAAGGTTACGGCAGTGTTGTACCAACCCTGTATGTGCTCCGGTACTCCTCTGATGCCACAAGCTTTCCAAAGGTCTGGGTCTAGGGCTTCTTTGAAGTGGTGGACCTTCCAGGTGCAGGGCAAGTTGTCCTTGATTTTCTGAGAAAGGAATGTTATTATGACTATATCCCACCCCTGCTCCATACAATCCCCCCTCCCAGTTTCCCACAGTAGTAAACATGGCAGGTCTGAAAGCCTAATGCAAAAGATGGCTTCCAGGCCTGACAATTACCATTTTTGCACCACTGTCAAAAACAAACAAAATATAATCTGCCATGATTTTTAACCTCCTATTGCAGCTTCTTCTTTAGTTTTGCTATTTTATTTTATTCTATATATTTTATATAACATTTTAATATTTTCATTATTGTAAATCATTTTAATTTCTGAGGTTTAGTGTCAACTAAGATTTTTTGTAAAAAAAACATATAGTACTGTACAAAAGTTTTAGGCAGTTGTACAAAAATGCTGTAAATGAAGAATGTTTTCAGAAATAAAAGTGTTAATAATTTATTTTTATCAATTAACAAAATGCAAAGTAAATGAACAGAACAGAAATCCAAATCAAATCAATATTTGGTGTGACCACCATTAGCCTTTAAAACAATCATTCTAGGTAGAATTGCACACAGTTTTTGAAGGAACTTGGCAAGGTTCCTTCAAGGTTGTTCCAAACATCTTGGAGAACTAACCACAGTTCTTCTGTGGATGTAGGCTGCCTCAAATCGTTCTGTCTCTTCATGTAATCCCAAACAGACTTGAAGATGCTGAGATCAGGGCTCTGTGGGGGCCAAACTATCACTTCCAGGGCTTCTTGTTCTTTATGCTGAAGATCATTCTTTGTGACATTGGCTGTATGTTTGGGGCTGTTGTCCTGCTGCAGAATAAATGTGGGGCCAATCACATGCCTCCCTGATGGTATGGCATAATACATAAGTATCTGCCTGTATTTCTCAGCATTGAGGACACCATTGATCCTAACCAAATCTCCAACTCCTCCAACATTTGCAGAAATGCAGCCCCAAACCTGCAAGGAACCTTCACCACGCCTGCAGACACACATTGTACTGCTCTCCAGCCCTTCAGCGAACAAACTGCCTCCTGCTACAGCCAAATCTTTCAAATTTTGATTCATCACTCCATAGCACCTGCTGCCATTTTTCTGCACCCCAGTTCCTATGTTTCCATGCATGGTTGAGTCACATGTTGGAAGCATGGCTTTTGGGGCACAGTTCTTCCACAAAGACCACTTCTGGCCTTCATTTTTTGTGCTTCTTCAAAAGAGCTTGAACAGCACATCTTGAAACCCCAGTCTGCTTTGAAATCTTTGCCTGGGAGAGATCTTGCTGATGCAGAATAACTCCTGGGTTTTTTTTCCCCCTATGGTCAGTTTTGCCATGGTGTATGACCTGTGACATGAAACTGTCTTCCACAATCTCACCTTAGTAGCAGAGTTTGACTGTTCCTCACCCAGTTTTAAGCCTCCTACACACCTGTTTCTGTTTCAGTTAATGACTGTGTTTCAACCTACATATGAAATTGATGATCATTACCACCTGCTTGTTATAATTGGTCAAACATACACTTGCTTCTAATCTTACAAAATCCTTGACTTTGTGCAAGTGTAAGAATTGATGCTGGTTTGAAGCCAAAGGGTAGTCACACCAAATACTGATTTGATTTAGATTTTTCTTCTGTTTGCTCACTTTGCATTTTGTAAATTGATAAAAATATATTTTTGAAAGCATTCTTAATTTACAACATTTTTGCAGAGCTGCCTAAAACTTTTGCACAGTACTATATATATTTAAAGAAATAAATATCCAGTCTGAAACTGCTATAATACTGTTATGGAAACATATGTGAACTGTGATTTTACATCACTAGCAATTGAACTTCTATGATAAACAAACGTCTTCCAGTGTATCTGTCAGGCAGAAGAAATCAGGAACCAAGTTTGTTCAAATGAGTACAAGTTTACTCCATGCTATCTCTCTACAACGGTCAAGGAAAATTGGTGATAGATAAGAGTCAATGGGAATTGAGGAAGGAGTGGACTTTGGTCTCTTGTGGGGACTCCAAACTGATGACATGCTTAATCGTTCCCCTCAGGCTCAGCCTGGTCATCTCCTACAGCCGTGATGGCGAACCTATGGCACACGTGCCACAGGTGGCACACATAGCCATATCGGTGGGCACACGAACTCAGCTCCACCAGCTGATTTTCGGGCCTTCTGGGCTCACCAGAAGTAGGGAAACAGGCTGTTTCCTGCCTCCGGAGGGCGTCAGGGGGTGGTGGGGAAGGCCCATTTTTCTCTCTCCCCAGGCTCCAGAGCCTTTCTAGGAGTCTGGGGAGGGTGAAAACGGCCTTCGCCACCCCACCCCCGAGGCCCTCCGGAGGCCAAAAACAGCCCGTTTGCCAACTTCCGGTCCCACTGGTTTGGGGGGGGGGGTCCTGTGACTGAGTGGGTGTGGCCAACTCGATGTCACTCATGGCCACGCCCACTCAGTCACAGGTCCCCCTCACAAAGCCACTGTCAGGTATGCTTCCTTCAGTATTCAGGAAAGAAAGACCCAGACTTCATTATATAATAAAGCATGGTACTTTTACTAGATATAAAGTGAACGCAACCATGGAAAGCAGGATTCTGAGGCAAAAAGCGTGAAAGTTACAGATAGAAAGCATCCCCTCCCATTGTCCACCGTAAATCACCCAATCCAAAGGTCTCCCAGAGGTCAAGTGGGAGCACACGTCTGGCAGTGTCATCAATCAGGAATGCGGTGGCCGTTGACCTGATAGCAGCTTCACCAGTTCAGTAATAAGCTTAAGAATCGGTTTCGTTTTCCTGGCCAGCATCAGACATAGCCCAGCTAGCTACCCCCCTCCCTCCATTACTATGACAGCCAAAGCAGAGAAAAGCAGAGGCTGACATTTGCCCCCCCTGCAGACGAGAAGACCTCTAGTCCTGAAACAGAGAGAAAAAGAGGTAATATCACAACAATTAAAAGCCAATATTACCTAAGGTTTGTCAGGGTATTTGGTGTGAAACAATTGCACTTTTTTAGGTGCCCGAACATCATGTTTATTTACCCATTCACCTTGTGATAACGGGAAGTGTTTCCAGGCCACCAGATACTGCACTTTACCATGATGTTTTCTAGAATTCAAAATCTCCTTAACCTCAAAATGTTGTTCCCCTTCAATGAGTATGGGAACAGGAGGAGGTTCCTTGGCTGGACGTAGAGGGGACAAATGTTCCAGTTTCAGTAAGCTAACATGAAACACTGGATGAATTCGTCGCAAATTCTTGGGTAAATCTAATTCAACTGTTACTGGGTTAGTGATCCGAGTAATGGGGAAAGGCCCCACATATTTGGGCCCAAGCTTCTTTGATTTTTGAGGAGTTTGTAAATATTTGGTAGAAAGATAAACCATGTCCCCCACTTTATAAACATGTGCAGGGCACCTCCTTTTGTCAGCTTGGGTTTTATGAGCTTGGTGAGCTTCATCTAAAGCTTTTCGGGTTACTGCCCAAGTCCCTCGTAACTGTTCGATCCACTCAATCAAAGAAGGATTCTGTGGGTTATCTTGAGGTAGCTCTGGGATTGACACAAATTCCTGGCCAGAAGCCACCTTGAACGGAGTGAACCCTGTGCTGCTATGTATGGAATTATTATATGCCACCTCTGCAAATGGCAGCAAATCTACCCAGTTATCTTGCTGGTAATTTATATAAGATCTCAGATACTGTTCTAACATGGAATTGGTTCTTTCACAAGCCCCATTTGTCTGGGGATGGTGGGCAGAGCTTAACCCCTGGGCGGAGCCTACCAGCATCAGGAACTCTTTCCAAAAGTTGGAGGTGAATTGTACTCCCATGTCTGAAATTATACGTTTCGGAGCCCCATGTAACCTATACGCATGTAGAATAAACATTTTAGCAAGGGTTTTTGCTGAAGGGATCTTAGGACATGGGATAAAATGCACTTGTTTGGAAAACAAATCAGTCACTACCCATATGACTGTGCACCCCCCACTATCTGGGAGGTCTATAATAAAATCCATGGATATTTCCTTCCAAGGGGCAGTGGGTCTGGCTACACTTTGGAGTAGACCAGGTGACTTCCCCGGAGGTCTCTTAGCTGAGGCACACACTGGACAGCTTGCTACATATGCCTCTGTGTCCTTTTTGAGTGCAGGCCACCAGAACTGTCTTTTGACAAGATGTAAGGTTTTGACAAATCCAAAGTGCCCCGCCACTTTGGAGTCATGAGCGTGCTGCAAAACTGTTACTCTTAGGCTGGCTGGAACATATAATTTAGCTCCAATCCAAGCTAGTCCATCACGAAGTGTGCATTCATTTGAGTGGGCTTGGAACCACTCATCGGTTTTCAAAGTCTCTTGTAGTTTCTGGAGCAAATAGCCCGAGAGGCTTGGGTCGTTCTTTGATTGTGCTCTGGTAGTCACTGGTGCCGCCAGTTGGGTTGAAGGGACAATCGGACGAACAACTTCCTCCCTGGTGTTGTTGTATTGAGGCAATCTGGACAGAGCATCTGCCATGAAGTTCTTCCCACCAGGGAGGTAGCGCAAAGTGAAATTAAAATGGTTGAAATGTTGGGCTCAGCGAACTTGCTTTGGTGACAACTTACGTGGGGTTTTTAAAGCCTCAAGGTTTTTATGATCAGTATATACTTCAAAAGGATGCTTAGCTCCCTCAAGAAATTGTCTCCAAGTTAGAAGTGCCCAGCATACAGCAAAAGCTTCTTTCTCCCATATGGCCCATCTCCTTTCAGTTTCTGACAGTTTTCGGGATGTGTAGGCACAGGGCTGTAATTTTCCATCTGCATTCTTTTGCAGAAGTACGGCTCCTACTGCTACGTCGCTAGCATCTGCCTGTACTACAAAAGGTTCATCCATGTCTGGGTGTTTGAGGACTGGTTCGGCAGCAAACAGCCATTTCAACTTTTTGAATGCTGCCTGGCAGTCCATAGTCCATTCAAGAGCTCAGGAGGGTTTTGGTTTTACTTCACCCTTTGTTTTCAGGAGATTGGTTATTGGCAGTGCAATTTTGGCCAACGAGGGGATGAACTGTCGATAAAAGTTAGCAAACCCCAAGAAACTTTGTAATTGCTTGTGGGTGCATGGCGCAGTCCATTCCAATACCGCCCGAACCTTTCCAGGGTCCATTTCTATTCCCTCATATGAGATGCGATATCCAAGATAGTCAATTTTGCTTTGGTGGAATTCGCACTTAGAAAGTTTGGCATACAGTTCAGCAGCCCTGAGTTTTTTCAGAACGGTGCGCACTAATTTCACGTGGTCGTCCATGTTCTCAGAGTAGATGAGAATGTCATCCAAATAAACCAGCACCCCCTTGTACAAATGCTCATGCAGAACTTCGTTGATCAATTGCATGAACACCGCAGGGGCTCCTTGTAGTCCAAAAGGGAGCACTCGGAACTGGAAACATCCCAACGGACAGTTAAATGCGGTTTTCCATTCATCCCCCTCCTTAATTCGCACTCTGTAGTAAGCTTCCCGTAAGTCCAGTTTGGTGAAAACTTTTCCCTTCCCTAGGTGAGCTAACATGTCCTTCATGAGGGGTAGGGGGTAGACATTTTCCACGCAAATAGCATTTAAATTCCTATAATCAACTACTAGACGAGAGGAGCCATCTTTCTTTTCCCAGAACAGAACTGGCGCGGCCACCCATGGCCTAGCTGGTTGGATGAAACCCCGTTCTAGGTTTTTGTCAATGAAATTTCATAATTCCCCCAGCTCACGAGGGGGTCATTGGGTAAATTTTTGGCTTAGGGAGCTTTACTCCAGGGAGTACCTCAATGGTACAGTCCGTAGCCCTGTGGGGGGGGGGGTAGCACATCCAAGGCCTTCTCACTAAAGACTTCACGGAGATCCCAATACTCCTTCGGAGTTTTCTCCTCCCCTTCAATGTGGTCTATTGCCATCTCCGCTTCTTTGTGCTCCTCTCTGCCCTCAAGGGGGGGGGGGTTCTTCCCTCTCTAGTGGCGGGTTCCTAGCATGAATGCGCAAAACCCGCATTTTCCAATTGACTCGCGGGTTCCATTTACGTAGCCAGGGCAGGCCAAGTATAAGGGGTTGTTCCATGCTAGGGGCCACAATAAAACTGAGTCTCTATGTGGTCCCCTAATTTCATTTTGATGGATCAGTTACAAAATTGGTTGCCCCCCCACCACCATCGATCCATCTAGTTGACAAAACGCAATAGGCCTTTTCAATGCTTTCAGTCTCAGGCCCATCTCCTCTACTACCTTCGGGCTGATTATGCATCTGGTGCACCCAGAGTCTAATAGGGCTGGCATCTGTGCGTGGGCCCCTGTGGACGGCACCCTTAATTCTACGGGGATGAGCATGGGCCCCTCAGTGTGACTCACCAGATCATCGGAGTCGGAGTCGGTCTCGCTGTCGTCCGCACTGGTCAGAGTTCCCAACTCACCCTTGGCCTGGGGAGTGAACTCAACGACTTCCCCTTCCAGCGCGGTTTCACGAACTTTTGTGGGTGCTTTGTCCATTTTCTAGGCCCTCTGCTGGTAGGTTTTGGCACTGGCTTGGAGGAACACTCAGCGGCCGGGTGACCTTCTGTGCCACACTTGAAACACGTGAAGGGTTTTGGCTTGGGTTTGGACTCCGCCCTCCCCCCGGCCATCTTTGGGGCTTCCTTGCGGTAGTAGGAGGATGAAGGCTCCCCTGTACGCCCTCTTCGGAGTCGACTTCAGGCTATCTCGATTTCCGCGTCCTCAGCTACTATGTACCAACTGTGCAAATCTTTGGGGACCCCCCATGCTCTACAGTCTTTGTAGATTTCCTCATTCAGTCCGTCTTTGAAACTCTCCAGCAGAGCCATTTCTGACAACCCTGTCATGTATGGTGCCAGCTCACGAAACTCTTGGGTGTATTCCGCTACCGATCTCTGGCCCTGCTGGATACCCTTCATTCGGAGTCTCGCCTTCTGCTCAGCTAGGTGGTCTTCAAACCGCCTCCTAAGAGCTGCCATGAACAGGTTGTAATTACACAGCAGGGGGGGATTGTTATTGTGGAGGACCACCATCCATTCAGCTGCCACTCCCTCTAAGGCACTAGTGACACATCTCACTCGAGCTGCATCCGATAGGTAATCCTCCCCCCAGTCTTGCATGTGATTCCACACTTGGGTTAAGAAAAGCCCCAGGGTTTTCGGGTCTCCTCCATATTTTCCAGGCAGGGGGGGGAATTTTCGGTTTCTTTCATCTGCGGGGTGGGGCCTGCAAAGCTGGGTGTCCCTGGACTGCTGCATCCCTCACTTGGCCACCCGAAGCCTGGGATGTATCTTCGCCAGCTCCCTCTTCCTCTGGATTTACTTTGGAGTATTCTCCTCCCTTCCCTGCAGGGGTTGCGTAAAACTCATGTTTTTTTCAGCTTTCTTCAACATTGTGGAGGAGTTGTAGTGCTTGCGCCATCATGAGGCTTTCCTTTTGCTCTTGCAGCCACACTGCCTCCCCCTTTCGAGGTCTGGAGCTGGTTACTCCGTGGGGGGTCCTCCCCAGGTCCGGCAACCTTCCTACTCCCTTAGTCTGGCTCCTCTCTCAGCTGTAAATTCTTCATCCACACCGCGGCCTCTTCCCCCGGCTGGCATGAAGTCATCGCTGAGCCATATGCCCCCATCTGATCTAAATCACTTTCTTGATCAGACATCCTGTGAATTTCAGCCCCCTCGGTGTTGTCCGGGATGGCTGAGAATGAGAATCCTGATTAATGTCAGGTATGCTTCCTTCAGTATCAAGGAAAGAAAGACCCAGACTTCATTATATAATAAAGCATGGTACTTTTACTAGATATAAAGTGAACGCAACCATGGAAAGCAGGATTCTGAGGCAAAAAGCGCGAAAGTTACAGATAGAAAGCATCCCCTCCCATTGTCCACTGTATATCACCCAATCCAAAGGTCTCCCAGAGGTCAAGTGGGAGCACACGTCTGGCAGTGTCATCAATCAGGAATGCAGTGGCTGTTGACCTGATAGCAGCTTCACCAGTTCAGTAATAAGCTTAAGAATAGAAGAAAAATTGGAGAAATTTGAAGAAGAAATAAAGAAAATTAAGGATGTTGTTGCAAAAAAGCACAATGATATAAGAGATGATATTTTATTAGCAGTATCTGGTCTGTCTAAGCACCTTATTCAGTTGGATGAAAGAGTTGAAGAAATCAATGAGTACAATTTAAATTTGGAAGCTAAATTGGGTGATGTAATGACTAAAAATGAAAGACTGGAAAATGAAGTTACTATGATTCAATATAGCTCTATGGAGTTTGCCTTGAGACTGAGAGGAATGAAGGAGAATGGTCGGGAGAACTTAAGAGACAGATGTGCAGAGGCTATTGCTGCAATTATTGGAGCAAGAAAAGATGACATGGTACACCATATTGATAAAGCTTATAGAGTTAATTCTTGGGTGGCAAAACAAAGGCAATTGCCAAGAGATGTGGTGATTTATTTCATTGACAGAAGAATTAGAAATGATATATTACAAGCTTCCTACAAAAATAAAATCCAGATGTTTGGTCAAGGAATCCAGGTATTGAAAGAGATTCCTCCTAAAATGTTAACAGATAGAAAGGACTTTGGTTTTTTGGTTGAAGAGCTGAGACGGCAACAACTAATGTACAGATGGGATGCTCCAATAGGTCTAATAGTTACCTATGGTGGAGAGAGATATCGCTTGAATACAGTCTGGAAAGCCAAAGATGTTTATTTCAATGTTTTGAAGGCAGGACGTTCACCACCACCCAAGGAGGGTAAAAAAGAAATAGAGATACATCAACAAGAGAAAAATGGAAAACAGATAACTTATGCTGACATAGCAGCTGGAGGAAAGGCGCAAGAAGAGCTTCCTTTTCCATTGAGGAGTATAGAAGAGCCAGTGCTAGAGTTAAAGGAACCAAAGGAACAGTGTTTGACTCGAGCAACTTATAAACAACTACAACAACAACAACAAAAACAGCAGTCACAAGTACTACAAGTCCAAGACCTAACCCAAGAATCTCAAGAATCTCAAAAAACAGAAGCACTGGGAGGGGCAAGGCCGAAGAGTAAGATGCAAGATGAAATTCAGCAAATGCTTTTAAAGCTTCAAGGTGCCAAGAATGGCAACTAAGTTCCTTTCCTGGAATTTCAATGGCTTAAATTCACCACAAAAAAGGAAGAAAATATTTCATTATTTGAGCCTGTGTAGCGTAGAGGGCTAATGCCTCCTACTAAAGGCAGCAATTAACACCAGCTGCCTGTAATTTCTCTGAGTTCAATCCTAGCCAGGCTCAAGGTCGACTCAGCCTTCCATCCTTTCTAAGGTGGGTAAATTGAGGACCCAGTTTGTGGGGGCAATAAGCTGACTTTGTATAAATATACAAAAGTACAAAGGCTATTGCTTAACGCATTGTAAGCCGCCCTGAGTCTCCAGAGAAGGGCGGCATATAAATCAAAATGTAAAAAAAAAAACAATTTAAAAATGATGTTATTTGTCTACAAGAAACACGTATTAAATTATCAGATCAAAAATACTTAATAAATTCAAGATTAGGGACTCATTTTGTGGCCTCAGCTCCAGAGAAGAAAAATGGAATTGTTATTTACATAAAGAAAGGATTAACGGCTAATTTAATTGAGGCAGATGTGTATGGAAGATACATAGCAATAGAACTATTAACTCTAAATGGCAAGATGCTTTTAATTGGGATATATGCCCCAAATCAACAAGAAGATAATTTTTACAAACATTTATATTCTAAAATAATACACTGGGATTATAAATCATTTATTTTAATGGGTGATTGGAATGGAGTTATAGATACGTTAAAGGATAAGAAGAGCATATCTAAAGTTTCTACACGTGCAAAATTACCAAAATCTTTTTTTGATATAATGGAAGATTTGGAACTGAGGGATATTTGGCGAGAGCGGAATATAGATGAAAAAGATTTTACTTTTTTTTCAGATAGACATCAATCTTTTTCCAGAATTGACTTTATACTAATCACAAATGATTTTCTCCCTAGGGTAAAGAAGACGAAGATATGTCCTAGGAGTATAACTGATCACAGTCCGGTTTGGTTAGAATTGGAACAGGAAAGTGGGGGAAGGAGGTCCTGGAGATTGAATGAAAATTTATTTAGATATGAAAAAAATGTGAATAAGCTTAAAAAGTTAATGAAAGAATTTTTTATTAATAATATGGACAAGGGTACTTCTATGGAAATGGTATGGGATGCAAGTAAGGCTTATATGAGGGGAGTTTTGATATATATGAATAATAAATATAAATTAAAGCAAACAAAGATGCGGAAAGAGATTGAGGAGGAAATAAAAAAGAAAGAACAATTATTAATATGTAATCCAGGAGATATAAAAGTAAAAGAAGCAATAAATATATTGCGAGGGCAATTTAATATGTTAATGGCTGATCAGGTAGCAACTACTTTGCAATATGCAAAACATAATACTTTTTGTAATGCCAATAAACCAGGTAGATGGTTGGCTTATACACTGAGAAAGAAACAAAAATCACGAACTATTAGTAAGATAGAATTTAGAGGTAAAGAAGTTTATCAACAAGATATGATTAAAAAAAGCATTTTTAGAGTATTATACAAAATTATATGCAAGAGACTCAAAACAAGGCTCAGATATTGATAGATATTTAAAGGAGAATAGTAGTTCTGAATTAACAATGGAACAGAGGGAAGGTTTGAACCAACCTATAACTTCTGAAGAGATTGGTTTAGCAATTAAGCAGTTAAAAGTGGGTAAAACACCAGGAACAGATGGACTGACAGCTGTTTATTATAAGAACTTACAGTCTGAAATGATTGAACCACTTAGATTATTATTTTGTAGGATTCAATGGGCGGGGGGAATTCCACCCTCCTGGAGAACAGCTTTTGTTTCACTGATTGCAAAAGATGATCAGAATGCTAAGCCAGAAAATTTCAGACCAATTTCACTCCTGAACACTGATTATAAAATTTTTGCTAAGGTATTGGCAAATAGATTGATGCCAGTTATGCAACAATTAATTCATAATGATCAATCAGGGTTTATAAAAGGTAGACAAATGAAATATAATGTAAGACAAGTTATAGATTTACTGGAATATTTGGAAAAAAACAACCAAAACTCTGCAGCGTTTTTCTTCTTGGACACAGAGAAGGCATTTGATTGATTGAATTGGCAATTTTTGTTTAAAATTATTGACAAGATGCAATTTGGAGATCAGTTTACACAATCAATTAAAGCAATATATCAAGAACAATCAGCACAAATAATTGTTAATGGAGGCCTAACAGATTGTTTTAAGATTGAGAAGGGAACAAGGCAGGGTTGTCCTTTGTCGCCATTGCTATTTATTTTATCTCTATAAATTTTGTTAAATAAAATACGTGAATCTGATAAACTGAAAGGAATAGTAATTAGACAACAGGATTATAGACTGAGGGCTTTTGCAGATGATCTGGTTGTTACTTTATCTCAACCTATAAAAGCAGTTCCATATATGTTGGATATATTAGAACAATACGGTAGGGTTTCTGGATTTAAAGTAAATCAACATAAAACTAAGATTATAGCTAAAAATATGACTGTACTGCAAAGGGAAGAGTTAGGAAGAATAACGGGATTTGAAATAGCCAAAAAGGTTAAATATTTGGGAATATATGTTGCAGCCTCAAATACAAAGTTATTCAAAAACAACTATGAAGTTCTTTGGCAAAAAGTACAAAGGGATATGGATAACTGGAAAAAATTGCAATTATCTTTACTGGGAAGAATAGCAGCAATAAAAATGAATGTATTACCTAAGTTTTTATTTTTGTTTCAAATGATACCAGTCCTTAAGAAAGATGGGAATTTGAAAGAATGGCAAAAAGGAGTTAATATTTTTATTTGGTCTGGAAAAAAACCTAGAGTAAAGTTAAAAATTATACAGGATGTTTGTGAAAGAGGTTTGAAAATGCCTAATTTAAGGTTGTATTATGAGGCATCTGTGTTAGTGCAAATTAGTGATTGGTTTAATTTAACTGAAGAAAGGATATTAAATATAGAAGGATATGATTTGCTATATGGATGGCATGCTTATTTATTGTATGAGAAAAAGGTGGATAAGATTTTTAAAAGTCATATATTAAGGAATGCTTTGTTAAGAGTTTGGAAAAAGTATCAATATAAGTTAAACTATAAGATACCTATATGGACAAACCCTAGACATGCAATAGAAAATATAAGTATAGAATACAAAATGGAGGTAATTACTTATAAAGAGCTTTTGTTTAATGAAAGGGGTAATCTACAACTGAAGTCTTTAGAGATGTTGAAGGATGAAGGGATACTTTATACCTGGTTTCAGTATGGTCAACTTCAAGCCAGATGGAGGGAAGATCAAAAAATTGGTTTTATGCAAAGAGAGGAAAATCTGGTAAAACAGATTAGAGACTAGAGTCAAATGCATATTAAGAGATTGTACAATGCTTTATTGGAAATAGATTCTGAAACAGAACTGGTTAAAGATTGTATGATTAAATGGGCGCAAAATTTTCAGGAACCAATAATGATGGATACATGGGAAAAGATTTGGGTTAGAAATGTTAAATTTACGCAAGCACAAAATATAAGGGAAAATGTCTATAAAATTTATTTATTTATTTATTTATTTATTTATTTATTAGATTTATAAACCGCCCTACTCCTGGGGGACTCAGGGCGGTGTACAGCCATAAATAAAACATTTCAATACAAAAGTTTAAAATAGAATAAAACGAATTAAATAATTTGGCTGATAATTAAAATCCCAATAATTTAAAACAAATTAAAATTCATAATTAAAAGGAGAAAATAACTTAGGTCAGGCCGGCTTGTTGGAATAAATAGGTCTTGAGCGCGCGACGGAAGGTGCGCAAGTCCGGGATCCTCCGTATATCCGGGGGGAGCTCGTTCCAGATGGTAGGTGCTCCCACCTGTGCTCCCACCTGTGTTTTATAGATGACATTTAGATCCCAAGAAATTGTCATGTATGTACCCAAATATGCAGCCCAAATGTTGGAGATGTGATTCCGATGATGCAACTTATTATCATATATGGTGGACTTGTAAGAAGATCAAAGCATTTTGGATAAAAGTTTGGTGGGTAATTCAAAATATTTTGAAAAAAAGACTGAAATTTACTCCACAGTTGTTCTTATTGGGTATAATAACTGATTGTACAGTACTAGAGACTAAATTGATTTTAAACTTTATATCAGCAGCTAGGCTGTTGGTAGCTCAATACTGGAAGAAAGACTTTGTGCCTACTATAGAAGAATGGACATTGAAAGTAACACATTTAGCTGAAATGGCGAAGATCTCAGCATACTTGAAGGATCATACGCAAGAAAAATACATTTTGGAGTGGAAAAAATGGATAGACTATGTTCAAAACAAATACAAGACAAGAAGATATCAAATTGCGTATGCATGAGTGTAACGATAATTTGGGTTTTCTATAAGGGAGTTAAGGTTTCTTTTGGGAGGGGTTTAGTTTATGGATGGGTAGGTGATCTGTCCCCCCCCTTCAGAGACCCACAAAACCACAGCCAGCCGAGGGTTAATAATCACTTGGCACACTCCGCAGTTCTTATCTCAACCTTGGCAGCGATATGCACACCGTCTGCCAAGGACTTTATTGGTTTACACAAACAAGAAAATCCCCTACGTAGCTTTGCCGTTCATCTAGCTTCCAAGACTACGAGGTTGCTCCGTTTGTTTAGCTTTGTTCGTCACGAACTTCGTGACTCACTGGCCTGTCTTATATAGACAGGCTTCTGGGTGTGGTCCAGTGACTCACTGATCCCATGACTCCAATCAGTGACTCAGAACTATTTCCTCATACGCCGCAGCTGCAATACTCTTTTGTCTCGCCTTCTTTGGCGTGCATCCAGGAATGACGTCTCTCCCTCACTCTCATCTGAGACACCTGTTTCCCCACTACTTGGCTCTCTTTCAGCTGGCACCTGAGCCGGTGCCAGAGGGGGGGGGGGGTGGGAGATCTGGCTGGCTCCTCTTCCTCCTGCTCAGAGCTTCCTTCCTCCAAAGGGATAGGCTCAGAGGACGGGGCCACAACACTATCCCCCACCGCAGGGCCCTTCCCCCGGGTCTGACGGTCGGGATGGGGTCGGGACGGGAACTGTTCGTGGAAAGCCCGCACCAGGTCAGGGGCCTGAACGGCAGACGCGTCCACCCAGGTGAAATCCTCGGCCCCGTACCCTTTCCAAGCGATGAGGTATTGGAAGCGCCCCTTCAGCCAACGGGAGTCCCGAATACTGTCCACCTCATACGTCGAGGCATCGTCCTCGTCGGCTGCGGCTGGGGGGGCAGGCGGCGGCGGGCGGCGGAGATGGCTAGCGGGAGTCTCAGGGACCAGGAGGGACCGATGAAAAACGGGGTGGAGCCGCATGGAGCGGGGTAGAGTCAACCGATAGGCCACCGGGTTGATGACCGCCTCGATGGGGAAGGGACCGATAAAGCGGTGGGCCAGTTTCCTCACCGGCTGGTCCGTGGGGAGGTGTTTCGTGGACAGCCACACCCGATCTCCAACTTCCAGCGGTGGCGTCGCCCGGCGGCTGCGATCGGTGAACCGTTTATAGTCCTCTTTCGCCCGGATCAGCTGCTGCCGCACCAGTTGCTGCACCGCCTGCAGCTCCGAGAGGAAGTCCCGGGTCTCAGGAACAGGGGAGTCCATGATGGTCAACGGAAAAAACCGTGGATGGTACCCGACGTTGGCATGGAACGGTGTCATCTGGGTGGAGGTATGTTGGGAGTTGTTAAAAGCGAACTCCGCCAGGGGAAGGTACTCGGCCCAGTTGTCCTGCTGCTGGTTGACAAAACAGCGGAGGTACTGCTCCAGTATGCCAATGACCTTCTCCGTGCCCCCGTCAGTCTCCGGATGGTGTGACGACGACAGGCACACCTGCACCTCCAGCGCAGCCATCAGGCTTTTCCAGAAGCGGGCCGTGAACTGGGTCCCGCGGTCCGAAACCACCCGGTCCGGCAGGCCGTGGAGGCGGAAGATGTGTTGCAGGAACAGGCGAGCCGTGGTACGAGCCGAGGGCAGGCCGCGGCACGGGATGAAATGTGCCATCTTCGTGAGCGCATCCACCACCACGAGGACGGTCGTGAACGTAGCGGACAGGGGCAGGTCAGTCAGGAAGTCCATGGAGATGGCTCCCCACGGTCTCTCCAGTGTCGGCAGCGGCTGGAGGAGTCCAGGAGGGGGGCCGGACGCGGCTTTGGCCTGTCGGCATGGCACACAGGACGTCACGTAGGCGTGCACGTCGTGCCGTACCCGAGGCCACCAAAAAGTCCGCGTCACTAGGTTCAAGGTCTTAAAGAAGCCGAAGTGCCCCGCCGCGGGGTTGTCATGGCACTGGTTCATGACGAGGGCTCGGAGCGGACTTGTGGGCACGTACAGCCGACCCCGGTGCCTGAGCAAGCCCTCCTCCACGGTCCATGGGGACGCAGGGCCGACGTCCGCTCTCCACTGCTGCGACCAGTCGTCCCGTCGCTGCGCTTCCAGCACCTGAGTCCGCAGGTCCACCGGTTCCTGGACCGCGGCCAAGGAGTCCACTGGCAGCACCGTCCGGGGGGAAAGGGAGTCCTTGGGGCAAAAGTATTCCGGCTTACGGGATAGCGCGTCCGCCCTCTGGTTGAGGTGGCTCGGAATGTATGTGACGTGGAAGTTGAACCGGGCAAAAAACAATGACCACCGGATCTGCCGCTGGTTCAAATTCCTGGCCGTGGTGAGGTGCTCCAGGTTCCGATGGTCCGTCCGCACCTCCACCTGGTGTCGGGCCCCCTTGAGGTGATGTCGCCAAGCCTCGAACGCGGCCTTGATAGCCAGCAACTCCTTTTCCCAGATGGTGTAGTTGCGCTCGGAAGGAGTGAGTTTCCGGGAGTAGTAAGCGCAGGGAAAAAGAGTGCCGCCATCCACCGGAGCCTGTAGCAGCACCGCTCCAATCGCCACGTTGGACGCGTCTGTCTCAACCACGAACGGACGGTGTGGATCGGGGTGCCTCAGGACCGGCTCCGTGACAAAGGCCTGCTTGAGAACCTCGAAGGCCTGCTGCTGCGGGGGCCCCCACTGGAACGGAACCTTCTTCCGAAGGAGCTGGGTCAATGGCACGGTCAGGGTGGCAAAGCCCGGGATGAAAGTCCGGTAGTAGTTGGCGAATCCCAACAGACGCTGGACGTCCTTCACCCGACGCGGGGGTTCCCAACTGCGCAAGGCCGCCACCTTGTGTGGGTCCATCGCGATGCCCTCGGGGGTGATGATGTGCCCGAGGAACTCTATGGAAGTCTGGAAGAAGTAACATTTCTCCAACTTCGCATAGAGCTGGTGCTCCCGCAGGCGCTGCAGGACCTGGCAGACATGCTGGAGGTGACTCTCCGGGGTCCGGGAATAGATCAAAATATCATCCAGGTAGATCACCACGAACCGATCCAGCATGTCCCGGAACACGTCGTTCATCAAGTGCTGGAAGACCGCGGGGGCGTTGGTCAACCCGAACGGCATGACGGTATATTCAAAGTGTCCGTATCGGGTGCCAAATGCCGTCTTCCACTCGTCCCCCTCTCGCATCCGCACCAGGTTGTAGGCTCCCCGGAGGTCGAGCTTGGTGAAAATCGAGGCCTCCCGCAACCTCTCCATCAGCTCCGGGATCAGCAGCAGGGAATAGCGATTCCGTACCGTGATGGCATTCAAGCGCCGGTAGTCGCAACACAGGTGCAAGTCCCCCGTCTTCTTTTTCACGAAGAGGACTGGGGCCGAGAGCGGGGAGGTCGAAGGCCGGATGAACCCACGGGCAAGGTTCTTGTCCAGAAAGTCCCGTAAGGCGGCCAGCTCGGGCTCCGACATGGAGTACAGGCGTCCCGAGGGCAGGGGCGCGTTGGGCATCAAGTCCACCGCACAGTCGTAGGGTCGGTGCGGGGGCAAGCGATCCGCCTCCTTCTCGCTGAACACGTCGGCGAAGGATGTCAGCTCCGGAGGCAAGGAGACGTTCGGGGCAGAGACGTCCTGGCCGGCACAGGTGTGGCGAAGGTGGTCGACACACTGCAAGCTTGGGAACGAGATGGCATTTCTCGACCACGCCACCTGAGGGTCGTGCGCCCGAAGCCAGGCCATCCCCAGGACCAAGGGGAAGTGCAGGTCCGCCGTCACATGAAACTGGATCACCTCCTCATGGTTCCCAATGGCAAGGCGCAAGGGCTGAGTAGCGAAGTTGATGGGCCCCGCCACAAGTTCCCGCCCATCAATAGTTTCGACCCTCAACGGAGGGTCCACTGGAACCAAGGGAACCTTGTAATGGGCCACAAAGGCCTGGTCCATAAAGTTCGTGGTGGCCCCCGAGTCCACCAGCGCGTGCGCCTGGAGCCCCTCCGACCGGTTAGCCAACAACACCCGGGTGTTCAAAATCAGGTGCCGAGGGGGCTCACAGTCCACAGCCGCCGCCTCCGGCGGGGCATGGTCACCTGCCTGACCCAGAGTTTCCCCTAAGCCAGGCCTGACCCGTTTCCCGGCTGGTCACGCCGAGGCTCCGGAACAGACTTGAGCGATCCACTCCGCTTCCGGGGACACGAGGCGGCGAAATGTCCAGCCTCGCCGCAATAGAGGCACAACCCCCCTTGGCGTCTCCGCATCCGCTCCTGGGCCGTCAGTTGAGGTCTGGCTGCTCCGAGCTCCATGGGCTCCTCAGCCATCGCCACCAAACGCGGTACGGTCCGGGGCGCTGTTGGTACGAAACGCGGGGGTGCCGGCACTGTTGGTGGTTCCGGAAGAGCCCTACGGGGCCGTCGCCGTTGTAGGCGGGCATCGATGCGCAGGCATTGGGTCACCAGCGCGTCCAGGGTCTGTGGCGCCTCCACCCGAACCAGCTCGTCCTGCATCTCATCGCAGAGGCCGTCCTGGAAGGCATCCATCAGCGCCGCCTCATTCCAGGCCGAATCCTGGCCTAGCAATCGGAACTCCGCAATATAGTCCTGCAGGGGGCGCTTGCCTTGGCGGAGGTCTTTGATGCGCCTCGCTGCCGTCTGCACCCGGAGGGGGTCCTCAAACATGGTGCGCAGGTGTTGCAAAAAGCCCTGATAGTCCAGAAGCAAGGGGCTGTCTTGCAGCAACAGGGGTGTGGCCCATCGGGCGGCAGTGCCAGAGAGGGAGCTGATAATAAAAGCCACCCGAACCCGGTCATCCGGAAAATCCTCCGGCCGCATTGCCATGTACAGCTGGCACTGTCCCAAGAAGGCCGGGAACATTTCCTGCTGTCCAGAAAATTTATCTGGCATGTTCACTGGGCATCTTGGACGGGGAAGGGGAGCAGGTGGAGCTGCTACAGGAGCATTTCCCAAAGCAAGTTGTGCAGTTAGCTGTGCTACTTGCTGTTGCAGAAGTTGATTGGCCTCCAGCATCTGCTGTACCTGCTGCTGCAGCTGTTGGTCCATCGTGGGTTAACGATGGAGTTTTGGGTGACGAACAAGATGATCTGTCCCCCCCCTTCAGAGACCCACAAAACCACAGCCAGCCGAGGGTTAATAATCACTTGGCACACTCCGCAGTTCTTATCTCAACCTTGGCAGCGATATGCACACCGTCTGCCAAGGACTTTATTGGTTTACACAAACAAGAAAATCCCCTACGTAGCTTTGCCGTTCATCTAGCTTCCAAGACTACGAGGTTGCTCCGTTTGTTTAGCTTTGTTCGTCACGAACTTCGTGACTCACTGGCCTGTCTTATATAGACAGGCTTCTGGGTGTGGTCCAGTGACTCACTGATCCCATGACTCCAATCAGTGACTCAGAACTATTTCCTCATACGCCGCAGCTGCAATACTCTTTTGTCTCGCCTTCTTTGGCGTGCATCCAGGAATGACGTCTCTCCCTCACTCTCATCTGAGACACCTGTTTTCCCACTACTTGGCTCTCTTTCAGCTGGCACCTGAGCCGGTGCCAGAGGGGGGGGGGTGGGAGATCTGGCTGGCTCCTCTTCCTCCTGCTCAGAGCTTCCTTCCTCCAAAGGGATAGGCTCAGAGGACGGGGCCACAACAGTAGGTTAATTTAGTTTATAACTGTTTCTCTTTTTTTTCTAATACCTTGTATTCTGCTCTGGGAAGTTGGGGAGGGGGGAGGGAGGAGGAGGGAAGGGGGGTGGGGGTGGGAGAAAAATGTTATTTTTTGTTTGTAAAACATTTCAATAAATAAGCTTAAGAATCGGTTTCGTTTTCCTGGCCGGCATCAGACATAGCCCAGCTAGCTACCCCCTCCCTCCATTACTATGACAGCCAAAGCAGAGAAAAGCGGAGGCTGACAGCCATGCCCACAGAACCCGGTAGGAAAAAATGTGCGTATGAGCACAAGAAGGGCTCATAGTGAATGCTGTGGCAGAGAGAATCTGAAGTTTTCTCCCTCCATTCACAACAGAACTGCTGTAGCCTTTAAGACAGTGGTGAAATCTAAAATTTTTTGCTACCGGTTCTGTGGGTGTGGCTTGGTGGGGGGGGGTCATGTGACTGGGTGGGAGTGGCTATGTAGTCATGTGACTGGGGGGGGTCAAAAGACAGAAACTCACTTTAACAATGTCCTGCTGGAGCATGGGGTTGGACTAGATGACCTCCAGGTCCCTTCCAGCCCTGGATTGATTGCTGTGCTCTTTCAAGGTATCCTCTGAAGTTGCGTCTAGTGCCAGATTTGTGGTCCTTCCTTCCTCTCCTTTTTCCATCCCTCCCTCTTCCTTCCTTCCTTCCTTCCTTCCTTCCTTCCTTCCTTCCTTCCTTCCTTCCTTCCTTCCTTCCTTCCTTTTCTTTCTTTCACAGCAGCCCCCTCACCCCCCCCCCCGTTTTTGGCCTAGCAGACTTCAGGGAAGCCTCCTGGGAGCAAAAATGGACACCCCCCCCAGGGGTGAAATGCTACCGATGATGGTGTGGCACAGCTGATCATACTTTTCAAAGCATTTTTTTACAACCTATTGTGGGAAGTCCATTTTTGCTCCCAGGAGGCTTCCCTGAAGCCTGCTAGGCCAAAAACGGGGGGTGGTACATTTTTGCTCCCAGGAGGCTTCCCTGAAGGAAGTAAAAGATGGAACGAGAAAACTTCGGATTTTCTCTGCCACAGAATTCAACGTTAAATGCAGCAGGGAGAATCTGAAGTTTTCTCGTTCCATTCACAGTGGAACTGCTGCAGCCTGTCCCTTTAAGGCACTTCAAGCCCGGGGAGGGAGTGGGCCAGGGGGGACCATAAAGGGAGCAGCAGCTCCACTGTGAATGGAGGGAGAAAACTTTGGATTCTCTCTGCCGCAGAATTCAACATTAAATGCTGCAGCAGAGAAAATCCAAAGTTTTCTCCCTCCATTCACAGTGGAGCTGCAGCAGAGAGAATCTGAAGTTTTCTCCTGCAGCAGCTGCAACTCCCACAAGGGCCACCCGCCCATCTGCTGGCTGGGCCGGGCTGGAAGCGGCACGTCTCCTGTCACAGGCTGGATTTGTAACCTGACCTTGGAAGGCAAGTGGGCATGGGGGACCACCGGGAAGGCTGCGTGGAAGGCAGGCAAGCATGGCAGGGCTGCGGGGAAGGGAGTAAGCTGCTAACTCCCTTCCTCGCGGCCGGGGAGCCCCGACATGCTTGCTTGCCAGCCTTTCCGGCTGTCCCTGTGACCAGGCTCGCTTGTCTGCCTTCTCAAGCTGCTCACAGGGATGCCGGGAAGGCCATGTGGAGGGCAGGCAAGCATGGCAGGGCTGTGGGGAAGGGAGTAAGCTGCTAACTCCCTTCCCCGCAGCCGGGGAGCCCCGACATGCTTGCCTGCCTTCTGCATGGCCTTTCCGGCAATCCCTGTGACCAAGCTCACTTGTCTGCCTTCGCAAGCTGCTCACAGGGATGCCAGGAAGGCCACGTGGAGGGCAGGCAAGCCTGTTGGGGCCATCCGGCCATGGGGAATGGAGTAGGGGCGGCCTTTGCAAGCTGACCTGGCCACGGGGACTGCCAGGAAGGCTGTGTGGAAGGCAGGGAAGCATGGCAGGGCTGCAGGCCACGGGGGAGTAGGGGAGGCAGGATGGGATGGGGGGGCAGGGGCAGCTAGCTAGGCTGCAACTCGCAGGCTTACCTGGTAGGCAGATCAGGTCCGCTCAGTTGGGGTGCAGCGCTTCAGGCAGGCAAGCTGCAGACACCGTGCACAAGCTAGGACCCACATAGTAATGAGGAGTGACTGGGCGGGGCGGGGCGGGGCGGGCGAGCGGTGACCGGGTGACTGGTTAGGAGGTGTGGCCAGCCAGCAGTTGCTACCAGTTCGGCGACCCAGGCCAAATGTCCGTTACCTGTTTGCCAGAACTGGTCCAAACCAGTTGGATTTCACCCCTGGCCGTAAAACTCCAGCTCCCTCTGTCACTTTCTCCCAGGTAACTTTATGACTCTCAGCTCACAGTCACTGATCTAATGACTCAGGATCGCTTGCTCTGATCACTTGCCCAGACACCTCCACTCTCTCAGCTCAGTTCACCTCTACTGTTCACCTGATGTGTCTGGTGCCCCCTCTGGTCACTGGCTGTCTCTGTCTCACCTGGATCTACTCTTCCCTGAAGCTTCCAGATGTTTCTGGTGCCCCCCATCACTCTCAGATCGGCTGTCCTCTACAGCCTCCTGGTGTGTCTGGTGCCCCTCAGTTTTGCCCTCTCTCCCTCTCTCTAGCCCCTATCGCCTCCCACGCAGTCCCACTAAGCAGCAACCAGGCGGTGGGGTGGTGATGGGCAAGCTGATAAACCCTTCCTCCTCTCTCCCTTCTCTCCTCACCTCTGTTGTGTCTCTTTCCCTCATGCTTAACTCGCTCTCTCTCTCTTTATTCCCTTCTTTGTTCTCCCCTCCTCCCCTTGCACCATGCACCTCCTGTTGGAAGAAAATTTGAGGCTCATTTTTCCAGCCGTAAGACTGTACAGAAGAAAGGAAAAAAAAAAACACAAAATGTCACCGCTGCTGAAATTAAAAGATAGAAGCCAGCTGCTCAGAAGGTTTATTTCAGAAGTGAAGTGACATCCAGCAATTTGGTTCTGGGATAGCTGAACAATTGGCTGGGTGAGTGGATGGATTTTATGGGGTTCTAGGGCTTTGTAATTGAGATGCTCAAGGGGGTTGTGCAATGTGGTGAGCCTTGTGTCTTTTGCTATTCTAATGGTGGTGGGTAAATCCTATTATGTCTTAAAGGTCCTGTCCTGTCCTTGAAATTGGGTAGGGGAATGTAGATTTTAAATCCCATCATTTCCTTATTCTTAGTCTGTCCAGTTTGTTGTGGAGGCTTTGGTAGCGTTTGGTTATGAATGGGCTAAAGCTGATAGCGCTTGTTTCCTTATCAATGGGGCTGTTTACATAGGTGGCATCTGTTTGCAATAAGCATTGTTACAATGTATCTTTTGTAAGCGCTTGGCTTGTTGCCAAATTTGCCTCGGGCGCTTTCCCTATTAGCAGCTTGAATTTTGTATTTACTTCTTATGGCTGGATTTTAGCTAGGGAAAAGGAGTGAGTGGGGTGAATATGATGGCTTCCTATGCTCCCTTATATCCACCTTTTTCTTGGACTGCCCCTTCCACCCTGATTTCTGGCCAGCCTCTATGGGATGCTATGCAGTGGTTGGGAGCCCTGGGCCACCCGCGCCCCTCAGCTGGAGCCCTGGGATTCCCTGCACCGCCCAGCTGATTGTGCTAATCAGCTGTTGTGGCCAACCAGCTGCCAGCAGAGCTGGCGGCAGACTCAAATGATGAGGAGGTTGGGGAAGAACTTGGGCCAGTTCTGCAGCCTGGGGAAGGCTCTGATGGATGCTCAGCATTGGGCACAGAGATAGAGCCAGGGCCGTCCAGCATTTCCCAGCCACTGGAGAGGCAGCTGCCTTTGGAGTCACAGATGAGTGAGGAGGAAGAACAGCTGGGACCTGTTCCAGATGCACGTATGTGCACAGCAGATAGGAGAGGTGAACAACGGAGGACGAGTCAACTCGGGAAGCAAAACAAACATGGACGCTGAAAGGCCCCTCCCTGGCTGGGGAATAAATAGGAGGAAAGGGGAGTGGTGGTCGTAGCAGACAACCATTCACATTTCTGGAGATTTTGCTCATTGTGTTTTGTGCGACAAAGACTGTCTTGCCAGAACTGAGGTTTGTTGATTTGAACTGACTTAATTTGCAGCCTTTCAGCTGGAAGCTCATGGTCTTGCAATTATCGTAACAAGCTGATAAGGCCTATTGCTTCAGTTAACTCCTTGCCTGGACTTTGTGGGTGAATGCAGTTAATTCACAGGGTGTAAATAAAGAAGGGTTTTTCTTTGTGAGGAGTTTTGTGCAGAGAATGCTCAGCTCACCCAACAGGTGGCCTTGCTGGCAGCACAAGTTGCACAGCTTCAAGCTCATGCTGCTCCACCTCCCCGGAGGAAATGCCTGGTGGCGGTGCCTCGTAAATTTGATGGCAACCAAGCTATGTTTCCAGCATTTTGGGGACAATGCCAGCTCTTTATCAGCCTGAGAGCTGAGGACTTCCCCACTGACTGGGATAAAGTGGGGTTTATGATTAGCCTTCTCTCTGGTGCTGTGGCCCACTGGGCCACAACCCTGCTGGCTCAGGCTAGCCCTTTGCTGGATGATTTCCAGGGGTTTTGTGACCACCTGAAGCTGATGTACGAGGACCCCATTAAGACTCAGACCGCTACCCGACGCCTGAAAACTGTGAAGCATCTAAGGTATAAGGATGCTTAAAACTTCCCAAACTTCAGTACTAACCGTTCTAGAAAGCCAAAAAGAAAATACACAATGATCATCATCATCATCTCAGCCTCACTACTAAGGAAGAAATTCTTCCCACAAAATACTAAAATTGTGCAGGCTTTTCAAACCTAAAATGGTGTTCTTCAGTATGGATATAAGGCCTATTATGCGAATCATAGTGAATAATAACTGCTGCAGGAATTCTTTCATTTTGATTATAAATATAATTCATATATTTTGGTACTGTAGGATTTCCGCCCCCCCTCCCCTCAAATGCCATCTATATGGTAGGGAGGAAGGAGAGCAAGGTCTGGATAATTGTTTTTCCATTTCCTTCAATTAGCAAAGCACAAAAATAAATTAGGTTCATTCATCTTTGCCTGTTTGTACTGTAAGGTCCCAAAATATACTTGAGTCACCAGAATGCCAAAAAGAGAGACTCAAGACAAGGCTTGCAAAAAGATTATTTTATTTATGGCCAAAAACAAAATACTGGGTGGAACTATATCCAGAACATACAGATACAATGCATGCGAGGAGATAGCCACACCTTGGGGAAGGTATGGTGTCCTTTTTATACCCTCAGAGGCATCAGTTTAGTACCCAATTCTGGCCTCCTAGTTTACGTGTGTATTCCTTGTTGCCCTGCAAAGGAATAGAAGCCTCCCAATCAGCGTTATCTCTTCCTTGAGCTTTCCTTTGTTCTCCCAATTGCTCATTTGGCCCCCTGGTTCTGCAAGGAACGAGTTTATACAGATCAAAGGTGTAAATTACGGCTGAAGTGTAAATTATCTCCCGGATGATGTCTGCAGTTCCAACTGAGATACGTACCATGCTCTTAGATGGCGTGAGAAAAACAGGAAGATGATTGGTATGGGTTCAGATCAAATGACAGGAACATATTTTTGACTAATACAGATACATTACAGAGGTCTAATAACAGAATATACTTGTTACAGGAGATACAAATATAAAGGCATAATATATGCGATACAAATACAAAGAGATATTTGTGTTACAGATATAAAGGTACAATATATGTGTGTTATACAAATACAAAGGCTATATATATATTACAGGAATCTAATGGTTACAGAATAACAAGTTTCTACTAATTCTAGTATACCAGTATATCATATTCTAGTATTATTATATCCTTATTACTGTTTCCCTTCAGTACGTTAAGGCATCACATTGACTATTTTTAGCTTCTCCCCATCCCCACTCACAGACACACACATCCCAATTCCTCATAATTTCTAATTGCACTTTGGCAGGTCTTTAAAACTCGCGTTTGTGTATTAGAATTGGCTTTGACAGGCAAATCCAGGAAGTGATTGGCTCTACTGGAGATGATGCCGTTAACAAGAAAGGTGTCGCTGGAAAAAAAAATAGATTCAAAAAATAGAGAAAGCAAAATATTGTGGGAGAAACTTGGCTTTTGAGCGCAATCTACACACGAATGTCATTTTCACGCAACGATTTAGAATCAAATCCCAAAATGTGTGTCAATAAAATCCGACGGGATGCAAGGAGTTACAGCCGTTCCTTCCCGCCCCCATATAAGGCAAATAGGACCTTTTTTTAAAAAAAAGATCGCTTGTTGCCAAAAATGTCTGCCTTCAGATATAATCTGATGGCATTACACGTTACAGCAGCTAGCGCTCTCTGGTTTGTAATTTTGAAACTCTCCTCTGTCCCCTCCCTGGCTCTTTCGATACGCTCGTTTGAAAGGGGGATAAAGGGGAGGTTGCAGGACGAATTAAAATCAAGTGTGTGTGATTTGCGAGCGTTTTACAAACCCCAAACGAAGGTGATTTGTGGCAAATGTAAGGGGTTTCTCTCCTCCTTGTTTGACTCTTGTTGCAAAAGCAAAGAGCAATAAAAACATTCTCTCTAGAACCTGGAGAGATAGATCCACAACCTGGTGAGATCAAACACAGAAAGCGAGACCGAAGCCCTATAAACATGTTTCCTTTGTTTCCAACCCCATCAGATGGAAAAATGGGGGCTTGTGAAGCAGGGCTGTGAGGTTGCCTAAGGATCCGGGAGCCGAAGAGACCGACTGATTGGAAGAAAAAAAAATGCAGAGATGGAGGCGGGGGAAGCAATGCTTCCCAGTTAAAGCAAGCCCAGAAAAGAAGAGAGGGAGAAGGGCGGGGGAGAGCTTTTCTGAAAAGTCCTTCCGATATGCAGGTGTTATGGAATGAAGTGATCAAGCAACATCCCTGGGTCAGTCAGAGAGAGAGTTTATTTGCGCAAAGACTCAAGCTAGGTTTCCAATCTTAGCTCTGAGTAAAGACTCCATGCTTGTATGACACATTATATACTTTTCTAAACAAAGGATTCTGCTAACACAGCAACTTTCCATATATGGTTAACATACATTTGTTATTTTTAATTGACGTCTCCTAATTGCTAAGTTTTACATTATCCTTGCCAAACAATCATTATTCTGTAACTGGCTAAAGTACAAATTCTTCTTTTGATATTTGCTTCTCGTCCAGGTGCTATTCTCCGGCCTAATCTCCTTTAGCAATGTTTCATTAAGATGCTCCCTTTTCTTCTGACAAGTTAGGGGGGTCACTTAGAGTATCAAGGAGTTCATGCCGACGTTGTATTTTCTCCAGCTGGAGGTATTTCCTGCCTTCAGAATATAGTGGCTTTTAGAATATCTTTTAGAATATAGTGAATATAAAGTAATCCGGTGGCCATCCAAACACTCCCACTTTACAGGTAGGTTGCAGACGTAGAGCGGGACTAAAAGTCTCCCCTCAAATCGACTCCAGGATGGAGCCCCCGTCGCAAAGGAGGGTGGGTGGGCAAGGATAGCTCACAGGCTAGATAGCCTGTTATTAACATTGAGCTGTCTGCAATTATTGCAAGTTCAAGGCTCAAGGTTGACTCAGCCTTCCATCCTTTCTAAGGTAGGTAAATTGAGGACCCAGTTTGTGGGGGCAATAAGCTGACTTTGTATAAATATACAAAAAGTATGAAGGCTATTGCTTAACACATTGTAAGCCGCCCCAAGTCTCCGGAGAAGGGCGGCATATAAATCTAATTAAAAAAAAAAAGGATGGATCAGAGGGAGGGGGGAAGAAGGCACCATCCAGGGCACCGTTGCCTACAGCTGGAGATAGCTTTGTGGCAGTATGAGTGCCTGTGGAGCTCACGATTAACCCAACACTGCGCTCCGCCATCTAAGGCTGGAGCGAGGCGCTTTTGTTACCTCCTCGGCTCCAGCGGTGAAGCAGTGCAGGCAAGGCGGTACGTGGTGGTGCATCCATTGCCGGTTTTTCCATCCAGCATCTTCCGTTTTCTCGGTAAGGTTAAAAATAGGGGCTCAATTGAATTTTTCGGGGCGCGTACATTAAAGAAGCGAAATAACATTTTGACATTTTAATACTTTTTCTCAAACACATTTTAGAGAACCTGGGTGTTTTTAACGTCGCCGTATTAAAGTGAATAAAAGTGAATAAAATAATAATGAGAATAAGGTAAATGGGAATAAAAGTGAATAAAGTAGGAATCATACAGAGTCAGTTACATGAACCCTAAAAGACACTCTTTATTCACTTTTATTATAAGGGAGAAAGGGTCAGTTAAAGGACACTCTCTATTCACATTATTATAAGGAAGAAAAGGGCTTGGAGATTATATTAAAAATCAGCTAAAAGCCATTATTGGTAAATATATCTTCTGATGAGGAAAGCTCAGCTAGCTACCAAGGAAGGACAAGCCATATGGAAAATATTTGATGGGCATCACTGTCAAAGACACAAAGACAAGTATGTTACAGAGTCACTTATGACCCAAGGATAGCAGTTAAATTTCCCATTAGCAACTACAAGCACTTAAGGAAGGTTGTCTAAGCTAAGATAATCTTATAAACTAAAAATAATGGTTTACTAATGGTTTAGTAATTAGGAAATGTCAATTATCATATAACAAGTGTATGTTAGCCATATACAGAAAATGTATGAGCTCATGTTAACCATATATGGAAAATGCATGATCTCACTGAATCCTTTGTCTTGGAAACATATATAAAGTGTCTATCAGAGCTGTTTTCTTTGTTCAAAGTTTCAGGTACAAATTTGGCTTTGAACCTCCGGAAATAAACTCTCTCTGGCTGACCCAGGAATGTTGTTTGGTCCCTTCATTCCATAACAGTATCTAAGAAGCCGTGTTTTAAAATAGCATTTATTTATTTTTTTGCAAACGGGTTTGGGGTTGCCTTTTCGCCAAGGAATCCGATCAGAGCCTTGGTAGATGCAATCGAATCTGGGCCCCTTTCCCGTCTTCCGCGCGCCTTCTGGATAGGCCGCGCCATTCGTCTATAAAAGGGCGAAAGCAGGCGGCGGCGGCTGTTGATGGAAAAACTAGTAGGTACAGGATGAGGCGCAGAGCTCCCATTTCTTTTCCTGCTCCAACCCGAGCTGCTTTTAGAACCAAAGGGGCCGCTGCCAAAGTGTGAAAGGCGCGGTACGACTCTTCTCCTCGCCTGCATCATGAAAGAAATCAAATGCGGCGGGGGAAGTCTTTGTTTTTTCCCGCCTTCCCACGGCTGCTGCACACTGGCTTTGTAAATTACGTGCAAAGCTTTTCATCTCCCGCTTTGGATTCCTCTTACTTTCCCGCGCTGATCAGCCTGACGAGGTCGGGCACCAGCATGGCCTTTTGGACCGGTTAGAACCAGCGCGTTCCGCCATCCGGACGGCGGATTCATGCAGACGAATTGCTTGGCGTCCCTGTCTCCTCTCGACTAGCAGCTTTTTCGCCATCCAGCCCCCACGGCTAGGTGTGGAAAATCGGGTTAACTACTGTAGGTTTGACTCGGCGACTTCCCCTGCGCCCTAGGCACGCAGGGGAAAGCACTCCCTGGGGGGGTCTGGGAGCTGACAGAGGGAAAGGAGGCGGCTGTAGCTGCCGCAGCTAGAACACTCAGCCCTTCCTTGGCTACCCCTAGCCGGGTATTCATTTCTCCCTCCCGCTAGCCAACCATCCCCGCCCATTCCACCAGCGGCTGTGATGGGGTTGCTGCTGTAGCGGCTCTCCGGCTCCTGCTCCTCCCAACTCGCGACTGCCGCCTCCATGAGGCGGGTTTGTCTCATTAACCGGCTCGGCGAGATTATACCGACAGAAGCGGAACTGTTTTGCTGCTCCCCTTTCCTCTGCAACACGCTGGGCGCTGTTCGGCGTCTTCCTCCCGGCCGACTAAGCGTGATCCGCTGCTTCGCGCTCTGGTACAGGGGTTTGGGGGAACCGAGCCTTGTTCTTAAGTGGCCACGGAAACTGGGACCTCGCTTTCCCCCGTTAGATTGTCCGAAGGAACGATTCTCTATCGAAAGCTGCCTTTTTTTAGGGATCGTGGGTTGGGCTGCGATACGAGTCTTATTAAGATAAAGGGATCTTGCTAGTGAAGGGAGATTCTGCACTTGGGAACCGAGCTGGTTTCCTTCAGAATGTAGGGTGAGCTCTGTTAACGCGGTTATGTGTATGTGTGGATCTTGAATAAATCCCGTAGAAATTCAGTAGAGCGGATCGGAAGGTGGTAGACAACGAAATCCTGTGGAGGAAGGGGAAAGATGTTGGAATCCGCCGGTCTCAAAAGTTCTCCCTTCCCTGTAAGGGCGACTGAAGTTGGCTGGCGAGGAACGCTGGCACTGCTGAAAGCCGACGGGGTGAGATCGTAGCGAAAGGCTCCCGACTTTCTCGTCTTCAACCGTCAAGGCGGGGAGGAACGGAGACTGGAGGCCGAGTTGGGGTTGAAAAAATGGGTGGCAGCAAAATCAGGCGGCGGCGGCGGCGGCATTTCCCATTCGAGGACGTAAGGAGCGGAAAGAGGCGGGGGGACGTCTCGAAGCAGAAGCAGTTGCGCTACCAACTGTCGGTTCAGCTCGTCTCTCCCGCCTGCCTGGAGACAGACGAAGAGGGAGAGGGCTACAACTAGCCGCTGCTGCAGAAAGACGGGGACAGAGATTGGCTGGCGATGGTGCTGCCTCTGAAGAGCTGGTGGGGGTGTGTGGGGGGGAGGGGAGAAAGAGGTCTGCAGATCCCTCCCCTTTGCCTGGACTGTCTCCTCTCCACCCGTCCCAACCGATTCGCCTTTACTCCGCTTATCCTGTAGCCGGGCGTTGCGTTGTTTTTCAAAGAATATCCATTCGGCTCGTCCAGGAAAACCAGCTTTTTCATTTGTTTCGCCCATAGGTCCGCTCCGGACCTCTATTTTCCTCCATTAATGCTGGCTGATATCTCACTCCTGTAATAATTCTAGTTTGGTACCGAGGCGCTCGGTCACTTTTTTTCCTTTCGGTTGTGATTCTTTGTCACCTGTCTAAAATTATTTTATTGCCTTTATTATTGCTTCTCCTACTTGTTCAGGAGGGGGGTGCGGACCTGGTAGGTGTTACGGAGACCTGGTTGGGCCACGAGGGGGGGGTGCCCCTCGTTGAAATGTGCCCGCCAGGTTTCCAAGCATTTCATCAGCTGAGGTCACAGGGGAGGGGCGGGGGGGTTGTGGTTATTATTAGAGAAGGTCTGAAACCGAGGGAGGCCACTGTTCCTCAGACGGCCGGTTGTGAATCCCTCCTTGTGAAATGGGGTCATGGGGTTCAGATGGGTTTGCTGATCACGTACCTGGCTCCCTGCCACGTGGCAGCAGCCCTGCCCGAGCTTCTCGGCGTCATCGCCGCGGTGGCGGTTGATACTCCAAGGCTTATGGTCATGGGGGATTTCAACCTGCCATCCGTGGGGGAGATGTCTGAGGTGGCTCGGGAGTTCATGGCTTCCATGACGGCTATGGACCTGACCCAGTTAATTCATGGCCCTACCCACACAGGGGGAAACACACTGGACCTGGTTTTTGTCTCTGGACAGTGGTTGAGAGATCTTGATATAGGGGACATAGTCATCGAACCCTTGTCATGGTCAGATCACTCTCTCCTTCGTTTTGACTTTCGAACCGCAATACCCCGCCGCAGGGAGGTGGAGCCGGTAAGATGGTTCCGCCCCAGGCGCCTGATGGAACCTGATAGGTTCCAGATGGAGCTTGGGCCATTCCCTGAGGCTCTGGCACACGCCTCGGCCGGAGACCTGGTGGCCGCCTGGGATAGGGCGGCCACCGGAGCTCTGGATCGGGTCGTGCCTTTGCGGCCTCTGACCCGGCGTCGATCTCACTTGGCTCCTTGGTTCACTGAGGAGCTGAGGGAGTTGTAGCGCCGGAAAAGATGCCTAGAGAGTAGTTGGAGGGCCAGTCTTGCTGAATCTGACCGGACACTGGTGAGATCCCATATTAGGACTTACCTAGTGGTGATAAAAGCAGCAAAATGTAGCTATTTTGCTGCTCTTATTGCGTCGTCAGATAATCGCCCGGCTGCCCTGTTTAGGGTG
Organism: Coluber constrictor foxii; assembly: GCA_038048745.1. NCBI lineage: Eukaryota > Metazoa > Chordata > Lepidosauria > Squamata > Colubridae > Coluber > Coluber constrictor. The sequence goes on from CM075961.1 coordinate 9,797,907, forward strand.
ACCCGCTCCCTGCTCCACCAGGAAGCGCGGGAGGACCCCTTGGAGGGTAGAGCCGAGGATTTTGTTCAATATCTGCATGACAAAATCACTCAGATTCGGGAAGATTTGGACTCCGACTGGGTGGTCTCGGGGGAAGGTCTTGAGAATTTTATCTGGACTGAGTTTGATCCTGTGACCCCTGAGGATGTGGACAGGATACTGGGTGGACTGAACGCGACCACGTGTTTATTGGACCCGTGTCCTTCCTGGTTAGTGCTGGCTTCCCGGGAAGTGACACGAGGCTGGCTCCAGGGGATTATAAAGGCTTCATTGGGGGAGGGTGTCTTTCCTGCCGCCTTGAAAGAGGCGGTAGTGAGGCCTCTCCTCAAGAAGCCTTCCCTGGACCCGGCAATGTTGGTAAATTATCGTCCGGTCTCCAACCTTCACTTTGTGGCGAAGGTTGTTGAGAGCGTGGTTGCGAAACAGTTTCCCCAGCACCTGGATGAAGCGACGTATCTAGATCCGTTCCAGTCGGGTTTCAGGCCCGGGTACAGCACGGAAATGGCATTGGTCGCGTTGGTTGATGATCTCTGGAGGGCTCGGGACAGGGGGTGCTCCTCTGTCCTGGTCCTGTTAGACCTCTCAGCGGCTTTTGATACCATCGACCATGGTATCATGCTGCACCGGTTGGTAGAGATGGGGGTGGGAGGCACTGTGTTGCGGTGGTTCTCCTCCTATCTCTCTGACCGGTCGCAGTCTGTGTTGGCAGGGGGGCAGAGGTCGACCCCGAGGCCCCTTATATGTGGGGTGCCACAAGGATCGGTCCTCTCGCCCCTCCTGTTCAACATTTATGTGAAGCCGCTGGGTGAGATCATCCGTGGTTTTGGGGTGAAGTACCATCAGTACGCTGATGACACTCAGCTGTACATCTCCACCCCAGACCACCCCAACGATGCCCTTGAAGTGATGTCCCGGTGCCTGGAGGCCGTGCGGATCTGGATGGGGAGGAACAGGCTCAGGCTCAACCCATCCAAGACCGAGTGGCTGTGGTTTCCGACGTCCCGATATAGTCAGTTGGCGCCATCACTGACTATTGGGGGCGAATCACTGGCCCCCATGGAGAGGGTTCGTAACTTGGGCGTCCTCCTGGATTCACGGCTGTCCTTGGAAGGGCATCTGACGGCCGTGGCCGGGAGGATTTTCTATCAGGTTCGCCTGATCCGCCAGTTACGTCCCTTTCTGGATCGGGACTCCTTGCTCACGGTCACTCACGCCCTTGTCACTTCCCGTCTAGACTACTGTAATGCTCTCTACATGGGGCTCCCCTTGAGGAGCACCCGGAGGCTCCAACTGGTGCAGAGTGCGGCCGCGCGGGTGGTGATGGGAGCGACATGGCGTTCCCATGTGACACCTCTCCTGCGCGAGCTACACTGGCTCCCGGTGGTCTTCCGGGTGCGCTTCAAGGTCCTGGTTACTACCTTTAAAGCGCTCCATGGCTTAGGACCTGGGTACTTGCAGGACCGCCTACTACCACCAATAGCCTCCCACCGGCCAGTACGCTCTCATAGAGAGGGGCTCCTCCGGGTGCCGTCAGCCAAACAATGTCGGCTGGCAGCCCCCAGGGGGAGAGCTTTCTCTGTGGGGGCACCTACTATCTGGAATGAGCTCCCCCCAGCGATACGGAGGATCCCGGATCTGCCCACCTTCCGCCGTGCTCTTAAGACTTTTCTATTTTGCCAGGCGGGCCTGGCCTAACCACTCCCCGTTTTTAGTGTCAAATTTTAAAAAATTTTAAATTATATTGGGGTGTTTTAATTCTGTCCGGGCCAAATTCATTTAATTTGTTTTTAGTTGGTTTTTAAATTTTGTATGTATGTATTTTTATTGTTGGCTGTACACCGCCCTGAGTCCTTCGGGAGTAGGGCGGTATATAAATCCAATAAATCTAAATCTAATCTAATCTACAGCTGGAATCTAGCTTAACCTTCCTCCAGGGATCTTTGTGAGACAGGTTAGGCTTAACTGTTTCAGTGATCTTGACCTTCCCTAATGCAAGACCAGTACTAGATTACCTGGTCATTTCCCTTGATTCCCCCCTCCCCTTTCCTCTCTTGTAATCCATCTACCCTTCCCCACTTCTGTTTTTGTTTTCTTCCTCACCTGTGAAATGGATTCTGCTTGAAGCATCTTTCCCCACCACAGCATCACTGGATTTTTTTTCCAGTTAAGCAGATTCTACCAAGCCCCATTTCCTCCCCCTCTCCCCCCAATTCTCCTTTATAGTTAGGTTTACCTCATTTTCTGTTGCAGTATTCTGAAGAAAAGTTTAGGCTGTTCCTGAAACCATCTTAAGCCATTAGTAGCTTCCTCAACTTCATAGGAATCTTTTAGCCCTCCCATCAGATACAGGCATTGTGAGGACCTGTTTCCTCTTTCAGCTCCCACTTGGTCTTGAATACCTAAGTAGCTCACAGGTTCAAGGACTGTTTGATCAGTGTATTAGTTTCCAGGAGCTACTAACCTAAACTCCCATGTTTGTGCTGACGGCTTTTGTACCTTTTTGTGAAGGTAGCACTGGTAAGCAGAGATCATTATTCCAATTTATCTTTTTCAGGGTCAAAATTGATTGATGCCACCGTGAAGGGGGGGAACCCAAGAGGTGTCACCCTTTGGGTCTGAGAGGTGGAGGATGAAAGGAGCAGCAGATAGTCCAACTGATTTAGAAATGACAGCCCCCAAAAATCAAGGTGAGAAGGAATGCTGGAAAGGCCAATGCTACAGTAGAAAATTATGCAGAATCCTATTCTTAGCTGCCACTCCTTGAAATATTCAACTTTACTAAATAAGTTGCTTACTAATTTTTAAAGTTGCTTAGTTGCTTTCATTAAAAATCCAAACAGGGCTGAATACTGTTGCTAATAGATAACATGTGGAAAAAAGTTTGAAACTATGGTTCTTACTCAGATATTTTCTGTGATCACACAAACAAGGTGTAACACTATTCTGCTAGTTTTATCAGCAATGTCATCTCATTTGGCTATTTCTATTCTTGTCTGCATTTAAAGAACACAGTGACTCTGGTTTGTGGTTAACCATGAATACATCTCAGGGCTGCCCACCAACAAACAGTGCAGCTGGAGCCATCCATATGGGTTATTCTAAGGTTCCTGTATCATCTGAATGTGCCGTGATGAAAATACACTTAAAAACCAACCAAGGGTTCCCTCTCTTGTTTGTGCTGGCTGGAAGAAGCCATTTTGTGCTATATTCAGATGATGCAGGAAATTCAAAACAAACCATAGAGTATAAGTTTGCAGCCATACCTCCTGTGGAAAGGGAGGAGAAGCCACAATCTGTAAGTCCATTCACAGCTAAAGTACAGGTGAAACAGACATGTTGTAGTGCAAAGTGCCATCCTCATGATGATAATAATAAAGGACAGTCCCAGGCTGCTACTTTGGAAGTGAGACCACAAAAAAGACAGATAAAAAATATATGGCAGGGAGGTGAAGCTAAAAATCAACCTGACTTAATTACAGGTGAAACTCAAAAAATTAGAATATCGTGCAAAAGTTCATTTATTTCAGTAATGCAACTTAAAAGGTGAAACTAATATATGAGATAGACTCATTACATGCAAAGCGAGATAGTTCAAGCCTTGATTTGTCATAGTTTTGATGATTATGGCTTACAGCTCATGAAAACCCCAAATTCACAATCTCAGAAAATTAGAATATTACATGAAATCAATAAAACAAGGATTGTACATAGAAAAATATTGGACCTCTGAAAAGTATAAGCATGCATATGTACTCAGTACTTGGTTTGGACCCCTTTTGCATCAATTACTGCCTCAATGCAGTGGGGCATGGATTCTATCAGCCTGTGGCACTGCTGAGGTGTTATGGAAGACCAGGATGCTTCAATAGCGGCCTTCAGCTCTTCTGCACTGTTCGGTCTCATGTCTCTCATCTTCCTCTTGGCAATGCCCCATAGATTCTCTATGCGGTTCAGGTGAAGCGAGTTTGCTGGCCAATCAAGCACAGTAATCCCATGGTCATTGAACCAGGTTTTGGTACTTTTGGCAGTGTGGGCAGGTGCCAAGTCCTGCTGGAAAATGAAGTCAGCATCCCCATAAAGCTCGTCTGCGGAAGGAAGCATGAAGTGCTCCAAAAACTCCTAGTAGACGGCTGTGTTGACCCTGGACTTAATGAAGCACAGTGGACCAACACCAGCAGATGACATGGCTCCCCAAATCAACACAGACTGTGGAAACTTCACACTGGACTTCAAGCATCTTGCAGTGTGTGCCTCTCCATTCTTCCTCCAGACTCTGGGTCCTTGGTTTCCAAATGAGATGCAAAAGTTGCTCTCATCAGAAAAGAGGACTTTGGACCACTGAGCAACAGACCAGTTCTTTTTGTCTTTAGCCCAGGTAAGGCACTTCTGACGTTTGTTGTTCAGGAGTGGCTTGACAAGAGGAATACGACTTTTGAAGCCCATGTCCAGGATCCGTCTGTGTGTGGTGGCTCTTGATGCACTGATTCCAGCCTCAGTCCACTCCTTGTGAAAGTCCCCAATACTTTTGAATGGCCTTTTCCTGACAATCCTCTCTAGGCTGCGGTCATCTCTTTTGCTTGTGCACCTTTTTCTTCCACACTTTCCCCTTCCACATAACTTTCTACTAATGTGCTTTGATACAGCACTTTGGGAACATCCAACGTCTTTTGTAATTACCTTTTGAGGCTTTCCCTCCTTATGGAGGGTGCCAATGATGGTTTTCTGCACAACTGTCAGGTCAGCAGTCTTTCCCATGATTGTGATTCCTACTGAACCAGACTGAGAGACCATTTAAAGGCTCAGGAACCCTTTGCAGGTGTTATGGCTTAATTAGCTGATTAGAATGGGACACTTTGAGCCTAGAATATTGAACTTTTACACAATATTCTAATTTTCTGAGATTGTGAATTTGGGGTTTTCATGAGCTGTAAGGCATAATCATTAAAAGTATGACAAATCAAGGCTTGAACTATCTTGCTCTGCGTGTAATGAGTTTATCTCATATATTAGTTTCACCTTTTAAGTTGCATTACTGAAATAAATGAACTTTTGCACGATATTCTAATTTTTCGAGTTTCACCTGTATGTTAACAGCTTAGTTCAGGGTATTGTGTGTGTAGAAACACTGACAATGCTCGTGTCCTTGCATCTGTAGAAGATGAAGAAGAGAATAATTTTCCAGGTGACAGGTGAGCCATAGCGTCTTGGATTTTTCTGGACAACAAAAATTTTGCTTCCTGAACAATTTTGGATGTATCTTAAAAGATGTTTGGCTGCTAATCATGAATATAATCTGTAATTTAACTTACCAGGTACCATTTTATAGAAGTCTTCTGTTTTTACACAATGGCATTGTACATCCAGTACCTATTGGCTATGCTGCACCCGTAAAACAAACAATACAAAAACATGGAACTGTTGTTGAAGCACATCCAGTACACCAAGTACAACTGGAATACCTGTGGAGATCTAAAAGTAGTGGCTCTGTTGCTTGGACTGCAGCTCCGATATAGCAAGTACTGCTGTTACATATGTGAATGGGACAGCTGTGCAAAAGAGTCACATTATATTAAAAGGAAATAGCCACTCCAAAAGAATTTGGTTCCAGGACAGAAAAACATGGAGCATGATCCACTTGTTGACCCGACAAAAACATTTTAGTCTCCATTTCACATGAAACTCGACTGATGAAAAATGTTGTGAAAGTGATGAACAAGGAAGGTGAAGGTTTTCATTATTTGAGACAGATGTTTCCAAGAATAACTGATGCATTTAAGGAAGACATTTTTGCTGGTACACTGATCAGATACATCATCAATTGCATCCAGTTCAAAATTCTGTTAGTGGGGTCAGACAAATTAACCAGAAAGAATTCAAGGACGTTGTTGAGAATTTTCTTGGCAACTACAGAGCACCAGAATACATTTGGTGGTTTATTTATTTATTATTTATTTCTTGGTTCGATTTATATGCCACCCTTCTCTAGAGACTCAGGGTGGCTTACAATGCGTTAAGCAATAGCCTTCATACTTTTGTACAGTGGGGCAAAAAAGTATTTAGTCAGCCACCAATTTTGCAAGTTCTCCCACTTAAAAAGATGAGAGAGGCCTGTAATTGACATCATAGGTAGACCTCAACTATGAGAGACAAAATGAGAAAACAAATCCAGACAATCACATTGTCTGATTTGGAAAGAATTTATTTGCAAATTATGGTGGAAAATAAGTATTTGGTCAATATCAAAAGTTCATCTCAATACTTTGTTATATATCCTTTGTTGGCAATGACAGAGGTCAAACGTCTGTAAGTCTTCACAAGGTTGGCACACACTGTTGCTGGTATGTTGGCCCATTCCTCCATGCAGATCTCTAGAGCAGTGATGTTTTGGGGCTGTCGCTGGGCAACACGGACTTTCAACTCCCTCCAAAGGTTTTCTATGGGGTTGAGATCTGGAGACTGGCTAGGCCACTCCAGGACCTTGAAATGCTTCTTACGAAGCCACTCCTTCGTTGCCCGGGCAGTGTGTTTGGGATCATTGTCATGCTGAAAGACCCAGCCACATTTCATCTTCAATGCCCTTGCTGATGGAAGGAGGTTTGCACTCAAAATCTCACGATACATGGCCCCATTCATTCTTTCCTGTACACGGATCAGTCGTCCTGGTCCCTTTGCAGAGAAACAGCCCCAAAGCACGATGTTGCCACCCCCATGCTTCACAGTAGGGATGGTGTTCTTTGGACGCAACTCAGCATTCTCTCTCCTCCAAACACGACGAGTTGTGTTTCTACCAAACAGTTCTACTTTGGTTGCATCTGACCATATGACATTCTCCCAATCCTCTTCTGGATCATCCAAATGCTCTCTAGCAAACTTCAGACGGGCCCGGACATGTACTGGCTTAAGCAGAGGGACACATCTGGCACTGCACGATCCGAGTCCCTGGCGGCGTAGTGTGTTACTGATGGCAGCCTTTGTTACATTGGTCCCAGCTCTCTGCAGGTCATTCACTAGGTCCCCCCGTGTGGTTCTGGGATTTTTGCTCACCGTTCTTGTGATCATTTTGACCCCACGGGGTGAGATCTTGCGTGGAGCCCCAGATTGAGGGAGATTATCAGTGGTCTTGTATGTCTTCCACTTTCTAATTATTGCTCCCACAGTTGATTTCTTCACACCAAGCTACTTGCCTATTGCAGATTCAGTCTTCCCAGCCTGGTGCAGGTCTACAATTTTGTTTCTGGTGTCCTTCGACAGCTCTTTGGTCTTCACCATAGTGGGGTTTGGAGTCTGACTGTTTGAGGTTCTGGACAGGTGTCTTTTATACTGATAACAAGTTCAAACAGGTGCCATTAACACAGGTAATGAGTGGAGGACAGAGGAGCCTCTTAAAGAAGAAGTTACAGGTCTGTGAGAGCCAGAAATCTTGCTTGTTTGTAGGTGACCAAATACTTATTTTCCACCATAATTTGCAAATAAATTCTTTCCAAATCAGACAATGTGATTGTCTGGATTTGTTTTCTCATTTTGTCTCTCATAGTTGAGGTGTACTTAAGATGACAATTACCGGCCTCTCTCATCTTTTTAAGTGGGAGAACTTGCACAATTGGTGGCTGACTAAATACTTTTTTGCCCCACTGTATATACCTGCTTAGTAGGGCTTTCGGCTTTCGCCCCCCCCCCCCCCCCCGCCTAAGTGGTGTTCTTTGTTGGCAAACATTTTACAGAATACAAGACCATGAAGTGCAATGTGTCACTGAAGATTGATTTTTTGCATTTACACTTGGACTTATTTCATGAAAAACCAGGTGCAGTCAGTTACAAACTTGGTGAAAGGTTTCACCAGGACATTGCCACAATGAAAAAACAGTATCAGGGCAACTGGAATCCATCAGTGCTGGCTGACTATTATTGTTCGACACTACAGTGAGAGTACAAATGAAAATTGGCAGCAAAACACTTTTCGCCCCATTGAACTGAAATGTGTTGGAAGCATTGTGCAATTAAAAACATAGTCATTAGAAGTTAATCTCATATTTCTCAAGTTTCCTATATGATACAATCATTCTGAAATTATACTTGTGTTCAGTTTGAGGGGGTCTATCAAAGTTTTTCAGCAAGCAAAACTTCTGGAAAAAAAATGTCCAGTGAATTAGGGTACAATCTAATTGCTACTTGCTATGCAGCAAGAATAGGCAGCTCATACCTTTGAAACATTTTGAGCTACAACTATCATAATCTATTACAGGTAGTCCTTGACAGAGCCCTCAAAAGCTACTTATGACCCGGTTCTGAACTTCCAACAGCCACCCTGCCCTCCTTATGGTCACATAACCAACCTCATTTTGGGCACTTGGCAACCAGACTGCATTTACACCTGTTTGCAGCTTCCCGTGGTCATGTGACTGTGATTTACATTTTTGCTGGAAACTGATGTTTGGTTTCTGGCAAAAAACACCCCTAGTAAACAATGGGTTCACTTAATGACCATGGTGTTCACTTAATGATTGCCACAAAAAAGGTAAACACTGGTGCAGTTACATGGTGATCTGCTTTACGACCATCATGACTTACAACCATAATTGCCAGGCTCAATTACAGTCATAAATTGAGGACTACCTGTATCTTTCATTGTATTTAGTTGGATTTATGGGAAAAGTAGTCCAAATCTAAAAAGTGCCTGTGCTTCAGAAATTCTAAGACCCACTGACTACTGTGAGGTTTACATTTCAGTAAATATGTCTATACAGTTATACCATTAATCACTGAATAAAGTAAAACAAATAAGGTCAGGACCCTTAAGAAAATCCAACTTCACTATCTGTTCATGCATTTTCCTCCATGATACAATTCATAATACTCTTGGATTTTCCTTGGCTACTGATTGAGGATGTACTTTAATATTTCCAAACCCATGACTTTGCTTCTATGATCTTGAAGCAGATTGCTTGTTTTTATCAGCAAACATTAAGAACTGTATGCTCCAATTTTATAGGTATAAGAATTGGATTCACTGTTTATCATAGCCACAAAAATATGTAAGATTGTAGTCCCAACTGTACATTAAAACTTGTAAAATGTCCACATTTGGATTTTTAAAAAAAATGTAATATATGAATTGTTTCTCTGTTGCCTGTAATATAAACACCACCACTAGCTGCTGTTAAAACTGTTTTAATGTGAAATGTATTGGAACTATAACTCCCAGAATTCCAAAGACCATGTTGGCCTTGAGCAACCATACCAAGACGTTTGAAGGGCACTAGGTTGGAAATGGCTGCCCTAGTGTGCACATTAAAATGCCTTGTATGATATCTTTCCCTTTTTTGCTTTTCATTCAGACCAATGGACCCAGGAAGACATGTTGACCCTCTTAGAGTGCATGAAAAATAACCTGCCCTCCAATGACGGCAGCAAGTTCAAAACCACCGAATCCCATCTGGACTGGGATAAAGTTGCCTTCAAAGACTTCTCTGGTGATATGTGCAAGATGAAATGGATTGAGATCTCCAATGAGGTAACCGCTTGCAGGGCTCAAGGGGGACTGACATGAAATGATGCTTCACTTAGGTGTGGGCTGGACTTGGAATTCTGTCTTTGTTAATTCAATTTGAGCATTTGATCCAGGAACAGTTCCAGTGTGATGGCAAGGACTTTTGTGCTGTCTCCCTGTAGAAGTTTCCCCATTTGTGTCTTGGGAGCTCTTTCAATATATTTTATATTCTCAAGCCACTAGAACTGTTTTTCTCTTAGAACTGTATTTCTCTTCTTTCCTCCAATCAAGGCACTCCTATTCCTCTGTCTTTATTTGGCCTGTCTGGGTTGTCGTATTGCTCAACAGCTATATTGTATTCAGGCTGTAATTCTATATTGAATTACCTGCTGGGATAAGGCTGAAGCTTGCTGTTTGAATAGACAGGCAGGGGATTGCCTTGTTAAGCTTCAAACTATAGAGAAGTACATTGCTATTTCTACAGTTACTGGCCTGATTTGTCTGCAGGGTTGAACCATGATATAGAGCAGAGCTGAGTAACCTATGGAAAATGTGGAGGAACTACAGCTCCCTAGATATCATTAGCAGTGGTGCTAGATGGGATTGTAGGAGTTCATTGATGGCTGAAGAACCCAGTTCCAGCCCCCTGATTTAATTCTATGTGGATATGTAGATGTATTGCAACTGTAACTGAGAATTTGCAATCAACTTTATGGTTGTAAATGCATATTGAGCACACCAGGTTGGGGAAAGTTGCTTTTGTTTAATTAATGTATGTTATCAGTAGCTGTATGTTAGCTGCAGCACAGAACATAGATTAGTCTTCCCAAATTCAAAGTATAATTATTAGGACTATCTGTTCAATTGCCTGCATGATAAATGTTCATGGTAAATGTTAGTGTTCCAATAACTTCAGCATAGATGTACTTTTTTTGAAATGAAAGGCAAGAAGAAATTTCAGTTCAGTAAAACAAAGAAAAAAATAATTGTCTCATTGGCAGGATAATAATCTTTCTACTATTACTAGTTCCTGCTTAAAGCTGAATAAATAGATTCACAAAATGAAAACCCCACTTGCCAAGTGAACCATTGAGCCCTAATTTTTTTAATGTATCAGTTTAAATTAGCAACCTTCAAAATAATCACAACACTGTTCTTTTGTCCTCTCTCTCTCTCTCTCTTCCTGCTTCATAACAACTATTTTTTATTCTTACAGGTGAGAAAGTTCCGGACCCTGACAGAATTGATCATGGATGCTGAAGAACATGTGAAAAACCCATACAAAGGCAAAAAACTGAAGGTAGGTGTTGGCTTTGAGGAGGATATGATCAGCTAAAGAACTTTCTCTTAAATCAAGTTGGCTGCTTAGTTATTGCTTTTGCCCAAATGGCACAAAAATTTGATATGTAACTCCAGTATTTCTTAAGACTCAGATGTGCTTCCATTTTCTTTTTTCTGGTTATCTTTTAGTAATGGATTATAGGGAGTCATAATTGGTAACATGTCACACTCATGGATTTACCCATAACTTTCTCAGCAGATCTTATTTACTTGTAATATTTATACTTCATCTTCCCTCCAGGGGCTCAAGGTGGTTACATGATAGTCCTTTCTCTGCCATAGCTCTGTGTGTCAGTTTGGGCTAATAGATAGTAACAGACTCAGAGTCACACAGTAAGCTTTCTAGGCATTCTGGGTTTTCATCAAACACCTTAACTATTGCATCAAATGTTCCCCAACTATGGATGTGCACATGGATGCATAATTGTATATTTGTGCTTCAAGTGTAAGCTTTGCTAAAAGCTATTAAGATCATTCCAATTCAGGTGAATAGGAGAAAGTTTAGAAAGGTCCTAAATGTGTGCATAATTCTAAATACAATCTACCAACACAGTAGCTATTTTATATGGATTAAAACAAGTATTAAATAAACTATTCATTGTACAGTATTGGTAAAAGTGGATGATGTGAATATTGAGAGTCACAAGTTTATCGGAGGTCACATTGTGACATGAGTTAATTCCACTAGCACGCACAATTTTTGAATATAGCTTGTTATCTAAGTATGGGGCAGGGGCAGGGTTCCATTTATTTCTGAATTAAAAGATAGAAGCAAATATACCCTTAATGTAGACATTGCTCTTTGAGTGTGAAACATTGAAAATAACTAATCCCAAAATGTATGCTAAGAAAGAATTGTTAGAGTTATAGTAACAAGTATGTTAATTATTAAAACTGATTGAAAGCCAGAGTGTCCATGCCTGAATGTAAATCATAGAAAAAACAATTACATGGAGCTGGCATTTCCCCCACAATCAGATGCTCTTAGTCTTGCACCATTATGTACATTAAAACTAGTGAGATACTACTTCTTCCTTGTAAGGATTTGCATGGCCAATTACAGTTTGTGTCTCTGTATAATCCATTGCTTTGGCATTCCATTCTTCTAATCAGAGGACGATGAAGAGAAGGTATTTCTGCCGCCTCTGTTTGGAATACAGCTGAATTGTTCAACATTCTCCTGGTGAAGACATTCAACAGAATAACTTTGCCCTTCATGCCTTGTTTGAAATCCAGAATATTAATTTGTGCAGAATTAATAAACATGATGGTGGGTCTCTCTGAGGACAGATAAACTTGGTTTAAGTAATCTCCCTACCCGAGGCCTGCTCATAATGTTTTTTTGTGTGGGTCTTTGCAAATGGTACTATATTATCTAACTGAACACTTTACAAATAATTGTTGGATGAAATCTGGATAGGGGAATCTGCCTTCATTCTATGATATATTACAGAAAACCAAAACAAGGAAATTCTCTGTGACTTGTACAGTGGAAGCAGTGGTGGGTTTCAAAAAAAGTTACTACTGGTTCTGTGGGTGTGGCTTGGTGGGCGTGGCAGGGGAAGGATACCGTAAAATTGCCATTCCCATCCCACTCCAGGGGAAGGTTACTGCAAAATCCCCACTTCCTCCCGATCAGCTGGGACTTGGGAGGCAGAGAATAGAAGGGGGCGGGGCCAGTTAGAATTTTTACTACCGGTTCTCCAAACTACTCAAAATTTCTGCTACCGGTTCTCCAGAACTGGTCAGAACCTGCTGAAACCCACCTCTGAGTGGAAGGTGGGCATTAATTGTCTGGACCAGGAAAAAAAAGATTTGAATGTGTATAGGTATTCCTTGACTTAAGATCACAACTGGGATAAGAATTTCCATTGGTAAGCAAGGCAGTTATTGACTGAGTCATACCCAATTTTACAACCATTTTTGTCATGTTTTTAAATTTATTTATTAGTTCAATTTATATGCCACCCTTCTCCGGAGACACAGGGCAGCTTACAATGCGTTAAGCAATAGCCTTCATACTTTTGTATATACCTGCTTAGTAGGGCTTAACGTCTGCAGCCCCGTATATGTTGTGGCCCGCCAGCGGCCTGTGCGGATCGTGGCTGATCCTGACGAGGAGGAGGCTGGTGTGGGGTCGCGTCAGCAGCCTGTGCAGCCGGCGCTCGCATCGGACAGCGAGGAGGCTGAAGAGGATGTGGTGCCAGAGGCAGAGACTCAGCCAGGGCTTTCAGAACCTCCAGAGGCTCCTTCAAGTGGAGAGAGCGAAGTGGAGGAGCCTCTCCTCAATGCTCGAGCACACAGGGCTGCCAAAAGGCAGGAGTGGCTACTCAGGAGGAGGAGGTCCCCTTCTAGAGTAAGGTTTGAGGATAATTGGCCACTCCCTTAGCCTATTTAAGTCGCACACAGTAATTTCTTGCTGGAAACAACATGTAATTATTACAGAGCATTTTTGAAGAGTGAGTGTCTTATGGTATCTTGTCTTCTGGGCTGGTTGCCAACCTTTGCCGGACTTCGTTTATTCTTGGTACGTTATAACTTTGATAAGGACCGTTGGTGTGTGTCACAATCCTTGGGAATTTGGAGCTGAACAGTATACCCAAACCCTCTTCTCTTAGACCACTGCACTGAATTGCTCCATTGGCAATTACATTGCATACAAGAGATTTAAGGCACAGCTATTCCAAACCCAGCCTCCATGCTGGATTTTAAGTCATTTTCAGATTACTTGAATCGGAAGGAATCCAGATGGAGCTATTCCTTACTGTGCCTGCCTGAAGTGATGACAACCTGACTGCCTTCCTTAGGACATTGCAAGAATACAAGAATACATACAAATCTATTTTTATCAGTTTTGCAAGAATAATGAATAATAAATACACCCGCTGCAAACTTTGAAACATTCCTAGACATCAAACATTAAAAAGCTGCAGTATTTAATTAAAAGTACAGTATTCAGAGGAAATTATGTATTTGCTGTTCAGTTGAAGGCTATTCTTTTTCCAGGTGTCAGGGCTAAAGCCCAAAGTAAGTGTAGTTACTTTTTTTCTTTTTGTGATGCTGCTTCCTTTTTCCGCCCATATAGGTGGGACATAGTTTCTTAAAGGTCTGAACATAACAAAACAATGTATCTTGTAATACTTTGATCTAATATACCTCTTACATTTTCCTATGTTGCTTTTTATATTAGGAAAGTAGAAACCATAATATATAATACCATGGCAAGAAAAATAGGAAAAAGTACTTAAGATGTCTACATACTGTGTAAAATTGAAAAAAATAAAAAAAATTAGCTTAATATATTTAATTTTATAGGAACTGTATCAGTGGCCAATATTTAACAAAAGTAGTCAGTAGCAAGAATTAATAAAAATGTCAATCAAATTTGGAAGACCTCTGTTGTGGCCTGTTGGCCGCCGGCCCCTCCAGCAACCAAATCAGATGAGGAGGCAGCATGGGAGTCAGGGCCAGCATCAAGGCAACCTGAGAGCTCTGAGGGGGAAGAGGGACTGGAGCTGTCAGAGATAGAGGCAGAGGCAGAGCCTGGGCTTTCCATCAACCCTCAGATGGAGAGTCAACAGCCCCCAGGTCTGGAGGTGGCTGATGAATAGAATAGAATAACAGAGTTGGAAGGGACCTTGGATGTCTTCTAGTCCAACCCCCTGCTTAGGCAGGAAACCCTACACCCAGGGGTGAAATGCTACCGGTTCGCACCGGTTCAGATTAGTTTCCACCCATTGCTTCTTGTTCTACCCTCAGGTGCTTTGGAGAATAGCTTCACTCCCTCTTGTTTGTGGCAGCCCCTGAAATATAGGAATACTGCTATCATGTCACCCCTAGTCCTTCTTTTAATAAAACTAGACATATCCAGTTCCAGCAACCGCTCTTTATATGTTTTATCCTCAAGTCCCCTAATCATCTTTGTTGGTCTTCTCTGCACTCTTTCTAGAGTCTCTACGTCTTTTTTACATCATGGCAACCAAAATTGGATGCAGTATTCCAAGTGTGGCCTTACCAAGGCTTTATAAAGTGGTATTAACACTTCACGTGATCTTGATTCTATCCCTCTGTTTATGCAGCCCAGAACTGTGTTGGCTATTTTGGCAGTTTCAGCACACTTCTGGCTCATATTTAAGTGATTGTCGACTAGGACTCCAAGATCCCTCTCACAGTCACCACTATTGAGCAAGGTACCACATATACTGTACCTGTGCATTTTATTTTTCTTCCCTAAATGTAGAACCTTACTTTTTTCACCATCGAATTTCATGTTGTTGGATAGTGCCCAATGTTCAAGTCTGTCAAGATCCATCTGTATCTTAAGCCTATCTTCTGGAGTGTTGGCTATTCCTGCCAGGTTGGTGTCATCTGCAAATTTGATGAGCTCCCCATCTATCCCCTCGTCCAAATCATTGATGAAGATGTTGAAGAGTACTGGGCCTAAAACAGAGCCCTGGGGTACCCCACTGCATACTTCCTTCCATGTAGATGTCGTTTCATTGAGGACTACATGTTGAGTGTGGTTGGTCAGCCAGTTACAAATCCATCTGGTGGTGATGCTGTCTAACCCACATTTTTCTATTTTATCAAGTAGTAGATTATGATCTACTTTGTCAAATGCCTTACTGAAGTCCAAGTAAATTATATTGACAGCATTCCTCTGGTCCACTAGTTTTGTCACTTTGTCAAAGAATGAAATAAGATCAGTCTGGCATGATCTGTTTTTGACAAACACATGTTGGCCTTTGGTTACCGTGTTTCCCCGAAACTAAGACTTCTCTGGATAATAAGCCCAATTGGGCTTTTCAGCGCATGCATTAAAATAAGCCCCCCCCCCCAAATAAGCCCCCCCAACTACTTACATGCATGTGCAAACGGTCTTGCCATTGCCTCTGGTTGCTTGCCGTGCAACCAAAACAAGTTGGGGCGAGGCTGGAGAGGCGGGGGAAGGGGGGGAACATGCCCTCCCCTCCCTGTTCTTTGCGCTGGCCGAGCAGCTCTCCATCGCTGCCTTGACATGTCCCACTGCTGCCTCATGGATTAGGACTTTGCAAGGCTTTTTGTGCCGTTGCACGCACGAACTGCAGCACTGCCACGAGCTTCATCATACCGGCACAGCTGGTGTCCTGCCGTTCGCGGATGCGCCAGTATGTCAAACTTCGTGGCAGTGCTGCTGTTTGTGCGTGCAAGGGCACAAGCCTTGCAGAGTCCTGCTCCACGAGGCAGCTGCATTGCGATGAGTCTCACAAAGACTCATTTCTGACAGGTGGGGCAGGAGAGAAGCGAGATGTAGAGCGAGACATGGCTCCCCTTGTCTCTTCTCCCCCCACTCGCCAGGCATGGCATGGCTCCTGCCCCTTGCTTAGCCACCTGCCCCCTTTAGGGATGCAATTTGGGGGTGGCAAGTGGGGTGGGCAAGAAGTGGGACGCGTGCCTTGCCTTTCAAGCTCCGTCGTGTTCCTCGCTGTTGCGTCCAGGGAAACACGTTGTAAGAGAAAACTTCTCGCAAGTTCGAGAAGTTTGATTGAACTCACAAGAAGGTGTTTTTTTTCCCCTTTTTTTCCTAAAGGGGGCGGGTGGCTAAGCAAGGGGCAGGAGCCCTACCATGCCTGGCAAGGGGGAGGGAGAAGAGACGGCAAGGGGAGCCATGTCTCGCTCCACATGTCTCGCTTCTCCCCCGCCCCACCTGTCAGAAATGAGTCTTTGTGAGACTCATCGCAACGCCACTGCCGCCTTGTGGAGCAGGACTCTCCAAGGGTTGTGCCCTTGCACGCCCAAATGGCAGCACTGCTGCGAGGTTTGACATACCGGTGCAGCTGCGAGTGGCAGGATGCCAGCTGTGCTGGTATAATGAAGCTCGCGGCGGTGCTGCAGTTCGTGCATACACAGGCACAAGCCTTGCAGAGTCCTGCTTCATGAGGCAGCAGCGGCAGCGGGACATGTCAGGGCAGTGGTGGCCAGCCACTTGGCCGGCACGAAGAACAGGGAGGGGAGGCGGCAGCAACGATGGAACATCCAGTCCCACACTCGCCTCCAACACCCCCAAAATAATAAGACACTCCCCACCAAGGGCCAAGCCCTTGGGGTTCTAAAGAAAATAAGACCCTGTCTTATTTTCAGGGAAACACAGTATTGCTTCGTTTGCTTCTAGGTGTTTTTTGTTAGTTTTTACTTTTGTCGCAAACCTTTGTTCGTTGAGAGCCTTAGGTTTCCTCCCTTCATCTTTGCAGGCTCGGGGTATTTGCAGATATTCTGCCTTAGTTATGTGCCACTCTTTCCACTTTTTATACTTGTCCTTTTTGTCATTCAATTTATTTATTTATTTATTTATTTATTTTATTAGATTTATATACCGCCCTTCTCCTTGCGGACTCAGGGCGGTGAACAGCCAGAAATAAAAAGCAGATCTTACAAAAGTTAAAAATTATTAAAAGTAACTAATATAAATTTGGCCCATAGTTAAAAACAGTTCAATTAAAATTAATATCAAAAACTCTAAAAAAATTTACCATGGGATCAGGCCAGGCCGGCTAGCTGGAAAAAGTAATTTTTGAAAAAAATTGTCAGAGAGTTCTTTATGCAGCCATGCTGGTTTCTTTTGAGAGCTGTTATTTTTCTTCTTCATTGGTATTGTGCTAGCCTGGGCTTTTATAATTTCACTTTTCAAAATTTCCCAAGCTTCTTGAGTTGTTTTCCCCTTGAGGATTCTCATCCATGGAATCCTTCTCGAGCGCTCTCTAAATTTACTGAAATTAGCTCTCTTAAAGTCCAAGACTCTAGTTTGACTTTGTTCTATTGCTTGTGCTTGCATAATGTTGAATTCCAATATTGCATGATCACTTGCCCCCAAGGTTCCTGTAGCTTCAACACCTTCTATCATTTCATCTCTGTTAGTGAGAATTAAGTCCAATATGGCTGATCCTCTTGTTCCCTTCTCTACTTTTTGGGAAACAAAGTTGTCTGCTAGGTTTGTCAGGAACCTGTTTGATCTTCCACTTGGTGCAGAGTTTGTCTCCCAGTTGATGTCAGGGTAGTTAAAATCCCCCATTACTATTGTGATTTGTTTCCTACATACTTTAGTTAGCTGACTAGCAAAAAGTTCATTTATTTCCTCTGCTTGCTTGGGTGGCCTATAGTATACACCAATGGCAATGTCATTTTCCCACTGATCCGCATGCATTCCAGGCAGTTTTCATCATTTTTGTGCTCTATTTCTGTAGAGATGTAGTTATTTCTTATATATAGTGCAACTCCACCTCCTCTTTTATTTGGTCTATTTCTTTTAAATAATTTAAATCCCTCTAGCTGTACATTCCATTTGTGGGTTTCATCCAACCAAGTTTCCGTAATGGCAACAATATATCTGCCCTCATTTACTTGAATTTCTAATTCACCCTGTTTATTCCTCATACTCTGTGCATTGCTGTATAGACATTTGAGTCCATTTTGACTGACCCTGTGGTTACTGTCTACATAACCTGTGTTGTCCCCTACTGCCTTACCACCTGTTTGATTAGTGTACATGGTATGGCACTAGCTATTAAATGCTTGTTTTTGCTTGACAGCAAGTTTGATATTCTTACCCTCCTTAACATCTATGTTACATGCACTGATAATCCTATTAATTTTAGATTACTGGGGACAGAAATGTTCTGTATTAATTCTCTTTCCCTGCTGTTCAGTTTAAATGTTTATCTAGAACCGTGATGGCGAACCTATGGCACGGGTGCCACAGGTGGCTCACGGAGCCATATCAGTGGGCATGTGAGCATTGCCGTAGCTTAGTTCCAGCACGCATATGTGCGCCGGCCAGCTGATTTTTGGGTCTTCCGGTTCCTCTGGACGTTGGGAAATGGGCTGTTTCCCACCTCTGGGGGGGTGAGGAAGGCCGTTTTTGGCCTCTCCAGGCTCCTAGAAAGCCACTTGGGTCTGGGGAGGGTGAAAAATGGGCCTACTGGGCCCACCGTGCTATCATGTGTTAAAAGGGGGGGGGGGCTGCGCGCATGTGTGGGGCGCATTGAATTATGGGTGGGAACGCACGTGAACGACCTCCACGCACTCCCCCCGCTTTTGGCACGTGACAGCAAAAAGGTTAGCCATCACTGATCTAGAAAATCTGAATTTAATGCCAAGTACTCAGTCCCTTTCTTTGATGGATGCAAGCCATCTCTTTTGTACAGTTTTTCATTGGACCAGGTGCAGATATCATGACTAATATAATGAAAGCCTTCCCTTTTACACCATTCCTTTAACCACACATTAAACTCCGCTATACGCTGGGCTTTTCCTTTTTGTTCCTTACATACTGGTAAAACCTCTGAAAAGGTAAGCCTACAGCATATACTACTAAGTTCGTACCCCAAGCTCTGGAAAGAGGAAGAAATGAGGAAGAGAATGAACAGCTGGGTCCAGTGCCGGATGCGCAGAAGGCAGAGGAGAGGAGAGCAGTGGAAATCTATGGGCCGATCCTTGGGACGGAAGAGCCACTGCTGCTAGTGAAGCCCCACCCTAGCTCTGGGGATAAAAGGCAGGGGGTGGAGATGAATAGGTATGGCAGACAACTATTCATCTCCCTGCTGGACAGACTTGTTAGCCTGCTGTGAGAGAGACAGAGACTTTTTGCCGGGGCTGCTGGCGCTCCTAATAAAGAAATCATTAATTTTAACTACAGAGGGTTTGTCGTGTTTGGGAGCCGGGTCAGAACAACCTATCTGTATGGCAAAACAGACAAGATGTATTTTAAAACCTAAACTTTGGAGGCAGTAATAAATCCATGTGTAGGACTATAATCCATCAACTGTTCTCATGTCAAATTCTGTGTCAGATATTCTTTACATGAAGGGGTGGTTTTTGTTTTTTACATTGATGTATATTAACACAATTTGGACTGCCATTCTTCTAGAGCAGGCCTGTCAAACTGGCAGTCCGTGGGTTGGATATGTCACGCTCAGGCCACGCCCACCCTGGCTCCGCAAAGGCAAACATTGTGATACGTCACTATCCGGCCTGTGACGTGATTGCGTTTGACACCTGTGTTCTAGAGAAAGAATTATATGTGATCAAGTTTTCAGTTTTGAGCAAAAAGTCCAGAAGCGGTTTCCAGGATCCACAGGTTTCTTTATTGGTTATGAAATGATAGTGGAAAACTAGTTCTCCATCCCATTTTTAAAGAAAGACTGAGTAGTGGCATAGTTATTAACAGGTATTAATTTAACAGCCCCTGAATTCCTACAATGCTCACTGAAGCTTTGAAGCAGGGCTGTCAAACTCCTGGGTCATGGGCCGGATGCGTCATGCGCTGGCCACGCCCATGCCCGGTTTAGTGAAGGGGAAAAAATGTGACGCCGCTGTGATGATATGAGTTTGACACCCCTGCTCTACAGTAATGAAATGTTTTGTATGATTTGTAAAAAAAAATGCAGTTTAACAGACCACTTTTCCAATTTCTTACATTGCTACTAATGATGAATGTTAAATTCAGGATTCTGGACATACCTTTAGGTTTATAGTGGTGCATTTTGAATGTAGGAACTACTTTATGCCAGGATGAGTTGTTCATTTAGTCTAATATCACCAACTCTGATTGAATCTTGGTCTTCCTACAATTGGAGATGCCACAGGTGCTTTACATGGAGATTTTGGGCCAGTCGCACTCAAGCTAACCTACCTTGCCAGGTTCTTGTCATAGGAAAATAGAGAGGGGAACACTATACATGTCAACTTGAGCTCTTGAATGAAAGGAGAGAAATCTAATAATAAATAATTTCTAGCAATAATAATTAGGAATTGAAGGTACCAGTTGGTGGCAACTTGTGCTTGATAGCATACAGTGGGCTTCTCTAGCCTGGTGCTTTCCAGATGTGTTGGAAAGTGATTGGGAATTCTGGGGGTTACAGTCCCAACAGATGAACAGATGCGCAGTTGGGAAGGCTGTGACAGACTTCAATGTTTGCTGGCCTGCCTTACAAAGGTAATCTACCTCAGCCTAGGAACAACTAGTTTAAAACAATAACAAACAGCAATGACAGAACAAACATTTAAATTCTTTCTATTTTATTTATTGATTGATTGATTTGCATGCCACCCATCTTGTCTAGAAGCAACTGAATCTTCAGAAGTAGTTGCATTTCTGTGTGTGGTCACATAGTGATGTTAAGCTGAAATTTTATATTAGATCAGAGGAGTTTCATGGTTGAGTTTAATTGAAGGTGTTAGTTAAATATGCTATCACCTTATTCCAAATTCTTGGCTCAGCTCAACTTTTATTGAAAACAAATGTTAAAAACAAAACACACAAGATTAAGTAAAACTCTGCTTTTTGTGGGAAAACAAATCATCTCAAAATATTTTTTCTTTATTTACTTTCTCTTCTGCCCCTATTCAGAAGCATCCTGACTTCCCCAAAAAACCTTTGACTCCATATTTCCGTTTCTTCATGGAAAAGCGAGCAAAATATGCTAAGCTACATCCAGAGATGAGCAACCTGGATCTAACCAAGATACTCTCAAAAAAATATAAGGAGCTCCCTGAAAAAAAAAAGGTGAGCAGTACATATTTAGGAATGTGGTAAGGGGTATTGGGAATGGCAGATTTCTGTAACTTCCAGTAAAGCTCTATTCAAGTAAGAGAATGAGAGAAAAGATAAAGCTAGTATTTCCTTCTTGGGAAACTTAGTACCTACAACTTAACAGATCTTGTGCTTTCTGCATAAAGGGGTATTCCCTTTCTCAAGGGCTCTGCAAATGTGTTACCATTGTAAAGCAGAAATTATGAACCTTAGAATGAGTTTATTGGACAATTTCTTTAGACTGTTTAATAATGGCTGTATATTGTTAGGATCTTGAGCTTAAGGCTGGATGCTTCCCTTGTGAAGGGCCTGTTTTTATTCCTTTCTGTTCTAGAATGACCCTCCCATGAATTGGTTGCAACATTTATATATCTGGGTGGCAAAGTGGGTGACTAAAGGACCTTGACTCTACTTGCCTGCTGAATTGGCACCACTTGACATTCAGTGAACAACTTCTGATGGCTTGAGGGCTGCACCATGTTTTGTATAGCTTGTTGAGATCCACACTTCAAAAATCAGCTGGTGTATTGTACGGTTCATTTTGAGTGGCAGAGTTTTAAGAGATGATATACTGTATACTTAGCCCAGTTGTCCCAGCTTCGTGGCAGCCGCCATGGCTGCCGCCCACCGCCGCCAACCAGGGGTGAAATCTACTTTTTTTTGCTACCAGTCCTGTGGGCGTGGCTTAATTAGTGGGTGGAGCTTGGTGGTAAGGTGACTGGCTGGGCGTGGCCAAGTCAATGTTACTTCTTTGTCCTTTTTTAACCTACAAAACACAACACAACACAACTGGTTCACCCACAATGTAAAAGCAGCTGTGCTGGACCCAAAACGGCCCCTGCAACAAGCAGGAACCCCACACAGCCACAAAAAGCCCCCCAAAACAACTTTCACACTTTACACACACAAAATTCCACATACAGCTTTGTGAGATTTTGTGTGTTTATGTAGTTAGAGTGAAACACTACAGAAACACACTAAATCTCAGAAAGCTGCACAAATATTATTTTATTTTTATTTTTTATAAAAGCAGCTAAATTTAAAACTTCCTAAACTTTAAATGGCTAGGCCTAAAAAAAGAACAACTAAAAAAAACCCCAATGAACTATTTTTTTAAAGCTCCCAAAGGGGAAAAAAACTTACCCAATAGAACAAGGGCCTCCAACTTTGGCAACTTTAAGAGTTGTGGACTTCAACTCCCAGAATTCCTCAGCCAGCTTTGCTGGGAGTTGAAGTCCACAAGTCTTAAAGTTGCCAAGGTTGGAGACCCCTGCAATAGAATGTGGAAGGCAGGCAGGCAGATAGAGCTGCTCACCGATGAGCTTGATTGCAGGCAGGGAGAATCAGTTGCTTGCTCATGCAATGGATTGCAGGTACAATATTACAGCAAGCGAAGCAAGGCATTGCAACCAGCAGCTAAGGTAAGCAAGCTGGAGGCTGGGGGGGGGGGGGGGGCGGTGGGGGGGGGAGCGGGATTTTTGCTAGCTACCTAACCGCAGGCAACTCAGCTGGGATCGTCAGAGCCATTTAAAAGGGAAAAAAAAGGCTCTGATGATCGCATGGCTCAGCTGGGCATGGGGGGCGGGGGCAGGGATTTTTGCTACCGGTTCTCCAAACTGCCCACCGCCATCGCTACCTACTCGCCTGAGTCAGTCCGAACCGGGAGCATTTCACCCCTGCGGCCGACTCACAGAGAGTTCCCTCTGACCTCCGAGGAACTTGCCTGTTTGGGGTATAATCAGGGCAATTGGATGGAACTGGGCATTTGCTGGCCAGATGCCCTTCCTGATGCCTACACAGAATTTGCAACAGATATTTTTTCTTTGTGCCCTAGGACAGAAACATCTCCTGCTACCTAGGATTGAACTCTCAATTTTCCAAGTGGAAAACGAGCATCTTCACCACTAGACCACTATGCTGCTCTAAAGACAACCTAAATATAAATCATACAGTATATAAACTAATGTATAATTTCTGGATGTTAATTTAAAGCTGTAAAAATGTGACAAGGATGTTAAATATGTAAATCTTGAATAAAAAATATTTTTTAAAAAAGGCTCAAACTGATTGCTTGGTAAGGTTTGGATCTTCACTAACAGCCATAGCATATATTCTTTGTCATAACATGTTCTCTGGAACAAAGATCATTGGGAAGAAAGTGCAAAAATAGCACAGCTGTGGCCAGGGGGGCTTCTTATCAGGTTCACCTGATGTACCCTTCCTGGACCGGGACGCCCTGCGCACGGTCACTCACGCCCTCATCATGTCCCGTCTGGACTACTGCAACGCTCTCTACATGGGGCACCCCCCCCTTTTTTTGGAAAAAAGTTTTATTTTAAATTAAAATAAAAAACAGCTTAAAAGTATCATCCTTACAGACAATTATAGACAGCATCTCAATCGATTAAAATCATTTCATGCTTATAATTTTCCAAATCTCATCATATAACAATTATTCTTCAATTGAACAGAAGATACATGTTTAAACATTTCATTGAAGTTTCATTTTATATATGCTATCTCATCTGCATACTTTTTTGTCAAACCATTGATAAAATATCTCCCATATCAAATAATATTATCTTCCTGTTCTCTTATTTCAAATGTCAATCTACTCATTTCAGCACAGTCCAACATTTTCTTAATAATTTCTTCATCAGTAATTATCTTCTCTCCTTTCCAGTTTTTGGCAAATATAATTCTAGCCATTGTTAAAATATTCACAATCAAGTATTGCAATTCTTTATTAAATGTCTCTGGTAAGATCCCCAATAAAAATATCTCTGGTTTAAAGTCAATATGTCTCTTTGTCATTTTTTCTAACCACGTATGTATCTTAGTCCAAAATCTCTTTGCTTCCACGCATGTCCATCACATATGGTAATAAGATCCTGGAGTTTGATGACACTTCCAACATTTCTCCGATTTATTCTTGAACATTCTAGCTATCCTCGTCGGGGGTAAATGCCACCTGTAAAACATCTTATACAAATTCTCTTTATATGCTGTCGACATTGTCATTTTATAATTATTATAATTTTTAAAATTATACATTATAATTTTATAATGTAACCACAATTTTTGCCATTTATATAAATCAATACTATAACCAAAATTTTCCCCCCATGCTATCATTGATTCTTTAATTTGTTCTTCTTCCAATTTTACTTCAAGTAAATACCCATATAACTTTTTAATTACATGGTTATCAGAACCCATTAATATCTTGTCTAAACTAGTCAAAACACTATGAATACCTTCTTGTTTAAAATCTTCTCAATATCTGGAAAATATTTGCATGTATGAAAACCAATCCATCTTAATTCCCTGATCTTCTAAATCTTGTTTCAATTTAAGTTCACCCTTTTCATCCAATATTTCACTATATCTAACAATTTGTTTCCCTCTAAATACCACTGGATAAGAAAAAGCTTCAATTGTAGATACCCAGACTGGAATCTTCATATAATGATATTTTTTAATTCTCTCCCATGTAAGAAACAGAGCTTCACGTATCTGGTGTCTTCTAAAATACCCCTGAATTTTAGTTCCTTTATACCATAAGAAGGCGTGCCATCCCATCAACAAATCATGTCCCTCCAAATTCAATAATCTAGTGTTTTTCAATATTACCCATTCTTTAATCCACATTAAACAAACCGCTTGGTAGTATAATTCAAAGTTCGGTAAGCCAAAACCACCCCTCATCTTAGCGTCTTGTAACAATTTGAGTGTTATTCTTGCCTTCTTTCCCTGCCAAATATATTTCAAAACCATTTTATTTAAATCTGCAAAGAATCCCTTATCGAGCTTTATAGGAATTGTCTGAAAAAGATATAAGATTCTAGGTAAAATATTCATCTTAATAGTTGCAATTCTTCCAATCAAAGATAACTGCAAATTCCCCCATTTCACCAAGTCTTGTCCTATCTGTTGCTTAATGCTCCCACTGTTGCAGCATTTTTACTCATTTTATTATAATCCATTGGTGTAAAGGTCAAAGGCCAAAAAAAGAAAAAGTTAAAAAACAAAACAAAACAAAACAAAACAAAAAGGGAGACACCCCCCCCCCCCCAAAATGGAAAGAGGGAAAAAGAAAAGCCAAAAAAGCAAAAAATCAAATATGGAAAAAGAAAAGGAAAAGAAAAAACCAAGTCTTCAGGTTCTTCTAAACCCTAATCCAACTAGAATTCCATTAAAAAAGGATGAGAAAGAAAGAAAAAAAATTCATATAAAAACAAAATATCAAAAAGGAAAAGGAAAAAAAAAATAAAAATATAAAAGTCCAAAATAAAAAAATCCACAATGGGGAACTGTTGTAGAAAATGAAAGACTGGAAAACATTCCTGGGTCAGATAGATGCATTTATTTTGCGCAAAGGTTTGGTGCAGTATTGGTTCTCGCAAATCTGAACAAAGAGCAGCTTTTCTTACACTGTTTTTATCTGTTTTCAAAACAGGGAGCGCTATTAGCTCTTCCGACTTCCATATATGGTTACATTATAAATACATCAAACTTACATTACACTTTACTAAACATCAAACCATTACATACTAGTAAATGAAATTATTTTGGCTACACAATTTTACTACTTCATTAGTTTACTAATTATTAAGCTATTACACTTTCCTTAAGTGCTTGTAGTTGCTAATGGGAAATTTACTGCTATCCTTGGGTCATAAGTGACTTTTTGTAACATACATATCTTTGTGTCTTTGACAGTGATGCCCATCAAATGTTTTCCATATGGCTTGTCCTTCCTTGGTAGCTAGCTGAGCTTTCCTCATCAGAAGATATATTTACCAATAATGGCTTTTAGCTGATTTTTAATATAATCTCCAAGCCCTTTTCTTCCTTATAATAATGTGAATAGAGAGTGTCCTTTAACTGACCCTTTCTCCCTTATAATAAAAGTGAACAAAGAGTGTCTTTTAGGGTTCATGTAACTGACTCTGTATGATTCCTACTTTATTCACTTTTATTCCCATTTACCTTATTCCCATTATTATTTTATTCACTTTTATTTACTTTATTCCCCCCCTTTGAAAGTTTTTCTATGCAGAAACTTTCACCATTCCTTACATGTTCAACTCTTTAGTAAATATCATTCCATTCTTTTGGATAAACAAAGCTAACATATAATATCTAACAAAATATGACTAATCTAGGCATGAGATAAGTATTTCTTGATCTTCACTCTCTTTATCTTTGGAGGTTCTCCCTCCATTCTTTCCCAGACTCCATTTCTACATATGTGTCTGTTTCAGAAACTTTTTCTTCAAGAAAGCGCTCCGTCAAAATGAACGCCTTCTCATTCTGTATCTCTTTCACTGCTCTGATGGATAGCTGCTTCAGCACAGGGATTGCACAAGGAATAAAAGCTGGGCCTGCCACAGCCATATCAACAAGAATAACATTTGTTTAATCCAGCCGGATCCAGGCAACCAAGAAAACCACATGTCTGTTGTTTGTAACCTCTGACCTATCTTGGATGCCCTACCTGCAAGTCCTTGGCAATTCCTCTGACCACACCTGGTTTATTCATATAGAAGCAACAATCTTCTCCCACAAATACACACACACCTCCTCTCTCTGCGGTTAGGAGGTCTAAGGCACGTTGATTTTTTTTTTATTATTGAAAAAGTTTTACAATACAAATTTTTTTTCATTTTCACCCCCCCTCCCCAATCCCCCCTCCCCAACCCCTCCCATCCTCCCTCAACCCCAACCCCTTCCCTCCCCGTCCCCCCCGACTTCCGCTACAGATTTAAAAAACAAAAAACAAAGTTTAGAACAAGAGAAAAAGAAAAAGATTATTAAATATTCAAATTCTAAATTAAACAAATTTCAAAAGAGGAAGAGAAGGAGAAAGAAGGAAAGGAAGAAAAAAAGTAAAAAAAAACAGACATTAATATATTTCTAAAATAAACAGTATTATAGTATTATAGTATTATAGTAAAAAAAACCATTAATAACCATAATAATTCTATCCCAACTACACCCCTTAACTAAAAAAAACCCCAAAAACATAAAACATAAAAAATATATATGCATATATAATTATAATCATACAGTTATGTCATAAAGAAAATTATCTTTTGTTTAATTCATTTCTCAGTCTCTATAATCCAAATTTCAATCTTCTCTTCAACTTGATTGAAGTCAAACATATTTCCTCACATAAATCCTACTTCAATAATCTTCATCTTGCCGCTGCCCCCATCAGCAAAGTAAAACATTTCTCCACACAACCCCTCGAGTGACTTTATATAAATAATATCCAACCACGAAGGTATTCACACCTCTGGGAAGATTCATTCAAACTAACTTATACTGTACCTAAAAATAGGCTTTCACAGCCTTAACATTCAAGCCTTGAAGAAAAAAAAGAGAAGAAAAAAACCAACTAGGAGCTGCATTCCCAGATGTTCCTTTAAAATTCTTTCAAATCCTGCCACCCTTTACAATTCAATCCTTCGGGTTATAAGATATTTTCAATTTCATAGTCTTCTCCTAGAAGATGTATTCCACAAAGAATATATAATTGGGTAACCAATGATCGCTGCTAATTTTGCAGCAATCTATCAACACTCAGGATATCATGTCCAATCCAGGATAAACTTCATAGGAAAAATTTTTATAATCCATTTTAATATATAAATTTAATGTTAATCCAACTCAGAATAAACTTTTAACAAATTGTTATACATCTTAAAAGAATTTTTATAATCCATTTTTTCCAAATCTTTCAATGCTTTCTGATTCAGTATCAAACAATTCACGATGCTCCTTAAATTTATCATCTGTGGTTTCCAGTCGGATTTCCTCATTAACTTCTAGTTCCTGTCGATTAGCATCACCCCCCATTTCTTGAAGAGTACTGGACCTCTGCTGCTGGTCATCTCGAAATAAAACTTTGTTTTTTGAATCTTCCTCCAGCAGTTCAAGGTCCTGTGATCCCCCTCCAAGGTCACTGAGGTGTTCGATTTTCTCATCAGAAAAATCCATAGTAGAATCCTCTGGACAACCACCAAATTCTCCTTTTACTTTTAACACACTTTGATTTTCTTCTTTCTGTTCACATTTTGTAGACTCTGTTTTTGATTTTTTATTCTTGAGATATTCCGGTGCTCCCTTAAAAATATTTTGGTAAAAATATTCTGCTTTTAAGGCACGTTGATTTTGTAGGACCACTGCTGCCAATGAATCTATCTGTCTTGGACTTCTACCAGGGTTCCAGCAATTTGGTTCAGGCTTTCTTGGAGCTCCTCTGATAATTGCCGAAACTGTATTAATGAGTGTGTTACCCCTCCTATACCTGTCCCCACAGCAGTTCCTATTCCCATGATTACTAATAGTGGGACTAGGGTTGGTACCTGTTTCTGAACATGTCTCATGAGAGGAACAGGGATGGTATGTTCTCCACTAACAACACCTATTTTAGGGAAAAGGTGTACTAGTGTGCATGTTCCAGTCCAATTTGTTGGCAAACATAAATACGCATCATTTCCGCAGAAGAAGAAAACTCCCTTTTCCCTTACGCACACACCTATGTTCATGGAGAAAGCATGGGTCTGATGGTTCTTTTCATTAGTCCAGACCCCTAAAGTCCCTGTCACAAACATTCCAGCCAGCGGCTATAATGGAACTTCTAGTGACGGGTCCTTTTGCTTATCTCTAAGGACTGGACCTTCAAAAAGATACCGGGAGGTAGTATTCCCAGGGGGAAAGAAGACACAGAAACCTGTGCTGGACCCAATGGAGAGCCAGATAGGGAAGTGAGGGGGCTGGAATAGACTGGGGCCCCTTTCCTTGGATATATTCCAGGACTCCTCCGATCCTCCCCATCTTGTGATGATGGCAGTTGGTGGTAGTGAGAAAGTGACCTTATGGTGAAATGAGTGGTGTGCAGAAGGAAAAAGATCTTTGGTTAGTTTGACATCCTTAAGGTTCATTCTAGGACCAAGGTACACTTCTGATGGACATTGCTCTTTTGTCAGGGATCCTACAGGCCTGCCAGGTTTCTGATGTCTCTTTATACACAAAGAAGGTGACCCTATGATTTAACAAGGTTCCGACCCAATTCCAGTATCCCTAATATGCAATCTCCTCTTTTCAATTGTTGTAGGGGTCCGTTCTCTCTTTGTTCTTGTATTCCCCCCTTTACTGGGATTGTCAAACTCTTAACCTTAGGTCTAGGGGTTGATTTAGGACTAAGGTACCCACTCCACCTTCTAATGCCACGTTGTTGGCGGGAGTGGACTTGACCCAAAGTGTCCCCATTCAGTGTCCTGATGCTGTTAGCTCCCCTGGGATTCTTGACATCTTCAAATCCTTCCGCAGGGACAAGGGGGATTTCTTGGACACTGACGCAACATTGGGAACTACTGTTCAAGATAGTATCACTCACTAGAACTTTAGCTAATAGTACCCAAAGCCATAAATAAATCATAATGACACACCCACAAGGCCTTAAGAGCGCAAGACCCATAGTTTACAAATTCACTACGTCAGGAAGAGGGTTAGGGGCATGCGTAACTTGGGATAGGGCAATATCAGTGTAAAACAATACCAACAGAAGGGCTAAAGTAGCTGTTGCCCAGAGTCCCCACACCCAATCTTCCTCAAGCATAAGTGTCTTTAAAAATTGCTCACTGGATTCTATCACAGTTAATGGGTTTACATTACAAATCACAGTTAAGGATGTAATTCACTATGCCTAAAATTACTAAGCTTAGACTAGATATGCTAACATTCCTTAATACTTGGCCATATTTCTAATACATCTTACAAAAGGAATATTGTTTTTCTGTGTTCCAAGCTTCAGCCGTGCGCGGGGAACCAGCTTCCGGGGTGGTTCAGCAAGGCTGACGATCACCACCATGCGTTGAGAGTCCATTGCCGGTAGGACTCAGCAGGGTGTATTCTTCTTTAACTTCAGCACCAATGGTTTGTCAGTTTTTGTTACCTGGTATGTGATGTGACCGGGTCACTCTGGTCTGTGGGCTTCAGTCTCATCCAGTGGATCCAAGATCTTCCTTCTAAGGTCTTAAAAACACAATTACAAAACCAACACATCTGGGAGAGCGTGCAATGGAATCTGATCAGTTGTAGTCCTCTTCAGTTGGGGAAACAGCATAGGCAACCACTCAGTCCTAAGAAAGAAAAATACAAAAATAGTCCAGATGATGAAGAATGCTATTCCCACTGGTTACTGCCTACCAGTCCTTTGGGTTCTTTGGTTGCCAACTTCAGTGGATCTCCTTGGTGAGATTCCACCTTCCACTCCTTTGGGGCTGGCACGGGCCCTTTCACTTGGGCTTTGACTTCCTTCCAGCTCCGGATCAACACCCAATCATCGTGGTGGAATTTGTGGACTGGAAACTCCAAAGGTGGTGTTTGGGCTAATAGTCCTTGTTTCCTAAGAACTTTAAAATATCTGGACAGTTTATACACATATTGTTTCAATACATTGTCTCTGGTTTCCAGGGAATCAATGCATATGCTTTCTGGAGTGAAAGCTACTCCAAACAACAATTCATATGATGATATTCCAATATTCTTTCTAGGTTGGGTCTAACTAAACTCTTGACACTTCTGTTGCTGTAGCATTATTGCAGGGAAAAGCTTCAACCCACCCTGTGAGGTGGTCCACTATGACCAATAAATATTTTACTCTCCCCACTTTTGGTAATTCTGTAAAACCCACTTGAATACATTGAAACGGTTTTAAAGCTGGTGGTCTCCCACCCATCTGTTGTTTCCTGACAGCTTGTTTATTCACCTTTTTGCAAATCAAACATTTGTTTATAATTAACTTTGCTAAAGGATATATCCCAATACAACCATAGCATTTTAAAAGTTCATTTACAATAGCTTGAATTCCCCAATGACTCCACCCATATTTTTCCAAATGTATGCACTATCCCCAAATGCATACTTCGAATCTGCCTATTTTTCCTTCCAAGATGCATAAAGCCTTTTTTTAAAAAATTTGATTTATATGCTGCCCCTCCCCAGAGACTCAGGGTTACAATGCATTAAGCAATAGCCGTCACACTTCTGCACCTTCATACAAAGTCAGCTTATTGCCCCCACAAACTGGGTCCTCAATTCACCCACCCCAGAAAGGATGGAAGGCTGAGCCAACCCCGAGCCCGGCAAGACTCGAACCCACTAATTACAGACAGCTGGAGTTAAATTACAATACGAGCTATCCAGGCTCCCTATCAATAGAGCTTGATTTTGTGCATACAATTCACAGGTTTGAGCAGACCAATTTCGAGGCAAACCCCTTGCTTCCAGGATCTCTTTAGCGTGCACCTTTATAATAGCATATCCGTTTTTCCGTACTCCCTCCTCCACCCTAGAGGAACCGTCCATAAAAATTGCTTCTCCTTTCTCCAGGGGGTGTTCCTCCAAATCAGGTCCTATTTTTGTTTGTAAATCAATTACTTTAGCACCATAATGTTTTCATCCATACTGATCCATTGATCTGGCGCTGGCTAAGAACTGTGCTGGATTCAAATTGTGATCTATAGTTAAAATCAAGTCTGTCTGCTGCATTTAAATTGCTTCGTATTTTAGATGTGGTGCTCACAATAAGGGCTTCCCCAAAAGTCAATTTCCTACTTTCTTGTACTAATATTGGGAAGCAGCAATTGCTTGAATACATACTGGCCATCCCCTTATTACTGGGTCCATTATTTTTGACAGGAATGCCACGGGTTTCTTTTGTCCTGCCCAGTCCTGAGCCAACATCCCTTGTGCAATTCCATTTTCTGTGTTTTCAAAGATTAGGTCCCACTACTAAATTTATAATTCAAAACCAAGTATTTGACCTCATTTTAAAATATTGACAATTCTAATCTATAAAAGATTAATGAGAAGTACTATCAGAAAAATACCAGAAATGGAACCATTGTTAGAAATGTATCATCCCATTGTATTAAAACATCCATATGAAGATTTGATTTAAAAACAAGTTAGTATTCAAATAGTTGTTACAGCCACATGTTTTAATGGAAATTCTTCACATGTTGCTCCTTCAAGATCCAAATAGAGAGGAAGGCGAGGAGCAGGGGACACCCCCCCCCCCCCGTTAACTAAAGATGTCGGTGTTTCCAGGCTGCAAACAGAATTCCATTTGGGAATAACTATGGTTCACATCATAATGCCCCAAAGACATCACAGAATGAAATATTGTGGCAGGGTAGGGACAAAGCAATTGCTTAGAAAAGACAACAGCTTCCAAATTCTGGAGCTTAGTCTCAATCTCTTTAAATCTAAAATCAAGCCTGCAATTTCCTTCACCGACTTTGACCAAACATAATTCCAAGGAGTGTTCAGCTACCTATGTTTTTCTTGCCAAACTTTTCAGAGAACTGAACAGTATTTCTCCAAAACTGAACCAAACTTCACTAACTCTGGAGTATGATTCACAAAAAGCAAACAAAACTTAACAAAAGAGTGGTAAAGAATAAGCACAAAAAGAGATAAGCACAAAAGAATATTCAGACATATTTGGTACATAAAGGATATCTGTATCCTCCTTCAACCAATATCCATGTAAAACAGCCTCTGTACTATTTGTATCTATTAATAGTTTAGGGATAACAGAGCTGCAGTTCATTGTAATGCCATTCAAGATGGAACAATTAGACCAGAGCTTAAATAATCCAATGCAAAATCATTTACAGAGGGTTCCTCCAGACATGATTCATTGGAAGGGTTATTCTGAATTAAACTTATTCTTCCAATGTAGCATGCATGACATAAAAATCTGGGTTTTTACTTTCTCAGAGAGTACAAGTTTTGCTTTAGGTTATTTATAGTCACTTTCACAAACTCCCAAGAAACTAGAACCTCAGTTCCAAGTCTTGCATAGAAATAATGGTTTATATGGTGAATGCAAATATTCCTCCTCCAAAGAGCCCAGAGTGGCTTCAGAACAGCTCTTTAAATAAATCCTATCAAGTAATAGAAATACTATTAAAGTGTGCATTTTTGGAGGCTTATTTGCAGGGTGAATCTCTAGAAAAATCCTAAACTATTCAGGTAATTTTTAAAAGTATATTTATATTGATGGTTCTCTCACTTCTACTATTGTAACCCATCTCTGTAACAATTTCTAAAACGGCAACAACTTATACTACTAACAAACAGACAATGCCATATGATGGAGCATCTAAGCATTCAAAATGCACACAGGCATAAAGGCATTTTTTTTTAATGCAGGTAAGAAGAACAGCTTCAAAAATAAAACAATTTAAATGAAGTATTTTGGATCAATGCTCTGAAATATATTTGGATCAAACTTTTAGTGTCAATCTCTGCCTTTAGTAAAATGCAAGTCAGATTCAGAAAATCTTTCAAAATCATTTCTTTTATATAGGTTTAATTAAATATTTTAAACCTCAAAAATTTCCAGAAAAACAATAAAATCAAAATTGTATTCAGAGCAGAAAAGAAAACACCTCTGTACAGCCTCTACATGCAGATGAAAGAGACCAAAGGAGGCAAGGCTGCAGCAGCAAGCCCACTTCCCCCGCCTTTCTCAGACAAGCCAAGAGAAAGGAAAAAAAATGTTTAAAGCAAGCAGACAAGCCTCACTACCCCCCCTTTCACTCAGCATTTTTTTTAACAGAAGAACACAATCTCAGCCGCAACAACTCACAGACATTATCCACAAATTTCTGCTTACTTCACAACAGCAACAACAACAAAACCTTGCAACTTACTGTTTATATGAAAGGGAATCAAAGTACATTCACACCAACTTTTACCCTCAACACACTCATATTTGCCCTGCAATCAAACTGCTTGTGTATACCAATTTCACATGCAAAAATCCACTTCATGCAAACCAATCATAATCATTTCAGGAAGCTTTTTCACAAGCCCATGAGCTCTATTTTCTAAATAATTTTGTGTACTATTATTAGAGGATTTCCTCCTCCATCCAGCTCTTTCCACTTTTTCTTTCCTTGGACAATCTGTAGCTTCAAGCAGTGGGGAAACTCAGGAAGCAGTTTTAATCACAGATGTGAGTTTGGGCCCTAACCACTGCCCGTTTCCCACAGCTTCAAGCCAAGATGTTTACTTAATTCACAGGCTGACCAGACAATCAATTCAATCCCATTCAATTCTACACACTATCATTATAGATGCACATCAACAAAATAATTTTTAACAGGAATCACATCAAATTAATCAATTCAAATTATCTGAGTTCCCATTTAGACAGGCTTTACCTTTATCTGCTAAACCCCAGGTGGGAAGTACAGTAAACAATTTATTTTTTTTATTCTTAGTTCTTCCAGAGTTCTCTGGCTTTTTAAGAATGGTAATTTATCAGAATGTTTATAACACTGCAGTAGTTCTTTTTCTCTTACCACACATAAGATCACACACATTTTTTTAACTTTTATTGCATAAGGTTTTCTTTCTCCCCTCTTTTAGATTTCATCAAACAGACCCTTAAAATTGGCTAACATGCATTGTAACGGTGTCCTGGGGACACTATTACGT
Source organism: Coluber constrictor foxii (assembly GCA_038048745.1). Lineage (NCBI taxonomy): Eukaryota > Metazoa > Chordata > Lepidosauria > Squamata > Colubridae > Coluber > Coluber constrictor. The sequence goes on from CM075961.1 coordinate 9,832,871, forward strand.
CCACCCATCCTAAAAATACACTATGACCGACTCAGTACACCGGACGATCACGGCTGTATTTGAGACCTGCGGCCGTTTAACCAACCCACACAATCCTAACAGGAGGTTTTAGGATGACGCCTCGCCTCCTGGGGGGGTGATCGGCCCCCACTTTTGTTCACTGCAAAGTCGGTGAGCTATCCCTTTTACTTATACTTGCCTGCTGGCTTTTGTTCCTTCCTGGTGGCCACCTGTGGAGAAGTATGGATCTGATCTGACCGGAGGATCCTTGACTGGTCTGCTCGTCAGCGGCTTCACGGCACCCTCTCACCGAAAGATTTGTTTGTAGACTTCAAAGGAGTCTCGTCCGGCCGGGCTGTAAACTTTCTTTGGGAAGGCGCCGATCCCTTGCTGGAGCAGAGATCAGGCAGAACAAAACGTCTTTGTTTTTCAGTCCCTTCGTGGTTCGCCAGAAAATGTTGTAGAAAATGAAAGACTGGAAAACATTCCTGGGTCAGATAGATGCATTTATTTTGCGCAAAGGTTTGGTGCAGTATTGGTTCTCGCAAATCTGAACAAAGAGCAGCTTTTCTTACACTGTTTTTATCTGTTTTCAAAACAGGGAGCGCTATTAGCTCTTCCGACTTCCATATATGGTTACATTATAAATACATCAAACTTACATTACACTTTACTAAACATCAAACCATTACATACTAGTAAATGAAATTATTTTGGCTACACAATTTTACTACTTCATTAGTTTACTAATTATTAAGCTATTACACTTTCCTTAAGTGCTTGTAGTTGCTAATGGGAAATTTACTGCTATCCTTGGGTCATAAGTGACTTTTTGTAACATACATATCTTTGTGTCTTTGACAGTGATGCCCATCAAATGTTTTCCATATGGCTTGTCCTTCCTTGGTAGCTAGCTGAGCTTTCCTCATCAGAAGATATATTTACCAATAATGGCTTTTAGCTGATTTTTAATATAATCTCCAAGCCCTTTTCTTCCTTATAATAATGTGAATAGAGAGTGTCCTTTAACTGACCCTTTCTCCCTTATAATAAAAGTGAACAAAGAGTGTCTTTTAGGGTTCATGTAACTGACTCTGTATGATTCCTACTTTATTCACTTTTATTCCCATTTACCTTATTCCCATTATTATTTTATTCACTTTTATTTACTTTAGAACAGTATAGGGAAAAACAAAAAAATCCAGAAAGGATAAGTGGAAAAAAAAAACCCTTCCAGCTCTTGAATGCCTTAATCCAATTCAATTCTTAAAAAGTCTCGAAATAAAGAAGATCTTTCACTTATATTTATATCTGGAAAGCATACAGAGAGTTCTCTCTCATACAAGCCTCAAAAAGAGAAAATAACAGTGGCTCCCCCCCCAAAAATAATGATTATACAGAGGAAAATTCCCCTCCACACTTTTCCAAGGCTCCTACTTCAAAGCCACCAAGAACACCTGAATCAACAATGCAGATAGATACTATCTCAGATGTTCTCTTCACTTGTGCTAAACAAACTGAAGCTCAGAGCCACTTTGTTATTATTTTGGCTACAATGTATCCTTCAGCTTTCTGCCTGGATACACATTGCAACAAAATTTCTTCTCTTCCTTTCTTTTCCCCAGCAGATGGCAGCACTTTCACTCTCTTAGCTTTCCTACATTAAAAATCCAAATCTTCTTTATTAAAAGTTACTTAGAAAAAAGAACAAAAAAGAAGGAAAAGTTAAAGTAAAAAAGAAAGGCTTCATAGTAAATCAATCCCAAATCAGACTAAAATTTTTCTTTTAAAAAAAGCACACTCCCCAAAAACAATATCTTCCTCTCTTTCTCTTTCAGTCCAGTCTCGGTCTTCAAAAGCAATTAATTTAAAATCCTTTCAATCAGCAATTGGGTTTCAAATAGTCTATTCCAAAGTAAAACTCACCGCTTAACTTTCTTTAGTTAATCACCTAAGCACTCCTCTCATTAGGGTGAATTTTATGGATTAAAGTAAGGCTCTCTCACCACATCGGGTAGCTGTCATTCCTCTTTCTTCCTCCGAAGCTGTCCCTTCCTTGGCAGCCACAATGGCTGCTTCCCCGCTGCTGGAAAAAGGGCTTTTCTGGATCAATCAGGGACTTTGCAATGTCCCTGAGATTGACAGAAGGTGCCCTCCACTACCACAGTCAAAACTAGACTGTGGGATTCTGGCTAGACCGTCTAGCAGCGGGACTATCGGGGGTGATCTTGGGAGCCCCAAAATCGCCCATCTGTTTCGCCGCGACGTCAACTTCCGGTCCCCACATGGGGCTCCCCTTGAAGAGCACCTGGAGGCTCCAACTGGTCCAGAATGCGACCGCGTGGGTGATTATGGGTGCGACTCAATGCACCCATGTGGCACCACTCCTGCGTGAGCTGCACTGGCTCCCAGTGGTCTTCTGGGTGCGGTTCAAGGTGTTGGTTACCACCTTTAAAGCACTCCATGGCTTAGGGCCCAGATACTTACGAGACCACCTTCTGCCACCAATAGCCTCCCACCGACCAATGCGCTCCCACAGAGAGGGGCTCCTCAGGGTGCTGTCAGCAAAACAATGTAGGCTGATGACCCCCAGGGGGAGAGCCTTCTCTGTGGGGGCACCCACCCTCTGGAATGAACTATCCCCTGGGATACGTACTATTCCTGATCTCCGTACCTTTTGCCAGGCCCTTAAGACCCTGTTATTTCAACAGGCTGGCCTGGCTGACTAAAAATGTGGACGGGGTATTTAAAATTAAAGGTTTTAAACTAAGAAGGCCAAATTAGTTTAATTCTGTTTTAAATGGTTTTTAAATGTTGTAGGGTTCATTGTTTTATCATGGCTGTCCCTGAGTCCCTTGGGAGAAGGGCGATATATAAATCAAATCAAATCAATCAATCAATCAATCAATAAATAAATAAATAAGCCTTCTCCTTCTTCCAGATCTTCTGAATAGTGAAAAATAGCAGTCAAGATTCTCAAAGGCTCATAGACCAGGTAAAGGAGTCAAGATTCTCGGGGAGGAGGAGTCAGCTGGTGCCACGGCAACACGTTTGGGGGTTTCACTCCAGAAACCCCCAGCGATAGCCCCAATCCCAGATGGTTCCTTTGGGACCCCGCAGTCTAGGTTTTTTTTTTATATTAAAATTTTTTTATTGCATAATCAACATACAAACATCTAGGCGTATAAACACAACATAGTCAGTCATCAAAATATCTCTAATACATCATAACCTGGAAAAAAAATTTTTTAAAATTTTTAATTTTTTTTTTTAAACCCACACGCTAACTATCTATAGATTTGTCTCTCTCGCACTTTAACTCTCCTTATTCATAACTAAATATAACTATTCTTACTTGAAGGTAATTAATCCCAGTTAATTCTTATCCATTCTTCAGCAATAAGCAAAACTTCATTACACCAATCAGAACCTAGTAACAATTAGTCATCGCATCTTACACCCTTACAAATATTACCACAGTGAAAAAGAAAAAGAAAAAAAATACTTCAACTAATCTCTATTAAAATATATTGTTAATGTAATCCACAGCTTAAAAGAAAAAAAAAGAAAACCTTATACTTTCCATCCTAAAGAACTTATATTAAACATAAATTTGTCCTACTTATTCTCTTCAAATCCACTAAATAACATTAATATAATTTAAAAGCCTTAAATATATATTGAGAGATCTATTGACCTTAATTTTAACCTCCAAAAAATTCCTTTTTAATCCATCCAAACATAAATAAAAATTTAACCAGTAACCTATAACAATTGAAACATAACATTGCTTAAAATAACTTTCCAAAGTAAATCACATCCCTAAATATACATAAATCATTCATTTTCCCTCCAATATAACTTTTCAGAACAAAACAAATCATATCCTGCATACAAATATGGTAATTCTTTTTCACCAGTGTTGTCCAGCCTGACAAGGAGGCGTATAAATCTTCCATCTCCATTTCCTCCTGTCCTTTTTTCGAGCCTTCTTCTTCCGTCTTATTCCTCCACCTTTTTTTATCTTTTCAAACTCATGAGTATTCAGCTGTATTTTTTGAATCTTGCAATCTTGTGCAGGTCACAAAATAATTCCTTTTGGAAAACACGCCTGTTTAATTAAAATTAAAAGTCCATTTTTATAAAGAAATTGTAATGTTCCATTTTGAATCCTCCTTCATATCTTAAAGGTCCCAATGCCTCCTGGCACTTTTCCTTTCATCTGTGTCAAAACCTCTGGATAGATCTCTCTCCATATCTCCAGGTTAATCTCCTTCAAGTCTGTCAGCTTTCCACTCTTAATTTGAAAGACATCCATTCCATTTTCTACAGGCACTTTTATCTGGATTACTTCTTCCACCTCCCCCTTAAGCATCTCAGTATTATTTGAAATCTGAGATACCAATACATTGTTCCCTCTTGAATCTTTATTACAAGTTTGAGTAAAATTCTTGTCAAAACGCCCTTCCAATCTTTCCATTAATGAGGAGGTAAATGATTCAAACCTTTCTTCCAAAAGATCCACCGTCAGTATTTGTACACTTGCTGAAGTATGTGATAGGAAGCCTTCATCCCCTTCAAAAATCTTTACCACCGCCATTTCCAAAAAAACCCCCCACTTTCCAGCAGCTTCTTAACAAAATCAGTAAAATTCTTTCTCAGCCTCTAGCAAATCATAGTCATAAAGACCTATTTTCTTGAGCTGCAAGCCTTAATTTCCACTTCATTCAGCAAAGCTTCAAAGTATGGACAGCTGTAACAACTTTAACAAGCGCAAACAAGCCTAACAATCACTTTCTTCTTTAGCTTCTGTTCTCTATCAGAGCCATTTTGAATCTCTTAAAAACTTTCACTCGGGTCTGGAAGGAAGTATTTTTTTGCAGAGTTAAAGAAAAGTAAAATACTTGCAAAAAGTTCTCCTGTTTTGTTCTGCCTGCGTTAAAATCAATCCTTGGAGTCAGTTGGTTTGCAGGGGTGGTCGCGGCGCCTTGTTCTGTCAGTGACAGAACCTTCCTGGATCTGGAGCTGCTTACAGGCGCTTGGGGAGCCCTCACCCTCTGCACCCCCAGGAGGTTCTGGGGGGCTCTACCCACGCCTGTGCACTCACTTCCCCCTCTTTGCCCGAGGGGAAAGTTCCGAGCTGCCAAAACAGCTGATTTTCACTGTTTTGGCGGCTTTACAAATCATGGGAGTCAGAGCTCCCAAAAGGCTGCAGCGGCGCCGGCGGTGCCACCGGAAGTCTCCCCGCAGTCTAGTTTTGACTGCGGTAGTGTAGAGTGCCTTCCTGTGATCTCAGGGGTATCGCAAACCCCTGATTGATCCAGGGAAAGCTCTTTTTCTGGTGTCGGGGTAGCAGCCATTAATGGCTGCCAAGGCTGGGGCAGCTTGACGACAAAGTGAGAGAAAGTGACAGCATATCAGATCGGTGAGAGTTTTTTATTACTATATGATCTCAGAGAACACCCTGAGGACAAATGGTTCTGAAGATTGCATTTAAGAGGAGACAAGTGGCGAAGTAAGAAAGGGGGAAAATTTTTCTATCCCATTCAGCTTTTTAGCTAAAGGACTTAATTGTTTAATTGCTCTACTTTCTCTTTTCACTGAGACCGGGAGTGGATTGAAAGAGAGAAGCTTTGCAGGATTGGTAATCTTTGTCTGTTTTTTTTCCCTTAAAAGAAGTATTGGTGAATATTGGCTGGAATATTTAATTGGATTTGAAGGGGGTTTTTTTCTATTTTTGTTAAAACTTTTAAAACTTTTTTCCTCCATTAGGTAATTTTTGCTAGTAGAAAGACAGGAGAGTGTACTGCCATCTGCTAGAGAAACTTTGTTTTTTATGTTTATTCAAGTTGACAGTTAAGAGCTACAATGTAGACAAAACAAAGAGGCTGCATGTGAAGTTGATAAGACCAGTGTATAGTTCGAGAATGTGATTTAACAGCACTGTTTAAACAGGTGCTCTGGCTGGTGCTTATTGAAAAAGAAGCCTTGAAATAAGATATAAGTTCACTGTGCTCTGTAGAGCTGTTACTTGCTTTCCTTTTTTTTTTTGTTCTGAACCATTATTCTCAAAATTTTGGCTTGACTAAAGTATCACTCTCTGAATTCTTTCTCTTTTTTCTTTTTTCTTATCTCTGACTCTTATATTTTTGAGATCTCTCTCTCTCTTTTTTTCATTTTTTTTTCTCCAGCCCCTTCTCACAACTTGGATAAAATTGTATTGGATTAAGGTAATCAAGTGCCTGAAGAACTTCTGGTTTTCACTTTTGGTTTTTGTAACTTATATCCATATTCTTACTCTTTACTTTTAAATTTTTATTTTTTTGGCTTTGTATGGTTTATTTTTCTTCTTTACCTCTTCGTATTGGATCTTTTTATTTTGCTTTACCTATTTTTCTCTTTTTCTTTTTTTTTTTATTAATATCTAAAGGATTACAGTTTGGAAGAACCAGAAGAGTCTGATTGACCAAGCTTTTGTTTTTCCTTTTTTGTTGATTTTTGCTCCTGTATTTTTTGTTCCCCTTTGTCTCCCTTGCTTTTTGGATTTTTCATTCCCTTTGTTTTTTGATTTTTTTCTTCTTTTTTTCTCCCTTGTTAGGATTACAAAATGAGTAAAAAAGTAGCAACAGTGGGATCTGCTGCAACTATGCCTGCTTCATCACCATCTGGTGGGCAAAGATCTATCCAGAAAGTGTTGCAACAAGAAAAAGTCAAAGATAAAGAATCACCAATACAAACAATTTTACAAACAGTACAAAGAATGGAAAGACAACTGACTAAAGTGGAACAACAACTATCCAAGACAGATGAAAAAGTTCAAAGGATGGAACAACAGCTACTCAAGACAGATGAAAAAGTGGATAACATTCAACAAACAATGGTGAAATACGAAGAGAGATTGAAGACATTAGAGAAGAGGGAAGACCAAAGGGAAGAGAAAATAAAAGAAATTGAGAATAGACTGGGAGATGTGGAACTAGAAGCAAGCGGATTAATCAGATGGGAAATAGAAAAAGCAGAATTTTATTTGAGATTTCAAAATGTAGAAGAAGAAAAAGGAGAGAATCTCCCAGATGTGATGATTGGGTTGTTGTCTGAAGCCTTAGAAACCACAAAAGAGAAGGTGATGGAAGGAGTTGACGAGATCTACTGAGTATATACCAGATATGCAATACGTAATAAACTCCCAAGGGAGGTATATATAAGATTCACTAAGAAATTGATCAAAGCACAAATTCTTCAAGCAGTAAGGGAAAAAACCTTGAAATATAAAGAAAAAGAAGTGGTGGTTCTGAGACAAATATCAAGGAGAGTAAGAGAGTTGAGAAGAGAGTATCAGTTTCTGACGAAAATATTGATGCAAAAGGGAATTAACTACAAATGGTTGACCCCAGAAGGATTAACTTTTGTATGGCAACTTCAAAGATACCGGCTGAATACAATTGATAAAGCAAGAGCTTTCTATGACCAATTTCTTAAAGAAAAAGAAAAGGAAACACCATTTGAAATGCAACCTGTAGTTCCAATAAAATTTACAGAGGAAGAATTGTCAATGCTGGAGTCGACAGAGGGAGCATTTGGGGGAGCCATCCAACAAAAGGAGCAACGTGAAGTAAGATCTACTAGAGCAATAAAACCTACACATAAAGTATGAATATGGAAGAAAGGAAATTAATTTCAATAAACATAAATGGACTTAATTCAGCTATTAAAAGAAAGTATTCCATAAATTAGAGAAATTAAAAGCTGATATAATTTGTTTACAAGAAGTACATATTAAAAAACAACACGAATACTTATTGACACAACCAAAACTTGGGAAAACCTTTTTATCCCTATCGCAAAGCAAAAAAACAGGAGTAGTATTATATATTAAAAATACAATAGTGGTGGAACAAAAATATTCAGATTTAGAAGGTAGAATTTTGATGGTTGAAATAATTGATAATAATATGAAAATCCTTTTAATAGCAATATATGCTCCAAATGAAAATCAAAATGACTTTTATAGAAGATTAAATAATAAAATAATCGAAATGGATTATGATAATATATGTGTGAGAATCAAGAAGACCTCATCCATGAAATAAAAAACCTTTATTGAATAAATTGCAAAAACAGAGATATAAAAACGTGTACAGAAAAATAGACTTTGCAAAGGGTCAATCTGCACGCAAAGCGAGCATATGACGGAAGGCAAATTCCACTTACGTGGTATTTATACATCCATCAGAATACATCAGGTTACATAAAAACATCCCCTGAGAATTGGTTACAGATTTATATAATATATGTGTAATACAAGTTGCACCCTGGAAACTCCCCAACTTCCCAAAAAATATACCCCAAACGTATCAAATGCGCACTTCCATTTCCTAGAACAGACAAACTTAAAAACAACCTCATTAAGACATCCTTAAATCAGCATTTTCCCAGAACACTTAAGAACATTGATTTCTGTCAAAACAACTACATAATACATAGTTCCCTTAAAATAATTAAATCAGCAAAAAGTCATTATAACCCCTTCGCCCAGTTATATAATAGGGTTAAACAAGGTAACAGAAAGCACTTAAAATGGCGTAACTTTGGTTCTACCTTTACAGGAATAATCATATTTCTCTCAATATGTATGATGGGGGATTTCAATGGAATTGTGGATGAAAATTTGGATTACAAAACGAATAAGGTAACAAAACATACCAGAAAGATCTTACAAGAGCTTTCTTTAAGATGATGGAGGAAATGAATATGAAAGATACATGGAGAGAAAGAAACAGAGAAAATAAACAATATACTTTCTACTCTGACAGACATTCATCTTGGTCTAGAGTAGATATGATATGGACAAGAATGGATTTGTTGCTGAATATAGACTATGTGGAAATAGAAGACAATTTATGGGCAGATCATAATCTGGTGATAATAACTTGGAAAGGACAAACAAGAAGATCCAGATGGACCTTAAATAATACAATATTAAAAGAGCAAGATTTTGTGCAGAAAATGGAAAGAGATTTGGCTTTCTTTTTTAAAGAAAACAAAAAAGAAGAAACATCGATACAAAACCGATGGGATACAATGAAGGCATATGCTAGAGGAATAATTATAGATTACACAAGGAAAAGGAATGCAAAAACAAAAAAGACTAACATTGAAATTATTAATTGAGGATTATAAAAGGTTTGAAAAGGCAATTCAGAAAGATCCACACAAGAAGGATATTAAAATCAAAATGGATACAATAAAGCATAAAATGGATCTACTGGAGAAAGAAGAGCTAGCCCAAAAAATAAGAAGCGCCAAACAAAATTATTTTGAAAACGCAAATAAACCAGGCAGATGGTTAGCCTACAAATTGAAAAAGGAAAGAGAATCGAGGAAAATAACACATCTAGTCGATTCACAAGGGCAAAGTAAATTTGGAAATAAAGAGATGGGGAAGATAATACAAGAGTTTTATAGACAACTATATTAAAAAGAGACAATAGAGGAGGAAAAAGTGCTAAAGTATGTACAAGAAGCAAAACTACCTTGGATTTGTAAAGATGTGGAGGAGATGCTCGAAAGAAATATAACGATGATGGAGTTAACAGAAGCAATCAAGAAACAAAAGAATGGGAAGGCACCAGGGCCTGATGGTCTACCAGTTGAATACTACAGGACATTACAAGAATCCTTGGCCCTTCCACTATTGGAGGTGATGAATGAAGTGATGATAAAGAAGCAAATACCTAAATCATGGACTGAGGCGTACATTACATTAATTCACAAAGAAGACACAGACCCACAACAAGTCAAAAACTATAGGCCTATATCCTTGCTAAATTCGGACTATAATTTTTTTGCTTCAATATTGACGGAGAGACTTAAGAGATATCTGAACAATTTTATACATGCAGATCAAAATGGATTCCTACCAAAAAGACAAATTAGAGATAATATAAGAATAATTTTGGATACCTTAGAGTATTACGAAGCACATCCTGAAAAACAGATGGCTTTGGTATTTTTAGATGCACAAAAAGCTTTTGATAACGTTAATTGGCGATTTATGACACTTCAAATGGAAAAGATGGGCTTTGGTAGGAAATTTATATAGGCAATTGAAGCTATTTACTTTAAACAGACAGCAAAAGTGATGATAAATGGAGAATTGACCGATTCAATTGAAATAGAAAAAGGCACTCGACAAGGATGCCCACTGTCCCCATTGTTGTTTATATTGACTTTAGAAGTTTTAAATAGACGCATTAGAGAAGAAAAAGAGATAAAAGGCATGAAAATTAAAAAAGAAGAATATTGTGAAGTTTCTGAAAGATGCCCTAATTAATTCAGGAGCCATGAGCCAAACTTCAAAAGAAATAGTTATTTATTAGGAGCACCATTCTGGCAATATTCGGATGCAGTTAGAACTAATCCCATGTAGATTTACGTTCCCCTATGACCCTGTCTCTCCCCTCCTCCCTGGCCATGTCATAAATCACATTCTCCAATTAACCACTTTGGCTGGCTGTGAAATTCAACGCCCTCCCTCTGATTGCGGTCAGAAAGCATGTATGGAATGTAACTTCAGTTAGTCAATCAGCTCTATCAGTTCTTCCTCCCTCCTGCTCATGGCAACTTGAAAGCTTTGCAAGTTGACAAATATAAACTTCAAGCCTTTGCAGATGACTTGGTCTTTATCATTGAAGAACCATTAATAACAATAAATAAATTGATAGAAACTGTTGGAGAATTTGGCAAAGTAGCTGGCTTGATAATTAATAAAGATAAAATGAAGATAATGACTAAAAATATGTTGAAAAAGCAAAAAGAAGAATTGATGGAGGTTTCAAAAATGCAGGTTACAAACAAAGTAAAATATTTGGGGATATACTTAACACCAAGGTGTAGTGCACTTAAAGAAAATAACTATAATAAGCTCAAAAAACAGATAGGGCAAGATTTGGCAAAATGGGGCAATTTGCAGCTATCTTTGTTTGGTAGGATCTCAACTATTAAGATGAATATTTTGCTTAGAATTTTGTACCTATTTCAGACTATTCCAATCAAGTTGGGTAAGGAATTTTTTGTAGACTTAAACAAAATGATATTGAAACATATTTGGCAAGGGGAAAAGGCGAGAATAAAATTAAAACTGTTACAAGATGCTAAAGCCAGGGGTGGTTTTGGTTTGCCTAACTTTGAATTGTATTACCAAGCAGCAAGTCTAATGTGGATTAAGGAATGGATAACTTTGAGAAATTCTAGATTATTGACTTTGGAGGGACATGATTTGTTGTTGGGGTGGCATGCCTTTTTATGGTACAAAGGGACAAAAATACAAGGGTATTTTAGAAGACATCAGATACATGAAGCTTTATGGTTGAACTGGGAGAAGGTCAAAAAATACCATTATTTGAAGATTCCAACCTGGATATCTACTGTTATGTCCTTATATGGGCATCCTCGCCGGATTGGTTAGTTCACCGGCGGGAGATTTGAAGATCTGTCATTGGCTGGCTGGCCTGCCGACTCCCTTATGAGGCGAGCCCGGCAGCACAGTCGGCCGTTCTGTTCCTCCTAAATAAAGTGCTGAACAGACCATTCGCTGCTTGCGTATTCTTTCCCTGTGCCAATCCAACACTGGCAACGAAGGATTTCAAGAACCACAGTGAAGAACCTCGTGGCACGGTCGCCACCCAGCCCGACTCAACGGAGCAAGCCACTGAGCTGGAATCACTTAGAGCTGATAGCACAAGAACCATGGCAGCACCACAAATCTCACTGGCACCATTCAACCCCAATCAGGAGAAGTGGAAATCCTATATGATTAGGTTCTGTCAATTCCTGACTGGCAATGGCTATGAAGACCTGGAGGACAACTGCAAATGAGCCTTGTTCCTGGCACATTGTGGATCGGCAGTCCTGGAGATGGCCACTGACCTCGTGGCACCCCAGGACATCGAGACCATGGCGTGGAGCGACCTCCAAGATGTTCTTCAGGAACACTACGCCCCAACTGCCACACCGATGGCGAACAGATTCTCCTTCAGCCAACGGAATCAACAGGAGGGCGAATCCATAAAGGACTTCATGGCAGCACTGCGGAAGTTGGCTGCCAGCTCCGAGTTTGATCACGTGGACAACGCCATCCGAGATCGCATCGTCCTTGGGATGCGGGACATCTCCCTGCAGAGAAAGTTGCTGAGCAGGAGAAAGGTCTTGCTAAAAGACGTGATTGAAGAGGCCACAGCCACAGAAACATCAGAGGTGGCAGCCGCAGCGATGCAGAGAGCCAAGGCAGTCCACAAAATCAAGAAAGCTCCCCGGACCTCATCTGAGGAATCCACCACTGGATCCGAGTCAGACGAGGAAATGGCAGTCCATAAGGTCTCCAGACCACCAAGGTGCAAAACCACACAAAATGGCAACCGAGGGGAGAGCTGTGCCAGCTGCAACAGCGACCACATGAGAGCCAGATGCCAGTGGAGAGATGCGACCTGCCGCCGTTGCCAACGAAAAGGCCACATCGCTGAGGCCTGCAGAGCTCCAGAACCAGTTCGGGAGAAAGCCAAGCCGGAAAACCGCAATCACCAGAGGACATCCAGACGGTCCTATCAACCAAGGCGCGAGGGAGACAGGTACCCGTGAAGCAGAGCGGTCCACCAAACCACCATTGCCCACACTGATGACCACAAGGCCACAAAGTTCATCGTGACTGTGCACGTGGAAGGGACTCCATGTGCCATGGAAGTAGATTCGGGCTCAATCTACTCCATTATGGTCTGGCAGCATCTCAAAAAGCTGAAACCGCAAATCTCAAAAAGCCAACTGCAGCCGCTTCACGCAAGGCTCATCGATTTTGGCGGAAACCCCATCAGGGTCCTGGGGAGAGTTTCACTGAGTGTGAGCTACCATGAGTTCAAGGGCGACCTACCCATCACCATAGTTAAGGACAGCTGCCCGACCCTGATTAGAGTGGAGTGGTTCAAGCCTCTAGGGCTCTCAATCAGTGGAATCCATCAGATTCAGCAGGATGAACTCGGCAAGCTCCTCGAAGAATTCAAGGACATCTTCGATGGCAGTTTAGGTAAATTCTTGGGGAAACCCATATCTTTCAATTTAGATACCTCAATCACCCCAATTCGGCTCAAGCCTCGCAGGGTTCCATTTACACTTCGGCCTAAGGTAGACACTCAGTTGGATAAACTGATTGCCCAAGACATATTGGAACCAATCGATCATGCTGCATGGGAGACCCCTATTGTGATCCCAATGAAGCATGATGGATCTGTGCGCATCTGCGCCAATTATAAATGCACCATTAACCGGGCATTACAGCAGAGCGCATACCCAGTCCTAGTGGTGCAACACCTGTTGCATTTACTCAGGAGTGGGACCATATTTGCAAAACTGGACCTGGCCCAGGCTTACCAACAACTGCCAGTCGATGGAAAAACTGCGGAGGCTTAGACTATTGTCACCCATTCAAATGCAACCGCCTCCAATTTGGAGTCAGCGCAGCCCCTGGCATTTTTCAATCAATGATGGAGCGCCTTCTCCAAGGCATTCCAGGAGTGGTGCCGTACTTCAATGATGTACTAATCTCTGGCACCTCCAGATCTCAACTCTTGGAACGGCTGAAGCTCACCCTGAAGCAGTTCCAAGAGAAGGGTCTGCATGTGAGGAGAGACAAGTGCATCATTGGGGTCCAGGAGGTCGAGTTCCTGGGCTACTTAATAGATAGCGCTGGCATACACCCCACCAAATCTAAGGTCAAGGCAATTCATGAAGCTCCGGCCCCCAAAAACAAGCTAGAGCTTCAAGCTTTCTTAGGATTGCTAAATTTCTATAGCGTTTTCCTTAAACAGAAAGCCACTGTTGCTGAGCCACTCCATCGCCTTCTGGGAAAAGCGGCCCCTTGGAAGTGGGGTAAAGCCAAGGAAACTGCGTTCAACAACATCAAGGGGCTACTATCCTCGGACAGCGTGCTGATACAGTATCATGAGACGATCCTGCTGATATTGACCTGCGATGCGTCTCCATATGGAGTCGGGGCTGTCCTCAGCCACCAACTGCCCAATAACACGGAAGCCCCCATTGCTTTCTTCTCTAAGACTCTGGTGGCAGCTGAGCGCAACTACAGCCAGCTGGATAAGGAAGCCTTGGCCATCGTGGCTGGCATCAAGCACTTCCACGAATACCTCTACAGGAGGGCATTCAAAATCATCACTGACTATAAGCCCCTCCTCAAACTCTTCGCAGGCGACAAGCAAACACCAACATACATGTCGCCCAGGATGACGCGCTGGGCCATTTTCCTCGCCGGGTATTCGTACACACAGACCCGACAAAACCATCAGTAACATGGATGCTCTTAGTAGGTTCCCAACGCAGGAATCGGTGGAAGTCCCCGCACCCACCCTCGGTCTTTTCAACATCGACGGAGACCTGCAGTGCCCAGTATCGTCCACGGATGTGGCAGCCCACATGAAGAAGGAGAAGACCCTCAGACAAGTCATGTCCTGGGTCCTGAGGGGTTGGCCAAGAGAAAAAGTGGGCGAAGAGTTCAGCCCTTTCTTAAGAAAGCAGCAAGAACTCTCAACTATGAAGGGCTGCCTACTCTGGGGCGACAGAGTAGTGATACCATGACTGCTACAGAAGAGGACCCTGGAGAGCCTTCACAATGGGCACCCAGGCATCGTGAAGATGAAGGCGCTGGCCAGAAGCTACGTCTGGTGGCTTGGCCTAGACACAGACATTGAACAATGGGTTTCCAGATGCGCCCCATGCCAGGAGGTCAGACCAGCGCTGGGACAAGCCCAACCCACAGAATGGGAGACGCCTAGTGCCCCCTGGTCCTGTGTTCACATCGACTTTGCGGGGCCTATGGTGGGCAAATACCTCCTCATCGTGGTGGATGCATTCTCCAAATGGCTGGAGGTCATCCAAATGCCCACCATCTCCACCGAGGCAACCATCCGGGCGCTGCGCAGACTCTTTGCCACCCACGGCATTCCGGACATCCTGGTGTCGGACAATGGGCCACAGCTCACTGCCAAGCCAATGGAATAATTCCTGGCCAAGCTGGGCATCCGCCATGCCCTCATTGCCCCATACAGGCCGGTGGGAAATGGGCAAGCTGAGAGGATAGTGAGGCTCACCAAGGAAGCTCTCACCAAGATGGGCACCGGGGATTGGCAGGAGAGGATCGATAAATTCCTCTTCATGCAACATATCACCCTGCACACCACCACACACAGAAGTCCGGCTGAATTACTCATGGGGAGGAAGCTGAGGACACCATTGGACTGGCTACACCCTCAGTACAACCCCCAAGAACCAGCGAACGCAACCTGGCCGCCGCGCACAACTTCCGCGAGCCTCCGAAGTGGTTGAAGGGAGTGATCAGCAGAAAAACGGGCCTGAGGTCGTACCAAGTGGAGATGGGAGATGGGCAGATCGTCAAATGCCATGTCGACCAACTCCAGAAAAGGTGGAGGGAAAGCAGCGGAAATGGCGAAAACCAGTCTGGCGAGGTAGGCCTACACCACCCAGACGAGGTAGGCCTGTGCCACCCCAACGAGGTAGGCCTGTGCCACCCCAACGAGGTGGGCCTACAACACCCAGTCCAGGTAGGCCTACAACACCCAGACGAGGGAGACCTCTGACACCCCGGTAAGGTTGGATCGCTCCACACCGGCAGAGCAGGCCAACTATCACCACCAGAACGCGAGGACCCCCAACAACAATGGCGATGGCTGCAGCGACAACCGAGTCCAAGGACCCAGACGACAGCAGATGCCTCTAGCGCCAAAAACCAGCCACAGAGTGAAGGGAAAAGAACCATCGACTTACCAAGTTCCAGGCGTCCAGTCCTGGTCTGTGGTGAATTGCAGGGGCTGAGGCATCGTTCCTCAAGGCTGACAGGGAGTCCCGAGAACCCAGCCGGAGGTACCGGGCCAGAGCCCGCACACTCGACAGCCAAATTCTGGACGGTTCCAAGGCAGCAACTAGGGGAGACAAGAGCCTCCTCTGCACGGGTCGACAGCGAGGCAAGAAGTGATCTGCGCAGGTCAGATAGGACGGTGAGGTGCCCCACCTACCTGCGCGACTACATCACGAACGTGACCAATGGAGAGATGGACTAAGAACTAGGAGGGGAGGGGTGTTATGTCCTCATATGGGCATTCCCGCCGGATTGGTTAGTTCACCGGCGGGAGATTTGAAGATCGGTCATTGGCCGGCTGGCCTGCCGATTCCCTTATGAGGCGAGCCCAGCAGCACAGTCGGCCGTTCTGTTCCTCCTAAATAAAGTGCTGAACGGACCATTCGCTGCTTGCGTATTCTTTCCCTGCACCAATCCAACATCTACAATTGAAGCTTTTTCATATCCAGTAACACTTAAAAGGGAGCAAATTATTAGATACAGTGCATTGTTGGATGAAAAGGGTGAACTCAGATTAAAGCAGGAATGAGAAGATCAGGGATATATGATGGATTGGTTTTCAGATATGCAAATATTTTCTAGATATCGAGAAGATCTCAAACAAGAAAGTTTTTATAATGTCTTGACTAACTTAGATAAGATTTTGATGGGCTCTGATGATCATATAATCAAAAAATTGTATGGATATTTGTTAGAAGTAAAACTGGAAGAAGAACAAGTTAAAGAAACCATGATAGCATGGGGGAAAAATTTTGGTTACGGGATTGATTTAGAGAAATGGCAAAAATTGTGGTCACATAATTATAAAATGACAATGTCTACAGCTTATAAGGAGAATTTGTATAAGATGTCTTACAGGTGGCATCTACCCCTGACGAGGATAGCCAGAATGTTCCAGAATAAATCGGAGAAGTGTTGGAAGTGACATCAGACTCCAGGATCCTACTTCCACATGTGGTGGACATGCGGAGACGCAAAGAGATATTGGACTAAGATACTTGGAAAAAATGACTAAGAGACATATTGATTTGAAACCAGAGATATTTTTATTAGGGATCTTACCAGAGACATACGGTATAATAAAGAATTGCAATATTTAATTGTGAACCTTTTAACAGCAGCTAGAATTGTATATGCAAAAAATTGGAAAGGAGAATAGACACCTACTGAAGAAGAAATTATTAAGAAAATGATGGACTGTGCTGAAATGAGTAAATTGACATTTGAAATAAGTGAGCAGGAAGATAAACAATATTACCTGATATGGGATTTATTTTACCAAAGGATGGACAATAAGAAATGGAGATAAATAAGAAATATGTGTGCTGAGATAAACTATGTGAATTTCTTTTTTTTATACATATGAAAATAACCTTAAAATAGTGATATATTGAAGAGAGGAGGGAGCACAAAAGGATACAAACCGACCGATATACTGTCTGTAATTGTATCGAATGATGATGTTTTATGGGGTTTTTTTGTTTAAAAAATAAAAATTATTTGGAGTAAGGACTTCCGGTGGCGATCCGGTGGAGCTAGAGAGCAGGGCTCTGTTCTTGAAATTCCGAGATTCCCCTCTAGGAAGCCGATTCGGGCGCTATTGATCTTGGAGAGATCAATAGAACAAGGAGGAATCTCCAAGGACCTCGGGAGGGAAGGCAACCACCCCGAAGGTTCAGGAGAACTCTCCTAATTTCAGGGGGGGAAAAACCAGCCATCCTGGCTGGCCCGAAGCGTTGAAAGCCGCACAGCACAGCAGGGAGATGGAGATCAAACAAAAGAATTGCAACTGTATCCAGTTTGAAAGCTGATCGAGACAAAAGACAGAAGCCTGTGTAGTGTAGGGGGCTAATGCCTCCTACTAAAGGCAGCAATTAACACCAGCTGCCTGTAATTTCTGTGAGTTCAATCCTACCCAGGCTCAAGGTCGACTCAGCCTTCCATCCTTTCTAAGGTGGGTAAATTGAGGACCCAGTTTGTGGGGGCAATAAGCTGACTTTGTATAAATATACAAAAGTATGAAGGCTATTGCTTAACGCATTGTAAGCCGCCCTGAGTCTCCGGAGAAGGGCGGCATATAAATCAAATTAAAAAATAAAATAATAAAAAAAAAGCAACGGAGGAAAGCACAGTGATAATTTGCATTAGAAGTGGTTTGCAGAGAATTTGTGACCCCAAGAAGGTGGAAAGCGGCGACAAAAGACTACAAGGGTGGAAGAAGACTGATTGACAGTGACTGTGCAAAAAAGAGAGAGACTGCTCAGATCGAGAAACTTTAAAAAGACTTTACAAGCGGCAGAGTAAGATCGGACTTTGAATTTGAACTGAATAGAGAGGAAAGGAATCTGGAACTGACTAAAGATCCACAGCGTGACAGGCGAAAAGATCCAGAAAGAAAACAACAAGAAGATTAAAAAACAGCGAGAGTGCAAGTGAGAGTGGCAGCGCCATTGAAGCAGTGAAAGTGAACGAGAGTGATGCAATACTAGCGGACTATAATAGATTTGTGGCGATTTGAGAAGCCTGAGAGACTGAGAGACATTAAAGACAATACAATATAAGAACTTTTTCACAAGAACCGTTGCACGTAAGAGTGGAAAAGAACTGTATATCAACTGCAAAATAACTTTATACTTTATATTTATATCGGATCAATTTTTCTAAATAAGTGTAAATTCTGATCAATATTTAGCAATAATAGGATTCTGAATAATTGATGTTTACTTAACTATATGGTTGATCTTCTAGGATTTAATTAATTAAGGGAAATAGAACTTTAAGTAAATAGAAATATTTGAACAGTTCAATACTTAATCCTTGCCTATTTATTTACATTAGTGATACTTGATTTCATAGATTCTAGTAGATAGATTGATTAACTTACTGTACTACTTATACCTATTTAATTCCATGGATGACTGCTTAGGAAATAATAAATTAATTAAGGGTAATAGAACTTTAAGTAAATAGAAATATCTGAATAGTTTAATATTTAATTCTTGCTTATCTATTCATATTAGTGATACGTGTATTGATAGATCCTATCAGATAGATTAATTAAACCATTGTACTACTTATATCTATTTAATTCTATGGATGATTGTTTAGGAAAGAATTGATTAATTAAGGGTAATAGAACTTTCAGTGAATAGAAATATTTGAATAACTTAATATTTAATCCTTGCTTAAATACTTACAAGAGTGACATTTGTTTTGACAGACTCTATTTGATAGACTAATTAATTTACAGTAATTCATTGTATTGTTTATATTCAGACCTAATGATGTGTTAGAATCTGAAGTTTTTCCCCATACCTCCCCTATATTAGTCTTCTTTCCCCCAATTAGACTGCATAAGTTATATTGATATACCCATACATTTAAGTGCCTATTAGAGTGTCCAGTGCTGAAAATATATATAGAAATTACAGACCAATTAATACTGGAAGAAGATAAGCCCCAGACATTATCATAGATAAACACACAACTACAAGTAACAAAAGCGAAGAACCAATAAGAATATTTAAGTGTATGAAATTTTGGGACAACTTACTAAAAAGAATCAATATGACAAGCACTGCCACAACCACTATAACCAAAACAACCAAAAAAATAATTCCAAGCCAGGCCCCACTTACAGCCTCTCCTGCTCAACAGAGATCTATTGAAACAATGTTAGGAACTGAAAAAGAAAAGGCAGCTTCCATATCCAACATGCAAACTATCCATTCAGCTTTGGCAATGCTACAGGAAACGATGATTAAGACCCAAGAATCGATTGCCAACAATCACGAAGAGACAAGATGAAATCACGATGATCTGAAATCTGATGTGGGAAGGATAAATGATAATATACGGAAAATGGATGATAAGATAGAAAAGATTCAACAGAACATCGCCAATAATGAACAAAGGATCCAAAAAAGGGAACTCAAAATGGAACAGACAATAAAAAAAGTAGAAAGGCTGGAATACCAACAGTTGACAAGTAATCGAGAGACGGAAGATGCCCTTACATTTCTCGAAATGGAAAAAGCATCGTTCTATTTAAGGTTCCAGAACATCACAGAAACCAAGGAGGAAGACTTAGGAGAGATTATGACAGAGATTTTTGCGGAAACATTACGGAGAGACAAAAACAATATAAGAAGAGATATTGACGAAATTTACAGGGTTCATACTAATTACGCACGAAGGAACAAGCTCCCGAAGGAAGTGCACGTCCGATTTACAAAGAAAACAACAAAAGAGGAAATATATAAGAAAATGAGAGAAGAGGCGATTTACTATAAAGGGAAGGAAATAATAACTTTGAGGCAAATCCCGAGACGCGTGAGAGATCAGAGAAAAAACTATAGCTTCCTTACAACACAATTGAACAAGCATAAAGTAATGTTCCGCTGGCTTTTACCAGATGGTATTTTGATTTCGTGGCAAAATAAGAAAGTGAAGATAGACAACTTAGAAGGAGCCCAGGAGTTTTTTGATCAATATTTTATTATGGAAGAAGACCAAGAAGCCAGAGAGGAACCAGAGAATAGGAGCCAAGATGAACACTCTATAGAAGAAACGGAAGATGACCAAGGGGAAAAGAAGAAACAGGAAAGGGAAGAAATGGAGAGAGAAGGAGCGAGGGGAAAAACGCAAATGGTAACAAGAAACACAAGTAAACAAAAGGCAATTACTAAATAAGGAGGAAGATGGAACAGGAAATAAAAATAATTTCGATTAATATAAATGGATTAAACGCCCCAACCAAGAGAACCCGGACATTTGCTAAACTACATAAATTGGAGATGGATATAATCAGTCTACAGGAAGTCCACATTAAAAAAACCCACCAAAAATTGCTAGAAAATACAAGACTAGGAAATCTTTATACTTCACTATCAGACCAAAAAAAAAGAGGTATTGCGGTTCACATCAAGAAGCACTTAAAAACAAAACAAGTATATCAAGACGAAGAGGGAAGAGTTCTAATGATCGAAATACAAACAGAGTCAAAAACAATATTACTGACCACGATTTATGCACCAAATGAAAACCAACGGGCCTTCTATAAAAATTTACATAATAAAATAAAAGATTTAGACTATGAAAATATCTGCCTCATAGGTGACTTCAACGCAATCTTAGATACAGAAAAAGATTATAAGAGCACCAAGAAGAAAACCAGGAAAAAAACCCTACCAGAAACTTTTATGGAAATGGCACAAGAACTATGTCTACAAGATGCCTGGAGGGAAGTAAATAAGGAAAAAAAGCAGTATACTTTCTACTCTAATCCACATCTATCCTGGTCTAGGATAGATATGGTGTGGATGACAACGGACCTTAGGAAAGATTTAGACGAAATAGAAATATCCACGAATATATAGGCAGATCATAGTCCATTAAAAATAACTTGGAAAGGACATCGAATAAAAAAGAGGTGGATGATGAACACTGAAATCTTAAAGGATAAGGATTATATACAAACAATAGAAAAAGAAATGAAAATTTTCTTCGAAATTAATAAAAAAGAGCAAACTTCCACCCAAAACCTCTGGGATATGGCGAAAGCTTACATAAGAGGGCTGACAATAGCATATGTAGTGAAGAAAAACAAAGAACAATGGCAGAGAAGAGAGAAATGGCTGAAAGAACTTAAGGAATACGAACACGAGTTACAGAAGGAACCCCAAAATAAAAGAATCAAAGAAAAAATAAATTTAATAAAACACAAAATAAATTTGAATACACAGATAGAAATAGCCAGGAAAATTAAACTAGTGAAACAGAATTACTTCGAACATGCCAACAAGACAGGGCTATGGCTGGCATACAGACTGAAAAAAGAAAAACGGACCATACACCAACTTAAAGACAATACTGGAGACATACAATATAGAAATAAAGATGAAAAGGATATAGCAAGAGCATTCTTTCAAAAATTATATGAACAAGAGGAACCCCCAGAAGAAGATATTAGACAATACCTAAGGGAAGCCGAAATCAAAGAATTAGAAGAGATGCACAGAGACGCTTTGGACAGACCAATTACAATGATGGAACTTATTGAGGCGAAGAAAAAACAAAACATAAATAAGACCCCGGGACCTGATGGAATACCAGCAGAGTTCTACAAAAATTGTCAACAATCGGTGGATGAAACCCTGCTTGAAGTATTTAATGATGCAATTATGGAAGCCAAAATTCCGAATTCCTGGACAGAGGCTATCATTACATTAATACCCAAAGAAGAAACAGATCACACAGATATCCAAAATTATAGACCAATATCTTTGTTGAATGTGGACTATAAATTGTTTACATCAATTATCACAGAAAGAATCAAGAAAATAATTGAAGATTACATACACCCAGATCAAAATGGTTTCATTCCAAGGAGACAACTAAAAAATAACATTAGGCTAATAATTGATGTACTTGAATATTATGAAATGAATGTAGACAAACAATCAGCCTTAATTTTCTTAGACGCACAAAAGGCATTCGACAATCTTAACTGGAAATTCCTCACCCTACAATTGGAAGCTATGAAATTCGGAGAAAAATTTATAAAGATGATAAAAAGAATCTATTCGGTACAGACAGCGAGAATAACAATTAACGGCGACTTAACAGAAAAATTTCCAATATCAAAAGGGGTGAGACAAGGCTGCCCCCTATCACCCCTATTATTCATACTGGCCTTGGAAACCCTCTTAAAGGAAGTCAGACGAGACAACAAAATAATAGGTCTAAAAGCCAAACGAGAAATATACAAACTCCAAGCCTTCGCCGATGATATTGTATTCATTATAGAACAACCAACTACATCTGGCGCCAAGTTGTTAAACAGAATAGAGAAATATGGGAAAGTAGCTGGTCTCAAAATCAATGAACAAAAAACAAAGCTATTAACAAAGAACCTCACCAATCAACAAGAAAAACAATTAGAAGATAAATTAGGCATACAAACTACGAAGAAAGTAAAATATCTAGGAATATGGCTGACTAATAAAAGCTCTTCAATAAGAGAAGATAATTATGATAAATTAACAAAACAAATTAAAAAAGACCTAGGAATTTGGAAAAAGCTACAATTATCATTCTTGGGGAGGATCGCTTCAATTAAAATGAATGTACTAACACGGATTTTATTCTTATTCCAAGCAATTCCAATAAAACCAGGGAAATTTTTTTTTAAGGACTTCAACAAATTAATAGCTGACTACATATGGCAAGGGAAGAAAGCACGAATCAAACTAAAGCATTTACAAGATACAAGAGAAAGAGGAGGATTGGCACTACCCAACTGGGAATCTTACTACAAAGCATCAGTATTAATTTGGATAAAAGAATGGATGGATCTAAAAAATCAAAGATTGCTGAGTCTGGAAGGATTTGACCTACAGCGAGGATGGCATGCCTTCCTCTGGGAAGGCACAGATAAAAAACATGATTATTTCCAGAGACACACAATCAGACAATCATTATATCAAACATGGCAAGGTATTAAAAAGGTACATTATAATAAAATCCCGGAATGGCTGTCAACAATGGAAGCCCAGATTTACCCAAACGCCATGGACAGTAGTAAAATGAAAACCTACCAAGAGCTGCTAAACCACATAGGGGAACTAAGAACAAGGCAAGAACTGAAGGAGATGGGTACAGACATTGACTGGTGGCCATATGCACAAATTAAATCAAGATATAAAAAAGATTTGGCTCAATTTGGATTCCAAAAAGGTCAAACTGAACTGGACAAAATTTTGCAAGGGACACAAGACAAACTAATTAAAAAAATCTATAATTATCTACAAGGATATAAATTAGAAGAAGAGGTAGTGAAAGAAAACATGATAACCTGGTCAAAAAATTTCGGCTACAGTATCGAACTAGACAAATGGCAAAAATTATGGACAATAAACTATAAATTGACAATGTCTGTATCATACAAAGAAAATATCTACAAAATGTTCTATAGGTGGCATCTGCCACCAGCCAGATTAGCAAGAATGTTCCCCAATACACCATCAACATGCTGGAAATGCAAAGTCCATAAAGGCACTTACTATCATATGTGGTGGACCTGCCCAATGGCAAAACAATACTGGCAAATGATTAGATCCCAGACAGAAGAAACCATACAGCAAAAGATAGAAATAAGACCAGAAACCTTTCTACTTGGAATACTAAACGGACAATATGAAAAAGAAATAACATATTTAATTATAAATATGATAACAGCAGCACGAATACTATACGCACAATACTGGAAGAGTAGTGATATACCGACAGAAGATAGGGTAATTAGCAAAACCATGGAATGTGCAGAATTAGATAAACTCACTAAGGAACTACAAAATAGGGAGGAACATGATTACTATCTAGTATGGAAAAGGTGGTATTGTTGGTTGGAAAATAGAAAAGGGAAAAAGGGTCAGGAAGTAAATTGAACTACCAAATACAGAAAGAGGAAAACATAGTACACATACAAGTCAATAATAAACCAGAAAGATAGATACAAGGGAAAGACCAAATAAGGAGGAGTTAAATCATGAAATAAGATTACAGACTACAGTTGCGATAATTTGGATAAATATTTGAATTTGTGTTTATATGTTTATGTTTTGTATGTTTTACTGTTTTATTGTTTAGTTTGTTTTACTGTTTTATTGTTTTGTTTTGTCTGTATATATAAATAAAAATTGAAAAAAAATTATTTGGAGTAAGATTCTCATTTGGCCCAGAATTATTACTGATTATTTTTTCTAGTTTGAAAGTTTTTAAAACTCTCCCTGTAATTTATATTGAATCATGTATACTTGCTGAATAAAGAAAAAAAAAGTATGATCTACATTTCAAATATTGAAAGCGGCAGGAGGCCTTCCAGGCCCAAAATGGGGTGTGGGGGGGGGGGGTCGTAGTGTTTGTCCCACCCACCCCCATACCCCATTTTGGCTTCCAGGGTGGTGCAGGAAAATAGTTGGGATTTTTGCATGATCATTACTGTGGGGTGAGTTTGAAATGGGGATTTTGCATTATCATCATTACTGTGGGGTGAGTTTTAAATGGGGATTTTGCATTATGATTGCTCATAAGTAAGTAGGAACCAGTAAAAGAGGGATGGAAAAATTCCTATCTGTAGATCAGTGTTTTTCAGTCTTGGCAAGTTTAAGATGGGTGAACTTCATGCTGCCTGGGGAATTCTGGAAATTGAAGTCCATGAACCTTAAAGTTGCCAAAGTTGAGAAGCATGGGTCTACACTAGAGTTTAGGATTTTCCATTCCTGTTTTATTTAGAGTTTGGTGCAATTAAATAAATCAGTTGTGGTTTGTTAACAAATAGTGATTAAAGTGATAAGAACCATTACTGGACTTTTTGTGAGAAACTGAAATTAAAAGTTGATCTGGGCTTTGATGATTAAATAAGGGATTATGGTGTGGGAAGTGTACCGCAGGGGGACAGTGCCAGGGACCTCATAGCACCAGAAACCTCAGAAAACAGTGCCAAGAGACTCAAGCCAGCCCTTCCCCCTTTAAGAAAACCAAGAAGCACCAGCTGAAAGAAAAACACAGAGCAGCCCTGCTAACAGAGCAGACAATAGAAATACTTAAGTAGAGCCATTAAGATAAGGGGAATCAGGCTAAAATTAACTCACCTGGAACTCTGCCTTTCCTCTTTCCTGGCAGAATTAACCCCCAGGATAGGAAAGGCAAAGCCCCAGGAACAGGATTAAACCATTAAGGCAGGAAGACAGAATTCAGAGCAATCACCTTACTGGTGGATGATCTCTGGAGGGCCCGGGGTAGGGGGTACTCCTCTATCCTGATGCTGTTAGACCTCTCAGCGGCTTTTGATACCATCGACCATGGTATCATATTGCGCCGGTTGGAGGGACTGGGGGTGGGGGGCACCGTCTTACGGTGGTTCTCCTCCTACCTCTCCAACCGGTCGCAATCTGTGTTGACAGGGGGGCAGCGGTCGACCCCGAGGCGCCTGGTATGTGGGGTGCCGCAAGGGTCGGTCCTCTCGCCCCTCCTGTTCAACATTTATGTAAAGCCGCTGGGTGAGATCATCCGTGGTTTTGGGGTGGAGTTCCATCAGTACGCTGATGATACTCAGCTGTACATTTCCACCCCAGACCACCCCAACGATGCCGTGGAAGTGATGTCCCAGTGCCTTGAAGCTGTGCGGGTCTGGATGGGGAGAAACAGGCTTCGACTCAACCCCTCCAAGACCGAGTGGCTGTGGCTGCCGGCGTCCCGATATAGCTAGCTGACTCCATCGCTGGTTATTGGGGGCGAGTCATTGGCCCCCACGGAAAGGGTTCGCAACTTGGGCGTCCTCCTGGACTCACAGCTGTCTTTAGAGGATCATATGACGGCCGTGGCCAGGGGGGCTTTTTATCAGGTCCGCCTGATTCGCCAGCTGCGACCCTTTCTAGATCGGGACTCCCTACGCACGGTCACTCATGCTCTTGTCACTTCCCGTCTGGACTACTGTAATGCTCTCTACATGGGGCTCCCCTTGGGGTGCACCCGGAGGCTCCAACTGGTGCAGAATGCGGCCGCGCGGGGGATTATGGGAGCGACGGGACGCTCCCACGTGACACCTCTCCTGCGCGAGCTGCATTGGCTGCCGATGGACTTTCGGGTGCGTTTCAAGGTGTTGGTAATCACCTTCAAAGCGCTCCATGGCTTAGGGCCAGGGTACTTACGGGACCGCCTTCTGCCGCAAATTGCCTCCCACCGGCCGGTTCGCTCCCACAGAGTGGGCCTCCTCAGGGTGCCGTCAGCCAGACAATGCCGGCTGGCGACCCCCAGGGGGAGAGCCTTCTCTGTGGCAGCACCCACCCTTTGGAATGATCTGCCTCCAGAGTTAAGAATAATCTCTGACCTCCCAACCTTTCGGCGGGCTTTAAAAACCCATCTCTTTCAGCTCGCCGGCCTAGCCTGATCCCTATAACATTTTAGTATTTCTAGAGTTGTATTTTAAATATGTTAATTTTTAAATTTTATGGCCATTTATATTATTATTTTAAGAAATTTTAACTTGTGTATGTTTGTATGTTGTTCTTAATTGGCTGTACACCGCCCTGAGTCCGCAAGGAGAAGGGCGGTATATAAATCCAAATAAACTCAAACTCAAACTCAAACTAAAGGCACATACAAAATCTCATCAAATCACACCAACTTCAAAGGGAAGATGGGTATAAAAATCCATACACCTATCAGGCCACTTTGCTTGCAACGCAGGAACTCTTGAGCTGTGTCACACCTGTTTTTTTGCCTTCCTTCATTAAAGAATCCCACTTTCTGGCAGCTGCTTCACAATTCATTTCTTTTCATCATCCGTAGTTTTTCCCAGTTGGGAATGAACTCAGGAAATTTCTTCCAACAATGGAAATAATGTAGACAAATGTTAATCTTAGAGTAAGAGTTTGATATATATTTTTACTTATATCTGTACCAAAGAAAGTTGGAAGTCATTCTTTTTCAGTTTTCCTTCTTTTCCTCTTTCTTTCTTACACTTTCACTCTTTTTCTTTCCTGAGCCTTTTCTTTTTTCAAATTTGTTTTTTATTTGTTTATCCCTTAGCTTTGTATTTATTTATTTTTTTGATGTATGAAGGATCAAATATTCGACATTCCTTATTTACAGAAATCATATCAAAATTTACAATGAAATCCACTGGGAACCATCTCATATAACATAGGCTTTGAGTCCGTCTAACCAAAAAGTGTATCAATAGAAGATGAAGGAAATGAATAATACGTTACTCTTTTATAAAAGTGTAAAATGTATTAAAAAGCTATGATGTTCTTACTGTGGCAAACTGATCACAAATTGTAATTAGTAGAGACAATGTGTTATGGCTTGCTAAAAGCTCCCTTGGAGACAGGAACCTACGCCTTGGGCAAGACCACTATCAGCAAGAAAGGAACATCCGCTCAAGGTGAAAATTAAACGTAAACATGATAAGATAGTTGTTGTTAGGCAGGAAATGTCAAGATGACCCTTTAAAGTGTAAAACAACTTGGAGAATGTCTTAGGAAAATAAAGGGGAGTTGGGAGGGCTTCTTAGGCATGGCGTGCATTGTGTAGGAGTATAAAATGGGTAGCTTGAAAACTGCTTCCTGTGCTCTTTGAACTCAATCCATTTGGGAAGGGTCTAAGAGGCCGCGCTTGCAACTGCTTTTTATTTTTCTTCATTTTATCTCCAATAAACCTTTGATTTTGTGAACCAGACTTGTTTTTGAATTCCGAGTATACAATTGGGGTTTTTATATCTCACAAAGAGAATATTTGTAGCTCAGGGTTGAACTGTGGGGTCCTTGGTGCTCTCTGAGCTTGATGGTTTTCTTGCAGATGTTTCATTACCAAACTAGGTAATATCATCAGTACTAGAAGGGAGTGGAGTTTGCTCTTATTTTCATATACTAGTGGCTTACCCTGTCAGTGTTGATCAGTTGCTTCACAAAAAGTGTTTTGATTGGTGCCGGGTCTCTACAGCCTCAGGCAGAGAAGGGCTATTCTGCACCCCTCCCTCAAATGTTCTTTAAAATACAGAGTTTCCCAGCATTCCTTTAGGAACCTCCAGCATGCAAACTGGTTACTCATCCTAAAATGAATCCTCTTTACCTGGAGCTTCAACATTTGCTTCTTTGCTGGGGAGGTGTGTAGCTAAAAGTCAGTCGTCTACATTTAGTGTACATCTGACTTTGGGGATATTTCTTCATAACCAAACAAAAGTGTATTTTCTGTGCAGTTCACACCCCTTGCTCCCTGGATCTGGATGTCACAAAGCAAAGCCCACATTTTGTTATTAACCCCGCGCCCCGTTTTGGCTGGCAGAGTGCTGCAGGAGGCTGAGTGCTGTCACGCTCCCTGGCCATGCCCTCCCCGGCCATGCCCAGCCAGCCACACCCACCTAGCCGGTCATTAGGGCAGAGAACCGGTTGTTAAATTATTTGAAGCCCACCACTGGCTACAAAGAATATAAAATAATAATTCTAATGGTCAATATTTTTTGCTAATAGCTATAGATTGGAGTTGA
The DNA here is from genome assembly GCA_038048745.1 of Coluber constrictor foxii. Taxonomy (NCBI): domain Eukaryota; kingdom Metazoa; phylum Chordata; class Lepidosauria; order Squamata; family Colubridae; genus Coluber; species Coluber constrictor. The sequence goes on from CM075961.1 coordinate 9,861,856, forward strand.
TCTTTACATTTTCTTGCAGGTGATAATTAAAAACAGTGACTGTGTTGTGTCTTTTATGTTGCTGTTCCTTTAAAAAAGTACTGTAAAAAAAAGAGATGAGATGTGGGAAGAATACAAAGACAGGTAAAATAGCTGGAAGCTGGATAGAATCTATAAGTGCCAGCTGTTGCAAGTCTGGACATGTAACAAAAACACCAATTGCAACAGTAAAAAAATATACTGAATAGCAATCCCTTAGAGCAGGGGTGTCGTCACGGCGGTGTCATGTGATGTATTGGGACTTTTCCCCCCTTCACTAAACTGGGCATGGGCATGGCCAGCATGTGATGCATCTGGCCCGCAGGCTGGGAGTTTGGCAGCCCTGCCTTAGAGTTTTGGATATCTAGGCCCTTTTGTGTCCCTTTATGGTACCTACCCACCAATTGTATGTTTTATTTAAACATGGAAGAACTGAACTCTCATAATCCAGTGTGTCATACTGAAACACTGGTTTATATTAAAATCCCGTTCTTTTGAGAATGATGTATACTTCCTGCAATACTAATAAGAAGACATGTGGGAAGACATAGGGAAAAAAAGTTTCATTATGAATCATAATTATAAATCAAATATTATCTGTATTAACTTTTTAATATCCTTGTTAAATTTCTTAGTCCTAAGCATAGAACGTGCAGAACACTCATGCTTTGCTTCCAGATATGTAATGATTAGAGATTTTGATTATCCTTTCTTTGGGCTTCACATTTTTGCTATTCAAGTGGGATTGCTTTGGATCAACAGCTGTTACTGTTCTGAACCAGCGGTCACCAACTGGTGGTCCATGGACCACTGATGGTCCGTGAGAAAATTTTGGTGGTCCCCAGAAAAATTATTTGCATTTTTTATACTGCACTAAATACTATTTATCTTTTTAAAAACATCATATTAGTGGTCCATGGGATTTAAAATTATAATTTTAGTGGTCCCTGAGGTCCGAAAGGTTGGTGACCCCTGTTTTGAACAATGGGCAATGATATATGCAGTAAAAGCATCAATGGATAATAATTTTCAAATGTATCTACTCAGCTGAGTAGATGAGAATGAGCATGGAAAAGGTAAGCTTTCTATCAGCTGCATTTTTATTGGGAAAGTAATGCTAACTAAGTTGATGGGTAGATGGGAGAATGGAGCAGTTTTCTCAGCGATTTGGACAAGATTTTTTGAAATGAGTCAGCCAAAGCTTCAACACAGTGAATAACATAGAATAACTATAGCCACAAAAAATTGTTTGGTTGGCTTACATGTTTCCAGCGATTGTGGAAAGACAACTGTGTCTATGGAAACAAACAAACAAAAATAATCAGGAATCTGCTGCCACCTTTTCTAACATATGTTACTAACATGTATGTGTTAAGCCAACCTATCCTCCCCCTCCTCATTTAAATTCTACATCAGTGTAACCACCCTGTGCATCTGATGGAGTAAGCTACTGCTCATAAAAGCTTATGCCTTTTAATAATTAGAAAAGGTGCAATCCAACTCATTATGATTAAGTGATTTACAGGGCAAAAACTGTTTGAAAACTAACTGAGAATGGCCAATTGGTACTCATTTGAAGAACATACTTGGCCTGAAGGACTACTCAAACAAGTACCAATTGGCCATTCTCAGTTATCAGTTGAATGTCAAAAGAAGTTGTATGGAGAAAGTGGTGGATGTGTTGAAAAGGCATACCAGCAGTGTGCCTTCTCTAAACCTAATTGTTTATTAGAACTACATACTTTAGGAAAACAGTTTTCAAACAGTTTTTGCCCCGTAAATCACTTAATCATAAAGAGTTGGGTTACAGTGGGTTACCTTGTTACAGTACAACTTAAACTCCCCTGCTTGTTAGGGAAAGTGCTTCTGGTCTTTCACAGCAGCTTGTTAAAGCTGGTGGTAGGCTTCCAGATCAGGCCGGTAGACTGGGCAGCTCCAAAACCAACAGTGGTGCAACCGGAAAACACATTACAAAATAAGAAAAATCCTGAATTCTAAATTGCACAGGGGCTGGTTGCATTACCTAGTGCAATGAAAGGGGTATCCACTCTCCGAAGCCATTTGGGTCAAAAGCTGGGATGTGAAAACAGATAGGTTGGTCAAATGGTTTATTGACAAGTACCCCCAGAAACCTAAGGGGCCTCCAGGGGAGAAAGAGGAGGTTAGACTGAACCTTAATTGTGAACCACTTTGTGATTTCTTTGCAGGAAGTCCTTTTCAATTAAGGGGGGCTGCCTGTCACCCTGAAGCTGACCTGACCGAGGCCATTTTGAGGCTTCAGTGTTGCCACACTGGAGCTGAGGGATAGGGAGGGGGGAATAGAGATAGCTGGGGTTTGTAGCCAAAATAAAATACTTTCTCCTGGGAACCAACAACATTCCCACAGGTGGTTGGAGAGAGGAGGAGTGAAGTTACCAGACAACTGGACAACACCTTGATTGGACCATGTGACTGATTGTTTGGGGAAGGGGGAAAACTTTTACTTTTAATTAGGTGAAAACTGTGGGAACATTCAGAGTCAGTTTTCACCAGCCTGTGCCAATAGGATATATCCAATAAAACTGTTCTTTGAAGAATTTACCTGCTTCGGAGTTCTGTTTGCTATGGGTGTATTACTTGGAACCCTGACAGTGACACTCTTTTGAGTCTATGTCAGGCGAAATGTCTAACATATACACAACCACTTGGCCACACAGTCATGCAGGGGTTAACTGGTCCCATACCCATAATCCTACCTTACCTGAGACTCCTCCCCTTGAGTATAAATGGGACCACCACGAGGTCATCCAGCAGTTCCACATGTGTACCTGAAACAGAAGGACAGAGGTTTGTCAATACTCTATGCAATAGAAGGCCTGGGATCTAAACAGGTCTATAATAAAGAACGATTGAAGATCAACAGTTGTACCTGTGAGTTATTGGGTTAGATCCACCTCTTAACAGTCTACAACTATCTTGGGATTCAAAACTCGCAGCCCCTGGAGTTAAGCTTGAAAGCAGATCATCCATACAACATAAACATAGGGGATTAATACTGTGCTTGCATTGACAGCCACATTGCAATTTGCTATATTTAAATGAGATGCCTTACACCAGTGGCCCCCAACCTTTTGGGCACCAAGGTCTGGTTCCTTGGAGAGAGGTTTTTCTGTGGACCGGAAAGGGCATAGTTTCGCATGCTTCTGGCATTCCTGCTTTGCTTGCTTGAGTGGCCTAGTTTCTGGCATGCCATGGCCCGGTGCCAGTCCATGGACTGGGGGTTGGGGACCCCTGCCTTATACAGTCTTTTTAACTTTTTTCTGTGGCTGGGGTTAGGGGGAAAGAGGCAGAACCATGGACCTACTAGGTTCTTTTATTTCTGCTTTTTAATGAATGACAATTTTTTGTATGGATTATTTCAGTTTATTATTATTTTTAAGGATTACATGCAGTGGTGGGATTCAGCCAGTTCACACAGGTTCAGCTGAACTGGTAGCTAACTGTTTCTGCAATTTGGTGAACCTGCTGACCCCACCACTGGCTCACCCTGCCCCAGCCCTTGCCCCTCCCAGACACTCCTCGCCTGACCTGAGAAGGTAAGGCCGATGGCGGGGGAGGGGGACTAGCTCCGGGCCTGTTGTGCTTGGCCGAAGGGCTGTCTCGGGGGAGGGGCACAGTGAGGCTTGTTCGCCTTTTGGGCCTGGCTCTTGGCTTCCACAAGGCCTGAGGAACAAAGCCTTGAGCAACCTGATCCATCTCGAGGGGCTCCAGAGTTTCCACGTACCTCCGCTGGCCTGAGCCCCCTGCAATTCAGATCCCAACGGGGCCAGCGCCCGGCGGCAGTGCTCTTTGCTGACAGGTGGATGTTCTGGGATTGCATGCGCGCACCTCGCCGCACTGCAGCGGACTCTGCCCCAAGGGCTGCCCACTTGCCGGCTAGGCTGGCCTGGAACCTGTGCATCCCCTGGCTGGATGTGGAACCTGAGGGGGAGGGGAGGGGGAGTGGGTGGGTGGCAGCCACCCAGAGACCCTGTCACCGAGAGCTAGGCCCAAAAGGCGGCTGAGCCTCACCATCTTCCTGAGGCACCCCATGCCCTTCGGCCAGGCCCGAGCACGGCAGGCCCAGAGTGGGTCTGCCTCCCCAGATGTTGGCCTTACTTTCCAGGCTGTGGGGCTCATTGCAGTTGCCCACAAAAGCAAGTCCAACGGTGACCTGCACCCAAAGCATCCCCTCGGCCTAGGACAGAGTAAAAAGGCCCCCAACTTTATACTTGAGAACGGTATTTTAGGAAGTGTATCCTCAAAAATTTGCTGTGAGAAGTTGATCTAGCATTTAGCAAATGGTGTTCTCTCTCTTTTTTTTTTTATGGGGAAAAGAAAACCTTGCTTCTTTTTTTAAGGGCTCCATTTATTATTTAACTAGATTTATTACTTTAAAAAAAACAATTCACATTATTTTGTACCACCAGATTTTTAACAAGCTTTTTAAAATGAAATTTCATTTTAAAATTTCCAAAATACACGGAACAACCGTGGCTGCTGTATGTACTTAATAAACAAAGTCCAACCCAGTTTCACCAAGAGATTTTTAATGGAAAGTTGATAATCAGGAAGTCTTCATTTGTGTCTTGCTTCTTAGTCTGGAAGAAGAAAATATTAGTCTCTTCATTGGACAGTAGAAAATATTTTCCAATTCTAGACCAAAGCTGTAAGTCAGAGTAAAGAAGACTGATCAGGAAGGAGGGGCTGGGCTATTTAACAACATATTCATATATAAGGATGTCCACAAATCACAGTAAATGGAGCTTAATGCTACAAATAGAGGGTATCATTGCACATCGTTTTTTCATGACCCTTGGCAGGGTTTGAGGACTTTGTCTGGGTATAGTATATCAGCTGAAAAAAGGCATTAATTTGGAGGAAAACTGAATGCTGCTGTTGGACTTCAAAGAGGCTATAACAAGGCATTTTCACTATCTAGATTGACTAGAGGGATTGGTCAATGACTTCACTGAGTTCTGAACAATCAAAAGTGAGATGAATTGCTGCAATGCTTCCAACCTCTAATTTCGGTGCCTCAAACTTTGAGAATCTTTGATTACTGTACATGGAGTTTTCTCCTTTGAAGTAAATCTTCCTCCTTTTTTAAATATAGGACTCTGCATTATAGAATCTACATTTAAAGGCAAATCATCAGTAACTTTGATGTCTGTAAATTATCCATTGGGGTTACTGGAAGAAGAACTCATGACATGGCAATTTGTTTTTCCATCTAGCTTAACAGCAGATATCAACTTCATCGATTATACAAAACCAAACTGTGAATGGAAATATGAGCAGGTGGAATATTCAATACCTGATTATTTTCCTGATGCTAGAGCGTTACCTCTGGATGATGTGCAACCTGTCAATTATTTTTGATCAAGTATTTTTTGACATTGGACTTGTTTTATCAATGGTTGGCTAATAAAAACAGAAATTAGAAATATGGAAATGTAAGAAAAGAATTAATGTTACAAGGGAGATTTATTAAAATGGATAAGGAAATATTATTATTATAGAATTAATATTAATGCAATGAATACTGTTGTAAAGATTTTGATCATTATTTTTTAAAATAACATGTACCCAGGCAACACACTGTTCAATTGAAATTGAAACTATTATAATGTCAGGGTTCCGACGGATGCCCCAGTTAATTCATGAGCCTCAAGCCAAGTTTCAAAAGAAATCCAGTTATTTATTAGGAGCAACATGTTGGCATGTATCCAAGTGGAGTCAGCTCTGCCCCACATAATTTACAGACCCACTATGACCCTGTTTCCCCCCTCCTCCCTGGGTGTGTCATAAATCACATTCTCCAACGGACCACCTTCGCGGGCTGTAGAAAACACGCCTCTCCAGCTGGCTCTGGTAACCTGGGATACAATCTGGAGAAAGGTATGCGTAGAATGTGTTTCTGGTCATGGCAGCTGAGCTGCTCCCTCAGTTCTTCCCCCTCCTGCCTATGGCAACTCGAGAGCAGGCCTGGAATGCTTTATGAGTTGACATATAGTTTATAAAATAAAAAACTTTTACAAAAATAAAGTAAGGCATTTGGTAAAGTAGACCATAACCTACTACTTGATAAAATAGAAAAATGTGGGTTAGACAGCATCACCACCAGATGGATTTGTAACTGGCTGACCAACCACACTCAACATGTAGTCCTCAATAGAACTGCATCTACATGGAGGGAAGTATGCAGTAGGTTACCTCAAGGCTCTGTTTTAGGCCCAGTTCTCTTCAACATAATCATCAATGATTTGGACGAGGGGATAGATGGGGAACTTAACAAATTTGCAGATGACATCAAGCAAGCAGGAATAGCCAGCACTCCAGAAGATAGGCTTAAGTTACAGAAGGATCTTGACAGACTTGAACATTCGGCGCTGTCACATACAAATGCCTAACACTGTGCACTCATGGCAGGGTAAGGGTTAACACCATCCATCCCACCTGGCTCTTCCCTTGACCCCTTCTCACCTTGACTCCGCCTCCCAGGTATATAAGTTGTTGTCCAGGGGTCCAGCGCCATTCCAGATGTTCACCTGTAAGAGATAAGTAAGATGTAAATAAATGTCTTTTGAATCAAACTTAACTTGCGTTGGAGTTATTGGGCTAGATCCTCGGAAATACGCAACAGAATGGTAGCAGAGGATGGTTCTCAGCCCAATTGACCCAAGAAATGCAAGGAACCCCCAAACTGCCTGAAGCAAAGGGGAGACCCAACACCTGAGCATTCAAGAAGAGGATGGCGGCACAGCTATCACCTGCGGGAGCCACACCAAGGGAGACCCAAAACGAGGACGAACAGATCTCCAACCCAAGCACCCCAGCAAAAACTGAAAAAGGAAACAGACCCACGATCGATGCCAGAAAAGGAGGCGACCTGAAAAAGAGACTGCTGGACCTGATAGATTCAGCCCCAAACAACCTGGACCTAATCGCGAACCTCCGAGGCCTGATCGAGGACTGCGGAGCAGCGACTGATGAGGACGAAACAGAAACTGACCACAACGAAGACTACACGGTAAGAAACCCAAATACTTACCATATTCCTACCAAGGAACCCGGGGCCGAATTCGTGCCTTTTTCACAGTGGCCATCTTGGATAGCAACGTCACCAAAGATGGCCAACCAACAACCAATGGGAGCCCAAGATTTGAATCCCATGGTGGGAACCGGGGCCTACTCGCAAGCCACCGAAGAAAACATGACCAACGACCAACTGGGACCTACCAAAGCCGAGCCTTGGAGTCATCCCGCTGATTGGGGCCTTCATCCAGCAGCCGCGAACACAAGCATCTTCTTTGGTGACTGCTGGACGAAAATGAATCTGGAGCATGCGCAGAATCCACCTGTAAGAAGAGAAGAGCGAGACATAGAGATAAGTCAGTTCAGAGTCACAACAAGCATCCCTATACCATATTGCGAGTTCCCTCATGTACAAAACCATGGACAGCGACAGACAGTGAGTACCTTCACACACAACACAGTGACTTTACCAGCTGATTTCCACAAACTAAAATTAGATGGGACAAATCTCCTGGAGTGGAATCAGCAGCTCCAGGTTATTTTCTTAAGAGAGAATATGTTATTCTTAATCAATGACCCACCTAACAAACCTTGGACATTTGAATTGGACTGCTTGCACCACAGGGCTTATTACATACTAATAGCTAGCATTTCATCCAGCATCTACCCTAGCCTTAGTCACCATTTGACTGTCTCAGAAATATTGCAAAAAATATTCAATTTATTTTACAGTAAGAGTGTGGCCACCACCACCAGAATCTCTAGAGAGTTTCACTCAGCTAGGCACAAGGCTGGGACCTCCATGAGTGAGCATATCTTAAACTTGAACGCTACCAGGGCTGAACTGATACAGAGAGGGGAAGTCATCTCTGAGGGAAGTATGAAGAGCATAATTATTAATTCACTAGATTCTAGTTGGGACAATTTCATAAGGCAACTAGACAGCCTCAGTCTAGAACACCTCACACTAGAGACACTCACGAACAAACTAATAGCCGAAGATAGCCTAAGAAGAGACCACTCCATATGTCGCAGAGATAACAGACCAACAAAGAGAGTAGAGTTCCAAACCAGGAACCACAACACACCAGAGTGCTTTCTATGCGGTTCCAGGAACCATTATAAGAGGGACTGTCCCAGAAACACAAGGGATAGAGATCACACCCACCGCAGGGACAGACAAGGCCGGAGACTGGGGTTTTCTGACAGGCATTCCCCAGACAACAGGTACAGATGCAGGGACTCCCCCAACCCGAGAGACAGGAAGGGACACAGAGACAGTTCCAGGGAAAGCCAATCAGGGTCACTGTATGGCCTTGGAGAGCACAAACATACACACACACAGATAAGAGAAGGAAATGCGTGGCTCATAGATTCAGGAGCCACCAATCATACCACTTACAATAGAAAGCTTCTCACTTCATTCACAGAAGAAAATTATCACATCAAGGTAGCTAACCAGGATAGGGTCCTAGTGACTGGAAAAGGAGACACATACATAAATGGAATAGGCAAATTAGAGGGGGTATTACTCATACCCGAAATCCCCCACAACATACTAGCCACACTTAAGCTAAGCAAGGATATGGGTATTGAGACTACATTTAAGGGAGGAAAGGTTTACATGACCAAGAACAAGAAGAATATTGGCAAAATCATTATCAATGGAGGGCTAACATACCTCCAACCCAAGGGGGATTGCCAATCAAGCGTAAATGCTCATCTAGAAAACAAGGAAAGCGAGGAAGATGTCTCTGAGGAGACAGAGGGGGATAAGGCAGATGACACTACAAAAGACAAACACACTCACGATACAACACACAAGGGGAAACTGTCTATTGGCAAGCCTATGCATGATGACTGTGCCCACTTACTTCACAGGAAGCTGGGCCATGTTAGCTTTCCAGTCATTCAAAAAACGATCGATTGTTCTAATGGTTTAAAAGTAAAGGGTTGTAAAAACTACCTTGAGTGTTCAGTGTGTAAATGTTCCAAGCTCAAGACCAAACCCAGACCAAAGAAGGCCACACGCACCACCAACTCCGTTTTTCAGTTGGTACACATGGACTTAGTGGGCCCCATGAAGCCCTCCATAAAATACAAAAAAAGGTTCTTCTTGACCATAGTGGACAATTTTAGTCATTATGGGTTTGTGTATACGCTCAACCACAAAAGGGAAGTATTTCAGAAATTTAGAGAGTTTTACAAAAGGGTAGAAACACAACACAACACCAAAATAAAACAAATAATGACGGACAGAGGGTCTGAATTCCTATCAAGGGATTTTTCAAATTGGCTAAAGATGCATGGGGTACTACATTTTACTTCTTTGTCGTTTTCCGCATTTCAGAACGGGGTGGTGGAATGAAAAAACGGCATCTTACAAACTATGATGAGATGCGTGTTAGAAGACGCAGGGTTAGGGCAAACTTTCTGGGCTGAGGCACTCAGGTACTCTAACTATACCCTGAATAGACGGTGGTCTAGTGTAGTAGATAAGACCCCTTATGAAATAATGTACAACAGAAAACCTCAAATAGCACATTTACACATATTTGGGGTCACAGCAGACGTGCATATCCCAAAACAATTGAGACACAAAGGTGACAAGGTCTCGAGAAGGTTGAGATTCATGGGATATGAGTCTGGGACAAAAGATACAGATTCATTGACAAAGACAATAGATTAATTATATCCAGGACGGCGGTGTTTCACGAACATACCAATTGGTCGAAAATACATCTCAATGAAGTATTCCCCAGACAGGAAATCACAAGCAATGTAGGGGATGAGGATAAGCAAGACACAGTAGGAACCAAAACACATGAGAAACACAAACCCAGACACCAAGTGGTAACTGCCAAAGAGTGGAAAGAAGACCATCCCATCATAAAAATAGACACACTCACAAAAAAGGAAGCCAGATACATGCATGACACAGAGACACAACCAAACAGACCAGTTAGATCCAATAGGAATAAGACCCCAAAAAGATTTGGGGAATACATCCTATCCATACACACAAACAAAACAACACCCAACTCATACAAAGAGGTGCTCGGACTGCCACAGGAAGAAAGGATTAAGTGGGAACAAGCCATGGAGAAGGAGATGGCCAGTTTGAGGGAACTAAACGTATATACTCCCTCTAAGGCCCCAACCGAAAAAACACCCATTGGGACGAAATGGATATTTAAAATCAAGGAACTTGAGGGCAACAAGACTCTATATAAAGCCAGACTAGTAGCGCAGGGGTTTGCCCAGAAATACCCTGATGACTATACAGACACATACTCACCCACAGTTAGGGCCGAAAGCGTCAAGAGTGCCCTGGTAATAGCATTTTTTCTAGACCTCGAAGTATACCAATTTGACGTACAGACCACCTATCTCCACGCAGAACTAGATAAAGAAATTTTTGTCAAAGCACCCCCTGGGAAAGACACACAAAAGGGAGATACTTGGTTGTTGAATAAAAGTCTGTATGGTCTGGCTTCCGGTTGGCGCCTCCGTCATTGCTGGACGGTCTTTTCATGACCGCCGGCCTTGTTGCGCGTTGGAGCCGCCTTACAGCTGGCAGGCGGCTCGGAAAACCCACTCTTTAGACTGAAGAGCAGGTAGAGCTGGTGGGATTGGGTAGAGCCCCTTGAGTTGCCCCCAGGACCTTTTTTTTTGTCCTGGGGAGGGCTCAGGATGATGGCTCCCCTTCTATCTCACCGAAGCTCCGTGCAGCGAGGGACCTCTGTTTGCAGCAGCAGCGCCAGACGACGAGAGCAACGCCATTAAAACATTAGAAATCTACAGCAAGCAAAAATTTGGTGAAATTTGGACTTTCTAAAAGGAAAAAAAGCAAGTATTTGTCTTTTTAATAACTTTTTTAAAAAAATAGATTTAACGGGAGAAAATGCTTGAGAAAATGGCAATTGGCTTAAACGGAAGAAGGCAAAGTGGAAAGTGAAAGTGAGAGTTAAGCCTGCTTCGAAGTACTTAAAAGAAACATTTTAACAGGATTTTAAAAAGAAACAAAATTGACTTAATTCCTAAGAAGATAGAATCCCTTTTTTGGGAGAAGTTAAGACTTTGTGGAAGCATGACTCCGAAACAAAAATCAAGGGGGGGGGGCTCCCTTACTTATCAGACAAAGGAAAAATTAGAAAAGCCTCAAATTCAGTCTCAGGGAACTGGAAATGAGGATTTGAAAGGCTTTATAACCAAGGCTTTGGGAAGCGTTGTTGAAAAGATAGAAAGTTCACAGAAGCAACTCAAGGAACTGGTACAGGAAAAATATGACAAATTGAACCAAATTATTTTTAAAGTAGTTTCTGGTCTTTCAAATGTGATGATGGAAATGGAAAAAAAAGTGGCTGAAATCAGTACAGAAGTTGATTTTAAGATGAAAGTAACAGAAGAAATTTTTTTTAAAGCTGATGCTAGAAATCAAAAAATTGAAAATGATGTGATGATGCTTCAATTTAGAGCTATGGAGTCTGCGATAAGATTAAGAGGTATAAGAGAGAACAACAGAGAAGATTTAAGAACAGTCTGTGCCAACGCACTAGCTGTATTACTAAAGGTGGAAGATGACCAAATTCTTTGCTGTATTGAAAAAGCTTATAGGGTGAACTCATGTGTGGCCAGACAAAGGAATTTGCCTAGAGATGTTGTTGTCTATTTTACGGATAGAAGATTGAGAAATGATATTTTGCAGAAGTCTTATCTTGCTACTGTTCAGGTAGAAGGTAAACAAATTAGTGTTTATAAAGAGTTACCACCTAAGATGCTAAGAGACAGAAAGGATTTTGGATTTTTGGTGAAGGAATTGAGAAGAAGTCAGATTCCATTCAGATGGGATGCACCAGTTGGCGTAATTCTGAGATATCAAGACGTGAGATACCGTTTAAATACTATTGAAAAAGCAGAACATTTTTATAATAATATTTTTAAGGGAGCCCCCACATCTTCACCTTCAGCCATGTTGTTAACTATGGAAGAAGGCATTAAAGATAAAGAGTCTGAAAGAGAGACTGAGGAACAATGCAGGCAGATGGAATTAGAAATTCAAAGGGCAATAGAAGAAACTCAAGGACCAGTAGGTGGTTTTTCAGATGATTTTATTATGGATTTTCCAGAGCTGAAAATAAAGCACCCCAGAGATACAAGAGAGGTGGTACTGGACCTTGAACTGTTGAAGCAAGAACCGAAAGATAAACATACAACTCGAGATGAGAAGCAAATCTTAGCAAACCAGAAACAGCAGAGGCCCAGTACTTCACAAGAGGAAAAGGGGGATAATGGCAAGCATCAGAAAGCAGAAGTCAAGGGAGGAGTTAGACTGAAAACCACTGCTCTGCAACAGAAACTTCGTCAATTGCTCGACTCGCTTTGTGAAACTTAAATGACATTTAATTTTTTATTCTGGGATGTTAAATTTTTATCTTGGAATATGAATGGATTGAATTCTCTACAGAAAGGATGGCAAATATTTCACTAATTGAAATAGTTTAAAAGACAATTTTTTCAGACAGTTATGGAAAAAAATTGTTTTTTTTCAAGGACTGATTTTATCTTGATTACACTTGATTTATATACGAATATGGATTATAAAATTTTTGCAAAATTCATCCTGAGTTGGATTTAACATTTTGAGAAAAGTAAACAGATCGCTGCAGTACTGTTTCGAGTGTCTGCAGAGGATCTGGTGGTTACCCTAATATAGCTTTTGGAATTAATCATCTAAATGAAGAAAACAAAGATGATAGTTAAAATATGTCGGAAACCCAAAGGAAGGAATTGGAAAGGTCGGCAGGATTTGAAAGAGTTTTAAAGGAACATCTGGGAATGCAGCTTGAAGTCTCTAATTAAGACTTGGAAAATTGGGAAAAGCTGCATCTGTCTTTATTTGCTAGAACAGCAGTAGCTAGGTTGAACGTTCTACCTAGAGGATTACAAAATACCTTTGTGGTTGGATTTTACAAATATAAAGTCACTCGGGGGGATCTTATATGGAGAGATGCTTTGATGGGGGCAGCTGGAATATGAAGTTTATAAAAACTTGGTTGGAAGAAGAAATTGAATTAATTAGGCTACAGTATATTTAACTTCAATCATGATGAAGAGAAGACTAAAAATTGGTTTATTGATACAGAAAATTATTTGACATAGATGATGCCATATATTATATTTTATTATTATTATATAATATGGGGGATTGATTTAGGTAAATAATTATTATCAGATTAGAGAAATGTTTGATATTTTTTATTTGGGTTTAAATATTATAAGAGTTGTATTGATTGATAAATGAATATTGATGGCTGATAAATGAGGTAAACATTATTATTATTAGTTTTAGGAAAACTTTATTATTTATAGGTCTATTTGTTATATTATTTTTCGGATTTCACTGTATTTTTCTAGTTTAATATATGTAGATTGTGTGAAAATAAAAAATAAAAATTTTGCAAGGGAAGCCAAGGGGGGGATGGGGGGGGATATGGGGTTGGGGGTTGGGGAGGGGGAAGTTGGGGGGGGGGGAAGGCAGGTTGGGGGGAAGTGGGGGGGGGGAGAAATGATAAAATTTGTATTGTAAAACTTTTTCAATAAAAAAAAAAGTCTGTATGGTCTGAAGCAGTCTGGAAAGAGGTGGTACAAATGCCTAGTAAAAATTCTCAAAGACATGGGTTTCACAGCCACTTCTGCTGACCTCTGCTTCTTCACCAGGAAAGAAGGCACATCTATTGAATATGTACTCATTTACGTGGACGATATATTATATTTTGGCCAACATAAACATAGATGTGATGAGTTTGCTGAGAGGTTAGGGAAACATTTCACACTAAAGATCTTGGGGAAGGTGAACAAGTATCTAGGGGTCCAAATCAACAAAACAAAAAAGGGATTCAGAATCTCCCAGAAAGAAAAGATATTGGAACTCCTGCAAAAATGTAACATGAAAGATGCCAAACCATGTGAAACACCCATGCAAGATGACTTCTTAAAACACATGTACGATGAAGGTGAACCATTCAAGGACAACACACTCTATAGATCCGTCATTGGATCCCTATTATACATAGCTAACTGGACAAGGCCGGACATTATCCTAGCAGTCAACCTCCTGTCTAGGCATGTCAGCAAACCAAATGCATATCACTGGGAGGGAGTAAAACGGATACTCAGGTACCTAAAATACAGCGTAGATGCTTGCCTATGTCTAGAACCAGAAAACTCCAGAGAACCTATCTTAACTTGTTACGCGGATGCTGACTGGGCAGGGGACACGAAGAGCAGAAAAAGTACTTCTGGCTACGTATTCTTCATCAATAACTGTCCGGTGCATTGGTATACCGGAAAGCAAAATTTGGTAGCAACATCCACCGCAGAAGCAGAGTACATCTGCCTGTCTAAAGCAGCCAACAACTTAACATGGTTCGATGACCTGCTTTCCACTATCTGGACCGAGCCAGCTTACCCAATAATCATACACGAAGACAATAAAGCGGCTATAGACATATCCATGGCGGACGCCGTAGGTCAAAGATCAAGACATATAGATATCAAACACAAACACGTTAGGCAATTATCAAACATTGGTTTCATCAAAGCCATACATTGTGAGACTGTTGAACAAACTGCAGACATCCTGACTAAACCCTTACAGAACAAACAACACGCTTATTTAACTTCAAAATTAGGTGTACATATGCAACACACACACATTTCCAACTGTTAGGCATTTAGAGGGGGATTTGTCACATACAAATGCCTAACACTGTTTTTTTGTATTACTCCATTAATCTCATCTTGTGTTATATCTTCTTCCATCAATAGGGTTAAGCTCCAGGTGAAGATGGATTACCTGCTGAGTTTTATAAGGAATTTAAAGAAATAATAATACCAAAATTGCAAAAACTATTTAATGGAATTCTACATGGTGGAGAATTTCTGTTGTCATGGAATAGAACGGTGATATCTATAATCCCTAAACCAGATAAAGACTTAGAAAGGATTGAGTCATATCGGCCCATCTCCTTAATAAATCAAGATGCAAAGATATTTACTGCCATTATAAATAATAGATTAAGTAGATTTATAGATAGATATATAAGTTATAACCAAGTAGGCTTTGTGAAGGGTAGATACATGAGTGATATTGTCAGAAGAGTATTAAATATTATAGATGTTGCTGAATATAATGCTGACAAAATAGGTATAGTGTCATTAGATATTTTTAAAGCTTTTGACTCTGTACAATGGGAAACTATTAAAACAATCGTTGAGGTACTAGGTTTTGGTAACAAGTTTATACATGTTATTTCAAAATTGTATCAAAAAAGTAGTGCAAGAGTGAAGGTGAACAGAAGGTTGACAGAAGAGATAAGATTGGAAGCAGGTACGAGACAAGGATGCCCCTTGTCTCCAACATTATTTTTATTAGTTATGGAAATTTTGACTAAAATGATAGAAAAAGATGAAGAATTGGAAGGGTATAAGGGATATAAGATAAATTTGTATGTGGATGATACTTTGATTATTTTGAAAGATATAGAGAAAGATTTGAAAAAGATACATAAGCATTTGAAAGAATTTGAGAAAATGACAGGTTTGAAAATAAATTGGTCAAAATCTGAACTATTAATGAATAATAATGGTAAGGAGTGGGAGAACATGCAAGCACAATTTGGGATAAGGATCAAAAATACATTGAAATATTTGGGCATAACACTTTCACTCAAAGTCAAAGAAATGAAAAAACTAAATTATGATGTGATGATGAATGAAATTGAGAAAAAGATAAGTAAATATAAAATGATAAAGTTGTCTTGGTTTGGTAGAATTGCAATGTGTAAGATGATGTTGTTGCCAAAGTTTAATTTTTTATTTGAGATGTTACCGTTAAATTTGACAGAGAAAGATATTGAAGGATATCAGAAGAAAATAGATAAATTTTGCAATGGTGGGAAAAGACCTAGATTAATGAAGAAAATGTGGTATCAAAATCAAAAGGAAGGTGGATTAGGAATCCCTAAATTACTCAATTATTATTGGGCTTATGCTATTCGGACTGTGGTAAAAATATTTAAAGGTGAAGATAGTCATTGGAGAGATTTAGAATTAAAAGACATCAAGAGATTTGGCTCAACATGGTTTTTAGATAAAGCAAAATCAAAATGTGTAATTAATAGCTATTGGTTAAAGGGACTGAGTAAAATTTGGAATAAATTTGTTAAAAATTTAATACCAGATATAATTTTCTTAGGGAAGACAATTGAAAATTGGCCGATTAAAACTAATATAAGTCGTGATAGGGTAATGGAAGATGAAAATATACAAATTATAATAGATTGGTTAAAAACCTTAGAAAATGAAAAGAGGAAAAAAGAAATCATTGAAAAATTGGGTTTAGGCTGGTTTCAAAAAATACAGATAGAAAAATGGACTAAGAAAGTAAGGGACAGACTTCCGGTGGCGCCTTCCTCGTTGGCGGCGGGCTTTCCCATGCCCGCTGGCATCTCGGCGCGTATAGAGCCGCCGCACAGCTGGCAGGCGGCTCGAAAAACCTGCTCCTCATCGGGAGGAGCAGGGAGAGCTTCTGGGGGTGAGGTGAGCCCCCTGAGCCGCCCTAGGAATGCTTCGTTTATCCTGGGGAAGGCTCAGAAGGATGGCTCCCTCCATATCCCCCAGAGAATGCTCCGCGCCGAGACAGTCCTCCACTAATTAGCGGAGCCAGACGCTGGGAGCAACACCACAATTGAAGCGGTTACTGAGCAAGCTGAGAAAGAAAGAAGAAAAGTTGAAGCAAGTATGGATTTTCTTACCGATTTTTTATTGATTTTCTGGAGGAGGAAGGAGGGGAAGGGGGAAGGAGAGGAAGAGAAGTGAAAGTTTTTAAGAAAGTCTTTTAAGATGGCGACTGGTTTTAATTGAAGAAATGCCAGCGCGAATGAAAATGGAGTCCAGTCCTGAAAAACTTTGAAAGGCTTTGAAACAAATACTTTGCTATGGGAAAGGCACTTAAAATAAGAAGAATTTTCTTGGACACTTTTTTTTTCAAACTAAAGTAAAGTAAAGCAAAATAAAGTAAAGCAAGGTAAAGCAATTTAAAGTAAAGTAAAGATGACTAAAGGAAGGGGGGGCTCCCCCATGAGCCAGCTGAAGTATAAAGCTGAGATGACTCATTTGTGTGGATTGGCAGAAGGGGACTTAAAAGATCTTATAACAACTTCCCTACCAAGCGTTGTTGACAAAATTAAAAATTCACAGAAGAATCTTGTGGACTTGGTTGCTGGAAAGCATGATCAATTAAGTCAAACTATTATTAAAGCAATCTCAGATCTTTCAAATGTGGTGATTGAAATGGAGGAGAAGGTGACTGAGATTAGCAGTAAATTTGACTCTCAGATACAAGAAATACAAGAAAAGTTTGTGGAAGCTGAGATTCGAAATCAGACTATACAGAATGATATTATCATGCTTCAAATTAAAACTATGGCATCAGCGATCAGAGTAAGAGGTATTAGAGAAAACCAGAGAGAAAATTTAAAAGCAATTTCTGCAAAGGTCTTTGCTGAATTACTAGAGCTAGAAGATGAGATAATTCTTGGTTGTATAGAGAAAGTTTATAGAGTCAACTCACGAGTAGCCAAACAAAGGAATTTGCCTAGAGATGTTGTTGTTTACTTTACTGATAAAAGGCTGAGAGATGATATCTTACAAAAGTCCTACTCTGCCAGAGTGCAAGTAGAAGGTGAACAAATTAATATCTTTAAAGAGTTACCATCGAAGGTTCTAAAGGATAGGAAAGAATTTGCTTTTTTGACTAAGGAATTGAAGAAAAGTAATATCCCATTTAGATGGGACTTACCAGTTGGCATAATTTTTAGATACCATGGTGTGAGATACTGTTTGAATACTATTGGAAAAGCAGAACATTTTTATAAAAATATCTTCAAGGGAGCCACTGAATATGTGAAGAACAAGAAACAAGAAAGAGAATCTGTAAAAGGCAAACAGGAGGAAGAGATTCAAAGTATGAATCAAAGAACGTTAAAAGCACAAGGAGTACAAGGCGGTTCTTTAGAGGACTCTATTAAGGACTTCTCAGATGGGAAAATTGAATATCCTGGTGAATTCAGAGTAGGAGCACTGGACCCTGAACTGCGGGAGCAAGATTTTGAAAATATTATAATCCGAGATGAGCAGCAGCAGGGGTCCAATGCTCCCCAAGAAAACGGTTGGTGATGTTAAACAGCAGGAAGAAGCCAATGAGGAAACTCAAGTGGTATATACTACTGAGTGTCGTGAAGTCCTTCAGCATTTACAGTTGTTATCAGAATATATGGAAAGTGTTGTGAAAAGGTTATAAAATTTTTAAAGTCTATACTGAGTTGGATTTATGGATTATAATGACTTCATCCTGAGTTGGAGACTTACAAAAAATTTTTATTATCTTGAAATGGATTTATCATCCTGAGTAAGTTTAACAGATTGCTGCAATAGTAGCAGCGATCTGTGATTACCCTATTATAAATTTTTCTTGGAATTTACCATCTAGGAGGAAAGAAGGGAAATGAAAACATCTTACAACTAGAAGGAGTGAACAACAAAGGGTGGCAGGATTTGAAAGAGTCTTAAAAGAACATCTGGCAATGCAGTTTCTAGAATTTTCTTCTTGCTTGTTTTTTTTCTCAAGGATTGGTGGAGTTGCATTGGGTTTTATTTTTTTTTCTTGTTGAAACAGAATAAGTTAGTTTGAATGATTCTACCTAGAGGAGCGAATATCTTCATGGTTGTATATTGTTTATACAAGGTCACACGGGGGGTTTAAGTGGAATGTTTTATTTCATTGATGGGGGCAGATAGAAGATGAAGCTTATTGGAATTGGATAAATGTGGAGAAAGAATATTTAACTTCAATCAAGATGAAGAGAAGATTGAAATTTGGATTACGGAAAATTATAATAATATATGCATAATTACATTATATTGTATGTTTTATGTTCTTTTTCTTTTTTTTGTTTTTGTTCTTCTGTTTTTTTTTAATTAAGGGGAGTAGTTGGGATTAAATTATTTGATATTACTTGATATGAATATGTAGGTTACACTATTTTGGGGGGATTGAGTTAGGCATACGATTTGTAATGTTAATACTAAGGGGTTATATAAAGGTCAGAATTTTTTTTAAATTGGTTTAAATACTATAATGGTTGTTATTTCTGGGTGGTTTTCTTATTATAGTATTGTTAATTTTAGATAAATGTTTATTTGTATGGGTTTTTTCTTCTTTTTTTTCTTTTCTTTTTTTTAATATTCTTTTAATTCTTTTTTCTCTTTCTTCTCTCTTCCTTTCAATTTAGAATTGAATATATAATAGTTTTTGCTTTTCTCTTTGTTATAAATCTTTGTTGTTGTTTTTTTTAAAAAAATGTGTAGCGGAAGTCAGGGGCGGGATGGGGAGGGAGGGGGTGTGGTTGGGGGGAGGTTGGGGGGGATGGGGACGGGTGGGAGGGGGAGGGGGAGGGGGGAAAAAGGGGGGAAAAATTCTGTATTGTAAAACTTTTTCAATAAAAAAAAAAAGAAAGTAAGGGACAATTGTTCGATAAGCAGAAGTAAAACTGAATTTGAACATTTAGTATCCCAAATTATGAAAGATAAAATTAGGCTAAAGGGACTCATTAGTAAGATATATAAGATTATAAATTTTGATGGAAAACCACAAAGGGTGATGAAGATGAATTGGGAAAAAGAACTTAATATTAAAATATCAGATTTAGATTGGAATGTGAATTGGAAGAGTAGAATTATGAAGACTTTATCCATAAGGATTAAAGAGCATAATTAAAAGGTTGTTTGGAAATGGTATTTGACTCCATTAAGACTGTCATTGATGGATAACAAAATTAGTAAACAATGTTGGAGATGTGATATGGAATTAGGGACTTACGAACATATGTGGTACAAATGTGATAAAGTTAAAAAGTTTTAGCAACAATTGGAGAAAATGATATTTGAAATGATGGGGAAAGCAATAATATTGAGACCAGAATCTATATTACTGTTGATAATCAAGGAAATAGAACCAACAAAATATGAGAAAGAATTGATTAGAATTATTGGAAATTAGAGGTGAATTTTAGAATAGAAGAATGGTATTGTGAAATGTGGAAATTAGCCTTAAACGATAAAATGACATGTGATATTAAAGTTAGAAATGGTGATTATAAAGAAGATGTTTTCTGGAAAACTTGGAAACCATTTGTGGACTATGCGCTGGGAAAATTGGATGCTTCGGTACCTGTACCCCGAGAACGTGGATTTTGGCGTTCATGAGGATATATCCGAGGAACCAAATCTTCCTTTCTTATGTATAGCACAGGGTGAAGTATTGTATATGTTGTTTGTAATGTTATTTTAATTAATAAAAATTATAAACATTTTTTTAAAAAAACAAAACAAATGCCTAACACTGTGCACTCATGGCAGGGCAAGGGTTAACACCATCCATCCCACCTGGCTCTTCCCTTGACCCCTCCTCACCTTGACTCCGCCTCCCAGGTATATAAGTTGTTGTCCAAGGGTCCAGCACCATTCCAGATGTTTACCTGTAAGAGATAAGTAAGATGTAAATAAATGTCTTTTGAATCAAACTTAACTTGCTCTGGAGTTATTGGGCTAGATCCTCAGAAATATGCAACAGGTGCTATGTAACAAAATGAAATTCAATGGTGAAAAAAGTAAGGTTCTACTTTTAGGCAAGAAAAACAAAATGCACAGGTACATTATATGTGGTATCTTGCTCAATAGTAGTAACTGTGAGAGGGATCTTGTAGTCCTAGTGGACAAGCATTTAAATGTTAGCCAGCAGTGTGCTGAAGCTGCCAAAAAGCCAACACAGTTCTAGGCTGCATAAACAGAGGAATAGAATCAAGAGTGTCAATGTATAAAGAATTTATGAACTGGAATAGCCATGGCAATGATCCAGCCAATGGGAACTGTTTTTGGACTAAGACACAGGATTTTCTGTGAGAGCCATGTGAGCCAGCTTTAGTCTGAGTGTGGCTTAGCTATTCTGTGTTCAGAGTTCGTTCTTCTCTTTACCATGTTGCAAGAGATGCATGGGTGTTGTTTGTATCATGTTTTTGTATTTTGTAGATAAAAGTTTTTTCTATAATTATGCTTAATTCTTTGAATATGTGCTGGGTGATTCTCAAACAAAACTAACAGGTTATGGGCCCAGATCCCAGCCATCCAGCCCATGCACAGTCAACTGGGGGGAAAAAAGGATTGGGGCTCAACACGGAACTGTAATCAAGCTGAGAGACTGCCTGTGTTATAAATAAAAGGAAACAAGGCAGAGAAGGCTTGCAGGATGGCTGTTGATTTCAAGGAGAGCTCTCTGCCTCGATTGGGACAGAAGAATTATCTTATTTGGGCTGCAAAAATGGAATGCTTCTGAAGGCTAAGGAGCTCTGGGATATCATCATTAATCCACCCCAGGGGGCATTAGCAGCTGCAGATCAACAGTGGCATGATAAGGCACTGGCTTACATTATTATTATTATTATTATTTATTGGATTTATATACCGCCCTTCTCCTTACGGACTCAGGGCGGTGTACAGCCAAATAAAAATACAATATACAAAAGTTAAAAATTCAATTAAAACCCATATAAACATTGGCTGATAGTTAAGAACAATTAAATATTAAAATACTATAATGCTAGAACACTAAAAAATGTTAAAAAATCAACGGGGGTCAGGCTAGACCGGCAAGTTGGAAAAGATACGTTTTCAGGGCCCGACGGAACGTTCGGAGGTCAGGGATCGTTCTCAATTCTGGAGGAAGATCATTCCAGAGGGTCGGGGCTGCCACAGAGAAGGCTCTCCCCCTGGGGGTCGCCAGCCGGCATTGTCTGGCTGACGGCACCCTGAGAAGGCCCTCTCTGTGGGAGCGAACAGGCCGGTGGGAGGTAACTGGCGGCAGAAGGCGGTCCCGTAAGTACCCTGGTCCTAAGCCATGGAGCGCTTTAAAGGTGATCACCAGCACCTTGAAACGCACCCGGAAGTCCACCGGCAGCCAATGCAGCTCACGCAGGAGAGGAGTCACGTGGGAGCGCCCTGTCGCTCCCATAATCCCCCGCGCGGCCGCATTCTGCACCAGTTGGAGCCTCCGGGTGCACCCCAAGGGGAGCCCCATGTAGAGAGCATTACAGTAATCCAGGCGAGAGGTGACGAGCGCCTGAGTGACTGTTTTAAGTGCAAACTTAAAACATCATTTTAAGTTTGGAAGATGAAAAATTCTTAAATGTAGCTGATTTAAAAACTGCAAAGGAGGTTTGGCTGAAATTGGAAAGTGTGCATGCAGTATAATGTTTAATTTTTCCCAAATTCCTAATTTTGAACTTCTTTTGTAACACAGAAACAACTTCAGTTGCTTCATGTTTGGGTTTGGTAATAATTGCTATATCATCAGTGAATAACAATAACAGAGAATCTAAACCATCCTTTTTTCTCTTAAACAAACATGGATCAGCTATGCCAGCTACAAAATCCATAGCAACTAACTCATTGGCAATGCATTTATTCCACTCATAACCTGACTGCTTTAAGCCATAAAGACTTTTCTTCAGTTTCCAGCAATCAGTCTTCTCATCAGTTTTCAAACCTAGTGGCTTCTTCATATAGATTGTATGTTGTAATGGCACATGCAGATATGCAGTTTCAATATCTATGTGGTTTATCCTGTATCTATTCTTAGTTGCCCATACTAATGCTGCTCGCAACATAGTCACCCTCAGACTCGATGCAAACACTTCATCATAGTCCTTATCTGACTGAGCAAATCCTTGAGCTGGGAAAGCATCGCAGACACAACAAGCCGATTAACGAGTGAAGCGAGCTGTGTGAAAACAGGATTCTCTTTATTTCATTTCAGGAAGACGGAACCGGCAAGTGCACGAACCAGCGTTCCTGGGTGAGCTGACATCGTTACAAGGTAAGCATACATTTTTATACTTTTCTGTACAAAGGAAATTCTTTGTTTCTTTTGTTACTTTTGTGGGTCTCCCTTTTGTGTGTGTGTTCATGGATCGCCCTGTGTTTTCTTATTCTAGTTCTTCCCCACTTGAAACTGGGTGGTGTCTTGGTTATCTGGCTTTGTGTTCTTTTGCTTCCTTTTGCTCTTATTATTTGCTCCTTGTCTTAAGCTGATCATGTTGTTATCAGGTAAACCCTTACCCCCGGCTTGACTCTTATCAGATTGCTTGGGCTATTGATTAAATCTTTTCCTTAGCTAATCCTCTGCCATTCCTTTTGTTTTGCTCTGCTGTTTCGATAGTTTCTTTCCTGGCATGTCCTGGGTCTTTTGTGTGTGTCATTTCCCTGGGTCCTCTTTGTTCCTAAATGGCCCTGATGTTTATGTGTTCTATTTTGGGAAGGTCATCTTCCTATGCCTGTGGCCTTTTCCTTCCAGAGTTGATCCTGTACTATGAGGTTTTATTATGTCTTACTGGCCCTGGCACTGTCTTGGTGGTGTTCCCCTACTACACCCACTTGCAACCAATTGCATGCTCACCTGGTGGTAGTCTAACATTCTCATAAACATTTAACTCTTTCAATGATTTCAGCTCTTTATCCACCGCTTTCTTCCAAGCTACCTGATCCTTTGCAGGATATAGTTTAATTTCATTGAAGTTAGAAGGCTCTATGTTCACCTGACATACTACACTGGCTTGATACCTATCAGGTGGATATCTATCTCGAGTTGACCATCTAGGTAACTCAGGACTCGTTGTTGGTATCTCCTCTTCTACCTCCTCCAAAAACTCCTCCTCCTTTAAAGGAATAGAAGGTTCTTTCTCAACTGTCTCATCATCAGGAGTATCAGTAAACACTTGAGTATCAACAGCATTATCATATGCTCTGTCGAATTCCTGGTCAAGCTTACTCCAACCAACATGCTCCAGGAACTTGGCACTAGCATTACAGTTTAAATATTTTTTTACAATGTTTTAGTTTTATTCCATCAGATAATTCCCATTTTCTTTTAACATCTTAAAATTTGCGTGTCCCAAACGCCTATGTAGCAAGTGAATGCATTCATCATGTGGCTTCGTGTTATCATAAACTGAGTTAGCACCAGCCATGATCAATGGATCATAATTCAGAACAAATCATTCTTTAACTTTGCAGTAACACTTGTACCCCTTTTTTTCAATCAGACATTTATCTCCCCTAAATGTTACTACAAACCCAGCTTTTAACAATGCTTTCACAGATAGCAGGTTAAATTGTAGTTTAGGTACATACAACATAGGTAAATGCTCATTTATGCATGAACAATAAGCAGTACCTTCTCCAGATGCTTTCATTTTCCATCCATTGGCTAATGATACATGCTGTTTACTCTTGGTCATGTTAACAAACTTATCTCTACTCTTAGTTATAGACTGCGATGCTCCACTGTCAACTACCCACAAATCATGGTTTACAGTTGTAGTTGAGCTGGATATAGCTAAACTAACATCCTTTTTAGCTCTCTGTTGACTACAACTATTCAGTTTCTTGCCCTTTTTACAGAATCTAGCTATATGACCTTTAGCCCCACAAGAAAAACACTTTCTAACAGCATAGGCAGTTGAAGACAGGTTTTCTTCCTGCGGTTTCTCTCTCTTAATTGGTCTTTATCTTGCCTTCTTCTGGACTCTTCTAACAATCTTCTGGTTATGCCAATCAATGGCAGTTGATCTCTGGTCAGGACTTCCAGGGAAGACACATAATCATCATAACTTATTGATTTATTTATTTATTTAATCAAATTTATATGCCACCCTTCTCCCATAGGATTTGGGGTGGCTCACAGAATAAAAACAGCATAACAATAAAACAGTGCTAAAACAGACCCATTTAAAATCCCCAGACAATTAAAACCTCGCAGATGATCAGGGAATTTACTGAAAAAGCCATGTCTTCAGGTCGGCGCGGAAAGTGTGGAGGTCGGGGGCCGTTCGGAGCCCAGTGGGTAACCCATTCCATAGGGTCACTATGACCACAGAGAACACCCTCATCCTGGGGGCCACCAGCCGACATTGGCCAACGGCACCCGGAGGAGGGCAGTCCTATGTGAGCGCACTGGGAGGTGGGAGGCCGGTAGGAGGTGTAGTACCCCAGGCCCATGCCATGAAGGGCTTTATAGGTTAGTACCAGCACCTTGAAGCGGATCCGAAGAACCACTGGCAGCCAGTGCAGCTCACACAAGAGAGGTGTCACGCGGGAGTAACGGGAAGCTCCCGTAACAACCCACATGGCTGCATTCTGGACCTGCTGGAGCCTCCGGGTGCACCCCAAGGGCAGCCCCATGTAGAGGGCATTGCAGTAATCCAACCGAGAAATAATGAGAGCATGAGTGATTGTACGGAGGGCATCCCTGTCTAGGAAAGGGCGCAACTGGCGCACCAGGCAAACCTGTGCAAAAGCCCCCCTTGTCACGGCCGTCAGATGATCCACCAAGGACAGCTGTGAATCAAGGAGGACGCCAAGATTACGAACCCTTTCAGAGGGAGTAAGCAACTCCACCCCCATCCGAAGTGATAGGGATACTAGATCATGAGATGCCGGCATCCACAGCCACTCAGTCTTGGAGGGGTTGAGTCTGAGCCTGTTCCTGCCCATCCAGACCCGTACTGCCTCCAGGCACTTAGACATCACATAAAGGACATCCCTAGGTTGATCCGGGGTGGAGATGTACAACTTCCATCCAAAAAAGAAAGAATGATATAAACCTGATGCAGCTCTGAAAAAATCAGCTCCTTTTCATGTAGCTCTTGTAAAGTACCTTTCATAAATTCCAGATGAGCTAACATATCTCCACCTTTCAGAAGACGGGCTCTAAACAGTTTACGTGTAAGGTGTATGTGTGCACCCACACTATCACGAACATAAATCCTCTTCAGAGTGTCCCAACACTTGGGAGCAGACTCCTCACCACAAATATGGACTAGCTGCTGGTCACTCAGTGTCATTCTCATTATACAAAGAGCCCTTTCATTATCCCGGTTAAATTTGGCTATTTTCTTTGCATCTCCATCATCTGCTGAATCCCAAACAGTTACATCTGGTGGATCATGAACTACAGCCCATAGTCCTTCCTTATGCAGAAGTAGACTGCACTTCATAGACCAGGAAATGTAATTCGTCCCATCCAACAGGGTTATCAGGGATATGCTGGTTGACTGTTCTTGTGCCATCTTCACTTGAACAATAAACCACAAAAACAGCTGTCTGAATATGGTACTGTGTATTCACACTAACTCTCAGTATCCTGGGCCCATAACCAGTGTTAAGGAATAACCCTTGAGTAGCAAGGGTGTGCACATGAAAGCAGTTGAGAGTAGTTATGAATAAGCACAGTCACCACACAGATACACTGAGTCATGTTTACAGTTTACATTCAGGAAAAATAAAGCACAGTCCAATAAACAAAGTCTCCATACCAGTCGTGTTAATCATACACAGTAAACAGTTCTTCTGGAGTTGCAAACAGTAATACAGTAAGTCAGATAGAGATATCAGAGAACAAGAACAACAAAGAGAACAAACCATGTTTCTAGCTCCCTCTTAAGGACATTGGCAACAAAGCTAACCAACCAGTAAAAAGTATGATGCAATACATCAGTCTTAAAGCTATACAATGCAATACAATACACTGCAAACATACATTGATGGTTTATATATTGCCAACCCAACAAGTTAGGTAATAGTCTTATTCCTAACAAATACAATGGGAAAGGTCTTTGGGGATTCCAGAGTTTACATGGCACTAATTGGATTTTTGATCTCCCTTTTATTTTGAGACATAATGGACTAGTTTTACACTGTAACAAAGTTACACAAGAGAATGTAGTATATATACCAAAAATAATTCAATAACAATTTAATCTGATACATTGGGTTAAGTGATGTAGGGCTTGATTTAATTTCAGGCAAGTTCAAGCCTCTGTTAAAGGATACCTGCATTCTCTCTCTCCCTTCCTTTTTTCCTTCCTTCCTTCCTTCCTTCCTTCCTTCCTTCCTTCCTTCCTTTCTTTCTTTCTTTCTTTCTTTCTCCCTCCCTTTCTCCTTTCCTGTGAAGAACCCCAGAAGGTCTTTGGTAGGAGGAAGAAAAGCCAGACGTTTTGAAACGTTTTGTAGCTTAGCCTGAGCAAAAATAGCTAGTGCAGGCACTTACAATAAACTCTCAACTCAAGCTCAGTGCACCTGGGGATCTCCCTAATCAGTGAGGATTTCTTTGTTTCTTTCTCCCTTGAAGCCCCCTCCCCCCCTGCAGCCCATTTTTGCTTCCAGGGGGCTGCGGGGAGTCTTGCTAGGCACACCCCTCATGCCCCATTTTGGCCTTAGCAAACCTCCCTGCAGCCCCTGGGAGCCAAAACAGGGCGCGGGGGGGGGGACTCCTGTAAGGGGCGGAGAAGGTAAGGTCACGAGCCTGGTGGGGGTGGCGCAGCATGCTTGGCGGGGGGGGGGGGGGTAGCACGACTTACCTGTAGGCAAGACACAGCGGCTCAGTTGGGGCGCAGGGCAGGCA
The DNA here is from genome assembly GCA_038048745.1 of Coluber constrictor foxii. Classification (NCBI taxonomy): domain Eukaryota; kingdom Metazoa; phylum Chordata; class Lepidosauria; order Squamata; family Colubridae; genus Coluber; species Coluber constrictor. The sequence goes on from CM075961.1 coordinate 9,889,508, forward strand.
CCATGTGGGAAGGCAGCTTAGTCAGGCAAGCTGCCCGGGTGGTGAGGAGGAAAAGAAAGTGACTGGGTGGGTTGGGGACCAGTTCAGGGGTGTGGCCAGCCAGCAATTAATACTGGTTCTGTGACCCTCGCCAATTTATTGCTACCGGTCCTCCCGAACCGGTGTGAACCGGTAGCAACCCACCACTGGTTTGGAGAAGGATTAAGCTTGAAAGGGTGTAAGACATACTTAGACTGTGCAGTATGAAAATCATCAAAGTCCAAGGCATTCCCAGTAAGCAAGAATAGCGCAAGGCAGACTGTCAGGTTCCAAACAGAAGGAAATAAAAGGAGACAAACCTGATTTCGATTTCGATTTCAATTTTATTGAATTTGTATACCGCCCTACTCCCGAAGGACTCAGGGCGGTTTACAGCCATAAAACAAAACATATAAATACAAAATTTAAGATATGATAAAACAAATTAAATAGTTTGGCTGAAAATTTAAAACCCCAAATAATTTAAAACAAATTTAAAATTCCCATTTAAAAGGGGGAGAAAACTTAGGTCAGGCTGGCTTGATGGAATAAGTGAGTCTTGAGCACATGACGGAAGGTGCGCAGGTCCGGGATCTTCCGTATCTCCGGGGGGAGCTCGTTCCAGATGGTGGGTGCTCCCACAGAGAAGGCTCTCCCCCTGGGGGCCGCCAGTTGTCATTGTTTGGCCGACGGCACCCGGAGGAGCCCCTCTCTATGGGAGCGTACCGGCCGGTGGGAGGCTATTGGTGGTAGTAGGCGGTCCTGTAAATAACCAGGTCCTAAGCCATGGAGCGCTTTAAAGGTAATAACCAAAACCTTGAAGCGCACTCAGAAGACCACCGGGAGCCAGTGCAGCTCGTGCAGGAGAGGTGTTACATGGGACCGCCACGTCGCTCCCATAACCACCCGCATGGCCGCACTCTGCGCCAGTTGGAGCCTCCGAGTGCTCCTCAAGGGGAGCCCCATGTAGAGAGCGTTACAATAGTCCAGATGGGAGGTGACGAGGGCGTGAGTGACTGTGTGTAAAGAGTCCCGATCTAGAAAGGAACGCAACTGGCGAATCAGGCGAACCTGATGAAAGATCCTCCCGGTCACGGCTGTCAGGTGCTCTTCTAAAGACAGCCGTGAATCCAGGAGGACGCCCAAGTTGTGAGCCCTTTTCGTGGGGGCCAGTGATTCACCCCCAATAGTCAGCGATGGCACCAGCTGACTATATCGGGACATCGGAAACCACAGCCACTCGGTCTTGGATGGGTTGAGCCTGAGCCTGTTCCTCCCCATCCAGGTCCATACGGCCTCCAGGCACCGGGACATCACTTCAAGGGCATCGTTGGGGTGGTCTGGGGTGGAGATGTACAGCTGGGTGTCATCAGCGTACTGATGGTACTCCACCCCAAAACCACGGATGATCTCGCCCAGCGGCTTTACATAAATGTTGAACAGGAGGGGCGAGAGGACCGATCTTTGTGGCACCCCACATATAAGGGGCCTCAGGGTCGACCTCTGCCCCCCTGCCAACACAGACTGCGACCGGTCGGAGAGAAAGGAGGAGAACCACTGTAGTACGGTGCCTCCCACCCCCAGCTCTACCAACCGGTGCAGCATGATACCATGGTCGATGGTATCAAAAGCCGCTGAGAGATCTAACAGGACCAGGATAGAGGAGCACCCTCTGTCCCGAGCCCTCCAGAGATCATCAACCTGGATGGCTGCTACCTTAGTTTAATCACTTCTTGGCACTCACTGACAATCACAGATGAAAATCTAGTTAGGGCTACTGCCCTGTGCTTCCCACCACCATTTATCCATTAGTTATCACCACCCAACCAATCACACATGCTGCTCCCTCCCATGTGACCCAGAAGTTGGCTTATGTTTAATTCTTGAGTATTTACAACCAGCATCTGAACAGTTAATTCACTTGAGTATTTACAACCAGCATCTAAACAGTTAATCCACTTGTTATTTCCGGCTGGCCATGATAATATCACCCCCCCAGCTATTCCCTCCCGTCAATCCTGTCAGTTCCTGGGAGGCTTGATGAAGCAGATGCTGGGCTGAAACAAGGTTTGTACGTTCCTCCCCCCCAAGAATGACAGCTCCATGCCGACAGCACACTACAGCTCTAGAGCTGGTACATGCAGATTTGGTTGGGCCAGTGCAAGCCAGTTTGAGAGGAGTAAGGTATCCTCTGGTCATTGTAGATGACTACAGCAGGTTTGAGTTCTGCTATTTGCTAAAGAGCTACTAAAGAGCTTCTGTAGCTTCTTTGCTACAGAAGTCCAAGCAATGGGTAAGCTTCATAGAAAGAAGATATAGACAACAGGTATGCCAGAACTGACAGAGGTTCAGAATTCATGTCAGCAAGTTTTCAACAGTGGTTGGGGCAGTTAGAAATAAGACATAGATGCACTATTCCATACACAGCAGCTGGCAATGGCATAGTTGAAAGACAGAATGGAGTTTTACAAACAATGAAAGACTCATTGCTGAAAGATTCTGGTCCGAGCAGGTCGTATTGGGGTGAAGCCATGTTGACTGCTAATTATTTGATCAATAGACTGTGGAGTTCCTCTATTAATGATACTCCATATGCTGTGCTATATGGGAGAAAGCCATCTCTGGCACATTTCAGGTGTTTGGAAGCAATGTGTGGGTGCATATTCCAAAGGCAATCAGGAGAAAAGGACAACCAAAAGCTAGAAAGCTCAGGTTTATGGGCTATGAGCCTGGCTCAAAGAGCTATCGCTTTAGCGATGGGAGCAGAATGATAGTAATTTCCAGGTCTGCTAGCTTTTCAGAGCAAAAATTGGGGCAAAACTGATGCCAATTTTAGGGATGATCCACTTAGTGATGGTGACTCACTTAGTGTGAGAAAAATGAGAATTATTCCTGTAAAAGTGTAACCTGAGTTATGCCATTTTAACTGTCTTATTTTACCTTGTATAACCTGATTATATAACTGGACAAAAAAGGAACACAATAAGGCTTTTCTGAAATGATTATCTTGTGGGAAATATGTATTATGTAGTTGTTTTGATGGAAATCGATGTTCTGGGAAAAGTACTGATATGAGATTGTTATGGGGCTGTCTGTTCCGGAAGGGGAAGTACGCAAGTGATGTTCTTGTGGAATATTTCTGTTGGGAATTGGGGAATTTCCAGGGTGGAACCTGTACTACATATGTTATATAAGATCTGAAATTGATTCCCAAGGGACATTACTTACGTGTATTCTGATGTATTTTGAAGATTGTATATAACCCGTGTAAATTGCTTTCTTTTCGTCTTTCCTCTCCTCCAGAGAGAAAGGCCCTTTGCAAAGTTAATAAACCCTGTCCTTGCTTTATCTAGTCTCTGTTTACTCTCTAAAAAGGTAATGAGGCTTTCCTGTTTCTCACAATTGGCACCCAAGGGGACTTGAAAACTTTCCGTCTGGTAAGGAAATCCTTATGTGCGCACACGCTGATTTCAGTGAAAAGGGGTTATTTCCTTTCTAGTCGGAATTGCTTTTCTATGTACCCTGAGGCAGAGACGTGAATGCCTGGACAGAGAGGAACGTTCCTGAAGACTACGGTGCACTAGGAGTGAGTATATGTTTTCTCTTTTTGGTGGTTTGGATTTGTGTATGTTTGAGCTTGCTGGCTGTGTATGTTTGTGTGTGTATGGCCTGTATGATATGTGTGTATAATTAGTATATTACAGGCTAGGGGAAGTATGGGGCTTTTACTAGGGAAAAGTGCTACTGAGACTGAAATACCCTCCATCCCTCCCATATCTCCATTAGGGAAATTGTTAACACAATGGTCAGAGGATTGGTTGAAAGCTTATACAAAGATGTTAGATAAGGTGACTATGATTAATTATTGTAAAAGGTTTGGGCGACGTTTGTGTTGATACAGCCTACTTATAGGTGGAGTAAGTTTGGGGAATCAGACCCATATTGGATCAATGCTTTGAAGAAAGTTTTGGTGAAAAAGAAGTTGAAAGCTCAATTGTTATATGTGGAACCTTGGTTTCATGTTCAGTGGTTCGACCCCTTTCCTCCGAGGAGTTCTAGGATAATGTATGGGATGGATGAGTAAGATAAAGGCTGGGATCCTTTAGCTTATGCCACATGCCCACTTCCCCCTCCTCCTTATAATATAAACAGAGCAGAAGCTGTGGGTGAAATTGAAGTTGCTGCTGGGAGCAGTGAAGGAGAGATTTCAACAGAGCGTTGATTTGAGAAATTATAAAAGCAACATGCTGTCTTTACAGGCAGATCCGATCGAGTTGTCTGAGTTGATCTGTTCCTGGGACCCAATCTGTATACTTTTGTAGAGTTGCAGTATATATTGGGTTACTTGTTCTCCCCAGAGGAGAGGTCGGAAGCTATGGAGTTTTGGGATAAAACCCAAGTGGGGGCTGCTCAGCCCGTTGCTGCTGATGTTAAGTTTCCATTAGCTGATCCTGGTTGGAATAATAATAATGTCGCTGACCAGGAGCAAATGGAAGACCTGAAGCGGGTAAGTCTTCAGGGTGTTAAGACAGCTGTACCTCAAGGGACAAAGTTAACAAAAGCCTTTGCGGTAAGAACAGCTGTGGGAAGAAACACTGTCTGTGTTTCTGGAATGTATTAGGGACAATTTAAATAAGTACTCTGGTCTTTCTCCTGAAACACCAGCTTATGAGTCCTTAATGACAATACAATTTGTGACGATGGCATGCCCAGATATTAGGAAATATTAGGATATTAGGAAGATTGAGGATTGAGTTGCTTCTGATATTACTGCTCTGTTGAATGAGTCCAAAAAAGTTTATGTGAATAAAGGCTAGGTAGAGAAGTCAAATGCTGGTGTCTGCGTTAAAGGCTGCAAATAAACCAGCAGACGGGAGAGAAGAGGTGGAAGAGGACTAGGCTTTGTGAAACTTCTGTTGCAATGCGGCAACAGCGTCCTGGAATTGGGAGAAGAAGATGAATAGTGGTGTCAGGGGTTTTTGAAAGAGCCCTTGATAAATTTATTAGTGGGACCAGAAGAGGAGGATCATGTGTTTCTCATAGATACAGGTGCGACTAGCACCTCTATTTGTGCAATTGTTAAAGAATATGAAATTGAGTTGTGGAAAGCATATTATACATTTGCATGTGATATTTGTTCCAGAAGCAGGTATTAATCTGCTTGGGAGGGATGTATTGTCTCTTCTGGGATGTGAGCTTAAGTTTTATAGTGCGGATATGAACTGGAGAACAGGAAGGGAAAATTGACCCGATAGTTGATGTTTCCCCTATCCCTCTTATTAAGAGATAAGACATATCTGGAGGGATGATTTTGCTTCAGCCTGTTATGGGTGGAAGAAGTAGAAATACTGTGGTGGTATACAGATCTTTCTCATTCTTGGATGAGGCAGAAAACTCTGTAAGAATGAGGGTAAAGAAGGAGAGGTTTATTGTCTACCTGAGGTTGAATGTGAATAATTTGTCTTTGATTAATGTGCTGTGATAGTGATATGTGTGTGCCGGTGAATTAAGTGACCTTCTTGGCTTGAGCTTGGAGCTGTGGAAAGCAGGTGGTGGTTAGGGCCCGAAATCAAGTTTTTGTTTAAAAACCACATCCTGAAGCTTTCCACTGCTTGAGGAATAAGCTACAAGATGTACGGGATAGAAACGAAATGGGTATCTGAAAGGATAGAACCGTCTCAGGTTTTATTCCAGGTTTGCAAATGTTGTTAAATGGTATGTATGTGTGAAGGTGTCTGTGTGAAGGTGTCTGTGTGTAATGAGAGTTGTTTAGGCAATAGAGCTCATTGTCTTGTAAAATAATAATACTGAGAATAATAATAAAGCTCCCTGAAGTATTTATGCTGACTAATTGGCAGGGAGAAAGTATGTGTGTGTTGGAGTACATTGAAAGGTCTGATTGTAGAATAAATATGAGTGTGTGTTGAACCCCCCCCCCCCCGAAAATATCCCTTTGTATAATGAAATATGAAGGTAATAGCAAGCGTTTGAATGAGAAAGAAAGAGGGGAGAGAGATCCTCTGGAGAAGTGGGATTAGAAGGTATTTACGATGTTAAATGGAGACAGGAGTAGTATTTTTCCTCCCTGTATGTCCCCTTTCTTTGTGTTCTGAACAGGAGAAAAGGGAAGGGGGGGAAGGTGCGGTTTGTTTTCCCTTTTACACTTTTTTTTCCTTTGCTGAGTTTGAGAGAAAGGAGGGGCGAATGGGTGATCCTGCAGCATTGTTTTTGGACTGCATATGGCAGCTACGTAGATATATTTCCTGTCCTGCTCTGAGTTTTGATTTTATTTTTGTTTGTGAAATGTTTGAGGTATTTAAATAAATCTATATAATAGAGAAGTGACATTGAAAGTTTAAAACAAATATTTTTCAGAGTAGAGACCCTTTTATGTATTTATGTTTGTGCATTTTGAATGATTTTGATTTTGAATGCTGAGAAGTTAAGGAGATTTCTAGGATAGCCTGGATATTGAATAGCCTGGGGAATAGTTGACTATGTTATTTTAACTTAGTGTTGCCCAGATAAGGGATGTTCCCTTGAGGGGAGAATTACTTATTGGTAGAAGGTAAAGATGGACTTTTGGTCTGGCTAGCTAGGAAGTTACCTGTAAGTTAGTCTGTATAGACTTGTGGTTTAGACTTGTGAATTTAGATCAAGCTTTGCATTTCTTTGAAGCTTGTGGAAATAGTTTAGTTAACTTGTGATAGAGGTGTGGTGTGATTCCTCTGAAGTGGGGAGAGTTGAGTATTTATGGATGGAAAGTTATAGGAAGTTATTTGGAAGAAAGGTTTGAAGAGTTGAAGAAAGTAATAATATAGTGTTGCTCCAGTGTTATGTTTGCCTGGTTTAAGGAAAAAGCTTGCACTTGTTTGTAGCAGTGGAAGATGGTATAGCTAAAGGAGTGTTGGTTCGCATGTGGGCTATGAAGAAGAGACCTGTAATATTTCTGTCATAATTGATGGATCTTGTGGTGCAGGGTTAGCCCTTGTGTATACAAGCTGAAGCTGCAATTGCACCTTCAGTGGAGAAGAGTAGAAAATTAACCTTTGGTGGGGCATTGGTGGTGAGTAGTTCACATCAGTATAAATCTGTATGCTATGTTTTTGAAATATGGGATTATTTTATTGTCTCAAGAGAGTTTGGTTCTCTTGACCAATAGGAATTTAAATTTAGCTGAATTCCTGTCAGGGGAGAGAGAAGGGAATGAGATGATGTGGAACAAAATTGTGTGGTTATGAATTAATGGGTTTTCCCGGGTTGAGAATGGGAAGAGACTGAATGGTTATGCAGTTGTGAATGGAGGCACTACTGAGATATTGGAAGTTGGAAAGTTACTGTCTGAATGGTCATCGCAGACATGTGAGGTTTTTGTTTTATTGCAGGCATTGCACATATTAACTAATGAGGTAGGGAATATTTATATTGATTTAGAGTATGCTTCTGGTATGTTACATACTTTTGAAATAATCTTGATATCTAGTAAAGGGAAGGAATTGAAACAGGTGGATCTTATCGCAGCAGTTTTGGAGGCAGCTGAGGGTCCTACTAAATTTGCTATTATACAAATGATGGATGAGGGGTGCGTAAGTGAATGGGAAATGGATGACTAAAGATGGAGTGCAAATTCTTAATAAAGCTGTGATGCGGAAGGTGATTGCACGAGTGCATGAGGGAACCCATTGGGGAACGCAAGCACTCATTGATTTTATTAAACATATATATGCATATATGTGTGTAGGGGTATGTATACAATAGTTATACAAATGGTACGGAAATGAATACATTGTGTATGTGAAAAACATGTAGAGATTTGACTATTTGGCCTTTTCAATGAATCTAAGTAGATTACATTGGAATGCGGGTGGTGTGACCATTGACATATGTAATAATAATAGTGAATTATCTTACTGGATGGTTTGAAGCCTTTCTTTGTGTAAAGACAGGTGCTCAGAGGATTGTTAAATCATATTGGAGCGAATAATACTCAAATATGCATTGGTTGATCTTATTGATAGTGATAGGGGTACACATTTCATTGTCCAGGTGATAGAGGTTATGGGACAATTAGGAATTGATTGGCAACTACATTTATCGTTCACACCAAGTTCTATGGGGCGTTGTGAATATGCTAATCAGATAATTAAATCTCCGTTAAAAAAAAATAATGTTAGAGCTTCAACTACCTTGGACAAAGTGTTTGCCTTTAGCTCTGTTAAGAGTAAGAGTTAGTCCTAGGAAAGATCTGGGGATATCTCCATATGAAATAATGTTTGGATTGCCATATACGGGAAAAGTTGAAATGCCTAGGATGGAATTGAAAGATGTTTTTCTGAGAAAATATATACAGGGACTGTCCCAGTGTTTTTCTCATTTAAGGTCCAAAGGACAATTGGCACAGACTCCAGTTCTTGATTTCCAAGTACATGAGTATGACGACAGAGACTGGGTCCTGATTAAAGCCATTATTGAAAAGAAGTTGCAGCCGGTGTGGGAAGGACCATTCCAAGTTCTGCTAACTACTGAGTCGGCTGTAAGGACTAAGGAATAAGGCTGGGTACACTATTCCAGAGTCAAGGGACCGGTGGCTTCGCCTTGTGGATGGACAGTTGCTACGAAACCTGCAAATCCTCTTAAATTGACTTTTCGACGATGAACCTTAGACGATTGAGGATCGACGGATGGAAGTAGAGATTTGTATTTGGCTAGGAGTGATAATAATTTTTGTTGTGTTGTGTTTTTAGATTGTATTGAGAAAAGATACTTTCTCAAGATACTATTGATTGGTGTAAGTCTATGTTTTGGTATCCAGTGGATGTAAGTTCACGTCGATTGATTGACGAATTGGAGGTAAGATAATGACCTTTTATCTCTTTGGAAAATGGGGGTGGGTGGGCTAGTTCACTAGGAATAATGGGGTTTCTTGTGGTAGCGTTTGTTATCCTACAGGTGCGGATAGGGATGGGGATTTTGGCTGTGTTGCCTAGTTATCCTATAACATGGTAGCAGCTATGTTTCCATACTGAACTCGAGCACCGTTATTCTCTTATAGAAACACCACTAACCCTAATGGACGCCACTGAGGAGGCTGAGGATATGTATTAAGTCATCTTTTGGAGATGGTGTATGCCAAGTGCAACCGTACATATTAGATAGCTCCTCAATATATTGATCTTGCAAATAGAATGGAATCTTTTGCGTATTGCGCATGCCCAAGATGGCGGCTGTGTCCGAAACGCCGTGAGGAGTTGGGCATCAGCTGGCGACTTTAAGGGGTCTGGGGGGGGGTTGCAGACCATCGGCAACCCCCCACCCGGCCCGCGGAATATCTGGCCCTCTCGCTGGAGGGCTTGGAGCCCACCAGCATATGATCTTTTGGTGGCGAATGGCGGTGGTGGCAGTCAGTTGCTAGGCCTGCTGGCCTATATGTTTACAGCGGTCTGGGGCGCCTCTGGGGTCATTGGCTGCGGTGCCGCTGGAGTGGTCTGCCCGCCTGACTGCAGGTGCCTGGGAGGAGAAAGGAGAGCGCCTGGAGGAGAAGGAAGATTCTGGTGAGGAGGCTACCTGTTTTCTGGCGGCCCCGACGCTGACGGTGCCAGCGGGGCCTCAGCTGGCCAGCGGGTCTGCCAGTGGCTGGCGGGGGATTGTATATATGGAGGAGGCTCCCAACAGGAGGTTGAAGACCCAGAGGGGTCCAACTGAGATGCCCCCATGGCGGTGGTGAGGACTTCCCATCCACTGATGGAACTGAGCTACAATCTCAGCTGAGCTACAATCTGGGGCTCACTATTTACACCATCATCCTCCGCCAACTTCCCGGAGTAGCGTGTATCTCGGCCCTATTACCATCTCGCTCGCTGGCGTTACCGGAGAACAAGACAGCTTACGGGAGGACTGATGGAGCCGGTTCCATCTTCGTTCATCCCTGATGGGGAGTCTTACCCCGCAGGACTAATACGCCAGGCCACTGTGAGAGAGTGGCCTGGACTTTCCAACTTACCTGACTGTATGGCGGACCTCTGTGAGAGGGTGGTCCGGACATCCCCGCAGTTGAATTGAATGTAGAGACTCCTTCCCGCTACCGTGAGAGGGTAGTGGTGATTCTCCTGACTAACTAACTCTTGTTCTTGGATATTTTTTGCCTACTATCACAGACTCCAAGCCATGCCTTACTATTCTGTCCATCTCCATTCTGTGTTCAGATGTACTCGAGGTCTAGCCTTCTTGCCCTGCGAGACTCCCCCCTCTCACAGGCTTGGCCCTCTATGTTATCGAGGGCCCACCTTAATGACGGGTTTTGGGACCCCGAGAGGTGGCATGTCGCAAAACGGGGATTGAGGGGTTTTTTAAGGTCTCTTTTAATTAGATTTTTAAGGGGCTCAGGGGTGGGGGTGGGAGTGGGTTTGGGGGAGAACCCACGGGGGGAAGGTTAGGTCCGGCTGTTTATGGGGCTGCGGGGGGTCAAGATTCTGGAGATAAGAGGGCTCCTACTGAGCCCTCTGTCGAGGGCTGTGCTATTAATACGCTGTGTGGGAGGGGCAGATATGGTGTGAGCAGGGGACCATATCATGTGGCGGGGGCACGCACTCGCTGTCTTCGAGCGATTGCGTGCCCTGGTCCCCCAAGCTATTCCCGTTCCCCGGGTTGTTTAGAGTCTCAGGACCCGAGGCTCCGGCTGTTGTTATGCAACGTGAGGTCCGTTGTCAATAAGGCCCCCCTCATATGTGATCTTCTTCAAGAGGGGGGTGCGGACCTGGTTGGGCCACGAGGGGGGGGTTCCCCTCGTGGAGATGTGCCCACCAGGTTTCCTTGCATTCCACCAGCCGAGAGCTCAGGGCAGGGGTGGGGGAGTAGCGGTCATTATTAAGGAAGGTCTGAGTCCGAGGGAGACCACTGTACCTCAGATAGCCGGGTGTGAGTCCATCTTTGTGAGGTGGGGTCGTGGTGGGCAGATGGGTCTGTTAGTCACGTACCTGGATCCCTGCCACGTGGCAACGACCCTGCCCGAGCTTCTCAATGTTGTAGCCGAGGTGGCGGTTGATACCCCCAGGTTTATGGTCATGGGGGATTTCAATCTGCCATCTATCAGTGAAACATCTGAGATAGCCCGGGAGTTCATGGCTTCCATGACGGCCATGGACCTGACCCAGGTAATTCAGGGCCCGACACACATTGGTGGACACACCCTGGACCTAGTTTTTGTCTCTGGTCAGTGGTTGAGTGGTCTAGATATTGGGGATATAGATGTGGAACCCTTGTCATGGACTGACCACTCGCTCCTTCGACTCGACTTTCAGACCGCTACACCTCACCGCAGGGAGGCGGAACCGACCAGGTGGTTCCGCCCCAGGCGCCTGATGGAACCAGATAGGTTCCAGACGGAGCTTGGGCCATTTCCTGAGACACTGACACGCGACTCGGCTGAGGACCTGGTGGCGGCCTGGGATAGGGCGGCCAGTGGGGCCTTGGACCGCATTGTGCCTTTGCGGCCTCTGACCTGGCGCCGAACTCACTTATCTCCTTGGTTCACCGAGGAGCTGAGGGAGATGAAACGCCGGAGAAGACGCCTAGAGAGCGGTTGGAGGGCCAGTCACTCTGAATCTGACTTGACACTAGTAAGAGCTCATATTAAGACTTACTTAGTGGTGATAAAAGCGGCGAAATCTAACTATTTTACCGCTCTTATCGCGTCATCAGATAATCGCCCAGCCGCCCTGTTTAGGGTGACCCGCTCCCTCCTCCATCTGGGAGCGCGGGAGGATCCCTTGCAGGGTCGTGCTGAGGATTTTGTTCAATATCTGGATGATAAAATAACTCAGATTCGGGATGACTTGGCCGCTGACTGGGTTAGTTCGGGCAGGGTGACTGAGGCAGGTCTTGAGAGTGTTATCTGGGCTGAGTTCGATCCTGTGGCTCCCGAGGACGTGGACAGGACTTTGGGAAGACTGAACGCAACCACATGTTTATTGGACCCGTGTCCCTCCTGGTTGGTGCTGGCCTCCCGGGAGGTTACACAAGGCTGGCTCCAGGAGATTATAAATGCTTCTTTGAGTGAGGGTGCCCTACTGGCCGCCTTGAAGGAGGCGGTGGTGAGGCCCCTCCTCAAGAAGCCCTCCCTGGACCCAGCTATTTTGGCTAATTATCCCTTTTTAGCGAAGGTTGTTGAGAGTGTGGTTGCATGGCAGCTCCCTCGGTACCTGGATGAAGCTGTCTATTTAGACCCGCTCCAGTCCGGCTTCAGGTCTGGATACAGAACCGAAACGGCATTGGTCGCGTTAGTGGATGATCTCTGGAGGGCCCGGGGTAGGGGCTACTCCTCTATCCTGGTGTTGTTAGACCTCTCAGCGGCTTTTGATACCATCGACCATGGTATCATGTTGCGCCGGTTGGAGGGACTGGGGGTGGGAGGCACCGTCCTACGGTGGTTCTCCTCCTACTTCTCCGACCGGTCGCAATCTGTGTTGACAGGCGGGCAGCGCCCTGAGGCGCCTAGTGTGTGGGGTGCCGCAGGGATCGGTCCTCTCGCCCCTCCTGTTCAACATTTATGTAAAGCCGCTGGGTGAGATCATCCATGGTTTTGAGGTGGAGTTCCATCAGTACGCTGATGATACTCAGCTGTACATCTCCACCCCAGACCACCCCAACGATGCCGTGAAAGTGATGTCCCAGTGCCTTGAAGCTGTGCGGGTCTGGATGGGGAGAAACTCAACCCCTCCAAGACCGAGTGGCTGTGGCTGCCGGTGTCCCGATATAGCCAACTGACTCCATCGTTGGTTATTGGGGGCGAATCATTGGCCCCCACGGAAAGGGTGCGCAACTTGGGCGTCCTCCTGGACCCACGGCTTTCTTTAGAGGATCATACGACAGCCGTGGCCAGGGGGGCTTTCTATCAGGTTCGCCTGATATGCCAGTTGCGGCCCTTTCTAGATCGGGACTCCCTACGCACAGTCACTCAGGCGCTCGTCACTTCTCGCCTGGACTATTGTAACGCTCTCTACATGGGGCTCCCCTTGGGGTGCACCCGGAGGCTCCAACTGGTGCAGAATGCGGCCGCGTGGGGGATTATGGGAGCGACGGGACGCTCCCACGTGACACCTCTCCTGCGCGAGCTGCATTGGTTGCCGGTGGACTTCCGGGTGCGTTTCAAGGTGTTGGTGATCACCTTTAAAGCGCTCCATGGCTTAGGACCAGGGTACTTACGGGACCGCCTTCTGCCGCCAATAGCCTCCCACCGGCCGGTGCGCTCCCACAGAGAGGGCCTCCTCAGGGTGCCGTCAGCCAGACAATGCCGGCTGGCGACCCCCAGGGGGAGGGCCTTCTCTGTGGCAGCCCCTACCCTTTGGAATGATCTTCCTCCAGAACTGAGAACAATTTCCAACCTCCGGACTTTTCGTCGGGCCCTAAAAACCTATCTCTTCCAGCTTGCCGGTCTAGCCTGACCCCTGTTGAATTTTTAAGATTTTTTGTATTGTAGGGTTGTTGTATTTTAAGTATTTAATTGTTTTAACTTTCAGCCAAAGTTTATATGGGTTTTAAAATTTTTAACTTTTATGTACTGTTTTTATCTGGCTGTTCACCGCCCTGAGTCCGCAAGGAGAAGGGCGGTATATAAATCTAATAAATAATAATAATAATAAGTAATGCACTGAGCTATATGGTAATTATACACCTTCATACAAGAAGTTTCAGATTTTAGAGGAAGGGTTACATTTTCCATATCTAGAGATACAAGCTCCCTCCAAGTTAATGTTCTTATGTGGTAACATGGCAGTGCCCAAATTACCTATTGTATGGAGAGGAGTTTCTATATTGTTACAGGATATTTATAATTTACAGGAATAAACTTGTGAAGTGGAGAATTGGGGATTGTGAGAAAAATGAGAATTATTCCTGTAAAAGTGTAACCTGAGTTATGCCATTTTAAGTGTCTTATTTTACCTTGTATAACCTGATTATATAACTGGACAAAAAAGGAACACAATAAGGCTTTTCTGAAATGATTATCTTGTGGGAAATATGTATTATGTAGTTGTTTTGATGGAAATCGATGTTCTGGGAAAAGTACTGATATGAGATTGTTATGGGGCTGTCTGTTCCGGAAGGGGAAGTACGCAAGTGATGTTCTTGTGGAATATTTCTGTTGGGAATTGGGGAATTTCCCGGGTGGAACCTGTACTACATATGTTATATAAGATCTGAAATTGATTCCCAAGGGACATTACTTACGTGTATTCTGATGTATTTTGAAGATTGTATATAACCCGTGTAAATTGCTTTCTTTTCGTCTTTCCTCTCCTCCAGAGAGAAAGGCCCTTTGCAAAGTTAATAAACCCTGTCCTTGCTTTATCTAGTCTCTGTTTACTCTCTAAAAAGGTAATGAGGCTTTCCTGTTTCTCACAATTGGCACCCAAGGGGACTTGAAAGCTTTCCGTCTGGTAAGGAAATCCTTATGTGCGCACACGCTGATTTCAGTGAAAAGGGGTTATTTCCTTTCTAGTCGGAATTGCTTTTCTATGTACCCTGAGGCAGAGACGTGAATGCCTGGACAGAGAGGAACGTTTCTGAAGACTACGGTGCACTAGGAGTGAGTATATGTTTTCTCTTTTTGGTGGTTTGGATTTGTGTATGTTTGAGCTTGCTGGCTGTGTATGTTTGTGTGTGTATGGCCTGTATGATATGTGTGTATAATTAGTATATTACAGGCTAGGGGAAGTATGGGGCTTTTACTAGGGAAAAGTGCTACTGAGACTGAAATACCCTGATTCTGTCCCTACTGTGGAGAGGCAACCTATTTAGTTCTTCTTGGAACTCCATGTCCTTAATTCTATCTATTACCACTTGCTTTGCTTTGTCAAACCCGAGGAACATTAAGAATACCGATGAGAGCCCATAAGAGCCCAGCTTGTGATCTATCGCCTGTTTTCAGTGGGAGGGGAAGTTGTCAGTCAGCACTAGCGGGGACAGACCCTCTGGAAAGAAATGAATTTTTAGCCAATAAATGATCATCATCTTCCAGGCTTTTACCTGAATTTGAGGCATACCTGTCTCAATTCTTTTTCTTTATTGAAAAAGTTTTACAAATACAAGTTTTACCCCCTTTCCCCCCGCTTCCCCTCCCTAACCCTCCCTGACCCATCCCTCCCCACCCTTGGCTTCCCTTATAACCTTAAAATTACAATTCATTTTTAACTCCCCAAATATTAAAAGGTGAAATCCAAATCATATCATGTCATGTCATACAATTCCCCCCAGCTATTCTACCCCCTGTCTATACTAAAAATTTCTACATAACATTCAAGTAAAAGCTATCTGATACTTCCTTGATTGATATTTATTCTGCACATAATCTATCCCAAATATTAAAAAGTGAAATCCAAATCATATCATAATTCCCCCCAACTACTCTACACCCTGTATATACTATAAATTTCTACATCGCATTCAGCTAAAAGCAATCTGATACTTCTTCGTTTGATATTTATTCTGCACATAGTCTATCCATTTCTTCCATTCCCACACAAAAGTTTCTTGAGTCCAGTCTTTTAAATATGCTGATATCTTTGCCATTTCAGCAAAACTGGCCACCTTCAAAGTCCATTCTTCAGTAGTAGGTAAAACATCTTTTTTCCAATATTGACCAATCAGTAACCTAGCTGCTGTAACCATATATAATATCAGTTTTGTTTCATTCACTGAGAGATCCTTAACTATACCCAGTAAAAACAGTTGAGGAGAGAATTGGAGTTTTTTCTTCAAGTCATTTTGCATTACCCACCAAATTTTAATCCAAAAAGCCTTCACTTTCTTGCAAGTCCACCATATATGGAAATATGTAGCATCTAAGCAATCACATCTCCAACATTTTGGCTGAACATTAGGATACATGCATGACAATTTCTTAGGATCTAAATGCCACCTATAAAATATTTTATAAAAATTTTCCCTCAAATTCTGTGACTGTGTAAATTTAACATTCTGGACCCATATATTTTCCCATGTTTCCATCATAACTGGTTCTGCAAAGTTTTGCGCCCACTTTATCATACAGTCTTTAACCAGTTCATTTTCAGAGTCTCTCTCTAACAAAATATTATAGATCCTTTTAATATGCATTTGGCCTTTATCTTTTATCTGTCGTACCAGATCTTCTTCATGCAACATTAAACCAGTTTTTTGATCTTCCCTCCATCTCAGTTGAAGTTGATTAGACAAGCAAACATTTAATACATCAGTTATTTCTTCCCTGTGACATCTCGGTGTTATCTTCCAAAGTTCTTCTTCTTCTATAAGTTTCTTCTGTCTTGATCCTTATCCAGTCCATTATACCAATTCATCGCTAAAATAATATTCTAATCATCACGTTTTTATGCAGTTATAAAGTTAGTCATTTATCTCTCTTTTCCAACCAATGATAAAAATAATTCCATATGTTAAAATATTCTGACTCTTCTCTATCCTTAATCATCAGACTTAATCAATTCTATTCATTTCTGCACAATCTAAAGAATTTTTTATTACTTCTTCTTCTGAAGGTATTTTCTCTACTTTCCAATTTTGTGCATAAACAATCCTTTCAGCTGTTATTATATGTATAATCAAATAAATATTTTCCTTACTAATTTTTTCGGAGAGGATACCCAATAGGAACAGCTCTGGTTTGAATTCAATATGTTGCTGTGTCATTTCTTCCAACCAAGTCTTAATTTTATTCCAATAATTTTTAGCTTCAGGGCATGTCCACCACATATGATAATAAGATCCTGGTATTGATGACGTTTCCAACATTTAGTTGATTTATCTTTAAACATTTTTGCTAACTTCTCAGGTGGCATATGCCATCTATAAAACATTTTATATTGAGTTTCCTTATATGCAGTGGACATCGTTAATTTGTAATTCCTTTCCCATAGTTGTTGCCATTTTTTGAGATCAATTCAATATCCAAAATTTCTTCCCCAAGCTATCATTGTTTCTTTTACTTGCTCCTCCTCCAATTCAATGCCAAGTAAGAAATTATAGAATTTTTTAATTAAGTTTTCCTCTGTTCCTGTGAGTATCCTATCCAACTCATTCTTTTCCAAATAAAAACCATATAGTTTAGCATCTTTTTCATATCTTGTTTGTATCTGCATATACATATACCAATCTGTCTCAATCTCCTGTTCTTCCAGTTCTCGTTTCTCTTTCAGTTCCCCCTAATCCATTAGTAAATCCATATATCTAACAATATTTCCAAAGTTAAAAACATTTGAGTGTATTAAAGATTCCATTGCTGATAGCCATGTTGGTATTTTCACATAGTATTTATCTCTAACCTTCTCCCATACCAGTAACAATGCATTTCTCACATAGTGTCTATGAAAATATGTATGTATCTTATTTCTACCATACCACAAAAAAGCATGCCATCCCAATTGTAAATCATGCCCTTCCAATTTTAACAACCTTGTATTTCTTTTTTTTTATTGAAAAAGTTTTACAAATACAAATTTTTCCCCCTTCCCCCCCCTTCCCCTCCCTAACCCTCCCTGACCCATCCCTCCCCACCCTTGGCTTCCCTTATAACCTTAAAATTACAATTCATTTTTAACTCCCCAAATATTAAAAGGTGAAATCCAAATCATATCATGTCATACAATTCCCCCCAGCTATTCTACTCCGTCAATACTAAAAATTTCTACATAACATTCAAGTAAAAGCTATCTGATACTTCCTTGATTGATATTTATTCTGCGCATAATCTATCCCAAATATTAAAAACTGAAATCCAAATCATATCATAATTCCCCCCAACTACTCTACACCCTGTATATACTATAAATTTCTACATCGCATTCAGCTAAAAGCAATCTGATACTTCTTCGTTTGATATTTATTCTGCACATAGTCTATCCATTTCTTCCATTCCCACACAAAAGTTTCTTGAGTCCGGTCTTTTAAATATGCTGATATCTTTGCCATTTCAGCAAAACTGGCCACCTTCAAAGTCCATTCTTCAATAGTAGGTAAAACATCTTTTTTCCAATATTGACCAATCAGTAACCTAGCTGCTGTAACCATATATAATATCAGTTTTGTTTCATTCACTGAGAGATCCTTAACTATACCCAGTAAAAACAGTTGAGGAGAGAATTGGAGTTTTTTCTTCAAGACATTTTGCATCACCCACCAAATTTTGATCCAAAAAGCCTTCACTTTTTTGCAAGTCCGCCATATGGTAACATGTAGCATCTAAGCAATCACATCTCCAACATTTTGGCTGAACATTAGGATACATGCATGACAATTTCTTAGGATCTAAATGCCACCTATAAAACATTTTATAAAAATTTTCCCTCAAATTCTGTGAGTGTGTAAATTTAACATTCTGGACCCATATATTTTCCCATGTTTCCATCATAACTGGTTCTGCAAAATTTTGCGCCCACTTTATCATACAGTCTTTAACCAGTTCATTTTCAGAGTCTCTCTCTAACAAAATATTATAGATCCTTTTAATATGCATTGGGCCTTTCTCTTTTATCTGTCTTACCAATTCCTCTTCGTACAACATCAAACCAGTTTTTTGATCTTCCCTCCATCTCAATTGAAGTTGATTATACTGTAGGCAAGTTAGATTAATCCCTTCTTCCAGCAGAGTGTTTAATGTCTTTAATTGCCATCTACCTCCATCATTAAAAAGTACCTCTTTATATAAAATCCCCCCGAGTGACTTAATATTTATATTCCGTGTAATATGACCAAGATCCAACCACAAAGGTATTTTGTAATCCAATTTAAGATGGTGCTTCTTCCATACTCTCATCAAAGAGTTTCGGAGCATGTGACTCTTGAATACTTTATCAACTTTATTTTCATAGAATAAATATGCATGCCAACCAAGTTCCAAATCGTGGCCTTCTATATTCAATATTTCAGACCTTGTCATTCCAAACCAATCACTTGCTTGTGTCAACGCTGCTGCTTCATAATACAATCGTAGATTTGGAAGTTTAAGGCCACCCCTTTCACGAACATCTTGCATAATTTTCAGTTTGACTCTTGGTTTTTTATCATTCCAAACAAACTTATTCACTCCTTTTTGCCATTCTATAAGATGTTTATCACTTTTCAGCACCGGGATCATTTGAAACAAAAATAAAAATCTAGGTAGAACATTCATCTTAACTGCTGCTATTCTCCCAAGTAAAGATAGCTGCAGCTTTTTCCAGGTTTCCATATCTTTTTGCACCTTTCGCCACAACACTTCATAATTATTTTGAAAAAGTTTTATATTCGAAGCTGCAACTTGAACTCCCAGATATTTCACCTTTGGTACTATTTCAAATCCTGCCATCCTTTCAAGTTCCTTCTTTTGACCTTCTGACATGTTTTTTTTTTATTGAAAAAGTTTTACAATGCAATTTTTTCATTTTTCCCCTTCCCTTCCCTCCCCTTCCATCCCCTCCCTTCCCTCCCTTGGCTTCCATATAGTAAATATATATAAAATTATTCTAACAAATATTTGCTAACCATAAACTTATCAAATATTTTAAACACCCCAAATCCCCCTCACCCCCCTTGACTTCTGCTACAAGTTAAAAAAAAAACCCTTACTTATATTAGACTAAAAAAAATACAGTGAAACTTTTAATAGTATAATAAAAAAACTAATAATCATAAAAATATTTACGTCAATTACCAATTTTACCTCAAATACTCAATTATCCATCAATACTACTCTTTTAATCTTTAAGCCCCACTGCAAAATGTTAACATTTCTATCAGACCCGCTAAGTGTAATATATAACATCCATATCAACTAATTTTCTGTATCAGACACTCAATTTTGATCTCATTCTTCATCTTGATTAAAATTAAGTACAATCCAAGTACCTTCCTCGACAAAAAAAATAATAATATTAATAATTATTTACGTAGATCAGACCCCCTTAGTATATACTAATAAAATATATAACAATCATATCTAATAATTTTCTATCTTAATAATCCAAATTTTGATCTTCTCTTCATAAATATAGTATCCAACATGTTTATTATAAACTTCATGTTCTTTCAAAGTACATAACAATTATATCAAATAAATTTTCTATCTCAATAACCAGATTTGTCTTCTCTTCATCTTCATCTTGATTGAAGTTAAACAACTGTCTTCTAGCATAATTTTTATAAACTACTACTTATTCCAGCTCCCCCATCAGCAACAAACATCTCTTCATATATAAATCCCCCCGAGTGACTTTATGTTTATAAAATCCAACCACAAAGGTATCTTGTAATCCTCTAGGTAGATCATTCAACCTTGCTCCTGGTGTATCCGTTAAAAGAAAAGCAAATGCAGCTCATACAAGCTGCACTCCCAGATGTTCCTTTAGAACTCTTTCAAATCCTGCCAACCTTTCCGCCTCCTTCCTTCGGGTTTCCAAGATGTTTTCATCTTCATTTTCATCATCTAGATAATTAATTCCAATAAAATATAATAGGGTAATCACAGATCCTCTGCATATGTTGCAGTGATCTGTTTAGCTTTCTCAAGATGTCAAATCCAAATCAGGATGAGTTTTGTAACAAATTTTTAATCCATTTTCATGTAAGAGTTAGGTATAACGATGATTATCTTTCAAACTATTTCAAATAATCCTTTCTGTAATAGATTCCATCTATTCATAAATATCCTTTAAGTTTCACAAAGCGATTCCATCAACAGACGCAGTTTCCACTGCACTTCAGTTTCAGTGGTCTTCAGTTTATTTCCTCCCTTAACTTCTACTTTCTGTTGCTTATCCTCCTCATGCTTTCCCACTTGTGGAATACTGGGCCTCTGCTGTTTCACTAATATTTGTTTTTCATCTCGAATTATATATTTATCTTTCAATTCTTGCTTCAACAGTTCAAGGTCCAGCTCCTCATCTCTTGAATCTCCAAGATGCTTTACTTTCAGATCTGGAAAGTCCATAATAAAATCATCTGAAAAACCACCTAATGCACCTTTTTCTTCTGACACACTTTGGCTATTTTGATTTTCTGATTCCATCTGCATACATTGTTCCTCAGTCTCACTTTCAGACTCTTTGTCGTTATGTTATTATAAAAATGTTCTGCTTTTTCAATAGTATTTAAACAATATCTCACATCTTGGTATCTCAAAATTACACCAACTGGTACGTCCCATCTGAATGGAATCTTGCTTCTCTTCAGTTCCTTTACCAGAAATCCAAAATCTTTTCTGTCTCTTAAAATCTTAGGTGGTAACTCTTTATAAATCCTAATTTGTATACCTTCTACCTTCAAAGTAGCAGAATAAGACTTTTGCAGAATATCATTTCTCAATCTTCTATCAGTAAAATATACAACAACATCTCTGGGCAAGTTCCTTTGTCTGGCCATACGTGAATTAACCCTATAGACTTTTTCAATACAGCCAAGAATTAGATCATCTTCCAAGTTTAATAATGCCGCTAATGCCTTCGCACAAAGTGTTCTTAAATTTTCTCTAGTATTCTCTCTTATACCCCTTAATCTTAAAGCAGATTCCATAGCATTAAATTGAAGCATCATCACATGATTTTCAATTTCCTGATTTTTGGCATCAGCTTCAGAAAGTTTTTCCTCTGTATCTTTCATCTTGGAATCAAGCTTGGTACTAATTTCAACCACTTTCTTCCCCATTTCCATCACCACATTTGAAAGATCAGAAACTACTTTGGTAATAATTTGATTCAATTTATCATATTTTCCCTGTACCAGTTCCTCAAGATGCTTCTGTGAGCTTTCTATCTTATCAATAACGCTTCCCAAAGACCTAGTTATAAAATCTTTTAAGTCCTCATTTGCAGTTCCCTGCAACTGCGTTTGAATCTTTTCAACTTTTTCCTTTGTCTGGCTTGTAAGGTAGCCCCCCCTTGATTTTTGTTTAGGAGTCATACTTCACAAAGTTTTGACTTTTCTCAGAAAAAACAAAGAAATTCTATTTAAATCAATTTTATTTCCTTTTAGAGTCCAGCTAGAATGTTTCTTTTAAATACTTCAGTGCAGGCTTAGCTCTCACTTTCACTTTCCACTCTCCATTTTCTTAAGCATTTTCCGAGCACAGCCAGTCGCCATTTTCCAGGACCTTTTCTCAAGACTCTTTTTTCTAAAAATTAGTAAAAAAACCGATACTTGCATTTTTTCCTTTTTAGATAGTCCAAGTTTCACCAGCTTGCTTGCTTGCTTTAAATTTCAGTGGTGTTGCTCACGACGTCTGGCTCTGCTGCTGAGCAGAGATCCCTCGCTGCGCGGAGCTTCTCTGGGGTGAATAGGGAGCCATCACCCTGAGCCCTCTCCAGGACAAAAAAAACATCCTGGGGGCAATTCAGGGGGCTCTACCACACCCCCAGTTGCTCTACCCGCTCTTCCGTTTGAAGAGCGGGTTTTCCGAGCCGCCTGCCAGCTGTAAGGCGGCTCTTTTACGCGCAGCGAGGCCGGCGGTCATGGAGCGACCGCCGACAACGACGGAGGCGCCACTGGAAGTCCCCTTCTGACATGTTTTTAACAATCATCTTGGTTTTTTTCTGATTCAGTCTAAATCCTGATACCATACCATATTCTTCTATAATATCTTTCATCTGGATTATTGATTCCATCGGCCGTGTTAGGGTAACAACCAGATCATCTGCGAATGCCCTTGTTCTATAGTCCTCTTGCCTTATAGCTATTCCATTTAAGGTACTCGAATCCTGTATTGTATTCAACAAAACTTCTAAAGTTAAAATAAACAACAGTGGGGATAACGGACAACCTTGTCTTGTTCCTTTTTCAATACAAAAGTTTGTAGTTAAACTTCCATAATAATTTGTGCTGTTTGCTCTTGATAAATTGCTGAAACCGCCTGAACAAACTGGTCCCCAAAGTCCATTTTTGTTAAAGTCTTTAATAGAAAGTTCCAATTGACTCGATCAAAGGCCTTTTCCGCATCCAAGAACACCAGCACTGCAGGGATCTGTTTACTCTTCTCAAGATGTTCCAATAAGTCTATAATTTGCCTTACATTATCCTTCATATATCTGCCTTCTATAAATCCATCTTGATCATGATGAATCACCTCTTGCATAACTGGCATTAATCTGTTAGCTAATACTTTTGCAAAAATTTTATAATCCGTATTCAGGAGAGATATTGGCCTAAAATTTTCCGGTTTTGTAGAACCTTCCTCTTTTGGTATCAATGAAACAAAGGCTGCTTTCCATGAAGGGGGTATTTTACCCCCTTTTTGTATGCTACAAAATAAGTCTTTAAGATGTTCAATCATTTCTGCTTGTAAAGTTTTATAATACATCGCTGTTAAACCATCCGTCCCTGGAGCTTTAGCTGTTTTCAGTTGTTTGATTGCAAAAATAATCTCCTCAGCTGTTATTAATTGATTCATTCTTTCCTTTTGTTCTCTAGAAATTTTTGTGACCCTACTTTCTTCTAAGTATTTATCTATAAGTTCATTCTGTATATGATCTTTGGCATATAGTTTAGTATAATAATCTAAAAAGGC
Source organism: Coluber constrictor foxii (assembly GCA_038048745.1). Taxonomy (NCBI): domain Eukaryota; kingdom Metazoa; phylum Chordata; class Lepidosauria; order Squamata; family Colubridae; genus Coluber; species Coluber constrictor. The sequence continues at coordinate 9,913,050 of CM075961.1, forward strand.
TTGTTTAATTAAATTTTGTTGAAAAACTTCCTTCCCTCCATGTTCAATACTACCAATAACATGAGAGCTCTGCTGTTTCCTCAGTGTATAAGCCAGCCACCTGCCCGGTTTATTGGCATTACTAAATGTATTATGTTTTGCAAATTGTAAATTAGTTGCTGCTTGTTCCGCTATAAGCATTTGAAATTGGTCTTTCAGAAGTTTTATAATTTCTTGTCATTTTTTATCCATCGGATTTTTTATAAGTAATTGTTCTTTTTTCTTTATCTCTCCTTCCATTTCTAATCTTTTCTTTTGCTGATTTGACTTACGTTTGGAGTTCATATAAATCAGTACCCCCCGCATATACGCCTTACTCGCATCCCAAACGATTTCAATAGGGGTACCCTTATTCAAGTTCATTTCAAAAAATTATTTCATTTGTTTTTTAAGTTCATTTACATTCTTTTCGTATCTGAACAGGTTTTCATTTACTCTCCATGATCTTCTCTCGATCTTTTCCATTTCCATTTCTATCCATACCGGGCTATGGTCAGTTAAAGTCCTCGGAAATATCTTTGTTTTCTTTGTTTTTAAAAGTAGATCAGCTGTAACTAAAATGAAATCAATCCTGGAGAAGGATCTATGTCGATCTGAAAAAAAAAGTAAAATCCAATTCTTTTGGGTTCTGCACTCTCCATACATCTTTCAATTCAAAGTCTTCTTTCATATCAAAGAAAGTCTGTGGTAATTTAACACATGATTTTGCCAAACTCTTCTTATCTTTTTTAATATCTATTACTCCATTCCAGTTGCCCATAAGTAAAATAGATCTATAATCCCATTGCAATATTTTAGAATGTAATAGTTTATAAAAAAAATTTTGTTGCTGGTTGGGAGCATAAATTCCAATCACCAAAAGTGGACCATTCTGTGTATGTAATTCGATTGCTATATATCTTCCACAATCATCTGCTTCTATAATTTTGGCTAATAATCTTTTATTTATGTAAATCACGACACCATTCTTTTTCTCTGAGTTTAAGGTAATGAATTGTGCACCTAATTTAGAGTTCATCAAATATTTTTGATCCTGTATTCTGATATGAGTTTCTTGCAAAAAGATGACATCATTGTTAAATTGTCTCAAGTAATGAAATATTTTCCTTCTTTTCTGTGGTGAGTTCAATCCGTTCACATTCCAAGATAGAAATTTAATTGTCATTTGTAGTCTCGCGAAGCGTTAAGAGCATTTGCTGAAGTTTCTGTTCCAGAGTGGTAGTCTTCGGCCTGGCTCCTCCCATGGCTTCAGGTTTCTGTTGTTTACCATTGGCACCCTTCTTATCTTGTGGTGTGATAGACCTCTGCTGCTGTTGCTTGTCTAAGATTTGCTTGTGGGCTGCTCGAGTTATACGCTGATCTTTAGGTTCTTGCAACAACAATTCAAGATCCAATGCCACTTCTCTTGTACTTTTGGGTGGCCCTTTTCTAGCCTCAGAAAAATCTAGCAATGGTTCATAGAGCCCCCTATTGCTCCTTAAATTTCCGCTATTGCTCTTTGAGTTTCCATTGCCTCCAGCTCCATCTGTTTCCGCTGTTCCTCAGACTCTTGTTCAAATTCCTTCTCTGTGATACCCTCCTCTATAGCTAACACTGAAGATGTATGTGGAGATGCTGGGCCAGTTTTAAGAACTCTAAAATAAAATTCTTCCGCTTTTTCCACAGTATTTAATCGGTATCTCTCTCCTTGGTATCTCAGTATTATACCAACTGGGGCATCCCATCTAAATGGAATCTGTTGTTTCTTCAGCTCAGTCACCAAAAATCCAAAATCTTTTCTATCTCTTAACATCTTAGGCGGCAATTCTTTATAAATCCCAATCTCCTTTCCATCCACTTGAACAATAGAAACAAAAGACTTTTGCAAGATATCATTTCTCATTCTTCTATCTGTAAAGTAGATCACCACATCTCTAGGCAAGTTCCTTTGTCTTGCCACCCGAGAATTCACTCTGTAGACCTTGTTAATCTTGCACAAAACATCTTCAGGGTTAACCTTTAGCATCACAGCAAGGGCATCAGCACAAACCACTCTCAAATCCTCTCTGTTGTTTTCTTTTATTCCTCTCAGTCTTAAAGCAAATTCCATAAATCTGAATTGCATCATAGTTACTTCATTTTCAATTCTTTGAGTTTTATTGTCCACATTAGCTATTTTATTGTCAGCTTCCCTCATTTTAGATTCAAATTCTGAACTGAGTTCAACCACTTTTTTATCAATCTCAACAACCGCTTCTGACAAACCAGTAACAACTGTCAATATATCTCTTTTCATCTTATCATACTTTTCTTGAACCACCTCTTTAATTTCCTGCTGGGACTTTTCACATTTCTGCTGGGACTTTTCAAATTTTTGATCCATTGCTTCAGTTTGGTTCATCAAAGCCCCAGCAATAAATTCCTTCAAATCCTTAAATCCAGTCTCCTTTTCTTGGCTGTGAATCTGTATCTCTGACTGCTCTTTTGTTTGGTGAGTAGGGGAACCCCCCCCCCCTGCAGCTTTAGGAGCTGGTTTGGTCTGCTTTGAAGCCATATTTCTACGCAGTCTTAATCTTTCTAAGAAAGAGGTCTTCCCCCCTTTTCCACCACAGAGTCCTTTTAAAAACTTCCCCAGCTTCAATCAGATTTGTAAAGGAGATAGAACAAATTGAAATCACTTTAAAAAAACTTTTCTCTTTTCTTCTAACAAGCGCTGTTGCTTTAAATACTTTAATACACGTTGAAACAAATAGGCATTTCCACTTTCGCTTTCAGCTTTTTTCCTCCGCTGAAGCCGGACGCCATTTTAATTAACTTTCACTCTTTCTCCATTCTTAAGCTTATTGACAGGGCTAGCATAAATACTTGCGCTTTTAGTTAAAAGTCCCAGTTTCACCCTGCTTGATTTAAAAGATTCAGTTATTTTCCTCTGCTGAGGTTGGTCGCGTCATCTAGCTCTGCTGGGAGCAGAGTTGTCCCCGGAGTCCGGAGCCTCGGCGAGCTGAATAGGGAGCCTCACCCTGCTTCCTCCCCAGAAGCAAAAAAGACAGTCTGGGGGCTTCGCAGGGGGCTCTACCTAGTCTCGCCAGCTCTCCTCATGTTTCCTCAGGAACACGGAGTTTTTCAAGCCGCCTCTCAGCTGTAGAGGCGGCTCTTTACGGGCGGCGGGGCTGGCGGTCCTGAAGAGACAGCCAGCGATGATGGCAGCGCCAACCGGAAGCCTGCCTTCAACCTGTCTCAATTCTTTTTTTTTTATTGAAAAAGTTTTACATTACAATTTTTTTAAAAAAACCCCTTCCCCTTCCCACACCCCAACCACCACCCCCACCCTATCCCCCCTATCCCTCCCCATTCCCCCCCTTGACTTCCGCTATTAAACAAACATATATAACATCCAATATTTAACAATTTTTTAGATGAGATCCAGCTAAAAAAAACATAACCTTATTTTATAACCAATTTTAACCTTAAATATTAAAAAAATTAATTTTAATCTAAACTTATAACATCTATTTCCCCCTATACCCATATATGACAACATAAATCATATATAAAAACCTCTTAACAATCTACTTTAAAAAGATCTAGTAAAATAGTTTCGAGCATCATAAGATTTAAATTGAAATATCATATAAATATTGTAAATATATATCATTAACTATAATTCCCAATATTCCATATATCAAATTCAGAATCAGACAATACATAGTACATTTCTCTTTAAAATTAAATCTAAATATTAAAAATATAAATTCAATTACAAAAAATATAATAAAGATTATCAAATTCAAATACAGTTCTCTTTAAAATTAAATCTAAATATTAAAAATATAAATTCAGTTAAGTGCTAATTGAAACTTCTTACTTTGATATTTATTCTTCATGTATTCTACCCATTTCTTCCATTCCTTAGCAAAGACTTCATGGGTCCTTCCTTTTAGGTATGCAGAAATCTTAGCCATTTCTACAAAGCTAGACATCTTCAATATCCATTCCTCTATGGTAGGTACACTATCCTTCTTCCAATATTGACCAATCAATAATCTAGCTGCAGTAATCATATGTAAAATTAATTTAGTTTCAGTTGATGAACAACCCTTGACTATTCCCAACAAGAAAAACTGAGGAGAAAACTCAAGCTTCTTCTTCAAAATGTTCTGCATTACCCACCAAAGTTTAATCCAAAATGCTTTCAATTTTCTGCACGTCCACCAAATATGGAAATATGCTGCATCCAAACAATCACACCTCCAACATTTAGGTTGAACATTTGGATACATACATGATAACTTTTTAGGATCTAAATGCCACCTATAAAACATCTTATAAAAATTTTCCCTCAAGTTCTGTGCTTGTGTAAATTTAACATTCTGGACCCAAATCCTCTCCCATGTTTCCAACATTACTGGTTCTGCAAAATTCTGTGCCCATTTTATCATACAGTCTTTAACTAGTTCACCCTCTGAATCTCTTTCTAACAGTAAATTATACACTCGCTTAATATACATCGGTCCTTTACATTTTATCTGAGTCACCAAATCTTCTTCATGTAACATTAGTCCAATTTTCTGATCTTCTCTCCATCTCGCTTGAAGTTGAAAATACTGCAACCAAGTTAAATTCACTCCTTCTTCCAACAGGGTATTCAAAGATTTCAAACTCCATCTGCCCCCATCATTAAGAAGTATCTCTTTATACAACAACCCCCCGAGTGACTTTATATTTGGCATAATCTGCCCAAGATCCAACCACAAAGGTATTTTGTAATCCAATTGAAGCTGGTGCTTCTTCCAAACTCTCATCAAAGCATGTCTTAAGATATGACTGTTAAATACACTGTCTCTCTTATCTTCATAAAGTAAATATGCATGCCATCCAAATTGCAAGTCGTGGCCTTCTATATTCAAAATTTCTGTTTTTGTTGTTCCAATCCAATCTCCAACTTGTGTCAGCACTACAGCCTCATAATATAGACGTAGATTTGGAACTTTAAGGCCACCTCTTTCACGAACATCTTGCATAATTTTAAGTTTAACTCTTGGTTTTTTCCCATTCCAGATAAATTTATTTAAACCTGCTTGCCATTCCATCAGAAACTTATCACTTTTAAGCACCGGAATCATTTGAAACAAAAACAAAAATCTAGGTAGAACATTCATCTTAACAGCTGCTATTCTACCAAGCAAAGATAGTTGCAGCTTCTTCCATATTTCGAGATCCTTTTGAATCTTAAGCCAAAGTTCCTCATAATTATTTTGAAAGAGTTTTATATTGAATGCTGCAACTTGGACCCCTAGATATTTCACCTTTGTAGCTATTTCAAAGCCTGCCAACCTTTCAAGTTCATTCCTTTGTGGTTCCAACATGTTTTTAACTATCATCTTAGTCTTTTTCTGGTTCAGGCTAAAACCTGAAACCAGACCATATTCCTCTATAATGTTTTTCATCTGAACGATTGATTCCAAAGGTCGTGTTAGGGTAACAACCAGATCATCTGCGAATGCCTTTGTTCTGTAATCTTTTTGCCTTACAACTATTCCGTTCAGATTGTCCGAGTCCCGTAGAGCATTCAACAGCACTTCCAAAGTCAAAATAAACAATAATGGGGATAATGGACAGCCTTGTCTTGTTCCTTTCTGTATGTTAAAATTGGTAGTTAAACTGCCGTTAATAATAATTTGTGCCGTCTGTTCTTGATAAATTGCCGAAATCGCTTGTATAAACTGGTCCCCAAAATCCATTTTGTGCAAAGTCTTTTTTAGAAAATCCCAGTTGACTCGATCAAAGGCCTTCTCCGCATCCAAAAACACCAGCACCGCAGAAGTCTGTTTATTCTTCTCAAGATATTCCAATAAATCTATGAGTTGCCTGACATTGTCCTTCATATATCTACCTTCTATAAAACCTGCTTGATCTTTGTGAATCACATCTTGAATAACTGGCATCAGTCTGTTGGCTAATACTTTAGCATAAATTTTGTAATCCGTATTCAGGAGAGATATTGGTCTGAAATTTTCTGGTTTTACAGATTCTTCTTCTTTAGGTATCAGTGAAATAAAGGCTGTCTTCCACGAGGGAGGTATTTTACCCCCCTGCTGAATATTACAAAACAAGTCCTTAAGATGCTCAACCAATTCCGCTTGTAAAGTCTTATAATATACTGCTGTCAAACCGTCTGTCCCAGGAGCTTTAGATAATTTCAGTTGTTTTATTGCAAATAAAATCTCTTCAGATGTTATAGGTCGATTCAGTCTATCACTTTGTGTACTTGAAATTTTTGTAACTCTCATCTTCTGCAGATAATCATCAATAAAGTCCTTTTTAATATTATCAGCTTGATACAATTTAGAATAATAATCTAAGAAAGCTTGATGTATTAAGTTCTGTTGAAACACTTGTTTCCCTTTGTACTCAATAGTATTTATTATACGAGAACTTTGTTGTTTTCTCAGAGTATAAGCCAACCATCTGCCAGGTTTGTTAGCGTTGCAGAAAGTGTTATGTTTAGCATATTGCAGATTAGTTGCTGTCTGATCCGCCATCAATATTTGAAATTGATCTTTCAAAAGTTTTATCGTTGAGTATGCTTTCTCATCAGTCCGATTTTTAATAAGCAGTTGCTCTTTCTCCTTTATTTCTGTCTCCAATTCTACTCTTGACTTCTGACGTATTAATCTATATTTGGAATTCATATAAATCAGTACACCCCTCATATAAGCCTTACTTGCATCCCATACAGTCTCAATAGGTGTACCCTTATTCAAATTAATCTCAAAAAATTCTTTAACATGTTTCTTAAGGTCCATAATGTTCTTTTCATATCTAAATAAATTTTCATTCATTCGCCAAGATCTCCTCTCTCTTTTACCCAAATCCATCTCCATCCACACCGAACTATGATCCGTTAAAGTTCTAGGAAATATTTTTGTCTTAGTCACTGTGGTAAGTAAATCAGGAGTAACCAGCATAAAATCAATTCTCGAAAAAGATTTATGTCTATCGGAAAAAAAAGTAAAATCCAATTCCTTGGGATGATGAATCCTCCATACATCCTTCAAATCCAATTCTTCTTTCAATGAAAAAAAAGTCTGTGGTAACTTATTCCCCTTCTTGGCCAACGTCTTTTTATCAAGCTTTGTATCAATCACCCCGTTCCAATCACCCATAATCAAAAAAGACTTATAGTTCCACTGCAATAATTTATTATTCAGTACTTTATAAAAAATTTCCTGCTGCTGGTTCGGGGCATAAATCCCAATTAAAAGTATCAAAACATTCTGTATGTTTATTTCAACTGCAATATATCTTCCCTCATCATCCGCTTCTATCAGTTTAGCTGGTATTCTTTTAGAAATATAAAAAACCAAGTCCATTCCTTTTCACAGAACTAGAAGATATAAAATGTGATCCAAGTTTTGAACTTAGAAATTTTTGGTCCTGGGTTCTAATATGGGTTTCTTGCAAACAAACAACATCATTTTTATATTGCTTCAGATAATGAAATATTTTTCTTTTCTGTGGTGAGTTCAAACCGTTCACGTTCCATGATAAAAATCTAAGTGTCATTTTGAAAATGGGTGAAGCCCTTTGAGCATTTGACGAAGACTCTCTCCAACAGCCGATGTCTTCGGTCTCGCCCCTCCCACAGCTTCAGAGTATTGTTTTTTCCCATTTGTGCCATTCTTTTCCTGTGGTATCCTTGACCTCTGTTGTTTCTCTAATCTTTGCTTTTCTGCTGCACGAGTTATACGTTGATCTTTTGGTTCTTGCATCAACAAATCAAGATCTGGCTCTACCTCTCTTGTAGCTCTAGATTGCTTTGGTTTAGCCTCAAGAAGTTCTGTTAGAAAATCCTCTGAGAAACCTCCTACAGCACCTAGAGTTTCCTCCCTTACTGTTTCTTGAGTCGACTGTACTTCTTTTGGCAGCATCACTTCTTGAGTCCCCTCTTCAAGATTCTTCTCCTCTGAGATATCGATAGGTAAAAGTGTAGATGAACGAGGAGATATTGAATTTTTTTTGAGAACATTGTTGTAAAACTGTTCTGCCTTTTCCACAGAGTTAATACAATATCTTACTTCCTCATATCTCAGAATGATACCGACAGGAGCATCCCATCTAAATGGGATTTGACGCTTTTTCAACTCATTTATAAGAAAGCCAAAATCTTTCTGATCTCTTAACATTTCAGGTGGCAGCTCTTTGTAAACACCAATTTGGTTGCCTTCATGTTGAACAGTGGAAAGAAAAGAACCTTGCAAAATGTCATTTCTCAGTCTTCTCTCAGTAAAATAAATCACCACATCTCTTGGCAAGTTCCTTTGTCTCGCTATACGTGAGTTGACTCTGTACAGCTTGTCAATTCTATTAGCAATCACATCTGGTTCGACTTTTAAAATCTTAGCCAGTACTTCCACACAAGTTGCCCTCAAGTTCTCTCTATTATTCTCCCTTAAACCTCTCAGTCTTATAGCATATTCCATATTTCGAAATTGTAACATCGTAATCTCTTCTAGTCTCTGATTCTGCACCACCACCTTAAACATCTGTTCCTTTGCTTCCTTCTTATTAGCTTCCACTTCAGAATTTAGGTCTTCCACTTTTTTCTCAACAACCAACAGGGCATCAGTAAAAGCAGTAGCTACTTTAATTACACTCTGATGTAATGTATCAGTTTTTTCCTCCACCAACTCCTTCATTTCCTTTTGATTTTTTTCCAACCTTTCACCCATTTTACTCATTTTTTCCAACCTTTCATCCATTTTACTCATTTTTCCAGAAAGCTCTCCCAAAGATTTATGTATGTTTAATATAAATGCTTTCAAATCCTCTGTCTCGCTGTCCTGTGACTGTCTTTGAGCTGGCACTAACTTTTCCTTTGTTTGATGTGTGGGGGAATCCCCCCCCCCCGATGTCTTTGAAGCCATGCCTGAACAGGATTTAAATCTTTGAAAAAAAGAAAGCAATCTTCCTCCTTTTCCTGTCCTCCTCAGGTTTACAGAAAACGAATCAAATCCGTTGTATTTTGCAGTTAAAAAGACTTGTAAATAGGCTCAGTAACAATTACAGGCAGGCACACTTTCGCTTTCTCCTTTCACTAGCTCAACTTTAATCAGCCGCCATTTTATCCACTTTCACACAGAGACAGCTCGCTTTCCACAACAAAAAAAGTCCATTTAAAGTAATTAAGATTCTAAAAATTTTTTTCCAGATCTCACCAAATTCGTTGTAGATCACTTAGATGTGTATTGAAACAAGTGGAGTTACCCTCTCCGTCTCACTCTGTTGTTACAGAGATCCCGCGACGCTCGGAGGTTCAGCAGCTTGAAAAGGGAGCCCACACACAGAGCGCTTGCCAGAGCAAAAAAGACCATGGTAGCGCTTCTGGGGGCTCAACCTAAAGCTGCCCACTCTGGCCCCCCCTTAAATCCAAAGGCGAGCTTTCCAAGCCGCTTTTCGATCATAAAAGCGGCTCTTACAGGCGGTGGGGGCGGCGACCGAACAAACGAGCCGCCCTGCAATGGAGAGGACGCCAACCGGAAGTCAACCTGTCTCAATTCTTAACTGGGCATTTGGAGTTCCTTTGGGTGCTGCTAAGATGGCTCACAGGAATTTGGTTTGTATAGTTTCTAGCAAGTTTTTCTTTGCAAGGAAAGTTTGTGCCCCATAAAGAATTTGCGCCAATGTTTTGGCCTCAAAAAGTTTTAAGGCAGCAGGTACTAATTGACCTCTGCCTGTAGAAAAGAACTATTTAATTGCATTTGAGGACCTATTGGCTGCTTGCAATGTCTGCTCCAGATGTGCCTTCCATGTCCCTTGCGAGTGGAAGACCACCCCAAGGTATCTAAATGTCCTAACCTGTTCCAATCTGTGTCCTTCAATTTTCCAGGAGTATTGTCTGGGTCTTTTAGCAAAAACTAAAAATTTTGATTTATCAAAGTTAAGGGCCAACTTGTTCTGTCTACAGAAGCCAAGTGTTGCCCTAATTGCTCTCTGCAGTCCTATGGGCATTTGTGAAATAATAGCAGCATCGTCGGCATATAGGAGAATCGGGATGTTGCGTTGTGCTATGTTAGGAGGATGTAGATCAGGGTTCTGTAAGAGATCAATCAGGGGGTTAATATAGAAGTTAAAAAGGGAGCGGGACAGGATGCAGCCCTGCCATACCCCTTTTTGAACCCTTACTGGGCCAGTTAAAGTCCCTTGAGGATTACACCTCACTTTCAAGGTGGAATTGGCATACAATTTTTGTATGAGGAAAAGGAGGCATTTATCGATTGTAGCGCATTTTAATTTCTCCCATAGGGTGTTCCTGGATATTGAATCAAAGGCCTGCTTAAAATCAAGGAAGGCCACGTAGAGAGAGGATTTTTTTTTGTATGTATATTTTTGCACCAGATGGTGAAGTATCAAGATATGATCCACTGTAGATCTTCCTTCTCTAAAACCGGCTTGTTCATCCTTGATTATCCCCCCTGAAATTAGCCAATTCTGGAGTTTATAGTTTAGGTGTTTAGCATACAATTTACTAATAACACTCAAAAGACTAATGGGTCTATAATTTCCTAGATCATTTCTATTACCCTTTTTATAGGTTGGTATAATAATTGCTAATCCCCAATCTCTTGGCATACGGCCCGTTTTATCCATAAATGTAAACAGCGATACTAAAAGTGGGGCCCACCAACTGGTGTTCTTTTTTATTATTTCTGGGAGGACATTATCAGCACCAGGTGCCTTATTAGCCTGAAGGGATTTGATCAGCCGGGATATCTCTTCTGGTGTAACAGGGGGCCAGTAAGCAGTTTGGTCCAAACTAATTTGGCTCTCCTTAGTTACATAGTCGGGGTCTGTATATAACTCTCTAAAATATTCTTCCCAGGCCTGAATTGGTAGCTGATTAGTTGGGGGTAGGGGGGATTTCCCCAATCCTTTGGTGATGTACCAAAAAAGGGATGTATTTTTTGTCCTGACTGATGTAATTAATCTCTGCCAAGACTCCTTCAAAGCCGCACTTTTCTTTTCTTTTAGGAGAGTCTTATATTGTGCCTTCAACTGTTTTAAGTAGTGAGTGTGATCCTCAGAAGGGTCATTTTTACTTCTTCTGTACTCATTATATATTCTTTTTAATTGCACACAATCTCTATCAAACCACTTTTTGTTCTTTCTTTAAAACCGGCTTTTTGGAGTGAGCTAGTATTCTGTTAGTGAGAACTGATTTCAAATTTGAAATTAAAGTTTCAGACTCCTCTAAGTATGGTCCTTCAAACTTATTTCTTAGTAGAGATGTATGTATTTCTATGGTTTCTGGAACTAACATCCATTTAGTAACTTCCTTTGCATTTTTCTCGGTCCATTTAATTTTTACCTGGGTTTTTTGGCTGTCTAATCTGAGTAGGTAGATTGAGCCAACCCTCAGTAATTTCTGGTGTAATGTAAGAGTAAGGATAAGTGAATTGTGATCGCTTTCTAGACACGAGTCTACCTCCATCTTCAGCTCCATGCCTTATTAGTCCTCACCTGCCAAAACTTTGTCTGTGTTGTGGTCTATGCTGTTATCGTCTCCGAAAAATATTATTTAAATAAAAAGGCTCCAATCGGTATACTAAAAATTGATAAAATAAAATAAAACCAAGAGGAGCTGCTGCAAACACGCTCCGGCAGCAGCAGCCAAGGACAAGAAAAAGAGTAAGGAGAAGATGATGACTCTGATATGACACAGAAAGGGTTGACACACAAGAGCAATCAATGCCACACAGGTCAGAGTGATGGAACAAAGGGATTCCACATGACAGGTATTGTTGTGGTTCGTCAGCGGCCTGTGCAGATTGTAGCTGATTCTGACAGCGAGGAGGCTGGTGTGGTGCTGCGCCAGCAGCCTGTGCAGCTGGCACTCGAGTCAGACAATGAGGAGGCTGAAGAAGATGTGGTGCCAGAGGCAGGGATTCAGCCAGGGCCTTCAGAACCTCCAGAAGCTCCTTTAAGTGAAGAGGACGAAGAGGAGGAGCCTCTTCTCGATGCACGGGCGCACAGAGCTGCCAAAAGGCAGGAGTGGCTCCTCAGGAGGAGGTCTCCTCGAGAGTAAGGCTTGGGGCTAATTGGCCACTCCCTTAGCCTATTTAAGGAGGAACGCCGACTGAAGCAAGTTGTAGGGAACAACTTTAGTTCACTCTACTTTGCGTCTGGATTCTCTGCAAAACTGCTTCTGGGCTTTCTGCCAAGCTTTGTGTGTGCTGTGTTCTTTGGGATCCGTAGCTGGGGCAAAACAGACTGCGACATAGCAGAATGGGTCGCCACCTGCTCACCATGTCAGGAATCCAGACTGGCACCCTCCTCTGCCCCCACTAAGGAACGGGAAACTCCTAAGGCACCCTGGTCCTGGGTACATATCGACTTTGCAGGGCCAGTAAAGGGACAAACCTTATCGTGGTTGATGCATACTCCAAGCGGTTGGAGATATTCCTAATGTCCTCAACTACTGCGGAGGTGGTGATCCGTGTGCTCTGGAGACTATTCAGCATGCATGGCCTCCCCGATGCGTTAGTATCGGAGAATGGGCCACAGCTCATGGCCCATCCCTTTGAATTATTCCTGGCCAAGCAGGGTATCAGGCATGCCCTCATTGCCCCCTTTCATCCAGCCAGTAATGGGCAGGCTGAATGGATGGTGAGATCCGCAAAAGAAGCATTGTCTAGAATGGGCCCAGGGGATTGGCAAGCACAAATCGACAAATTCCTATTAGTGCAACACATTACACTGTGTGCCACAACAAACAGAAGCCCATCGGAACTCCTCACGGGAAGGAGAATCCACTCACAATTAGACCACTTGCACCCAAACTATATTGCTGAAACACCTCCTGACTCAACAGGGAAAATCTGGTTATTCGAAATAGGAGCCAAAGTTTATGCTCACAACTATGCCGGGGGAGCCCTCTGGATTCCAGACACTGTGGTGGAACTAATGGGTCCTTGCTAGAGTAGTGATTCAACAGTCCATCTGCATTTAAAGGACAAAGGCCACTCTTTTGAAGACAACGAAGTCCATATTTTGGACAGAGAGTATCACTGGTTTGAAAGAGGGGTTAAAGAGGCCATCTATGTCAAAATTGAACAGCCCTCTCTCAACAGAGGGGGAGGGATATGGCATCATCTATCTCCAATCTACAACACAATCCTTTCAACAGTTCCAAGAAGGCTCCACACCAATTTGTACCACTCAGGTGACCCTGATGACACAGATTGACCTCCAGGTGACCTTAACCCGCTAAAAGAATGCAAATGACCAGCTGTCTGCAAGGAGCATAAATCCTTCCATTCCCCACCATCCAGTCAGAGCTGAAGAAGCTTGTTGGATGAGAAGCGAAATGTCTTCAAAGAAAAACCAGAAAGTCCACTTGCCTGTTGAAAAAAGCACCTTTGTCAAAAAAATTGTTGAGAAATTCTTTATTAACACTGAAAGGCAAGCTAAAAGTGCCTTTTAAAAGCCAATAACAGGGAAGGAATTTCGGTGACAGCCAGCTTTTTTCTAAATGTCTTTTCATATCTTCTAATATCTCAGTTTGATATTTATTAATGTGCAGTATATTAAACATAATGATGGTGATCTGAGGGTGGCTGTTGCCTCTGTGGGAGACAAATTAATAGTTCAGAAATTATTCCAAATTATTCCAAACACTGCTGAAACATGGTGACATTGAGGATAAAAGGCAGTCATACAACTCTCAAATTTACAGGTTTTCTAAGAGCTACATGCTTCTAAAATGATTGAATTCATCTCTCTCTCTCTCTCTCCCCCCCCTCCCACCCCCCATCTCTCTCTCACACACACACACACACACCCATCTTCCATCTCCGTCACTGCCTCTGGGCAGTATACAAACAAAATATCAAAATGAAAACAGAATATAAAATTTACAAATTAAAAATGCAAAGTTGGATTAAACATTAATATTAAAAGTTAATTAAAAGGCGGGGAACAGCTTTCAGGGCACTAGCCAGCCCCACAACTACATGTTTCTATGTGAGCCCTGGGTGCTCCTGGCCAGTCCTCCGGGGATTGTGAGCGAAGGAACGATCACCCTCTGCCAGCTGGCCTAAGCCTGCCTGCCCAGTCAGGTTGTGGGAGTGCCTGGCCTCCCAGCTGCCCCCCCACCCTCTGGAATGGCAGCAGCAGCACACTCCCCTAGTCCCAGAAAAACTATAAAGCCTCCACAGCCTCGTGTTGTGCTACCCGGCTGCCTCGGGAGCGAGGGGGAATAAAGAGGCCAGCCAGCAGCCTGAAGCATCGCTTGCTTTGCTGTCCCTCCTCCGCTCTTGCAAGTTTCACTGCCTTTTCTCTTGCTCCCAATCTTTGAGACTGCAGCAGCTCCCTAAATGAGAAAGCTGGCTGCGAGACTAGGGGAGCTGGGAAGAGAAAAGGCAGCAGAGGCAGAAGCACAAAGCAAGCAAGTGAACCTGGCCTCTTTGTTCCCCCTCGCTCCCAAGGCAGCCATCTGGAACAGTAGCGGCAGCACACACGGCTGCCTTTTCTCTTGCCATGCAATCTTTTGAGACTGCAGCTCCCTAAAGGTAATGGTACTGTGGCGACAAGGGGGGCAGCGGCACAGGTGGGCTGAAGTGGTGGTAGCAATGGCTGAAGCCTTAGTATGTAGGAGCAAAGCACAACTTGCCTTTGCATTGTTGCAGGTGAAAATACCCAACTGTGTGTATATAAATGTGTACAGATATGTAAGGGTTAACATTCTAGCATACCCAATGTCCCTCCCATTAACTCCTCCTTACCTTTACTCTGCCTCCTGTGTATATATACTGATGTACTGTGTTGTTGCTGGTCTTTTGTCTGATGCTTTCCTGTAAATAGAAAGAAACAAATAAATATGATAGAACTGTTTTAGCTTGTGTCCTGTTTATTGGGCCTACACTATGGAAAATAAGCAACATGTTGGTAGCAGAGGATGGTTGGGTGGCCCAACCAACTACAAGATACAAGAAACACTAAAACTGAATGAAGAAATAAGAAGACCCATCACCAGATCTTTAAAAAGAAGAATGGCAGCTCAACTAACACCTACAGAAATCAATACAAAAGAAAGCAATAAAAAAGGTGAGCAGCTACACATCCTAAACGATTTGTCAGATTCTGAAGAACAAAAAACTGAAATTGAATATAAAATCACTGCCACTGAAAAAGAAGACGATATGAAAAAGAGACTGATCAATCTAATAGAAAATACTCCGAATGATCAAAATCTGCTTGTGAAACTCCGCAACCTCTTGGAAGACCACGGAGCAGCAACAGATGAGGAAGAAACAGAATGCAGCCAAAATGAAGAAGATAAGGTAGGAAAACAGAATACAGACTATTTTCCTGCTGAAAAAGCCCGCGAAGATTTCACGCCCTTTTCATGGTGGCCATCTTGTGCAGCAAGCCCATTAAAGATGGCCGACCAACTACCAATAGGATTCATAGATTTGAATCCTAAGGCGGGAAGCGAGGCCTGCAATAGAAACACCTACCCGACGCTAAAAACAAATGAAGGACTCCTTAAAAATGAAACACCAAACACGCCTTCCACACTAGAAATAGATAATGCCATGAGAGTACTAACCATGGAATTTGGAACAAAACTCAAACTACCAACAAACACAAAAAGCTTTGCTAAACCTAACTACAATCAACACAATCTGAAATCAACCTACCTAGAAAATGAAGAAGATGACTACAAGAGAGCCTACGAACAATCACCTACCGAAAATCACTTCCCGATGCTCACGCCAGCCACACAAGAATCAAGAAACAGAAAATATTACTCACCAACCAGAAGACAGTGCTATAGGCAATCCACCTATCCAGACGACAACGATCCGGATTGGGACCCATACTGCCGCCGCACTGAAGAGCAGAGTTGCCGGAGCCTCTGAGAGGACTTCGCGGGCCGCCGGTGCTGCGGGGACGCCACGGCAACGAGAACCAACTCCCAGACAACCGTCGACTACCTAGGGCCTCCACAAGGAGCAGCCAGCCGACTGGGGCCCTCCTCGGAGAGCTGCAGGCAATAGATCCTTCCTCTCTCGGTGACTGCTGGAGAGAAATGAACTTTGGGCATGCGCAGATCGCAGCTGAAAAAAAAGAAGAAGTGAACATAGATACAAGTCAGTACAGATACACCTCTACCATACCAATGCCATATTGCGAGTTCACTAACGACTTAGACCATGGACAGCAACAGGCTGTAAGTAACTTTTCACATCACTCAGGAATTTTACCTGCAGATTACACCAAATTAAAATTAGATGGAACTAATTTGTTAGAATGGAGTCAGCAGCTCTAAGTTATATATTTAAGAGAAAATATGGTTTTTTTTATTAACAACCCTCCTAGCAAACCCTGGACTTTTGGACTGGACTGTTTACATCATAAAGCTTATTATATTCTTATTGCCACCATATCACCTAGCATTTACCCTAGTCTTCAACATAATCTAACTGTTTCAGAAATACCGTATTTTCCGGGGTATAAGACGACTTTCTAACATGCAAAAATCTTCTCAAAAGTTGGGGGTCGTCTTATACGCCGGGTGTCGGTCTCCTGTAACCAGGCAGACCAGCCCGAAAGGCTTTGATGAGCCTTAAATGGCTCTAAGGAGCCAAGCTGAATTGCCTGCTGAGTTGCCGCTAATCAGCTGAGTTACACGCAAGCCCTGTGTAAAAGGGAAAAACTTCCCTTTTACACAACGCTGGTGCAGCTGGGATCGCCAGAGCTTGGATGGCCAAGCCCCGTGTAAAAGGGAAAAACTTTCCTTTTACACAACGCTGGCCATCCCGGCTGCTAATTTTTGCCTGTTAATTGGTACGTAGCAAAAATCCCCCCCCCCCCTCCAGCTTGCTTACCTTAGCTGCTAGCCGCAACGCTTGCCTTGCCTTGCCTGCAATCCATTGCATCAGCAAGCAACTAAATCTCCCTGCCTGCTTGATTGCAGGCAGGGAGATTTAGTTGCTTGCTGATGCAAGCAAGTTGTGGACTTCAACTCCCAGAATTACTCAGCCAGCAAAGCAAAGCTGGCTAAGGAATTCTGGGAGTTGAAGTCTACAAGTCTTAAAGTTGCCAAAGTTACAGACCCCTGTTCTATTGGGTAAGGTTTTTTCCTCTTTGGGAGCTTTAAAAAAAAAATAGTTAATGGGGGGGGGGGGTTAGTTGTTCTTTTTTAAACCTAGCCATTTAAAGGCTAGATCTAAGTTTTAGGCTAGGAAGTTTTAAATTTAGCTTTCATATAAAAATAAAAATAAAATAATATTTGTGCAGCTTTCTGAGATTTAGTGTGTTTCTGTAGTATTTCACTCTAACTACACAAACGCACAAAATATCACAAAGCTGTATGTGGAATTTTGTGTGTGTAAAGTGTGAAAGTTGTTTTTTTGGGCTTTTTGTGGCTGTGTGAGGTCCCTGCTTGTTGCAGGGGCCATTTTGGGTCTATCACAGCTGCTTTTACATTGTGGGTGAGCCAGTTGATGTTTTTTAATTTTTATTTGGTGTGCGTTGGAAGAGAGGTCGTCTTATACAGCAAGTATAGCCCAAACCCTATATTTTTACAGGAAAAGTCAGGGGTCGTCTTATACGCCCAGTCGTCTTATACGCCGGAAAATACGGTATTCCAAAAATTGTTTAATCTATTCTATAGCAAAAGTGTTGCCACTACAACCAAGATTTCCAGGGAGTTCCATTCTGCTAAACTGAAAAGTGGAACACTTATGAGTGAACATATTTTAAAGTTAAATGCAACCAGAGCTGATCTTATCCAAAGAGGGGAAAATATTTCAGAGGGCAGTATGAAGAGTATAATAATTAACTCATTGGATCCTAGTTGGGACAACTACATAACTCTATTAGATAGTCTCAGCCTGGAACATATTACATTGGAAACGCTCACCAACAAACTCATAGCAGAGGATAATCTTAGGAGGGAACGTTCCATAGTTCATAAGGAAAGTAGAAACATCAAGAAGGTAGAATTTCGACTTCCGGGTGGCGGCTTCGTCGTCGCTGGGCGGCTATTGAATAGCTGCCGGCTTCGACGCGTGTTTAGAGTTGCGCTGCATCTGTCAGGCGGCTCGAAAAATCCTCTTTTTGCCCAAAAAAGAGGACAGAACCGGTGAAGCCCAGGTAGAGCCCCCAGAAGCACCGCCAGGGTCGTTTCTTTGCCCTGGAAGGTGCTCTGTGTGAAGGCTCCCCTTCTACTTCACCGAAGCTCCGCGCGCCGAGGGACCTCTGTCAAGCGGCAGAGCGAGACAACTGGAGCAACTCCACCCCTTATTTACAGATCCTGTATTGACTCAAGATTTAGGTGAGATCTGGACTTATATTAAGGAAATTTTTTAAAAGTTTATAAACTTGCTGAGAGCCAAAGGAAAAAAGTTTGCAGTTTAAATTCTGGAGTGAAAGGAACGGAAAATGGCGCCTGGCTGAAAAAAAGAAAGAAGTGAAAGCACAAAGTGAAAGTGTTAATTACAGTGTTTTAGCCTGCCTGGTTTTAATTCAATAAGACTTTAAAGTAGAAATATAATTTTGGTTGTTCCCCCTTTCTGCAAAACTGGGGAGAAAGACTGGAATTTTAGGAAAGGGAGGAAGATTTTCTTTTTTCAAGAAACTAAGATTGTGCCCAGGCATGGCTTCAAAGAAAGCTGGTGGGGATTCCCCTTCCCACCAGACAAAGGAATTATCAGCTAAGCCATTAACTCAGCCTCAGAATCAAACGCAAGGAGGAGGGAATGAGGATTTGAAAGCTTTCGTGGCTAATTTAACAGCAACTCTTGCTAATCAAATTAAAGATTTGAATGTGAAGATAGAAAATAATCAAACTGAAATGAAGCAGTTTGTAAAGGAAAAAAGTGAGAAGTTTAACCAGGATGTAACTACAGTAGTAACTGCTCTTACTGATGCGTTGGTGGTGGTGGAAAAAAAAGTGGATGACCTAAATTTAGAAGTGGAAAAGAACAAGAAGGATGCAGAGGAGAAATTTTTTAAAGTGGATGTGAGGAACCAGAAGTTAGAAGATGAAATTACCATGTTACAATTTCGTGCTATGGAGTTCGCCTTAAGACTAAGGGGATTGAGGGAGAATAACAGAGAGGACCTGAGGGCTGCCTGTGTGGAGATATTGGCCAAAATTTCAAAGTTGGAACCTGAGTTAATTGCTAAAAGAATTGATAAGATCTACAGAGTTAATTCCCGTGTAGCGAGACAGAGGAATTTGCCCAGAGATGTTGTGATTTATTTTACTGATAGAATGCTGAGAAACGATATCTTGCAAACTTCTTTTCATACTACTATTCAAGCTGAGGGCAATCAAATCGGAGTCTTTAAAGAGCTACCACCTAAAATGTTAAGAGATCGGAGAGATTATGGTTTCCTGGTAAATGAATTGAAAAGGCGACAGATTCCATTTAGATGGGATGCACCAGCTGGAATTATTTTGAGATATGAGGATGTGAGATACCGTCTAAACTCGTTGGAAAAAGCAGAACATTTCTACCAGAACATTCTTAAAAGATCTCCAACACCACCACGTTCATCTACATTGTTATCAGTTGAAGGAGTTTCTCAAGATAAGGATTATGAGGAAGGGATTTTAGAACTCCAAAGGGAACAAGAACAACAGGCACTTCAAGCAATGGCAAGGGAGGAAATTTTAGGAGCAGAAGGTGGCCTAACAGTGGATTTTTTTGCTGACCTCCCAGAGCCTAGAACAAAACATTCCAGAGCAACAAGAGAGGTGGATCCGGACCTTGAACTGTTGATGCAAGAACCAAAAGATCAACGTATAACTCGTGCAGCAGAAAAACAGAGATTAGAGAAGCAAAAACAGCAGAGGTCCGAGATGCCACAAGAAATGAAGGGGACAAATGGGAGAATACAAAAATCTGAAGCAGTGGGAGGAGCGAGACCAAAGACTTCTGTTGTTGAACAGGGTCTTAGGCAAATGCTCAGTAAGCTTCGCGAACCTTCAGATGACAGTTAGATTTCTATCGTGGAATGTGAATGGTTTGAATTCCCCACAGAAAAGAAGGAAAATATTTCATTACTTGAAGCAGTATAAAAATGAGATTGTTTGTTTACAAGAAACTCATATTAGAACCCAGGACCAAAAATATTTGATAAACTCAAAACTTGGAGCACATTTTATGTCTTCTAATCTGGCGAAAAGGAATGGATTAGTGTTGTATATTTCTAAAAGAATACCAGCTAAACTTGTAGAATCGGATGATGAAGGAAGATATATTGCAGTTGAAATAAATATACAGAATGTTCAGTTGCTTTTGATAGGAATCTACGCCCCTAACCAGCAGCAAGAAACTTTTTATAAATTATTACATAGTAAAATACTGCAATGGAATTACAAGTCTTTTTTGATTATGGGAGATTGGAATGGAGTGATTGATACAAATCTTGATAAAAAGACATTGGCTAAGAAGGGGAATAAACTACCACAGACTTTTTTTGTATTGAAAGAAGAATTACAACTGAAGGATGTATGGAGAATTCATCATCTGAAGGAATTGGACTTTACTTTTTTCTCTGATAGACATAAATCCTTTTCCAGGATTGACTTTATGTTGGTTTCTACTGACTTACTTGCTAACACGACTAAGACTAAGATTTTTCCAAGAACTTTGACTGATCATAGTTCTGTATGGATGGAAATGGACTTTGGTAAGAGGGAGAGAAGATCCTGGAGACTGAATGAGAATTTATTTAGATATGAGAAGAATATAGATGATCTTAAAAAACATGTGAAGGATTTTTTTCAATTGAATTTGAACAAGGGTACACCTATTGAAGTTGTTTGGGATGCAAGTAAGGCTTATATGAGAGGTGTACTGATTTATATGAACTCCAAGTATAAGTCAATGAGACAAAAGACAAGATTGGATTTGGAGCTAGAAATAAAGCAGAAAGAACAACTGCATATTAAGAATCCGGCTGATGAGAAATTGCAAGTTACTATAAAATTTTTGAAAGATCAATTTCAGATGCTTATGGCTGATCAGACGGCAACTAATTTACAATTTGCTAGGCATAATACCTTTTGCAATGCTAATAAGCCGGGCAGATGGTTAGCATATACTTTAAGAAAGAAACAAAGTTCTCGTATAATAGATACTATTGAATATAAAGGCAAACAGGTTTTTCAACAGACTTCAATACATCAAGCTTTTTTAGATTATTATTCTAATTTATATCGTACAGATAACATTCAAAAGGATCTTATTGATGAATATCTAGGAAAGATGAGAGTTACCAAAATTTCATCAGAACAAAAAGAAAGACTGAATCAATTAATAACGTCTGAAGAGATTTTATTTGCAATTAAACAATTGAAAACAGCTAAAGCTCCTGGGACGGATGGTCTGACCGCAGTATATTATAAGAATTTACAATCAGAATTGGTTGAGCACCTTAAAGATTTATTCTGTAGTATACAGCAGGGGGGTAAAATACCCCCCTCTTGGAAGACGGCCTTTATTTCACTTATACCAAAGGAAGATGGTTCTTCAAAACCAGAAAATTTTAGACCAATATCTCTCCTGAATACGGATTATAAAATTTTTGCAAAAGTTTTAGCCAACAGATTGATGCCAGTTATTCAAGAGGTGATTCATAGTGATCAAGCAGGTTTTATAGAGGGGAGATATATGAAGGATAATGTGCGGCAAGTCATAGATTTATTGGAATATCTTGAGAAGAGTAAACAGATCCCTGCGGTGCTGGTATTTTTGGATGCAGAAAAAGCCTTTGATCGAGTCAATTGGGACTTTTTAATAAAGACTTTGCATAAAATGGACTTTGGAGATCAGTTTACACAAGCAATAGCGGCAATCTATCAAGAACAGACAGCACAAATGGTTATTAATGGAAGTTTAACCACCAATTTTCATATACAGAAAGGAACTAGACAAGGTTGTCCGCTATCTCCATTGTTGTTTATTTTAACTTTAGAAGTCTTGCTGAATTCTTTACGGGACTCAAACAAATTGAATGGGATAGTTGTAAGGCAAAAAGACTATAGAACTAAAGCATTTGCAGATGATCTGGTTGTAACCCTAACACGACCTTTGGAATCAATCATCCAGATGAAAAATATCATAGAGGACTATGGTTTGGTCTCAGGTTTTAGACTAAACCAGAAAAAGACTAAGATGATAGTTAAAAATATGCTGGAACCACAAAGGAATGAACTGGAAAGGTTGGCAGGCTTTGAAATAGCTACAAAGGTGAAATATCTAGGAGTTCAGGTTGCAGCGTCTAACATAAAACTTTTTCAAAACAATTATGAGGTTTTGTGGCATAAGATTCAAAAGGACCTTGAAACGTGGAAGAAACTGCAACTATCTTTACTTGGAAGAATAGCAGCAGTTAAGATGAACGTTCTACCTAGATTTTTGTTTTTGTTTCAAATGATTCCGGTGCTCAGAAGTGATAAAATACTGGCTGAATGGCAGTCAGGTTTAAATAAATTTATTTGGAATGAGAAAAAACCAAGAGTTAAATTCAAAATTATGCAAGATGTTCGTGAAAGAGGTGGCCTTAAAGTTCCAAACCTACGTTTATATTATGAAGCTGCAGTAAAGTAGAATAATGAAATTGGATATTAAAAAATGATATAAAACAGGGTCAGTCTAGAGGATCTTTGAAGGGCCCCTTTCTTTAGTATTGGGTTCAAAAGGTAAAACCACAGAAATAACTAACCTTTCACAGCTGTCAAGCTCAGGAAACATTATCAGGAGTAAAATATCACACTTAGCCCAGCAGAGGTAACCACAAAGGTAATGGCAGGAACTAGATAAGGTTTGCAAGAACACCTGTGTTCCTCTTAAAGCGGGAATACACGTTAGTACGCTTGTAGGAATTAGTAACAAGGAAATAAGGGGGTGGGTTGGTTGCGGTGGGCTGTCAGCATTGTAATCAATCATAAGATGTTAAAAGTATGTATAAAAAGCTGTCCTAGGTTTCTATATTTCATTCAGTGTTTTTGCTTTTTATATTGCACTGAATCTGCGCAATAAACCTCTCTGATCACCCACGGAAATCTTGTGAGTCTTGATTTCTATAACATACATGGCGACTACCACGAAGGGACTCACAGGAAGGAGCCATTGACTCTCCTGGCGGATTTAGTCCGGCACAGCCCTCACTGTGGTCTGGCTGATCTACCAGGCCGGCCAACCCTCCGTTGAAGGGTTCGGTACATCTACAGCCACAGTGGGGTCCTAGTGCCTGCACTCGAAATCACGCCAAGGATCCTCAGGGTGACAGACCGGTTGCTGAGTGGACGTCCAGGACCAAAAGACCTGCAGGCAAGTATGTAATAGGACTGTACCCAATCTGTAGGATTGGAAGCGGGGAAGGAACATCCTCGACTGGACAGGTCGGCGTGCCTAAAGTCCAGATAGTTGGAAACTGTGTGGGTTGGTTAAACGGTCGCAGTGCTCGAAGGTACGAGTCAGCCATAGTGCTTCCTTAGAATGGGTGGTAGTAGTAGCAAAAGAGGTGTCTCATGGACACCCCTGCAATGCATGCTAGACAACTTCAAGTAGGATTCCTGAGAGATTATGGAGACCCCCAATGTGACCCTGATACACTACGGGCATTTTGCCATAATAAGTGGTCTACCTTCGGCGTGAGGTAGCCAGAGAAAGGGTCTTTGGACCCAGGGCTCATTTCGAGAGTCCACCAGAAAGTAACAGGGGATGGACATTGGGATCAGTATCCATATATTGATCAGTGGAAGACTAACATAAAAAAGAGAGACCACCTTGATTAATCAAATGCCAGGCAGAGTTTGTTAGAGTCTGTTTGATGAAACTAAAAGAGAGGAAAGAAAGAAAACCTTATGCAATAAAAGCTGAACCAGTTCCTGTACCACCAAAAAGAGAGAACCTGATGAAACCTCAATCAAAGAAGAAAATAAAGAGAAGTGCCTCATGGTCTTCAGCAAGCTCTGAAGATTCTGTGTCAAACCATACTAGAAGTAAAACCAAGGCCCGGGGTGAAACTATTGCCCCTCTTAGAGAAATAATTGTACCAGGAATGAATGCCCAGGGACAGCCTCAAAATGTTGCTGCACTTCAGTATGTCCCTTTTACAACCACTGACTTGTTGAATTGGCAACAGCATTATGGGCCATTCTCAGAAAAACCTCAAGAAATCATTGATTTGATGGCTACCATAATAGAAAGTTGAGAAGCCCCACCATACAGTAAGATGATTCAGACATTGGGGCTGACCAAAAAAGATTTATACTGCAGTGTTATAAAGATTCTGATGATTTACCATTCTTAAAAGAACAAGAGATCTCTGAAAGAACTAAGAATAGAGGAGAAAATTGTTACTGTTCTTCCCACCCGGGGTTTAGCAGGTAATAAAAAGGAAAGCCTGTCTAAATGGGAAGATTCAGATAATTAAATTGATTAAATTTGATATGATTTCTGTAAAAATAATAATAATAATAATTGTTAAGATCTGTGCATTCCCTAATTCAACTAAAATTTAAGGTGGGAATGACTAGTGTGTATGTCTAAAGTCTTCGTGTACCTTCAAAGTAACTGCAATTGCCTGATCTCTAAAGATATGAATTTTACTAGCTACAATTGCTGTTTTTCAAACTTGACCACAAATTATCTACCCCCTACTTTTTCTACTTCTGCAATGCTTTCCTCACCCACCAAGAAGGGAACGGACCTCGTTCTCATGTCTTTAGCCCTGCACGGAAGATTCTGATCTTTAAAAGCAGAGCTAGAGAGATTAAGGAAATCAACTTTTATTCAGTTATAAAGAATTATTAACAGTGGAAAAATGATTTTTTTAAAAAAAGGACACAAAATAAATATTGAAAATCTTAAACATAATATGATTATACAAGCTAAACAGATGATTTGCAAAATGAAATGAACAAGAAAAATTAGAAGCTATGCAATTTGAAGATGACAGCTTAAAATCAATAATAATGATGATGATGATGATACAATCAGAATCAACTTACATTAGACTAAAAGATTTACCTACAATTACTATCTCCAAAGAAATGATGCTTCTGGAAAGTAAGCTCAAAGAGAGATAGAAATTCTTAGACAAATTAATAGCTGAAAATAATAATAATAATAAATAAAAAAAACTTGTAAAGAATTATACTCAGCACTAGAGGGACAGGAAAACAGAAAAATAGTTCTTGTTTTGGCTAAGAAGATTGCCTGTAATAAAAAGTCCCAAGACAGCATGTTGAATCACCTTTGCAAGGTTTGTGCGTATGCTGTTTTAGACAAGTTGCTTCTCAAGCCTAGTGAGCTCAATCTGCATTGAAGAAAAACTACAGAAGCATTCTGTAAAGAAAGAACCATAGGCCAGGCTGCAATAAATGAGGCCTGAAGACTGAAGGGGACCAGGGCTCAGTCAAGCCCCCCCTGAACCCTTGGTCTGAATGGAAATAGGAGGCAATAATGTAACTTTCTTAGTAGACACAGGGGCATCTAAACAAAGCTGATAGCTCCCTTTTCTAAAATATCCAAAGGGTTAATGGCTTCATAAATCATTGCCCTATACTGAAAACCCTGAAATATCCCTTAAATGGAAGAAATATAGATATGCTTGCGTGTCCAGTTTCCCTCCTGGTTGTGATGGTGAGAAACCTGGCTCAAGAAGGTAAAATCCCCAAATACCTGGCAGGAGTTGAAGTACAGGCAGAAAAGCTGTCCACTAAGTTGCAATAAGCCAAAGGAAGAGACAGAGGGAAGGAAGTTGTTTGTCGTTGGGAAATTAACCCTTAGGCAGCCAAAAACCATTTACACCAGCCATGCGATTCAAGGAGTTTTAGAGACACAAGCATCAAGCTCTCCTCACTCAGAAACCACGAGTGATCCTGAAACAAACAAATGCTTTAACCCAGCCACTCTTTTGCAAACATCGGGTTATGCAATTGAAACAACATATGCAGGTCAACACAACAACCAGAGTGGAGCAGACCTTCCCAAGCATGACTGACCAACCTTACCTGGACTTTAAGAGAAAAAGGTGACAAAGATGTGCCTTGAAAATCACCTTAAGTGAGTAAATGCATTACCACTAGTACTTTGATCTGTGTGATGTTCTCCACGTAAAGGAATTAGATTATCTCCTTTTGAAATACATGAAAATCATACAGGAGACCTAAGCTAGATAGGAACTAAGTAGATAAATTAGATGGTGGAGTTAAAGAAATCCAACAATATTGTGTGTCCCTTAGCCCACCATTTTTGACTACCTCTAGTTATAATATTCAAATAGTAGTAAGAAATAAATGGGAAAAACAGGATTATAAAAATGAAATGAATAATAATTGGAGTATTTGTCTTTGTATTTTGAACTCTAGACAATAAGTTTTACTTTTTTAAAAATCTTCTTTTAGAAAGAAAAATGAATAATTATAAATTGTAACAATTAATGGTATATGGTGGTAAAAGTAAAAAGGATTAAGTTGTAACTTGGATGCCAGTTAGAACAATTCAGAATTTAATTAGGGAAATTGTAATGATTGAAATATTTTAAATTTATATTGTGATGAAAGTAGAAATGATTAAATTGTGATTTGGAGGATTGTATGGGTAAAAACACTGGAAAGAAAGAAAAAAAAGTTTAATGCCTAGGTGGAAGGGCCCATATACTGTGGTCATGTGTTCCCACTTGCAGTAAAAATGCTAGAATCCAAGTCTTGGATTCACTGGACTCAAGTTAAGTCCACAGTTTAGGAATATTGGGAGGCAGACCAGGACTAAGCCCGACCCCTAGTAGTACGCTTGAAGAAGCGCCCCCTATAACTGTCCTACCGGCAATGGACAGGCCACATACGGGGCAGAAGAGGCCTTGCTGGTGTCACACCGGAAGCTGACCCTCTACGTACGGCTGAAGATTTGGAATGGGAAGTCAACATTTATAGCCATAAGTACATTATCCCTTATTTTAATAAGCGTGCTTGCTATTGTGATTAGTTGTGATTTGCTGTATATAGTATGCTGGAATCACTTCTTCCTTAAAAAAAAAAAAGACAGGTGCTGAATCTAAAATCATTGAATGTGACAGACAGCAGTATGAAATTCCTGTAGATATTTAAACCAGGGAATGAGCTCTCTGTGGAAGCTGCTTTAGCTCTTAGAATGTGGATATTGTATTAACAAATAAGAGGTGGTTCTGTGAGATACCTAAGACTAATATTGTCTTTTCCAAGTCACATATAACCCTAACCTTCTTCCTGATGTGGTGATTTTGTAGATTAAGGAAATTGTGATTGGATAGGTTCTGTATAGAGGACAATTATGAGTTTTCTGTGGCTTTGGCTATTATTGGAAAAGGACCTAATGAGTAATAACACACTGAATAGTAGTTCCCAATGTTGTGAGAATGCCCAAGTGACATCCTTTCCCTTGAGAAAGCATCTGGGGAAGTTGAGAACCCCAAAAGACAAGGCAAGAACAGGTCACAAGATGTGAACTCTTTGGAACAGGTCCACTCTCGCCAATGATGTATCATAAATAGGTGATGTCAGTACCCTGGACCTAAGCCAACTCCAAGGCCTAAAATCCTGAGTTTGACAATACAAGGGGGAATAGAACAAAGGGAGAACAAAGGGAAAATGGGCCCCTGTAATAATTGAGAAAAGGGAACTACATGTTAAGAATATTGGAATTGAGTTAAAGCCTGGTTAATCAGACTGACCCTATCCTAAGCCAAAAATGCTGGTTCTGTTTGTCTATTGGTCCTTCATCTTACAATGATCGTTGGATAAGGACCAGGGCCAAAATAGTCCTTGAGAAAGATATTAATGGTAAACCAAAGTAACAGCAGCCAAATTGCAAGGAGACTTTTATAATGCATTCAAAAAGCTGGGAATGAATTGTTTCCCCATTGTTAGCCCTATAGCTGTTAGTGTGGAAATCCTAGGGTCACCCTCCTCATGTGTAAAGTGACATCAGGAACCAGATATTCCTGTAGGATCCCTGATGGGAGATCAATGTCTATCAGAAATACACTTGACCCTAGAATGACACTTATAGCTGTAAAAACTAACTAGTGGCATTTCTCCTTATGCCCACTATTATTTCAACAGAAGGTCACTTTCTCAATACCACCACATGTCTATATTAGAGCCAACACAGGCTTATGTGCCCTACTTCCTCTTGGCAATGCAAGCTCCCATCATGTTTTTGAAGACACTATTCTCAGAGATAAACAAAAGGACTCTACACTAAAAGTCCCATGCAGTCACTGGTGGCATGTTAGTGGCAGGGACTTTAGGGGTCTGGATTAATGAAGAAAAACCAATGAGCCATACATTTTCCATGAATATAGGTGTGTGTGTAGGGAAAAATAGAATGTTCTTCTTATGTGAGAAAAATGTGTATTTGTGTTTACCTACAAATTGGACTGGAACATGTACATCTTTTCCCAAAATAGGTGATGTTATCTGGCCAGGTTGGATTAGACAGATGTTATTTCTGTTGTAATAGGCCTGACTTTTATTCTTTGTTCAGACAACTAACTATGAGAGCAATGAAAGAGATAAGAGTTGAGGAAAAAAATGATAAATTGATTTTGATGGAAAGCCTTATAGACTGTAAAATTGACCCTGATCTCTTTGATAAAGATGAAGTTTCTGATCCAGGAACATATGTACAACTCTCAACTGGGTAATTAGAGAAAGTGCTTCAGAGAATAAGATTTGAAAATCATATGTATTACTTGTCTTTCCTTTGCATTACTATGTATCTTATCTTGAACTGATTACGTTTTACAAAAATATTATATGCTTGCTTGCTTATTAAGAAGTGTAGAATGGTTACCTACTGAAAGCATGAAACAGATGGGAAGCCGTGGAAGTTTTTGGATGGAAAAACTTCCAAAAGAAAAGGGGGGAGTAAAGTAGAATAATGAAATTGGATATTAAAAAATGATATAAAACAGGGTCAGTCTAGAGGATCTTTGAAGGGCCCCTTTCTTTAGTATTGGGTTCAAAAGGTAAAACCACAGAAATAACTAACCTTTCACAGCTGTCAAGCTCAGGAAACATTATCAGGAGTAAAATATCACACTTAGCCCAGCAGAGGTAACCACAAAGGTAATGGCAGGAACTAGATAAGGTTTGCAAGAACACCTGTGTTCCTCTTAAAGCGGGAATACACGTTAGTACGCTTGTAGGAATTAGTAACAAGGAAATAAGGGGGTGGGTTGGTTGCGGTGGGCTGTCAGCATTGTAATCAATCATAAGATGTTAAAAGTATGTATAAAAAGCTGTCCTAGGTTTCTATATTTCATTCAGTGTTTTTGCTTTTTATATTGCACTGAATCTGCGCAATAAACCTCTCTGATCACCCACGGAAATCTTGTGAGTCTTGATTTCTATAACAGCAGTGTTGACACAAGTGGGTGATTGGTTTGGAACAACAAAAACGGAAATTTTGAATATAGAAGGCCATGACTTGCAATTTGGATGGCACGCATATCTATTTTATGAAGATAAGTTGGATAACATATTTAAAAGTCATATACTGAGACAGGCGTTGATGAGAGTTTGGAAGAAGCACCAGTTCCAATTGGATTACAAAATACCTTTGTGGTTGGATCTTGGGCAGATTATGCCAAATATAAAGTCACTCGGGGGGATTTTATACCAAGAGATGCTTTTTACTGATGGGGGTAGATGGAATTTGAAATCTTTGGAAACTCTGTTGGAAGAAGGGAAGATTTCAACTTGGTTGCAGTTTTCTCAACTTCAGTCGAGATGGAGAGAAGATCAGAAAATTGGACTAATGTTACATGAAGAAGATTTGGTGATCCAGATGAAACGGAAAGGGCCAATGCATATTAAGAGGGTGTATAATTTATTGTTAGAAAGAGACTCAGAGAGTGAATTAGTTAAGGACTGTATGATAAAATGGGCACAGAATTTTGCAGAGCCAGTGATGTTGGAAACATGGGAAAAGATATGGGTCCAGAATGTTAAATTCACACAAGCACAGAACTTGAGGGAAAATTTTTATAAGATGTTTTATAGATGGCATTTAGATCCTAAGAAATTATCAGCTATGTATCCAAATGTCCAACCTAAATGTTGGAGGTGTGATTGTTTGGATGCTACATACTTTCATATTTGGTGGACTTGTAGAAAAGTGAAAGCATTTTGGATCAGACTTTGGTGGGTTATGCAAAATGTTTTGAAAAAGAAGCTTCAATTTTCTCCGCAACTGTTTTTGCTAGGTATAGTTAAGGATTGTTCATCGAGTGACACGAGATTGATTTTGTATATGATTACTGCAGCTAGGCTACTGTTAGGCCAATACAGGAAAAAAGATAGTGTGCCTACCATAGGTGAATGGTTGTCAAAGATGGCTAGTTTTGCGGAGATGGCTAAGATTTCTGCATACCTAAAGGATAGGACCCATGAAGTTTTTGTTAGGGAATGGAAGAAGTGGGTTGATTATGTGCAGAATAAATATCAAACCAAGAATCTTCAGTCAGTTTTTTGATTTATAATTATTAGGGGTTTGAAACTACTAGTATGGTATGATATATATGTCTGAAGATTATATATATAGAATTATTTTTAAGTCATTATTATATTAAATATATACATTATATTGTTATTCAGATAATTATTAAATTGATATAAATTTATATATTTTGGTTATACTGCTGTCTTCAACAAAAGAAGGGAATTTTAAAAAAAATATTGGTTGAGTTTTTTCTTACAATGATTTATGTTTGAGTCAGGATTAATGGTGCATTTATAATTTTTATCTGTCTAAGTTTCTCCTTTTACTAGTGAAGTATTTTGGATTAATTTTACTTTACTTGTTAAAATTTATGATATATTTTTGGGATCTCACCTATGTCCAATGTTTAATAATGATTGATATATAAAAATCTATGTTTTGCTTGTAACGGAAGTCAGGGGGGGGAGGGATGGGGGGGAAAGGGTGGGGGGGTGGGAGGGTGGGAAAATGGGGTTAAAATTGTATTGTAAAACTTTTTCAATAAAAAAAAAAGAAGGTAGAATTTCAAAGTAGAGGTAGATATGCAGCAGAATGTCACACATGCGGTTCAAGGAACCATTATAGAAGAGATTGCCCTAAAAATACAAGAAACAGGGACCAATCATATTACAAAGATAGATCTGATAGAAAACAAAATTTCTCAGACAGGTATTCACCTGATTATAGATACAAACGCAAGGAATTTCCCAATCCAAGGGATAGGAAAGGTTACAGAGATAATTCCAGAGATAGTAGAAATGGATCAATGTATGGATTGGGAGACAATAAGATCACAGATACAGATTCAAACAATACATGGCTCATCGACTCTGGAGCCACTAATCATACCACTAATAATGAAGAACTACTCAGTAATTTCAATGAAAAAAACTACTATGTCAAAGTAGCCAATCAAGACAAAGTATTAATGAAAGGGGTAGGTGACACACATATAGAAGGCATAGGAAAAATAGAGGGGGTATTATACATCCCTGAGATCCCCCACAACATATTGGCTACTCTTAAATTAAGTGAAGAAAAGGGAATAGAAATCACTTTTTAAAATGGGAAAGTATATATGACAAAAAACAAGAGGAATATAGGTAAAATCTTCACCAAGGGAGGACTAACTTATCTACAACCAGAAACCTATGAGTTAGCATGTGCAACCACACAGTTAGAAAAACATAAGGATGAAGTGAGGGATGACAACATAAATATTACAACTTCCAATGAAAAATTATGTAATGGTAAACCAATACATGATGAGTGTACTCATTTACTCCATAGGAAACTGGGACATGCCAGCTTCCCGGTTATTCAAAAAATGTTAGAATGTTCTGATGATGCAAAAGTAAAAAATTGCAAAAATGATTTGGAATGTTCTGTATGTAAATCTTCAAAAATTAGAAACAAGCCTAGACCAAGAAAAGCCACACGTACTACACAATCAATATTTCAATTAGTGCACATGGACTTAGTTGGACCCATGAAACCGTCAATTAAGTACAAAAAAAGATACTTCCTGACTACAGTTGATGACTTTAGCAGATATGGATTCGTGTACACACTCAACAATAAATATGAAGTATTCAAAAAATTTAAAGAATTTCACAAAAGAATAGAAACACAACATAATGTAAAAATCAAACAAATTATGACAGATAGGAGATCAGAATTTTTATCAAAAGAATTTTCCAATTGGCTCAAAATGCAGGGAATATTACATTTCAACTCTTCACCGTTTTCACCTTTTCAAAATGGTGTTGTAGAAAGAAAAAATGGTTTATTACAAACCATGATTAGATGTGTGTTAGATGATGCTGGTTTAGGACAAATTTTCTGGGCCGAAGCACTCACTTATTCAAATTACACCATAAATAGATTGTGGTCCAGTGTAATTGGTAAAACACCATATGAAGCATTGTATAACAGAAAACCTAAAATTGGTCATTTACATATATTTGGTGTAACTGCTGATGTCTGTGTCCCAAAACAATTAAGACGCAAAGGTGAGAAAGTGTCAAAAAGATTACGATTCATGGGATATGAATCAGGAACTAAAGGGTATCGATTTATAGATAAAAATAACAGATTTGTCATATCTAGGACAGCCATATTTCATGAACAAGCTAATTGGTCTAAAATACATCTTAATGAAATTTATCACAAAACAGAAAATACAATAGAACCTCATAAAGAATGCAAGTCACTCACAATTAAGAAACCCATACATCAAAAGATAAACACTAACGAATGGAAAAGGGACCATCCAATCATACAAGTAGATGCTCTGACAGAAAAAGAAGCAAAATACATGCATGATGCAGATTCATACCCAAATAGGCCAATTAGAACCAATAGAAACGTAAAACCAAAAAAATTAGAAGACTATGTACTATCCATCAATGCCAACAAAATTACACCAAACACATATGAGGAAATATTAAAATTACCACAAAGTGAGAGAGACCATTGGGAACTAGCAATGAAAAAGGAAATGGATAGTTTAAAAGAATTGAACGTGTATACCCCTGCAAAAACACCAGCAGGTAAAACAACCATAGGTACCAAATGGATTTTTAAAATTAAAGAATTAGAGAATAACAAATTTTTATATAAAGCCAGGTTAGTAGCCCAGGGATTCGCACAAAGGTTTCCAGATGATTATGTAGATACATATTCACCCACAATTCGATCAGAAAGTGTCAAAAGCGCACTAGTGATTGCATCAATTCTGAACTTAGATGTATACCAGTTCGATGTTCAAACTGCGTACTTACACGCAAATCTTGACAAGGAAATTTATGTGACGGCACCCCCTGGGAAGGACATTCAAAAGGGAGAAACTTGGTTGCTAAATAAAAGTCTATATGGGCTAAAACAATCTGGAAAAAGATGGTACAAATGTTTGTCAAAAATACTTAAGGAAATGGGTTTCTCAGCCACATCTGCAGACTTATGTTTCTTTATCAGAAAAGCAAGCAACTCTCCAGAGTACGTACTTATTTATGTGGATGACATTTTATATTTTGGACAACACAAACAAAGATGTGATGAGTTTGCAGAAAAATTAAACAAACACTTTACTTTGAAGACCTTAGGAAAAGTAAATAAATACCTAGGCGTTCAGATTGACAAAACAAAAAGAGGATTTAAATTATCTCAAAAAGAAAAAATATTAGAACTATTAGAAAGATGTAACATGATGAATTCAAAACCGTGTGAATCTCCCATGCAAACTGATTTTACAAAAAACATGAATAACGAAGGTGATCCCTTCAAAGACAACAATTTATACAGATCTGTCATTGGTTCATTATTATACATCTCTAATTGGACCAGATCAGATATTACTCTTGCTCTAAATCTTCTATCTAGACATGTAAGCAGTGGTGGGATTCAATTTTTTTAACAACAGGTTCTGTGGGCGTGGCTTAGTTAGGGGTGTGGCTTGGTAATCATGTGACTGGGTGGGCGTGGCTAGCTGGTCATGTGACCAGGTGGGCATGGCTAGCTGGTCATGTGACTGTGTAGGTGTGGCTAGTTGGTCATGTTACCGGGTGGGTGTGGCTATGTGCATAGGGACTACTCAGAGGGCTGAAAAAAGTCATTTCTGACTGGTCCTCGCACTTTTGACCGGTCCTCACACTTATGACCATCCTCACATTTATGCCCGTTGCAGCATTCTTAACAACCGTGTCAGTCATTTCACAACTGCTTCTCTACACCATGGTGACAAGATAGGGCAAAAAACGTAAAATGT
This sequence comes from Coluber constrictor foxii, assembly GCA_038048745.1. Lineage (NCBI taxonomy): Eukaryota > Metazoa > Chordata > Lepidosauria > Squamata > Colubridae > Coluber > Coluber constrictor. The sequence goes on from CM075961.1 coordinate 9,947,388, forward strand.
GAGGACAGTCGTAAGTTTGAGGACTGGTCAAAAGTGCGAGGACCAGTCAAAAATAACTTTTTCAGCCCTCTGAGTAGTACATATGCACAAAAGGACTACCCAGAGGGCTGAAAAAAGTGATTTCTGACAGGTCCTCGCACTTATGACTGGTCATCATTTATGCCCATTGTAGCATTCTTAACAACTATGTCATCATTTCACAACTGCTTCTCTACTCCATGATGATAAGATAGGGCAAAAAATGTAAAAAGTGAGGACAGTCGTAAGTTTGAGGACTGGTCAAAAGTGCGAGGACCAGTCAGAAATAACATTTTCAGCCCTCTGAGTAGTCCATATGCAATAGAGAGGGATGAAGGAAGGGAAGGGAAATTAGAGTAGGAGTGAGGGTAAGAGAGGGAGGAAGAGAGGAGGAGAAGGAGAAAGGAAGAGGAAGTAGGGAGGAGAAGAAGAGGGGGAGGAAGAGAAAGTAAGAAGGAAAGAAAAGAGAGAGGTGGTAGGTTTGAGGAGAAAGATTGCTGTACAATAAAAAAAGATGAAAGGGAAGAAAGCCAACCCCAAACAAATATAAAGATATTAAGATAAAGAATGAATTGTTAAACTTTAAAGAATAAAAGAGAACAAATATGAATAAATAACAATAATTAGAAACACACATACAAACATACAATGTATTTTCTTTGAACAGAGTATTTGGCCGGTTCACAAATTTAAACAGTGTAAATTTCAATTAAATTTACAATTTCTATATTTCCTTTTTGCCATATTTATCCCTCATCTATTTCTGTAAAAAACCAATATTACCCTTCATCCTCATCTCTAATCTTAATCAAATTCAATTTTTCCCTTCTATTCTATATTATACCCCTTCCCATTGTCATCTATTTTTATATCCATCCATACAAATTCAACATTTTTATATAAACCAGTTATAATTATCTTGTTTGTATATTAATCAATATGAACATCAATATTCCAATTATTTCCATGCAATCCAGTTTCTTACAAATCAATTCATTATATTTACCAATAATAATAAACCAAATAATTTTCCCCATATATTCCTCCAAACCATAATTTAACCATTTCTGCTTTCAACACAATATACAATAAATAGACCTTTTTTTCTTCTGTGTTTTAAAATCTTGAACTCTCCTCTTTACCCTAAATTTCCCATTGTTTGCACCTACCTTTTTTGGTGAGCAAAAAGAAAAAGAAATCTCTCTCCCTGCCTCATTTTGTCACGTTGCAGCAGAGCCTGCTTTACTTTCAGTTTTGTTTCAGCTAGGGAAAAAAAAACTTCTCCAGCACGCTGCAGCAAGGAAAGAGCTTGCAAAACAAGAGCTTGCAAAAGAGCCTGCGCAAAACAGCTGAGAGCAAATCAGCTGAGAGTCGGGAGCGATCTAATCAAGGGCTAATTAGCCTATGCTGAAGCTCTGCGGGCCAATAAAATTACAAAAAAACACCAAACCCTTTGTTAAATTGCTGGCTCGCCCACCCCTCGCCCACCACTATTTATTGGCAATAAATAGTGGTGCGGAGCGGCGGGGCAAGGGGCTGGGCGAGCCAGCAATTTAACAAAGGGTTCGGCCGAACCCCCTAGAACCGGCAGAATCCCACCACTGCGTATGCCCATAGAACACCCAAACTACATATGTACCAAATGTAAATTAATCAAGTTACTAGAAGAAAAAGTAAAGGGTCTAGAGGAAACTCTAACCACTCTGAAATTTGACCTACAAAATGAGAAACCCCAAACCTTGCAAAAAGAATATGCCCAAATTGAACATAATAATGACCAAACAACTTCTAAAAGAATTGACCCCTTAGAGGAAAAAGACAGATAGAAACATGTCACTCATAGAAAAAAACACAAACCTAGTACAAAATCCCTGTCCAAACCAACCCACTCCCTGTCCAAACCAACCCACTCCCTAGTACAAAATCCCTGTCCAAACCAGCCCCGCTGACTGGTGCTAAGCAATTGATATCAGGGACTCTCACTAGAAGAAAACATAGAGAAACATAGAGAAGAAGCACCATCAAATGTCCCTAAAAAAGTAGCACCACCAAATGTGATAGATAGAAAAACACCACAAACCTCCCTAGGAAAAAAAAGGCAAGTCTTGGTGATAGAAGATTCAATTCTCAAGGGAACAGAACCTGCCATCTGTCAATCCGACTGTCAATCCAGAGAGGTATGTTGTCTCCCTGGAGCTAAAATCAAAGATGAGGCTGAGAACCTAACCAAAATAATAAAACCAACAGACTATTACCCCTTTCTACTACTACATGTAGGGACGAATGACACAAAAAAGGACTTGAAAACTATATTTCAGGCTCAACCCATCCAAGACTGAGTGGCTGTGGTTTCCGACATCCTGATATAGTCAGTTGGTGCCATCACTGACTATTGGGGGCAAGTCGTTGGCCCCCTCGGATAGGGCTCGCAACTTGGGTGTCCTCCTGGACTCACGGCTGTCTTTAGAAGAGCACTTGATGGCTGTGTCCGGGAGGACTTTTTATCAGGTTTGCCTGATTCGCCAGTTGCGTCCCTTTCTGGATCAGGACTCGTTAAATACGGTCACACATGCCCTCGTCACTTCCTGCCTGGATTACTGCAATGCTTTCTACATAGGGCTCCCCTTGAGGAGCACCCGGAGGCTCCAGCTGGTCCAGAATGCGGCCGCGTGGGTGGTTATTGGAGTGATGTGGCACTCCCATGTGACTCCCCTCCTGTGCGAGCTGCACTGGCTCCCGGTGGTCTTCCAGGTGCGCTTCAAGGTTTTGGTCACCACCTTTAGAGCTCTCCATGGCTTAGGACCGGGGTATTTACGAGACCACCTTCTGCCACCAGTAGCCTCTCACCAACCAGTACGCTCCCATAGAGAGGGGCTTCTCAGGGTGCCATTGGTCAAACAGTGTCGACTGGCGGCCCCCAGGGGGAGAGCCTTCTCTGTGGGGGCACCTGCCATCTGGAACGAGCTCCCCCCAGAGATACGGAGGATCCCGGATCTACACGCTTTCCACCGTGCCCTCAAAACATTCCTATTCCAGCAGGCTGGCCTGGCCTAACTTCTCTTTTAAATTGCTTTTTAATTTTTAAATCTGTCTAAATTGGGGTGTTTTAATTTGTTTTTCTGGGCCAAAGTATTTAATGCATTTTAAATGGTTTTTAATGTTTGTATTATATGTATTTTACCTTTTGGCTGTTCACCGCCCTGAGTCCTTCGGGAGTAGGGCGGTATATAAATTTAATAAATAATAATAATAATAATAATCAAATAATATTGAATGATTATGAGCAGCTAGGCAAGAAAGTCAAGGACTTAGGCGCACAAGTAGTTTTTTCATCTGTACTGCCAACGAAAGTACAGCATCTGGCGAGAGAACAAAGAATTCTAGAAGTGAACCACTGGCTAAAGGGTTGGTGTCGCCAAAAAACCTTTGGATTCCTGGACCATGGTCTGTACTACCTCCAAGATGGGCTTTTAGCAAGGGATGGGTTGCACCTCACAAAGACTGGGAATAATGTTTTTGGAAAACAACTGGCTCAGTTTATCAGGAGGGCTTTAAACTAAAATTGAGGGTGGAGGGTGACCAGTCTTTAGGATCTCCAGGACCTAATTCCAAGCAAAAAACCCTAGAAAGCAAGTCAAATAATGAAGTAAGGAGGCATGGGAAGGAAGACAAACTCAAATACCAAATAGGAGACATAGGAAGCATACCCAGAATCAGGCATAAAGACCTCAAGTGCCTATATACAAATGCACAAAGTCTGGGGATCAAACAGGGTGAACTTGAACTATTAATACACAAAGGTAGATATGACATAGTAGGAATAACAGAAACTTGGGACGACACCCACGACTGCAACATACTGATAGAAGGATACAAACTCTTCAAAAAACAAAAAACAAAAAACCAGACCCAATAAAAGAGGAGGTGGAGTTGCACTGTATGTAAAGGACCACTATATTGCTATAGAATTGCATGAAACCAAAGACAAAAACCTCCTAGAATGCATATGGGTCAAAATAAAAGACAAAAAGAATGACATGGCCATAGGTCTATACCATAGGTGTAGGCCACCCAATCAAGCAGAAAAAAATAGATATCCTTTTCGCCAACCAACTAACAAACATATGTAGGAAACACACTACAATAGTAATGGGGGACTTCAATTACCCTGATATCAATTGGAAAACTAATTCTTCACCAAGTGAAAAATCAAATAGGTTCCTAACCAACCTAGCTGACAACTTTGTTGTCCAAAAGGTAGAGGAGGGAACTAGAGAGACAGCCATACTGGACTTAATACTTTCAGAGAAGAAGTGATAGAGGGAGTTGAAACTGCAGGAACCTTGGGTGAGAGTGACCATGTCATACTAGAATTCAACACAATGCAAACACAAGCAGTAGAACAAAATGATACCAGAGTCTTAGATTTTAAAAGAGCTGATTTTAATAAACTCAGAGAGTACTTGGGAAAGATTCCTTGGATGAAAATCCGTTTTTTTCCCTTTGGAAAAGTTTTTCAGTTTTATTTCTTATACACATAATATAAAATGTACATTTTCTTATACATAATTAAAACCTACATATACATATTTTCCTTAAAGAAAGCATTAAAATAAGGCATTTTAATTACATTCGAAGTTGCTCTTCTACCCTTTCTTCCCTTGTTTCGCAACAACCCTTCTTCTTCTCCTCTTTCCCTTCCCTCCCTCCTCTCCTCTCCTACTTTCTCTTCCCTCCTCTCCTACCTCATCCTACTTCCCCTTCCTTTCCCCCACTCCTCTCTTCTTTTCTCCCTACTCACCTTCTCTCCTACTCCTATCCCCTACCCTTCCTTCCTCTCCTTTTCCCTTTCTTCCATTCCTCTCCCTCCCTCTCCTCTTCCTACCCTCTACTCCTCTCTCCTTTCTATCTTCTTTGCTGTGGAATATTCTCCTTGTTTGGTATCCGAACAACTCCTGTATTCTAATAGTATGTGTTAGATCGGCGCAGGAATGAAGATGAGACCAGCGGAGTTCATGTAACAAGTTTATTCAACAAGAACAGAACTGGCGCTGCGCTGCCGGAGCTCTCCTTATATTCGCTCCGGCAGCCGCACCGCCCCCTGACAGGGATTCAAAATTCCCGCAGGAGGATTTTCTAACCAATCCCCGGCGGATGTCCTTATAAGGACACAACACTCCTCCCCCCTAGTTCTTAAGCTGTCCATCAGTTATAAAGTCATTTAAATAGGCAGGTCGTCTGCACGTTCAATTAAACCTGCGCAGTCCATTCGTTGGCTGGCAGCCCTCCTGGTCGGAGGGTGCTCCTGCTGCTCCCGGTTCCCTCCCAGGAGCCGGGCTGGATCTGGCCGTTGAGGTTGTGGGCGGTGCTTCTGTACCTCCGGCCGGGTCGCTGACCTCCGCCTGCGGGCGATGCTGGTCTTCTCCTTCCCTGCTCCGATCGTGGAATCGCCGTCGCGGGTCCTCGCTCTCGACTGGTCCAGAACTCCTGAGCCACGGTAAGTCCCTGGGCTTCCCTCCGGTTCCTACTGGGTCGGGGTTAGTCAGGTCTGGTCGTGGGTGCAGGTCTGGCGGCGGTGACTGGGTCAGTTCCCGGGGGTCCCTGGTTGAGTCCGGTCCACTCCCGGGGCTGCAGGTGTTGTGGGTTGGCGTTGGCTCGACCTCGCCGGGGTGGTGCAGGCCTCCTTCACAGGGGTGGTGTAGGCCCTCTCTGCTGGGCTGGCGCTGCTGGGGTGGTCGAGGATTCTCGTGGCCTTCTCCGCAGGAGTGGCGTAGGCCCTCTCTGTGGGGTGGGCATTGCTGTGGCGGTCGCCGACTTTCGCCATGGGGGTGTTGTTGTGTCTGGTCGTCTCGGTCCTGCTGGTGTAGGCCTCCCTTGCCGGGGTGGTGGAGGCCCTCCTCGCAGGGTTGGTCTTTGTCCGGGTCGGGTTGTTGTTGGGGGAGCCTCTGTTGTGGTGCATGGAAGTCTCCCTCGCCGGTGTGTCGGTTGCCGACCTTGCAGGGTTGCTGTTGATGTCCCCTGCTCGGTTGGCCCCGGTCTACCGGGTTTATCTGCAATTGCCCCTCACTTTCGGACTGGTGCCGTCCGACCTCACCGGGGTGTTGTTGGGTGTTGTGGTCATCTGGGCCTCGGTTTCCGCGGCTGCCGTCGTTGGCGTCTGGGTCTTGGGTGTCGGGGTGTCGATTCCCGTCTACCCTGGGGTGCTTCAAGGTTCCCCTCTGACATTGTCCCCAGTCTACTCGCACTGTCTCGTTTCTGGCTCGGGCAGGGATTGGCGGGCCCTCTCCCCCGGGGTGTTGTAGGTCTACCTCGCTGGGGTGTGGCAGTCCTACCTCGTCGGGGGTGGGCAGGCCTACCTCTTTGGGGTGTTGTAGGCCTACCTCGTCGGGGTGGTTTCCGTCCGATCCCCTCAACCTTTTGCGGAGCTGGTCGATGTGACGTCTCACGACCAGTCCACCTTCCAGCTCTACCCGATAGGATTTCGGGCCGGTTGCGCTGTGGATCTTGACTTTTAGCCATTTCGATGAGCCGTGGAAGTTCTGCGCGAAGACGGGATCTCCCACAGCAAAACAGCGGAGTTGGCGGCTAGCGGTTGTGGGCACCTCCGAGTCGTATTGGGGGTGCAGTCTGTCCAGGGGTGACCGAAGTCTTCTGCCCATCAGCAGCTCGGATGGGCATTTCCTGGTGGTTGCGTGTGGCGTTATGTGTTGGGTGAGGAGGAAGGTGTCGATGCGCTCCTGCCAGTCACCCGGTCCCACCTTGGTGAGCACCTCCTTGGTGAGTCTCACCATCCGTTCAGCTTGGCCGTTTCCGGCCTGTCTGTAAGGCGCGGAGAGGGCGTGGCGGATGTCCAGTCCTGCCAGGAAGGCCTCCATGGGCACGGACGTAAGTTGGGGACCGTTGTCGGAAACCAATATGTCCGGGAGCCCATGGGTTGTGAAGAGTCTGCGGAGGGCGCGAATGGTTGCTTCTGATGTGGTTGATGCCATGGGGACCACCTTGAGCCATTTGGAGAAGGCATTGACCACAATTAGGAGGTGGAGCCCCTGCATCGGACCCGCGAAGTCGATGTGGATCTGAGACCAGGGGCTGCTGGGCGTCTCCCATGGTGTAGGCTCTGCTTGGGGCGGCGCTGCTCGAACTTCTTGGCACGGGCCACATCTGGCGACCCATTGTTCAATGTCCTTGTCCAGTGACGGCCACCAGACGTAGCTCCGTGCCAGGGCCTTCATGCGGACGATGCCAGGGTGTCCATTGTGCAACGTCTCGAGCATCTTCCATTGTAGAGTGCCGGGGATCAGCACTCTGTCTCCCCATAGCAGACAGCCTTTCATTGTGGACAGCTCCTTCTGCTTGCGGCTGAAGGGGCTGTATTCTTCTCCGCTTATCTGCGCTGGCCACCCTCTCAGGATCCAGGACTGCACTTGGCGGAGTGTGGGGTCTTTCTTTGTGTGCGTGGCCACGTCTGCTGATGTGACTGGGCAGCTGCTGTCGTGGTCGATGTGCAGGAGTTCGAGTGTGGGGGCTGGGTCTTCTACGGCGTCTGCGGATGGGCATCTGCTCAGGGCGTCGGCATTCGCGATGGACTTTCCTGGTTGGTGGATGAGTCTGTACGAATAGCCGGCGAGGAAGATGGCCCATCGTGTCATCCGCGGCGACATGAATGTGGGTGTTTGCTTGTCACCGGCGAGGAAGCCCAGGAGCGGCTTGTGGTCCGTGACTATGGTGAAGCTTCTTCTGTAGAGGTACTCATGGAAGCGCTTCACCCCTGCGACGATTGCCAATGCCTCTTTGTCCAGCTGGCTGTAGTTGCGTTCAGCGCTGGACATCGTCTTTGAGAAGTAGGCGATGGGGACTTCCGTGCTGTTGGGCAGGTCGTGGCTGAGGACTGCCCTGACCCCATATGGCGAAGCGTCGCAGGTTAGCCGGATGGGTAGCGTCTCGCTGTATTGGATGAGAACGCTGCTGGACGTCAATAGTCCCTTGATGGCCCGGAAAGCCGTTTCCTCCTCGGTGCCCCACTTCCAGGAAACCGCTTTCCCCAGCAAGCGATGAAGCTCCGCTTTGTTTTTGGGGCTGGGAGCCTCATGGATAGCTTTAACTTTTGATTTGGTGGAGTGTATGCTCGACCTCCTGGACCCCTATGATGCATTTGTCCCGTCTGACTCTCAAGCCCTTCTCTCTGAACTGCTGCAGGACAAGGAGTTGTGCCTTTGAGTCTCTGGAGATCAAAACATCATCAAAGTAAGGCACTACCCCTGGAACGCCTTGGAGAAGGCGTTCCATCATTGATTGAAAAATCCCAGGGGCAGCACTGACTCCGAATTGGAGACGGTTGCATTTAAAGGCCCCCCTATGAGTGACAATGGTTTGAGCCTCCGCTGTTTTTTGGTCAACTGGCAGTTGCTGGTAAGCCTGGGCCAGGTCCAGTTTGGCAAATATTGTGCCCTTGCCTAGTGAATGCAGGAGGTGCTGCATCACTGGCACAGGGTATGCGCTCTGCTGCAACGCCTTGTTTATGGTAACCTTATAATCAGTGCAGATGCGCACAGATCCATCCTGCTTCATTGGGGTCACAATGGGAGTCTCCCATGAAGCATGATCGATGGGTTCCAGGACACCTTGGGCGATCAGCTTATCCAGCTGCTCATCTCAAGGCGAATGGAACCCGGCGGGGCTTGAGCCGAATCGGGGTGACCCCCTGGTCCAGATTGAAGGAGATGGGCTTCCCTACGTAATTCCCCAGCTTACCATCGAAGACTTCCTGGAACTCTTTGATGAGTGAGTCGAGTTCATCTGCCCTAATCTGGTGGATGCCTCTGATGGAAAGCCCCAGCGGCTGAAACCACTCCACGCCGAGCAGGTTCGGGCGGCTGTGTTCCACGACGGTGACTGGCAGCTGGCCCTGGAAGCTCTTGAAGGCGACGTGGATCTTGGTTCTTCCCAGGACGCCGATGGGATTCCCGCCGAAATCCACCAGCCTGGACTGTAGGGGCTTGAGTTGGCTCTTGGTTACTGCCAGCTTGATCTTCTTTAGTTGGTGCTAATCAATGATGGAGTAGACGGAACCAGAGTCTACCTCCATCTTGCAGGGTGAGCCCTCGGCCAACAGCGTCACGTGAAATTTGGTGGCGCTGTTGTTGCTGGTGTGGGCTATGGTCGTCTGATTCACCGCGCCGTTCCGGGAATCGTCGTAACCATCGCTTCTGGGCTGGTGCGAGGACCGTTTGGATGTCCTCTGGTTGTCGCGGCGGTTTTCCTGATTCTTGGGTCTGGGCGGTTCGGGGGCTGGATCGGTGGCTCGGCATGCCTCAGCGATGTGTCCCCTCTTCAGACAATGTCGGCAGGTTGCGTCTCGCCATCTGCAGGACGTCCTGGGGTGGTCGCCTCTGCAGCTGCTGCAGCGTTCCCCTCGGTGGCCATTTTGGGGATTTTCCCACCGGGATGGCTGGAACACTTTGTGGATGGCCATTTCTCCATCAGAATCGGATGGCGTGGCTGAATCCTCGGAGGACTCGGGGATCGACTGGTGGATCTTGTGGATCCCCCTCGCCTTCAGCATCTCCGCGGCCGCATGCTCTGAGGTCTCGGCGGCTGTGGCCTCCTCGAGTACATCCTTGAGCGTGATGCGTTTTCTGCTCAAGAACTTCTTCTGGAGGCCCGCATCCCGCATCCCGAAGACGATGCGGTCCCTCAGCGCGTTGTCCACGTTATCAAATTCGCAGTTGGCTGCGATTTGACGGACTCTTTGATGGATTCACCTTCCCGTTGGTTCCTCTGGTGGAAGGTGAATCAGTTGGCGATGGGGGTGCCCGTGGGAGCGTAATGTTCCTGCAGGGCGGCTTGCAGATCCATCCAGGACATTTCCTCGATGTCTCGGGGCGCGACGAGGTTCACGGCCAGCTCCAGAACATCGGGTCCACAATGAGCTAGGAAGAGAGCCCTCTTCCTCTCGTCATCCAGGTTACTGTATCCGTTTCCCCGGAGGAATTGGCGAAAACGGATCATGTACGAGCTCCATTTCTCCCGTCCGGGGTTGAATGGAGCGATCGACGCGAAGAGTGCTTGCGGCGTTGCCATCGTGTGGATCAGCGGCGAGTGTCTTCGGTTCAGAAATGGCGATCGTGCCACGCGGTTGGTTCCTTCTCTAGTCCTTCGTCGCCAGTGTTAGATCAGCACAGGAATGAAGATGAGACCAGCGGAGTTCATGTAACAAGTTTATTCAACAGAAAGAGAACTGGCGCTGCGCTGCCGGAGCTCTCCTTATATTCGCTCCGGCAGCCGCACCGCCCCCTGACAGGGATTCAAAATTCCCGCTGGAGGATTTTCTAACCAATCCCCGGCAGATGTCCTTATAAGGACACAACAGTATATACTTTCTTTCAATTTGTTTTCAGATTTATTCTATCAGTATTATCATCATAATTGTACACTTATTCTTTTTTTTTTTATTGAAAAAGTTTTACAATACAAAAATTTTTTCCATTTTCACCCCCCCTCCCCAATCCCCCTACCCACCCCCTCCCATCCTCCCTCAACCCCAACCCCTCCCCTCCCTAACCCCCCCCCCTGACTTCCGCTACAAGTTAAAAAAAAACAAAACTTAGAACAAGGGAAAAAGAAAAAGATTATTAAGTGTTCAAATTCTCAATTAAACAAATTTCAAAAGAGGAAGAGAAAGAGAGAGAAGGAAAGAGGGGAAAAAAGTAAAAAAACAAACAAAGAACCAAACATTAATATATTTAAACAATATTAAAAAAAAACCATTGATAGTCATTATAATTAAAAACACTATTATAATTCTATCCTAACTACACCCCTTAACTAAAGAAAAACCCCAAAAACATAAAACATAAGAAATATATATGCATATATAGTGATAATCATACAGTTATATCATAAAGAGAATTATCTTATTTAATTCATTTTTCAATCTCTATAATCCAAATTTCAATCTTCTCTTCAACTTGATTGATGTCAAACATATTTCCTCGCATAGATCCAGCTTCAATAATCTTCATCTTGCCGCTGCCCCCATCAGCAAAGTAAAACGTTTCTCCACACCACCCCCCGAGTGACTTTATATAAGTAAAATTCAACCACGAAGATATTCACCCCTCTAGGAAGATTCATTCAAGCTAACTTATACTATACCTAAAAATAGGCTTTTGCAGCCTTAGCATTCAAACCTTGAGAGAAAAAGAAAAAACCAACTAAGAGCTGCATTCCCAGATGTTCCTTTAAAATTGTTTCAAATCCTGCCACCCTTTGCAATTCAATCCTTCGGGTTATAAGATATTTTCAATTTCATAGTCTTCTCCTAGATGATAAGTTCCACAAAAAATGTATAATTGGGTAACCAATGATTGCTGCTAATTTTGCAGCAATCTATCAGAACTCAGGATATCATGTCCAATCCAGGATAAACTTCATAGTAAAAATTTTTATAATCCATTTTAATAGATGAATTTAAAGTTAGTCCAACTCAGAATGAACTTTTAACAAATTGTTGTACTTCTTAAAACAATTTTTATAATCCACTTTTTCCAGATCTTTCAATGCTTTCTGATTCAGTATCAAACAATTCACGATGCTCTTTAAATTTGTCACCTGTGGTTTCCAGTCGGATTTCTTCGTTGACCTCTAGTTCCTGTCGATTAGCATCACCCCCCATGTCTTGAAGAGTATTGGACCTCTGTTGCTGGTCATCTCGAAGTAAAACTTTGTTTTTTGAGGCTTCCTCCAGCAATTCAAGGTCCTGTAATCCCCCAAGGACACGGAGGTGTTCAGTTTTCTCATCAGAAAAATCCATAATAGAATCCTCTGGACAACCACCAAATTCTCCTTTTGTTTTTAACACACTTTGATTTTCTTCTTTCTGTTCACATTTTGTAAACTCTGTTTTTAACTTTTTATCCTTAAGATGTTTCGGTGCTCCCTTAAAGATATTTTGATAAAAATATTCTGCTTTTTCAATAGTATTCAGACAATGTCTCACTCCTTGATATCTAAAAATTATACCAACTGGAAAATCCCATCTAAATGGGATATTACTTCTCTTCAGTTCCTTGACCAAAAAATCAAAATCTTTCCTGTCCTTTAAGACCTTCGATGGTAACTCTTTGAAAATCCTAATTTGTGTACCTGCTACCTGCACTCTATCAAAATAAGACTTTTGTAAAATATCATCTCTCAGTCTTTTATCAGTGAAGTAAACAACAACATCTCTAGGCAGATTTCTTTGTTTAGCCAAACGTGAGTTAACTCTGTAAACTTTCGCTATTGAACCCAAAATTGATTCATCTTGTAGCTTTAATAATTCTGCAAAGGCCTTTGCACAAGTTATTCTTAAGTTTTCTCTGTTGTTTTCTTTTATCCCTCTTAGTCTGATTGCAGATTCTTTAGCCTTAATTTGAAGCATAATAACATCATTCTGAATATTATGGTTTTTGGCCTCTGCTTCCAGAAGTTTCGTTTGCAACTCTTGTATCTGTGATTCAAATTTATTACTCATCTCAATCACTTTCTTCCCCATTGCAGCCATCGCAGTTGTAAAATCTGAAGCTACTTGAGCAATAATTTGATTTAATTGGTCATATTTCCCAAAAACCAGTTCCTCAATATCCTTCTGTGAACCTTTTACCTGGTCTACCACACTCTCTAAAGACCTTGTAATTAACTCTTTTAACTCTTGTTCTGTAAGTCTCTGCAAATGAGACATTTCAACTTTATTCATCTGATTCAAGGGGGAGCCCCCCCTTCCTTTAGGTTTAGGCATCTTTACTATTAAAAAGGACCAAAAAAAGAGAATCCTTCTTACTTCAATAGAGAAAAAAGAAGAAAAAAAAAAGCAGGAGAAATCTATTCAGCCTCTGTTCCTTTAAGTTCTTTGTCTGTGAATATTCGTTTCAAAGTCTTTCAGGACTAAACTCTGCACTCCATTTCTGCTATCACTTTCCTCTCAAGCAGAGCCAGTCGCCATCTTAAAAACTTTCACTTTTCTTCCTCTCCTTCCCCCTTCCCCCCCTCCTCTTCCAAAAAAAATCCGTTGAAAAAAATCCATACTTGCTTAAATTTTCCTTCTTTCTCTTCCAGCTTGCTCCAATTATCATTCCAAGTGTGGTGTTGCTCCCAGCGTCTGGCTCCGCTAATTAGGTAATTAGCGGAGGTTCCTCTCGGCGCGGAGCATACCCTGGGGGTATGGAGGGAGCCATCCTTCTGAGCCCTCCCCAGGACAAAGGAAAAATCCTGGGGGGCTCGAGGAGGCTCAACCTCACCCCCAGAAGCTCTCCCTGCTCCTCCCGTCAAGGAGCAGGTTTTTCGAGCCGCCTGCCAGCTGTAAGGCGGCTCTAATGCGCCGAGAGACCGGCGGGCATGGAGAAGCCCGCCACCGACGAGGAAGGCGCCAGCGGAAGTCAATTGTACACTTATTCTTATTATCTTCTTTCTTTTCCCCCCTCCCATCCCCCTTTTTCATTTACTCTGGTGTCATCTGGGTTTCTATTTCTTTTTTATCCTCTCCCTCATTTAACTTTCTATTATCTAAATCATTTATCTATGCTCTTATCTTCATATTTCTTTTCTAACCATATGTAAAATCTTCCCCATGTCTTGAAATACACTGATTCCTCTTTATCTCTTATTCTTAGAGTTAATCTATTCATTTCCACACAGTCTAAAATCTTTTTTATTACTTCACCTTCTGACGGAATTTTTTCTGTCTTCCAATTTTGTGCAAACACAATTCTTGCTGCTGTTATTATATGTATAGTTAAATACACATCTTCTTTACTATATCTCCCTGGGAGAATACGCAATAAAAAAACCTCTGGTTTTAATTCTATAAATTTATGTAATATTTCTTCCAACCATTTCTGTATTCTAGACCAATAATTTTTTGCTTCTAAACATGACCAACATGATCCCGGCATATGCAAACATTTCCAACATTTGGCTGATTTATCCTTAAACATCTTTGCTAATCTTTCTGGTGGCATATGCCACCTATAAAACATTTTATATAGATTTTCTTTATATGCAGTTGCCATTGTCAATTTATAATTCCTTTCCCATAGTTGTTGCCATTTCTCTAATTCTATTGCATATCCAAAATTTTTCACCCATGTTATCATTGTCTCTTTTACCTCTTCATCTTCCAATCTAATTTGCAACAAATAATTATACAGTATTTTAATCATTTTTTCATCCTTTCCAATCATTATCTGAGCCAACTCTGATTCCCCCAAATTAAAACCATATTGTTTCAAGTCTTTATCATATCTTAATTGTATCTGCAGCCGTGTATACCAGTCAGTCTCAATCCCTTGTTTTTCTAAGTCTTGTTTCTGTTTTAATTCTCCCTTCTCTGTTAAAATGTCTTTATATCTTACAATCTTGTCCATGTTAATCATATTTGGATGTGTCAACGCTTCTATTGTTGAAAGCCACATTGGTACTTCCATATAATGTTTTTCTTTTACTCTTTCCCATAGTACCAACAAGCCATTCCTTACACAATGTCTCTGGAAATATCCGTGAATCCGATTTTTTCCATACCATAAGAAAGCATGCCATCCTATTTGTAGGTCATGTCCTTCCAAAGTCAATAGTCTTGTATTTCTCAATAAGATCCATTCTTTAATCCAAGTTAACATCGCTGCTTGGTGATACAATTCCCAATTTGGTAGACCAAATCCTCCTCTAAACCTGGAGTCTTGAAGCAATTTAAGGTTAATTCTCGCTTTTTTCCCTTGCCATATGTATTTCCACATCATTTTATTCAAACTTTCAAAGTATTTTTTCTCCAACTTTATCAGAATTGTTTGAAAAAGAAACAACAATCTTGGCAATACATTCATTTTGTTTAACGCTATTCTCCCCATTAAAGATAATTGTAAATTTTTCCATTTTTCCATTTTTCCAAATCTGTTTCAATTTGGTTTCTTAGTTTATAATAGTTATCTTCCTTAATGATATTATTTTAATTTCTTCTTCCATTTCTTATTTATTTATTTGCTTTGTTGATCTAGTCATTCTTATCTCCCTTAGTTCCTTAACTTCTTTCGCCCTTGCTCCTTCTCTTAATGCTCTCTCTTCTTGTTCTTTCGTTGTCTCTCTTGGCTGTTCTTTCTTCTCCTCCTGTTGTTCACCCCCTTTTTCTTCCCTCAACCTTCCTTCCTCTTGGACAGCTATGTGTTATTTATAAAATAACTCTGCTTTTTCTACTGAGTCTAATCTGTATCTTTGTTCTTCCCAGTTCCCCATTATTCCTTCTGGAATCAACCAGCTAAAATGTATTCCTCTCTTTATCAAACATTTCGTGAGAAATTGATATTCTTTTCTCAAATCTCTCACTGTTCTTGGAATTTAATTTCCTCTGCAATCCAAAATAGTCTTAAAGAAAAAAATAAACCCCCAGCTTCAAAACTCCAAACTCTGATTTGCAAATTACAGTTCTTTAGCCAAAAATGCCTCTTTTCCCAATCTGCTTTCAGTTTATTAAATTGCTTTTTCAGCTTTTGTTAATTAGCTTTTATTAGTGGCTTCCGCTTCTTCACCACTGTTCCGGAAGTGGGGAGGTAGTCTTTTTCCACTCCCTCCCCTCTCTCTTTGCCAATTTTTTCAAGTAAATAGTTTTAAAAGTTCAGGAGTTAAATATACAGAGGAATCTTGTTTACAAGACCACTGTCTTACCCAGATAATCACCTTCTTCTTTTTCCTTTATCTTCTTGCACGTGACTGCCTGGCTTTTGGCAGCTCCTAATGGCTGCCTTCCCACACTGCTAGGTCAAGGGCTGATGCAGACACTACAGAGAATTTGCGGCTTCTCTGTTCATGCCTGCCTGTGCCTTTGTTCTTCACATAAGCAAAAAAATAGTAAGAGAACACCTGTCTGATCTTGATGAATACAAATCACATGGGCCTGATGGATTACATCCCAGAGTTCTAAAGGAGCTGGTAGATGTCATCTCAGAACCATTGCATCACATCTTTAAAAAATCCTGGAACACCGGGGAACTACCAGAGGACTGGAAAAAAGCTGATGTGGTTCCCATCTTCAAAAAAGGAAAAAAATACAGACCCAGGAAACTACAGACCAATCAGCCTAACATCAATACTCGGGAAGATACTGGAAAAGATAATAAAAAAACAGATCTGCCAACACCTAGAAACAAGTAAAGAAATAACTAGCAGTCAGCACAGGTTTGTTAAAAACAGATCATGCCAAACCAATCTTATTTCATTCTTCAACATAGTGACTAAATTAGTAGACCAGCGAAATACTGTGGACATAATATACTTAGACTTCAACAAGGCATTCAACAAAGTAGACCACAACCTACTTCTTGTAAACTAGAAAAAAGTGGGATAGATAGCTTCACCACCAGATGGATTCGCAACTGGCTGACAAACCATACTCAATGAGTAGTCCTTAATGGGTCTAAGTCTACATGGAGAGAAGTAAGCAGTGGGGTGCCACAAGATTCCGTCTTAGACCCAGTACTCTTCAATATCTTCATGAACAACTTAGATGAGGGAATAGAAGGGGAACTCACCAAATTTGCAGATGATACTAAGCTGGCAGGAATAGCTAACACCCCAGAAGATAGGCTCAAGATCCAGATGGATCTTGACAGACTTGAACACTGGGCCCTATCTAACAAAATGAAATTTAATGTAGAGAAAAGTAAAGCCTTACACTTAGGTAAGAAAAACCAAAAGCACACATATAAACTGGGGAAAACCAGGCTTAACAGCAGTGACTGTGAGAGGGATCTTGGAGTCTTAGTGGACAACCAGCTAAATATGAGCCAGCAGTGTGCAGCGGCAGCTAAAAAAGTCAATGCAATCCTAAATTGCATTAACAGAGGGATACAGTCAAGATCAAGTAAGGTACTAATACCACTCTATAAAGCCCTAGTAAGACCACACCTAGAGTACTGCATCCAGTTTTGGTCACCACACTATAAAAAGATGTTGAGACTCTAGTAAAAGTGCAAAGGAGAGCAACGAGGATGATTAGGGGACTGGAGGCTAAAACATATGAAGAACGGTGGCAGGAACTGGGCATGGCTAGTCTAGTGAAGAGAAGGACCAGGGGAGACATGATAACCGTCTTCCAATACTTGAGGGGCTGCCACAGAGAGGAGGGAGTCAAGCTGTTTTCCAAAGCACCTGAAGGCCCGACAAGGAATAATGGATGGAAACTGACCAAGGAGAGATTCAACCTAGAAATGAGGAGGAACTTTCTGACAGTGAGAACAATCAACCAATGGAACAGCTTGCCTTCAGAAGTTGTGGGAGCTTCATCACTTGAGACTTTCAAGAAAACATTGGACTGCCATTTGTCAGAAATGGTGTAGGGTCTCCTGCTTGAGCGGGGGGTTGGACTAGATGACCTATAAGGTCCCTTCCAACTCTGTTAATCTGTTAAATCTGTTAAATTTAAATGTAGTATAATGAGGCCATACTTTAAAAACAAATGTACACATTTGAACCATCAAATGCTGCTTCTTAACTCTACTCACTTTTACAGCAGTATATACCACTCTATGCAAATGATTCTAAGTGGTTCAATATGCCTTAACAAACATTGTAGAAGGAGACTGTGTTAGTAGTCTATGGTAGTCAAAGCTCAGGAGATGTCTAGTAGTACCAGACTAACAAATTTTATTAAAAGGCATAGGATTTTATGAACTGTAGTTCACAAAATTTGTTAGTCTGAAATTATACTATCAGACTCCTTCCGATAGATGGCTTCACAGGCAATTCTACATGTCTATATCTCAACATCCTAGGTAGTAGCTTACCTAAACCTGAACTTCAAGTGTCTTCTCCTTCCTCAGGCCACATCAACCCTTCTCTCATCTGCAATATGAGCAGATATTATCTGCAATAATCCTATAGGGATTCCCTATAAGGAAATTGGCATATAAAATGTCAATCTAGAACTAATATTTATTTATTTATTAATTCAATTTGTATGCCGCCCCTCTCTGAAGACTCAGGATGGCTCACAATGCATTTAAATATATATATTTTAAATTTGATTTATATGCCGTCCTTCTCCGGAGACTCAGGGTGGCTTACAATGCGTTTTATTATTTATTTATTTATTGGATTTATATACCGCCCTTCTCCTTGCGGACTCAGGGCGGTGAACAGCCGAATAAAAAACAGTACACAAAAGTTAAAAAATTATAAAACCCATATAAACTTTGGCTGAAAGTTAAAAACAATTAAATACTTAAAATACAACAGCCCTACAACACTAAAAATTTTAAAATTCAACAGGGATCAGGCTAGACCGGCAAGCTGGAAAAGATAAGTTTTCAGGGCCCGACGAAAAGTCCGGAGGTCGGAGATCGTTCTCAGTTCTGGAGGAAGATCATTCCAGAGGGTAGGGGCTGCCACAGAGAAGGCTCTCCCCCTGGGGGTCGCCAGCCGACATTGTCTGGCTGACGGCACCCTGAGGAGGCCCTCTCTGTGGGAGTGAACCGGCCGGTGGGAGGCAATTGGCGGCAGAAGGCGGTCCCGTAAGTACCCTGGTCCTAAGCCATGGAGCGCTTTAAAGGTGATCACCAACACCTTGAAACGCACCCGGAAGTCCACTGGCAACCAATGCAGCTCGCGCAGGAGAGGTGTCATGTGGGAGTGCCCCGTCGCTCCCATAATCCCCCGCGCGGCCGCATTCTGCACCAGTTGGAGCCTCCGGGTGCACCCCAAGGGGAGCCCCATGTAGAGAGCATTGCAGTAGTCCAGGCGAGAAGTGACGAGCGCCTGAGTGACTGTGCGTAGGGAGTCCCGATCTAGAAAGGGCCGCAGCTGGCGTATCAGGCGAACCTGATAGAAAGCCCCCCTGGCCACAGCTGTCGTGTGAGCCGTGGGTCCAGGAGGACGCCCAAGTTGCGTACCCTTTCCGTGGGGGCCAATGATTCGCCCCCAATAACCAGCGATGGTGTCAGCTGGCTATATCGGGACGCCGGCAGCCACAGCCGCTCGGTCTTGGAGGGGTTGAGTCGAAGCCTGTTTCTCCCCATCCAGACCCGCACAGCTTCAAGGCACTGGGACATCACTTCCACGGCATCGTTGGGGTGGTCTGGGGTGGAGATGTACAGCTGAGTATCATCAGTGTACTGATGGAACTCCACCCCAAAACCACGGATGATCTCACCCAACGGCTTTACATAAATGTTGAACAGGAGGGGCGAGAGGACCGATCCCTGCGGCACCCCACACACTAGGCGCCTCGGGGTCGACTGCTGCCCCCCTGTCAACACAGATTGCGACCGGTCGGAGAGGTAGGAGGAGAACCACCGTAAAACGGTGCCCCCCACACCCAGTCCCTCCAACCGGCGCAACATGATACCATGGTCGATGGTATCAAAAGCCGCTGAGAGGTCTAACAGCACCAGGATAGAGGAGTACCCCCTACCCCGGGCCCTCCAGAGATCATCCACCAACGCGACCAATGCCGTTTCGGTGCTGTATCCAGACCTGAAGCCGGACTGGAGCGGGTCTAAATAGACAGCTTCATCCAGGTACCGAGGGAGCTGCCACGCAACCACACTCTCAACAACCTTCGCTAAAAAGGGAAGGTTGGAGACTGGACGATAATTAGCCAAAATAGCCAAGTCCAGGGAGGGCTTCTTGAGGAGGGTCCTCACCACCGCCTCCTTCAAGGCGGCCGGTAGGGCACCCTCACTCAAAGAAGCATTTATAATCTCCTGGAGCCAGCCTCGTGTAACCTCCCGGGAGGCCAGCACCAACCAGGAGGGACACGGGTCCAATAAACATGTGGTTGTGTTCAGTCTTCCCAAGGTCCTGTCCATGTCCTCGGGAGCCACAGGATCAAACTCAGCCCAGATAACACTCTCAAGACCTGCCTCAGTCACCCCGCCCGAACTAACCCAGTCAGCAGCCAAGTCATCCCGAATCTGAGTTATTTTATCATCCAGATATTGAACAAAGTCCTCAGCATGACCCTGCAAGGGATCCTCCCGCGCTCCCAGATGGAGGAGGGAGCGGGTCACCCTAAACAGGGCGGCTGGGCGATTATTTGATGATGCGATAAGAGCAGTAAAATAGTTAGATTTCGCCGCTTTTATCGCCACTAAGTAAGTCTTAATATGAGCTCTTACTAGTGTCAAGTCAGATTCAGAGCGACTGGCCCTCCAACCGCTCTCTAGGCGTCTTCTCCAGCGTTTCATCTCCCTCAGCTCCTTGGTAAACCAAGGAGATAAGTGAGTTCGGCGCTGGGTCAGAGGCCGCAAAGGCAAGACGCGTTCCAAGGCCCCACTGGCCACCCTATTGCAGGCCACCACCAGGTCCTCAGCCGAGTCGCGTGTCAGTGTCTCAGGAAATGGCCCAAGCTCCGTCTGGAACCTATCAGGATCCATCAGGTGCCTGGGGCGGAACCACCTGGTCGGTTCCACCTCCCTGTGGTGAGGTGTAGCGGTCTGAAAGTCGAGTCGAAGGAGCGAGTGGTCAGACCATGACAATGGTTCAATACCTATATCCCCGATATCAAGACCACTCAACCACTGCCCAGAGACAAAAACTAGATCCAGGGTGTGTCCACCAATGTGGGTCGGGCCCTGAATTACCTGGGTCAGGTCCATGGCCGTCATGGAAGCCATGAACTCCCGAGCTATCTCAGATGTTTCACCGATGGATGGCAGATTGAAGTCCCCCATGACCATAAGCCCGGGGGTCTCAACCGCCACCTCGGCTACAACATTGAGAAGCTCGGGCAGGGTCGTTGCCACGTGGCAGGGAGCCAGGTACGTGACTAACAGACCCATCTGCCCACCACGACCCCACCTCACAAAGATGGACTCACACCCGGCTATCTGAGGTACAGTGGTCTCCCTCGGACCCAGACCTTCCTTAATAATGACCGCTACTCCCCCACCCCTGCCCTGAGCTCTTGGCTGGTGGAATGCAAGGAAACCTGGTGGGCACATCTCCACAAGGGGAACCCCCCCCCCTCGTGGCCCAACCAGGTCTCGGTAATACCAGCCAGGTCTGCACCCCCCTCTTGAAGAAGAGGGTTAAGCGTTAAGCAATAGCCTTCATACTTTTGTATATTTATACAAAGTCAGCTTATTGCCCCCACAAACTGGGTCCTCAATTTACCTACCTTAAAAAGGATGGAAGGCTGAGCCAACCTTGAGCCTGGTGAGATTCGAACTTACAGTAATTGCAGACAGCTGGTGTTAATCACAATGCTTTTATTTTATTTTTATTTTTAAAAAATTTATAAACTTTATTAACAAATAATAAAATCACGCACAATACATATAATAAACACAACAAAAAAGAAAAAGAAAAAAAACCATTACATTAAAACATTATATATATTCATTCCTTTGAAGCATTGGTTCGTAGTGATATATCTATTTACACAGTATTATGTAATTCCCATAGATCTTAACACACTGGTTCATTTTAACCTCTTTAACCTCGTCTATCTTCATCGTACTAAGAAAACTTTTTGTACTAGATATCTCTGTAGGTTAAGGACATCATATATATGTGGTGAATTACAGTTCTACTACTCCTCTAACTATTTTCTACTTGTGTTTTTTCTCTAGTAACCCTGAGCCACTGGTACCATTTGTCCCAAACTTTATAGAATTCAGTATCTTCTTTTTCCTTTAATTCTTTTGTCAATCTGTCTATTTCCGCACATTGAATTATCTTATCTTTTATCTCGTCCTCCGATGGGATTTTTTCAGATTTCCAGTTACTAGCATAAGTTATCCATGCCGCCATTAGGATATGTATTAGCAAATACTTTATTTCTTTGGGGTAAGATTTGGTAAAGATTCCTAATAAAAAAGTTTCAGGTCTTTTATCAATTTGTAAGTTGGTAATTTGTTCTATCCATTTCTTGATGTTGGACCAGAATTTCTTAGCCACCGGACACGTCCACCACAAGTGGTAAAATGTGCCTTGTGGATTTTTACACTTCCAACACGCCGAACTAATTTTTGGATTTATTTTGGCCAGCCTGGATGGCGACATATGCCACCTGTAGAACATCTTTAGCTGATTTTCCTTATATGCCGCAGCCAAGGTTATTTTTGTGTTCGTTTTCCAGAATTCTTCCCATTTTTCCAATTCTATTGAGTATTTAAAATTCTGCATCCATTTAATCGTTGTATGTTTAACTATTTCCTCTTCCATCTTGTATCTTAACAAAAATTTATAAGTTTTACTAATTAGTTTCTCTCCTGAGTCTAGCAAAATGGTGTCTAATTCCTGCTTTTCTTTACATATCTGGTATTTTTTTATATATTCTTTGTGTTTGGATTGTATCTGTGTAAAAGTCCACCAGTCAATTTCCTTGTTTAGCTCTGCTTCCAATTGCTGTTTAGATTTGAGTTTTCCTTGGTGATCAATTAGCTCTTTATATCTGATTATATGTTTAGGGTCTAATAAGTTTGGATGTTTTAAGGCTTCTAAGGGTGAAAACCATAATGGAATCTTAGTGTATTGTTGTTTTTTGATTTTCAACCATATTAGTAATAAAACATGCCTAACTGTATGCCTTTTAAAATACGTATGAGACTTATATTTTTCTTCCCATAAGAAGGAATGCCAACCCGCTTGCAGATTGTCAAAGTGTTTTCAGGATTGCTGTGGCCACTTGATCAGCTACAAACTGTATGGACTTTGATCAAGCCATCTCCGGTCTGCAATTAACTGCAAGCCTTCCCCGCCCTAGTTAATTGCAGGTTAGCTTACTATATAAGTACGGACCTTTCTCATTGCTAGTTGGGCCTAGACATTGTTTTAGGCCTAAATGCAGACCTGTGCTGAGGCACCTGGACGCAGACTTGGAAGAAAGGAGGAGAACTCTGCTGGGAAGCCCCGACGCCTGCAGCAGAGATAGCAGCGGAGAAGAAGCTGTGTTACTCCCACATAGCTATCTTGCAGCTGTGTGCTGAGATAGCCGGGAGTCTTTTGAAGTTTTTACCTTCGGCTTGTTTTTTGCTTTTGAAGCACGCAAGCCAGCGTTTGAACATTTGCTGCTACATCGGAGGGATACACTGGACAGTTTCCCTGCCAGGAGCTTCGAGCCATGTTTGCTGCTTGGATTGCTTTTACAGGTGACTTTTAATTTGAAGCCCATGCTGCTGCCCTTCTACCACCTCGATGATGTATCGACACCGAAGCCATTCAATGTCTTGTTAGTTTTTCCCAGGGACTGGTTTTGGTATTGTGGAGAGGAATTTAGGGAGATGGACTGGCTTCATTTAACCAGGATAAGACCTTGTTATTAATGTGTTTTTTTAAAGATACAGTGTTTTTTAAAAGTTTTGTAGTAAAGTATATTTTTATACAAGACTCCTCTGCTAGTCTTATTTCAGTCATAGTGTGTTTGCTTGTGTGCTGGTTCACGATTCGGGGGCAAACCTCCCCCCATCCCAACACAGATCATGACCTTCAATGGATAGTATCCTATTATTATTTAGTTCCATCCATTCCTTGATCCATACTATTCCTGCTGCTTGGTAATAAAGTTCCCAATCCGGGAGTGCTGTTCCTCCTCTTTCCTTGGCATCTTGCAGCAGTTTGAGTTTTATTCTGGGTCTTTTTCCCTGCCAAATGATTTTGGACATAGTCTTGTTTAAGTCCATGAAAAAAAATTTCCCTAAATTAATTGGAGCCACCTGAAATAAATACAACAATTTTGGTAATATATTCATTTTTATAATAGAGATTCTACCCATAAGTGAAATTTGCAATCTTTTCCAATTATCCATATCTTTTTTTAACTGTGTAATTAGTTTATCGTAATTATTTTCTTTTATGGAGGAAGTTCTTGATGATAGCCAAATGCCTAAGTATTTAACTTTGTTAGTCACTTGAATTTGGACATTTTTTTCCAATTCAGTCTGCTGAGTTTTTGTCAAATTTTTAACTAGTAACTTAGACTTATTTCTATTTATCTTTAACCCTGCCACCTCTCCGTAATCTTCTATCTTTTCAAAAAGTTTCGGTAATGATTCTAAGGGCTCTTCTACTATAAGAACTAAGTAATCGGCAAAGGCCTGGGTTTTATACTCTTCTTGTCTCACTTTTAGTCCTTTTATCTCTTGGTCCTCCCTAATTTTTTTTAACAGAGTCTCCAACGATAGAATATACAATAAGGGGGATAGTGGACACCCTTGTCTAACCCCTTTTGTTATGTTGATTTGGTCGGTCATCTCCTCGTTCACAATTACCTTTGCTGTTTGTTTGGTATACAATTTCCCTATAATATTTTCCAAATTTAGTCCCAGATGCATATGTTTTAACTGTTGTTTTAAGAATTCCCAATTTAAATTATCAAAGGCTTTTTGGGCATCAAGGAAAACCAGCGCCGATTGTTTCTCCGGGTGGGCTTCGTAATATTCAAGCGTGTTTAATATTATTCTCATATTATTCCTAATTTGGCGGCCCGGCAGAAATCCATTCTGGTCCGAGTGTATGTAGTCATTCAATACATTTTTGAGTCTTTCTGCTAAGATTATGGCGAACACTTTGTAGTCGGTGTTTAGTAGGGATATCGGTCTGTAGTTCTGAATTTGTTGAGGATCCGTGTCTTCTTTGTTAATAATGGTAATTATAGCTTCTGTCCAAGTCTGTGGGATTTTCGATTTTTGTAGAGCCTCATTAAATACCTCTAACATATTTTCTCCTATTATTCCCTGTATTGACTTATATAATTCCCCAGGGAGTCCATCCGGTCCCGGGGTTTTATTGTTTTTAAGTTTCTTCAATGCGGTGTCCAGTTCCAACATAGTTATTGGTTTGTTTAAAGCTTCTCTTTGTTCATCTGTAATAGGAGGCATATCCGTTCTATGAATATACTGTTTTATCTTTTCTGGATCTACGTCTTCTTGTTTGTATAATTCTGTATAAAATGTCTGGACAATTTCTTTCTTTTCTTTCCTACTATAATAAATTTCCCCTTTTATGTCTCTAAGTTGGTATATCATTCTTTTATCTCTGTTCTTTTTCAATTTATAGGCCAGCCATCTTCCCGTTTTGTTCGCAAATTCAAAATAGTTCTGCTTGGCCATCTTTATTTTCTGTGCTAATTCTTTTTGGTTCAACAAATTTAAATTATGTTTTATTTCTTTCCATTTCTCTTTTATAATTTTATTTTGGGGATAACGTTGAAGTTGGAGTTCTATATTTTTTAGATCTTCCTGGAGTTCATTTAGTTGTTTCTTTCTCTCCTTGTTCTTTCTCCCTGTATAGGCTATAATCAGGCCTCTAATAAATGCTTTGGCAGTGTCCCAAGTATTCTGGATGGAAGTATCCTCTTTCCGGTTTATTTTAAAAAACCAACCTAGCTCTTTTTCTAGCATCTCTTTAAAATCCGATTGTTTGCAAATTCTTTGGTTCATTGTCCATCGTTTAAATCTTTTCACTCCTCTCCAAGATACCAGTATAGGATTATGATCTGCCCAATGATTCACTTCTATATCTATTTTTTCCACCCCGTTTCTAATACTTGTGGTCATCCACGCCATATCGATCCTAGACCAGGATTGGTGGGGGTGGGAATAGAAAGTGAATTGATGTTGGTCATCATGGGTCTCCTTCCACACGTCTCTTAAGTTTAGTTCCTTGGCCATTTCAAAGAATTCTTTGGGAAGAGTCTCTTTTTCCTTTTATTCTTTTTTACAGTTTTGTAATCTTTTTTCACATCCACTATTGCATTGTAATCGCCAATTAGACAAACATCTTCGTAGTCCATCTCAACTATCTTACTGTGTATGCCTTTAAAAAAGTCCTGTTGATTTTGGTTCGGGGCGTAGATTACTACCAACAATATTTTCCTTTTTTCCAATATTAGTTCAATCATTACTATTCTGCCATCTTCATCAGCATATATTAATTTTGAGAGAATCCAATCTTTCACATATACCGCCACTCCTTTATTCTTTTTGGTGGTCAAAGAAGTATATAATTTTCCTAGTTTGGGATTTTCTAAAATCTTTTGATATCTTTTTTTTATGTGTACTTCCTGAAGACATGTCACATCTGCTCCTACTTTTCGTAATTTAGAAAAAATTTGGGTTCTTTTTTTGTGTGCATTCAAACCATTTATGTTAACAGAAAAAAGTTTCAGGGCCTCTTCCATTTTCTACTGTAGCTGTTTTTTCGTATTCCTTGTCTCCATCCGTGTTTTCATCTTTGCCCCTTCCTTCTCCTCTCTGTCTTCGTCCTGCCTTATCCTCCCTTCTTTCTCTATGGATGGTTCTGATAGAGTTTCTTCTTGACTCCTACTTTCTAGTTCCTCTTTACTGTCTTGACCTTCCTCCTGATTAAAATGTGCCTCGTGGAACTCTCTTGCTTTCTCTAGTGTCTCTAATTTGTATTTTTTCCCTTCCCAGGTTACCAAAACTCCTTCTGGCGTTAGCCACCTAAAAGCTATTTTATGTCTATTCAACTGGTTTGTTAGAAATTGGTACTGTTGCCTTTGACTCCTAATTCTTCAGGGTATCTGTTTTAAAATAATAATTTCTTTGCCCTTATAAGTCAGCGTTCCTTCTCTAGATTTCATGTACACCTCATCTCTAATTGATCTTTTGGAAAATTTCACATGTACCTCTCTCGCCAATCGATGCCTCCTTATGTAATTTGTCTGGACACAATAAGTTTCTTCTAATTGTTCCTGTATGTCCTGTTTATCTTTTTCTACTATTTCTGCTATTATTTCTGCCATCTTTCCATCAAGGTCTTCTTTTTCTTCAGATATGTTTTGGAATCTCAAAAAATAGGAGGCTTTTTCCATTTTGAGAATTGCTAGGGAGTCGGACCATTCTTTATTTATTTGGGCTGTTTTCTGCTCCATTTTCTCAACTTTCTTTTCTACTGAGTCTATTTTAACTTCCGCATTCTTAATTCTTTGTTCATTTTCGGTTATTGATTTTTGAATATCTCCAATTCTATCATTCATATTCTTGATGTCACCTCTAACTTCTCCAATTTCATTTCTAATTTCAGTATGGAGTGATCTCATTTCTTCCTGATTCTCTGCCATTTTTTCTTGTGTTTTTAACAGCGTTTCCTGTATCATGGAAAACATGCTTTGCATCGTATCTAATGTCATTTCCGTTTTCCCTTTCTCCTTCTCTTTAATCACCACACTATCTAATGTTTTTTGTTGGCTGGGTGATGCTGCTGCTAATGACACATTAACAGGAGGCTTCTTCACTGTTTTTGTTATAGTGGAGGTTGTTGACATTTTTAATACTCTAGAGAAGCTTTCCCAGGAGAACATATAATATTTATGTGTTATTCTAATACCCGCTAGTTCTTTAGTTTTCACAACAATTTTTCCTTATTGTTATCAAATATCACTCCTTAACCACAGCTTAATCCCTCTATATTCATTAATTACACCACTAGATTATTAAATCAGCAATTAAGTATTTTTCAGTTATTCATACAATCAATTCACTGAGATTAACCCCTTTAATTTACACTCTCAATCAAAATTTCTCAATTTATCTTATATATAATTGATTCAAACCCCCTCCTCTTCTTATTCACATTTATATAGCTGAGACATAATCAACAATTGGAATTCATGGCTTAAATAGAAGAATAAATATATAAAAAAGTAATTGGATTAACAAATAAATAGGATAAATAAATATTCAAATATAATTCAAGTATTCAAGTATAAGTTATCAAATCAGAAATCTACCCAGTTTAAATTAATGAAATATATCTACTATCCCTCTTAAAGGTCTAAGAAGTTACTCTCTATACAAATATATAAAATATACCACAAGTCAAAGTTTGCTGAGTGAAAAAAGCTTTCAGGGTTCTCTCCCCTTCTTCTTCCTTGGTTTTAAACGCTCTAGTCCGGTGTTTAGTTCACTCCCTTCTGTGATTTTAATATGGCTGCTCCTGTTGTCTTTCAAAGCGTCTTTTCACAATAGTCCTCAACAACACCAGAGATTAGATTAACGTTCCACCACCTCAGATTTCCAAGTTCCAAGTTCTTTCTGGTACACTTTAAGCTTCTCCTTTTATGATTAATCCACCTCTGCCTGGTGTCTTAGAAGTTTGCTGTTTTTCCCTTAGTCACTGCGTGAGGATCTGCTTCTCTTGCGATCACTATAGATCTGTATATGCGCTCCTCTCGTAGATCGCCACCACCAGCTGTTCCCTCCGATCGCGCTCCTTCTCCTCTGCTTTCCTTCTCCTCTCCTTGTCACCGGGAATCTCCTCACCACGCTGTCACTCAATCCACTTTTCTATCATTGTCTTCGCTCTAGACAGCCACCATCGCTCCTATCCGCCCTGCGAGCGAACTTTCTCCTCAATAGATTCGGGGGGTTTGTCCCGCTTCCTCTGCAACGCTAGTGCGGCGTCCAGAGGCTTTGGCACTTCCCCTCTTTTTTCCCGATCCCTACAGGATCGGAAAAACCCTTGAAGAGCTTCTATCAAAGGATATTGGGGTTCCAGAGACGGCAGCGGCCATTTCTCCCCCCCCTTTTCATGATGATGTCACCACCGGAAGTCCATCACAATGCTTTTAGTCTGCTGAGCTATCCAGGCTCTTAATATTATTTTATTTTAAAAGACCAATATAGCCACCCATATTGTAATAATGAAAGCCAGTTCAGTGTTGTAGTTAAGGCACTGGGCTAGAAACCAGGAGAGGAGACATTGAGTTGTAGTCCCACCTTAGGCACAAAACCAGCTGAGTGAGCTTGGGCCTGTCACTTTCTCTCAGCCCTAGAAAGGAGGCAATATCCAACCACTTCTGAAAAACCTTGCCAAGAATAATGCAGGGACATGTCCAGGTAGTTTCCAAGAATCAGACATGACTGAATGGAAGGAAAGAAATATATATAACAGCAACACTGGGTGATGCACAAAACAAATTGGAAATGTTTTGTTTACTGTTGCTACTGCAGCAGTAATCACATGAAATGTGATTAAAATTTAATATAAATAAAAAACAAAATAAAATTAAATTAAAAAAACCCTAATGAACCAATTTGTCCTCCACTTTATAGTGGTGCAAGGCTTCCTGCAATAACAACTCAGATCACAGATGTATGCATCTACTTCTTAAGATTCCAAATTCTTTTCAAGATGTTAGTTCATGGAGCCCTGGTGACGCAGTGGTTAGAATGCAGTATTGCAGGCAAACTCTGCCCACAGCCTGGACTTTGATCCTGATGGGGCTCAAGGTTGACTCAGCCTTCCATCCTTCTGAAGTCAGTAAAATGAGGGCCCAGATTGTGTGAGGCAATATGCAAATAATAATTCTACATTGTAAAACACCCAGAGAGTACTGTAGAGCACTATGGAGCGGTATATGAGTCAAAATCCTATTGCTATTCATCATTATACAAGTGTGCATTAATCCAGCAAATACTAGTAAATTAAACCTGAAAAAATGAGTCACTCTGAAAGAAACCATGTCTATGGATCAGGATACACAATGCAATAATCTTATTTCTTTCAATAAAAGCAATAAATTGCTCAACTTTCATTCTAACATTCTAAGTAATTAGAATCTAAAAAATTAAAGTCTTTTAGATATGGTGGAATAATCACTGAAGTCCACTGCTGTCCTCTCTGCTTCTGATTTTGATACTGACAGGCCCTGTATGTATGCAATATATGGAATGTCAAATCCTATTTGCAGCCTTAGTCAACTAACAACCATATAGGGTTACACTTCTTCATCTTCATCTAAAACTATGCTTTCTTT
This sequence comes from Coluber constrictor foxii, assembly GCA_038048745.1. NCBI lineage: Eukaryota > Metazoa > Chordata > Lepidosauria > Squamata > Colubridae > Coluber > Coluber constrictor. The sequence goes on from CM075961.1 coordinate 9,977,152, forward strand.
TTGTCTTTTGGATCAGAATGAGGATGGTTCAGGTTATTCATTATTCAGATTTATATAGCCACCCATATCAGCATCCCTCTGGGTGGCTCACAGACAAGTAAAACACAATACATCAGGTGGAGCTGATGTTGAGGCAATATGGTAGTCTCCTACAGCCAAATCCTACCTGCCAGGAGGCCCACAGGGGGCCAAAAGTCACCCCAGAGAGGTGACAAAGGTAGAAGGGACACTCCGTGGATCCCAGGGAGGTAAGCAACCCCTCAAAGGTCTGGAGGAAGCCTGTTGTGGCCCCGTCCTCTGAGCCTATCCCATTGGAGGAAGGAAGCTCTGAGCAGGAGGAAGAGGAGCCAGCCAGATCTCCCAGCCCCCCCCCTCTGGCACCGTCTCAGGTGCCAGCTGAAAGAGAGCCAAGTAGCGGGGAAACAGGTGTCTCAGATGAGAGTGAGGGAGAGACGTCATTCCTGGACGCACGCCAAAGAAGGCGAGAGAAAAGATTACTGCAGCTGCGGCGTATGAGGAAATAGACCTGAGTCACTGATTGGAGTCACAGGATCAGTGAGTCACTGGACCACACCCAGAGCCTATCTATATAAGCCAGGACAGTGGGTCAAGAAGTTTGTGACGAACAAAGCGAAACAAACATAGCAACCTCGTAGTCTTGGAAGCTAGATGAACGGCAAAGCTACGTAGGTGATTTTCTTGTTTGTGTAAACTAATAAAGTCCTTGGCAGATGGTGTGCATATCGCTGCCAAGGTTGAGATAAGAACTGTGGAGTGTGCCAAGTGATTCTTAACCCTCGGCTGGCTGTGTTTTTGTGGGTCTCTGAAGGGGGGGGACAGATCATCTTGTTCGTCACCCAAAACTCCATCGTTAACCCACGATGGACCAACAGCTGCAGCAGCAGGTACAGCAGATGCTGGAGGCCAATCAACTTCTGCAACAGCAAGTAGCACAGCTAACTGCACAACTTGCTTTGGGAAATGCTCCTGTAGCAGCTCCACCTGCTCCCCTTCCCCGTCCAAGATGCCCAGTGAACATGCCAGATAAGTTTTCTGGGCAGCAGGAAATGTTCCCGGCCTTCTTGGGACAGTGCCAGCTGTACATGGCAATGCGGCCGGAGGATTTTCCGGATGACCGGGTTCGGGTGGCTTTTATTATCAGCTCCCTCTCTGGCATTGCCGCCCGATGGGCCACGCCCCTGTTGCTGCAAGACAGCCCCTTGCTTCTGGACTATCAGGGCTTTTTGCAACACCTGCGCACCATGTTTGAGGACCCCCTCCGGGTGCAGACGGCAGCGAGGCGCATCAAGGACCTCCGCCAAGGCAAGCGCCCCCTGCAGGACTATATTGCGGAGTTCCGATTGCTAGGCCAGGATTCGGTCTGGAATGAGGCGGCGCTGATGGATGCCTTCCAGGACGGCCTCTGCGATGAGATGCAGGACGAGCTGGTTCGGGTGGAGGCGCCACAGACGCTGGACGCGCTGGTGACCCACTGCCTGCGCATCGCCGCCCGCCTACAACGGCGACGGCCCCGTAGGGCTCTTCCGGAACCACCGACAGTGCCGGCACCCCCGCGTTTTGTACCAACAGCGCCCCGGACCGTACCGCGTTTGGTGGCGACGGCTGAGGAGCCCATGGAGCTCGGAGCAGCCAGACCTCAACTGACGGCCCAGGAGCGGATGCGGAGACGCCAAGGGGGGTTGTGCCTCTATTGCGGCGAGGCTGGACATTTCGCCGCCTCGTGTCCCCGGAAGCGGAGTGGATCGCTCAAGCCTGTTACGGAGCCTCGGCGTGACCAGCCGGGAAACGGGGCAGGCCTGGCTTAGGGGAAACTTTGGGTCAGGCAGGTGACCATGCCCCACCGGAGGCGGCGGCTGTGGACTGTGAGCCCCCTCGGCACCTGATTTTGAACACCCGGGTGTTGTTGGCTAACCGGTCGGAGGGGCTCCAGGCGCACGCGCTGGTGGACTCGGGGGCCACCACGAACTTTATGGACCAGGCCTTTGTGGCCCATTACAAGGTTCCCTTAGTTCCAGTGGACCCTCCGTTGAGGGTCGAAACTATTGATGGGCGGGAACTTGTGGCGGGGCCCATCAACTTTGCTACTCAGCCCTTGCGCCTTGCCATTGCGAACCATGAGGAGGTGATCCAGTTTTATGTGACGGCGGACCTGCACTTCCCCTTGGTCCTGGGGATGGCCTGGCTTCGGGCGCACGACCCTCAGGTGGCGTGGTCGAGAAATGCCATCTCGTTCCCAAGCCTGCAGTGTGTCGACCACCTTCGCCACACCTGTGCCGGCCAGGACGTCTCTGCCCCGAACGTCTCCTTGCCTCCGGAGCTGACATCCTTCGCCGACGTGTTCAGCGAGAAGGAGGCGGATCGCTTGCCCCCGCACCGACCCTACGACTGTGCGGTGGACTTGATGCCCAACGCGCCCCTGCCCTCGGGACGCCTGTACTCCATGTCGGAGCCCGAGCTGGCCGCCTTACGGGACTTTCTGGACAAGAACCTTGCCCGTGGGTTCATCCGGCCTTCGACCTCCCCGCTCTCGGCCCCAGTCCTCTTCGTGAAAAAGAAGACGGGGGACTTGCACCTGTGTTGCGACTACCGGCGCTTGAATGCCATCACGGTACGGAATCGCTATCCCCTGCTGCTGATCCCGGAGCTGATGGAGAGGTTGCGGGAGGCCTCGATTTTCACCAAGCTCGACCTCCGGGGAGCCTACAACCTGGTGCGGATGCGAGAGGGGGACGAGTGGAAGACGGCATTTGGCACCCGATACGGACACTTTGAATATACCGTCATGCCGTTCGGGTTGACCAACGCCCCCGCGGTCTTCCAGCACTTGATGAACGACGTGTTCCGGGACATGCTGGATCGGTTCGTGGTGATTTACCTGGATGATATTTTGATCTATTCCCGGACCCTGGAAAGTCACCTCCAGCATGTCTGCCAGGTCCTGCAGCGCCTGTGGGAGCACCAGCTCTATGCGAAGTTGGAGAAATGTTACTTCTTCCAGACTTCCATAGAGTTCCTCGGGCACATCATCACCCCCGAGGGCATCGCGATGGACCCACACAAGGTGGCGGCCTTGCGCAGTTGGGAACCCCCGCGTCGGGTGAAGGACGTCCAGCGTCTGTTGGGATTCGCCAACTACTACCGGACCTTCATCCCGGGCTTTGCCACCCTGACCGTGCCGTTGACCCAGCTCCTTCGGAAGAAGGTTCCGTTCCAGTGGGGGCCCCCGCAGCAGCAGGCCTTCGAGGTTCTCAAGCAGGCCTTTGTCACGGAGCCGGTCCTGAGGCACCCCGATCCACACCGTCCGTTCGTGGTTGAGACAGACGCGTCCAACGTTCCGATTGGAGCGGTGCTGCTACAGGCTCCGGTGGATGGCGGCACTCTTTTTCCCTGTGCTTACTACTCCCGGAAACTCACTCCTTCCGAGGCAACTACACCATCTGGGAAAAGGAGTTGCTGGCTATCAAGGCCGCATTCGAGGCTTGGCGACATCACCTCGAGGGGGCCCGACACCAGGTGGAGGTGCGGACGGACCATCGGAACCTGGAGCACCTCACCACGGCCAGGAATTTGAACCAGTGGCAGATCCGGTGGTCGTTGTTTTTCGCCCGGTTCAACTTCCACGTCACATACATTCCGAGCCACCTCAACCAGAGGGTGGACGCGCTATCCCGTAAGCCGGAATACTTTTGCCCCAAGGACTCCCTTTCCCCCCGGACGGTGCTGCCAGCGGACTCCTTGGCCGCGGTCCAGGAACCGGTGGACCTGCGGACTCAGGTGCTGGAAGCGCAGCGACGGGACGACTGGTCGCAGCAGCGGAGAGCGGACGTCGGCCACGCGTCCCCATGGACCGTGGAGGAGGGCTTGCTCAGGCACCGGGGTCGGCTGTACGTGCCCACAAGTCCGCTCCGAGCCCTCGTCATGAACCAGTGCCGTGACAACCCCGCGGCGGGGCACTTCGGCTTCTTTAAGACCTTGAACCTAGTGACGCGGACTTTTTGGTGGCCTCGGGTACGGCACGACGTGCACGCCTACGTGACGTCCTGTGTGCCATGCCGACAGGCCAAAGCCGCGTCCGGCCCCCCTCCTGGACTCCTCCAGCCGCTGCCGACACCGGAGAGACCGTGGGGAGCCATCTCCATGGACTTCCTGACTGACCTGCCCCTGTCCGCTACGTTCACGACCGTCCTCGTGGTGGTGGATGCGCTCACGAAGATGGCACATTTCATCCCGTGCCGCGGCCTGCCCTCGGTTCGTACCACGGCTCGCCTGTTCCTGCAACACATCTTCCGCCTCCACGGCCTGCCGGACCGGGTGGTTTCAGACCGCGGAGCCCAGTTCACGGCCCGCTTCTGGAAAAGCCTGATGGCTGCGCTGGAGGTGCAGGTGTGCCTGTCGTCGTCACACCATCCGGAGACTGACGGGGGCACGGAGAAGGTCATTGGCATACTGGAGCAGTACCTCCGCTGTTTTGTCAACCAGCAGCAGGACAACTGGGCCGACTACCTTCCCCTGGCGGAGTTCGCTTTTAACAACTCCCAACATACCTCCACCCAGATGACACCGTTCCATGCCAACGTCGGGTACCATCCACGGTTTTTTCCGTTGACCATCATGGACTCCCCTGTTCCTGAGACCCGGGACTTCCTCTCGGAGCTGCAGGCAGTGCAGCAACTGGTGCGGCGGCAGCTGATCCGGGCGAAAGAGGACTATAAACGGTTCGCCGATCGCGCCCGCCGGGCGACGCCACCGCTGGAAGTTGGAGATCGGGTGTGGCTGTCCACGAAACACCTCCCCACGGACCAGCCGGTGAGGAAACTGGCCCACCGCTTTATCGGTCCCTTCCCCATCGAGGCGGTCATCAACCCGGTGGCCTATCGGTTGACTCTACCCCGCTCCATGCGGCTCCACCCCGTTTTTCATCGGTCCCTCCTGGTCCCTGAGACTCCCGCTAGCCTTCTCCGCCGCCCGCCGCCGCCTGCCCCCCCAGCCGCAGCCGACGAGGACGACGCCTCGACGTATGAGGTGGACAGTATTCAGGACTCCCGTTGGCTGAAGGGACGCTTCCAATACCTCATCGCTTGGAAAGGGTACGGGGCCGAGGATTTCACCTGGGTGGACGCATCTGCCGTTCAGGCCCCTGACCTGGTGCGGGCTTTCCACGAACAGTTCCCGTCCCGACCCCATCCCGACTGTCAGACCCGGGGGAAGGGCCCTGCGGTGGGGGATAGTGTTGTGGCCCCGTCCTCTGAGCCTATCCCATTGGAGGAAGGAAGCTCTGAGCAGGAGGAAGAGGAGCCAGCCAGATCTCCCAGCCCCCCCCCCCCTCTGGCACCGTCTCAGGTGCCAGCTGAAAGAGAGCCAAGTAGTGGGGAAACAGGTGTCTCAGATGAGAGTGAGGGAGAGACGTCATTCCTGGACGCACGCCAAAGAAGGCGAGAGAAAAGATTACTGCAGCTGCGGCGTATGAGGAAATAGACCTGAGTCACTGATTGGAGTCACAGGATCAGTGAGTCACTGGACCACACCCAGAGCCTATCTATATAAGCCAGGACAGTGGGTCAAGAAGTTTGTGACGAACAAAGCGAAACAAACATAGCAACCTCGTAGTCTTGGAAGCTAGATGAACGGCAAAGCTACGTAGGTGATTTTCTTGTTTGTGTAAACTAATAAAGTCCTTGGCAGACGGTGTGCATATCGCTGCCAAGGTTGAGATAAGAACTGTGGAGTGTGCCAAGTGATTCTTAACTCTCGGCTGGCTGTGTTTTTGTGGGTCTCTGAAGGGGGGGGGACAGATCAGAAGCCCTCAATCCGGCAGGAGAAGAAGACGGCCATTACGGCTAGAGTAAGCTGGGACAGCCTGACCAAAGATTCTGAGAAAGACTGAGCAGCAGTGTGAGTGATCTGGGCAAGAATCTTTTCTAACCTCTGGGTGGAATTTTCCCCCAAATAATTGCCTTTTTGAGAGTGAGACTCAAGAGGGGGAGGCAGGGTGTCCTTTTCCCACTCCCCAAAGCCTAGCAGCGACTAAGACTCTGAGCCTTTGACAGATCTGGAAAAAGCCTGATTTACTTTTTTTTTAAAAAAAGAGGCACAGGCTAAAATTACAGGAAAGCCTGGACTGGTTCTTTTCTCTTTTCCTTTTTCTTACATTTAAAAAATATTGGAACTGATCTTATGGTTATTAAGCTTGGATGGACTTTTAAAAAGTTTTTTTAATATTTTGGACAGTTTGGAATAAATGCTGTAGTAAATAGAGTAAGAAAGGCATCTACTGGTTGGAGTGGACATTACAAGTGAAAGGAAGAAGATTGTTATGACTAGGGTGGTTATTTTTAGAATGGAGACTGAAACAAAATAACACCTTGTGGACTCTTTACACTGAAGGTTTGGAGATACATAGTGAAAACACTGAAATGCTTTGAACTATTGTGGATTACAAATATATTTACTAAAGTGAACTAGAGAAATGGATTGGTTTTGTTTTGAGACTTAGTGGATGATTTCTCCTGCCCCCCTCTCTTTTTACCTTCTATTTCTTCTTCTTTTTTTCTCTCTGGTTCATGGGTTGGCTACATACTACAAACAGTGTATTTTGTTCTTCCTCCTAGCTGAATACTTTGGGATTATAAATAAATCTAATAGTGAACTGAGAACTACAACATCTTGGTGGGCCTTGTGGATTACAAATATTAATTACCTTGTGGATTACACATACTAACTATTAATTACTGAGAGAAGAAGAAGAAGAAGAAGAAAGGAAACAATCGTTTGTAAAGAAGTGTTCTACATCATTTTGGGATTAGTTCTTGGACTGATCTGATGGACTATAAAAATTACAAGATTGTGAAATTGGTTGGAAATTGGAAGGGAAAAGTGTGTTCTCCCCTTGGTTTACTAATAGATTAAAAGAGTGGGGTCAGGAGCTGGTTGGGGAATAGGAGATTATTGCAGTGTACCATATTTTTTGGAGTATAAGACACACCGGGGTATAAGACGCACCTACCTTTTAGGGTTGTTTTTTTTAAAAAAAGGGTTTTTTTATTTTTTAGACAAGCACACATACAAACATACAATGTATTTTCTTTGAACAGAGTATTTGGCTGGTTCACAAATTTAAACAGTGTTTAGTCATTTTGATTAAATTTACAATTTCTATATTTCCTTTTTGCCATATTTATTCCTCATCTATTTTTTTAAAAAAACAATATTATCCTTCATTCTCATCTCTAATCTTAATCAAATTCAATTTTTCCCTTCTATTCTATATTATACCCCTTCCCATTGTCATCTATTTTTATATCCATCCTCACATTGGTTAATTATTTAATATTACAATTGTTTAATACAAATTCAACATTTTTATATAAATCAATTAGTTATAACTATCTTGTTTGTATATTAATCAATATGAACATCAATATTCCAATTATTTCCATGCAATCCAATTTCTTACAAATCAATTAATTATATTTACCAATAATAATAAACCAAATAATTTTCCCCATATATTCCTCCAAACCATAATTTAACCATTTCTGCTTTCAACACAATTAATAGCATCTCAATTATTACAATTCCCTAGTTAAATAGAGCTTTTTTTCTTCTGTGTTTTAAAATCTTGAACTCTCCTCTTTGCCCTAAATTTCCCATTGTTTGCACCTACCTTTTTTGGTGAGCAAAAAGAAAAAGAAATCTCTCTCCCTGCCGCATTTTGTCATGTTGCAGCAGAGCCTGCTTTACTTTCAGTTTTGTTTTAGCTAGGGGGAAAAAAAACTTCTCCAGCACTCTTTGCAGCAAGCAAAGAGCTTGCAAAACAAGAGCTTGCAAAAGAGCCTGTGCAAAACAGTTGAGAGCAAATCAGCTGAGAGTTGGGAGGCCGAACTAATACACTTGTGCTAATTAGCCTATACTGAAGCTGAATGGGGCTGTTTTTTCTTGCTGTTTGCTTGCAAGGAGGTAACTGCTGGGAGGCAGAGGGCAAAGGGTGGAGGCCAGTGGGTGGGCAGGGCTACATTTGGTGTGTAAGACGCACCTAAATTTTCACCCCCTTTCGGGGGGTAAAAAGGTGCATTTTATACTCTGAAAAAGTATTTGGTATTTGGCTAAATTAAGTGTTAGATTAACTTGGTTAATAGTTACAAGCAGAAATGGCAAGCAACCCAAACCTAAGCAAATTAGGAAAGGAAACAACATCTACACCATCATCTGCAACATCAGCAGCAGCATCAAGCCCATCAAATCAAAGGTCCATAGAAAGTAAGCTTCTATCAGAAAAATCAAATTCATTTCAAAAAGACATGATGATGATGTTCCAATCTTTACAGGAGGCCATAACAAAAAAACATAATGAGGTAAAAAGTGAGTTGGGAGAGATGAAAGAAACAATACAAAATATGGATGAAAGAATAGGGAATTTTCAACGAATGATAGCAAAAAAATGGGCAAAGGATTCAGATAATAGAAGAGAAATCAGAACAAGCAGAGAAAACAATGGAGGAAATGAACCAAAGGTTGTCACAGGAAAATAAAGAGCTGGAGGAAGATGTGATATCATTGCAGATGGAAAAGGCCGCTTATTTTCTGAGATTTCAAAATATAGAAGAGGAAAAAGGGGAAGACCTACCTGATATCATGACAGAACTGTTGGCAAATGCCTTACAGATTACAAAGCAGGAAATGCAGGCTGAGATTGATGAAATATTCTGAATACATACAAGCTAGGCGAGAAGACATAATCTTCCAAGAGAAGTACATGTCAGATTTGTTAAGAAGATGATAAGAGTTGAAGTACTCAAAAAAGCAAGAGGTTGAACCATTGCAATACAATGACAAAGAAATTGTGATATTGAAACAGGTGCCAAGAAGAGTAAGAAACTTAAGGAGACAATACTAATTTCTGACAGGCCAGCTGATTAAATACAATGTAAATTTTAGATGGTTGACACTGGAGGGGATATTAGTAACTTGGAATGAAAAAAGATATAGATTGGACTCATTAGATAAAGCACATGAATTCTATGAATATCAATTTGACACCACTGAGGAACAGGAAAGGGGAGAGGAAGCAGAACATAAAAGACAAAAGGAACCAGTAAATGTGGAAAAGACTATGCAGTAAAAAGAAAGTGAGGCTGAGATAATAGAACGAGCAGAACAAGAAGGAGCAAAAGCAAAGGAATAGAGTGAAATAAGATCAACTAGGACAATGTGACCTATATATAAGTGACAAGATGGAAGAAGAGTTAAAGATGTTACCCTTCAACATAAATGGACTGAACTCATCAATGAAAATGAAAAAAAAACCTTCATGAAATTACAAAAACTAAAACTTGATTTAATTTGTCTCCAAGAAGTCCATATTAAAAAACAACACAGCAAGCTTCTAGAATACCCCAAGATTGGAAAAGTATATTTCTCATTAGAAAAACAAAAGAAAAGGGGGTTGGCTTTATACATAAAGGAAACAATAAATGCTAAGCAAATTTACATAGATGAAGAAGGGAGAATTTTGATGGTGGAGGTAACAATAAACCAAAAACAAGTACTGTTGATAGCAATATATGTGCTGAATAACAAACAAGAGGAATTTTATTTTAAAAACTCCATATGAAAATAACAGAAATGGTCTATGAAAACATTTGTGTGTAAGGACATTTTAATGCAATTGCTGATGCAAAATTGGATTATAGAAGCAGGAAAACAGGTAAAAAGGCACGAAAAACACTACCAAGGACCTTTTTTAAAATGACAGAAGAACTACTACTTAAAGATACATGAAGAGAAATGAACTTAGAGAAAAGTCAATACACATTCTACTCAGATAGACATCAATCATGGTCAAGAATAGATATGATATGGATGACACCAAAATTAAGAGCAAATGTACAAGAGATAGAAATTGAAACAAATGTATGGGCGGATCCTAATCCAATAAAAATAAAATGGAAAGATCAAAGGAAAAAAGCGAGAAGGATGCTGAATCAAGCAATACTAAAAGATAAAGAATTTATACAAATAATGGGAAAAGAAATGGATTTCTTTTTTAAGGAGAACAGAAAAGAAGAGACTTCACTACAAAACGTATGGGATACAGCAAAAACATATATTCGGGGACTAGTTATAACCTACACAGCAAAAAAAAAAAAAACAAGAAAAAGATGCAAACACAAAAGAGACTAGCAGAAGAACATAAAACACTGGAAATAGAGCTACAGAAAGAACCGCCAAAAAAAAATCTTTTTTAAAAAATGCAACTAATAAAACACAAAGTTAATTTAATGGAAACAGAAGAACTAGCACAAAAAATTAAAAGAGCAAAGCAAAACTACTTTGAAAATGCCAACAAACCAGGAAGATGGTTAGCATATAAACTGAAAAAAGAGAAAGAGAAGAAATTGATACATACTGTAGTCTGTTAGATGAAAAGGGAACCCTTCACCACCAGAATGAAATTAAAAAGAAAATAATTAAGTATTACTATGAAAAATTATATAACCAAGAGAAGGTGTCAGAAGAAAAAATAAAACAATATTTGGAGAAAGCTGAACTACCCAAAGTACCTGAAACAGTGAAGGTTATGTTAAATGAAAATATAATGATGATGGAACTAACAGAGGAGATTAAGAGACAAAAAAATAATAAAACACCAGGACCAGATGGATTACCGTCAGAACTTTATAAATGTTTACAAGACATTTTAGGTTTGCCTATGTTGGAAGTTTATAATGAGGTACTGTTAGAGGCCAAAATGCCAAATACGTGGATGGAAGCAAATATAACTCTAATACTGAAAGAAGAATCAGATATTACACAAATAAGAAATTACAGGCCAATATCACTATTAAATGCAGACTACAAAATATGCACTTCAATAATTGCAGAGAGATTAAAAAGATTCTTGAATGAATTTATACATTCAGACCAGAATGGATTTCTACCCAAAAGGCAAATTAAAATTAATATGAGAATTATCTTGAATACGTTGGAGTATTATGAAGTACATTCTGAAAAACAGATGGTGTTGATATTTTTAGATGCACAGAAAGCATTTGATTACCTAAATTGGCAATTGTGTGTGTGTATACACACACACACACACACACACACACATAAATTGGTGGAAGAACTGAGTCTAAAGGACAGTTGGAGGGAAAGAAATGGAAACAAGAAACAATATACATATTACTCTGGCAGACATCAATCTTGGTCACGAATTGACATGGCATGGGTATCAACGGAATTAAATTTAGAAATTGAGGAAATTAATATTGATACAAATTCATGGGCAGATCACAATCCTATTATAATTAAATGGAAAAGACAAAAAAATGAGTTGGACCCTAAAAAAAACAATTCTAAATAAAAAAAAATAAATTAAAGATGGGTGAACAAATAAGCTAATAAAAAAGAGGATAAAAATAGTCAAAATCTGTGGGATACGGCCAAAGTTTATATGAGAGGAATAGCAATAACATACATGGCTAAAGATAATAAACAAAAAAGGCAACGACAGAAAAATCTAGAGGAAGAGTTTAGCAAATTGGAGAAAGAATTACAGGAAGAACCAAAAAAGTGGGAATTGAAACAGCAAATAGATATAACTAAATATAAATTGAATATCATTGAAAAGGAGAATATGGCACAGCAAATAAAAAGTATCAAACAAAACTTTTTTGAGAATGCAAATAAGCTGGGACGTTGGTTGGTTTATAGATTAAAAAAGCGAAAGGAAAAAAGTCAAATTAGTGAATTATATAATGAGGAGGGAGAAGTAATATGTCAAAATGAGGGGAAGAAAAGGGTGGCCTATGAGTTTTTAAAAATTTATATGAGGATGAAGGAAAGATAGAGGAGGGTAAGATATTGCAATATCTGCAAAAAATAGGACTGCCAAAAATTCTGATGGAACATAAAGACTTATTAAATAATGAGATAACAGCATTTGAGGTATCTGAGGCCGTTAAAAAACAAAAAAGTAACAAAGCACCAGGTCCTGATGTGTTGCCGTCAGAAATTTATAAAAATCATCAGGAAATTCTAGGCCCATTGTTAGTAGAGGTATACAATGACATATTGAATGAAGCCAGGATGCCAATGTCATGGAGGAAAGCAACCATTACAGTGATTCCCAAGGAAAATTCCAATTTGACTCACATCAAAAATTATAGGCCGATATCTTTATTAAATTTGGATTACAAAATTTTTATGTCAATATGGCAGATAGATTAAAAAAAGTATTAGAGAAATGTATTCACTCTGATCAAAATGGCTTCCTGCCCAGAAGGCATATAAGGAACAATATTAGGACTGTTTTAGATACTATAGAATACTATGAAGTCCATAATGAGAAACAAATGGCATTGATATTTATTGATGCACAAAAAGCCTTTGATAACATTAAATGGGACTTCATATTAGGACAACTAAATTATATGGATTTCGGTGAAAAATTTATAAAGACGTACAAAGCAATCTACTGTATTCTGTATTCTGGACAGGAAGCCAAAGTGGTAATCAATGGAGCCTGAGTGGCGTAGGAGGCTAATGCCTCCTACTAAAGGCAGCAATTAACATCCATCCTTTCTAAGGTGGGTAAATTGAGGACCCAGTTGTGGGGGCAATAAGCTGACTTTGTATAAATATACAAAAGTATGAAGGCTATTGCTTAACGCATTGTAAGCTGCCCTGAGTCTCCAGAGAAGGGCGGCATATAAATCAAATTAAAAAAAAAATGGGGAAATGACGAAAAATTTTCCAATTCAAAAAGGAACAAGACAAGGCTGTCCGCTATCACCATTACTATTTATTCTATCAAGATTATTTAATCTATCTAGATTTTAATTAGAACAATTCAAGAAGATGAACAGATCAAAGGCTTAAAAATAAGGAAAGAAAATTTTAAAGTACAGACATATGCAGACAACCTTGTCTTTATTATTGAAGAGCCTGTGAAATCTGGTGTTAGGCTGATGGAAGTGCTGGAGAAATATGGGGAAGTAGCAGGCTTAAAAATTAATAAGGAAAAAATGAAAATAATAGTTAAAAATATGACCAAGAAAAAAAAAGAATTGGAGGGAAAAATAAATATTCAGATAACGAAAAAAAAAATAGATATTTGGGAATTCAATTGATGGCAAGATGCACTACACTCAGAGAAGATAATTACAATAAGTTAATGGCACAAATTAGGTCAGATTTGGAAAATTGGGGGGAAATACAGTTATCTTTAATGGGTAGATTAGATTAGATTAGATTAGATTTATTGGATTTATATACTGCCCTACTCCCGAAGGACTCAGGGCGGTGTACAGCCAACAATAAAAATACATACATACAAAATTTAAAAACCAACTAAAAACAGATTAAATGAATTTGGCCCGGACAGAATTAAAACACCCCAATATAATTTAAATTTTTTTAAAATTTGACACTAAAAACAGGGAGTGGTTAGGCCAGGCCCGCCTGGCAAAATAGAAAAGTCTTAAGAGCGCGGCGGAAGGTGGGCAGATCCGGAATCCTCCGTATCTCTGGGGGGAGCTCATTCCAGATAGTAGGTGCCCCCACAGAGAAAGCTCTCCCCCTGGGGGCTGCCAGCCGACACTGTTTGGCTGACGGCACCCGGAGGAGCCCCTCTCTATGAGAGCGTACTGGCCGGTGGGAGGCTATTGGTGGTAGTAGGCGGTCCTGCAAGTACCCAGGTCCTAAGCCATGGAGCGCTTTAAAGGTAGTAACCAGGACCTTGAAGCGCACCCGGAAGACCACCGGGAGCCAGTGCAGCTCACGCAGGAGAGGTGTCACATGGGAACACCATGTCGCTCCCATCACCACCCGCACGGCCACACTCTGCGCCAGTTGGAGCCTCCGGGTGCTCCTCAAGGGGAGCCCCATGTAGAGAGCATTACAGTAGTCTAGACGGGAAGTGACAAGGGCGTGAGTGACCGTGAGCAAGGAGTCCCGATCCAGAAAGGGATGTAACTGGCGGATCAGGTGAACCTGATAGAAAATCCTCCCGGCCACAGCCGTCAGATGCCCTTCCAAGGACAGCCGTGAATCCAGGAGGACGCCCAAGTTACGAACCCTCTCCGTGGGGGCCAGTGATTCACCCCCAATAGTCAGTGATGGCGCCAACTGACTATATCGGGACGTCGGAAACCACAGCCACTCGGTCTTGGATGGGTTGAGCCTGAGCCTGTTCCTCCCCATCCAGATCCGCATGGCCTCCAGGCACCGGGACATCACTTCAAGGGCATCGTTGGGGTGGTCTGGGGTGGAGATGTACAGCTGAGTGTCATCAGCGTACTGATGGTACTTCACCCCAAAACCACGGATGATCTCACCCAGCGGCTTCACATAAATGTTGAACAGGAGGGGCGAGAGGACCAATCCTTGTGGCACCCCACATATAAGGGGCCTTGGGGTCGACCTCTGCCCCCCTGCCAACACAGACTGCGACCAGTCGGAGAGATAGGAGGAGAACCACCGCAACACAGTGCCTCCCACCCCCATCTCTACCAACCGGTGCAGCATGATACCATGGTCGATGGTATCAAAAGCCGCTGAGAGGTCTAACAGGACCAGGACAGAGGAGCACCCCCTGTCCCGAGCCCTCCAGAGCCCTCCAGAGATCATCAACCAACGCGACCAATGCCGTTTCCGTGCTGTACCCGGGCCTGAAACCTGACTGGAACGGATCTAGATACGTCGCTTCATCCAGGTGCTGGGGAAACTGTTTCGCAACCACGCTCTCAACAACCTTCGCCACAAAGCGAAGGTTGGAGACCGGACGATAATTTACCAACATTGCCGGGTCCAGGGAAGGCTTCTTGAGGAAAGACACCCTCCCCCAATGAAGCCTTTATAATCCCCTGGAGCCAGCCTCGTGTCGCTTCCCAGGAAGCCAGCACTAACCAGGAAGGACACGGGTCCAATAAACACGTGGTCGCGTTCAGTCCACCCAGTATCCTGTCCACATCCTCAGGGGTCACAGGATCAAACTCAGTCCAGATAAAATTCTCAAGACCTGCCCCGGTCCCTTCCCCCGAGACCACCCAGTCGGAGTCCAAATCTTCCCGAATCTGAGTGATTTTGTCATGCAGATATTGAACAAAATCCTCGGCTCTACCCTCCAAGGGGTCCTCCCGCGCTTCCTGGTGGAGCAGGGAGCGGGTCACCCTAAACAGGGCAGCCGGGCGATTATCTGATGATGCAATAAGAGCAGCAAAATAGCTACATTTTGCTGCTTTTATCGCCACTAGGTAAGTCCTAATATGGGATCTCACCAGTGTCCGGTCAGATTCAGCAAGACTGGCCCTCCAACTACTCTCTAGGCATCTTTTCTGGCGCTTTAACTCCCTCAGCTCCTCAGTGAACCAAGGAGCCAAGTGAGATCGACGCCGGGTCAGAGGCCGCAAAGGCACGACCTGATCCAGAGCTCCGGCAGCCGCCCTATCCCAGGCGGCCACCAGGTCTCCGGCCGAGGCGTGTGCCAGAGCCTCAGGGAATGGCCCAAGCTCCATCTGGAACCTATCAGGTTCCATCAGGCGCCTGGGGCGGAACCATCTTACCGGCTCCACCTCCCTGCGGCGGGGTATTGCGGTTCGAAAGTCAAAACGAAGGAGAGAGTGATCTGACCATGACAAGGGTTCGATGACTATGTCCCCTATATCAAGATCTCTCAACCACTGTCCAGAGACAAAAACCAGGTCCAGTGTGTTTCCCCCCGTGTGGGTAGGGCCATGAATTAACTGGGTCAGGTCCATAGCTGTCATGGAAGCCATGAACTCCCGAGCCACCTCAGACATCTCCCCCACGGATGGCAGGTTGAAATCCCCCATGACCATAAGCCTGGGAGTATCAACCGCCACCGCGGCGATGACGCCGAGAAGCTCGGGCAGGGCTGCTGCCACGTGGCAGGGAGCCAGGTACGTGATCAGCAAACCCATCTGAACCCCATGACCCCATTTCACAAGGAGGGATTCACAACCGGCCGTCTGAGGAACAGTGGCCTCCCTCGGTTTCAGACCTTCTCTAATAATAACCGCAACCCCCCCACCCCTCCCCTGTGACCTCGGCTGATGAAATGCTTGGAAACCCGGCAGGCACATTTCAATGAGGGGCACCCCCCCTCGTGGCCCAACCAGGTCTCCATAACACCTGCCAGGTCCGCACCCCCCTCCTGAACAAGCTCACAGATGAGGGGGGCTTTATTTACTGCAGACCTGGCATTGCACAACATCAGCCGAAGGCCCGGGCCCTGAGGGTCTGTGCAACCTAGGGAGCGGGAGGAGCTACCATTACGTGTCAGCATTCCAGAAAACCCCCAACTCCAAGTAAAGACGCGGAAGCAAGCATTTTCCAAAGTTCTCTTTACTAGAATAGGCAAACTGGCACATCTGGGAAAACCCGAATCTGAAAAGCCCGGGTTTTCAGTAAGTCAAAGCTCCCAAAACCATCCCCTTTTCTCACCAGTTGGTCACATGCTCCAATCAATGTCTGCCCCATCTCGATTCAGCCCCCTGACCACTCCTTCTCCAGATGCTGGATCGCCTTGACCTTGACCAACAGGAAGAATGCTATTATGTCTACTAACAACCCCTCTCCTTAACCCCCCCCCTACTTTCCCACAAAAGAGAAAGTGGCAGCATTGGAGCTTCCAGCCTAATATGGCTTCCAAAGCTGACGGTCATTCCCCCCTGCAAAAAGAACCACATCCTGAAAAATAAAGCAGACAAAACACAAAAGAAGGGGTTAACACTGTGCCCCAGACCCCTTAACCCCCTCCCCCCACAGGGGGACCTTTTGGTTTCTCAGGAAATTTATCATGAAATTGTTTCACTAGAGCATCAGCAGTCACATCCCAACTCTTCACCCAAGTAGCTTCAGCCAAAAGATAACCTTTCCAATGTACCAAATATTGTAAGCAACCCCTGTAGAGTCTAGAGTCCAACATTTTCTTCACCTCATAATGAGTTTCCCCTTGCACAACCAAAGGAGGGGGTGGAGCAGCTGGCAAGGGTCTTAGGTTAGATTCTCTGGCCAGTGTCAATAAGCTACTGTGGAAAATGGGGTGTATTTTCCCTAATATGTGACAGAGGCTAAGTTGGACAGTCACTGGGTTAATCACTTTCACTATAGGGAAGGGACCTATGAATTTGGGTCCAAACTTCTTGCTGGGTAACCTCAATCTTAGGTATTTGGTTGACAAATACACCTTATCGCCTATTCGGAAAGGTGGTTGGAGGGACCGGCGTTTGTCGGCCTGGGCCTTATATCTTTTTGCTGACTCCACTAAAGCTTTCTTAGTATTCTCCCAACCCTTTTTCAATGAAGTCATCCATTCCATTAGGGACATAGAAGTGGGCGGCTCTCTAGGCAACTCAGGCATCGGCACAAAATCCATGCCCGTAGTTATCTGAAAAGGAGTCAACCCAGTACTGCTGTGTACTGCATTATTATAAGCCACTTCTGCGAACGGTAGCAAGTCCGCCCAGTTTTCCTGTTGATAATTGACATAACACCTAATGTATTGCTCCACCATTGAGTTCAATTTTTCAGCTGATCTGTTAGTCGATGGGTGAAACCTGAGCTAAGCCCCTGGGACGACTCAATGGATCATAGAAACTCTCTCCAGAACTTAGCGGTAAACTGGACCCTGTGGTCCAATATTATTCTCCTTGGGACTCCATGTAACCTATAGATGTGTTTCACAAACAGCTTTTCCAGCTTCTTGGCCGAGGGTAGTCCATTGCAGGCACTGAAGTGTGCTTGCTTGGAGAATAAATCAATGACAGTCCAAATAACCCTGTTACCCACACTGTCAGGGAGCTCAACTATGAAGTCCATTGCAATCTCCTCCCAGGGATTTGTGTGTTTGGCCACAGCTTGGAGAAGTCCAGGGGGCTTCCCTGGTCGGGATTTCATGGTGGCGCAGGTGGCGCAGCTCCTCATATAGTCTTCCACATCAGCTTTCATCTTTGGCCGCCAGAATTGTCTCCTAGTCAAATGGAGGGTTATTTTTTTTTATTAAAAAGTTTTAAAAATGTTTACACATATTTTCCCCCTCCACCCCCCTCCTATTCCCCCCCCCCCCGACTTCCCAGAGCAAATACAGGGTATAGCATTTAACAAACACACACAGACACAAAAACCACACGCTATCTATAGATTTATCTCCCTCTTGCACTTTAACTCCCTTTGTTCATATCTAAATATAACTGTTTAAACCAGTTCTTGCTTGAAAGCAGCTAATCCCACTTCATTCTTGTCCATTCTTCAATAATAAGCAGGTCTTCTTTCTTCCAGTATTACATAATCAAAGCCTAATTACAATTAACCATCACATCTCCAACCCTTTCATATGTTAACACATTAACAAAATATTTCAACTAGTCTCAAGTAAAATGTATTGTAAAAAACCTTATTTTACTTTTCATCTCATAAACTTATATTGAACATAAACTTATTCATCTTATTCTCTACAAATCCACTACATAACATTAATGTGACTTAAAACAAAATGTAGAAGTTTAAATAATATCCTTCTTGTAACCCATGAATTTGTGTTGAGAGATCTACACTGACCTTAACATCCACAATATTTTCCTTTTAACCCATCAACTTTTATAGATTTTTGAACAAAACATTGTTTAAAATATACTTCCAAACAAAAGTAAAAATTTAGTTAGTAGCCTATAACAATTCAAACATAACATTACTTAATATAACTTTCCAGAACAAATCATGTCCCTAAATATAAGTAAATCATTCATTTTCACTCTAATATAACTTTTCAAAACAAAACAAATCATATCCCTAAGTACAGGTATAATAATTCTTTTTCACTATTACTATCCTCCCCAACGAAGATTATAATTTTTCCATCTCCATTTTTTCCTGACTTTTTTGCAAGCCTTCTTCTTTAGTCTTGTTCCTCCGCCTTTTTTTATTTTTACAAATTCTTGGGTTTTCAGCTGGAATTGTTGAACCTTACAGTCTTGTTCACTTCGCAAAGTAGTTCCTTTTAATAAGCACAGCTCTTTAACTAGAATTGAGAGTCCATTTTTGTAAAGAAATTGTAAAGTTCCATTTCAAATCCTTCTTCTTATATTAAAAATCCCAACGCTTCCTGACAATTTTCCGTTTGACTGCATCAGAACCTCTGGAAAGATCTCTCTCAATATTTCCTGGTTAGACTCCTTCGAGCCTCTCAGCTTCCCCTTCTTAATTTGAAGAACATCCACTCCATTTTCCACAGGCGCTTTGAACTGGGTTGTTTCTCCCTCCTCTTCATTCAGCATCTCAATATTATTTGGCATCTGTGATACCGATACAGTATCTTCCCTTGTATCTTTGCTGCAAATTTGAGTAAAAACCTTCTCAAAACGCCCTTCCAGTCTTTCCATTAACAAGGAGGTAAATGATTCTAGCATTTCTTTAAAGAGATCCACAGTCATTTGTGGATATTTGTGCATTTGCTGATGTACGTAATGGTAAGCCTTCGTCCCTTTCAGAAAAACCAGCCATTTTTTTCCTTCCAGTAAAACTTTCACTTTATACTTTCCCAGCAACTAATTCAATTATTCCAATCCTTAAGTGGTACAAGCCTTTTTTTTCCCTAAAAATAATTTTTAAGTCCTTCTCCTTTTAAGATATTAAGGTTTTATTAAGTAGGGAAGGTAAGACCATAAATAAATGATATTGCTATTTGTTGGAACAAGATATGATTGAGGAACAAGTTGTCAACTTGCAAAGCTTTCAAGTTGCCATAAACAGGAGGGAGGGAGAACTGATAGAGCTGATTGACTTCCCTAACTGAAGCTACATTCCATACATGCTTCATTCCACATTCAGAAGAAGGGTGTTGGATTTCACAGCCAGCCAAAGTGGTTAATTGGAGAATGTGATTTATGACATGGTCAGGGAGGAGGGGAAAGACAGGGTCATAGGGGAACATAAATCTACATGGGATTAGTTCTAACTGTATCCGAATATTGCCGAAATGGTGCTCCTAATAAATGACTGTATTTCTTTTGAAGTTTGGCTCATGGCTCATGAATTAATTAGGGCATCTTTCAGAAACTTCACAGACAGTTAGAACTAACTTTTAAAATCTATCAAGATTACCAGGCTTCCTGAATCCTGGACTCTCCAATCGCTCCCCGATGTCTGGGGTGCTGGGAGGGAAAACCAGGCAACTGTGGTCAAAGACGGGCTATCTGAAGAGAGCCTAATTGCAGCCAGAGTGCAGCCTCCCTCAGACATCAAAGCTGAGATGCCTGCTCCAATGGCGGAAGCAAGAAAAGATGAGTATTGGTGGGAGTTAATCCCTAAAGCAGCTGAGGTTGAATTCCCCCACCCCAATGCCCGGGAAAAGGGGAAGCCCCTGAGCGAGCTGGGAAAAGTGGAGTGGAGGTTGGACTGGAAACAAGCCAGGCTCCCAAAGCTCCTGGGGAGTTCCAAAGAGCAGGCAAGGGAGGAATTTGACCGGGCCACCCTTCCCGATGAGGGGCCGTCATGCAGGCCAAAGGAGAGGGGAGGAGCAGTGGATCCCTTTCAAGTGAGGAGAAGCAGACAGGAACACAGCCACCCTTCTCCACTCATCAGAAGGAGGCCGCAACCAGTGTCTTTTCCACGCAGCAGGCAGGCTGCCCAGGGCAGACAAACCCCTCTCTCCCTCCAAACTAGAGTTGAGGAAGAGGGTCAGCTAAATCAAATGCAAGCATACAGAGGCCAAAAGGGGGAAAGAGGAGCAGTGCTGAATGAACCGCCCCAGTTCAGAGGAAAGTTTGATGGGGACTCAGACCATCTAGCTCTATTCCTTGACTCAGCTGAGATCCACCTAGAATGTTATGGACACCTCTACCCATTCCCCAGAACCATGGTGAATACCATTGCAAAGGTGCTAGAGGGGGAAGCAAGGGCATAGCTAGCAGCCCTCCACAAGAGGAGAGGCCCCCAACTGCAAGACGTGGACGACTTCCTACGACTGCTAGAGGCCAGATTTGAGGAGGCAGAGGAAGACCTGTATGCAGAGGATGAGCTCAGCTCTCTAAAGCAGAGGGGCCGTCCCATTAAAGAGCACATCCATGAATTTAGGAGAGTCATTGGGAGGCTACCCCCTTTGCCAGAGCGGTTGGTAGTGCACTTTTTCAGAACAAGCCTGGACAATCAAATTGCCCAGGTAACCTCTTACTGGGACATCCCAAACCAGCTCTCTGAGTGGTTCCGAGTAACAATAAAAGTTGACAGTGGATTGTGCGCCAACAACATGAGAGAGCAACCAGACACGAAAGAGAGGGGACATCCCGACCTGAAACCGCCCAGCCAATGGGGAACCACAGCACTATGGCAGACCCCAAGAACAGCCCTCCCCTGAAGCCTGTTGAAGTGCTACAGATTTTGGGGGAAGGGCCACATGGCATCTGTGTGCATGACCCCAGCCCCAAGGCCTAGGCCAGAGCCACCACCCAGGGCATGGCTGGAACGAGGCCCCAAACGAGCCACCAAAATGTCCCGGAGGGCCCTCCAGGCTGAAGAGGTCCCTCCCCACCTGGCCAAAGGGGGGGGGGGGAACACCAGGCAATGATGACCAGTTGCTAGAATCCTATGATAGTGAGGACAAGGGTGAAAACAACCCAATGGTGAGGGGACTAGTCCACCCTTTTGTTTTCCCAATACACCTCACAGCCCCAAAAACGGGGACCTAGGGGGCCTTTCAAGCCCTGATAGACTCAGGCTGCACTAGATGCTTGATCAACCTAACCACAGTCCCGAAACTGGGGATCAGAGCAAAAAGACTGACCCACCCAATCCGGTTCGAACAGGTTGATGGGTCCCTAATGGGGGGAGCCTATGCCACTCACCTGACCAAACCAGTGAGGCTAGAGCTAGCGGATCACTGGGAAGTAATTCGATTCATAATAGCCCCCAAAATGACAGATCCAGTCATACTGGGACTCTCCTGGCTAGACAAGTGGGGACCAACCATCTGGTGGCAAGGGGGTACCCGCAGACTGAGAATAGCAAGGGGGCCCCAACCCCTCCCACACCAGTGAGCAGAAACACCACCCATGCAGGGAACCCTCCAAAAGAGCACACCAGAACAACTGGCAGCCAAATCCGACAAAACCCCAGAGACCGAACAGATCCCAAGGGAATATGAGGACCTTGCAGAAGTATTCAGCGAGGTTGAGTGCAACGTCCTGCCTTCCCACCGTGAGGCAGATTGCACCATCAAAATCATCCCTGTGGCAAAACTACCCAAGCCAAAACTGTATGCCATGACACCCCGGGAAATGCAAGAAATGCACAATTACATAGACAAAAGCCTAGAAAGGGGGTTCATCGAGCCAGCCAAACCACGGGTCGCGGCGCCAATCCTCTTCAAAGAAAAAAAAGATGGAACTATGAGATTGTGTGTGGACTTTAGAGGAATACATGTCATGTGCGTACACAACCTATTCTCCCTCCCTCTCATGAAGGATATGCTATCTCACCTATCCAAGGGAAAAGTTTTTACCAAATTAGACCTCAGAGAAGCATATTACCGAGTCCGCATCAGGGAGGGAGATAAATGGAAAACAGTGTTCAACTGCCTCCTAGGGAGCTTCCAATTCAAAGTGATGCCTTTCGGACTGCAGGGAGACCCAGTGGTGTTCATGCAATTAATAAATGAGGTGCTGCATGAGCACCTCTACAATGGGGGTTCTCGTCTACCTAGATGATAGCCTCATTTACACTGAGACCATGGGCGACCACATACCCCTTGTCCGCCAGGTACTGGAAAAACTTCTGGCAGCCAACCTGTATATCAAGCTGTCAAAATGCGAGTTCCACCATGCACGGCTAGACTACCTGGGTTATCGAGTGTCAAATGAGGGAATAGAGATGGATCCAGCCAAAGTGCAAGCCATCCTAGGCTGGCAACCCCCTCGCACCTGTAGACAACTACAAAGCTTCCTAGGGTTCGTGAACTTCTACAGGCAATTCATCCCCTCCTTTGCGAAGATTGTCAAACCCATGACGGACCTCCTAAAGACAGGGAGCCCAGGAACAAAATCCTGCCCGGGACAACCTCTACAGTGGGACCTAACCTGCCAAGAGGCATTTGAAACATTAAAGGAAATGTTTGCGAAGTAACCAGTCTTGAAGCACCCTGACCCCGAACAACCCTTTGTCATCCAAGCAGATGCCAGCGACATGGCAGTTGGAGCAGCGCTACTCCAAAGAAATAGTCAAGAAAATCTACAACCCTGCGCCTACACCTCCCGCAAACTCACAGACACAGAGAGACGATGGGCAGCATGGGAAAAGGAGGCATTTGCGGTGGGATGGGCACTGATAACCTGGTGACACCTGCTGGAAGGGGGCAAGAAACCATTCAAAGTCTGGACTGACCACAAAAACCTGGAGGCCCTCAGGACCCTGTGAAAACTATCACCCAAACAAGTCCGTTGGGCTCAATACTTCAACTGTTTCGACTTTGTGCTAAAGCACATTCCAGGGGGGAGGAACTTTCTAGCTGATGCCCTCTCCCACATGCCCCAGTACAAATGTGAGTGGGAGCAGGTAGTGGACGCCATCATTCCCCTTACCCAAATAGTGGGCCAAGTAACCACCAGATGACAATGCCGCAACCAGCACAACCAACCAACAAGCGATCTAACGGCAAAACTCAAAACTGAACTGCTGGCACACCCCTGGTTCCGAGACAATCAACACATCCTGACAAAAAGGGATGACCTCACGTGGAAGGGGACAAAGCTCTATGTCCTGGAATCCCTACACACCCTGTTCCTCCAGAGGAGACACAATGTTAAACCGGCAGGCCACTTCGGATTCCTAAAGACTTTACACTTATCACGGAGGCAGTTCTGGTGGCCCCGCATAAAGAAAGACGTGGACAGTTATGTAAAAAGTTGTACCATCTGCGCCATGATGAAGAAGTGACCAGGAAAACCCCCCGGACTGCTACAATTAGTAGCAGAGCCAACAAAACCATGGGAGGAGATTGCAATGGACGTTATAGTGGAGTTGCCAAAAAGTGGGGGAAACGGGGTGATCTGGACTGCAATAGGTTTATTTTCCAAACAGGCACACTTCATACCCTGCAGCGGATTACCCTCAGCCCACCAGTTGGCCAAACTGTTCCTGAAACACATCTACTGTCTTCATGGAGTACCAAGAAGAATTATCTCTGACAGAGGGGTCCAGTTCACAGCTAAGTTCTGGAGGGAGTTCCTATGGTCCATTGGGTCATCCCAGGGCCTTAGTTTAGCCTTTCATCCAAGAACCAATTGGGGGGGGGGGGGTCAGAAAGACTGAATGCCATGGTAGAGCAGTACCTGAGGTGCTACGTGAACTATCAGCAGTCCAATTGGGCGAACCTCCTGTCTTTCGCTGAGGTTGCGTATAATAATGCAGTTCACAGTAGCATGGGACTAACCCCGTTCAAGGTTCACAATGCCTGAGTACCCAAGGGAGCCTCCCTCCTCAGTCAGCTTGACCGATTGGATAGCGACACTGAAAGCAACCTGGGAGAATGTCAAGAAAGCGCTAGCTAAAGCAGCACAAACCTATAAGAAACAGGCAGACAAACACTGAACTCCCCAAAAGCCATTTCAATTGGGGGAGAAGGTTTACCTTTCCACAAAATATTTGAGGTTAAAACTCCCTAGCAAGAAATTGGGACCAAAGTTTATGGGACCATTCCCATAGTAAAGATAATCAACCCAGTCACAGTGCAATTGAAATTGTCCCGACTGCTAGGGAAGATACATCCGGTATTCCATAGTAGCCTCTTAAAACCCGTGGTTGGATTGACCCTGAGGCCACTACCCCGTGAGCCCCCAGACCCCGTGGTCATAGGGGGCCAGACCCATTATGTGGTGCAGCAAATCCTCAATTTGAGGTGGCACAGGAAACAACTCTGTTAAGAGGTGGATCTAACCCAATAACTCACAAATACAAGTCTTCTTCTTCAATAGTTCTTTATTGTAGGCCTGTTTAGATCACAGGCCTTCTGTAGCATAAGGTATTGATTAACCTCTGTCCTTCTCTTGCAGGTACACATGTGGAACTGCTGGATGGCCTCGTGGTGGCCCCATTTATACACAAGGGGAGGAGCCTCAGGTAAGGTGGGATTATGGGTAAGGGACCAGTTAACCCTTGCATGGCTGTGTGAGCGAGGGAGTGTTAGACATTTCACCTGACAAAACCCCCTCTAAATGTCTAACAGGTGACGGAAGATAGTGGGATGATTAACAATTCTAGCAATATACAATTTACATGTGAATACATAATTTTGACATAAGGTATACATGTTGCTTATGGGGAAGAGGTTTTGTAAGTATGTCTGCAGTTTGTTCCTCAGTGTCACAATGTATAGCCTTAATAAACCCTATTTCAGAAAATTGTCTAACGTGTTTGTACTTTATGTCGATGTGTCTTGATCTTTGGCCTACGGCATCGGCCTTTGATATTTCAATAGCCGCCTTGTTGTCCTCATGAATTATTATTGGGTATGATGGCTCTGTCCAGACGCTACTGATTAAGTCATCAAACCAGATTAGATTGTTTGTGGCCTTGGATAAGCAGATAAATTCCGCTTCGGTTGTTGATGTATCTACGAGTTTTTGTTTCCCGGTGTACCAGTGGATTGGGCTGTCATTAAGAAATAGTATATATCCGGAAGTGCTTTTCCTGCTCTTGATGTCTCCAGACCAATCAGCATCGGCGTAGCATGATAATCTGGGTTTGCTGGATAGGTTCGGTTCTAGGCATAATTGGGCATCGATGCTGTATTTTAGGTATCTGAGTAGTCTTTTTACTGCATCCCAATGAAAGGTTGTTGGTTTGCTCACATGCCTGGATAACAGGTTGACAGCTAAGGCAATGTCAGGTCTGGTCCAATTTGCTATGTATAGTAAAGATCCTATCGTTGACCTGTACAGTTTATTGTCTGGGAATGGTTCAACTTCATTGTACATATTTTTCAAAAAATCTGATTGCATCAGGGTTTCACTTGGCTTTGCATCTGACATATTACATTTTAAGAGCAGGTCTGTTATTTTTTCTTTTTGTGACAGCCTGAAGCCCCTGTCAGTTTTTATCACTTGGACCCCTAGGTATTTATCTATCTTTCCTAGTGATTTCAATGAGAAATGGTTTCCTAGTTTGGTAGCAAACATGTCACACTTGGCCTTTTCCTTGCCTATGTATAGAATGTCATCCACGTAAACAAGAATGCATTCGAATGAGTCCTTTTCTCCCTTTATGAAAAGGCACTTGTCGGCCGTGGTGGCGGTGAAGCCCATGGAATTGAGAGCCTTGGCTAAGCACTCGTACCACCTTTTGCCTGGCTGCTTGAGTCCATAAAGGCTTTTGTTTAAGCACCAGGTGATGTTCCCTCCTTCATTGTACCCTGGTGGCGCCCTGACATAAATTTCTTTGTCCAGGTCAGCGTGCAAGTACGCTGTCTGTACATCAAACTGGAAAACCTCAAGTCCTAGGATGGTAGCAATTACCAAAGCGCTCTTGACGCTCTCAGCCCTGACTGTGGGTGAATAGGTGTCTGTATAGTCCTCAGGGTATTTCTGTGCGAACCCTTGTGCAACAAGCCTTGCTTTATATAGTGTTTTACTGTCCTCCAGGGTTTTAATTCTATACACCCACTTAGTCCCGATTGGTTTCTTACCTTCTGGGGCTTGGGCTGTAGAGTAGACTTGCAATCCTCTGAGGCTTTCCATTTCTCTCTCCATGGCTTGTTTCATTTCTCCTTTTCATCTGGGGGAAGTTTTAGTATTTCCTTGTAGGAGTTGGGTGTGAACTTGTTCCCTTGCATTGTCATTATGTAATCCTCAAACCTCTTGGGCATCTTATTTCTGTTTGCCCTTATTGGCCTGTTTGGTGGTATGTCGGTTTCTTGTAGGTTCTCAGCTTCCTTGTTTGTGAGGTTATCGAGATTAAGTATGGGATGTCCTTCCTTCCAATCCTTGGTACATAGTTTGTGTTGTTTGAGTTTGCATGGTTTGGCTTCGGCTGTTTTTTCATTGTGTGGTTTTTCTTCCTTCTGGTTCTGTGTGTGTGTGTTTCTATTGAGCAGGAGGACACTGGAGTGTACCCTGGACCAATTTGAGTGCTCATGGAAGTTTGCTGACCTTGATACAATGAATTTATTATTGCAGTCCACAAATCTGTAACCTTTTGTCCCCGGTTCGTATCCCACAAAGCACAGTCTTTTGGATACTTTTTCCCCTTTCTTCCTGAGTTGTTGGGGGATGTGTACATCTGCAGGGACCCCAAATATGTGTAGATGGGCCAGGTTTGGTTTTCTTTTGTACATTAGTTCATATGGGGTTTTGTTGATAGAACTGGACCATAACCTGTTCAGCGTGTAATTCGAGTAGTGTAACGCCTCTGACCAAAATGATTGGCCCATCCCTGTGTCTTCTAGGATGCACCTCATCATTGTCTGGAGCACTCTGTTTTTTCATTCTGAGACTCCATTTTGAAATGGCGAAAAAGGCGAAGATGTGTAGTGTATTATCCCTCGTTCCCGTAGCCAATTGGTAACATCTCTGGCCATGAACTCTGAACCTCTGTCTGTCATTATCTGTTTAATCTTGGTGTTGTGTTGTAACTCCACCCTTTTGTAAAAGTCCTTAAATTTTGTGAATGTTTCACTCTTATGCCTAAGTGTGTATACGTAACCGTATCTGCTATAGTCATCCACAATCATGAGAAAGAATCTCTCCCTGTACTTAATGGATGGCCTTACAGGCCCTACCAAGTCCATGTGTATGAGTTGGAAAGTGGAATTGGTGGTCCTCCCTGATTTCTTTGGCCTGGCGCTGACCTTAATTTTTGAGCATTTACAAACAGCACACTCTAAATAATTTTTACAATCTTTTACTTTTAACCCTTCGGTACATTCCAACTCCTTTTTCTCAACAGGGAAACTGGCATGTCCCAGCCTCCTATGGAGAAGGTGGGCACACTCATCATGAATTGGTTTACCCATGGATACCTTAATTTTGTCTGTTGGGGTACGGTCCGTTGTCCCTTGGTGTGTTACCTCTGTGTCTGTGTCTGCCCCGCCCTTGTCAGTGGTGTTTGTGTATATGCTCTCTTCACTATTCCCACTAGGTGTATAGTAAGGTAGCCCGTTGTGCATGATTACCTTCCCAGTGTTGTAGTCATGGTTGGATAGCTGTACCTTGCCCTCCTTGAATGTTACTTCAGTGTTTGTGTCCTGTGTGAGTTTTGCAGTTGCTAGTATGTTATGGGGTATGTCTAGCACGTACAACACCCCCTCTACTTTCCCTATTCCTGGGATATATACGCTTCCTCTTCCCTTTACCTTAGCGTTGCTCTGGTTGGCAACCTTAATCTCAAAGTCAGTTTCTGTGAGGGAGGTGAATAATCCCTTATTGCATGTTGTGTGGTTTGTAGCCCCTGAGTCTAATAGCCATATGTCCTCACGTGTCTCATGTTTCTGGTTGTGATCTGCCTGTCTGAAACCGTTTACTGCCCCTGGATTACTGTCCTGTGAGCTGTCCCTGCATTCGTTGTTCCTCCTTGGGTTTGGAGACCACCCATGTCCCCTTTCCCTATAGTGTTTGCGTTCGGGTGATTGCCTCCCTTGGTACCTTCTCCCTGATTTGTGTCTGTCCCTGTGCTCAGTGTGTCCCCTGTCCCGGTAGTTCTTGGGGCAATCCCTTTTTATATGATTTCTAGAACCACAGGAGAAGCATTCCTTCATGTTGCTTGCCCTGTCTTGGAATTCAACCCTTCTAATGGGCTTAGGTTCTCTCCTGACTATGTGGCGGTCCCTTCTCAGGTTATCTTCTGCTATCAATCGGTTTGAGAGTATGTCAAGAGTAATACGTTCACTACACAGACTGTCAAGGTGCATCACAAAGTTGTCCCAGCTAGGGTCTAAGGAATTTACAATAACACTCATTAAGCTTTCCTCCGTTATCACCTCCCCCCTCTGGAGCAGCTCAGCCCTGGTCGCATTTAACCTTAGTAAATGTTCACTCATGGTAATACCTGGCTTCAGCCTAGCAGAGTAGAAGTCTCTGGATATTTTTGTTGTTGTGGCTCTGCTTTGGCTGTAAAATAGACCATATAATTTTTGCATGATTTCATGCACAGTCATATTGTCATCTATGCTATGATATATGGTAGGTGAAATGCTAATTAACAAAATGCAAAATGCCCTGTGGTGTGCACAATCAACTTCGAGTGACCAAGGTTTTTCTGGTGTGTTAGAAATAAAAAAGTACACATTTTCTTTCATGAATGCTATCTGCAACTGCTGGCTCCACTCTAAAAGGTTCTTTCCATCTATTTGGAGTATTGGAAAGTTGGCTGGTAAATTTCCAGAATTTTGGGAATTATTACTTACAGGTAGCATCTGTCCATGGTCCTGGATGTGGCTGTATTCACAGTAAGGGGATGGTACATTGTGGCTTAGGTTAAAAAAACCCTTACTTATTTTTTTTTTCTATTTTCTCTGCAGGTGGATACTGAGCATGCGTGAAGCTCATTTCGCGCTGGAAGTCGTTGGGTGAGGAGTTCTGGGCTTCTGCTCTCAGGCCTGGGCCTAGGCCTCTCAATGGGGTGTTGGACTCACCCCTGGCGCATCTGGAGCCCATCCTTGATGTTGTGAGTTGTTGCTGGGGGGCTGGGTCCCCGGTGAAGATTGCCGGAAGGTGCGGCGGCATCCTGGTCGTAGGTCGAGGACTTTCAGGTCCTGGCTGCTCGGCGGCGGCGGTGAAGGCGGCGGCGGTGGCATCGGCAGTGGCGGCAGTCCCTGGTCCACGTGCGCTGGCCCTTTGATGGATGGCAAAGCCCGGTGGAGGTTGCAGGACGGGTAAGTTGCCTGGTTGATTCTTTTCGCTTGGGTTGCATTCTGGCAGCAGGAGGGGTGGTGAGTTCGAATTCTGCCACGTAGTTGTCCTGTAGGTGGTCGGTGTTCTTGCCTCGTTGCGAAGGTGAGTCGGCTTCTCGTATAGTGTCAGGTTAGATGTTTCACGGTAGGTGGTCGCTCCGGTATGTTTCTGGGCTCCGGAGTCCTTTTTCTGCTTTGTGATCTGCGCGGGCGGTTTAAAGGCTGGGCCAAAAGCCGCTTCCAGGGTTTCTATGGCCCTTTCTATTTCAAGCTCAGATGGTGAGCTTCTGTAGTCTTGGCGTTGCCCCCCTTGATCGTCTAGGTCATCCTCGTATTGCTCATGGTTCATTTCAGGGTGCTGGCAAGTTCGCGCCATTAGGTTTGAACTCTGGCTTCCTATTGGCTGCTGGCCATTCCAAGATGGCCACTCGAAGGAAAGCACGGGAATGGATTCGGCTGGCTCTGGGTCGTCTGACTGAGCTAGCCTGTCCTCTGCTGGGGTGATGGCCTCTTGGATCCTCTCTGGGGGCTTGATTGCTGCCCCGCGGCTTCCAAGAAGATTTTGAAGATTCACGATGAGGCTTTTCTCGCTTGTGGGTCCCTCCATCAGTTTCAATATGGATAGCTTCAGCTCATCTCCCCTCTGTTGATTCTCCTGCTCTTGGGTGCTTGTCCCTTCCTGCAGTTCTTCATTCCTGGGTAGTGAGTTCAGATCTCCATCCTGCTCACTCTCAGCTTGTGGATTCCTTGCTGCAGTACTTCTGGGTGTTAGCTGGGCGGCCATCTGCCTGGCAAACGCTCTTGTTTTTACTCTGTCCTTTTTTTCCGAGTAAACAGCTGGATCAGTCATCATTCAGAGTTATGGGGAACCATCCTCTGCTACCATTCTGTTAAGAGGTGGATCTAACCCAATAACTCACAAATACAAGTCTTCTTCTTCAATAGTTCTTTATTGTAGGCCTGTTTAGATCACAGGCCTTCTGTAGCATAAGGTATTGACTAACCTCTGTCCTTCTCTTGCAGGTACACATGTGGAACTGCTGGATGGCCTCGTGGTGGCCCCATTTATACACAAGGGGAGGAGCCTCAGGTAAGGTGGGATTATGGGTATGGGACCAGTTAACCCTTGCATGGCTGTGTGAGCGAGGGATTGTATGAGTGTTAGACATTTCACCTGACAAACTCCAATATTTAATCAAGTGGAAGGGTTACCCCTTATCAGAGGCATCTTGGGTAAAGAGTCAAAACATCCAGATGATTGCCTTATAGCCAAATTTCACGCAGAAAATCCAAACAAGCCAGGTGTGGGGGTCATGTCCCTGAACTCTACATCTGTACTCAAATTGTTTTGCTTTGCGCAGGTTGCCGTTGGGAAGTGAGGGGAGCCAAATGTCAACTTGCAAAGCTTTCAAGTTGCCATAAACAGGAGGGAGGGAGAACTGATAGAGCTGATTGACTTCCCTAACTGAAGCTACATTCCATACATGCTTCATTCCCACAATCAGAAGAAAGGTGTTGGATTTCACAGCCAGCCAAAGTGGTTAATTGGAGAATGTGATTTATGACATGGCCAGGGAGGAGGGGAAAGACAGGGTCATAGGGGAACATAAATCTACATGGGATTAGTTCTAACTGTATCCGAATATTGCCGAAATGGTGCTCCTAATAAATGACTGTATTTCTTTTGAAGTTTGGCTCATGGCTCATGAATTAATTAGGGCATCTTTCAGAAACTTCACACAAGTCAAAGAAACGATGATAATTTGGAGTAAATATTTGGGACATAGTATAGATTTGGACAATTGGCAAACTCTATGGGAAAAAAATTAAAAATGTTAGCAACCTCATATAAGGAAAATTTATACAAGATGTTTTATAGGTGGCATCTCCCCCCCTCCCCCCCTCCAAGATTAGCATGAACGTATAAGGGAAATTCTTTGGCTTGTTGGAAGTGTAAGATGCCTTCGGGGGATTTCTACCATATGTGGTGGGAATGCCAAAAGGCAAAAAAATATTGGAATTTAATAAACAGTTGGCTTGAAGAAATTTTATTAATAAATATAGAAGTCAAGCTGGAATTTTTCCTTTTGGGAATGACAGAGAGTAAATATAAGAAAGATATAAATTATTTATTATTGCATATACTCAAAGCAGCACGGATAGCCTTTGCTCAAAAGTGGAAAGAGAAAGATACCCCAACTGAAGAGGAAATATTACTAAAAATTCTTAACTGTGCAGAAATGGACAGACTTACCTTGGAGCTCAAGGATAAATGTGAAACACAGTACTATATAATCTGGAAACAAATTTACGAATGGCTAGACAAAAGGATAGCCAAGACAAGGGTGTAGTGTTGGATGAGAAATATATACGTGACATATTTATTTATGACGGATAAATATGTATGTAAATTGCATGAATAGGTACAGGTATAGATGAATAGACAAGTATGTATAATTGTGTAGAAATCTGATATAGATTGTTAGCATGTTATGTATAAATAACATATAAGGTTAAAGAATTATATTATATTATTAACTTTAACATAATTTGTATTAGTTTAAAGTGTTGAAAGATATTTAGAACCAGTGATGTCATATCTATTTCCAATGTTTTTAATTTTGAATGATTAATAAAAAACTTTAAAAGAAATAAGATAAAATAAATTGGCAATTTATGTTATTACAATTAAAATATATGGATTTTGGGGAGAAATTCATCAACATGATTAAGGCTATATATTCTAAACAAACTGCAAAAGTGATGGTGAATGGGGACATGACAGAGAGCTTTAACATAAGGAAAGGCACGAGACAATGATGTCCACTGTCCTATTTACTATTTACATTAACATTAGAAGTATTAAACAGAAACATCAGACAAGATCAAGAAATAAAAGGAATGGAAATAAAAACAGAAAAGTACAAACTACAGGCATTTGCAGATGACCTGGTATTTATTTATCTGCAGGAATCTGGACCCAAGTTAATAAAAATAATGGCAGAGCACGGTGAAGTTGCAGGACTGAAAATGAATACAGAGAAAACTAAAATACTAGTTAAAAATGTTACAGAGAAACAAACAAACAAACAAAGAGTTAGTGGAAAAGAGAGATATTCAAATAGTTAAGAAAATTAAATACTTAGGAGTTCAGCTAACAGCAAGATGCACAACTATTAAAGAAGATAACTATATGAAATTGTTACAACAAATCAAAATAGACCTGGAGAAACGGAAAAACCTGCAGCTATCGATGACAGGAAGAATAGCTACAATAAAAATGAATATTTTACCAAGACTGTTATTCTTATTTCAAGCAATTCTGATAAAATTAGAAAAAAATTATTTGAAGAACTAAATAAAATGATATTAAAGCATATTTGGCAAGGGAAAAAAGCAAGAATAAGATTGAAACTGCTACAAGATACCAAATATAGAGGGGGCTTTGGGTTGCCAGATTGGGGACTATATTACCAGGCCTCTGCACTTGTCTGGGTGAAAGAATGGGTAAATCTGAGATATAAAAGATTATTAATTTTGGAGGGACATGATCTTCAATTGGGGTGGCATGCTTTTCTATGGTATGGGAAAAATAAAATACATGGATATTTTCAAGGACCGCTCCCCTCCATTGCAGGGAGATGGAACCGACCAGGTGGTTCTGTCCCAGGCGCCTGATGGACCCTGACAGGTTCCTGATGGAGCTTGGGCCATTTCCCAAGGTTCTGGCTCATGACTTGACTGAAGAACTGGTGGCCGCCTGGGATAGGATGGCCGCTGGAGCTTTGGATCGAGTCGTGTCTTTGCAGCCTCTGGCATGCCGATCCCAACTAGCTCCCTGGTTTTCCGAGGAGCTGAGGGAGATGAAGTGCCAGAAAAGACACCTAGAGAGTAATTGGAGGGCCAGCCACTCCGAATCCGACCGAACAGTGGTGAGGTCTCATATTAAGACCTACCTAGTGGCGATAAAGGCTGCAAAATCGAATTATTTTTCCGCTCTTCTTGCGTCTGCAGAGAACCGCCCAGCCACCCTGTTTAGGATGACCTGCTCCCTACTTCAGGTGGGAGCGTGGGAAGACCCCTTACAGGACAGAGCTGAGGATTTTGTGCAATATCTGCATGACAAAATTGCTCAGATTCGGGAGGGCTTGGACTCTGATTGGGTGGGCTCAGATGGGATGACAGAGGTGGGTCTTGAGAGTGTTATCTGGGAGGAGTTTGACTCTTTGACTCCCGAGGACGTGGACAGGATTCTGGGTAGGTTGAGCTCTGCCACATGTTTATTGGACCCGTTACGCGAGGCTGGCTCCAGAGGATTATAAATGCTTCTTTGAGTGACGGTTTCTTCCCCTCTGCTGTTAAAGAGGCGGTGGTGAGACCCCTCCTCAAGAAGCCATCCCTGGACCCAGCTGCTTTGTGGTGAAGGTTGTTGAGAGTGTGGTGGTGCAGCAACTACCCCGGTACCTGGATAAAGCAGTCTATCTAGATCCGTATTAGTCGGGCTTCAGGCCGGGTCACAGCACAGAAACGGCATTGGTCACATTGGTTGATGATCTCTGGAGGGCTTGGGACAGGGGGTTTTCCTCTGTCCTAGTCCTATTAGATCTCTCAGCGGCTTTTGATACCATCGACCATGGTATCATGCTGTGCTGGCTGGAGGGGTTAGGAATGGGGGGCACCATGTTGCGGTGGTTCTCCTCCTTCCTCGCTGGTCGGATGAAGTTTGTGTTGACAGGAGGACAGAGGTTGACCTCTAGGTGCCTTGTTTGTGGGGTGCTACAAGGGTCGGTCCTCTCGCTCCTTCTGTTCAACATTTATGTGAAGCCACTGGGGGAGATCATCCATGTTTTTGGGGTGAGGTTTCATCAGTACGCTGATGACACTCAGTTGTACATCTCCACCCCAGACCACCCCAATGATGTCCTTGATGTGATGTCCCGGTGTCTGGAGGCCATGCGGATCTGGATGAGAATAAACAGACTCAGACTCAACCCCTCCAAGACAGAGTGGCTGTGGCTTCCGGCATCCTGGTATAGCCAGCTGGTTCCATCACTGGCTATTGGGGGTGAGACTTTGGCCCCCTCAGAGAGGGCTCGCAATCTGGGTGTCCTCCTGGATTCACAGCTTTCTTTGAAGACCATATGATGGCTGTGGCCAGGGGGGCTTTTTATCAGGTTCGCCTGATCCACCAGTTGCATCCTTTTTTGGACCGGGACGCACTGCGCACAGTCACCCACGCCATCGTCACTTCCCGTCTGGACTACTGTAATGCTCTCTACATGGGGCTCCCCTTGAAGAGCACTTGGAGGCTCCAACTGGTCCAAAATGCGGCTGCGCGGGTGATTATGGGAGCGACTCGTCGCACCCATGTGACACCTTTCCTGCGCGAGCTGCACTGGCTCCCAGTGGTCTTCCGGGTGCGTTTCAAGGTGTTGGTCTCCACCTTTAAAGCGCTCCATGGCATAGGACCCAGATATTTACGAGACCGCCTTCCACCAACGACGGCCTCCAACTGACCAATACGCTCCCACAGAGAGGGGCTCCTCAGGGTGCCGTCAGCCAAACAATGTCGACTGGCGACCCCCAGGGGGAGAGCCTTCTCTGTGGGGGCACCCACCCTCTGGAATGAACTGCTCCCGGGGATACGCATGATCCCTGACCTGCGTACCTTCCACTGTGCCCTTAAGACCCTACTTTTCCAACAAGCTGGACTAGCGTGATCAGAATAAAAATAAGGACATTTCATTAGAAATGCATTGTTGTTAGTATGGGGAAAAATCAAAGAAAGTCACTATATGAAAATACCAGTCTGGATCTCCATGATGGAGGCACTGATACATTCAAATGTGATTAATATGGAAAAAATTGTAAACTATAAGGACATCTTGAATGACAAAGGGGAACTCAAATCTAAGCAAGAACTGGCCAACGAAGGGATTGACTTAGCATCGTGGCCACATGTGCAAATACAATCAAGATACGAGAAAGATACAAGAATGTATGGCTTTTATAACCAATGGAATTAGATCAGGTATTACTAGGGACAGATGAAAAATTAATTTTAAAAATGTATAACTATTTATTGAGTATTAAAATGGAAGAAGAGCAAGTGAAAGAAACAATGATAAGATGGGTGAAAGATTTTGGTTATCCAATAGAATTTGATAAATGGCAGAAATTGTGGGATAGAAACTGTAAACTAACAATGTCAACAGCATACAAGGAAAACCTATAAAAATGTTTTATAGATGGCATTTACCACCAGTGAGACTAGCAAAGATGTTTGAAAATTTGTCAGCTAAATGTTGGAAGTGTAATCAGATACCAGGTTCATATTATCATATGTGGTGGACATGCTCAAAGGCAAAACAAAAAACAAAAACCCGTACTAAAATACATACTTGGTTAGAAAAAATGATAAAGCAACACATAGATTTGAAACTAGAAATATTTATGTTGGGTATATTACCAGAACAGTATAATAAAGGGAATACATACAGTACTTAATTTTACATGTATTAACGGCAGCAAGAATTGTGTTTGCACAACAATGGAAAAATGAAGAGATCCCTACAGAGGAAAGTGTTATAAAAAAAACTATCTGAGATGGATAGATTAACATTTAAAAGAAAAGAAAAGGAAGAAACAGAATACTTGTTTACATGGGATTTGTTTTACCAATGGCTAACTAACAGAAACAGAGGTTAGAAATTAAAAAGATAAAAAAGATTTTTTAAAAATTTGTATTGAAAATTTTGCAAGATGGATAAACTAATTGTACTATTACTTGGTGATTAATATTGACATGTTTATTATGATTACTACGATGATTATTGTTGCATTTCTACTGTGCCTGGACAACACGCTGTTCAATAAGATATGGAACTTTTTATGTTTATAAAACAAATGTATTAATAAAACATATATTAAAAAAAACCATACATGTAGTCCTCAATTTACAAACATGATTGGAACCAGAATTTCTGTTGTTAAGCAATTTCTGGTATTAAGTGAGTCACACTTGATTTTATGACTTTTGCCATGGTTATTAAGCAAATCACTGCAGTTAAGTGAGTCATGTGGTTAAGTGAATCCAGCTTCCCCCATTGACTTTGTTGGAAGCTGGCTGGGAAGGTCACAAATGGTGATCACATAAACCAGGGATGCTGCAACCATCATAAATACATGCTGGTTGCCAAGTGCCCAAATTTTGATCACATGACTGTAGAGATGCTGCAATGGTCATAAATGCAAGAATCAGTCATAAGTCACATTTTTCAGTGCTGTTGTAACTTTGAACAGTTGCTAAATGAATGGTTGTAAGTTGAGGACTACCTGTACCATAATTTAAAAACATCCATATTAAAAAAGCAAAATTCATAGCCCAGGTAATTAACATCCATCAATAACAATCAATACAGACACTGCACAGGCTGTATCATACCCTGGGTCCCCATATTGTTGGCAAAACCATGTTTCCAGGGCTTTGCAAAAAGCCAGCAGGGTCAAGGTGAATGTTTATCATTACTTAGACTTGAGAGTGAATATTCCAGATTACATTAAACATAAATTATAAACACTCGCTGGGATTTTGTTCAAAATTAAATGCCTTCAACTTCGCAATGACTGGTACATAACATGGCATTAATATACAATTAAAAATGTAAATGTAAGTGAACAGATACAACTAGAATAAGTAATTCTTAAACTATATGCCCTTTACAACATAATCCCTAGGAAGTCAGATTGGCCTTGACCCTACTAGCTTTTTGTAAAAGTCAATTTACCAAAGATGCACTTTCTGTTTCAGACATTACCAATACTTGCAACTGATATTCCATTTAAACAATGGCAGAGGGATATTTCCAAGTTTATACAGCAAGGGAAAAAACCAAAAATTAAATATAAACTACTGCAAAATGCTAAGGAAAGAGGGGGTTTGGGTTTACCAGATTTGAAATTGTATTTTGATGCATGTTGTCTGGTCTGGCTAAAAGAGTAGGTGAACCTCCAGAACAAGAGGCTATTTGATTTAGAAGGTCATGAATTAAGGTTTGGATGGCATGGTTATTTATAGTATGACAAAGTTAAAGTAAATGTTGATTTCAACAATCACTTTGTTAGACATGCCATACTAAGACTTTGGAATAAATATAAAACAAGGTTTTCTACAAAGTTGCCTCTTTGGGTGTCCCCTCAGGAAGCTTCTTTAAGAAAAGATATGGTGATGAGGCCAAAATGGTGGACTTATGGTAAAATAATATCTTTTAACTTGGGTGACCCTACCCTCAAGTCGAGGGAAGAATTAGAATCAGAAGGCCATGTTTGCCATTGGTTCACATACCAACAATTGAAAGAAAGATTTAAACTAGTTAAATTTAATTTAATTTAATTAATCATATTTCTATGCCGCCCAACTCCCAAGGGACTCTAAAAAGAGTTATGGGTTTGATTTTGTCAAAAACGAATTGGAAATCTTTGTTAACATCCAAGATGGCGACACCGCAGCTTTGCACCTGTATGCCGTTTCGGAGTTGCCACAACCGAGGAGGGGGAAGGGGGTTGCATGGGGTGCACTGTTGGGTGTCGAGTGCTGGGAGTTGCAACAGACTCGCGGAGGGGTCCCAGAAGAGTGAAAAAGCAGCAGCCAGGGAGTCTTTGCTGGAGCAAACCTTGCCGAGCCCTCATAATCAGCTGGCAGGCAGAAGCCGGTAATGCTGGCTAGATTCCAAATCTCACTGCCTGCTGAGTCGAGAGCCCAGTAAAGGGGAATTGCTCTGCCAACAACTGGTGTGGCCTTGTTTCTTACTGGCTAGGCTCAGAACCGTGAGAGTTAGCCAGCATTACTCTTTCTCTTCTTGCTGCTTCCTGTCGGCTCTCCTGCCTCAGCTGTTTGTTGGGACCAGGTGGTGTGATGGCCAATGAGACGGCGAAGGTGACCGACATGGGAGCAATGGAGGGGGCCGGGTCCCAGGCAGATAGCCCACAGAGTTGGCAGCAGGCACTGCCCAGCCGGGGGCACATCCGAAGGAGCGGGCTGCCAGCCCAGCCCACAGGTTTAGGAGGAACCTGCCGCATGGGAAGGTCTGGGGAATGGTGGAAAAGCTCAACAGCGGCTGCTGGGACTGGGGTTCCACCACCAACTAAGTGGTTTATAGAGTCAGAATATTGCCCCCAACAATCTGGGTCCTCATTTTACCGACCACAGAAGGATGAAAGGCTGAGTCAACCTTGAGCTGGTCCAAATCTAACTGCTGGCAGTCAGCAGAATTAGCCTGCAATACTGCATTCTAACCACTGCTCCACCACAGCTAAATGCATGTTCATTGCAATTTAGCAACTATTATGAGTTGGAAAAGAGAACAGGAATATGCCCTTCCCATCTTTCCCTCCACCACACAATTTACAGGTTTTTGGGAAGTGCAGTTGAAAATGACCGACACTTCATGAAGAAGGTATCTTGGAAATACATGATATGAAAGATATGAAAGATAAGACATTTCATGAAGAACCATGTTTTTGAAAGATACGTGTCATGCCCCCAGCATATAAATTTGTGTATATACTGTTGTTGTTCTCTGGCCCCATCTAGTGGCTGAGGCCAAATACCAATCTTTATTGTTTGCAAAGTTCCTTGTATGACGTTAGTCACACAAGGACTTGAAAAGTTTGATGATCATCCTGAAAGCTACAGGGCATGGTGATCTTCTTTCCAAAATGCCATCAGAGGCTTAGATTTGTCATGCAGTGAAGAGATAGACTTAATAGTTAAATGACTTGGAATTGAATCTGCTGAGCATGCAAAATGAATGTCAATTGTTTAAGCTTGCACCAAGATGTCCCAAAGGTGCTTTTTCAAGAGGCAACTGGACTTTCTGGTTTTTCTTTGAAGATGTTTTGCTTCTCATCCAAGAAGCTTCTTCAGCTCTGACTGGATGGTGGGGAATGGAAGGACTCAGCTGAGCAGCAGGGAGGAGGGGCAGCATGAGGCAAACCATCTACCAGGATGCGGAGATGCAGCAACAGCCCGACAATCAGCTGGTCGACGTGGCAGAGGCATTGGCCTGACGATCAGCTGTGCGGCCTTGCAGTGCGACCATCCAAGATCCAATTGGCCGTTCCAACACTCAGCTGCAACCTGGGCAAGGACTGCGCCAGCGGAGGGGCGTCGCCTGCCTACATAACCATGCTGGGAGGCAGATGCGCCCAGCGCTGACTTTACATCCTGACTGCATTTGCTTTTTGCTTCTTGCTTTTTGGAACTCATTGCATGCCAGAGTCTGGCTTAATAAACCCAGTTATCACCCACACGAGTGGAGTCGTCAATGCTGGTTTAGGTCTGAAGCTTGGACCACTTGAGAGGAAGTCGGTGCTCAACCTGTTATGTTGTTACTGTTTTGAGCGGGAATTTCAAACTAGGGGTTGTTTCTGATTGGTTAATGACCGGCAGCCAAACTGTATATAAAGAGTGCTGCTGCCTGCATACCTTTGCTGAAGTCTCACCATACAATAAAGAGCTGTTGTCACTATCCTGCCTGTGCTGCTCGTTATTGCCCAGCTACTTCATTTGGCGACGAAGGTGGGATAGCACACAGGAGGATCAAAAAGAGCTAACGATAAGACACGGTGCCCACCGGGACCATAGACTTCAGCCATGGCAGCGTATGTTCCGCCAACGCCATTTGATCCACCCGAGAAAAATGGGGGTCGTACATGACTCGATTTGAGTGTTCGCTCGAAGCCAGCGACATGCACGGGCTATCTGCAAACCGCAAGCGAGCCCTGTTCCTGAGCCATTGTGGACCAGACGTCTTCGAAATGGCCGAGTCATTGTGTGAGCCGACCCCAGTGCAAATGGTTCCTTGGGACACACTCCAAGCAACCCTAAGGGCACACTACGCCCCTGCACCATCCAAGTTCGTCCAGCGATATCAGCTGAGGCAACGTGTACAGAAAGAGGGGGAACCGGTGACTGCATATGTGGCAGCGCTTCGTAGAGCCATGACACACTGTGACTACCGTGACCTGGACGATGCGCTGCTAGAACAGTTAATCTGCGGCATTCGTGACACCCGGCTTCAGAGGTGGCTGCTCGTGAAGCCGGGTTTCACTCTTGTCAGTGCCTTAGACGAGGTCAGGGCACACGAGGCATCAATGAAGGCGTTGGAGGCTTTACAGAGTCCTCAGCCTGAGAAGAGCGGTTCTAAAGCGGTTCCAGTTCACCGCGAGGAGACTAGAACAAGTTCGAAAGAAGAATGAGACGAAGACGTCTTCCGAACCGAAAAAAGAAAAGGCGAGCCCAGCCACCGCCGAGAGAGCTGCCTGAGTTGCAGCGGCCAACACGAAAGACAAGCCTGCAAATATTGCGATGCCATTTGCAGGCGCTGCGAGAAGAGAGGTCACTTAGCCCGAGTATGCCAAGCGCAGCTTCCGCGTTCTTCCAAACCACGTGACCAAGGCAACCAATTAGAACCGCTGCCACCTTCAAAATGACCAATCCAGAACAAGGGCGCCGAAAAGCGGTGCGAGATTCAAACTTATAGCACGAGAGTCGGCCAAGCCAGCACATCAACCGAAGAAAAAGTCTTCACTACCGTCAAGATCAACGGTCAACCCTGCAGCATGGAGATCGACACCAGATCTGCACTCTCCATCATGTCGTGAGCTACGTTACAGTCCCTGCTTCCGAACTACAGAAAGAGCCAGCTATCGAGACAACGAGTCCGCCTGCTAGACTACCAGGGGAACCGAGTTCCAGTCGAAGGCGTCGACACCTTCACCATCTCCTACGGCGACTTCGAGGAGAGACTACCACTAACCATCGTTAGAGATCCGCTACCAAGCCTTCTAGGTCTATGCTGGTTCCGAGCCCTTGGCATGGGCTTTACAGGGGTCCACAGCCTCAGCAGAGCATCGCTCAAAGAACAATTCCTGCACGAGTTCTGAGAGGTCTTTGAGTACAGACTTGGTAAGTACGTGGGGACCCCGATTTCGTTTAATTTGGACCCAGGGGTAGCCCCAATTAGGCTTAAGGCAAGGAGAGTCCCCTTCGCCCTGAAACCCAAGACCGATGCCGAATTACATAAGCTAATTAGTCAGGGCATCTTAGTGCCAGGAACCATGCTAAATGGGAAACCCCAATAGTGACCCCAATTAAGGCAGATGGGTCTATCAGGATCTGCGCCGATTACAAATGTTCTATAAATAAGGCGTTGCAGCAAAGCGCTTATCCTGTCCCAGTAGTTCACCACCTACTGCATTCCCTTGGCCCAGGGAAAATATTCGCCAAATTAGATCTTGCGCAAGCTTATCAGCAGCTGCCGGTAGACGACGCCACGGCAGAAGCGCAAACTATTGTGACACACAGAGGGGCTTTTAAATGCACTCGGTTGCAATTCGGGGTCAGCATCGCCCCGGGATTATTTCAAAGCACAATGGAGCGCCTTTTACAAGGCCTCCCCGGAGTCGTCCCATATTTCGACGATGTGCTAATTAGTGGCCATAATGAAAAGCAACTGGCAGAAAGAATCAGGTTAACCCTGTCAAGGTTCCGTGAAGCCGGCCTAAAGCTCAAGAGGTCAAAATGCAAAATTGGGGGTCCCTCAGTTGAGTTTTTAGGGTATAAGATTGACGGATCGGGGATCCACCCCACCGAAAGCAAGGTGAGAGCCATCAAGAGCGCTCCCACACCCAAAACCAAGACCGAGCTGCAGGCCTTCCTAGGCCTTCTTAACTTCTACACCATGTTTTTAAAAGACAGGGCAATGGTAGCCGAGCCGCTTCATAGACTATTAGGCAAGAACACTCCATGGTTTTGGGGCAGAGCAGAAGCGGCAGTCTTTAACGCTGTTAAAAAGCTCCTCTCCGAGGACAGCTTTCTAATTCAATATAGCTCTGAACTGCCGTTGGTCTTGGTTTGTGACGCCTCTCCGTTTGGCATCGGCACCGTACTCAGCCATAGACTACCAAATGGCCTAGAGGCGCCCATTGCCTACTACTCCCGGACTCTGTCATGCGCAGAACGCAACTATAGTCAACTTGACAGGGAAGCCTTAGCTGCCATTGCCGGCATAAAAAAATTCCACGAGTACCTGTTTGGCTGATCATCTGACTTAGTTACCGACCACCAACCGTTACTGG
Organism: Coluber constrictor foxii; assembly: GCA_038048745.1. NCBI lineage: Eukaryota > Metazoa > Chordata > Lepidosauria > Squamata > Colubridae > Coluber > Coluber constrictor. The sequence goes on from CM075961.1 coordinate 10,020,206, forward strand.
GCCTCCTTGCCGGCGACAGGCCCACCCCTGTCGCACTTCCTCCATGAATGACTAGGTGGTCAATGTTTTTGGCCGCATACTCTTACAAACTAATCCACCGACCTGGAAAAGCCATGGGCCATGCAGATGCCCTTAGCAGGTGCCCCCTGCCAGACATTTTAGACAACCCGACTCCCGAGGCCCCAATCCTTTTGCTGGACGCTGTGCCGCCAGGGCCTCTCTCTTCGGCTGAGGTGGCCAAAGCTTCTAAAAGAGACACTACTATCAGAACTGTGATGGGCTGGGTCCTGCGAGGCTGGCCTACACAAACTGACTCTGTTGTATTCAAACCGTTTTGTACTAAACGCAACGAATTATCTATGTTGGGGGGGGTGTTTACTGTGGGGAGATAGTGTTGTTGTACCTGAAAGTCTAAGACATAGAGTGCTAGAGATGTTGCATGTGGGTCGTGTTGTGGCCCCGTCCTCTGAGCCTATCCCATTGGAGGAAGGAAGCTCTGAGCAGGAGGAAGAGGAGCCAGCCAGATCTCCCAGCCCCCCCCTCTGGCACCGTCTCAGGTGCCAGCTGAAAGAGAGCCAAGTAGTGGGGAAACAGGTGTCTCAGATGAGAGTGTGGGAGAGACGTCATTCCTGGACGCACGCCAAAGAAGGCGAGAGAAAAGGTTACTGCAGCTGCGGCGTATGAGGAAATAGACAGTCACTGGATTGGAGTCACAGGATCAATGACTCACTGGACCACACCCAAAGCCTATCTATATAAGACAGTACGGTGGGTCAAGAAGTTTGTGACGAACAAAGCTAAACAAACGGAGCAACCTCGTAGTCTTGGAAGCTAGATGAACGGCAAAGCTACGTAGGTGATTTTCTTGTTTGTGTAAACTAATAAAGTCCTTGGCAGACGGTGTGCATATCGCTGCCAAGGTTGAGATAAGAACTGCGGAGTGTGCCAAGTGATTCTTAACCCTCAGCTGGCTGTGTTTTTGTGGGTCTCTGAAGGGGGGGGAAAGATCAGGTCACCCGGGCATGGTTAGAATGAAGGGTCTTGCCCGAAGTTACGTGTGGTGGCCACATTTAGACCAAGACATTGCTGAGTGGGTGGGGAAGTGCAGACCCTGCCAGGAGTCCCGTCCAGATCCCCTGGTCACCCCTGCTAGGGAGTGGGAGAAACCCAAGGGCCCATGGGGACGACTCCACATAGATTTCGCTGGGCCGTTCCACGGTCAGTCTTTCCTAATAGTGGTAGATGCATTCTCTAAGTGGTTGGAGGTTTTTCTCATGCCATCGACCACTTCGGAGGCAGTAATTAGAGTTCTCCGCCGCCTTTTTGCCACGCACGGTTTGCCCGACACGTTGGCTTCGGACAACGGGCCACAATTCACCTCAGTCCAATTCGAGAGCTACCTTGCCGAACTGGGCATTCGCCATGCCCTATCGGCCCCTTTCCATCCGGCCTCGAATGGTCAGGCCGAACGATTCATTCGGACCACCAAGGAGGCTTTGTCCCGACTAGATTTGGGTGATTGGCAGGCCAAGATAGACCAATTCCTGGCGGTGCAACATGCTATTCCCTGTACGACCACGGGCCACAGTCCGGCCAAACTGTTGATGGGCCGTAAACTCAGATGTGTCCTCGACTGGTTGCATCCTAATTATTCGGCCGATACTTTTAAGGGGGAAGAGGGAGGCCTCAGGTATTTCCCAATTGGCACAACGGTTTAGGCAAGAAATTATGCCACTGGTCCCTTATGGGTGGAGGGCATTGTAACAGGGATGTCTGGGCCAAAATCGTATACGGTCGATATCGGCCAAGGTAGAATTTGGAGGCGTCACATCGACCAGTTAAGAAAAAGACTAGTCAGTGAAAACTCAGACCTCGAGTACAAGCCAGTCCCTAACTACCAAAGTCCTTCCAATACAGCTACCTCAACCCCGAGTGAGCCAGAATACTTATCTGGCAAGCCAGAGTTCCAGTGCTGCCCCAGCGAGCCACTCCTCCCAGCCGGGGAAAGTCACACCTCCGAAAGGTTCCCGGAGGTTCCATTGGCGGAGCCAGGAGAGACAGGAGGTCCCTCTGACCGGCTCAACGGCCCGCCTGCAACTGAACTGTGCAGGTCGACTCGGACTAAGACACGCCCAGGTCACCTGCACGACTACATTTGTAAATATGTAAATAATTGTGATAAAATGCATTCTGGGAGGGGAGGGGTGTTATGTTGTTACTGTTTTGAGCGGGAATTTCAAACTAGGGGTTGTTTCTGATTGGTTAATGATCGGCAGCCAAACTGTATATAAAGAGTGCTGCTGCCTGCATACCTTTGCTGAAGTCTCACCATACAATAAAGAGCTGTTGTCACTATCCTGCCTGTGCTGCTCGTTATTGCCCAGCCACTTCACAACCCTTTTCCCAGTTGCCTGCTGCTTTCTGCTGGAAGGTAGGAGAGTGGTGGGGTATGATGGCTGAGGGGACAGCTCCAGTGGCTGCTGTGGCAGTGGCCAAGGCAGAGGCCGCAGAGATGGTCCTCACACTGGAGCAAGGTGGGGAGCCTGTGTTGTCAGACATGCATCTGACAGAATGTGAGGGGCAAGGAAGTGTGCAGCTGATGACACAGGGACAGCCAGCCACAGATGTGGCCCAGGAGCAAGGCCCCAGGGGAGAGTGGTGACACAGCTTGTCTGTGAGTGCTGGGACTGGGCTCCAGCTACCAACCCCCAGTTATTCCAAAGCCCATGTGATTCTATGGCATTAAAGACGGCTGAAGGACAGCAACAAGAAGGGGGAGTACAGCTACTAAACTGCACCCGGCAGTCAAACGATGGAGGTACTGCGGGAGCGGTTTGGGAAGGCCAGCTTCCAGGATGTTCCTACCTGGCAACCATGGGACCTGGGGGGGAGAGGCAGCCGCATGGCTGACATGGCTGCAGGAGCCACAGCTGAGCGCTGCACCACCTACCTGCTTTTGATTGGCCAGTCTGAAGCTTCATTTGGAAACCACCCCATGCAAGTTGCGAAAGGTCCCACTGGTGAGGGGCCCAGAGCAGAGTTCCTCATGGGGGATACTGAAGGGAAAACTGGGGTTGTCAACTGGAGAGTCAGCCCGAGCGGGGGACAGGGCCCAACAGTTCCGGCCTCTGAGACAAGCAGGCCCACCCCATGGTCACCAGGCCCCACTGACGGCACCTGGGTCCCGGGCCAACACCAGGCCGACCAAGGTCCGCAGTTTCCAGGGTGGCCAGTGGGCTACTGGCCTTATCCACTGGCCATGGAACCCCCTTCCTTGAAGGCTGCTGTCAGGGTTCTGACTGATGCCCTAATTAAATCATAAGCCTCAAGCCAAGCTTCAAAAGAAATCCAGTTATTTATTAGGAGCTTCATGTTGGGACAGACCAAGTGAAGTTAACTCTGATCTCACTTAATTGGCGCCTTGGCTCTGACCCTGATTCCCCCTCCCCCCCAAGGTGTGTCATGAGTCACATTCCCCAATGAAGCAATTTGGCGATGTTCTGTCCCCGTCTCACACACGCACACCATCAGTTGGCCAAGAGTTAAATAAATTGGCAGTCAAGAATTCCTTTGATAACAGAATTGGCAGCAACCCAGTGGCTGCCTGCCAAATGTCTTTACTTACAAAGGGAGGTTTTTCTCCTCCGTCTGAAACATCAAAGTAGTCCACAAAGCCAAAGAATAGTCAAGTCCAGTCCAAAAATCAATCCAACAAGGGCATATAACAAAGTTCCAGAAAGGCAGAATGACTTGCTAGCTTTTCAGTTTTGTTCGTCACAAGGCTTGAATGGCCACCACACCCCCTTTTATCCCCTGTGTGGTGTGGTCCAGTGACTCAGCTTAATCTCTGGCATGCCTCTTCCTCTGCTGCACACGCTTATCTCTCCGACACTGTCGGGGGTCCAGCCAAGACTCATCTCCATCGCTGTCCAACTGCGGCTGCTCCAAAGTGCCTGGCTCTTGGCCTATCTCTTGGCCTTCGGAGGACACCTGAGGCATTGCCAGAGAGGAGGGTCCTGGAGAGGGAGGCCTTGCCAACTCCTCTCCTTCACTTTCGGAGCCTTCTCCCTCTGATAAAACAGGCTCAGGGGTCGGAGTCACAACAGGCGGGTTGTAGAAGTCACTCCCTCCGGCCACTGTGGGTACCCCCTGGAGATGACCTTGACGTTGCTGCTGGAATGTGCTTTATTTTGACTGAAATGCAAATTCCTCGATGCAGCTGCGAGGCTCAGTTTTCCCATCCCCCTTGCCTATGGCAACTCGAGAGCAGGTCAGGAATGCTTTGCAAGTTGACAGTTTGAGTACAGGTATAGATTTTAGGGGTGCCCCCAGGCTTTGTTGGGTTGTCTTCATGGAATTTAGCTATGAGGCGGTCAGCTTGGATATTTCTGCTCTTTACCCAAGACGCCTCTGATAAGGGGTAGCCCTTCCCCTGTCAGCTTTGGAAGCCATATTAGGCCGGAAGCTCCAATGCTGCCACCTTCTCATGTATGGGAAAGTAGGAGAGGGGGTTAGTAGACATAATAGCATTCTTCCTGTCAGTCAAGGTCGGGGCATCAGGGAGTCAGGGGGCTGGATTGGGATGGCACGGACGTTGATTGGAGCTTGAGTAGTAAGGAGTACATACCGAATTTTTGATAGCTGTTTAGCCCCTCCCCTTTTCTGTGACGTTTTTGTTTATGTTTTAGCCCCGCCCCTTTCTGTGTCGTTTTTTGTTTATGTTTTAGCCCCACCCCTTTTGTGTGATGTATTTTGTTTGTGTTTTTAGCCCCACCCCTTTTGTGATGTCACATCCACCCAGCCCCTCCTTACCTTGGAGGACTATAACGTCATAGCCCCACATCCCTTTACCCACAAACCCCTTTTTATCGGAAGTGCTTTTACATCATGGTGAGCCACTCCTCCTTGCACCATAATCCTTCACACCCGGTAGTACAGTGGCAATACCACTCACGGCCCCTCTCTGACCCGGGCGGCCTTTCACCTGGAACTGCTGTAACAGCAAGCATGTCTGTCCCAGAATCCCTTTCACCTTGACACATTAATTATGCATATAAGGCCCTTCTCATTGGTCCTTATTTGCAGAGGCGGGGATTGACAGTATCAGCCTATGAAGTTGCTTCTCTGATTCAGAGGCACTTCCCACTGGCTGAAAGAAAATGATTGACAGGCCAAGCACATGGAAGAGGCTAACCCGCCCTGAAAGGTTTCCCATTGGCAGAATCAAAATGATTGACGGATTGGGCACGGGGCCTCCTATTATAAAAAACAGAAGCATTTCTGAGCCTCACAGCCCCCAAAAACATGTTTACACAGACCAAGAAGTAAAAGCATTATCAAAAAAAGGTTTCCCATTGGCAGAATCAAAATGATTGACGGATTGGGCACGGGGCCTCCTATTACAAAAACAGAAGCATTTCTGAGCCTCACAGCCCCCAAAAACATGTTTACACAGACCAAGAAGTAAAAGCATTATCAAAAAGCAAGCTTGGCCCCTGTTTGCAATTGTAATGTATGGAAGCTTATCACAGCCTTTTCTTTGTTCTCTTTTACTTTTGCAGAGATGTAAAAAATAAATTACTATTTTTTGCAAAGAAATCCCTTTTTGTATGCGAAAATGTTTTTATTTTTATATATTTCCGAAAGGTTTGGGTAATGGGTAGTGCTAAAAGGCTGGAAAAATAAAATTAAGAGAAAGAATGAAGAATGAAGAATAAAAGCAAGAGGTTATGTGCATGCTCTGTATATTACAAGGGGCCCCAGGGCATGTTGGGGCCTGCCCCGGGGAGGGGGTGGTTTGTGGTCAGGCGCTGCGTATATGGTTGCTAGATAGAGGGAGGGCAACGGTCGTGATGGCATGTGCAACACGCTTCTTTATGGCATGTTTGGGCCTGTCCCAGGCGTGGCCTGTGGTTCACGGACTGATAAAAGAGGACCTCTGCAGAACGGCGACAATTCAGCCACTACAAGCGTAGGCCTCATTTAATAATATGGGTGATCTGTCCCCCCCCTTCAGAGACCCACAAAAACACAGCCAGCCGAGGGTTAAGAATCACTTGGCACACTCCGCAGTTCTTATCTCAACCTTGGCAGCGATATGCACACCGTCTGCCAAGGACTTTATTGGTTTACACAAACAAGAAAATCACCTACGTAGCTTTGCCGTTCATCTAGCTTCCAAGACTACGAGGTTGCTCCGTTTGTTTAGCTTTGTTCGTCACGAACTTCGTGACTCACTGGCCTGTCTTATATAGACAGGCTTCTGGGTGTGGTCCAGTGACTCACTGATCCCATGACTCCAATCAGTGACTCAGGACTATTTCCTCATACGCCGCAGCTGCAATACTCTTTTGTCTCGCCTTCTTTGGCGTGCGTCCAGGAATGACGTCTCTCCCTCACTCTCATCTGAGACACCTGTTTCCCCACTACTTGGCTCTCTTTCAGCTGGCACCTGAGCCGGTGCCAGAGGGGGGGGGGCTGGGAGATCTGGCTGGCTCCTCTTCCTCCTGCTCAGAGCTTCCTTCCTCCAAAGGGATAGGCTCAGAGGACGGGGCCACAACAATGGGGTCTGATGAAGAAAATAATAAAAAGGTTGATAATGTAGAGCCATTTGATGATTTATTTGATGTACAAGTGACACCAGAACCCCCAAAGAGGCCCCGGCGAGTTAGGAAACGTTGTAAAAAAGTTAATATTGACAGTAAGCGGGAATTGAGGCTTAAGATTTGCTATTGTCGTTTCTGCCGGTCACCAAACGGTGCGTATATATAGGCACTGAAAATTAAAAAGTATTATGAGTTGAAAACAAATATGCAACGTGTTATTTCTTCTTTCAGAACTGGATGTTCAACAGAATACAGGCCTTTTGCAAATTGTCAAGAGCTGTATTGTGAAAATTTTACATCATTGTTTACTGGGATGTTTGAAGAATGAAGACCAATTAGATGGAATGGATGAAACTAGCATTGTTAAAAGAATGTGTCTTCAAATATCTATACCCCAAATTGTCTGGAAGATCATTTATATTTCAGACAAAATGAATAAATTATATTTCACAAGGGATACATTGGATGAAGTCAAAGAATGTATACAAAACATTGAGAGGATGAAGGATCTGCTGGTTTTAATGACAAGAATAAGAGACGAGACACCTATCTCAATCAAGAGATTGATATGTCAAAATGTATCAGAAATTGATTATAAGAAAATGTTAATGTAAAGGTTGTGAATTTCCAATAAAGCATGTATACTGAAGAACTTTGAAAACTGTTGTTATTTCTGATTGGTAAAGTGACATTTAGAAGTGCGGATAGGGTGTCAGGGATGTGTGAAGGGGGGGGGGGGTGTTACAGGTTTTTGCAAAAAAAAGGGTGTAGGTGGGGGTGGTGGTATTGGGTGGGTGGGGGGGGGGTGGGGGGTTATGTTTAGGCTTTGGGGCAGCCAATATGCATGCTGAAATAAAGAGGACGTCAAGAACATTGGGCGTTGGTGTCTTAGCTGGTTGAAACTGATAAGAAGGTAGTGGTCAGCTAGCCATAGATACCCTTCCCTATTGACCGGTGAAGAAGACAGCTTCAGAATGGCAGATGCTGATGTAAGTGTTTCTATAACTATGAAAGATATAGCTTAATGTTGATATGTTATATACCGATTTATATGTATTTTAAAAAGTCAAAGTGGTTATATATACATAGTGATTATTAGGAGGAGGCAACTGATTCACAATGCCTAAAAGCATGCAGAGGTATTCTTTTCTTTTTACCACGCAAATATTATAGGGATGGGTTGACCTTTTTTGTGGGAGTTCAGATTCCAGTAAGATTCAATTTTTCTTTCAGATTGTGAGGAAGATGATCTGTTTGCAACATTTACAATGCCCACAGATTCACAATGGAATTTATATATCAGGGGTAGCAATTTAAATCCCTTAGGATGCCCTACAGAGATGATATTAGGAGGTATGTCATTTAATTTGCAGATATTACTATTGGATAAATGTCAGTGTCTGTTAGGGAATGCTGATCTATCATCAAAAATAATATGTAAGGATTGGGGGTGGCCACTTTATTCAAAGTATAGGTGTTTAGTATGCTATGGGTTCTCTGACTTTTCTGTAACAAGAAGGATACCTTTATGATTCTTTGTTTATTTCAGATAGGGATGATGATGATGATGATGATGATGATGATGATGATGAAATGTTTGTTGCTTTTACAATGCCCACGGACTCTCAATGGGCTGCATATAACAATGGCCATGGTGAACCCACATTACAAAGGGCACAAGAAAACAAATTAGAAGGTATGGGGTTTATTTTGCAGACATAATTATTATATAAAAGCTGTAATGTGTTAGGGGTTGTAATAAATGTCTGGCTCTAAGTAATAATATGGGAGGAGGAGGGTGTGCGTGTGTGTCTGTGTGTCTGTGTGTGTTATGTGTCATGCCATAGGTTGTATTATTTATTGTAATAAGTGTGAGAGCCTTTCACTTTACTGCTGTACATTCCTTTCAGAATGGGGGGATGGCCAGATGCATGCCAAATTCCCAGAGTGCAGTGCTTCACATCATGGTCAAAGGGGTGGGAACCAGCAAGCAAGCACATCACATGCGCCTGTGGAGGAGCAGCTGCCAGAAACAGTGCAGCAGATAGCCACAACACAGTTGTCTGAAGAAATGGAAATGCAAGGTATGAACTTATATTCATATACGGATTTTAGGGAAAAACAGCTATTATGTATTTCCGGTGGGGGGGGGGGGTATTCAATATGTTTTTGTGCTATAATAAGGACTAATCCTAAATGTTAATTATTTGGGTATCTACAGATAGAGACAGTGAACGGGTCTCTGCAGAAGTACCAAGACCAACAGGAGCACAAAGCGTTGGGCAGAATATTGAACTACAGGAGGCGCCCCCATGCAATGCAAGGGCTGTACAAGGGCAGGAAATTGAACCTCAACCATCCACATCTCGTGGCATACAAGGTTAATTAAAATATACAAGAACTGGTAAATAGGGGTATATGTATTCATTAAACAGTGACAGACCATTGATATGTCTTTTTTATTTATTTAGAACCTGTATGTAAAAAGTCTAAAAGGGGGTCTGAGGAGCAGCATCCAACACCCACATACAGTGACATCTCCAGTGAAGAGTGTGATATGTCAGAAACACAATCAGCAGAGGAATGGGCCTCTTTGGAAGGTTCTGAACCACTAAGTACACCTGAAGCACCGATCGTGTACCTGGAGAGAGTTCAATCATGGCAGAGGCCCCTGCAGCATTACAGAGCAATAGAGTACTATGAACATTATAGATTTGTAAATATGGAGCATATTCAATCATTCACGCTTGCTATAGATGTTATTCATAATGAGATACAGAATCTTTTGAACCGTATTTCCAGGGACATAAGACCAAATGACTTTGTACAATTGCGGCTGGATGCTGAGGAATTAGGTAGACCCCTCTTTAGTGTTAGAAGACATCTTGAAGAGTTAGATGCTGACCAGTTCCTTAGTTATGTAGAGAGTTTATTACAAAGCAATGTGGAGATCTTATGGAGGAACTCTTTGGAATTAACAGTCACGATTGTGAAGAACTGTGAGGGGGGTGGTCTTAGGAAATTAGGAACTGTTCTATTCAGTAAGATTTTAGAGAAAAAAAGACAACACCTGATTGATTTCAATGTGGAGGGGATATTTCTGTGTTTTGCAGGCAGCCTTCTGTCATTGTTAGATAACGAGAGGTCTACTAAACAAGAAATTATTACCAGAGCCACAGCCCTCCACAACACACTTGGGATATCTACATCTCACAGAATTGATTTTTCACAGATACACTTATTTGAGGACCACTTTGGTATAACTATAAAGATTGTGTTTTATCACGAAGGGGGTTGGAGGTTTTTTGTAACTGGAGGGTCCCTGGAAGCAAGAGTGGTGTTTATGCTGTTACACGACAGTCATTACTACGGGATAAAAAACATCAAAGGATTCATGGGGGTACGTTACTTCTGCATACTGTGCCATACAGGGTACCATCACAAATTTAGGCACGATTGTCAATATTTTTGTCGAGTTTGTACGGGTTCAGAATGCCGCGAAGTGGTTGGGGGGAGGGCAAGGTGCCGTACATGTAAACTGCTTTGTCGCTCTAATGCATGTCTTGAAAGACATGAACAGCTAGCTGTGGAAGGAAAAATTGTTTGTGAGGATATGTTAGCTTGGATCGATTTGGGGTCCAATAATATACGAAGACTCACTGGTTTAATTATCATAAACAGTTCTTTATTGATTCATGTCTGTTTCATTACAGGTATCATCAGGAACAATGGTGGCAACAACAGGAGAAGACCTTAAATACCCAGGAGGCGGAGTTACAGGTAATGGGAGGGGGAGATAGGAGGGGTTAGGTTTGTTTAGACTGATTAACCCTTGACTTGCCAGCATACACTGTGGAGTGTGCCCAGGGAGAACATTTACTTGTAACAAATCCCCCTCTAAATGCTTATCCCTGGGGTTGGCAGACTCAACCTGATGAGGGTCCATGGGTAGAACACAGAGTCTAGAGGTAAGGTATGAATGCTGCTTAAATGGTAATGGTTTTGTGAGTATGTCTGCTGTTTGATGTTCGGTGTCACAGTGCATAATGGTAACAAAACCGGATTTGTGAAATTGCCTTACATGCTTGTGCTTGATATCTATGTGTCTTGACCTATGACCCACAGCGTCTGAGGTGGAAATTTCTATTGCTGCCTTGTTATCTTCATAAATCTGAATGGGACGCATGGGTTCGGCCCAGATGTTAGTCAGCAGCTCATCGAACCATATGAGATTGTTTATGGCCCTGGACAAGCAAATGTACTCTGCCTCAGTGGTGGAGGTGGCCACTAGGTTTTGCTTACCGGTATACCAGTATACTGGGCAGTTATTTAAGAAGAAATCGTATCCAGAGGTGCTTTTCCTACTCCTGGTGTCACCTGCCCAATCAGCGTCAGCGTAGCAGGAAAGGAGAGGTTTCTTGTTGGTACTGGGTTCTAATCTGAGGCAGGTATTGATGCTGTACTTTAGATACCTGAGTATTCTCTTTATCGCTTCCCAATGGAATACTGTGGGGTTGGCTACGTGCCTTGAAAGTAGGTTTACAGGCAGGGCAATGTCCGGACGTGTCCAATTTGCAATGTACAATAAGGAACCTATTGTGGACCTGTATAGGGTGTTTTCTTGGAATTGGGGTGAGTCATTGTACACATTTTTTAGAAAATCGGCTAACATAGGAGTCTCACATGGTTTGGCACCTGTCATATTACATTTAACGAGAAGTTCATTGATTGTTTCTCTTTGGCATAGGAGGAAACCCTCGGGTGACCTGGTGACATGTACCCCAAGATACTTGTTGATGCCTCCCAATGATTTGAGAGAAAAATGCTTGCTCAGTTCACTTGCGAAAACATCACAGTCCTCTTTGTTCTTACATATAAATAATATATCATCCACATATATGAGAACATACTCCATGCCCCCATTGTTCTTCCTGGTGAAAAGGCAGTTATCAGCTAAGGTAGCCTTGAACCCCATAGATTCTAATACCTTGACCAGACAATCATACCATTGTTTACCCGACTGTTTAAGCCCGTATAGGCTCTTATTTAGTAACCAGGTGTCGCCCTTGGTGGTATCTTTACTAGGTGGAGCTCTCACGTAAATTTCTTTATCTAGTTTGGCGTGTAGGTAGGCTGTTTGGATGTCATATTGTTGCACTTCTAGGCCTAGGGTGGCTGCGATGACTAGCGTGCTTTTGACACTCTCGGGCCTTACTGTTGGTGAGTATGTCTCCGTGTAATCATCAGGGAACCTTTGGGCGAATCCCTGTGCTACAAGTCTGGCCTTATATAGGTTCTGGCCCCCCTCTAAAGTCTTTACTTTAAAGACCCACTTTGTCCCAATGACAGTTTTACCCTCTGGTGCCTTAGATGGTGTGTATACATTTAGCTCCCTAAGACTGCTCATTTCCCTTTCCATTGCGGCCTCCCATTTTTGTCTTTCTTCCAGTGGCAGTTTTGTTATTTCGTTATAAGTTTCAGGAGTGATGGGATCTGTCTGCAAGTGCATGACGTAATCTTCAAATTTTTTTGGTTTTTGGCTCCTATTGGCTCTGACTGGCCTACCTGGCAGGGTCTCCGTGTCGTGCATGTATCTTGCCTCTTTATTGGTGAGTGAATCTACTTTCTGCTTGGGTTGGAGTGATCTTTGTGTGTGGCTATTGTCTGTGTGATCAATGTTGTCTGGTTTCTGTTGGCTGTTCTCTACCTGGTGATGTAATTCGTTAAGGTGTATTTTTGACCAATTAGCTTGTTCGTGAAATGTGGCAGATCTGGAGATAATGAATTTGTTATTGCTGTCTATAAACCTGAATCCCTTTGTGCCTGTCTCATAGCCCATGAATCTAAGTCGTTTTGATATTTTGTCCCCCTTTCTACGGAGCTGCCTGGGTATATGCACATCTGCTGTGACCCCAAAGATGTGGAGATGGGATATTCGTGGTTTCCTATTGTACATTACTTCATAAGGTGTCATGTTTAGCACACTGGACCAGAGTCTGTTGATTGTATAATTAGAATAAACCAGGGCTTCGGCCCAGAAGTGTTGGCCTAGCCCAGCGTCTTCGAGGACGCACCTCATCATTGTTTGTAATGCGGAATTTTTGCGTTCTGTGACGCCATTTTGAAAAGGTGAGAACGGCGATGACTTAAAGTGCAGGACGCCCTTTGACCTCAGCCAGCGTGAGAAGTCATTAGACAGGAATTCTGATCCCCAGTCAGTCATAATTTTCTTGATTTTTGTGTTATGTTGTGTTTCCACACGCTTATAGAATTCCTTAAATTTTTGGTAGGTCTCACTTTTGTATTTCAGGGTGTACACAAAGCCGTAACGGCTATAGTCATCTACTATAGTTAAGAAGAACCTCTTACCATACTTTATGGAAGGCCTAAGTGGGCCTACGAGGTCCATGTGTATCATCTCGAATATGTGATCCGTTGAGCGTGTAGCTTTTCTGGGTTTGGGGGCTACCTTGAGTTTAGAGCGTTTACATATAGAGCAGTCCAAGTAGGTTTCACAGTTTTTTATTCTCGAACCTTCTGTACAATCAGTAACCTTTTGAACAACAGGGAAGCTAGCGTGTCCTAACCTGCGGTGTAGCAGATGTGCGCACTCATCGTGGAGTGGCTTCCCTAGATTAACTTTCCCTTTGTTTTGTGTGCCTTCCTTGTGGGGTTGGATGTCCTCCTTCTCTTGTTCTTTGTTGCCCTCAGTGTCTTCCTTAGTGTTGGTTCTATCTACGTAAAGGAAGGGCAGCCCCCCTCTAATTGTGATTTTTCCTATGGTTGTACTTCCTTTGGCCATGGTGATTCCCCCTTCCTTAATGCTAATCTCTATTCCTGCCTCCTTGCTGAGCTTCAAGGAGGCGAGTATGTTGTGGGGTATTTCCGGTACCAGCAGTACCCCTTCTAGTTTTCCCAAGTTGGGGAGGGTCACATTGCCTTTTCCTGTCACTCTTACGTCATTTTGATTTGCCACTTTGATTAGGTAATCTTCCTCTGTGAAGGAAGAGAGAAGTTCCCTTTCATATGTGGAGTGATTGGTGGCTCCTGAGTCAATGAGCCACCAGGACCCCTTTTCGTTTGTCTTACTATTTTGTGTGGTTCCTGGTGTGGACCCTCCTACCCTGCATAGAGACCCGTCCCTGCTATCCTTTGAGTTGTCTCTGTTTTCTTTCCTCTCCCAAGGCCTAGGGGAATCTCTTCGCCTCATTCTGCTGTCATGGTGGCGCCTATCTGTGTGTTTGTCGCGTGGTTCATGTTTGTATCTGTCTTTGTAGCCCTTGGTGCAATCCCGTTTGTAGTGACCTCTTCGCCCGCAATTATAGCACTCGGGGGAGTCGCGAGGGGTGTCAGAGAAGGCCACTTTTCATGTTTGTCTATGTTCCCTGTGAGTCACCTGGTGCTCCTTTCTGTGATTGTCCTCTGCTATTAGTAGATTAGATAGGCTGTCTATTGTCATGTGGCCTAGGCTAAGTATGTTGAGTTGTGTGAGGAATGTTCGCCAGGAAGGGTCTAGCGAATTAAGTATGATACTTTTCATGGTCTGCTCTGATACAATTTCTCCCCTTAGTTGCAATTCTGCCCTAGCTGCATTTAACTCCATCAAATGTTCCCCCATTGACACCCCTGTTTTGATTCTAGCTGAGTAGAAGTCCTTGGAAATTTTTGTGGTGGTGGCTACACTGTCACTGTAAAAATATCCAAATATTTTTTGAACAACATCATGTACAGTCAAGTCATTCTCAATGCTATAATAAATGGTGGGTGATATGCTAGAAATAAGGAGGCAAAATGCCTTGTGGTGCATGCAGTCCAGTTCAAATGTCCATGGTCTGTCAGGGGGGTCAGTTATAAAAAACATCATATTTTCTTTTAGAAATAAGACTTGGAGTTGCTGATACCACTCCATTAAATTTGAACCTTCCATTTTTAATATAGGGAACCCATTTGGTAAGTTTCCTGTGTTATTTTGTGTGTTACTCACAGGTGGGTGTTGCTGTCCATGGTGCTTGACATGCTGGAAATAGCAGAGTGGCTCAGGAACGCTGGTAGGTAGTTTAAAAGTCCCTCCTTGCATTTTTTTTTCTTTCTTGATCCACAGGAGCTTCTGCGCATGCGCGGAGTTCATTTCGGCTGGGACTTCGTCGAGGAAGGTTCTCTTCGTCTCCGCTCCGGCTTGGCTGTCTCCCCAGGATGGGTAGGCCTCTGCTCCGGCTCCAGATGTCCAGCGGCGGTCTGGGAAGGCTGTCCTCTCTGCTGGACGGCTCCTGGTTTCCCTCTGCGGCGGCGGCGGTGAGTATTCCCTCCATTCTGTTCTTTCCGGTAGGCACGGCTTGGGAGTGGGGTGGCGTACCGCAACTGGGGGGCGCTGCGGCGTCGGTGGATCCTCAGCGGCGTCCGCGTCCCTCGGTGAGTAGTTGGGGGGTCTTCTCTTTTCCCCTTTGGACTTTTTAGCATTTTTTGAAAGCCCCTTTAAAATTTTCATTTTTGGCCCGAAAGCGGCGGTGAGCGTTTTTATCGCTTCTTCCACCGCCTGATCACTAGGGGTGTCCTCGGGGGGTGATTCCTCACTTTCTTCCGAGGAGTCACTATTATTTTGTAGTTTTAGGGGTTCGGGCATCTCATTGGCTAGTGAATTTGCATATTTAGATTTAGTTTTTTGGAGGTCGGCCATTTTTTTTGGCCACGTGTTCAAAGATGGCCGCCAGTTCAGATTTTGCGCGGGAATCCCCCCCTCTGCTTTTGAAAAGTAACTATTCTGGGGGGGTTTTCTTACCGGGCTTGTGTCCGGTTGTCTCGTTTTTCGTCTTTGGGTCTTTCTGGCCTCGTCCCGGCTTTGGATGAGGTAGTTGATGTCGGCTAGGAGATCTTCGTCCATTGCAGGGGTTTCTAGCAGGCTCATCATTTCTCTCCTGAGTCTGCTGGCGTCCTTTTGCTGGATTTTTTCTTCGTTTAGGTCTTTTTGCCCCTGTTCATCATCCGATGAATAGTCTTCGGGGCTGTTTTCTTTTTCTTCTTCGGAAGTTATTGGCATTGTCATGTCTTCAATTGGGTTTTGCTGTTTTTCCCGCCTTTTGGTCTCTGACCTCATTTGCGGTCTTTTTGGCATGTCTTCTGATTATTGGGTTGCCCAACCATCGACTGCTACCATTTTGTTAGCTTGGATCGATTTGGGGTCCAATAATATACGAAGACTCACTGGTTTAATTATCATAAACAGTTCTTTATTGATTCATGTCTGTTTCATTACAGGTATCATCAGGAACAATGGTGGCAACAACAGGAGAAGACCTTAAATACCCAGGAGGCGGAGTTACAGGTAATGGGAGGGGGAGATAGGAGGGGTTAGGTTTGTTTAGACTGATTAACCCTTGACTTGCCAGCATACACTGTGGAGTGTGCCCAGGGAGAACATTTACTTGTAACAGGATAATGTGTTTTGTTCCAGGTGTGGAATCTATGTGCCGGCACCACATGTCAAATGTAAGAAAGCAACATGCGGGCAGTGTGATACCAAAGTAGATAGCCTGACAGATCACTTGTGTTATCTGAAAAGGCTTTTTAAGCCAATAGTCAGTTACAGGTACATTGTGTATGATTTTGAATGTTGTCAAGAAACTGGGGCTCACATACCAAACTATGTCTATGCCATGGACATGCTGAATGAGGGGGCTGTTAGGGAGTGGGAATGGTACAAGTGACAAGTGTCTGGAGGAATTTGTGAAAACTTTTGTACAGCCTAAGTTTAAAGGTACCACATTCATAGCTCACAACTCCAAGAGTTATGATGGATACCTAGTCCACAGACAGCTCATTTGTGAAAAGGTGAAGGTACAACTCTTAACTCAAGGTGGTAAGCTGCTATGCATAACCCTACCGCACTTTCATATACGTTTTATCGATAGCCTTTCTTTTTTACCCATGAAATTGAGTAAATTACCCAAAGCTATAGGGTTTCAAGGTTCCAAGGGTTATTTTCCTCATTTGTTAAATACTGCAGAGAATCAAGAT
Organism: Coluber constrictor foxii; assembly: GCA_038048745.1. Classification (NCBI taxonomy): domain Eukaryota; kingdom Metazoa; phylum Chordata; class Lepidosauria; order Squamata; family Colubridae; genus Coluber; species Coluber constrictor. The sequence continues at coordinate 10,036,822 of CM075961.1, forward strand.
TATGTGGGCTCACTGCCGGATGCCAAATATTACAGTCCCGATACCATGATGCCTGGGGAAAAAGAGGAATTTGAGAAATGGTATGCTGCTAATAAAGGTACAACATTTAACCTCAAAAAAGATCTTGCTTACTACTGCAAACAAGATGTTAAGATACTGAGACATGCTTGTAATAGGTTTAGGGAGCAAGTGATGGAAATGACAGAAAGGGAGTTTTTAACAGGACGTGGTGGTTATATTCTTGAAGAGAACGAAATTCGTTGCATTGATCCTTTTCAATATGTAACATTAGCATCTATTTGTATGGCGCAGTACCGTTTCATGTTTTTTGAAGAAGGATACCGTCGCGTTAGCACCTCTGGACAATTACCAGAAGAGCAAGAAAAGCTATTCTGCATGTGCTATACAATGGCTGATGTATATAGAGCATACCGAGGGTATAAACATCCAACATGCTCTGCAAGGTGGTGAAAAGCAAGTAGGTGTTTACTTTTTGGATGGGTTTGCGGTCATAAACGGGGACCCCACCACTTTTGAATTTTATGGCTGTTTTTTTCACGGATGCCCTATATGTTACAAGGCCCAAGACTTCAACAATCTGCTTGATTCAACCTATGGCCTGTTGTACTCACGCACTAGGGTGAGAGAAGAATACCTGAAGAGCATGGGGTATGTAGTACGTAACATCTGGGAACACGAGTGGAATGATATGTTGAAGAACAATGAGGGATTGAAACATTTTCTAGTAGATAGTAATCTTCCAACACCCTTGAACCCCAGAGATGCTTTTTTGGGGGGCCGAACAAATGCTACATGTCTGTACTATAAACCAAAGCAGGGGGAACAAATCTTATATTATGATTTTACAAGCTTATATCCCTTTGTGAACAAGAACAAGCTGTACCCGATAGGGCACCCAGAAATAATATACCAAAACTTTGGTGATATAAAACAGTATTTTAGATTTGCTAAAGTTAAAGTGTACCCACCAAGAGGACTCTACTTTCCGGTACTGCCACATAAGTCTGGTGGCAAATTAATGTTTAGTCTGTGTGCAACTTGTACAGAAAAACAACAAGTCACAGAGTGTCTCCACAATGATGAAGAAAGAGCCCTAACTGGAACGTGGTGTACTGTAGAATTGAATGTCGCTGTGGAGAAAGGCTACAGAATTGCAGAGATCTATGAAGTTTGGCATTTTGAAAGGAAGTCAAAAACCTTGTTTTCTGGTTATATTAACATGCATCTCCATCAAAAACAAGAGGCTAGCAGTTACCCCGACTGGTGCAAAACAGAAGAAGATAAAGAGTGTTACGTTCAGGATTATGAAAAGAACGAGGAGGTCCATTTACACAGGGAACATATTTATTTATTTATTTATTTATTTTTGTGATTTATATGCCACCATTCTCCCTGAGGACTCAGGGCGGCTTACATAAAACAGTCACCAATACAAATCACAATAAATATAATTAAAATAAGATTAAAATCCACAATAACAACCGTTAAAATTATAAAAACTATACAACCCCACGATCAGAGAATTGTTGGAATAGCCACATCTTCAGTCTGCGGCGAAAGGAGAGGAGGTCGGGGGCCATCCTGAGGTCAGTGGGCAAACTATTCCAGAGGGTCGGGGCTCCGACAGAGAAAGCCCTCCCCCTGGGGGCCGCCAGCCAACATTCTTTGGCTGACAGCACCCGGAGGAGGCCCGCTCTGTGGGCGTGCACCGGATGATGGGAGGAAGGCAAGAGGTGGTCCTGTAAGTACCCCGGGCCTATGCCATGTAGGGCTTTATAGGTAAGCACCAGCACCTTGAAATGAACTCGGAGAACAACCGGTAGCCAGTGCAGCCCGCTCAGGAGAGGTGTAACATGGGAGTAACGAGGAGCTCCCGTAACTACCCGCGCGGCCGCATTCTGAACTAACTGGAGTCTCCGGATGCATCCCAAGGGCAGCCCCATGTAGAGGGCATTACAGTAATCCAACCAAGAAGTAACAAGGGCATGAGTGACCGTGGCGAGGACATCTCGGTCTAGGAAAGGGCGCAACTGGTGCACAAGATGCACTTGTGTGAAAGCTCCCCTGGTTACGGCCGTCAGATGGTCATTCAGGGATAGCCGAGAATCCAGGAGGACTCCCAAGTCAATCCTGGTAAAAGGCAGATTGCTAAACTGTTTTTAAACTCCTTGTGGGGTAAATTCGGCCAGAGTACCAATCAACTGACTACATCGGTGGTGACAGAACCTGAGGAACTATTTAAGTATCTTTTTGTTCCCCATTACTAAGTGTCCTCTTGTGAATTTGTGGATGATGAAACAGCCATTGTAACATGGAAAACAGCCAAAAAACATCCTGCTAAGTCAACGTGTACAAACTTGTTCATTGCTTGTTTTACAACTGCTTATGTACGTCTAGAATTATACAGATTATTGGATCATTTGGGGGACAGATGCCTCTATCACGATACCGACTCTGTCATTTTTATTAGCAGAGAGGGGGCGTGGTCACCGGTATTAGGCGATTATTTAGGACAGCTGACAAGCGAGATTCCTCCAAACACTTCCATCACCGAGTTTGTGGCGGTTGGTCCAAAAACCTATGGGTATGCTTTGTCAAATGGCTCTACTGTATTAAAGGTGAAGGGTATAACATTAAATAGTGCCAACTGTGTTAAGGTTAACTTTGAAAGTCTGAAAGATCTGATTGATGAATATTGCCAAGGAAAAGAAAGCGATCAGGATCCAGCAGCCGGGAATTGTTAGGATTAAGAAACAGTGGGCTCTGGAAACTCGGGTACTCAGAAAAACTCTAAAAGTTGTCTATAATAAAAGGGTTCTCAAAACAGAGGATTATTGTACATTACCTTACGGTTATTAAGTATGCTGAAAAACAGGGTGTTGTTTGTACATCCTTTCTCATGTATTATAAGCGGACCTTCCAATTCGGGATAGTCTTATTTTATAAAACAAATGTTAGAACACGGTGAGCATGTATTATCTGAAATGCCTTAAAACAATATATGGTTTTATAGCTGTTGGCAACCTCTGTACAAAGGATTACTTAATAAGTTTCCTAATATCCCTCGTGGAAGACGGCCTTTATCTCACTGATACCTAAAGAAGAAGAATCTGTAAAACCAGAAAATTTCAGACCAATATCTCTCCTGAATACGGATTACAAAATTTATGCTAAAGTATTAGCCAACAGACTGATGCCAGTTATTCAAGATGTGATTCACGAAGATCAAGCAGGTTTTATAGAAGGTAGATATATGAAGGACAATGTCAGGCAACTCATAGACTTATTGGAATATCTTGAGAAGAATAAACAGACTTCTGCGGTGCTGGTGTTTTTGGATGCGGAGAAGGCCTTTGATCGAGTCAACTGGGATTTTCTAAAAAAGACTTTGCACAAAATGGATTTTGGGGATCAGTTTATACAAGCGATTTCGGCAATTTATCAAGAACAGACGGCACAAATTATTATTAACGGCAGTTTAACTACCAATTTTAACATACAGAAAGGAACAAGACAAGGCTGTCCATTATCCCCATTATTGTTTATTTTGACTTTGGAAGTGCTGTTGAATGCTCTACGGGACTCGGACAATCTGAACGGAATAGTTGTAAGGCAAAAAGATTACAGAACAAAGGCATTCGCAGATGATCTGGTTGTTACCCTAACACGACCTTTGGAATCAATCATTCAGATGAAAAACATTATAGAGGAATATGGTCTGGTTTCAGGTTTTAGCCTGAACCAGAAAAAGACTAAGATGATAGTTAAAAATATGTTGGAACCACAAAGGAATGAACTTGAAAGGGTGGCAGGCTTTGAAATAGCTACAAAGGTGAAATATCTAGGGGTCCAAGTTGCAGCATCTAATATAAAACTCTTTCAAAATAATTATGAGGAACTTTGGCTTAAGATTCAAAAGGATCTCGAAATATGGAAGAAGCTGCAACTATCTTTGCTTGGTAGAATAGCAGCTGTTAAGATGAACGTTCTACCTAGATTTTTGTTTTTGTTTCAAATGATTCCGGTGCTTAAAAGTGATAAGTTTCTGATGGAATGGCAAGCAGGTTTAAATAAATCTATCTGGAATGGGAAAAAACCAAGAGTTAAACTTAAAATCATGCAAGATGCTCGTGAAAGAGGTGGCCTTAAAGTTCCAAATCTACGTCTATATTATGAGGCTGTAGTGTTGACACAAGTTGGAGATTGGATTGGAACAACAAAAACAGAAATTTTGAATATAGAAGGCCACGACTTGCAATTTGGATGGCATGCATATTTACTTTATGAAGATAAGAGAGACAATGTATTTAACAGTCATATCTTAAGACATGCTTTGATGAGAGTTTGGAAGAAGCACCAGCTTCAATTGGATTACAAAATACCTTTGTGGTTGGATCTTGGGCAGATTATGCCAAATATAAAGTCACTCGGGGGGTTGTTGTATAAAGAGATACTTTTTAATGATGGGGGCAGATGGAGTTTGAAATCTTTGAACACCCTGTTGGAAGAAGGAGTGAACTTAACCTGGTTGCAGTATTTTCAACTTCAAGCAAGATGGAGAGAAGATCAGAAAATTGGACTAACGTTACATGAAGAAGATTTGGTGACTCAGACAAAATGTAAAGGGCCGATGCATATTAAGCGAGTGTATAACTTACTATTAGAAAGAGATTCAGAGGGTGAATTAGTTAAAGACTGTATGATAAAATGGGCACAGAATTTTGCAGAACCAGTAATGTTGGAAACATGGGAGAAGATTTGGGTCCAGAATGTTAAATTTACACAAGCACAGAACTTGAGGGAAAATTTTTATAAGATGTTTTACAGGTGGCATTTAGATCCTAAAAAGTTATCATGTATGTATCCAAATGTTCAACCTAAATGTTGGAGGTGTGATTGTTTGGATGCAACATATTTCCATATTTGGTGGACGTGCAGAAAATTGAAAGCATTTTGGATTAAACTTTGGTGGGTAATGCAGAACATTTTGAAGAAGAAGCTTGAGTTTTCTCCTCAGTTTTTCTTGTTGGGAATAGTCAAGGGTTGTTCATCAACTGAAACTAGATTAATTTTACATATGATTACTGCAGCTAGATTATTGATTGGTCAATATTGGAAGAAGGATAGTGTACCTACCATAGAGGAATGGATATTGAAGATGTCTAGCTTTGTAGAAATGGCTAAGATTTCTGCATATCTAAAAGGAAGGACCCATGAAGTCTTTGCTAAGGAATGGAAGAAATGGGTAGAATACATGAAGAATAAATATCAAAGTAAGAAGTTTCAATTAGCACTTAGCTGAATTTATATTTTTAATAGTTAGATTTAATTTTAAAGAGAACTGTATTTGAATTTGATAATCTTTATTATATTTTTTGCAATTGAATTTATATTTTTAATATTTAGACTTAATTTTAAAGAGAAATGTATTATGTATTGTCTGATTTTGAATTCGATATATTGAATATTGGGAATCATAGTTAATGATATATATTTATAATATTTATATGATATTTCAATTTACATTTTATGATGCTCAAAACTATCTTGCTAGATTTTTTTAAAGTAGATTGTTAAGAGGTTTTTATATATGATTTATGTTGTTATATATGGGTATAGGGGGAAATAGATGTTATAAGTTTAGATTAAATTAATTTTTTAATATTTAAGGTTAAAATTGGTTATAAAATAAGGTTATGTTTTCTTAGCTGGATCTCATCTAAAAAATTGTTAAATATTGGATGTTATATATGTTTGTTTAATAGCGGAAGTCAAGGGGGGGAATGGGGAGGGATGGGGGGATAGGGTGGTGGTGGTGGATGGGGTGTGGGAAGGGGAAGGGGAAGGGGTTTTAAAAAATTGTAATGTAAAACTTTTTCAATAAAAACAAAAAAAGTTTCCTAATATTAAGTTTATGGAGGGGCTTCCTGACTCTTTTGAAGCTACTGACTTGTTTCCACCGAATCAAACCAATTTAGCGGTTGTAGATGATCTCATGGCCACAGCCGGTGACAGTGAACAAATAGAGAAAGCTTTTACACAGTATGTTCATCACAAAAACCTTAGCATTATTCTCATACTTCAAAACCTGTTTTTTCAAGGTAAGAAAATGAGAACAATAATTCTAAATGCAAAATATTTGGTGTTATTCCACTGCCCCCGTGATCAGATGCAAGTAGTCACGTTGGCACGTCAAATGTATCCATCTAACATGCGGTACTTTTTAGAAGTATTCCAAGATGCCACTAGCAAACCTCACGGTTATCTTTTAGTTGATCTGGCTGCCGCTACTCCAGAAAACTTTAGGCTGAGAACTGGCATCTACCCCCCTGAATGGCCAGTAGTTTACACTGTAAAAAAGAAGGGTAAAAAGTAACAGCTGTATCTGGAGGACACACAGTTCATACAGGATGTCTGAGAGGGTGCGCAGAAATTGGGGACTATTAAAAATCTTAGTGAAGGCAGGACCGAAACAGAGAAAAGCCATCTTATGCAATGTTAATAATGACCTGGTGGGGGCCATAGCCGAAATAGCTCTGAACACTTTAAAAGGTAACCTGCCTCTGAAGCCTTCACAATACCGGAATTTAAAGAGAAAGAAAGACTGTATTTAAAAAATGAGCAATAGTAAGCTCTCTCTGAAAAAGAAGAAGCAGGTTATTCTTCAGTCAGGTGGTTTTATAGCCCCATTACTAGGGGCCGCTATACCATTGCTGACTAATCTATTAGTGCAGTAAACATGGAGCATGCAGAGAAAATGTATTTGGTGTCGAGACATCAGATGGAGCAGCTACACAGACAGACACCTACAATAGGAACCACTACTGTTAGCCGATTGGACGATGACATGCGGGCCATTCTTCAGAGAGCTGATCTAAGTGAAGATGACAAAATAAAACTATACAACTCAGTGCTGCAGAGATTTCTAAGGTTGACCAGACAAAATGACTCTGAGAAAGGTATTCTGAATCTCATTCAACCTCCAGAAGCATTTAAACAAACACCAGTTGTACCAGAACTGACACCCCCTCTCTCACCAATGGATCCAACAACGCAGGAGATATTAGAGGGCGCGAGCACACGATACAAGAAAAATGCTTCTCTTTTGTTGAACAAAATGAAACAACATCAAGACATTTTGGGTTGGGATGATTATGGTGCCATTTCCTACAAGGGTACAAAGGTACCTGGGACTAACATTGTAGATCTGGTCAAAGGAGTTTCTCAACACCGGACGCGTGCTGCGAAATATTATCCTAAGGGATGGAATGAGTTTATGTCGGCAATGGCTGAGATGAACATGCCAACAGTATTGCTAGGTTCTAATGTTGTTAAAGAGCAACTTGAAAAGATGAAAGAGGCCGGGAGTATTAAGACTGTAAGTTCTACAAAATCAACCTCTGCTATGTCTGCTCCTGCTGCAAGTTCTATGTCAGATCCTAAAAGTGTTCTAAATTTTGGTGACTGGCTCCAATTGTGAACGAATAAAACACTGTAAAACATGCAATATTTTTAACGTTTTGTGTTTATTTTATAATGTACCATACATGTTTGCATACATTGGTAATTGTAGCACGTTCCAGAAACCCTTCCAGGCATCATATTTACTACAAAATGCTTCACCATTTGATCATTTCTGACATCTTTGTCAGAGTATAGCTTTAAAATATCTTCGTAAGGTAACCCTTTAAAGCGTTTAACTAGATAAAATAAGCAATGCTGTCCACAGGTTATTGCCATGGGATGCTGCAGTTGAAGCGGTTGATACGTGTACTTCTTAGCTTGCAGTTCTAAAAACCTCACAATGCCAATGGGGAAGTCACTGTCATCTGGAGCTCTTCCATAAGAGTCAAAAAATTCGCCATTGCTGTGCATTGGAAAGTAGAGAGCCAACCAGTGTTCACCAGGTAGAGTATGGGGATGGGTATTTACAATTAAACCGAAAGGTCTCTTGGAGATTTTTCTCTTGGGTAACAAATCACTGGGGTATACGCCTAGAAAGAACTCATTTCCAGACAACACATGTAGTATCTGCATGGTATCCATTCTCACATATAATCAAACAATACATTCCTTGTGTGGCTTATTTCAATAAGATTTTCAAAGATTGCATAGAGTATCATGTTGACGGTATTGGGGAGGGGTACAGCAAATCTAATTTCAGCTCTGAGGTTTCCATTCTTGATCAGGGAATAGTGCTCTGAGCATCCTTGATCGGGGCTCAAATCAAAACAATATAAAGTATAGCCGTTGTTAAATTCCTCACGGCTGATTAGCACAGATCGATCTTTCATTGCTTTGCCAGACGTCTGTAGCAATTGCATATATTCTCTCACAAAAAGGTTATGTTCATAATCAGGCTGAAGAGGTTTAGCAGGAATTTGTTCCCCATCACAATACAGGGCACAAAAGTTGACATTATAGTGCTGAAAATTGAAAGGATTTCTTTCATAATTACTGCTAAATGCAGCATTGTCCACGAAGCCAATCACTAATTGTTTAGGTAACTGCCCTAGAAATAGGTTTTCCTGGTTACATACAAGACTGCCTGCAGGAATGCTGTAAACTTTCATACCAACACGATCAATGGGGTATTTGGCGTTGGAGTTCAGCAGAGCCTCCGCATGTCCTAACCGTACACCAGGTGATACTTTTACACGTTTTACAAAGAGAGACACTGCAAGGATCTGTACTTTGTAATTCTCATTACCATCCCTCATCAGGCAGAACTCATTTTTACTTCTTGAGAGTTTAATGTTCACTGATCTGTCCCCCCCCTTCAGAGACCCACAAAAACACAGCCAGCCGAGGGTTAAGAATCACTTGGCACACTCCGCAGTTCTTATCTCAACCTTGGCAGCGATATGCACACCGTCTGCCAAGGACTTTATTGGTTTACACAAACAAGAAAATCACCTACGTAGCTTTGCCGTTCATCTAGCTTCCAAGACTACGAGGTTGCTCCGTTTGTTTAGCTTTGTTCGTCACGAACTTCGTGACTCACTGGCCTGTCTTATATAGACAGGCTTCTGGGTGTGGTCCAGTGACTCACTGATCCCATGACTCCAATCAGTGACTCAGGACTATTTCCTCATACGCCGCAGCTGCAATACTCTTTTGTCTCGCCTTCTTTGGCGTGCGTCCAGGAATGACGTCTCTCCCTCACTCTCATCTGAGACACCTGTTTCCCCACTACTTGGCTCTCTTTCAGCTGGCACCTGAGCCGGTGCCAGAGGGGGGGGGGCTGGGAGATCTGGCTGGCTCCTCTTCCTCCTGCTCAGAGCTTCCTTCCTCCAAAGGGATAGGCTCAGAGGACGGGGCCACAACAAAATGCTATTACTGATTACATACCAAAACCCATGTCTAACATGCTGTCAGCTCCATCAAACACAAGGTAAGTGAATCTCTGAAGGTTTGTGGTTTTCTTCTTCACATGATCAATCAAGCGGCCCTGTGTGGAAACATTTAGCATACCCCTAAGCCTGAAAGCAAAGCAAACACCAATGTGGTTCAAACTACAGTAAACATTTTAAATGGGCACCAAAGTTCCAAGTTCCCCTACATCAATCCTTTATCATTTGGAATTTTTGTGAAACCTGCAAGTGAGCTCTGAGTTGGCATTAAGCAAATTGGAAATCAAAGAATTTCAGGAAATTTTGTTCCAAAGAAGAAAAAGAAAAAATACTAAATGTTGCTCACTGCAACACAACCATACTAGTGAAATACTCACAGGAGTAGAGACAACAATTTCTGCCCCTTCCTGAAGAGCTTTGGCCTGCTCCCACATGCTTCCTCCACCATTTACAGCTACAGACCGCGTATTGTAGGCTTTTCCAAAATGTTTGCATTCAGCATGGATCTAAAACCATACAGGTTCACATCATGTTAAGAAAGAAGTAATGTAAAAACCAGAAAGAAGTTCTAATTATTTCAAATAAATGACTTTAAAAAGTCCTCCTATTCCTTAGAACAGTGGTGGGCATTTTTCTTTTGTAGTCAAGAGCTGTTCTTAACATTATTGGTGGCCTCAAAGTGGATGGAACCGTATATGCAAATATGGCTTTGGCCGTTTTTTAAAACTATTATTTACCTATTTTACAATATAGCTTTCTGTAAGGAGAACTTACAAGATAAAGATAAAAAGAAACAAAACTGTTCTGGTTAGAGTAAGTAGTTAGTTTAGGAATTAAGAACCATCCCCTTAAGGAATTGCTTTTAGGAAATGTAGTTTTATGTCACGTGGTCACATTTGTGTTTCTGATTGGCCATTGGGTCAGATTTCTGACTGGCTGCAGGGCTAACTTGCTACATAAGGAGCCTGATGGAGCAGTGGACTAAAGTACTGTTAAATAGCACTTAGCTGCCAGCTGCCTGCAATTACTGCAAATTCGAATCTCACCAGGCTCAAGGTTGACTCAGCCTTCCATCCTTCTGAGGTAGGTAAAATGAGGACCCGGATTGTGGGGGCAATAAGTTGACTTTGCATAAAAAAGAACACCGCTTGGGGGGGCCAAAAGCCCTACTAAGCAGGTATATACAAAAGTATGAAGGCTATTGCTTAACGCATTGTAAGCCGCCCTGAGTCTCCGGAGAAGGGCGGCATATAAATTGAACCAATAAATAAATAAATAAATACATGTAAATTAGTGGGGTTTTTAAATTTCAGCCCTACCAGGAGATGTTTGCTCCCTCAACACGGGGGCAAACTACCTCGTTTCACCTACATGAATTGGGAACAGACTATGTGTACCTCAGAAGAATCTCTTCAGTGACTGTGAGTTATTGTTTAGAGAATGCCTGATGAATAAAAGTAATCTACATGATATCCTTTCCATGGAGTTTATCTGTCTGTGCCAAGCAGTCTGCCACTTGAAACAGAACAGTGAAATGAGGAATGTTTGTATCCTTCTCTTTGCACAAACTAAGAAAGACTCCTTTTGAGTTTGAGAGAATTGCCTTGATATTGAATGGAGAGAGGTCCCCAGCATTTGCATGATAAACCCAGCTTCTGCAGCTAAACTGGCTCACTCTGCATTTGAAAGCCAAGCTCCTGCAGGACACGTTTGCATTGGAATGTTCACAAAGTAAGACCAGAAATCCTAGCCAGCAGTGCAACTAAAGTTACTATTCAGCTGTTTCCTTGACTCTTGCTTGAAAAACTGGCAGAGCAAACCCCGCTCAGAGTTTGCAAGGCACTCACAGTCCAAATTGGGACCCCAGAACCGGACAGTTAGCCCTGCAATCCTCATCAAAGGGAAACACCAACACCCAGTTTACTCCAAGCATTAGTCTATTTTGACTTGGAAGAAATTTTGACTATTGTTGACCTTGACATTTCGGTAGACTGATAAAGAAAACAGATGTGCAAGAGAGAAGATAGGATTTTGGACTTTCCTTTTGGCTTTTAATCTTTTATTATTATTACTCACTGACTGGTGACTGCTTTGAAGTTCCTTGTTTTGATCTTTGCTGGTGGATGAAAGGCACTCTATTTTGTGTTTTGTGTTTTCTATTTTTGGGGGGGACTTTTTTCCTATGCTTTTTTTAAAAAAAGAACTAGATTGACAAGAAATTGGATTAAGACTGGAAGAGTCAGAAGAAATTTTTTCCTTTTTGGTTGTTTGGATTTGTATTTTTATCTTTTACTTTTGGCAGTTGAATTTTTTCTCCTTTTTCCCCTCTCTGTTGGGGTAATTAGAAATTTGATTTTTGAGGGAGGTGGTTGATTGGAATTTTTGTTTTTTTAATTTTTGTATTTAATTTTTTTTTTATTTTTTTGCTAATCCAACCATTGGGGATGATTAGGCACTTGGATTATAAATATGAAGAAATTTATATCACATCTACACTCAATAGCAAGTCCCTCATCAACAGAAACACAGAAAACTTCGGAGATGATGGAATTAAGAAATTTTATACAATTGCTTCATGATGACTTAAAAACAGGAAATAAAAGAAATTAAAGCCATGATTGGGAAAAATGAAGAGAGAATCCAGAAAGTAGAAGAAAAAGCAGAAATAACAGAAAAGAAAGTTGAGAAATTAGAAGAAAAATTGGTATCAACTGACAAATTGCAAGAAAAGACAATTATCCTGTTGGAGATGGAGCATTCTGAGTTTTACTTAAGATTTCAAAATATGGAGGAAGAAAAAGGAGAAAATTTACCTGAGATGATTGCTGAGATATTATCATAAGTTTTGGAACAATCCAAGGAAAAGATCTTAAACGAGATTGATGAAGCCTTTAGAGTATACACAAGATATGCAATGAGGAACAAACTACCAAGAGAAATACATGTAAGATTTATGAAGAAGGCAGTGAAAACAGAGATATTACAAGCAGCAAGAAATACAGCACTGAAACAGAAAGATAAAGAAATTGTGGTATTAAGACAAATACCTAGAAGAGTTAGAGAACTGAGGAGAGAATATCAGTTTCTAACGAAGTTCCTAATACTCAAAGGAGTGAGTTTTAGATGGTTAATACCAGAAGGAATGTTGGTGACATGGCAAGAACAAAGACATAGACTTGACTCAATTGAAAAAGCAAAATTATTTTATCAACAATTTTGTGGACCACTAGAAGAAGATTTGGGAGCACTAGGAGAGACAAAGCAAAAAGATGAAGAGAAAGACAAAGATGAAAAAGCAAAGGAAGAAAGAGCCCTAAGAGAAGGAGTGAGATCCAAGGATCCAATGTAACAAAGAGAGACAAGGGCGATGAAGTCAAAAACTAGTAACAAGTAAAACATGGAAGAAGAAATTAAAGCAATATCTTTAAATGTAAACAGACTGAATGCGGCCATAAAAAGAAACAGAACTTTATCTAAATTAAATAACTTGAATAACATTATATGCCTACAAGAAGTACATATTAGAAAACAGCATTTAAAATTATTACAATATCCAAAGTTAGGAGTTCTATTTATATCATTGATACAACAAAGCAAAAGAGGAATGGTGTTGTATATCAAAGAAAAATTAGAACCTAAATTACTTTTTGAGGATGAAGATGGCAGGATTCTGATGGTGGAAATAAAAATGAACTTTAAACAAATATTTTTGATAGCAATATATGCACCAAATGAAAAACAAAAAGAATTTTATCGGAGATTACAGAGAAAAAATTTAGAATTGGGCTATGAATATATATGTATAATGGGTGATTTTAATGCTGTAACAAATGTGGATCTGGACTATAAAACAATGAAGACGAACAAAAAATCCAGAAGAATATTGCCAAAATCTCTTTTTGCAATGAAAGAAGAGTTAAGTATTCAAGATATTTGGAGACAAAAACACTTGAAAGAAAACCAACATACCTTTTATTCAAATAGACATTTATCGTGGTCAAGGATAGATATTTAATTTAATTTAATTTATCACATTTCTATGCTGCCCAACTCCCAAGGGACTCTGATATGGATATGGATGTCAACAGAACTTACAGAAAATATACAAGAAGTAAATATTGGTTCAAATATTTGGGCAGACCATAGCCCGATGACAATAATATGGAAAGGAAAGAAGAAAAAGACAAGATGGACTTTGAATGCAACAATATTAAATGAAAAGGACTTTCAGCAGTTTATGGAAAAAGAACTAGAATTTTTCTTTAAAATAAATAAGAAAGAAGATACATCACTTCAGAACATATGGGATACGATGAAAGCATATATTAGAGGTTTGGCAATAACATATTTGGGGAAAAAGAATAAAAAGAAAAGGCAAAAACAGATAAGATTGGAAGAGGAGTGTAAGAACTTAGAGAAAGAATTCCAAAAAGATATCCAAAATAAAAAAATTAAGAAGATGATGGAACTGAAAAAACATGAAAGAAATTTAAATGAACAGGAATCATTAGCAAATAAATTAAGAGCATCTAAACAGAATTTTTTTGAAAATGCAAACAAACCAGGAAGGTGGTTAGCATATAAATTAAAAAAAGAGAAGGAGAAGAAAATAATAAAATATTTACAAGACGAAGAGGGGAAATTACACTATAGAAATGAAGAAAAGAAGATAGTAATTCAAAAATACTATGAAAAACTCTATTCCCAAGAAAAGATTTCAGAGGAAGAGATAATAAAATATTTGGAAAAATCAGATTTACCTAAAATACCAGAACAATATAAGGGAATGTTAGAAGAAAGGATAACAATGATGGAATTAACAGAAGCGATAAAAGGACAAAAAAATGGGAAAGCACCAGGACCGGATGGGTTACCAGCTGAACTATATAAAACACCACAAGAAGTGATGAGTAATGTAATGTTGGAACTATTTAATGAATTAGTAATGAAGGCAAGAATGCCAGACTCATGGAGGGAGGCTTATGTAACACTTATACCTAAAGAGGATACAGACCTGCGATTGATAAAAAACTATAGACCGATTTTGTTGCTAAATGTGGATTATAAGATTTTTGCTTCAATAATGGCATATTTGCCATTTAATCTATTGATTAAAAAAACTGTTAAATGAATGTATTCATATGGACCAAAATGAATTTTTACCTAAAAGGCAAATCAGAGACAATATGAGGATAATTTTGAATACTTTGGAATACTATGAGACACATTCAGAAAAACAAATGGCAATGATGTTTCTAGATGCCCAAAAAGCTTTTGACAATGTGAACTGGCAATTTATGATACAACAACTGCAGAGAATGGACTTTGGGGACAGATTTATAAACACTATAAAAACAATTTATGACAGACAATCTGCTAAAATAATGATGAATGAAGAAATGACAGAAAATGTTTGCATTATGAAGGGCACTAGACAAGGATGTCCTCTATCACCATTGCTGTTTATTTTGACCTTAGAAGTTTTAAATAGAAATATTAGGCGAAATGAAGAGATAAAAGGGATGAAAATCAAAAAGGAAGAGTATAAACTGCAAGCTTTTGCGGATGACTTAGTATTCATCTTAGAGGAACCACAAACAACAAATTACTAGAACAAATAGAGAATGATGGAAAGGTGTCTGGTCTAAAAATAAATAAAAATAAAATGAAAATTTTGGTGAAAAATATTACAGAAAAACACAAAAGAGAGATAGAAGAGAATTTAGATATACAAGTGGTGAAAAAAGTTAAATACTTAGGAGTCTATCTAACTTCAAGATGTGTAATGATAAAAGAGGATAATTATTATAGATTAAAACAACAAATCGAGAAAGACTTGGAGAAGTGGAAGAATCTTCAATTGTCAATAATGGGAAGGATTGCAATAATAAAGATGAATATTACCAAGATTATTATTCATATTTCAGACAGTACCGATAAAAACTGAAAAGACTTATTTTCAACAGCTTAATAAGATAATAAGGAACTTTATATGGCAAGGGAAAAAAGCAAGAATAAGCATAAAAATGCTTCAGGACACAAGATTATGTGGAGGATTTGGGTTACCGAACTGGGAATTGTATTACCAGGCAGAATTGTTGACTTGGATGAAGGAATGGGTTGCATTAAGAAATATAAGACTATTAACACTGGAAGGTCATGATTTACAATTGGGATGGCATGCATTTTTATGGTATGGTAGAAATAAGATACGTACTTTCATAGACATTATATAAGGAATGCATTGTTATTGGTATGGGAGAAGGTCAGAGATAAATATTATGTGAAAATACCAATATGGTTATCAACAATAGAAGCTTTGATACACCCAAATGTTTTTAATGTTTGAAATATTGTTAGATATAAGGACTTATTAACAGATAAGGGGGATTTGAAAGGGAAACGAGCATTGGAAGAACAGGGGATTGAGATGGATTGGTATATGTACATGCAGATACAAACAAGATATGAAAAAGATGCTAAATTATATGGTTTTCACTTAGAAAAGACAGAGTTGGATGGGATACTCACAGGAACAGTGGATAAATTAATAAAAAAACCTCTACAATTTTTTACTTGGCATTTAACTGGAAGAGGAGCAGGTAAAGGAAACAATGATAGCCTGGGCAAAGAATTTTGGATATTCAATAGATCTAGATAAATGGCAACAGCTATGGGAAAGGAATTATAAATTAACAATGTCCACTGCATATAAGGAAAATCAATATAAAATGTTTATAGATGGCATATGCCCCCTGAGAAACTGGCAAAAATGTTTAAAGATAAATCAGCTAAATGTTGGAAATGTCACCAGTTACCAGGTTCTTATTACCATATGTGGTGGACATGTCCAGAAGCTAAAAATTATTGGAATAAAATTAAGATATGGCTGGAAGAAATGATACAATAACGTATTGATTTAAAACGAGAGCTGTTCCTACTGGGTATCCTGCCAGAAAAAATTAGCAAAGAAAATATTTATTTGATTATACATGTAATAACAGCTGCAAGAATTGTTTATGCACAACGTTGGAAAGCAGAGAAAATACCTTTGGAAGGAGAAGTAATTAAAAAAAATTAGATTGTGCAGAAATGAATAGATTGACTTTGATGATTAAAGAAAGAGAAGATTCAGAATACTTTAAGATATGGAATCAATTCTACTATTGGTTAGAAAAGAGATACAAATAAGTAAATTAATAGTTATGTATAAAAATGTTATAATCAGAATTTTTTGTTAGTGATGAATTGTTGTACAATTGATTGGATGAGAATGAAGACAGAAGAAATAACAAAAAGAAGAACGATTGGAGACAACACCGAGATGTCACATGGAAGGAATGACTGATGTATTAAATGTTTGTTTGTTTAAAAAATAAAAAACTTTTAATGAAAAAAAAAAGAAAGCAGGCCTCCCTTCCATCCCTTGGATTCCAGGAACCTATGAAATCCTATGATTTTTTTAAGATTTGGAGCAACAATTCTAAAAATAGTTATGTGGGTAATAAAGATTGTGACATAATAAATTTCATATACTGTTAAAAAAAATAATAATCCTGGGAGAGATTGCTGCAGCTCTGCAACACACCCAAAGATGGGCCTCAAGGGCAGAGAGTCTTGTCATGCAAGCTGCACAAGCACAAATTGAAGCTGCAATGGCCACTGCAGTTCTACATGTGGCAAAGGCAGAGCAAGTTCAAAGGGAAGAAATGGCCAAAGCTCAGGCCAGCCTTGAGTTTCTTCAGTGTGAATGGGAGGAAGTAGAAAGGGCAGCACGGGCTGCAGCTTTACAGGCGGAGGCTGAAGGTGTCACCACACACACTCCACCACCACCACCACCACCACCACCACCACCATGATCCTGGAAAGCCAGAAAGAGAAAGCTCGTACAGCCATGTCAAGGACTATGTGGATGACCAGAACGTGCTACAGCACGAGCAGGAAGAAGTGGCGCAGTCGACCGCAAAACTCCCAAAACCAAGTGAATGAGGAGGAGAATCTCAACCACCAGATCTGCAAACTAGTCAGAAAGCTGACATCGTATGATCCGGACCACGAGACACACACCCACCCACCCTTCGGATTTAGAGAACTTACCCCAACAAGCCAAGATACACGGGGTAATCGGATTAGTCCACCAGCAACAGTGAAGGCTCCTCAGCGGGTAGGCATACAAGAAGCCGCAATTTCCAAGCTCAATGCAAAGGCAAGGGAACTCTGCAGAAAACTACTAGCCATCTTTGGCACACGCCCCTGCTCCTGGGGGCTATGCCTACGAGGATCCACGGGAAATCCCTAATCGTGCTCCCATTGAATCCATAAGGTACACCATAACACCTCACCATGATTACAACTCCTATGTAGCCCCAATAGATCCTTCAACATCCTGGAGAAGAAGAGAGAATGGTGTTGTGGCCCTCCAGTGGCCTGCGCGGATCGTGGCTGATCTCAATGATGAGGCTGGTGTGGTGTCGCAACAGCAGCCTGTGCAGCCGGCACTCGTGTCGGACAGCAAGGAGGCTGAAGAGGATGTGGTGCCAGAGGCAGAGACTCAGCCAGGGCCTTCAGAACCTCCAGAGGCTCCTTCAAGTGGAGAGAGTGAAGTGGAGGAGCCTCTCCTCAATGCTCGAGCATGCAGGACTGCCAAAAGGCAGGAGTGGCTATTCAGGAGGACGAGGTCTCCTCAAGAGTAAGGCCTGAGGATAATTGGCCACTCCCTTAGCCTATTTAAGTCACATACCGGTAGTAAGTTTCTTGCTAAAAACAACTTGTAACTATCATCAGAGCATTTTTTGGAAAAGTCTTATCGTATCTTGCTTTCTGGGCTGGTTGCCAACCTTTGCCGGACTTTGGTTTATTCTTGCTACTTAATAAACTTGATAAGGACCGTTGGTGTGTGTCAATATCTTCGGGAATCAGAAGCTGGGGCAGAACAAATGGTCACCCCGGCGGGGAAGGTTGGATTTGGCATCTAGTGGTGTGCAGAAGTTCTCTGACAGAGAATATCCACTATGGAAGCATATCTTCATGAATACCATTCATGACAAAGGGTTGCGGCCAGTCGAAGAGCTCAGACATATGATAGCATGGCTGGGACCAGAATCTGCAGAAGTAGTAAAAGACATCTACTCATCCCAACTAGGTAACCCAGTCACCGCCCTTAGGTGAGCTTGGGAAATGCTCAATCAGCAGTATGGTGCATCTACATTTATTTATGTATTTATTTATTTCAATTTATAAACCGCCCTTCTCCTTGCGGACTCAGGGTGGTGAACAGCCAGAATAAAACATGGTATACAAAAATTAAAAGCAAATTAAAAATATTAAATATTTTCGGCCGATAATTAAAACAATCCAATTTAAAATCAATTTCAATTTAAAACAGAGGATGGGATCAAGCCAGCCCAGCTAGCTGGAACAGATGGGTTTTTAGGGCCCGACGAAAGGTCCGGAGGTCTGGTATCCTGCGTATCTCCGGGGGTAGGTCATTCCAGAGGGCGGGCGCCGCCACAGAGAAGGCTCTCCCCCTGGGGGTCGCCAGCCGACACTGTCTGGCTGACGGCACCCGGACGAGGCCCTCTCTGTGCGAGCGTACTGGCCGGTGGGAGGCTATTGGCGGCAGAAGGCGGTCCCGCAAATACCCAGGTCCTAAGCCATGGAGCACTTTAAAGGTGGTCACCAACACACCATTGACAGAGTCCTCATTCTTGGATCATACACCTCTACACCTCTACAGTGGGACCTGGCCTGCCAACAGGCATTCGAAACACTAAAAGCAACGTTTGCAAAAGAACCGGTCTTGAAGCATCCTGACCCCGAACAACCCTTCATCATCCAAGAAGATGCCAGCAATGTGGCAGTGGGGGCTGTCCTACTCCAAAGGAACAGACAAGGGGACTTACAACCTTGTGCCTACACATCCCACAAACTTACCAACACAGAGAGACGTTGGGCAGCGTGGGAAAAGGAAGTATTTGCAGTGAGGTGGGTGCTGTTGACCTGGCGACACCTGCTAGAAGGAGGCCAGAGACCGTTCGAAGTTTGGACTGACCATAAGAAACTGGAGGCCCTCGGGACCCCACGGAAGTTATCACCCAGGCAAGTCCGGTGGGCCCAATACTTCAATCGTTTCAACTTCAAGCTGAAGCACATCCCAGGGGAGAAAAAGCTTCTGGCCGATGCCCTCTCCCAAATGCCCCAATACAACAGTGAATGGGAGCAGGTAGTGAATGCCATCATCCCCTCTGCCCAAGGAGTGGGTCAAGTAGTCACCAGACAGCAGCGTCACGACCAGCATGGCCAACCAGCAAGTGACTTGACTACAAGGCTCAAAACAGAAACATTGGCAGACCCCTGGTTCCGAGACAATCAACATCTCTTGACAAAAAGGGATGACCTAGCATGGAAAGGGCTGAAACTCTATGTCCCAGAGACTCTATGCACCCTGGTCCTCAAGAGGAGCCACGACGTTAAACCAGCGGGGCATTTTGGCTTCCTAAAGACTCTGCATTTAGTACGAAGGCAGTTTTGGTGGCCCCACATGAGAAAAGACATAGACAGCTATGTAAAAAGTTGTACCATCTGTGCCACGATGAAAACCTGACCAGGAAGACCTTCCGGGCTGCTGCAGCCGGTAGCTGAACCAACAAGACCATGGGAAGAGATTGCAATGCACTTCATAGTAGAACTGC
The DNA here is from genome assembly GCA_038048745.1 of Coluber constrictor foxii. Classification (NCBI taxonomy): domain Eukaryota; kingdom Metazoa; phylum Chordata; class Lepidosauria; order Squamata; family Colubridae; genus Coluber; species Coluber constrictor. The sequence goes on from CM075961.1 coordinate 10,056,887, forward strand.
CAAGGAGTGGCGGAAACACAGTGATGTGGACTGTAATAGACTTATTCTCCAAACAGGCACATTTTATACCCTGCAGCGGACTACCCTCAGCCCGTCAATTGGCCAAATTGTTCCTAAAACACATCTACCACCTGCACGGAGTACCCAGAAGAATCATCTCCGATCGAGGTGTCCAGTTCACAGCGAAATTCTGGAGGGAATTCCTACGGTCCATAGGATCATCCCAAGGTCTCAGCTCAGCGTTTCACCCGAGCACCAATGGGGGGGGACAGAGAGACTGAATGCCATGATAGAGCGGTACCTGAGGTGCTACGTCGACTACTAACAATCTAACTGGGCGGACCTCCTATCTTTTGCGGAGGTTGCATATAACAATGCTGTCCACAGTAGCACAGGACTAACCCCATTTAAGATAGTGAGCGGTATGGATTTCGTCCCCATGCCAGAGTACCCAAGAGAGCCCCCTTCCACAGTCAGTCTGACCGATTGGATGGAAATGTTAAAAGAGACCTGGGGGAACGTCAAGGAGGCATTTGCCAAAGCGGCTCAATCCTATAAGAAAAAAGCAGATAAGCATCGAACTCCCCAAAGACCATTCCGAGTGGGGGAGAAGGTCTACCTCTCCACCAAGTATTTGAGACTTAGATTCCAGAGCAGGAAACTGGGCCCGAAGTTTATAGGACCATTCCCTATAGTAAAAGTAATCAACCCGGTCACAGTACAACTACAGCTACCCCGATTACTAGGGAGGATACACCCTGTTTTCCACAGCAGCCTCCTGAAACCTGTAGTGGGGTCAACTTTGAGACCGGTGCCACATGACCCCCCCCCCCAAGCCCCTGGTCATTGGGGGCCACACTCACTATGAGGTACAGCAAATTCTTGATTAGAGATGGCAAAGGGGGCATCTCCAATACTTGATCAAGTGGAAGGGTTACCCTTTGTCAAAGGCTTCCTGGGTGAAAAGCAGAAACATCCAAGCTGACCGCCTTATAGCCAAATTCCACACAGATCACCTGGGAAAGGCAGGAGGGGACGGGACACAGGCTCCCGGACGGGGTACCGGTGCCTAACTTGTTTGTCTTAGACAGGCCACCCTGGAGAAATGAAGGGGGAGGGGCCGGATGTCAGCCCCTCAAGCTACACTTCATTCAGGGCTGACATAGAGGAGTGGGGGGGGAGTAGCTGGCAATAGACCGTTTGACATTTCACCCAGTTATTCCCTAGGAGATGAGATGGGAGGGGGAAAATTCCTGTGAGCTTAGATAGAAGATAGGAGTAGAATGACTTGGAAGATGGCCAATCAGAACAGGAGAGCTAGCCAGGAAGGGAAGGGGCTTGGGGTAAGAACTCATTGCTGGCTTCAGTGAGTTTTGGATCAGAATGCTGTTCTAATAAATGAATGATTTTCATCGAGAATTTGGCTGAGATGTGATTTATTTCTAGACGACTTTGAACCTTGACACCTATAAGAAACAAGCAGATAAGCACCGAACCCCCCAAAGACCATTCCAAGTGGGAGAGAAGGTCTACCTCTCCACCAAGTATTTGAGACTCAGACTCCCGAGCAGGAAACTGGGCCCGCAATTTATAGGACCATTCCCTATAATAAAAATAATCAACCCAGTTACAGTACAACTGCAGCTGCCCCAACTACTAGGGAGGATACACCCTGTTTTCCACAGCAGCCTCCTGAAACCTGTAGTGGGGTCAACTTTAAGGCCAGTGCCACATGACCCCCCCCGAGCCCCTGGTCATTGGGGGCCACACTCACTATGAGGTACAGCAAATTCTCGATTCAAGGTGGCACAGGGGACACCTCCAATACTTAATTAAGTGGAAGGGTTACCCCTTGTCGGAGGCTTCCTGGTTGAAAAGCAGAAACATCGAGGCTGACCGCCTTACAGCCAAATTCCATGCGGATTATCTGGGCAAGGTGGGAGGGGGTGGGACACACACACCTTGGACGGGGTAAGGGTACTTAACTTGTTGCTTGTCTTACACAGGCCATTCTGGAGAAATGAAGGGGGAAGGGCCGGATGTCAGCATTTCACGCTGCACTTACTCCAATGCTGACATAAGAAGAAGAAGCGGAGGCATCTGGAAAGAGACAATTGAGCCTTCACCTACTTATTTTCACTGGAGAGAATATCACCCAGGAGATGGGATGGGAGGGGGGAAATGCCTTTGAGGGGACATCTCAGGACATGGTGCGCCCTGAGAGTGTGAAAACAGCTTTCACTATTGCTACCATACAGGGTGAAAATGTATATCAGTTTGATATACAGACCGCTTATTTATTTATTTATTTATTTATTTATTTATTTATTTATTTATTTATTAAATTTATATACCGCCCTTCTCCTAGTGGACTCAGGGCAGTGTACAGCCACGAATAAAAAGCACTCCAATACAAAATTTAAAATATTAATAAAAGAATTAAATAATTTTGGCCCAATAAATTTAAAAAACCAATAGGCAATTAAAATTTAAAACCCATAAAAACTTTAAACTTAAAAACTTTAGTTTAAAAAGTTTTTTAAAAACTTTAAACTTTGCATGCCCAATTAGATAAGGAATTGCATGTAAAGATTCCTCAGGGTGTAAGCCATCGGGAAGACGATGTTTGGTTGTTAAATAAGAGCCTATATGGTTTTAAACAATCCGGTAAAAGATGGTACGAGTGTCTCACTAAAAATTTAAAACAGATGGGCTTTTAACCATCATCAGCTGATGAATGCGTGTTTGTGAAAGACCATCAGGGCATTAAGGAGACAATTCTGTTATATGTGGATGACATTCTGTATATTTGTAAGTCTGAGGACAGGTACAAGAAGTTCTCAGACAGCCTAAGCAAAAGTTTTGCATTGAAACCATTAGGAGGAGCCTCTTCTCAATGCACAAGCACGCAGAGCTGCCAAAAGGCAGGAGTGGTTACTCAGAAGGAAGTCTCCTCGAGAGTAAGACTTGGGGTTAATTGGCCACTCCCTTAGCCTATTTAAGTTTGCTCACAGCTTGTTAACGTTGCAAGAAACAACACATGTTCGCTCGCTGGTCATTGAATGTGGATTGTCTTTGCAAACCTTTCTTCTGGGCTTTCTGCCAACTCTCGTATGACTTTATCTTATCTGTGGACTTTCTGGCAGGTTGTTAAGGACGTTTTAATTAATAGCCTGCATTTGTAGAAAACTATGTTTGGAAGTAAATTGAGCTTTGTTCATAGTTTCTGTGTGCTACATTCTTTGGGATCCGTAGCTGGGGCAGAACACATCTCAATAAACTACATTTTCTCCCAATCTGGAATGGTACGAATATATCTTATATATTCTGTACAGCTTTTATAATCTATAGCCTTCATGTCATGAGTAAAGATGACAGGAATGGTAATTCAACACAATTCATTGATGATTTTGAATAGACTGTAAGATTAGTCTTCTCATGTGTTTGATCAATTTTGTAGGTTACATCTAAAAACAAACAAAAACACACAAGGTCAATTTTTAAAATAATTGTCATATTCTTACAAGAAAATGGTACTGTAGTTATCTCGGGTTTCAGTTAGATCTATTGAGGAATAGACTGTAAGGAATAGAATAGAATAGAATGGAATTTAGTCCTGTGTTGGATCTTGGGTGAGGGCTGCTTCTAATCCTACCATTCTGCCTTTGTTTCAAAATATCCTGTCTTGAATGGATTTCTGCTAGCAGTACTTGCTTTGCTTATGAATAGAGCCATCTAGATATAAATCTGTAGAGATTCTCAGTCATCCAGGTCATTTATTTATTTATTGCTTCGATTTATATGCCGCCCTTCTTCAGAGACTCAGGGCGGCTTACAATACGTTAAGCAATAGCCTTCATACTTTTGTATATACCTGCTTAGTAGGGCTTTTGCCCCCCCCCCCCAAGCGGTGTTCTTTTTTATACAAAGTCAACTTATTGCCCCCACAATCCGGGTCCTCATTTTACCTACCTCTGAAGGATGGAAGGCTGAGTCAACCTTGAGCCTGGTGAGATTTGAACTTGCAGTAATTGCAGGCAGCTGGCAGCTAAGTGCTAATTAACAGCACTTTAGTCCGCTGTGCCACCAAGGCTCTTGGTCATGGTTGTCCCAAAGGTGCTTTTTCAGGAGGCAACTGGACTTTCTTATTTTTTCTTTTGAAGACATTTTGCTTCTCATCCAAGAAGCTTCTTCAGCTCTGACCAGGATAGTGGGGAATGGAAGGATTTATATTCCTTGCAGACAGTTAGTATTCTGCATCCTTTTAGACTACAGGAACCAGGAGCACTACTCAGGTGACCCTGAGGACACAGATAAGAATAGAATAGAATAACAGAGTTGGAAGGGACCTTGGAGGTCTTCTAGTCCAACCCCCTGCTTAGGCAGGATTGTTCTGACCTAGGCTTCCTTAGAAATTAAACAGCACAATCTTAGTCCCAGCAAACCTCTTTAATTGATATGGCTGTAAATTATTTTCACTTACAGTCCACAAGGCTTGATAAACAGTCTTTCAGAGGAAGGTTATCAACACCCACCTATCTCACATGGAACGCTGCCAAAGAGCTAATTTCCAGACGCAAGGCAAGGCCAAACTTGGCACAGAGTCACAAACAGAATTTTCAAATCTTGAATTGGCCAGATGACCTAATTGCTTCCTGCAAAAGTTCACGTCCTGTTCACTTCTCTTTTATGTCTTATGGGTGGGGCAAATCATCTCCAAGCCTTACTCCCAAGTTGACTTTCCTTAATTGTTCCTGTCTCCTGGCAGCTCTGTGCATGCGCACACTGGGAACAGGCTCACGCTGCTCTTCTGCCTCACTGATGTCAGACTCTGGAGGCAGCAAAGAACTACCAGATGGCCTTGGCCCCCTCTCTGCCTCCTACTCAGAGCCATTGTCCGAGCCTTCCCCAGACTCCAGGATTGGATCACATTCCTCCCCAACCTCCTCACTTTCCGAATCTGCTGCCAGCTTTGCTGGCTGCTGGCAGGCCACAACAAGGATACCTTACACCACTTCAGACAAATGGTTATCCAATCTCTTCTTAAAAACTTCCAGTGTTGGAGAATTTACAACTTCTGGAGGCAAGTTGCTCCACTGATTAATTGTTCTAACTGTCAGGAAATTTCTCCTTAGTTCTAAGTTGATTCGTTTCCACCAGTTGCTTCTTGTCCTGCCCACAGGTGCTTTGGAAAAGAGCTTGACTACCTCTTCTTTGTGTCAGACCCTGAGATATTGGAACACTGCTATCAGGTCACCCCTAGTCCTTCTTTTCATTAAACTAGACATACCCAGTTCCAGCAACCATTGTTGTTGTTGTTGTTGTTGTTGTTGTTGTTATTATACACAAAAATGACAATATACACAGCAAATGAGATAACCATGCTGGATTTCATATCCCAAATCGCTAGTCGAACATTTCCCAGAGCGTTTAGGACTGCATGATGTATCGGTGGATTATGCGAGCAGATCCCAGTAAGGTGGCTTTCTGCAGCTGACCAATGGTGATCTTCTTCTTCTTCTTGTTATTATCATAAACATTTTTAAAAAACAGTGCATTGTCAGAGCATCATTTACAAGTAGAACAAAACCAACGAAAGTTGATAGTGAATCTTAGCACACAAACTAAATAGCAATAGTAATAATATAATAATAATAATATAATAATAATATAATATAATAATAATATAATAATATAACCAAAAGGTTTAAACCAGGTTTCTTCTTACATTAGCTTATTTACATTTTTATCAATTACTATGTTTAGAGTTATATACCTCTTTACTTTCAACACTTATAATATTATTCATAATCTTACTTTCTCTCATTTCTACCTCTTTTCTCTGTTCATTCATAAAATTTATTCCATGTCTGATAGTATTCTGAATCTTCTTTATCTTTAATTTTTAATTGCCCATTTCAGCACAGTCCCAAATTTTTTTAATTACAACCTCATCCAGTGGGATGTTCATATTTTTCCAGTATTTAGCATATGTAATCCTTGCTGCCGTCAGTATGTGTAACACTAAATATGTGGTCGCTTTATCATAATCCTCAAATAGTATACCTAAAAGGCATGTTTCTGGTTTAAACTCAATATTTTGTTCAGTTATCACTTCCAGCCAGTTATGTATGTTCTCCCAATATTTTCTTGCTTTACCGCATGTCCACCACATGTGGTAATATTATTATTATTATTATTAATTAAATTTCTATACCGCCCTTCTCCTGGCGGACTCAGGGCAGTGAACAGCCAATTAAAAACCAGTACACAAACTTTAAAAACATACTAAAACCAATATAAATTAAGCCGAAAGTATAAAACCGACTAAAAACTCTAAAAAGTTAAAATTTAAAAATATTTAAAAAATAGAAGGGATCAGGCAAGTCCGGCGAGTTGAAAAAGATGAGTCTTCAGAGCCCGACGAAAAGTCCGGAGGTCAGCAATTGTTCTCAGTTCTGGAGGAAGATTGTTCCAGAGGGTGGGGGCTACCACAGAGAACGCTCTCCCCCTGGGGGTCGCCAGCCGGCATTGTCTGGCTGACGGCACCCTGAGGAGGCCCTCTCTGTGGGAGCGAACCGGCCGGTGGGAGGCAATTGGTGGCAGAAGGCGGTCCCGTAAGTACCCTGGTCCTAAGCCATGGAGCGCTTTAAAGGTGATTACCAACACCTTGAAACGCACCCGGAAGTCAACCGGCAACCAATGCAGCTCACGCAGGAGAGGTGTCACATGGGAGCGCCCTGTCGCTCCCATAATCCCCCGCGCGGCCGCATTCTGCACCAGCTGAAGCCTCCGGGTGCATCCCAAGGGGAGCCCCATGTAGAGAGCATTAGTCCAAGCGAGACGTGACGAGCGCCTGAGTGACTGTGCGTAGGGAGTCCCGATCTAGAAAGGGCCGCAACTGGCATATCAGGCGAACCTGATAGAAAGCCCCCCTGGCCACGGCTGTCGTATGATCCTCTAAAGACAGCCGTGGGTCCAGGAGGATGCCCAAGTTGTGCACCCTTTCCATGGGGGCCAATGATTCGCCCCCAATAACCAACGATGGAGTCAGTTGGCTATATCGGGACACCGGCAGCCACAGCCACTCGGTCTTGGAGGGGTTGAGTTTCTCCCCATCCAGACCCGCACAGCTTCAAGGCACTGGGACATCACTTCCACGGCATCGTTGGGGTGGTCTGGGGTGGAAATGTACAGCTGAGTGTCATCAGCGTACTGATGGAATTCCACCCCAAAACCACGGATGATCTCACCCAGCGGCTTTACATAAATGTTGAACAGAAGGGGCGAGAGGACTGACCCTTGTGGCACCCCACACACTAGGCGCCTCGGGGTCGACCGCTGCCCCCCTGTCAACACAGATTGCGACCGGTCGGAGAGGTAGGAGGAGAACCACCGTAGGACGGTGCCCCCCACCCCCAATCCCTCCAACCGGCGCAACATGATACCATGGTCGATGGTATCAAAAGCTGCTGAGAGGTCTAACAGCACCAGGATAGAGGAGTACCCCCTACCCCGGGCCCTCCAGAGATCATCCACCAACGCGACCAATGCCGTTTCGGTGCTGTAACCAGACCTGAAGCCGGACTGGAGCGGGTCTAAATAGACAGCTTCATCCAGGTACCGGGGGAGCTGCCACGCCACCACACTCTCAACAACCTTCGCTAGGAAGGGAAGGTTGGAGACTGGACGGTAATTTGCCAAAACAGCTGGGTCCAGGGAGGGCTTCTTGAGGAGGGGCCTCACCACCGCCTCCTTCAAAGCGGTCGGTAGGGCACCCTCACTCAAAGAAGCGTTTATGATCTCCTGGAGCCAGCCTCGTGTAACCTCCCGGGAGGCCAGCACCAACCAGGAGGGACATGGGTCCAATAAACATGTGGTAGCATTCAGTCTTCCCAGGATCCTGTCCACGTCCTCGGGAGCCACAGGATCGAACTCAGCCCAGATAACACTCTCAAGACCGGGCTCAGTCACCTCGCCCGAACTAACCCAGTCGGCGGCCAAATCATCCCGAATCTGAGTTATTTTATCATCCAGATATTGAACAAAATCCTCAGCACGTCCCTGCAAGGGATCCTCCCGTGCTCCCAGATGAAGGAGGGAGCGGGTCACCCTAAACAGGGCGGCTGGGCGATTATCTGATGACGCAATAAGAGCGGCGAAATAATTAGATTTTGCCGCTTTTATTGCCACTAAGTAAGTCTTAATATGAGCTCTTACTAGTGTCAAGTCAGATTCAGAGCGACTGGCCCTCCAACCGCTCTCTAGGCGTCTTTTCTGGCGCTTCATCTCCCTCAGCTCCTCAGTAAACCGAGGAGATAAGTGAGTTTGGCGCCAGGTCAGAGGCCGCAAAGGCACGACACGGTCCAAGGCCCCACCGGCCGCCCTATCCCAGGCAGCCACCAGGTCCTCAGCCGAGTCGCGTGTCAGTGTCTCAGGAAATGGCCCAAGCTCCGTCTGGAACCTATCAGGATCCATCAGGCACCTGGGGCGGAACCACCTAATTGGTTCCGCCTCCCTGCAGTGGGGTGCAGCGGTCAGAAAGTCGAGTCGGAGGAGCGAGTGGTCAGTCCATGACAAGGGTTCCACGCCTATATCCCCAGTATCAAGACCACTCAACCACTGACCAGAGACAAAAACTAGGTCCAGGGTGTGTCCACCAACGTGAGTCGGGCCCTGAATTACCTGGGTCAGGTCCATGGCCGTCATGGAAGCCATGAACTCCCGAGCCATCTCAGATGTTTCACCGATAGATGGCAGGTTGAAATCCCCCATGACTATAAGCCTGGGAGTATCAACCGCCACCTCGGCTATAACATTGAGAAGCTCGGGCAGGGTTGTTGCCACGTGGCAGGGAGCCAGGTACGTGACTAACAGACCCATCTGCCCACCAGGACCCCACCTCACATAGATGGACTCACACCCGGCTATCTGAGGTACAGTGGCCTCCCTCGGACCCAGACCTTCCTTAATAATGACCGCTACTCCCCCACCCCTGCCCTGGGCTCTCGGATGGTGGAATGCAAGGAAACCCGGTGGGCACATCTCCACGAGGGGAACCCCCCCTCGTGGCCCAGCCAGGTCTCGGTAATGCCAGCCAGGTCCGCACCCCCCTCTTGAAGAAGATCACATATGAGGGGGGCCTTATTTACAACGGACCTCGCATTGCACAACAGCAGCTGGAGCCTCGGGTCCTGAGACTCTAGACAACCCGGGGAACGGGAATAGCTCAGGGGACCGGGGCAAGCAATCGCTCGAAGACAGCGAGTGCATGCCCCCACCACACGATATGGTCCCCTGCTCTCGCCATATCTGCCCCTCCCACATAGCGTAGATATCACACCACCCTCAACAGAGGGCTCAGTCAGAGCCCTCTTGCCTCCAGAAACTAAACCCCCCGTGGCATCACAGACTGCCAGGCCTGTCCCTTTCCCCCCCGGGTTTCCCCCCAAACCCACACCCTCCCCCACCCCGGAACCCCCTAAAACACCCCTTAAAAAAGCACTTTAAAAACCCCTCAATCCCCGTTTCGCAACATGCCACCTCTCGGGGTCCCAAAACCCGTCATTAAGGTAGGCCCTCGCTAACGTGGAGGGCCAAACCCGCGAGAGGGGGGAGTCTCGCAGGGCAAGAAGCGTAGACCTAGAGAGCATCCAGACAGATATGGGCAAGAAAATGGGGCATGGCATAGGTCCATAGTCATAGTCATAGTTCAAGATGTCCTGATGCAGGACCAGGTCAATCAGGAGAAAACGCCACTACCCTCTCACGGTAGCGACCAGGAGTCTCTGCATTCTGTCCCTGAGGGGGATGTCCAGGCCACTCTCTCACGGTGGTCCAACCAAAAAACAGGCGCGTTGGAAAGTCCAAGGCCACTCTCTCACCGTGGCCCGGCAGATTCGTCCTGTAGGTGTGGCACCCCCTCAGGGTAGATGATAACAGAACCGGCTCCACAAGTCCTCCCGTGAGCTGGCCTGTCTTCCAATGGCCAGCCAGCGGAGTGATGGAATGCAGATGGAAATGCCAAATACTGGTAGAAACGCCAAAAAGTCCGAAGCACCGCTCTGGAAGTAGCGGCCAAATAATAAAGGAGCGGGCAAAGTTTGAGGGCCAGCGGAGGACAAGCGGGATGGGGGAGGGGGGACCCTCACCAGCCTCCAATGGGTCCATAAGCCCGCTGGCCGCTGGGACCCCGCTGGAATCATTAGCCCCCAGTCTCACCGCTGCCACCATTCGCTGGCCGCCATCTCCTTGCCGCTCACCGCCGCGCCGCCATCTCTCGCAGCTTCGCAACGGCTGCCCTCTCACTGCCGCCGCCGCTCACCGCTCGCCGCTCGCCGCTCATCTTCGCCGCCCCCCCACCGCGCCGCCATCTTCCGCAGCGCCTCTCAGCTGTCCAAAAGCGGGGGAAGCGGCGGGGATCTTCAGAGACACGATGGCGGGCTTTGCAGCGCCGCCCAGCTGTTTAAGGGCGGCGGGAGCCTCCAGAGACATGCCGAGGGCTTCGCCACAGCTGCCCTCTCACTGCCGCCGCCGCTCGCCGCTCGTCTTCGCCACCCCCCCACCGCGCCGCCATCTTCCGCAGTGCCTCTCAGCTGTTCTAGGCGGCGGAAGCGGCGGGGGTCTTCAGCGTCTTCAGAAACACGCTGGCGGCCTACAAGCCCACCAGCGTGATGGCAATATATTCCGCTGGCTGGGCGGGGGGTTGCCGATGGTCTGCAACCCCCACGGACCTACTAAGAGCCAGCCAAAAAGCCCATCTTCCTAAGGAGCCCTAGATGCGATCGCCATCTTGGGCATGCGCCTTGGGGATAGGTGCCTAATAGGTGCCTGGGGTCTGGTTACATTTCCAGCATTTGGCGGATAGGTTGCTGAACATTTTTGCCAGTCTTGCAGGTGGTAAATGCCACCTGTAAAACATCTTATAGAGATTTTCTTTGTATGCCGAGGCCATAGTCAATTTGTAACTTCTGTCCCAAAGTTTTTGCCATTTCTCTAATTCTGTATTATAACCAAAGTTTTTTGCCCAAGCAATCATCGTTTCTTTAACTATTTCTTCCTCCATTTTGTAGTTCAGTAAATAATTATATATATATATATTAATCAGTTTTTCATCCGTCCCCATTAAAATTTTGTCAAATGCTGTTGGTTCTTTATTTACATCCCATGTTCTAATTTCTTTCTCATATCTTGACTGAATCTGGAAGTATGGCCACCAAGCTAGATCTACCCCTTGATTCTGTAGTTGTTGCCTAGATTTAAGTTCACCCCTCTCATTTAAAATATCTTTATAGAGTACAATTTTTTTCAGATTAATGAGGTTTCGATATATTAATGCCTCCATTGTGGAGAACCAGACTGGCATTTTCCTATAATGTTGTGATTTAATTTTTTCCCATATGTTAAGCAACACATTCCTCACATAATGCCTCTGGAAGTATTTCTCCACCGTGCTTCTACCATACCAAAGAAAGGCGTGCCAACCAAATTGCAGATCATGTCCTTCTAATAATAATAGCGTTCTGTGTTTCAGGTTTACTGTCAGGGTATGAAAGAGTTAACAGCTGTAAGCTGAGTTGTAAGCGGAGTCAGATGGAAGGTGATGCAAGAGAACCAGGCAGCACAGCTGGGTCAGAAGCTGCATATATAAAGGAAGCCATTAGAGGGCGTTCCTTCTCCTCAAAGATTCTTCCTCAAGCATTTTTCCTCAAGTCTTCTCCTCGTGTATGATAGTACTTGTTCTCATTGTGTGTCAGTAGCTGTAAAAGGTATTTAACCACGTATATGTTTGTATAGTTCACTGTATATAAAACCACTGTTAGTTTAACTTTAACTTTAACTTTATTTCTATACCGCCCTTCTCCCAAAAGGACTCAGGGTGGTGTACAGCCAAGATAAAAACACAAACATACAAACATCGATAAAATTACAGTTTAAAACTATTACACAGTTTAGCCCACTAGAATAAAACCCAAAATTAAAATAACAAATTTAAAAATAATTTAACTGTTTAGCCCCGCCTGTTGGAACATCAGGGTCTTGAGGGCACGGTGGAAAGTACAAAGGTCAGGGATGTTACATATATCCGGGGGCAATTCATTCCACAGGGCTGGAACCTTCACAGAGAAGGCCCTCCCCCTGGGGGTCGCCAGTCAACATAGTTTGACTGGTGGCACCCTGAGGAGTCCCTCTCTGTGAGAGTGAACTGGTCGGTGGGAGGCTATTGGTGGCTGTCAACCTCGCTAGTTTTGCCTTGCTGCTTCGGTTGTCATAGAAATGGAGGGAGGGGGATTTTAGGCACGCTTTCTAAATCTGGGGAAATCGAAACCATTTCTTAAGCTGTTATCAGACCAACGGACACTGCATTCCTGGATGCTGACAGGACCAGACGTTTGCTCCCACCTGACCTCTGGAAGACCTGTGGATTGGATGATTTATGGTGCACAGGGGAGGGGATGCTTTCTAATTGTAACCTTCGCGCGTTTTGCTTCAGAATCCTGCTTTCTACGGTTGCGTTCATTTCATATCTAGTAAAAGTACCAGTTAACCTATAATGGACTCTGGGTCTTCCTTTCCTGGATACTGAAGGAAGCATACCTGACAATAAGCAGGATTCTCATCTCAGCCATCCCGGACCACACCGAGGGGGCTGAAAACTACAGAATGTCTGATCAGGGAAGTGATACAGACCAGATGGGAGCGTATGGCTCGGCAATGTCTTCATACCAGCCACCGGAAGAGACTGCGGTGTGGATGGAGAAGTTACAGCTAAAAGAGCCGAGGGAAGAGCCAGCCGGATGGTCGACAGGGGTCGGAAGGTTGCCGGACCTGAGAAGGACCCCCTGTGGAGTAACAACCTCCAGACCCCGAAAAGGAGAAGGCGTGTGGCTGCAGGAGCAGAAGGAGCGCCTCAAGATGGATCAAGCCCTTCAACTCATTCGCGAGGCTGAAGAAAGCCGAAAAGCCCGTGAGTTTTATGCATACCCTGGGGGGGTGGGGAAGAAGAGGACTCTAAAATAGATCCTGAGGAAGGAGCTTGTGGGGGAGAGGAAGAGAGGGCTGACGAAGATACATCCCAGGCATTGGGTGGTCAAATGAGGGATGCAGCAGTCCAGGGGGCCCCAGCCTTGCAGGCCCCACCCCGCAGGCGCAAAAAACCTAAAATTCCCCCCCTTCCTGGAAAATATGATGGGAACCCGAAAACTTTGGGGTTTTTTTTAACCCAAGTGTGGAATCACATGCAAGACTGGGGGGAGGACTACTCGTCAGATGCAGCCCGAGTGAGATGTGTCACCAGTGCCTTAGAGGGGGTGGCAGCTGAGTGGATGGTAGTACTCCACAATAACAATTTCCCCCTGCTGCGGAATTACAACCAGTTCATGGCAGCCCTTAGGAGGCGTTTTGAGGACCACCTAGCTGAGTGGAAGGCGAGGCTCCATATGAAAAGTATCCAGCAAGGCCGAAGATCGGTGGTGGAATACACCCAAGAATTTTGGGAGCTAGCGCCATACATGACAGGGTGGTCAGAGATAGCCCTGCTGGAGGGGTTCAAAGACGGGCTGAATGATGAAATTTACCACAACTGTAGAGCACGGGGGGTTCCCGAAGATCTGGACAGTTGGTACATAGCAGCGGAGGATGCAGAAATTGAGATAAGCCGTAGTCGACTACGAAGGGGGCGTGCCGGGGAACCTTCATTCTCCTACCACCGCAAGGAAGCCCCAAAGATGGCCGAGGGAAGGGTGGAGACCAAACCCAAGCGGAAGCCTTTTACCTGCTTTAAGTGTGGCATGGAAGGACACCGGGCCGCTGAGTGCTCCTCCAAGCCAGTGCCAAAACCTGCCAGCAGAGTGCCAAAGAAGATGGACAAAACACCCGTAAAAGTTCGTGAAGCCGCGCTGGAGGGGGAAGTCGTAGAGTTCGCTCCCCGGACCAAGGAGGAGTTGGGAACTCCGACCAACGCGGACGACAGCAAGACCGACTCCAATGATCTGGTGAGTCACACTGAGGGGCCCCTGCTCATCCCCATAGAACTTAAAGTGCCATCTGACAGTGGCAGAAGATGGTCTCGCAGATATCCTGGTCCTAAGCCATGGAGCACTTTAAAGGTGGTGACCAACACCTTGAATCGCACCTGGAAGACCACTGGGAGCCAGTGCAGCTCGCGCAGGAGAGGTGTCACATGGGCGCAACGCGCTGCACCCATAATCACCCACGCAGCCGCATTCTGGACCAGTTGGAGCCTCCGGGTGCTCTTCAAGGGGAGCCCCATGTAGAGAGCATTACAGTAGTCCAGATGTGACGTGACTAGGGCATGAGTGACTGTGTGCAAGGCGTTCTGGTCCAGAAAGGGACACAGCTGGCGGATCAGGTAAACCTGATAAAAGGCCCCCCTGGCCACTGCTGTCATGTGATCTTCTAAAGAGAGCCGTGAGTCTAGGAGGACACCCAGATTGCGAGCCTTCTCTGTGGAGGGCAAGATCTCATCCCCAATAGTCAGCAATGGCACCAGCTGACTATACTGGGATGCTGGAAGCCACAGCCACTCGGTCTTGGAGGGGTTGAGTCTGAGCTTGTTTCTCCCCATCCAGATCCACAATAAAGCGAAGGTTGGAGACTGGACGATAATTGTTGTGGCTCCGTTGCCTGAGCCTGCGTCATCAGCAGGGGAGGACTCTGAGAGTGAGGGAGAGGAGTTGGCAAGGCCTCCTTCTCCAGGACTCTCCTCTCTGGCAATGCCTCCGGAGGACACCGAAGGGCAGGAGATAGGCCCAGAGCCAAGCTCGTCCCCGCAGCCACAGGAGGACATTGACGAGGGAAGCGAGTTTTGGTTGGACCCTTGCCAGCATCGGAGAGACAGGAGAGCCCAGCAGAGGAAAAGGCGTGGTCGTGATTAGCTGGTGGACCACGCCTCTTACTAGACTATATAAGTGAGAGATCGTAGGCATATCTTTGTGACGAACAAAAACAAAGATTCGTGGATCCCGGTGTTGAATCGGCCCGGCGTCTTAGCTGTGGTGTGTATGTGACGGACTGTTTAATAAACATGTTGGCAAGCAACTGCGGAGTGCTGCCGTCATTTTGTTATCATCTCACTTGGTTGCCTGCCAGTTCCTTAGCCTCTGGGTGTCTGAGGGGGGGTTCTTTCTGGGCACGGGGCCAGAACAATAATTAGCTAATACAGCTGGGTCCAGGGAAGGCTTCTTGAGGAGGGGCTTCATCACCACCTCTTTCAAGGCGGCAGGAAAGACACCGTCACTCAAAGAAGCATTTATAATCCCCTGGAGCCAGCTTCGTGTAACCTCCTGGGAGGCCAGTACCAGCCAGGAGGGACACAGGTCCAATAAACATGTGGCAGCGCTAAGCCTACCCAGAATCCTGTCCACGTCCTCGGGAGCCACAGAGTCAAATTCTTCCCAGATAATATTCTCAAGACCTACCCCAGTTTCTTCCCCTGGACCCACCCAGTCGGAGCCCAGACCTTCCCGAATCTGAGCAACTTTATCATACAGGAATTGCACAAAATCCTCAGCCCGACCCTGCAAGGGATCTTCCTGCACCCCCACCTGGAGTAGGGAGCGAGTCACCCTAAACAGAGCAGCTGGGTGGTTCTCTGCAGATGTGATAAGAGCAGAAAAATAGCTAGATTTCGCTGCCTTTATCGCCACTAGGTAGGTCTTGATATAAGACCTCACCAGTGTTCGGTCAGATTCAGATTGGTTTGTCCTCCAATCACTCTCCAGGTGTCTTTTCCAATGCTTCATCTCTCTTAGCTCCTCGGAAAACCAAAGAGCCAATTGAGATCGGCATCGGGTCAGAGGCTGCAAAGGCATGACACAGTCCAAGGCTCTGGCGGCCACCCTGTCCCAGGCGGCCACCAGGTCCTCAGTTGAGCCATGAGCCAGAGTCTCAGGGAATGGCCCAAGCTCCATCAGGAACCTCTCAGGGTCCATCAGGCGCCTGGGACAGAACCACCTGGTCGGTTCCGTCTCCCTGCGGTGGGGGGAAGCAGCTCAAAAGTCCATGTGAAGAAGAGAATGATCAGACCATGACAAGGGCTTAATGTCTACATCCCCTATTCCTAGATCATTCAACCACTGACCAGAGACAAAAATCAAGTCCAGAGTGTGTCCCGCAGTTTGAGTGGAGCCTTGAACTACCTGGGTCAGGTCCATGGCCATCATGGAAGCCATGAACTCCCTAGCTGCCTCCGACGTCTCACCGGTGGATGGCAGGTTAAAATCCCCCATAACAATAAGTCTGGGGGTATCAACCGCCACCCCGGCTATAACATCGAGCAGCTCATCACAAAACAAGAGGTGGCTTGGGGCTCCCAATGTGGGAGCTTTATTACCTAGCTTCATCCCTGGTTTGGATAAAAGATTGGGTGACTCTCTCAAGAAAGCGCATTCTAACAATTGAAGGATATGATTTGCAGCAGGGATGGCATTCTTTTTTGCGGTCTCAAAAAGACAAAAAATTCAAATACTTTACAAATCATTATATTAGAGGAATTTTAATAAGGGACTGGGAAATGGTGAAGAAGCAAGTTTACACACAGATTCATTAAATGGGTGTCTCCGTTAGAGGCAGTGACCCTTCCGACTGTGCACAACACAAAGAGGAACTGGGTTTATGGTGACTTGTTGGATGAAATCGGGAGACTTAGACCTAGAGCCGATCTCCAGACTAGAGGATTAGACATAGATTGGTGGTCCTATGCGAAAATTCAAACTAGATTCGCTAGGGATAAACAGGAACCTGGTATTTCCCTTCATCTACAAACTTTTGACAAGCTTCTCCTAGGTGACCAAAGGAAATTTATCTCCAACGTTTACAACTTTCTTTTGTCCAATTTTATGGCGGAGGAGATTGTAAAGGACACGATGATTGCCTGGGGGAGAAATATAGGAACAACAATTCAGCTTGATGCATGGCAAAATGTATGGAACAAAACTATGAAACTGACCCTTTCTTCCCCTTTCAAAGAAAACTTCTATAAAATGATCTACCGTTGGTATCTCCACCCCACCAGAATTGCTAAGATGTCCCCAGGGTCCTCTGATAGATGTTGGAAATGTGGGTCGGCCAAGGGTACTTTCTTCCACCAGTGGTGGACCTGTCCGTTAACTAGACGCTATTGGAGAAAAATAAAACA
This sequence comes from Coluber constrictor foxii, assembly GCA_038048745.1. Classification (NCBI taxonomy): domain Eukaryota; kingdom Metazoa; phylum Chordata; class Lepidosauria; order Squamata; family Colubridae; genus Coluber; species Coluber constrictor. The sequence goes on from CM075961.1 coordinate 10,074,045, forward strand.
GTGGCTGCTGGAAATAACAGGTGTGAGCTTTCCCCTTTATCCAGACCTCTACTTGCTTGGAATAAGACCAGACTACATTGATAACAAAGATTGGTATATATTTGTCCATGTCTCAACAGCGGCGAGAATGGCATTTGCCCAACCGTGGAAAGATGCGGATACGCCTCCCGATCATCTGATAATAAACAAGATTCTCCGATGTGCTGAGATGGATAGATTAACGTATATTTTAAAAGACAAGAAAGATTCAATATATAATAGAAGTTGGGACAAATGCTTTGTCTGGCTCAAAAGAAGGTTGAAAGGAAAGGGGTGATAAGATCGTCTATTTAGATTAATTAGATATTTATTAGGCTATATGATTTCTTAAAATTTCGACAAAAACAGGCTAACTCTTTTGTAGATAGTTAGTAGAAATTGACTCTATTGAAATGTTTGGTTTGGATGACACTAGTTATTATTAATTGGAGAGTGACCTTAACTCTCGGTTAGTCATGTTTGTCGTTTCGTTTTAGTCTTGTGTTTATGTGTTTCTACATTTCACCATTTATATTGTTTTACAATGTTTATTTTGTGTTAATCTTAATGTAAATATTTAATAAAGATTTAATTTAAAAAAAAAAAACATCGAGCAGCTCAGGCAGGGCCGTCACCTCGTGGCAGGGAGCCAGGTACATAGTCAGCAGGCCCATCTGCACCCCACAACCTCACTTCACAAGAAGGGACTCACATCCGGCTATCTGAGAAACAGTGGCCTCCCTCGGACAAAGACTTTCCCTAATAATCGCCACTACCCCCCACCCCTTCCCTGAGCCCTTGGCTGATGGAATGCATGGAAACCTGGTGGGCACATCTCCATGAGGGGAACCCCTCCCTCCTGGCCCAACCAGGTCTCCGTAATCCTTGCCAGGTCAGCATCCCCCTCCGAAATAAGATCATGAATGAGGGGGGCTTTATTTACCACCAACCTGGCATTACACAACATCAGCTGTAGACCCAGGGCCTGAGACTCTGAGCAACCCGGGAAACGAGCGACACATTGGAGGCCGGAGTGCACAATCGCTCACAGACAGCAAGTGTGCACTCCTGAAACATGATATGGCCCCCTGCGACCGTCATATCTGCCCTTCCCACTTACTGTACTAATGCCCATCCTTTCACCCCCCAGGACCCCAGTCAGATTTCTGTCCCCATCCCCTCCGCCGTGACCACCAGACCCACAACTCCCATCAGTGGCTATATGGATCCCCCCAGATCCATTCCTATAATCCCGCCCAGAACCCCCTAAAATAGAAGTTAAAAATCTGTCTAAAAAAACCCAAAGCCGCCGGTTCTTCGCATGCCACGTCTCGGGGTTCCAACACCCATCCTCAAGGGCAGCCCTCAATAACTGGGAGGGCCAAACCTGCGAGAGGGGGGAATCTCGCAGTGCAAGGAGCTCCGCAGTTGAATACATCAAAAAATAGCAACGAGCTGAAAGTGATGAAGGACCATTTTCTTCTAAGGGTGTTAGAGATGGTTAAAAACAGGTAGATTAATTAAGGGAGGAAATAGATGTTAAAAGAAGACAGTATACTAAAAACATCAGAACATCGGAACACCATCGTCCTCTCACGGCGATGGGAAGTCTTGTGGTTATAATAAGTCCATTCAAAGGTGGGGAAAAAGTCTCAGAAGACCGCCGTCTCACGGTGACCAGTCCAGAGTCACAAGATCAAACAAGAAGATGGTTCGTCCCACCATAGTCCAAGACTCTCGGTGTCTGTGCCTCCTCAGGTCCTGACACCAGCGAAGGCCAAGGATTAGTTCAGAAAAAAGCAAGGTGGAGCCATAGGACGGAATAAAAGATTGAATAATCAGGATAACCCTGATCTAATCTAATCTAAAAAGGCGCTGTATGCTGTGTTCTGTTATAGCTCCTGGGTTTATATCATTGTTGTGGCTCCGTTGCCTGAGCCTGCGTCATCAGCAGGGGAGGACTCTGAGAGTGAGGGAGAGGAGTTGGCAAGGCCTCCTTCTCCAGGACTCTCCTCTCTGGCAATGCCTCCGGAGGACACCGAAGGGCAGGAGATAGGCCCAGAGCCAAGTTCGTCCCCGCAGCCACAGGAGGACATTGACGAGGGGAGTGAGTTTTGGTTGGATCCTCGCCAGCGTCAGAGAGACAGGAGAGCCCAGCAGAGGAAAAGGTGTGGTCGTGATTAGCTGGTGGACCACGCCTCCCAGACTATATAAGAGAGGGATTGCAGATGTATCTTTGTGACGAACAAAAACAAAGATTCGTGGATCCCGGTTTCGAATCGGCCCTGTGTCTCAGCTTTGGTGGTGTGTATGTGACGGACCTTTTAATAAAGACGTTGGCAAGCAGCTGCGGATTGCTGTTGACCTTTGTTATCATCTTACTTGGTTGCCTGCCAGTTCATTAGCCTCTGGTTGTCTGAGGGGAGGTTATTTCTGGGCACGGGGCCAGAACATCTTGTTCATCACCCAAAAAAGTTAACCCATCGTTACCACGATGGATCCACAGCTGCAGCAAATTATCCAACAGTTGCAAGATGACAACCAGCTCCTGCAGCAGCAGGTCGGCCAGTTGACTGCACAACTGGCTGGGGGAAATGTGCCTGCAGCTGTTCCTCCTCCCCCTCCTCCTCGTCGGAAAAGCCCTATCAGTGTGCCTGATAAATTCTCTGGGCAGCAGGAGATGTTCCCGGCTTTCATGGGACAATGCCAGCTGTTTATGGCAATGAGGCCGGAGGATTTTCCAGATGACCGGGCTCGGGTGGCGTTTGTTATCAACCTCCTCTCCGGCAATGCCGCCCGATGGGCCACGCCTCTGTTGCTGCAGAATAGCCCCTTGTTGGCAGAATATCAGGGCTTTTGGCAACATCTGAGGGTGATGTATGAGGACCCCCTGAAGACCCAGACGGCAGCCAGGCGCATCAAAGCTCTCCGTCAAGGGAAGCGCCCCCTGCAGGAATATGTGGCTGAATTTCGGCTTCTGGGCCAGGACTCAGATTGGAATGATGCAGCGCTCAGGGACGCTTTCCAGGATGGACTCTCCGATGACCTGCAGGATGAGCTGGTTCGTGTGGAGGCGCCTCAGACCCTCGACGCCCTTGTCATGCAGTGCTTGTGCATTAATGCCCGTTTCCAATGGCGCAAGACCCGTCAGCCCATCCAAGAACCCCCGCGTCCTGCACCGACAGCGTCCCGGGTCACCCCGCACTTTGTGGCGCCCGCGGAGGAGCCCATGGAGCTGGGAGCGGCCCGACCTCGCCTGACAGCCCCGGAGCGGATGCGGAGATGCCAAGGGGGATTATGCCTCTATTGCGGGGAGGCTGGACACTTTGCCGCTTCATGCCCCAAGAAGCGTAGTGGGATGCTCACGCCTGTTCCTGAATCTCGGCGGGACCAGCCGGGAAACGGGGCAGGCCCGGCCTGGGGGAAACCTTAGGCCGGGTACGTATCACTGCCCCGCCTGATTCAGCGGAGGTGGACTCTGGGCCCCCTCGACACCTAATCCTGGACACCCGGGTGTTGTTGGCCGACCAGTCGGAGGGGCTTCCGGCACATGCGCTGGTGGACTTGGGGGCCACCACGAACTTTATGGACCAGGCCTTTGTGGCCCATTTTGCGGTCCCCTTGGTTCCAGTGGACCCTCCGTTGAGAGTCGAGATGATCAATGGGCAGGAAGTTGTTGCAGGGCCCATTAAGTTCGCGACTCAGCCCTTGCGCCTCGCCATTGGGGCCCACGAGGAGGTGATCCGTTTTTATGTGACGGCGGACCTGCATTTCCCGCTGGTCCTGGGGATGGCCTGGCTTCGGGCGCACGATCCGCAGGTGGCCTGGTCGAGGAACGCCATCTCCTTCCCGAGCCTGCAGTGCGTCGACCACATCCGCCACACCTGTGCCGGCCAGGACGTCTCCACCCCTGCCATCTCTTTGCCTCCTGAGCTGACGTCCTTCGCTGACGTGTTCAGTGAAAAGGAGGCGGACCGCTTACCCCCACATCGACCCTATGACTGCCCAGTGGATCTGGTGCCCAATGTGCCCCTGTCCTCGGGACGTCTGTACTCGATGTCGGAGCCCGAATTGGCCGCCCTACGGGACTTCCTGGACAAAAACTTGGCCCGAGGGTTCATCCGACCTTCATCCTCCCCTCTCTCGGCCCCAGTCCTCTTTGTGAAGAAGAAGACGGGGGACCTACGCCTTTGTTGCGACTACCGGCGGTTAAACGCCATCACCGTACGGAATCGCTACCCCCTGCCACTCATCCCGGAGCTCATGGAGAGGTTGCGGGAGGCCTCGATTTTCACCAAGCTCGACCTCCAAGGAGCCTACAACCTGGTGCAGATGTGAGAGGGGGACGAGTGGAAGACGGCATTTGGCACCCGATACGGACACTTTGAGTATACTGTCATGCCGTTCGGGTTGACCAACGCCCCTGCGGTCTTCCAGCATCTGATGAACGACGTGTTCCGGGACATGTTGGATCGGTTCGTGGCCATTTATCTCGATGACATCCTGATCTACTCCCGGTCCCCGGAGAACCACGTCCAGCACGTCCGCCAGGTTCTGCAGCGCCTGCGGGAGCACCAACTCTATGCGAAGTTGGAGAAATGTCTCTTCTTCCAGACTTCCATAGAGTTCCTTGGGCACATCATCTCCCCGGAAGGCATCGCGATGGACCCGCGTAAGGTGGAGGCCTTGCTTAGTTGGGAACCCCCTCGTCGGGTGAAGGACATCCAGCATCTGTTGGGGTTTGCCAACTACTACCGAACCTTCATCCCGGGCTTCGCCCCCCTGACCTTGCTGATGACCCAGCTCTTTCGGAAGAAGGTTCCGTTTCAATGGGGTCCCCCGCAGCAGCAAGCCTTCGAGGCTCTGAAGCAGGCCTTCGTTACGGAACCTGTCCTGAGGCACCCCAATCCACATCGTCCGTTTGTGGTCGAAACGGATGCGTCCAATGTGGCGATTGGGGTGGTGCTGTTACAGGCCCCGGCGGATGGCGGCACTCTTTTTCCCTGCGCTTATTACTCCCGGAAACTCAATCCTTCCGAGCGCAACTACACCATCTGGGAGAAAGAGTTGCTGGCTATCAAGGCCGCGTTCGAGGCTTGGCGGCATCATCTCGAGGGGGCCCGACACCAGGTGGAGGTGCGGACGGACCATCGGAACCTGGAGCACCTCACGACGGCCAGGAAGTTGAACCAGCGGCAGATCCGGTGGTCGTTGTTTTTCACCTGGTTCAACTTCCACGTGACCTACATCCCGAGTGGCCACAACGTGCGGGCGGACGCCTTGTCTCGCAAGCCGGAGTACTTCTCTCCGAAGGTCTCCCTGCCTCCGCGGACGGTGCTGCCAGCGGAATCCATGGCCGCAGCCCAGGAACCCATGGACTTGCGGGCTCAGGTGCGGGAAGTGCAGCGCCAGGACGCCTGGTCGCAACAGCGGCAGGCGGAAGTCGGCCCTGCCTCCCCTTGGACTTTGGAGGAGGGCTTGTTAAAACACCGAGGCCGGCTGTACGTGCCCACGAGTCCGCTCCGAGCCATCGTTATGAATCAGTGCCATGACAACCCCGCGGCAGGACATTTTGGGTTCTTTAAGATGCTGAACTTGGTGACCCGGACTTTTTGGTGGCCTCGGGTATGGCACGACGTGCACACGTACATGACGTCCTGTGTGCCATGCCGACAGGCCAAAGCCGCATCAGGTCCACCGCCTGGACTTCTCCAGCCACTGCCGACACCGGAGAGACCCTGGGGAGCCATCTCTATGGACTTCCTGACGGACCTGCCACCGTCCGCCACGTTCACCACCGTCCTCGTGGTGGTGGACATGCTCACAAAGATGGCACATTTTATTCCATGCCGTGGACTGCCATCGGCCCGCACCACAGCCCGATTGTTCCTGCAGCACGTTTTCCGCCTCCACGGCCTGCCGGACAGAGTGGTTTCCGACCGCGGGGCCCAGTTCACGGCCCGCTTCTGGAAAAGCCTGATGGCCGCGTTGGAGGTGCAGGTGTGTCTGTCGTCGGCGCACCATCCGGAGACTGACGGGGAGACGGAGAAGGTCATCGGCATCCTGGAGCAGGACCTCCGCTGCTACGTCAATCAGCAGCAGGACAACTGGGCCGAGTACCTTCCCCTGGCGGAGTTTGCCTTCAACAACTCCCAACACACCTCCACCCAGATGACCCCGTTCCATGCCAATGTGGGATACCATCCACGGCAGTTCCCTCTGTCCCTCTTGGATTCCCCTGTTCCCGAGACCCAGGACTTCCTCTCGGAGCTGCAAGCGGTGCAGCAGCTGGTGCGTCGGCAGCTGATCCGGGCGAAGGAGGACTATAAACAGGTCGCCGACCGCTCTCGATGGGCCACGCCGCCGCTGGAGGTTGGGGATCGGGTGTGGCTGTCCACGAAGCACCTCCCCACGGACCGACCGGCGAAGAAGCTCGACCACCATTTCATCGGACCCTTCCCCATCGAGGCGGTCATCAGCCCGGTGGCCTACCGGTTGACCCTGCCCCAGTCGATGCGGCTCCACCCTGTATTCCATCGGTCCCTTCTGGTCCCTGAGGCTCCGCCGTGCCGCCTCCGTCGCCCGACGGCACCTGCTCCGACCACGGTTGCCGACGACGGCTCCACGACGTACGAGGTGGACAGCATCCGGGACTCCCGTTGGCTGAAGGGCCGTTTCCAGTACCTGATTGCCTGGAAGGGGTACGGGCCTGAGGATTTCTCCTGGGTGGACGCTTCCTCCGTACATGGTCCTGACTTGGTACGGGCTTTCCATGCGCAGTTCCCGTCCCGACCACATCCGGACCGTCAGCGGCGGGGGAAAGGCCCTGCGGTGGGGGATAGTGTTGTGGCTCCGTTGCCTGAGCCTGCGTCATCAGCAGGGGAGGACTCTGAGAGTGAGGGAGAGGAGATGGCAAGGCCTCCTTCTCCAGGACTCTCCTCTCTGGCAATGCCTCCGGAGGACACCGAAGGGCAGGAGATAGGCCCAGAGCCAAGCTCGTCCCCGCAGCCACAGGAGGACATTGACGAGGGGAGTGAGTTTTGGTTGGATCCTCGCCAGCGTCAGAGAGACAGGAGAGCCCAGCAGAGGAAAAGGTGTGGTCGTGATTAGCTGGTGGACCACGCCTCCCAGACTATATAAGAGAGGGATTGCAGACGTATCTTTGTGACGAACAAAAACAAAGATTCGTGGATCCCGGTTTCGAATCGGCCCTGTGTCTCAGCTTTGGTGGTGTGTATGTGACGGACCTTTTAATAAAGACGTTGGCAAGCAGCTGCGGATTGCTGCCGACCTTTGTTATCATCTTACTTGGTTGCCTGCCAGTTCATTAGCCTCTGGTTGTCTGAGGGGAGGTTATTTCTGGGCACAGGGCCAGAACAATCATAATACTAGTAATGCTGCCTAAACTCTGACATTTACCCATTCTTTTAACCATGTAAGAGCTGCTGCCTGATGGTATAGTTCCCAGTCTGGGAGTCCAAAGCCCCCATTAATTCTAGATTCCTGTAACATTTTCAATTTTATTCTCAGTTTTTTACCTTGCCAAATATACTTCAGAGTCATTTTATTTAGTTCATCAAAAATTTTCTTTTCAAATTTTATCGATATTGTTTGAAATAAAAAGAGTAATTTTGATAGTATGTTCATTTTTACAACTGTTATTCTTCCTATCATAGATAACTGTATTTCCAGATCCAAATTAATTTGGCGTATCAATTTTGTATAATTATCATCTTTGATTGTCATGCACCTTGTTGTTTATTATTTTATTTATTTATTTTATTTTATTATTAAGATTTATATGCTGCCCTTCTCCCGTAGGACTCGGGAGATGGAGACGGATACCAAGATATTTAACCTTTTTTGTTATCTGTAAACCAATTTTCTCTGTCAATTCTCTCCCTCTTTTTTAAGCTTAAAGTTTTATGGGTTTTAAATTTTAATTGCCTATTTTTTAAATTTATTGGGCCAAAATTATTTAATTCTTTTATTAATATTTTAAATTTTGTATTGGAGTGCTTTTTTATTCTTGGCTGTACACCGCCCTGAGTCCACAAGGAGAAGGGCGGTATATAAATTTAATAAAATAAATAAATAAATAAATAAATTCCTTTTTTGTTTGTTTGTTTGTCTGTAAGATTTTTGACTAATACCTTAGTTTTATCCTTGTTTATTTTCATCCCTGCGACCTCTCCATATTCCTCAATTTTCTTTATCAGTTTGGGGCCAGTTTCTAAAGGTTCTTCTAATATAAATACTAAGTCATTGGCAAATGCTTGTAATTTATACTTTTTGTTTTTAATTTCCATTCCTTTTATCTCTAAGTCTAATCAGATATTCCTGGTTAAAACTTCTAGTGTTAAAATAAATAATAATGGAGAGAGTGGACAACTTTGTCTTGTTCCTTTTTTTATACTAAAACTTTCTGTCACATCTCCATTTACGAATACTTTAGATTTCTGTTGAGTCTGGATAGCTCTTCAGACAAAGCACCCTAATTAAACATCCAGCTGTCTGCAATTACTCATGTTCGAATCTCTCCAGGCTCAAGGTTGACTCAGCCTTCCATCCTTTCTAAGGTACGTAAATTGAGGACCCAGTTTGTGGGGGCAATAAGCTGACTTTGTATAATATACAAAAGTATGAAGGCTATTGCTTAACACATTGTAAGCCGCCCTGAGTCTTCAGAGAAGGGCAGCATATAAATCAAATGTTAAAAAAAGTATAAATTGCCTTTATCGTATTCAAAAATTTCCCACCAAAATCCATACATTTTAATTGCTGCAACATACATTGCCAATTTATGTTATCAAATGCTTTTTGTGGCACCGCCGGCCCCGCTGCAGCTCTTTCGGGAGCTCCAACCCCCGGGATCTGTAAAGCCGCTAGAACAGCGAAAATCAGCTGTTCTAGCAGCTCGGAACTTTCTCCTCGGGTGAAGAGGGGAAAGCGAGCAGTTTGGCGTGGGTAGAGCTCTCCAAAACCCCCCAGGATCAATCCTGGGGTGCGGAGGGAGAGAGTTCCCCAAGCGCCTGAAAAAGCTCCGGACCTGGGAAGTTTCTGTCATTGACAGAACAAGGCGCCGCAACCACCCCTGCGAACTTAAAGATTCCACTGGCTTGAATGAACGCAGGCAAAGCAAAGACAGGAGAAACCACAATAACTGCAAGTATTAATACTTTAACTCCAAAGAGCATTACTTCCCTCAAGAAGCGAGAGGAAATTAATAAAGATGGCACTGGCTGGTCTGAGACTGTGAAAATGAAAGTTAAAAGAGGAAAGTGATTGTTAACTCTCGTTAACACTTGTTAAAGCTGTTAACACCTTAAGACTTTGTTGAATGAAAGTGAGGCTTGAAAGTTTAAGGAAATAGGACTAACTGGCTGATGAATTGCAATATATCTACTAAGGACTGAGAATAAGAACTTTATTGGCTTTGTTGTGCTGTGGCTGGGGAAAGTGAAACCTGGAAATGGCGGCTAAGCAAGTTAAGCCTGGGGTGGTTAAGAGTGCTGGGTCATCCCCAGCTCAGACTTCAAGAATCCAGTCTTTGGCACACACACACACACCCAGCCCCTATAGAATCACAAGCTTTAATTTTAGAAGTTTTGGAGGGGGCATTGAAGAAGCTGTCTGATAATTTGGAAGAAAAAATTACAACTCGCTTAGAAGGAAAATTAAAAGAGGTGTATGATGAATTGCAGGATATTAAAGGGACAACTCAAACTAACAATGATGAAATAAGGGAAGACATAGTGGAAGCTTTTAAAGGAGTGTGGGGCTTTGTGACATCCTTAGAAGAAAGGGTGGATGAAATTGATCAGCACAACTTGAATGTGGATGCTAAACTGGAGGAAGCTCAGTTAAAAATGAAAAAAGCAGAAGCTGAACTTGTAATGGGACAATATAAAGCAATGAAGTGGGCAGTGAGGGTGAGAGGATTAAAAGAAAATAATCAAGAGAATCTCAGAGAGGTTTTTGCAGAAGCCCTTGTACAACTCACTGGAGACTCAAAATGCGAGTGTGCCTGGGAATTGGATAAAATTTTTCGCGTGAATTCATGGATTGCAAGACAGAGACAGCTGCCAAGAGATATTGTGATTTACTTTGTAACAAGGAGAATGAGGAATGAAGTCCTACAGGCATCTTACAAAAAGAAACTTCTAGTGGCTGGACAGGAGGTTGCAGTAATGAAGGAGATTCCCCCAAAAATGTTGAGATCCAGGAAGGATTATGCCTTTTTAGTGGATGAGTTTAGAAAACGTCAATTACAGTATAGATGGGATGTTTTGAGTTTGAGTTTGAGTTTTATTGGATTTATATACCGCCCTACTCCTGAAGGACTCAGGGCGGTGTACAGCCAACAATAAAAATACATAAATACAAAATTTAAAACCAACTAAAAACAGATTAAATGAATTAAAACACCCCAATATAATTTAAATTTTTAAAAAAATTAACACTAAAAACGGGGAGTGGTTAGGCCAGGCCCGCTGGACTAGTGGTGAACTATTTAGGTGAGAGATATCGCCTTAACTCAGTTTGGAAAGCAAGAGATTTTTATACTGCTGTGTTGCAGGCTGGAAAGCCCCCATCTCCAGAGGCTAAGAGAAGGAAAGAAGCTGGTGAGGTTAGGAAGGAGGGAAAAGAGGCAACACAGGCTCAAGCTCAAGGAGGAGCACTGACCACTCAAGAACAACTGTTGCAAATTACGGAGGATGTACAATTATTAGATTTATTTGAGAAAATCGAGGAACCTAAAGACCAAAGACAGACACGAGCGGCAACCAAACGTAAAGAAGAGCAAAAGAAACAACAAACCCAGATGATGACTCTAGAAATGGTATCTTCAAATACAGAAGCTGTGGGAGGAGCTAGACCTAAGAAAAAATTCCATGAAAATTTCCAAAAGGTGCTCCAGAAGCTTTCTGGAGCTAAAGATGTCAATTAAATTTCTGACCTGGAATGTTAATGGATTAAATTCACCACAAAAGAGGAAAAAGATATTTCATTATTTGAAACAATTTAAAAACGATGTAATATGCTTGCAAGAAACACACATAAGGACAAATGATCAAAAATATTTGATAAATGCTAGATTGGGAACACATTATGTAGCAGCTGCACCTGAGAAGAAAAACGGAATAGTTATATATATCAGAAGTGACTTAATGGCCAAATTAATTGACGCAGATACACAAGGGAGGTATATAGCAATTGAATTATTAATAGAAGGGAAGAAAGTCCTCCTAATGGGAATATATGCACCAAATCAACAAGAGAAATTTTACAAATTTTTGCATACAAAGTTAGTACAAATGGATTACAAGTCATGCATAATGATGGGTGATTGGAATGGGGTATTTGATGTCAAGAAGGATAAGAAGAAAATTATGCCAAACTCTTGTACACGGGCTAAACTTCCCCAATCTTTTTTTGACATGGTGGATGATATGGAATTGAGAGATATATGGCGTGAAAGAAATTTTGAAGAACATGATTTTACTTTTTTCTCTGATAGACACCAATCTTTTTCTAGAATTGATTTTATTTTACTTACTAATGATTTTCTTTCCAGGGTTAAGAAGACCAAGATTTGTCCAAGAACATTATCAGATCACAGTCCGGTATTGATGGAATTAGAGACTGGAGAAAGATCCAAGAGGTCTTGGAGACTGAATGAGAATTTATTTCGATATGAGGCAAATGTGAAAGAATGTAAGAAATTAATGAAGGAATTTTTTGAATTAAATATGCATAAGGGTATAGCTATGGAAATGGTTTGGGATGCAAGTAAAGCATATATGAGAGGAGTGCTAATAAACTTAAATAATGTACATAGGCGAAAACAGGAAAAAAAACAGAGGGAATTGGAAGAGGAAATAAAAAAGAAGGAACAGGCACTAATAGGCAAACCAGACGATAAGAATATTAAAGAAGCTATTATGATATTGCGAGAGCAGTTTAATATGTTGATGTCAGATCAAGTGGCAGCAAATTTGCAATTTGCTAAGCATAACACTTTTTGTAATGCAAACAAACCAGGCAGATGGTTAGCATATGTCTTAAGGAAAAAACAAAAATCACGTACAATAGAAAAAATAGAATACAAAGGTAAAGTGGTGTACCAACAGAGTATGATTAAGAAAGCCTTTCTAGATTTTTATACGAAGCTTTATGCTAGAGATAAAATACAAGGTATTGATATAGATAGATTTTTGCAGAAGGAGAATATACCTATAATTACTGATGAACAAAGGGAAAGATTGAATTCAATTATTATTAATGAGGAAATTCTCCTTGCAATTAAACAACTGAAAAGTGGAAAGGCTCCTGGAACGGATGGTCTGACATCAGCGTATTATAAAAATCTCCAATTAGAGATGGTGGAGCCAATCAAGGAGTTATTTGTTAAAATACAAATGGGAGGAGAGGTACCGCCATCCTGGAGAACAGCCTTTATATCTTTGATTCCGAAATAAGACCAGGGTTATATTCAACCAAAGAATTATAGACCTATATCATTGCTTAACACAGATTATAAGATTTTTGCAAAAATTTTAGCAAATAGGTTAATGTCAGTTTTGCAACAAGTAATTCACACTGATCAAACTGGGTTTATACAAGGTAGACAAATGAAAGGTAATGTAAGGCACATAGTTAATATACTGGAATATTTGGGAAAGAACAACCAGGTCCCTGCAGTGCTCATGTTTTTGGATGCAGAGAAGGCTTTTGATCGCTTAAGTTGGCAATTTCTAGAGAAGGTAGTTCAAAAGATGCAATTGGGGGAGTATTTTACAAAATCAATTCAAGCAATATATCAGAGACAAACAGCACAAATAATAGTAAATGGTAATTTAACTGAAATATTTAAAATTGAAAAAAGGAACAAGACAAGGGTGTCCCTTGTCACCATTGTTGTTTGTCTTGACTTTGGAAGTGCTGTTGAATAAAATATGGGAGGCAGATAATTTACAGGGTATTAAGATTAGACAACAAGACTATAGATTATGAGCATTTGCAGATGATGTGGTTGTAACTTTAACCCAACCAGTGAAATCAGCAGTATGTCTTATGGATATAGTTAGGCAATATGGTCAAGTTTCAGGATTTAAAATAAATGTAGGGAAAACAAAGATGTTAACCAAGAATATGACTAAAAAAGAAAGAGAAGAGTTGGAAAAAGTAACAGGCTGTGAGATAGTTAAGAAGGTTAAATATTTAGGAGTTTTTATTGGGACATCAAACAGGAAGCTATATAAACATAATTATGAAGTGCTATGGCATAAAATACAGAGTTAGATAAGTGGAAAAAATTACAATTATCATTACTGGGAAGGATAGCAGCGGTTAAAATGAATGTTTTGCCCAAGTTTTTATTTCTTTTTCAAATGATACCAATACTTAAAAAAGATGCAAATTTGCAAGAATGGCAGAAAGGCATTAACAGGTTTATCTGGGTTGAAAAGAAACCAAGAGTTAAATTGAAAATAATCCAGGATGCACGTGAAAGAGGAGGTTTGAAAATGCCTAACTTAAAATTGTATTATGAAGCAGCTGTCTTATCGGCTATTAGTGACTGGATTAATTTAACAGAAGAAAGGATATTGAATATTGAGGGCTACGATTTGATATATGGCTGGCATGCTTATTTGGTTTATGATAAGAAAGTGGATAGGACTTTTAAAAGCCATATATTAAGGAATGCTCTTTTGCGTGTCTGGAAAAAATACCAATATAAACTAAATGATAAGATACCCCTGTGGACAGTTCCCAGACATGCGATAGAGAATATAAGTATAGAGCAAAGACAGGATATGATTACTTATAAAGAATTATTGATTATAGAAACGAATGTGTTACAGCTAAAGTCCTTGAATATATTAAGAGAGGAAAGGGCAATTCAAACATGGTTCCAATATGTACAGCTGCAGAATAGGTGGAAAAAAGATCAGAAAATTGGTATTGCACAAAGTGAAGAGCATCTGATACAACAGATTAGAGATCAGAGGCCTATGCACATAAAAAGATTGTATAACATACTGATAGAAATTGACTCAGAGACAGAATTAGTCAAAGACTGTATGATAAAGTGGGCACAAAATTTTGAGGAGCCGGTAATGATGGAAACTTGGGAAATGATTTGGGTTAGAAATGTAAAATTTACACAAGCACAAAATTTACGAGATAATTTTTATAAGATGTTCTATAGATGGCATTTGGATCCCAAAAAATTAGCCTGTATGTATCCGAATTTACAATCTAAATGTTGGAGACGTGATTGTGTTGATGCTACTTATTTTCATATTTGGTGGACATGTAAAAAGGTTAAAGCATTTTGGATAAAAATATGGTGGATTATACAGAATGTTATGAAAAAATGGATAAAATTTACTCCACATTTTGTTAGGTATTGTACAAAACTGTATTGTAACGGAAACCAATTTGATTTTGAATTTAATAACTGCAGCAAGACTTCTGGTGGTGCAATATTGGAAGAAGGAAGACCTACCATCTATTGAAGAATGGACATTAAAAGTAACAAACTTAGCAGAAATGGCTAAAATCTCAGCATATCTAAAAGACTATTCAAACGAAAAATTTAGATGGGATTGGAAAAGATGGATAGAATATATCCAAGGCAAATATAAGACTAAAAAATTACGAATAGCTTTTGAATAAAGAAGGGGTTAAGAGAGTTTTATAATGTATTTAAGGTTAGATTAGTAAAAGTGAGTTAAAAGTTCAAGAGGGTGATAGGAGGGTATAGATTATTAACTTATATTAGTTTACGATTGTTAAATATGATACCCTGTATTTTGCTTTGGGAACCTTTCAGCAATTATTGATGTGAAGATTTTGTAGCCTGCGTTGAGTAACAAAATTGGTCTATAATTTTTTTATTATTATTATTATTTTAATTTTTATTTATACAAATCGACAATACAATAAAAAACATTTTCGGTTCCGTGATGCATATACAGATACACAAACTTTTAACTTGCCATACATATACATATACTATTACTTCTTATAAGTAGGTTTTATCTTAATAATCATTGCATATAATAATACTCAGTGATATATATCTTCATTAATTGGCTAGTAATTAACCTCTATATACTATCTCATTTTTTATTTCTTCTCTCCATCCACTCATACCACATGTCCCACACGCCATAATACTCCGAATCTGTTCTGTCATTGATTTCTAGAGATAATTTGTTCATTTCTGCGCACTCCAATATTTTCTTTATAACAAATTCTTCTGATGGTAGCTGCTTTTCCTTCCAATACTGGGCAAAAGAAATTCTTGTGGCTGTCACTATGTGTATAATCAGATACTTTTTCTCTTTTACATATTCTGTTTTCAAGATTCCCAGGAGGAGTGCTTTGGGGTCAAAATCAAAATTCTCTCTTACAATTTCCGAAATCCACTTCGATATCATCTTCCAATATTTTTGTGCCTGGTTGCAGGTCCACCAACAGTGATAGAAGGTGCCCTGTTGACGGTCGCATTTCCAACAGTTTGCTCTCGAGTTGGGATATATCTTTGCTATCCTTGCAGGGGCCATGTGCCACCTATAAAACATCTTATAGTGGTTCTCCTTGTAAGTCACCGCCCTGGTCATTTTGAGGTTTTTATTCCAGATTGTATCCCATTCGTCCAGATTTATATTCTGACCAATATTTTTAGCCCAAGCCAACATCGGCTCCTTAACCACCTCCTCTACAGTGTCATATTCCAATAAATAATTATATAATTTGGCTAATATTTTCTCATCTGAACCCATCCAAATCTTATCGAATCCATTAATACCTGTCTCTATACCGAATTCCTCCTTGTCCTTTTTATATCGTGATGTAATTTGGGTATATGGCCACCAGTCTATAACAATGCCTTGCTCCTTCAATTCTTCCCTAGTTTTAAGGTTCCCTCCCCCATCCAATATCTCATTGTATCTAAACATCTTTCCTATTTCTAGTACATTTAGGTATATTAATGCCTCCATGGTGGAGAGCCATCTCGGAATTTTTATGTATTGCCTCTGTCTTATCTCTCCCCATGTTTGTATTAGGGTCTCCCTTATTTTATGTCTATGGAAGTATGTTTTGGTTTTTTCCCCAGGTTCCCAGAGGTATGCATGCCAGCCCTTCTGGAGGTCATGTCCTTCCAAAGTTAGGAGTCTTTTATTTTGCAGAGTAGCCCAATCTTTCAGCCATACTAAGTTTGCAGCTTTTTGATATGTCTCCCATTTGGGTAATCCAAAACCCCCTCTCTCCTTCTTATCCTGTAAGTTTCTAATTGCTATCCTTGGTTTCTTTCCCTCCCAAATGAATTTCCTAATTATTGCATTAAGTTCCAAAAAGAATTTTTTATCCAATTTGACAGGGACTGTTTGGAATAAATATAATAGTTTGGGTAGTATACTCATTTTTGTTGCTGCAATTCTACCTAAAACTGATATTTGCAGTCTTCCCAGATCCTGTTTTATATTCCTGATTAATGGTACATAGTTATCCTCCTTGAGGGCTGAGCACTTCGCTGAAATCCATACCCCTAAATATTTTACCTTCTTAACAATTTGAATCTCCATTAATTCTTCCAACATTTTCTTTCGTGCCTCTGTCATATTTTTGGTTACTAATTTAGTTTTGGATTTGTTTAATTTAAAACCTGCTACCTCTCCATAATTGCCTAATTCTTCCAAAATTTTAATGCCTGATTCTAATGGTTCTTCCATGATTAACGCCACATCATCAGCAAATGCCTGAGCTTTATACGACTCTTTTCTAACACTCAGTCCCTTAATTTCATTGTTATTCCTAATCTTCCTCAGAAGAACTTCTAAAGCTAGGATGAATAGAAGGGGGGACAGAGGACACCCTTGTCTAACCCCTTTTCTAATTTGAAATGTTTCTGTTAATCCTCCATTCATTAAGATGTTGGCACATTGTTTCTTGTATATTGTAGATATAGTGTTGGTAAAATTTAATCCGAATTCCATTTGAGTAATTTGTTGTTTCATAAACTGCCAATTCAAATTGTCGAACGCCTTTTGGGCGTCAACAAAGACCAGTGCCATTTCTTTATTCGGGTGTTCCTCATAATACTCCAATACATCTATTATCGTCCTTGTGTTATTTCTGATATGCCTCCTAGGGAGAAATCCATTTTGATCGCTATGTATTAGGTTGTTCAAAATTATCTTTAGTCTTTCTGCTATGACGCTCATGTAAATTTTATAGTCCGTATTGAGCAGGGAGATCGGTCTATAATTTTTTATTAGTTTTGGGTCTTCTCCTTCTTTTTGGAGGAGCGTAATATACGCCTCTCTCCATGATTCTGGCATTTTAGATTCTATTAAGGCCTCAGTATAAATTTCCACTAGTTTTGGTAATAGGATTTCTTCCAAATCTACATTTTTATACAATTCTCCTGGGAATCCATCCAGTCCTGGGGACTTATTCTTTTTGATCTTAGATATTGCAATTCTTAGCTCTGTCATAGTTATTTCTTTATTTAGCATTTCTTTCTCCTCTTCCCCTATCTTTGGAAGGTTTTCTTTTGCCAAGTATTGAGTCACCTTTTCTGTAGGAACTTGTTCTTCTGCATACAGGGAAGCATAATATTCCTGAGCAAGCTTTAATTTGTCTTCTTCTTTATTAATAATCCGACCTTCCAGGTCTTCCAGTTGATATATTATCCCTTTCTCTTTTTCTTTTTTTAATCTATAAGATAGCCATCTGCCCGGCTTATTTGCGTTTTCAAAATAATATTGTTTAGTCCTTTTCATTTTGTACGCCAGCTCCTCCTGATCGATAATATTTAATTTATGTCGTACGACCATCCAATTTTCTTTGGCTTGCGTATTGTCTGGATTTTGTTGCAATTCCTTCTCAGCGTTCCCTAATTCATCTATCAAAGCCTTCTGCCTCTCTCTTCTTTCTTTATTCCTATATGAGCCATATGCTATCGCCAGGCCTCTCAGATAGGCTTTCATTGTGTCCCAAATAATTGCTCGAGAGGTTGGTTCTTTTTCATTTTCTTTGAAAAAGAATTTTAGTTCTTGTTTAACTTTCTCCATGTTTTGCTTGTCCTTTAAGAATTGGCTGTTCAATCTCCATCTTGTATTTTCCCTCTTGTAGGTGCTTTTCCATTTCACTTCCAATGGGCTGTGATCCACCCATACATTAGGTGTAATTTCTATTGACATAATGTCCAGCCCTATATTTCTGCTTGCCCACATCATATCAATTCTAGACCATGACTTTTTGGGGTTCGAAAAATATGTATATTGCTTCTTATGTGGGTGCAGAGTGCGCCAAATATCTACTAAATTAAACTCTTCTGTAAAATCAAAAAATGATCTAGGTATAGTTTTCCTTTTTTTCTTTTTACCCTTGGACCCTTTGTAATCTTTATCTGGGTTTATTACCCCATTAAAATCCCCAATTATACAGATATTATTATTATTCATTGTGCTTAATCTTTCCCCTAATTTTTTATAAAAATCTCCCAATTTTCCATTCGGTGCATAGATTACTGTTAATAGAATTGGACAATTGCCTCTCATTACTTCTACCATTAGAATCCTACCCTTTGAATCTACATATTTTAATTCTGCTTTTATATCTTTCTTTATGTACAATGCTACCCCTTGTTTCTTTTTTTCAGCTAAAGAAGTGAAAAGATTTCCTAATTTCTTATTTTCTAGATATTTTTGGTTTTCCTTTTTAATGTGTACCTCTTGGAGGCACACTATGTCCGCATTTAATTTAACTAATTTTGTAAAGAAATTTTTCTTCTTTTTATTATCGTTCAAGCCATTTACATTGATCGAAATCAATCTCCAATCTTCCATTTCTTTGTCCTTTATGTTATTCTTTTACTTATTGGCTCGTGTAGCTCTTTGTGGTCGTTGGTTTTTCGTTGTTTCTTTACTATTCTTATCTTCCCCCCTCTTCTTCTCCGGTGTCCTTTCTTTCTCTTTTTTCTGCTGAGTAACTTCTTCTTCTGGTGTTATCGCTTCCAATTCCTCCTTACTACTTTGATCTTCCTCACTTGCTCTTAGTTGATCTAGAAACTCTTGAGCAGCTACCAAACTGTCTATCCTAATTTTATTTCCTTGCCACGTAATGATCATGCCTTCCGGCAAAATCCACCTAAAAAGAATGTTCCTCTTGTTTAGTTGGGTAGCCAAAAATCTGTAGTCTCTGTTTTAATACTATTATCTCTTTCCCCTTATACGTCACCTGTTCCTCTCTTGTCATACTATAAAAAATATCCCTCACCTTCTTTCTGGCAAATCGGATATGCACCTCCCTTGGCAGTTTATTTCTCCTTGCGTAATTGGTCTGGACCCTGTACACCTCATCTAATTCTTTGATCATTTCAAGTTTATCTTGCTGCAGCACTTCGGCAATTATTTCTGCCATCACTTGGCCCAGATCCTCTTCTTTCTCTTCGGTGATATTTTGGACACGCAAGTAAAAGGAGGCTCGATCCATTTCCAGTTGGGTAAGGGTAATTGAGTCTTCCAATTCCCTATTCTGTGCCATCAGCCTTTGATCAACCATATCCAAATTTTTTTCCTGTTGCTCCATTTTATCTTCCATCTTTTTTATCTTCTGTGTATTCCTTTGTATTGACTCCTGTATATCATTCATTTTTTGATCTATTGCTCCAATGTCTTTCTTCAACTCTATATGATTATTTGACATTTTCTCCTGCATCATAATCATCATGTCTTGTATAGCTGTCAATGTTGATTGCATTGCTTGCATTGTAGGTATCATTGCTGATTTTTCAGTTTTGGATAAACCTTCAGTTGATTTCTGCAAAGCTGGTGATGACATTGTAATCGTGGGGTTTGAGGGTGTTTTCTTTCCTGTTTTTGTCACCGTAGATGAGAGGCTTGTCATCTCTTTTAACACCTTTTTCTGTTCTCTTATGATCCTTTCAATATTTTTCCAAATTATCATTCACCAATATTTGGTTGCCTCTACCAAATATTATTCCCTTTTTTCCACTATGAAAAAATATCAAATATATTTATCTCTAAACTTTCCCCCCTATTCCACTGCACAGTATTATTTTAGAGAAACAATAGTTCAAATTATTAACTGTTATCGTCTGTCCCATAACAGATCTCTAATTAGTCAATTATCAAAATTCATTGATTTAAACTAAAGAATATTCCCATCTTCAATCAGTATTTGAACTTATGAAATTTATGTATCCCTATTTTACCCTTAGTCCTAATATTCAAATATATATGAAATGGTATAAACACACAGTTGAGTAATTAATTAATTAATTATACAGACTTATAAAAGTTAATCCAAATTATATAAAGGCTGTCAAAATTAAGAAACAATAATTAAAGGAGGAAGAAAAGAGAAGAGGGGGGAAAAAAGAAGGAAAAAAAGGAAAAAAAGGAAAAAGAAAGAGCAAATATAGAGTATATAAATTCCTTAATATGAGTATCTAAAGCTCTGAAAGTTACTTAATAGATGTTATATATTATATAGACACAGAGTTAAATTTGATTATATAAATTAGGAAACCTAATATAAATTATATAACTTTAGAAAAATAAAGAAGTAACTATAAATATATAAATATAGAAAAATAACTAAGTATATAAATTTCCTGGTATTAGTGTCTCTTTTTTTTGTTATTATTGTTATTTATAAATTGTTATTTATCTGGTCATTAATCAATTGTTCAATAATTTCTCTCAATCAAGAGAGTAAAAAGGAGATAAAGACCAAAAGTATGAGAACGATCCTTTCCAGCGATGCAACAGGCACACTTAGTTGGATAGTCCATTTCACATTACTCTCAGATTCAGTCACTGTCAATTTTGCATTGTCATTCAGATTACATCGGCCACGTTATCTTCCCCAGGGGCTCTCTCCTTCTCTCAGCTCCAGTCTAACTTTCTCCTTCGTCCTGGCAACAGCCGCACTTTCTAGATCCAGTCTCCTTTATTCAATCATTCCAATCCACACTGTCAGCTTTCAAAGTTAATTTACTCAGTACAAAGTATCAATTCTATCTCCTGGAAATGCCATCTCCCGTTCTAAAAATATCCTCAGTCTCACCAGCTCGTCTGTAATCCTATTTGCACCCGATCTTCTCCTGCCTCACAATCGCCGCCAATTCCTTCCAGAGTCCTTCTTTCCTGACGCAGCCAGCACAATCCGATCGACCACACTCCAGGCGTGCTCAAGGGGGGTGGATATGAGTGGTAACAGGCACCAACTTCACCGAAATCTTCTCGCTTCCTGTCTTGTTGGCTATCGCAGCTTCGAGCCCGCCATTAATGGCAGATGCGCCGCGTTGGTTTGACAGCGGCTGTCAGTTCAACAGAGAGTGCTTGCTCCTCACTGCTCTGCCTACTGACACCCCGCTAATGTCCGTGGAGCTCTCCAAGCTCCAACGCCTCGAAGGGGCCCCAAAACGCAGCGGAAAGTTGGCACTGAAGGCAGCGATCACTGTCACAGCACCATGCCGCTGAGATTCACCAACCGGAAGTCTGGTCTATAATTTTTTATTTGTATTATATCTGAATCTTCTTTTGGAATCAGGGTGATGTAAACCTCTTTCCATGTATCCGGGATTTTGGCTTCCAGTAGCACTTTGTTATATACCTCTAACATTAAAGTGGGAGCTGCTAGATGACCACTGGATAACTTTCTTTTCACTATATTCTAAAAGCAACTATATTCTGAAAGCAGGATATGCATCCGGTTAGAAAATGTACAAGCTCAGCTTAAAATCCTTTGATACTCTAAGTGGCCCCCTAACTTGTCAGAAGAAAAGGAGCATCTTAATGAAACATAGTTAAAGGTGATTAGGCCAAGGATAGCACCTGGACGGGAAGCAATATATCAAAAGAAGAATTTGTACTTTATCAAGTTACAGAAGAATTATGATTGTTGGGTAAAGATAATGTAAAATTTTAGTAATTAGGAAATGTCAATTAAAAATAACAAATGTATGTTAACCATATATGGAAAGTTGCTGTGTTAGCAGAATCCTTTGTTTAGAATGGTATAAAAGGTGTCATGTAAAAGATGGGCCCTTCATTCAGAACTTTCAGATACAATTCTGATTCTGAATCTTTTTGCACAAAAATAAACCTGACTCTAGCTGACCCTTGGGATGTCTCTTATATCCTTTCTTCCATTCCACATGCCTTTAATGAATCCTATGGAGGTCCTCAGTGTGATCCTGACACCTTGAAGCACTTTTGTATTAATGTGTGGCCAACATTGGGCGTAATGTGGCCAGAAGGGGGAACGTTAGACCCCATAATAATCTCAAAGGTGCACAGGATCATCACACAGGAGGGTCGTTGGGAACAGTTCCCGTACATAGATCAATGGAAGATCATTCAAAAAGCAGAACCCAAGTGGCTTAGAAAATGTCAGATGGAATGTATGAGAGTGTGTGTGATAAGAGAGAAAAATAAGATCAGCAAACAAATAGTTAAAACTAAAATCTTAAGTCAGGAAGATGAGGAAGAAGTAAATCGTCCTCCCCCCTATGCCCCCCCTCTCCCAAGGCAAAATCTCCCCCCACCGCTGTCAGCAATTGCAAAGCCAAGACTTATTCAAGCTATTCCACCTCAGAGAAGTCATTTGCAAATCAAAAGAGAAGTTAAAAGCGATGGGGAAGAGACACAGGAAGACTTTAAACCTGTTAGCTCCCGAACTAGGAGCCAGACAAGTCTTAAGAAAGCAGACACGCTGGCCCCTTTAAGAGAAGCAGAAATGCTGGCCCCTTTAAGAGAAATGTTAACTCATGATGTGACTGCCCAGGGGCAGCCTGCTATTCGATCCTTATTTCAATACCAACCTTTTACAACTACAGATCTACTCAATTGGAAACAACAATATGGTCCGTTTAGCAAAAAACCCAACGAAGTTGTAGATCTTTTCAATACAATAATGCAAACACATAGACCCACCTGGGGAGATATCCAACAACTGTTAAATACCTTGCTCTCCCTGGAAGAAAGGGAAAAATTCAAGATTGCTAAAGAAAAGGTATTGACTCGTATGTTTCCTGATGTAAATCAAGCAGCTAATAAAGCAACGGCAGCAGCTGAAACTGATCCAAATTGGGACCCAAATAATACCCAGCATGTAACTCTATTAAATGATTACCGCCTCTTATGTTTAAACAGTTTATGAGAGGCTGCAAAGGGTCCTGTTAATTATGCTAAAACAGCCACAGTCCTTCAAGAAAAAGATGAGAGTCCTGAAGGCTTTTTAACTAGACTAGTAGAATCCTATAAAATCAATACTGGAATCAACATAGCAGACCCAGCAAATAGATTCATGTTAAATGAGCGTTTTATATCCCAGAGTGCTCCAGACATTAGAAGAAAATTACAAAAGTTGGAAGGGGCCTTGGGGAAAAACACCTCTGAACTCCTAGAAGTCGCACGGAAGGTTTTTTTGAACAGAGAGAGAGAAGTGGAAAAAAAAAACAAATTGCTAAAGAAAGGAAGCAGACTGAGATGTTAGCTCTGGCACTCGGGGGGGGGGTCATTTTGGAACCCAACCAGTGTGCAGTTTGTAAAGAAAATGGACATTGGAAGAGAGAGTGCCCCCATAAAAGAAGGGAATCCAGAGAAGAAACTTACAGGCGTGAGTCACAGATGGTGAGAGAAAGTGAGAGAAGTGCTTTTTGAGGACTGAACATGAGAGGGAACTTGAGAGGAAGTTTCAGAGGAAGGAGGGGGACTGACAGGCAATTTATTCCACCAAGCCAGTCATACTGGAATGAGGAAGTGATCGGCCTGGCTGAGATGGAGTGCGATAATTGAAGGTGCCATGGCTCCGAGCCCACCCCCCGGAGCCTTTGATGGATTTATGGATGGGCGGATGTAACGTCCGTATGCTGATTGATACTGGAGCCAGTCGATCAGTAATAAATAAACAAGTGGCCCCTTTGTCAACTAAGAAAATTAGAGTTCAGGGAGTGTCTGGTAATGCAGTTACACACAGTTTCCTGAAACTAGTTAAATGCAAAGTTGGAAACGGCTTAGTAGAACATCAATTTTTGTACATGCTGGATTGCCCAGTTCCACTGTTAGGATGAGATTTGCTTTCTAAAATGAGAGCCACAATCTCTTTCAATGATAACGTGCAGTACTTGACAGTAATGCACCCAGTGGAAGAAACGTGGCGATTATTGCTAATGCAAGACACCCCCACAGAAAGCAACTGGGAGGAATTCAATGTTCCTACCTTGTGGGCAGAAGACAACCCCCCTGGGCTAGCTAAGTTTGACTCTCCAGTGGAAGTTAAATTGAAACCAGGATATCAGCCTATCAGAGTGCCTCAATACTATATCCTGCAAGAAGCAGCTGAGGCCATACAAGTTTTAACTGACAAATTCCTAGCTGCTGGGATATTAAGAGAAACACAATCCCCATGGAACACTGCAATTTTACCCATCAAAAAACCAGATGGCAGTTGGAGACCGGCACAAGACCTACGCCCCGTTAATTTACGGGTGGCAACACTTCATGCAATTATGTCTAATCCCTATATTTTGCTAGGGACCATCCCCCACTCAGCAGCATGGTTTTCAGTTATAGACTTAAAGGATGCTTTTTTCACAATTCCTTTACATCCTGATAGTCAAGACTTGTTTGCCTTTGAGTGGAAAGACTCTAAGTTACGTAGGCATTGTCAATATACCTGGACAAGATTGCCTCAAGGTTTTAAAAATTCTCCAATTCTTTTTGGTCAAGCCCTTGCCTTGGACTTACAACATTTTCACCCAGTTCAGGCAGGAGACTGTCTCCTCCAATATGTGGATGATGTCTTAGTGACAGGAACCATGCAAGAAACTTGTTTCAAAAATACTCAAATCCTTCTTGAATTACTGAGAGATTGTGGTTATAGGGCTTCCAGAAAGAAAGCACAATTAGTCATAAAGGAAGTTACATATTTGGGGTATATTTTGTCACAAAGTCAAAGAAACTTAGGCTTATCTAGGAAACAGGCAATTTTACAGCTGCCCCCACCTAAAAATCGAAAGGAGCTGCGAGTCATTTATGTCATTTATGGGTGCCCAATTTTGCGCTCCTGGCCAAGCCTTTGTATGCATCAACCCGTGGAGCAGAAACAGATCCTTTTGAATGGGGCAAGGAACAAGCAAATTCCTTCAGCCAATTAAAGGAAACTCTCACATCCTCTCCAGCATTAGGGTTACCAGATCTCACCAAGCCCTTTTGTCTTTATGTGGATGTTCGTCATAATGTAGCTTTAGGAGTGTTAACTCCTGGCAAAGGCCAGTAGCTTACTTATCCAAACAACTGGACAGCCCGGCCCAAGGATGGCCACACTGTCTTAAAATGCTGACTGCTGTCACAGAACTTATGAAAGACACAAACAAGCTGACCTTCACATCAGAGATGGCAGTTTATACTTCACATGCTTTGCAAACTATTTTAGAAAATAAAGGACATTTGTGGATAAGCAATCAAAGACTACATAAATTCCAAGCACTGCTACTAGAAAATCCTCAATTAAGTCTTCACCAATGTGCAACTATAAATCCATCTACACTCATGCCTGTACCTGATACACCCCTTCCATTGCATGACTGCTTACAGGTTTTAGACCATCAGTATTCCTGCAGACCAGACTTAACTGACACCCCTCTTTCACATGCCCAGCTTCCTTGGTTTACAGACGGATCCAGCTTTGTAGAAATGGGAGTTAGGTATGCGGGTGATCTGTCCCCCCCCCTTCAGAGACCCACAAAAACACAGCCAGCCGAGGGTTAAGAATCACTTGGCACACTCCGCAGTTCTTATCTCAACCTTGGCAGCGATATGCACACCGTCTGCCAAGGACTTTATTGGTTTACACAAACAAGAAAATCACCTACGTAGCTTTGCCGTTCATCTAGCTTCCAAGACTACGAGGTTGCTCCGTTTGTTTAGCTTTGTTCGTCACAAACTTCGTGACCCACCGTACTGTCTTATATAGATAGGCTTCTGGGCGTGGTCCAGTGAGTCATTGATCCTGTGACTCCAATCCAATGACTCAGGATTTCCTCATACGCCGCAGCCGCAGTACTCTTTTGTCTCGCCTTCTTTGGCGTGCGTCCAGGAATAACGTCTCTCCCTCACTCTCATCTGAGACACCTGTTTCCCCACTACTTGGCTCTCTTTCAGCTGGCACCTGAGACGGTGCCAGAGGGGGGGGGGCTGGGAGATCTGGCTGGCTCCTCTTCCTCCTGCTCAGAGCTTCCTTCCTCCAATGGGATAGGCTCAGAGGACGGGGCCACAACAGCGGGCTATGCTGTAGTGAGTCAGCAGGAAATCATCGAAAGTGCATCTCTCCCAGTAGGAACCAGCGCACAAGCAGCTGAATTATGGGGACTTATCAGAGCATTGGAATTAGCTTCAGACAAGACTATTAATGTATACACGGACAGTAAATATGCCTTTTTGACTATTCAAGCACATGCAGCTATTTATAAGGAAAGAGGCTTCACTGATTCTTCAGGCAAATTAATACAACATGCTTCTTTAATTAAAAGATTGATTCAGGCTGCACAACTTCCTAAGTCCTTAGCTGTCATCCATTGCCCAGGTCATCAAAAAATAGACACCCTCATTGCACAAGGCAATCGATTTGCTGATAAGGAAGCTAAACTGGCAGCACACCAACCCTTAGAGAAGAAGAATTATCATCTCTATTTGGCACAAGAAATAGGATCATACATTGAGAAATACCATCCTACATATACAAATGTGGAAAGGGAGAAAGCTGAAGGGGATCTCAAAGCCACTCTTGTGAATGGTTGGTACACTCTTCCGGACAATCGTCCAGTAGTACCAATTTCCCTTGCTTGGCCCTTAGTAGTGGAAGCACATCAAATCTCGCACATAGGCAAGACTGCTTTGGCCCAACAATTACAGGCTGCTTTTTACATCCCTAATTTACAAAGCCTGGTAGCCAAGGTAACTTCTCAGTGTTCCACTTGTGCTCAAGTAAATGCCAGACAGGGACCACGTTTACCTCCAGGACAACAACCCATCTCTTACTTGCCAATGGATTATTTAGTAGTGGATTTTACTGATATGCCTAAATGTAATGGGTATAAAGCATTGCTCACTTTTATTGACACTTATTCTGGATGGATGGAGGCCTTTCCTACTCGAAACAAGTTAGCTATACAAGTGGCACACTTTCTTTTAAAGGAAATAATTCCAAGATTCAGCTGCCCATCTCACATCAGTTCTGATAATGGCCCTGAATTTGTACAACGTGTAAATTGCCACTTAACTGAAGCAGCAGGTGTAAAATGGAGATATCATTGTGCATTCCGACCTCAATCAGCTTCAAAAATTGAACGAGCCCATCGCTCATTGAAAGCAATCATTACCAAGCTGTGCTTAGAAACCCACTTGCCATGGCTTCAAGTTTTTCCTATGGCCTTGTACATTTTTAGAACTGCCCCACATACCAAATACCACCTGTCTCCTTTTGAACTTCTATATGGAAGACCCCCGACTTTGTTCAAACACCATTTTCAAGGTTGGCCTGATTTAGCTCAAAAAGGGGGAGTGGAAGCTAAAAGATTACTTTTGCAGTTACAACAACATAACAATCAGGTTAATCAATTGAGGCATTATATGCAAGAATGCAGACACCCCCCCCCCATTACAACTGCAGGCCATGATTACAAACCAGGTGATAGAGTATGGGTGAAACATTGGAAAGATGAACCTTTAAAGCCTAGATGGAAAGGACCATATACTGTTGTGATGTGTTCACCTCTTGCAGTTAAAACTTTGGAAAACAAATCCTGGATCCATTGGACGAGACTGAAGCCCGCAGACCAGAGTGTTCCAGTTACATACCAGGTGACAAGAACTGACAAACCTTTGGTGCTGAAATTCAAGAAGAATACACCCTGCTGAGTCCTACCGGCAACGGACTCTCTATGCACGGTGGTTGACGTCTGCCTTGCTGAACCACTCCAGAAGCTGGTTCCCTGCGCATGGCTGAAGATCAGTAAGGACGAAGACAGCCTTCACACTGTAGATATATCTTATTCACTGTAATATTATATATTCTTTCACATACTAATGTTAGAGATAGGTTGGGTGTGGGTGTGGATTCTGTGGGTAGTTGCTATCCTATCCCTACTTTTACTCTTGTTTTACATATATAAGGAACGGTTTTGTGGTACACCTAGGATTTTTCTTGTTCCTGCTATTTCCCAATCATCACGTAACACTGACTCTGTTCCTGACATAGTGAGTTTTACACCATAGGTGATTATGCTTTGTTTATGGCTTTGGACATTGTTCGCAATAGGACTCTCACGTGACCATATCATGAACACTACTTCCCTAAGTAGAGACACTTTAGGTCAAGTACACTCCCGCCAAAAACGCATTGTCTATGCATGGGTTCGTTACTTTAGACCTAAGCCAACTCCACAACCTAAAGTTCCAATATTAACATTCCCTGCAGAGGGGGGAATAGATAAGGAAAATGGGCCTCTACAACAATTACATAAAGCAGACTACATATCCAGAATCCTGGAATTAAGTCAAGAACTTGTTAATCAATATAACCCTACCCTAGGTCAAAGATGTTGGTTATGTTTATCTGCTGACCCTGCATCTTATCATGCTGTTCCTGTCAAACCACAACTCTGGGTTAGAACAAAGGCTACAATTATCCTTGAAGGGGATAGTAGAGATAAAGTACCCATCTCACCGATACAAGGAGATTTTTATGAGGCATTCAAAAGACTGGGTATAAGCCGCCTTCCTATTGCAGGCCCAATAGCTACAGGTATAGACCTCATAGGAATGCCTTCTCTGTGTGTAAAGAGACACCAGAAACTTGGTAGGCCTGTAGGGTCCCTGACAGAAGAACAATGTCAGTCAGAAATATACTTTGGCCCTAAGATGTACTTGATGGATATGAAATTAACAAAGGATATGTTTCCCTCTGCCCACCACCTATTTCGACAAAAGGTCACTTTCTCAACACCACCAGGACTGACCTTTAACAAAAGAAAGTGGGGAGGATGGAATATGTCCTTTGAAAACTGTCCAAGACCATATCAACCCCCACGGTTTCCAGTTTGGCTAAACTTTAAGATCAAATCAGGTTTATGTATCCTTTTTCCACCTGAGAACATGACCTCCCGATATCTTTTTGAAGGACCAATTCTCAGAGATAAACAAAAGGACCCTTCACTAGAAATCCCATTGCAACCACTGACAGGAATGTTGGTGGCAGGGACTTTGGGGGTCTGGACTAATGAAAACCACAGTAGGAGCCATGCTTTCTCTATGAACATAGGAATATGCATAGAGGAAAAAGGAGTGTTCTTTTTGTGTGGAAAGGATGCATATTTATGTCTGCCAACAAACTGGACAGGAACATGTACATTAGTCCACCTTTTTCCTAAAATAGGTGTTGTCAGTGGAGAACATACTATCCCTGTTCCCCTTATGGGACATGTTCAGAAGAGGGTCCCAATATTGATCCCACTATTAGTGATTATGGGTGTGGGTACTGCTGTTGGGACAGGGGTAGCAGGAATAACACACTCCTCAATACAGTTTCAG
Organism: Coluber constrictor foxii; assembly: GCA_038048745.1. NCBI lineage: Eukaryota > Metazoa > Chordata > Lepidosauria > Squamata > Colubridae > Coluber > Coluber constrictor. Next base: position 10,103,705 of record CM075961.1, read on the forward strand.
CAGATATCAGAGGAGCTTCAAGGAAGCCTGAATCGAATTGCTGGAACCTTGGTAGAAGTCCAAGATCAGATAGATTCCTTAGCAGCCATTGTGCTACAAAACAGAAATGCTTTAGACCTCCTGACAGCTGAGAAAGGAGGTGTGTGTGTATTTTTGAGAGAAGACTGTTGTTTCTATATGAACAAATCAGGTGTGGTCAGGGAAGGTGTTAAGGAATTACAGGAAAGAGCTTCTAAAATAAGCCACAGGTTACAGACAGCAGATATGTGGTTTTTTTGGGTGCCAGGTTCTGGCTGGATAAAACAAATGATATTTTTGTGCGATAGCTGGCCTAGCGTTCATTCCATGCGAAATCCCAATACTCAGACATCTCTCAATCAGAGCAGTAAAGGAGATACAAATTGAAAAGGAACTAGCTTTGACAGAACAATTTCTTAATCAACTTGGTTCCTATCCTATGGAAGAACCTAAAAATTCTGAGGCAGACCCATATGAGAAAATGGGACCTATAGAAAGGTGGAGAGAATCTCCCCAAGAATCAAGAGAGTAAAAACAATCAAGAACTACCTATCCTTTACCTTTATTATATTTTGTTAGACTCTATATATGGTAGATTTGTTTATTGGAACCTTGTATACAAATAGTGGAAGTTCATGTATTAAAAAACAAACAAACTTCCAGAGGGGGGAATAAAGTGGGAGCTGCTAGATGACCACTGGATAACTTTCTTTTCACTATATTCTAAAAGCAACTATATTCTGAAAGCAGGATATGCATCCGGTTAGAAAATGTACAAGCTCAGCTTAAAATCCTTTGATACTCTAAGTGGCCCCCTAACTTGTCAGAAGAAAAGGAGCATCTTAATGAAACATAGTTAAAGGTGATTAGGCCAAGGATAGCACCTGGATGGGAAGCAATATATCAAAAGAAGAATTTGTACTTTAGCAAGTTACAGAAGAATTATGATTGTTGGGTAAAGATAATGTAAAATCTTAGTAATTAGGAAATGTCAATTAAAAATAACAAATGTATGTTAACCATATATGGAAAGTTGCTGTGTTAGCAGAATCCTTTGTTTAGAAAAGTATAAAATTTGTCATGTAATCATGGACTCCTCACTCAGAGCTCAGATGAGAATTGAGTTCTGGGTCTTTTGCGCAAAATAAACCTGACTCTATCTGACCCTATGGGATGTCTCTTATATCCTTTCTTCCATAACAACATTGTCCGGCACAAAGTGTCTTGTAATTCTTTATAGATTTCTACTGGTAGATCATCCGGTCCTGGAGTTTTAATGTTTTTTTGCTTTTTAATTGCTTCTGTTAAAACTGCCATTGTTATTCTTTCATCCAGCATATTCTTCACAGTTTCTGGAATTTTTGGTAAGTTAGCATTGTCCAAATACTGTGTCAGAGTTTCTTGCAAAAATCAAATCCAGAAGCACACACAGATAAACTGATTCAGCAGGATTCATTAACTTCTTTATATACACAATAATACATGAAGTAAGTTTACAATACCAACAACAAATTTAGTTTTGTTACGAGGGGGTGAGGTTTGTCCCAACGAACCGTGAACTTGTTCACATGCAAACGCACTGGGGCTGAAATAAAATTGACAGAGGAGTCTTGTAGAAAAATATACTTTACTAAAAAACATTAAAAGGACTATGTCGGCTTCCAGTTGGCGTTGCCGTCATCGCTAGACGGTCTCTTTAAGACCGCCAGCCCCGCTGCCCGTAAGAGCCGCCTCTACAGCTGAGAGGCGGCTTGAAACACTCTGTTTTTTTTACAGAAACGCGAGTAGAGCCGGCGAGACAAGGTAGAGCCCCCTGCGAAGCCCCCAGATTGTCTTTCTTGTTTCTGGGGAGGAAGCAGGGTGAGGCTCCCTATCCAGCTCACTGAGGCTCCGGACTCCGGGGACAACTCTGCATAAGCAGAGCCAGACGATGTGTTTAACGCCAGCATTAAAAAACAACAGAAGTCTTCAAACGAAGCAGGGTGAAACCGGGACTTTAAAAATGCAAGTGTTTGTGCTAGCCCTGTCAATAATTTCAAGAAGGGAGAAGGAGTGAAAGTTGTGAAAGTAAATTAAAATGGCATCCGGCTTCAGCGGAGGAAAAAAGCTGAAAGTGAAAGTGGAAATGCCTGTGTGTTCCAACGCACTTTTAAGTACTTAAAGTAACAGCGTTTGCTAGAAGAAAAGAGAAAAGTCTTCTTAGAGTGTTTTTCATCTATTTTTTTCTCCCTTATAAAGCTGGGGAAGACTTTAAAAAGATCCTGTGGTGGGAAAGGGGGGAAGACCTCTTTTCTAGAAAGAATAGGACTGTGTAGAATCATGGCTTCAAAACAGACTAAGCCAGCTCCCAAAGCAGCGGGGGGGGGGGGGTTTCCCCTACCCACCAAACAAAAGAGCAGTCAGAGACTCAGACTCAGATCCAAGAACAGGAGACTGGATTTAAAGATTTGAAAGAATTTATAGCTGTGGCTCTAGGGAACCAAACTGAAGCTATGGAAAAATCTCAACAGGAAATTAAGGAGGTGGTTCAAGAAAAATATGACAAGATGAGGCGAGATATATTGACAGTAGTTACTGGTCTTTCAGAAGCGGTTGTTGAGATTGATAAAAAAGTGGGTGAACTTAGTTCAGAATTTGAATCTAAAATGAGGGCAGCTGACAATAAAATTTCTAATGTGGACATCAAGACTCAAAGAATTGAAAATGAAGTGACTATGATGCAATTTAGATTTATGGAGTTTGCTTTAAGATTGAGAGGAATAAAGGAAAATAATAGAGAAGATTTGAGAATGGTTTGTGCTGATGCACTCACTGTGATGTTAAAGGTTAACCCTGAAGATGTTCTGAGCAAGCTTGACAAGGTCTATAGAGTGAATTCTTGGGTGGCGAGGCAAAAGAACCTGCCTAGAGATGTGGTGATTTATTTTACTGATAGAAGAATGAGAAATGATATCCTGCAGAGGTCTTTTCTTTCTACTATTCAAGTGGAAGGAAAAGAGATTGGTATCTATAAAGAACTGCTGCCTAAGATGCTAAGAGACAGAAAGGATTTTGGATTCCTGGTGACTGAATTGAAGAAACATCAGATCCCATTTAGGTGGGATGCCCCAGTTGGAATAATACTGAGGTACCAAGGTGAGAGATATCGACTAAACACTGTTGAAAAAGCGGAACACTTTTATTTCAGTGTTTTTAAAACTGGTGCAGCATCTCCACGTTCATCCTCAGTGCTAGCTATAGAGGAGGGTGATAAAGAGAAGGAATTTGAACAAGAGACCGAGGAACAGCGGAAGCAGATGGAGATGGAGGCAATGGAAACTCAGCGAGCAATGGAGGAAAGTCAAGGAGCAATCGGAGGAACCATTGTTGGAGTTTTCAGAGGCCAGAAAAGGGCTACCAAGAAGAACAAGAGAGGTGGCATTGGACCTTGAACTACTGTTGCAGGAACCTAAAGACAAGTGTATAACTCGAGCAGCCCACAAGCAAATCTTAGACAAGCAACAGCAGCAGAGGTCTATCCCACCGCAAGATAAGAATGGTGCCAATGGTAAACCACAGAAAACTGAAGCCATGGGAGGAGCCAGGCCGAAGACTACCACTCTGGAATATAAACTTCGGCAAATGCTTTCAACGCTTCGCGAGACTACAAATGACAATTAAATTTCTTTTTTTTAAAATTTTAAAAACAAACCTTTATTAAGACCTTAAAAAGAAAACATTTAAAATATACAAATTTCTTAGTCAAACAAAAAAAAAGACAAATTTACATATACTATACTCAACTTCACATATTGACTAATTTCTATTTTATATATATATATATACATATACATATATACATACACACAGTAATTTATTCCTACTATATCCATCTGACAGTGCTGTTTTTAATTGCGTTAATTTCTTCTAGATTCCATCTTTACTCATTTTTCCCCTTCCTCTGATTTGTCCACTGGTACCATTTATTCCATATTATATAATAATTTGAGTCCTCCTTATCTTTTAGTTGTAAAGTTAGTTTGTCCATTTCTGCGCATGAAAATATTTCTGTATTACTTCCTGTTCTGTTGGCAAGTGATCACTTTTCCACAATTGCGCTAACGATAACCTAGCCACCATGATTATATGTAAAATTAAATACTTAATATCTTTTCTAATATTCCCTTTAATCATGCCTAGTAGGAAAACCTCAGGTTCTAGTTCAATTTCGTATTTCGTTATTTCTGTTATCCACATTTTTATTTTACTCCAAAATTTCTTAACTACTGGGCAGAGCCACCAAACATGATAGAAAGTCCCCTGTGTTTTTTTACATTTCCAACAAGTTGGATTTACATTTGGATGCATTTTGGCTAGTCTTGCAGGAGCCAGATACCACTGATACCACATTTTATAATGATTTTCTTTATAGGCTACCGATTTTGTCATCTTATAATTGCTTTCCGATACCCTTTCCCATTCCTCTAATTGTATATTATGCCCTATATTTCTCGCCCACGCTATAATCTGACCCTTAACCAATTCTTCCACCAAATCGTATTCCAATAAATATTTGTAAATTTTTGAGATTAATTTCGCTTCTTTAGATTCTAGTAATTTATCCAATTGATTTTGTTTTAGGTCAATTCCTTCTTCCTCTTGGTCTTTTCTATATCTTATCTTTATTTGTGAATAGGGCCACCAATCGATCATTATTCCTTGGTCATTAAGTTCTTCTCTTGTTTTCAGTTGTCCCTGTACATCTAATATTTCTCTATATCTTAGAATTTTATGCTTTGTTAGTGTATTAGGGTGGGTTATTGCTTCTATTGTTGATAGCCAACCGGGGATTTTCATATAGTGTTTGGATTTAATCTGTTGCCATGTATTTATTAAAGATTTTCTGATGGTATGGTTGTTGAAATGTTTGTATGTTTTATTTCCGGGACTCCATATAAAGGCATGCCATCCCTTCATTAAGTCATGTCCTTCCAGATTCAAAAGTCTTTGATTATCTAGGGTTATCCATTCCTTGATCCATGTTAAACTTGCCGCCTTATAATATTTTTCCCATGCCGGGAACCCAAATCCACCTCTCGTTTTATCATCTTGTAATATATTTAATTTTATTCTTGATTTTTTCCCCTCCCACACAAATTTTGTAGTTATTCTATCCAGATTAGTAAAAAATTTCTTATCTAATTTTATTGGAATCGTTTGGAATAGATAAAGGAGTCTTGGAAGTATATTCGATTTTATCGCTGCTATTCTCCCCAACAAGGTTAAATTTAATTTTCCCCATTTATTTAAATCTTCTTTTATTTTCTGGACTAAAGGTTCATAATTATTTTCTTTTATTGTCACGGTTTTGGCTGTCAAATTTATCCCTAAGTATTTAACTTTTTTAATTGCCTGTAATCCTGAGTCTTTTGATAATTTATCTACTTGTTTTACTGTCATATTTTTCGTCATCATTTTCGTCTTTTCTTTATTAATTTTTAATCCTGCTACCTTTCCAAATTTCTCGATCTCTTCTATTAATTTCTGTGGTGGTCTCCCATGAGAAATAAGACATGCAAGCAGGTATCTCGGGATGGGAGCCCGGAACAAACTCGGCGACCCCCTTTTATTGGGAATACTCTTAATTCATTATACAGCATCATAATAAGGTGGGGTTGGGGGTGGTTACATGATCGGGTTGCATATAGGTGAGGGTAGTCACGTAGGCAACTCCTGTGCCCATGCGAGAGTAATCACGTAGGCATTTCCTGAGCCGTTGGGACTTTCAGATGGCATGTTGTACTTCGACATCCTAATTCCCTATACGTGCTAAGATAAGACCTACTGACAATTCTGTTATTAGGTGACTTATTATTCTCACAAATTTTGGGGTTGTTTCTATCGGGTTTTCTATGAAGAAGACAAGGTCGTCCGCGAAAGCTTGGACCTTGTATTCTTCTTTTTCAATCTTTAGTCCTTGTATTTCCTCATTTGCCCTAATTCTAATTAACAGGTTTTCTAAGGTTAAGATAAATAATAAAGGCGATAATGAGCATCCCTGTCTTACTCCTTTATCTATTCCGAAGAATTTTGTTTGATCCCCATTTACCAGGATGCATGCCTTTTGATTCTGATATATTGGTGCTAACATTTTTGTAAATTTATCTCCAAAGTTCATTTTTTGGATTTGGTGGATCATAAATTTCCAATTTACTTGATCAAAAGCTTTCTGTGCATCCAGAAAGATCAGTGCCACCTGTCTCTGGATGCACCTCATAATATTCTAAAACGTCTATTACCATTCTTAAATTATTTTTGATTTGTCTGGAGGGCAAAAAACCATTTTGATCCTGGTGTATTTTATTTTGTATTACTTTTTTCATCCTGTTAGCAATTATACTCATAAAGACTTTGTAATCGGTATTCAACAAAAAGATCGATCTATAGTTTTTTATTAGTGTGGTATCTGCTCCTTCTTTAGGTATCAGGGAAATGTACGCTTCTTTCCATGTGTTTGGTAGCTTGACCTCCATCAGAGCCTCATTGCATACTTCTAATAGAATTCCATTTAGTGATTCATCAAATGTTTTATAAAACTCCGTTGGCAAACCGTCCGTCCCGGGGGTTTTATTATTTTTTTGTCTCTTCAGGGCTTCTCTTAATTCCCCTATGGCAATCTCCTTATTTAATAGGTCCTTTTCTTCCTCCGTTGAGATTTTCAATCCTTTCTCTTTTAAATATTGTTCAATTTCCTCCTCTGTTACTATTTCTTTTTCTTAAAGTTTTTGATAATATTGAGCTATTATCTCCTTTTTCTTCTCTAGACTATGTTGAATCTTTCCCTCTTCATCCTGTATTTTCTGAATTGTTCTTTTTTCTCTTTCTTTCCGGAGCCTATATGCCATCCATCTCCCTGGCTTGTTTGTATTTTCAAAATAATTCTGCCTTATATATTTTAATGACCTTGCATATTTCTCTTGTTCTAGTATATTCATTTTATGTTTTGCTGCTATCCAATTTACTCTTATTTGTTCATCCCCTGGGTTCCTTTGTAATTTACCTTCCCAATTTTGTATTTCTTCTTGTAGTTTATTATATTGTTTCTCTCTCTCTTTTTTCCGTTTTACATTGTAAGCTATTGTGAGTCCTCTTACATATGCCTTAGTTGTATCCCATAGATTTTGTAGGGACGTTTGTTGTTTTGTATTTTCCTTATAAAAGAATTCTAACTCTTTTTCCATATATTTCTTATATTCTTTTTCTTTTAGTACCTGTGTATTCATTGTCCATCTATTCTTTTTCCTTTGTTGCCCCTTCCACATTATCATTATTGGGTTGTGATCTGCCCAGTTATTTGGTAATATTTGTACATTTTCTATTTCCGTCATTAACGCATTGGTTACCCATGCCATGTCTAACCTTGACCAAGACCTGTGTGGATTCGAATAGTATGTAAAGCCTTCAGTTTCAGGATTATGAAATCTCCAACTATCTGTCATATTTAATTCTTCCACCATATCCATAAAAGTTTTGGGCAATAGGTTTTTCTTATTTTTATTTTTCCGACTGCTTTTATAATCTTTTCTTACATCAGAAATAGCATTAAGATCTCCAATTAAACATACATTTTCCATTTTTTGATCAATAATTTCCTGGTGTACTTTTTTGTAGAATTCTGATTGCCTACTGTTTGGGGCATATACTACTACCAATAATATATTTTTAAAATCCAATTTTAACTCTATCATCACTATTCTACCTTCCAGATCTACATATCTTACTTCACTATCTATTCCTTCTTTGATGTACACCAACACTCCTCTTTTTTTCTCTTCTGCCAATGATGAATATAATTTACCTAATTTTTTGTATTGTGCATATTTTATATCTTGTTTTTTTATGTGTACCTCTTGGAGGCACACAATGTCTGGTTTTTGTTTCACAATTTTTTTAAAAATTTGGTGTCTTTTGGATGGTGAATTGAGGCCATTCACATTCAACGATAAGATTTTTAGACTTTGTTCCATTTTTTACTAACTCTCTTGTTGTTTCTTCTTTGCTTCTTCCTGTTCTCTTTTTTCCCCCTTGTTTGCATTCCCTCTTCTTCCTGGATCTCTCCTTCATCTTCTCCTTCTCCTTGTTGTAGGGTTCCTTCACGTTCTTGCCTCTGTTTCCCTTTGGTATTCCGTCCTCCCTCTTCTCTGCTGCCATTTGTTGTCTCAGTACCCATCATTTGATCATATAGTTCTCTTGCTTTACTTTGGGTATCTATTGTTATTTTCTTTCCCTGCCACGTTACCAGCATTCCTTCTGGCGTTATCCATCTAAAGAGTATGTGTTTTTTGTTTAGCAACGTGGCCAAAAACCAATAATCTTTGCGAAGGTCTCTTATTCTTTTTGGAATTTGTTTCAAAGTAATTATCTCTTTATTCCTATAAGACATGGGTTCATCCTTTGTTATCTTGTAGACTATATCCCTCACCTTCCTTCTCACAAATCTGATATGTACCTCTCGTGGGAGTCTGTTGTGTCTAGCGTAGTTAGTGTGAACCCGATATACTTCATCTAATTCATTTATTATTTCCTCTCTTTCTCTTTCTAGGGCTATTGCTATCATCTCCGCCATTATCATTGTTAAGTCTTCTTCTCTGTCCTCCACCACATTTTGAAAGCGCAAATAAAATGCCGCTTTTTCCATTTCCAATTGCGCCACTGTGTTCCCCATTTCCTTATTGAGTCCCATCATTTTTGTATCCAGGGCTCCCAGCTTTTCTTCTGTCAATTCAGTTTTTTGTTCTATTGCTTTTATCCTTTGATCGTTCTTTTTAATGATTTCTTGTAGCAAGTCTATTTTCCCATCTATCTTCTGAATGTCATTTTTAACCTCTCTCTTTATTTTGTCCATGTCTTTTCTTGATTCCTCATGATTCCTGGTCATACATTCTTTCATTTTGACCATAGTTTCCTGTATTGTCATGAGCGTAGCCTGCATTGTTGGCATGTTTGGTGTTGTGGGCTGCTTCTCTGCTGCGAACATTCCTTCCAAAGTCTTCTGTGTCGCTGGGGAGGCCAATGTTCCCATCAATATTGATGTCGTTTTCTTCCCTGTCTTCAGGGTTGTTGTAGTGGTGCTAGTCATCTCTTTCAATATTCTGTATTGTTCCACCAGTATTTTGTCAATTTTCTCCCAATTAACCATCCAAGTTCCTTATAAATTATTTCTTTCCTTTTCTCCAATATAGTTCAATTTCCTATTCCCCCCCAATTACAAAATGTCTTTAATCTCCCCCTCCAAAAAAAAAAGCTACTGTCAATTAGGTTCTTAATCAATCACTCACTTAATCAATTAATTAGCTCTATAAGTTACTTAACAAGATATATAAATATAGCTAATACACTGGGATAATCAAGAAAAAATAATTAATCAATCAGTTCTTAATGCTTAATACTAAGATATCTTATACTTAATTATTCAATATTTAGTAGTTATAATAATTAATAATAAATAGTACTAGTAAAGTTATATTTATTTTATTGTTTATTTATTGTTTAGATTTGTATACCGCCCTTCTCCTTGCAGACTCAGGGCGGTGAACAGCCAAATAAAAAACGGTACACAAAAGTTAAAAATTTCTTAAAAAGGCATATAACTTTGGCTAAAAATTAAAACCATTAAATATTAAAATACCCAACCATATAATACAAATCTTAAAAATTCAGCGGGGTCAGGCTAGACCAGCAAGCTGAAAGAGATGGGTTTTCAGGGCCCGACGAAAAGTCCGGAGGTCGGGAATTTTTCTCAGTTCTGGAGGAAGATTGTTCCAGAGGGTAGGGGCTGCCACAGAGAAAGCCCTCCCCCTGGGGGTCGCCAGCCGACATTGTCTGGCTGACGGCACCCTGAGGAGACCCTCTCTGTGGGAGCGCACCGGCCGATGGGAGGCTATTGGTGGCAGAAGGCGGTCCCGTAAGTACCCTGGTCCTAAGCCATGGAGCGCTTTAAAGGTGGTCACCAACACCTTGAAACGCACCCGGAAGTCCACCGGTAGCCAATGCAGCTCGCGCGGGGGATTATATATTTTGGATATAATATCCAAAAAGGGAAAAAAATACTATTTCTAAAATATTTAACTATTTCTCAATAATTAATTATAAATCTCTACTTATGCCATAAAATTTAAAAGTTTATGTAGAGTTTACAAAACAGATAGAAAAAGTAGGTAAAAGATGAATGTCACTATAATTAATAAGTTGTGATAAGTACTATTAATAATACCCTTATATCTAAATATCAAAAGCAGAAAAACAGGAACAAAGAAAGTCAATCAATATATTTACAATGTTCTGTAGTTCTTGCTTGTTATGTTTTAAATGGAGAAAGAATGTTCGTTCTTTGTATTGCCAGTCTTTTCCAAGTTCAATATGGCGATCTTAAAACTGCACAGTCACCTATATGCACTTCTCTTTTTTGCCAAACTGCCTCTTTCCTTCCGTTAGGGCAGCTAAAGAGAGGTTACAGATATTGTCCAATCTTCTTTTGATCCTTTTATTTAAGTCTGTTTTTTCTCCACCTTTAGTGTTCAGTTATTTTAATGTTTTTAATCTCCTCCATTTCTCTCTATTCCGTCCTCTTCCGTCTTGCTCACCTCTTCACTTGCCGCCCGTTTGCACTTTGAGCTTTCCTTTTACTCGCTGCCCCTCCGGAAAAATTGTCTCTGCTCTTTTCACGGTTGCACCAAAATAATCCAAATCAGCTTTCCTCCTTTCTGCTCGATCTCAAAGTTCTCGCACTGTACTCACTCCTCTGCTCCTGAAGATCTCAATCGGAGCGTCAGGTCTCTGGGCCAGCTGTACACACCGCACCACTGGTTTCTTCTAAGCCTGGATTAAAGGATCTTCTTGGTACAGCGGGGGATCGCACCTCTCCCCGCCTCCTCTGAAGTTTTCCCTCTTTATTGCTGGTCTCTCTGGGACCAGTCTTTGCTGAAACAGCACCAAAAAGACGTAGAAACCCGACACTGGAAAGAGAGTGATTCTCTCCGTGTCGCCACGACCCTACATCCCCGCCGGAAGTCTGACAATTAAATTTCTATCTTGGAATGTGAATGGATTCTAATTTAGAATTCATCAAATATTTTTGATCCTGCATTCTAATATGAGTTTCTTGCAGACAAATAACATCGTTGTTAAATTGTCTCAAATAGTGAAATATTTTCCTTCTTTTCTGTGGTGAGTTCAATCCATTCACATTCCAAGACAATTAAATTTCTATCTTGGAATGTGAATGGATTGAACTCACCACAGAAAAGAAGGAAAATATTTCACTATTTGAGACAATTTAACAACGATGGTATTTGTCTGCAAGAAACTCATATTAGAATGCAGGATCAAAAATATTTGATGAATTCTAAATTAGGTGCACAATTTATAGCTTCAAATTTAGAGAAAAAGAATGGTGTTGTGATGTATATAAATAAAAGATTATCAGCCAAAATTATAGAAGCAGATGATTGCGGAAGATATATAGCAATTGAATTATACACACAGAATGGCCCACTTCTGGTGATTGGAATTTATGCTCCTAACCAACAACAGGAAAACTTTGATAAATTATTATATTCTAAAATACTGCAATGGGATTATAGATCTATTTTACTTATGGGAGATTGGAACGGAGCGATAGATATCAAAAAAGACAAAAATGTTTGGCAAAATCATGTGTTAAATTACCACATACTTTTTTTGATATGAAAGAAGACCTGGAATTGAAAGATGTATGGAGAGTGCAGAACCCAAAAGAATTGGACTTTACATTTTTTTTCAGATCGACATAGATCTTTTTCCAGGATTGATTTTATTTTAGTTACAGCTGACCTACTTTTAAAAACAAAGAAAACAAAAATATTTCCGAGGACTCTAACTGATCATAGCCCGGTATGGATAGAAATAGAAATGGGAAAGAAGGAGAGAAGATCGTGGAGAGTAAACGAAAACTTGTTTAGATATGAAAAGAATATAATTGAACTTAAAAAACATATGAAGGAATTTTTTGAAATGAATTTGAATAAGGGTACCCCTATTGAAATTGTTTGGGACGCGAGTAAGGCGTATATGCGAGGGGTACTGATTTATATGAACTCTAAACACAAATTAAATCAACAAAGGAAAAGATTAGAAATGGAAGCAGAAATAAAGAAAAAAGAACAACTACTTATAAAAAATCTGATGGATAAAAAGTTACAAGAAATTATAAAACTGTTGAAAGACCAATTTCAAATGCTTATAGCGGAACAAGCTGCAACTAATCCACAATTTGCAAAACATAACACATTTTGTAATGCTAATAAACCGGGCAGATGGTTGGCCTACACACTGAGGAAACAGCAGAGTTCTTGAGTCATTGATACCATTGAATATGGAGGGAAGGAAGTTTTTCAACAAAATTTAATCAAACAAGCTTTTTTAGATTATTATACTAAACTATATGCTAAAGACCATATAAAGAATGAACTTATAGATAAATACTTAGAAGAAAGTAGAGTCACAAAAATTTCCAGAGAGCAAAAGGAAAGAATGAATCAATTAATAACAGTTGAGGAGATCATTTTTGCAATTAAACAATTGAAAACAGCTAAAGCTCCAGGGATGGATGGTTTAACAGCGGTGTATTATAAAACTTTACAAGCAGAAATGATTGAACATCTTAAAGATTTATTTTGTAGCATACAAAAAGGGGGAAAAATACCCCCTTCATGGAAGACAGCTTTTATTTCATTGATACCAAAAGAGGAAGGTTCTAAAAAACCGGAAAATTTTAGACCAATATCTCTCCTGAATACGGATTATAAAATTTTTGCAAAAGTATTAGCCAACAGATTAATGCCAGGTATGCAAGAGGTGATTCATCATGATCAAGCTGGATTTATAGAAGGCAGATATATGAAGGATAATGTGAGGCAAATTATAGACTTATTGGAACATCTTGAGAAGAGTAAACAGATCTCTGCAGTGCTGGTGTTTTTGGATGCGGAAAAGGCCTTTGATCGAGTCAATTGGAACTTTCTACTAAAGACTTTAACAAAAATGAACTTTGGGGACCAGTTTGTTCAGGCGGTCTCAGCAATTTATCAAGAGCAAACAGCACAAATTATCATTAATGGAAGTTTAACAACAAATTTTAATATACAAAAAGGAACAAGACAAGGATGTCCGTTATCCCCATTGTTGTTTATTCTAACGTTAGAAGTCTTGTTGAATTCAATATGGGATTCAAGTACTTTGAATGGAGTAGCTATAAGGCAAGAGGATTACAGGACAAGGGCATTTGCAGACGATCTGGTTGTTACCCTAACACGGCCGATGGAATCAATAATCCAGATGAAAGATATTATAGAAGAATATGGTTTGGTATCAGGATTTAGATTGAATCAGAAAAAAACCAAGATGATAGTTAAAAACATGTCAGAAGGTCAAAGGAAGGAGCTTGAAAGGAAGGCAGGCTTTGAAATAGTAGCGAAGGTGAAATATCTGGGAGTGCAAGTTGCAGCTTCAAATATAAAACTCTTTCAAAATAATTATGAAGTGTTGTGGCGAAAGGTGCAAAAAGATATGGAAACTTGGAAAAAGCTGCAGCTATCTTTACTTGGAAGAATAGCAGCAGTTAAGATGAATGTTCTACCTAGATTTTTATTCTTGTTTCAAATGATTCCAGTGCTTAAAAGTGATAAACATCTGATGGAATGGCAAAAAGGAGTGAATAAGTTTATTTGGAACAAGAAAAAGCCAAGAGTCAAACTGAAAATTATGCAAGATGTTCGTGAAAGGGGTGGCCTTAAACTTCCAAACCTACGATTGTATTATGAAGCAGCAGCGTTGACACAAGCGAGTGATTGGTTTGGAATGACAAGGACTGAAATATTGAATATAGAAGGCCATGACTTGGAATTTGGTTGGCATGCATACTTATTTTATGAAAATAAAGTTGACAACGTATTTAGAAGTCACATACTCAGAAATTCTTTGATGAGAGTATGGAAGAAGCACCATCTTAAATTGGATTACAAAATACCTTTGTGGTTGGATCTTGGTCATATTATACGGAATATAAAGTCACTCGGGGGGATTTTATATAAAGAGATACTTTTTGATGATGGGGGCAGATGGAAATTAAAGACACTTAACACTCTGTTGGAAGAAGGGATTAATTTAACTTGGTTACAGTATAATCAACTTCAATTGAGATGGAGGGAAGATCAAAAAACCGGTTTAATGATGTATGAAGAGGAATTGGTAAGACAGATAAAAGAGAAAGGCCCAATGCATATTAAGAGGGTTTATAATATATTGCTAGAAAGAGATTCTGAAAGCGAATTGGTTAAAGATTGCATGATAAAATGGGCACAAAACTTTGCAGAACCAGTTATGATGGAAACATGGGAAAAAATATGGGTCCAGAATGTTAAATTTACTCAGTCACAGAATTTGAGGGAAAATTTTTATAAAATGTTTTATAGGTGGCATTTAGATCCTAAGAAATTGTCATGCATGTATCCTAATGTTCAGCCAAAATGTTGGAGATGTGATTGCTTAGATGCTACATATTACCATATGTGGTGGACTTGCAGGAAAGTGAAGGCTTTTTGGATCAAAATTTGGTGGGTTATGCAAAATGTTTTGAAGAAGAAACTTCAATTTTCTCCACAATTGTTTTTATTGGGTATAGTTAAGGATTTTTCACTGAACAAAACAAAACTGATATTATATATGATTACAGCAGCTAGGTTATTGATTGGTCAATATTGGAAAAAAGATATTTTACCTACTATTGAAGAATGGACTCTGAAGGTGGCTAGTTTTGCAGAAATGGCAAAGATATCAGCATATCTAAAAGACAGGACTCAAGAAACTTTTGTGTGGGAATGGAAGAAATGGATAGACTATGTGCAGAATAAATACCAAACAAAGAAGTATCAGATAGCTTTTACCTGAATGTTATGTAGAAATTGCTATGTAGAAAATGTTATGTAGAATGTTATGTAGAAAATGTTATATAGAGAATGTTATGTAGAAATTTATAGTATATACAGGGTGCAGAGTAGTTGGGGGGAATTATGATATGATTTGGATTTTAAATATAAATCAAGGAAGTATCAGATAGCTATTACTTGAATGTTATGTAGAAATTTTTAGTATTGACAGGGAGTAGAATAGCTGAGGGGTATTGTATGACATGATATGATTTGGATTTCACCTTTTAATATTTGGGGAGTTAAAAATGAATTGTAATTTTTAAGGTTATAAGGGAAGTCAAGGGTGGGGAGGGATGGGCTAGGGAGGGCTAGGGAGGGTTAGGGAGGGGAAGGGGGAAAAATTTGTATTTGTAAAACTTTTTCAATTAAAAAAAAAAGGACTATGTCTTTAAAAACACATAAATAACAAAACTTATCTACGTTGACAGAAGCCAGGCCGTCTCCTTAAATTCCTCTCCACAATACCGAAACCAGTCCACTTAACCCTTTCCAAGGGGAAAGGAAGAAACTAATAGAACACTAAGTGGTTTCAGAATCGGTACATCATCAAGGTGAAGGAAAGCGGCAGCATAGGCTTCTCAGCAGAAAGGATGAGAAAGGTCCTGAGTCAAAACACCTGTAGAGTTGATTCAATCCTGGCTTGAAGCTTCTGACAGGGAAACTCTCCAGCTCTCCCTCTTGGTCGTAGCATCAGCAGCAACAGCTCAGAGACATCCATGGATGCTAGTTTGCAGGCATATGCTAGCTTGCATGCTCAGCTTAGCAAAAGGCAAGCTTTCCTCTTTCTGGCATTCTAGCTCTGAGCTTCAGCTTTTAGCTCAGGCATTTAGTGACTTTGAATCAGCTCTGTTTGTTCCAGCTCACTGTTAGCTAGCCCTTCTATCTGTGTCAGGCCCCTGTGTTTGGCTCTCTCTGGGTGACCATTTGACCAGCTGACCAGCGTCTGGCAGGCAGCAAGCTCCTACTTATATAGGAAGTGAATAAGCAATTAACTAGGGCGGGGAAGACTTGCAGTTAATTGTGAGGCAGAGATAGGCCTGTTTGAATCCTTACAGTTTGTAGCTAATCACATAGTCACAGCAATCCTGCAAACACTTCTGACAAGTTTCATTTCAGCAGAGCAGACAGCGTGCACAGACTGCCTTCAGTTTCGTTTCTTTATATGCATAATAATAACATGAAGTAAATTTACAATACCAACAGCAGATTCACAGTTTCATTTCAGCTCAGATCAGCATACAAGTTCACACACACACTGCACAGACTGAATAGTTTCAGTTTCAATTCTCTGCACAGAATCAGAAGCTGCAGACAAAGACACGCCCTGGCTCCAGTATGTCACAGCTCCCAATTGGCTGACCTTGTTGCCATGTCTTTCCAGTCATGAATATTCTAACATACTGTATTATTCTTTCCTCTGGTATTTTTTCGTTATCATATAACATCTTATAAAAGGTATGTATTATGTCTTTTTTCTTTTCAGGTTGGCTGTGTAATGTACCTTTCTCATCCTGTAGTTTTATTATCCAATTCTCTTTTTCTTTTTTTCAGTCTGTAGGCTAGGCACCTTTCCGGTTTATTGGCATTTTCAAAATAGTTTTGCTTTGTTCTTTTTATTTGTTGTGCCAGTCCATCTTTTCCTATAATATTTAATTCGTGTTTAATCAGCTCCATTTGGTTTCTAAAGCCTATCTTGTGTGGTTCCTTTTGTGACTCTAATTCAACTCCTTTATATTCTTCTTCCACCGCCTTTTGATACTGTTTCTTTTTCTTATTTTTCTGTGCTGTATAGGTTATAGCTAGTCCTCTAATAACTGCTTTTGCAGTATCCCACACATTCTGTAAGGAAGTCTGTTCCTTTCTATTCTCTTTAAAGAAGAATCCCATTTCTCTTTCCATCATCTTTATAAATTCTTTGTCTTTTGTTATTGATTGATTTAAGGTCCATCTTATTTTCCTCTTTTGTCCCTTCCAACTAATTTTTATTGGATTGTGGTCTGCCCAAAAATTTGGTTCAATTTCAATCTCTTGCACATTCCCACTTACTTGCGAATTCATCCAAATCATGTCTATTCTAGACCAAGCTTGATGCATGTTAAAGTAAAAGAGCCTGGTGGTGTGGCAGACTAAAGCCCATTATTAACATTCAGCTGCCTGCAATTATTGCAAGTTCGAATCTCCCCAGGCTCAAGGTTGACTCAGCCTTCCATCCTTTCTAAGGTAGGTAAATTGAGGACCCAGTTTGTGGGGGCAATAAGCTGACTTTGTATAAATATACAAAAATATGAAGGCTATTGCTTAAAGCATTGTAAGCCTCCCTGAGTCTCCGGAGAAGGGTGGCATATAAATCAAATTTTAAAAAAATGTATACTGTTTTTTCTCAGGACTTATTTCTCTCCCAATGTCATGTATTGATAGTTCTTCTATTATTTTGGTAAGAGTTCTAGGTAGGGTCCTTCTTGTTTTCTTATTTGTTTTACTACTTTTGTAATCCAGTTTTGTATCAACTATTGTGTTAAAGTCTCCCGTGATACAAATGTTTTCATATTCTACTTCTAGTATTTTTTTATGAAGTTTTTTTTTATGAAGTTTCTTATAAAATTCCTCTTGTCCTGTATTTGGTGCATATATAACAACCAGGAGAGTCCGTTTTTGATTCAAAGCCATCTCCAACATCAAGATTCTCCTTTCATCATTAAAAATTTGTTTGGCATTTATTGTCTCTTTAACATATAATACCACCCCTCTTTTTTTGCTGCGATAGTGAATAGAATAGTTTTCCCAATTTGGAGTGTTCCAATAATTTCTTATGGTGTTTCTTAATATGCACTTCTTGAAGTGCTATTATGTCCAATTTTAATTTTTGTAGTTTAGAAAATATTTTCTTCCTTTTTGTAGATGAGTTCAACCCGTTAATGTTAACTGAGAGCATCTTTACTTCTTCTTCCATTACTTTACTTATATCTAGGTTTTATAGTCCTGGTTGCTCTTACTTCTCTGGATTCTTTTGCCATTGCCCCTTCTTGTTCTGAACGTTCTTTTTTCTCCTTTTCATTCTGCGCTTGTTGTAGGTGTCTCCCTTCTATTTTTGATACTTCTTGGCCCTTGTGTACTAATTCATCTCTTGTTTCCTGTTCCTCTTCTGAGGTAAAGTAGTTTCATAGAAGTCTGTTGCTTTGTCAAGTGAATCTAATCGGTATCTTTTTTCCTGCCAGGTGACTAAAATCCCTTCGGGTAAAGTTTACATTGTGTCGAATCAATACTGTGGTCAGAAAGTGATATTGGTTTCTGAGCTCTCTTACTCTCCTAGGGATTTGTTTCAGAACCACCATTTCCCTTTGTAGACTAGTTGTTGTGACCCTGGCCCCGGAGGCTGATTTATCTTCGCATGCTGAGTCGGAGGATGATATGGAGGAGGAGGAAGCTGTCATGAGCTATGTGCCAGAGGGGCCGTCTTCACTGATGAGTCAGCAAGAACTGACAGTTGCTGATGTGCCTCTGGACCCCAGCCAAATTGAGGAGGAAATAGAGGCCGGTAACACCGAGGGGGAGCCCCTATTGGATGCAAGAGAGAGACATAGGAGACATTGTAGAGAACAGCTATTGCCACATCCCAAGAGGTGTGGTTAGGAGATGTAGGGCCACACCCTATAAAATATATTATAAAGTTTATTTAATGCAACAATAATAATACAAAGCAGGGTCAGTGGTAACATCATTACAACATCAAATAACTCTCTCTTAACATAAACTACATAAACATGAGATATTCATAGTCACTTCGCAGAACCTGCCAAAGGAATGTATGGGATGTGCCTTATAATAATACAAATTATTCTTTTTTTTTTCCATTCATTGCTTTCATCCACATGCCTTTTGTTGGTGAAGTCCTCATGGGTACTTATATAAGGCTATCATACAAATACCTTTCCAATTTTCATTCTTAATTTATAATTCACTAAAAGTATAATAACATATATTGCTCATTCAAATTAACTTTCATATTCAATTAAAAGTATCATTATCCATTTTGTCTTTGTTTGATCCAATCGTACCATCTATCCCATACCCTAGAATATTTTGAGCTTTCCTCATTTTTTAATTTCTGCGTTAATTGATCCGATTCCGCACACAAATATATCTTTTGTATTACTTGCTGATCGTTTGGCAAATATTCCTTTTTCCATACTTGTGCATTCGCTATTCTTGCCGCTGTAATTATGTGGTGTATTAAGTATATCTTTTCTTTTCTAATGTTTTGTTTGTAAATTCGTAATAAAAATATCTTGGGGTCTAGTTCAATTTCTTCTCCTACTATTTGTATTATCCACATTCTAATTTTCTCCCAGTATGCCTTAGTTTTGGGGCATAGCCACCACATATGGTAAAAAGTTCCTCTAGCCTGTTTGCACTTCCAGCATTTTGAGTCTAAGTTGGGATACATTTGTGCTAGCCTTGACGGGGGTAAGTGCCATCTATACCATATCTTATATTGGTTTTCTTTATAACTTACCGATTTTGTCATTTTAATATTATTTTCCCAAATTCTTTCCCACCCTTCTAATTGGATATTTCCGCCTATGTTTTTGTTCCAGGCAATCATCTGCCCTTTAATTAAATTCTTACTCAATTCCAATTCTAATAAATATTTATATATTTTAGATATCGTCTTCCCTTCTTTCGTTTCCAGAATTTTGTCTAATCTATTTGGGTTTAACTCAACTCCTCCTTCATCCCTATCTTTTCTGTGTCTATTTTGTATTTGAAGGTAGGGCCACCAATCTAATTCTATTCCCCCATCTCTGAGTTCCTGGCGCGTTTTTAATATCCCGTCTGAGTCTAATATCTCTCGGTATTGTATAATTTTTTGAAGGGATATGGTGTTTGGGTGCATGACCACCTCCACAGTGGAAAACCACCCGGGAACTTTCTTATAACATTTTTTTTTATTTCCAGCCAAATATCGATTAAAGCACCTCTAATTATATGGTTCTTAAAATGATGATAACTTTTGTTCCCAACAGTCCACAGGAAAGCGTGCCACCCCATCATTAGATCATGCCCCTCTAATTTTAGTAAACGTTGATTCTCTAAGTTAACCCACTCCTTTAGCCATAACAGGCTTGCTGCTTTGTAATATTTGTCCCACGCAGGAAACCCAAACCCTCCTCTAAATTTATCGTCTTGTAGTGTGTTCAGGCTTATTCTAGGCTTTTTACCTTCCCATACAAATTTTGTCGTGATTTTATTCAAATTAATAAAAAAACTTTTTTCTAATTTCACTGGAATGGTTTGGAATAGATAGAGGAGCCTCGGCAGGATGTTCATCTTTAGTGCAGCTATCCTTCCCAAAAATGAAATATTTAGTCCTCCCCACCTTTCTAGACCGTTTTTAATTTGGTAAACCAATTTATCATAATTGTTTTTCTTTATATCTATATTTTTATTTGTCAAATTTATTCCTAAATATTTTATTTTCGTAACTACTTTTAGTCCGGATTGTTTCTCTAATTCCTCTGTCTGTTTTATTGTTAGTTTTTTTGTTATTATTTTTGTCTTATCCTTATTAATTTTCAGACCAGCTACTTTTCCAAATTTTTCAATTTCTTTCATTAAATAGGGTTCAGTTGCTAAAGGATCTTCCAGAAAGAATACAAGGTTGTCTGCAAAGGCTTGGACCTTGTATTCTTCTCCTTTTATTTTAAGCCCCCTGATATTTTCGTTAGCTCTTATCCTTTGAAGCAAATTTTCTAGGGTTAAAATAAATAATAGTGGTGAAAGAGGACATCCTTGCCTTACTCCTCTACCTATTCCAAAAAAATTGGTTGCTTCTCCATTAATTAATATTCTTGCCTTTTGGTTAGTATATATCGATGAAATTAATTCTTCAAAGTTCTTTCCAAATTTCATATTTTTTATCTGTTTGGTCATAAATTCCCAGTTAACTCGGTCGAATGCCTTCTGTGCATCTAGGAAGATTAAGGCTGCCTGTTTTTCTGGGTGTTTATCATAATATTCAATTATATTTATAACTGTCCTCAGGTTATCTTTTATTTGCCTACCTGGTAAAAATCCGTTCTGGTCTACATGTATCTTTTGATTTAATATTATCTTTATCCTGTTAGCCAGTAGACTCATAAAAATTTTATAATCCGAATTCAGCAATGAGATAGGTCTGTAATTTTTTATATGGGTAGTATCCGTCTCTTCCTTGGGGATCAATGAAATATATGCTTCTCTCCAAGTCTCTGGTATTTTTGCATTTCTCAAGGCTTCATTATATACTTCCAGGAGAATTGAATTCAAAATCTCGCCTACACTTTTATATAATTCTACTGGGATCCCGTCTGTTCCTGGTGTCTTATTATTTTTCTGTCTTTTAATTGTCTCCTGTAATTCTTCTTTAGTTATCTCTCTGTTTAGCATCTCTCTATCCTCTTCCGTAATTACTGAGGTCTTATCCTCCTCCAAGTATTGTTTTATTTTCACATCTGATGTCTCCTCTTGACTGTATAGTTCCTGAAAATACTGGATTGCTATCTCCTTTTTCTGTTCAATATTTTTCTGTAAGTTTCCTTGTTTATCTCGTAATTGATGTATAGTCCTTTTCTCTTTTTCTTTTCTTAATTTGTAAGCCATCCATCTCCCTGGTTTGTTTGCATGCTCAAAATATTTTTGTTTTATATATTTCAAAGAGTTGATAGTTTTTTCCTGATCTAACAGGTTCAATTTGTGTTTAGCTGTTATCCAATTAATTTTTATCTTTTCATCTCCTGGATGGCTACCTAATTTTTCTTCCCAGGTTCTAATTTCTTCTTGTATCTTATTATACTCCCTTTCCCTTTCTTTCTTCCTTTTACTATTATAGGCAATAGTTATGCCTCTAATATAAGCCTTTGTGGTATCCCATAGGGTCTGTAAGGATGTTTGTTCCTTAGTATTATCTTTAAAAAACCCTTTTAGTTCTTTTTCTAACGTTTTAATATATTCCTCCTCCTTAATTGTTCTTACGTTCATCATCCATCTTCCTTTTTTTGGTATCCGCCCTTTCCATTCTATTAATATGGGATTATGGTCCGCCCATTCATTTATTCCAATCTCTACCACTCCAATTTCCTGAACTAAGATCTTGGAGATCCATATCATGTCAATTCTTGACCAGGATTTGTGTGGGCTAGAGTAATACGTAAATTTCTGCTCCCTTGGGTTTTGAAATCTCCAGATATCTATCAAATTTAACTCTTCTGTCAAATTGAAAAATGTCTTGGGCAATAAGTTTCTCTTCTTTATATTTTTTTGATTACTTATGTAATCTTTTCTCCAGTCAACTATTGCATTCAAGTCCCCCAGTAAGCAAATTGAATCAATATTTTGTTCAATTATTTTCTCATGCATTTTTTGGAAAAATTCTCTTTGACCATTACCATGCATTCTTGCATTTTTATCATGGTTTCCTGTATCAATACTAATGTTGTCTGTACAGCCTGCATTGTCATCGTAGTGGATTGCTTTTCTGTTGGAAACATTGTATCTAGTGTTTTCTGTGCTATTGGAGAGGCTGTCGTTCCACTTGGTATTGAAACAATTTTCTTTCCGGTTTTCCCTGTTGTTGTTATGGTTGATGTCATCTCTTTCAAAATTTTGTGCTGTTTCTCTAATATGTTATCTATTCTATCCCAGATCCGCATCCACTATATTCTGTATCCTATGTTCTTAATATATATAAATATCTGTGTCTACTCTAATACCGATTTATGATCCACTAACTCTAAACTATGTACCTAACAAAAATATTAATACAATATAAGGATCAGATATAAGTTATTGATATTGAATATTAATTATAGATATTAAGAATAAGGTTGTGATATAACTCTAATCAATTACTTCTAAATAGAATGTTATTACTCCAGAAAAAGAAACCCCCAAAACTATTAAAATTACTATATAACTCTAGTTAGATAATGCTAATAATTAATTGCTTTCAAATTATTAAAGTTGCTAAAAATGGTAAAAGTTACAACAGAATTACTTAATCTTTCTTAAGAATAATTATTGGAAAAACAAAAATAAATAAATAAAGGAAGGAGAACAAGAGAGCAATACAATCTAATCAATCAATCATTTCATTAGTATAAATTAATAATCTTAATCCTCTACAATTAACTTATCAATCAATCAATCAATCAATCTATTAAGGCTATATATAGGATTATGAGATTTTTACCATATATAATTTATATAATTATCAGAGGTCAAAATATAACTTTGTAAGTTATTTCTCTTTTATAGTCCCAATTATGCTTTTAGTTGACTATATTTGTGTATTTTATGTATTCCAAACAATACGTTATTGCCTATAGTTCCAATCTAAGTCCAATTGCTGTTTTTAGATGTCACTCTCCAGATGGATTTTACTCAGATTATCTCCTTTTATTCTTTAAAATTTCAAAGTCTAAAATGGAATTATTCTTTTGTTTATAAAATATAAAAGGGGTGTGACTGGGCTGGAAAGGCGTGGTGAACAATTTGTTGGTGTTTTGGATGCAGTGGATTTACAACTGTTAGTTTGGAGTTCTCTGATAAGAGACTGCATTCATGCATTAGCCTGCTGGCCGTCTGACAAGACCTTTGGAACATTGCCCAGTAATTATTGGACTGATATACGCTTTGGAAAAAGAACTATTTATTAAAGGGCCAGCTTCATTCTCTCTAGACTGCGTTTGTTACTGTCGGGCTATATGAGCCTCTGCAAGGCCACTCATGGGAGGGGACAGAACACTAGTGGTTCATCTCTCGCCTTATTAAGGATCTCATCTCGTATTGATTTTTTCACGAATCTAACATGTACTTCTCTGGGAAGGATATATCTTCTCGCGTAGTTTGTGTAAATTTGATATGTTTCATCCACTTCAATATCCATCTCCTGTTTATCTGTTCCTAACGCCTTCACCAGTAGTTCTTTCATTAACTCTGGTATATCTTCTCCCTTCTCCTCTTTGATACTTTGAAACCTTAGATAGTGGTCAGCTTTCTCTGCCTCTAACATTAACACGGTATTTTCTAACTCTTTATTTGCCTGTATCAGTTTATAATTTGTATCATCTACTTTCTTCTCTGCTTGTTGTAGTTTTTCTTCCATTTTCTGGATTCTTTGTTCATTTTTTATTATCATTTGTTGGAAGCTCTCAAGTTTTTCATCTATATTTTGGATTTTCCCCTTCATCTCTCCCATATCATTTCTCACTTCCCCTATATCTTTCCTTATTTCATTATGACTTTTGGTCATAGATTCCTGTAACACCTGTAGCAATGTTAATACCTCCTTTTGGGATGAGTTAGTTTTCTCCAGCTGTAAAACACTTTCAATTGACCTCTGGTTAGAAGGGCTTGAGGGCGCTGAAGACGGTGTGGAAGATGCCTTCTTCCCTATTTTTGTTATATTTAAAGTTGACATTTTAGCAATTAGTGTTTTTAGCAGGTAGATATTTCCACTAATCCTACTATCCACTAAAAACGTGGGCCAACCCAGAGTTAACCACCTAAAGTATTCCAATGCAATCAATATCTCCCACCTTCAATACACAGCAGTACAGATAACAAATAACCCCTGTATCAAGGTACCAAAAAGGAAAGGCAGTATAACAGCTTCCACTTTTCTTCAATCCAGTTTCAATCAATCTTTTGTTTTTCAGAGTCTTAATAGTTCAGAAGCTCAGAGTCAAACCTGGATCAATTGGTTTTAGTAATCCAAAAAAAGTCCACTGTAGCTCCAATATAATTTTTTCCTCCTGCCCAGTAGGTATCTTCTTTTTATATCTTTTGTATTTTCTTCATTGATATTTATAATCCATAAGGCCCGCTCTTTCCCTAGACGTCACCAAGATAAGAATTTGGTTTTTTTTAATTTTTTACTTTTTAAAAAACTTTTAATCAGTTGACCCAAGTTATTTATAATCCATCAAGTTTCAATAGTATTTGTCTCCATCGCAGTTCCAATCTTGTTTCTCCCACAAAAATGTCCAAAACAGGGTACAATCCTTAATTAAGTCTCTGACACCAGATGTTATAATACCAGAAACACCTTTGTTAAGCCTTAACAGCTCGAAGTATTTTTTCTGGTATGTTCCGACTTTGAATAGTAGATGGTAGCCTTGCTTCTTTTATCTTTCCACTCTAATATAGGAGTCCTGAAAAAGAATAGCAAACGGAGAGGGCAGAAAAAAAGAAAAGAAAAGAAACTGTAGCCAGAAAAATTTTAAACATCAAAAGAAGTTCCTCTGAGATAGGGTATCATATCCCTGCCTTCAAAACAAAAAGTCCAGTCAAGTCCAGTCTCTCTTTTAACTTGAAGATAATTAGCTCTTGCTTCACTTTTCACTTCAGCAAATGTGTATTCCGCTCCGATCATTCACTCGCCATTTCTGGAGGGAGACAGAGTAATAATTCCCTCCCCTCCTTCTTTCTTAGTGGAGTTAGTTTAATTCAGGGTAGAAATTATACATTCCTTACCCCAATCCAATGCACTGTGGGTTTTCCGCTTATTTTCCACGCTTGTTTATTCCAACTGTCAGAGCTTCGGTTGGGCCATCCGCCTGTCAAGAAGGTTTTCCCGGATGAAGCTAGGTGGACTGCCATCCACCTGCAATCTACGGGAGCCATTTCAACTTTGTCACCCCTTCGAGGTGACACTTGGCCCCTAGGAGCCTCCAGGCTGGCAGAAAACAACTGATTTTCGTGAAGCCCTGCAAGTTTCAACTGTCACGCTCCTGCAACTGGAACCAGAACCTCCCCAGCAACCATTTGTCAGAGCTTCAATTTCATCCTCGAAATAATTTAATTTCCAAACAGCGTCTTTAGGAAATATTCTTTTTATTGAGAGATGCATCCAAGCTAGACAACGGTGCAGACAGTACTGGCCCCTCCATCCAAAACCCCTCCTATTCCTTCCCCCAGAAACTGCTCTCCATTGGCTGCCTTCCAGATCACTCTCTCTTATCTGTCTCTTCAGCACACAGGAATGTCACCCCTCCCCTACATCTCCCAGGAGACTGAATTCACCGAAAGTTTTTCTAGGTGAAATGTCAAACGTTTCTCCTCCTTGCTTCTATGTCAGTTTTGAAACACTGACATCTGGCCCCTCTCCCTTCATTCTCTCAGCGAGGCCTGTGCAGGAGAAACAACAGGGTTAGTGCAGTCACCCCATCTGATGAGGCATACCATCCCCTCCCACCTTGCCCGGGTGATCTGCATGGAACTTAGCTATAAGTCGGTCAGCATGAATATTGTTGCTCTTCACCCAGGTAGCTTCTGACAAAGGGTAACCCTTCCACTTAACTAAGTATTGGAGACGGCCTCTGTGCCACCTCGAATCGAGAATTCGCTGTACTTCATAGTGAGTTTGGCCCCCAATGATCAAAGGCCCTGGGGGGTCACGTGGCACTGGCCTTAAAGTTGACCCCATCACCGGTTTCAGCAGACTACTGTGAAAAACGGGGTGTATCTTTCCTAGTAAGCGGGGCAATTGCAATTGTACTGTGACAGGGTTGATTATTTTTACTATAGGAAATGGTCCTATGAATTTTGGGCCCAATTTCCTAGTCGGAAGCTTGAGTCTCAAATACTTGGTGGAGAGGTAGACCTTCTCTCCTACTCGGAATGGTCTTTGAGGGGCTCGGTGCTTATCTGCTTGCTTCTTATATGCTTGTGTCGCCTTGTCTAATGCCTTCTTGACGTTCTCCCAGGATTCTCTTAACATCGCCATCCAATCGTTCAAACTGACGGAAGAAGGGGGGTCCCTGGGATACTCTGGCATGGGGACAAAATCCATACCGCTCACTACCTTGAATGGGGCTAGTCCTGTGCTACTGTGGACAGCATTGTTGTACGCGACCTCAGCAAAAGATAGGAGGTCTGCCCAGTTCGACTGTTGGTAGTTTACGTAGCACCTCAAATACTGCTCTATCATAGCATTCAGTCTCTCCGCCCCCCCCCCCCCATTGGTGCTCGGGTGAAATGCTGAGCTGAGACCTTGGGATGATCCTATGGATCGTAGAAATTCTCTCCAAAATTTCGCTGTGAACTGGACACCTCGGTCGGAGATGATTCTTCTGGGCACTCCATGCAGGCGGTAGATGTGTTTCACAAACAGCTTTGCCAATTGGTGGGCTGAGGGTAGTCCGCTACAGGGTATGAAATGTGCCTGTTTGGAAAATAAGTCTATTACGGTCCAGATCACCGTGTTTCCGCCGCTCCTGGGTAGTTCGACTATGAAGTCCATAGCAATCTCCTCCCATGGCCTAGACGGTTCAGCTACTGGCTGCAGCAGTCCGGGGGGTCTTCCTGGTCGGGTTTTCATCGTGGCACAGATGGTACAACTTTTTACATAACTGTCTACGTCTTTTCTCATGTGTGGCCACCAAAACTGTCTCCGTGCTAAATGCAGAGTCTTTAGGAACCCAAAATGTCCCGCTGGCTTAACGTCATGGCTCCTCTTAAGGACCAGGGTGCGTAGCGTCTCTGGGACATAAAGTTTTGTTCCTTTCCAGGCTAGGTCATCCTTTTTCATCAAGAGATGTTGATTGTCTCGGAACCAGGGGTCCGTCAATGTTTCTGCTTTGAGCTTTGTCATTAGGTCACTCGCTGGTTGGCCCTGCTGATCACGATGCTGCCGTCTGGTAGTTATCTGGCCCGCTCCCTGGGTGGAGGGGATGATGGCATTCACCACCTGCTCTCGTTCACTGTTGTATTGAGGCATTCGGGAGAGGGCGTCGGCCAGAAAGTTTTTCCCCCCCGGGATGTGCTTTAGCTCGAAGTTGAAACGATTGAAGTATTGGGCCCACCGGACCTGTCTGGGTGATAACTTCCTTGGAGTTTTGAGGGCCTCCAAATTTTTATGGTCAGTCCAAACTTCAAAGGGTGTTTGGCTTCCTTCCAGCAGATGTCGCCACGTTAACAGCGCCCACCTCACTGCGAACGCTTCCTTTTCCCACGCTGCCCATCGTCTCTCGGTGTCAGTGAGTTTGCGGGATGTGTAGGCACAGGGTTGTAAGTTCCCTTGGCTATTTTTTTGGAGTAGGACCGCCCCCACTGCCACATCGCTGGCATCGGCTTGGATGAC
The DNA here is from genome assembly GCA_038048745.1 of Coluber constrictor foxii. Classification (NCBI taxonomy): domain Eukaryota; kingdom Metazoa; phylum Chordata; class Lepidosauria; order Squamata; family Colubridae; genus Coluber; species Coluber constrictor. Next base: position 10,131,848 of record CM075961.1, read on the forward strand.
GAAAGGTTGGTCGGGGTTGGGGTGCTTTAATATCGGTTCTTTTGCAAACATTTCTTTCAGTGTCTCAAATGCGTGTTGGCAGGCTGGGTCCCACTGTAGAGGCTGTCCTGGGCGAGGTTTTGTTGCTGGGCTCCCTGTTTTTAGGAGGTCGGTTAGAGGTTTGGCAATTTTTGCAAAAGATGGGATAAATTGTCTGTAGAAGTTCGCGAAACCCAAGAAGCTTTGCAGTTGTCTGCGGGTGCGTGGGGGTCGCCAGTCAAGGACTGATTGTACTTTGGCTGGGTCCATTTCTATCCCTTCATTGGATACTCGGTAGCCTAAATAGTCTAGCCGTGACTGGTGGAACTCGCATTTCGACAGTTTGACATAAAGGTCCGCCTTCAGCAATTTCTCAAGCACTTTGCGGCCGAGGGGTATGTGTTCGTCGATGGTTTCCGTGTAAATGAGAATGTCATCCAGGTAGACGAGGACCCCTTTGTAAAGGTGGTCGTGAAGCACCTCATTTATAAGTTGCATGAATACCGCCGGCGCCCCCTGTAGTCCAAAAGGCATTACTTTAAATTGGAAGCTTCCTAATGGGCAATTGAATGCTGTCTTCCACTCGTCACCTTCCTTGATGCGTATCCGGTAGTAGGCTTCGCGAAGGTCTAGTTTGGTGAAAACCTTTCCTTTGGCCAGATGGGCTAAAATGTCTTTCATGAGAGGAAGGGGGTATAAATTGCGTACACAGACATCGTTGACACCTTGAAAGTCAACTACTAAACGCATAGAGCCGTCTTTCTTCTCTCTGAAGAAGACTGGTGCCGCTATTCGGGGTTTGGCTGGCTCAATGAAACCCCTTTGTAGGTTAGTGTCTATGTATTTTCGCATTTCTTGCATTTCCCGGGGTGTCATAGCATACAGCTTAGGTTTAGGTAGTTTTGCCCCAGGGATGATTTCGATGGCGCAATCGGTCTCACGGTGGGGTGGTAGAACATTACACTCAGTCTCGCTAAATACTTCTGCAAGGTCTTGATATTCTTTTGGGATCTGCTTTGTGTCATGGGGGCTGTCAGATGAGGCCGTCAGTTGTTTAGCTGTACTCTTGATCAGGGGCGCTGGGGTTGAGGGCATCTTTTGTCCTCTTGGTGGGAGGGGCCGGGGCCTCTGTGTGGGAGGTGTCCTCTGTGGCTGGGGCAGCAGGGGGTGAGGCCCCCTTGCTATTCTCAGTCTGCGGGTCCCCTCCTGCCACCAGATAGTTGGCCCCCACTTGTCAAGCCAGGAGAGTCCAAGTATGACTGGGTTAGTCATCTTGGGGGCTATTATAAAACGAATCATCTCCCAGTGATCTGCTAGCTCCAGTTTCACTGGTTCGGTTAAATGTGTGGCCTGCGCCCCCCCCCCACTAAGGATCCATCAACTTGCTCAAATCGGATTGGGTGGCTGAGTTTTTTCGCTCGTATTCCCAATTTTTGGACCGTGGGTAAGTTGATCAGGCACCTCGTGCAGCCTGAATCTATTAGAGCTTGGAAAACCCCTTGGGTCCCTGTTTTTGGGGCCGTTAAGCGTACAGGGAATAGAAAAGGGTGGATGGGTCCACTCACCATGGGGTCGTCTTCTCCATCGTCATCGCTGTCATACAGTTCGGGAGGCTGATTCGCATCATCTGGGTTCTCCTTTGCTTCGGTCAAGTGGGCGAAGACTTCTGAACCGGGGGGGGGCCTTCGTGGTGTGTTGGTGGCGCGCCTGGGTCCTTGTCCTGGCCGTGGTTTGCCCGTAGGCTCTGGTCTCGGTCCCGGGGTTCCACACATCACTGCCAAATGGCCAACTCCTCCACATCTGTAGCATCTCAGTAGGCTCCGGGTGGTGGGTGGTCTTTGGGTGGGCCGTGGTGCTGAAGTTCCTCGTCTGGTATACGGTTCCTGGTCCAGTTGGGCTTTCTCCTTTGCCTGTGGTTGCTTTAGCATGTCGTTTGCCCTTAGCCCTCTCTCGACTTGTGTCGCTATCCGAAACCAGTCAGTGAGCCGGTTCGGAATCTCACGATAAGCGGTCACTTGGGCGATTTGTTTATCTAAGCTCGTTCTGAAGAAGTACACGAGCAGCCGTTCCGGCAAAGGGGGTAAAGTCCCAACAACTCTCCTGAACTCACGAATGTGCTCTTGGATGGGCTTTCCCCTCTGCCTTAGGTTTCTAAGCTCATCTTCTACATAGGGGTCCTCCCCTGTTTCTTCAAAACGGGCTCGCAACAGTTGTAAGAAACCATCTGCATCTTGTTGTTGGGCGGCCCTGTTTTTGTACAGGGCCCCTGACCAGCTCCTTGCCTCTCCCTCCAGGCCTTCTGAGATGGCACTGACTAGGGCCCTGGGTAATGGGTAAAGGTGTGCGTAGCGCTCGATGTAGATCTCAGCCGCATCGATGAATTGTGCTAGCTGTTCTGGATTCCCATCAAATTTCCCTCTAAACCGGGGTGGCTCCCCCCTAGGCGGCCCCTCCTCCCATTGTGGGCCTCTCTCAGCCTGCCCATAATGTCGTTGGAATTCTTCATCATCTCTCCTCCGGAGGCGGGGGGGTGATGCCCGGTGCAGGCTGATGGGCTTGGTGGGGGGAGGGGGAATCCAGGGATGCCTGCCAGGGCTATCTCTTCGTTTGATGTGGGAGGGGGGAGGACTGCGCTCCTGTTTGTGGTCACTCAGTTCAGTAGGCTGGGCTGGCCTCCCCCTCTCCTTGGGCCTGCAGGACGGCTCCTCCCCCAGTTGGACAGCCCGTTCAAAATGTTCTTTTAACTTATCTATGGAAGTTTCGAGGGACTTTTTTGAAGCTTTCGGCTGTCTGGCCTGTTGCCAGTCCCACATCCAATCCACCCTCGCTAATTCACTTAGAGGCTGGCTCTTACCTTTCCCGGCTGGAAAGGGGAATTCCATTTCTGCCGACTTCGGCAAAGCCCACAAAGGTTCTTTTTTCTTCTTCTCGGCTGGCAGCTTTGCTGGAGGAGGGAGGGGTTGGGCCTTCTGTATATCCACGTTTGCTTCTAGTGCCGCTGCTTGTAGCAGGCTTTCGTTGGAGAGTTGGCTTTCCGCCATGGTTTCCGGGCTCTCTCTCCACTGTGTCCAGACTTCTGGCAGAGAACCAGAGCTCTGGAGGCTTGCCAGATTGGCTCGGAGAGGGAAAGGGAAAAGAAAAAAAAGGAGAACTGTCTGTCTGTCAGAGCTTCAATTTCATCCTCGAAATAATTTAATTTCCAAACAGCATCTTTAGGAAATATTCTTTTTATTGAGAGATGCATCCAAGCCAGACAACGGTGCAGACAGTACTGGCCCCTCCATCCAAAACCCCTCCTATTCCTTCCCCCAGAAACTGCTCTCCATTGGCTGCCTTCCAGATCACTCTCTCTTATCTGTCTCTTCAGCACACAGGAATGTCACCCCTCCCAAACATCTCCCAGGAGACTGAATTCACCGAAAGTTTTTCTAGGTGAAATGTCAAACGTTTCTCCTCCTTGCTTCTATGTCAGTTTTGAAACACTAAGTAAACACTAAGGCAGCATTTAACATCCAGCTGCCTGCAATTACTGCGAGTTCAATCCTAGCCAGGCTCAAGGTTGACTCAGCCTTCCATCCTTTCTAAGGTAAGTAAATTGAGGACCCAGTTTGTGGGGGCAATAAGCTGACTTTGTATAAGTATACAAAAGTATGAAGGCTATTGCTTAACGCATTGTAAGCTGCCCTGAGTCTCCGGAGAAGGGCAGCATATAAATCAATTTTTTTTAAAAAAAAAGTTATCTAGTGGATTTGAAGAGAATGAGTTGAATAAATTTAGGTTTAATGTAAGTTTACAGGATGGAAAGTATAAGGTTTTTTACAATATATCTTACCGGAGACTAGTTGAAGTATATATTTTTTACTGTGGTAACATATGTAAGGGTGGGAGATGCGATGGTTAATTGTTATTAGGTTTGGATTGGAATAATGAAGATCTGTCTATTGTTGAAGACTGGACAAGAATCAAGCGGGACTAATTACCTTCAAGCAAGAATAATTATATTTAGATATGAATAAGGAGAGTTAAAGCGCAAGAGGGAGACAAATCTATAGATAGTTAGTGTGTGGTGGGGTTTTTTTGGGTTTAATAAATGTTTTACCCTGTATTTGCTCTGGGAAGTCTGGAGGGTGGTGGGGGGGTAGGAGGGGGAAGGCAGGGGTGGAAAATTTTTTTAAAAAACTTTTTTAGGCCTCAATGTATTAGAAGCTATATTTTGATGATTGATTATCTGCTTATATACTTATATGTTTGTATATTGACTATGAAAGAAAACTTGTTTTAAAAAAAAGCCGCTGGGAGGTCCGATAGGAATAGGACAGCACGCCCTGTCCCGAGCCCTCCAAAGATCATCAACCAATGCGACCAATGCCGTTTCCGTGCTGTATCGCGGCCTGAAGCCCGACTGTAACGGATCTAGATAGACAGCTTCATCCAGGTACCGGGGGAGTTGCTGCGCCACCACACTCTCAACAACCTTCGCCACAAAGCGAAGGTTGGAGACTGGATGATAGTTCGCTAATACAGCCGGATCCAGAAAAGGCTTCTTGAGGAGGGGCCTCACTACCGCCTCTTTCAGGGCAGAGGGGAGAACACCCTCACTCAAAGAAGCGTTAATCATCTGGAGCCAGCCTCGTGTAACCGCCCGGGAGGCCAGCACCAACCAGGAGGGACACGGGTCCAATAAACCTGTGGCAGAGCTCAACCTACCCAGAATCCTGTCCACATCCTCGGGCGTCACAGAGTCAAACTCCTCCCAGATAACACTCTCAAGACCCACCTCCGTCACCCCATCTGAACCAACCCAATCGGAGTCCAAGCCTTCCCAAATCTGAGCGATTTTGTCATGCAGGAATTGCACAAAATCCTCAGCCCTCTCCCATATGGAGGAGGGAGTGGGTCACCCTAAACAAGGCGGCTGGGTGGTTCTCTGCAGACGCAATAAGAGCGGAAAAATAGTTTGATTTTGCCACTCTTATCGCCACTAGGTAGGTCTTAATATGAGACCTCACCAGTGTTTGGTCGGATTCAGAACAGCTGTCCCTCCAATCGCTCTCCAGGCATCTTTTTCAGCACTTCATCTCCCTCAGCTCCTCCGAAAACCAGGGAGCCAGTTGGGATCGGCACTGGGTCAGAGGCTGCAAAGGCATGACGCAGTCCAAAGCTCCAGCGGCTGCCCTTTCCCAGGCAGCCACCAGTTCTTCAGTCGAGTCATGAGTCAGAGCCTCAGGGAATGGCCCAAGCTCCATCAGGAACCTACTTCAGCTGAGTGCTAGTTCAGCAGATCAGCAGATCAAAACTCACTGGCTCAAGGGTTTTTTTTAAAATTTGATTTATATGCTGCCCTTCTCCGGAGACTCAGGGTGGCTTACAATGCGTTAAGCTATAGCCTTCATACTTTTGTATATTTATACAAAGTCAGCTTATTGCCCCCACAAACTGGGTCCTCATTTGACCTACCTTAGAAAGGATGGAAGGCTGAGTCAACCTGGAGCCTTTAGTCAGACCTGCTACGCTGTCCTGTAACACTGTGGACCCCCCCCCCCAGGTCCAATCTTACGACAACCCTCCCCTCCCCTGGAACCCCTTAAATTTTTTCCTAAAAACCTAATTAAAAAATCCCTCAATCCCATCAAAACCCATCATCAAGGTAGGCCCTCGATAGTGTGGGAGGGCCAGGCCTGCGAGAGGGGGGAGTCTCGCAGTGCGAGGAGCTCCATGGTTGAGTACATCCAGACCAACAAAGATTGGAGGTGGGGGAAAGCAATCTTCTTAGGATGCTCAAGATGGATTAAGACACAGGGAGGGAAATGATGTTGCACGAAGAAACCAAACACATTGGAGCGCCATCACCCTCTCACAGCGATGGAAAGTCTTGTAACTGTCATATGTCCATCCAGGGGATGGTAATAGTTTCCATGGCCACCCTCTCATGGTGACCAGTTCCAGAATCATACGGAACAAAGGAGAAACAAATCCTTCCTCCCAATGGCGCAGTAAAGGTGTCATCCAAGACTCTCTGTGTCAGTATCCCGTATCCTCCAAATTCCAGAGGACGCCAGGATAAAGTCAGAGAGTAAAAGTGGGATATCAGGGGTGAAGTAAGGCAAGATTGAATAGCCAAGGTATCATAAAGAGAGAGGGTGGTTCAGGTGAAGGAAGCCAGAAGATAACCGGATATAAAATTAGAACCATCAGAACTGGATAAAATTTTACTAAGCACAGAGGAAAAGGCCATAAAAAAATTGTACCACTATTTATTAGAACAAGATATGCTCGAAGAACAAGTTAAGGAGACGATGATAACTTGGAGTAGATGTTTTGGGTACAGTATCAATTTGGACAATTGGCAAAATTTGTGGGAAAAAAGTATCAGAATCACACTGGCGGCTTCTTATAAAGAAAATCAGTATAAAATGTTCTACAGGTGGCACTTCCCACCCACAAGATTGGCAAGAATTAGTAAAAAATTCTCCCCAATTTGTTGAAAATGTGAGGTGGATCTAGGGTCATATTACCATATGTGGTGGGAGTGCTCAAAAGCCAAACGTTTCTGGCAGCAAATAAGGAGCTGATTAGAAGAGATGTTAATGCTTAAAATAGAAGTTAAGCCGGAATTTTTCTTACTGGGCATGACAGATGGCAAATATGACAATAATTTAACCTATTTAATATTGCATATACTTACCACGGCAAGACTAGCATTTGCTCAAAAATGGAAGTATAGAGAAATACCCTCAGAAGTAATACACAAAATTTACAGCTGTGCAGAGATGGACAGACTTACTTTAGAACTCAAAGACAAAAGTGAATCAACATACTATGAAGTCTGGAAGAAATTTTATAATTGGTTAGATAAGAGGAAGAATGCCAAAAACAAGGGATAACAAATGTCTGGAAATGTATATATCAATTTATATCAATATATCAATGTATATTGAATTTGTGAATGTAATATAAGTTTATTAAATACATGCATAGTTGTTTAGGAAGTAACATACTGCATACTTGATATATAATGAAATAGGAGATATGTAAATTTGTATATAGATCAAGGAATAGATTACTTATTAACTTGATTTAAAAGCAAATGTTAGAAACCAGAGACGTTGAGCAATATCCATTGTTTTACTTTTAAAAGTAATAAAATATTTAAAAAATCAATAAATAAACACCAAAAAAAAAGAAAAGAAAGAAAGCAGGGAGTTTAAACAAAAAAAAAGAAAAAAAAGAAAAATGCCCTCCTCCATACACCATTTTCTGTCCTTGCCTCCTTCCCGTTTTTATTTGGTTTTCCCTCCCACCCTGAAAGGAGTTTCAAGCAAAAGGAAGTGGGGCGGGGGGGGGAGGGGGAGTGGGACAAGGATCCAGGAGTGGGAAGGGATTGGGAAGAATGAGAACGAGGCCTTCCTGCCTCAGGGAAGGCTCGGAGTCCAGAATCCAGAGCGTGTCTTTCCCCTTTTCTCTCGCTGCTCTTTTATTTCCAAAGCCTCCCCCCCACACCCTCCAGTCCACTCTCTTTCCCTAAAAACGGAGGTCTTGGTCGGAAGCGGGCGGTGTGTAACGAAAGCAAGATTTAAAGGAAACAAAGTTGAGCTAGTTTGTAAGGAAAACAGCTACTGTCAATGTCAGAGCGGCAATCAGCCCTGTTACCTTGTGTGGGATAATTGCCCTTATTTTGAGTTGGATCGTGACTTTCTCCTTCTGTATACTTGATCAATAAACCGAATAAACATTCTCTAATTAAACTCATATTTATTGTAAAGAAAATAAAACATCTCATTATCTAAAGTAATTACATGTTGGCAAATATCCCAGCCTGGGACCTTCCCTGGCCGGAGAACAAAGGAAAGTTTTCAGAAGAAGAGAAAAGAATGTAGGCATGCACAGTAGATACTGATAAGAACCTTGGCAAGCTACGGTAAGTCTGACAGTCCAGAAATTAAAGCTCTGCTGGTAAATATAAAAACGCAGTGACAGTCAAGGTTCAGTGCAAGCCATGCTAGTATTCCAAATTAATGAGTCTTAATGTCTGGTTAAAATAGGTAGTACTTCCATTTAAAGAAGAAAAGTATAGCTCAGACTATTGCTAAGATTTTTTGCTCCTATATTCTGTTGTTTAGGTATAAATTTTGTTAATGTAAAATTTTACTTACAGCCTATTAAACAATGGAGCTAGCTGTCTGCCTGCAATCATGTGTATCTATTAGGAGAAAATCCCACTGAAAGAGAGTAGCCTTACTGCCAATTAAACATGCATAGGCTTTACGTAGTTGAGAGATAGGGTGTCGATTACTATCAGATGTATTATAGAGAGAAATGAGAACTTCTGTAACAACAGATACTTTGTGCCCAGACCAGGTGTGTGTGTGTGTGAGAGACAGAGAGAGAGAGAGAGAGAGAGAGAGAAAGAAAGAAAGAGACAAAGAGAGAAGAGAAAGAAAGAGGATGGAAGGGAGAGAGAGAGAGAAAAAAACCCCTCTGTCCTATTATTTTTAATTGTTCCATTATTTATCGTGTGTTAATATTTTACACTGTCCCTACACCTAGAATGATTTTACTGCCTTTCTTTTGCCCAGGGCTACCACATATTTTTCAGGGATTTACATGCATTCAATGTCTATAGTCCAGAGCATAAATATGTGTGTGTTTATTTTGTACATCAGGTTGCATAAGTCCATCTTAATATGCTATTCCTGGTATGTGATGTTTCATATACATACAGAGAAAGAAGCACTCTTGTGATCTTTGACTTTTAGGCTGGCTGTCAAACATCAGCCATCATACTAATGACTGTTTTGAACAATAGGCAGATTGTATTACACGAATGGCTATTTTATATGTGAAATTATGACTGAAATATTTCTGCACCTATATTGGTTCTCACTGTCAGGAAGTTTCTTCTTAGTGTTAGGTTGCTTCTCTCTTTCTTCAGTTTCCATCCATTGCTTCTTGTTTTGCCTTCTGGTACTTTGGAAAATACATTGCCCCCCACCCTTCTTTCTGGCAGCCCCTTAAAAGCCTGTTGCCTATCATACTCTTGGGCAAAGCATGTGAGCCATTTCCTCCTTTCAGTGGTCCATGAAAGTACAGCTATAGTATGTAGATAATAAAGTTGAAAAAAGGTGAACAACATTTTTTCAGAACTATAGATACGTTGAGGCTGGGTGTGACAAGGAATGGCTGGGAAGGGAGGGGCCAGGTGAGGCACCCCTTGACGTGAGTGACATTGAGTTGGCCATGCCCACCCAGTCACATGACCATCAAGGCACGCCCACTGTCACATGACCATCAAGCCACACCCACAAAATAAGTCACGCCCACAGAACCGGTAGTAAAAATTTTTAGAACCCACCCCTGATGATAATTGTGTACATTTACTACACAGGAAATTAGGTCATACAAATTTCAGAATACTGCAAAATCAGAGGTGGCACTTTTAAAACAGGCCTTTTAGAGAATAGAACATCCAGATTTCTCTATAATATTCTCTATAAATTTAATATTTGATATTTTTATTTCACTGAAATTCCCATTATAGGATAGCAATTGTTGTGTCTAAATTCTGTGTCAAGTTAATCATACTGTACTTAACTTATTCAGTTTCTGAGTTATATTTTACTTTATTTATTTATTTATTTTTATTTTTATTGAACATTTTTTAATAGTTTTTAACAGTTTTCCTCTTCAACATTTCCACATCGGTATATATCCGTTATATATCCATTTTTCCCTTTACATCTACATATCTATACATGTGGTTCCATTCTCCTTTATACGTACTAATATATTAATATAAACATACATTTTATAAACATACATTTTGTGTCATCTATATTTGTACAGATTTAATACTATTTTCTAACTCCTAAGTCTTCTTTCTTTAACATTTTCTTAACTTTTGCACCTATCTTCTAACAATTTGTACCATACATTCCATTCCAAATAGTACTCCGTTTCTCCTTTATCTTTTATTTCTTTTGTCAATATGTCCATCTCAGCGCACTCCAGCACTTTCCTTATCACACTTTCCTCTGATAGTATAATACCATGTTTTCCCCAAAATAAGACCCTGTCTTATATTTTTTTGAACCCCGAAATAAGCGCTTGACCTTATCTTATTATTTTGGGGCGCGTGGAGCAAGATGGGGCTCCTCTTGCTGTCTTAAATGATTTCCAGCTCTGCATTTAAATATTTTCAGGGAGGGCTTATTTTCAGGGGGAGGCTTATTTTACCGCATGCGCTCAAAAGCCAGATTGGCCTTATTATCAGGGGATGTCTTATTTTCAGGGAAACAGGGTATTATTTTTCCAGTTTTGTGCATATCCAATCCTGGCTGCAGTTATGACATGTAATAGTTAGTATTGTGTTTTTTTTAATCATAATTTCCTGAAAGTATGCCTAATAGGAACAGTTCCGGTTTCAATTCTATTTGCTGTTTAATTATCTCCTCAAGCCACTTTCTTATTCTAATCCAATATTTTTTTGCTATTGCACACGTCCGCCACATATGATAGCATGTTTCTTGAGCTTGTCTGCATTTCAAGCAATCTGATGATCTGTTCGGGAACATTTTGGCCAATCTCGCTGGTGGTAGGTGCCATCTGTAAAACATTTTATAGAGGTTCTCTTTATAGGCTGCTGACATGGTCAATTTGTAATTTTTTTTCCTAGGGTTCCTCCCATTTCTCTAATTCTATGTTGTAACCAAAGTTTTTTGCCCAAGTTATCATGGTTTCTTTAACTACCTCCTCCTCCATTCTATTCTATATCACAATAAGTAGTTGTATATTTTCCTGATCAGTTTTTCTTCTGTCCCTTGTAAAATCTTATCCAATTCTTGTGGTTCTTTGTGGAATCCGTATAATTCTGAGTCTTTCTTGTATCTGGTCTGAATTTGCATAAATGGCCACCAATCAAAGTCTATACCCTGATTTTTTAGTTCTTGTTTTGTTTTTAGTTTTCCCTGGTCGTTTAGCAGGTCTTTATATCTTATTATTTTATCTATATCTAATACATTTGGGTAAATTAACGCTTCCATAGTTGATAACCAAGTTGGAATTTTGTTATAGTGGTTCTTTTTAATTTTTTGCCATATTTGTAGTAAAGTGCTCCTAATTAAGTGTCTCTGAAAATAACTATGTGATTTGTTTTTCCCATCCCATATGAATGCATGCCAGCCTATTTGTAGGTTGTGTCCTTCTAATGTCAAAATCCTTTTATTTTTTAGCTCTATCTAATCTTTAATCCATGTAAGTGCATCTGCCTGATAATACATCTCCCAATCTGGGAGCCCAAAGCCTCCTTTTTCTTTACTGTCCTGTAATAATTTTAATTTAATCCTTGGTTTTTTCCCCAGCCAAATAAATTTCATTGTTAATTTATTTAAGTTTTCAAAAAAGTTTTCCCCTAGATTTATTGGTACTACCTGAAATAGAAACAGTATTCTTGGTAATATATTCATCTTAATGGCAGCTATCCTTCTGGTAAGTGACAGTTGTATATTTTTCCAATTCTCCAAATCCTTTTTTATTTGCTGTGTTATTTTGCTATAATTATCTTCTTTGATTGATGAACATTTTGCTGTAAGCCAAATTCCCAGATATTTCACCTTCTTGGTTACTTGCATGCCCATTCTTTCCTCCAATTCTTTCTCCTGCTTTTTAGTGAGATTTTTTGTTATTATCTTTGTTTTGCTCTTGTTGATTTTAAGTCCTGCTACTTTGCCGAATTCTTCTATTTTTTGAACTAATTTGGGTCCTGTTTCTAGTGGTTCTAGGATGAATACCAAATCATCCACAAATGCTTGGACTTTGTATTCTTTTTTTATTTACAAGCCTTTTATCTCTTGTTCTTGTCTGATTTTTAATAGTAGTACCTCTAGCGTTACAATGAATAGTAAGGGCAATAGTGGGCATCCTTGTCTTACCCCCTTAGAAATATTTAATTTTTCTATGGTATCTCCATTTATTATTACTTTTGCTGTTTGAGTTGTGTATATTTTTTCCACCATTTTCACAAACTTCTCCCCACAGTTCATATTCTTTAGTTGTAAAATGATGAACCGCCAGTTCAAATTATCAAAAGCCTTTTGGGCGTCCAAAAATATCAATGCGGCTTGTTTTCTGGGATGGGCTTTGTAGTATTCTAGGGTATTTATGATCATTCTCATATTGTTTTTTATTTGCCTTTTGGGTAAAAACCCATTTTGATCTGGGTGGATAAACTCATTTAGTACTTTTTTAACTCTTTCAGATATTATGGATGCAAATATTTTGTAGTCTATGTTCAATAATGAGATGGATCTGTAATTTTTAACCTGTTGGTGGTCTGTATCTTCTTTTGGTATGAGTGTGATGTATGCTTCTGTCCAAGATTCAGGTAGTTTAGCCTTTGCAAGTGCTTCATTGAATAATTTCAACATTAATGCCTCTAATGGTTCCTGTAGGGTCTTACAATGGGGCAAAAAAGTATTTAGTCAGCCACCAATTGTGCAAGTTCTCCCACTTAAAAATATGAGAGAGGCCTGTAATTGACATCATAGGTAGACCTCAACTATGAGAGACAAAATGAGAAAACAAATCCAGACAATCACATTGTCTGATTTGGAAAGAATTTATTTGCAAATTATGGTGGAAAATAAGTATTTGGTCACCTACAAACAAGCAAGATTTCTGGCTCTCACAGACCTGTAACTTCTTCTTTAAGAGGCTCCTCTGTCCTCCACTCATTACCTGTATTAATGGCACCTGTTTGAACTTGTTATCAGTATAAAAGACACCTGTCCACAACCTCAAACAGTCACACTCCAAACTCTACTATGGTGAAGACCAAAGAGCTGTGGAAGGACACCAGAAACAAAATTATAGACCTGCACCAGGCTGGGAAGACTGAATCTGCAATAGGCAAGCAGCTTGGTGTGAAGAAATCAACTGCGTGAGCAATAATTAGAAAATGGAAGACATACAAGACCACTGATAATCTCCCTCGATCTGGGGCTCCACGCAAGATCTCACCCCGTGGGGTCAAAATGATCACAAGAACGGTGAGCAAAAATCCCAGAACTGTTCACTTATTGATTTGACATTTTTATAAAAATAAAAAATAAAAAACTTGAAAAAAATTAAATGTCTATATAAACAGTGTGTTGTCTAGGTACAGTTAATTTTAAGAAGTAGTAATAATAATAATATTCATAACATTAATAATGATCACATAATCATAATAGTATTTGCTTATCCATTTTAGTAAACCTTCCTGATGTAAATAATCATTCTCTTATGCTTTTAAATCTCTAACTTCTGTTCCTGCTAGTTAGCCATAGATAAAACAAATCCCATGTTAAAAAGTATTCAGTTTCTTCCTTCTCCTTAATTTTGAGTGTTAATCTATCCATTTCTGTACATTCTGATATTTTTTTAAATTACATTTTCCTCTGAAGGGATCTTAGACATACAAGTGGTGAAAAAAGTTAAATACATGGGAGTATATTTAACCTCAAGATGTGTAACAATAAAAGAAGAAAATTATTACAAATAAAAACAACAAATAGAAAAAGACTTGGAAAAATGGAAGAATTTTCAATTATCACTTATGGGACAGATTGCATTGATAAAGATGAACATATTACCAAGATTGTTATTTCTATTCCAAACTGTGCCAATAAAAATTGAAAAGACTTATTTTCAATATCTTAATAAGATAATGAGGAAATTTATATGGCAAGGGAAAAAAGCAAGAATAAGTATGAAAATGCTGCAAGACACGAGACTACGAGGGGGATTTGGTTTACCAAATTGGGAATTATATTATCAAGCAGCAACATTGACATGGTTGAAGGAATGGATTGAATTAAGAAATACAAGGTTGTTAAGGAGCCTGGATAGCTCAGCAGACTAATGCATTGTAATTTAACTCCAGCTGTCTGCAATTACTGTAAGTTTGAACCTCACCAGGCTCAAAGTTGACTCAGCCTTCCATCCTTTCTAAGGTAGGTAAATTGAGGATCCAGTTTGTGGGGGCAATAAGCTGACTTTGTAAAATATACAAAAGTATGAATGCTATTGCTTAACGCATTGTAAGCCGCCCTGAGTCTCCGGAGAAGGGCAGCATATAAATCAATTTTTTTTAAAAAAAAATTGGTTGTTAACACAGTATTTTAAATACTATGTGAAAATACCAACATGGTTATCAACAATGGAAGCTTTAATACACCCAAATGTTTTTAACTTTGGAAATATTGTTAGATATAAGGATTTTTTTTAAAAAAATTATTTATATCAACATCCGAAGGAATTGGATTTTACATTTTTTTCAGATCGACATAGATCTTTTTCTAGGATTGATTTTATGTTGGTCACATCTGATTTACTTACTAAAATGACAAAGACTAAGATATTTCCCAGGACTCTAACGTATCATAGCCCGATATGGATGGAAATTGAATTTGGGAAGAAGGAGAGAAGATCCTGGAGACTGAATGAGAATTTGTTTAGATATGAAAAGAATATAACTGAACTTGGCTTCCGGTGGCGTCTCCGTCGTCGCCGGACGGTCTTTTTATAACCGCCGGCTTCGTCGCGCGTTGGAGCCGCCTCACAGCTGTCAGGCAGCTCAGAAAATTCGCTCTTCAGGACGGAAGAGCGGATAGAGCCAGTGGGATCAGGTGGAGCCCCCTGAGTTGCCCCCAGGATTTTTCTTTTGCCCTGGGGAGCGCGCAGGGTGAAGGCTCCCTCTCCAACGCAGTGAAGCTCCGCGCGGCGAGGGACCTCTGTTTTAACGGCAGAGCCAGATGACGGGAGTGACTCCACCAAACATCAGACATTTACAGTGACCAAAATCTGGTGAAATCTGGACTTCTTCAAAAAGGGAAAAAAAGCAAGTATTTGTTTTTTTTAACAATTTTCAGTAAAAGAGTCTCTGGGAGAAAGTGCTTGAGAAAATGGCGACTGGCTAAAACGGAAGAAGTAAAGTGAAAAGCGAAAGTGATAGTTAAGCCTGCCTCGAAGTATTTGAAAGAATCATTTTAACAAGATTTTAAAAAGAAATAAAATTGACTTAACTCCTTTCCTTGCAAAACTGGGGAGAAAAGTTGGAGCAAGAGGAAAAGGAGGGAAATTTTCCTTTTTGGAGTGGTTAAGACTGTGTAGAGGCATGGCTTCAAAACAAAAATCAGGGGGGGATTCCCCCACTCATCAGACAAAGGAAAAGCCAGTTAAGCCACAAATGCAGACTCAGACTCAAATTCAGGAAAGTGGAAATGAGGATTTGAAAGCTTTTATAGCTAAGACATTAGGAAGTATTGTGGAAAAAATGGAGAAAAATCAAATTGAAATGAAGGAGCTGGTACAAGAAAAATGTGACAAGCTGAATCAAAATATAACTAAAGCAGTTGCTAGTCTCTCAGATGCAGTGGTGGCGGTGGAGGAAAAAGTGGATGAATTAAATATAGAAGTTGAATCTAATAAGAAAGTGGCGGAAGAGAAATTTTTTAAAGCTGATGTTAGAACCCAAAGACTTGAAGATGAAGTTACAATGATCCAATTTCGGGCTATGGAATTTGCCATAAGATTGAGGGGAATAAGGGAAAACAACAGAGAAGATTTGAGAGCAGTTTGTGTAGAGGCACTGACTGTGTTGCTAAAGATTGATCCCAAGCTAATTTTTAGCAGGATTGACAAGATCTACAGGGTGAATTCTCGTGTGGCAAGACAAAGGAATCTGCCTAGAGATGTTGTGATTTACTTTACTGACAGAAGGTTAAGGAATGATGTTTTGCAAAAATCTTTTCTTGCCAATGTTCAAGTTGATGGCAATCAAATTGGTGTTTATAAAGAGTTACCACCTAAGATGCTAAGGGACAGGAAGGATTATGGATTTTTGGTGGATGAATCGAAAAGATGCCAGATTCCATTTAGATGGGATGCCCCAGTTGGCATAATTTTGAGATATGAGGATGTAAGATACCATTTAAATACGGTGGAAAAAGCAGAACATTTTTATTATAACATTCTTAAAAGAGCTCCAACATCTCCACGTTCATCCACGTTGTTAACTACAGAAGAAGTTGTTAAAAATAAAGATCTTGAAAGAGGGACTGAGGAACTGTCTAGACAAGCAGAATTAGAAGCAATACAAACTCAAAGAGCAATAGAAGAGTCTCAAGGAGCAGTAGGTGGTTTCTCAGATGATTTTTTTACAGACTTCCCAGAACCTAAAATAAAGCACCCCAGAAGCACAAGAGAGGTGGATTTGGACCTTGAACTGTTGGCGCAAGAACCAAAAGATCAACATATAACTTGTGCTGCAGAGAATAAAGGTTAGAGAAGCAAAAACAGCAGAGGTCCACTGTACCACAAGAAGAGAAGGGGGCTAATGGGAAATCACAGAAATCAGAAGCTGTGGGAGGAGCAAGACCAAAGACTACTGCTGTACAACAGAAACTTTGGGAATTGCTCGATTCGCTTCGTGAAACTTCAGATGACAGTTAAATTTTTATCATGGAATGTGAATGGACATCTAGAGGTTTTAAGATTTCACAATCCGATAAGATATGCAAATTGTTGAAAAAACATGGGATGGAATTATGTAAACCTGCCAAGACTCCTATGGCACAAGAATTCCAGCAGGATAGTTTGCAGAGTCCACAGTTCAGTAAAGAACTATATCAATCATTAATAGGCAGTTTGTCGTATTTGAGCAACTGGACACGGCCTGATATAGCTTTTAGTGTTAATCAACTAGCACAATATAGTTCAGAGCCTACTGATAGGTGTTGGCAAGCTGCAAAACGTGTTCTTAGATATCTTAAAAGAACGTTACATTTTGCTATGTATTTAGAACCAAATGATTCTAATGATATGGTATTGAAGGCATATGCTGATGCCAGTTTTGCCAGAAAATCTACGTCTGGAATAGCAATCATGTTGGATAACTGCCTGATTGGATGGAGATCAATTCGCCAGAAACACATCAGTTTGTCTACCATGGAAGCGGAGTTTTCTTGTCTATCACTTACATGTACTGAACTGATTTATTATAAACAGTTGATGGAGGATATTGGATTCAAAATGGACTATCCTATTACGGTTTATGAAGATAACCAGGCAGCCATTAAAATGGCAACGAATCTCGCTGTAAAGACAAGGACTAAATACACTGATATACGTTATCTGAATGTTCGGCAATGTGTTAAGGATAACATGATTACATTGGAATATTGCGCATCAGAGGACAATATTGCCGATAATTTTACCAAAGCGCAAGGTGCCATTAAACACACCAATTGTTGTGAAAGATTTGGATTGAGAATCTGAAATGTAACTGATACCACTGTACAATGTATGATATGGATAGGTATTTTTGTTTCTGTATCTATTGTGTATATTGTCCTGCCCAATGGGGAGAATGTTAGGTTCAGCCTGTAGCTTACGCCTAACCTGTTGGTCAGGCAATATATCTGTTTCTTTAAGAAACAACTGAGCCACGTAATCAGGGTTTGCTGAACCCTGTAATTAGGCTACAGTGTATAAATAAGCAGCGCAGAGAAGCGTTCTTTCTTCTTGTTCCTGATTGTTCCTGTTGCTTCCTGCGTCTTCCTGCTGATTGGTGTTTGACTGGATCGTTATATGGTACTGTATACCAAGAGTTACTAAAGTCTGTTTGCTTTGGTAAGGGAAGATACCTACTGGACTGATATTACTGTTTATGACCTTGGACTGTTTTACCTACACCGAGACTGCGTATTATCTTGTATATAAAGTTTTTTTTTTCACACGAGCTGCACGTTTATCTCCTTCCCTGTGTGTTTCTGCTCTGCTCGTTGCACAAGCAACAAATACTTTTTACACACACCCTAACAGACTGAATTCTCCACAGAAAAGAAGGAAAATATTTCATTATTTGAAACAGTTCAAAAATGATGTTGTTTGTCTGCAAGAAACTCATATTAGAACTCAGGATCAAAAATATTTGATAAATTCTAAATTAGGATCACATTTTATATCCTCCAGTTCTGGGAAAAAGAATGGACTAGTGTTGTATATTTCTAAAAGATTACCAGTTAAAGTTATAGAATCAGATGATGATGGAAGATATATTGCAATTGAAATAAATATACAGAATGACTCATTGCTTTTGATTGGAATTTACGCTCCAAATCAACAGCAGGAAAGTTTTTACAAACTATTATATGCTAAAATACTGCAATGGAATTACAAATCAATTTTGATTATGGGAGATTGGAATGGTGTGATTGATACAACCATAGATAAAAAGACATTGGCTAAAACAGGGATTAAACTGCCACAGACCTTCTTTGCGATGAAAGATTTAGAATTGATGGATGTTTGGAGAGTTCAACATCTGAAGGAATTGGACTTTACATTTTTTTCAGATCGACATAAATCTTTTTCTAGGATTGACTTTATGTTGGTTACATCTGACTTGCTTACTAAAACGACAAAGACTAAGATATTTCCCAGGACTTTAACAGATCATAGCCCGATATGGATGGAAATTGAACTTGGGAAGAAGGAGAGAAGGTCTTGGAGACTGAATGAGAATTTGTTTAGATATGAGAAGAATATATTTGAAATTAAAAAACATGTGAAGGAATTTTTTCAAATGAATTTGAATAAGGGTACACCTATTGAAATTGTTTGGGATGCAAGCAAGGCATACATGAGAGGTGTACTGATTTATATGAATTCTAAACATAAGTCAACTCAACAAAAGAAAAGAACAGAACTGGAGTTAGAAATAAAGAAAAAAGAACAATTACATATAAAAATCCGACTGATGAGAAATTACAGGAAACTATAAAACTCTTGAAAGATCAATTTCAAATGCTTATGGCTGAACAAACGGCAACTAATTTACGATTTGTGAAACATAATACTTTTTGTAACGCTAATAAACCAGGTAGATGGTTGGCCTATACTATGAGAAAACAACGAAGTTCTCGTATAATCGATACTATTGAATATAGAGGCAAAGAAGTTTACCAACAAAATTTAATAAAAAAAGCTTTTTTAGATTACTATTCTAATTTATATTATAAAGATAATATAAAGAATGAGCTTATAGATGAATATCTTGAAAAGAGGAGAGTTACAAAAATTTCAAGAGAACAAAAGGAAAGAATGAACTATGCAATAACATCTGAAGAGATTTCTTTTGCAATAAAACAATTGAAAACAGCAAAAGCTCCAGGGACGGATGGTCTGACAGCGGTATACTATAAAACTTTACAAACAGAAATGATTGAACACCTTAAAGACTTATTTTGTAGTATACAACAAGGGGGAAACATACCCCCCCATGGAAGACGGCCTTTATTTCACTGATACCAAAAGAAGAAGGTTCTACAAAACCAGAAAATTTTAGACCAATATCTCTCTTGAATACGGACTACAAAATTTTTGTGAAAGTATTAGCCAACAGATTGATGCCAGTTATCCAAGAGGTGATTCATTACGACCAAGCGGGATTTACAGAAGGCAGATACATGAAGGATAATGTAAGGCAACTCATAGACTTATTGGAATATCTTGAGAAAAGTAAACAGATCTCTGCAGTGCTGGTGTTTCTGGATGCGGAAAAGGCCTTTGATCGAGTTAACTGGGATTTTCTAAAAAAGACTTTGTTTAAAAATCGACTTTGGGGATCAGTTTATACAGGCGATTTCAGCAATTTATCAGGAACAGACAGCACAAATTGTTATTAATGGGAGTTTAACGACTAATTTTAATATACAAAAAGGAACAAGACAAGGTTGCCTGTTATCCCCATTGTTGTTTATTCTAACCTTAGAAGTCTTGTTGAACTCAATACGGGACTCGAATAACTTGAATGGAATAGTTATAAGGCAAAAGGACTACAGAACAAGGGCATTTGCAGACGATCTGGTGGTTACCCTAACACGACCTTTGGAATCAATCATCCAGATGAAAAATATTATAGAAGAATATGGTTTGGTTTCAGGATTTAGACTAAACCAGAAAAAGACTAAGATGATAGTTAAAAATATGTTGGAACCACAAAAGAGTGAACTGGAAAGGTAGGCAGGTTTTGAAATAGTTTCAAAGGTGAAATATCTAGGAGTCCAGGTTGCAGCTTCTAATATAAAACTTTTTCAAAACAACTATGAAGTTTTGTGGCGTAAGATTCAAAAAGATTTGGAAATGTGGAAAAAACTGCAACTATCTTTACTTGGCAGAATAGCAGCAGTTAAGATGAACGTTCTACCTAGATTTCTGTTTCTGTTTCAAATGATTCCGGTGCTTAAAAGTGATAAAATCTTGGCCGAATGGCAATCAGGACTGAATAAATTTATCTGGAATGAGAAAAAACCAAGAGTTAAACTCAAAATAATGCAAGATGTTCGTGAAAGAGGTGGCCTTAAAGTTCCAAACCTACGTTTATACTATGAAGCAGCAGTGTTGACACAAGTGAGTGATTGGTTTGGAACGACAAAGACTGAAATTTTGAATATAGAAGGCCATGATTTGGATTTTGGTTGGCATGCATACCTATTTTATGAAAATAAGTTGGACAATGTATTTAAAAGTCATATATTGAGACATGCTTTGATGAGAGTTTGGAAGAAGCACCAGCTTAAATTGGATTACAAAATACCTTTGTGGTTGGATTTTAATATGTAATAAGAGGGATTAGATAACATAGATAATTAGTTTTATTATATATGTTAAAAATATTTGATATGTTATCTGGATTTCACCTTTATTTCTGTTCAATGTTGGTAGACATATAAGAATAATATTTTTTGTAAGGGAAGCCAAGGGGGGGAAGGGAGGGGAGGTGGGGTTGGGGGGAAAAGGGGGGGAGAAATGATAAAATTTGTATTGTAAAACTTTTTCAATAAAAAAAAACCTTGATGTTTTAGTAACGAATTGTTATAATGGTTTGAATGAAGATCAAGATAGAAGAAACTTTTGGAAGAAGAAGAAGAACTGAGGAAGATAACATCGAGATGTCACAGGGAAGGGATGACTGATGTATTAAATGTTTGTCTTAAAAAATAAACTTTTTTTAAAAAAGAACTGCTGGATTGGCAAACCTCTTCGGGGAGGGAGGAAGGCAGAACCTACTGAATCCACCTCCAGGTGGGACCTGGAGCTGCCTGATCTGCGTCTCCCAACACAGAATCCTACCTTTTTCTCAGAATGTATTAAAAGCCTTTTTCTCTTTAAATTCCAAAAAAAAAAAAAAAAGGGGGGGGGGATCGTTTCGTTTTTCCACTGTTGTGCAAACACAATTCTAGCTGCTGTTAACACGTGTAAAATTAAATATGTATTCCCTTTATTGTATTTTTCTGGCAGGATACCCAGCAAAAATATTTCTGGTTTTAGATCTATGTGCAGCTTTACCATTTTTTTCTAACCATGTATGTATTTTTGTCCAATATTTTTTTGCATGTCCAACACATATGATAATATGAACCCGGTGTCTGATTACATTTCTAACATTTTGCGGACATGTCCTTGAACATCTTTGCCAGTCTTGCCGGTGGAAAGTGCCATCTATAAAACAATTTATATAGGTTTTCTTTATATGCAGTTGCCATTGTTAATTTATAATTCCTATCCCACAACTTTTGCCATTTATCTAACTCTATAGTATAACCAAAATTTTTAGCCCATACTATCATTGTTTCCTTTACTTGCTCTTCTTCCATTTTAATGCTCAATAGATAGCTATAAATTTTTATATTAGCTTTTCATCTGTCCCTGTTAGTATCTGATCTAGTTCTGTTAATTCTTTATAAAAGCCATGCATTTTAGCATCTTTCTCATATCTTGATTATATTTGCACACGTGGCCACCATGCTAAATCGATCCCTTGATTATTCAATTCTTGCTTAGTATTAAGTTCCCCTTTTTCATTCAAGATATCCTTATATCTTGTAATTTTTCCCATATTAACAACATTCGGATATATCAGTGCCTCCATGGTGGAGAGCCAGACTGGTATTTTCAAATAATGTTTTTCTTTAATTTTTGCCCACACTAACAATAATGCATCTCTAACATAATGTCTTTGAAAGTATCTATGTATTTTGTTTTTCCTATACCATAAAAAGGCTGTCACATGTAAATGCCTAACATATTGCCCCCTAGCATGGTAAGGGTTAACATACACCACCCCCACATGACCACACCCTTGACCCCTCCTTACCTTGACCCCGCCTCTCAGGTATATAAGCTGCTGCCCCAAGTCCAGAGCTCACTCCTTGCTGATTACCTGTAATAGATAAATATGTTATGAATAAATGATACTGATTCAAATTCTTACTTGTGCTTGAGTTATTGGGCCAGATCCTCAGAATCAAGCAACAATATGGTAGCAGAGGATGGTTACTAGCCCAATTACTCTAAGATATGCAGGGAACCCCCAAACTGCCTGAAGCAAAGGAGAGACCACACACCCGAGCATTTATGAAGGAAATGGCAGCACAGCTATCACCTGTGGGAGCTATGCCATGAGAGAACCCAGGCACCCCAGCCAAAATCGAGGGGGAACAAACCGAAAAAGAAAACGGTGCCGAGACCAACGCAAGAATGGAAGACGACCTCAGAAAAAAACTGCTGGACCTGATAGAGTCAGCCCCAACCAATCTGGACCTCATCGCAAACCTCCGAGGCCTGATCAAGGATTGCGGAGCAGTGACTGAGGAGGATGAAGCAGAACTGAACTGCATGAACAACGACATGGTAGGAAATCTAAATCCTTACCATACCCTCACCGATAGAGCCGAAGACGAATTCGCACCCTTTTCATGGTGGCCATCTTGGACAGTGATGTCATCAAAGATGGCCAACCAACTACCAATGGGATCACGAGATTTGAAATCTATGGCAGGAACCGAGACCAATTGAGGAAAACCACCACGTAGACAGGGATGAATGAGAACCCTATCAAACAAGCTCGCCTACCGAGCTAGACATTGATAAGGCCATACGGGTGTTAACCGTGGCCTTCGGCACAAAAATAAAACTACCGGGCCTGCACCCAAACACTATGGAGGGGCCCAAAAAAGCAACCGACACGCAAAGAACCATAGACGAAAACTACCCAGAGGATGAGACCGCCATAGCAAGGATGCCGCCCCAACCTTCACCCAGGGAACCAAGCGGACACTTACCGATCCAGCGATCCCTCCCAAGGCACCTGGAGCGACTGACGGGGGTGGGCCTTGACCCGGTCCCAGCCGGTAGCTACCACGCCGGACCAGACCACCCGGGCCTTCACCCGACCACCGTGTGCCATCTGAGCTTCTGGAACGATCAATGGAGCACCCTGAGGATCCAGACGATGTCCCGAGCACCCTTCGACCACCTAAGGCCACCAAAGACCGAGCCGGTGACCCATCCAGACGACTGGGGCCTTCACCCAAGAGCTACTGAAAGAAGCTCCTTCCCTGGCAACTCCTGGACGAGAATGAATCTGGAGCATGCACAGAATCCACCTACAAAGAGAGAAGAAAGGAACATAGAGACAAGTCAGTACAGACTGACAGCAAGCATACCTGTACCATATTGCAAGTTCCCTCATATACAAAACTATGGACAGCGACAGCCAGTAAGTAGCCTCACTCACAGCACAGGGACATTGCCAATTGATTTTTCTAAGTTAAGATTAGATGGGACAAATCTCTTGGAGTGGAATCAACAACTCCAGGTTATCTTCTTAAGGGAGAACTTACTATTTCTGATCACTGACCCTCCTGAAAAACCATGGACCTTTGAATTAGACTGTTTGCATCATAGAGCATATTATATGTTGATAGCTAGCATTTTGCCCAGCATATATCCCAGCATCAATCATTATCTAACTGTTCCAGAAATAATACAAAAAATGTTTAGTCTGTTCTACAGCAAGAGCATGGCCACCACCACCAGAATCTCCAGAGACTTCCACTCAGCCAGGCATAAGGCAGGGACCTCCATGAGCGAGCACCTATTAACATTAAACACCACTAGGGCGGAACTAATACAGAGGGGGGAAGTCATAACGGAGGGTAGCATGATAAGTATCATTATTAATTCCCTAGATTCCAGTTGGGACAACTTCATTACTCAGTTAGACAGCCTTAGCTTAGAACACCCCACTTTAGAAACACTAACCAATAAACTGATAGCTGAAGACAATCTAAGAAAGGACCGCTCCTTATGCCGCAGAGACTATAAACCAGCCAAAAGAGTAGATTTTCAAGTCAGAAACCACAATACGCCTGAATGCTTCCTGTGAGGTTCCAGAAAACATTATAAGAGGGACTTCCCCAGAAACGCAAGAGATAGGGACCACGACTATTGCAGGGACAGAATAGACCGAAGATCAAGGTTCCCAGACAGACACTCCCCAGACAGCAGACACAGACATAGAGACTCCCCCAACCCAAGAGACAAAAGAGGGCACAGAGACAGTTCCAGAGAAAATCAGTCAGGATCACTGTATGGACTTGGGGATCAGGAACACACATCCAACCAAGTAAGAACAGAAAACACCTGGCTTTTAGACTCAGGGGCCACTAATCACACCACATACAACAAAGAATTACTCTCATCATTCACAGAGGAGAACTACCTAATTAAAGTAGCAAACCAAAACAAGGTTTTAGTAACCGGAAAGGGAAACATACACATACCAGGAGTAGGCAAAATAGAGGGGGTATTACTTGTGCCCGAGATTCCCTACAATATACTTGCCACTCTGAAGCTAAGTAAAGACACAAGTATTGAAACCACATTCAAGGGGGGAAAGGCATACATGAATAGGAACAAGAAAAACATAGGCAGAGTCATAATCAGTGGAGGGCTACCATACTTTAAAACTGAAGACGAAGGCCACCCAAGCGTAAATGCCAATCTAGACACCAAGGAAGGCCAAGCACCTACCGAAGGCGAAGTGGGTGACCATGAGGAAATAGAGGGAGATGAACCAGAAAGCACCCCTGATGACAACCATACTGACAACTCACTAAATAAGGAGAAGCTAGCATTAGGCAAGCCCATACATGACGACTGCACCCACCTCTTACACAGGAAGCTGGGTCACATTAGCTTCCCTGTTATACAGAAAATGATTGCTTGCTCTGAAGGATTAAAAGTAAAGGGTTGTAAAAACTACCTTGAGTGTTTGGTGTGTAAATGCTCTAAACTAAAAACCAAACCCAGACCAAAAAAGGCAACACGCACCACTAACTCCATTTTTCAGTTAGTCCATATGGACTTAGTAGGCCCTCTAAAACCCTCCATAAAATACAAAAAAAGATTCTTTTTGACCATTGTGGACGACTTTAGTCATTATGGGTTTGTGTATACCCTCAACCACAAAAACGAGGTGTACCAGAAATTTTGAGAATTCTATAAGAGGGTGGAAATACAACACAATACCAAAATTAAGCAGATAATGACAGACCAGGGGTCTGAGTTCCTATCAAGGGATTTTTCAAATTGGCTAAAAATGCATGGGATACTGCACTTCACTTCCTCACCCTTTTCCGCTTTTCAAAATGGGGTTGTGGAACGTAAAAACGGCACCCTGCAAACAATGATGAGGTGCGTTTTAGAAGACGCAGGGTTAGGGCAGTCCTTCTGGACTGAAGCACTACACTCCAACTACACTTTGAATAGACTATGGTCTAGTGTAATAGACAGGACCCCTTATGAAACAATGTACAACAGAAAATGACAAATAGCACACTTACACATATTTGGGGTCACTTCAGATGTACACATCCCAAAACAACTATGGCGCAAGGGTGACAAGGTATCGAGAAGGTTGAGATTTATGGGATATGAACCAGGGACAAAAGGGTTCAGATTCATCGACAAACACAATAGGTTTATAATATCCGGAACAGCAGTATTTCATGAACATACCAACTGGTCAAAGATACACCTAAACGAAGTATACTACAAACAGGGACATACAAATGACAAAAGGGATGAGACTAGACTAAGCATGGTGGGAAACAAGGAGCGAAGGAAACACAAACCAAGGCACCAAGAAATAAACACCAGGGGGTAGAAGGAAGATCACCCCATCATAAAGTTAGACACACTCACAAAGAAGGAAGCTAGGTTTTTGCAGGACACAGAGATGCTACCAGACAGACCTATTAGGGCAAACAGGAATAAAACCCCAAAAAGATTTGAGGAATATATCCTGTCCATACAAACTAACAAAATAACCCCAAACTCTTACGAAGAGGTACTCAAACTGCCACAAGAAGAAAGAGTCAAATGGGAACAAGCCATGGAGAGAGAAATGGCCAGCCTTAGAAAGCTAAATGTATACACCCCCGCCAAGGTCCCAAACAACAAAACCCCAATTGGGACAAAATGGATCTTTAAAATCAAGGAGTTGGAAGGTAATAAGACATTATATAAAGCCAGACTGGTGGCGCAAGGTTTCGCACAAAAGTACCCTGATGACTACATGGATACATACTCCCCCACAGTTAGAGCTGAAAGCATGAAAAGCGCATTAGTGGTAGCATCCATTTTGGGTCTCGAGGTATATCAATTTGATGTACAGACCGCCTACCTGCATGCAGAACTTGACAAAGAAATTTTTGTCAAAGCTCCACCAGGAAAAAACACACAAAAGGGGGATACATGGCTATTAAACAAAAGCTTATATACTGAAACAATCAGGGAAAAGATGGTACGAATGCCTAGCCAAGATCCTCAGGACAATGGGCTTCGAATCCACATCAGCAGACATCTGCTTCTTCACCAGGAAAGAAGGTACCTCCATTGAATATGTACTCATCTACGTGGACGACATATTATACATCGGCCTCCATAAACACAAATGTGATGAGTTTGCTAATGAACTAGGTAAACACTTCACTCTAAAGACATTAGGAAAGGTAAACAAATATCTGGGGGTGCAAATCAACAAAACCGAAAAAGGGTTCAGGCTCTCACAGAAGGAGAAAATCCTAGAACTGTTACATAAATGCAATATGATGGATGCAAAGCCCTGTGAAACACCCATGCAACCGGACTTTTTAAAAAACATGTATGATGAAGCCAACCTGTTCAAAGACAACACACTCTACCGGTCTACCCTAGGGTCACTTCTGTATATCGCAAACTGGACAAGACCAGACATCATCCTGCCCGTCAACCTCCTATCCAGATATGTCAGCAAACCAAACACATACCACTGGAAAGCCATTAAACGAATACTCATATACCTAAAATGCAGTTTAGATGCTTGCCTATGTCTGGAACCAGAGAAATCTAAGGAGCCAGTCTTAACTTGCTACGCAGAAGCTGACTGGATAGGGGACATAAAGAGTAGAAAAAGTACATCTGGGTATATATTTTTCATCAACGACAGCCCAGTGCATTGGTATACAGGCAAGCAAAATTTAGTGGCCACATCCACCGCTGAAGCAGAATACATATGTCTGTCTAAGGCGGCAAACAACTTAACTTGGTTCGATGACTTACTCTCCAACATCTGGGTCAAACCAAGATACCCAATCATCATACACAAGGACAATAAAGCGGCCATCGATATATCCAAGGCAGATGCTGTGGGCCAAAGGTCAAGGCACATTGACATCAAACACAAACATGTCAGGCAGTTCTTGAACATTGGATTCATCAAAGCCACACACTGCGAGACAGAAGAACAAACTGCAGACATTCTCACCAAACCTCTGCAGAACAAACAACACGCTTACCTAACCTCAAAACTATGCGTCTGCATGTGACACACACACACCACTAACTGTTAGGCATTTAGAGGGGGTTCTGTCACATGTAAATGCCTAACATATTGCCCCCTAGCATGGTAAGGGTTAACATACACCACCCCCACATGACCACACCCTTGACCCCTCCTTACCTTGACCCCGCCTCTCAGGTATATAAGCTGCTGCCCCAAGTCCAGAGCTCACTCCTTGCTGATTACCTGTAATAGATAAATATGTTATGAATAAATGATACTGATTCAAATTCTTACTTGTGCTTGAGTTATTGGGCCAGATCCTCAGAATCAAGCAACAAAGGCATGTCACCCCAATTGGAGATGATGTCCCTCCAAGGTTAATAATCATCTATGCCTCAGATTTATCCATTCTTTCACCCATTTATGTACAGAGGCCTGATAGTACAGCTCCCAATCTGGCAACCCGAAACCCGCACCCAGGAACCTCCAGGAACCAGCGGCCCAGTTGGAACCAAAGTGCAGCCCTCTCTGGATGTCATGTTTTGGCTCCGTTGCCTGAGCCTGTGTCATCGGCAGATGCAGACTCTGAGAGTGAGGGAGAGGAGTTGGCAAGGCCTCCCTCTCCAGGACCCTCCTCTCTGGCAATGCCTCCAGAGGACACCGAAGGGCAAGAGACAGGCCCAGAGCCAAGCACGACCACGCAGCCACAGGTGGACAGCGATGAAGGAGATAAGTGCTGGCTGGAACCTCGGCAGCGGCACAGGGAGAAGCATGCACAACAGAGGGGAAGGCATGCCAGAGATTAGCTGAGTCACTGGACCACACCCCACAGGATATAAAAGGGAGCATGGTGGCCAATCAAACCTTGTGACGAACAAAGCTGAAAGCTTCCACGCCATTCTGCATTGTCGGACTTTTGGCTATAGACTTTGCTGGATTATCTCTGGACTTGATTGACTGTAATTATTGAGCTGTTTCTTTTGATGTATCAGAAGTGGGGAGAAGTTGTCTCTCCTCTTTGTAAATAATAAACTCTTGGCAGGCAGCCACTAGGTTGTTCCGTTATCTTAAGGAAAAGGATTTTGCCGGCTGGTTTGGTCTTTAACTCTCAAACGTCTGTTGGTGTGTGTGCGTGGGGTTGGGGACAGAACACTTCAAAGCCCAGACAGCCGAGATGCCTGCCCCAGTGACCAAAATGAAAAGGGATGAGTATGGTTGGAAAAAGTTCCTAAAGCGGCTGAGGTTGAGCTCCCCCACCCTAGTGCTTGGGGCTGGGGGAAACCCCTGAGTGAACGTGGAAGACTGGCATGGATGAAGGACTGGGAACAGGCAGACTCCCAAAAACTCTGATGGAACCCTTGGGGGGATCCTTAGAACAGCTGAGGGAGGGCGGCCGCCAAACACAAACTAAACATACCGGAACAAGAAAAATATATCAATATATTAAAATTCACAAAACAAAACCAATTGGAACAAGCAAATAAGCCAGGAAGGTGGATGGCATACAAATTAAGAAAGGAAAGGGAAAAAAGAATAATCCATCAACTCCAAGATAACGAAGGGAAACTACACCAGAGCCCAGAAAAAAAGAAAGAGATAGCAGTTAATTTCTTTCAAAATTTATATAAACAAGAAAAGGTAGAAATAGAAGAAATAAATCAATACTTAAAAGAGGAGCAAATGCCCATATTAACGGATGAGGAAAAAGAGATGTTAAATAGGGAGATTACAACAGAAGAATTACAGGAAATTATTAGGAAACAAAAAAACAATAAAACCCCGGGTACAGACGGATTACCAATAGAATTATATAAAGAATTAGGAACATCATTAAATGGGATATTAATAGAGGTATATAATGAGGCACTAAAAGATGCAAAAATACCAGAATCTTGGAAAGAGGCATATATATCATTAATCCACAAGGAAGGAACAGATCCAACACAAATTAGTAACTATAGGCCGATCTCATTATTAAATACAGATTATAAAATTTTTATGAATTTAATATCAAATAGACTAAAGATAATATTAAATGACAAAATCCATTCAGATCAAAACGGATTCTTACCGACAAGACAGATTAAAAATAATTTAAGAATGGTGATAAACATAATAGAATACTACGAAGAACATCCAGAGAAACAAGCAGCCCTTATTTTCCTGGACGCACAAAAAGCATTTGACCGAGTCAACTGGGACTTTATGAAACAACAAATAAAAAATATGGATTTTGGCGAGAAATTTGGTAAGATAATATCTACAATATATACAAACCAGAGGGCAAGATTGTTAGTCAATGGGGAATTAACAAATCACTTTGAAATAGGAAGAGGAGTAAGACAAGGATGCCCACTCTCGCCCCTGCTTTTTATATTAACTTTGGAAAACTTGCTCAGGAGAATTAGATCAAACAAAAATATAAAAGGACTTAAAGTAAAAGGAGAAGAATACAAGGTCCAAGCTTTCGCTGACGACCTTGTATTCTGTATAGAAGATCCATTGGAGACACAAATAAAATTAATGGAGGAAATTGAGAAATTTGGCAAGGTGGCAGGGCTAAAAATTAATAAAAATAAAACCAAAATTTTAACCAGAAACTTAAATATAAAACAAATAGGAAAATTAGAACAACAATCGGGACTACAAATAGTAAAAAAAATAAAATACCTAGGCATAAATTTGACAACTAGAAATATAGCAATCAAAGACAATAATTATGGAGAACTAATACAACAAATTAAAAAAGATTTAGAGAGATGGGGGAATTTAAAGCTATCGTTACTAGGACGAATAGCGGCGATAAAGATGAACATACTTCCAAGGATCCTCTACCTGTTTCAAACTATCCCGATTAGACTAGAAATTTTTTTTTTTACAAACTTGAATAAACTAACAGCAAAATTTATATGGGAGGGAAAAAAACCGAGGATAAATTTAAAAATATTACAAGACAATAGACTAAGAGGAGGTTTTGGCCTACCGGCCTGGGAAACATACTACAGAGCCGCAAGCATAATGTGGATTAAGGACTGGGTCAATTTAGATAATCAAAGGGTACTGAAATTAGAAGGACATGATTTATTAAAAGGCTGGCATGCTTACTTATGGAATATAGGAAACAAAACATATAAACATTTTAAAAACCACATAATAAGAAATTCTTTAATCACAACATGGATGGAAATTAAACGCAAGCACTACATAAAAGTCCCAGGATGGTTATCCACACTCGAGGCAACAACACACCCAAATATAATGTACCCCAACACAGTATCTACGCAGACAATAATAAGATATAGAGACATTTTAGATAAAGATGGAAAACTCAAACCCCGCGAAGAACTTAGAGACATGGACATAAAAATAGACTGGTGGCCGTACTTGTTGATACAAAACAGATATAAAAAAGATAGTGAAGATGGAGGAGTTGAGTTAAAGCCCAATCAACTTGACAAATTATTAGAAGCAAAAGAGGGAAAATTAGTTTCAAAAATTTACAAATATCTACTTGAATTTGACCTAGCAGAAAACATAGTCAAGGGCCAAATGATAGCCTGGGCCAGGAATATTGGAAGGAGTATAAAATTAGAAGAATGGGAAATGATCTGGAAAAATAATTGTAAAATAACTAAGGCAGTAACATTTAAAGAAAATCACTATAAGATGTGGTATAGATGGCATCTGGCCCCAGCCAGACTAGCAAAAATGTACCCAAATTGTAACCCGACATGTTGGAAATGTAGACAAGCCCCAGGAACATTTTATCATCTTTGGTGGCTCTGCCCAAAAATAAAAAAATTCTGGATGAAAATTGGAAAATGGATAACAGAAATAATGGAAGAAAAGATAGACTTAAAGCCCGAAATCTTTTTATTAGGTATATTTAAAAAAGAAATTAAAAAAGAAATAAAATATATCATACTACATATAATTACAGCAGCAAGATTAACCCTAGCCCAGTATTGGAAATTAGAAAAGTTGCCAACAGAAGAACAAATAATTCATAAAATATATAGGTGCGCAGAGATGGATAGATTAACTCTAAAATTAAAAAACAAGGAAGACTCACACTACTATCAAATTTGGAATAGATGGTACGAATGGATTGACAAACAAGGGGGAAAAAACAGATGATAAATACATCAAGAGACCAAAGTTAGTAAATTTACACCGTCAACATAAATATACCATAGCAAGTGAAGATAAATGTATATATATGATTATATATTGAAATGTTATAGATAGAAAACTTTTGCTTAGTAATATTAGAACATAAGTAATACTGAAATGTACTTTGTTTTTAGTTTTAAGATTGTTTTTATGACTTTTGCCTTTTTTGTCTTTTATCTGTTTATATCAAATAAAGTTGATTTTAAAACTCAAAAAAAAAAAAAAAAAGAACAGCTGAGGGAGAAATTTGACTGAGCCACCCTTCGTGATGAGGGGCCGTTGTGTCACCCAAAAGAAAAGGGGTTGCAACTGAGCCCCTTGAAGTGAGGAGAAGCAGACGGGAATGCAGCCCCCCTTCTCCACTCACCAGAAGGAGAATGAGCCCAAAGCTGCTACTGGTGGCTCCTCTGCGCAACAGGCAAGCTGCCCAAGGCAGGTGCCCCCCCTACAAACTAAAGCAGAGGGAGACCACCAAAAATACCAAGTGCAGGCGTACGGGGGCCAACATGATGAGGGAGTAGCAATGCTGAACAAACCACCCCGATTCAGGGGGAAATTCGATGGGGACTCAGCTCAACTGACTCTATTCCTTGACTCTGCTGGAGTCCACCTAGAGCACTATGGACACCTTTACCCATCACACAGAGCCATGGTAAATACCATTGCTGGGGGGGGGTAGAGGGAGAAGCAAAGGAATGGCTAGCAGCCCTCCATAAGAGGAGAGCCCAGACATCAATGACTTCCTACAAGAGCTAGAAGTTAGATTTTGGGAGGTGGAGGAGGATCAGTATGCAGAGGATGAGGTTCCGGAATATAGTGGAAGAAAAGGAGGAAGACCTAGGTGAGACCATGGCAGAAATACTTGCGGACACATTACAGAAAAACAAACAGGATATATGGAGAGACATAGATGAAGTGTACAGAGTACACGCAAACTATGCACAAGGACATAGATTACCAAAAGAAGTGCATGTGAGGTTTACAAAAAAGGTGATAAGAGACAAAATATACAAAAAACCGAGGGAGGAACCGATAATATATAAAGGAAAAGAAATACAAACCTTGAGACAAATACCTAGGAGAGTGAGAAACCAGAGAAGACATTACCAATTTTTAACCACACAACTAATCAGATATAATGTGATGTTCAGATGGCTTGTGCCAGAAGGCATTCTGATTACCTGGCAGCAGAAAAAAATCCAAATGGACACCCTTGATAAAGCACAAGAGTTCTTCGAGCCCCCCATCCCCAACTCTTCCAACTGGTGCAGCATGATACCATGGTCGATGGTATCAAAAGCTGCTGAGAGGTCTAACAGGGCCAGAACAGAGGAACAACCCCTGTCCCGAGCCCTCCAGAGATCATCTACCAACGCGACCAATGCCGTTTCCGTACTGTGCCCGGGCCTGAAACCCAACTGGAATGGATCAAGATAAGACGTTTCCTCCAGGTACTGCAGAAACTGTCGTGCGACCACACTCTCAACAACCTTCGCCACAAAGCGAAGGTTGGAGACAGGACGATAGTTGGCTAATACTGCCAGATCCAGGGAAGGCTTCTTGAGGAGAGGCCTCACCACCGCCTCTTTCAAGGCCGTGGGGAAGTAACCCTCACTCAACAAAGCGTTGATAATTCCCTGGAGCCAGCCTCGTGTGACCTCCCGGGAAGCCAGTACTAACCAGGAGGGACACGGGTCCAGTAAACATGTGGCCGCACTAAGTCTCCCCAGAATCCTGTCCACGTCATCAGGGGTCACAGAGTCAAACTCTTCCCAGGTAACATTCCCAAGACTATTCCTCGTCACCCAGCCCAAATCTACCCAGTCAGAGTCCAACTGCCCCTGGATCTGAGCGATTTTTTCATACAGATATTGTCCGAAATCCTCAGCCCTGCCTTCCAGGGGGTCCTCCTGCACTCCCGGATGGAGCAGGGAGCAGGTCACCCTAAACAGGGTGGCCAGACGATTCTCTGATGATGCAATAAGAGCGGAAAAGTAATTAAACTTTGCCGCTTTTATCACCACTAGGTAGGTCTTAATATGCGACCTTACCAGTGTTCGGTCAGATTCAGCGAGGCTGGCCCTCCAACTGCTCTCCAGGCATCTTTTCCAGCGCTTCATCTCCCTCAGCTCCTCGGTAAATCAAGGAGCCACAAGGGATCGGCACCGGGTCAGAGGCTGCAAAGGCACGACTCGATCCAAGGCCCCACCAGCCGCTCGATCCCAGGCAGCCACCAGGTCCTCGGCCGAGTCGTATGCCAGATCCTCAGGAAATGGCCCAAGCTCCATCTGGAACCTATCAGGATCCATCAGGTGCCTGGGGAGGACCCATCTAATTGGCTCCGCCTCCCTGCCGTGGGTTGTAGCAGTTCAAAGGTCCAGGCGAAGGAGCGAGTGATCTGACCATGACAAGGGTTCCCTGTCTATATCCCCTATGATAAGATCACTCAACCACTGGCCAGAGACAAAAATCAAGTCCAGAGTGTGCCCCCCCCCATGAGTGGGGCCATGAACTAACTGGGTCAGGTCCATGGCCGTCATGGAAGCCATGAACTCCCGAGCCATATCCCCCCCGGCAGCCCATCCCTTTTCTGGCCTCCGTAACATCAAAGGGAGGCTTGGGTCGCGGTAAACAATTCCCTCAGCTCCCTCGGCTCTCCGTCCAGCTCCGTCTGACTCCGCCAACCCCCTAGACTCCTTCTCCTCCTTCGGGCGGTCCACAGAGTGAGTCACCCGATCTCCGGGGCTACGCAGCTGTGGAGTCATCCTGGAGGCTGCCATCGCCGCCACCGCTCTCCTCACAGCGCTCTGCTTGCGTCTCCTCACTGTAGCTCTGCCATCCCCAAGTCAAACCCGACAAGGGACAGCTCGTTCAAACCACCAGACCATCGGCATGCTGAACATGGGCCCCAAAAAAGCTAAATCGGCCTCCAATGTTCCCAAAGTTCTCCATTGCCTCATCGGCCTCAACAGCGCGTCCCTCGAAGGTCCGCCATCTTGCGCATGCACCTTATCAATATTTGCCAGCCGTTTGGTCTGGGACATGCACTGTGGGGGTGATCTTTCCCTCTGTTAGAGTCATACAACACCATAATTGGAATTTCTACATCCAGAATAGATGTGATGAAGACCACATTGAATTTCATCTCATACCACATAATATGAGGAATTGAGCTGAGACAGACTGGAGCCAGGGTGTGTCCTAGTCTGCAGCTTCTGATTCTGTGCAGAGAATTGAAACTGAAACTATTCAGTCTGTGCAGTGTGTGTGTGAACTTGTCTGCTGATCTGAGCTGAAATGAAACTGTGAATCTGCTGTTGGTATTGTAAATTTACTTCATGTTATTATTATGCATATAAAGATGTTAATGAATCCAGCTGAATCAGTTATCTGTGTGTGCTTCTGGATTTGATGTTTGCAAGAAACTCAGACAGGAATGCTGTTGCCAGGGCTATGTTTCCAGCAATAGGAGTAGGTTTGAATTATGAATCAATTTTGGACTTAGGAGATTGGACAGAGCTTATGTTTAACCACACAGTACAGGCATTAATGCATCTGAACAAGGAACAAGGGGAAATTAGGGAAATTGTGTTATAAAATCTCCAAGCTCTGGATGTTGTCCTCGCTGACAAAGGAGGAGTCTGTGCTTTAATCCATTCCCATTGCTGCAATTACATTTCAAACTACCAAGTGAGCATCAGTCACACCATCCATCTCATGGAACAGGACGTACAGAACAGGTTGAAGGAACACACACTTGCACACACACCCTAACATTGGTTATGGGCCCAGAATTTTCCAGGGCTATCTAGTTTGGTTTTGCTGAAGTGAGAAGTGCTGGCAGTGGGTGTAGTAGTCAAGATGATGGCATTTGAGCAAGGTACAAGTTATTCTACCATAACCCGGTTGAATGGTACAAACTATGTTACCTGGTCCACAAAGTGCAGTCTTCTTTTGCGAAAAGAAGGACTATGGGACATGGTCAATAATCCACCGGACATAACTACCTTGGATGCTGCTGATGAAGAAGATGCTAAAAAGATAGTGAAGTTTCACAGGGACAACGAGCGTGCTTTATGTATCATTGACCTGACACTGGGGGACCAGCAACTTGTCCATTTCCGGGGCGAAGAGTCTGCTGCGAGGTGTTGGACCAAGCTAAAGAAGCTCTACGTTCGTGACTCTGTGGGTGTCCATATCTACCTGACACGGAAATTATTTCGCTTACATCTTCAGAAAGGAGGAAAGATGATGCCTCACCTGGACTCCATGACAGGGCTTTTCCAGGAGCTACATGAGAAGGAACTTATGTTTACTGAATTGCAGCAAGTTTATATTATTCTTTCATCTTTGGATGACAGTTATGACTCTTTTGTTTCATCATTAGAAGTGTTGTCTAGAGATGAACTAACATTGGCCAGTATAACTGGTAGGTTACTGGATGAGGCCAAACGTAGGCAAGAACGAGACCAATTAAGGATGCAACAGCAACCAAAAGTAGACGCTGTATATGAGAATGTCAACATTGTTAAACGCTGTTTTGCATGTGGGGCTAAGGGGCACATTGCAAAGTATTGTAAAAATAAGAAAGTGTCTGTTAGAGACTCTACTAAACCCAGGAAAGGGTGTAATTTAACTACCAGTTCATCTAATGATATAAAGGATGATTGGTGGGTGATTGATAGTGGTGCCTCCCAATCCATAACAAAAAATAGAAAACTGTTTATTAATATGAAGAAAAGTACTAAAACTGTTAAATTAGCTAATGGCTGGAAGGTGACTGTAGCTGGGGAGGGATTTGTTCGATGTTCTTTTAGTAGGCACCCTTTACCCATGCTTTATATCCCTAGTTTGAAATATAACCTATTATCTGTAAAGTCATTACTACATTCTGGGTTTACAGTAACTTTTAAAAATAACAAATGTTTGCTAGAATGTGGGGGCAATTACTGCAGAATTAGAAAACGACTTGTTTGTGATTAGGGATAAGCCATTAATGTTAGTTCAGTCAAAAGCTCAGTTTGGAAATGATGAATGATGAATGCGTGCACTTATTACATAGAAGGCTTGGTCATCTGAATTTCAGGTTGTTGCATGCGACTGTGAAGCAGTCTGAAGGCATTAAGTTAAGGGCTTGCAGCAACTACCTGAACTGTAATACTTGTAACCAGCATAAGAGTAAAGTCACACCTGCAAACCGCTGCAATGGGTTCAAAACATCCAGGCCTTTGGAAGTAGTCTTTTTAGACTTAATAGGGCCAAAGAAACCCTGTTTAGGAGGAGCATGCTATATTTTGAGTATAGTTGATCATTTTACAAGATATGGTTTTTGCTACCTTATGAAGACCAAAAGTGATACGTTCCAGTGCATCACAAACTGGCTTCATTTTGTAGAGAGGAAACAGAGGTTTAAGGTGAAATGCATTGTTACTGACAATGGAACAGAGTTTACTAACCATCAGTTGGCTAAGTATTTGAGGGATGCTGGAATACAACATAAACGTGCTGCCCCTTTCCGGCCGGAACATAATGCATATATTGAACGAAGAGGCCAGACCCTACAAGCTATGACTAGGACTATGATAGCTGATTCTTGTTGACCAGATAGATTGTGGGGAGAGGCAATACTATGTGCAAATCATATTTTGACTAATGTGGTGCACTCCTCCACAGGGAAAATTCCTTTTACTTTATGGCACAGTAGGAAGCCTGATTTAAGTTATGTACATACTTTTGGAGCACCAGCCTGGGTGCATATACCAGTTAGTCACAGAAGGAAGGACCAACAGAGAGTGAGAAAAATGATTTTTGTTGGATACGAGGCTAACCATAGGTCCTATAGCTTCTGGGAAAAAGGGACAACTAGAGTTTTGTGTAGTGCTAATGCTAAATTCCTAGAACATGAAGGCTGGGACAGATTAGAAAAAGCAGACTATGGTTTTGCGGATATGGATGTTAAGGTAGACCACACTCCTGATGGTAGTTCATCAGAGATGGATGATAAGCCATCTATTAAAGTCGAAGAACAGGAAGCAGGGTTAGGGGAGGATGAACCCAAGATACCTGATGTTAGTCCTGTTATGCCTAGACAATTTACCAGGGAACGGCATCCACCAGATCGCTATAAAGCCACGGTGGTTTGCCAAGTGGATATTGAACCATCAAATTACCATGATATAAAATTGTATCCTGAAAAAGAGCAAAAAGCCTGGCAAGAAGCGATGGATAGAGAAATTAATTCGTTGAAGAGGCTTGGTGTCTATGAAGTTGTAAAAAAACCACCAAATGAGAAACTTATAGGCTGTAGGTGGGTCTACAAGTTAAAGAAAAGTGTAGATGGGGTAGTAACCCATAAAGCTCGGCTTGTTGCACAAGGGTTCTCACAGACAGATAGAGACTATGATGAGGTTTTTGCTCCAAGTTTACGAGCGAGCACTTTGAGAACGATGCTGGTTTGGGCAGCTAGAAATAAATGCTCTATCACTCACATAGATGTAGAAACAGCTTACTTGAACACTCCGTTGAGGCATACGATATATATGAAGAAACCTTCAGGTTATAATACACAGGATAGCACTGAGTGTTGGAGGCTACAAAAAAGCCTATATGGTTTAAGGCAATCAGGTTACGAGTGGAACCAGTGTATAGTGCAGGAATTACATAACATTGGGTTCTATGAGGGCGTAGCAGAT
This sequence comes from Coluber constrictor foxii, assembly GCA_038048745.1. Classification (NCBI taxonomy): domain Eukaryota; kingdom Metazoa; phylum Chordata; class Lepidosauria; order Squamata; family Colubridae; genus Coluber; species Coluber constrictor. The sequence continues at coordinate 10,170,440 of CM075961.1, forward strand.
AAATGTCTGTTTAAGAAAGAACAGGATGGATGTGTATCATTCTTGTTACTCTTCACAGACGACATTGCCATAATTACCAGAACTGACGCTGAGGCCAGAGAGATTATCGGTCAGTTGCAAACAAAGTTTAGACTTAGAAATTTGGGACATATACGGCATTATCTAGGGCTGGATATCCTGAAAACATCTAGAGGATTTAAGATTTCACAATCTGATAAAATCTGTAAATTGTTAAAGAAATATGGGATGGAGTTATGCAAACCTGCCAAAACTCCAATGGCACAAGAATTCCAGCAGGATAGTGTGCAGAGTCCACAGTTCAGTAAGGAACTGTATCAGTCATTGATAGGCAGTTTGTCGTATTTGAGCAACTGGACATGGCCTGATATAGCATTTGGGGTTAATCAACTAGCACAATATAGTTCAGAGCCTACTGATAGGCATTGGCAGGCTGCAAAATGTATTCTTAGGTATCTTAAAAGAACATTGCACTATTCAATGTATTTAGAACCAAATGACAATATGATATTAAAGGCATATGCTGATGCCAGTTTTGCCAGAAAATCTACGTCCGGAATTGCAATCATGTTGGATAACTGCCTGATTGGGTGGAGATCAATCCGCCAGAAACACATCAGTTTGTCTACCATGGAAGCGGAGTTTTCTTGTCTATCACTTACATGTACTGAACTGATTTACTATAAACAGTTGATGGAGGACATTGGATTCAAAGTGGACTATCCTATCACGGTTTATGAGGACAACCAGGCAGCCATTAAAATGGCAACAAATCTCGCTGTAAAGACAAGGACTAAATATACTGATATACGTTATCTGAATGTTCGGCAATGTGTTAAGGATAACATGATTAAATTAGAATATTGTGCATCAGAGGACAATATTGCCGATAATTTTACCAAAGCGCAAGGTGCCATTAAACACACTAATTGTTGTGAGAGCTTTGGATTGCGAATTTAAAATGTAACTGATACCATATGTCCAATGTGTAATATAGGATTTTTGTTTTTGTATATATTGTTTATATTGGCCTGCCCAATGGGGAGAATGTTAGGTTGTAGCTTGTAGCTTGATCCTAACTTGTTGGTCAGGCAATATATCTGTTCCTTTAAGAACAACTGAGCCATGTAATCAGGGTTTGCTGAACCATGTAATTAGGCTATAGTGTTTAAATAGCAGCACAGAGAAGCGTTCTTTCTTCCTGCTGATTCTCGCTGTTTTCTCTGTTGTGCTATGTACTACTTTGATTGTTAGATACTCCGTGGAGGCGTTGGACTGGGCTGTTATTGGACTCCACGTTATCTGGTACTGTATACCAAAAGCTTACTGAAGTCTGTTTACTTTAGTAGAAGAAGATAGTATTGCTGGACTGATATTACTGGTTATGACCCTGGACTGATTTAACTAAACTGAGACTGTTTATCACTTTGTATATAGACTATTTTTCACCCGAGCTGTACGTTAATCTCCTTCCCTGTGTGTTTTTGCTCTGCTTGTTGCAAAAGCAACACACACTTGCACACACACCCTAACAATACTAATGTCCACCTCTTCTCTGGGAGCAGAGGCTTCTCCTTCTCCGGAAATATAGGCCTCTTCTCCAGACTGTTCTCTTGTCTTACTAGTTGGCTACCTGGCTGGGGCTGGCTTCATGAAATTTTCCTGGTTATTTTCTTTGTTATTTTTCTCATAATCTTCTTTTGTTGTTGCATACATTGCCTTCTCCTGATTACATTTGCCTGTCCAAAACAGTGTGACTGTCTATCTTTATTTATCATACTTCTGTGCACTGCTCAGAGAATGAAAGGGGGGATTATGTTGATCGGGAATCTGATGAATTTGATGATTGCTTAAAAGGTACATTTGTTGAAATGGCAGAGCTGAAGTGTTAGGGATAAATGCCTCCCCTGCTTCTGCCCCCCTACCTGGCACAGCACCTCATGGGTTAAATCGCACACCTCAATCCTCCTCCCACTCCCATGAACCCCACTTACCTGTAGCCACTCCCCCTGGGTATATAAGCTCAACACCATGTGCTCCTCCTGTTGTTGTTCCAGTACCTGCAGAAGGAAACATATATCAATAAAGGATGCTCTGATCAAACATACGTGTGTCTTGGAGATTTATTGGGTCAACCATCGCCTCTCACTCTCACAAAATGGTAGCAGAGGATGGTTCCCTGACCCGAGGAACAGAAGACAAGAAAAGGGACGACCACCTGGAAGAGAAAAGGAACAAACCCCTCACCAGGGCCGAAAAGAAAAGAATGGAGGACGAACGACGGACGAACAGGAGCAACCCCCCGACGCGATCGCCTGAGAGGGAGGAAGAGACAAGCGACCCCGAGACCGACTCATCGGACGATGAGAGGGGAGCAAAGGGAGCAAAAGAGACAAGGAACCGCGATCCCGGCATCAGCAAGCTCAGGCGCGATCTGCTGAGCCTACTGGGATCATCCACCGCCGATGAAGAGCTCGTAGCCAGCATCGGCAAGCTCATCGGTGGCGACAAAGGACGAGCCACGAGACAAGGACACGACCACCCGGTAAGCAGCCCCCCAGCCGAACCCACCAGCCGAAAAAGGGAGAAAGATGCCGCACTCACATTTGAACGGTGGCCATCTTGGACCACGTGCCCCGAAAAAATGGCCGACTGCCGGCCAATTGAAAACGAGTATTCAAAATGGCCGGCGGTAAAACCGAAAAAGCCCCTAAAAAATGAAAAATGGGGCGAATACATTAGAGGGGGTGAAGAATCAGGGACCGAAGAACCCCCGACCGAGCGGCAGGTGGAGGAAGCCATGAAAGTCCTCACCGCCGCCTTCGGGCCCAAAACAAAAGGGGCCGGAAAAACACCCGAGGCGCCTACCGAGGCCAGAGGCAGGGGAAGGGGGCTCCTAAACTACTGACCGGGGGCTGCGGACACCATCGGAAGACCGCCAGGGCCGCTGCAACCCCCAGCCTACCTCCACCGACCGCCGCCGGAGCCGCAGACGCCGGACCGCGACCGCCGGGACCGGCAATCACCGCCGCCACCGCCGCTGCCGCCCCGAACTTACCGAGCGAAGCCAAACCACCATCCAGACAATGAGGAGACTTCAACCGACCATCGCTGGACCTCAGGACCGTGGCCGGACCGCCACTCGACCGGAGGAGGCCTTCCCGCCGGAGCAGCAGCAGCGAGCTCTTCCCTCGATGAATCTATGGCCGGAATGACTCTCGTGCATGCACAGAGCCACCTGTGGACAGAAAGAGAAAAAAAAATTCAGGGAGGGATTTTTGAATTACCTAACAGCATACCCATGCCTTTCTGTGAGTTCCCAAGCCTGCAGCACCATGGACAGACTCCCAATGTAAGTAATAAGGACAATGGTGCTGGGAACTTGCCCAATGACTTCCCTAAACTTAAATTAGATGGGACAAATTTGCTGGAATGGTACCAGCACCTGCAAGTTGTACTTTTAAAAGAAAATGTTTTAACTTTTGTGACTAACCCCCCAAATAGACCCTGGACTCTCGAGCAAGACTGCCTACACCACAAGGCTTTCTGCATACTAATTACTAGCATTTCCCCCTCTATGTACCTGGGTATAGGGCAACACCTGACAGTCTCTGAGATAACCCAGAAAATGTTTAAATTGTTTTACAACGAGAGCGTGGCTGCCACCAGTAGAATTTCAAAAGACTTCTACTCAGCCAGGATGAAGGCAGGGGTCACCATGGGGGAACACTTGATGGGGTTAAGTGCCACCAGAGCAGAGTTACAATTGAGGGGGGAGGTGGTCTCTGAACAAACGATGAAGAGTGTTGTCATCAACTCCTTAGACCCCTCATGGGAACCCTTTATCTCCCGCCTGGACATCACAAGCCTAGGCTACCTATCAGTTGAGGGCCTATTCAATAAACTTATATCTGAAGACAACATGAGAAGGGATAGGCAGCCAACGCACAGGGATCACAAGTATACCAGGAGGGTGGCCTTCCAAGACAGGCCATCAGAATCCCCAGAGTGTTTCATATGCGGATCCAGGGGGCACTATCAGCGAGACTGCCCCCGGAACCACAGGGAAAGGGAGAGACGCGAACACAAACACCGCTACCAAGACAGACAGTCACCAGAGAGCAGGTATAGGCGCAGAGAATCACCCTCCCCCAGGGACCGAAGGGGGAGCAGAGATAGCTCTAGGGACAGCAGGAACGGGTCCTCTTACAGGATAGGTGGGCGCACCCAAACTCACACTCCAGATAAACTGGACACACTGTGGCTTATCGACTCTGGGGCAACTAACCACACCACGTGCGACAAACAACTACTCACATCATTCAGGGAGGAGAGTTTCCAAATCAGAGTAGCTAACCAGAGCGAAGTACAAGTGATAGGGAAAGGCGAGGTGACACTGCCAGGGATAGGGAAGATAGAGGGGGTGCTGCTAGTCCCCGAGATACCCCACAACATACTAGCGGCACTGAAACTCAGTAGGGAGCTAGGAATAGAAGTATCTCTCAAGGATGGGGACATGGCCATGAAGAGAGGGGGTGAGACAATAGGAAAAGTCACAATCATGACGGGGTTACCCTACCTGCACGCAACACATACAAACACACCCAGCATCAACACCAATACCAACACAAACAAACCACAACACCCAAAGAAGATAGACACAGGCAAACCCATACACGAAGATTGTGCACACCTACTACACCGCAGACTAGGCCATGCGAGTTTTCCAGTACTGCAAAAAATGTTGGAATGTAGCGAAGGTATCACAATAAAAAACTGCAAAAACTACCTGGACTGCTCGGTGTGTAAATGCTCCAAGCTAAAAACCGCACCCAGACCCAAGAAAGCAATACGCTCAACCAAACGCCCCTTTGACCTAGTACATATGGACCTGGTGGGCCCCCTGAAGCTGTCCATAAAACACAGGAAGAGGTTCTTCTTTACCATAGTTGATGACTACAACAGGTACGGCTTCATCTACACCCTGAGACACAAGAGTGAGACATTTCAAAGATTTAAGGACTTCTACAAGAGGGTAGAGGTGCAGAATGACACCAAAATAAAACAGATAATGACAGATAGGGGCTCAGAGTTTCTATCTGGCGAGTTCTCCAGATGGCTGAGGTCAAAGGGCATCGTGCACTACACTTCCTCCCCTTTCTCAGCATTCCAGAACGGGGTCGTAGAACGCAGAAATTCCACCCTGCAAACAATGGTCAGATGCGCCCTAGAAGACTCCCAACTCAGCCAACATTTCTGGGCTGAAGCACTGGCATACTCTAACTACACACTAAATAGGGTATGGTCCAGCGTGCTAGGCAAAACCCCATACGAGGTAATGTACGGGAAGAAGCCCCAGATAGCCCACCTGCACATCTTTGGGGTCACCGCTGATGTGCACATCCCAAAGCAGCTACGCAGAAAGGGGGAAAAGGTGTCTAGGCGCCTAAGGTTCATGGGGTATGAACCGGGGACCAAGGGGTTCAAGTTCATTGATAATAACAACCGCTTCATAGTATCTCGAACAGCCAATTTCCATGAACAGGCGAATTGGTCCAGGACACACCTGAACGAGATCCAACCACACCTGGAGGCAGCTGCGGACGACCAAATGCCACCCGAGCCCAACGCACACGCCAAACCACCAGGAAGCAAGAGCAGGCCGAGGCACAAGGAAATCAAAATAGGTGAGTGGAAGGAAAACCACCCCAAAATCAACGTAGATTCACTCACCCAGAAGGAAGCCAGGTACCTGCATGACATTGAGTCAACACCCACGAGACCAGCCAGAGCCACCAGAAATCAGATCCTCAAGAGGCTGAGGGACTACGTACTACACACACACTCCAACCCCCTCAGTCCAAATTCCTACGAGGAGGTGACCAAGCTGCCCACCGAGGAAAGGTTAAGCTGGGAGGATGCCATGGAGAGGGAAATGGACAGCCTCAGACAGCTAAACGTCTTTACCCCAGACAAGGCCCCAGAAGGCAAGAGTACCATTGGAACCAGGTGGGTGTTCAAAGTCAAGACCTTGGAAGGCGGTGGGGCCCTATACAAAGCTCGCCTTGTTGCCCAGGGGTTCGCACAGAGGTACCCCGAGGACTATACGGACACTTATTCCCCCACCGTGAGGGCAGAGAGCGTCAAAAGCGCCCTGGTCATCGCCACACTCCTAGGCCTGGAGGTGCAACAATTTGATGTGCAAACCGCCTACCTGCACGCCAGGCTGGACAAGGAGATATATGTCAGGGCCCCACCCGGCAAAAGCACCCAAAGAGGAGAGACCTGGCTGTTAAACAAGAGCCTATATGGGCTAAAGCAGTCAGGAAAACGCTGGTACGAATGCCTGCTCAGCGTACTCGAATCCCTGGGGTTCAAGGCCACATCTGCAGATAACTGCTTCTTTATAAGGAAGACCGGCAACCTCCCCGAATTCGTGCTCGTCTATGTAGACGACATTCTTTACATGGGCAGACAGAAAAGCGAGTGCGAAGCCTTCGCCAACAAATTAGGAGAACACTTCTCACTTAAATCCCTAGGAAAAATAAACAAATACCTAGGGGTGCAGATAAGCAAGACAAGGCTTCCGGCTAACCCAAAAGGAGAAAATCATTGAACTACTCCACAAATGCAATATGGCCGAGGCGAAGCCATGCGACACACCCATGCACGCCGACTTCCCGAAGAATATGTACAATGAATCCCCAGAGTTCAAAGACAACACTCTGTACAGATCCACCCTCGGCTCACTACTGTACATCGCGAACTGGACCCAGCCTGACATCGCCCTATCCATCAACCTCCTCTCCAGGCATGTAAGTAAACCCACAGAGTACCACTGGGAGGCAGTCAAGAGGGTGCTCCATTACCTCAAATATAGCTCTGAAGCCTGCCTACTACTGGAACCCAAAGCCTCCAAGCAACCATCCCTCACCTGCTACGCAGACGCTGACTGGGCCGGAGACACAAAGAGCAGGAAGAGCACGTCAGGCTACATTCTCTTCCTGAACAACAGCCCAGTACACTGGTACACTGGAAAACAGGTACTAGTCGCCACATCCACAACTGAGGCAGAATACATATGCCTCTCAAAGGCTGCCAACAACTTAGTCTGGTTCGATGACCTCATCTTCAGCGTCTGGGCCGAACCTCAGTACCCCATCACCATCTTTGAGGACAACAAGGCAGCCATCGAAATATCCAGGGCAGATGCAGTTGGCCAGAGGTCTAGGCACATTGACATAAAGCATAAGCACGTAAGGGAACTCTCCAAGGTAGGATTCATAAATACCACACACTGTGAGACTAAAGAACAGGCAGCAGATATCCTCACCAAACCACTCCAATCCAAACAACACTCCTACCTCACTGCCAAACTAGGTGTATTTCTTAACAGCACAGATAGGCTAGAAAACACATACCAGCAGGCCAGGCATTTAGAGGGGGATTTGTTAGGGATAAATGCCTCCCCTGCTTCTGCCCCCCTACCTGGCACAGCACCTCATGGGTTAAATTGCACACCTCAATCCTCCTCCCACTCCCATGAACCCCACTTACCTGTAGCCACTCCCCCTGGGTATATAAGCTCGACACCATGTGCTCCTCCTGTTGTTGTTCCAGTACCTGCAGAAGGAAACATATATCAATAAAGGATGCTCTGATCAAACATATGTGTGTCTTGGAGATTTATTGGGTCAACCATCGCCTCTCACTCTCACATGAAGTTCAGGCCTCAGCAGGCCCTTGAGGACATGGAACGTTCCATAGGAAACCACTAGCCTGTGGCTTAGGCATGTGACCAAAACCACAGAAGGTGTGCTTGACTATTGTTATAACCTCTATACTTCTATACCTTATCTGTTGTGCACCAGCTTCCTCTTATGTAACTAAGTAAAAACAAAGAAATGTATAAATATCTGCCTTGCACTGTGTTTGGGGTTCTTCCACTTAAGGGAGGATCTGTCTTTATTCAGCTGAATAAATGTATTTGGCTTATTAAGACAAATCTGGATTCCGTCTTTTATTCTTTACCAAGTCACACCTGAACCCCTGCATAACAGAGTGGATAGGTGTTGTCTTACCATTTTCTTGCCTATTTTGATTTGTAATCCTAATCTGTCTCTTCTGGTACTGCTTTTGATAGTTTGGGCAGTTTTTTTCCCCTTTTGTGTAAAGACAGATGTGCAAAGAATGAATTAAGTAGTTCTGCTTTATCCTTGCTGCCTGTCACCTCCTTGCCATCTTCTCCCATTAGTGGACCAATCGTTTCCTTGACTTTTTTCTTGTTAGCAAAAACCCCATCACCATGGAAATTCTCCTACTTCAAGAAGTAATTTTTTCTTATCCTTTTTCCTGTCCTTTAGCAGGTAACTGTTCCTGAGAAGACCTACCCTCTTAACCCACAACTCCTAAGCTTACTTTGCACAGCAGTTATCTAGATCCGTTCCAGTCAGGTTTCAGGCTGGGATACAGCACGGAAACGGCATTGGTCGCATTGGTTGATGATCTCTGGAGGGCTCGGGACAGGGGTTGCTCCTCTTTCCTAGTCCTATTGGATCTCTTAGTGGCTTTTGATACCATTGACCATGGTATCATGCTGCGCCAGCTGGAGAGGTTAGGAGTGGGGAGCACCATGTTGCAGTGGGTCTCCTCCTTCCTCTCTGGTCAGACGCAGTCTGTGTTGGCAGGGGACAGAGATCGACCTCGAGGTGCCTCATTTATGGAGTGCTGCAGGGGTTGGTCCTCTTGCCCCTTTTGTTCAACATTTATGTGAAGCTGCTGCGGGAGATCATCTGTGGTTTTGGGGTGAAGTGTCATCTGTACGCTGATGATACTCAGCTGTACATCTCCACCACAGACCACCGCAATGATGCCCTTAATGTGATGTGTCACTGCCTGGAGGCCGTGCGGATCTGGATGGGGAGAAACAGGCTCAGACTCAACCCCTCCAAGACTGAGTGGCTATGGCTCCCGGTGTCCCGGTATAGCCAGCTGGTTTCATCGCTGGCTATTGGGGGGTGAAACTCTACCCACCTTGGAAGGGGCTCGCAATCTGGGTGTCCTCCTGGATGCACGGCTGTCCTTAGAACATATGATGGCTGTGGCCAGGGGGGCTTTTTATCAGGTTCGCCTGATGTACCAGTTGCGTCCCTTTCTGGACCAGGATGCCCTACGCACGGTCACTCATGCCCTCGTCACATCCCGTCTGGACTATTGTAACACTCTCTACATGGGGCTCCCCTGGAAGAGCACCCGGAGGCTCCAACTGGTCCAGAATGCGGCTGCGCGGGTGATTATGGGTGCAGCTCGATGCACCCATGTGACACCTCTCCTGCGCGAGCTGCACTGGCTCCCAGTGGTCTTCCGGGTGTGGTTCAAGGTGTTGGTTGCCATCTTTAAAGCACTCCATGGCTTAGGGCCCGGATACCTATGGGATCGCCTTCTGCCACCAATAGCCTCCCACCGACCAATTTATTTATTTATTATTTATTTATTAATTAGATTTCTATACCGCCCTTCTCCTAGCGGACTCAGGGCGGTGAACAGCCAATTAAAAGACCAATACACAAACGTTAAAAAGATACTAAAACCAATATAAATTAGGCTGAGGGTATAAAACCGAATAAAAACTCTAAAAAATTTAAAATTTAAAAATATTTAAAAAATAGAAGGGATCAGGCAAGTCCGGCAAGTTGAAAGAGATGAGTCTTCAGAGCCCGACGAAAAGTCAGCAATTGTTCTCAGTTCTGGAGGAAGATCGTTCCAGAGGGTGGGGGCTACCACAGAGAACGCTCTCCCCCTGGGGGTCGCCAGCCGGCATTGTCTGGCTGACGGCACCCTGAGGAGGCCCTCTCTGTGGGAGCGAACCGGCCGGTGGGAGGCAATTGGTGGCAGAAGGCGGTCCCGTAAGTACCCTGGTCCTAAGCCATGGAGCGCTTTAAAGGTGATTACCAACACCTTGAAACGCACCCGGAAGTCAACCGGCAACCAATGCAGCTCACGCAGGAGAGGTGTCACGTGGGAGCGCCCCGTCGCTCCCATAATCCCCCGCGCGGCCGCATTCTGCACCAGCTGAAGCCTCCGGGTGCATCCCAAGGGGAGCCCCATGTAGAGAGCATTACAGTAGTCCAAGCGGGACGTGACAAGCGCCTGAGTGACTGTGCGTAGGGAGTCCCGATCTAGAAAGGGCCGCAATTGGCGTATCAGGCGAACCTGATAGAAAGCCCCCCTGGCCACGGCTGTCGTGTGATCCTCTAAAGACAGCCGTGGGTCCAGGAGGACGCCCAAGTTGCGCACCCTTTTCGTGGGGGCCAATGATTCGCCCCCAATAACCAACGATGGAGTCAGTTGGCTATATCGGGACGCCTTAGTAAATGCCGAGGGCAGGGGCATTTACTAAGGCGATAGTAGACCCGCACAGCTTCAAGGCACTGGGACATCACTTCCACGGCATCGTTGGGGTGGTCTGGGGTGGAAATGTACAGCTGAGTGTCATCAGCGTACTGATGGAATTCCACCCCAAAACCACGGATGATCTCACCCGGCGGCTTTACATAAATGTTGAACAGAAGGGGCGAGAGGACCAACCCCTGCAGCACTCCTTAAATGAGGCACCTCGAGGTCGATCTCTGTCCCCTGCCAACACAGACTGCGTCTGACCAGAGAGGAAGGAGGAGACCCACTGCAACATGGTGCTCCCCACTCCTAACCTCTCCAGCTGGCGCAGCATGATACCATGGTCAATGGTATCAAAAGCCACTAAGAGATCCAATAGGACTAGGAAAGAGGAGCAACCCCTGTCCCGATGCGCTCCCACAGAGAGGGGCTCCTCAGGGTGCCGTCAGCTGAACAATGTAGGCTGGCGACCCTCAGGGCAGAGACTTCTCTGTGGGGACACCCACCCTCTGGAATGAACTACCCCCTGGGATATGTATTAACTATATCTGAAATAGCATCACATACACACTTTTGCCTGTTGCTCTGCTTCCCCCTTGGTGGGAGCATTGCAGCTTTGATTATTTTTGGTAGTTTTGCAAATGCCACCAATGCTGCTGCCACCAAGCTGCCGCCACCAAGCTGCCATCATTCATTGGCTGGTAGCGGACAAAACACAATAGTAATTGCCTACAGTTTTATGTGATTCCTTTGCTTGCTTGTTTACCTGTTTTATTGTTAAACCCACACATAAATGTACTATTCCACTTTTATTTTAAAAAGGGCAATCTGTTTGTTAGATACTAACTGTAATTAGCACGAACAAACTATGTGTCCTTACATATCCCAGGAAGAACCTAGCCTGTGCAGTTCTTATTGGATCTAAGACAACTTGATGCAGCCATCTCACCATGGCCAATTCACCACAGTCAACTTCCTGCAGCCAACCCAGTGCAGCCATCCTGCCAGGGACAACTCGATGCGGGACAATCCACGTTGGATAACTCAATGCAATAAATGTTATCTGCCACTGTTTCTTCTATATTATTTCCATTTTTATCAATGGAAATAATGTCAAAGAAACAGTGGTGGATAATATTTATCACATTGAGTTATCCCACATGGATTGTCCCATGGCGAGTTGGCCATGGCGATTTGGCCACAGTGAGTTGTCCCATTCCAGTTGTTATTTGGTTTCTTGTAGTACATAAAACTCCAGCATTGGATTCATTGGATATAGTTAAGCTAACTATGGGTGAGAATATGAGAAAGGAGGAACTATAGATAACCATCAGTCTATGCTGTATACTGTCAGTTGCCAGGAAATCCATTCCTACATGAGTCAATCTCATTGCAAAGCCTTCAGAACAAGTCTCCCATATGCTATTCTTGACAGAAATGGCTACATTAGGGGGAGAAGAGTTGAAAGCATTTTTTTTTTTTTGCTTTTAAAAGAAAAAAAGCCTTTGACGATCAGGCAACTCAGCTGGGATCGTCAGAGCCTTTTAAAAGCATTTTTTCTACCGAAGGCTCTGACGATCCCAGCTGAGCCACATGATTTATCAGAGGCTTTTTTTTTTTACTTTTAACAGCATTTTTTCGGCCCAAGAAAAAATGCTTTTCAAAGTTAAAAAAAAAGCCTCTGATGATCACGCGGCTCAGCTGGGCATGGGGGGGGGGGGGAGGGAGCAGAGATTTTTGCTACCAGTTCTCTGAACCACCCGCCGCCATCACTACCAGATCGGGCGATCCGGTCCGAACCGGGAGCATTTCACCCCTGCTATAACTGCAGAGGAGAAGGACACTATAAATGTGCCTTTCCAAGACTACCCAAACCCGGAAGTCAGACTCAGTTGGGAAACTACAGAGGGCCCCAGTGAAGGGGCCACCTCAGTGCCCACCTATATCAGCTACCTCCATCTTAGACAATGGCAGACAGGACTAGCAGGGCCCCAACCCATGGGGGTGGGTACAGTTCCATGAGGGTCTGGTGAGGATGGAGCAGCAAGGTATCACAGTGGTTGTCAATAACCACTCTCACAAGTTCAGAAGAGAGCCCAGTCCAGTCCAGATGCCATATCTCTTGTTGACAGAGCCCCCAACAAGTTGGTAGGCCCTTCCTCCATAGTGCCAGTACAAGTAGAGGGGGTGTTATGCCAGTTCTGCGGTGTAGTTTGGTAAAATATAGACAAAAGCTCAGAAGTTGCCTTTAAGCTTACGTGTTTATTCAGCTGAACAAAGATGGGCCCCTTTACAAGAAAGGAAGCCCTGAGTGACAAGAAATGCTTGCATTTATACTCTTTTTAGTACATATGTAATCCACCCAGCAAAACTGGCACACAAGAGATACCTTGGAGGTCTTCCAAGGACATTGGGTGTCACCCTAGGGCCATGGGTGTTTCCCGAAGAACTTTCCATGGCTTTGAAGGTGTGCAGAGATAATGGAGCCATCTGCACATACATGCCTTCTATGCTTTCTCCAGATTCCTTGTCAACATAACACCACCCCACCACCACTCCGGTCATACTTTGAGCAGTGTGCAGAAGTATGATCATCAAAGATGGGATAAGCAGCCACAGTATGTGACCCACAACTTTTAAGATAGGCAGAGGTAATTAAGGGAAGACAGTGTATAAAACAGCAAAATAATATAACAAGAAAAACCACAAAGAGAAGACCTATAAAGAGTTCTTTGAGCCATCCCCATCCTGGCAGACAACTGGTGAGCCATGAAAATATGCCAGTGAAAATGCCCCATGTAGCTCCAGCAGGAATCTCTGCATCCTTAGGTATATATTTGATCCCTTCCTCCATGAGATGAATGGTGTGGCTGATATTGACTTGATAGTCCATGACAAAAGTACAACAATGAGAGTGAACTTGTGCAGAGACTCCACTTTTGACAGCAAGGACCTTTTCAGAGCTTGATGATTTTGCAACACTACCTCCCTTATCTCCCCTTATTTCTTATTGAGTTGTGTGAATGCTTGTATGGTATGGTTGAACATTTCTTCAGTCCAATCTGCTAACTCTATGATGGACTCATAATTCATTCCCACACCAATTTCTGGTATTATTGCCCTTGCAATGGCATTTCCGATGTTATGTGCTATGGGGTGGTGTTCAACATGTTCTTCAACTTCTTCCACATCCTGTCGGTTCTGGATACGGAAGTTCCACTCATGGTGTTGGATGATGTGGACTGAGGGGAAGATGATGCCCACAGTACATATCCCTGACCAGAAAGCTGGCAGAGACTTGTAAGCAGACCATCCACAAAGAACCCACCAGTCTGGGTGGTTAGCCAGATAAAAACCTTGTTTGTTTTCTAATCCTTCAGGCATAAAAGCCCTGAGCCCTGACATATAGGCCATAAGCTCCATAGCTCCAAACAAGTTACAAAGGGCAGAGGGATTCTTTTGTGGGTCAAGACCAAAATGGTGACATACTAGTGCGATTGACCTTCCATGTAACTATACAAGGTGCATAGATTCCTAACTTATATCTGGAGAAAGAATTAAAATGAATGAGACAAGCTGCTGCAGGGTGCTGTATGCATGCCCCTACCTTAGCAATCTGTAGCATCCCTGCCCTGAAGACAGGAAGTGGCCAGCCTTTGGTGGCACTGTCCATCCAGAACATAGGGGCTCCTAAAAGTGTAGCTTCTATGACTAAACCATGGGTGCCAGTTGGAGGTATGTGGGTACAAATCCAACAATCTGTGACATTCTTTTTTTTTAATCAAGTTTTATTGGTTTTTCCCCCCTAATACGCACCCATATATTTTATGAAACAGAGTATTGACCATTTCATATCATATTATATACAATTTATCATATCCAAATATATTTTACTTAGTTACAATTTCTGCCAAAGTGTTCTTTTTCCATATTTTAAATCAAATCTTAATATTTCTATTCTTATTTCTATAAACAGTATCTTCTTTTGCCCTCAAATTCTATTTTCTCCAGTTTTAATCATATATATTCTCTTTTAATATTTAATAATTCATTCTTTATCCTAATATATTTAAACATGTTCAGGGATGCCTTTGTTCCATTTCATCTTTTTTGTTTTACAGCAATCTTTCTTCTCTTTCTCTTTCTCTTCCTCTCCCTCCCTTCTTTTATCCTTCCTACTTTCTTCTTCCCTCCCCTCCTACTCCTTCTCTACTTCCCCTTCCTTTCTCCCCCTCCTCCTTTCTTCCCCATCTAACCTTCTCTCCTACTCTTATTTCCCTTGCCTTTCTTCCTCTCCTCTCCCCTTTCTTCTGCTCCTCTCTCTCCTTCTCCCTTCCTTCAATCTCCCTACTCCTTCCATCTCTCTCTATTGCTGTATTCGTTTTTAATTCAGTGGTTTTTTTCCTATGGTGTCCAAGCATCCCTGATTCTCTCCATTTATTGCATATTCCTCAAGATTCCCATCAGGTTTTTTAATTCTTAACAGTGTATTTCAATTTATTCCATTTTTACCTTAAAATCTTTCAACTTAATTAACCTTCCACCTCTTATTTTCTTTAATTCCTAATTTCTTATTCCCACTTCAATAATTATTTTTCTCTTTTCCTAATATTTTAATTACTTTCAGTTATTTTTACATATAAACCCTTTCGTATCTGCTGGTCTATTTTTACATTGAACAATATACTCCTTTTTTAAAAAAGTCTTACATACAGTATATTTCATTTCATCTTTATTTACATCATTTACTTACATCATTTACTAACATTTCAATTTTATGTCTTAGTTTCAATTAAGTATTCCCTTTTACAATAATCTATATATTTATTCCAATTTGTTTCTTACATACAATTTCTACTACTAATACCTTTCCTTTAAATCAACATGTTAATGCTTTAATTCCCTTTATACTACATTTTTCCCCTTCCCCTTTTAACCATTTTCTTTTAAACTCTCTAGAATTCCACTTCTTAATATTTTCTTCCCTTTCTCTTATTTCTTTCTTTCTTCTTCTTCCTCTTCTTCTTGTATTTAATGTATCTTCCTTCCTGCATCTTTTCTCTAATTTTTAACTTTATTTACCCTTTTCATTCTCTCCCTCACTCTTTTCCCATTTCTTTCTCTTTTCTCCTTTTTTGAGAGATATTCCCCCTATCTATTTTTATTTTATCACTGTTAATCTCAGTGTAATCATCTATATTTTTTCCTTCAATTATTTTCTTTCCAACATTATATTCTTGCTTCTCACTTATCTTTTCTCTTTCTCTTTTTTGTATTCTATCCAATCTTCCACTTATTTTTTTCCCTTAAACGCTTCTCACACTTTTGCAACATCTCCCTCAACTCCTCATACTCATGTTCCTAATTCTCCATATTTTCAATTTAAGAAGAAATAATTTTTAAATTTATTATTATTTTGGCTTATATTCCAGTTCAAGTCCATTTGATGTCTTTTTTCCCCCTTCTTTTTTCTTTCTAAGTAGTGTCCAATTCAGATAGTCATTTGAGTCTTTCCAGTTTGAGATTGTATTCTTTCAACTTCTTTTTATAATCTTACTCCAGCTGTTTAAACAAATACTCCTGAAAAGGCTTCTCATGCTGATTGGAGTACAATATTTCTTTTCCACCAGCAGATGTCTCTCTCCAATCCACAAATCCCCAGGCAAAAGTATCAATAGTAAATCCACAAAAGTAGTACTTCCTGTTCTTAGATTAATTCCTTTTGTTGTTAAAAAAATGCTTTCTCTTAATTTCCTTTTCCTTATATTATTCTTAATTTCTTCCAAGTCCAATTCTAAATCCAGGTGGTTAGTTCTCCTTTTAGGGCTTTCATTTTTAATGTTCCTCTTTATTTTTTTCCTTCACTTTGAATTCCCAAATGCCAATTAGTCACTTATTTCAGGTTGGGACCTCTTTTAAAGTTTAAAAAAAAATTTCTTCTTACCTGTGAGTTGACCGATCACTCACTTGGTAACACTTGGTAACAATACTCCGTTTCATCGGAACGAATTGCCCCCGGATATTCGTAGGATCCACAACCTTCATGCCTTTCGCCGGGCCCTGAAAACCCTATTGTTTCAGCAAGCTGGTCTGACAGTATGAGGATTTTAATGGGTTTTTTAGCTGGGGTTTTTAATATTTGGCCAAACTATTGAATTAGCTTTAAATTGTTTTAACTTTTGTATCAATGTTTTTTATTATTGGCTGTACACTGCCCTGAGTCCCTCAGGAGAAGGGCGGTATAAAAGTTGGATCAATCAATCAATCAATCAATCACCAGTCCTTCTCAATTCTTAGTCCAGTTGCCCCTGCTTGTAGCGGCTGTTTCAATGGCCGCTGCCCCCGCCACTGGGTCAAAGTGCTGTCTCCAACCTTTCAAGGAACTTGCCTGTTCCTCTTGGTCTTCCGAGGCACATCTCTCTCTCCCCCGTCCCTACAAGAAGACCCTCTGACAGCAGTTTGTCAGTTTGGGTTTTCACAAAGTTCGACGGAGTTTCACTATTTCCCAACCAGTATTGCTGCGACGCTTCCGGTTTCCAATCTGTGACATTCAAGAGCTTAACATTCTGAATGTGTGTGTTCATGCCCCAGACTCCCAAAGATGGCCTGGGGAATTGGAAACTACTCTGCCTTTCATCCTCCCACACACTGGAGGAAGTAGGGATAGGTGTCTGTTGCTCCTCGGGCATATTTTCAGGCTGGAACTTGAGCACCCCAGATTCAGAGAGGGGAGGTGACTATTCTGGTCATATTTTGCCAACTGAGAAAGTAATCACCCCCTTTTGTTTTTGGCCTTCACTTGGTGTTAGCACATCAGACACCACCTTGTTCTATTAAAATCATTCAAGGTCTCCCTATTAGGGCCAGCATCTGTGTTTTGTGGAACACCTGGCTGAAAAACTAGGACTATGCCTCTGGGTTTGGCTACTTGAGAAGTAGCCTCTTGGTTCCTTTTGGTCAGTTTTCACATATTTCTGGCCATAGGCAAGGGTAGACCTTGCTTGTTGAGGTAGAGTGGAGGGTGCCGGTTGTGGCAAAACAGTGGAGGGAGGTGTTGGGTCCATGTTTTACAGTGCCATGATTGATTGGTCTTGGCAATGCATGTGCATGCAAAGCTGAATATCCATTATAAGTCACCTAGGGGCTGCCTTATGTTTGTGCTGTACATGCTTCCTGCTCGTTTGAACATAGCCCTTTGTCAGGGTCCCTGTTTCCCCTGTTATACCATCCACCTGTTTCTCATGTAATATCTTACGCATATGAGGCCTGTGTGTGGGTTCCCAACAATGAATGTGATTGCATTCTGAGGCATGCCAATCCCAAACGTCACATTCCTGCCCTTGGTCATTTCACATATTCAAACCATACCTTGAACCTGACAACCTTTCCCATAATCCCCCCCCCCCCCCCCCCCTACAGACTGGTCATGAGCCACAAAAGGTAGGAGAGAACAGAGATCATAGAGTATGCAAAGAAAAACAATATAGAGTAAAAAGAAAAGAGTAATTAGCAACCCAAACAAAGCGCAATACTGTAGCAAGGGCAGTGGAGACTGGTTTGTGTGGCATAAATAGGCAAGGAGTCAATGTGGAATAGCCACATGAGAAGAAGCACGTCGGCCACATGTGACCTAGCGACCTGTGAAGCATCCCGGCATACAGTTCAACATTGACATTTGAGTCAACCCAAGTTTCAACTTAAGGTCATCCTCAGCACCAGGAGCCACAGTCCAATTCCTGTCAGGGTCCTCTGCATCTGCTGGGTCCTCCGTGTCTGCTGGTGGGGAAGAAGACTGGAAATGAGTGTGGTGGATCCAGGTGCAAATCCCAGCAACCTTGACAGCCATGTGGGTGGTGAGGAGAACAACGAAGGGGCCCTTCCACCACTCAGCCAAGGGGCCAGAATCTGTCCAGGATTTGACCAGCACTCAGTCACCAGGAAGTAAAGGATGGAGCGGATGAACCAATCCTGGATGATGGAGGGTCTGGACAGGTTACAAAATGGAGGAGACATTTTTAGGAAGAGAATGTATATATTCCCTGAGGGCCAGGTCTCCAAAAACAGGGAGAGAAATGGATAAAGAATTATGATAAAGAAAGGGCCTGCCATACATAATTTCAAAGGAGGAGCAGCCTGTTTTTTATTCTTGGCTATGCACCGCCCTGAGTCCACCAGGAGAAGGGCGCTTTATAAATTTAATAAACTAAACTAAACTAAACTAAACTAAACTAAAGGCTGTCAAGGGCCAGTATGCATGCGCAAGAGAGCAAGTGGCAGGGCCTGGACCCAGGTAAGGCGTGTCTCTTGGGCGAGTTTTGCGAGATGACATTTAAGGATGCCATTTGCACGTTCATCGTGGGCTGATGATAGGGGGTGATAAGCCGAATGAAGCTGCCAATCAATGCCTAGGGCCTGGGCCACCTGTTGGGTAATGCTGGAGATGAAATGGGGCCCATTGTCTGAGCCAATACCTTTATAGGGAAGCGAAAAACGTGGAATGATTTCCTTCAAGAGGGCCTTGACCACTTCACATGTCTTGTTAGTGCGACAGGGAAAAGCCTAAATCCAACCAGGAAAAGCATCCACAAAAACAAGCAAGTATCGAAAGCCTTACTTCCTTGACCACTCAGTAAAATCTACTTCCCAAAAACTGGCAGGAGCGTGACCGACCCTAAGCTTGCCCAAAGGAAACATGATGGCCTTAACAGGAGTATTCTTTTCACAAATGGCACATTGCTTGACTACCGTGAGAGCTTTGCCCTAAATCCCAAGACAAATATAGTCCTTTATAAGAAATTCAGCCATGGCCTTAGAACCCCAATGAGTGCTGGCATGCAATTCTCTTAAGAGGGCCCAGAATTCATGCACAGGGAGAAGGCATTTTCCATCCTTCTCCAGCCAATTCCCCTGATAAATAGCATCCATCTTGTAAACTCTGTGCCTATCCTGAGAGGTGTACGTAGGAACCGGCACAGGCAAGTACGAAGATATGAATGCACAAACATACCAAGGGGACAGTGGACCTGAAGCAGCAGACTTTGCGGTGCAGTCAGCCAGGGCATTTTCTTTTCCATGCTTAGTATCATCTTTACCATGGGCCCTCAAATGCATGACAGCTACCTTGTGTGGAAGCAAAATGGCATCCAGCAACCTTAGGATCTCCTGTCCATATTTAACAGGGGTGCCTTGGGTGGTGAGCAAACCACGCTCTTTCCACAAGGCCCCATGTACATGTACAACACTAAAAGCAAACTTACTGTCTGTAATCATGTTAATAATTTTATCTGTAATCTTATATATGCTTGACAAAAATAAATAAAATAAATAAAATTTAAAAAATAAAAAAATAAAAAAATAAAACTCTAAGGCTCTCATCAAGGCAATGAGTTTGGCTTTTTGAGCCAATGTACCTGCAGGGAGGGCTGCTGCTTCCACTACCTGATCCAAAGTGACCACAGCATAGCCAGCTAGCCTCTTTCCCTGACTCACAAAACTACTGCCATCTGTATACTGGTCCCCATCTGCATCCTCCAATGGTTGATCAGTCAAATCCGGGCTGCCAGAAAGCACTTCAGCAATAGTTTGGATACAATTACGATTAACATCCTGTTCCAGCTGAGGAAGAAAGGTTGCCGGATTGAACCTGCCACTGTGCTTTAAATGAACGTGTGGGTTGTCAAGGAATGCGATCTGATACTGTTCAAGATGGGAGGCTATAAGCCAATGCCCCCCCCACCCCCCCGGATGCTAGTAAATCTTGGATGGAGTGAGGAGTTTCCACCATCATAGTGGTGCCAAAGGTTAATTGTTCAGCAGCATCCAGCAAAAGAACAGTGGCTGCTGCAGCCCAAAGACATACCGGCCATCCCTGAGTGACGGAGTCAAGCTGCTTGGAGAAATATGCTACCGGGCGTGACCAAGTTCCAAGGGTCTGAGTAAGGACTCCAGCAGCTACCCCTTTATTCTCTGCTATGAATAGCAGGAATGGTTTTGTAATGTTGGGAATGCCGAGGGCAGGGGCATTTACTAAGGCGATTTTAATGTTGTCAAATGCAACCTGACACTCCTTGGTCCATTCAAAGGGTTCCTTATCAGAGTCCATCGTGACCTGATATAAAGGCTTAGCCATTAAAGCAAAGTTGGGAATCCAGATACGGCAGAAAC
The DNA here is from genome assembly GCA_038048745.1 of Coluber constrictor foxii. NCBI lineage: Eukaryota > Metazoa > Chordata > Lepidosauria > Squamata > Colubridae > Coluber > Coluber constrictor. The sequence goes on from CM075961.1 coordinate 10,191,017, forward strand.
CTGCCATTCCCAGGAAACCCCTAAATTGGCGCTTAGTGGTTGGTGGTTTAAGGAGGAACACAGCCTGGATCCTTTCCGGGGATAGCTTCCTAGTCCCTTGTGATAGGATGTAACCTAAGTACCAGACCTCCTGTTGAACAAGCTGAGCTTTTGCATGGAAGCTTTTTTTAGATTTTTTATTAGTTTATCGAAGTATAAAATACAAAGAAAAAAAGTAGCAGAAAACTAAGAAAAGGGGGAGGGAAAAGAAAAGAGATATAGTGTAAAGGGAGAAAAGGAAAGAAAAAGGCACCAACTTCTGACTCTCTTTAGCACAGTAAAAGGTAACATTACAACCACAACTTTTTGCTTTTAAACAACAGTATGTACAAGCCATTTCTATAACAATAAGCCTTTCTAGTTAACAAAAACAAAATCAAAGTTTAATATTTTTTTCATTGCTTCTCTTTGCTGTGGGGAATAATATATCATTTTTTTAACCCTAAAGGGATAAAACACTTTTTTTACTTTTGATATTTTACTAATTTTAAAAAGTACTCAAGTATTATATATAAAGGAGAGAAAAAAAAGAAAACCCTTCATTTTAAACCCAGAACCCAGAACCCAAAACACAATACTATATTAGCATTTTCATTCAATTATATATATCACACCAATATAAATCCAATTAAAGCCATTTAGCTCATTAAATTTGAATCTGTCCCTTGAGTTTATCCTCATGGAATGGATCTTTTTCTTCTCTTATTTTCAAATAACTCATGCCCTCGTCACTTCCCGTCTGGACTACTGTAACACTCTCTACATGGGGCTTCCCTTGAAGAGCACTCGAAGGCTCCAACTGGCCCAGAATGTGGCCATGCGGGTGATTATGGGAGCGACACACCTCTCCTGCACGAGCTGCACTGGCAGTGGTCTTCCGGGTACAATTCAAGGTGTTGGTCACCATCTTCAAAGTGCTCCATGGCTTAGGACCCGGATATTTATGAGACCGCCTTCTGCCACCGACCAACATGCTCCCACAGAGAGGGACTCCTCAGGGTGCTGTCAGTCAAACTATGTCGACTGGCGACCCCCAGGGGGAGAGCCTTCTCTGTGGGTGCACCCACTCTCTGGAATGAACTGCCCCCAGGGATATGCATGATTCCTGACCTGCATACCTTCCGCCGTGCCCTTAAGACTCTGCTATTCCAACAAGCTGGCCTGGCTTAATAAGGATTCGTAATGGGTGTTTTAATCGTCGAGTTTTAATTTGGGGCCAAATTGTTTAATACATTTTAAAGTGTTCTTTAAATTTTGTATTATCTGTGTTTTATGGTGGCTGTACACTGCCCTGAGTCCTTCGGGAGAAGGGTGGCATAAAAATTTAAATAAATAAATAAATAAATAAATAAATAAATAAATAAATAAATAAATAAATAAATAAATAAATAAATAAATCTAGTCAATAGTATTTTACAAACTTTGGAAATTATTCACCATTACGTAAAAAAACTCAAACGACATGCATTTACAAACTCATTTTATACATATAAAACTAACTTAAACCTTTCAATACAAATATCACATTTTAAAAAATCCATCCTAACTAATTAAGTCATTAAATTTAAGTCACTCCCTCCAGCTTGTCTTCATAGAATAAAGTATAAGATCAATGGTTCGTTGCAGGCACTTCCAAGAAAAGTCAGCACGCAAGGATGCAATCAAATTAAGTCTTTATTTAGAAGTAAAAGTAGAGTAAAATGAGTTCCCTGGCATGGAGGCATCCATGCCTGGATTGAGCCCATGGTTCAGTCCTGTAGGAAGTTAGAACAAGAGCCCTAAGAGCAGCCCCTGTGCAGGGGATCTTATAGGGGTCCCTGGAGCCTCCCTTACCAAAGTGTGAGGGGCCAGAGGGCCATTAACTCTCCCCAATGGGGCTGCAGGGGCCGGAGCCCCTTGACCCACCAGTGGGATCAAAAGTCCCTCTTTGCTCCCATCTGGTGGCCTTTTAAGAAACTGCCATGGCTGGCACAAAACACCTAACAATTCCCCTTCTTGCCAGCCAATGACAGGTGACAATGAATATGTGTGAAAGGGCGAGCAGGTGTCATAGACATACAGATGCATCGTTTACAGGACCAAACACAAACGCTTACACAGAAGGTTGTGTCGGTCAATGGGCACAGGTTTTGTAAACAGGTCAGCTAACTGGTCAGTTGTGTTACAATGTTTGATGTGTACAAACCTTATTCTGGCAAGCTGCCTGACATTCTTGTAATGGATGTCTATGTGGCGGGACCTAGAGCCCACCGCGTATGCCCCTGAGATTCCAATTGCGGCCGTGTTATCTTCCTGAATTTGGATGGGCAGAGTAGGAGGTGCCCAGATGCTCGTTACCAGAGCATTGAACCAAATCAAGTCATTTCCACTGTCCAATAGGCAGGCATATTCTGCCTCGGCCGTGGAGCAAGAAACAAATTTTTGCTGCCTAACATGCCAATGGATAGGACAGCCATTTAGCAGTATGAGGAAACCAGAGGTGCTCCGTCTACTCTTGGTGTCACCAGCCCAGTCTGCGTCCGAGTAAGCGGAGAGCTGGGCCAGCTTCCCCTTCTCTGGCTCCAGCATAAGGAGGGCATTGGCCATGCCCCTGAGGTACCTAAGTACCCTCTTGACAGCATTCCAGTGGAATTCCTTTGGGTTTTCCACATGCCTGGACAATAGACTTACGGCTAGAGCTATGTCAGGCCTGCTCCAATTGCTAATGTATAACAAGGAGCCAATCACAGATCTGTATAATTTATTGTCTGTGAATTCAGGGCTGTCCTTGTGATCATGACCATAGTAGTCACTTTGCATGGGGCTACGCATTGGGTTAGGGTCCGCCATTTTGCATTTGACTAACAACTCCTCAATCTGTGCAAGCTCAAGATGGCGGTGCTTGCCAAAATCATGGCTTGAGGAATGGCGACTTACTTGCCTTTTGGGACCTTTCTGGGGTCGATTTGAAGTTCTCCGACCCCTAGCCCGGCTAGGAGAATTTGTTACCAGCCAGGAGAGGATTTTCTCCCTCTTGGACATTGTGGCTGGGTAAAGAATATAGCGTCGGGAGGACCAGTATGGCGGACCGCATCAGCTGGGCAGCGGCGGCGTTCCCCTGAGCTGGAGCCTGCTCGGAAGTCAGGGCAGTGTGGCGGCGTCTTTTGCTGAGGTCGCTTGCTGCATGGTAATAACCCCAGGCCCTGGGGTCTTTCCTGGGTTGCCATGGGACTTGCCGGATTCCCGGAAGAGCTTGGGATGCTGCCAGAATTTTCGTTTGGCAGCAGGGGCAGCAGTGGCAACGGCGGTGATGGCGGCGGCTGTAATGATGACTGGCTGGCGATGGCGGGGAGGAGAGCGTCAGATGTTAGTTCCACTGATATGGTTGGTGGGGGTCAACACGGCCGAGGAACATCTACTGCCCGGGATGGACTGGGACCTGGTGTGAGGGCTGCCCACTTGACGGGTCAGCTTCTCACAGACATTGGGAGGCCTCCATTTGGTTGGTTTTGGGGGCTGGGGGGCTGGAGATTAACTACCCCCTATTTGTCATCTTTCCCCTTTGGCACTATGCTCCTCTCGGACTGGCTGTTGCTTTATTGACTTACTGATGCCGACATTAGGCTCTTTTCCAACTGAGCCTGTTCCCTAGCCATGTGGAAGACTGTTTACATCTGAATGGGAGCCGGTTTATAGCTCCATCTCACCAGCAGAGGGGACTGACCATAGGACCAACCACCGTGAGAGGGTGGTTTTGGTCCTGAGCCCCTCGGGCTGAGCTGACATGACATTAGTTTTTGCACTTTACCAGCAGAAGGGAGTGACTATCGACCCAACCGCCGTGAGAGGGTGGCTTTGGACCTAAACCCCGTGTGCTGTGATGTTTACATTGGCTCATTACTTCCATCTCACCAGTAGAGGGGGGTGACCATCGGATAACCACCATGAGAGGGTGGTTAAATTATATTCCCCCCTTGGGCTGTGTCGACTTGGAAAGAGACTTTGTCCTCTGTTGTGAGAGGACAATGGACTTAGACTTGGATTTTGAGATGCTCCCATCATATCATCATATCATCATGTCTTAGGACCAGGGTACTTATGGGACCGCCTTCTGCCACCAATTGCCTCCCACCGGCCGGTTCGCTCCCACAGAGAGGGCCTCCTCAGGGTGCCGTCAGCCAGACAATGCCGGCTGGCGACCCCCAGGGGGAGAGCCTTCTCTGTGGTAGCCCCCACCCTCTGGAATTATCTTCCTCCAGAACTGAGAACGATTGCCGACCTCCGGACTTTTCGTCGGGCTTTGAAAACCCACCTTTTCCAGCTTGCCAGTCTAGCCTGATTCCTTCTAATTTTAAAATCTTTTAGAGTTTTTAGACTTGATTTTTTAATATTTATCTGTTTTAAATTTCAGCCAAATTTATAATTGTTTTATAATATTTTAACTTTTTTGTATTGGTTTTTTATTCGGCTGTTCACCGCCCTGAGTCCGTAAGGAGAAGGGCGGTATATAAATCTAATAAATAAATAAATAAATAAATAAATAAATAAATAAATGTCATATCATACCATGCCTTATCTGTTCTCCACTGGACCTTCTTTCCATTCTGGACCCTTTAGGACATAGTCGCTTTCATCCCCTTGTGGCAAAATTGTATTCGGCAGCGGAGCTTCTTGTTCTGCGAGATTCCCCCCTCTCACAGGATTGGTCTTCCACTCTATCGAGGGCCTACCTCGATGACGGGTTTTGGAACCCCGAGAGGTGGCATGCTGCGAAGAGGGGGCTGAGGGTTTTTTTAAATTTGTTGTTAGCTAAACTTTTAAGGGGTGTGGGGGGAGGGTTATTTGGTGAGGGAGGGGTGTAGGCCAGGCTCGGCACAGGGGCATGTTATGGGAGGTGCAGAGCGGGGTGTTGAGGGGGTTAGTGCTGGTAGGGAGGTGGGAGCAGGGGGCCAGATCGAGTTGTGGGGGCATGCACCCGCTGTCTTCAAGCGGTGGCATGCCTCAGCCCCCAAGGGTCCTCTCGTTCCCTGGGTTGCCAGAGTCTCAGAGCCCGAGCCTTAGGCTGATGCTGTGCAGCGCCAGGTCTGTGGTTAATAAGGCCCCCCTTGTTTGTGAGTTAATTCAGGAGGGGGAGCGGGTATTACAGAGACCTGGTTGGGCCAGGAGGGGGGTCCCTCTTGTACAGTTGTGCCCACCAGGTTTCCATGCATTTCATCAGCCAAGGGCTGAGGGTAGGGGTGGGGGGGCGTGGCGGTCATTATAAAGGAAAGTCTTGTTCCTAGGGAGGCCACTGTACCTCAGATAGCCGGATGTGAGTCTCTCCTTGTGAATTGGGGCCATGGGATGCAGGTGGGCTTGCTGATAATGTACCTGGCTCCCTGCCGCATGTCAGCAGCCCTGCCCGAGCTCCTCAATGCGATAGCCGGGGTGGCAGTTGATACCCCCAACCTTTTGGTTATGGGGGATTTCAACCTGCCGTCCATCGGCGAAACGTCTGAGATGGCTTGGGAGTTCATGGCTTCCATGACAGCCATGGGCCTGACTCAATTAATTCATGACCCTATTCACACGGGAGGACACACTCTGGACTTGGTTTTTGTCTCTGGGCAGTGGTTGAATGGACTGGTTATAGGGGATATAGTTATTGAACCCCTGTCATGGTCAGACCATTCTCTACTGAGGCTAGACTTTCTGACCACTACACCCCACCGCAGGGAGGTGGAACCAGCTAGGTGGTTCTGCCCCAGGCACCTGATGGATCCTGATAGGTTCCAGATGGAGCTTGGGCCATTTCCTGAGTCTCTGGCTCACGACTCGACTGAAGACCTGGTGGCCGCCTGGGACAGGACGGCCGCCAGGGCTCTGGACCGAGTCATGCCTTTGTGGCCTCTGACCCAGTGCCGAACCTGCCCAGCTCCTTGGTTCTCCGAGGAGCTGAGGGAGATGAAGCGCCAGAAAAGATGCCTAGAGAGTGGTTGGAGGGCTAGTTGCTCCGAATGCGACCGAACACTAGTTAGGTCCCATATTAAGACCTACTTAGTGGCGATAAAAGCGGCAAAGCGTAATGACTTTTCTGGTCTTATTGCATTGGCAGATAACCGCCCAGCTGCCCTGTTTAGGGTGACCCGCTCCCTCCTCCATCTGGGAGCATGGGAGGACCCCTTGCAGGGACGAGCTGAGGACTTTGCACAGTATCTGCACGATAAAATTGCTCAGATTCGGGAAGGCTTGGACTCTGACTGGGTAGGTCCTGGCGAGGTGGCTGAGGTGGGTCTTGAGAATGTTATCTGGGACGAGTTTGACCCTGTGACTCCTGAGGACGTGGACAGGATCCTGGGGAGGTTAAATGCAACCACATGTTTATTGGACCTGTGTCCCTCCTGGCTAGTGCTGGCTACCCGGGAGGTTACACAAGGCTGGTTCCAGAGGATTATAAATGCTTCGTTGAGTGAGGGTTTCTTGCATCCTGCCTTGAAAGAGGCGGTGGTGAGGCCCCTCCTCAAGAAGCCTTCTCTGGATCTGGCTGTTTTGGCAAATTATCGTCCGGCCTCCAACCATCACTTTGTGGCGAAGGTTGTTGAGAGTGTCATTGCACGACAGTTCCCACAGTACTTGGATGAAACTATCTATCTAGAGCCGTTCCAGTCCAGCTTCAGGCCTGGGTACAGCACGGAGACGGCATTGGTCTCATTGGTTGATGATCTCTGGAGGGCTCGGGACAGGGGTTGTTCCTCTGTTCTGGTCCTATTAGACCTCTCAGTGGCTTTTGATACCATCAACCATGGTATCATGCTGCACCCTCTGGAGGGATTGGGAGTGAGAGGCACCGTGTTGCGGTGGTTCTCCTCCTATCTCTCCAACCGGTCGCAGTCCGTGTTGGCAGGTGGGTGGAGGTCGACCTCGAGGTGCCTTGTTTGTGAGGTGCCGCAAGGGTCAGTCCTCTCGCCGCTCCTGTTCAACATTTATGTGAAGCCGCTGGGTGAGATCATCTGTGGTTTTGGGGTGCAGTGCCATCTGTACACTGACAACACTCAACCGTACATCTCCACCCCGGACCACCCCAATGATGCCCTCAAAGTGATGTCCCAGTGTCTGGAGCCTGTACGGGTCTGGATGAGGAGGAACAGGCTCCAACTCAACCCTTCCAAGACCGAGTGGCTGTGGCTGCCGGCGTCACGATATAGCCAGCTGGTGCCTTCGCTGGCTATTGGGGGCCAGTCTTTGGCCCTCACGGAGAGGGCTCGTAACTTGGGCGTCCTCCTGGACGCACGGCTGTCTTTAGAAGAGCATATGACGGCCATGGCCAAGGGGGCTTTCTATCAGGTTCACCTGATACGCCAGTTGCATCCCTTTCTGGATCGGGACTCCTTATGCACGGTCACTCATGCCCTCGTCACTTCTCGCCTGGACTACTGTAATGCTCTCTACATGGGGCTCCCCTTGAGGACCAACTGGTCCAGAATGCGGCCGCGTGGGTGATTATGGGGGTGACTTGGCGCTCCCATGTGACACCTCTCCTGCGCGAGCTGCACTGGCTCCCAGTGGTCTTCCGGGTGCGCTTCAAGGTATTGGTTCTCATCTTTAAAGCGCTCCATGGCTTAGGGCCTGGGTATTTATGAGACCACCTTCTGCCACCGATAACCTCCCACCGGCCAATACACTCTCACAGAGAGGGTCTCCTCAGGGTGCCGTCGGTCAAGCAATATCGACTGGCGACCCCCAGGGGGAGAGCCTTCTCTGTGGGGGCACCCGCCCTCTGGAACGAGCTACCCCCAGGAATACGACTGATCCCAGACCTCTGTACTTTCCGCAAGGCCCTGAAGACTTTTCTATTTCAGCAAGCCAGGCTGGCTTAAAAAGATTTTAATTGGTTTAATTTTAGTGAGGGGTTTTAAATTTGGGGGAAGCCTGATTTAATTATGTTTTAAATTATTTTAACTTTCATATTGTATGTATTTTAATTTTTGGCTGTTCACCGCCCTTAGTCCATCAGGAGAAGGGCGGTATATAAATTTAATAAATGAAATGAAATGAAATCTTTTCTTTCTGGGATAATGCAAATCCCTTTTTAGTGGCCAAAATATGCACACCCAGGTACCTGTCAACCTGCCCCAAGGACTTCAGGGTAAACTTTTCCCCCAGGGCCTTGGCAAATTCGTCACACTTTTCCTTGCCAGGCCCTACGTATAGGAGGTCATCCACGTAAACCAACAACCGTTCTGTATCACTTTTTGTGTCACGTGTAAAAACGCACTCATCTGCATGAGATGCCCTGAAGTCAATTTGCTCTAAACCCTTCTTGAGGCAGTTGTACCAGAGTTTCCCCGTGCCAGCACTTCAAGCTGCATTTACTCTAGTGCTGACATAAGAAGGAGAAGCGGAGGCGTCTGGAAAGGGATGGTTGACTTTTCACCTACTTATTTTCCCTGGAGATAATATCCCTAGGAGATGGGATGGGAGGGGGAAATTCCTTTGAGCTGGAGCAGTAGATTAGGGGTAGAGTGACTTGGAAGATGGCCAATGAGTGAAGAGGAGTGGGGGAAGGAAAGGGAGGGTTTTTGGGTCAGAAGTCAGTGTTGGCTACGATGAGTTGGAGCTAGAATGTCGTGCTTAATAAATGAGAGTTTTTTCATCAAAGACTTTGTTTGAAATGCAATTTATTTGAGATGACCTCGAAACCTGACAGATAGCCAACACACCTTTCCAAGCCAAACTGGCTGACCTCCAGATCTCCAGCTCCCTGCCAGATGTATGGAGTGAGTGGAGAAGCAGTCCGGACGTCATGGCGGAAAGCAAGCTGTCCAAAGAGAGCTTAATTCAGGCAACTGGAAAAGAGCCAATCTTGATTCCAGCCAGTTTGGATGCTACGGGGCCTCAACCCCCCCCCCCCCCCCCGCCTTCTCCGGCGAAGCTGCAAGATGACCAAGGTCAGACGATCGTGCCACAAACCAAGAAAAAAAAGATGAGTATTGGTGGGCTTCGCCAAAATCCACAGAGGCTGAGTTTCCCTTCCCGAACACGCAAGGGAAGGGGAAACCCCTGAATGAATTGGGGAGGGCAGATTGGCTATGGGACTGGCAGCAGGCCAGACACCAAAAAGCTTCAGGGAAGCCACTCAAGAGCCCCCTAGACAAATTGAAGGAGGAATTTGACCGTGCCATGATTTGGGAGGAGGGCCATCATGCAGGCCAAAGGAGAAGGGGGAGCCTGCTGAACGGAGAGGCCATAGACTGAAGCACAGCCCCGCAGTGGGAGGAAAGAGCAGCGAGGGGGGACCCACCCCAGTTCAGAGGAAAGTTTGATGGCAATCCAGACCAGCTAGCGCAATTCCTCGACACAGTTGAGATCTACATCGAGCGCTAGGGACACCTCTACCCATTCCCCAGAGCCCTAGTCAGTGACATTTCAGAAGAGTTGGAGGGAGAAGCAAGGAGTTGGTCAGCAGCCCTCTACAAAAAGAGGGCCCCCTAACTGCAAGACGCAGATGGTTCTTGCAACTACTACGAGCCCGTTTCGAGGAGGCAGAGGAGGACCCCTATGTGGAGGACGAGCTCAGGAACCTAATGCAGAAGGGGAGGCCCATCAACGAGCATATCCATGAATTCAGGAGGGTCATTGGGACCTTACCTCCCTTACCAGAGTGACTACTGGTATATTTCTTCAGAACAAGCCTAGATAAGCTAATTGCCCAAGTGACCACTTATCGGGACATCCCGAACCGACTCTCCGAATGGTTCCGGGTAGCGATGCAAGACTAGAGAGGGCTGTGTGCCAACAACATGTTAAAGCAACCAGATGCCAAAGAGAGAGGCCAACCAGACCAGGGACCACATAATACACAAGGAACCACAGCACCACGGCCTACCCAGAGGCCAGTCGTCCCATGGAGCCTGCTGAGGTGCTACAGATGTGGGTCGCAGACGTTCTGAGCAAGATGCAAGCAAAACACAGCAACTTCAGTTCAGCTCTTTCATGTATGCTGGTTTATTCACATCGCCTTCTAGCTCACGCTGAGATTCGCTCGGGCGAACAAAATTGGTGCTATGATTCTCTGGTAAACAGCATTTTAAATAGCCTGCCTGTGAATTGCCTCCGTCCCCTCCTTAAATACCTCGCCCCGGCTAGTATCACCACGCCCCTTTCCTTTCTCCACGGGCGTGCTGGGCGGCGGGGAGCGCCGGCGTGCTTCTCCATGTTGTTCCAGGAAACGCCCTACATCCGGCACACACAACACCTCCACCCCATACCCCGCACACAAACACCTGCACCCAATACCACCATCACCCTGTGTGTGTATGTATGTACGTTGTTCGTTGCCGTCATCGCGCTGTAGCATGTCGAGCATGCTGCGAGGCTCGACAGTGGGGGAACTGGCCACCTGGCACCAGCGTGTGGAACCCCGAGGCCGAGGGCAGAACCACTGCCCAAGGCATGACCTGAGCGAGGGCCCAAGTGCACCACCAACGCGCCACAAAAATTCCCCCTGGGTACAGAGGTCTTCACCCACGTGACTGAAACAAGGGGGGTCCCAGATGATGGAAATCAATCCCCCGAATCGTATGACAGCGAGGATGATGGTGAAGACGACCCAATGGTGAGTGGACCCATCCACCCTTTTCTCTTCCCCATACGCCTAACGGCCCCAAAAACAGGAACCCAAGGGACTTTCCAAGCCCTAATAGATTTGGGCTGCACGAGGTGCCTGATTAACCTACCCACAGTCCTAAAATTGGGGATCCGAGCTAAAAAGCTCAACCACCCAATTCGATTTGAGCAAGTTGATGGATCCCTAGTAGGGGGGACTTATGCCACACACTTGATCGAGCCAGTGAAGCTGGAGCTAGCAGATCACTGGGAAACGATTCAATTCATAATAGCCCCCAAAATGACAGATCCAGTCATACCGGGACTCTCTTGGCTAGACAAGTGGGGCCCAATCATCTGGTGGCAAGAGGGAACCCGCAAATTGAGGATAGCAAAGGGGCTCCAACCCCTGCTGCTCCAACCAGGGGAGACACCCCCCACGCAGGGGCCCCAATCCCCCCCACCTAAGCAAAAGAAGACGCCCCCAACACAAGGGTCCTTCTCTAAGGGTACAGCAAAGCAACTGGCGCCCGCATCCAACAGCTCCCATGAAACAGAACAGATCCCAAAAGAGTACCAAGACCTTGCAGAGGTATTTAGCAAGACCGAGTGTGATGTTCTACCCCCCCCCCCCCACCATCACGAGGATGATTGCGCCATCAAGATCATCCCTGGGGCAAAACTACCTAAACCTAAATTGTATGCCATGACGCCCCGTGAAATGCAAGAAATGTGAAACTACATAGAAAAAAACCTACAAAGGGGCTTCATTGAGCCAGCCAAACCACGGGTTGCGGCACCGGTCCTCTTCAAAGAGAGGAAAGACGGCTCTATGCGCCTGGTGGTTGATTTCAGAGGTGTCAACGCTGTATGCGTACAGAACTTATATCTCCTTCCCCTCATGAAAGACATGCTAGCCCACCTGGCCAAAGGGAAAGTTTTCACCAAACTAGACCTCCATGAAGCCTACTACCGGATATGCATCAGGGAAGGAGATGAGTGGAAAACAGCGTTCAACTGCCCCCTAGGGAGTTTCCAATTTAAGGTGATGCCATTTGGACTGCAGGGAGCCCCGGCGGTGTTCATGCAATTGATAAACGAGGTTCTACATGAGCACCTCTATAAGGGGGTCCTGTCTACCTAGATGACATCCTCATTTACATGGAAACCATAGACGAACACATACCCCTCGGCCGCAAAGTGCTGCAAAAACTGCTGGGGGCGAACCCATATGTCAAACTATCAAAATGCGAGTTCCACCAGTCACGGCTAGACTACTTAGGCTACCGAGTGTCAAATGAGGGGATAGAAATGGACCCAGCCAAAGTACAATCAGTCCTAAACTGGCAACCTCCTCGCACCCAAAGACAACTGCAAAGCTTCCTGGGTTTCACGAACTTCTACAGACAATTCATCCCCTCTTTTGCAAGAATTGCCAAACCTCTGACCGACCTCATAAAAAAAGGGAGTCCGGCAACAAAACCCTGCCCAGAACAACCTCTACAATGGGACCTGGCCTGCCAACAGGCATTCGAAACACTAAAATAAATGTTTGCAAAAGAACCGGTCTTAAAGCATCCTGACCCCAAACAACCCTTCGTCATCCAAGCAGACGCCAGTGATGTGGCAGTGGGGGCTGTGCTACTCCAAAAGAAAAGCCAAGGGAATCTACAACCTTGTGCCTACACATCCCACAAACTCACTGACACACAGAGACAATGGGCAGCATGGGAAAAGGAAGCATTTGCAGTGAGATGGACGCTGTTGACCTGGCAACACCTGCTAGAAGGAGGCCAGAGACCGTTTGAAGTTTGGACTGACCATAAGAATCTGGAGGCCCTCAGGACCCCACGGAAGTTGTTGCCCAGGCAAGTCTGGTGGGCCCAATACTTCAATCGTTTCAACTTTGAGCTGAAGCACATCCCAGGGGGGAAAAACTTTCTGGCCGATGCCCTCTCCCGAATGCCCCAATACAACAGTGAGCAGGAGCAGGTGGTGAATGCCATCATCCCCTCTGCCCAAGGAGTGGGTCAAGTAGTCACCAGACAGCAACATCACAACCAGCATAGCCAATCAGCAAGTGACTTAATCACAGGACTCAAAACGGAAACATTGGCGGACCCCTGGTTCCGAGATAATCAACATCTCTTGACAAAAAGGGATGACCTAGCATGGAAGGGGACAAACTCTATGTCCCAGAGACTCTACGCACCCTGGTCCTCAAGAGGAGCCATGACGTTAAATCAGCGGGGCATTTCGGCTTCCTAAAGATTCTGCACTTAGTACGAAGACAGTTTTGGTGGCCCCACATGAGAAAAGACGTAGACAGTTATGTAAAAAGTTGTACCATCTGTGCCATGATGAAAACCCGACCAGGAAGACCTCCCGGGCTGCTGCAGCCAGTAGCTGAACCTACAAGACCATGGGAGGAGATTGCAATGGACTTCATAGTAGAACTGCCGAGGAGTGGTGGAAACACAGTGATCTGGACTGTAATAGACTTATTCTCCAAACAGGCACATTTCATACCCTGCAGCAGGCTACCCTCAGCCCACCAGTTCTCCAAACTGTTCCTGAAACACATCTACCACCTGCATGGAGTACCCAGAAGAATCTTCTCCAATCGAGGTGTCCAGTTCACAGCAGAATTCTGGAGGGAATTCCTACGGTCCATAGGATCATCCCAAGGCCTCAGCTCAGCATTTCACCTGAGCACCAATGGGGGGGGGGGCAGAGAGACTGAATGCCATGATAGAGCAATACCTGAGGTGCTACATCGACTACCAACAGTCTAATTGGGTGGACCTCCTATCTTTTGCGGAGGTCACGTATAAAAATGCTGTCCACAGTAGCACAGGACTAACCCCATTTAAGATAGTGAGCGGTATGGATTTCGTCCCCATGCCAGAGTACCCAAGAGAGCCCCCTTCCTCAGTCAGTTTGACTGATTGGATGGAAACGTTGAAAGAAACCTGGGAGAACGTCAAAAAGGCATTAGCCAAGGCGGCACAATCCTATAAGAAACAAGCAGATAAGCACTGAACTCCCCAAAGACCATTTCGAGTGGGAGAGAAGGTCTACCTCTCCACCAAATATTTGAGACTCAGACTCCCGAGCAGGAAACTGGGCCCGAAATTTATAGGACCATTCCCTATAGTAAAAGTGATCAACCTGGTTACAGTACAACTGCAGCTGCCCCGACTACTAGGGAGGATACACCCCGTTTTCCACAGTAGCCTCCTGAAACCTGTGGTGGGGTCAACTTTAAGGCCGGTGCCACGTGACACCCCCCCCCCGAGCCCCTGGTCATTGGGGGCCACACTCACTATGAAGTACAGCAAATTCTCGATTCGATCTGGCACAGGGGACACCTCCAATACTTAATCAAGTGGAAGGGTTACCCTTTGTCAGAGGCTTCCTGGGTGAAAAGCAGAAACATCCAAGCTGACCGCCTTATAGCCAAATTCCATGCAGATCACCCGGGCAAGGCGGGAGGGGGCGGGACACCCCCCCCCCTGGACGGGGTAATGGTACTTAACTTGTTGTTTGTCTTACACAGGCCACCCTGGAAAAATGAAGGGGGAGGGGCTGGATGTCAGCACTTCAAGCTGCATTTACTCTAGTGCTGACATAAGAAGGAGAAGCAGAGGCGTCTGGAAAGGGATGGTTGACTTTTCACCTACTTATTTTCCCTGGAGATAATATCCCCTAGGAGATGGGATGGGAGGGGGAAATTCCTTTGAGCTGGAGCAGTAGATTAGGGGTAGAGTGACTTGGAAGATGGCCAATGAGTGAAGAGGAGTGGGGGAAGGAAAGGGAGGGTTTTTGGGTCAGAAGTCAGTGTTGGCTACGATGAGTCGGAGCTAGAATGTCATGCTTAATAAATGAGAGTTTTTTCATCAAAGACTTTGTTTGAAATGCAATTTATTTGAGACGACCTCGAAACCTGACACCCCAACTGCTTGAGGCCATATAATCCCTTTTGGAGCAACCATGTGTTTCCCCCCTCCTGCTGGTAACCATGAGGGGCCCTCACGTAGATCTGCCGGTCCAAGTTGGCATGGTGGTAGGCCGTCTGGATGTTGAATTGGTAGACTTCCTTCCCCAGAGCAGCTGCAGTTACGAGGGCGGCCTTGATGCTTTCTGTCTGGACGGTCGGAGAATAGGTCTCTATGTAGTCCTCCATGTAGCGTTGGGCAAACCCCTGTGCTACCAAGCGGGCCTTGTACAGGTAGCAGCCATTGGCAAGTGGTTTGGCCTTGAAAACCCACCTTGTGCCAATGACCTTCTTCTCCTTGGGAGGTTGCCCGGGGATGAAGACCTTGAGCTTTCTCAGGCTCTCCATCTCCTGTTCCATCGCGAGCTGCCACTTCTCCTGTTCTTCGATGGGCAGCTCCTGGATGTCAGAGAAAGTCTTTGGGGTGACCACGATGCTGTTGATGGACGTGATATGCCCAATGTCAATTCTCTTAGGTGGGACCCCCTTGTTGGACCACTTTGCCCTTCTGACCTCTTGCCACTCACTGCCTTTTTCTTCTGCAGGCTCCTCTCTCACTGGCTGTTCACGACCAGGATGCGGAGGCCCTCAGTCCCAGGCGTTGGGCATCATGGGCCTCTGAAGTGTCGCTGGAGGCGATGAGTCAGGTGAAAATGGCATGTCTTTCCCCTCATGACTGTACGGTTCATCCTCCCCATCTGGACCAGGTAGGCTGACCTCTTCGTCCTGTTCCTTGCTGTCATTGGTGGCAGGGTCTGTGGTTGTCTCAGGCGGTGTCTTGGTTGGTGCAGCTTTGCTGGGCCGGTTGATGTATGGGCCCTGATCATTTGAGTGGATCTGGGTCCAATTGGAGTCCTCTTCGAAGGAGGCAAATTGGGAAGTCACAGTCCTGCCCCCTTCTCCCAGGAACCGGTAGGCCTTGGAGCCAGGGGCATAGCCCAAGAATCTCAGTCTCTGGGAAATGGATCTCCCCTTCTTCCGCAGCTGCTTGGGGATGTGCACCCAAGCATAGGAGCCAAATACATGCAAGTGTCCCAAACTTGGCTTCCTACCATGGACCAGAAAATATGGAGTCTGATCCACAACGCTGCTCCAGGTGTGGTTCAGGGTGTAATTGGCGTAATGTACCACCTCCGCCCACTACGATTCCTCAACTTCAGCATCCGTAATCAGGCTAAGCACCATGGTCTGCAGGACACCCTTTCGCTTTTCAACCACGCTGTTCTGCACAGGAGTAAAAGGTGCTGTCCGAAAATGGTGTATGCCCTTATGCCTTACCCAGTCCTGGAATTTTCAGGACATGAACTCAGCCCCACGGTCGCTCTGCAGCTGTGAAATCTTGGTCTTGTACTGAGTTTCCACGTAGTTGTACAGTGATTTTATGGCATCAAAGGCTTCAGACTTTTCTGTGAGGGTATACACATGGCCATACCTCAAGAAGTCATCGATGGCAGTGAGGAAATACTGCCTTTTCCCTAGGGACGGTGTAAATGGCCCAACCAGATCTACATGTATCAATTGATACGGGTATTGGGTTTTACTCAGTGACACCTTAGGTATTGGGGCAGCCTTCCTCTTTGCCCTCTTACAGATGGCGCAGTCCAGAAACACCTCACAGTTCTGGAGGTGAATCCCCTCAGCAAATTCCCCCATCTTTTTGACCACTGGGAAGCTCGCATGGCCTAACCTCCGATGTAAGAGGTGGGCACATTTGGTATGAAGTGGCTTCCCCACTGACATCCCCTTAGCTCTGGTTGCCTTGGGCAGTGTTGGCACCTTAGGCCCTTTCTTGGGCTTATCTGCCTTAGGTGCCTGCTGAGGCTCAGGTTTCTTGCCCGCATTGCCCTTGGAAGGCCGTGGGGCTGGTTGAGGTGGCGTGGGCGCAACTGCCTCAGTCTTGTGCATCTTTGACAGCCTGGGAGCTGGCTGTGGAGCCTTTCTCTCTCTCTGCGCATAGGCCCCTTCTAAGGTGGCACCCTGTGGGCTGTCTCCTGTAGCTTGGTACTCAGGGGAGAAATATGGCAAAACATTTATAATGGTAACACTCCCAATGACCCTTTTGTCTCGAGTGACATGACTTCCCCCTTTGTGAAAAAATACCTCCACCCTGCCATCATCACACAACTTAGTTATACTTAACAGGTTATTGGCGATGGAGGCAGCATGCAATACACCTTCAACATTGCCCAGCCCTGGTATAGAGACAGTGCCCTCCCCAACAACCAAAGCATCATTACCATTTGCAACCTTAATGGAGGAGTTTATTTTCCTTAACCTCTTAAAGCCTTGCCTCAAGTTAGCAATGTGGGACAAAGCCCCAGAGTCCAGTAACCAGAGGCCAATAGGGCCATCAGCCTTTGTGGCGAGGGTGAGGTAACTAGTATACACAAAATTGCCCTTAGCACCACCTTTGCCCCTGCCAGGCCCCCTTCTCTGCCCCCTGCCACTTCCTTGATTGGAACCATGCTTAGTGTCCGAGCGGAGTTGTCTAAAAAGAAATAAAGTGCCTCTCACATTTTGATAATAAAGAAAAAAAACCCATTTATTTATTAGAACAACGTCCTCACGAACTCATATGCAGCCAGGAAATGACCTCTGCTCCAAATTCCCTCCCTTTCCTGGCTTGCTCCCTTATCCTTATTGGACATTCTCTAAATCATTCTACTGCAGTAATTTAACCCCCCCTTTACTATGTCAGCCCTGAATGAAATGCAACTTGAGAGGCTGACACTTAGGTCCTTGCTGGTAATGAGGGCAGTCCTTCTTCAGATGCTCCTCAGAGCCACATATGAAACACTTGGGTAGAGTGTTAACCTGCTCTGAACTCTGGTGCCTTCTGTTGATGCGATGAATTGTGGCTCTGGTGTACTCTCCCGCATCTCTACGCCTCCTGTCTTCCTCATTGAGTCTCCCTGTGAGGTAGGACAGAGTCATGGCTTCCTTTCTGGTTCCCTCTAGTGAGACAATAAAATTGCCCCAACTTTTGTCCAGGGATGCCAGAATGACAGCGAACATGTTGGCCTCAGTCACAGGGTAGTCCCTGAGCACCATGTCTGCCCTCAGTGCCTTCAACTTTCCCAGGTGTTCAGCCATGCTAGCCCCAAATTTCAGCTTGGTATTAAAGAACTCCGATGTGAGCCTTGTGGTGGAGCCCAAGCTATCACTGTTAAATAGGCTATATAACAACCCCCAAATCTCACCAGCTGTGAGCCTATCTGGAATGCTAGGGTTTATTTAGCATCCAGTGAGCTCAGTAGAGTGGCATACGCTTTCCTGTGGTACCACTCTTCTTGAGGCCCCCAAGGGAAAGGTGGTGGTGGGGGTCTAAAACCATTTCTAGGGTCCCTTCCTTTAAGAGACATACCTGTATCTCTTTGTTCCATACATTGAAATTTTCACCCCCCTGATATAATTTTTCAAAGTTATTCGGTAGAACAGGAATAGACGAATAAATAGGAGTAGAAAATATAGTTGTATTTTGCTGTCCATGGTATCTTTGCCTGGGTCCCGTTGAAATAAATGGGAGAGGGATCCCTCTGCTGGTGAGTGTAGGTATTTTTCTCTGATTATTTTTCTCCTTTTCAGGTGGAGCAAACTGGGCATGCTCAAAGTGCTGAGCATGCTCAGAGCTCATTCCAGCCCAGGAGCCGACAGGAGCGGACCTCTCTCTCTGTGCTGCAGGGTTAGGCCTGGACCCAAGCCTGTGAGGCCCTGAAGATTCCGCTGGAAGCCGTCCCAGTACTGGAACACTTACCAGGGGGCGAAGGCTGCAGGATGGGGCCAGAAAAGCCTGAAAATGATGAGGATCACCTGTAGGGGCCCACCGCTGGTCCTGAAGACTCCAGGGGAGGCAGCCATCTTGGGAAGTGGGAGGCTCGGCTGGAGGCCCCCTGAAGTCATCAAGGTGAGTCCTCTGTTGCCTCAGTGGGGGTGTTGGGAAGGCTGGGGCCCACAGGGGTTCTTGTGGGACTCTCTGGAGGTGCAGGTCATGGCTGGGGGGCTCTGGACTGAACGCACCCCACTCGTTGGTCTCCTGGGGGTAGTGAGGGAGGCTGGCTGCCCCCGATGTTGAGGTCATGGTCATTGTGGCCTCCAGGGCTGTGACCAGGACTTGGATTGCAGCTCTGATGCCCGCTGCAGCAGGAGCGGCTGGGCAGACTTCGAGGCTTGCCGGTGGGCGGGGGGGCGAGCAGTTTGCATGCTGCCTTGGCTGGCTGCCATTGGTTGCTGGGCCTCGTGGCCTAGCTGAGGCCTACCAAGCGTCACTGGAGTAGGTAGCCTGGGGGCCGCCATGTTGCTTCCGGTTGGCCCAGGAAACTGCAGGTCATGATTTGGCGGGAATTTTCCCACCAAAAGCTCTGGGTCCCCAGGGTCCCCCAGGGTGGCTGGCGCCATGTTGGGGAGCCTCCTGGGTGCTAGGGAAGGACTTACCCGGTGTCCAGAGGCCCCCTACGCTGGTGTCCCACATGGCTTGGCTCCTGGCATCTCTCGGGCTGCTAGGAGCATTTGGAGCAGTTCTCTGCATTCCTCAACAGTGAGCTGGTCCATGCTGGGGTTGGCCTGGTCCCTGGCTGCATCCTCAGTGTCCTGGCAGTCCTGGGTGGACTGCTGCCCTTAAATGCTTTCCTCTGTTGCTTGCAGCTGCAGGGAAGCATGCGAAGGGGTCCCTTGTGTTCCACTGGGTCCTCTGGGGGCATAGAGATCATCTGTACCCTCCTCTGGATCGAAGCTAGCTTCAGGGACTGGAAGCAGGGCTGCCAACCTTGCTTGGAGACGCCTGGTCATAACAGGGGAAGTCCTACCATCCATCTCCAAGGGGTTCTTGCTGGAACCTCCTGGCATCTTGCTTCTGCTGTCTTGGAAGCGTTGCCTCAAATCATCCTTGGCTACCACTTTGTGAGGGATCTCATGAAGAACCATGGTTCGTTGAGGGCGCTTCCAAGGAAAGGCAGCACACAAGGATGCAATCAAATTAAGTCTTTATTTAGAAGTAAAAGTAGAGTAAAATGAGTTCCCTGGCATGGAGGCACCCATGCCTGGATTGAGCCCATGGTTCAGTCCTGTAGGAAGTTAGAACAAGAGAACAAAGAGCAGCCCCTGTGCAGGGGTTCTTATAGGGGTCCCTGACCCCTCCCTTACCTATGTGTGAGGGGGACGGAGGGCCATTAACTGTCTCCAATGGGGCTGCAGGGGCCGGAGCCCCTTGACCCACCAGTGGGATCAAAAGTCCCTCTTTGCTCCCATCTGGTGGCCCTTTGAGAAATTGCCATGGCTGGCGCAAAACACCTAACAATTAAAGTAATTTTTCAAGACTCCTCAATCAATTTCATGCTAATGCGTTTCTCTGTGTATCGGGCCACGGTCCATTCAAACGCAGAAACCTTTCTTTCCTAACAGACAGGTACAGACTTTAACAGATAGTTAGGACTGCAGAAAAAACAATTGCACTCAGCCTGCCTTCCACTGAGGACATGTATACTGCATGGATCAGAAAGAGGACTGAGAAAATATCTACAGACCCCTAACATCCTGGACATAAACCGTTTCAACTCCTCCCCTCAGGTTGCCGAGGGAGAGAGAAGGAGAGAGATGAGAGGGAGAGGGAGAAAGAGATAAGAGAGGGAGGGAGAGGGAGGGAGATGAGAGAGGGACAGAGAGAGAGAAAGAGAGAGAAAGAGATGAGAAGGAGAAAGAGAGAGATGAGAGAGGGGGAGGGGGGGGAGAGGGAGAGGGAGAGAGGGAAGGAGGGAAGGAGAAAGAGATGAGAGAGGGAGAGAGAGGGGGAGAAAGAGATGAGAGGGAGAGACATGAGAGGGAGAGACATGAGAGAGAGAGACAGAGAGAGAAAGAGAGAGACAGAGACAGAGAGATACCTGTTTTCCATAGAAAACACTGGCATCCACAAAACCTGGGTAGGCGTGGCTGGGGGGGGGTTCATGTGACTGGGTGGGAGTGAGTGACATCAAGTTGGCCATGTCCACCCAGGTTTTGTGGCTCCCTGTGTTTTGTTTTCTGTGGGAAATGGGTCCAAATGGCTCTTTGAGTGTTTAAGGTTACAGACCCCTGAACTAGACATAAAGATGCCCCCCCCCCCCCATGCCATCATTAACACCAAATTGCCACAATGCTGTTCTTAAGTCTAGGGATATTTACCCATGTAGTATGGCTGTATTACTGTTATCCTTCTCATCGTCTCACCTTCTCACTGAGAGCTTATGCACCAGAGACAAATTCCTTGTGTGTCTATTCTTATTCTTATTCTAATAATTCTAATTCTTATTCTATTCCTCAGCCCAATTCCTGGGTAAGCCAATTTAACAAAGCTATTTCACAGTATGAGTTTTTCATCCAGTATTTACTCTTAATAGCCTCCTAGGCAAAGGAAATTTTTAAACAGTCCTAGATATCAGTGCACAAATTGACATGGAGTTATTGGCCAAAAATAGATCTTTAAGTTGGTTGGCTAAGAAGAAAACTACTTTTCAATTTGAAAAATACTTGTCAATGATTTTGACCCAATTCTGAAGAAGGGCCTATTGTACAGCAAGATTTGAGTTGTTGGATTCCATGGTCAAATATGGGCGCTTCCACCACCTGACATATCTTGAGAGGACATTTATATGCGGTGCCACAGCCATCAAAGATGATGGTTATGTTTTGTTGCACTGTCAACTATATGCCTCTCTTAGGCTTAGGTTACTTAACATCCTTACTTGAATGAACAGCCCACTGGGATCTGAATCACAGATTGTCCTATTTCCTCCTGAACTCTAATGTATACATTGTGAGCAGAACTGTATAGGGGAATAAAACCTAGGTGATGATAGAGAATATCTAGAACTTCGATCCTCAAGGACACATCCCTTGGTGCCAACCAGATTCCATTTTGGGGTTCTTTCAGATATAAGTAGGAGGCTAGTTGCTGAATAGTGGGTGGAGAGAAGAAGCAGGACACTTGTTGCCAATTTAAAAGGCTTATTCAGCTCCAGTAACAGCAATCCAAACTGAGCTGCAACTCCTTTTAAATGGAGCTGTCTGCAGCTTCAGCCACTGACACACGCTTTTTTTTCCCGCTCTGACTTTGGGACCAATGATTGGTTCCTAAATCAGTCCATTCAATATCTAACACCCCTCCCCTCTGGAATGGTGCTACCCAATCAGGATCCATTCATGCAATGTAGTCCTGTAAGTAGGTGGGTCGCTTGTGGGTGTGACCTGACCTGCGCAGCTCAGTCGACTTGGCGGCTCCGGATGGAGAGGTTGGATTTTCTGTCTCTCCTGTGGGAACCCTTGGAACCATCTTGAACTAGTCTGGCAGCGCGGCCCTTTCTTTTTGGATATTTACTGCCTCACTCTCTGGAAGTGCCTGTGAAGTATCTATGACTTCAGGATCTTGTTGAGGGACCTCAGATAAGTGGTCGCGAACTCTATTGGGTTCCCTTGGGGTGCACCCGGAGGCTCCAACTGGTCCAGAATGCGGCCACGCATGTAGTTACGGGTGCCTCCCGCTACTCTCATATAACACCACTATTGTGCGAGCTGCACTGGCTACCGGTGGTCCTCCGGATCTGCTTCAAGGTGCTGGTACTCACCTATAAAGCCCTTCATGGCACGGGCACGGGGTATTTGCAGGATCACCTCCTACCGGCCTCCCTCTGCCCAGTACGCTCACATAGGGCTGCCCTCCTCTGGGTCCCCTCGACCAGACAGTGTCGGCTGGTGGTCCCTAGGATGAGGGCGTTCTCTGTGGCTGCACCGACCCTCTGGAATGGGTTGCCCATCGGACTCCGGATGGCCCCCGACCTCTGCACCTTCTGCGCTGACCTAAAGACATGGCTCTTTCACCAACTTCCCTGATCTGTTATGGATTTTAACTGGGATTTCAGGGATTTTAAATTGGTTTTAATTATTATTTAAATTGTAATTATTGTCGGGTTGTTTTTATTGTTGTGAGCTGCCCTGAGTCCTATGGGAGAAGGGCAGCATATAAATCTGACAAAATAAATAAATAAATAAATAAATAAATAAATAAATAAATAAATAAATAAATAAATAAATAAATATTCAGGGTTGGGTTTAGTTGTTGTGTGTTTGGTCAGGTATTATGTAGGGCCTGGTCTACTTCTGTTGTTTCTTGGTGGTGTCTTCCCTCTCACTCCAAGGCCTCTTCCTGCGTGTCGTATTCCTTCCTGACTATTTGACCCCAGAGTTGGTCAATGTGTCTCTTCCACCCTTGGCCATCCTCTGTTTCTATCTGGTAGGATAGCAGGCCCATGATTTGGGTTATTTGTGCGGGTACCCATAGGGGGTTTCCACTGTAATTCTTTGCATATACTCTATCCCCCACTTGGAATGATCTACATTTGCTAGTTGAAACTACGGGGGTTTCTGTGTTACATTTCCTTTCGCATTGCTGGCAAATAGCATCTCGGGACCTGCATTCCTCCCTGGGGTGGTTTCCTTTGCATCCGGTGCAACAGAACCCTTTTTTCTCTTTCTCTTGGTTTCTCACTTTCTGGTCCAAATGGAGCTGGCGTACCTCTTCCTCGTCTCTGTTTTTGGATTCTGTCTCTGCGTCCTCATAGTGAACGGTGGCAGCTTCCCTTGCTTTCGGTGGTTTATTCATATTCTTCATGGCTGCTGATTTTTGTGAAGCTTTGGCTGCCGTCACTTCTTCCATGGCTTCGTGGAAGGTGATCCTGGGCTTTGCAAGAAGCCAGCTTTGTAGATTGAGGTCTCGTAGTCTCAACACAAGATGGTCCCTCATGGCTTCATCCATATTAGAGAATTCGCATGCGGTCGTGATTTCTCGCATGGTCACGATGAATTCGCTGATGGGTTCTCCTTCTCTTCGGTCTTACCAGTAGAATTTGTTTCACCGCATGAGCGAGGATGCTTGTGGAGCATAATGTGCCCTCAGTATTCTCTCCAGTGCCGGCCAGGTCATGGTTTTTAATTCTGCCAGTGAAGCGAGGGCTTTTGCCATTTTAAAAATGGCAGCTCTGCAGTGTATGAGAAAAAGTGCCCTTTTTCTCTGTTCAGAAAGGCTCAAAAGGTTATTTGCTTCCAGGAACATGTGGAATCAATCCATGTAGGAATCCCAGTCTTCTCCTGCGGGCTTGAACAGAGTGGAGGGTATGATTGAAGACATCTTGTGTTGGCTGTCGAGCCAAGCAACAGGCTCGACAACATTACCTGCACGGGGGGGGTGTGCACTGGTGATGGGAGCACTCAGGAATAGGCGGACGTGTGCGGGGTGGGGAAGGCGGGGCGACGGTATTAGGGCTTCAACACACCAACTGCTGTATTCACTGACACCCTCACTGCAGAGACACCGGCACGAGGAGAGGCTGGGAAAATGCTGAGACACCGAGACCAGCATCCGGAAAGAGGAGGGAGGGTGTGGCTTTAAATACAGGGCGAGGCGGCACAGTAACAAGCTCTTTGCTATAAAACAGCTGCATGCCTACGGAATGTAGCGCTAATTTCAAATCGTTTAACGAGTGCAGTACGTTCCTGGAGCCAGCCGGATAATAAACCAGCATAGCACCGACCTGTGCGCGTGTGTTTCTTGGTGTTGCCGTGCTTAGCCTAGGACGGCTGAGAGAAAATTAGCGCTAACCCTCATCAAACCCTGTCCCGCAGCTCTGGGATGGCGGAGGGGGGCGAGGGGGGATGGCGAGGGGGGATGGCGGAGGGGGGCGAGGACACACTTGAGCTCACTGTGTTGGCAGAAGAGAATGCAGCTCAGGATGAGCCACGGGAAGAAAGCCCTGAGGTAGCAAGCCAGCTAGCAGTCCGCCCGAAAGAACGGAGCCCACGCCGGAGCTGCGCCCAGATGAGTGACCCGAACGGGGCGCAGGGTGTGGCTTCCCAGGCAGCGTCTGGAGAGTGGTGGCAAAGCCCTGAGTTGGCTGTCCCGGGAGGCCCTCCCACCGCCCCCCCTTTCAGCGAGCAGTTCCTGAAGTGGAGAGAAAGGCGATGGGTGGAAGAGGATGACGGAGAATGGAGTTACTCCACTGGAATAGGCCAATCCACGATGGAATTACTTCGAGAACGGTTTGGAGAAGCCAGCTTCAGGGATGCGCAATCCTGGCAGCCGTGGCTGGCAGGGGCGGAGACTGGGGGGGGGGGTTCGCACAAACAGCCTGCAGGGACAGGAACTAGATTCCGCTTGGCTAGCCCCAAGTTACGGGTGGGCACTCATGCAGGTGCTACCCGGCCACTTGAGCCCCAGTCTCTGCGTGCAGCTGAGGGGCAGCCTCAGTCTGGGTCTAGAGCAGGCCGTCAGACGTTGGGGGGGGGCCCTCCCCCAGGTGGTCCTAGCCAGGGGTGGCCAGGTGGTAGCCAGGTGGGTGCAGGAGTGTGGGGACCACAGCCAGTGTGGGGCCCGCCTCCCCTACAAGCTTCCTTCGATGGCAACCCGGACCGGGTGGCCCTGTTCTTAAGTCAGGTCATAAGTTATTTTGACCTTTATGGTCGCCTCTACCCATCCCAATGGTCTATGGTGGTGGCTATCACTACCACGTTGACGGGGGAGGCTGCTGACTGGGTAGCAGATCTCCATACCGACCACGCCCATGAACTCACTGACGTTGGATTATTTCTGGAGGGGCTCCGGGGGAGGTTTGAAGATGAGACCCGGACCCAAGTAGCGGAGGGGGACCTTGTGGCTATTAAACAACGGGGCCGCCCCGCGAGAGAGTATGTAAAGGAATTTAAGCGATTAGCAGGGAGAGTGCGGGGGTGGCCCGAACACATGCTGGTCCACCATTTTCACCTGGGCCTAGATAGAGACCTTAGACAGGCATGCGTGTATAGGGGATTGCCGCCTCGGCTGTCAGACTGGTGTCGAGCGGCCATTGATTTGGATGTCGGTCTGAGGGAATTCCAAACGAAAGGGACTGTGGGACCACCTACCAGTCGGAGACAGACCGAGAGGCTGCTGCCCAGCACAGGGGGACGGGAACGGGACGCACGGTCAACAGACCCCACCCGCCGGCCGCCGTTGCGGTGTTTTCGGTGTAATCAGGTGGGTCATAGAGCCATCGAGTGTCAACTACCTCCAGTCCAGCCCATCAAACCAACGACTCCAGCAGCAGGCGGGAAGAACAGAGGACGGGCGCCACCAGAGAAGACCAAAGGGATCTCGCAGCCTAGACAAACCACAGATGGGACATTCCCACAGGAACACACCACCCATCCCGGGGTCGTTCCGGTGGTGGTACCGGAGAGTGAGGATGACGAGGACCTTGATGATCCTATGGTAAGTGGCCCCATACACCCGTTCCTTATCCCAATCACCTTGACATCCCTACGGGGATCGGGGCCCTTACGGCATGAAGCGCTAGTGGACTCGGGGTGCACCCGCTGTTTGATGCGGCGTTCCTTGGCTGCCCAATTACAGGTGCGAGTGCGGCCCTTGCGAACCCCCATAACCTTCGAACAGATGGATGGATCCATCCTAGGCGACATACGTAACCGAGCCCATACGAATGACCATTGTGACACTCCATGAAACACTGCGCTTTATAGTGATAGAGACCATGATCGAACCTGTCATCTTGGGTTTAGCGTGGTTGGATAGATGGAAGCCTACCATTTGGTGGGAAGAGGGTTTCCGGAAGCTACGGCTCGACCCTGGCCCAAAACCGAAACACATGCCTGACAGCTCGTTGAGGGCAGGTGGAGCGGGGGCCGTCGATTTAGATGCCGCTGGCATACCACAAGTATATGCTGACCTGTCGGCGGTGTTCGATGAGACGGAGTGTGATATCCTACCGCCGCATCGACCCACTGACTGCGCTATCAAACTAATCCCAAACGTCAAACTCCCAAAGCCACGCATGTACGCCATGACGCCGCGGGAGGTGGAGGAGTTGCGGGCGTACATTGATAAAAATCTGGCAAGAGGGTTCATTCAGCCAAGCCGTTCGCACCTGGTCGCCCCCGTCCTCTTCAGGGAGAAGAAGGATGGCGGACTTCGTCTGTGTGTGGACTATCGCGGTTTGAATGCCGTCAGTGTGGAACCTCTTTATCCTCTTCCTTTGATGAAAGATCTCCTGGCAGCCTTGGCAACCGGAACGTATTTTACTAAGTTGGATTTGAGGGAAGCGTATTACCGAGTTCGGGTCAAGAAAGGGGACGAATGGAAAACCACTTTTAACTGCCCCCTAGGGAGCTACAAATTCTGTGTGATGCCCTTCGGCTTACAGGGCGCACCTGCTGTCTTCATGCAGCTAATTAACGAGGTGCTGCATGAGTTTCTTTACCGTGGCGTTCTGGTTTATCTGGATGATATCCTGATTTACACGAAAACCATGAAAGAACATGTTACACTAGTCCGGCGGGTGTTGCAGAAGCTACTAGATGCTCAACTTTATGTGAAAGCGTCTAAATGCGAGTTCCACCGTACGCAGTTGGATTACCTCGGGTATCGCATTTCAAAGGACGGGGTGGAGATGGACCCCAAAAAAGTGGCTACTGTTCTGGAATGGCAAGCACCCACAACCCGACGCCAGTTGCAAAGCTTCCTCGGCTTCGCTAATTTTTATCGCAGTTTTATACCCACGTTTGCACACATCGCTCTACCACTAACTAACTTGCTGCGCACCAAAGGGGAGGCACCACCATGTCCCGGGCGGCGCCTGCACTGGACGCTCGAGTGCCAGGAGGCATTCTAAACTTTAAAACGGCAATTTGCTAAGGCGCCCGTGCTACAGCACCCGGACCAAACAAAGCCGTTTGTCGTACAGGTGGATGCAAGCAACGTGGCCGTGGGAGCTGTTTTGTTGCAAACGGATGCCCAGGGCCACCTCAGGCCATGTGCTTACACATCAAAAAAGTTCAACCCCACAGAGAGGGGTTGGGCCATTTGGGAGAAGGAGGCCTTTGCTGTTCGCTGGGCCCTGCTCACGTGGCGACATTTACTAGAGGGGGCACAGATCCCGTTTGAGGTATGGACCGACCATCGGAATCTAATAGCGTTGCAGACACCCCGCCGCCTGTCCCCCAAACAGGTGTGGTGGGCTCAGTATTTTCAGCGGTTCCGCTTTACTCTGAAGCACGTACCAGGGGGAAGGAACTTCCTAGCGGATGCTTTGTCACGGATGCCACAATTCCAAAGTCAGAGAGACGAGGTGGTTCAAGCTATGGTGCCAGGAGGACAGCCCAACCCACAGACAACAGCTCTCATGGCGCACAACACAAACGAGTGGAGGACTCGACTACAAAGGGAGGAGACAACAGATGACTGGTTACAAAACAACCAACACGTCCTTACCAAAAGGGATGGTCTCTTCTGGAAGGGGGAGCGAATATACGTCCCTTTGGGGGCTCGGACGAGCGTATTACACCGATGCCATGACTGCAGGGCTGCGGGACACTTTGGTTTCCTGAAGACATACCATCTGGTCCGACGGCAGTTCTGGTGGCCGCATATGCGACAGGACGTGGAAGAGTATACCCGAGGCTGTTCCGTCTGCGCGAAAACGAAAGCGCGACCTGGCAAACCGCTCGGCCTCTTACACCCAGTCGCTACACCTACCCAGCCATGGGAAGACATAGGAATGGACTTTATCGTAGACTTACCAGAAAGCAATGGGAATACCGTGATCTGGACTATCGTTGATTTGTTCTCGAAGCAAGCCCATTTCATTCCCTGTCATGGCCTACCATCAGCTCGACGCCTGACGAAACTATTCATCCAACACATCTATAGGTTACACGGTGTACCCCGTCGTATTATTTCTGATAGGGGGGTGCAATTCACGGCCCGATTCTGGCGCAACTTTGTACGGGCTATAGGGTCATCTCAAGGACTTAGCTCTGCTTACCATCCCAGCACGAACGGAGCAGCAGAGCGGGCAAATGCGATGATAGAGCGTTATCTCCGCTGTTACGTGTCCTATCAACAACACGATTGGGCAACGTTATTACCCTTCGCTGAAGTGGCCTATAATAACACGGTTCACAGTAGCACTGGGTTCACCCCCTTTCATATAACAACAGGGCGGGAGTTTGTAGCCATCCCAGAGCTAGACCAGACACCAGGGACGGCGGTGATGCCAGCAGAATGGGCAGAAAAGCTCACAGCCGTATGGCCACAAGTGAGAGATGCACTAGAGAGGACAGCAAAGGACTACAAAACACAAGCCGACAAAAAGAGGATGGCCCCTTGCCGTCCATTACAGATAGGGGATATGGTATATCTATCAACCAAGTACCTTAAATTGAAAGTACCCTGTCATAAATTAGGGCCTAAATACCTAGGGCCCTTCCCGATTACTAAGCTCATAAATCCTGTAACAGTAGCGCTCAAGCTGCCGCCATTACTGGGAAAAATCCACCCCGTGTTTCATATAAGTCTCCTGAAGCTCGTTCCCCCTGGCCCAGACCCGCATACCCGTCCTGGCCCAACCACAGGGGACCATTATGAAGTGGAGGAAATCTTAGACTCCAAAAGGAAAGGGGGTAAAGTGTGGTACTTGATTCGGTGGAAGGGATATCCCCATGAGGAGTCCTTCCCTTACGGAAGGACTCGTGGTGAAGGAGGAGCCGCCTGTCGAGCCAAGCAACAGGCTCGACAACATTACCTGCACGGGGGGGGCGGTGTGCACTGGTGATGGGAGCACTCAGGAATAGGCGGACGTGTGCGGGGTGGGGAAGGCGGGGCGATGGTATTAGGGCTTCAACACACCAACTGCTGTATTCACTGACACCCTCACTGCAGAGACGCTGGCACAAGGAGAGGCTGGGAAAACGCTGAGACACCGAGACCAGCATCCGGAAAGAGGAGGGAGGGTGTGGCTTTAAATACAGGGCAGGGCGGCACAGTAACAAGCTCTTTGCTATAAAACAGCTGCATGCCTACGGAATGTAGCGCTAATTTCAAATCGTTTAACGAGTGCAGTACGTTCCTGGAGCCAGCCGGATAATAAACCAGCATAGCACCGACCTGTGCGCGTGTGTTTCTTGGTGTTGCCGTGCTTAGCCTAGGACGGCTGAGATTGGCCAGTTGATCCAAGTTCGATGGCTGCCGATTGCCACGTGGAGTCTTTCTTCAGCCTTGGTGTCCTATTGTTCTTCGGAAGATCCCACCTTTGTCACCAGTGTTGAACAGTGGGCAGAGAGAAGAAACAGGACACTTGTTGCCAATTTAAAAGGTTTATTCAGCTCCAGTAAGAGCAATCCAAACCGAGCTGCAACTCCTTTTAAATGGAGCTGTACACAGCTTCAGCCACTGACACACGCTTGTTTTTCCTGCTCTGACTTCGGGACCAATGATTGGTTCCTACATCAGTCCATTCAATATCTAACACTAGTATTTTTATTTCCATGAATGTTTCTAGAGTTTCAGATCACAAAAGTGTTTAGGGAATAAAAATTATGGTAGTTATTGTTTGTTTGTTTGTTTGTTTGTTTATCCCTGCTACACCTTACTCTGTGTGCAGCTTGACATGCAGTTAAACCAACATATCCTCCAATAAAACAGACCGTGTGTGTAGATCTGGATGGTTTATTAAAGGAACAGGATAGTGAAACTGGGAAAATAGAAACACATACAATAATAACCCAAATACAAAATAAACAGTGTTGAGTCACTAGTGGGCATAATAATTAACAAATACAGATAAATCTAAATCTCACCAGTGATACTGTGTGTATGGGATGCAGATTTTTGTCCTCAGATGAACATGTGGCACAGACTAAGCTGGATACTTCCTGGTGCTTCTGTTTTCTCGAAATGTTAAAGGAAATGGAGCCTGGCTTCCCAGGATGCACTTGTTTTTTGGAATGAGGGATGCTGGGAAGATGACCCTTAAATGGCTGGGTCTCAATAAAAATTCGTGTTTGACCACTAGGTGGAGCTCAAGATACATTAAAGAACAACAATAGCAATAAAATACATAATTACATACACAAACTTTATGCTGGAGGCATGACACTCCCTGCCTGGTATCAACCGATACCATTATTTGAGTTCTGAGATGGTAGCATTAGGTGAGCTGCCATTGCTTTTTTGCTGATATGGCTGCCAATAGAGTGATGTGACTGCAGTTTCTAAGTTCAGAATATAACATCCCATTGCTAGCCTCTCCCTTAGAATTGGTGAGTTTATCTGATATATATCCAGCATCATTCTGTAGCAATGGGACACAAGTCAAGTCTGAAGGTATTTGGACAGTGACTTGGCTTTGAGGGTGGCACGTCACTGCTTCTGCTACTGTGAGGCTGCCCTCAGATTCTGCATTGGATGGAGGATTTCCATTTATCAGGGATCTGCGAGATGTTGAACAGACTTCCTTCAGAAAATGCTCTTGCTTGCAAGCCACATCCACTAGCAAATGCAGATCAGGGGATTTGCCCTTCTCTAAACTGCTCTTTCTTTCTCTGCATTTGGTTTGGATGGATGAAACTGAATCTTTGGCATATTTCTTCTCCCTTCTCTGTGGGAGCACCTACCATCTGGAACGAGCTCCCCCCGGATATACGGAGGATCCCGGACCTGCGCACCTTCCGTCACGCGCTCAAGACCTACTTATTCCAACAAGCCAGCCTGACCTAAGTTATTTTCCCCTTTTAATTATGAATTTTAATTTGTTTTAAATTATTGGGGTTTTAATTGTCAGCCAAATTATTTAATTCGTTTTATTCTATTTTAAACTTTTGTATTTATATGTTTTATCTATGGCTGTACACCGCCCTGAGTCCCCCAGGAGTAGGGCAGTTTATAAATCTAATAAAATAAATAAAATAAATAAATAAATAAATTTACTGGGAGGACCTGCCTCTGAAATGAGGAAACCAATTTGTTTTGAGGATGCAACAGTCTCTGATGTACAGGTGAAACTCGAAAAATTAGAATATTGTGCAAAAGTTCATTTATTTCAGTAATGCAACTTAAAAGATGAAACTAATATATGAGATAGACTCATTACATGCAAAGCAAGATAGTTCAAGCCTTGATTTGTCATAATTTTGATGATTATGTCTTACAGCTCATGAAAACCCCAAATTCACAATCTCAGAAAATTAGAATATTGTGAAAAGGTTCAATGGTTATGGGTGCAACTCGTGCCCATGTGACAGTGGTCTTCCAAGTGTGATTCAAGGTGTTGGTTACCACCTTCAAAGCACTCCATGGCATTGGACCTGGGTATGTTAGAGACCATCTTCTGCCACCAGTAACCTCCCACCAACCAGTTCGCTCCCACAGAGAGGGTCTCCTCAGGGTGCCATCAGCCAAGTTATGCTGGCTGGCGACACCCAGGGGGAGGGCCTTCTCTGTGGGAGCCCCTGCCCTTTGGAATGAACTGCCCCCGGAAATCCGTAAGATCTCCGACCTCCATGTATTTCGCTGTGCCCTCAAGACCCTATTGTTCCGCCAGGCTGGGCTATCAATGTGATGGTTTTTTAAATTGGGTGTTTTAAATGTTGGATTTTAAATCTGAGCCTAAATTATTTATTAATTTTAATTATTTTTAACTGATGGTTGTTTTTGTGCTTTTAATAGGCTGTGCACCACCCTGAGTCCTTCGGGAGAAGGGCGGTATAGAAATAAAATTATTATTATTGTTGTTGTTGTTGTTATTATTATTATTATTATTATTATTAATATTAATATTCTAGGCTCAAAGTGTCCCACTCTAATCAGCTAATTAAGCCATAAAACCTGCAAAGGGTTCCTGAGCCTTTAAATGGTCTCTCAGTCTGGTTCAGTAGGAATCACAATCATGGGAAAGACTGCTGACCTGACAGTTGTGCAGAAAACCATCATTGACACCCTCCCTAAGGAGGGAAAGCCTCAAAAGGTAATTGCAAAAGAAGTTGGATGTTCCCAAAGTGCTGTATCAAAGCACATTAATAGAAAGGTATGTGGAAGGGAAAAGTGTGGAAGAAAAAGGTGCACAAGCAGCAGGGATGACCGCAGCCTGGAGAGGATTGTCAGGAAAAGGCCATTCAAAAGTGTTGGGGACTTTCACAAGGAGTGGACTGAGGCTGGAGTCAGTGCATCAAGAGCCACCACACACAGACGGATCCTGGACATGGGCTTCAAATGTTGTATTCCTCTTGTCAAGCCGCTCCTGAACAACAAACAACGTCAGAAGCATCTTACCCGGGCTAAAGACAAAAAGAACTGGTCTGTTGCTCAGTGGTCCAAAGTCCTCTTTTCTTTCTTTCTTTTTTTTATTGAAAAAGTTTTACAAATACAAATTTTCCACCCCTTTCCCCCCCCCCCACCCCCCTACCCCCCCTAACCCATCCCTCCCCTCCCTTGGCTTCCCTTATAACCTTAAAAATTAGTATTCATATTAACTCCCCAAATATTAATAAAAAGGTGAAATCCTAATCATATCATATCATACAATTCCCTCATCTACTCTACCCCCTGTCATTACTAAAAATTTCTAGATAACATCCAAGTAATAACTATCTGTTCCATCCTTAATTTGTAATATCTACACATAATCTATCCCAAATATTACAAAATAAAATCCAAATCATAGTTCCCCCCAATTACTCTACTCCCTGTATATACTATAACTTTCTACATAGCATATTCTACATAACATTCTATATCTAAATAACAACTTCTGTCTAATCCAAATCATAATTCCCCTCAGTTGCTTTATACCCTATATACTGTAACTTTCAACACAACATAACATTTTCTATATAACGTTCTGTCTCTATATAACAATTCATACATTCAGCTAAAAGCTATCTGATACTTCTTTGTTTGATATTTATTCTGCACATAGTCTATCCATTTCTTCCATTCCCAGACGAAAGCTTCTTGGGTCTTATCTTTTAAATATGCTGAGATCTTTGCCATTTCTGCAAAACTAGCCACCTTCAGAGTCCATTCTTCAATAGTAGGTAGCATATCTTTTTTCCAGTATTGTCCAATCAATAACCTAGCTGCTGTAATCATATATAATATCAATTTTGTTTCATTCAATGAAAAGTCCTTAACTATGCCTAATAGAAACAATTGTGGAGAAAATTGGAGTTTCTTCCTCAAAACGTTTTGCATGACCCACCAAAGTTTAATCCAAAAAGCTTTCACTTTTCTGCAAGTCCACCATATATGATAATATGTAGCATCTAAACAATCGCATCTCCAACATCTTGGATGAACATTAGGATACATACATGACAGTTTCTTAGGATCTAAGTGCCACCTATAAAACATTTTATAAAAGTTTTCCCTCAAATTCTGTGCCTGAGTAAATTTAACATTCTGGACCCATATCTTTTCCCATGTTTCCATCATAACTGGTTCTGCAAAATTTTGTGCCCATTTTATCATACAGTCTTTAACCAATTCGTTTTCAGAGTCTCTTTCCAGCAGTATGTTATAAACCCTCTTAATATGCATTGGGCCTTTCTCTTTTATCTGTCTCACCAATTCCTCTTCATACGTCATTAAACCAGTTTTTTGATCTTCCCTCCATCTTGATTGAAGTTGACTATATTGTAGCCAAGTTAAATTAATCCCTTCTTCCAACAAAGTATTAAATGACTTTAAATTCCATCTGCCCCATCATCAAAAAGTATCTCTTTATATAAAATCCCCCCGAGTGACTTAATATTTATATTCCGTATAATATGACCAAGATCCAACCACAAAGGTATTTTGTAATCCAATTTAAGCTGGTGCTTCTTCCAAACTTTCATCAAAGAATTTCTAAGTATGTGACTTCTAAATACGTTGTCAACTTTATTTTCATAAAATAAGTATGCATGCCAACCAAATTCCAAGTCATGGCCTTCTATATTCAATATTTCAGTCCTTGTCATTCCAAACCAATCACTTGCTTGTGTCAAGGCTGCTGCTTCATAATATAGTCGTAGGTTTGGAACTTTAAGGCCACCTCTTTCATGAACATCTTGCATAATTTTCAGTTTAACTCTTGGCTTTTTCTCATTCCAGATAAATTTGTTCAATCCTTTTTGCCATTCAATCAAATTTTTATCACTTTTGAGCACCGGAATCATTTGAAACAAAAATAAAAATCTAGGTAGAACATTCATCTTAACTCCTGCTATTCTCCCAAGTAAAGATAGTTGCAGCTTTTTCCAAATTTCCATATCTTTTTGGACCTTTCGCCACAAGACTTCATAATTATTTTGAAAAAGTTTTATATTTGAAGCTGCAACCTGCACTCCTAGATATTTCACCTTTGCCACTATTTCAAAGCCTGCCATCCTTTCAAGATCCTTCTTTTGACCTTCTGACATATTTTTAACTATCATCTTGTTTTTTTTTTCTGATTCAATCTAAATCCTGATACCAAACCATATTCTTCTATAATATCTTTCATCTGAATTATTGATTCCAATGGCCGTGTTAGGGTAACAATCAGATCGTCTGCAAATGCCCTCGTTCTGTAATCTTTTTGCCTTATAACTATTCCATTCAGAGTACTTGAGTCTTGTAATGAGTTCATCAAAACTTCTAAAGTTAAAATAAATAACAATGGGGATAACGGACAACCTTGTCTTGTTCCTTTTTGTATATTAAAATTTGTTGTTAAACTTCTGTTAAGGATATTGTTGTTGTGTAACAACTAGCAGAGTAAAGTGCACAGAGAAACGTTGCTGAGAGCAATGAGATAGAGATACATACAAACTGGTGTTATCAAAACTTTTCTTTATAATGGGAAATAAACAATCTCGTAGTCTTCTAAACAGTCCAAGTCTTTACCGGTTAACTCCAAACAAACTCTTACCAAACAAACAGTAGTTGGTTTACAAACTCCGGATGGTAGCAGATCCACCCACACACGCACGTGATGATAGCAGCTTATCATCCACTGAATACATTACAGTACCCTTCTTAAATACATTGTTAAATTACAATTAATTATAGCATGACTCAGCATTACAGCATGATGCAGCATTAAAACTTAAAGTCACAGAACACATATATTGCCTGGACAACTGTTAGGCCCAAATCATATCCTAACATGCTCCCCTTTGGACAGGCCAATATATACAGTTTAAATACAATATATACAGTTTAGATCCTTAATCCATAGCTTTCACAACATGCTTTATGTTTGACAGCACCTTGAGCTTTGGTAAAGTTATCCACGATATTGTCTTCCGACATGCAATATTCCAGTTTAACCATATTGCTTTGGATACTTTGGCGAACATTCAGATACCGAATGTCAGTATGCTTGGATCTAGTTTTAACTGCTAAATTAGTGGCCATTTTTATAGCAGCTTGATTGTTCTCATGTATTACAATTGGATAATCCATTGTTAAACCAATATCCATCATTAGTTGTTTGTAATATATCAGGTCAGTGCATACCAGTGATAGACATGAAAATTCTGCCTCCATTGTAGATAGACTAATATGTTTTTGACGAATTGATTTCCAGCCAATCAAACAATCGCCTAACATTATAGCTATACCCGATGTAGATTTTCTAGTGGTCACATCAGTAGCGAAACTGGCATCAGCATATGCGCTCAGTACTAAATCTTGGTTAGGTTCTAGATACAATGCATAATGCATCGTCATTTTCAGATATCTTAGTATACGCTTTGCGGCCTGCCAATGCCTATCAGTTGGCTCTGCATTATACCTTGCTAATTGGTTTACGCTAAATGATATATCCGGTCTCGACCAATTGCTGATATAAGATAGACTACCTATAAGAGACTGGTAGATCTCCTTACTAAAGTTAGGGCTTTGGATTTCTTCATGGTTAAAACCCTGTGCTATAGGTGTCTTGGCCGGCTTACATAGCTCCATGCCATAACGCTTCAACATCTGGCTAATTTTGCTAGATTGAGATATTTTATAACCTCTAGCTGTTTGACTAATATTTAGTCCCAAATAATGCCTGATATTTCCTAAATTTCTGATCTTAAATTTAGTCTGTAACTGGTGAACAATATCTATGGCTTCCTTGTCAGTTTTCGTTATTATAGCTATGTCATCTGTAAACAATAACAAAAATGAAACTAACCCATTACTTTCTCTCTTAAAGAGACATTTATCTGCTATACCTTCATGAAAACCAATCCTATTTAGCTCTTTAACTATGCATTGGTTCCACTCAAACCCTGATTGTTTCAAACCATAAAGGCTTCCTCATATAGATGGTGTACCTTAATGGAGCATGCAAGTATGCCGTCTCCACATCTATATGGTTAATATTATATTTGTTCTTAGCCGCCCATACCAGCATTGTTCTTAAAGTACTAGCACGTAAACTAGGAGCAAAAACCTCATCGAAATCTTTTTCAGTCTGAGAAAAACCTTGAGCTACTAGGCGAGCTTTATGGGTTACTATCCCATCTATACCTTTCTTAATTTTGTAAACCCATCTACAACCTATTAATTTCTCACCAGGTGGCAATTTCACATTTTCATAAACATCTAAATCAGTCAATGACTTAATTTCCTTACTCATTGCCTCCTTCCAAGCCTTCTGCTCTTTTTCAGGATAAAGCCTGATATCATCATAACTTGAAGGTTCAATGTTAACTTGGCAAACTACAGTTGCCTTATATCGATCTGGTGGATGCCTTTCCCTAGTAGATCTTCTAGGCAATACAGGACTCATTTCAAATGTTTCAGTTTCATCCTCCCCTAAACCTACTTCCTGTTCCTCAACCTTAATAGAGGATTCTACAGTATCTATATCCTCAGGACTCTCATCAGGGATTTGATGCTCTATACTAACAGTATTATCATGTCTGAAATCTGCACGCTCTAGTTTATCCCATCCTACGTGCTCTAGAAATTTAGCACTTGCACTACAGTACACACTAGTAGTACCCTGTGCCCAAAATCTAAAAGATCTATGATTTGATTCATAGCCAACAAAAAACATTTTTCTGACTCTTTGTTGATCTTTTCTCCTAACACTAGATGGAATATGTACCCAAGCTGGGGCTCCAAATGTGTGTAAATAACTAAGATTTGGTTTCCTCCCATGCCATAAGGTGAATGGTATTTCACCTGTAGAGGAATGAACCACGTTGTTTAGCACATGGTTAGCACACATAACAGCCTCGCCCCATAAATTTTCAGGCAAACCAGAATCTGCCAACATAGTTCTAATCATGGCTTGTAATGTTTGTCCTCGCCTCTCAATATAGGAATTATGCTCTGGTCTGTACGGAGCAGATCGTTTATGCTGGATCCCTGCATCCTGCAAAAACTTTTCTAACCTTTGGTTAGTAAATTCTGTACCATTATCAGTCACTAAGCATTTCACTTTAAATTTCTGCTTCCTTTCCACAAAACGCAGCCAGTTGTTTATATGCTGGAATGTTTCAGATTTTGTTTTCATAAGATAACAGAAGCCATATCTTGAATAATGGTCTACTATGCTTAGAATATAGCAGGCACCTCCTATACTGGGTTTCTTGGGTCCAATTAGGTCTATAAACACTACCTCTAACGGCTTTGTAGTTTTAAAACCATTAACACGGTTTGCTGGTGTAACCCTACTTTTTTGCTCTCTACAGGCATTACAGTTCAGATATTTACTACATGCTTGTAGTTTTATCCCTTCCGATAATTGCACTGTCTTCTTTAACGTCCTGAAATTCAAGTGCCCAAGTCTCCGATGTAACAGATGAATACATTCATCATGTGGTTTAACATTCTCATAAACAGACTTAGACTTAGCCACCAATACTGGGTTCTCCCTTAAAATGAATAAATCATTTTCTAAACTTGCAGTAACAACCCTGCCATCTTTCTCTATAAGACACTTATCATTTTTAAATGTTACTGTAAACCCAAATTGTACCAAAGATTTAACAGATAATAAATTGAATTTTAAACCAGGAATATATAACATAGGCAATGTTTCATTACTAAATGACCAACGAGCAACACCCTCTCCAGCTACCTTAACCTTCCAGCCATTTGCTAGTTTAACATGTCGGTTACTCTTCTCCATTTTAACAAAACATTTTCTATTTCTAGTAATAGATTGAGAAGCACCACTATCAACAACCCAACAATCCTGGTTAACATCAGTAGTTGAACTAGATATAGCTAAATTACAACCCTTCTTGGGTCTATTATTGTCCCTAACAGGCATTTTCTTATTTTTACAATATTTAGCTATATGCCCTTTAGCCCCACAAGCAAAACAACGTTTTACAAAATAAGCAGTTGAGTACATTTTTTCTTCTTTTGGTTGTTGCACTCTCAACTGATCCCTTTCTTGTCTTCTTTTGGATTCTTCCAACAACCTACCAGTTATGCCAGCCAATGTCAGTTCATCTCTGGACAAAACCTCTAACGAAGAAACAAAGTTGTCATAACTATCGTCCAAAGAAGAAAGAATTATGTAAACTTGTTGTAGTTCAGAGAAAACAAGTTCCTTTTCATGCAGCTCCTGGAAAATTCTGGTCATGGATTCCAAATGAGCCATCATATCTCCCCCTTTAAGAAAATGTTGTCGAAATAATTTTCGTGTGAGATATATATGAGCACCCACAGAGTCACGAACATATAGTCTCTTCAACGTGGTCCAACACCTAGCAGCAGACTCTTCACCATGGATATGGACAAGCTGCTGGTCACCCAGTGTCAGTCCAATAATACATAGAGCTCGTTCATTGTCTCTGTTAAACTTGGCTAATTTCTTGGCATCTTCTTCATCAGCAGGATCCCATGCTGTTACATCCGGTGGATTATTAACTATGTCCCACAGTCCTTCTCTACGCAAAAGTAGACTACATTTTGTAGACCAGGATACATAGTTTGTTCCGTCCAGCCGGGTTATCATGGAAAAATTTGCTGCTTGTTCTAGTGCCATCTTCACTTAGATTGTTTATCACAAACACAGTTTGTACTACTCACAAACTCAAACAAGCTCTCAGTTTAACTCTGAAAAAATCCTAGTTACTTCTGGTTGGTCCTGGTTGGCCCTGGGCCCATAACCAATGTTAAGGATATTGTTGTTGTGTAACAACTAGCAGAGTAAAGTGCACAGAGAAACGTTGCTGAGAGCAATGAGATAGAGATACATACAAACTGGTGTTATCAAAACTTTTCTTTATAATGGGAAATAAACAATCTCGTAGTCTTCTAAACAGTCCAAGTCTTTACCGGTTAACTCCAAACAAACTCTTACCAAACAAACAGTAGTTGGTTTACAAACTCCGGATGGTAGCAGATCCACCCACACACGCACGTGATGATAGCAGCTTATCATCCACTGAATACATTACAGTACCCTTCTTAAATACATTGTTAAATTACAATTAATTATAGCATGACTCAGCATTACAGCATGATGCAGCATTAAAACTTAAAGTCACAGAACACATATATTGCCTGGACAACTGTTAGGCCCAAATCATATCCTAACAACTTCCATTAATAATAATTTGTGCTGTTTGCTCTTGATAAATTGCTGAAACCGCCTGGACAAACTGGTCCCCAAAGTTCATTTTTATTAAAGTCTTTAATAAAAAGTTCCAATTGACACAATCAAAGGCCTTCTCCGCGTCCAAAAACACCAGCACTGCAGGGATCTGTTTACTTTTCTCAAGATATTCCCATAAATCTATGAGTTGCCTAACATTATCCTTCATGTATCTGCCTTCTATAAATCCAGCTTGATCATGATGAATCACCTCTTGCATAACTGGCATTAATCTGTTGGCTAAAACTTTTGCAAACATTTTGTAATCCGTATTCAGGAGAGATATTGGTCTAAAATTTTCCGGTTTTGTAGAACCTTCCTCTTTTGGTATCAATGAAATAAAGGCCGTTTTCCATGAGGGGGATATTTTTCCCCCTTTTTGTATGCTACAAAATAAGTCTTTAAGATGTTCAATCATTTCTGTTTGTAAGGTTTTATAATACACTGCTGTCAAGCCATCCGTCCCTGGAGCTTTAGCCATTTTCAATTGTTTAATTGCAAAGATAATCTCCTCAACTGTTATTAATTGATTCATTCTTTCCTTTTGCTCTCTGGAGATTTTTGTAAGTCTAGTTTCTTCTAAATATTTATCTATAAATTCATTCTTTATATGGTCTTTGGCATATAATTTAGAATAATAATCCAAAAAGGCTTGTTTAATTAAATTTTGTTGAAAAACTTCCTTTCCTCCATATTCAATAATATCAAGAAGTCAAGAACTCTGCTGTTTTCTCAATGTATAAGCCAACCATCTACCCGGTTTATTAGCATTACAAAATGTATTATGTTTTGCAAATTGTAAGTTAGTTGCAGTTTGTTCCGCTATAAACATTTGAAATTGGTCTTTCAAAAGTTTTATGGTTTCTTGTAATTTTTTGTCCAACGGATTTTTTATAAGTAATTGTTCTTTTTTCTTTATTTCTGCTTCCAATTCTAATCTTTTCCTTTGTTGATTTAATTTATGTTTAGAGTTCATATAAATCAATACTCCTCGCATATATGCCTTACTTGCGTCCCAGACAATTTAAATAGGTGTACCCTTATTCAAATTCATTTCAAAAAATTCCTTCATATGTTTTTTAAGTGCAATTATATTCTTTTCATATCTAAACAAATTTTCATTTAATCTCCAGGATCTTCTCTCCTTCTTTCCCATTTCTATTTCTATCCATGTCGGACTATGATCCGTTAGAATCCTGGGAAATATTTTTGTTTTTCTTGTTTTGGAAAGAAGGTCAGCTGTAACTAAAATAAAATCAATCCTAGAAAAGGATCTATGTCGATCTGAAAAAAATGTAAAATCCAATTCTTTTGGGTTCTGCACTCTCCATACATCTTTCAATTCTAAATCCTCTTTCATATCAAAAAAAGTCTTTGGTAATTTGACACCTGATTTTGCCAAGCTCTTTTTATCTATTTTAATATCAATCATTCCATTCCAATCTCCCATAATTAAAATAGACCTGTAGTCCCATTGCAATATTTTAGAATATAATAATTTATAAAAATTTTCCTGTTGTTGGTTAGGAGCATAGATTCCAATCACCAAGAGTGGGTCGTTCTGTATATATAATTCAATTGCTATGTATCTTCCGCAATCATCTGTTTCTATAATTTTGGCTGGTAATCTTTTGTTTATATACATCACAACACCATTCTTTTTTTCTAAATTTGAGGATATAAATTGTACACCTAATTTAGAACTCATCAAATATTTTTGATCCTGTGTTCTAATATGAGTTTCTTGCAAACAAATCACATCATTATTAAATTGTATCAAGTAGTGAAATATTTTCCTTCTTTTGTGTGGAGAGTTCAAACCATTCACATTCCAAGATAGAAATTTAATTGTCATTTGTAGTCTCACGAAGCGTATCAAGCATTTGCCGAAGTTTCTGTTCCAGAGCGGTAGTCTTCGGTCTAGCTCCTCCCATGGCTTCAGATTTATAAGGGAGAAAAAATAGATAGAAAACACTCTGAAGCAACTTTCCTCTTTTCTTGTAGCATACGCTGTTACTTTAAGTGCTTTAAATGCTTTAGAACACACAGGCGCTGTTACTTTCACTTTAAACTTTTTTTCTTCCACTGAAACCAGACGCCATTTTAAATCACTTTCACAACTTTCACTCCTTCTTCCTTCTAAAAATTATTGACAGGGCTAGCACAAATACTTGCATTTTTTTTTAAAGTCCCGGTTTCACCCTGCTTAAATTAAGAACTTCTGCTGTTTTTCGCTGGCGTTAATCTCGCCGTCTGGCTCTGTTTACACAGAGTTGCCCCCACAGTCCGGAGCCTCGGCGAGCTGGATAGGGAGCCTCACCCTGCTTCCTCCCCAGGGACGAAAAAGACAACCTGGGGGCTTCGCAGGGGGCTCAACCTTGTCTCGCCGGCTCTACTCACGCTTCTGTTATGAAGACCGAGTTTTCCGAGCCACCTCTCAGCTGTTGAGGCGGTTCTAACGGGCGGCGGAGCTGGCGGTCTTAGAAAGACCATCTTGCGACGACGGAAACGCCAACCGGAAGCCCAAAGTCCTGGACATGGGCTTCAAATGTCGTATTCCTCTTGTAAAGCCGCTCCTGAACAACGTCAGAAGCATCTTATCTGGGCTAAAGACAAAAAGAACTGGTCTGTTGCTCAGTGGTCCAAAGTCCTCTTTTCTGATGAGACCAACTTTTGCATCTCATCTGGAAACCAAGGACCCAGAGTCTGGAGGAAGAATGGAGAGGCACACACTGCAAGATGCTTGAAGTCCAGTGTGAAGTTTCCACAGTCTGTTGATTTGGGGAGCCATGTCATCTGCTGGTGTTGGTCCACTGTGCTTCATTAAATCCAGGGTCAACGCAGCCATCTACTAGGAGATTTTGGAGCACTTCATGCTTCCTTCCGCAGACAAGCTTTAATGGGATGCTGACTTCATTTCCCAGCAGGACTTGGCACCTGCCCACACTGCCAAAAGTACCAAAACCTGGTTCAATGACCATGGGATTACTGTGCTTGATCGGCCAGCAAACTCGCCTGACCTGAACCCCATAGAAAATCTATGGGGCATTGCCAAGAGAAAAATGAGAGACATGAGACCGAACAATGCAGAAGAGCTGAAGGCCACTATTGAAGCATCCTGGTCTTCCATAAAACCTCAGCGGCACCACAGGCTGATAGCATCCATGCCACACCGCATTGAGGCAGTAATTGATGCAAAAGGGGCCCAAACCAAGTACTGAGTACATATGCATGCTTATACTTTTCAGAGGTCCGATATTGTTCTATGTACAATCCTTGTTTTATTGATTTCATGTAATATTCTAATTTTCTGAGATTGTGAATTTGGGGTTTTCATGAGCTGTAAGCCATAATCATCAAAATTATGACAAATGAAGGCTTGAACTGTCTCGCTTTGCATGTAATGAGTCTATCTAATATATTGCTTTCACCTTTTAAGTTGCATTACTGAAATAAATGAACTTTTGCAAGGTATTCTAATTTTTTGAGTTTCACCTGTATTTGTCTCACACCTTGTGTTAGGATCCTCCTGTGGCTAACAGAATGGATGTTCCTCTTGAACAAATACCATGGAAGACACTGCAGAAGACTGGTTCAATTGCTCTTTGACCTTTGCTGTTGTATGTGGTGTGATTATATGCTGCTGCACCATTTGAGCTGTGGTATTCGCCACAGGTTCTCTGGTAGGAATAGCATAGATAAAATCTGGAGACTGTGGCAATGAGCATGCTATAAATTGTTCTTTATTGTTAGGTAACAGATCACAGATCTGTGATCTGAAGGGAAGAGGGGAGACCCAGCTGTCAGTATCATCTTTGACTAATCCCTGCACCATCATTTCTAAAGGGAGTTTGTTCTCAATAGACATTGCCACCCAATTGTCATCTTTTGTCTTTTGGAAGACTGTGTACCCTAAATGATCTTGATAGCAGTATTCCAGTATTTGAGGTGCTGCCACAAAGAGGAGGAGGTCAACTTATTTTCCAAAGCACCAGAAGGCAAGACAAGAAACAATGGATAGAAGCTAATCAAGAAGAGAAGCAACCTGGAATTAAGGAGAAACTTAACAGTGAAGACAATTAACCAGTGGAACAACTTGCCTACAAAAGTTGTAGGTGCTTCCATCACTGTAGGTTTTTAAGAAAAGACTGGACAGCCATATATCTGACATGGTATAGGGTCACCTGCTTGAGCAGGGGGTTGCACTACTAGACCTCCAAGGTCCCTTCCAGCTCTATTCTGATTGATTGATATTTTCAGATTTATTATTCGTGGGTGGTGTTATGCACCATTGTAGGCTGGTTTTGTTGTAAGCATGCCTTCCATCCTTCCAAGGTCAGTAAAATGAGTACCCAGATTGTTGGGGGCAATTGTTCTGACCCAGCCTTAGCAGAAGCAAGAAACAGACTCCTTGTCATGAAAACCTCCTCTTTATTTACCTCTTGTGTATTAATTGCATTCACCCACCGAAAAGTCCAGGCAAGAGTCTTGCAAGGAGTTAATGGCAGCAATAGACCTTATCAGTTCCTTGCGATAATTGCGAGGCCATAAGCTCCCAGCCAAAAGGCTGCAAATTAAGTTCTGGCAAGCAGTCTTTGATGCATGAAACACAATGAGCAAAATCTCCAGAAATACAAACTGTTGTCTCCTACGACAACCATTCCCCTTTCCTTTTATTTATTCCCCAGCCAGGGAGGGGCCATTCAGTGT
Source organism: Coluber constrictor foxii (assembly GCA_038048745.1). Taxonomy (NCBI): domain Eukaryota; kingdom Metazoa; phylum Chordata; class Lepidosauria; order Squamata; family Colubridae; genus Coluber; species Coluber constrictor. The sequence continues at coordinate 10,235,747 of CM075961.1, forward strand.
CCATGTGTGCTTTGCTTCCAAGTTGACTCCTTGTCCTCTGTTGTTCACCTCTCTTAACTGCTCTGTGCATATGTGCATCTGGAACAGGCCCCAGCTGTTCTTCCTCCTCACTCATCTCAGCCTCCAAAGGCAGCTGCCTCTCTGGTGGCTGGAAAATGTCAGACAGCTCTGGCTTTCTCTGTGTCCAATGCAGAGCAAGTAGAAAGGAGTACATACCAAGTTTTGGCTAAGGGTTTAGCCCAGCCCCTTTTGTGTGATGTATTTTGTTTATGTTTTAGCTCCACCCCTTTTGTGATGTCACATCCACCCAGCCCCTCCTTACCTTGGAGGACTATAAAGTCATAACCCCACATCCCTTTACCCACAAACCCTTTTTATCGGAAGTGCTTTTACATCATGGTGAGCCACCCCTCCTTGTCCCATAATCCTTCACACCCGGTAGTACTGTGACAATACCACTCACGGCCCCTCTCTGACCTGGGCGGCCTTTCACCTGGAACTGCTGTAACAGCAAACATGTCTGTCCCAGAATCCCTTTCAGCTAGACACATTAATTATGCATATAAGGCCCTTCTCATTGGTCCATATTTGCAGAGGCGGGGATTGACAGTAGCAGCCTATGAATTTGTTTCTCTGATTCAGAGGCACTTCCCACTGGTTGAAAGAAAATGATTGACAGACCAAGCACATGGAAGAGGCTAACCCGCCCTGAAAGGCTTCCCATTGGCAGAATCAAAATGATTGATGGATTGAGCACAGGGCCTCCTATTACAAAAAACAGAAGCATTTCTGAGCCTCACAGCCCCCAAAAACATGTTTACACAGACCAAGAATTAAAGCATTATCAAAAAGCAAACTTGGCCCCTGTTTGCAATTGTAATGTATGGAAGCTGGACACATCCTTTTCTTTGTTCTCTTTTACTTTTGCAGAGATGTAAAAAAAAATTACTATTTTTTGCAAAGAAACCCCTTTTTGTATGCAAAAATGTTTTTATTTTTATATATTTCCGAAAGGTTTGGGTAATGGGTAGCGCTAAAAGGCTGGAAAAATAAAATTAAAAAAAAAATTAAGAAAAAAATTAAGAAAAAAAAAGAAAAAAGTGTCAGCGTAACATGTGAGGGTGGGTTCTCTGGTTGCATTGGGTTCTAACTGTAGGCAAGCATCTGCGCTGTATTTCAGGTACCTAAGTACCCTCTTGACAGCTTCCCAGTGGTATGCTGTGGGATTGCCCAAGTGTCTGGACAGCAGGTTCACGGGTAGAGCGATGTCAGGCCGGGTCCAGTTGGCGATGTACAGAAGAGAACCAATGGTGGACCTATATAATGTATTGTCTTGGAACTGTGGGGCTTCATCATACATGTTCTTCAGGAAATCTGCCTGCATGGGCGTGTCACTTGGTTTGGCCTCAGCCATGTTGCACTTGTGTAGGAGCTCTGTGATCTTCTCCTTTTGGGACAGTAGAAATCCTTTGGGTGTCTTGTTGATTTGTACTCCGAGGTATTTGTTTATGTTTCCCAAAGACTTCAAGGAGAAGTGCTCGCTCAACTTGTCAGCAAATATGTCACAGTCCTTCTTGTGTTTGCCGATGTAAAGTATATCGTCCACATAGACGAGCACGTATTCCATGCTTCCATTGTTCTTTCTGGTAAAGAAGCAGTTGTCAGCTGGGGTCGCCTTGAAGCCTAGTGATTCAAGTACTTCGTCTAGGCACTCGTACCATCGCTTTCCGGATTGTTTTAGTCCATAAAGACTCTTGTTGAGGAGCCATGTGTCTCCTTTGCTGGTGTCCTTGCTGGGCGGGGCCTTGACGTAAATCTCTTTGACCAGCCTGGTGTGTAAATACGCGGTCTGAACATCAAACTGGTGCACCTCTAGGCCTAGGATGGACATGATGACGAGGGCGCTCTTGACACTTTCCGCTCTCACGCTTGGGGAATAGGTGTCGCTGTAGTCCTCAGGGTATCTTTGGGCGAACCCCTGGGTGACTAACCTTGCCTTGTACATGTTCTTACCACCCTCTGGTGTCTTTATCTTGAATATCCATTTCGTCCCTATTGGTGCCTTGCCCTCTGGTACCTTTGCTGGTGTGTACACGTTTAACTCCTTAAGGCTGTCCATCTCCTTCTTCATGGCAGCTTCCCACTTCAATCTTTCCTCTTTGGGTAGTCTGGTTACTTCCTCATAGGAGTCTGGCATGATGGGGCTGGGTTGCAGATTCATCATGTAGTCCTCAAGTCTCTTGGGCATCTGATTCCTGCTAGCCCTAACTGGTCTACTGGGTGTGGATTCCGTGTCGTGTAAATATCTTGCTTCCTTGTGGGTGAGAGAATCTACCTTCAATCTGGGGTGACCTGCCTTCTGTTCTGTGTTTCTGACTCCCTGTGGTTTGTGTTTGCCTCTCCCTGAGTGTGTATTGGTTGAAGTGTTTGGTTTGCCTTGGCGTTGGTTATCTTGGTTAACTTCTACTGTGTGTTGTAACTTGTTTAAGTGTATCCTGGACCAGTTTGCCTGCTCGTGAAATGTGGCTGTCCTTGATATGATGAACCTATTGTTATTGTCGATGAACCTGAATCCCTTGGTGCCCGGCTCATAGCCCATGAACCTTAATCTTTTTGATACTTTGTCCCCCTTTCTACACAACTGTTTGGGGATGTGTACATCCATGGTGACCCCAAATATGTGTAAGTGTGAGATTTGTGGTTTCTTGTTATACATGACTTCGTATGGTGTTTTATCTATCACGCTAGACCATAATCTGTTAAGTGTATAGTTAGAGTACACTAGGGCTTCGGACCAGAAGTGCTGACTGAGCCCTGCGTCCTCTAGGGCGCATCTCATCATGGTTTGAAGGGTGGAATTTTTGTTTTCTGCTACGCCATTCTGGAATGCAGAGAAAGGCGAAGATGTAAAATGTAGGATGCCCTTTGACCTTAGCCAGCGTGAGAAGTCCCCCGATAGGAATTCTGATCCCCTGTCTGTCATTATCTTTTTTATTCTTGTATTGTGTTGCACCTCTACTCATTTGTAGAACTCTCTGAATTTTTGGTATGTCTCACTCTTGTGCCTCAATGTGTATACGAAGCCGTAACGACTGTAGTCGTCCACTATTGTTAGGAAAAATCTTTTGCCATATTTTATGGATGGCTTCAGGGGCCCCACGAGGTCCATGTGTACCATATTGAATATGTGGTCAGTGGTGCGAGTTGCCTTTTTTGGTCTGGGGGCTACCTTGAGTTTTGAGCACTTACATACTGAACAGTCGAGATAGGTTTCACAATTTTTTATTTTGATTCCCTCAGTACAATTCGTTACTTTCTGTATGACGGGGAAGCTAGTGTGCCCTAACCTGCGATGCAATAGATTCACCATCGTGAATGGGCTTGCCTATGTTGACCTTCCCTGAGCCCTGCACGTCCCCTTTATGAGTGTGTGTGCCCTCATTCTCTTGTTTCTCACTGTCACTGGTCTCGTCTTCCCCTACCCCTACTTCTTTGTTGATGTTTATGCAGGGTGTGCCTGTTTTGGATGCATGAAAGTAGGGTAACCCCCCTTTGATTGTGATTTTTCATATATTCTTGTTGTCTCTGACCATGGTGACTCCTCCCTCCTTGATACTGATCTCAATTCCTGCTTCCTTGCTAAGCTTTAGTGATGCGAGTATATTATGGGGTATTTCTGGAACTAGTAATACCCCCTCTATTTTACCTATGTTCGGGAGGATCACGTTGCCCTTTCCAGTTACCTTCACGTCGTTTTGATTGGCCACCTTGATCATGTAATCCTCCTTCGTGAATGAGGAGAGTAGCCCTTTGTCAAATGTGGTGTGATTGGTGGCTCTGGAGTCAATGAGCCACCAGGACTCCTCTCTATCTGGATTGTTGGCCTGTGGGGTTTCCTGTGTGTGTTTTCCCACTCTACATAGTGATCCGTTCCGACTATCCTGTCTCTATTCCCTCTTTTCTCCCAAGGTTTTGGTGAGTCCCTACGCCTGGGTCTGTTGTCTTGTGTGTGCCTCTCTGGGTGTCTGCCGCGGTATTCGTGTCTGTTCCGCTCTCTGTGGCTTCTGGGGCAGTCTCGCCTGTAGTGTCCCCTGGACCCGCAATTGTAGCATTCTATGGGGTCCTGTGTGGTGTCTGTGAACGCTACTCTCCTTGACTGTTTGTGATCCCTGTGTGTTTTTTGGCGGCTCTTCCTAAGGTTGTCCTCCGCTATCAGTTTATTGGAGAGACTATCAACAGACATGTGTCCTAGACTTGAGGTATCAATGTGTGTGAGGAATATGTCCCAGGCTGGGCCTAGGGAGTTGAGTATTATGCTCTTCATTGTCTGCTCTGAAACAACCTCCCCCCTCAGATGTAGTTCATCCCTGATTACGTTTAGCTCCAATAAGTGTTCCCCCATGGAGACCCTGGGTTTGATCCTGGTAGAGTAGAAATCTTTAGAAATTTGTGTGGTAGTGGCCACGCTCTTGCTATAAAAGTACCCAAACATTTTTTGTGTTATCTCTGATACAGTTAAATAATGTTCTATGCTATAATATATGTGTGGAGAAATGCTAGAGATCAACAGGTAAAATGCTCTATGATGTAAACAGTCCATCTCAAATGTCCAAGGTTTCTCTAGAGGGTCAGTAACAAAAAACAGTATATTTTCTTTTAAAAGAATAACTTGGAGTTGTTGGTACCACTCCATCAAATTTGATCCCTCCATTTTTAGTTTTGGAAAGTCATTAGGCAGATTCCCTGTGCTACTATACAGGTTACTTACTGCAGGCTGCTGTCCATGGTGCTTGACATGCTGGAAGCTGCAGTAAGGCACAGGAATGCTTGTAGGCAGTTTAAAAATCCCTCCTTGCATTTTTTTTCTTCACTTGTCCACAGGTGGTTCTGCGCATGCGCGAAGCTCATTCCAGCCATGGCTTCACCGGGGAAGGCTCCTGTTGCTGTGGCTCCGTCGAAGAGGCCTCTCCCAGTTGTGCAGGCCTCTGGCTCGGCTCTCCTCATCCAGCGGTGGTCCGGAGATGTCCCTCTCTGTCCAAGGTGAGGGTTTTCGTCTCTCGACCGGGCTCACGGTGGCGGTGGCGATGGTGAGTATCGGTCCCGTATTCGTCTGTCCGGTGTTCGCGGCTTCGATGAGGGGTGGTGCTCGGCCATCGGGGGGGTGCTGTGGCATCAGTGGGTCCCCAGCGGCGCCCGCGTTCCTCAATTGGGTGTAGGGGATCCCTCTCCCTCTCCCTCTTGTCTCTTTAAAAGCCTCAGGGTTTTTTTTATTTAATTTTATTTTCGGCCCGAAGGCGGCGGTGAGCGTTTTTATTGCTTGCTCTACCTGCCGCTCCATTGGTGAGTCTTCGGGCCCCAATCCTTCTTCCTCCCCCTCAGAGCTGTCTTCATTTTTAAATTCTGGGGGTTCGCGCGCTTTTTTGGTTGGCCATCCTGGATCCTCGGTTTTAATAGGTGGGCGGTCGGCCATCTTTGTTGGCCACGTGTTCCAAGATGGCCACCATTCAAAGCTCAGCGCGGCACCGGCTCCCTTCTCCTCGGTAAGGCGTTCGGCTGGGGTTGGCTTTCTTACCGGGTGTGAGTCTGGCTGTCCCGCTTTGCATCCGCGGTTGCTCCTGGCCACTTCCCGGCTCTTGATCAGTTTGCTGATGCCGGCCATGAGTTCTTCGTCAGCTGCGGGCGATCCCAGCAAGCTCAGCAAGTCGCGCCTGAGCTTGCTGGTGTCCGGGTGGTCGATCTCCCCCTCGTCTTGTCCTTCGGACCCCTGGCCATCGTCGGAAGAATAGTTTTCGGGGTCAGTGTCTTCTCTGCCTTTCTCTGGCGCTTCTGCATGTAGGGGGTTGCTCTCAAGGTATTGTTCCTCCATCTTCCTTGTATCAGATCTGGTGTGGGGTTTTCTTTTTTCTTCAGATGGATGTTGTTTTTTAGGCATGTCTTCTGGTCACTGGGTCATCCAATCATCCTCTGCTACCAATTTGTTACTAAGGATCGAGGTTGGACCCAATGACTTACAAAGACAACAATAGTGATTCACCAGATTCTCCTTTATTAATGCACATCTGTTCATTCACAGGTATCATCAAGAACTGCAGGTAGGAACTACGTGGGACCATCCTAAATACCCTGGGGGTGGAGCCTCAGGTAAGGAGTGACCAGGAGAGGGGGTGATGGGTTGGTCTGTGAAAGTTAACCCTTGGAGTGCCAGGTCAGTGGGGGGTGCACTCTCAGGTACGGCATTTACATGTGACACACCCTCTAATATCTCCTGTGTTGTTGGATCAGGTGGTGAGAGAGGTGGTGTCAGTTCTGGTACAACTGGTGTTTGTTTAAATGCTTCTGGAGGTTGAATGAGATTCAGAATACCTTTCTCAGAGTCATTTTGTCTGGTCAACCTTAGAAATCTCTGCAGCACTGAGTTGTATAGTTTTATTTTGTCATCTTCACTTAGATCAGCTCTCTGAAGAATGGCCCGCATGTCATCGTCCAATCGGCTAACAGTAGTGGTTCCTATTGTAGGTGTCTGTCCGTGTAGCTGCTCCATCTGATGTCTCGACACCAAATACATTTTCTCTGCATGCTCCATGTTTACTGCACTAATAGATTAGTCAGCAATGGTATAGCGGCCCCTAGTAATGGGGCTATAAAACCACCTGACTGAAGAATAACCTGCTTCTTCTTTTTCAGAGAGAGCTTACTATTGCTCATTTTTTAAATACAGTCTTTCTTTCTCTTTAAATTCCAGTATTGTGAAGGCTTCAGAGGCAGGTTACCTTTTAAAGTGTTCAGAGCTATTTCGGCTATGGCCCCCACCAGGTCATTATTAACATTGCATAAGATGGCTTTTCTCTGTTTCGGTCCTGCCTTTACTAAGAATTTTAATAGCCCCCAATTTCTGCGCACCCTCTCAGACATCCTGTATGAACTGTGTGTCCTCCAGATACAGCTGTTACTTTTTACCCTTCTTTTTTACAGTGTAAACTACTGGCCATTCAGGGGGGTAGATGCCAGTTCTTAGCCTAAAGTTTTCTGGAGTAGCGGCAGCCAGATCAACTAAAAGATAACCATGAGGTTTGCTAGTGGCATCTTGGAATACTTCTAAAAAGTACCGCGTGTTAGATGGATACATTTGACGTGCCAACGTGACTACTTGCATCTGATCACGGGGGCAGTGGAATAACACCAAATATTTTGCATTTAGAATTATTGTTCTCATTTTCTTACCTTGAAAAAACAGGTTTTGAAGTATGAGAATAATGCTAAGGTTTTTGTGATGAACATACTGTGTAAAAGCTTTCTCTATTTGTTCACTGTCACCGGCTGTGGCCATGAGATCATCTACAACCGCTAAATTGGTTTGATTCGGTGGAAACAAGTCAGTAGCTTCAAAAGAGTCAGGAAGCCCCTCCATAAACTTAATATTAGGAAACTTATTAAGTAATCCTTTGTACAGAGGTTGCCAACAGCTATAAAACCATATATTGTTTTAAGGCATTTCAGATAATACATGCTCACCGTGTTCTAACATTTGTTTTATAAAATAAGACTATCCCGAATTGGAAGGTCCGCTTATAATACATGAGAAAGGATGTACAAACAACACCCTGTTTTTCAGCATACTTAATAACCGTAAGGTAATGTACAATAATCCTCTGTTTTGAGAACCCTTTTATTATAGACAACTTTTAGAGTTTTTCTGAGTACCCGAGTTTCCAGAGCCCACTGTTTCTTAATCCTAACAATTCCCGGCTGCTGGATCCTGATTGCTTTCTTTTCCTTGGCAATATTCATCGATCAGATCTTTCAGACTTTCAAAGTTAACCTTAACACAGTTGGCACTATTTAATGTTATACCCTTCACCTTTAATACAGTAGAGCCATTTGACAAAGCATACCCATAGGTTTTTGGACCAACTGCCACAAACTCGGTGATGGAAGTGTTTGGAGGAATCTCGCTTGTCAGCTGTCCTAAATCGCCTAATACCGGTGACCACGCCCCCTCTCTGCTAATAAAAATGACAGAGTCGGTATCGTGATAGAGGCATCTGTCCCCCAAATGATCCAATAATCTGTATAATTCTAGACGTACATAAGCAGTTGTAAAACAAGCAATGAACAAGTTTGTACACGTTGACTTAGCAGGATGTTTTTTGGCTGTTTTCCATGTTACAATGGCTGTTTCATCATCCACAAATTCACAAGAGGACACTTAGTAATGGGGAACAAAAAGATACTTAAATAGTTCCTCAGGTTCTGTCACCACCGATGTAGTCAGTTGGTTGGTACTCTGGCTGAATTTACCCCACAAGGAGTTTAAAAACAGTTTAGCAATCTGCCTTTTACCAGGATTGACTTGGGAGTCCTCCTGGATTCTCGGCTATCCCTGAATGACCATCTGACGGCCATAACCAGGGGAGCTTTCACACAAGTGCATCTTGTGCACCAGTTGCGCCCTTTCCTAGACCGAGATGCCCTCGCCACGGTCACTCATGCCCTTGTTACTTCTTGGTTGGATTACTGCAATGCCCTCTACATGGGGCTGCCCTTGGGATGCATCCGGAGACTCCAGTTAGTTCAGAATGCGGCCGCGCGGGTAGTTACGGGAGCTCCTCGTTACTCCCATGTTACACCTCTCCTGCGCGGGCTGCACTGGCTACCGGTTGTTCTCCGAGTTCATTTCAAGGTGCTGGTGCTTACCTATAAAGCCCTACATGGCATAGGCCCGGGGTACTTACAGGACCACCTCTTGCCTTCCTCCCATCGTCCGGTGCACGCCCACAGAGCGGGCCTCCTCCGGGTGCTGTCAGCCAAAGAATGTTGGCTGGCAGCCCCCAGGGGGAGGGCTTTCTCTGTCGGAGCCTCGACCCTCTGGAATAGTTTGCCCACTGACCTCAGGATGGCCCCCGACCTCCTCTCCTTTCGCCGCAGACTGAAGATGTAGCTATTCCAACAATTCTTTGATCATGGGGTTGTATAGTTTTTATAATTTTAACGGTTGTTATTGTGGATTTTAATCTTATTTTAATTATATTTGTTGTGATTTGTATTGGTGACTGTTTTATGTAAGCCGCCCTGAGTCCTCAGGGAGAATGGTGGCATATAAATCACAAAAATAAATAAATAAATAAATAAATATGTTCCCTGCGTAAATGGACCCCCTCGTTCTTTTCATAATCCTGAACGTAACACTCTTTATCTTCTTCTGTTTTGCACCAGTCGGGGTAACCGCTAGCCTCTTGTTTTTGACGGAGATGCATGTTAATATAACCGGAAAACAAGGTTTTTGACTTCCTTTCAAAATGCCAAACTTCATAGATCTCTGCAATTCTGTAGCCTTTCTCTACAGCGACATTCAATTCTACAGTACACCACGTTCCAGTTAGGGCTCTTTCTTCATCATTGTGGAGACACTCTGTGACTTGTTGTTTTTCTGTACAAGTTGCACACAGACTAAACATTAATTTGCCACCAGACTTATGTGGCAGTACCGGAAAGTAGAGTCCTCTTGGTGGGTACACTTTAACTTTAGCAAATTCAAAATACTGTTTTATATCACCAAAGTTTTGGTATATTATTTCTGGGTGCCCTATCGGGTACAGCTTGTTCTTGTTCACAAAGGGATATAAGCTTGTAAAATCATAATATAAGATTTGTTCCCCCTGCTTTGGTTTATAGTACAGACATGTAGCATTTGTTCGCCCCCCCCAAAAAAGCATCTCTGGGGTTCAAGGGTGTTGGAAGATTACTATCTACTAGAAAATGTTTCAATCCCTCATTGTTCTTCAACATATCATTCCACTCGTGTTCCCAGATGTTACGTACTACATACCCCATGCTCTTCAGGTATTCTTCTCTCACCCTAGTGCGTGAGTACAACAGGCCATAGGTTGAATCAAGCAGATTGTTGAAGTCTTGGGCCTTGTAACATATAGGGCATCCGTGAAAAAAACAGCCATAAAATTCAAAAGTGGTGGGGTCCCCGTTTATGACCGCAAACCCATCCAAAAAGTAAACACCTACTTGCTTTTCACCACCTTGCAGAGCATGTTGGATGTTTATACCCTCGGTATGCTCTATATACATCAGCCATTGTATAGAGCATGCAGAATAGCTTTTCTTGCTCTTCTGGTAATTGTCCAGAGGCGCTAACGCGACAGTATCCTTCTTCAAAAAACATGAAACGGTACTGCGCCATACAAATAGATGCTAATGTTACATATTGAAAAGGATCAATGCAACGAATTTCGTTCTCTTCAAGAATATCACCACCACGTCCTGTTAAAAACTCCCTTTCTGTCATTTCCATCACTTGCTCCCTAAACCTATTACAAGCATGTCTCAGTATCTTAACATCTTGTTTGCAGTAGTAAGCAAGATCTTTTTTGAGGTTAAATGTTGTACCTTTATTAGCAGCATACCATTTCTCAAATTCCTCTTTTTCCCCAGGCATCATGGTATCAGGACTATAATATTTGACATCCGGCAATGAGCCCACATAATCTTGATTCTCTGCAGTATTGAACAAATGAGGAAAATAACCCTTGAAACCTTGAAATCCCATAGCTTTGGGTAATTTACTCAATTTCATGGGTAAAAAAGAGAGGCTATCGATAAAATGTATATGAAAGTGCGGTAGGGTTATGCATAGCAGCTTACCACCCTGAGTTAAGAGTTGTACCTTCACCTTTTCACGAATGAGCTGTCTGAGGACTAGGTATCCATCATAACTCTTGGAGTTGTGAGCTATGAATGTGGTACCTTTAAACTTAGGCTGTACAAAAGTTTTCACAAATTCCTCCAGACACTTTTTTTCTTTTTTATTGAAAAATTTTATAACAATACAAAGTAAAAAACATTCCCCCCCTCCCAACACCCCCCCTACCCCTTTCTTCCCCCCCCCCTCCCTTGCCCAACTTCCCAGAGCAAAATACAGGGTATTAAAAAGAAAAGAAAAACAAAGATCATCTAAATTAATCTATCTATCCTCAAGTTAACAAACCACCCCCTAGAATCTTAACTCCAATATAGTTAACACAACATTTCTTTACTTTTGTTTAATTCATACGCAATTTGGTGTCTTCTTATTTGATACTTGTTCTGGATATAGTTAATCCATTTTGTCCACTCCAAAATATATTTTTCCTGTGTACGATCTTTCAAGTATGCTGAGATTTTTGCCATTTCACCTAAATTTATTACTTTTAAAGTCCATTCTTCTACAGTAGGCAAAGAGTCTTTCTTCCAATATTGTGCAACCAGCAGTCTGGCTGCTGTTATTAAGTTTAAAAGCAATTTCATCTCTAATATTGTACAATCATTTGTTATACCCAATAGAAACAGTTGTGGGGTAAATTTCAACCTCTTTTTCAAAATATTCTGCATTACCCACCAAATTTTTATCCAAAATGCTTTGATCTTCTTACAAGTCCACCATATATGATAATAAGTTGCATCTTCACAATCACATCTCCAGCATTTGTCTTGTACATTAGGATACATACATGACAATTTCTTTGGGTCTAAGTGCCATCTATAAAACATCTTATAAAAATTTTCTCTTAGGTTTTGTGCTTGTGTAAATTTAACATTTCTAACCCAAATCTTTTCCCATGTTTCCATCATTATTGGTTCCTGAAAGTTTCTTGCCCATTTAATCATACAATCTTTAACCAATTCTGTTTCTGAATCTATCTCTAATAATGCATTATACAACCTTTTAATATGCATAGAACTCTGGTCCCTAATCTGTTTTACCAAATTTTCTTCATTTTGCATAAAACCAATTTTTTGGTTCTCCCTCCATCTAGCTTGAAGTTGACCATATTGAAACCAAGTATAGATTATCCCTTCCTCCTTCAGTGCCTCTAACGACTTCAGTTGTAGTTTACCCCTTTCGTTAAAAAGAAGTTCTTTATAAGTAATCACTTCCATCTTTTGTTCTATACTTATATTTTCTATTGCATGTCTAGGATTTGCCCATATAGATATCTTATAATTTAACTTATATTGATATTTCTTCCAAACTCTCAACAAAGCATTCCTAAGTATATGACCTTTAAAAACTTTATCTACTTTCTTTTCATATAGTAAATAGGCATGCCATCCATATAATAAATCATATCCTTCTACATTCAAAGTTCTTTCTTCAGTCAAATTAAACCAATCACTGATTTGTACTAGCACAGATGCTTCATAATACAATCTTAGATTAGGCATTTTCAAACCACCTCTCTCCCGAATATCCTGTATAATTTTTAATTTAACTCTAGGTTTTTTCCCTGACCATATAAAAGTATTAACTCCTTTCTGCCATTCCCTCAAATTTTCATCTTTCTTAAGCACTGGTATCATTTGAAACAAGAATAAAAATTTAGGTAGTACATTCATTTTTATTGCTGATATTCTTCCTAAAAGGGATAACTGTAGTTTTTTCCAGTTTTCCATTTCTCTCTGCACTTTTTGCCATAAAACCTCGTAGTTATTTTTAAATAACTTCGTATTTGAACCAGCAACAATTACTCCCAGATATTTAACCTTTTTAACTATTTCAAATCCCGTTATTTTTCCTAACTCTTCTCTTTGAGAGACAGACATGTTTTTAGTTATTATCTTAGTTTTATGCTGATTTATTTTAAATCCAGAAACTCTACCATATTGTTCTATCATTTCCAACATATAAGTGACTGTAGTTATAGGTTGAGTTAATGTAACAACCAGATCATCTGCAAACGCTCTTAATCTATAATCTTGTTGTCTAATTACTATTCCTTTAAGTTCATCAGATTCACGTACCTTTTTCAATAAAATTTCTAAAGATAAAATAAACAGCAATGGAGATAATGGACAACCCTGCCGTGTTCCCTTCTCAATTTTAAAACGATCCGTTAAGCCTCCATTGACAATTATTTGTGCCGATTGCTCTTGATATATTGCTTTAATTGACTGTTTAAATTGCTCTCCACATTGCATTTTGTCTATAATTTTAAACAAAAATTGCCAGTTCAATCGATCAAATGCTTTCTCGGCATCCAAAAAGAAGAAGGCAGCGGAGATCTGGTTGTTTTTTTCCAAGTATTCCACCAAATTTATAATTTGTCTCAGATTATATTTCATATATCTCCCTTTTATAAATCCTGATTGATCATTATGAATTATTTGTTGCAAAATTGGCATTAATCTATTTGCTAACACCTTAGCAAAAATTTTATAATCAGTATTCAAAAGTGAGATTGGTCTAAAATTTTCAGGCTTAACACAATTCTGGTCTTCTTTTGGAATCGATGAAATAAAAGCTGTCCTCCATGAGGGTGGGATTACTCCCCTTGATTGAATCTTGCTAAATAACATCCTAAGTGGTTCTACCATTTCCAACTGCAAGTTCTTATAATAGATAGCTGTCAATCCATCAGTTCCTGGTGTCTTACCTACTTTTAACTGATTGCTGCAATGATCTCTTCTGAAGTTATTGGCTGATTCAAACCTTCCCTTTGTTCTAAAGTTAACTCATGAATATCAACCTCCTTAAGATATCTATCTATATCTATACCTTGTATTAAGTCTCCTGTGTACAGTTTCGTATAATATTCTAAAAAAGCTTTCTTAATCATATTTTGTTGATAAACTTCTTTACCTTTAAATTCTATCTTACTGATAACTCGTGATTTTTGTTTCTTCCTTAATACATAAGCCAACCATCTACCTGGCTTATTAGCATTACAAAATGTATTATGTTTAGCGTATTGCAAAGTAGTTGCCACTTGATCAGCCTTTAACATATTAAATTGCTCTCGCAATATATTTATTGTCTCTTTTACTTTTTTATCTCCTGGATTAACAATTAATAATTGTTCCTTCTTTTTTATTTCCTCTTCAATATCTTTTTGTCTCTTTGTTTGTTTTAATCTATGTCTATTATTCATATATATTAAAACTCCTCTCATATAGGCCTTACTTGCATCCCATACCATTTCCATGGAGGTACCCTTGTGCATATTATTAAGAAAAAATTATTTCATTTGTTTTTTAAGTTCAGTCACATTTTCTTCATATCTAAATAAATTTTCATTTAATCTCCAAGACCAAACCGGACTGTGATCAGCTAAAGTCCTTGGAAATATCTTGATCTTCTTCACCCTAGAAAGGAAATCATTTGTTAGTAATATAAAGTCAATCCTGGAAAAGGATTGATGTCTGTCAGAGAAAAAGGTAAAATCTTTTTCGTCGGCATTCTGTTCTCTCCAAATGTCTCTCAGTTCTAAATCATCCATAATTTCAAAAAAAGGTTTAGGTAGTTTTGCACGTGAAGAAATTTTTGATGTAGTCTTCTTATTAAATTCTTCTTAAATTCCTCCAGAAACTTGTCACCGTACCATTCCCACTTCCTAACATCACCATCATTCAGCATGTCCGTGGCATAGACATAGTTCGGTATGTGAGCCCCAGTTTCTTGACAACATTCAAAATCATACCCAATGTACCTGTAACCGACTATTGGCTTAAAAAGCCTTTTCAGATAACACAAGTGATCTGTCAGGCTATCTACTTTGGTATCACACTGCCCGCACATTGTTTTCTTACATTCGACATGTGGTGCCGGCACATAGATACCACACCTGGAACAAAACACATTATCCTCACAAACAATTTTTCCTTCCACAGCTAGCTGTTCATGTCTTTCAAGACATGCATTAGAGCGACAAAGCAGTTTACATGTACGGCACCTTGCCCTCCCCCCAACCACTTCGCGGCATTCTGAACCCGTACAAGCTCGACAAAAATATTGACAATCGTGCCTAAATTTGTGATGATACCCTGTATGGCACAGTATGCAGAAGTAACGTACCCCCATGAATCCTTTGATGTTTTTTATCCCGTAGTAATGACTGTCGTGTAACAGCATAAACACCACTCTTACTTCCAGGGACCCTCCAGTTACAAAAAATCTCCAACCCCCTTCGTGATAAAACACAATCTTTATAGTTATACCAAAGTGGTCCTCAAATAAGTGTATCTGTGAAAAATCAATTCTGTGAGATGTAGATATCCCAAGTGTGTTGTGGAGGTCTGTGACTCTGGTAATAATTTCTTGTTTAGTAGACATCTTGTTATCTAACAATGACAGAAGGCTGCCTGCAAAACACAGAAATATCCCCTCCACATTGAAATCCATCAGGTGTTGTCTTTTCTTCTCTAAAATCTTACTGAATAGAACAGTTCCTAATTTCCTAAGACCACCCCCCTCATGGTTCTTCACAATCATGACTGTTAATTCCAAAGAGTTCCTCCATAAGATCTCCACATTGCTTTGTAATAAACTCTCTACATAACTAAGGAACTGGTCAGCATCTAACTCTTCAAGATGTCTTCTAACACTAAAGGGGGGGTCTACCTAATTCCTCAGCATCCAGCCGCAATTGTACAAAATCATTTGGTCTTATGTCCCTGGAAATACGGTTCAAAAGATTCTGTATCTCATTATGAATAACATCTATAGCAAGCATGAATGATTGAACATGCTCCATATTTACAAATCTATAACGTTCATAGTACTCTATTGCTCTGTAATGTTGCAGGGGCCTCTGCCATGATTGAACTCTCTCCAGGTACACGATAGGTGCTTCAGGTGTACTTAGTGGTTCAGAACTTTCCAAAGAGTCCCATTCCTCTGCTGATTGTATTTCTGACATATCACACTCTTCACTGGAGATGTCACTGTATGTGGGTGTTGGATGCTGCTCCTCAGACCCCATTTTAGACTTTTTACATACAGGTTCTAAATAAATAAAAAAGACATATCGATGGTCTGTCACTGTTTAATGAATACATATACCCTATTTACCAGTTCTTGTACATTTTAATTAACCTTGTATGCCACGGGATGTGGATGGCTGGGGTTCAATTTCCTGCCCTTGTACAGCCCTTGCATTGCATGGGGTTGCCTCCTGTAGTTCAATATTCTGCCCAACGCTTTGTGCTCCTGTTGGACTTGGTACTTCTGCAGAGACCCATTCACTGTCTCTATCTGTAGGTACACAAATAATTAACATTTAGGATTAGTCCTTATTATAGCACAAAAAACATATTGAATACCCCCCCCCCCCCGGAAATACATAATAGCTGCTTTTCCCTAAAATCCGTATATGAATATAAGTTCAGACCTTGCATTTCCATTTCTTCAGACAACTGTGTTGTGGCTATCTGCTGCACTGTTTCTGGCAGCTGCTCCTCCACAGGCGCATGTGATGTGCTTGCTTGCTGGTTCCCACCCCTTTGACCATGATGTGAAGCACTGCACCCTGGGAATTTGGCTTGCATCTGGCCATCCCACCATTCTGAAAGGAATGTACAGCAATAAGGTAAAAGGCTCTCACGTTTATTACAACAAATAATACAGCCTATAGCATGACACATAACACACACACACACCCTCCTCCGCACATATTATTACTTAGGGACAGACATTTATTACAACCCCTAACACATTACAGCTTTTATACAATAATTATGTCTGCAAAATAAAACACCATACCTTCTAATTTGTTTTCTTGTGCCCTTTGTAATGTGGGTTCACCATGACCATTGTTATATGCAGCCCATTGAGAGTCCGTGGGCATTGTAAAAGCAACAAACATTTCATCATCGTCGTCGTCGTCGTCGTCATCATCCCTATTTGAAATAAACAAAGAATCATATAGGTATCCTTCTTGTTACAGAAAAGTCAGAGAACCCATAACATACTAAACACATATACTTTGAATAAAGTGGCCAACCCCCAATCCTTACACATTATTTTTGATGATAGATCAGCATTCCCTAACAGACACTGACATTTATCCAATAGTAATATCTGCAAATTAAATGACATACCTCCTAATATCATCTCTGTAGGGCATCCTAAGTGGTTTAAATTGCTACCCCGATATATAAATTCCATTGTGAATCTGTGGGCATTGTAAATGTTGCAAACAGATCATCTTCCTCACAATCTGAAAGAAAAATTGAATCTTACTGGAATCTTAACTTCCACAAAAAAGGGCAACCCGTCTCTATAATATTTGCATGGTAAAAGGAAAAGAATACCTTTGCAGGCTTTTAGGCATTGTGAATCAGTTGCCTCCTCCTAATAATCATGAAAAAGTATGTGAACCCCTTGGGATTACATGGAGTTTTGCATGAATTGGTCATAAAATGTGCTCTGAACTTCATCTAAGTCACAACAATAGAAAAACAGTCTGCTTAAAATAATACTACACAAACATTAGATGGTGCCATGGTTTAATTGAACATAACATGTACACATTCACAGTGCAGGGAGGAAAAAGTATGTGAGCCCCTAGCCTAATGACTTCTCCAAGAGCTAATTGGAGCCAGGAGTGAGCCAACCTTGACTCCAATCAATGTGATGATATTGGATGTGTTGCTGACAGCTGTCCTACCCTTTAAAAACACACACCTGTTTTGGGTGTACTGGTTTCAAGAAGCACTGTCTGTTGTGAACCATGCCTCACAGAAAAGAGCTCTCAGAAGACCTACGATCAAGAATTGTTGACTTGCATGAAGCTGGAAAGGGTTACAAAAGTATCTCCAAAAGCCTTGATGTTCATGTGTCCACGGTAAGACAGACTGTCTACAAATGGAGAAAGTTTAGCACTGTTGCTACTCTCCCTAGGCGTGGTCGTCCTGTAAAAATGACTACAAGAGCACAGAGCAGAATGCTTCATGAGGTAAAGAAGAATCCTAGAGTGTCAGCTAAAGACCTACAGAAATCACTGGCACATGCGAACATTTTTGTTGACACATCTACAATAAGGAAAACATTAAAAAAGAATGGAGTACATGGGAGGACACCACGGAGGAAGCCATTGCTGTCCAAAAAAAATATTGCAGCACGTTTGAAGTTTGCAAAAGAGCACCTGGATGTTCCACAGCACTACTGGCAAAATATACTGTGGACAGATGAAACCAAAATTGAGTTATTTGGGAAGAACACACAACACTATGTGTGGAGAAGAAAAGGCACAGCACACCAACATCAAAACCTCATCCCCACTGTAAAACATGGTGGAGGGAGCATCATGGTTTGGGGCTGCTTTGCTGCCTCAGGGCCTGGATGGATTGTTGTCATTGATGGGAAAATGAATTCCAGAGTTTGTCAAGACATTTCTCAGGAAAACGTACGACCATCTGTCTGCCAACTGAAGCTCCGCAGAGGATGGGTGATGCAACAGGACAATGACCCAAAGCATACAATTAATTCAACAAAAAAATGGCTTCAACAGCACAGAATACGCCTTCTGGAGTGGCCCAGTCAGAGTCCTGACCTCAACCTGATTGAAATGTTGTGGCATGATCTTAAGAGAGCGATTCACACCAGACATCCCAAGAATATTGCTACACTGAAACAGTTTTGTGAAGAGGAGTGGTCCAAAATTACTCCAGATCATTGTGTAGGTCTGATCTGCAACTACAGGAAACGTTTGGTTGAGGTTATTGCTGCCAAAGGAGGGTCAACCAGTTATTAAATCCAAAGGTTCACATACTTTTTCCTCCCTGCACTGTGAATGTGTACATGTTATGTTCAATTAAACCATGGCAACATCTAATGTTTGTGTAGTATTATTTTAAGCAGACTGTGTTTTTCTGTTGTTGTGACTTAGATGAACTTCAGAGCACATTTTATGACCAATTCATGCAAAACTCCACGTAATCCCAAGGGGTTCACATACTTTTTCTTGACTTTTTAAAATACATATAAATCGGTATATAATAATATATCAACGTTAAGCTATATCTTTCATAGTTATAGAAACACTTACATCAGCATCTGCCATCCTGAAGCTGTCTTCTTCACTGGTCAATAGGGAAGGGTGTCTATGGCTAGCTGACCACTACCTTCTTATCAGTTTCAACCAGCTAAGACTCCAACGCCCAATGTTCTTGACGTCATCTTTATTTCAGCGTGCATATTGGCTGTCCTGAAGCCTTAACATAAAACAACCCCCCACCCACCCCACCCCCCACCCACCCAACACCACCCTTTTTTTTTGCAAAAACATGTAACAACCCCCCCCCCCACACATCCCTGACACCCTATCCGCACTTCTAAATATCCCTTTACCAACCAGAAATAACAACAGTTTTCAAAGTTCTTCAGTATACATGCTTTATTGGAAATTCACAACCTTTACATTAACATTTTCTTGTAATCAATTTCTGATACATTTTGACATATCAATCTCTTGATTGAGATAGGCGTCTCATCTCTTATTCTTGTCATTAAAACCAGTGGATCCTTCATCCTCTCAATGTTTTGTATACATTCTTTGATTTCATCCAATGTATCCCTTGTGAAATATAATTTATTCATTTTGTCTGAAATATAAATGATCTTCCAGACAATTTGGGGTATAGATATTTGAAGACACATTCTTTTAACAATGCTAGTTTCATCCATTCCATCTAATTGGTCTTCATTCTTCAAACATCCCAGTAAACAATGATGCAAAATTTTCACAATACAGCTCTTGACAATTTGCAAAAGGCCTGTATTCTGGTGAACATCCAGTTCTGAAAGAATAAATAACACATTACATATTTGTTTTCAACTCATAATACTTTTTAATTTTCAGTGCCTAAATATACGCACCGTTTGGTGACTGGCAGAAACGACAATAACAAATCTTAAGCCTCAATTCCTGCTTACTCTCAATATTAACTTTTTTACAATGTTTACTAACTCAACGGGACCTCTTTGGGGTTTCTGGTGTCACTTGTACATCAAATAAATCATCAAATGGCTCTACATTATCAACCTTTTTATTATTTCCTTCATCAGACCCCATATTATTAAATGAGGCCTACGCTTTAAGTGGCTGAATTGTCACCCTTCTGCAGAGGCCCTCTTTTATCAGTCCGTGAACCACAGGCCACGCCTGGGACAGGTCCGAAACATGCCATCAACAAGCGTGTCACACGTGCCATCACGATCGTCTCCCTCCCGCTATCTGGCAACCACATACGCAGCACATGACCGCAAACCACCCCTCCCTGAGGCAGGCCCCAACATGCCCTGGGGCCCCTTGTAATATACAGAGCATGTGCATAACCTCTTGCTTTTATTCTTCATTCTTTCTCTTAATTTTATTTTTCCAGCCTTTTAGCACTACCCATTACCCAAACCTTTCGGAAATATATAAAAATAAAAACATGTTTTTGGGGGCTGTGAGGCTCAGAAATGCTTCTGTTTTTTGTAATAGGAGGCCCCGTGCTCAATCCATCAATCATTTTGATTCTGCCAATGGGAAACCTTTCAGGGCGGGTTAGCCTCTTCCACATGCTTGGTCTGTCAATCATTTTCTTTCAACCAGTGGGAAGTGCCTCTGAATCAGAGAAACAACTTCATAGGCTGCTACTGTCAATCCCCGCCTCTGCAAATATGGACCAATGAGAAGGGCCTTATATGCATAATTAATGTGTCTAGCTGAAAGGGATTCTGGGACAGACATGTTTGCTGTTACAGCAGTTCCGGGTGAAAGGCCGCCCGGGTCAGAGAGGGGCCATGAGTGGTATTGTCACAGTACTACCGGGTGTGAAGGATTATGGGACAAGGAGGGGTGGCTCACCATGATGTAAAAGCACCTCCGATAAAAAGGGTTTGTGGGTAAAGGGATGTGGGGTTATGACATTATAGTCCTCCAAGGTAAGGAGGGGCTGGGTGGATGTGACATCACAAAAGGGGTGGAGCTAAAACATAAACAAAAAATGTCACACAAAAGGGGCAGGGCTAAAACATAAACAAAAAATGTCACACAAAAGGGGCTGGGCTAAACCCTTAGCCAAAATTTGGTATGTATTCCTTACTACTAGAGCATCCATCAGAGCCTTCCCCAGACTCCAGAACTGGCCCAAATTCCTCCCCAACCTCCTCATTGTCCGAGTCTGCCACCAGTTCCGCTGGCAGCTGGCAGGCCACAACAGCAATATACTGACTTTGTAAACTGCTCAAAGAGTGCTGTAAAGCAGTATGAAACGATATATAAGTCTAAGTGCTATTGCTATTGCTTTGCAAATACAGTATGTTACATAATTGATAACCTACAATATTTGGGGAAAAAACACCCAAATAATTTTTAATTACATTGAAGTATAATTTAACAAAAAGTAGTAAAATATTTATGATACAAAATATCTACTTAATTTCAAAACACTCCTTGTTCTGAAAGTATCCAAATGTAAAAGGATGCAATTTCCTCAAGAAGCTTGTGAAGGAGGTTCTGGGTTCGAATGGACCATGGCCCGATACGCACACAAATGCACTAAAGCATGCAAGAGGAGTCTGGATAGCTCAGCAGACTAAAAGCATTGTGATTAACACCAGCTGTCTGTAATTACTGTAAATTCGAATCTCACCAGGCTCAAGGTTGACTCAGCCTTCCATCCTTTCTAAGGTAGGTAAATTGAACACCCAGTTTGTGGGGGCAATAAGCTGACTTTCTATAAATATACAAAAGTATGAAGGCTATTGCTTAACGCATTGTAAGCTGCCCTGAGTCTCTGGAGAAGGGCAGCATATAAATCAAATTTAAAAAAAAAGTTGAGAGAGGAGTCTTTAAAAAGTAACTGGTTTAATAATAAAAACACATAAAAACAAAACCTACAAGAAGGCATCAACAGCCTAAAACATTCTCCTCTCAGCAAAGTCCATTAGCTCTAATCTTCTTCCCAAACGTGGGAGGCTCTCTGGGTTGTTTGTCAGTCTTCTTAGGAGCAAGACAGTGACTCAGCTCTTCATAGTGACTTCAGCTCTGTAGGTTCTCGGCTGTTCTCAGCTGTCTCAGTTCTCAGCTGCTCAGAGTTTCCATAGTTGTGGGTTCTCTTCTTCCGTCTTCCTTCTTCTGCCACCGTCCGTGAGTGAGCAGCTGCTGCTGCTTATATGCTCATCAACTGACTGTTGGAAAGTGCAGGAAACTCAGAGCCAGGAAGCTGTGCTCTGATTGGTCCATTCAAACTATTCAAACTAATCAATCAATTAGTTGCAGCAATATGCTGAGAGATTTTTCCTCTCACAATCCCCTTCTCTGTCAATGATGTCAATGTGACGTGACCTCTGTCCCACTACATCAGCCTGCGAGATATTGGTAGCAGCCATGTTGTCCTCATGAATGTTAATAGGATACACTGGTTCTACCCACAAGTTTATTAGGAGGTCATCAAACCATACCAGATCGTTTGATGCTTTTGATAAACACACATATTCTGCCTCAGCAGTAGAAGTTGCAATTAATTTCTGTGTCAGCTTCTCAGTGCTGACATAGTAAAGAGGGGGTTAAATTCCTGTGGGATTAGTAAGAGAGACTGCCGTAGAATGATTTAGATAATGACCAATAGGATAAGGAAGCAAGCCAGGAAAGAGAGGGAATTTGGAGCAGAGGTCATTTCCTGACTGCATATGAGTCCGTGAAGACGTTGTTCTAACAAATAAAAGTTTTTTTTCTTTATTATCAAAATGTGAGAGGCATTTTATTTCTTAAGACAACTCCAGCCGGACAGACAGTCAGGAAAATTCTTTTAAACAAAAAAAAAAATGCTCTCTTCAAAAACTTTTCTTCTAAAAATATTTATGCATTCCTAAGCTACTGCCGACGTTGGCAGACCTTCAGATGTCTCCGAAAGTAAACAAACCTTATCAGAGGCCATGGAAGAAACAATCTCCACCGGAGGTTTGCCTCAGAAAAGGAAAAAATTATGATGCCTTTTGCTGGACTCCCATCAAGTGCCAGGTAAGGGGGGAAGGTTCTATGGCTCTCCAAACGGCAGCATAGCCCCCCCCCCCCACACACACACAAGGAAAAAAAAAAGATGAGAGAAGAAAGCTCCAAAATGCACTCAGGGCTTCCCTCCCTGCTCAGCAAGTGACCCAGCCCAGCCACGGCATCACTCCCCTGCACCCAAATGGGAGATGATGAAGAAGCCCAAGGGCACCGTGGGCAGGCTCACAGACCCCCGCAATGGGAGGAGAGGCCACTGAGGGTGGAACCACCCCGATTCAGAGGGAAATTTGATGGGGATCCGGACCTGCTAGCTCAATTTCTCGATGCAGCTGAGATTTACATCGAGCGCTACGCACACCTTTACCCTTTCCCCAGGGCCCTGGTCAGTGCCATCGCAGAAGGTCTGGAGGGAGAAGCAAGGAGCTAGTCAGCGGCCCAGTACAAATACAGGGCCCCCCAACTGCAAGATGCAGATGGTTTCTTACAACTGCTGCGAGCCCACTTCGAAGAAACAGGGGACGATCCCTATGTAGAAGATGAGCTCAGGCACCTAATGCAGAGGGGGAAGCCTATCCAAGAACATATCCGTGAGTTCAGGAAAGTTGTTGGGACTTTACCTCCTTTGCCTGAACGACTCCTAGTATACTTCTTTAGAACAAGCTTAGATAAGCAAATCGCCCAAGTGACTGCTTATCGAGATATTCCGAACCGACTGTCTGACTGGTTCCGGATAGCGACGCAAGTTGAGAGAGGGCTACGTGCCAACAACATGCTAAAACAACCACAGGCAAAGGAGAAAACCCAGCTGGACCAGGAACCGTCTACCAGACCAGAAACTACAGCATCACAGGCCACCCAGAGGCCATCCACCCCACGGAGTACACTGAGGTGCTACAGATGTGGGGGAGTTGGGCATTTGGCAGCAGCGTGTGGAACCCCGGGGCCAAAAACAGAGCCCCCGGCCAAGGCACGACTGGAACAAGGACCTAGGCACACCACCAAGGCACCATTAAGACTTTCTCCGACTGCAGAAGTTTTTGCCCATCTGATTGAAAATAGGGGGAGCTCCGATGATGCGAATCGACCCCCCGAACTGTATGAGGGCGATGACAATGGTGAAAACGACCCAATGGTGAGCACACCCATCCACCCTTTTCTTTTCCCCATATGCCTAAAAGCCCCAAAAACAGGTACCCAAGGGACTTTCCAAGCCCTAGTAGATTCGGGTTGCACGAGGTGCCTGATTAACCTACCCAAAGTCCTAAAACTGGGGATCCGGGCTAAAAGGCTCAGCCACCCAATCCGTTTTCAGCCAGTTGATGGATCCCTACTAGGGGGGGGCGGATGCCACACATTTGACCGAGCCGGTGAAGCTGGAGCTAGTGGATCACTGGGAAATGATTCGGTTCATAATAGCCCCCAAGATGACCAACCCAGTCATACTGGGACTCTCCTGGTTGGACAAGTGGGGCCCCACCATCTGGTGGCAAGAAGGGACCCGCAGACTGAGGATAGCAAGGGGACCCCACCCCCTGCCACCACAACCAGAGAAAACGGCCCCTCCTCCCACCCAGGGGGTCCAACCCCTCCCTCTAGAGGGACAAAAGACGCCTCCAACACAGGTGCCCAACCCGCCCTGTAAAGGGACAACAGAGCAACTGGCGGCCACCTCCAGCACCTCCCACGGCCATGACCAGATCCCAAAAGAGTACCAAGACTTGGCAGAAGTATTTAGCGAGACCGAGTGTGACGTACTACCACCCCACCGCGACGCCGATTGCGCTATCGAAATCATCCCTGGTTCGAAACTACCAAAACCTAAATTGTATGCCATGACACCCCGTGAAATGCAAGAACTGTGAAAGTACATAGACAAGAACCTACAAAGGGGTTTTATCGAACCAGCCAAACCACGGGTAGCGGCACCAGTTTTCTTCAGGAAGAAGAAAGACGGCTCCATGCGTCTGGTGGTCGATTTTCGCGGGATAAACTGTGTCTCCGTGCACAACTTATACCCCCTCCCCCTCATGAAAGACATGCTAGCTCACTTGGCCAAAGGGAAGGTTTTTACCAAACTAGACCTTCGTGAAGCCTACTACCGCATACGCATCAAGGAAGGAGACGAGTGGAAGACAGCATTTAACTGCCCCCTAGGAAGTTTTCAATTTAAAGTGATGCCTTTCGGACTACAGGGAGCACCGGCGGTGTTCATGCAACTGATAAATGAAGTTTTACATGATCACCTTTATAAGGGGGTCCTCGTCTACCTGGACGACATTCTCATTTACACAGAAACCATAGACGAACACATACCCCTCGTCCGCCAGGTGCTCGAAAAACTGCTGAAAGCGAACCTCTATGTCAAACTGTCGAAATGCGAGTTCCACCAGTCGCGGCTAGACTACTTAGGCTACCGAGTGTCCAATGAGGGGATAGAAATGGACCCAGCCAAAGTACAATCGGTCCTTGACTGGCGACCCCCACGCACCCGCAGACAACTGCAAAGCTTCTTGGGGTTCGCGAACTTCTACAGACAATTTATCCCCTCTTTTGCAAAAATTGCCAAACCTCTAACCGACCTCCTAAAAACAGGGAGTCCAGCAACAAAACCTCGCCCAGGACAGCCTCTACAGTGGAGCCCGGCCTGCCTACAAGCCTTTGAAACACTAAAAGAAATGTTTGCAAAAGAACCAGTCTTGAAACATCCTGACCCCAACCAGTCTTTCGTCATCCAAACAGATGCCAACAACGTGGCAGTGGGAGCGGTTCTACTCCAAAAGAACAGCCAAGGGAACCTTCAGCCCTGTGCTTGCACTTCCTGCAAATTCACCGACACAGAGAGACACTGGGCA
The DNA here is from genome assembly GCA_038048745.1 of Coluber constrictor foxii. Lineage (NCBI taxonomy): Eukaryota > Metazoa > Chordata > Lepidosauria > Squamata > Colubridae > Coluber > Coluber constrictor. Next base: position 10,261,365 of record CM075961.1, read on the forward strand.
GCATGGGAAAAGGAAGCGTTTGCAGTGAGGTGGGCGCTGTTGACCTGGCGACATCTGCTAGAAGGAAACCAGACACCGTTCGAGGTTTGGACTGACCATAAAAACCTGGAGGCCCTTAGGACCCCGCGGAAATTATCACCCAGACAAGTCCGATGGGCCCAATACTTCAATCGGTTCAACTTCGAGCTGAAACACATCCCAGGGGGGAAGAATTTTCTGGCCGATGCCCTCTCCCGAATGCCCCAGTACAACAGTGAACGGGAGCAGGTGGTGAATGCCATCATCCCCTCGCCTCAAGGAGTGGGTCAAGTAACCACCAGATGCCAGCATCGCGACCAGCAGGGCCAACCAGTGGGTGACCTGACGACACGGCTCAAAACAGAGACATTGGCAGACCCCTGGTTCCGAGACAATCAGCATCTTTTGACAAGGAGGAACGACGTAGCATGGAAAGGGACGAAACTTTACGTCCCAGAAACTCTACGCATCCTAGTCCTCAAAAGGAGCCACAACGTTAGACCAGTAGGCCATTTCGGTTTTCTAAAGACTCTGCACTTAGTACGAAGACAATTTGGGTGGCCTCACATGAGGAAAGACGTGGACAGCTATGTGAAGAGCTGCACCATCTGTGCCACGATGAAAAACCGACCAGGAAAACCTCCTGGGTTACTGCAGCCAGTAGCTGAACCGACAAGACCATGGGAGGAGATTGCAATGGACTTTATAGTAGAGCTGCCGAAGAGTGGCGGAAACACAGTGATCTGGACTGTAATAGACTTATTCTCCAAACAGGCACATTTCATACCCTGTAGTGGACTACCCTCAGCCCGCCAATTGGCCAAGCTGTTTGTGAAACACATCTACCGCTTGCATGGAGTACCCAGAAGAATCATCTCCGACCGAGGTGTCCAGTTCACAGCGAAATTTTGGAGGGAATTCCTACGATCCATAGGATCATCCCAAGGTCTCAGCTCAGCATTTCACCCGAGCACCAATGGCGGGGCGGAGAGACTGAATTCCATGATAGAGCAGTACTTGAGGTGCTATGTAGACTACCAACAGTCGAACTGGGCGGATCTCCTATCTTTTGCGGAGGTAGCGTACAACAATGCTGTCCACAGTAGTACAGGACTAACCCCATTCAAGGTAGTGAGCGGTATGGATTTTGTCCCCATGCCAGAATATCCCAGGGAACCCCCTTCTTCAGTCAGTTTGAACGATTGGATGGCGATGCTAAGAGAATCCTGGGAGAACGTCAAAAAGGCATTAGACAAGGCGGCACAGGATAAGAAGCAAGCAGATAAGCACCGAGCCCCTCAAAGACCGTTCCGAGTAGGAGAGAAGGTCTACCTCTCCACCAAGTACTTGAGACTCAAACTCCCAACTAGGAAATTGGGCCCGAAATTTATAGGACCATTTCCTATAGTAAAAATAATCAACCCGGTCACGGTACAATTGCAGTTGCCCCGGTTACTAGGAAAGATACACCCCATTTTTCACAGTAGTCTTCTGAAGCCTGTGGTGGGGTCAACTTTAAGGCCGGTGCCACGTGATCCCCCAGGGCCCTTGATCATTGGGGGCCAAACTCATTATGAAGTACAGCGAATTCTCGATTCGAGGTGGCACAGAGGCCGCCTCCAATACTTAATTAAGTGGAAGGGTTACCCATCGTCAGAAGCATCATGGGTGAAGAGCACGAACATTCAAGCTGACCGCCTTATAGCTAAATTCCATGCAGATCACCCGGACAGGCCGGGAGGGGGTGGGACACAGTCCCAGACGGGGTAATGGTATTAGACCTGTTGTTTTATCTTGTGCAAGTTTTTCTGAAGAATGAAGGGAGAGGGGCCGGATGTCAGCTTCTCAGTGCTGACATAGTAAAGAGGGGGTTAAATTCCTGTGGGATTAGTAAGAGAGACTGCCGTAGAATGATTTAGATAATGACCAATAGGATAAGGAAGCAAGCCAGGAAAGGGAGGGAATTTGGAGCAGAGGTCATTTCCTGACTGCATATGAGTCCGTGAAGACGTTGTTCTAACAAATAAAAGTTTTTTTTTCTTTATTATCAAAATGTGAGAGGCATTTTATTTCTTAAGACAACTCCAGCCGGACATTCTGTTTACCTGAGTACCAATGGATGGGACTCCCATTCAGAAATATGACATAACCTGAGGTACTCTTCCTGGACTTAATGTCCCCTGCCCAATCAGCATCTGCATAACAGCATAAATTTGGTTTATCTGATATATCTGGCTCCAATAGAAGTGAATGTTTAACAGTGTTCTTTAAATACCTTTAAACTCTTTTGATTCCACTCCAATGGTATTGAGTGGGATTCTCAGAATGCCTGGACAGAACGTTTATGGTCAGACTAATATCTGGCCTAGTCCAGCTTGCAATATACAGCAATGATCCTATCACTGACTTATAAAGTGTCTTCTGCTCAAAAGGTTCACTTTCAGCATACATATTCTTGAGGAAATCTGTCTGCATGGGTGTGTCACAAGGTTTGGCTTCTGTCATGTTGCATCTTTCTACCAATTCTATAATCTTGTCCTGTTGGGAGAGTTCATACCCCTTCTCCATTTTTACAAATTGGACTCCTAAGAATTTATCAATTTGACCTAGATGCTTTAGGGAAAAATTCTTACTTAATTCCTTGGAAAACGTCTTACATCTGTCCTCAGACTTGCAGACATACAAGATATCATCCATGTAAACGAGAACTGTTTCTTTAATACCCTGGTGATTTTTAATGAACACACATTCATCAGCTGATGAGATTGTAAAACCCATCTGTTTTAAACTACTAGTAAGGCATTCGTACCACCTTCTGCCAGATTGTTTAAGACCATAGAGGCTTTTGTTTAAAAGCCAAATGTCATTTCCCTGGTGATCTACACCTTGAGGAGCCTTAACGTATATTTTCTTATCTAACTTGGTGTGTAAATATGCTGTTTGTACGTCAAATTGATACACACTCTCCCCTTGTATGGCAGCTATAGTGAGTGCGGTCTTCACACTTTCAGGCCGCACTGTAGGCGAGAAGGTGCCAACATAATCGTCAGGGAATCTTTGTGAGAAACCATGTGCAACCAACCTCGCCTTGTAGATAAACTTTCCATCCTCAATGGGCTTTTTCTTAAAGACCCATCTTGTGCTAATTACCTTTTTGTTTGTTGGTAATTCCGTTGGGGTGAATACCTCTAGTTTTTTCAAACTCTGGAATTCGGTATCCATCGCAGCATGCCAATTTTGATCTTTATCAGATAGCATTAACACATCTTCATACCTTTAGGGTATGACCGAAACCTGGTCAACAGAAGTGACCTTTTTGGCTTCTTCCCCCTAGTGGATCGAACTGGTCTTTTAACTGATTCTTCATCCACTCCAATACTATCTGATAAGTTGTCCTCCTCATCATTACCATTCTTTACCTTTAAAGTGGAATGCCCTTCTTTTCATGCTGTCTCCATCTTCCACTTTAAAGTTCCTTTCAAAGGTTTGGAGGGTGCACTGTCCTCCTCGTCTCCAAAACCAGAGGTGTTGCTATCAGTAGATAGGCCTTCAGACACTTTTTCTGTGTTTTTATTTTTACTACGAGGGGGATCTTGAGCCAGGATCTCATTTGCATGGATCCTGCTCCAATTAGTGCCTTCATAAAAAGTGGCTGACCTAGATATTACTATTCTCCCATTTGAGTCCACAAACCTAAAGGCCTTAGAACCAGTCTCATAGCCCATAAACCTCAGTTTGGTTGAGACTTTATCCCCCTTCTTTCTAAGCTCTTTTGGGATGTGGACATCAGCCATTACTCCAAATACATGAAGATGCACCAATTTCGGCTTATAGCCAAATAATTTTTAATTACATTGAAGTATAATTTAACAAAAAAGTAGTAAAATATTTATGATACAAAATATCTACTTCATTTCAAAACACTCCTTGTTCTGAAAGTATTCAAATGTAAAAGGATGCAATTTCCTCAAGAAGCTTGTGAAGGAGGTTCTGGGTTCGAATGGACCGTGGCCCGATACGCACACAAACACACTAAAGCATGCAAGTTGAGAGAGGAGTCTTAAAAAAGTAACTGGTTCTTCCCACAAGTTTATTAGGAGATCATCAAACCTCCTCTGGGTGTCCTCCTGGATGCACGGCTGTCTTTAGAAGAGCATATGACGGCTGTGGCCAGGGGGCTTTTTATCAGGTTCGCCTGATCCGCCAGTTGCACCCCTTTCTGGACCGGGACGCCCTGCGCATGGTCACTCACGCCTTTGTCACCTCCCGTCTAGACTACTGTAATGCTCTCTACATGGGGCTCCCCTTGAAGAGCACTCGGAGGCTCCAACTGGTCCAGAATGCGGCCGCACGGGTGATTATGTAACACCTCTCCTGCGTGAGCTGCACTGGCTCCCAGTGGTCTTCCGGGTGCGATTCAAGGTGTTGGTTACCACCTTTAAAGTGCTCCATGGCTTAGGACCTGGGTACCTACAAGACCACCTTCTGCCACTGATAGCCTCACACCGGCCGGTTCGCTCCTACAGAGAGGGACTCCTCAGGGTGCCGTCGGCCAAATTATGTCGGCTGGCAACACCCAGGGAGAGAGCCTTCTCTGTGGTATCTCCTGCCCTTTGGAATGAACTGCCCCCGGAGATACGTAAGATCTCCGACCTCTGTGTTTTTCACTGTGCCCTCAAGACCCTGCTGTTCCGACAGGCAGGGCTGACTATGTAAATGAATCTTAATTAGGAGTTTTAATTTTGGGGTTTTTAAATCAAACTGGGCTTTTTTCTCTTCTATACAGCTGGAATTGTAAAAATCCTGTAACTTCTTTCTTCTAGTATAAAAATATTCAATGTTGTCAAAATGGCAGAAAAATTAGTATGGGAAATTAAAACCATACCCAAGCACTTGCTTAATGGTCGCCTTAAGAAAGGCAATTCTGTTTAAGCTTCTTACAAACCTATTTTACATGTAAGTACATTAACTGAAATATCTCCTTTTGTACCACAATGTGTTGTTTACTCAATGCTGAATTGCTGGCCTTAACTTCAGTAAGACACTGGTTCTGGGCCTGACCATGGGTTCTCAAGTATTTGAAGGTTTATAATAGTTATCATCATTAGACAGTGTTTTCTCTTTGCCATATGGTGTACCAAATGGAGTCAATATCCTGGGCGATCCCTTTGAGAAAAGCCATGAGGCAGTGGTGGGATTCAAATAATTTAACAACCGGTTCTCTGTCCTAATGACCATTTTAAGTATGAAAAAATGATATTAAGTCTTATTTTCGGGGGATGTCGTACTTTACAGCAGGCGGGGTGGGGTGGGGTGGGGGCTGCACATAATTCAGCGCTTGGTGCCCAGATGCCCTCACTTAAGTTTCTGTACATTTGACTTATATCATGGACAGTACAAATCTTATTATCTGTGTTAAGGTTATAGAGAATAGCAGATTTAGCAGTATCAGAATGATGATGGTACACATTTTATATAGTTTGTCCCAAATTCAAGCTTTATCATTTAACTCTTTGGTGCAGAGACATTGGGTTCTTCCTTATGGCTGAATTAAACTCCTATTCACTACTGCTTGAACTAACAGAAAAGTATCCCAACTTCAAATGTATTGGTCCAGGGACAATCTATTCACTATAGTAATGAAGCTGATGACCAACACTATTTTTACTAATTTAGTGTCAAATTAAGGAGACATTGTAGCAGAGGAAGCCATGTTAGTCTACAGTGTCAAAAAATGAAGAGTTTGGTAGCACCTTTTCCAATTAGCAATTTTTCTAAAAGGCAGAAGCTTTTTGTGAGCTGTATCTCACTTCATCAGAAAAGCTTCTGCCTGTTTTTTAAATGTTAGTCAGAAAAGGTACCGTGCAGCCAGATTCTTTCTGAAGTTAAGGAGAACAGTCAATGTCTTTTCCCTGCCACCAAGCATCACAGGTTGGTATGGAAACAAACACCAATCACTCTCTCTAAAGTGGGGGTGAAAAAGGATGGGACAGGTTGAATGGAAGGTTTAGTGATCTGTCAAGTTGCTTAAAAGATGACAAACACTAAGGGAAAAGAAGGAGAAGAGGACAAAGATGAAGGGGGCCTCCCAATGCTCTTGCTAAGGCAACTGCTCCCTTGTGCCTTTTCTGGAAAACAAAATAGCCCAAGGGAACATGGGTGACGGTGATATGGTGAAGCTGGAGGAGCAATGGTATGCTGCAAGGGCATGGCTGGGAAAGTGACCAATAAACTTTCAGTTCTCTTGTCCAGGGGCACCCAGAATCAGCAGCTGGGGCTATCAAAACAGGAATGGGATAGGCAACGTTATGCTGATCCTCCCACAGTGCATTGCACAAAAACCCAAGGGAACTGGCAATCAGTCTAAAGTGCTGGCTTTCTTGAATTTTTAATTGTTTAACAAATGTAATTAATCCTATGATCCCCCTATCTTTAATTAGTCTGTTGTGGCTAGCAAGCTTTCTTTGTGAATTGACAGGCTGGATTCAAAATTTCCACTTTCCGCAACAGTTGAAGTTATTCAGGCTTCAGATTGCTTCAGATTGCAACACTGGATCCTGGACACTGAACACGCGTTTCTGGCTCTAGTTTGACAGTTGGGGGCGGGGGGGGGGGGACAGAGGTGGTGTTCTTTTTACTTTTACTTTTAGTGTCTTGTGTGTTCTTTTCCTTAGCTTATCTCTTCCTTAGGAGTTCTTTATTAATGTGGGAGGGGTTCCTTTGGGGAAGATGTGTCTTTTCTTACACAGTCAAGTAGAATTCTTCCATTCTGTGCCAGCTCCACCCTCATGCTTTGCAATTGTCTTTTTGGTGACAGAGAAATCACTCTTTTTTAAATTTAAATTTTATTTTTTTTAAATACAAGTAATGCAAACAATACGAACATATACATACATAACTAAATACAAAAAAAGAAAAAAAAATACAAATAATACCATGCACCCCCGGAGACCATCCCCCCCTTATATTTCTTCTTCTATAACAGCTAAAAAAATATACAATATATTCTAATTGTGCCCTTATCCCCTCCAGAACAGCATATATTCTTGAGTAGGTTTATTCCCTTTGCCTTCCACCAACACTGATTTTATAAAATCCCCCCATATTTCATTATAATTGTTTGTTTTAATCATCCCTTTTTAAAATTTAATTTCTGCTAAATTAATGTTTGTTGCCATGCTCCAAATTTCATTATACCATTCATTTTTTTGAATATCCCAATTTTGTCCCCAGTATTTAGCCATAACTAATCTAGCTGCCATTATCAAATTTACAATCTTTTTTTTTTGTTTCATTTATATCCTGTTGTTACACCAGCAACAATAAAGCCTTGTTGGACTCCTTTCCCAATTTTGAACCAATCAGTGGTTCCGTGTCCAGTTCTCACTGTTGCTTCTTGACCCACATATAGGTTTCTCAAGAGACAAATAAGATGGTTTGGTACTCCCATCTCTTTAAGAACTTGCCACAATTTGTTGTGATCTACACAATCAAAGGCTTTAGCATAATCAATGCGCATCTGCTTCCTGGCTGCCTGCTCTCCCCATCCCTGGGGTTCTGCCGCTTTTCTGGTTACATGTGGTGGATGGTGTCGTCTGTGTCGTCCCAGTTGTCATCGTACTCAGGGACTTCGGTTGACCAGTCAGGCTCCCGGTACATGTGGTGCACCCCACTGGTCTTCCTCACGTTTGCCGCTGAGTTGTCTGATGATTCTGCAGCCCTGGCCTCCTCGACAACGTCCTTGAATGAGACCCCTCTCCTTATCAACAGTTTCTTTTGTAGAGCGAGGTCCCTCATCCCCAGGATGATCCGGTCCTTCATCATTTCTTCGGGATTTATGAACTCGCACCTGGTAGCGATCTCCCAGAGGCTGGCCACAAAATCATTGACGGTTTCTCCCTCTCATTGGCGCTGGTGGTAAAACTCATTTCGGCTGACCATGGGGGCAGTGGATGGTGCGTAGTGGTCTTCCAGAGCACGTTGCAGGGTGGCCCAGGTGACAGTCTCCACATCTGCTGGGGCAATCAGTGTCTGTGCCATTTTGTAGATCTTGGTGCCGCAGTAGGTCAGGAATAACACTCGCTTCCTGTTGTCCGGCCTGTCCTGGTAATCGTTGGCCTCCAGGAACATTTTGAATTGGCCCATGTATGTGTGCCAGTCTTCCATCTGCAGGTCAAAGATCACTGGGGCCGGCGATACTTGCGATGCCATTCGTGCAGGTGGTCAGAGGTCCTTGTTTCAAGACAGCTGCGTGGTTCACGAGGAGGTTCTCAGGACCCTTTTGTCCTTTGTCGCCAGTGTTAGATCGATGCAAGGCAACAGATGAAAGTCGTTAGTGAATTCAGCACCTTTTCATTTCCAGCAAAATGTGACTGCACTCTGCTGGCTGGGCTGCCAGAGCTCACCTTTTTAAGGAGCTCCAGGCAGACCAGCCGGCCAATGACAGCAGGTTAAATCTCCCACGGTCCGGACAGCAAATCAGCGGTGAGCATGAAACCTTATGATTCTAGTAAATCCGTACATAACATCTGGTCCTCCCTATTCTATTGTTTTCTTCTATTTCTTTGCACTGTTCATTTAAGAATGCATTCTTATCTCTTCTAGCTATTCTCTGGAATTCTGCATGCAACTGGGTGTATCTTTCTCTTTCTCCCTTGCCTTTTGCTTCCCTTCTTTCCTCAGCTATTTGCAAAGCTTCCTCAGTCAACCATTTTGCTTTCTTGCCTTTCTTTTTCTTTGGGATGGTTTTAGTTTGGAATGGGACTTTTCGGCTTGAACCCTTCTCCTTGCCTGTTTCTCCTCAAGGTTTTTGCCTCTGCGTTATTAGCCACAAACTTTTCTCCTTGGCTGGCCCTCCCCCAGCCTTTTGCCCCAGCACGTCGGCCATGGCCACTCCCTCCCACACGCTTCGCCACAGCCCATACACAGAAGGAGGTTTCATCCTGGGTTTTTCGACACCTGGGACAGTTAGGGTCTAACAAATCAGCTAGAGGGGGAAGGAAGGAAGGAATAGCCTTGGTGAAATGGGAGGGAGAAGGCAGGAGAAGGGGGGGACTTCTACCTCTGCCTTTTTTTTCCAAGAGAAGGAAGAACCCTTTTCAGGCCAGATATCCAAATCGATAACTAATGACAATAAATAATTTACGGCATTGATTCCCCTCCCCCCCCCACAAAAAAGAGAGGAGATGTTGACAAACATCCCATTCAAGATTTAGAAAGGAAGAAAAGGAAATTGTAAAAGCGCTCTGTTCCCACCCCTGCCCATTCCCCCAGTTCAAAGGGAAGCACTCCTGTTTTTTTTTATTATTTTTTGCAAGGGAAGAGTTAGTTGCAATTAATTTCTTAACCAAAAGCAACAGATAGTAGTGCTTCAGTTTGTTTGTTTGTTCTTTTCCTCCCGAGACATTTGTGCAGATTTCAGGAGGGGGTGGGGATGGTGTGTGTGTGTTACAACTTGGCATACCAACCGTCTTCTAGCCCAATAAAAGATTTGTAAGAATCGGTGGGAATTCTTACACACTAAGAAAACCCATTAAGGCATAAACTTTCATTGACCAGACATGGGTGGATTAATTAACTGGTGCTTTAGTTGATTCTTCAGCAGACAAAACTGAGAATCTGTGGATGCAAGTTAAGATTTAATTTTAACCCTGTTGCTTCCCTCTGTATGGGGGGGAGGGGGGAGAAAGGAGGATAAACTGACATATGGCTCCAATCAATTGCATCTTTCCTGCATTAAGATCTAAATCCTTCATAAATCCTTTTCCTTCCACCCCGTTTCCTCCAGGAATTGGCAGGTAACTATCTCAAACTACCAGAGCAAGCCACACACCATTTGTGCTGTTAGTAGGGGACCAATTAGATGGCCAATTAGGAAGACAAAAGGAGGGAAAATATAACAAAAGATAAATACTGCCAAGAAAGGAATCTGTCTGTTGCAGGAAGATGTAAAATCTAAGTTAGGGTATATGACTGAGTTTTACAATGTAGTTAGATTATATGACTAGAGTAATCAGAATACTAACAACTAAGACTTTAGTGCAGTGATGGTGAACCTTTTTGCTGTCGCATGCCAAAAGTGGGGGGAGTGCGGGGGGCTCGCATGAGTGCGAGCCCACACCCATAATTCAATGTGTCCCACCCTCCATGCATGCATGCACGACGCCCCCGTGCTCCCCTTGCTTTTGGCACATGATGGCCCAGTGGGCCCGGCAGGCCCGTTTTTCACCCTCCCCAGGCTCCTTCCTTTTTAGGAACCCGGGGAAGGCGAAAATGGCCTTCCCCACCCCCCTGGAAGCCCTCTGGAGGCCAGAAACAGGCTTTTTCCCGACTTCCGGTGGGCCCGGAAGGCCCGAAAATCAGCTGGTGCACACCGGAGCTGAACTAGGGCAACGCTTGTGTGCCCACCAATATGGCTCCATGTGCCCACCGATATGGCTCCATGTGCCACCTGTGGCATGCCTGCCACAGGTTCGCCATCATGGGTGTAGGGTCTCCTGCCTGAGCAAGGGGGTTGGATTCTCTTCCAAGGTACCTTCCAACTCTGTTATTCTGTTATTTCCTAAGAATAACTTTGTTCTGGAAACTGCAAAGAAAACTGCAAAGTGAAGAAGGAAAAAACACCCCTTTTTTAGAACACCTACTATGAGAAAATTCCCAGATAGCAAACAGAATAAAAAGTGAAATGTAAATTTCCTAAACTGATACATTGCATGTTGCTAGGAAACATGGAATACTGGGGCTCTTATACTTGTATTAAAGATTAAATAACCACCACCACCCCACCCCCAAAAAACAGGTAAAGGTAAAGGATAAGGATAAGGATAATTTTATTTCTATACCGCCCCTCTCCCGAAGGACTTGGGGCGGTGTACAGCCAAGTAAAAACACCATACAAATATCACAGTTTAAATTTAAAAATTATTAAAAGTATTACATTTAAGGTCAAAATTAGTTAAAAACCCAAAAATTTAAGAATTCCAAATTTAAAATAATTACAAAGCTGGCCCTGCCTGTTGGAAGAGCAGGGTCTTGAGAGCACAGCGGAAAACTCGGAGGTCAGAGATTGTGCGTATTTCCGGGGGCAGTTCATTCCAAAGGGCAGGGACTCCCACAGAGAAGGCTCTCCCCCTGGGTGTCGCCAGCCAACATAATTTGGCCGACGGCACCCTGAGGAGTCCCTCTCTGTGGGAGCGAACTGGTCAGTGGGAGGCTATCGGTGGCAGAAGGCAGTCTCGTAAGTACCTAGGTCCTAAGCCATGGAGAGCTTTAAAGGTGGTAACCAAGGCCGCATTCTGGACCAGTTGGAGCATCCGAGTGCTCTTCAAGGGGAGCCCCATGTAGAGAGCATTGCAGTAGTCCAGCCAGGAGGTAACAAGGGTGTGAGTGACCGTGCGCAAGGGGTCCTGGTCCAGAAAGGGACGCAACTGGCGGATCAGGCGGACCTGATAGAAAGCCCCCCTGGCCATGGCTGTCATATGCTCTTCTAAAGACAGCCGTGCATCCAGGAGGACACCCAGATTGCAAGCCCTCTCTGTGGGGGGTAGAGATTCACCCCCTATAGACAGCGATGGCGTCAGCTGACTATACCGGGACGCCGGTAGCCACAGCCACTCGGTCTTGGAAGGGTTGAGTCTGAGCCTATTTCTCCCCATCCAGACCCGTACAGCCTCCAGGCACCAGGACATCACTTCAAGGGCATCATTGGTGTGATCCGGGGTGGAGATGTACAGCTGAGTGTCATCAGCATACTGGTGGTACTTCACCCCGAAACCACGGATGATCTCACCCAGCGGCTTCACATAAATGTTGAACAGAAGGGGTGAGAGGACCAACCCTTGTGGCACCCCCCAAGCGAGGTGCCTCGAGGTCGACCTCTGCCCCCCTGCCAAAACAAACTGCGAGCAGTCGGAGAGGAAGGAGGAGAACCACCGCAGCACAGTGCCTCCTATTCCTAACCCCCTCAACTGCTGCAGCATGATACCATGGTTGATGGTATCAAAAGCCGCTGAGAGGTCGAATAGGACCAGAACAGAAGAACAACCTCTGTCCCAAGCCCTCCAGAGATCATCCACCAATGAGACCAATGCCGTTTCTGTGCTGTACCCCTGTCTGAAGCCTGACTGGTAAGGGTCCAGATAGACAGCTTCATCCAGGTACCGGGGGAGCTGTCGTGCCACCACACTCTCAACAACCTTCGCCACAAAACGAAGGTTGGAGACTGGACGGTAATTTGCTAATACAGCTGGGTCCAGGGAAGGCTTCTTGAGGAGGGGCCTCACCACTGCCTCCTTCAAGACGGCAGGAAAGGTCTCCTCACTCAAAGAAGCATTTATAAACCCCTGGAGCCAGCCTCGTGTCACCTCCCGGGAGGCCAGTACCCACCAGGAGGGACACGGGTCCTATAAACATGTGGCAGCACTAAGCCTACCCAGAATCCTGTCCATGTCCTCGGGAGCTACAAACTCTTCCCAGATAATATTCTCAAGACCTACCCCCATCTCCCCCCCTGGACTCACCCAGTCAGAGTCCAAGTCTTCCCAAATCTGAGTGACTTTATCATGCAGGAATTGCACAAAATCCTCAGCTCGACCCTGCAAGGGGTCTTCCCATGCTCCCCCCCCCCCCCGAAGAAGGGAACGGGTCAGCCTAAACAGAGCAGCTGGGCGGAAAAATAGTTAGATTTTGCCACTTTTATCCCCACTAGGTAGGTCTTTGTTGTGGCCCCGTCCTCTGAGCCTATCCCTTTGGAGGAAGGCAGCTCTGAGCAGGAGGAAGAGGAGCCAGCCAGATCTCCCAGCCCTCCCCCTCTGGCACCGGCTCAGGTGCCAGCTGAAAGAGAGCCAAGTAGTGGGGAAACAGGTGTCTCAGATGAGAGTGAGGGAGAGACGTCATTCCTGGACGCACGCCAAAGAAGGCGAGAGAAAAGGGTACTGCAGCTGCGACGTATGAGAAAATCCTGAGTCATTGGATTGGAGTCACGGGATCAATGACTCACTGGACCACACCCAGAAGCATATGTATATAAGACAGTACGGTGGGTCACGAAGTTCGTGACGAACAAAGCTAAACAAACGGAGCAACCTCGTAGTCTTGGAAGCTAGATGAACGGCAAAGCTACGTAGGAGATTTTCTTGTTTGTGTAAACCAATAAAGTCCTTGGCAGACGGTGTGCATATCGCTGCCAAGGTTGAGATAAGAACTGCGGAGTGTGCCAAGTGATTATTAACCCTCGGCTGGCTGTGTTTTTGTGGGTCTCTGAAGGGGGGGGACAGATCAGGTCTTGATATAAGACCTCACCAGTGTTCGGTTGGATTCAGATTGACTTGTCCTCCAGATACTCTCTAGGCGTCTTTTCCAACGTTTCATCTCTCTCAGCTCCTCAGAGAACCAAGGAGCCAATTGAGATCGACATCGGATCAGAGGCCACAAAGGCACGATGCGGTCTAAAGCCCCGGCGGCTGCCCTATCCCAGGCGTCCACCAGGTCTTCAGTCGAGTCGTGTGCCAGAATCTCAGGGAATGGCCCAAGCTTCGTCAGGAACCTATCAGGGTCCATCAGGTGCCTGGGATGGAACCACCTGGTCGGTTCCGTCTCCCTGCGGTGAGGGGAAGCGGCTTGAAAGTCTAAGTGAAGGAGAGAATGATCTGTCCATGACAAGAGCTTGATATCTAAATCCCCTATTCCTAGATCATTCAACCACTGACCAGAGACAAAAATAAAGTCCAGAGTGTGTCCTCCTGTGTGAGTGGGGCCTTGAACTAACTGGGTCAGGTCCATGGCCGTCATGGAAGCCATGAACTCCAGAGCTGCCTCCGATGTCTCACTGACGGATGGCAGGTTGAAGTCCCCCATGACAACAAGTCTGGGGGTATCCACCGCCACCCCAGCAATAATGTCGAGCAGCTCAGGCAGGGTGAGCAGTAAGCAGCGTGTGCACACCCCCAGAACATGATATGGCCCCCTGTGCCCGCCATACCTGCCCCTCCCACTCACTATTTCAATTGAGCTGCCCTTCATGTCGCCCCCCGGCACCCCATCCCCATCCCCTCCACTGTGCTCATCCGGCCCACCACCCCCTTCAGTGGCTATATGCCCCCCCCCGGTCCACCTCTACAACCCCCTCCCGGATCCCCTTAAAATTTTCATTAAAAATTTTGTTAAAAAACCTCTCAATCTATGTCCCTTAAAACCCTTAAAACCCTTGTGCCACCTCTCGGGGTCCCAAGACCCGTCATTAAGGTAAGTCTGGCCACACCCAGGAATGGGGGGAATTTCTCAGGACGACCAAGTCCGCAATTGTATAAGTTTGTAAAGTCATCCTCAAACATAGAGATGGGAATGTCCATGGTAGCGGGGTCTACCAGAATCACAGGTCAGTAATTCAAGGTCTCAAGTCCAAAGTCCGCCCTAGTGATAGGAAATAGGAGCTTGCATTCCCAGATGCCCTCTCATGGCATTAGAAAGTAGAAAAATGACAGGCGATGGTAATCTTCACCGCCCTCTCACCGCAGCAAGTTTCCTAGGCCAGGTAGGAATCATCCAGGTGGGATCCACAGGTTGTTGATGCTCTCCCACCACAACACGACTTGGTCATACAGCAAGTCCACAGCCGCCCTTTCATGGCGGCGGGCAACCACACCCAAAGAACTGACCATTATAGGGCTGGAGAAAAGAAGGGCAAGGGCTCTTGATGCCATAACCAGTCCAAGCGGTAGCAGCAGAAACAATCAGGGGGTCAAAGCAACAGAAATGGAATGTCCAGGCAAAGCCTTCAACCGCCTGTGACCACCAGCCCGGCCCAACCAGTTTGGATGGTATAAGCAGGCCTCTGGGATACCTTCCCTCCACAGGTGGCCCAGCAAACTCCGGTTCGCGACTCCATGGGCCCCAAGATGCTACAGTCCCATGGCGAGGGAGGGGACACCCCCCTAGCTGCAGTCAAGCGGAGCCTGACCTCAATGCGCAGCTCCCCTCGTCTCCCTCGGCTTGGCCTCTCCTCTACCAAGCCGCATCTGGGACGAGGCCGCTCCACTGCTGAGTCCTCCATGCATGCCACCGACAGCCTCCTCACATTTGGCGGGTGCCAGCTGACTACAGGGAGGCCATCGCCGAGCGGCTCCCCAGCCATACAGCCGGATTGAATTGGGGTCCATGGGGGAGGGTCTCTACCTTGCTGCACCCCCCCCCCCACTGCTGCGCCACAGTGCCGCCCAGCTGACTCATGCAAAGACCATGGCAAAGAAAACTGCCGTCCAGGTAGCCTCATGGGGGAGCAACTCCGAGTCACTTGGCGTCTCCTGGGAGCCTCGAAAGGTAAAACTTGGACCTGCCGAGCCCCAAATGCTCCCTTTACCAGTCCATAACAGGGGACATAACCGAAGTCTCCTAAAGCCTCCGCATTCCACCAAGACGCCTCATCCCCAACGGAGCTCAGAAAACTGTGGCGGCCATTTTAGGCACAAATTTAAGTTCCCCTCGCATATATGTGCTAGTGGTTCCCGACTCTAGGGGGCGGTGCTCATCTCTGTTTCAAAGCTGAAGAGCCAGTGCTGTCCAAAGATGTCTCCGTGGTCATGTGGCCGGCATGACTAAACACCAAAGGTACACGGAACGCTGTCACCTTCCCACGAAAGGTGGTCCCTATTTTTTCTACTTGTATTTTTTACGTGTTTTCGAACTGCTAGGTTGGCAGAAGCTGGGACAAGAAACGGGAGCTCACCCCGTTACGCAGCACTAAGGATTCAAACCGCTGAACTGCCGACCTTTCAATCGACAAACTCAGCATCTAAGCCACTGAGCCACCGTGTCCCTATAAAAAATAGTTAGTCTAAGCTTAAAAGCCTCTATGTTTTAAATTGAGCAGAATTTGTCCACTTTCTCACATCCACTCCTAACCCCACCTTTGAATATAATCTCAAACCAGCGTCCCAGATTTACATGTCCCCATTGAAATCACAAGTTTATCTTCTGATATACTTGCCTTGCCTAAAGCAGTCGCTCAATATGGTACACCTAGCCGTTGCATTTAAGTGATGCAGTTTGTGACTTTTTAAGTTCTAAACTGTCATAGTCCGCTTCTCTAAGGGCTACAGCAACCCAAAAGGGAAGCAATGAGAATGCAAATTTCATCTTTTGGAAGACTCCCAATCCTCTTTCTCCTTTACATCTGGGCACAACTGGGAAAAGCCAAAACAGTGTTCCTATTCTCAGTAAGCATTGCCTCAACAAGAAGAAATATAACTTTGGTGTTCCCCCAGGTTTAAACCACATAGCTAGACACTATTTTGATTAATTCCCATTGGTTATGAGACTAAATCCTAGTATGATTCGATTGCTTATTGTACCGTATGACTGTCACTGGGTGTTGTACCTTATGATTCTTGACAAACGTATCTTGTCTTTTTATGTACACTGTGAGCATATGCGCCCAAGACAAATTCCTTTTGTGACCAATCACATTTGGCCAATAAACTAAACTAAGCTAAGCTAAACTAAGCTAAGCTAAGCTAAGCTAAGCTAAGCTAAGCTAAGCTAAGCTAAGCTAAGCTAAGCTAAGCTAAGCTAAGCTATTCTATTCTATTCTATTCTATTCTATTCTATTCTATTCTATTCTATTCTATTCTATTCTATTCTATTCTATTCTATTCTGAACTCTGTAGCTTAAAGGGTAATTCCACTTAAAACTCTCCTTTCTCTTTTTCTCTTTGTAACCTTCAGTCCTAAGGGAACAATTTTTTTGAACTGAAGGTCCTCAAATGGGCTAACTTAAAGAATTCATCCCAAATCTAGGATCCATGACTTTGTAGCAAGGCTGCAGCTGTGCAGATGGTCAACAGTATTAAGTATCTGGGGGTGCAGATAACTAACAATCTGACTTGGTCTCTTCAGACGTTATCTTTATTGAAGCATGCAAACCAGCATTTGCATTTCCTGCATCGGATGAGGAGAGCACATCTTTCTCCTTCTGTCTTGATCACTTTTTATAGAGGCACAATTGAGAGTGTTTTAACAAACTGCATCACTGTTTGGTTTGGTGGCCGCAGTGCCTCAGATAGAAAGTCCATACAGAGAGTGGTGAGGACAGCCGAGAAGAACATAGGAAGCTCGCTTCCCATCATTCAGGATACTGCTTATAAGGGCTATGTGCTTAGAGCTCAAAGCATTGTTAGAGACCCCACAACACTGTCTGTTGCTCCTCTCTGGGAGGAGGTTTCAAACTATTTATAGCCAGGTCTACCAGATTCTGTAACAGCTTTGTTCCTTATGCCATCCATCTTGTAAATTTGCAGGATTCTTCCCCCCACCCCCCCCCCCCCCGCCATGTATATGTATACATTCGAGCTAGACTGTGATGTTTCTCTGTGTCATAGATGTGTGTATACAGTATGTGGCTATATGCATAATGGCTAACCTTTGAGAGCTGAATGCAACGAAATTTCATTTTAATGTATGCTGATTAGTGTTTTTATTCTTCATTCTCGTTGGATTAGAATTTTAAGGATCTTCAGACCAGCTTTATTGGCAAAGTAGTCCCCTGTTGTGGGGCCCCTGCCAGTTAGGGTTGAAGGGAAAAGCTAAGCACGTTGAATCTGCTCAGGAGCGCGCGCGCACACACACACACACACACACACACACACTATTTTCTATAACCAATCTTTGTTTTTTCCCACATGAATGGAAGATTTTACTTCTGTCCCTGTTGAAATTAATTGTGCTTGTTTCTGCCCATTTCCCCATTTTTTCAAGATGCTCTTGAATCTTGATATTCCCCTCTAAGGCATTTGCTATCTCTCATATATTTATTATCTACAAATATGATAATTACTTTTTTCTAACCTCTCATTCTATTAAAAAAGTTTATTTTTATTTCTTATACACATATTGTAAATGGACACTCTCTTATCCATAATTGATCATATACATACATACAGTCAGGTCCAGAAATATTGGGACATCAACACAGTTCTAACATCTTTGGCTCTATACACCACCACAATGGAGTTGGAACGAAACAAACACAATGTGCTTTAACTGCAGACTGTCAGCTTTAATTTGAGGGTATGTACATCCAACTCAGGTGAACAGTGTAGGACTTACAGCAGTTTGCACATGTGCCTCCCACTTGTTAAGGGACCAAAGGTAATGGGACAGAATAATAATCATAAATCAAACTTTCCCTTCTTACTACTTGATTGCAAATCCTTTGCAGTCAATCACAGCCTGAAGTCTGGAACGCATAGACATCACCAGACGCTGGGTTTCATCCCTGGTGATGCTCTGCCAGGCCTCTACTGCAACTGTCTTCAGTTCCTGCTTGTTCTTAGGGCATTTTCCCTTCAGTTTTGTCTTCAGCAAGTGAAATGCATGCTCAATGGGATTCAGGTCAGGTGATTGATTTGGCCATTGCATAACATTCCACTTCTGTCCCTTCGAAAACTTTTTGGTTGCTTTTGCAGTATGCTTTGGGTCATTGTCCATCTGCACTGTGAAGCGCCGTCCAATGAGTTCTGCAGCATTTGGCTGAATGTGAGCACATAATATTGCCCGAAACACTTCAGAATTCATCCTGCTGCTTTTGTCAGCAGTCACATCATCAATAAATACAAGAGAACCAGTTCCATTGGCAGCCATACATGCCCACACCATGACACTACCACCACCATGCTTCACTGATGAGGTGGTATGCTTAGGATCATGAGCAGTTCCTTTCCTTCTCCATACTCTTCTCTTCCCATCACTCTGGTACAAGTTGATCTTGGTCACATCTGTCCATAGGATTCTGTTCCAGAACTGTGAAGGCTTTGTTAGATGTTGTTTGGCAAACTCTAATCTGGCCTTCCTGTGTTTGAGGCTCACCAATGGTTTACATCTTGTGGTGAACCCTCTGTATTCACTCTGGTGAAGTCTTCTCTTGATTGTTGACTTTGACACACATACACCTATCTCCTGGAGAGTGTTCTTTTTTTTTTATTGAAAAAGTTTTACAATACAATTTTAATATGCCTTCCCCCCCAACCACCCACCCCAACAACCACCCACTCCCCTCCCCCCTCAGCCCCCCCTTCCCCCCCCTGACTTCCACTATTAAACAATCATATATTACAATCAACAACCAACAACTTTTTAGGTGAGATCTGGCTAACAGTATAACAATTTTAAACTTAATTAGTACAAAAAATATTCTAAACTTTTAAAATCTATTACCCCCCCAGATATATAACCACATGAATCATTTATAAAAAATCATAGAAAATTTCGCATACTAAATATAACACTTATCTTTTTTTAAAAAAAAATAAAATAATGTTGGGCATCTTAAGTTTTGGATTAAAATATCATATAAATCCCAAAATTTACTCTTCTTAATATTTCTTAATCATTCAAATATAAGAATCATCATTAAACAGAATAAACAAAAAAGCATCAAATAAGATAACAAATTTAACCTTTTAAAATAGAAAAAATTAAGCTATTTTTAAGAAAAATATATCAAACAGTACATCATCATAAAGATATAAATTCAATTATATATTTAATAAACATTATTATAACTCAAGTGCTACTTGAAACTTCTTACTTTGATATTTATTCTGCATGTATACTACCCATTTCTTCCACTCCTTAGTAAAAGCTTCATGGGTCCTATCTTTCAGGTATGCAGAAATCTTAGCCATTTCTGCAAAATTAGACAGCTTCAAAATCCATTCCTCTATAGTAGGTACACTATCCTTCTTCCAGTATTGTCCAATCAGTAATCTAGCTGCAGTAAGCATGTACAAAATTAATCTCGTTTCGGCTGATGAACAGCCCTTAACTATTCCCAACAAGAAAAACTGAGGAGAAAATTCAAGCTTCTTCCTCAAAATGTTCTGCATTACCCACCAAAGTTTAATCCAAAATACTTTCAATTTTCTGCACGTCCACCAAATATGAAAATATGTTGCATCCAAACAATCACACCTCCAACATTTAGGTTGAAGATTTGGATACATACATGATAACTTTTTAGGATCTAAATGCCACCTGTAAAACATCTTATAAAAGTTTTCCCTCAAGTTCTGTGCTTGTGTAAATTTAACATTCTGGACCCAAATCTTCTCCCATGTTTCCAACATTACTGGTTCTGCAAAATTCTGTGCCCATTTTATCATACAATCTTTAACTAATTCACCCTCTGAATCTCTTTCTAACAGTAAATTATACACTCGCTTAATATACATCGGTCCTTTACATTTTATCTGAGTCACCAAATCTTCTTCATGTAACATTAGTCCAATTTTCTGATCTTCTCTCCATCTCGCTTGAAGTTGAAAATACTGCAACCAAGTTAAATTCACTCCTTCTTCCAACAGGGTATTCAAAGATTTCAAACTCCATCTGCCCCCATCATTAAGAAGTATCTCTTTATACAACAACCCCCCGAGTGACTTTATATTTGGCATAATCTGCCCAAGATCCAACCACAAAGGTATTTTGTAATCCAATTGAAGCTGGTGCTTCTTCCAAACTCTCATCAAAGCATGTCTTAAGATATGACTGTTGAATACACTGTCTCTCTTATCTTCATAAAGTAAATATGCGTGCCATCCAAATTGCAAGTCGTGGCCTTCTATATTCAAAATTTCTGTTTTCGTTGTTCCAATCCAATCTCCAACTTGTGTCAGCACTGCAGCCTCATAATATAGACGTAGGTTTGGAACTTTAAGGCCACCTCTTTCACGAGCATCTTGCATAATTTTAAGTTTAACTCTTGGTTTTTTCCCATTCCAGATAAATTTATTTAAACCTGCTTGCCATTCCAACAGAGACTTATCACTTTTAAGCACCGGAATCATTTGAAACAGAAACAGAAATCTAGGTAGAACGTTCATCTTAACAGCTGCTATTCTACCAAGCAAAGATAGTTGCAGCTTCTTCCATGTTTCAAGATCCTTTTGAATCTTATGCCAGAGTTCCTCATAATTATTTTGAAAAAGTTTTATATTGGATGCTGCAACTTGAACTCCTAGATATTTCACCTTTGTAGCTATTTCAAAGCCTGCCAACCTTTCAAGTTCATTCCTTTGTGGTTCCAACATATTTTTAACTATCATCTTAGTCTTTTTCTGGTTCAGGCTGAAACCTGAAACCAGACCATATTCCTCTATAATGTTTTTCATCTGTATGATTGATTCCAAAGGTCGTGTTAGGGTAACAACCAGATCATCTGCGAATGCCTTTGTTCTGTAATCTTTTTGCCTTACAACTATTCCATTCAGATTGTCCGAGTCCCGTAGAGCATTCAACAGCACTTCCAAAGTCAGAATAAACAGTAATGGGGATAATGGACAGCCTTGCCTTGTTCCTTTCTGTATGTTGAAATTGGTGGTTAAACTGCCGTTAATAATAATTTGTGCCGTTTGTTCTTGATAAATTGCCGAAATCGCTTGTATAAACTGGTCCCCAAAATC
The DNA here is from genome assembly GCA_038048745.1 of Coluber constrictor foxii. Classification (NCBI taxonomy): domain Eukaryota; kingdom Metazoa; phylum Chordata; class Lepidosauria; order Squamata; family Colubridae; genus Coluber; species Coluber constrictor. The sequence continues at coordinate 10,282,835 of CM075961.1, forward strand.
CATTTTGTGCAAAGTCTTTTTTAGAAAATCCCAATTGACTCGATCAAAGGCCTTCTCCGCATCCAAAAACACCAGCACCGCAGAAGTCTGTTTATTTTTCTCAAGATATTCCAATAAATCTATGAGTTGCCTGACATTGTCCTTCATGTATCTACCTTCTATAAAACCTGCTTGGTCTTCATGAATCACATCTTGAATAACTGGCATCAGTTTGTTGGCTAATACTTTAGCATAGATTTTGTAATCCGTGTTCAGGAGAGATATTGGTCTAAAATTTTCTGGTTTTACAGATTCTTCTTCTTTAGGTATCAATGAAATAAAAGCCGTCTTCCACGAGGGAGGTATTTTACCCCCCTGCTGAATATTACAAAACAAGTCCTTAAGATGCTCAACCAATTCCGCTTGTAAAGTCTTATAATATACTGCTGTCAAACCATCTGTCCCAGGAGTTTTAGATAATTTCAATTGTTTTATTGCAAATAAAATCTCTTCAGATGTTATAGGTTGATTCAGTCTATCACTTTGTGTACTTAAAATTTTTGTAACTCTCATCTTCTGCAGATAATCATCAATGAAATCCTTTTTAATGTTATCAGCTTGGTACAATTTGGAATAATAATCTAAAAAAGCTTGATGTATTGAGTTCTGTTGAGACACTTGTTTCCCTTTGTACTCAATAGTATTTATTATACAAGAACTTTGTTGTTTTCTCAGAGTATAAGCCAACCATCTGCCAGGTTTGTTAGCGTTGCAAAAAGTGTTATGTTTAGCGTATTGCAGATTAGTTGCTGTCTGATCAGCCATCAGTATTTGAAATTGATCTTTCAAAAGTTTTATCGTTAACTGTAATTTCTCATCAGTCGGATTTTTAATAAGCAATTGCTCTTTCTCCTTTATCTCTGTCTCCAATTCTACTCTTGACTTCTGTCGTATTATTCTATATTTAGAGTTCATGTGAATCAGTACACCCCTCATATAAGCCTTACTTGCATCCCATACAGTCTCAATAGGTGTACCCTTATTCAAGTTAATATCAAAAAATTCCTTAACATGTTTTTTAAGATGCATAATATTCTTTTCATGTCTAAATAAGTTCTCGTTCATTCGCCAAGATCTTCTCTCCCTCTTGCCAAAGTCCATCTCCAACCATACCAAACTATGATCCGTTAAAGTTCTAGGAAATATTTTTCTTTTAGCCACTTTGGACAATAAATCAGGAGTAACCAACATAAAGTCAATTCTTGAAAAGGATTTGTGTCTATCAGAAAAAAAGGTAAAATCCAACTCCTTCGGATGATGAATTCTCCATACATCTTTTAATTCCAATTCTTCCTTCAATGCAAAAAACGTTTGTGGTAATTTATTCCCCTTCTTGGCCAACGTCTTTTTATCAAGATTTGTATCAATCACACCATTCCAATCACCCATAATAAAAAAAGACTTATAATTCCACTGCGATATTTTGATATTCAATAATTTATAAAAAATTTCCTGCTGCTGGTTTGGGGCGTAGATCCCAATAAGAAGCATCGAAGCGTTCTGAATATTTATTTCAACTGCAATATATCTTCCTTCATCATCCGCTTCTATCAGTTTAGCTGGTATTCTTTTAGAAATATACAAGACTAATCCATTCCTTTTCGCAGAGTTAGAAGATATAAAATGTAAGCCAAGTTTTGAATTTGTCAAAAATTTTTGGTCCTGGGTTCTAATATGAGTTTCCTGAAAACAAACAACATCATTTTTATATTGCTTCAAATAATGAAATATTTTCCTTCTTTTCTGTGGTGAATTTAAACCATTCACATTCCATGATAAAAATCTTAATGTCATTTTGGGGATGACTGAAGCCCTTTGAGGGCTCGCCTAAGATTCTGTTCAACTGCAGATATCTTCGGTCTCGCCCCTCCCACTGCTTCAGAGTATAGTTTCTTTCCATTTGCACCATTCTCCTCCTGTGGAATCCTGGACCTCTGCTGATTTTGTTTCTCTAATCTTTGCTTCTCTGCTGCCCGAGTTATACGTTGATCTTTCGGTTCTTGCAACAACAAATCGAGGTCCGGCTCCACTTCTCTTGTAGCTCTAGACTGCTTTGATTTTCCCTCTGGAAATTCTGCAAAAAGATCCTCTGAGAGACCTCCTACTGCTCCCAAAGTCTCCTCCCTTGCTATCTCTAAAATTTCCTGTAATTCTTTTTGCTGGATCAGTTCTTGAGTCCCCTCAGCAATATCCTTCTCTTTAGAAATTTCTTCAATAGATAACAGTGTAGATGAACGTGGGGGTGTTGAGACTTTTTTAAGAACATTGTTGAAAAAGTGTTCTGCTTTTTCCACAGAGTTAAGGCGGTATCTCACATCTTCATATCTCAATATAATACCCACCGGAGCATCCCATCTAAATGGAATCTGACGCCTTTTTAATTCATTTGCCAAAAAACCAAAATCTTTCCGATCTCTTAACATCTTAGGTGGCAGCTCTTTGTAAATCCCAATTGGATTCCCATCATGATGAACAGTGGTGTGAAAAGAACTTTGCAAAATATCATTTCTCAATCTTCTATCAGTAAAGTAAATCACAACATCTCTTGGCAAATTTCTTTGTCTCGCCACACGCGAATTAACTCTGTATAGCTTGTCAACTTTTTTATCAATCACATCTGGATCAACTTTTAAAATCTTAACCAATATGTCCACACAAGCTGCCCTTAGATTTTCTCTGTTATCTTCCCTTAGGCCTCTCAGTCTTATGGCGAACTCCATATTCCGAAATTGTAACATTGTAATCTCATCCTCTAGCCTTTGTCTCTTAATCTCCACTTTAAAAAACTGGCCTTTTTATTAGCCACCACTTCAAGATTTAGATCATCAACTTTTTTCTCAACCGCCAGCAAAGCATCTGTAAAAGCAGTAGCCACAGTAGAAACATCCTGGCTTAACTTATCTGTTTTTTCTTCCACCAAATCCATCATTTCTTTTTGATTTTTCCCCATCATTTCATCCATTTTACTCATTTTTCCAGAAAGCTCTCCCAGGGATTTATGTATATCAAATATGAAAGTTTTCAGATCCTCCATCCCACTACCTTGTGACTGTCTCTGGGCTGGTACTGATGGCGTGGCTGACTTTTCTTTTGTTTGATGTGTGGGGGATTCCCCCCCCCCGCTTTCTTTGAAGCCATGCCTGAACAGAATTTAAGTCTTTGAAAAAAAGAAAATCTTCCTCCTTTTCCTGTCTTCCCCAGCTTTACAGAAAAGGAATCAAATCATCAAGACTTTCCAGTTAGAAATCTTACTAATACAGTCAGTTAGAATTACAGGCAGGCTTAGACAAACTGTTGCACTTTCACTTTTCCCTTTCACTTGTTCCGCTTTAATCAGCCGCCATTTTCAATCACTTTCACACAGAGACAGCTCAATTTCAAAGTTAAAAAAAAAATCCTTAGATATAGTTAAAATTCTGAAGAAATAATCCAGATCTCACCAAATCCTTTGCTAATTAGAAGAATGTGTATTGTAGCAAGTGGAGTTGCTCTCATCGTCTCGCTCCATTTAAAACGGAGATCCCTTGCCGCTTGGAGTTCCAGCAGCCTGAATAGGGAGACCTTTCACAGAACGCTTGCCAGGGCGAAGGAGAAGCCCTGGCAGCGCTTCTGGGGTCTCAACCTCATGGCTGCCTACTCTTATCTTCCCTTCTGATCGAAGGGAAGATTTCCAAGCCGCTTCGGTTGAAAAAGCGGCTCTACAGGCGGCGGGGGCGGCGGCCATAAAACTAGCCGCCAGGCAACGACGAGGACGCCACCGGAAGAGTGTTCTTGATCTGGCCAACTGTTGTCAAGGGTGTTTTCTTCACCAGGGAAAGAATTCTTCGGTCATCCACCACAGTTGTTTTCCGTGGTCTCCTGGGTGTTTTGGTGTTGCTGATCTCACTGGTGCGTTCCTTCTTTTTGAGAATGTTCCAAACAGTTGTTTTGGCCATGCCTAATGTTCTTGCTATCTCTCTGATGGGTTTGTTTTGTTTCTTCAGCCTAATGATGGCTTGCTTCACTGATAGTGACAGCTCTTTGGATCTCATCTTGAGAGTTGACAGCAACAGATTCCAAATGCAAATAGCACACTTGAAATGAACTCTGGGCCTTTTATCTGCACATTGAAATTGGGGTAATGAGGGAATATCACACACCTGGCCATGGAATAGCTGAGAAGCCAATTGTCCCATTACCTTTGGTCCCTTAACAAGTGGGAGGCACATATGCAAACTGCTGTAAGTCCTACACCGTTCACCTGAGTTGGATGTACATACCCTCAAATTAAAGCTGACAGTCTGCAGTTAAAGCACATTGTGTTTGTTTCATTCCAACTCCATTGTGGTGGTGTATAGAGCCAAAGGTGTTAGAATTGTGTTGATGTCCCAATATTTCTGGACCTGACTGTATCTTCCCATCTTGATCTAGTAATTGAGTTATCAGTTTCCTTTCTTTTTCCTTTTTAATTTTATATGCCAGCCATCTTCATGGTTTATTTGCATTTTCAAAAAAAAATTGCTTTGTTGATTTTATTTTCCTTGCCAAGTCTTCATTCTCAATTAAGTTCAGTTTATGTTTTTCCAAGTCCATTAATTTTTTTTCTTGTGGGTTTTTTTGCAATTCTTTCTCTAATTTCTTATACGCCTCTTCCAATTTCTTTTGTATTTGTCTATTCTATTTATTTTTCCCCGTATAAGTCATTATCAAGCCTGTTATATATGCTTTACTAGTATCCCATACATTTTGTAATAATGTATCTTCTTTTCTGTTTTCTTTAAAGAAAAAAGTCAATTCTTTTTCCATATATTGTATAAAGTCTTTCTCATTTAATAAGCTTTGATTTAATGTCCATCTCATTCTTTTTTTTTTGTCCTTTCCATATCATCATTATTGGATTGTGATCTGCCCATATATTTGCTTCTATATCAATCTTGTCTATCTTGGATATTAAATCTGTGGACAGCCACATCATGTCTATTCTTGACCATGACATGTCTATTTCAATAAAATGTGTACTGTTTTTCCTTTAGGTTTCTTTTTCTCCAAGCATCTTGCGGGCTTAGTTAATCTACCATTGTATGGGGGGGGGGGGGGGGGTGGACAGACAGCCCAGCTTTTCCCTCTTCTGTTACAAAATCACAAGACCACTTCTTAACAAAAACTTCTTGCTAGTTTCCAAAACATTTTCCAAGGTCATTCCACTCTCATCTTCTCCTTTATTCAATACATCTATTTAATTGTTTCTGTCACCACTAGATGGCACTGCCGTCCACTTAAAATAGTCTTTAAAATATCTGTTTACTTTTCTTCTTTCCGTTTTCGACTCCCAGTCACAAAACTCAAATTTTTAAAGTACAGTTCATTCACCTCTTTGTCCAATCTGCTTTCAATTCATTTAATTTAATTTTTCAGCTTTCATTAATTAGTCTGTATTAATGGCTTCTGCTCCTTTGCCGCTACTCTGGAAGTGGGGAGGTAGGATTATTTCACTCCCTCCCCTCTCCTCTTTGCCAATTCTCTCAAGTAAAATAGTTTTAAAAGTTCAGGAGTTAAATATATAAAGGAATCTTGTTTCCAAGACAACAGTTTCTCACGCAGATGTTCACCTCGTTCTTTTTGCCTTCTTTTCTTGTGTGTGGCCATCCGGCTTTTGACAGCACCTAATGGCTGTCTTCCCTTGCCGCTGGGTTGGAGGCTAATGCCAGCACTTCAGGGAACTTGCGACTTCCCTGTTCGTACCAGCCTGTGCCTCCGTTCTTCACTGTCCCTACAGGACAGCTATGATCTCTGGGGATCCACTGAAGCGGCTGAGATATCGGTGTTTTCCCAGAGTCCTGGAATTTGCCATACTGCCACGGTGCTGGCCACACCCCCTCCCTAACTTCTCATTCTAGACAGTTATATTTTGAACAACACAGGATCTAACCCTGGTGATATGCCACCTGACACTTTCCCTCAACACAACACACAGCCATCCTTTGTGTCTATCAGATCTTTGACAGCTGCCTTATCTGAAAGGGATTTTTCCTAAACATGAATCTCTCCAAGTTCTCTTTAGGAAGTGCTACTATCTGTTGCTTTTGGTTAAGAAATTAATTGCAACTAACTCTTCCCCTTGCAAAAAAAATAAAAAATAAAAAAAACCAGGAGTGCTTCCCTTTGAACTGGGGAAATGGGCAGAGGTGGGAACAGAGCACTTTTACAATTTCCTTTTCTTCCTTTCTAAATCTTGAATGGGATGTTTGCCAACATCTCTCCTCTTTTTTTCGGTGTGTGTGTGAAATCAATGCCATAAATTATTCATTGTCATTAGTTATCGATTTAGATATCTGGCCTGAAAAGGTTTCTTCCTTCTCTCTCTCAAAAAAAAAGCCAGAGGTGGAAGTCCCCCCCTTCTCCTGCCTTCTCCCTCCCATTTCACCAAAGCTGATCCTGCCTTCCTTCCCCCTTTAGCTGATTTTTTGGGCCCTAACTGTCCCAGGTGTCGAAAAACCCAGGACGAAACCTCCTTCTGTGTATGGGCTGTGGCGAAGCGCGTGGGAGGGAGTGGCCATGGCCAATGTACTGGGGTGAAAGGCTGGGGGAGGGCAAGCCGAGGAGAAAAGTTTGTGGCTAATAATGCAGAGGTGAAAACCTTGAGGCAAAATAGGCAAGGCGAAGGGTTCGAGCCAAAAAGTTCTAGACCCTTTTAGTTGCTACCTCTTGTACAATGTTGCAAACCTCCATCTATAGTTCTTCAGGCACTCTATCTATCAGATCTAATTCCTTAAATCTATTTGTCACCTCTACTGTATATTCATCAGGTATATGATTTAGTTCATACCTGAGTGGCCAGGTGCTTTTCCCTACTTTCTTCAATTTAAGTCTAAATTTTGCAACAAGAAGCTCATGATCTGAGCCACAGTCAGCCCCTGGTCTTGTTTTTACTGACTGTACAGAGCTTCTCCATCTTTGGCTGCAGAGCACATAGTCAATCTGATTTCTGGGTTGACCATCTGGTGATGTCCATGTATAGAGTTGTCTCTTGGGTTGTTGGAAAAGAGTGTTTCCTATGACGATCGTATTCTCTTGACAAAATTCTATCAGCCTGTTCCCTGCTTCATTTTGTACTCCACGGCCAAACTTGCCTGTTAGTCCAGTTATCTTTTGGCTTCCTACTTTAGCATTCCAATCCCCCATGAAGATAAGGACATCATTTTTTAGTATTAATTCTATAAGGTGCTGTAGGGCTTCATAGAACCGGTCAATTTCATACTCTTCAGCACCAGTGTTTGGGGCATAGATTTGGATTACTGTGATATTGAATGGTTTGCCTTGGATTCGAACTGAGATCACTCTGTCATTTTGGGGATTATATCCCAGTACTGCTTTTCCTATTCTTTCATTGACTATGAAGGCTACTCCATTTCTTCTGAGGGATTCTTGCCCACAGTAGTATACCTGATGGTCATCTGAATTAAATTCACCCATTCCTGTCCATTTTAGTTTGCTGATTCCTAAGATGTCGATGTTCAGTCTTGTCATCTCTTGTTTGACCACGTCCAGCTTGCCTTGATTCATGGATCTTACATTCCAGGTTCTTATGGAGAAAAAATCTTTACAGCATCGGACTTTCCTTTCACCACCAGATGCATCCACAGCTGAACGTCCTTTCAGCTTTGGCCCAGTCACTTCACTCTTTCTGGTGGTACTAGTACTAGCCCTCTGCTTTTCCGCAGTAGCATATTGGACACCTTCTGACCTGAGGGGCTCATCTTCCGGTGTCATATTTTTCCTTTTGGTACTGTCCATGGGGTTTTCATGGCAAAGATACTGGAGTGGGTTGCCATTTCCTTCTCCAGTGGATCACATTTTGTCAGAACTCTCTGCTATGACCTGTCCATCTTGGGTGGCCCTGCACGGCATAGCTCATAGCTTTATTGAGCTATGCAAGCCCCTTCGCCACGACAAGGCAGCAATCCATGAAGGGGAACTTCTTCTTTACTATGGTTATATAACATCATTTCTGATTTTTCCCAGTTTATTTGTAATCCACTATATTTCCCAAATTCATTCAGATGTAAATATATCCTCTCTATATTAACTACTGGATTTTGAAATGTTAATAATGTATCATCTGCAAATAAATTTATTTTAGTTTTCTTCTGTATACCAAATCCTTCGATCAATGAGTCTTCTCTAATTGCATTTGCCCAAACCTCCATCAATAATGCAAATAAAACTGGGGATAAAGGGCAACCCTGTCTCGTTCCTTGGCTTAAGGTTATTGTCTCTGTAACACCATCATTTATAGCTATACTCACTTTATTCTCTGAATATAATTGATTTATCACTTGTCTAAATTTTTTTCCAAAACCTAACTTCTCTATTAGTATCTTCAATGTAGGCCATTCCACACAATCAAAGGCCTTAAATACATCTAATGCTAATACACATGCCTTCAATTTTTGATTCTTTATATTATAACCTATGTTTAATACACTTCTTACTATAGCTGACATTTGTCGACCTCTTATAAATCCACACTGGTCATTTTTAATATAATTCTCTATAAATATATTCAATCTATTTGCTAATATTGCTGTAAAAGTTTTAGCGTCCTGATTAATAAGGGACATTGGTCTATATGATCCTGGCTTTGTATGATCTTTACCTGGTTTCACTATCAGTATTATCAGAGATTGCTTCCAGGAACTTGGAATATTTTCCCCTTCCATTATTTTATTAAACATTATCTTCATCTTTGGCACCAATAGTCCTTTAAATTTTTTATAATATTCTACACCTAGTCCATCTAACCCTGGTGCCTTACCTATTTTCAATTTATTAATAACTTCCACTATTTCCTTTTCTTCTATTTGTGATTCCATTATTCCTTTATTGTATTCTTGAATTTTACAATTTAAGTTCTTTTCTATATATGCCTGACTTTCATTCACATTTTTATCATTTCCCTTATATAGCTTTTCAAAGAACTTCTGAAATATCAACAATTTTTCTCTCATCATATTACATCTTTCCCCCTTTTCATTCTTTATTACTCCAATCAGGCTTTTTGCCTTTTTAGCTTGTGTGGCTCTAGCCAGCACTCTAGAATTTTTATTACTATTTTCATAAAATTCCCTGTTTAGGTATATTAGATTTCTTTGAGCCTGTTCTGTCTCAATAATTTGGAACTCTCTTCTTTTAGCTAATAGCTCTAGCATAATCCTATTCTCTCTACTTTCTATATATTTACTCTCTAATTCCCTAATTTCCTCCTCCAGCTGTTTTATAATGTATATTCCTCTTTTTGTTTTTTTATATTATAAGAATATTTTATCCCTAAACCTCTCACTGCTGCTTTAATTGCATCCCATATTACACCTATATTACTACCTCCTTCTTCATTTATAGTCCGTATTTCTTTTAATTCCCTTTCCATTTTTTAAAAATCTCTTTATTTTTAAAAATCCTGAAATCCATTCTCCATCTACTTGCCTGTTTATAATCACAATCTGTTTCTATATCCATAGTTACCATTGTGTGATCAGATATTTTAATTATTTTTATCTCTGTTTTCATTATTTTAGATAATATTTCCGGTGTTACAAATATACAATCTATTCTATTCTTGGAAAACATTTATGTCTACCAGAAAAATATGCAAAGCTCTTTTGGTTACCATGTAATTCTCTCCAAACATCTTTCAGTCTATTTCTATCAATAAATTTTCTTAAATCTGTATTATTATACTTTATTTCCACTTTTGATGGGTTGGATTTGTCAATTCCGCTATCCATAACCATATTATAATCACCTGCCATTATCACATAACCTTTTTTTGACTTCTTCTATTTCTTTATATACCCTATTGTAAAACTCTCTTTGGTTTATATTAGGTGCATACAAGTTTGCTAAGGTAACCTCTTGTCCATAAATCAAACCTTGAATTATAAGAAATCTTCCCTTACTATCCCTTCTTATAGCTTTTATCATAAATTTACATCTTTTAGCTACAATGATTGCTACCCACTTGCTTTTGATGTACCAAATGCCTTTTCATATACATCAGCCCAGTATAACTTAAGTTCATTCACCCCTTCTTTCTTTTGATGTGTTTCTTGTAAAAATACAATATCTATTTTCTCTTTGTTAATTGATTTTTCAATTCTTGTTCATTTGTGTTTTTCCCCCAAGCCATGTACATTCCATGTAGCTACCTTCACCGATTTCCCCATCTATTCCTCATATTATATATTCCCTTTGGTCTCCATATGTGCTCTAACATAAATCTTACAAAACTAAAATTACACAGTATACATATTACCCTGACACTTACCCATCCATAAACATATATAATGTCCCCCTTCCCTTCTTCAGATCTTCCTCCTCTCTGCCGCATAGGGTCTCCAGGTGAGAGAAGAGGAGCCATCCATACATGGACTTCGGTCGCCCACTCCACCTCCCTTAACCATCTTTACCCTATTTCTACACCCAAACATATAACACATATCCCTTAATATATCTATTATAAAAAGTTATATATTGTCTCTACAGTGAACTTGCAACTCCGGTTGCTTCATCCAGCCTCCCTTTCTCCTGTAGATCTTCTTTCTTCCTAATGATTCTGAGCTCTCTTAATTTCTCCTCCTCCTTTGTTTCAACTCTATAAAATCTTCCACCATATGGAAATCTCAAAAAAACTGGATAACCCCAGCTATAATTAATATTATTTTTCTTCAATAGTTGACAAACTTGACGCATCTCTCTCCTTCATTGTAAAGTCTCACTGCTTAAATCTGGAAAAACTTGTATCTGATGACCCCCAAAAACTATCAATGCCATATTTCGCAATTTACACATCAATTGTTCTTTTTTTGCATAAGACCAGAATCTTATCACAATGTCTCTCAGCAAATTTCTTCCCAATCTTTTTGGGCCAACTCTATGTATTGCATCAATATTGTATCTTGTAAAGGGGACATCTGGGAGGATCGAGGTAGCCCAGTCCAATACTTCTTGGATCAACTTTGCTTCATTTTCTTCACTTTTCTCCGGATATCCACGTATCCATAATGTTCTGCCCCAGCTACAGGTCCCAAGAAGTGTAGCACACACACACAGCTCCAAAAACTCAGTTTAATACAAACAGACCCCTTTCAAAATGCAGGCTTTAACCACAAATGTCCTTATCAGCCTGCTATGAATTACAGAGATTAAACAAAGTTCGACAAGGGTTGGCAATCAGCCCAGAAACCAAGTTGTAACAAAAAACTCACTCTCAAAATGCTCTGCGTAGGACCAAACGTTGTTTCCAGCAACATTTGCTATATGTGTGCAAACTTAAATAGGCTAAGAGAGTGGCCAATTAGCCCCAAGCCTTACTCTTGAGGAGACCTCCTCCTGAGTAGCCACTCCTGCCTTTTGGAAGCCCTGCGTGCTCGAGCATTGAGAAGAGGCTCCTCCACTTCACTCTCTTCACTTGAAGGAGCCTCTGGAGGTTCTGAAGGCCGTGGCTGAGTCTCTGCCTCTGGCACCACATCCTCTTCAGCCTCCTCACTGTCTGACTCGAGCGCCGGCTGCACAGGCTGCTGGTGCAACACCACACCAGCCTCCTCATCGTCGGGATCAGCCACAATCTGCGCAGGCTGCTGGCGGGCCACAACACGTAAATTTGAATGGCGCTGATGGTCCCATATCTCAATCAAATCCTTTTTCACCTGATGCATCATAGTCATCTGGCTTTTTAACGCCCTATCATGTTCTCCCATCTGGGTCCTCACTTCTGTAATATTTTGCATCATATCCTGATTTTGTTTCACCAAATCTGTTATTCTTACATCTATACTATCCATTTTAACATTTATTTGCTTTAAAAACCCCTTTATTTCTCTTAACTCTTATAAGAGAACATCAAATTTACAGTATCTGATTGAGTCAGTGATTTCTCAGGTGATTTTTTTCCTCACATCCATTTCTAAGGCTTTTTCTACTCGAATCAAGCATAACTCTGAAGGTCTGAGGCCTACTTTGGGTCTTTGCCAAGCACTTTCCACATTTTTGCTACGTTTTGACATCCAACCATCCAAAAAGAGCTCTTGACCCTTAAAGGGTTTTACAGTCTATAGTCCACAAACATCACTTCCTCCTTTGTGTTGTCCTTATCAACTTATCTCCATAAATGCAACTTAATAAAACTTGTTATAGAAATTAAGACTCACAAGATTTCCATGGGTGATCAGAGAGGTTTATTGCGCAGATTCAGTGTAAAACAAGAAGCAAAAACATTGAATCCCGAAAGATTATGATGCAGTAACTTAAATACATACTTTTAACATCTTATGATTGGTTACATTTCTGACAGCCCATCGCAACAAACCCACCCACCCATTTCCCTTGCTACTAATTCCTACAAGCGTACTAACGTGTATTCCCTCTTTAAGAGGAACACAGGTGTTCTTGCAAACCTTATCTAAGTTCCTGCCATTAGATCTGTGGTTGCGTCTGCTTGGCTAAGTGTGATATTTTACTCCTGATAATGTTTCTTGAGCTTGACAGCTGAGAAAGGTTAGTTATTTCTGTGGTTTTACCTTTTGAACCCAATACTAAAGAAAGGGGCCCTTCAGAGATCATCTAGACTGACCCCGTTTTATATCATTTTTTAAAAATCCAATTTCATTATTCTATTTTAACTAAATAAATCCAATAGCATCAGTTAGCTTTATTACACACACACATTATTTAGGCTCTGACTTAAAAATATTTAGTTCTTCCACCTTCTCCGGGCCTCGACACTTCAACTGAAAGAAGCGAGTAACAGGCCTTCACGCTATACACTCATAAATCAGCTATTATCTTCTCAGCTATACTCCTTTAAACTCTTTTTCTCAGTCTTCAATCATAGGGCCTTTCTTCTCCCGTCACCTTCAAAGGCCTCTCAAGACTCTTAATCAAACGTCCAAGCTCACAGCTTCTCTGAAAAATGTCCAAAAATGTCCGATTCCAAGTCAAATACAATTCAGACTTCAGGAGAAAGCAAGGGAAATAACTCACGTTTCATAATCTCTTAAATTCCATAATCTTTACATGGGTGTTGTATTTTTTAAAACCATTCTCTATGATGGCCCGGAGGAGACAGAAATTCAGCGTCTGTCATCCATCACAGCTAGCTCCGCCCCCACAGAGAAATCACTCATCAAACTTTTCATTTCAGTCTTCTTTTTCTTTTTCCAAAAAAAAGGGGGGCATGGGGGAAATCATCAGCTCCCCAAACCCTGCAAGTGGCATTTTCACTCCGGGATCGAAGGCAGCCAGGTTCGAAGGGAGGTGTATTCCCAACGCACAATGATAGATTATGCAAATCCTGCAGGAATGCCTAATCAATCACTGGGCGGGGTGTGAGCAGAATCTAGTTGACCTCTGAATTCGCTTCTAACTCCACACTCGTCTGGAGAGTCAGTGTGATATCACAGCAGCTCCTGGCCCTTGAAAACCTGGAGTGTGATTAGGTGAAGGAATGGGCTGCTTCTGCTCCTCCTCCTGCTCCTCCTCCTCCTCTATAATTCCTATGTAGACATGCAGTGGTGGGGGGGGGGAGAGGCAGAGAAAAAAAAGCATGCCTAGGCAAGGCGAAAGAAAGCAGCCGCATTACCGGTAAGTAATTCTCCCAGCCTTTTCTTTCCCCTCTCACTTCTTGCGTCTCCGTTTGGTTTCTGTTGCTCCGCTCTTAGACTTTTTGGGAGGGTTTTTTTCCCCCCTGCCCAAGAAGCGAAACGTCTTCAAAGCAAATCCAGAAAGTCCAGTTGCCTCTTGGAAAAAGCACCTTTGGGACATAGAGGTGATACTGTTCTCCAAACCAAAATGCATCCTGCATTCAGGTGAACACAGATCCTGTCCAGCTCAGGAAAAAAGAGCTTCAAATTTAAGGATACTTAGCATTTTCTCAGATGTTCGTTTGTGCACAAGTGTGGAGAATTTGCTGTTTAACCCAATATTGTCATTCTGTATATCTAAGTTCTGGATTCTTCTCTTCTGCCGTATATTTCCTCTTTCTCTCTTTTGTGTTTTTTCACTGTAAATCCCAGTGTAATCATTTAAATTCTTTATATCCTTTCTGTTCCACTCTGTTTTCCATGTTTGTCTCTTTCTATCCTCCCTATTACTTTCATTGTTAATCCCAATGTAATCTTTAAAAACCTCTTTTTTATTATTACTATCCACATATTCAAATACATTTTCACATTTGGTCTCATTTTCTTTATCTTCTTTGTCTCCAGCCTCTGTGTCTCGCTTATCCCTCTTTGTTTCCTTGTCAGCTTGCATATGCTCTTTCTTGTTTTTTATGTCCTCAAATTTTGATTCCCCATGTATCATTGTAGTTATTTCTCTTATTTCCCTTTTCCATGACAAGTACATTGATTTAATCATTTCTCTAATTTCCTGTGCCATTTTATTCTTTTTAAATTAATATTGTTGCAATTTTAAAAGTTCAGTAGTATTCCTCCCCCCCCCTGCCCCCGCCCAAAGTCAAGCTGCTTGCAAACAAAGGGATCCTCCCCAAAAGTTCTCATGGTTATTATCTGTAAAGTTCACAATTTTCCAAAACACAGACCAAGTTACAATGTTCCTTTTTGCTCCTGATGGTGTCTCTCTGCAATCCACAATTTCCGGTTATCTAACAAGTATCCATTTTGTTTCAGTATGTTAACAATCTTAACTAGATTCTCTTTTTCTTCTTGGCTTTAAAAATACCAAATCAATTTTGTAGTTCAGTCCAAATTTAAACAGCTCTTTTCATTTCTTTTTCCCTTTTTGTTTTTGCTTATACAGCACTTCTGTTACAAGGCTTATTATCCATTCTTTTTTTAAATTTCTCTTAAAGTTCACGAGAAAGAGGAGACAAAAAGGATCTAATTATTCATTTCCGATCCTTTAGTCAATCTTGGGGTAGTTTCGTTCATTTTTAAGAGTTTCCACGTTATTTTCCAAATTGTTTTGTTCAAAAATCAATTTTCTATTCGGGTTCTTTTTTTGTCTCTCTAAAAATATGCTCCAATGTCCTCTTTTCTTCCCCCCATGCTTATTAGCCACCGTTTTCTCACTAGGGGTCTTCAGGTTAAAAAAAAATCCCTTATTTTGAGTTGGCTAACACTCACCTGGCTCCAAAAACTCTGTTCAATTCACTGCTACTGCTCCATGCTTAGTCTGGTTGCCCCAGCTTCGTGACTGTCACTGCGTTTTTGTATTTACCAGCTGAGCTCTTATTTTTGGACTATTAGACTTACGGTAGCTTTGCCAGACTCCATGTTAACGCTGCCGCTTGATAATACAGTGCCCAATTCGGTAGGCCAAACCCACCTCTAGTTCTTGCATCTTGCAGCATTTTTATGTTGATTCTTGCTCTCTTTCCTTGCCACACATATTTCCACGTTATTTTCTTCAGCTCTTCAAAGTATTTTTTCTCCAGTTTTATTGGTATAGTTTGAAATAAAAATAATAGTTTTGGTAATACATTCATTTTTATTAATGCTATTCTTCCCATTAGTGATAATTGCAAGTTTCTCCATTTCTCCAGGTCTGTTTCAATTTGTTTTTTCAGTTTATAATAATTGTCTTCCTTGAGCGTTGCACATCTTGATGTCAAATGAATGCCCGAATATTTCACTTTCTTCACAATTTGGATATCCAGTTTCTCCATTATCTCCCTTTTTTGGTTTTCTCACATATTTTTAACTAATATTTTTGTCTTATCTTTATTGATTTTCAGTCCTGCTACTTTCCCATATTCTTCTATTTGCTCTAATAGTTATGGCACTGTCTCTATTGGATCTTCCACAATGAACACCAAATCATCCGCAAATGCTTCTTTTTTTTATTCTCATTCCTTTTATTTCCTTTTCCTGTCTCACTTTTTTATTTAAAACCTCTAATGTCAATATAAATAGTAATGGAGACAGGCTTCCGGTGACATCAGCATAAGAAGAAGAAGGATAGGAAAAGACCTCCTGATCTGATCTTCTTTTCCTTGACTCAGACAGCTTTTTTTTCTGCCGAAACTGCCCCTAGAGGGAGCGGAGAGAGTGAGGAGTGCAGGGTGCGTGTGTATGTGGCAATCCCGCATGCTGAAGGCTTGATCCTCTTTCGGTCTCTGAAGCCAAGGAGAGGGCCCTGAGGAATGGTGGCCCTGAAGGAATGACTCACTGTGTTGGATAGGAAGCTGATTGCAGAGAGTTGGAGAGTTGGAGAACTTGGATTTATGAACTCGGAGGTGAGGACCGTGGAGAGAGAGAGTGTGAAAATTTAATTGCCGGGACAAGCTGGGAGGCGAAATAGCCTCACTTGGTCAGCGGCTGAGAGAAAGTAACCTGGACAGAGAAGAAATTTGCCTACTTAATAGGGGAAGAGCTGGTAGTTGGAATGTAATCTTTTTCTCTTTTGCATTTGTTATCTCCTTGATTGGATTATTGGATTTTGCTGTGGACTTTTTTTTTTCTATCATAAACTTATAAATCTGGGACAAACTATTAATAATCTCCCTTACCAAGCTGAATTATTAGCTTTCTGATACTCTATGTTTGTAGCTGGAAATGTTTTTGCCTGGAACTGTCAGCAATATAAAATCAGCAACCCCATCTAGTGGAAGACTTGGAAACTCCAAAAGAACATCGTGGTTGTACTCGGAGGAAGTCTAAAATCTAAAGACTTGGTCCTCCCCATTTCCTTTTGTCTCTCCTTTTTGGTTAATCTTTGACAGAACTTCCCCTCCTTTCCTCAACCCTTATTAACTGATCAGACCAGAGTGATATAATAGGCTGAATAGAAACTTAAACAGATTTATACTATATTTATACTATATATAGAGGGTACTGAATTACTATTGTTATTGCAGAAAATAATTTATATATCTATATACTTAATAGATCAGCTAAAAATTGTAGATTAATCATATATATTGGGTTGATTTAAATTAATTGATAAATTGATAAAGAGAGAATTTGAGGAAGAGAAAGACCAAGTAAGCTGAAAAGTGGAGAGAACTTAGTGTGTATGCTGGGCTGGAAGAAATTTTGGTCTCAAATAAAAATCAGGGAGGACCTCAAGGAGAGATGTCCATTGCAGTGGCTACAGCGGTCACTAAAGGGAGCAAGAAAGCTTTACTGTCCCCCTCGGCATCATCACCAGTATTATCACTCCAAATGTCATCTAAATCTATAGAAGATACAAATACATTGGGAAAGTCCCACTCATTATAGAATCTACAGGGAATGATGCAGATGATGCAAGAGGCAATGATGAAGAATTTTGAGGACTTAACGATGAATTTGAGAAGTGAAATGGGAGCGGTACGGGGAGACATTAAAGTATTAAATGAACAATTGACAGAAGTGCAAGAGGTAATAGTGAAATGAGGGAAGACTTCACGAAATGGAAGTCCGTACCAACAGATATGAAGAACGCTTGGCAGGATTGGAACATGAGCAGGCCGCAACTATGAGGACTATGGAAGAAGAAATAATCTTCTTACAGATGGAACGCTCCTCCTTTTTCCTAAGAATGCAGAACGTGGTTCAAGATAAAGAAGAATGTGTGAGAGAAGTAGTTGGAAGTATCTTAACTGAAATTTTGGAAAAAAGATAAGGAGTTAATAATGAAAGACATTGATGAGGCCTATAGAGTATTTACGGGATATGCAAAATGACATAATTTGCCTCAAGAAATTCATATTTGATTTTGTAAGAAGGACATACGGGAGGAAGTTTATAGGAAGGCAAGGGATCAGGTGATATCATATGAAGGACAACAAATTATGATTTTAAAGCAAATCCCTAGGAAAGTTAGAGAACAGCGGCAAAGATACCAATTTCTGACGATGCAGTTAAGGAAAAATGCAATTCTATATAGATGGTTGGTACCGGAAGGTTTATTGATAACTTTGCGAGACAAGAGGATTAAAATTGAGAACTTGAGAGATGCACGAGATTTCTATGAATGAAACTTTAAGGCGAATGACTTGGAGACTGACGGGGAAGCGGAAAATGAAAGCTTAGAAGACCTACAGGAGGATGAAGAATTTAAGGAACAAACAGATGGGAAGGGGAGAAAGATAGAGAGGGAAGGAGCTGGTGGAAGGAAAGAACCCCTTTCCCTGAGGAAAACCCGACAGTCTAGAAAGAAAACAGAGAGCAAGCAATAAGTAAGTAGTATGGAGGATGGTAAAGGGAGAAGTGGGGGTAGCCTTATTTTCAGATAATATTAATGGTTTAAATAATCCATGTAAGAGAAAGAGAGTGTTCAACCGGTTGGCAAAA
Source organism: Coluber constrictor foxii (assembly GCA_038048745.1). NCBI lineage: Eukaryota > Metazoa > Chordata > Lepidosauria > Squamata > Colubridae > Coluber > Coluber constrictor. The sequence goes on from CM075961.1 coordinate 10,301,146, forward strand.
GGAAATTATGATATGATATGCCTACAGGAGGTTCATGTAAAAGGAAACCAGAAAGCGATACTGGAGAATAAAAGACTGGGAAATTTGTATGCCTCCCTGGCAGATCAGAAAAAGAAGGGAGTAGTGATATATGTAAAAGGGCACTTAGAATCTAAATTAATTTATGCCGGTAAAAAAGGTAGAGTCCTGATGGTAGAGGTAACAATGGACCAAAGAAAATGTTTGTTGGTTGGAATCTATGCCCCAAATGGATGCCAAGTAAACTTTTACGGGAAATTATATCGGAAGTTATTAGAGGTAAACTATGCCAATATTTGTTTGCTTGGGGACTTTAATGCGGTAGTAGATCCAAATTTGGATTGTATACCAGAAAGAGGTAAAACCGGGAAAAAGAGGAGGAAGCTTTTGCCAAAAATTTGTAAACAGATTAGAGAGGTGACAGGGCTGAAAGACATATGGAGAGACAGAAACCCGGGAAAAAAACAGGGTACTTATTTCTCCCCCAGATACCATTCCTGGTCCAGATTAGATATGGTCTGGATGACTGTAGGATTATGTGACCAGGTGTTAGATGTGGCAATTGAGGTTAACGATTGGGCAGACCATAGCCTGTTGAAAATACTATGGAGAGGAGCCCGCAGAATAAAGAGATGGAAGATGGATGTAGGAGTATTAAAAGACAATGATCTACTTCAAAAGCTAAAGGAGGAAATGGCTTTTTTCTTTAGGGTCAATAGGAAGGAAGATAGTAGTCCCCAGATTATTTGGGATACGGCAAAGGCGGTGATCAGGGGAATAGTATCATCCCATATAATTGGAAAGGGGAAGATCCAGAGACTGAAACAGAGTAAATTGATGTGTGAATTGGAGAAAGTGGAAGCGAGGTTGCAGGCAGACCCAGGGGACAAAAAACTAGTTGAGGAGAAGAAAATAACTCGACACCAGTTAAATTTATTAGATCAGGAAGAATTGGCTACTAAAATTAGATGGGCAAAACAAAGGCACTTTGAACATGCAAATAAAGCAGGAAAATGGCTTACTTATAGACTGAAGAAGCAACAGGAGAGAAATAGGATAGTTTGCCTGAAGGAGCAAATGGGAAGATGTGTCTTGGATAAGGAAGGGAAAGAAAAAATAATACAAGAATATTTTGCTGCCTTGTATACAGCTGGAGATGAACAGGACCAGGAGATTAGAGACTACTTGGCTAGAGCGGACTCCCGGAAGGTCCTACTCCCAATGAAAGAAATATTGAATGCAGAGATTACCTTGAAGGAAGTAGAGTTAGTATTAAGGGAACAAAAGGGGAGAAAGACCCCAGGTACGGATGGTCTTCCAGTAGAAATTTACAAGGCCCTCTTTGAGACTTTGGGGGAATTTTTGACTGAAGTGTTTAATGAGGTTCTGGTCTTTGGTCAAATGCCACCCTCCTGGTCCGAAGCGTATATTACATTAATTCCAAAGGAAGGCACTGATCCGCTTCTGATCAAAAATTACAGGCTGATCTCCCTGCTTAATTCCAATTATAAATTATTTTCCACGATTTTAGCAAAGAGACTAAAATTGTTTTTGAATGAGTACATCCACGGAGACCAGAATGGCTTCCTACCTCATAGACAATTGAAAGATAATGTGAGAACTATATTGAATATATTAGAATATTATGAGTGTAACTCTGATAAACAGGTGGCCCTGGTCTCCATGGATGCACAAAAAGCCTTTGACAGAGTGAGTTGGAACTTTCTCTTTGCACAATTAAGCGAAATGGAATTCAGGGAAAGATTTATCAGGGCGATCCGGACAGTATACGCAAAACAGACAGCGAAAATACTTATTAATGGGGAGGAGTCTGAAAAGATTGATATAAGTAAAGGTACTAGACAGGGATGCCCATTATCTCCATTTTTATTTATCTTAACCCTAGAGTTATTATTGAATGAGGTCAGAAGGAATCAAGAAATTAGAGGGCTAAGAATCAGAGGGGAAGAGTTTAAGCTCCAAGCCTTTGCAGATGATTTGATAATTGCCTTGGAAGAACCTTTGGAATCGGGACCAATCTTGCTCCAGGAGTTGGAGGCTTACGGGAAAGTAGCGGGATTTAAATTAAATAAAGATAAAACCAAGATCCAAATTAAGAATATGATGAAGAATCAAAAAGTGCAGTTAGAGGAAGAACTAGGGATTCAGATAGTTAAAAGACTAAAATACTTAGGAATTTGGCTTTCATCCAAATGCTCGACCATTAAAGAAGACAACTACCAGAAACTACTTGGTCAAACTAAAGAAATGCTGGAAGGATGGAAAGGTCTACAGTTATCATTATTAGGTAGAATTGCAGTAGTTAAGATGTATATCCTGCCTAAATGGATTTTTCTTTTTCAGACAGCCCCAGTTTTATTAGATACACTTTTTTTTCAGTCTTTAGATCAATGTATACATAGATTTGTATGGCAGAACAAAAAAACAAGGATTAAATTGAAAATGCTTCAAGAACCCACTTCCAGGGGAGGATTTGGCCTACCTAAATGGGAGCTTTTTCATCAAGCAGCTGTCTTAAATTGGATCAGAGACTGGATTGCTTTGAGGAGGAGGAGAATCCTTAGCTTGGAAGGCCACAATTTGCAACAGGGGTGGCATTATTATTTGAGTCAGGAAAGGCCAAAAAAACATACATATTTTATGGACCACTTTATCTGAAAGGTTTTGATGACTATTTGGGATCGAATAAGAAATAAATATTACCTGATGACTCCAATTTGGCTTTCCCCTTTAGAGGCGATGATACATCCGACTCTTTATAACAGAAATAAGCCATTAATTTACCAAGCTCTGTTGGATCCTTCAGGCAAAGTAAAATCTCGAAATACGCTGGTGGAATTAGGCTATGAGCTAGATTGGTGGCCATACAATCAGATCCAATCTAGGACAGCTCAGGACAAAAACAAGGGAGGAATCTATAATTCCCTACAGGAACTTGATAAGTTCTTGTTGGGGAAGGATGAGAAGGTATTATCCAAACTGTATCAATTCCTCTTAATGGATTGGATTGGAGAGGAGGTTATCAAGGACTCAATGATTGCCTGGGGGAGAAATTTGGGATATTCGATTGAACTTGAAAAATGGGAAGAAATTTGGGGGAAAACCTTAAAATTAACAATGTTGGTTTCCTATAAGGAAAATATATACAAAATACTGTATAGATGGCACCTGCCCCCGGCTAGATTATCGAAGAAGTTCCCGGGAACCTCTCCGGTTTGTTGGAAATGTAACGCCGCTATGGGAACTTATTTTCATAGCTGGTGGACCTGTCCCCGAGCAAAAGAATATTGGGCTAGAATTCAAAAATGGATTTTAGAAATCATAGGATGTAGGATAGATTTGAACCCGGAAACGTTTTTACTAGGCATGAAACCAGAGAATTTAAACAAATCTAATTGGTATCTCGCTCTCCACATCATCATTGCAGCCAGGATCTCATTTGCACAAGAATGGAAATCCAAAAATATTCCATCGAAGGCTACGTTAACTGCAAAGATCATGGACTGTGCAGAAGCAGACAAGCTTACTGGACTTTTGCGAGATAGACAAGAATCGGGGTTATATAGGAGCTGGGACAAGTGGTATGCTTGGCTGCAAAAAAAGAAATCTTAAGAAGAATGAAAATATTAACTTTAATGTGAACATGGGTAAATATTTATAGGAGCATTGCATGGCAATTGAGAATTCTTTCTTCTGATAAACTTTTCTTTCTTTTGATGAGTTGGTTTAATGGAGGTTTGGACTTTCTCTAGGCGAAAATTGATACTTTCAAACTCTATATGTATTATATTACTCTCTGCAATTCTATCCATATTGTTATACTTTTTTCTGTATTTTTTAATAATTTTCAATAAAAATAAAAAAATAAATAGTAATGGAGACAAAGGGCATCCTTGTCTTGTTCCTTTTCTGATATTATTATTATTATTATTATTATTATTATTATTATTATTATTATTATTATTATTATTATTATTATTATTATTTCAGTTTTTATACCGCCCTTCTCCCGAAGAACTCAGGGCGGTGTACAGCCACGATAAAACAATGTGAGATGCAAAATTTAAAAGCAATTAAAACAAATTAAATACTTTTGGCTCTTCCATTAAAAAACCCACAAATTTAAAACACCCCCCTCCAAATTCTTTTAAGCCAGTCCAGCCTGTTGGAATAGCAGAGTCTTAAGGGCAGGGCGAAAGGTACGCAGGTCGGGAATCATACATATCCCAGGGGACAGTTCATTCCAGAGGGCGGGTGCCCCCACAGAGAAGGCTCTATCTATTTTCCCTGTCATTTCACCATTTATCACCACCTTTGCCACTTGGTCTTTATATATAGTTTGGATCATATTAATGAATCTGTCTCCAAAATCCATCATTTTCAACTGTTTTATCATAAATTGCCAATTCACATTATCAAACACCTTTTGCACATCTAAAAACAACAGCGCTATTTGTTTCTCTGAATGTAATTCATAATATTCTAGTGTATTTAATATAATTTGCATATTGTCTCTAATTTGTCTTTTTGGTAAAAAGCCATTTTGGTCCAAATGTATAAACTCGTTTAATAATTTCTTTAATCTTTCAGCCATGATTGATGCAAAAATCTTATAATCTGCATTTAATAGAGATATTGGTCTATAATTCTTTATATATTGCAGATCTGCCTCTTCTTTTGTATTAAAGTTATATATGCCTCCATCCATGAGTCCGGAATTTTAGCTTTAAGTAGTAGTTCATTAAATACTTGCAGCATCACATTGCTTAATACATCTGTTTTATATACCTCTGCTGGTAATCCATCCAGACCTGGTGTCTTCCCATTTTTCTGTCTTTTAATTCCCTCCATTAATTCCATCATAGATATTCTTTCTTCTAATAGTTTTTTGAACTTTTCCAGGATTCTAGGCAGTTCCGTTTTTTTTCAAATATTGTTCTATCTCATCTTCTGCTACTGTTTCTTGTTGATACAATCCATTGTAGTATTTCTCAATTATTCTTTTCTTTTCCTCACTTTTATAACATATCTTTCCATCTTGATCTATTCATTGACTTATTAATTTCTTTTCTTTCTCTTTTTTCATTTTATATGCTAACCATCGTCCTGGTTTATTTGCATTTTCAAAAAAAAATTGCTTTGTAGCTTTTATTTTATTCGCCAATTCTTCATTTTCCATTAAATTCATCTTATGTTTTTTCAGATCCATTAAATTTTTAATCTTTTTGTCGTGTGCGTTTTTTTTGCAATTCCATCTCTAATCTCTTATATTCTTCCTCTAAATTCTTTTGCATTTGCCTGTTCTGTTTATTTCGTTTTCCTAAATATGTCATTGTCAATCCTCTAATATACAGTATGCTTTACTAGTATCCCACACATTTTGTAAAGATGTATCTTCTTTCTTGTTCTCTTTAAAGAAGAAAGTCAGTTCTTTTTCTATATATTATTGAAACTTTTTTTCATTTAGTAATTTTTGATTTAATGTCCATCTCATTTTTCTTTTTTTCCTTTCCATGTCATTATTATTGGATTGTGGTCTGCCCATACATTTGTTCCAATATCAATCTCTTGTATTTTAGCTATTAATTCTGTTGACATCCACATCATATCTATTCTTGACCACGACAAATGCCCATTTGAATAGAACGTATACGGCTCTTCTTTTGGATGACTTCGTCTCCAAGCATCTTGTAGGCTTAATTCATCTATCACTGTGAAAAAAGTTTTTGGCAATGTTTTTTTTATCTTCTTATTAAGTTTTGTAGGTTTATAGTCCAACTAATTGTCTATTATTGCATTAAAATCCCCTAATATACATATCTCTTCGTATACATATTCTATTATTTTTTTATGCAATTTCCCATAATATTCTTCTTGATTATCATTTGGAACATATATTGCCACTAACTATGTTTTTTTAAATTCATAGTTAGTTCAACCATTAGTATCCTTCCTTCCTCATCTTCAAAAAAATTTTGGGATTGAATTGTTTCTTTAATGTATAATGCTACCCCTCTTTTTCTTTGACTGGCAAGTGTTGTATATAATATTCCCAGTTTCGTTATTATTTATTTTGTTATTAGTTATTTATGCTGTTTCTTAATATGAACTTCTTGTAAACATATAATCTCTAATTTTAATTTTTCTAGCTTTTTTAATATTCTTTTTATTACTGAATTTAGTGCATTTATATTCACTGATATTACTTTTACTTCTTCCATTTTTAGTTGTTTATTTGTTTAGTAGATCTAGTCACTCTTGTTTCTCTTTGTTCTTTTATCTCTTTCGCTCTTGCCCCCTCTCTCAATGCTCTTTCCTCTTGTTCCTTGGTTGTCTCCGTTAGTTGTTCTTTTTTCTCTTCTTGGCAGCTTGCTCCTCCTTTTTCTCTCACTTTCACTTCTTGTTGTTCTATATATTGCCGATAGAATAACTCTGCCTTTCCTACTGTATCCAATCTGTGCCTTTGTTCTTGTAGGTTCACCAAAATTCCTTCTGGTACCAACCATCTAAAACTCACTCCTTTTTAAATCAAATGTTTCGTCAAAAATTGGTATTCTTTTCTTAGATCTCTCACTCTTCTTGGAATTTATTTCAATGCCACTATAACTCTACCTTTATATTGTATCGTTGTGTTCCTCATAAATTGCAAAATCTCTGTTCTCAGCATTTTTTTGGTGAATCTAACATGTATTTCTCTAGGTAAATTAGTCCTCATTGTATATCTTGTGTATACTCTGTAAATTTCATCTATCTCATTAATTATCTTTTCTGGGCTCTCTTTCATAACTTCCGCTAACATTTCAGCTTTTTTCTGGTAGGTTCTCTCCTTTTTCTTCCTCTATGTTTTGAAATCTTAAGTAAAAGTCTGCCTTGTCCATTTCCAACTGTATAATTGTCTTTTCCTGGCTTTTATCTGTGGTTGTAAGTCTATAGTCCATCTCTTCCACCTTTTTCTCTGTTGCTTCTGCTTTCTCTTCCACTGTTGTCAATCTTTGTTCATTTTTTTCCCATCATCTCTTTCATTTCTTTTACTTCTACTTCCACTTTACTTATTCGTTCCTTAAGATCATCATGCATTGCCTGTATCATGCTTTTTAATTCCATGTTGGTTTTGTCTTGTTGTGTTGTTGTTTCTGCTGCTTTTTGTGCTGTGGAGCTTGGTGCTGCTGTTATTGATGGTGATGATAGATGTTGTGGTAGCTTCTTCATCTTGATCCTTACTTTCAAATCACCCAATTTAGAATCCAAATATCGTAAATCAGTAATTATAATCTACGTTTATCGTCCTGGTCACTGCAGATCTTCAGGTTCTTGATACCCTAATCCATATGTTTTAAAAATGGTGTTAACAAAACCAAACACTAGTGTTCCCCATAAAGGGAAACTAAAATAAGAAAAAAGAAAAAAAAAACAAAGGCAGTGGAAGAAAAAAAATCACAAACTGCTAAAAATTTTAGGAATCAAAAGACAAAGAACAAAAGCAAAAAATTTAAAAAGAAGAGAAAAACCGTACATCCAAAAATCACCCCAAAATATAAAAAACAAACCTGTAAAAAAAATAAAAAATTAAACTTAGAATCTAGTTGTAGTAAAAATAAATATAGAAATGCAATAAAAAACAATAAGTAGAGGAAAAAAGAGTAAGTATTCAAAATACAAAATGTTGAATGTCAAAAGGTGCAAAATCCAAAAAAAAAGGGAAAAAAAGAAAAATACAATATCCAAATTTTAGTTTTCCCACATTTCAAGTTTTGAGCAAAATTAGAGGAAAGGAAGAGAAAATACCCAAAAATTTTCACTCCAAATAGTCAGCAAAAATAGTATAAACAGCAGATAATACATGTAGACAAAAAATAACAATTCAAACAAAATAGTCTTTGATCTATTATTCAGTTGGTAATCTTTTTTCTTTTTCCCCTTCTCCTCCTTTACTCCCAATAAGTCATAAGACAGTTTATCTCAAATGTTACTCAAGGTCATTCTTTTTTCTTTCCACACACCCAAGAAAAACAAAAAAAACAAAAGAGATTTTTTTTCCACCACTAGATGGCACTATATAACTTCACAACTTATTTTCACTGATCTGAAGTCTATTTGTTCCAACTTAGACCTTTCCAGTATCTATTTTAAAGTCCAAAATTCATCCGTATTTCAATCTACAGTAAATTCACTGCCCAATATGCTTTCCATTATTTATAAATAAAAATTATTTTTTATTCGCGGCCATCGCTCTTTCGCCGCTAACCCAGAAATGGGGAGGTAGCCAGATATCCACTTCCTCCCCTTTCGCTCTTGCCGTTCCTTTTCATTTCTAATTAGGTTTTTTTACAATTCAGGTTATCTGTTAAAAAGTAGAGGTCTTATTTCCAAGACAGAAGCTTCTTTCTCACCCAGATGTTGTGCCTTGTTTCCTCTTTCTTTCCCTTCACTCCTGACTGCTCCGGCTTTGTGACAGCTCTTGATGGCTGTCTTCCCAGCTGCAGAGTCGAAGGCTCTTCGCTGGTGCTACAGGGAATTTGTGGATTCCCTGTCCACACCAGCCTGTGCCCCCTTTCTTCACCGACCCTACTGATCGGCTATGGTCCCCTATGGACCCCCAAAACAGCTGAGATATCGGTGCTCACTCCGGAGCCCCAAAATTCGTGTCCTTCCACTGTGTCGCAGGCCATGCCCCCTCAGGTAAGTTGTTTTATCTGATTCTGAGCAGATAAATTATTTCTGAATAACACCGCTTAGAAACTGTGCTTAGAAACCATTTGATTTGCAGGGGCAGCCTGGGGCTACTCTGGAGGGAGAGCCTCATGGGTGATAGGAGGGGAAGGTCGGCTCCACTGCCAGGGTATCCCCCAGAGGCAGGGGGCAGCTCCACAGTTGGGGAGGAGCTTGGAGGCCAAAGGGCTGCAGCTGAAAGAGGCCAAATCCAGGAAATTTTCTTTTTCAAATATTCCTCAGGGGAAAATCTAGTTTTTCATAGTCTCGGTATCCTAAAGATTGCCTCAGGGAGGAAGGGAGGAAGGAAGGAAGGAAGGAAGGAAGGAAGGAAGGAAGGAAGGAAGGAAGGAAGGAAGGAAGGAAGGAAGGAAGGAAAGGGATTCCTACTTCCTCCCCTCTGATTTCCCCCCCATTGAGATCCACAACAGCAGTTCTTGAATGAAACCCAACCTGCTATTTGTGGTTGGTCAGAAAACTCCATAGCACCGGGATAAAACCTGCCCTCTGGCAGCCCCTTTGCTAGGAAGGGCTTAAAAGTCAGAAGCTTTTGGGAGGGGCGGGCAAAACAGTGACCTCATGTGATTGGGGGAGGGGCATTTGCACCCAGGAAATGTGTGTGTGTGTGTGTGTGTGAAGGTGCTGAAGGACTCCCAAGTCAGCCAACTCAGAGACCCCCAAGTCCTTGTGGGCTGTGGGGCTATGCCTCCACTTTCTCATCCATTGCAGCCCCCATCTCCAGGTAGGATCAGGGAGGGGGAAAGAGAAGTCCACCCTCTCCTCCGGGGCTGCCATGAACCCCACCCCTTGAGCTGCACCCTCCCAAAAGACTGAACAGATTCACCTCCCACTTTCTCTGCTTCTCTCTCTGCGCTGAACTCTCTCCTCTATTGGGTGAAGTCAAGGGAGATTCTGCCTGGAGACCAATGATGTGGCAGAAGGGAGAATTCTCATTGGTCCTTCTACATTCCTGGCTACTCTCAATTCCGAAGTTTGAGGAGAACTTTGAAGAGATTCCGCCTCTGGGGCTGGAAGCGTCTGTGTCTTTCTCCTCTCTCTTTGGGGGCACTTGTGGGGCAGCATCCATGGGCTCTGCTGGGATCCCTGATACCTCAGGTTTGATGTGCCTGCCCGCTCTGCCTCGCCAGGGCTGTGTGTGTGCGAGGGGGGGAGGCAAGCCAAGACAAGAGGAAGGTGCCAGAGGTTCGCCATCACAGCTCTAGGCCCACAGGGCCTTAACCAATCATAGAACTAGAAAAGCCCACCCAAACATAAATGTGTTAAATTTCCCTCCAAAACAGTTGGGGTTAGCTAAAGGTTAGTTTCACTTTGGCACAGTTACAGTTAGGGTCATCTAAAGGTTAGTTTCATTTTAACATAACTATATACATTCAATACATTGAATACATTGAGCCTGGTGGCGCAGTGGACTAAACTACTGCTGTTAAAGTAGTACTTAGCTACCAGCTGCCTGCAATTACTGTGAGTTCAATTCTCACCAGGCTCAAGGTTGACTCAGCCTTCCATCCTTTCGAGGTAGGTAAAATGAGGACCCAGTTTGTGGGGGCAATAAGCTGACTTTGTATAAAAAAGTACACCGCTCGGGGGGGGGGGGGCAAAAAGCCCTACAGGTATATACAAAAGTATGAAGGCTATTGCTTAATGCATTGTAAGCCGCCCTGAGTCTCTGGAGAAGGGCGGCATATATAAATCAAACAAATAAATAAATAAATACATACATACATACATACATACATACCAAAACCCATCAAGCTGCAGGAGCGTCAAAGTGGAATTAAGAATAAAAGGCTCAGAGTCACACTTCCAAGTCTACTTGCAAGCCAGGAACGCTGGAGCTGTGTCACTACTTTTCTTGCCTTCCTGAATTAAAGGATCCCTGTTCTGGCAGCTGCTATTTCTTCTCAGCATTGGTGACTGCTTCCCAGCCGGGAACGAACCAGGGAAATTTCTTCCAACAGTTTTAATGTAACATCAGTAATCAATATTAGCAATGGTTGAAGTAAAAACAAACTCTTGGGTAAAACATTCACTTTAATTACACAAATTCTACCCAAAAGATATACAGTAGTTGTAATTCATCCCACCTCAATAAGTCCTTTTTAATATTCCAAACAGCCATTTAGTTATTTTGCAATAATTTGTTTGTATGTTTGTATTAGTCAATGTAACCCCAAGGTACTTAACATTTTTCTGCACTTTAAAACCTGATTTTCTTATCAAACTTTTTCTTGTTCTTATCAAAATCTTGTATAATAATATTCTTAACCAACTTGCTTTCAGAAGTTGTGGGTGCTTCATCACTGGAGTTTTTAAAGAAGAGACTGGACAGCCACTTGCCTGAAATGATATGGTGTCATCTGCTAGAGCAGGGGATTGTATTATGGAATTCTAGGAACTGACACGGAATTCCAGGATCAAACAGAAAAGGTTTATTGCGCAAGGTTCAATGCAACACAAGAAGCAAAAACTAAACCCCGAAGGATTCTGATGTAGTTACTCTTATACATGATTTTGACATCTTATGATTGGTTACAGTGCTGACAGCCCACAGCCCGCCCCCCTTGTTGCTATACTATAGAACAGCGGTTCTCAACCTGGGGGTCGTGACCCCTTTGGGGGTCGAACAGCCATTTCACAGGGGTCGCCAAAGCCCTCTCTCGCCCCCCCCCCCCCCCCACGCCTTCACTCACCCTCACCCTCTGCCTCTGTTGGATCGGTCACCGTTAGATTACCCTGCCCACTCCCAATCTATTGCTGCCTCCTGAGTCCCAGCTGTTGGCTAGAGGGAAAAAAAACTGTTTAAATTCTTGCCGCCGGGCTTCAAAGGGCCGCCCTACAGCTGATCAGTGTTAAAAGAAAAAAAATGAGTAGACCGGTGCCTGCAAAAATAGAAAAAACAGCTCCTTTCAGCTTCAGCATAGGTTAATTACCATAAGTTGATTTGATCAGCCTCCCGACTCTCAGCTGATTTGCTCTCAGCTGTTTTGCACAGGGCTCTGTTGCTAGCTAGCTGCAAAGAGGTAAATTACTGGAGCAGATTTTTTCCCCCTAGCTATGCTGAAAAAGCGAAACTGAAAGTAAAGCAGGGTCTTTGCTGCAACATGACAAAATGAGGCAGAGAGAGATTTCTTTTTCTTTTTCCTCACCAAAAAAAGTAGGTGCAAAACTGCAAACAATGGGAAATTTAGGGCAAAAGAGGAGGTTCAAGATTTTAAAATACAAAAGAAAAAAAGCTCTATTTAACTAGGGAATTGTAATAATTGAGATACTATTAATTGTATATTGTGTTGAAAGCAGAAATGGTTAAGTTGTGGTTTGGAGGAATATATGGGGGAAATTATTTGGTTTATTATTATTGGTAAATATAATTAATTGATTTGTAAGAAATTGGATTGCATGGAAATATTTGGAATATTCATGTTCATATTGATTAATATACAAAAAAGATAGTTATATAACTAATTGATTTATATTAAAATGTTGAATTTGTATTAAACAACTGTATTACATAATTACATAATTAACCAATGTGAGGATGGATATAAAAATAGATGAGAATGCGAAGGGGTATAATATAGAATAGAAGGGAAAAATTGAATTTGATTAAGATTAGAGATGAGGATGAATGTTAATATTGGTTTTTTTAAAAAAATAGATGAGGAATAAATATGGCAAAAAGGAAATATAGAAATTGTAAATTTAATTGAAATGACTAAACACTGTTTAAATTTGTGAACCGGCCAAATACTCTGTTCAAAGAAAATACATTGTATGTTTGTATGTGTGTTTCTAATTATTGCTATTTATTCATATTTGTTCTCTTTTATTCTTTAAAGTTTAACAATTCATTCTTTATCTTAATATCTTTATATTTGTTTGGGGTTGGTTTTCTTCCCTTTCATCTCTTTTATTGTACAGCAATCTTTCTCCTCAAAGCTACCACCTCTCTTTTTTCTTTCCTTCTTATTTCTCTTCCCCCCCCCCCTTTCTTCTCCTCCGTACTTACCCTCACTCCTACTCTAATTTCCCTTCCCTTCCTTCATCCCTCTCTATTGCTGTATCCTTTTAGGCATATAGACTACTCAGACTTTTGACTGGTCCTCGCACTTTTGACCAGTCCTCGAACTTACGACTGTCCTCCCATTTTACGTTTTTGCCCTATCTTGTCACCATGGTGAAGAGAAGCAGTTGTGAAATGAGTGACATGGTTGTTAAGAATGCTACCATGAGCATTGGAACAATGGAAGCAGTTTTTAGAAGGTGCATATTTCCCCATAGAGGTGAACACAGATGATGATGATGATATCCATTTATCCACTTTGTCTGACTCTTGGTGATTCTATGGGCCAGGTCTCTCCACATCTTCTGATCTTGCACTACTTTGAGTTTTTCTATGCTCTGGCTGGTGTCAGCTTTGATAGTGTCCGACCATTGTATTCTTTGTCAGCCTGGTTTCCTTTTACCACTAACTCTTTCAAACATAATTGCTTTCTCCAGTGAATTGCTTTGCATGACATGACCACAGCAAGTGAGACACAGTTTTGTGGTTTTTCCTTCCAGCAACATGTCTGGTGTTATGCGCTCCAGTCCTTGCTTGTTGGTCACCTTTGCTCTCCAAGGAATACATAAAAGCCTTCTCCAGCACCACAGCTCAAACGAGTCAATTTTCTTTCAGTTTCGCTTTTTTTTTTTGCAATTTTTTTTTATTTTTTCCAACATAAACATAAAAAAAGAAAATTTTTTCAAGAACGAAGTCTTGGACTGGTCATAAATGGGTACACTAATTTAACAAATGAAAAAACAAACAATTTTAACATAAATTCCAACGTCTTAATACATTTTTCTATTATCTCATCATACATCCTAATCTTTTGTATACAATTGTAAATTCAATTATAAGTCAAAATTCAATACCACTTTATCTAAAAAAATTTTTTTTCCCTTACTCCTTTTAGCATCAACATTAAACACAAGGACAATCTATTCTATTCTACATATTTACCATACAATTTTATCACCACAAATCTTAATTTTCAAATGTATACAACTCAATTTTTATTTCAATGTATTAATCAAAATTTCTTTCTATTTTACTCGTTTTCTAAACCCACTCTATCCTATCATATTCTTAAACTTTTACACAGAGATCTCAAAATTTACCATTTCATTTTAATTATCACCCAACATTTTTTCACCCCTTATTAATAATTATTCTTCAATATATTCTCCCCATTTTCCTCCATTACTCCACTTATTATTTGGCTGATTTTCAGCAAAGCATATTTTGGCTGAGTTTTCAGCATATTATCCTCCTTAACTCCCCCTTTTTTGGCTGATTACCAGCATTTTCCATTGTTTTGGCTGATTAATAGCATGTTTTGTTTTGGCTGATTAACAGCATTCTCCTCCTTAACTCCACCTATTATTCAGCTGATTTCCAACATTTCATTATTTGGCTGATTTCTCAGCATATTCTCCTCCATTAACTCCAATTTCTATTCTACTAATTTATTAAAATTTTCTTTTTCCATATGTTATCTATTAATCCATTATTTCCAACTGTACTCTTCCAGGGTGTATCCCCATTTATTTCTTAATGTTAGTCATTCCCAGCATTTATTAAGTGAAATCACAATTATAGCTTCCATCTGTGTACCTTAATACATCATCAAAAAGCCATTAACAATTAATCATAATTATCATCCACCACTTTGTTATCAAATTAAAACTAAAGCATGTTACAACAAATTATACTTTTATAAACATATCACTTTTAGTCATCTTAACTTCCCATTTCTATTTTTATAATATTTCTATCCTTATTTAACATGAACACTTCTTGTTTTTATTTAAAACTCATTTAGATTTTGAACCATTTAAACAATTAAACATTCAAACATTGCTATCCCATTTATCTATTCTACTACTTCTTTTCTTTATCTGTCCATATGCATTTCAATTCAGTCAATACTTCCACGCTTAAAAACTCTGCATATCCTTTTTAATTCTATTATAAAGTCTGTTTCCAGTAAAACATCAGCTTTTCCACTTCAAGTCCTACGCCAAGTCTTTTATTGCTGCGCTTGTTAGTTAAAAGTTTATTAAACATTGTATTTCTTCTTTCTTTATAAAGCCATCAAATGACAGAATAGGAATCTCCAAAATTCAAAAATCCATAGTACTTTTCAAAATAATCCACAATATGTAGCAAGTCAAATAGGTTCTTTTCGAGTTTGAGTTTCGAGTTCATTAGTTTTTTATACCGCCCTTCTCCCGAAGGACTCAGGGCAGTGCACAGCCATGATAAAACATAGAATCATATAAAAATTAAAACCAGTTAAAAAGAATTAAACAATTTGGCCTTGTCCATTAAAAACCCACAATTTAAAAATATCCCATCCAGGTTCTTATTCAGCCAGGCCAGCCTGTTGAAATAGCAGGGTCTTTAGGGCCTGGTGGAAGGTATGGAGGTAGGGAATCGTACATATCCCAGGGGGTAATTCATTCCAGAGGGTGGGTGCCCCCAGAGAGAAGACTCTCCCCCTGAGGGTCACCAGCCTACATTGTTTAGCTGATGGCACCCTGAGGAGCCCCTCTCTGTGGGAGCGCATTGGTCAGTGGGAGGCTATTGGTGGCAGAAGGCGATCCCATAGGCATCCGGGTTATAAGCCATGG
Source organism: Coluber constrictor foxii (assembly GCA_038048745.1). Taxonomy (NCBI): domain Eukaryota; kingdom Metazoa; phylum Chordata; class Lepidosauria; order Squamata; family Colubridae; genus Coluber; species Coluber constrictor. Next base: position 10,316,590 of record CM075961.1, read on the forward strand.
AGCGCTTTAAAGATGGTAACCAACACCTTGAACAGCACCCGGAAGACCACTGGGAGACAGTGCAGCTCACGCAGGAGAGGTGTCACATGGGTGCATTGAGTTGCACCCATAATCACCCATGCGGCTGCATTCTGGACCAGTTGGAGCCTCTGAGTGCTCTTCAAGGGGAGCCCCATGTAGAGAGCATTACAGTAGTCCAGACGGGATGTGACAAGGGTGTGAGTGATTGTGCGTAGGGCGTCCCGGTCCAGAAAGGGGAGCAACTGGTACATCAAGCGAACCTGATAAAAAGCCCCCCTGGCCACAGCTGTCATATGTTCTTCTAAAGACAGCCGTGCACCACTTCCGTTGGCACCGTCAGCACCGCAGCAGCTCTTTTGGGAGCTCCGACTCCCATGATCTGTAAAGCCGCCAAAACAGCGAAAATCAGCTGTTCTGGTGGCTCGGAACTTTCCCTTTGGGCGAAGAGGGGGAAGTGAGTGCACAGGCATGGGTAGAGCTCCCCAAAACCCCCAGGATTAATCCTGGGGGTGCAGAGGGTGAGGGCTCCCCAAGCGCCTGAAGCAGCTCCAGATCTGGGACAATTCTGTCACTGACAGAACAAGGCGTTGCGACCATCCCTGCGATCCAACTGATTCCAAGGAATGACTTTAAAGCAGGCAGAGCGAAACAGGAGAATTCTTGCAAGTATTTTAGTTTACTTTAACTCCAATAAATACTACTTCCTTCCAGAGGCGAGAGAAAGTTTTTAAAAGGAATAAAATGGCACTGAGTGAAAACGAAAGCTAAAGAACAAAGTGATCATCAATGCTCGTTAGTGCTCGTTAAAGTTGTTAAAGCTGTCAGTACTTTAAGGCTTTGCTGAATGAAGTGGAAGTTAAGGCCCTCTTGGAACTCCTGGGAACAGTCATCCATTCTTCTTCCATTTCGTCCTCGTCTTCATCGTCGCTAGCGTAAGCATCCACGGCTTGCGAAGACGGAACATCATGTTGGGAAGAACTAGTGGATGGAACATTTGCCTGTGAATCTTGATCATCAGGCTGCATGGCATCAGCAACATCATCTTTAGGGAAATCAATTCCAGGATCATTGGAATGAATTCTGGACCAGTCAGCATCTTCCTCAAAATTAGCAGATTGGGAAGTCACTATTACAAGATTAGAGTCAATAAATTTACTCCATTTTGAGTTATCATCAATACCCATAAATCTCAGTCTCTTTGCTGCTGGACCTCCTTTTCTTCTTTGAGCTAAGGGAATGTTCACCATAGCGCATGAACCAAAAGTATGGAGGTTCTTGAGATCGGGCTTGTAGCCATACATCATGAAGAAAGGAGTCTGATTTATTGCACTACTCCAAGTACGGTTGATGATGTAATTTGCATATTTAAGAGCTTCACCCCAGTATGGGTTACTGAGGTTGGCATCTTCTAGAAGACAATGCATCATGGTTTGCAGGACCCCTTGTCCTCTCTCTACGACTCTGTTATGAGCCGGTGTGTAAGGAGCCGGGGTCTGATGAAGAATTCCATTCTTACGCATCCAGTCCTGGAAACGCTGAGACATGAATTTGGCACCACGATCACGCTGGATTCTGGCGATGCTTACTCCGTGTTGGGTAGAAATGTTGCTTATTTTCTAGGATCTTACCCAATAACGCCGATACAAAATGCAGTTGAATCAGATTGTTTTATTGATCAAGTGTTTCTATTACAGGTATGCGTCTGGAAGTACATCTGGATCTCTGGACCACACTTTATATACCTGGGAGGCGGAGCCGAGGTAAGGAGGGACCAGGGGAGGGTCTGGCTGGGTAGGTGGGGTTAACCCTTACTATGCCAGGGGGAACAACGCTAGGCATTTACATGTAGCAAATCCCCCTCTAATTGCCTAGCAGTTGGACCTGTGTGTGTATTTTGTGTGTGTACACATAGTCTTGAAGTCAGGTAGGCATGCTGTTTGTTTTGCAAAGGTTTGGTCAGGATGTCAGCAATTTGCTCAACAGTCTCGCAGTGTATAGCCTTGATAAAACCAATGTTCGTTAACTGTCTGACGTGCTTGTGCTTAATGTTTATATGCCTGGATCTCTGACCCACTGCGTCTGCCATGGGTATATCTATGGCTGCCTTGTTGTCCTCTTGTATTATCGGGTAGGCTGGTTCTGTCCAGATGTTGGTGAGCAGGTCGTCGAACCATGTCAGGTTGTTGGCTGCCTTGGAGAGGCAGATGTATTCTGCCTCTGCTGTAGATGTGGCCACCAGGTTTTGTTTCCCGGTGTACCAGTGCACTGGGCAGCCATTGATGAGGAATACGTAGCCAGATGTGCTTTTTCTGCTCTTGGTGTCGCCTGCCCAGTCAGCGTCGGCATAGCAGGTTAAAATGGGTTCTTTGGATATCTCTGGCTCTAGGTTTAGATAGGCATCCATGCTATACTTTAGGTATCTGAGCACGCGTTTTACACCTTCCCAGTGGTACATTTTTGGATCACTGATGTGCCTGGACAAGAGGTTGACTGCTAGGAGGATGTCTGGCCTAGTCCAGTTTGCTATATATAGAAGTGACCCAACAACAGATCTATATAGGGTATTGTCCTTGAAAGTCTCACCCTCTTCGTTCATGTGTTTTAAAAAGTCAATTTGTATGGGTGTGTCACACGGCTTGGCCTCCTCCCTGTTGCACTTGTTTAATAGGTCCAATATTTTCTCTTTTTGGGAGATCCTGAATCCTTTCTGTGTTCTATTGATCTGTACACCCAAGTACTTATTTACCTTCCCCAGAGTTTTTAGTGTGAAATGCTTCCCTAACTTATCTGTGAAGTCATCACATTTTTGTTTATGCTGGCCATAGTATAAAATATCATCCACATAAACAAGCACATATTCAATGGATGTGCCCTCGCTTTTGATGAAGAAGCATAGATCGGTGGTGGTGGCTGTGAACCCCATGTCCTTGAGAATCTTCACCAGACACTCATACCACCTCTTATCGGATTGCTTCAGCCCATATAGACTCTTGTTTAATAACCAGGTATCTCCCTTCTGAGTGTTTCTCCCGGGGGTGCTCTGACAAAAATCTCTTTGTCTAGCTTTGCGTGAAGGTAGGCTGTCTGCACATCGAACTGGTAAACTTCTAGTCCTAGGATTGTTGCTACCACCAGGGCGCTCTTTACACTCTCGGCCCTGACCATGGGTGAATATGTATCCATGTAGTCTTCCGGGTATTTTTGTGCAAACCCCTGTGCTACTAGCCTAGCTTTGTACAGTGTTTTATTGTTCTCGAGTTCTTTGATTTTGAAAACCCACTTTGTCCCAATGGGTACTTTGTTCTCTGGTACTTTGGATGGGGTATACACATTTAGCTCTTTCAGGCTGTTCAACTCTTTATCTATGGCCTCCTCCCACCTGATCCTTTCTTCTCGTGGCAACCTAACAATGTCTTCGTAAGAGTTGGGTGTTGTGGTGTTTGTGTGTATTGAAAGTATGTAATTATTGAACCTTTTTGGCATTTTGTTCCTGTTGTGTCTGACGGGCCTGTTGGGTAGTGTTTCTGTGTCATGCATGTGTTTGGCTTCCTTTTCTGTGAGTGTATCTATCTTTATAATGGGGTGGTCCTCTTTCCATCCTTTGGTGGTTACCCCTTGGTGTTTGGGTTTGGGTTTCTCGTGTGTCTCTATTTCAGCTGTGTCTAGCCTACTTGTGGTCCTAACATTGTCTGTGACTTCCTGCCTGGATAACACTTCATTGAGATGTATTTTTGACCAGTTTGTGTTTTCGTGAAACACTGCTGACCTGGATACGATAAATCTATTGTCCTTATCAATAAACCTGTACCCTTTTGTTCCAGACTCGTATCCCATAAATCTTAGTCTCCTTGATACTTTGTCCCCTTTTCGTCTTAGCTGTTTCGGTATATGTACATCTGCTGTTACCCCAAATATGTGTAGGTGAGCTATCTGGGGCTTCCTATTGTACATGACCTCATAGGGAGTTTTGTTTATTACGCTTGACCATATCCTGTTCAATGTGTAATTTGAATATGTGAGTGCCTCTGCCCAGAAGTGTTGTCCCAGTCCTGCATCTTCTAGTACACATCTTACCATTGTTTGTAATACACCGTTCCTGCGTTCTGACACTCCATTCTGGAATGGCGAAAAAGGCGAAGAAGAAAAATGTAATATTCCGTGTTTCTTTATCCAATTGGAGAAGTCCCTTGATAGGAACTCCGACCCTCTATCAGTCATAATTTGTTTTATTTTGATGTGTTGTGTTTCTACCCTTTTGTAAAATGCTTTGAATTTTTGAAACACCTCACTTTTGTGATTGTGTATACGAACCCGTAACAACTAAAGTCATCAACTATAGTTAGAAAAAACCTCTTCTTGTATTTAATAGAGGGTTTCATGGGTCCTACCAAGTCCATGTGAACTAATTGAAAGATCAAATTGGTGGTACGAGAGGCCTTTTTTGGTCTAGGTTTTGTTTTTAGTTTAGAGCATTTGCACACAGAACACTCCAGATAATTGTTACAGTTCTTTACTGGTAAGCCATTTGAACATTCAGTCATTTCTTGTACAATTGGAAAACTGGCGTGGCCCAATTTCCTATGAAATAGATGGGCGCACTCGTCATGGATGGGTTTGCCAATGGATGGCTTCCCCTTGTGTGCTGTGCTAGAAGTGTGTTTGCCCTCAGTGGTGTGTTCTACCTTAACCCCTTTAGTCTCCCCGGGGGTACTTGTTTTCCTTTCCCTATTTTCTAATGTTGTGTTTGTGTTTGTGTAGTCTTGGGGTTGTAAGTATGAGAGCCCACCTTCTATGATGATTTTGCCTATGCCCTTATCGCCTTTTGTCATGTATGCTTTCCCTTCCCTGAAGGTTGTCTCAATGCCCAGGTCTTTACTGAGCTTGAGGGTAGCCAATATATTGTGGGGTATCTCAGGTATGAGCAGTACACCCTCTATCTTCCCTATTCCATTTATGTGTGCGCTCCCTTCTCCTGTCACCAATACCTTGTCTGATTAGCTACCTTGATGTGGTACTTCTTAGGTGTGAACAATGTTAGTATGTCCCTGTTACTGGTGGTGTGGTTGGTGGCTCCGGAGTCGATGAGCCACGTGTTCCCCTTTTCTGGTTGGGTGCGTGTGGGTTGGTGGTTCCCAAGGCCACACAGTGACCCTGGTTGACTGTCCCTGGAGCTGTCCCTATATCCCCTCCTGTCCCTGGGGTTGGGGGAGTCCCTGCACCTGAACCTGCTTTCTGGTGAACGTCTGTCTGTGAGCCCTGACTTCCGGCCTTGCCTTTCCCTGCAGTGACTGTAGTCCCTGTCCCTTTGGTTTCTGGGGCAATCTCTCTTATAATGATTTCTAGAGCCGCAGGTAAAACATTCGGGGGTGCTGTGATCCCTAGTTTGAAAGTCTACCCTTTTTATTGGTCTACTCTCCCTACGGCTCGAGGAGCGATCCCTTCTCAGACTATCCTCCGCTATCAGCCTGTTGGTCAATGTCTCTAAAGAAAGGTGCTCTATGTTAAGGCTATCCAGTTGCATTATAAAGTTTTCCCAACTGGAGTCCAAAGAGTTTATAATTATGCTTTTCATGCTATATTCTGATATGGTTTCCCCCCTCTGTATGAGTTCTGCCCTGGTGGCGTTCAGATTAAGGATATGTTCCCCCATGGGAGTGCCCGCCTTGTGTCTGGCTGAATAAAATTCCCTGGATATCTTGGTGGTTGTGGCTGCGCTTTTGCTGTAGAATAAGTTAAATATTTTTGCAATATTTCTGCCACAGTTAAGTGGCGGCCTAGACCGGGGTAGATACTGGGTGATAAGCTAGACATTAACAGATAATAAGCCCTGTGGTGTAAGCAATCAATATCAAATGTCCAGGGTTTCTTTGGTGGGTCATCAAACAAAAACAACATATTTTCTCTTAGAAAAACAATTTGGAGCTGATGGTTCCATTCTAGGAAGTTAGTCCCATCTAGTTTTAACCTGTGGACATCAGCTGTAAAAGTCATTGGGCTGTATGGTAAGTTACTTACAGTCTGGTGCTGTCCATGGTTTTGTATGTGAGGGAACTCACAATATGCTGGGGGAATGCTAGTTGCCAGTCTGAATGGATTTATCTCTATGTTCCTTTCTCTTCCTATAGGTGGCGACTGGGCATGCGCGAAGCTCATATCTCACCAGAGTTGGTTGTGTGAGGAGCTCTCTGCTGCTGCTCTCAGGCCTAGGCCTAGGCCTGTCGGTGGGAGATTGGGCTTGCCCCTGGCGGGTCCATAGCCCTCCCTGGACGACGGATGCCGTGGCTGGGTACCTGGGTCCCCGGTGAAGAGCGGGAAGAGCGGAGGAGGAGACTCGGTCGTAGGTCGAGGACTTCTGGAGCTCGGCGGCGCGGCAGCAGCGGCGGACATAAGTCAAGGACCGTCAGGATTCGAAGATGCGGCAGTGGCGGTGACGGTGGATCCCGGACGATGTTGGATGGTCTCCTGATGAGTCGGGAAGCCTGGCGGGGGTCGCACGGTTGGTAAGTAGCTATTTTGTCTTCTCATTCCCGGGCCTTGTGTAGTTGGTGCAGCGGGTGGCGAGTGCGAATCCTGCGGATTTTCGATCCTGCAGGTGGTCCGGTTTTGGCGGTCGTTTTCTGGGCGCCTTGTCTCTCGTAGTGTTGGCTGGGCCGCTGCATGGGTTCCGGTGGCCACCCTGTTGTCTCTTTGGCTTTGTTGTGCGTCGGGTTGTTTCTTTGTAGGTGCGGGAGGCTTGAGTGCGGAGACGAGTGCTGCCGCAAGAATCTCGATCACTTTTTCTACTTCGGACTCAGTAGGTGAGCCCTTGCAGGCTTGCGATCTTGCTTCAGTGCGGTTTTCGGGTTCTTTCCCATTGGTGTTGGGGTCCTCGTTGTTTTGCGCCATTCCATTTGAATCTTGGCTTCCCATTAATTGTTGACCATTCCAAGATGGCCACCGAGAGCATGGCACAGAAATGAAATCATCTATGTCCGGATCTTCAGCTTGGGGATACCTTTCCCTTGCCGGGCTGGTGATTTCATTGCTTTGTTGCTGGGTGCTCATCGCTGCTCTATGGCTTTCTAGGAGTCCATGGAGTTTTGCGATGAGCTCCTCTTTGCTAGCAGTCGCTTCCATTATTTCCAGAATGGTTGATCGGAAGTCGTTGCTGCTTGGTGGCTCTGTCCTTTCGTAGTTGTAGGTTTCTTCTCTCTGCCCTTCCTCTCTGAGTAGTGGACTCGGGTCATAGTCTTGCTCATCCTCGGTCATGGTGATTCTCGCTGTGACGCCCTCGAGAGCCTGCAGTTCTTCCATCTGCTTGGTGTAGGCTCTGGTGAACATCCTGTTTTCTGCTTCGGATTGGATTCCTGATTCTGCCATTTCTGTGAGTTGTGGGTAAACCATCCTCTGCTACCAATCTGTTGCTTATTTTCTAGGATCTTACCCAATAACTCCGATACAAAATGCAGTTGAATCAGATTGCTTTATTGATCAAGTGTTTCTATTACAGGTATGCGTCTGGAAGTACATCTGGATCTCTGGACCACACTTTATATACCTGGGAGGCGGAGCTGAGGTAAGGAGGGACCAGGGGAGGGTCTGGCTGGGTAGGTGGGGTTAACCCTTACTATGCCAGGGGGAACAACGCTAGGTATTTACATGTAACAAGAAACGAGGGCTGCAAAGACTTTAAAGATCTGAAAGGTCTCAGATTTTTCTCTCATTGTATATACATATCCATATCTAGAGTAATTATCAATAATTGTTAAAAAATATTTTCTACCACCAATTATTGGCGGAAATGGACCAACTATGTCAGTGTGTACCAAATCAAAAATGCGTGTTGACAGGCGTGTAGCGTGTTTTGGAATGGCTGCTGCTTTGGATTTGGCCTTCTTGCAGACAGCACAATCCAGAAACACTTTACACTCCTTTAGATCCAAACCTTTTGCGAACTCCGGCATTTTCCTAAGAACCCGGAAGCTGGCATGCCCCAATCTTCTATGCCACTTATGGATGCACCTGGAATTCAAAGGTTTACCAGTTAGTGAATTTTCAACATTAACAGTTTTATGAGGAACCTCAGGCTTGCTCTGAGCAACCTGTTTCCCAATTTTCTTTTTGTTGGCTTTAGGAGCCTTTGGAGTAGCAACAGGTTCTCTCACTGGGACATCTCTCTCTGGGCCTGTGCTCTCCTCTTTTGGAGTCTGTATACTGCTTGCGGTTTAGATTTTTGTTTTAAGTAATAAACACCACCAATTAACATGGTTTCAGCAACAATATCTCCATCTTTAACTATGTAACTTGCTTTCTCGGGGTGGTGAACCTGGAACTTTAACACTCTAGACAAGTGAGCCTGACGAAGCAAACTACTAGTTGCTGTTGGTATGTAGTAAACATCAGGGATGAGTGCATCAAGCTCTTCAACATAAACAGTTCCTTTTCCTTTGACCTGACAAGGATGATTTGAAAAAGAGTAAAGTTCACGTAGTTCAGGTTCAGACTCGTGCATCTCTGTGAAAAGTTCTTTTCTGTAAGTAACATGCAAAGCTGCACCACTGTCCAAAGTCCACAAAAGCCATCTGTCATACTCTGGATGAGGTTGTGGATCATTGGTTAAAGCCAATGTGGCGAGTGGAGCTTGCGAATCACGCCTTGGACCACGATGACCTTGTCTTCTGCCTCTGCCTCTGCCTCTGCCTCTGCCTCTGCCTCTGCCTCTGCCTCTGGAGTCTGTTCCTCTGGGCTGGTACGTGACGGGAGCTGGAACTTGTTGGGGACAATCCCAGATTGCATGTCCCACATGATTACAGATGTTGCATCTTGGCATCCTTGGAGCATAGGTCCTTCCTCAGAAGGGACGTCTAGCTGGAGCTCTTGATGCGGGTGGTCTTCTCAAATGTGGCATAGCTAACATGAGTGCTTCTTCTTCAATTAAGTGTCTGCATACATTGTCCACTGTGCATTGAGCAATAAGCACTTGATTAATCATTGTAATGGCATCTTTCCTTTCATAGTTCAAAGAGTTAATGATAATGCTGATCATTTGAATATCTTCAATAGGATAGCCTCTTTCTCTCAATTTTTTTCTCATACCTTTCAGTTTGGTCAAATGTCCTCCAATTTGTTCACCCGGTTTCAATCTCGAACCATGGAATTCAGACATGAGCAAACATGAAGACTCAATTGAGATAGGCCTGTAGCAATTTTCCAATTGGACCCAAATTTGTTGGGCTGTCGTATCAGGTGGAAATGTAACCTGCAGTTCAGTATCCATGGACATCAATAATGTTGTGCAGGCTTTAGTCTCTAAGTCTCTTATTTCAGGTGTCCATGGTTGAGCAGGAGGGTTAAACACCATACGATGGGTGGCTTCTCTACGTAGCAGAAGTCCAACCTCACTGACCCAGGCCTTGTAATTCTGCCCTGACATCTTTAATTTTGACTCACCAGCCAGTGGAGCAACAGAGTATGCCTGTTGAGGAATAGGCATTTGAGGTGCTGGCTGTGGAAGTAAAGGCACTTGTTGCACTGGAGGTGGACCAGGAGCTGGCCCTGGTTGTACAGCTGGAGGCACGTGTGCATGCATTTGTGGTTGAAGCTATGGCATTTGAGCTGCAATATTAAAATGACCTGCTGGAGACGCAGTCATTTGCCTTTGCTGCATTAAGCGTTGTTGTGCTCCATCTAAAAAGACACCAGCACCACCAGGGGGTGCTGAAAATTGAGCCTGTGGAGACACTTGTGGCATTGCAGTCTGAATATCTGAGTGAATTAAGGACATCTCTGATAAAGTCTGCTGCAATGCCTGTAATCGCTCTCTCAAATCGTGATGCATTTCAGCTTTCTCTAGTAAATTACTTTCGCCAGCAGATGGTGCTGCAAGTTTAGTTTTAGGCAGCTCAGATAATCTTTCTGCCTGCGTGGCATGGGTTGTAATTTGAGTATAAAAATGATCATGTGGTAAATGTGACATGTGCACAGCTCTCTGTTCTGATTTGCCTGACACAATATCCACCAGGGGGTGTGTCTTTGGCTCCAAGGAAGAAGCAGCCAAAATGGCGTTTTCAGGGATTTCAAAGGCACGAGACTCTCTCTTATCTGGCTCAAGCCTAGATAAAGCCATTTTTGCCTGGGATAGCTCACGTTCAAAAATTTCAATTTGATCACGATAGTTTCTTATAGCTAGTTCATTAGGAGTGACCCTGAAGGTTTGAGGAGGATAATAAATTGTTCCTCTCTCTGCGTGGGAGGAAAAAGGCTTTGCCGTTTGTAGAAATTTTGGCTTTGCACCAAGCGTTTCAAAATCAGAGGGTTCTAGGACGGCAGTTTGAGAGCATGCATAATTGGAAGGGGGCATTACTGACCTCAGTCGTAGTACTTCGCCTTCAGAAGCAGCTTTTATCTTATCTTCCTCCTGAAGCTTTCTGTCTGTTTCTTCTCCTCCTCCTTCTAGCCGAGTGGCTGATGCCAGGGGCTGGAATCTTGAGGGTCTTTCTATCTCCTCCTCATCTGAAGAGGATAAAGCTCTGGGCTTCATTTTGCCCTTTTCCTTCATTTTGCCCTTTTTCTTCTTTCTCGGCATTTTAGAAGTTAATTAATTAGTGTTCCGCAGTCACTAAATCAATCATCTATCTAATTAGCCTAGACGGTCATGATCAAAAGTAACAAACAAGGAAAAGCCATAAATCAACCATCCTCTGCTACCATTGTCAGAGCGGCAATCAGCCCCATTACCTTGCGTGGGGTAATTGCCCTCAATTTGAGTTGGATTCTGGCATTCTCCTTGTGTATACTTTGAAAAACAAACCGAAATATGTTTTCTAATTAAACTCATATTTATTGTAAAGAAAATAAAACATCTCACTAATTTAAATTAGTTACATTTTGGCAAAGATCCCCAGCCTGACCTCTCTGGCTGGAGAACAAAGAAAAGTTTTAGAGAAGAAGAGAATGGAATGTAGACATGTGCAGTAGATCAGAGATAAGAACTTGGCAAGCTACGGTAAGTCTGAAAGTTCAGAAATAAAAGCTCTGCTGGTAAATACAAAAACGCAGTGACACTTTGAGTGAGGGTGTCTTCCCATCCACCTTGAACGAGGCAGTGGTGAGGCCTCCTCCTCAAGAAGCCTTCCCTGGACCTGGCTGTACTAGCTAATTATCATCCAGTCTCTAACCTCTGCTTCACGGCGAAGGTTGTTGAGAGAGTGGTGGTGCTACAACTTCCTCGATACCTGGATGAAGCGGTCTATCTAGATCCGTGCCAGTCGGGCTTCAGGACGGGATACAGCACGGAAACTGCATTGATCACATTGGTTGATGATCTCTGGAGGGCTCGGGACAGGGGTTGCTCCTCTGTCCTGGTCCTCCTAGATCTCTCAGCGGCTTTTGATACCATCGATCATGGTATCATGCTGCGTCGGCTGGAGGGGTTAGGAGTGGGAGACACCGTGAGGTGGTGGTTCTCCTCCTTCCTCTCCAACTGTACACAGTTTGTGTTGACGAGGGGACAGAGGTCGACCTCGAGGCACCTTACTTGTGGGGTGCCACAAGGGTCGGTCCTCTTGCCCCTCCTGTTCAACATTTATGTGAAGCTGCTGGGTGAGATCATCCGTGGTTTTGGGGTGAAGTGTCAGCTGTATGCTGTCAGAGTGGCAATCAGCCCCATTCCCATCCTGGGGTAATTGCCCTTAATTGGAGGTGGATCGTGGCTTTTTCGTTGAGTATACTTTGCAAGAAAATAAACCGAGATATATTCTAATGAAAACTCATACTTATTGTAAAGAAATAAAAAATCTCACTATCTAAAGTAGGTTACATTTTGGCAGCTTTCCCGGCTACCTCTCTTGGCAGTCGAACGAAGAAAAAGTGTTAGAAAAGAAGAAAGGAATGTAGACATGTGCAGTAGCTTACTGATAAGAGTCTAGCAAACTATAGTAAGTCTAAGAGTCCAAAAATAAAAGCTCAGCTGGTAAATACAAAAACGCAGTGACACAGCTGTACATTTCTACCCTGGACCACCCCAATGATGCCCTTGATGTGATGTCCTGATGAGACAGATCAAATTCTGATATTGGATTAAACTTCAAATATTAGAGGCCTAAAACTTTGGCCAAGGCTGACTTTCCTCTTTTGTGTCGATAAGAGGTTGCTGGATTGACGAAGGTATTTGACGAAGGAACTTATCTATACAAGGGTGACTTGACCTAAAACAAATGCATCCTGTAATTCACTGTTTATTGCACCCCAAATGTCATGTATATCCCCAGATAACAAATGCTGCTTCCTTTATTACCCTTGAGGCGTCTTCCTGTCCCTTATCTTCTTATGTTTTGTCTTAAGACACTTACCAGAGGACATGAATGTGTTAGTGGGTGTTTATTATTTCCTCTCCTCTTTGATCCTTGCAAACTGAGGAAGGTTAGTGTCTACGTGTTAATGTAGCAGTCTCTAATGTGCATATGTAGTTAGATGGTATAAATACTTGTCACAAAGGACCCTTCGGGGTTCAAACTTTTGTTTGCCTTCGGGCTGTTTGAACCATGCACAATAAACTCTTTCCTGCATTGAAGAGCTTGGCCTGGTATCGTGTCTTTTTCCTGTAACACCGATGCCTGGAGGCCATGCAGATCTGGATGGGGAGAAACAGGCTCAGACTCAACTCCTCCAAGACCAAGTGGCTGTGGCTTCTGGTGCCCCAGTAAAGCCAGCTGGTGCCATCGCTGGCTATTGGGGATGAGATCTTGCCCCCCTCAGAGAGGGCTCGCAACTTGGGTGTCCTCCTGGACACACGGCTGTCTTTAGACGATCATATGACGGCCGTGGCCAGGGGGGCTTTTTATCAGGTTCGCCTGATTTCCCATTTGCATCCCTTTCTGGACCGGGACGCCTTACGCACGGTCACTCACTCCCTCGTTACTTCCTGTCTGGACTACTGTAATGCTCTCTACATGGGGCTCCCCTTGAGGAGAACCCGGAGGCCCCAACTGGTCCAGAATGCAGCCGTGTGAGTGATTATGGGGAGGACACGTTGCTCCCACGTACAACCTCTCTTGCGCGAGCTGCACTGGCTCCCAGTGGTCTTCCAGGTGTGTTTCAAGGTGTTGGTTACCACCTTTAAAGCGCTCCATGGCTTAGGACCTGGATATTTGCAAGACCGCCTTCTACCACCAATTGCCTCCCACCGACCGATACGCTCTCACAGAGAGGGCCTCCTCAGGGTGCCCTCGGCCAAACAGTGTCGTCTGGCGACCCCCAGGGGGAGAGCCTTCTCTGTGGGGGCCTCTGCCCTATGGAACGAACTGCCCCCGGATATTCGAAAGATCCCTGACCACCGCACCTTCCGTCGTGCTCTGAAGACCCTTTTGTTCTATCAAACCGGTCTGACGGGTCAATAATTTTTAAAGCGGTTTTAAATGGTTTTTAGTTAGGGTTTTAATTGCAGCAAGACATTGAATCTTTTAAAATGGTTTTTAAGTCTTTGTCTTTGCAGTTGCCCGGTTACTAGGGAGGATGCACCCCATTTTTCACAGTAGCCTCCTGAAGCCTGTAGTAGGGTCAACTTTAAGGCCGGTGCCACGTGATCCACCAGAGCCCTTGATCATAGGAGGCCACACTCACTATGAAGTACAACGGATTCTTGATTCCAGGTGGCACAGGGGGTGCCTCCAATACTTAATTAAGTGGAAGGGTTACCCTTTGTCAGGAGCTTCCTGGGTGAAGAGCACAAACATCCAAGCTGACCGCCTTATAGCTAAATTCCATGCAGATCACCCAGACAAGCCGGGAGGGGGTGGGACACACCCCCAGACGGGGTAAAGGTACTAAACTTGTTGTTTGTCTTGCGCAGGCCTCACAGAGAGAATGAAGGGAGAGGGGCCGGATGTCAGCTTCCAAGCTGCCATAAGGAAGGAGAGGCTTAAACTTTCACTTACTTAATTCCCCTGAAGAACTGTCTCCACGGAGAGGGGGTGAGAGGGGCGACATTCCTGTGAAGTGACGGAGCTGGCATGTGAAGAATGGCTTGGATGATGGCCAATGAGACGCAGGGAATTGGGGGCCGGAAAGGGAGGTCTTGGGGGGCCAAAGTTCAGTGCTAACTGCACAGAGTCACGGATTAGGTTGTTATGCCCAATAAAGATAACTATTTCCACAAAGAATGGGTGTTTGGAAATTCATTTGTTTGGAGATAACAACAGAGCCTGACACCTCCTTGTTTTGGTCTTTCTCTTATATCTATCTTTGTAAGTCACTGTTAACCTACATTAATGGTTTATGTTCCTGTTTCTATATTAGGTCACACTAATTGCTTCCTAGTCCTTTTTTCTCCCTTTTCTATCTTCCAACCAAGTGTACCACTTTTCCCATACTAAATAGTAGTCATGTTCCTCTTTATCTTGTAATTCCTTTGTGAGTCTGTCCATTTCTGCACATTCCATGATTTTACTAATTACTCTGTCTTCTGTTGGTACGTCGTTACTCTTCCAATTTTGTGCAAAAGTTATTTGTGCTGCTGTTGTTATATGAATGATTAAATATTTTATTTCCTTTTCATATTGTCCATTTGTTATGACTAGTAGAAAGGTTTCTGGCCTCATTTCTATTCTTTGTTGTGTAATTTGTTTTATTTGTGTTCTAATCATTTGCCAGTATTGTTTTGCCTTTGGGCAGGTCCACCATGTGTGATAATAGGTTCCTTTATGAAGTTTACATTTCCAGCATGTTGGGGAAGTATTGGGGAACATTCTTGCCAATCTGGCCGGTGGAAGATGCCACCTATAAAACATTTTGTACAGATTTTCTTTATAGGGTACAGACATTGTTAATTTATAATTTATTGTCCATAATTTTTCCCATTTGACTAATTTGATATTATAGCCAAAATTCTTTGCCCAGATTATCATGTTTTCTTTAACCACCTCTTCCTCTAATTTATATCCTCGTAAGTAATTATAAACTGTTTTTTATCAATTTGTCCTGTGATCCTTGTAAAATTTTATCTAATTTGTATTGGCCTTTTTGGAATCCAAATTGAGTCGAATCTTTCTGATACTTTGATTTTATTTGTAAGTATGGCCACCAGTCAATATCTGTACCCATCTCCTTCAATTCTTGTCTTGTTCTTAGTTCCCCTTGGTTGTTTAGTAAATCTTTATAGGTTTTCATTTTGGTGATGTCCATGGCATTTGGGTAAATCTGAGCTTCCATGGTCGATAACCATTCCAGAATTTTATTGTAGTGTGCTTTTTTAATGCCCTGCCATGTCTGATATAATGCTTGTCTGATGATATGCCTCTGGAAATATCCATGTCATTTATTGGTGCCCTCCCATAGGAATGCATGCCATCCTCATTGTAGATCGAGTCCTTTCAAATTCAGTAATCTTTTATTTTTAAGTTCCATCTATTCCTTGATCCAAATCAGTGTTGATGCTTTATAATATGTTTCCCAGTCCGGTAGTGCTAGTCCTCCTCTTTCTCTTGTGTCTTGTAGGTGTTTTATTTTAATCCTTGCTTTCTTCCCTTGCCAGATGTAATCTGCTATTAATTTATTAAAATCCTTAAAGAAATTCTTCCCCAGTTTTATTGGGATCACTTGGAATAAGTATAGGATTCTAGGTAGGACATTCATTTTAATTGAAGCAATCTTTCCCAAAGGAGATAGTTGCAGCTTTTTCCAAATTTCTAAGTCTTTTTTAATTTGTCTTGTCAATTTATCATAATTGTCTTCTCTAATTGATGAACTTTTATTAGTGAGCCATATTCCTAGATATTTTACCTTCTTTGTCGTTTGTATACCTAATTCGTCCTCTAATTCCTTATCTTGTTGGTTAGTGAGATTTTTCGTTAATACCTTTGTTTTTTGTTTATTGATTTTGAGTCCCGCTACTGTCCCTTATTTTTCTATTTTAACTAATAATTTAGTGCCAGTTATTCTTGGTTGTTCTATAATAAATATGATGTCATCGGCGAAAGCTTGGAGTTTGTATTCCTCCCTTTTAATTTTCAGACCTTGTATTTCCTTATCTCTTCTAATTTCCTTTAAGAGAGTTTCCAGCGCTAATATGAATAACAGAGGCGACAGAGGGCACCCCTGTCTCACTCCTTTTGATATTGGGAATTGTTCTGTCAGGTCACCATTTATTGTTATTTTTGCCGTTTGGGAGGAGTAAATTTTCTTTATCATATTTGTAAATTTATTGCCGAATTTCATAGCTTCCAATTGTAATGTAAGGAATTTCCAGTTTAGGTTGTTGAAGGCCTTCTGTGCGTCTAAAAAGATTAAGGCCAATTGTTTGTCTGGATTTGTTTCATAATATTCTAGTACGTCAATTATTAATCTCATATTGTTTTTTATCTGTCTCTTTGGGATAAAGCCGTTCTGTTCAGAATGAATGTATTCGTTAATTATTTTCTTAATTCTTTCTGTGATAATCAATGTAAATAGTTTGTAGTCCACATTTAAAAGTGATATCGGTCTGTAATTTTTAATATGTGTATGGTCTGTCTCTTCTTTTGGTATCAATGTAATAATGGCCTCTGTCCAGGAATTGGGAATTGTAGCTTCCAGAAGTGTGTCATTAAGTACTCCAAGTAAAATTTTGTCTATTGAATGTTGGCAGGTCTTATAAAACTCTGCAGGTATACCATCCGGTCCCTGGGTTTTATTTATTTTCTGTTTCTTCCTCACCTGTATTAACTCTGTCATTGTGATTGGCCTGTCCAATAGGTCCCTGTGTAATTCTTCTAATTCTTTAATGTTGGCTTCGTTTAGGTATTGTTTGATGTCCTCTTCTGAAGACTCTTCCTGTTCATATAATTTTTGGAAAAAAAATCTTGCTATGTTCATTTTGTCCTTGTTCCTATGATATACTGTATCTCTCCTGTGTCATCCTGTAATTCATGAATTGTCCTTCTCTCTTTTTCTTTCTTCAATTTGTATGCCAACCATCACCCTGTCTTATTTGCATGTTCGAAATGATTTTGTTTTACTAATTCAATTTTCCTAGCTATTTCTGTTTGTGTGATCAAATTTATTTTATGTTTTGTCAAATTTATTTTTTCTTTGATCCTTTTATTTTGAGGTTCATTCTGTAACTCAGATTCATATTTTTGGAGTTCCTTCAACAAATTGTTTTTTTTTTCTGTTGTTTTTCTTTATTTTTCTTTGCCAAATATGCTATTGTCAGGCCTCTTATATAGGCTTTCGCCATGTCCCATAAGTTTTGGAGGGAGGTTTGCTCTTTAATGTTGATCTCGAAGAATATTTTCATTTCTTTTTCTATCATTTGTACATAGTCTTTGTCTTTTAGGATTTCTGTATTCATCATCCATCTCTTCGTCTTCTGATAGCCTTTCCGTTATTTTTTACTGGATTATGGTCTGCCCATATGTTTGTCATTATTTCTATTTCTTCTAGGTCTTCTAGGAAAGTCAATTTCTATTATGATGTTTCCGTTCCTGAGCTTGGTCTTTTTGATGTTCAGAAAGAGACCAAAATTCTCATTTTCTTCTTTGATTTTCTTGATCAGATGTTCCGGGCCTTCTTTAGTTTCTGAGAGGAGAGTTGTATCATCAGCATATTGAAGATTTATTCTTCAAGATCTAGCTTTGTTACACTTGTGCTCCCAGGTTCTGCTTATGGTCACTTACTGACACACAGCCCTGGAAAATTGCCACACTCAAATCACTTTCAACTGAACACTGAGGCACAACTGGATCTTTAGAATACATGGAGACTCAGTGAATAAAAGCAAACTTTTCTGGTTACAGTGTATGTTGTTTGTTCTTTCACACGCACACACACTCATCCATACTTACCCACATCTTTAACTAGGCTGGCAGGCACTAGCAGAGAGATGGAAGCCACCAAGTGTCAGGGTTCCAACCAATGCCCTAATAAAAGCAGAAGCCTCAAGCCATTTAGCAAGAAAAATCCAGTTATTAGGAGTGCCATGTCAGCATGAATTAAGTGAAGCCAGCTCTGTGTCGAGCCCCAAATGGGTCTCGCCATTGTTGAGGAGGAAGAGGAGAGGGGCTGAGCAGCTGTAAACTTCTGTGATGTGCTCTCAGCTGTTTGGAGGGTCCTTGCCGCTCAAGCACGAAAGAAATGAACGCTTTCTTTGGAGCTCGGTGGAGCATAAAGCTGGCGAATGGCGCCTCCTTGTGATGTAACAGAAGTGCGCCCTATCGTCAAGCAAGCTAATGGGAAGGGGGTGTGTGGTGTTAACTGTTTGATTGCCAAATGGTAAATTGCTTGCTAATGGGAAGGGGGGTGTGGTGTTAACTGTTTGATTGCCAAATGGTAAATTGCTTGTTACTAAATGTATAAAGACTGCTACACAGCGGCTGCGTGTAGAGCTAACTTTAAACATTGATGCCAGCTTGTGCCTTACTCCTGCCTGTGTTGCTGTGCTTAACCTGATTAAAGACGCTGCAAATCGCTTCGTTTCCTTCTGGTTGTTGTTTGCTTCCAGAGCAGTTGGGTGGACAGGCCGAGAGAAAGTTAGCGCTCCCCCAACCTATCAATCACCATCCCAACCACCTTGTCTAGCAGCTTTTTGTGTGTTGGAGGCGTTTCGTTATGGCAGAGGGGACGGCGCCAGGAGCCTCGGAATTGGAGGACCATCTAGAGGCAGCTGTAGAAGAGGTGCTTGTGGAAGCGGAGGAGCTGCAGACCGCACCCCCTGAACAGCTGGTGGTCAGACCCAAACTGCGCCAGCTACGTGAGGAGGATTGTTGTGGGCCATCTGGTAGGCAGAGTCAGGGGTTTGAGCATTCCGGACAGGCTTCTGGTGGAGACTGGTGGCCCAGTTCTACCCATACTGGACCTAAAATGCCACCTCCTCCCCTGTTGGGTCCGTCTTTCAGGCGTTGGAGTGAAAGGCGCTGGACAGATGATGAGGAAGAGACTTGGGGTTTTGCAACTACGGGTCCTGACACCAGTGCTATGGATGCCCTTCGAGACAGGTTTGGGTAGGGGAGTTTTTGGGATGCCCCCTCTTGGCAGCCCTGGGCCTCTGGATTGGAACCATTACCGGGCATGTCTTGGCAGGACAATGGACTTTCCAGATGAGAGGTTCGGTTCCTCGTCGCTAGCCCTAAATTTCGGAGGGAACAAGAACCAGGTCGAGCGGAGGGCCAGACCGGGCACTGGGAACATCAGGTGCCCAAGGGGGAGTCCAGCAACAGGGGCCCCGAGCAACCACCTCATAGAAGAGAGGTAGGGACTGGAAAAAGGGCACAATGTCTTGTGGGAGACCAGTTTGGTTCCACTGATAGGAGGATCGATGACGGTCAAAGGAGTGATGGGGAGAACAGGCCACCTGTCCCGCCTCCAGCATGGCCTCCAGTTTCTGGGATGTGGCCACTTCAACCCACTTGGGGTCCCCCAGCTCTGCAAGCTACATTCGACGGGAGCCCAGACCGTGTGGCGTTGTTCCTAAGCCAGGTGATCAGTCGTCTTAACCAGTATGGACACTGGTATCCATCTCAATGGGCCATGGTGGTGGCCATTACGGCTGTATTGACAGTTGATGCTGCAGATTGGGTAGCTGGTTTACGTCGAAATCATGCTAGAGAACTAGTAGATGTGGGCAAGTTCTTGGAGGCCCTTTGTTCTACCTTTGAGGATGAGTCAAGTGAGCAAGTCGCAGAAGGTGAACTTGTGGCCCTCAAACAGAGGGGTGTTCTGGCAAAGGACTATGTATGGCACTTCCGGAAATTCGCTAGCCGCTTAAGGGACTGGCCAGAACGAATGCTAGTCCAGCAGTTCTGTATGGGGTTGGATCGCGAGTTGAGGCAAGCTTGTGCATACAGAGGCCTAGCTCCGTGCTTAGCCGTTTGGTTCAAAGCAGCTATTGAACTAGACATAGCGCTCCAAGAGTTTAGGCCTCAGTTGGAGGTTAATGTGGGACAGAGAAGGACTGCCACAGAGAAGCCAGCGGAGAAGCTTCAACCCACGTGACTTCAAACCCCACTGCCCGGCGTCATCTCATCTGACAGATCTCAGAGACCTGTTTTCCGTTGTTTCTGGTGCAATCAGTGGGGCCACAGGGCGGCCGAGTGCCCTTTACCACCGGTGCGGGTACCACCCAAGAAACAGGCTCCAGGGGTGCCAACCAAGTGTCGACCACGACAGCCACAAGAACGAATGCAAGCCCTCCAAGGACCAAACACTGTCGTTGACGCCCAGGCCAGGGATGTCATAACAACACCAATGGCAGAGAAGTACCCAGTGGTATCAGGCAATAGCGACGACGACGAGCCAGAGGACCCAATGGTGAGCGAACCTGTGTACCCTTTTGTAATACCTGTGGTGCTGAGAAAACACCACTGTACAACAGGTCTTCAGTATGGAGCTTTAGTGGATACTGGGTGTACCCATTGTCTGATTCGTAAAGCTGTGGTAGATGCTTTGGGTCTACGGACAAGGCGGCTAAAAGTTCCTGTCAAATTTGAACAAATGAACGGGTCGTTGTTAGGGGGGGCACCCACTACCCACGTAACCGAAAATATGTTGTTGGCAATAGGTGACCATCAGGAGTCCATTCGGTTCGTCGTAGTCGAGAACATGATAGAACCGGTGATCTTGGGTCTGACGTGGTTAGACAAGTGGCAACCACACATATGATGGGAGGGGGGTTATCGTAAACTCAGGATTCCCCTGGGACCAGCCATCCTGACCCCCAACTTTCCGGTTGTACAGCCGGGTAGGGGGCAGGACAAGAGCTGTGCATCTATGGAGGTTTCGCATGCAGTAGGATTTCCTAACATCTATGAAGATCTTGCAGCCGTATTTAGAGAGGAGGAATGTGAGGTACTACCCCCCCCCCAATAGGCCCATGGATTGTGCCATCGAATTGGTGCCTGGAGCTAAGTTGCCAAAGCCATGAATGTATTCCATGACCCAACTGGAATTTGCTGAATTACGACAGTATATCGACAAAAATCTAGCCAGAGGCTTCATCGTCCCTAGTAGATCCAGGATGGCCACTCCAGTTTTCTTCAGGGAGAAGAAGGATGGTGGGGTACGTTTGTGTGTTGACTTCCAAGGTCTGAACGGGGTGTGCGTAGAACATTTGTATCCTCTTCCACTTATGAAGGATTTGTTAGCCGCGTTATCAACTGGCAGGGTTTTCACAAAGCTCGACTTGCGAGAAGTGTACTACCGGGTTCGGATCAAGCTGGGGGATGAATGGAAGACCACCTTCAATGGTCCTCTCGGTAGTTACCAGTATCGGGTTATGCCGTTTGGACTCCAAGGCGCTCCAGCTGTGTTCATGCAGCTTATTAATGAAGTGCTGCATGAGAATCTTTACAGGGGAGTTCTTGTCTATTTAGACGACATCCTAATCTACATGCACAACTTGGAAGAACACATTAAATTGGTACGTCAGGTTTTGGAGAAACTGTTGGCTGCTAAACTGTTTGTAAAATTCTCAAAATGTGAATTCCATAAGTCGAAAATAGATTACCTCGGTTATTGGATATCGAGCAATGGTATAGAAATGGATCCACGTAAGGTCCAGGCTATTGTGGAGTGGCAAGCTCCAAAAACCAGGAAGCAACTCCAAAGTTTCCTTGGTTTTGCTAATTTCTATCGCCAGTTTGTCTCTGCCTTTGCCACTATAGCTCTACCATTAACGGACCTGTTACGTACTAAACCAGCTATGGTAAACCCAAGACCAATGCAGGTATTGCAATGGTCAGCCCAATGCCAAAGTGCGTTCGAGCAGTTGAAGTATCTCTTCACTAGAGAACCAGTACTCAAACATCCTGACCTGTCACGTGAGTTCATCGTTCAGACTGACGCCAGCGACGTAGCTGGGGAGCAGTGTTATTGCAAAAAGATGAGCAGAATCAACTACGTCCTTGTGCTTATACCTCACACAAATTGAACACCACGGAGAGGGGGTGGGCGATTTGGGAAAAAGAAGCTTTCGCCGTCTGATGGGCATTGGTAACTTGGCGTCACATTTTGGAAGGGGCAACCCTCCCATTTGAAGTGTGGACAGATCATAAAAATCTTGAAGCATTGCAAACACCTAGGCGTCTATCTCCAAAACAGCTACGATGGGCACAATATTTTTGAAGGTTTTCCTTTAAACTTAAATATGTGCCAGCAGGGAAAAACTTCCTTGCTGACGTGCTATCACGTATGCTGCAATACAATAGCAAGCACGAAGAAGTAGTGGAATCCCTTATACCGCCCATTGGGACGGGACAACCTGTTGCAGCAGCGCTACAAAAAGAATCGTCTTTCTTAACAGACTTACAAATGGCTATCCAACAGGACACGTGGTTAACTCAAAATCAGACATCGGTAGTTCAACGTGATGGATTGGGGATCGGTTGTACATTCCAGAACCACTCCGAGCGACAGTCCTACGACGGTGTCATGATGCCAAACCAGCAGGCCACTATGGTTTCCTTAAAACTCTTCACCTGATCAGACGTCAGTTTTGGTGGCCACGGATGTGTAGCGAAATTGAACGATATGTGAAAGAGTGCCCCACATGTGCGGCAGCAAAACCATGGTCTGGGAAACCGATTGGGCATTTGCAGCCAGTGGCTGATCCTAATCATCCATGGGAGGAAGTAGCGATGGACTTTATAGTGGACCTCCCTTCTAGTAATGGATATACCGTCATATGGACAGTAGTAGACTTGTTTTCGAAACAAGCGCACTTCATACCCTGTCGAGGTTTACTGTCTGCTCGACAATTGACAGACATGTTCATCCAACATATTTACCGTCTGCATGGAGTCCCGAAGCGAATTATATCAGATTGGGGTGTCCAGTTCACCGCTCGATTCTGGAGGTCTTTCATCCACCGGATAGGATCTACCCAGGGGTTAAGTTCAGCCTTCCATCCCAGTACTAACGGGGCCGCAGAATGGGCTAATGCTGCAGTGGAACGTTATCTTCATTGTTATGTTTCTTACCAACAAACTGACTGGTCTGCTTTGATCCCATTCGCTGAAGTCGCATACAATAACATCAGCCATCGTAGTACGGGCTTACCTCCTTTCAAAATCATCTACGGGAGAGAATTCCCTGCTATACCTGAAGTAGAACCTCTGGCTACAGATGTAACCACGCCTTCCGGCTGGGCAGACAAAATCCGACGAACGTGGCCAGAGGTTAAGGCTGCTTTACAAAAAGCAGCGAGTGAATACAAACTGTATATTGATAAAAAAAGAGCAGATCCAAACCCATTTTCAGTGGGAGATCAAGTTTATTTATCAACCAAATATTTAAAACTACGGTTGCCTAGTAAGAAATTAGGACCCAAATATATAGGTCCTTTTCCTATAACACATGTGATCAACCCAGTCACTGTAATGCTAAAATTACCTTCATTGTTAGGAAAAGTACACCCTGTTTTTCATAGTAGCCTCCTAAAGCCCGTCCATGGGGATAGAGCTATGACTCAGCCTGACCCACCAGGCCCAAGCCATACCGATCAGTAAGAAATAGATAAAGTGTTAGATTCTCGACTACACAGGGGCAGGTTGCAGTACTTAGTACGTTGGAAAGGTTATCTGTTAGCACAGGCATCTTGGGTGGCAGCCCCTGACGTCCATGCCGACCGGTTAATCCATCGGTATCATCGCAAACATCCAGATAAACCGGGGCCTAGTGGGTAGAGCATCTTCTGTAACTAATGTCTCTGTTTTACTTCCTGCAGGTGGACTCCTGGTAGAGGGGAGCCACCTGTCGAGCCCCGAATGGGTCTCGCCATTGTTGAGGATGAAGAGGAGAGGGGCTGAGCAGCTGTAAACTTCTGTGACGTGCTCTCAGCTGTTTGGAGGGTCCTTGCCGCTCAAGCACGAAAGAAACGAACACTTTCTTTGGAGCTCGGTGGAGCATAAAGCTGGCGAATGGCACCTCCTTGTGACATAACAGAAGCGCGCCCTATCGTCAAGCAAGCTAATGGGAAGGGGGGTGTGGTATTAACTGTTTGATTGCCAAATGGTAAATTGCTTGTTACTAAATGTATAAAGACTGCTACACAGCAGCTGCGTGTAGCGCTAATTTTAAACATTGATGCCAGCTTGTGCCTTACTCCTGCCTGTGTTGCTGTGCTTAACCTGATTAAAGACGCTGCAAATCACTTCGTTTCCTTCTGGTTGTTGTTTGCTTCCAGAGCAGTTGGGTGGACAGTGATCTGTCCCCCCCCCTTCAGAGACCCACAAAAACACAGCCAGCCGAGGGTTAAGAATCACTTGGCACACTCCACAGTTCTTATCTCAACCTTGGCAGCGATATGCACACCGTCTGCCAAGGACTTTATTAGTTTACACAAACAAGAAAATCACCTACGTAGCTTTGCCGTTCATCTAGCTTCCAAGACTACGAGGTTGCTATGTTTGTTTCGCTTTGTTCGTCACAAACTTCTTGACCCACTGTCCTGTCTTATATAGATAGGCTTCTGGGTGTGGTCCAGTGACTCACTGATCCTGTGACTCCAATCAGTGACTCAGGTCTATTTCCTCATACGCCGCAGCTGCAGTAATCTTTTCTCTCGCCTTCTTTGGCGTGCGTCCAGGAATGACGTCTCTCCCTCACTCTCATCTGAGACACCTGTTTCCCCACTACTTGGCTCTCTTTCAGCTGGCACCTGAGCCGGTGCCAGAGGGGGGGGGCTGGGAGATCTGGCTGGCTCCTCTTCCTCCTGCTCAGAGCTTCCTTCCTCCAATGGGATAGGCTCAGAGGACGGGGCCACAACAGACAGGCTGAGACTCTGACTTCACCCAGTTTGCGCCTTGCCTCTGACCCTGTTGGCCCCTCCCCCCAAGGTGTGTCACCAGTCACATTCCCCAATGAAGCAAGTTTGTGGATTGTAGAAGTCACTCCCTCCGACCATTGCGGGCCTCCGTGGAGATGGCCTTGAGTTTGGGCAGTTAGGATGTGTTATGTTTTGACTGAGTTGTGAATTCCTCGGTGCAGCTGTGAGGCACGATTTCCCATCCCCCTGCCTATGGCAACTCAGGAACAGGTCAGGAAAGCTTTGTGAGTTGACATTTGGCTTCTGTCACTTCTGGAAGCAGCCTGTGCAAAGCAAAAATAATTTGAGTACAGGTGTATCTTTTAAGGGTGTGATCCCACCCCAGACTTGGTTGGGTTCTTTTTGTGGAATCTGGCTATGAAGAGAAACCTTGCCAAACTGCCAATATGCCACGTGGCTGCCAAACAGCTGAGGGCATGGCAATGACATCACCCAGGATGGCAGAGAGGGCCGAAAGAGACCTGAAAGGCAGTGGGTGGGGGCTGGAGGAGGGAGAACCCAGCCAATTAGCTAGGAGGTTTTGGCAAGCAGGCAAGCTGGGGGTGTAACTATATGCTGGTTTAATGCCGAGAGCAATTACTCTGGGACATGTGGGAGGAAAGATTCGCGTGATTGGGTGATGGGAGGGGTGGTGTTTATTGTATAAAAGGTAGCAGGGAGCACGGGCATGTAGCCCTAACAAAAGGTTCAATAGAGATTGTCAGTACATGCCAGGAAGTTAATAAAAGAAGGCAGCAACAGACCAGGTTTGTGTCCTTTCTTTTGCATTCTGTTTGGAACCTGACAGAATTGTTAGGGCTCTATATATACTCAATGGCTGAAGGCACGGTGATGGCCTTGGAGGCAGCTGACCTTGAGGACTCAGTCAGCCCCACTGAAGTAACTGTGCTAGAAGCCTCTCCTTCCACAAAGGAGACCACCAAGGTTGTCAGGCCAAAGGAAAGGTCTGGGGAGAAAAGCCTATAGAAGGTTCACTGCAGGCAGAGGGAGCGGAACAGGGTGAACCAAAGGAATGGTGGTTGGACAATACCAGGGCAGGGGACTTTCACGGCTGCCCACCTCCAGGACCAGTGCTCACCCCATTGGGACAACATTTCACACAGTGGCACGAATGTCGGATCTCTGAAGACGACGAATGGAGCTATTCCACAGCGGTTGGAAACCAAACCATTGAAGTGCTCCAGGAAATGTATGGGGCAGCAGGGTTTTGAGAACAGGGGTGTGGTGGTGTTTGGCAGAGGCCTGGGGTGGGACTACCCCCCTCACCGGGGTCACAGGGACCAGAGGGGCCCCCTCACCGCTCCAAGGGTAGGCCGTATGATATCTCAGGGAAATTAGGAGGCATGGGCCAGAAGACCATAGCAGGGGAACGTAGAGCAACCAGGGTCCCTGATGAACAACTAGGTGAGGGTGATAGGCCCCGAGGGTATGAAGAGCAGATGCCCGACCTCCCGATTGGCCAGCAAGCGCACCAGGGGCCGGTGTATATGGGACGATGGGGTCCACCTGCCATGAGGGCATCATGAAGTCCCGAGACAGTGGCCCTGTTTCTTGGGCAAGTACTCAACCATTTTAATCATTACGGCAGATTGTACACCTCCCAATAGGGCATGATCATGGCAGTGACTACAGTCATGGAGGGAGAGGCCACCGAATGGGTGGAGAATTTATATGGGGACCATGCAGCTGAACTGAGGGATTTGGGCCTTTTCCTGTCCGCCCTACAGGAGAGATTTGAAGACAATACGTGGGCACAAGAAGCTGAAGGAGAACTATTAAAGGTAAAGCAGAGAGGGAGGCCCGTGGTACAGTATATCAGAGAGTTCAGAAGGATTGCTGGGAAGGTGCGTGGGTGGCCTGAATGACTGGTAGTGCATCAGTTCAAGGCCGGGTTGGACCAGACATTGCGGCAGGCTTGCGCATGTCACGGATTGGCACCCAGATTGGCATCCTGGTTCCAAGCGGCCACGGAACTAGACATCAAGTTTAGGGACAATCAACAAAAGAGGGAGTGGATTCCGTGAGGCCAACATCCACCACCCCATCCACCCAGCACTAGCACTGTCCCAATAGCACAGCCTTCCGCCCCTCTGGTTCCACAAGCAACTGTAGTTCCAACAGTCAGGCAGATGATGACGTGTTTCCGGTGTGGTAAACCGGAGCACAGAGCAGCCGACTGCACCGACAAAAGTATCAGGTCACAAGTCGGGTCCAGGTAGTACCAAACGGAAAGACCAAAACGGGAGGACTGCCAGAGAGACCATTCGAGCCACACCAAAGAAATCCCATGGAATTCAACAGAGGATCCAGGCCCAGTCAACGCCAGTGGAAGAGAGTACGACAGCGACAACAAGGATACCAGTGAGAGAGATGGGGAGGCGGACACAATGGTTTGTAAGCTTATCAAGCCCTTTATTGTGCCAGTAGTTTTGGAGGCTGGCAAACGTTGGAAGTGCTGAGCCCTCATTGATTCAGGATGCACACGGTGCATCATGAGCATGGGGGTGGCATTCGACTTTGGAGTTTGCCTACATAAATTGGTGCAACCAATTCATTTTGAGCAAATGGAGGGGTCAGTGGGGGGTGGGGGTCAACCAGCAACACACGTCACAAGTAACGTGGTTATGGAACTAGCCCAGCATAGAGAAGAGTTGTGGTTTATAGCGGTCCCTCGAATAACCGAGGAGATTGTTCTTGGCTTGGCTTGGTTGGATAAGTGGGGTCCTACCATATGGTGGGCCAGTGATTGCAGACACCTGAGAATCAGGTTAGGACCTGAGCCACCACCACATGAGGCCCAATCGCAGACCTGGGTCCCATCGAATAAGAACCAAATTGGGGATATGGGCAAATTAAGGGAGGAATTGACTTTCCCTGAGGAATACAATGACCTGAGGGAAGTATTTAGTGAGCGGGAGTGTGAGGTTTTGCCACCTCACCGGGCCACAGATTGTGGGATTGAGATCATCCCTGGGGCATTGTTACCAAAACCAAAGATGTATTCGATGAAACCTCAGCAGTTGGCTGAGATGAGAGCCTATATTGAGAAGAATCTCAAGAGAGGCTTCATCCAGCCTGCCAGGTCCAGGGTAGCGGCCCCCGTCTTATTTAGGGAGAAAAAAGAGGGTGGGTTACGTCTATATGTGGATTTTAGGGGGATAAATGCAGTTTGCATAGCGTTGTTGAGCTCCAGCTGGGACTTGCCATCGCTGGGGGGCTGGAGAGGGAGCTCTGCTTGGTCGAAGGCGTGCTCTAGCGATAAACAGCATGCAGTCTTGGCGAGATCAGCACATCTCTCAGGAACCGAGTCGTCGGTGCCACCTTATGACGTTGAGAAAGCGCTGACAGCATTGATGGCTGGGATTGTCAAAACCGCCGAACAGCTGATGGGGGGTTGTGGGTTAAGTGCCGGATGATAGTTTATGAGGCGGGAAGGCAATAAATAGCGCTGCACGGAGACTGCGTGTAACCCTGACTTTAACCCTGTGATCCGGCTTGTTCTGTTCTTCTGGCTGAGTTGCTGCATAGACCTTAATTAAAACGTTGCAAACCTTCTTTTTTTTTGGTTCTTTTTGATGCTATACAGACCATATGAGAGATAGAGCCGAGAGAAAGTCAGCGCTACCCCTACCTTCATCTGTCTCTGTTCCTGTTGAGCCAGTGGTCTTGTTGGCTGAAGGTTTGGAGAATGGCAGAGGGGACGGTGCCAGAAGGGCTTGAGATGGAGCTGGTGACTGATGCAGCCGTGCTTGTAGAGGAGGAGGTGCAGCAGGAGACCGCAGAACAACCAGCGGTTAGACCGAAGATACAACAGCCTCGGGTGGATGGCTGTCACAAGGAGGAGGGTATCCAGGGCCAGAGGGGC
Source organism: Coluber constrictor foxii (assembly GCA_038048745.1). Taxonomy (NCBI): domain Eukaryota; kingdom Metazoa; phylum Chordata; class Lepidosauria; order Squamata; family Colubridae; genus Coluber; species Coluber constrictor. Next base: position 10,345,248 of record CM075961.1, read on the forward strand.
CACATTGGACAGTCAGCTGCTGGGGAGTGGTGGCATAGCTCTGCCCTTGCTGGACCAAAGTTGCCAACCACCCCTCCTTTGGGGCCATCCTTCCAGGGGTGGAGGGAAAGATGCTGGACAGACAAAGAAGAGGGGGAGTGGGGCTATGTTACTACTGGCCCTGGTCCTAGCACCATGGATACCCTTCGGGAAGGCTTTGGCGAGGCCAGCTTTCATGACGCCTCCTCTTGGCAACCGTGGGCTACTGGACTGGAACATTCACAAGGGCTGTCTTGGCAGGACACTGGGATGTCTAGTTCAGAGGTCCAGTTCCACCTCGCTAGTCCCAAATTACGGGCCCAAAGTACTTAGGCCCTTTCTCAATTATTCGTGTAATTAATCCTGTGACTGTGGCTCTTAAGTTACCCTCTCTACTGGGTAAAATGCATCCTGTGTTTCACAGGATTACAGAGACCTGGTTAGGCCAGGAGGAGGGGTTCCCCTTGTTGAAATGTGCCTGGCTTCCATGCATTCCATCAGCCAAGAGTGCAGGGGAGGGGTGGGGGGGTGGCGGTGATTATTAAGGAAAGTCTTTGTCCAAGGGAGACCACTGTTCCTCAGATAGCCAGATGTGAGTCCCTGCTTGTGAAGTGGGGCCGTGGGGTGCAGATGGGTTTGCTGACTGCATACCTGGCTCCCTGCCATGCAGCGGCAGCCCTGCCTGAGCTGCTCGACGTAATAGCCGGGGTGGCGGTGGAGACCCCCAGACTTATGGTCATGGGGGATTTCAACCTGCCATCTGTTGGTGAAATGTCAGAGGCAGCCCGGGAGTTCATGGCCTCCATGACGGCCATGGACCTGACCCAGTTAGTTCAAGGCCCTACCCACATGGGGGGGGACATACTCTGGACTTGATTTTTGTCTCTGGTCAGTGGTTGAATGATCTAGAAATAGGGGACTTAGTCATCAAGCCCTTGTCATGGTCAGATCATTCACTCCTTCAACTAGACTTTCGAGCCGCTTCACTCCGCCACAGGGAGATGGAACCAACTAGATGGTTCCGTTCCAGATGCCTGATGGACCCGGAGAGGTTCTTGACAGAGCTTGGGCCATTCCTGGAGGCTCTGGCTCACGACTCGACTGAAGAGCTGGTGGCCGCCTGGGAAAGGGCAGCAACTGGAGCTTTGGACTGTGTCGTGCCTTTGCGGCCTCTGACCCGGTACCAATCTCAATTAGCTCCCTGGTTTTCTGAGGAGCTGAGAGAGATGAAGCGCCAGAAAAGATGCCTGGAGAGCGATTGGAGGGCCAGCCGCTCCGAATCTGACCGAACACTGGTGAGGTCTGATATTAAGATCTACGTAGTGGCGATAAGAGTGGCAAAATCTAATTATTTTTCCACTCTTATTGCATCTGTAGAGAACTGCCCATCCACCCTGTTTAGGGTGACCCGCTCTCTACTTCATCTGGGAGCGAGGGAGGATCCCTTGCAGGGTAGGGCTGAGGATTTTGTCAAAATCGCTCAGATTCGGGAAGGCCTGGACTCTGATTGGGTAGGTTCAGATGGGGTGATGGAGGTGGGTCTTGAGAGTGTTATCTGGGAGGAGTTTGACCATGTGACTCCCGAGGACGTGGACAGGATTCTGGGTAGGCTTTGCGCTGCCACATGTTTATTGGACCCGTGTCCCTCCTGGTTGGTGCTGGCCTCCTGGGCGGTCACATGAGGCTGGTTCCAGGTGATTATTAACGCTTTGTTGAGTGAGGGTGTCTTCCCCGCCACCATGAAAGAGGTGGTGGTAAGGCCCCTACTCAAGAAGCCCTCCCTGGACCTGGCTGTATTAGCTAATTATCGTCCAGTCTCCAACCTTCGCTTTGTGGCGAAGGTTCTTGAGAGTGTGGTGGTGTGACAACTTCCCCAATACCTGGATGAAGCTGTCTATCTAGATCTGTACCAGTCGGGCTTCAAGCCGGGATACAGCACGGAAACGGCATTGGTCACATTGGTTGATGATCTCTGGAGGGCTCGGGACAGGGGTTGTTCCTCTGTCCTGGTCCTTCTTGATCTCTCAGTGGCTTTTGATACTATTGACCATGGTATCATGCTGCACCGGTTAGAGGGGTTAGGAATGGGGGGCACTGTGATGCGGTGGTTCTCCTCCTTCTTCTCTGGCCGTACACAGTCTGTGTTGGCAGGGGGTCAGAGGTCAACCTCTAGGCACCTTACTTGTGGGGTGCCTCAAGGGTCGGTCCTCTCGCCCCTCCTGTTCAATATTTATGTGAAGCCACTGGGTGAGATCATCCGTGGTTTTGGGGTGAAGGTCCATCAGTATGCTGATGACACGCAGCTGTACATTTCCACCCTGGACCACCCAAATGATGCCCTTAATGTGATGTCCCGATGCTTGGAGGCTGTGCGGATCTGGATGGGGAGAAACAGGCTCAGACTCAACTCCTCCAAGACCGAGTGGCTGTGGTTTCCGGCGTCTCAGTATAGCCAGCTGGCTCCATCGCTGACTATTGGGGGGGAGATCTTGGCCCCTACAGAGAGGGCTCGCAACTTGGGTGTCCTGGATACACGGCTGTCTTTAGAAGAGCATATGACAGCTGTGGCCAGGGGGGCTTTCTATCAGATTCGCCTGATCTACCAGTTGTGTCCCTTTCTGGACTGGGACACCTTGCGCACAGTCACTCATGCCCTTGTCACTTCCTTTCTGGACTACTGTAATGCTCTCTACATGGGGCTCCCCTTGAAGAGCATTCGGAGGCTCCAACTGTTCCAGAATGCCTCCTCGCAGGTGATTACGGGGGCAACTCGATGCACCCATGTAACACCTCTCTGGTGCAAGTTGCACTGGCTCCCGGTGGTCTTCCGGGTGCGATTCAAGGTGCTGGTTACCACCTTTAAAGAACTCCATGGCTTAGGACCTGGGTATCTACGAGGTTGCCTTCTGCCACCGATAGCCTCCCACCGGCCAGTACGCTCTCACAGACGGGGACTCCTCAGGGTGCCATCGGTCAAATTATGTCAACTGGAGACCCCCAGGGGGAGAGCCTTCTCTGTGGGGGCTCCCACCCTATGGAATGAATTGCCCCCGGAGATATGTAGGATCCCCAACCTACAGACCTTTTGCCATGCCCTCAAGACCCTATTATTCCAGCAGACTGGGCTAATGAAAGTATGATTTTAAATCGGGTATTTTAATTTTGGGGTTTTTTAAAAAATAAAATAGGGCCAAAGTATGTAATACATTTTAAATTGTTTTTAAAGTTTTATGGTATATGTTGTTTTATCATGGTCGTACATCGCCTTGAGTCCCTCGGGAGAAGGGTGGTATAAAAATTTAATAAGCTAAACTAAACTAAACTAAACAGTAGCTTGTTGAAACCCGTCACCGTGGAGGGGACTAGCAACTTAGCTGGACCGCCGGGCCTGGTACATACAGATCAGTATGAAATAGACAAAATATTAGACTCCAGAATTTGTAGGGGCAGGCTTCAATATTTAGTGCATTGGAAAGGATATCCTTTAGCTCAAGCCTCCTGGGTGGCAGCAACAGATGTATATGCTGCCCGCCTAATACACCGGTATCATCACAAGTATCCAGATAAACCGGGACCTCCGGGGACTATATCTGCTGTAACTAATATCTCTGCTTTTCCTCCCACAGGTGGACCCTTGGTAGAGGGGAGGCACCTGTCGAGCCCCAGCTGCAACTCTTCATCACCGGGGGGCTGGAGAGGGAGCTCTGCTCAGTTGATGGCATGCTCTAGCGATAAACAGCATGCAGTCTTAGCGAGATCAGCACATCTCTCAGGAACCCCCTGAGAGCATCAATACCCCCTCCCCCTCCTAAAAGACATGATGGCTCGATTGTCAGAAGGTTGTTACTTCACGAAGTTAGATCTCCGTGAAGCCTATTACAGGGTCAGGATTAAGGCTGGGGATGAATGGAAAATGGCTTTTAACTGTCCCCTGGGGAGTTATCAGTACAGGGTGATGCTGTTTGGACTCCAAGGCGCACCGGCAGTGTTCATGCAGTTCATCAATGAGGTGCTTCATGAACATTTGTATAATGGGGTGCTGGTCTATTTGGACGACATCCTCATATACACCTGGTCTATGAAAGAACATGTCCAGTTGGTACAGCAAGTGCTACGCAAACTGTTGAATGCTCACTTATATGTTAAACTCTCCAAGTGTGAGTTCCACAAGATGTCCCTGGACTATCTCGGCTTCAGAATATCACCAAAAGGTGTGGAGATGGATCCCAAGAAGGTCAAGGCGGTTTTATATTGGCAAGCCCCTAAAACCAGAAAACAATTACAAATTTTTGGGGGGTTTGCTAACTTCTACCGTCAATTTATACTATCATTTGCCCAGGTAGCACTTCCACTCACGGATCTATTGTGGACTAAACACCTGACTAAAACCCCATGTCCAAGTTACCCTCTCACATGGACAACCACTTGCCAAGAGGCATTCGAACACTTGAAATACCTGTTTGCTAGGGAACCAATCTTACAGCATCCAGACCCATCCAAACCATTCGTGGTACAGGCAGATGCCAGCGAGGTGGCAGTAGGGGCAGTACTTCTCCAGGCCAACGAGGAGGGAACCCTCCAACCGTGTGTATACACATCACGGAAGTTGAACAACACTGAACGCAATTGGCCAATTTGGGAAAAAGAGGCTTTTCTGGTTCGGTGGGCATTGATGATGTGGTACCACCTGTTGGAGGGGGGGAGTGTCCCCTTTGAAGTATGGACAGACCATAAGAACTTGGAGGCCCTGCAATCCCCGCAGAAACTATCCCCAAAACAGGTCCGCTGGGCACTGTATTTCCGTAGATTGAAATTCAACCTGAAATACATCCCAAGAGGGAGGAATTTCCTAGTGGGTGCCTTATCCAGAAAACCACAATATGATAGTACTAGGGAGGTAGTTTTACAGGCAATATTGCCGGAACAATCGATCCAAACAAAGACAGCTCCAACCACTATAGCAGCTTCACCGAGTTGCAGTGGCAAGGACATATCCTGTGTTATTCAAGAAGCCCTCACCACCAACCCTTGGTTCAAGGAGAACCAAGCATGGCTGACAAAAAGGGAAGGGTTTGCATAGAAGGGGACCAAGCTATATGTCCCCAAAACTGTACAATTAACAGTTTTACAGCGCTGCCACAATGTGTGGGCAGCCAGACATTTCAGCTTCCTAAAAACATTACATTTAGTGAACCGGCAGTTTTGGTGGCCTCAGATGCGAAGGGATATAGAAGAATACGTACAGAGTTGTGTTATCTGTAGTACTATGAAAGTCAGGCCAGGGAAACCTCCAGGGCTATTACAACCAGTGGCCAATCCAACTCAACCATGGCAACAAATAGCCGTGGATTTTATAGTCAATTTGCCAGAAAGTCAGGGAAACACTGTTATATGGACGGTCATCGACTTATTCTTGAAGCAAGCACATTTTGTTGCCTGCTCTGGATTACCTTCAGCGAAGACACTAGCAAGGTTACTTATTGTACATATTTATCAGCTCCATGGCATTCCACAGAGGATTATATCGGACAGAGGGGTACAGTTTACCGCAAGGTTCTGGCGGAAGTTGCTAGAATGAGTGGGTAGCAAACAGGGTCTCAGTTCAGCCTTCCATCCCGCCACGAATGGGCAGTAGAAAGAGCAAATGCCATGGTTGAACGGTATCTGCGTTATGTGAACCATCAGCAAAAAATTGGACCGAACTACTCCCTTATGCGGAAGTAGCGTATAACAATCCCATTCAGAGTAGCTACTGGGAGGGAGTTCATGCCTATACCCGAGTGTCCCTCAGCTGTTACAGAGGACACAGATGTGGAGGAATGGATGGCCCAAGCACAACAGGTGTGGAAGTCGTTACAACAGCTCTACAACAGGCAGCAGACAAATATAAGCGGCAGGCTGATAAAGCCCGACAACCCCAAGAATCATTTTCTGTGGGCCAACAGGTTTTTTGATCTATGGAATATTTGAATCTACGCCTCTCAAGTAGGAAACTAGGACCAAAATACATTGGGCCCTTCCCAGTAGTATGTGTAATCAACCCGGTATCGGTGCAGCTCAAGTTGCCTCGACTATTGGGGAAAACACATCCTGTCTTCCACTGTAGCCTACTCCACCCGATACGTTCATCCACCCTATGGAAAACAAACCCCACACCACCCTCTCCAATAATGGTGGATGGCGACCAGCACTATGAAGTAAAAAATGTGCTGGACACACGGTGGTGTAGGGGTAAACTCCAATACCTTCTCCTGTGGAAGGGATATCCCATCTCCGAATCCTCCTGGGTCCCAGAAAGAGATGTAAATGCTCCCCAACTGATCGCTAGGTTCCACAAAAAGTATCCAAGGAAACCGGAGGGGGGGGCGGACAATTTATTTATTTGTTTGTTTGTTTAGACTTATATGCCGCCCTTTCTCCGAGAGGACTCAGGGCGGCTCACAACAATAAAACAGAAAAATAAAACAGAAACTCCAGGTTAAAAGTTACACATAAAATCCCTAAAATCAATTAAAATCCATTTTAAAATGGACAATACCTCCACAACCCATGTCTTACTGCGATCTTTCTGTTACAGACAACGTCTCTGTGGTAGAGGGGGCTGCATGTCAGGGTATAAAGCTGCAATTTGGAGGGAGCTGTGCATCCAACGTCCAGCACAGTCACCATCCCACCAAGCCCAGCCAAAATGTTGCCACAACATCGAGAGATGTAAGCTCTGTGGCCACGCCGAACCCCACCTGTGCCAGAAGCAACCGGAATCCTACTGGCCCGAGAAACCTTGCCAAACTGCCAATATGCCACGTGGCTGCCAAATAGCTGAGCGGTGTGACAATGACATCACCCAGGATGGCAGAGAGGGCCCAAAGATGCCTGAAAGGCAGTGGGTGGGGGCTGGAGAAGGGAGAACCCAGCCAATTAGATAGGAGGTTTTGGCAAGCAGGCAAGCTGGGGGTGTAACTATTATGCTGGCTTAATACCGACAGCAATTACTCTGGGACATGTGGGAGGAAAGATTCGCGTGATTGGGTGATGGGATGGGTGGTGTTTATTGTATAAAAGGTAGCAGGGAGCACGGGCATGTAGCCCTAACAAAAGATTCAATAGAGATTGTCAGTACGTGCCAGGAAGTTAATAAAAGAAGGCAGCAACAGACCAGGTTTGTGTCCTTTCTTTTGCATTCTGTTTGGAACATGACACACCACTTACTACTTTGAAAGGGGTTAATTCCATGCTACTGTGAACAGCATTATTGTAAGCAACCTCTGTGAATGGCAGGAGGTCCACCCAATTGGACTGTTGGTAGTTCACGTAGCATCTCAGGTATTGTTTGAGCCGTGGTGGCACAGTGGTTATAATGCAGTACTGCAGGCTATTTCTGCTGATCACCGGCTGCCAGCAGTTTGGCAGATCAAATCTCATCAGGCTCAAGGTTGACTCAGCCTTCCATCCTTCCGAAGTCAGTAAAATGAGGACCCAGATTGTTGGGGGCAATATGCTGACTCTGTAAACTGCTTAGAGAGGGCTGCAAAGCACTATGAAGCGGTATATAAGTCTAAATGCTATTGCTATTGCTATTGTTCTACCATGGCGTTAAGTCTCTGTGCCCCGCCATTGATACTTGGATGGAAAGCCAAACTAAGACCCTGGGATGACCCAATGGATTGAAAAAACTCCTTCCAGAGCCTATCCGTGAACTGGACCCCTCTGTCTGAGATGATTCTGTAGATGCAGGCTGTAGATGTGCTTCAGGAAGAATTTGGCTAGCTGGTGGGCTGAGGGTAGTCTGCTGCAGGGTATAAAGTATGACTGCTTTGTCAATCACAGTCCAGATCATTGTGTCCCCCCCCCCCGCTCTTTGGCAGCTCAACTATAAAGTTCATTGTGATTTCCTTCCATGGCCTCATTGGCTCTGCCACCTGTTGCAGCAACCCGGGGGGGAGGGGTTCCTGGTCTCTTTTACATAGTGGCACAGATGGTGCAGCTTTTTACATAACTGTCCACGTCTTTCTTCCTGCTAGGCCATCAGAATTGTCTCCTCACTAAGTGTAAAGCTTTTAGGAATCCAAAGTGGCCCACCGATTTGACATCATGGCTTTTCCGAAGGATTGAGGTATGGAGGGACTCTGGGACATAAATTTTCACCCCCTTCCACGCTAGGTTCTCCCTTTTTGTCAAGATGTGTTGGGGGGAGGAGCTTGGCATTGTGACAAAACGGATGGGAGATTCTGGTGCTCCAGGAACGCTGCCAAAAGCCCTGCTGCTGGACAGTCCTTTTTGGCCCTACAGTCTAGTTTTGACTGTGGTAGTGGAGGGCACATCCTGACGATCCCAGGGACACCACAAAGTCCCTGGTTGATCCAGGAGAAGCCCTTTTTCTCGCAGCAGGGTGGCAGCCATTGCGGCTGCTGAAGTTGGGACAGCTCTGGAAGAGAAAGAAGAAGGACAGTGAGTCGATGTGGTGAGAGATCTTTAATTTAAATCAATACAAAGAACACCCTGATGAAAAGTGACAAGAAAATTGGAGACTAAAAGAAATTAAGCGGTGAATTTAATTGGGAATTGTTTGGGGTTTTTTTACCCAAATCATTTAATTTGATGGACTTTAAAGTTTAGTTTTATTATTGACTGGGACTGGACTGAAAGAGAATGATAAATTAAGAGGCTAATATTGGTAATCCTTTGTGCCTTTTCTTTTCAAAATAATTTTTTGAGATTGAAGCCTTTCCTCTTTTTTCTTTTTTCTGATGATTGCTTAAACCTTATATTTTAATATTTTTCTGACAAAGAAGCTTTGGGATTATAAATTTTAGGAAAGACAGGAGAGTGTGTAGTGCTGCCATCTGCTGGAAAAGTAACTTTGTTGCTTATGTTTATATAAGCAACAACTTGAGAGATATACAGTATTGTTGCCATAACTTAGGGACCCTGAACTTCTTGGTTGATAAGAGTGTTGTGAGAACATCTGAGGAAGTTGGAACTATCTGTATTGTTTACCCAGGTGTTCCTTGTGGATTCATTTGAAGTAGGAGTCTAGAAATATTACAGAAGAAATTGGAAATTCTTTTGGCAGTTATTTTTTTTTCTTTTGGCTTGGCTAAGTGATAATTCTCTGCATGCTTTCCGTGCATAAGTGTTTGATGGATTGTCTTTTCTTTTCTTTTCTTTTCTTTTCTTTTCTTTTCTTTTCTTTTTTTTGTTATTTCTATATAACTGAGTTGGATTAAGGCACTTAAGAGCCTGAAGATTGACTGTTGATTTTTTATTTTTTATATTTGATTTTGATTTTGATTTTTTCTTTATTTTAGCTTTGGTTGGCTTTTCTTTTTTTTATTTTCATCCCTTTTTTTTCTTTTTTACTTTTTGCTCATTAATGGATTAGGGTTTTGAAGAACCTGAAGAGTTGTTTTATCTTTTTTCCCTCTTTCTTCTTATTTTTGCTTATTTGTCACTTTTTTGGCTTGGCTTTGGTTTTTGCTGACCACCAGATAGAATGAGCAGAAAAGTTGTGACAGTGGGATCTTCTTTAACTACACCCTCCTCGTCACCATCTGGAGGACAACGAACAATTCAGGTGATGCTTCAGCAAGAGCAAGAGCAAGATATGTTGATACAATTGATTCTTCAAACAGTCCAAAGGCTGGAACAACTACTTAAGACAGATGAAAAAGTGGTCAACATTCAACAAACAATGCTGAAATATGAAGAGAGACTGCAAAAGCTAGAGAGAAAGGATGAGCAAAAGGAGGAAAAAATCAAAGATATAGATAATAGACTGGGAGAAGTTGAATGAGATAGGAGTGGACTAATTGGATGGGAAATGGACAAATCAGAATTTTATCTTAGATTTCAAAATGTGGAAGAAGAAAAGGGAGAGAACCTGGCAGATATCATGACAGAAATGCTGGCTGAAGCATTAGAAATCACTAAGAAGAAGATGATGGATGGCATGGATGAGATATATTGAGTGTATACTAGATATGCAATGCGTAATAAGCTGCCACGAGAAGTACATATAAGATTTACCAAGAAATCGATTAAAGCACAAATTCTCCAAGTGGTTAGAGAAAAAACTTTGAAATATAAGGAGAAAGAAGTGGTGGTTTTGAAACAAATGCCAAGAAAAGTGAGAGAGATCAGAAGAGAATATCAATTTCTGACTAAAATATTACTTCAAAAAGGTGTAAATTACAGATGGTTGGTACCAGAAGGGTTAATTTTAACGTGGCAACTTCAAAGATATAGACTGGATACAATTGACAAAGTGAAAGCTTTTTATGAAGAATTTCTTAAAGAGAAGGAAGTCAAAATGGAAATGGAAACTCAAACAACAGTGGTGCCAGTAGAATTTAGAGAAGAGGAGTTGGCAATGATTGAAGCAGCAGAAGGTGCAATAGGAAGGATTGTGGAATACAAGTAACAACATGAAGTAAGATCAACTAGAGCAAAAAAACCTACATATAAAGTATGACTATGGAAGAAAGAAAATTAATTTCAATAAATATAAATGGACTTCACCTCAGTTGTTAAAAGAAGAAAGATCTTTCACAAATTAGAGAATTTAAAATTTGATATAATTTGTCTACAAGAAGTACACATTAAAAAGCAATATGAACAACTATTGATACAACCAAAACTTGGGAGAACCTTTTTATCACTGCCACAATGTAAAAAGAGAGGAGTGGTTTTATATATTAGAAATGCAATACCAGCTGAGCAAATATATGCAGATGCAGAAGGTAGAATTCTGATGGTGGAGATAATTGATAATAATATGAAAATTCTTTTGGTAGCAATATATGCTCCAAACAACAATCAAAGTGACTTTTATAGAAAACTGCATATGAAAATAATTGAAATGGAATATGACAATATATGTATGATGGGTGATTTTAATGGAATAGTGGATGAAAACCTGGACTATAAAACACACAAAATAGTAAGACATAGTAGAAAGATATTACCGAATTCCTTTTTTAAGATGACAGAGGAAATAAATTTAAAAGACGCATGGAGAGATAGAAATGGAAAAAATAGACAATATACTTTCTACTCTGACAGGCATTCACCTTGGTCTAGGTTAGACATGATATGGACAGCAATGGAATTGACTTTGAATATAGAACAAGTAGAAATAGAAACAAATATATGGGCAGACCACAATCCTGTGATAGCTACTTGGAAAGGACGAAAAAGAAAATCTAGATGGACTCTAAATAATACAATATTAGAATAAAATAACAGAGTTGGAAGGGACCTTGAAGGACTTCTAGTCCAACCCCCTGCCCATGCAGGAAACCCTACACCACTTCAGACAAATGGTTATCCAACATCTTCTTAAAAATTTCCAGTGTTGGGGCATTCGCAAATTCTGCAGGCAAGTTGTTCCACTGATTAATTGTTCTAACTGTCAGGAAATTTCTCCTTAGTTCTAAATTGCTTCTCTCCTTGATTAGTTTCCACCCATTACTTTTTGTTCTACCCTCCGATGCTTTGAAGAATAGTTTGACTCCTTCTTCTTTGTGGCAACCCCTGAGATATTGGAACACTGCTATCATGTCTCCCCTAGTCCTTCTCCTCATCAAACTAGACATACCCAGTTCCTGCAACCGTTCTTCATATGTTTTAGCCTCCAGTCCTCTAATCACATTTGTTGCTCTTCTCTGCACTCTTTCTAGAGTCTCCACATCTTTTTTACAATGTGGCAACCACAACTGAATGCAATATTCCAAGTGTGGCCTTACCAAGGCATTATAAAGTGGTATTAACACTTCACGTGATCTTGATTCTATTCCTCTGTTTATGAAGCCCAGAACTGTGTTGGCTTTTTTGGCAGCTGCTGCACACTGCTGGCTCATATCTAAATGGTTGTCCACTAGGACTCCAAGATCCCTCTCACAGTTACTATTATTGAGCAAGTTATCACATATACGGTACCTATGCATTTTGTTTATCTTCCTTAAATGTAGAACCTTGCTTTTTTCACTGTTGAATTTTGTTTTGTTAGATAGTGCCCAATGTTCAAGTCTGTCAAGATCCTTCTGTATCTTGAGCCTATCTTCTGAAGTTTTGGCTAATCCTGCCAGCTTGGTATCATCTGCAAATTTGATGAGTTCCCCATCTATCCCCTCATCTAACTCATTGATGAAGATGTTGAAGAGCACTGGGCCTAAAACAGAGCCCTGGGGTACTCCACTGCATACTTCCCTCCAGACAAGGATGCCCACTGTCCCCACTGTTGTTTATATTGACATTAGAAGTTTTAAATAGAAATATTAGAGAAGAAAAAGACATAAAAGGCATGAAAATTTGAAAAGAAGAATATAAATTGCAAGCATTTGCAGATGACCTGGTTTTTATTATTGAAGAACTACTAATTTCAATAAATAAGATGATAGAGAATATTGGAGAGTTTGGGAATGTAGCCGGTTTGAAAATTAATAAAGACAAAACAAAGTTTTTGACTAAAAATATGTTGATAAAGCAAAAAGAACTGATGGAGATATCATAGATGCAGGTCACAAACAAGGTAAAATATTTGATGATATATTTGACTGCAAGATGTAGTACACTTAAAGAAAATAATTACAATAAGCTTAAGCAACAGATAGGGACAGACTTGGCGAAATGGGGAAATTTGCAGCTTTCTTTGATTGGTAGGATCTCAACTATTAAGATGAATATTTTGCCTAGAATTTTGTATCTATTCCAGACAATTCCAATTAGATTGGGTAAAGAATTTTTTGAAGATTTGAATAAAATGATGTTGAAATATATTTGGCAGGGAAAGAAGGCGAGGATAAAATTAAAGTTGTTACAAGATGCTAAAATGAGGGAAGGTTTTGGTTTACCTAATTGGGAACTTTATTATCAAGCAACAAGCCTGATATGGATTAAAGAATGGATAACTTTGAGAAATACTAGATTATTGAATTTAGAAGGACACGATTTGTTGATGGGGTGGCATGCTTTTTTATGGTATAAAGGAACAAAAATACAAGGGTATTTTAGAAGACATCAGATACGGGAAGCTTTATTATTGAATTGGGAGAAGATTAAAAAACAACATTATTTGAAGATTCCAGTCTGGGTATCTACAATTGAAGCATTTTCATATTTCGTAGTATTTAAAAGGGAACAAATTGTCAGATATAGTGAATTAATGGATGAAAAGGGTGAACTTCAATTAAAGCATGAATTAGAAGAAAATTTTGGTCATGGTATTGATTTAGAGAAATGGCAAAAATTGTGGTCACAAAATTATAAAATGACAATGTCTACAGCATATAAGGAGAATGTGTATAAGATGTTTTACAGGTGGCACCTACCCCCGATGAGGATAGCCAGAATGTTCAAGAATAAATCGGAGAAATGTTGGAAGTGTCATCAGACTCCAGGATCATATTACCATATGTGGTAGACATGTGTAGAAGCTAAGAGATATTGGACTAAGATACACACGTGGTTGGAAAAAATGATAAAAAGTCATATTGACTTTAAACCAGAGATATTTTTATTAGGGATAAAAATACCAGAGACATACAATAGGGAATTGCAATATTTAATTGTGAATGTTTTAACAGCGGCTAGAATTATATTTGCTAAAAATTGGGAAGGAGAGAAGATACCTACTGATGATGAAGTTATTAAGAAAATGATGGACTGTGCTGAAATGAGTAAATTGACATTTGAAATTAGAGAACAGGAAGATAAACAATATTATCTGATATGGGATTTGTTTTATCAATGGATAGATAATAAAACATAGAGATGAAATATGAAATATGAAATATGAAGTTGATGTAAAGATAAAATATGTGAAGTTCTTCTATATGAGTAATAAGCTTTTGTTATATATTGGTACTTTGAAGATGGGATTAAGCACAAAAGAATGTTAACCGATCAACACACTGTCTGTAATTGTTTGGAATGATGATGGTTTTATGTTTTGTTGTTGTTTTAAAATTAAAAAAATTTTTAAAAAAAGATGTGTTGGTTGTCACAGAACCAGGGGTCTGCTTCAAGTTCGGTTTTGAGTTTCACGGTTAAATCGCTTGCGAGTTAGCCTTGCCAGTTGCGGCATTGTTGGCGGGTGGTCACTTGGGCTGCGGCTTGGGTAAGGGAAATGATGGCATCTACTACCTCCTCCTGCCTGCATTTGTATTGGGGCATGCAGGAGAGGGCGTCAGCTAGGAAATTCCTCCCCCCTGGGATGTGATTTAGCACGAAGTTGAATCGGTTGAAGTATTGAGCCCAGCAGACTTGTTTGGGCGATAGTTTCCGCAGGGTCCTAAGGGCCTCCAGATTCTTATGGTCAGTCCAGACTTCAAACGGTTTCTCCCCCCCTTCCAAAAGGTGGCGCCAGGTTAGTAGTACCCATCTTACTGCAAAAGCCTCCTTTTCCCACACTGCTCATCATCTTTCCGTGTCAGTGAGTTTATGGGAGGTATAGACACAAGGTTGTAGTTTTCCCTGGTAGTTTCTTTGGCGTAATACGGCTCCCACTGCCACATCACTGGCATCTGCTTGGATGATGAAGGTTTTTTTGTGTGTATGTTTTATTTGTAGTTTTCCTTTAACAACCAACATATTTTGTGGACAGTGTAATGACTGGGTCAATGTATTTTTTACACAGTGCTAACAATAATAATACAATTTCATATACTTAGTTTTTGTCTTCCAACTTCTAAAATTAATATGCTCATAATTATAATATATTCTTTTATGTATCAATGTATATAATACTATTTTCCCAATTTATACTTATTTTTTCCCCCACTTGTTGGGGTTCTTCCATATTCACGTCTTTATCTTTAAAAGTATTATACTCTCTTTATGATTCTTTATCACTTTCTCCAAAAATATATTTAAACATTAGTTACATTTCTTCATACAATGTACTTGTTGACCCCTGTTAAATAACTAATTTTTTGATATTTTAAATATTACTCACACTGTTAATCATAATAATACATTTAAATATACCTAATCCTGGTCTTCCACCTCCTAACCTTAGTATATTTGTGGTTATAATAAATTATATTATATATCAGTATATGTGCTACTATTTTTCCAATTTATACATTCTACTTATTTCTATTAGTTTTTAATACAGTCACAATATTGCAAGATATTATATCTCTATCCGTCATCTCTCAGCCTTTTTAGAATTTCATCATTTATTGACTTTTTGGTGATTCTTTTATATTTCTCTCTTGGGATCCTATATTTCTTTCTGACATTTTTACACAGACTGAATGTTCCCTCTGCCTTACCCCTTATCTTTTTCCACTGCATCATTTGGATACCCATCCATAACCTTTTCATTATTTTTGGAAAATCTTCCTTTTTTTCCTCTGTTCTATTGTAAGATCTTAAGGAATTATCTATTTGAGTCTTAGTATTTACTGTTACTGTCTTTTCAGTGTTTTTGTTTTCTTGTAATTTATTTTGATTTGTCTCCTCCTCCACTCCTTCTAATTTCTCATCTGTCTTCTGAATATTATGTTCATCTTTTCCCACCATTTGTTGTCTTCTGCAGTAACATCTTTATCTTTGAACAATCCCATCATCTCCTTATGAGTCTTTGTCACATTTTCATTAATACTTTTAACCATCACTAACATTTCTTCATAGAACTTTATTGTCTCCTGCTGAGTCATTTTGTACCAAATTAATATATTAAAAATTACTCAATATACCTCTAATATTTCAATATCCCAATATCTAAGAGTGTTCTGACCTAGGCTCCCTTAAAAAGCAGGAAGCAAGAATTGGTCCTGGCAAAACCTCTTTTATTTACACGACTGTGAATTACTTTCATTCACAGTCAGCAAGGTTTGTCCAAACAGTTTTTCAAAGGAATATTTCTCAACACACCTTATCTAGCTTGGCAAGCTGCCATGTAACTTGTTTCCAAAAGCAGAGTAAGGCAAAACTTGGCACAGAGTCTCTTAGAGTCACGAACAGAACATTTCACTCTTGAAACTACTGAATGAATGAATTGTTTCCCGCAAAAGCCCCTTCCCCATTTGCTCCTCCTTTGTTTCCTATGAGAGGGGCCAATCATCTCCAATGTGTGGCTTTACTCCCAAGTCGACCCTGCTTTCTGAGTTGTTCTTGTCTTCTGGCAGCTCTGTGCATGCGCACACTGGGAATGGGCTCCAGCTGTTCCTCTGCCTTGCTGCTGTCTATCTCCCTCTCTGCCTCCGATGCAGAGCCCTCGTTCAAGCTTTCCCCCAGCCCCCAGGACTGGCCCATGTTCCTCCCCAACCTCCTCACTGTCTGACTCTGCTGCCAGCTCTGCTGGCCACTGGTGGGCCACAACAAAATGCTCCAAAAAAGTCAATTATTAATAAAATTTAGTCAATCCCAGAATTATTCCTCCAAGTCCACTAACTTTCTGGTCCTTAAAAGCTATAAATTTATACTTTACAGTCTTTATAATTTCCAGTTTACACCTTTCCAATTGTCCAAATTTTAAAGTCTTATTTGTCTTTTGTCTTTTTCTCTTTTTCTCCCCCCCCCCTCATTTTCTATCGCTTTTCTTCTTTGCCTTGTAGCAAGTGATGTTAGTAAACCAAATCCAACTTGGCCCACCAGGTTTCCTCAAATCTTTCAAATCCATCTTTCAATGAACAGTTTCAATAAAGTTTTAGTATTTACAGTTCAGTTTGCCTTAAAGTTCTTCAAAAAGCTCACTAAATATTTCCAAGCATCCAAATCGCCTACTAAGATAAAGTCAAGGTCAAATAGCCTTCCAGGTGTTGTTTACTTTCTGTCCTTTCATCACTTTCACTTAAGTTTAGTACGTTGCAGTAATCTTCCTCCAGTAGATGGCTCCTCTGCCCCCAATTCCAGCATTCAACAGAGTGTAAAAGTCAAAACAGCTGATTGTCAACCAATCAGGGGGGTTAAAGATAGAGTTTAGAAAAGTAGTTTCTCCCAATAATCACTTTTCACAATGTTGTTTGACTTTTTCCAGGCTTTCTGTGTTTTAAAGCATCCTTTAGATATTTCTTTTACATCTGAGTCTTTAGTATTTAATCTTTCTCTTTCGTTTTTAGTCTTTAATCCTTCTCCGTAAATCTAATTGCTGCTTTCTTAACATTTGGAGATTGTGTTTTGGAATTTTTTACTTGGGTTAAATCTCTACAGTAAAAGTTGGAAGTTATCTCACCCAGTTTCACTACTCTGTCCATGGACCGCTCCAGCACAAGATCTTAGTGTCCCGGTTGTCCCAGCTTGTGACTGACCAAAATGGCCATCGTCCCTGATGCCATTCGGAAGAGCTTTCTTTGGATCAACGAGGAAATTGTGGTTTTCTCGTGATCGACGAAGCGCCTCTCCTTTCTTCATCACCTCTCCAGAGCGGCTTCACCCCATAGGGTCTCCAAACAAGCAGTTGCCAGCTGCATTTCATGGAGCCCAGTGGACTGTGTGCATCTCTATCCCTTTGTTTGACACTCAGTAGCCCAGGTAGTCTAGCCATGAGCGATGAAGTTCTCACTTTGACAGCTTGATGTATAAGTTTGCCGCCAAAAGCTTTTCAAGCACCTGGACGACTAGGGGTATGTGGTCCTCTATGGTCTCAGTGAAGATGAGGATGTTGTTCAGGTAGATGTGGACCCCCTCATAGAGGTGCTCATGCAGCACTTTGTTTATTAACTGCATAAACACTGCTGTGGAACCCTGCAGCCTGAAAGGCATTACTTTGAATTGAAAGCTTCCTAAGGGGAAGTTGAAAGCTGTTTTCCATTCATCTCCCTCCCTTATTCGGACTCGGTAATATGCTTCTCTGAGGTCTAGTTTAGTGAAGACCTTGCCTTTGGCTAAGTGGGACAGCATGTCCTTCATGAAGGGGAGGGGATATAGGTTGTGCACACACACCCCATTACTCCCCCTAAAATCCATGCATAATCTCATAATTCCATCTTTTTTGTCTTTAAATAGGACTGGGGCCGCGACTCGTGGCTTGCCTGCTTGATGAACCCTCTTACTAGGTTTTTGTCTATGTATTTGCACATTTCTTGCATTTCCTGGGGTGCCATGGCCTACAGTTTGGGTTTGGGAGGCTTGGCACCAGGGATGATTTCGATGGCACAGTCCGTTGTGCGGTGGGGTGGGTGAGTACGACATCGCACTCTGTTTCACTGAACATTTCAGCGAGGTCCTGGTATTCTCTAGGGTTCTGTTAGGCCTCTGGGGTTTATTCAGAGGTGGTCACCAGTTGTTCTGGTGGGGCTCTAGGGGGAGTTTTCTGTCTGGGTGGTGCCTCTATTTGCTGGTATGGAGGGGGTTGGGGGCCTCTTGCTATCCTCAGCCTCTGATTTCCCCCTTGCCACCAGATGGTTGGGCCCCACTTGTTGTCAGCATTCCAGAAAACCTCCCAACTCCAAGTAAAACTCTGAAGCAAGCATTTTTCAAAATTCTATTTACTAGACTGGGTAAACTGGCACATCTGGGAAAACCTGAATCTTAGAGGTCAGGGTTCTTCCTCAGTAAATCAACCCCCCCAAACCATCCCCTCACTCCTCAGATGATCACATGCTCCAATCACTATCCGTCCCATCTCGAGACAGCACTCTGACCAGTCCTTCTCCAGATGCAGGATTGGCCTGACCTTGACCAACGGGAAGCATGCTATTATGTCTAAAGACAATCCCTCTACTAAATCCCCCCTCCTACTTTCCCACACATGAGAAGGTGACAGCATGGACGCTTCCAGCCTAATATGGCTTCCAAAGCTGACAGGCGTCAGCCCTTGCAGAAAAAAACACACCCTGAAAAATAAAACAGACAAAACACAAAAGAGGAGTTAACGCCTTGTACATAAAACCTCTTAACCCCCTCTCCCCTCTCCAAGAGGACCCTTTGGTTTCTTGGGAATTTATCATGAAATTGCTTTACTAGTCTATCAGCATTCACATCCCTACTTTTCACCCAAGTAGCTTCAGACAGCGGGTACCCTTTCCAGTGTACCAAATATTGTAACCGACCCCTGTATAGTCTAGAGTCAAAGATCTTCTTCACTTCATAATGAGTCTCCCCTTGTACTACCAAAGGAGGTGGGGGGAGCAGCTGGTAAGGGCCTTAAGTTAGATTCTCTTGCTGGTTTCAATAAGCTACTGTGAAAAACTGGGTGTACTTTCCCTAATATGTGAGGGAGGCTAAGTTGGACAGTCACTGGGTTAATCACTTTCACTATAGGGAAGGGACCTATGAATTTGGTTCCAAACGTCTTGCTAGGTAACCTCAATCTTAGGTATTTGGTTGACAAATACACCTTATCTCCTATTCGGAAAGGTGGTTGGAGAGACCGGCGTTTGTCGGCCTGGGCCTTATATTTTTCCGCTGATTCAGCTAAAGCTTTCTTAGTATTCTCCCAACCCTTTTTTAATGAGGTCATCCATTCTGTTAGGGACATGGAAGTGGGCGGCTCTCTAGGCAACTCAGGCATCGGCACAAAATCCATGCCCGTACTTATCTGAAAAGGAGTCAACCCAGTACTGCTGTGTACTGCATTATTATAAGCCACTTCCGCGAACGGTAATAAGTCCGCCCAGTTTTCTTGTTGATAATTTACATAACTTCTAATGTATTGTTCCACCATTGAGTTCAATTTTTCAGCTGATCCATTAGTCGATGGGTGGAAAGCTGAGCTAAGCCCCTTGGATGCCCCAATGGACCACGGGAACTCCTTCCAAAATTTAGCAGTAAAGTGGACCCCGCAATCTGATATATTCTCCTTGGAATCCCATATAGTCTGTGTCGAGCCAAGCGACACGCTCGACAACGTTACCTGCATGGGGGGGTGGTGTGCGCTGGTGATGGAAGCACTAAGGTATAGGCGGCCGTGTGCGGGGTGGGGAAGGCGGGGCGACGGCGTTAGGGCTTCAACACACCGGCCACTGCATTCGCTGACACCCTCGCTGCGGAGAAGCCAAAACAAGGAAAGGCTGAGAAAACGCTGAGATGCCGAGCTCAGGATCCGGAAAGACGGGGGAGGGTGTGGCATTAAATACAGGGCGGGACGGCACAGTAACAAGCTATTTGCTATAAAACAGCTGCATGCCTAGGGAATGTAGCGCTAATTTCACATCATTTAACGAGTGCAGTACGTTCCTGGAGCCAGCCCGGATAATAAACCAGCATAGCACCGACCTGTGTGCGTGTGTTTCTTGGTGTTGCCGTGCTTAGCCTGGGACGGCTGAGAGGAAATTAGTGCTAACCTACAGCAAACCCTGTCACGAGGCTCTGGGATGGCGGAGGGTGGCGAGGACGCACTTGAGATCACTGTGTTGGCTGAACAGAATGCGGCTCAGGCCGAGCCACGGGAAGAAAGCCCTGAGGTAGCGATCCAGCTAGCAGTCCGCCCAAAAGAACGGAGCCCAAGCCGGAGCTACGCTCAGACAAGTGACCCGAACGGGGCGTGGGGTGTGGCTTCCCGGGCGGCATCTGGAGAGTGGTGGCAGAGCCCCGCGTTGGCTGTCCCGGGAGGGCCTCCCACCTCCCCTCCTTTCAGCGAGCGGTTCCTGAAGTGGAGAGAACAGCGATGGGTGGAAGAGGATGACGGAGACTGGAGTTACTCCACTGGAATAGGCCAATCCACGATGGAATTACTTCGAGAACAGTTCGGGGAAGCCAGCTTCAGGGATGCGCAATCCTGGCAGCCGTGGCTGGCAGGGGCGGAGTCTGGGGGGTGGCACAAACAGCCCGCAGGGACAGGAACTAGGTTCTGCTTGGCTAGCCCCAAATTACGGGTGGGCACTCATGCAGGTGCTACCCGGCCACCTGAGCCCCAGTCTATGCGTGCATCTGGGGCAGTCTTAGTCCGGGTATGGAGCAGGCCATCAGACTTTGGGAAGGCCCTCCCCCAGGTGGTCCTAGCCAGGCCCCAGGCGTGGGTGCAGGGGTGTGGGGACCGCAACCAGTGTGGGGCCCGCCTCCCCTACAAGCTTCCTTTGATGACAACCCGGACTGGGTGGCCCTGTTCTTAAGTCAGGTCATAAGTTATTTTGATCTTTATGGTTGTCTCTACCCATCCCAGTGGTCTATGGTGGTGGCTGTCACTACCACGTTGATGGGGGAGGCCGCTGACTGGGTAGCGGATCTCCATACCGACCATGCCCGTGAACTCACTGACATCGGGTTGTTTCTGGAGGGGCTCCGGGGGAGGTTTGAGGATGAGACCCGGACCCAGGTAGCGGAGGGGGACCTTGTGGCAGTGAAACAATGGGGCCGCCCCGCGAGAGAGTATGTAAAGGAGTTTAAAAAGTTGGCAGGGAGAGTGAGGGGGTGGCCCGAACGCATGCTGGTCCACCAGTTTCACCTGGGCCTAGATAGAGACCTTAGACAGGCATGTGTGTATAGGGGATTGCCTCCTCGGCTGTCAGACTGGTGTCGAGCGACCATCGATTTGGATGTCGGTCTGAGGGAATTCTAGACGAAAGGGCCTGTGGGGCCACCTACCAGTCGGAGACAGGCCGAGAGGCTGCTGCCCAGCACAGGGGAACGGGAACGGGACGCACGGTCAACAGACCCTACCCGCCGGCCGCCGTTGCGGTGTTTTCAGTGTAATCAGGTGGGTCATAGAGCCTTGGAGTGCCCACTACCTCCAGTCCAGCCCATCAAACCAATGACCCCAGCAGCAGGCAGGAAGAATAGAGGGCGGGCAACACCAGAAAAGACAAAAGGGGTCTCGCAGCCTAGACAAACCACAGATGGGACATCCCCACAGGAAACCACCACCCATCCCGAGGTCATTCCGGTGGTGGTGCCGGAGAGTGATGATGATGAGGACCTTGATGATCCTATGGTAAGTGGCCCCATACACCCTTTCCTTATCCCAATCACCTTGACATCCCTACGGGGATCGGGGCCCTTATGGCATGAAGCGCTAGTGGACTCGGGGTACACCCGCTGCTTGATGCGGTGTTCCCTGGCTGCCCAATTAAAGGTGCGAGTGCAGCCCTTGCGAACCCCCATAACCTTCGAACAGATGGACAGAACCATCCTAGGTGGGGCGCCGGCAACGTACGTAACCGAGGCCATACGAATGACCATTGGGCCCCACCATGAAACGCTGTGCTTAATCGTGATAGATACCATGATCGAACCTGTCATCCTGGGTTTAGCGTGGTTGGACAGATGGAAACCTACCATTTGGTGGGAAGGGGGTTTCCGGAAGCTACGTCTCGACCCTGGCCCAAAACCGAAACACATGCCTGACAGCTCGTTGAGGGCAGGTGGAGCGGGGTCCTTCGATTTAGATGCCGCTGGCATACCACGGGTATATGCTGACCTGTCGGCGGTGTTCGACGAGACAGAGTGTGATATCCTACCGCCACATCGACCCACTGACTGTGGTATCAAACTCCCAAAGCCACGAATGTACGCCATGATGCCACGGGAGGTGGAGGAGTTGCGGGCATACATTGATAAAAACCTGGCCAGAGGATTCATTCAGGCAAGCCGTTCGCACCTGGCCGTGCCCGTCCTCTTCAGGGAGAAGAAGGATGGCAGGCTTCATCTGTGTGTGGACTATCGCGGTTTGAATGCCGTCAGCGTGGAACATCTTTATCCCCTCCCTTTGATGAAAGATCTCCTTGCAGCCTTGGCAACCGGAACGTATTTTACTAAGTTGGATTTGAGGGAAGCGTATTACCGAGTTCGGGTCAAGAAAGGGGACAAATGGGAAACCACTTTTACCTGCCCACTAGGGAGCTACAACTTCTGTGTGATGCCCTTTGGCTTACAGGGCGCACCTGCTGTCTTCATGCAGTTAATTAACAAGGTGCTGCATGAGTTTCTTTACCGTGGCGTTCGGGTTTATCTTGATGATATCCTGATTTACACGAAGACCATGAAAGAACATGTTACACTAGTCCGGCGGGTGTTGCAGAAGCTACTAGATGCTCAACTTTATGTGAAAGCCTCTAAATGCGAGTTCCACCGCACACAGTTAGATTACCTCGGGTATCGCATTTTGTAGGACGGGGTGGAAATGGACCCCAAAAAGGTGGCTACCGTTCTGGAATGGCAAGCACCCACAACCCGACGCCAGTTGCAAAGCTTCCTCGCCTTTGCTAATTTTTATCACAGTTTTATACCCACGTTTGCACACATCGCTCTACCACTGACAAACTTGCTGCACACCAAAGGGGAGGCACCACCATGACCCAGGCGGCACTTGCACTGGACGCTCGAGTGGCAGGAGGCATTTGAAACTTTAAAGCGGCAATTTGCTAAGGCTCCCGTGCTACAGCACCTGGACCAAACAAAGCCGTTTGTTGTACAGGTGGATGCAAGCAACGTGGCCGTGGGAGTGGTTTTGTTGCAAACAGATGCCCAGGGCCACCTCAGGCCATGTGCTTACACATCAAAAAAGTTCAACCCCACAGAGAGGGGTTGGGCCATTTGGGAGAAGGAGGCCATTGCTGTTCGCTGGGCCCTGCTCATGTGGCGACATTTACTAGAAGGGGCACAGATCCCGTTTGAGGTATGGACCGACCATCAGAATCTAATAGCGTTGCAAACACCCCGCCGCCTGTCCCCCAAACAGGTGTGGTGGGCTCAGTATTTTCAGCGATTCCGCTTTACTCTGAAGCACTTACCAGGGGGAAAGAATTTCCTAGCGGATGCATTGTCACGCATGCCACAATTCCAGAGTCAGAGAGATGAGGTGGTTCAAGCTATGGTGCCAGGAGGACAGCTTGACACACAGACAACAGCTCTCATGGCGCAAAGCACAAACGAGTGGAGGACTCGACTACAAAGGGAGGAGGCAACAGATGACTGGTTACAAAACAACCGACACATCCTTACCAAAAGGGATGGTCTTCTCTGGAAGGGAGAGCGCATATACGTCCCTCTAGGGGCTCGGACGAGCGTATTACACCAATGCCATGACTGCAGGGCTGCTGGACACTTCAGTTTCCTGAAGACGTACCATCTGGTCCGACGGCAGTTCTGGTGGCCGCATATGCGGCAGGACGTGGAAGAGTATACCCGTGGCTGTTCCGTCTGTGTGAAAACGAAAGCGCGACCTGGCAAACCTCTCGGCCTCTTACAACCAGCCACTACGCCTACCCAGCCATGGGAAGACATAGGAATGGACTTTATCATAGAATTACCAGAAAGCAATGGGAATACCATTATCTGGACTATTGTTGATTTGTTCTCGAAGCAAGCTCATTTTATTCCATGCCATGTCCTACCATCAGCTCGATGCCTGACAAAACTATTCATTCATCACGTCTATAGGTTACACGGTGTACCCTGTAGCATTATCTCCGATAGGGGGGTGCAATTCACGGCCCGATTCTGGCGCAACTTTATACGGGCTATAGGATCATCTCAAGGACTTAGCTCTGCCTACCATCCCCACACGAATGGAGCAGCAAAGCGGGCAAATGCGATGATAGAACGTTATCTCCGCTGCTACGTGTCCTATCAACAACACGATTGGGCAACGTTATTACCCTTCGCTGAAGTGGCCTATAATAACACAGTTCACAGTAGCACTGGGCTCACCCCCTTTCGTATAACAACAGGGTGGGAGTTTGTGGCCATACTAGAGCTAGACCAGGCACCAGGGACGGCGGTGATGCCAGCAGAATGGGCAGAAAAGCTCACAGCCGTATGGCCACAAGTGAGAGATGCACTAGAGAGGACGGCAAAGGACTACAAAACACAAGCCGACAAAAAGAGGATGGCCCCTTGCCATCCATTACAGATAGGGGATATGGTATATCTGTCAACCAAGTACCTTAAATTGAAAGTACCCTGTCGTAAACTAGGGCCTAAATACTTAGGGCCCTTCCCGATTACTAAGCTCATAAATCCCGTAACAGTAGCACTCAAGCTGCCGCCATTACTGGGGAAAGTCCACCCCGTATTTCATATAAGTCTCCTGAAGCTCGTCCCCCCTGGCCCAGACCCGCATACCCGTCCTGGCCCAACCACAGGAGACCATTATGAAGTGGAGGAAATCTTAGACTCCAAAATGAAAGGGGGTAAAGTGTGGTACTTGATTCGGTGGAAGGGGTATCCCCATGAGGAGGCATCTTGGGTATCTGCCCCAAACGTAAATGCTAAAAGACTAGTCAAACAATTTCATAAGACGCATCCCCAGAAGCTGCAATAGGCTACTAATCATATGGTTTTCCCTTACAGAAGGACTCGTTGTGAAGGAGAAGCCGCCTGTCGAGCCAAGCGACACGCTCGACAATGTTACCTGCACGGGGGGGGGGGGGTGCACTGGTGATGGGAGCACTAAGGTATAGGCGTCCGTGTGCGGGGTGGGGAAGGCGGGGCGATGGCGTTAGGGCTTCAACACACCGGCTGCTGCATTCGCTGACACCCTCGCTGTGGAGAAGCCAAAACAAGGAAAGGCTGAGAAAACGCTGAGACGCCAAGCTCAGGATCCAGAAAGACGTGGGAGGGTGTGGCATTAAATACAGGGCGGGACGGCACAGTAACAAGCTATTTGCTATAAAACAGCTGCACGCATACGGAATGTAGCGCTAATTTCACATCGTTTAATGAGTGCAGTACGTTCCTGGAGCCAGCCCGGATAATAAACCAGCATAGCACCGACCTGTGTACGTGTGTTTCTTGGTGTTGCTGTGCTTAGCCTGGGATGGCTGAGAGTCTGTAGATATGCTTCACGAAAAGTTTTGCCAGCTTCTTGGCCAAGGTTAGTCCATTGCAGGCAGTGAAGTGTGCTTGTTTGGAGAATAAATCAATGACAGTCCAAATCACCTTGTTCCCTCCGCTGTCAGGGAGTTTGACTATGAAGTCCATTGCAATCTCCTCCCAGGGTTTTGTGGGTTCAGCCATGGTCTGGAGAAGCCCAGGGGGCTTCCCTGGTCTGGACTTCATGGTGGTGCAGCTTTTAAAATAGTCCTTTCCATTGGCTTTCATTCTTGGCCACCAGAATTGTCTTCTAGTCAAATGGAGGGTTTTTAAAAATCCAAACTGGCCCCCTAGTTGAGAATCATGACTCCGCTTTAGCACCAGGAGTCGCATGCTGTTGGAACCATGGTGCGTTTGCACTCTAGTGAGTGCTTGGGCTGCTGGTTAGGTCTCAGAGATCATGGCATGAACTAGTTCTTCCCGTTGGCTGTCAAACTGGGGCTTCCTCGATAGAGCATCAGCTAATAGGTCCCCCGTCCCGTTCCCCCCCCCCCCCAGGAATGTATTTCAGGTTGAAGTTAAAGCATTTGAAATACAGAGCCCAGTGAACCTGCTGGGGGGAAAGCTTCCGAGGGGTCTTCAGCGCCTCAA
This sequence comes from Coluber constrictor foxii, assembly GCA_038048745.1. NCBI lineage: Eukaryota > Metazoa > Chordata > Lepidosauria > Squamata > Colubridae > Coluber > Coluber constrictor. The sequence goes on from CM075961.1 coordinate 10,371,555, forward strand.
GGTTTTTGTGGTCAGTCCACACTTCGAAAGGCTCCTTAAACCCTTCTAGGAAGTGTCTCCAGGATAGGAGAGCCCATCACACCACAAAAGCCTCCTTCTCCCATACTGCCCATCTGCGCTCCCTGTCTTTTAACTTTTTTGATACGTAAGCACAAGGCATTAGTTCATTTTGGGCATTCCTTTGCAGTAGAATATCCACCACCACCACATTACTAGCGTCAACTTGAACTACAAATGGTTTATTTTGGTCAGGGTGCTGTAGGATTGGCTCAACTGCAAATAGGTGTTTTAATTGTTCAAAGGATTTTTGACAGTCCATTGTCCAAGCTAGGGGTTGGCTAGGTTTTGGCTTGGTGGGAGACAGACTGTTTTTTAGTAGTTCCATCAAGGGGAGAGCAACCTCAGCAAAGGAAGGGATGAATTGTCTGTAAAAATTTGCAAACCCCAGGAAGCTTTGAAGTTGCTTACATGTTCATGGGGGTTGCCAGTCTAGCACTGCCTTCACTTTCCCCAGGTCCATTTTGATTCCTTGATTCAACACCCTGTAGCCCAGGTAGTCCAAGGACTCCTTATGGAACTCGCATTTTGGCAGCTTTGCATAAAGTTTGGACACTAGGAGTTTTTTCAGCACCTGCCTGACTAATTTGATATGCTCTTCCATATTTTCGCTGATGTTGTGGCCTGCCAGAGGCTTGCATGGATCGTGGCTGATCCTGACGACGAGGAGGTTGGTGTCATGTCATGCCAGCAACCTGCCAGCCGGCACTCGTGTCACACAGCGAGGAGGCCGAAGAGGATGTAATTAGTGGTAGCGGGTAGGTATTTTGTATGCAAATGCAGTTTACATTTCTAAAATCCACACATAATCTCAGCCCCCTCGTCTTTCTTCTCTTTAAACAATACGGGGGTGGCCACCCTGGATTTTGCAGGCTCGATGAACCCTCTGGCTAGGTTGGTGTCAATGTACTTCCTCAGCTCGGTCATTTCAGCAGGTGTCATGTAGTACATCCTGGGTTTTGGCAGCTTGGCTCCCAGTTCTAATTCGATGGCACAATCTATGGCCTGATGAGGGGGGAGGATGTTACATTCCTCCTCGCTAAATGCTTCGGCTAAGTCTCTATATACCTTAGGAATCTGAGGTTCGCCTGGAGGCCTGTCTGAACCAGCGGCTGATGTTTCTGGCAGCTGGCCCTTATGGGTAGGCTGTTCCTTGGGAGGAGGGGCAGGGGGTAGTGAGCTGACACCCATTATGATTTTCCGGTATCCATCTTCCCATTTAATGGTGGGGGCCCATTTGTCTAGCCAAGTCAGGCCCAGTATGACAGATTCTGACATCTTTGGGGCTACTATAAATTGTATAAATTCATGATGTCTTCCAATTTCTAATCTAACCAGTTCTGTAATATGGGTGGCTGGGACTCCTCCAATTAATGTCCCAGCCACTTGGTGAAATTTAATTGGGCACTTTAAGGCTCTTGTTTTGATCCCCAATTGTTCAACAGTTGGAAGTCCAATTAAACATCTGGTACAGCCTGTTATTATTGCTGGCAGTTCTCCTTGCTCCCCCGTCTCTGGCACCACCAGTTTCACTTTAATTGAAAAGGGAGGGATGGGTAAACTCACCATCGGTTCATCTTCTCTGCTAACCTCATCGGGAGGGGCTTCTTTGGCCGGAGGTTCCTTGCTCTCCTCAGTGGGGAGGCGAACTTCTACGGCTTGTCTGGCAAATTGACTGGTGTCTGTGGCCTTCCTTGGAGCCCTTCTGCCTCGAGCGGCGGTGGCCAGATGTTGTTGTGGAACTGGGGCAGGGACCAGGCACTCAGAAGCTCGATGTCCTGGTTGTCCACACTGGTAGCATTTAATCACCCCTGCCGGTTGAGGGGGGGAGACTTCAGCAGGCTTTGAAAGGGGCTGTCTAGCTAAAGTTCTCCGAGGAGGCTTCTCTGCTGGGGTTTTGCAGTGGGGGTGAATTTTTCTGTCTAGAGCTATGGATATGGTATGCCAGTCGTGCAGTCACTCAGGCACACCCTGGATCCCACAGGCTGTTCTGACTTCCTGATCAATGGCTTCTTTAAAATAGCATAGGAGTATGCCTGCACCCCGCTAATTCCTCTGCCAGGTCCTGGATCGGGGAAGGTGAGCTCCATCTCACTTGAAGAGGTTGGGAGGGGGGTGCATAACTTCCCACTTCCATCTGTTCAAAACGCTCAGGGAGCCAGGTCAATGATTGGCTTCGTGATGGGGGCAACAGGTTCCAGTCCCGGGAGTCTCCGGATCCCAAAGCTGTCCCTCTTCTCCACTCTGGCTCATTGGGTTGGGAGCATCAGTATATCCAGGCGGTCTCTCCTCTGGTCCCCTTCCTGGAGTTGGATCAGACTGGCAACTTTTCCAGGAAACCGACTCCTTGGGCCAAGTGCCTAGCCTTCAGAAGGAGAAAACAGGGTGTCGGTAAATCCTTGAGTATCCATCCCCATGGCCCCCTCTGCGATCTCTTCTTTCTCCTCCATTTTCACTTAGTCTTTGCACCACCCGAGGTTTAGGTAGATGCTGGGGCTCAGCACCCCTGACAGCACCCTTTCGGGGTGCTTCAAGAAAGATTTGGGTTAATGTCAGGATTCCAGAAAACCCCCCAACTCCAAGTAAAACTCTGAAGCAAGCATTTTTCAAAATTCTATTTACTAGACTAGGTAAACTGGCACATCTGGGAAAACCTGAATCTTAGAGGTCAGGTTTTTCCCTCAGTAAATCAAACCCACCCAAACCACCCCCTCACTCCTCAGACGATCACATGCTCCAATCACCATCTGTCCCATCTCAAGACATCACTCCGACCACTCCTTCTCCAGATGCAGGATTGGCCTGACCTTGACCGACAGGAAGAATGCTATTATGTCTAAAGACAACCCGTCTACTAAATCCCCCCTCCTACTTTCCCACACATGAGAAGGTGGCAGCATGGAAGCTTCCGGCCTAATATGGCTTCCAAAGCTGACACTTGTCTAGCCATGAGAGCCCCAGTATGACCGTCTCTGTCATTTTGTCAATTACTGCAAGTTCGAATCTCACCAGGTTCAGGGTTGACTCAGCCTTCCATCCTTCAGAGGTAGGTAAAATGAGGACCTGGATTGTGGGGGCAATAAGCTGACTGTATAAAAAAGAACACCGCTTGGGGGGGCCAAAAGCCCTACTAAGCAGGTATATACAAAAGTATGAAGGTTATTGCTTAACGCATTGTAAGGTGCCCTGAGTCTCCAGAGAAGGGCGGCATATAAATTGAACCAATAAATAAAATAAATAAATAAATAAATTTTGGGAGCTATTATGAATTGAATTGATTCCTAGTGGTCCGCTAGCTCTAGCCTCCCTGGTTCGGTCAGGTGGGTGGTGTGGGCTCCCGCCAAATAGGGACCCATGGATCTGATCAAACTTAATTTGGGTGGGCCAATTTCTTCGCTCTGATCCCCAGTTTCAGGACTGTGGGTAAGTTAATCAAACATATAATGCAGCCTGAGTCTTATAAGTATTAGGGCTTTGAATGTGCCCTGAGTCCCTGTTTTGGGGGCTGTGACACATATCAGGAAGACAAAAGGGTGGATAGGTTCACTCACCATCGGGTCATTTTCCCCCTCGTCCTCACTGTCATAGGGTTCCGGTGACTGAATCGAACACCAGCTGGCGCCCTCCCTCTACAAGACTGGAGACGAGGTTTCGGTTAGCCAGCCCCAAGTTGAAGGTAGGATCGTCGCAGCCATCCACCACACCCTGGCCAACGGGTCAATCCATGGGAGCAACAGCCACGGGGCCTGGCTCGCTCCGTTCAGCTCCAGGACAGGCAGCTAGCTCCAGGGCCCTGAGTGGCCCTATTCAGCCCCTCACAGCTTGCTGGGGCAGCCGGGGATGTGGGGCTCTCACCCCTTATGGGGGCCACCCCCATTACAAACCACCTTTGATGGTCACCCTGATCGGGTGGCTCTTTTCCTAAGTCACGTGCTTAGCTATATTGACCTTTATGGCCTGTTGTATCCCACCCAATGGTCTATGGTGGTGGCCATCACAATGACTCTGACAGGGGAGGCTGCTGACTGGGTGGCGGATTTGCATAATGACCATGCCCAAGAACTCAACGATGTTGGACTATTCCTGGATGCTCTCAGAGTCCGATTTGAAGATGACACTAGGACTTAGGTGGCAGAGGGGGAACTCATGGCTTTAAAACAACGGGGTCGCCCGGCAAAAGGTTACGTGAAGGACTTCCGGCAGTTGGCAGGAAGAGTACGGGGATGGCCTGAACGCATGTTGGTTCACCAGTTCCATCTTGGATTGGACCGTGAGTTGCAGCAGGCCTGTGTATATCAAGGACTGCCACCCCACCTGTCCAAATGGTGTAAGGCAGCTATCGATTTGGACGTTGGGCTACGTGAATTCCGGGTACGAAGTGGTGTCAGCTCAGGTTCCAATCGCCGTCAGCCTGATAGACCAGGTCTTGAGAGAATGACAGGAAGGGGGGAGCCCAGACTCCACACGGCAAATGCTGTGGTGTTTCTATTGTAACCAAATGGGCCATCAGGCTCTGGAGTGTCCGTTGCCACCGGTCCAGCCAGGCAGTTCCAGGGCACCCACGTCCAGTGGAAGACCTCGAGGTCGACCAACCCCAAAGGCATCTTGCAGCTGGGACAAAGCCCTCATAATGTGACGAACAAGGAGACGGGCCCTTCTATACACCCTGGGATAGTCCCCATTGTTTTGTCAGAGAGTGAAGAGGATGATGAGAAAACTGACCCGATGGTAAGTGGTCCCATTCCTCCCTTCCTCATCCCAATAGCTTTAACACCGTTAGGTGGTAGTCCACGTGTACAGCACGAGGCTCTCATTGATTCCGGGTGCACCAGGTGTCTGATGAGACGCTCAGTAGCCACCCGTCTAGGTATCAAGCTATGAACCCTGAAAACCCCAATAACGTTCGAACAAATGGATGGATCCACCTTAGGGGGAACCCCAGACACCCAAATGACCGAACTAGTGAAACTAGAGGTAGGGCATCATTGGGAGTATATACGGTTCGTAGTGGTGGACACGATGATAGAACCTGTAATATTGGGTCTGGCCTGGCTGGACAAATGGCAGCCCACTATATGGTGGGAGAGGGGTTTTCATAAACTTCACTTACCAACAGGACCCGAACCGACTTCAGTACATGAGGCATCAAACCAGCAGGAAGTGTCACTGATCGGAATAGACCATACGATAAGTCCCAAGGGGGTCCCTCCAGAATATGCAGACCTGGCATCAGTGTTTGATGAAAAGGAATGTGACACATTACCTCCCCACCGGCCGACGGACTGTGCCATTGAACTGATACCCGGTGTAAAGTTGCCAAAGCCACGTATGTATGCAATGACCCCGTGGGAGGTAGACGAACTAAGGAAATATATCGATAAAAACCTGGCTAGGGGGTTTATACAGCCCAGTCGGTCACGCATGGCCGCCCCAGTTTTATTTCGAGAGAAAAAGGATGTGGGTCTTCGTTTATGTGTCGACTACCGTAGCTTGAACGCAGTTAGTGTAGAACCACTATATCCCCTGCCGCTAATGAAAGACCTCTTAGCAGCGTTGGCTACCGGGAAGTACTTCACCAAGCTGGATTTGCGGGAAGCCTATTATAGGGTTCGTGTGAGGCAAGGAGATGAGTGGAAGACCACGTTCAATTGCCCGTTGGGTAGTTTCAAATTCTGTGTTATGCCCTTTGGGTTACAGGGTGCTCCCGCCGTCTTCATGCAGCTCATTAATGAGGTATTACACGATTTTTTGTATCGAGGGGTTCTAGTGTATCTGGACGATATCCTCATATATACGCAAACCATGGAGGAACACGTCCAACTCGTCCGTCAAGTATTGAAACGGTTATTACAAGCAAACCTATATGTTAAGGTGTCTAAGTGCGAGTTTCACTGCACTGACTTAGACTATCTGGGTTATCGTATTTCTAACAATGGCATAGTGATGGATCCAATGAAAGTAAAAGCTGTTTTAGAATGGCAAGCCCCAACGACTAGGCGACAATTACAAAGCTTCCTTGGATTCGCTAATTTCTATCATCAATTTATTCCACCATTTGCACACATTGCTTTACCCTTGACAAACCTCTTACTCCCATGGACAGGAGGACGTCTGGAGTGGACTTTGGAGTGCCAGGCAGCATTCAAGATGTTGAAATGCTGTTTTGCTGAAGCACCGGTGCTACAACATCCTGATCAAACAAAACCATTCATCGTACAGATGGATGCCAGTGACATTGCAGTGGGGGCCGTGCTTCTACAAGCCGATAGTCAAAAACAGTTACACCCATGTGCATACACGTCTAAGAAATTCACTTCCACAGAACGGGGGTGGGCTATTTGGGAAAAAGAGGCATTCGCTGTTCGGTGGGCTCTCCTCACCTGGCGCCATCTTCTAGAGGGAGCCCAAGTGCCTTTTGAAGTCTGGATGGATCATCGTAATTTGATAGCATTACAAACTCCCAGACAGCTTTCACCTAAACAGGTGACGTGGGCACATTATTTCCAGCATTTCCATTTTACCCTGAAACATGTGCCTGGAGGTAAGAACTTTTTGGCTGACGCCTTATCCCGCATGCCGCAGTTCCATAGCAAATGAGAAGAAATAGTGCAGGCTATGGTCCCCAATGGCGGACTAGGTAGTGTGACTATCATAGCGACAACAACGGAAAACCAAAAGGAATGGAAAGAGGTGTTACATACAGCCCTATTAACAGATACATGGTTCAACAAAAATAGCCATTTGCTTACACAGAGGGATGGCTTACCGTGGAAAGGGGACAGGTTGTATGTTCCAGAGGGGGTCCGACGAATGGTGTTACAAAGGTGTCATGATAACAAAACAGCAGGGCATTATGGTTTCCTTAAAACACTCCATCTAACCCGACGGCAATTCTGGTGGCCAAAAATGAGGAAAGACGTGGAAACATACACACAGACATGTTCTACCTGTGCAAAAGTCAAGTCCCGGCCGGGGAGGCCGTTGGGGTTGTTAAAGACAGTGGCTAGGCCCACGTATCCTTGGGAGGAGATAGGGATGGATTTTATAGTCGACTTACCAGAGAGCGGGGGCACACGGTAATCTGGATGGTTATTGATCTGTTTTCTAAACAGGCTCATTTCGTTCCATGCCGAGGTTTGCCTTCGGTGAGTAAACTGGCTAAGCTATTTATATTACATATATACCGGTTACATGGGGTGCCCCGCTGCATCATTTCTGATAGGGGGGTACAATTTACGGCCCGGTTTTGGAGAAACTTCCTGTCTGCTATAGGGTCAACACAAGGACTTAGTTCAGCATTCCATCCCAGTACTAATAGAGCCGCTGAGAGAGCAAATGCAATGATAGAGCGATATCTCCGTTGTTATGTATCATATCAACAGGACGATTGGTCCCCCCTCCTACCATTCGCAGAGGTGGCCTATAATAATGCCGTTCACAGCAGCACGGGCCTCACCCCTTTTCGCGTTGCGATGGGACGGGACTTTGTAGCCATACCAGAATTAGGCCAAGCACCGACGACCGCACAAACGCCCCAGGAATGGGCTGAGATGTTAAGCACAGTATGGCCCCACATCCGTGAAGCATTGGATAAGGCAACCCTTGTATACAAGTCCCAGGCTGATAAGCATCGAGAGCCTACTCCACCATTCCGAGTGGGGGACGAAATACATCAAAATGAAACTCCCCAGTCGGAAATTAGGCCCAAAATACCTAGACCCCTTCCCCATTGTCAAGGTTATCAATCCAGTCACTGTAATGTTAAAACTTCCTCCGTTACTGGGGAAAATTCACCCTACCTTTCACAGTAGCCTCCTTAAACCAGCTAAACATATCCAGAAAGACTATGAGCGTCCAGGTCCGGTTACAGAAAGGCAATATGAAGTAGACGAAATACTGGATTCTAAGCTCAAAAGAGGCAAACTGTATTATCTAGTGAAATGGATGGGGTATCCAGTAGAAGAAGCCTCTTGGATACCATATACTGATGTACACACCAACCGGCTCATACATTGGTTTCATAAAGCACACCCACAGAAACCGTGAGAGATGGCTAACGGTGTTTCTTTGTCTTTTTCAGAGGGAGCCTTGGTGAAAGGGGAGCCGCCTGTCAAGCCTCGCAGCACACTCGACATGCTACAGTGCGATGATGGCAACGAACGACGTACATACATACATACACACACAGGGTGATGGTGGTGTTGGGTGCAGGCAGTCATGTGCAGGGTGCAGGGTGGAGGTGTCGTGTGTGCCGGATGTAGGGCGTTTCCTGGAACAATGCGGAGAAACACGCCGGCACTCCTCGCCGCCCAGCACGCCCATGGAGAAAGGAGAGGGGCGTGGTGATACTAGCCGGGGTGTGGTATTTAAGGAGGGGATGGAGGCAATTCACAGGCGGGCTATTTAAAACACTGTTTACCAGAGAATCGCAGCGTGAGCTAGAAGCTGACGCGAATAAACCAGCATACATGAAAGAGCTGAACTGAAGTTGCTGTGTTTTGCTTGCGTCTTGCTCAGAACGTCTGAGATGGGTTACTGCAGCATCCCATCGGCCAGGTGGTCTCCACTCAGGTTGTCCTCTCTCTCTGGGACTCAGTTGCCTCCACATGTCATTGGCGTGCAAACCGCAGTCAATCTTTATGGCTACTCGAAACCAGTCAGAGAGTCTGTTGGGACTGTCCCGATAGATGGTGGCTTGGCTAATTTGCTTCTCTAGGTTTTCTTTGAAAAAAATGGACTAGTAGCCCCTCCGGCCAGGGCGGTAGCTTTCCCATGACTCTTCTGAACTCACGGATGTGTTCTTTAATGGGTCGTCCTGTCTGCTTTAAATTCCGAAACTCATCCTCCACATATTGATCCTCCTCCACCTCCTCGAATCTGTCTTATAGCTCTTGTAGAAATTTGTCAACGTCCTGCAGTTGGGGGGTTCTCCTCCTATGGAGGGCTGCTAGCCATTCATTTGTTTCTCCCTCTAATCCCATGGCGATGGCATTCACCATGGCTCTATGCAATGGGTAGAGGTGTCCATAATGATCTAGATGCACTCCAGCGGAGTCAAGGAATGGAGCTAGTTGATCTGGGTCCCCATCAAACTTCCCCCTAAATCAAGGTGGCTCCTTCAACACTGCCACTCCCTCGTCTTGTTCGGCCCCATCTGCCTGCGCCTGGTGTGCTTTGTGGTCTCCTTCGGCTCTAGCTCATGGAGAGGGGGTTCGCCCCGCCTGGGCAGTTTGCTTCTTTTGGGTGGAGAAGGGAGGCTGTGTTCTTGTCTGTCTCTCCATTTTGGGGCAGGTGGTTGTGCGTGGGCTTCCCGGGGTTGCTCCGTAGTTAGGTCCAGTTTAAGTTTAGGGCTGGCTAATTGGAGCTTAGTGGGTTGGATCAGGCTTCTTCTCACTTCAGTGAGTTTCATTGCACCCCCCATTTCTTTCCTCCTTTCTTTTGGGTGGCATGACGTCTCCTCATCACGAAGGGTGGCTCGGTCAAATTTTTCCCTCAATTGCTCCAAGGATTCATCTCGGGTCCCAAGTAGGGATTTGGGGGTTCTGACCTCTTCCCACTCCTTCATCCACTTCAATCTTTCTAGCTCGTTTATGGGTTGCTCCAACCGACGGGAGCTAGGGTATGGGAATTCATCCTCAGCTGCTTTAGGGAATTTTTTCCACCAATACTCATCCCTTTCTGCTTTGGTCACTGAGGCGGGCATCTCGAACGTCTCAGTTTCCATGGTCAGGGATGGTTGCACTTGGGTTCCAATTGGGCTGCTGGTTCCTGGGGTTCCCTGGCTGGGAGTAGGACCTGCCTTCTTCTGGGTTGCCAGAAGCAGGCTTTCTTCGGAGATTCCACCCTCTGACATGGTGGCCTGAGTTTCTCTCCATGCACCTCAGGTATCGGAGAGCAAGTGGAGAGTCCAGGGCTCAGGAGTCAGGGTTCCGACCAATGCCCTAATAAAAGCAGGAGCCTTAAGCCAGTTAGCAAGAAAAATCCAGTTGTTTATTAGGAGCGCCATGTCGGCATGAACTAAGTGAAGCCAACTCTGACTTCACCCAGTTTGCGCCTTGCCTCTGACCCTGTTGCCCCCTCCCCCCAAGGTGTGTCACCAGTCACATTCCCCAACAAAGCAATTTCACAGGTTGTAGAAGTCACTCCCTCTGGCCGTTCCAGGTCTCCGTGGAGATGGCCTTGAGTTCAGGTGGCTAGGATGTGTTTTGTTTTGACTGAGGTGTGAATTCCTTGGTGCAGCTGTGAGGTGTGATTTCCCATCCCCTTGCCTATGGCAACTTGGGAGCAGGTCAGGAAAGCTTCGCGAGTTGACAGTAACTTTTTGGCAGCAAAGGATTGATGTTATAGCAGATTTACAATTAGCAAACAACAAAAAGGGCCTTAAGGGGTTTCTGTGGCTATCACAAGGTACTGCAAGAATGGTAATCCAAAAATTACATGAGAGGACTTATTGGGGAACTAAAGCATTGGTAGAAACTTGTTTAAAATCCTATGCTACCCTTGGAATTTGACTAAGAAAGGGGAGAGAATGCAACCTTGTCACACTCTGTGATGACCAGGGCTGGGCATGAAAGTCCTCATTGCTCGGAAAGTTCACTAGGGTTTCAGCAAAAACTTGCAGCAGAGCGGTGTTGCTGTGTGCTTGCACACAGCCAGGCTAGGCAAGGTAAGGCAAGTTGAAGCAAAGCAAGGCAAGGCAAGTCAAAGCAAAGCAAAGACAAAAACTTAGCAAGGGGGTTCATTGAGGCGGCCAAGCCACAAGTCGCGGCCCCAGTACTATTTAAAGAGAAAAAAGATGGAACTATGAGATTATGCATAGATTTCACGTGGATCTATGGTGTGTCCATGCACAACCTATATCCCCGTGATGGTGAACCTATGGCACGCGTGTCAGAGGTGGCACACAGAGCCCTCTCTGTGGGCGCGTGCACTGTTGCCAGCTGCTCTGCTGGCTTCCGTACTCATGTGCATGGTGTCAACTTGCAAAGCTCAAACTTTGGCCACCTGGCCAGGTGACGGTAGTCCGCTGCAGGGTATGAAGTGTGCCTGTTTGGAAAATAGGTCTATTACAGTCCAGATCACTGTGTTTCCCCCACTTTTTGGCAACTCCACTATAAAGTCTATTGCGATCTCCTCCCATGGTCCCATTGGCTCTGTTACTGATTGTAGCAGTGTCGAGCTGCCAAAGTGTCGACAACTGAGCACAAGTTGGGGGGGGGGGGGCGGAGATACCCTTACTTGTATTCTGGTGGAGGTGGCACAGGGCGTTAGGCGGATGGGAGATGTCTTTAGAGGCACCATAATGTCGGGAGCAGGGCGCCCACGCCCCCCCCCCCCAGCATTGATCTCTGCCGGTGCGAAGACTGATAGAACCACGACCGACTTTGATGATGTCACCAGGAGGAGGGCGTGATTTATAACAAGCTGGGAGGGCGAGGCATGCCTGCGCGGGCTATTTAAAAGCACACGTGCCTGTCAGCTGTAGCACTGTTATTATTTCGGCCAATGAAGTCACAGTGATCACCCGGAGCTGACGCCCAAATAAACCACGTTACAAAAAGAGCTGAAGCCTTCACGTTCTGGTTTTTTGCTGCGCTGCTGTCTGGGATCCTGAGAGGATAACATCGCTCCCATCAGCCCGTTTCCATGCTCAGGTCTGCTTCGAGGGAACGCCCTGCCCCGCGCCGGGTCGTGATGGCAGAAGGAATGGAAGGAGAGGCGTTGGTGCTTGAGGGGGCGATGTCGGACGCCCAGCAGGAAGGATGTGCTGAGGACACTACGCAGGCAGTGGTCCATCCGAAAGCGTGGAGCCAGGGGGCTGACAAGGAGGATGCAGGAGGGGAGAAGGAGGTGCCCGCCCCTCAGTCTGAAGGCTGGTGGCCTAGCCCCATGATCACCGATCCTGGGAGCGTTCTACACCGCCCCTCTTCACCCCATTACGATGAGCGGTTTCTCCGGTGGAGAGAGAGGCACTGGGTGGAAGACGAGGACGGTGAGTGGAGTCATTCGACTGGCCCCGGGCAAACTACAATGGACGTTCTCTGTGAGCGCTTCGGAGAGGCCAGTTTCAAGGACGCCCAGGCGTGGCAGCCCTGGTTGCAGGGGGCAGAACAAAGCACCGCCTGGCGGGCATCATCCACCGGGACCGGCCCACGTTTTCGACTAGCTAGCCCCAACTCAGACTAGGAGATCCACAAGGAAGGCCCAAGACAATGGAGATGCAGTCTGCCGTGCACCCAACGACCGAGATATCCAGGGGCAGTGGCATAGATTCCAGTCCTGGAGCCCTCTGCCCCACTCCCACCCAAGGCGATAACAGGAGTTCAGGGGCTGACGCCTACCGGGCGGGGTTCCAAGGACCCCAGGGATTTCTGTCCCTGCCAGCCACGGGCCCGGCACCAGGGGTGCCGACCGGGGTATGGGGGCCTCAGCCAGTATGGGGGCCTCCCCCCCTTCCAGCTACCTTCGATGGCAATCTGGATCGGGTCGCCCTCTATCTGAGTCAGGTCTTAAGCTATGTCGACCTTTATGGCCATTTATATCCTTCCCAATGGTCCATGGTGGTGGCCATTATGACAACGTTGACAGGGGAAGTGGCCGATTGGGTGGCAGATCTGCATAGCGACCACACTAGGGAATTGACTGACGTTGGCCTGTTCCTGGACAGGTTGCGGACTCGGTTTGAGGATGACACCAGGACCCAGATAGCGGAAGGGGAGTTGGTCGCCCTCAAACAACGGGGACAGCCAGTAAAGGAGTATGTAAAAGAGTTCCGGAGGTTGGCCGGATGGGTAAGGGGGTGGCCTGAACAGATGCTGGTCCAGCAGTTTCACCTTGGCCTGGACCATGACCTCAGACAAGCCTGTGTATACCGGGGGTTACTGCCCCGCTTATCCGACTGGTGCAAAGCGGCCATCGACTTGGATGTTGGTCTTTGGGAGTTTCGTATAAGGGGGCCTCCGGGTCCGGTGCAACCGCAGAAGGTATCAGAACGACCCCTGCAGTTCAGACCCGCGGAACGGGTGGAGCGCGAGGCCAAGCCGGTAGAGATGGCACGTAGGGCGCTACGGTGTTTCCGGTGCAACTAGGTGGGCCATAGGGCTCTGGATTGCCCTCTACCACCGGCCCAACCACTGAGTCCAAAAACACCAGTCACGGGCGGGCGGGGACGCGCACGGCTTAACCAGGAAAGAACGAGAGGGGCAGGCCAACCCGGGCTGGATGGCAATGCAACACAGAGCGGGACGGGCCCAGCTACCCTTCCTGGGGTGGTCCCAGTAGTCATAGAGGAAAGCGACGAAGAGGAGGGGACTAATGATCCGATGGTAAGTGGCCCCATTCGTCCTTTCCTAATCCCAGTTACGCTGCAGTCACCTAGCAACCCAGAGTTCGTGCTACAACGGAATGCACTAGTAGACTCGAGGTGTACTCGGTGTCTGATACGCCGTGAGTTGGCAGCCCAGTTAGGCCTACGCTTATTCCCCTTGAAAGCACCCATAGCCTTTGAACAGGTAGATGGATCCACCCTCGGAGGGGCTCCTACGACCCACATGACAGAGGGGGTCAGACTGGAAATCGGGGCTCACTGGGAACGGTTACGATTCATAGTAGTGGACAGGATGATTGAACCCCTCATTCTGGGTCTGGCTTGGCTAGATAAGTGGACGCCCACCATCTGGTGAGAAGGGGGGTTCAGAAAGCTGTGTTTAGGCTTAGGGCCCGAACCAGGCAGCTCCGGGACACTGGAGGTCAGGGGACGGGCGATGGCAAGCCAAGCCATACCGATACCCGGGGTACCAGATGTGTACGCTGATCTCGCAGCGGTTTTCGACGAGAAAGAGTGTGACACTTTACCACCCCACCGGGTGACAGATTGCACTATTGAATTGTTGCCCGGCGTGAAGCTGCCCAAACCTCGGATGTACGCAATGACACCTAAGGAGGTGGAGGAATTACGCGCCTATATTGACAAAAACTTAGCCAGGGGTTTCATACAACCCAGCCATTCGCATATGGCCGCCCCAGTGTTGTTCAGGGAGAAGAAGGACGGCGGGCTACGACTTTGTGTCGATTTTCGTGGTTTGAATGTGGTCAGCGTGGAACCCTTGTACCCCCTCCCATTAATGAAAGACCTATTAGCCGCACTGGCCACGGGCACTTATTTCACTAAATTAGAACTTCGGGAGGCTTATTACCGGGTACGGATTAAACCAGGTGATGAATGGAAAACCACCTTCAACTGCCCGTAAGGTAGCTACAAGTTTTGTGTCATGCCTTTCGGTCTCCACAGTGCCGCAGCTGTCTTCATGCAGCTCATCAATGAGGTACTCCACGACTATCTCTATCAAGGAGTCCTGGTGTACCTCGATGACATATTAATCTATACCAAGACTATGGATGAGCATGTGCAGCTCATTCGTAAGGTCTTGGAGCATTTGTTGAAAGCCCAATTATATGTCAAGGTCTCTAAATGGGAATTTCATCCAATGGCTCTGGATTACCTTGGGTACCGTATATCCAAAGATGCCTTGAAATGGACCCTAATAAGGTGACCACTGTAATGGGTTGGCAGGCCCCCAAAAGCAGACGACAGTTGCAAAGCTTCCTTGGTTTTGCCAACTTTTATCGTCAATTCATCCCGACATTCGCCCATATAGCGTTGCCATTGACAAATGCGTTACGAACTAAGGGAACGGGCAAACCGATGCCCGGGCAGCGCGTGGAGTGGTCGCCTGATTGCCAGCAAGCATTTGAAGCACTGAAACAACGTTTTGCTGAGGCACCTGTTCTTCAACATCCCGATCAGACGAGGCCCTTTATCGTGCAAGCCGATGCCAGTGACGTGGCCGTGGGGGCTGTTCTTTTGCAGGCTGACGCAAGAGGCCGGTTGCACCCTTGTGCTTACACCTCAAAGAAATTCACTCCCATGGAACAAAGGTGGGCCATCTGGGAGAAGGAAGCCTTTGCCATTCGCTGGGTTCTCCTCACCTGGCGCCATCTGCTGGAAGGGGTGGCGGTGCCTTTTGAGGTATGGACCGACCATAAAAACCTCATGGCTTTACAGACCCCAAGAAAGCTGTCACCCAAACAAGTACGGTGGGCACAATATTTCCAGTGGTTTGATTTCCGGTTGAAATATGTACCAGGAGGGAGGAACTTCCTAGCCGACGCTATATCCCGTATGCCCCAATTCAATAGTAGACACGATGATGTGGTACAAGCCATGGTTCCGGAGGGTGGGAGAGAGAAACAAGAGATGCCCATGGCAGCGGCCATGCAGAGCCCATGGGAAGAGAGGATACGGAGTGGACTAGAACAAGTTGAGTGGTTCCAACGCAATAGACAGCTACTAACCTGTAGGGATGGGCTGGCCTGGATGGGGGATAAGTTGTATGTTCCCAAAGCAATCAGGGGCACTGTCTTATGCCGCTGTCACGACAATAAGACCGTGGGTCACTTTGGATTCCTCAAGATGCTCCATCTATCCCGATGACAGTTTTGGTGGCCGCATATGCGGCGCGGTATCGACAGGTACGTGCAAAGCTGTTCCATCTGCACCAGAACCAAACCGCGAACCGGGAAACCTCTTGGCCTGCTGCAAACCGTGGCTACTCCCAATCAACCTTGGGAAGACATTGGGATGGATTTTGTGGTGGACCTGCCAGACAGTAACGGCTATACGGTCATATGGACCGTGATAGACCTGTTTTCGAAACAGGCTCATTTTATCCCCTGTAAAGGCCTCCCCTCCGCTAGGAAACTTGTCACTCTGTTCATCCAGCATGTATATCGCCTACACGGAGTGCTCCAACGGATCATCTCGGATAGAGGGGTGCAGTTTACTGCCCGGTTTTGGAGACGGTTCATGCACGACATCGGTTCAACCCAGGGCCTCAGTACGGCGCTCCATCCTAGTACAAACGGGGCTGCAGAATGGGCCAACACCATGATCGAACACTATCTCCAGTGTTATGTTTCATACCGTCAAAATGACTGGGCTTCTTTATTGCCCCTGGCAGAAGTTGCCTATAATAATACTGTGCATGCCAGTACAGGGAACACACGTTTTCGGATAGTTACGGGTCAGGATTTTGTAGCAATACCAGAGTTGAAGCGACCTCTGGACGACACCACCCTTCCTCACGAATGGAGCGACAGGATCCAAGTGGTATGGCCCCAAATAAGGGAAGCTTTAGACAAAACGGCCCGAGAGTACTGACTACAGGCCGACAAAAAGAGTTGTCGCCCCTTGCAAGTTGGTGATTTAGTGTATCTGTCCACCAAATACATCAAACTAAGGGTACCCAGCCGTAAACTTGGACCAAAATACCTAGGCCCTTTTCCTGTGGTGAAAGTGATAAACCCAGTCACGGTCGCGCTAAAACTACCACCACTGATAGGGAAGATCCACCCGGTGTTTCATAGTAGTTTACTAAAGCTGGTAATTGTACCTAGAGACACCAAGCAATGGCCCGGTCCGGTTACGGAGGGACACTTTGAAATCACAGATATACTAGACTCTAGAATAAGCAGGGGGAAGTTACAATATTTGGTCAAATGGAAGGGCTATCCCTTTGAGGAAGCATCGTGGGTACCGGCCCATGATGTTCTAGCCTCACGGCTGGTTAAGCAGTTCCACAAACGAAACCCCCTAAGACCTCATTAGAGAGCTAACCCGTTTGCTTTCTCGTTGCAGAGAGAACCGTGGTGAAGGGGAGCCACCTGTCGAGCTGCCAAGGCGTTGACAACTGAGCACACGTTGGGGGCGGCGGAGATACCCTTACCTGCATTCTGGTGGAGGCATTCTGGTGGAGGCTTTTGTCTTCTGGCAGCTCTTCTCATGCGTGCATTAGGAACAGGCTACTCCTGTTCCTCTGCCTTACTCCTATCGGTCTCTGGAGGCTCAGAGATGGTGCAACTTTTCACATAACTGTCCATATCTTTCTTTATGCTGGGCCACCAGAACTGCCTCCATCTTTAGGAATCTGAAGTGGTCTGCCGGTTTAACGTCGTGGCTCCTCTGGAGGATTAGGGTGCATAGGGATTCCAGGACATAGAGTTTCATCCCCTTCCATGCGAAGTCATCTCTTTTCGTCAGGATGTGTTGATTGTCTCAGAACCAGGGGTCTGCCAGCAGTTCAGTTTTGAGTTTCACCGTTAGATCGCTTGCTGGTTGATCATTCTGGTTGCGGCATTGTCATCTGGTGGTTACTTGGGGTGCTATTTGGGTAGGGGAAAGGATGGCATCCACTACCTGCTCCCGCTCGCATTTGTACTGGGGCATGCAGGAGAGGGAGTCCTCTAGAAAGTTCCTCCCCTCTGATATGTGCTTTAGTATGAAGTCGAAATGTTTGAAATACTGAGCCCAGTGGACTTTTTGGGTGATACTTTTCACAGGGTCCTGAGGGCCTCCAGGTTTGCAAAGCTCTTCAGGTTTCCGGCACATTGACCCAGTCAATACACTGTCCACAAAATATTTATTTCATTTATTTATTTATTTAATTCAACTTATATACCACCCTTCTCCCCAGGGGGACTCAGGGCAGTGAACAGCCAAATTTAAAACACATATAATACAAAAGTTAAGAAAAACTAAAATAGATTAAATAACGACATTGACAATTTAAAATCCAAAACTGCACAATCAAAAGATCCCAATTTAAAAAGCCAACATCGATTAAATTTAAAAATTTTAAAAAACCCATTAAAACCGTTTATGCTAGGCCGGCTTGTTGGAAGAGATAGGTCTTCAGGGCCTTTCGGAAAGTGCGGAGGTCTGGAATCAATCGTATCTCAGGAGGTAGCTCATTCCACAGGTTGGGTGCTCCCACAGAGAAGGCTCTCCCCCTGGGGGCCGCCATCCGACATTGCTTGGCCGACGGCACCCTGAGGAGGCCCTCTCTGTGAGACCGTGTTGGCCGGTGGGAGGTTATCGTAGCAGCAGGCGGTCTCGCAAATATCCCGGACCTCTGCCATGGAGCGCTTTAAAGGTGAGAACCAACACCTTGAAGCGCACTCGGAAGACCACCGGGAGCCAGTGCAGCTCGTGCAGGAGAGGTGTTACGTGGGAGCACCCTGTTGCTCCCATAATCACCCACGTGGCTGCATTCTGGACCAGCTGGAGCCTCCAGGTGCATCTCAAGGGGAGCCCCATGTAGAGAGCGTTACAGTAGTCCAGGCGAGATGTGATGAGGGCATGGGTGACTGTGCATAAGGAATCCCAATCCAGAAAGGGGTGCAACTGGCATATCAGGCGGACCTGATAGAAGGCCCCCCTGGCCATGGCCATCATATGCCCTTCCAAAGACAGCCGTGAATCCAGGAGGACACCCAAGTTGCGAGCCCCCTCTGTAGGGGCCAATGACTCACCCCCAATAGCCAGTGATGGCACCAGCTGGCTATACCGGGACACCGGCATCCACAGCCACTCGGTCTTGGAAGGGTTGAGTCGAAGCCTGTTCCTCCCCAACCAGACCCGCACGGCCTCAAGACACTGGGACATCACTTTGAGGGCATCATTGGGGTGGTCAGGGGTGGAGATGTACAGCTGAGTGTCATCAGCGTACAGTTGGCAACACACCCCAAAACCACGGATGATCTCACCCAGCGGCTTCACCTAAATGTTGAACAGGAGCGGCGAGAGGACCGACCCTTGCGGCACCCCGCAAACGAGGTGCCTCGAGGTCAACCTCTGCCCCCTTGCCAACACAGACTGCGACCGGTCGGAGACATAGGAGGAGAACCACCGTAGCACGGTGCCTCCCACCCCCAAACCCTCCAGCCAACGCAGCATGATACCATGGTCAATGGTATCAAAAGCCGCTGAGAGATCTAACAGGACCAGGACAGAGGAACAGCCCCTGTCCCGAGCCCTCCAGAGATCATCCACCAATGCGACCAATGCCATCTCCATGCTGTACCCAGGTCTGAAGCCGGACTGGCACGGATCTAGATAGACAGTTTCATCCAGGTACTGCGGGAGCTGTTGCGCAACCACACTCTCAATAACCTTCGCAATAAAGCAAAGGTTGGAGACAGGACAGTAATTTGCCAAAACAGCCGGGTCTAGAGAAGGCTTCTTGAGGAGGGGCCTCACCACCGCCTCTTTCAAGGCGGCAGGCAAGAAACCCTCACTCAAAGAAGCATTTATAATCCTCTGGAGCCAGCCTCGTGTAACTTCCCGGGTGGTCAGTACCAGCCAGGAAGGACACGGGTCCAATAAACATGTGGTTTTGTTTAACCTTCCCAGAATCCTGTCCACGTCCTCAGGAGTCACAGGATTGAACTCATCCCAGATAACATTCTCAAGACCCGCCTCAGCCACCCCGCCGGAATCTACCCAGTCAGAGTCCAAGCCTTCCCAAATCTGAGCGATTTTATCGTGCAGATACTGTGCAAAATCCTCAGCCTGCCCTTGCAAAAGGTCTTCCCGCACTCCCTGATGTAGGAGGGAGCAGGTCACTCTAAACAAGGTGGCTGGGCAATTATCTGCCGATGCAATAAGAGCAGAAAAGTAATTACACTTTGCTGCTTTTATCGCCACTAAATAGGTCCTAAGATGGGACCTAACTAGTGTTTGGTCAGATTCAGATCGACTCGCCCTCCAACCACTCTCTAGGCATCTTTTCTGGTGCTTCATCTCCCTCAACTCCTCAGAGAACCAAGCAGCCGGGCAGGTTCGGTGCCGGGTCAGAGGCCGCTGAATATGTTGGTTGTTCAAGGAAAACTACAAATGAAACATACACACACACACACAAAAAAAACCCTTCATCATCCAAGCAGATGCCAGCGACGTGGCAGTGGGAGCTCTTTTATGCCAAAGAAACTGCCAGAGAAAACTACAACTTTGTACCTATACCTCCCATAAACTCACTGACATGGAAAGACGATGGGCAGTGTGGGAAAAGGAGGCTTTTGCA
The DNA here is from genome assembly GCA_038048745.1 of Coluber constrictor foxii. Lineage (NCBI taxonomy): Eukaryota > Metazoa > Chordata > Lepidosauria > Squamata > Colubridae > Coluber > Coluber constrictor. Next base: position 10,391,531 of record CM075961.1, read on the forward strand.
GTAAGATGGGCACTACTAAGCTGGTGCCACCTTTTGGAAGGGGGGGGGGAGAAACCGTTTGAAGTCTGGACAGACCATAAGAATCTGGAGGCCGTTAGGACCCCGTGGAAACTATCTCCCAAACAAGTCTGCTGGGCTCAATACTTCAACCGATTCGACTTCATGCTAAAACAAATCCCAGGGGGGAGGAATTTCCTAGCTGATACCCTGTCCTGCATGCCCCAATACAAATCCAGGCAGGAGGAGGTAGTAGATGCCATCATTCCCCTTACCTAAGCCACAGCCCAAGTGACCACCCGCCAACAACACCACAACTGGCAAGGCCAACTCACAAGTGATTTAACCGTGAAACTCAAAACCGAACTGGAAGCAGACCCCTGGTTCCATGACAACCAACACATCTTGACAAAAAGGGAGGACCTAGTGTGGAAGGGGACAAAACTCTTTTTCAAAAAAGCACCTTTGGGACAGGAGTCTCTTGCATTGATTCAGAGTGGCCAAGCTACATGATTGCTCACTGATAATAAGTGGATCCTCCTTCCAATTTGTTATAGTTTGCTCTCATTATAATATGGCATAGTAACATGGCACCAATTGTAGAAAGTTAGCACCCACCCCTCTCCTAGAAGAATGAAATATTTTGAGAAATATTAAAAAGGAAGAATATATTTCCCTGGATGAGAAATGGAGAAACATGTTTTCTTAGAGGGAGAAAGCAGCCCCCACCTTCCTTAATAGCCCACAGCAGATGTCAGCCCTTAAGAGATGAAGAGATAGATAGTTAAAGTCATAGGCAAAAATTCCCTGCAGCAAGGTCTGAACAAAGACAGAATGGGATTAGCCCTCACTCAAGATTGGTGGTTCTCCTCCTTTCTCTCTGACTGGTCACAATCTGTGTTGACGGGGGGGCAGAGGTCGACCCCGAGGCCTCTTGTATGTGGGGTGCTGCAAGGATCGGTCCTCTCGCCCCTTCTGTTCAACATTTATGTGAAGCCGCTGGGTGAGATCATCCGTGGTTTCGGGGTGAAGTACCACCAGTATGCTGATGACACTCAGCTGTACATCTCCACCCCGGATCACACCAATGATGCCCTTGAAGTGATGTCCTGGTGCCTGGAGGCTGTACGGGTCTGGATGGGGAGAAACAGACTCAGACTCAACCCATCCAAGACCGAGTGGCTGTGGTTTCCAACATCCCGATATAGTCAGTTGGTGCCATCACTGACTATTAGGGGCAAGTTGTTGGCCCCCATGGATAGGGTTCGCAACTTGGGTGTCCTCCTGGACTCACGGCTGTCCTTAGAAGGGCATTTGATGGCTGTGGCCGGGAGAACTTTTTATCAGGTCCGCCTGATATGCCAGTTGCACCCCTTTCTGGATTGGGATTCCTTATGCACAGTCACCCATGCCCTCATCACATCTCTCCTGGACTACTGTAACGCTCTCTACATGGGGCTCCCCTTGAGGAACACCCGGAGGCTCCCGGTGGTCCAGAATGCGGCCACGCAGGTGGTTATGGGAGCGACATGGCGCTCCCATGTGACCCCCCTCCTGCGCGAGCTGCACCAGCTCCTGGTGGTCTTCCGGGTACGCTTCAAGGTCTTGGTTACCACCTTCAGAGTGCTCCATGGCTTAGGACCTGGGTACTTAAGAGACCGCCGTCTGCCACCAGTAGCCTCTCACCGACCAGTACGCTCCCATAGAGAGGGGCTCCTCAGGGTGCCGTCGGCCAAACAGTGTCGACTGGTGGCCCCCAGGGGGACAGCCTTCTCTCTGGGGGCACCTGCCATCTGGAATGAGCTCCCCCGGAAGATACGGAGGATCCCAGATTTACGCACGTTCCGCCGCGCCTTCAAAACATTTTTATTCCAGCAGGCTGGTCTGGCCTGACTCTCCCTTTTAAATTGGGTGTTTTAAATTTGACTTAAGCCTAAATTATTTAATGTATTTTTAATAGTTTTTTAACTTTTGTATGATGTATTTTATCCAAGGCTGTTCACCGCCCTGAGTCCTTCGGGAGTAGGGCGGTATATAAATTTAATAAAATAAATAAAATAAAATAAATAAATGAGATGTTAATTTGTTAATTTGTCTCTTTAGTTTGGCATTTTGCAGCCCAAATATGCCCACCCACTTTCTGGAGAGCTTAAATGACCTCTCTGCTAAAGGGTTTCACTTTATGAGCAAAAGTTGGCTGTATTTTAACTATTTTAATTCCTCAATGTGCCCTGGCACCCTGCCTGATTTGTAACTCTGGGTTGCAGGTATTGCTGAGGAAAAGGAAGGCATTCAGACAGAATGGTTTAGGTTTCCATAATGGCTGTGACTGTCATTGATCTTCAGTGTGTATTCCCCCATTTCTAATCTAATGATTGGTATTTAGGGCAGCTTTTTGCGAGCAAAGAAGCTTTTTGTATTTTTGTACAGGTAATCCTTGATTTACAACAGTTCATTTAGTGACCATTCAAAGTTACAATGACACTGAAAAAAGTGACTTATGACTGTTTTTCACACTTACGACCATTGCAGCATCCCCATGGTCACGAGAGGCTGGGCGAGGCTAAGTGCCCCTCGACATGAGTTACATCAAGTTGGCCATGCCCACTCAGCCACATGACCACCCAGCCATGCCTACCCAGCCTGTCATTAGGGCAGAGAACCAGTTTTTAAATTATTTGAAGCCCACCACTGCTGCAGCGGACTACCTTTAGCCCACCAGCTAGCCAGACTCTTCCTGAAACACATCTACCACCTTCTTTGCTTGCCTGCCTCTTTGAGAGATGCTTTGTGGCTGTGACGGCTGGCTGAAGGCTGCTGAAAACTACCAGAGGTCTCAAACAGGCAAAAAAAGCCGCTGCCCTGTTCTTTGTGCAAGCCACACACATGCATCATTCCCATTGCCTGCTGTGCTGGAGGGACTTGTCCGGGCAAGTCTCTTTTTCTGGCTTGGTTCTGGCTGGCAAAGAGGTGGCAGCTGGGAGGCTTTTTGCACCGAAAAAAAGAGAAAAAAGAGACTTGGCCAAGGCAGGTGGTGAGTGGGTGGTGGCTCTGGGGCAAGGCCGGAGCTGGGGAATGGCGTGTTCCCTGACCTGGCCGAGGTGGGTGGTGGCTCCAGGGCCTTGGGGGCTTGGGGCCTCAGGGCCTCGGGGCCTCAGGGAATGGTGCCTCCCTCGGCCCCGGCCCCTACTCAAGGAGAAGGGTGAGTGGGTGGCATGCATTGCTTACCTTTGGTGAGGTGAGGTGAGCAGAGCAGGTGAGGCAACTGGCGAGGCAAGTAGCTAGGCTGTGTGGCGAAGCGAAGGCAACCTATATAGGGCTGGGATGGGCAGGGCAAGCGTCAAGTGGGCGAGCAAGCGAGCATTGGGCGGGTGGGCAGAGTGAGGAAGCGTCGAGTGGGGGGGGGGCAGCCAGAGGTTGCTACTGGTTTGGCGACCCAGGCCAAATTTCCCCTACCGGTTCACCCGAACTGGTGCAACCCGGCTGAATACCACCTCTGAGGAAGACCTTACAGAACTGGTTACAAACCTGCTGGTGGAAGCACTGGAAATTGAGAAAGATGAGATAGAAGAAGAGATTGATCAAATTTACAGAGTCAGCTCAAGCTATGCACGAAGACACAAAGTGCCTAGGGAGGTCCATGTTAGATTTGTGAAGAGAACAATAAGGGATGAAGTATAATACAGAAAAAAATGAGATTATGGTCTTGAAACAGATCCTTTGGAAGATAAGAGATCTGAGAAAACAATATCAATTCTTGACTACAAAACTAAATGAAAAAGGAATAAATTTTAGATGGCTTGTTCCAGAGGGGATCCTAATTAATTGGAACTCTAGAAGATATAGATTGGATTCTACCTTAAAATTTGCCTTAAAGCAGTAAATTTCTATGAGAGACATGCAAGCATTTTCGAAGGAAAAACACAAGGTGCACAAGAAGACAAGGAAATTACAAAACATAGAGAAATAGCGACATAAGAGACAGTGACACAAAGCGAAGGAGAAGAGAAGAGAAAGAAAATACAGACCAAGAAGAAGAGGGACCAATAAAAGAACAAAGACAGAAAAGAACTACTAGGAAACCAAACCCTAAATATAGCTAAGTAATATGGAGAAAGGAAATTGGATCCTCTCAATGAATATAAATGAATTAAATTCCCCTTCCAAAAGAAGAAAAATCTTTACACAATTACGAAAATTAGAAACAGAAATAATTTGCCTGCAAGAAACACACATAAAGAAACAACACTATAAACTCCTAGAACAGGAGTCTGCAACTGTAAACACTCAAAGAGCCATTTGGACCCGTTTCCCACAGAAAAGAAAACACCAGGAGCCACAAAACCCTTCCCGTGCGTGACTATTTCTTGAGCGGCCACAAAACTAGCATAAGTAGTTGAATTAAATGTTCTGTTTTCTTCTGAAACATTTCTTTTCTTGGATTTACCTATGGTTGGCCTACCAGGGGTTGAAAAGCTCAATAAATTATGTGCTGGTGGGTGTCACACATTGGCAGTTGTGATGCATATTTTGAATGACAGGCCGCAGGTTGCTGACCCCTGTCCTAGAATGCCCCAAAATTGAGAAACTATATTTCACGTCAGCACAACAAAAGAAAAGAGGAGTAGCCTTATATATTGGCTGGATTCTACTGGACTTTACTGGACTCTAATGGACTCTAAACAGGTCTATTCAGATGAAGAAGGAAGAATCTTGATGGTGGAAACAACGATTAACCAAAAAAACCCATTGATAATAGGAATATATGCACCAAACAACAAGCAAGAAAATTTTTATCAAGCATTACACAAGAAAATATTGGAAATGGAATATCAAAATATTTGTCTCATAGGAGACTTTAACCCTTAACCACAGACATACTATTTCGGCTACGCTATTACAGACATGAGGTCATAATGACTGCTCATACAATTTTCTTAATCTATGAAAAGAATAGGCAGGATATGTTGTTAAATTTACTTTGTATAGTTAAAATTTTCATTTATTGATCAAATTAACAAATTTTATAAATTGAGAAACAAATATATTATAATAATAAATAATTAGTTAGTCACTGGAATGTTTGCAGACTCTTTTACAGCATTCGTTACATGTTGGTTTTTTACACCTATAACACAAATGAAAAGTTTTTCTTTTTAACTTTGGATCACAAGGGGTTTTTTTTCAAGTTTATCTAAATTTTCATCTTGCTGCATTTCCTCTACTTGAAAAATTTTTCAAATTGAAGCCTTCAACTCTCTTGGTATTTTTTTTTTTAATCCAGTCTTCTCATCATTTCACCTCTAACCAATGTTTCTGCTAATTGTTTGACAAAGCCTGGTTATTTTCTTATTGGTGTTACCATAACAATTGTAAAGGACGAAAGAATTTACTGAATATCTAGTATTCTGAAAAATATTGCCATAGGCCATCTTCTGGTATGCCTCCCGCTAGAATATATGGCACACATTTGGTCCAATGAATCAACACCTTCTTATTACTGTTGTAGTAAGCAATAATTTCAGGTTTGTTACTATTGGGATCGGTGTATTCATTATGATGCATTGAGGATACTAAACATACTGTATGATTTTTCTTCGGAACATATGACTAGAGGGTTATTTCTTTTGTAAATGCGTACATGGAAGAGCCAATAGCTTTCTTTCGATGTGGAAGAAATGAAGGAGGAATTTCAGCTTTATTTTTCTTCAGAGTCCCTACATAAGTCAAGCCTTTGTCTCTTAATTCGCAAACTACCTCAATCAAACTAAACCAGTTATCAGCGGTTATATTACTATTAGTACGAAATGTGATGCGGTGGTTCTCCTCCTTTCTCACTGACCGTACGCAGTCCGTGTTGACGGGGGGGCAGAGGTCGACCTCGAGGCACCTCACTTGTGGGGGGCCGCAAGGGTCGGGTCTTTCGCCCCTCTTGTTCAACATTTATGTGAAGCCACTGGGCGAGATCATCCGTGGTTTCGGGGTGAAATGTCAACTGTATGCCGATGACACGCAGTTGTACATTTCTACCCCGAACCACCCCAATGATGCCCTTGCCGTGATGTCCCGTTGCCTGGAAGCCATACGGATCTGGATGGGGAGAAACAGGCTCAGACTCAACCCTTCCAAGACAGAGTGGCTGTGGCTTCCGGCGCCCCGATATAGCCAACTGGTACCATCGTTGGCTATTGGGGAGGAGATCTTGCCCCCTTCAGAGAGGGCTCACAACTTGGGCATCCTCCTGGATGTGCGGCTGTCTTTAGACGATCATATGACGGCCGTGGCCAGGGGGGCTTTTTATCAGGTTCACCTGATTTCCCAGTTGCGTCCCTTTCTGGATTGGGACGCCTTACACACAGTCACTCACTCCCTCGTCACTTCCCATCTGGACTACTGTAACGCTCTCTACATGGGGCTCCCCTTGAGGAGCACCCAGAGGCTCCAACTGGTCCAGAATGCGGCCGCGTGGGTGGTTATGGGAGCGACTTGTCGCTCCCGGGTAACTCCCCTCTTGCGCGAGCTGCACTGGCTCCCGGTGGTCTTCCGGGTGCGTTTCAAGGTGCTAGTCACCATCTTCAAAGCGCTCCATGGCTTAGGACCGGGATATCTACAGGACCGCCTTCTGCCACTGAATATCTCCCACCGCCCGATACAGTCTCACAGGGAGGGCCTCCTCAGGGTGCCGTCGGCCAGACAATGTCGGCGGGTGGCCCCCAGGGGGAGAGCCTTCTCTGTGGGAGCGCCTGCCTTATGGAATGAGCTGCCCCCGGATTTAAGAAAGATTCCTGACCTCCGCGCCTTCCGTCGGGCTCTGAAGACTCTGTTGTTTCATCAAGCCGGCCTGACTGAATAGATTAATTTTAAATGGGTTTTAAATTAGTTTTAAAGGGGTTTTAGTAAGGGGTTTTAAATTTACAGCCAAATAGCTTTAACTTATTTTAGTAGCTTTAATTTTTGTGTCTGATTGTTTTAATATGGCTGTGAACCACCCTGAGTCCCCTGGGAGAAGGGCGGTATAGAAATTTAATAAACTAACTAAACTAAACTAAACTAAATAAAGGGCTAATCTCAATACAGATTGAGTAGGTTTGGAAAATTTGCGGTCCTCCTCTGATAAAGTCCATCCATCTGAATTCTTGCCTAAATATAAATAACCATTGAAAAAATAGCTATTGTGAGAATCTGTAACGCATATTTATATTTTTATTTCTATTATTTGTATTTCTATCTCTATAATTTCTATTTCTATTATTCTTTTTCTATAATTTCTATTCTTATTTCTATTATTTCTATTATTTCTATTTCAATTATATTATTTCTATTTCTTTTATTTCTAATTCTATTTCTTCTATTTCAATTTCAATTTCTATTATTTCTTTTTCTTTTTCTATTATTTCTGTTTCTTCTATTTCTATTATTTCTATTTCTTTTATTTGTATGTCTACTATTTCTATTTCTATTATTTTATTTCTATTATTTCTATTTTTATTTCTTTTATTTCTACTTTTATTTCTATTCTTTCTATTTCTATATCTAGAATTTCTATTTTTCTTTCTTTAATTTCTATTCTTTCTATTTCTGTTATTTCTATTTCTATTTCTTCTATTTTTATTATTGCTATTTTTTCTTTTTCTTTTTCTATTATTTCTATTTCTTCTATTTCTATTATTTCTATTTCTTCTATTTCTATTATTTCTATTTCTTTTACTTCTATTTCTATTTCTTTTATTACTATGTCTACCATTTCTATTTCTATTATTTTATTTCTATTATTTCTATTTTTATTTCTTTTATTTCTATTTCTATTTCTATTATTTGTATTTCTATATCTAGAATTTCTATTATTCTTTCTTTAATTTCTATTCTTTCTATTTCTTTTTCTATTTCTGTTATTTCTATTTCTATTTCTTCTATTTTTATTATTTCTAGTTCTATTTCTATTATTTTTATTTGTATTTCTATTATTTCTCTTTTATTATTTCCTTTCTTCTCTTTCTCTTTCTATTATTTCTCTTTCTATTATTTCTCTTTCTCTTTCTATTATTTCTATTTCTTCTATTGCTATTGCTATTATTTCTAGTTCTATTTCTTTTATTTCTACTTTTATTTCTATTAATTATATTTCTGTCTAGAACTTCTATTTTTATTATTATTTTGCTATAATTTCTATTTTTTCTATTTATTTTATTTCTATATATTTTATTTCTATTATTTAAATTTCTAACTCTTTTATGTCTATTTCTATTCCTTCAATTTCTATTTCTATGATTTTATTTCTACATCTTTTGTCTTTTTCTGTTCAGTATTTCTATTTCTATTATTTTATTTCTCATTTCTTTTCTTTCTATTTCTTTATTTCTATTTCTATTTCTTTTATTCCTGTTTCTATTTGTTTTATTTCTATTTCTGTTATTTCTATTTCTATTCTTTCTGTTTCTATTTCTTTTATTTCTATGTCTACTATTTATATTTCTATGATTTTATTTCTATATCTTGTATTTCTATTTCTATTTCTTTTATTTAAATTATTTGTATTTCTATTATTCTTTTCCCTTATTTTCCATTCTTATTTCTATTATTTCTATTTCTATTATTTCTATTTCTATTTCTTTTATTTCTATTTCTATTATTTCTATTTCTATTTCTTTTATTTCTATTTCTATTATTTCTATTCCTATGATTTTATTTCTATATCTTTTTTTTTATTGAAAAAGTTTTACAATACAAAATTTTTTTCCCATTTTCACCCCCCCTCCCCAGTCCCCCTCCCCACCCCCTCCCATCCTCCCTCAACCCCAACCCCTCCCCTCCCTAACCCCCCCCTGACTTCCGCTACAAGTTAAAAAAAAAAACTTAGAACAAGGGAAAAAGAAAAAGATTATTAAGTATTCAAATTCTCAGTTAAACAAATTTCGAAAGAGGAAGAGAAAGAGAGAGAAGGAAAGAGGGAAAAAAAGTAAAAAAAGTAAAAAAAAAACAAAGAACCAAACATTAATATATTTAAACAATATTTAAAAAAAACCATTGATAGTCATTATAATTAAGAACACTATTATAATTATCCTAACTACACCCCTTAACTAAAAAAAACCCCCCAAAAACATAAAACATAAGAAATATATATGCATATATAGTTATAATCATACAGTTATATCATAAAGAGAATTATCTTATTTAATTCATTTCTCAATCTCTATAATCCAACTTTCAATCTTCTCTTCAACTTGATTGATGTCAAACATATTTCCTCACATAGATCCAGCTTCGATAATCTTCATCTTGCCGCTGCCCCCATCAGCAAAATAAAACGTTTCTCCACACCACCCCCCGAGTGACTTTATATAAAGAAAATTCAACCACGAAGATATTCACCCCTCTAGGAAGATTCATTCAAGCTAACTTATACTATACCTAAAAATAGGCTTTTGCAGCCTTAGCATTCAAACCTTGAGAGAAAAAGAAAAAAACAACTAAGAGCTGCCTTCCCAGATGTTCCTTTAAAATTGTTTCAAATCCTGCCACCCTTTGCAATCCAATCCTTCGGGTTATAAGATATTTTCAATTTCATAGTCTTCTCCTAGATGATAAGTTCCACAAAAAGTATCTAATTGGGTAACCAATGATCGCTGCTAATTTTGCAGCAATCTATCAGAACTCAGGATATCATGTCCAATCCAGGATAAACTTCATAGTAAAAATTTTTATAATCCATTTTAATAGATGAATTTAAAGTTAGTCCAACTCAGAATGAACTTTTAACAAATTGTTGTACTTCTTAAAAGAATTTTTATAATCCACTTTTTCCAGATCTTTCAATGCTTTCTGATTCAGTATCAAACAATTCACGATGCTCTTTAAATTTGTCACCTGTGGTTTCCAGTCGGATTTCTTCGTTAACCTCTAGTTCCTGTCGATTAGCATCACCCCCCATGTCTTGAAGAGTATTGGACCTCTGTTGCTGGTCATCTCGAAGTAAATCTTTGTTTTTTGAAGCTTCCTCCAGCAATTCAAGGTCCTGTGATCCCCCAAGGACACGGAGGTGTTCAGTTTTCTCATCAGAAAAGTCCATAATAAAATCCTCTGGACAACCACCAAAATCTCCTTTTGTTTTTAACACACTTTGAGTTTCTTCTTTCTGTTCACATTTTGTAAACTCTGTTTTTGACTTTTTATCCTTAAGATGTTTCGGTGCTCCCTTAAAGATATTTTGATAAAAATATTCTGCTTTTTCAATAGTATTCAGACAATGTCTCACCCCTTGGTATCTAAAAATTATACCAACTGGAAAATCCCATCTAAATGGGATATTACTTCTCTTCAGTTCCTTGACCAAAAAATCAAAATCTTTCCTGTCTTTTAAGACCTTCGATGGTAACTCTTTGAAAATCCTAATTTGTGTACCTGCTACCTGCACTCTATCAGAATAAGACTTTTGTAAAATATCATCTCTCAGTCTTTTATCAGTGAAGTAAACAACAACATCTCTAGGCAGGTTTCTTTGCTTAGCCAATTTCAATTATTTGTATTTCTATTATTCTTTTTCTATATTTTCCATTCTTATTTCTATTATTTCTATTTCTATTTCTTTTATTTCTTTTTCTAGGATTTCTATTTCTTGTATTTTTAGTATTTCTATTTCTATTATTTCTGTTTCTATTACTATTATCTCTATTTCTATTTCGATGATTTTATTTCTATTTCTTTTATTCCTATTCCTATTATTTCTTTTTCTTTTATTTCTATTTCTCTTTCTATTATTTCTATTACTTCTATTGCTATTGCCATTATTTCTAGTTCTATTTCTTTTATTTCTACTTTTATTTCTATTAATTATATTTCTGTCTAGAATTTCTATTTTTATTATTGTTTCTCTATAATTTCTATTTTTTCTATTTCTTTTATTTCTATTTCTTTTATTTCTATTATTTATATTTCTAACTCTTTTATGTCTATTTCTATTCCTTCAATTTCTATTTCTATTATTTTATTTCTACATCTTTTGTCTTTTTCTGTTTAGTATTTCTATTTCTATTATTTTATTTCTAATTTCTTTTATTTCTATTTCTTTTATTTCTATTTCTATTTCTTTTATTTCTAGTTCGATTTCTGTTATTTGTATTTCTATTTCTATAATTTCTATTTCTATAATTTCTATTCTATTTCTTTTATTTCTATTTCTTTTATTTCTATTTCTGTTATTTCTATTTCTAGTATTTTTATTATTTCTATTTCTATTCTTTCTATTTCTATTTCTTTTATTTCTATGTCTACTATTTATATTTCTATGATTTTATTTCTATATCTTGTATTTCTATTTCTATTACTTTTATTTAAATTATTTCTATTTCTATTATTCTTTTTCTATATTTTCCATTCTTATTTCTATTATTTCTATTTCTATTATTTCTATTTCTATTTCTTTTATTTCTATTTCTATTATTTCTATTTCTATTTCTTTTATTTCTATTTCTATTTCTATTTCTTTTATTTCTATTTCTATTATTTCTATTTCTATTTCTTTTATTTCTATTTCTATTATTTCTGTTTCTATTTCTATTATTTCTATTTCTTTTATTTCTATTTCTATTTCTATTATTTCTTTTTCTAGGATTTCTATTTCTTGTATTTTTAGTATTTCTATTTCTATTATTTCTGTTTCTATTACTATTATCTCTATTTCTATTTCTATTATTTTATTTCTATTTCTTTTATTCCTATTCCTATTATTTCTTTTTCTTTTATTTCTATTTCTATTATTTCTATTTCTATTTCTATTATTTTTATTTGTATTTCTATTATTTCTCTTTTATTATTTCCTTTCTTCTCTTTCTCTTTCTATTATTTCTCTTTCTCTTTCTATTATTTCTATTATTTCTCTTTCTATTATTTCTATTTCTTCTATTGCTATTGCTATTATTTCTAGTTCTATTTCTTTTATTTCTACTTTTATTTCTATTATTTGTATTTCTATTCCTATAATTTCTATTTCTATTATTTCTATTATTATTATTATTATTATTATTTTTTCTATTTTTATTATTGCTATTTCTTCTATTTCTTCTATTTCTATTTCTATTATTTCTTTTTCTATTATTTCTATTTCTTCTATTTCTATTATTTCTATTTCTTTTACTTCTATTTCTATTTCTTTTATTACTATGTCTACTATTTCTATTTCTATTATTTTATTTCTATTATTTCTATTTTTATTTCTTTTATTTCCACTTTTATTTCTATTATTTGTATTTCTATTCCTATAATTTCTATTTCTATTATTTCTATTTTTATTATTTTTATTTTTATTTTTTCTATTTTTATTATTGCTATTTCTATTTCTTCTATTTTTATTATGTCTAGTTCTAGTTCTATTTCTTTTATTTTTATTTCTATTTCTATTATTTCTCTTTTATTATTTCCTTTCTTCTCTTTCTCTTTCTATTATTTCTCTTTCTATTATTTCTCTTTCTATTATTTCTCTTTCTTCTATTGCTATTGCTATTATTTCTAGTTCTATTTCTTTTATTTCTACTTTTGTTTCCAGTAATTATATTTCTATGTCTAGAATTTCTATTTTTATTATTTCTCTATAATTTCTATTCTTTCTATTTATTTTATTTCTATTTCTTTTATTTCTATTATTTAAATTTCTAACTCTTTTATGTCTATTTCTATTCCTTCAATTTCTATTTCTATTATTTTATTTCTACATCTTTTGTCTTTTTCTGTTTAATATTTCTATTTCTATTATTTTATTTCTAATTTCTTTTATTTCTATTTCTTTTATTTCTAGTTCTTTTATTCCTGTTTCTATTTCTATTATTTCTAGTTCTATTATTTCTAGTTCTATTTCTTTTATTTCTAGTTCTATTTCTGTTATTTGTATTTCTATTTCTATAATATCTATTCTATTTCTTTTATTTCTATTTCTTTTATTTCTATTTCTGTTATTTCTATTTCTAGTATTTTTATTATTTCTATTTCTATTCTTTCTGTTTCTATTTCTTTTTTTTCTATGTCTACTATTTCTATTTCTATGATTTTATTTCTATATCTTGTATTTCTATTTCTATTTCTTTTATTTCAATTATTTGTATTTCTATTATTCTTTTTCCTTATTTTCCATTCTTATTTCTATTATTTCTATTTCTATTATTTCTATTTCTATTTCTTTTATTTCTATTTCTATTATTTCTATTTCTATTTCTTTTATTTCTATTTCTATTATTTCTGTTTCTATTTCTTTTATTTCTATTTCTTTTATTTCTATTTCTATTTCTATTTCCATTTCTTTTATTTCTTTTTCTAGGATTTCTATTTCTTGTATTTTTAGTATTTCTATTTCTGTTATTTCTGTTTCTATTCCTATTATCTCTATTTCTAGTTCTATTTCTATTATTTTTATTTTTATTATCTCTATTTTTATTATTACTATTTATTCTATATCTTTTATTTCTATTTCTATTATTTCTATTTCTTTTATTTCTATTATTTATATTTCTAACTCTTTTATGTCTATTTCTATTCCTTCAATTTCTATTTCTATTATTTTATTTCTATTTCTTTTATTTCTATTTCTATTATTTGTATTTCTACATGTTTTGTCTTTTTCTGTTTAGTATTTCTATTTCTATTTCTATTATTTTATTTCTATTTCTTTTATTTCTATTTCTTTTATTTCTATTTATTCTATTTCTATATCTTGTTTTTCTTTTTCTTTTCTTTTTCTTTTTATTTCTATTTCTATTATTTTTATTTCTGGTGGCCCAGCATAAGAAAGACGTGGACAGTTATGTGAAAAGTTGCACCATCTGCGCCATGATGAAGAAGTGACCAGGAAAACCCCCTGGACTGCTACAATCGGTAGCAGAACCTACAAGACCATGGGAGGAGATTGCAATGGACTTTATAGTGATCTGGACTGTAATAGATTTATTTTACAAACAGGCACACTTCATACCCTGCAGTGGACTACCCTCAGCCCACCAGTTGGCCAAACTGTTCCTGAAACACATCTACCGCCTCCATGGAGTACCAAGAATAATTATCTCTGACAGAGGGGTCCAGTTCACGGCTAAGTTCTGGAAGGAGTTCCTACGGTCCATTGGGTCATCCCAGGGCCTTAGCTCAGCCTGTCATCCGAGCACCAATGGGGGGGCAGAGAGACTGAATGCCATGGTAGAGCAGTACCTGAGGTGCTACATGAACTATCAGCAGTCCAATTAGGCGGACTTCCTGTCTTTCGCTGAGTTCGCGTATAATAATGCTGTTCACAGTAGCATGGGGCTAACCCCGTTTAAGGAAGTGAGCGGCATGGACTTCATCCCAATGCCTGAGTACCCAAGGGAGCCTCTCTCCTCAGTCAGCTTGACCGATTGGATGGCAACATTGAAAGCAACCTGGGAGAATGTCAAGAAAGTGCTAGCTAAAGCAGCACAAACCTATAAGAAACAGGCAAACAAACACCGAGCTACCCAAAGGCCATTTCAATTGGGGGAGAAAGTTTACCTCTCCACAAAAACTCCCTAGCAAGAAATTGGGGCCAAAGTTTATGGGACCATTCCCCATAGTAAAGATAATCAACCCGGTCACGGTGCAATTGAAGTTGCCCTGACTGCTGGGGAAGATACACCCAGTATTCCATCGTAGCCTCTTAAAACCCATGGTCGGATCGACCCTGAGGCCACTACCCCGTGATCCCCTGGACCCCATGGTCATAGGGGGCCAGACCCATTATGAGGTGCAGCAAATCCTCAATTCGAGGTGGCACAGGAGACAACTCCAATATTTAATCAAGTGGAAGGGTTACCCCTTATCAGAGGCATCTTGGGTAAAGAGTCGAAACATCAAGGCTGATCGCCTTATAGCCAAATTTCATGCAGAAAATCCAAACAAGCCAGGTTGGGGGTCACTTCTCTAAACTCTGCATCTGTACTCAAATTGTTTTGCTTTGCACAGGTCACGCTCAGGAAGTGAGGGGAGCCGAATGTCAACTTGCAAAGCTTTCAAGTTGCCATGAGCAGGAGGGAGGGAGAACTGATAGAGCTGATTGAAGTTACATTCCATACATGCTTCCTGACTGCAATCAGAAGAAGGGTGTTGGATTTCACAGCCAGCCAGAGTGGTTAATTGGAGAATGTGATTTATCACATGGCCAGGGAGGAGGGGAGAGACAGGGTCATAGGGGAATGTAAATCTACATGGGATTAGTTCTAACTGCATCCGAATATTGCCGGAATGGTGCTCCTAATAAATGACTGTATTTCTTTTGAAGTTTGGCTCATGGCTCATGAATTAATTAGGGCATCTTTCGGAAACTTCACATTAGTGGATTTTCAACATTAACAGTTTTATGAGGAACCTCAGGCTTGCTCTGAGCAACCAGTTTCCCAATTTTCCTTTTGTTGGCTTTAGGAGTCTTTGGAGTAGCAACAGGATCTCTCACTGGAACATCTCTCTCTGGGCCTGTGTTCTCCTCTTTTGGAGTCTGTATACTTGCCTGTTCTTTTATTTCTATTACAGTGGGGCAAAAAAGTATTTAGTCAGCCACCAATTGTGCAAGTTCTCCCACTTAAAAAGATGAGAGAGGCCTGTAATTGACATCATAGGTAGACCTCAACTATGAGAGACAAAATGAGAAAACAAATCCAGACAATCACATTGTCTAATTTGGAAAGAATTTATTTGCAAATTATGGTGGAAAATAAGTATTTGGTCACCTACAAACAAACAAGCAAGATTTCTGGCTCGCACAGACCTGTAACAACTTCTTTAAGAGGCTCCTCTGTCCTCCACTCATTACCTGTATTAATGGCACCTGTTTGAACTTGTTATCAGTATAAAAGACACCTGTCCACAACCTCAAACAGTCACACTCCAAACTCCACTATGGTGAAGACCAAAGAGCTGTCGAAGGACACCAGAAACAAAATTGTAGACCTGCACCAGGCTGGGAAGACTAAATCTGCAATAGGCAAGCAGCTTGGTGTGAAGAAATCAACTGTGGGAGCAATAATTAGAAAATGGAAGACATACAAGACCACTGATAATCTCCCTTGATCTAGGGCTCCACTCAAGATCTCATCCCGTGGGGTCAAAATGATCACAAGAACGGTGAGCAAAAATCCCAGAACCACACGGGGGGACCTAGTGAATGACCTGCAGAGAGCTGGAACCAACGTAACAAAGGCTACCATCAGTAACACACTACGCCGCCAGGGACTCAGATCCTGCAGTGCCAGACGTGTCCCCCTGCTTAAGCCAGTAAATGTCCGGGCCCATCTGAAGTTTGCTAAAGAGCATTTGGATGATCCAGAAGAGGAATGGGAGAATGTCATATGGTCAGATGAAACCAAAGTAGAACTGTTTGGTAGAAACACAACTCGTCGTGTTTGGAGGAGAGAGAATGCTGAGTTGCATCCAAAGAACACCATACCTACTGTGAAGCATGGGGGTGGCAACATCATGCTTTGGGGCTGTTTCTCTGCAAAGGGACCAGGACAACTGATCCGTGTACAGGAAAGAATGAATGGGGCCATGTATTGTGAGATTTTGAGTGCAAACCTCCTTCCACCAGCAAGGGCATTGAAGATGAAACGTGGCTGGGTCTTTCAGCATGACAATGATCCCAAACACACCACCCGGGCAACAAAGGAGTGGCTTCATAAGAAGCATTTCAAGGTCCTGGAGTGGCCTAGCCAGTCTCCAGATCTCAACCTCATAGAAAACCTTTGGAGGGAGTTGAAAGTCCGTGTTGCCCAGCGACAGCCCCAAAACATCACTGCTCTAGAGGAGATCTGCATGGAGGAATGGGCCAACATACCAGCAACAGTGTGTGCCAACCTTGTGAAGACTTACAGAAAACGTTTGACCTCTGTCATTGCCAACAAAGGATATATAACAAAGTATTGAGATGAACTTTTGATATTGACCAAATACTTATTTTCCACCATAATTTGCAAATAAATTCTTTCCAAATCAGACAATGTGATTGTCTGGATTTGTTTTCTCATTTTGTCTTTCCTAGTTGAGGTCTACTTATGATGTAAATTACAGACCTCTCTCATCTTTTTAAGTGGGAGAACTTGCGCAATTGGTGGCTGACTAAATACTTTTTTGCCCCACTGTATTTCTATCTCTTTTATGTCTATTTCTATGTGTAGTATTTCTTTTTCTATTATTTAATTTCTGTTTGTTTATTTCTATTTCTATTTGTTTTATTTGTATTTCTAGTATTTTTATTATTTCTATTTCTATTCCTTCTATTTCTATTTCTATTATTTCTATTTCTTCTATTTCTATTTCTATTATTTCTATTTCTTTTATTTCTTTTTCTATTTCTTTTATTTCTATTTGCTCTATTTCTATTTTTATTATTTGTATTTGTATATCTTTTGTCTATTTCTATGTTTTATTTCTATTTCTTTTATTTCTTTTTCTAGGATTTCTATTTCTATTATTTTTATTACTTGTATTTGTATTATTTACTATTTCTTCTATTTCTTCTATTTCTTTTATTTGTATTTGTATTTGTATTTGTATTAGTTCTATTCCTTCTATTTCTATTTCTATTATTTCTATTTCTATTTGGCATGCCGCAAAAAGTGGTCTGAGGGGTTTTTTTACCAGACCTGGCAGGTATTACGGAAACCTGGTTGGGCCAGGAGGGGGGAGTTCCCCTCGTTGATATGTGCCCACCAGGCTTCCGCGCATTTCATCAGCCAAGAGCACAAGGCAGGGGCAGGGGGGTGGCAGTTATCATAAAGGAAGGTCTTGATCCAAGGAAGACCACTGTACCACAGATAACCGGATGTGAGTGCCTTTTTGTGAAGTGGGGCTGTGGAGTACAGATGGGCCTGTTGATCATGTACCTGGCTCCCTGCCACGTGGCAACGGCCCTGCCTGAGCTGCTCAACGTCATAGCCAGGGTGGTGGTTGATACCCCCAGACTTTTGGTCATGGGGGATTTCAACATGCCATCCATCGGTGAAACGTCTGAGTTGGCCCGGGAGTTCATGGCTTCCATGACGGCCATGGACCTGACTCAGTTAATTCATGGCCCTACCCACAGGGGTGGACACACTCTGGATTTAGTTTTTGTGTCTGGTCAGTGGTTGAGTGGTCTTGATACAGGGGATATAGTCATTGAACCCTTGTCATGGTCTGACCACTCACTCCTTTGACTTGACTTTCTAACCGCTACTCCCCTCCGCAGGGAGGCGGAACCAAACAAGTGGTTCCGCCCCAGGCACCTGATGGATCCTGATAGGTTCCAGATGGAGCTTCGGCCATTTCCTGAGACTCTGGCTCATGACTCGGCTGAAGACCCAGTGCGATAGTGCAGCCACTGGGGCTTTAGACCACGTTGTGCCTTTGCGGCCTCTGACCTGGCACCGAACTTGCCTCGCTCCTTGGTTCTCCGAGGAGCTGAGGGAGATGAAGCGCTGGAAAAGACGCCTAGAGAGTGGTTGGAGGACCAGCTGTTCCGAATCTGACCAAGCACTGGTGAGGTCTCATATTAAGACCTACCTAGTGGCGATAAAAGTGGCAAAATCTAGCTATTTTGCCGCTCTTATCGTGTAATCAGATAACCGCCCAGCCACCCTGTTTAGGGTGACCCGCTCCCTGCTCCATCTGGGAGCGCAGGATGATTCCTTGCAGGGTTGAGCTGAGGATTTTGTGCAGTATCTGTATGATAAAATCACTCAGACTCAGGAAGGCCTGGCCTCTGACTGGGTAAGTCCGGATGGGATGATTGAGGCAGGTCTAGAGAGTGTTTTCTGGGAGGAGTTTGACCCTGTGGCTCCCGAGGACGTGGACAGGATTCTGGAACAGCTGAACGCAACCACATGTTTTTTGGACCTGTGTCCCTCCTGGTTGGTGCTGGCTTCCTGGAAGGTTACACGAGGCTGGCTCCAGAGGATTATTAATGCTTCTCTGAGTGAGGGTGTTCTGCCGGCCACTTTGAAAGAAGCGGTGGTGAGGCCCCTCCTCAAGAAGCCCTCTCTGGATCCGGCTATTTTGGCTAACTACCATCCAGTCTCCAACGTTCACTTTCTTGCGAAGGTTGTTGAGAGTGTGGTGGCGCGGCAGCTTCCACAGTACCTGGATGAAGCTGTCTATCTAGATCCGCTCCAGTCTGGCTTCAGGCCTGGGCACAGCAGGGAAACGGCATTGCTCGCATTGGTGGATGATCTCTGGAGGGCTCAGGATAGGGGTTGCTCCTCTATCCTGGTCCTGTTAGATCTCTCAGTGGCTTTTGATACCGTCGACCACAGTATCATGTTGCGCCAGTTGGAGGGGTTGGGAGTGGGGGGCACTGTTTTGTGGTGGTTCTCCTCCTATCTCTCTGAGCGGTCGCAATCTGTGTTGGCAGAGGGGCAGCGGTCAACCCCAAGGCGCCTTGTTTGTGGGGTGCCTCAACGGTCAGTCCTCTCGCCCCTTCTGTTCAACATTTATGTAAAGCCACTGGGTGAGATCATCTGTGGTTTTGGGGTGGAGTTCCACCAGTACGCTGATGATACCCAGCTGTACATCTCCACCCCAGGCCACCCCAACAATGCCCTTGATGTGATCTCCCGGTGCCTGGAAGCCATGCGGGCCTGGATGGGGAGAAACAGGCTCCGACTCAACCCTTCCAAGACCAAGTGGCTGTGGACTTCCTGCAGAGACTCCAGCGCGTTAGGGGTGGAAAGGACGGGGCTCCGTCTTTGAATCCCTAACAAGCCCACTCCTGGAGCCGAAATCGGCGCTATCGGTTACGAAGAGATCGGTAGCTTAAAGGGGAATATCTTAGGACCTCGGAGGAGAGCGCAACCCCTCCGAAGGTTCAAGACAATCCCTTAATCCAGCAGCGAGGAAAAACCAGCCCTCGGGCTGGCCAGAAGCGCTGACACTGTATTAGGGGGAAGCGAAAATCAGAAAAGAGGAGAGAACTGCCAACAGGTGAAGGAAACAAAAATTAGTCCCAAAAAATCCAAATAATCAAGAAGATTTTGACGCTGGAAGTAGAAAGCCGGGGAGGAGATTAAAGTAAAGCGGCGACAGTGAAAGTAAACGGAACGGGGCCATCTTGAAAGGACGAGTGACAGCGCAAAATGTGGATTAGAAGCCAGCGAACACAGAGTGAGTGAGTAAGGAAACAGATTTCAACGAAAGAGGGGACGGAACTTGTGCTTTTTGCTACAGTAAGGCTTGGATTTATAACTGAGGTTTTTACAAAGTGGAGGTTGATTACTGAAAAGAGCAATATTGCAGATGCCGAACTGAACTGAGCAATTGAAAGAGTTTGGGGTGCAGAGTCTCAGGGAATCATTCAGAATCGGAGGTTTGGGACTGAGCTCGAGAGCCCCGGATCTTATTGGAGTCGATTGGACTGACGAGGAGATCGACAAGAGAAATCCAGAGACGATACTGAAACCCAGAGAGGATATTGAAGGTGGAATTGAGCAATTGAAAGAGCGTGGGGTGTAGAGTCCCAGAGGATTATTCAGAGCTGGAGGTTTTGAACTGAGCTCGAGAGTGCTGGATTTTATTGGAGTCGATTGGACTGACGAGGAGATTGACGAGAGAAATCCGGAGAGGATATTGAAACCTGGAGAGGATATCGAAGGTGGAATTGAGCAATTGAAAGAGAGTGGGGTGTAGAGTCTCAGAGGATTATCCAGAGCTGGAGGTTTTGGACTGAGCTTGAGAGTGCTGGATTTTATTGGAGTCGATTGGACTGACGTGGAGATCGAAGAGAGGTTTGGAGAGGATATCGAAGGTGAAACTATATAAACTATATTAGCATTGGTGTTATATTGCTACCAGTAGAGACATCACTTGTGAAGAGAACGTGACTGAGAAATTAATGGCGTTTCACATATGAGAACCTGACTCACTTTGTTTGTGAAACGTTTTGTGGAGACGACTTGGAAAGAAAAGGACAAACGATCAATAGCTTTACATATAACAAAGTAAACTGGATTGAAACCTGATTTACCTGGATTTATTAAGTATTAATACGAAACTCTTATTTTTTTACTTTATTTCTCTTTCATTGTGTTTATCTCGCTGTTATTGAACTTTAAATAATTTGAAGAATTTATAGAAGGAAAATTTATAGAAGATCTGATAATTAATATAAGAAAAGTATATTATTCTGGATAGTATATAGAAGTGATGAATTTATAAATTTGAAGGTAACTAATAGAGAAACTATAGAAAATTGCAAAGTAGCTAATTGAATATTAGAATATTTTAGAAAATTTTATATTCTTGAAGATTTGATATAAGGATAATTGTGTTTGATTAAGATATACTTTAGGTTTTTTTTTAGGATTTTAAGTGGAAACTAATGAATTGCTAAAGAATTAATTACTCTCCACTGTTCCTATATCTACTCAGTTACCCCCCCACTTAGTAAGGAATTATCAAATAAGTTGATTAAGGCATAACCTATAAGAATTGCTGAATAAGAATAATTATTGAGAAATAAGTACATAAGAATACTATAAGGTATAAGAAAGAACTACTTCAAGGAGGAAAAAAAAGGGGGGGGCGGTCTAAGGAAAAAAAAAAAAGGTGGTTGACAATTTCAAAATATTGTGGTTGAAAATAAGTAAGATATTAAAGATGGCAACAAGTTCATGGGCCACCACTAAAACGACCAAAAAGAAATCTCCAACTCAGACAGTACAGATAGCTTCCCCAGTATGTCAAAAGACAGGAGACGCAATAGAAAAAGAAAAAGCAGATGCCATAATAGGAATGCAAAACATCCAGGCAGCCCTCGCTATGATCCAAGAAGGAATGAAAAGAATGGAGGAGAAGATGACCTATAATCACGATGAAATGAAGAAAAATCAGGAACAAATGAAGAAAGACGTGGGAGAAATAAAAGAAGACATTAAAAACATTGATGAGAGGATAAATACAATTCAGCAGAATATTACAGAAAATGAAAAAAGAATCCATTTAGTAGAAGAAAAGACAGAAGCTACAAATATGAGATTGGAGAGGGTGGAGAATATGCAAACAATTAAAAACCGAGATACCGAGGATGCTTTATTGTACCTGGAGATGGAAAAGGCATCTTTTTACCTAAGATTCCAAAATATTGAGGAACAAAGAGAGGAAGACCTGGGAGAAATTATGGTTGAATTAATTGCAAAGGCAACCCATAAAGAAAAAAGTGAAATAAGGAATGGCATAGATGAAATATACAGATCATATACAAATTACGCAAGAAGGAATAAGCTCCCTAAGGAAGTCCATGTAAGATTTTCAAAAAAAGCAATAAAAGAAGAAATTTATAGAAAGATGAGGGAGGAAACAGTCATGTATAAAGGAAGGGAGGTACTAACACTGAAGCAAGTACCCAAAAGGGCCAGGGATAGAAGGAAAGATTATAACTTCCTAACCAATCGATTGAATAAACAGAGGATAAAGTTCAGATGGTTGATCCCAGAAGGGATCCTCATAACGTGGGAAGGAAGGAAGTTTAGAGTAGACAATATAGATAAGGCCCAAGACTTCATAGATCAACACTTGGGAGACGAAGAAGAACAGAGAAACAGAGAGAGCAAAGAGGATTCAAGTTCTATTGATCTTGATATACGGAAAACAAAAAATGGAGATAAAGAACGAGGAAAAGGGGGACAGGGAAGAGAAGGAACAGTGGAGACCACTCAAAAAGTAACAAGAAACACATCCAAAACCAAAGCAGCAGACAAGTAAATAAGGATTGGAATGGAACAAAAACTAACACTTACATCTATAAACATTAACGGTTTGAATTCACCTAGCAAAAGACAACAGATATTCACCAAACTGAGGAAATTAGAATCAGACATAATTACATTACAAGAAGTACACATCAAAAAACAACACAAAATATTATTGGAAAATAAGAAACTAGGAATACTATACACATCATTAGCGGAATGTAAAAAAAGAGGAGTAGTAATTTATGTAAAAGAGCATTTAAGATCAAACTTAATTTATACAGATATGGAAGGCCGAGTGCTAATAATAGAAATCAAATTAGAAACAAAAATTATCTTGCTAGTATCGATATATGCCCCTAACGGAAATCAAATGGACTTTTATAAAAAACTACATGACAAATTAAAAGAATTTGATTATGATAATATATGTATTATTGGCGACTTTAATTCGATAGCAGATACACGACAAGATTATCACAACAATAGGGGAAATAAACTTAAAAGGAAAATATTGCCACAAACATTCCAAAATCTGACTGAAGAATTAACGTTACATGATTCTTGGAGAGAATTAAACCCAAAAACAAAACAATATATGTATTTCTCCAATCCATACCAATCATGGTCCAGACTGGATATGGCCTGGATGACTCCACAATTACAGAAAGAGATACAAAATATAGAGATTATGCCAGGCACATGGGCTGATCACAACCCGCTCAAAGTAACTTGGAAGGGCTTCCGAAAACAGAGACGATGGAAGATGGACATAAATATTATAAAGGAAAAGGGATATGCAGAGATGATAGAAAAAGAAATGAAGATATTTTTTCAAATTAACAAAAAAGAGCAAACATCCCTACAGAACTTATGGGATACATCGAAAGCTTTCATTAGGGGCCTAACTATAGCATACACAGCTAAAAGGAGAAAAGAAAAACAACAAGTTAGGGATGATATAATGAAAGAAATTGAGATATTGGAGGCCAAATTGCAAAAATTACCAAATGATAAAATGATACAGCAGAAACTTAATTTAGCGAAACATAAATTGAATTTAAACACAAAGACTGAACTGGCACAGAGAATCAGAATAACAAAACAGACGAACTTTGAGCATGCTAACAAGACTGGACGCTGGCTAGCATATAAACTAAGAAAATTGACAGAAAGTAGATCAATATATCAACTCCAAGATCACCTTGGAATTCTACAACACACACATTTAGAAAAGAAAAATATAGCAAAAGCATTTTTTCAAGATCTTTATCGGAAAGAAGATATATCGGTAGAACAAATCACAAAATATCTACAAAATACTACAATTAAACAGTTTGAGGAAGAACACCGGGAAACCCTAAATCGCCCCATAACAATGTTTGAATTAGTGGAAGCACGCAAAACGCAGAAGAACAATAAAACACCGGGGCCAGATGGAATACCAGCTGAATTTTACAAGCATTGCCAACAAGCAATAGACCAAATTTTGTTACAAGTATTCAACGAGGCCTTACTAACAGCTAAAATACCACACTCTTGGACAGAAACAATTATCACTTTAATTCACAAAGAGGACACTGACCCAACACAAATTCGAAACTATAGACCCATTTCACTGCTCAATGTAGATTATAAATTACTTATGACAATAATGGCAGCAAGACTCAAAACAATGATACAAAACTACATACACCCAGATCAAAACGGCTTCATACCCAGAAGACAAATCAAAAACAACCTAAGAACGATTATAAATGCACTAGAGTATTATGATCAGAAGATAAATAAAGAAATTGCCATAATCTCACTCGATGCCCAGAAGGCGTTCGATAATGTCAATTGGTTATTCCTTACAACGCAATTAGAGAATATGAATTGCGGAGATAAATTTCTCTCACTGATAAAAAAATTTTACTCACAACAGACAGCAAGGATAGCAATAAACGGTGATATGACCCAATCGTTCAGCATTGAAAAAGGGGTACGGCAAGGCTGCCCTATGTCTCCATTACTATTCATAATGGCACTAGAAGTATTATTAAAAATTATAAGAGAAGACGAAGGAATTAAAAGTCTCAAAATTAGAGGAGAAGAATATAAACTACTCGCCTTTGCCGATGACATAATTTTTATATTAGAAGATCCAATAATAACGGGACCCAAATTATTGACAAGAATTGAGGAATATGGCCAAGTTGCAGGTCTTAAAATTAATAGACATAAAACGAAAACATTAACTAAAAATATGACACATGATCAAAAATTGAAATTAGAAGAAGATTTGGGAATCCAGGTGGTAAAAAAGATAAAATATTTAGGCATTTGGCTGACGACAAAAACAACAACAATAAAGGAAGATAATTACACAAAACTATTAACACAAATTGGAAAGGATTTGGAAACCTGGAACAGATTACAGTTATCATTTATGGGCCGAATTGCATCTATAAAAATGAACATACTTCCAAGAATAATGTATCTATACCAAGTAATTCCGATAAACCCAGGAAAGGAATTCTTTAAAAAATTAAACAAACTAACGATGACATATATATGGCAAGGAAAGAGACCTAGGATAAAAAGAAATGCATTACAAGATACAAAAGACAAGGGAGGATTGGCATTACCAGATTGGGAACTATACTACAAAGCGGCAGCATTAACTTGGATCACAGATTGGATAAAATTAGAAAATAAAAGATTATTATATTTAGAAGGATTCGAACTCACACGCGGATGGCACGCATTTTTGTGGGATGGACCTGACAAACGACATATTTATTTCCAGCGCCATATCATCAGAGAGTCGCTACTAAAGATCTGGCAAGAAATAAAGAGGGAACAATACTCCAAAATTCCAAGATGGTGGTCTCCGATGGAGGCACAAATCCACCCAAATACTTTAGAATCGGGGAAAGTCATACGTTATCAAGAGCTGTTAAACAATGAAAACCAAATTATCTCCAGACAACAACTACGAACCCAAGGTATAAACATTGAATGGTGGCCTTATAACCAAATTCTTTCAAGATATCAATCAGATAAGAAAAAACCAGGAATTGCAAACAACCCAAATGAATTAGACAAGATATTACATGGACCACATCAAAAAATGATAACTAAAATATATAATTTTTTACTCAGGCATAAATTACAAGAAGAAACAGTGAAGGACAATATGATTAGATGGGCAAGGGATATAGGACACAATATTGAACTAGGAAAATGGGAGAAACTATGGTCACAGAATCTCAAAATAACCAAAGCTACACCTTACAAAGAAAATTTAATAAAGATGTTTTATAGATGGCACCTACCACCGGCTAGAATAGCCAAGATGCACCCGAATGTTACCGATATCTGCTGGAAGTGTAAAACACAGAAAGGAACCTATTTCCATGTTTGGTGGAAATGCAGAAGAGCACAACAGTTTTGGAAAACTATTATAAAAATAATTGAGGAGGTAGTAGATTTAAAACTAGGCAGCAGTCCAGAAACATTTTTACTAGGCATGATAGACACTAAATGTACCAAAGAGACAAAATACCTCATAATACATATCCTAACGGCAGCTAGGTTATTGTATGCACAAAGTTGGAAATCTGATCAAACCCCAAAGGAAGAACAAATTATCTCCAAAGTAAATGATTGTGCTGAGATGGATAAATTAACGCTAGAACTCCGAGATAAGGAGGATAGTGAATATTATGCGGTATGGCACAAGTGGCAAAAATGGCTTGAAAGGAGAACTGAAATAAAAAACGAGAATAAAAATTAGGGTATAGAAGAGAGGAAGGTTATAGGAGAGATATTACTTTTGATGTGGGTTATATAATAATGAAGTACATATACAGAGAATTATAAAACCTGTTGACAGAAAAATTACTATATGTTAGTTTCACAATTGGTGGTGGGAAGGGTGAGGTGGGGGCGGGTGTATTGTTTGTATGTATTGTTTATTTTTATGTGTATGTTCAAAAACTCAATAAAAAAATTTAAAAAAAAAAAAAAAAGACCAAGTGGCTGTGGCTTCCGACATCCCGATATAGCCAGCTGGTGCCATCACTGGCTATTGGAGGCGAGTCATTAGCCCCCACGGAGAGGGCTCGCAACTTGGGTGTCCTCCTGGATGCACGGCTGTCTTTAGAAGAGCATACGATGGCCTTGGCCAGGGGGGCTTTTTATCAGGTTCGCCTGATTCGCCAGTTGCGTCCCTTTCTGGATCGGGATTCCCTACGCATGGTCACTCAAGCACTCGTCACTTCCCGCCTGGACTACTGCAATGCTCTCTACATGGGGCTCCCCTTGGGGTGTGTTGTGGCCCCGTCCTCTGAGCCTATCCCATTGGAGGAAGGAAGCTCTGAGCATGAGGAAGAGGAGCCAACCAGATCTCCCAGCCCCCCCCCCCCGGCACCGTCTCAGGTGCCAGCTGAAAGAGAGCAAAGTAGTGGGGAAACAGGTGTCTCAGATGAGAGTGAGGGAGAGACGTCATTCCTGGACGCACGTCAACGAAGGCGAGATAAGCGCTTGCAGCAGCTGAGGAGGTGTGCGAGGGAATAGACCTGAGTCACTGGACTTGAGTCACAGGATCAATGAGTCACTGGATCACAACCCAGAGACTATATAAGAGAGGGTGGTGGTCAGTGATCCCTGTGACGAACAAAACTCAATCTGGTAGTCATTGTAGCCTGAAGCTGCTAAAAGAACGGATTTTGGCAAAGCTACGTATGTGATTTTCTTTCTGTGAACAATTAAAGCACTGGGCAGACGGTGTGAATATCGCTGCCATGTTGGAGATAAGGACTGTGGTGTGTGCCAAGTGCTTCTTTAACCCTCGACTGGATGTGTTTTTGTGGGTGTGTGTAGAGGGGGACAGATCATCTTGTCCGTCACCCCAACTCCAACGTTAACCCACGATGGACCAACAGCTGCAGCAGCAGGTACAGCAGATGCTGGAGGCCAATCAACTTCTGCAACAGCAAGTAGCACAACTAACTGCGCAACTTGCTTCGGGAAATGCTCCTGTAGCAGCTCCACCTGCTCCCCTTCCCCGTCCAAGATGCCCAGTGAACATGCCAGATAAGTTTTCTGGGCAGCAGGAAATGTTCCCGGCCTTCTTGGGACAGTGCCAGCTGTACATGGTGATGAGGCCGGAGGATTTTCCGGATGACCGGGTTCGGGTGGCCTTTATTACCAGCTCCCTCTCTGGCACTGCTGCCCGATGGGCCACGCCCCTGTTGCTGCAAAACAGCCCCTTGCTTCTGGACTATCAGGGCTTTTTGCAACACCTGCGCACCATGTTTGAGGACCCCCTCCGGGTGCAGATGGCAGCGAGGCGCATCAAGGACCTCCGCCAAGGCAAGCGCCCCCTGCAGGACTATATTGCGGAGTTCCTATTGCTAGGCCAGGATTCGGCCTGGAATGAGGCGGCGCTGATGGATGCCTTCCAGGACGGCCTCTGCGATGAGATGCAGGACGAGCTGGTTCGGGTGGAGGCACCACAGACCCTGGACGTGCTGGTGACCCACTGCCTGTGCATCGACGCCTGCCTACAACGGCGACGGCCCTGTAGGGCTCTTCCGGAACCACCGACAGCGCCGGCACCCCCGCGTTTCGTACCGACAGCGCCCCGGACCGTACCACGTTTTGTGGCGACGGCTGAGGAGCCCATGGAGAGGTGGACAAGTGGAAGACAGCGTTCGGCACTCGGTACGGACACTTTGAGTATACCGTCATGCCGTTCGGGTTGACCAACGCCCCCGCGGTCTTCCAGCACTTGATGAACGACGTGTTCCGGGACATGCTGGATCGGTTCGTGGTGATCTACCTGGATGACATTTTGATCTATTCCCGGACCCCGGAAAGTCACCTCCAGCATGTCTGCCAGGTCCTGCAGCGCCTGCGGGAGCACCAGCTCTATGCAAAGTTGGAGAAATGTTACTTCTTCCAGACTTCCATAGAGTTCCTCGGGCACATCATCACCCCCGAGGGCATCGTGATGGACCCACACAAGGTGGCGGCCTTGCGCAGTTGGGAACCCCCGCGTCGGGTGAAGGACGTCCAGCGTCTGTTGGGATTCGCCAACTACTATAGGACCTTCATCCCGGGCTTTGCCACCCTGACCTTGCCGTTGACCCAGCTCCTTCGGAAGAAGGTCCCGTTCCAGTGGGGGCCCCCGCAGCAGCAGGCCTTCGAGGTTCTCAAGCAGGCCTTTGTCACGGAGCCGGTCCTGAGGCACCCCAATCCACACCGTCCGTTCGTGGTTGAGACAGACGCGTCCAACGTGGCGATTGGGGCGGTGCTGCTACAGGCTCCGGTGGATGGCAGCACTCTTTTTCCCTGTGCTTACTACTCCTGGAAACTCAATCCTTCCGAGCGCAACTACACTATCTGGGAAAAGGAGTTGCTGGCTATCAAGGCCGCGTTCGAGGCTTGGCGACATCACCTCGAGGGGGCCCGACACCAGGTGGAGGTGCGGACGGACCATCGGAACCTGGAGCACCTCACCACGGCCAGGAATTTGAACCAGCGGCAGATCCGGTGGTCGTTGTTTTTCACCCAGTTCAACTTCCACGTCACATACATTCCGAGCAACCTCAACCAGAGGGCGGACGCGCTATCCCGTAAGCCGGAATACTTTTGCCCCAAGGACTCCCTTTCCCCCCGGACGGTGCTGCCAGTGGACTCCTTGGCCGCGGTCCAGGAACCGGTGGACCTGCGGACTCAGGTGCTGGAAGCGCAGTGACGGGACGACTGGTCGCAGCAGCGGAGAGCGGACGTCGGCCCCGCGTCCCCATGGACCGTGGAGGAGGGCTTGCTCAGGCACCGGGGTCGGCTGTACGTGCCCACAAGTCCGCTCCGAGCCCTCGTCATGAACCAGTGCCATGACAACCCCGCGGCGGGGCACTTCGGCTTCTTTAAGACCTTGAACCTAGTGACACGGACTTTTTGGTGGCCTCGGGTACGGCACGACGTGCACGCCTACGTGACGTCCTGTGTGCCATGCCGACAGGCCAAAGCCGCGTCCGGCCCCCCTCCTGGACTCCTCCAGCCGCTGCCGACACCGGAGAGACCGTGGGGAGCCATCTCCATGGACTTCCTGACTGACCTGCCCCTGTCCGCTACATTCACGACCGTCCTCGTGGTGGTGGATGCGCTCACGAAGATGGCACATTTCATCCCGTTCTATTATTTGTATTTCTATCTCTTTTATGTCTATTTCTATTCCTTCAATTTCAATTTTTATTATTTCTATTTCTATTTCTTTTATTTCTATTATTCTTTTTCTATAATTTCTATTCTTATTTCTAGTATTTCTATTTCTTTTATTTCTGTTTCTGTTTCTATTATTTCTATTTCTATTATTCTTATTATTTTTATTATTTCTATTTTATTATTACTATTTTTTCTATTTCTTTAATTTCTATTTCTTTTATTTCTAGTATGTCTATTTCTATATCTTTTATGTCTATTTCTATATCTAGTATTTCTATTTCTATTATTTTATTTCTATTTCCTTTATTTCTATTTGTTCTATTTTTATTTCTTGTTTTTCTATTTCTTTTATTTTTATATCTATTATTTCTTTTATTTCTATTTCTTTTATTTCTGTATCTATTTCTAGTATTTCTATTTCTAGTATTTCTATTTCTAGTATTTTTATTTCTAGTATTTCTATTTGTATTATTTCTATTTTTATTATTACTATTTCTTCTATTTCTTTTATTTCTATTTCTAGTATTTCTATTTCTAGTATTTTTATTATTTCTATTTCTATTAATTCTGTTTCTATTTCTATTATTTCTATTTCTTCTATTTCTATTTGTATTGTTTCTATTTCTTTTATTTCATTCTTTTTCTTTTATTTCTTTTATTTCTATTTCTTTTTAAAAAAATATATTTTATTAGTTTTATAGAAAAAAGAAAAAGTACAAATTTCTAATATTGTCGGAAGTGCAGTGTCTATCCATATTTACAAAATATACCACAGTTGTATTTCCCGCTTCAGATACATAAATACAAACATACCTACTCTCAGGTTTTATTCCTATTATAAAGCCAATTGTACCATCTACCCCATATGACATAGTGTTTAGATTTTTCACCGTTATTTAGCTCAGTTGTTAAGTTGGACATTTCCACGCAGTCTAGAATGTTATTTATTACGTTTTCCTCCGAAGGGGAAGTATTGTCCTTCCATGTTTTTGCGTATACTAATCTGGCTGCCGTGGTTATGTGGATTATAAATTGAATTTTTTCTTTGGCCATCCTCTCCCTAATTATACCCAAAAGAAAGATTTCAGGGGCTAGGTCTATTTCTTCTTCAATTATCTCCCTCAACCAATCCCGATTTTTGGACCAGAACTTTTTTGGTATTTGGCAGGACCACCACATATGATAGAAGGTGCCAACTTCCTTACCACATTTCCAGCAAGTTGCTGAAGCATTGGGGATCATTTTCGCTATTCTAGCTGACGCTAGGTGCCACCTGTGGAGCATCTTATACTGGTTTTCCCTATACGTTGCCGCTTTGGTCATTTGATAGTTCCTATTCCAGGCTTCTTCCCACTCATTAAAATTTATGCTATATCCTATATTTTTTTCCCAAGCATTCAATTGGTTTCTAGCTATAGCCTCTGCCCTATCCTCGTCTATTAACAGGTTGTATAATCTAGCAAGCATTTTCTTTTCTTGTCCCAATAGAATTTTGTCTAAACTTCTGTATTTAAGTTCTATGCCAAATTGATCCCTATCCTTCTGATACCTAGAATTAATCTGCAAGTAGTTCCACCAATCTATGTTAAAACCTTGGTCTCTTAGTATATCTAAAGATTTAAGATTCCCGTTTCCATCTAATACCTCCTTATATGTGGCAAAAGTTTGGATATCTCGCCTATTTGGGTCAATTAGAGCCTCCATGATAGAGAGCCAATTTGGTACTTTAACATGGAACCGCTGCCTAATTTCTTCCCACGCTTGGATAAGAGTCTCCCTTACTTTATGTCTATGAAAGAGGAGGATTTTCTTATTTCTAGGGTCCCACAAGTGGACATGCCATCCTTCTTGCAGGTCATGCCCTTCTAAAGTCAGAATTCTTCTATTTTGTAATGTGACCCAATCCTTAATCCAAACTAATTTGGCTGCCTTTTGATATGTCTCCCAATCAGGGAGACCAAAGCCACCCATATTTCTTTTCCCTTGTAAGATCTTGTATGATATCCTTGACTTTTTCCCCTCCCATAAAAAGAGCCTAATACTTCTTTCAGTTCTAAAAATTTTTTTTTACCTAATTTCACTGGGATATTTTGAAATAAGAATAAAATTTCTATTATTTATTATTTCTGTTTCTATCTCTTTTATGTCTATTTCTATATCTTTTGTCTATCTCTTTTATTTCTATTTGTTCTATTTCTATTTCTTGTTTTTCTATTGCTTTTATTTTTATTTCTATTTCTTTTATATCTGTTTCTATTTCTATTATTTCTATTATTTCTATTTCTATTATTTCTATTATTTCTATTATTTCTATTTCTATTTCTACTATTTCTATTTCTATTATTTCTACTATTTCTATTTCTATTATTTTTATTTTTATTATTTTTATTATTACTATTTCTTCTATTTCTTTTATTTCTATTTCTTTTATTTCTATTTCTTTTATTTCTATTTGTATTTCTATTATTTCTATTTCTATCTATTTTATGTCTGTTTCTATTCCTACAATTTCTATTTCTATTATTTGTATTTCTATCTCTTTTATATCTATTTCTATTCCTTTTATTTCTATTTCTTTTATTTCTGTTTCTATTTCTATTATTTCTATTTCTATTTCTTTTATTTCTATTATGTCTTTTTCCATATCTTTTATGTCTATTTCTATATCTTTTGTGTATCTCTGTCTAGTATTTTTATTTCTCTTATTTCTATTTCTTTTATTTCTATATGTTCTATTTCTATTTCTTGTTTTTCTATTTCTTTTATTTTTATTTATTTATTCATTTAATTTAACTTATATACCTCCCTTCTCCTCAGGGGACTCAGGGCGGTGGACAGCCAGAACTAAAACACATATAATACAAAAATTAAGAAAAAACAAAAATAAATTAAATCGACAAACATTCCCAATTTAAAACCCAAAGTCAATAAAATTAAAAAATTAAAAATCCCGATTAAAACCATTTAAGATAGGCTGGCTTGTTGGAATAAATAAGTGTTCAGGGCCTTACGGAAAGTGCGGAGGTCCGGGATCAGTCATATTCCAGGAGGTAGCTCATTCCACAGGTCGGGTGCCCCCACAGAGAAGGCTCTCCCCCTGGGGGCCGCCGGCCAACATTGCTTGGCCAACGGCACACTGAGGAGGCCCTCTCTGTGAGAGCGTATTGGCCAGTGGGAGGTTATTGGTAGTAGCAGGCGGTCTCGCAAGTATCCTGGCCCTATGCCATGGAGCGCTTTAAAGGGGAGAACCAACACCTTGAAGAGCACCCGGAAGACCACTGGGAGCCAATGCAGCTCGCAGGAGAGGTGTTACGTGGGAGCACCCTGTTGCTCCCATAATCACTCGCGCAGCTGCCTCCGGGTGCACCTCAAGGGGAGCCATGAAGAAAGTGTTACAGTAGTCCAGGCGAGACATGATGAGGGCATGGGTGACTGTGCATAAGGAGTCCTGATCCAGAAAGGGGTGCAACTGGCATATCAGGCGGACCTGATAGAAGGCCCCCCTGGCCACGGCTGTCATATGCCCTTCCAAAGACAGCCGTGTGTCCAGGAGGACACCCAAGTTGCAAGCCCCCTCTCTGAGGGTCAGTAACTCACCCCCAATAGCCAGCGATGGCACCAGCTGGCTATATCGGGATGCCAGCATCCACAGCCACTCGGCCTTGGAAGGGTTGAGTCGAAGCCTGTTCCTCCCCATCCAGACCCACATGGCTTCCAGGCACTGGGACATCACTTCGAGGGCATCATTGGGGTGGTCAGCGGTGGAGATGTACAGATGAGTGTCATCAGCGTACAGTTGGCAACGCACTCCAAATCCACGGATGATCTCACCCAGCGGCTTCACCTAAATTTTGAACAGGAGCGGCGAGAGGACCGACCCTTGTGGCACCCCGCAAATGAGAGACCTCGAGGTCGACCTCTGCCCCTCTGCCAACACAGACTGCAACCGGTTGCAGCACGGTGCCTCCCACCCCCAAGCCCTCCAGCCGACGCAGCATGATACCATGGTCAATGGTATCAAAAGCCGCTGAGAGATCTAACAGGACCAGGACAGAGGAGCAACCCGTGTCTGAAGCCCTCCAGAGATCATCCACCAATGCGACCAATGCCGTCTCCGTGCTGTAACCAGATCTGAAGCCGGACTGGCACGGATGTAGGTAGATGGTTTCATCCAGGTACTGCGGGAGTTGTCACGCAACCACACTCTCAACAACCTTCGCAATGAATCGAAGGTTGGAGACCGGATGGTAATTTGCCAGAACAGCCGGGTCCAGAGAAGGCTTCTTGAGGAGTGGCCTCACCACCGCCTCTTTCAAAGCAGCAGGCAAGAAACCCTCGCTCAGAGAAGCATTTATAATCCTCTGGAGCCAGCCTCGTGTAACCTCCTGGGTGGCCAGTACCATCCAGGAAGGACACAGGTCCAATAAACATGTGGTTTTGTTTAACCTCCCCAGAATCCTGTCCACGTCCTCAGAAGTCACAGGCTCAAACTCCTCCCAGATAACATTCTCAAGGCTGGCCTCAGTCACCTCACCGGAATCTACCCAGTCAGAGTCCAAGACGTCCCGAATCTGAGCGATTTTATCATGCAGATACCGTGCAAAATCCTCAGACTGCCCTTGCAAGGGGTCCTCCCGCACTCCCTGATGTAGGAGGCAGCAGGTCACTCTAAACAAGGCGGCTGGGCAGTTATCTGCCGATGCAATAAGAGCGGAAAAGTAATTACACTTTGCTGCTTTTATCGCCACTAAATAGGCCCTAACATGAGACCTAACTAGTGTTCAGTCAGATTCAGATCGACTCGCCCTCCAACCACTCTCTAGGCGTCTTTTCCGGCGCTTCATCTCCCTCAGCTCCTCAGAGAACCAATAAGCCGGGCAGGTTCGGTGCTGGGTCAGAGGCTGCAAAGGCACAACTCGGTCCAGAGCACCAGCGGGCATCCTATCCCAGGTGGCCACCAGGTCTTCAGCCGAGTCGTGAGCCAGAGTTACAGGAACTGGCCCAAGCTCCCTCTGAAACCTATCAGGATCCATCAGGCTCCTGGGGCGGAACCACCTAGTCGGTTCTGCCTCCCTGCAGTGGGGTTCGGTGGTCAGAAAATCTAGCCTCAGGAGAGAATGGTCCAACCATGACAGTGGTTCGATAACTATGTCCCCAACATATTTATTTCTATTTCTTTTATTTCTATTTCTTTTTATTTCCATTTCTATTTCTTTTATTTCTATTTCTATTTCTTTAATTTCTATTTCTATTGTTTCTATTTCTATTATTTCTATTACTTCTACCTCATTAATTCTATTTCTATTCCTTCTTTTTCTATTTCTATTACTTCTATTCCTTTTCTTTCTATTTCTATTATTATTTTGCTATAATTTCTTTTCTTATTTCTTCTATTTCTATTTCTTTTAGTTCTATTTCTTTTATTTCTATTTCTATTATTTGTATTTGTATTTCTATAATTTCAAGTTCTATAATTTTTAGTTCTATTTCTTTTATTTCTACTTTTATTTCTATTAATTGTATTTCTATGTCTAGAATTTCTATTTCTATTATTCTTTTTCTATAATTTCTATTCTTTCTATTTATTTTATTTCGATTTCATTATTTCTATTTCTATTCCTTCTTTTTCTATTTCTATTACTTCTATTTCTTTAATTTCTATTTCTATTATTCTTTTTCTATAATTTCTTTTCTTATTTCTAGTATTTCTAGTATTTCTATTTCTCCTATTTCTATTTCTATTTTTTCTATTTCTTTTATTTCTATTATTTCTATTTCTTGACCTTTTATGTCTATTTCTATTCCTTCAATTTCTATTTCTATTATTTCTATTTCTTGATCTTTTATTCCTATTTCTATTTCTATTATTCTTTTTCTATAATTTCTATTCTTATTTCTAGTATTTCTATTTCTTTTATTTCTAGTATTTCTATTGCTTTTATTTATATTTCTATTGCTTTTATTTATATTATGTGTATTTCTATATCTTTTATTTCTATTTCTATATCTTTTGTCTATCTCAATGTCTAGTATTTCTATTTCTTTTATTTTTATTTCTCCTATTTCTATTTCTTGTTTTTCTATTTCTTTTATTTCTATTTCTTGATCTTTTATGTCTATTTCTATTCCTTCAATTTCAATTTCTATTATTTCAACTTCTTGATCTTTTGTCTATTTCTAGTATTTCTTTTTCTATTATTTGTATTTCTATATCTTTTGTCTGTCTCTATGTTTGGTATTTTTATTTCTATTATATTATTTCTATTTCTTCTATTTCTATTTCTATTTGTTTTAGTTGTATTTCTAGGATTTTTATTATTTCTATTTCTATTATTTCTATTTCTTCTATTTCTATTTCTATTATTTCTATTTCTATTATTTCTATTATTTGTATTCTGTCTCTTTTATGTCTATTTCTAGGATTTCTATTTCTAGGATTTTTATTATTTCTATTTCTATTATTTCTGTTTCTATTTCTTTTATTTCTATTTCTTTAATTTCTATTTCTATATCTTTTATGTCTATATCTATATCTATGTCTATTATTTCTATTTCTATTATCTGTATTTATATATCTTTTCTTTATTTCTATGTCTAGCATTTCTATTTCTATTATTTGTATTTCTATCTCTTTTCTGTCTATTTCTATTCCTTCTATTTATATTTCTATTATTTCTATTTCTTTTATTTTTATTTCTTTTATTTCTTTCTTTCTTTATCTTTTATTGGATTTATATACCGCCCTTCTCCTTTCGGACTCAGGGTGGTGAACAGCCAAAATAAAAACATTTGTACACAAATGTTAAAATAATTTAAAAAGTAATTAAATAAAATTTTGGCCGATAATTTAAAACATTTCAATTAAAATCAATATCAAAACTTTCAAATCTACATAGAATCAGGCCAGCCCGGTTAACTGAAAAAAGTAAGTTTTTAGGGCCCAATGAAAAGTCCAGAGGTCTGGGATCATTCGTTACTCTGGGGGTAGATCGTTCCAGAGGGTAGGTGCTACCACAGAGAAGGCTCTCCCCCTGGGGGTCACCAGCCGACATTGTCTGGCTGACGGCACCCTGAGGAGGCCCTCTCTGTGGGAGCGAACCGGCCGGTGGGAGGCAATTGGTGGCAGAAGGCGGTCCCGTAAGTACCCCGGCCCTAAGCCATGGAGCGCTTTAAAGGTGGTCACCAACACCTTGAAGCGCACCCGGAAGCCCACTGGAAGCCAATGCAGCTCACGCAGGAGAGGTGTCACGTGGGAACGCCCCGTGGCTCCCATAATCCCCCACATGGCCGCATTTTGCACCAGTTGGAGCCTCCGGGTGCACCCCAAGGGGAGACCCATGTAGAGAGCATTACAATACTCCAGACGAGAAGTGACGAGTGCTTGAGTGACTGTGCATAAGGAGTCCTGATCTAGAAAGGGGTGCAACTGGCGTATCAGGCGAACCTGATAAAAAGCCCCCCTGGCCACGGCTGTCGTATGCTCTTCTAAAGACAGTCGTGCATCCAGGAGGACGCCCAAGTTGCGGGCCTTTTCTGTGGGGACTAGTGATTCACCCCCAATAACCAGCGATGGCGCCAGCTGGCTATACCAGGAAGCCGGCAGCCACAGCCACTCGGTCTTGGAGTGGTCAAGTCGAAGCCTGTTTCTCCCCATCCAGACCCGCACGGCCTCCAGGCACTGGGGCATCACTTCCAAGGCATCGTTGGAATGGTCTGGGGTGGAGATGTACAGCTGAGTGTCATCAGCGTACTGATGAAACTCCACGCCAAAACCATGGATGATCTCACCCAGCAGCTTCACATAAATGTTGAACAGGAGAGGCGAGAGGACCAACCCTTGTGGCACCCCACAAACAAGGTGCCTCAGGGTTGACCGCTGCCCCCTGTCAACACAGATTGCGACCGGTCGGAGAGATAGGAGGAGAACCACCATAAAACGGTGTCCCCCACCCCCAACCCCTCCAACCGGCGCAACATGATACCATGGTCGGTGGTATCAAAAGCCGCTGAGAGGTCTAACAGGACCATGATAGAGGAATAACCCCTACCCCGAGCCCTCCAGAGATCATCCACCAATGCAACCAATGCCGTTTCCATGCTGTACCCAGACCTGAAACCGGAGTGGAGCGGTTCTAAATAGACAGCTTCATAAAGGTACTGGGGAAGCTGCCGCGCCACCACACTCTCAACAACCTTCGCAATAAAACGAAGGTTGGAGACTGGACAGTAGTTAGACAAAACAGTCGGATCCAGAGAAGGCTTCTTGAGGAGGGGCCTCACCTCCACCTCTTTCAAGGTGGCTGGCAGGACACCCTCGCTCAAAGAAGCGTTAATAATCCCCTGGAGCCAGCCTCGTGTAACCTCCCGGGAAGCCAGCACCAACCAGGAGGGACATGGGTCCAATAAACATGTGGTCGCGTTCAGCCGTCCCAAGATCCTGTCCATGTCCTCGGGAGCCACAGGATCGAACTCCTCCCAGATAACACTCTCAAGACCTGCCTCAGTCATCTCGTCTGAACTAACCCAGTCAGCGGCCAAGTCTTCCCGAATCTGAGTTATTTTATCATGCAGATATTGTACAAAGTCCTCAGCTCGGCCCTGCAAGGGGTCATCACGCGCTCCCAGATGGAGGAGGGAGCGGGTCACCCTGAACAGGGCAGCTGGGCAATTATCTGATGACGCAATAAGAGCGGCAAAATAACTAGACTTTGCCGCTTTTATCACCACTAGGTAGGTCTTAATATGAGACCTTACCAGTGTCAAGTCAGATTCGGACCGGCTGGCCCTCCAACCACTCTCTAGGCGTCTTTTCCGGCGAGTAGAGCCATGAATTACTTGAGTCAGGTCCATGGCCGTCATGGAAGCCATGAACTCCCAAGCTACCTCAGACGTTTCACCGATCGATGGCAGGTTAAAATCCCCCATGACCAAGAGTCTGGGGGTATCAACCGCCACCTTGGTTATGGCATTGAGGAGCTCAGATGGGTCTGTTGTACGTGACCAACAGACCCATCTGCACCCCATGACCCCACTTCACAAAAAGGGACTCACATCCGGCTATCTGAGGTACAGTGGCCTCCCTCGGATCAAGACCTTCCTTTATAATGACCGCTACCCCCCCCCCCCCCGCCCCTGCCCTGAGGTCTCGGCTGATGAAATGCACGGAAGCCTGGTGGGCACATCTCCACAAGGGGAACCACCCCTTCATGGCCCAAATAGGTCTCCATAATGCTGGCCAGGTCCGCTCCCCCCTCCTGAAGAAGGTCACAAATGAGGGGGGCCTTATTTACTACAGACCTGGCATTGCATAACAGCAGCCAGAGACTCAGGCCCTGAGACCCTGAGCAACCTGGGGAACGGGAAGAGCTAAGGGGACCGGGGCACGTAATTGCTCAAAGATAGCGAGTGCGTGCCCCCACCACACGATGAGGCCTCCTGGTCCCACCATATCTGCCCCTCCCACTCAGTGTATTAATAGAATAGCTGATCTGTCCCCCCTCTACAGATACCCACAAAAACACAGCCAGTCGAGGGTTAAGAAGCACTTGGCACACTCCACAGTTCTTATCTCAAACTTGGCAGCGATATGCACACCGTCTGCCAAGGGCTTTAATAGTACACCGAAAGAAAAGCACAACAAATATTCAGCAAAGTCTCTGATCAGCTTCAGCTTTTAACTCCAATGCCTATCCGATTGAGTATTTGTTCATCACAGAGATCATTACCGCCCCCCTGTCTATTATATAGTCTCTGGGTGTGGTCCAGTGACTCATTGATCCTGTGACTCCAGTCCAGTGACTCAGGTCTATTCCCTCATGCGTCTCCGCAGCTGCTGTAAGCGTTTATCTCGCCTTCGTTGACGTGCGTCCAGGAATGACGTCTCTCCCTCACTCTCATCTGAGACACCTGTTTCCCCACTACTTGGCTCTCTTTCAGCTGGCACCTGAGACGGTGCCAGAGGGGGGGGGGGCTGGGAGATCTGGCTGGCTCCTCTTCCTCCTGCTCAGAGCTTCCTTCCTCCAATGGGATAGGCTCAGAGGACGGGGCCACAACAATAGCCCTCAACAGAGGGCATTCTAATAGCCCTCTTACCTCCAGAGTCCGCGCCCCCCGTGGCGCCATTTACTGCCGCCCAGTCCCTTTCCCCCATGGGTTATCTCTAAAACCCACATAACCTTCCCACCCACCCCCCAAACCCCTTAAAAGTCTATTTAGGAATGACCTCAAAAAACCCCTCAATCCCCTTTTTGCGACATGCCACCTCTCGGGAGGGCATCTCGCAGCACAAGAAGCTTAGACCTAGAATACATCTGAAACACTGGAGTGGTAGTACAGATATGGCCTAGACATGGCTTGGGGTCCAAAACGATAGACTTAAACATCCAGGAAACAAGGCTAAGTTAATCGGAAGAATCACCACTACCCTCTCACGGTAGTGGGTGGGAGTCCTCATGTTCTGTCCAACTGGGGGAATATCCAGACCACCCTCTCATGGTGGTCGGCCATACTGGTCAAGGCGAGTTGGAAAGTCCGAAACCACCCTCTCACAGTGGTTTGGCCATATTAGTCCTGAGAGATGAAATGTCCCTTCAGTGGTGAACGTAGTAGAGAACCGGCTCCATCACTCCTCCCGTAACTGCCTTGTTTTCCATACAGCCAGCAAGCAGGATGAAGGACAGAGCCGGATCCCAAAACTCCGGAAATAAGAAGGTCCACATTGATGTCAATCGGAGGTGTTTTATTTATTTATTTATTTATTAAATTTCTATACCGCCCTTCTCCTTCCGGACTCAGGGTGGTGAACAGCCAATTTAAAACCAATACAAATACAAAAAGTTAAAACGTGCTAAAATCAATATAAATTTAGGCTGAAAATATAAAACCAAATAAAACTCTAAAAGTCTAAAAGTTTAAAAATATTTAAAAATAGGAGGGATCAGGCAAGTCCGGCAAGTTGGAAGAGATGAGTCTTCAAAGCCCGACGAAAGGTCCGGAGGTCAGCGATAGTCCTCAGATCTGGAGGGAGATCGTTCCAGAGGGTGGGGACTACCACAGAGAATGCTCTCCCCCTGGGGGTCGCCAGCCGGCACTGTCTGGCTGACGGCACCCTGAGGAGGCCCTCTCTGTGGGAGCGAACCGGCCGGTGGGAGGCAATTGGTGGCAGAAGGCGGTCCCGTAAGTACCCCGGCCCTAAGCCATGGAGCGCTTTAAAGGTGGTCACCAACACCTTGAAGCGCACCCGGAAGCCCACTGGAAGCCAATGCAGCTCACGCAGGAGAGGTGTCACGTGGGAACGCCCCGTGGCTCCCATAATCCCCCACATGGCCGCATTTTGCACCAGTTGGAGCCTCCGGGTGCACCCCAAGGGGAGACCCATGTAGAGAGCATTACAATACTCCAGACGAGAAGTGACGAGTGCTTGAGTGACTGTGCATAAGGAGTCCTGATCTAGAAAGGGGTGCAACTGGCGTATCAGGCGAACCTGATAAAAAGCCCCCCTGGCCACGGCTGTCGTATGCTCTTCTAAAGACAGTCGTGCATCCAGGAGGACGCCCAAGTTGCGGGCCTTTTCTGTGGGGACTAGTGATTCACCCCCAATAACCAGCGATGGCGCCAGCTGGCTATACCAGGAAGCCGGCAGCCACAGCCACTCGGTCTTGGAGTGGTCAAGTCGAAGCCTGTTTCTCCCCATCCAGACCCGCACGGCCTCCAGGCACTGGGGCATCACTTCCAAGGCATCGTTGGAATGGTCTGGGGTGGAGATGTACAGCTGAGTGTCATCAGCGTACTGATGAAACTCCACGCCAAAACCATGGATGATCTCACCCAGCAGCTTCACATAAATGTTGAACAGGAGAGGCGAGAGGACCAACCCTTGTGGCACCCCACAAACAAGGTGCCTCAGGGTTGACCGCTGCCCCCTGTCAACACAGATTGCGACCGGTCGGAGAGATAGGAGGAGAACCACCATAAAACGGTGTCCCCCACCCCCAACCCCTCCAACCGGCGCAACATGATACCATGGTCGGTGGTATCAAAAGCCGCTGAGAGGTCTAACAGGACCATGATAGAGGAATAACCCCTACCCCGAGCCCTCCAGAGATCATCCACCAATGCAACCAATGCCGTTTCCATGCTGTACCCAGACCTGAAACCGGAGTGGAGCGGTTCTAAATAGACAGCTTCATAAAGGTACTGGGGAAGCTGCCGCGCCACCACACTCTCAACAACCTTCGCAATAAAACGAAGGTTGGAGACTGGACAGTAGTTAGACAAAACAGTCGGATCCAGAGAAGGCTTCTTGAGGAGGGGCCTCACCTCCACCTCTTTCAAGGTGGCTGGCAGGACACCCTCGCTCAAAGAAGCGTTAATAATCCCCTGGAGCCAGCCTCGTGTAACCTCCCGGGAAGCCAGCACCAACCAGGAGGGACATGGGTCCAATAAACATGTGGTCGCGTTCAGCCGTCCCAAGATCCTGTCCATGTCCTCGGGAGCCACAGGATCGAACTCCTCCCAGATAACACTCTCAAGACCTGCCTCAGTCATCTCGTCTGAACTAACCCAGTCAGCGGCCAAGTCTTCCCGAATCTGAGTTATTTTATCATGCAGATATTGTACAAAGTCCTCAGCTCGGCCCTGCAAGGGGTCATCACGCGCTCCCAGATGGAGGAGGGAGCGGGTCACCCTGAACAGGGCAGCTGGGCAATTATCTGATGACGCAATAAGAGCGGCAAAATAACTAGACTTTGCCGCTTTTATCACCACTAGGTAGGTCTTAATATGAGACCTTACCAGTGTCAAGTCAGATTCGGACCGGCTGGCCCTCCAACCACTCTCTAGGCGTCTTTTCCGGCGAGTAGAGCCATGAATTACTTGAGTCAGGTCCATGGCCGTCATGGAAGCCATGAACTCCCAAGCTACCTCAGACGTTTCACCGATCGATGGCAGGTTAAAATCCCCCATGACCAAGAGTCTGGGGGTATCAACCGCCACCTTGGTTATGGCATTGAGGAGCTCAGATGGGTCTGTTGTACGTGACCAACAGACCCATCTGCACCCCATGACCCCACTTCACAAAAAGGGACTCACATCCGGCTATCTGAGGTACAGTGGCCTCCCTCGGATCAAGACCTTCCTTTATAATGACCGCTACCCCCCCCCCCCGCCCCTGCCCTGAGGTCTCGGCTGATGAAATGCACGGAAGCCTGGTGGGCACATCTCCACAAGGGGAACCACCCCTTCATGGCCCAAATAGGTCTCCATAATGCTGGCCAGGTCCGCTCCCCCCTCCTGAAGAAGGTCACAAATGAGGGGGGCCTTATTTACTACAGACCTGGCATTGCATAACAGCAGCCAGAGACTCAGGCCCTGAGACCCTGAGCAACCTGGGGAACGGGAAGAGCTAAGGGGACCGGGGCACGTAATTGCTCAAAGATAGCGAGTGCGTGCCCCCACCACACGATGAGGCCTCCTGGTCCCACCATATCTGCCCCTCCCACTCAGTGTATTAATAGAATAGCTGATCTGTCCCCCCTCTACAGATACCCACAAAAACACAGCCAGTCGAGGGTTAAGAAGCACTTGGCACACTCCACAGTTCTTATCTCAAACTTGGCAGCGATATGCACACCGTCTGCCAAGGGCTTTAATAGTACACCGAAAGAAAAGCACAACAAATATTCAGCAAAGTCTCTGATCAGCTTCAGCTTTTAACTCCAATGCCTATCCGATTGAGTATTTGTTCATCACAGAGATCATTACCGCCCCCCTGTCTATTATATAGTCTCTGGGTGTGGTCCAGTGACTCATTGATCCTGTGACTCCAGTCCAGTGACTCAGGTCTATTCCCTCATGCGTCTCCGCAGCTGCTGTAAGCGTTTATCTCGCCTTCGTTGACGTGCGTCCAGGAATGACGTCTCTCCCTCACTCTCATCTGAGACACCTGTTTCCCCACTACTTGGCTCTCTTTCAGCTGGCACCTGAGACGGTGCCAGAGGGGGGGGGGGCTGGGAGATCTGGCTGGCTCCTCTTCCTCCTGCTCAGAGCTTCCTTCCTCCAATGGGATAGGCTCAGAGGACGGGGCCACAACAATAGCCCTCAACAGAGGGCATTCTAATAGCCCTCTTAC
Source organism: Coluber constrictor foxii (assembly GCA_038048745.1). Taxonomy (NCBI): domain Eukaryota; kingdom Metazoa; phylum Chordata; class Lepidosauria; order Squamata; family Colubridae; genus Coluber; species Coluber constrictor. Next base: position 10,435,577 of record CM075961.1, read on the forward strand.
CTCCAGAGTCCGCGCCCCCCGTGGCGCCATTTACTGCCGCCCAGTCCCTTTCCCCCATGGGTTATCTCTAAAACCCACATAACCTTCCCACCCACCCCCCAAACCCCTTAAAAGTCTATTTAGGAATGACCTCAAAAAACCCCTCAATCCCCTTTTTGCGACATGCCACCTCTCGGGAGGGCATCTCGCAGCACAAGAAGCTTAGACCTAGAATACATCTGAAACACTGGAGTGGTAGTACAGATATGGCCTAGACATGGCTTGGGGTCCAAAACGATAGACTTAAACATCCAGGAAACAAGGCTAAGTTAATCGGAAGAATCACCACTACCCTCTCACGGTAGTGGGTGGGAGTCCTCATGTTCTGTCCAGCTGGGGGAATATCCAGACCACCCTCTCATGGTGGTCGGCCATACTGGTCAAGGCGAGTTGGAAAGTCCGAAACCACCCTCTCACAGTGGTTTGGCCATATTAGTCCTGAGAGATGAAATGTCCCTTCAGTGGTGAACGTAGTAGAGAACCGGCTCCATCACTCCTCCCGTAACTGCCTTGTTTTCCATACAGCCAGCAAGCAGGATGAAGGACAGAGCCGGATCCCAAAACTCCGGAAATAAGAAGGTCCACATTGATGTCAATCGGAGGTGTTTTATTTATTTATTTATTTATTAAATTTCTATACCGCCCTTCTCCTTCCGGACTCAGGGTGGTGAACAGCCAATTTAAAACCAATACAAATACAAAAAGTTAAAACGTGCTAAAATCAATATAAATTTAGGCTGAAAATATAAAACCAAATAAAACTCTAAAAGTCTAAAAGTTTAAAAATATTTAAAAATAGGAGGGATCAGGCAAGTCCGGCAAGTTGGAAGAGATGAGTCTTCAAAGCCCGACGAAAGGTCCGGAGGTCAGCGATAGTCCTCAGATCTGGAGGGAGATCGTTCCAGAGGGTGGGGACTACCACAGAGAATGCTCTCCCCCTGGGGGTCGCCAGCCGGCACTGTCTGGCTGACGGCACCCTGAGGAGGCCCTCTCTGTGGGAGCGAACCGGCCGGTGGGAGGCAATTGGTGGCAGAAGGCGGTCCCGTAAGTACCCCGGCCCTAAGCCATGGAGCGCTTTAAAGGTGGTCACCAACACCTTGAAGCGCACCCGGAAGCCCACTGGAAGCCAATGCAGCTCACGCAGGAGAGGTGTCACGTGGGAACGCCCCGTGGCTCCCATAATCCCCCACATGGCCGCATTTTGCACCAGTTGGAGCCTCCGGGTGCACCCCAAGGGGAGACCCATGTAGAGAGCATTACAATACTCCAGACGAGAAGTGACGAGTGCTTGAGTGACTGTGCATAAGGAGTCCTGATCTAGAAAGGGGTGCAACTGGCGTATCAGGCGAACCTGATAAAAAGCCCCCCTGGCCACGGCTGTCGTATGCTCTTCTAAAGACAGTCGTGCATCCAGGAGGACACCCAAGTTGCGGGCCTTTTCTGTGGGGACTAGTGATTCACCCCCAATAACCAGCGATGGCGCCAGCTGGCTATACCAGGAAGCCGGCAGCCACAGCCACTCGGTCTTGGAGTGGTCAAGTCGAAGCCTGTTTCTCCCCATCCAGACCCGCACGGCCTCCAGGCACTGGGGCATCACTTCCAAGGCATCGTTGGAATGGTCTGGGGTGGAGATGTACAGCTGAGTGTCATCAGTGTACTGATGAAACTCCACGCCAAAACCATGGATGATCTCACCCAGCAGCTTCACATAAATGTTGAACAGGAGAGGCGAGAGGACCAACCCTTGTGGCACCCCACAAACAAGGTGCCTCAGGGTTGACCGCTGCCCCCTGTCAACACAGATTGCGACCGGTCGGAGAGATAGGAGGAGAACCACCATAAAACGGTGTCCCCCACCCCCAACCCCTCCAACCGGCGCAACATGATACCATGGTCGGTGGTATCAAAAGCCGCTGAGAGGTCTAACAGGACCATGATAGAGGAATAACCCCTACCCCGAGCCCTCCAGAGATCATCCACCAATGCAACCAATGCCGTTTCCATGCTGTACCCAGACCTGAAACCGGAGTGGAGCGGTTCTAAATAGACAGCTTCATAAAGGTACTGGGGAAGCTGCCGCGCCACCACACTCTCAACAACCTTCGCAATAAAACGAAGGTTGGAGACTGGACAGTAGTTAGACAAAACAGTCGGATCCAGAGAAGGCTTCTTGAGGAGGGGCCTCACCTCCACCTCTTTCAAGGTGGCTGGCAGGACACCCTCGCTCAAAGAAGCGTTAATAATCCCCTGGAGCCAGCCTCGTGTAACCTCCCGGGAAGCCAGCACCAACCAGGAGGGACATGGGTCCAATAAACATGTGGTCGCGTTCAGCCGTCCCAAGATCCTGTCCATGTCCTCGGGAGCCACAGGATCGAACTCCTCCCAGATAACACTCTCAAGACCTGCCTCAGTCATCTCGTCTGAACTAACCCAGTCAGCGGCCAAGTCTTCCCGAATCTGAGTTATTTTATCATGCAGATATTGTACAAAGTCCTCAGCTCGGCCCTGCAAGGGGTCATCACGCGCTCCCAGATGGAGGAGGGAGCGGGTCACCCTGAACAGGGCAGCTGGGCAATTATCTGATGACGCAATAAGAGCGGCAAAATAACTAGACTTTGCCGCTTTTATCACCACTAGGTAGGTCTTAATATGAGACCTTACCAGTGTCAAGTCAGATTCGGACCGGCTGGCCCTCCAACCACTCTCTAGGCGTCTTTTCCGGCGAGTAGAGCCATGAATTACTTGAGTCAGGTCCATGGCCGTCATGGAAGCCATGAACTCCCAAGCTACCTCAGACGTTTCACCGATCGATGGCAGGTTAAAATCCCCCATGACCAAGAGTCTGGGGGTATCAACCGCCACCTTGGTTATGGCATTGAGGAGCTCAGATGGGTCTGTTGTACGTGACCAACAGACCCATCTGCACCCCATGACCCCACTTCACAAAAAGGGACTCACATCCGGCTATCTGAGGTACAGTGGCCTCCCTCGGATCAAGACCTTCCTTTATAATGACCGCTACCCCCCCCCCCCCGCCCCTGCCCTGAGGTCTCGGCTGATGAAATGCACGGAAGCCTGGTGGGCACATCTCCACAAGGGGAACCACCCCTTCATGGCCCAAATAGGTCTCCATAATGCTGGCCAGGTCCGCTCCCCCCTCCTGAAGAAGGTCACAAATGAGGGGGGCCTTATTTACTACAGACCTGGCATTGCATAACAGCAGCCAGAGACTCAGGCCCTGAGACCCTGAGCAACCTGGGGAACGGGAAGAGCTAAGGGGACCGGGGCACGTAATTGCTCAAAGATAGCGAGTGCGTGCCCCCACCACACGATGAGGCCTCCTGGTCCCACCATATCTGCCCCTCCCACTCAGTGTATTAATAGAATAGCTGATCTGTCCCCCCTCTACAGATACCCACAAAAACACAGCCAGTCGAGGGTTAAGAAGCACTTGGCACACTCCACAGTTCTTATCTCAAACTTGGCAGCGATATGCACACCGTCTGCCAAGGGCTTTAATAGTACACCGAAAGAAAAGCACAACAAATATTCAGCAAAGTCTCTGATCAGCTTCAGCTTTTAACTCCAATGCCTATCCGATTGAGTATTTGTTCATCACAGAGATCATTACCGCCCCCCTGTCTATTATATAGTCTCTGGGTGTGGTCCAGTGACTCATTGATCCTGTGACTCCAGTCCAGTGACTCAGGTCTATTCCCTCATGCGTCTCCGCAGCTGCTGTAAGCGTTTATCTCGCCTTCGTTGACGTGCGTCCAGGAATGACGTCTCTCCCTCACTCTCATCTGAGACACCTGTTTCCCCACTACTTGGCTCTCTTTCAGCTGGCACCTGAGACGGTGCCAGAGGGGGGGGGGGGGCTGGGAGATCTGGCTGGCTCCTCTTCCTCCTGCTCAGAGCTTCCTTCCTCCAATGGGATAGGCTCAGAGGACGGGGCCACAACAATAGCCCTCAACAGAGGGCATTCTAATAGCCCTCTTACCTCCAGAGTCCGCGCCCCCCGTGGCGCCATTTACTGCCGCCCAGTCCCTTTCCCCCATGGGTTATCTCTAAAACCCACATAACCTTCCCACCCACCCCCCAAACCCCTTAAAAGTCTATTTAGGAATGACCTCAAAAAACCCCTCAATCCCCTTTTTGCGACATGCCACCTCTCGGGAGGGCATCTCGCAGCACAAGAAGCTTAGACCTAGAATACATCTGAAACACTGGAGTGGTAGTACAGATATGGCCTAGACATGGCTTGGGGTCCAAAACGATAGACTTAAACATCCAGGAAACAAGGCTAAGTTAATCGGAAGAATCACCACTACCCTCTCACGGTAGTGGGTGGGAGTCCTCATGTTCTGTCCAACTGGGGGAATATCCAGACCACCCTCTCATGGTGGTCGGCCATACTGGTCAAGGCGAGTTGGAAAGTCCGAAACCACCCTCTCACAGTGGTTTGGCCATATTAGTCCTGAGAGATGAAATGTCCCTTCAGTGGTGAACGTAGTAGAGAACCGGCTCCATCACTCCTCCCGTAACTGCCTTGTTTTCCATACAGCCAGCAAGCAGGATGAAGGACAGAGCCGGATCCCAAAACTCCGGAAATAAGAAGGTCCACATTGATGTCAATCGGAGGTGTTTTATTTATTTATTTATTTATTAAATTTCTATACCGCCCTTCTCCTTCCGGACTCAGGGTGGTGAACAGCCAATTTAAAACCAATACAAATACAAAAAGTTAAAACGTGCTAAAATCAATATAAATTTAGGCTGAAAATATAAAACCAAATAAAACTCTAAAAGTCTAAAAGTTTAAAAATATTTAAAAATAGGAGGGATCAGGCAAGTCCGGCAAGTTGGAAGAGATGAGTCTTCAAAGCCCGACGAAAGGTCCGGAGGTCAGCGATAGTCCTCAGATCTGGAGGGAGATCGTTCCAGAGGGTGGGGACTACCACAGAGAATGCTCTCCCCCTGGGGGTCGCCAGCCGGCACTGTCTGGCTGACGGCACCCTGAGGAGGCCCTCTCTGTGGGAGCGAACCGGCCGGTGGGAGGCAATAGGTGGCAGAAGGCGGTCCCGTAAGTACCCTGGTCCTAAGCCATGGAGCGCTTTAAAGGTGATTACCAACACCTTGAAACGCACCCGGAAATCAACCGGCAACCAATGCAGCTCACGCAGGAGAGGTGTCACATGGGAGCGCCCTGTCGCTCCCATAATCCCCCGCGCGGCCGCATTCTGTACCAGCTGAAGCCTCCGGATGCATCCCAAGGGGAGCCCCATGTAGAGAGCATTACAGGCAGATGGAAACAGGAGGGGGGAGGGGGAAAATACTCCATCATTTGTATTTGTATTTCTATCTCTTTTATATCTATTTCTATTCCTTCTATTTCTATTTCTATTATTCTATTTCTACTGTTTCTGTTTCTATTTCTTTAATTCTATTTCTATCTGGTTTATTTCTATTATTTCTATATTTTCTATATTTTATTTCTATCTCTTTTATGTCTATTTCTATGTCTTGTATTTCTTTTTCTATTATTTGTATTTCTATATCTTTTGTCTGTTTCTATCTCTAGCATTTCTATTTCTATTATTTAATTTCTATTTGTTTTATTTCTATTTGTTTTATTTCTATTTCTAGTAGTTTTATTTCTATTTCTAGTAGTTTTATTATTTCTATTTCTATTCCTTCTATTTCTATTTGGTTTATTTCTATTATTTCTATTTGTATAACTTTTATGTCTATTTCTATTCCTTCTATTTATATTTCTATTCCTTCTACTCCTTCTATTTCTATTTCTATAATTTCTATTTCTTTTATTTCTATTTCTTCTATTTCTATTTCTTGTTTTTCTATTTCTATTTCTTGTTTTTCTATTTCTTTTCTTTTTATTTCTATTCCTTTTCTTTTTCTTTTTATTTCTTTAATTTCTGTTTCTTTTATTTCTCTTCATATTTCTATTATGCATATTATGTATATTATTTCCAGTTCTGCTATTTCTATTATTTCTATTTCTATTATTTCTATTTCTTCTATTTCAATATCTATTATTTCTATTTCTTTTATTTCTATTATTTGTATTTCTATCTCCTTATTGTCTATTTCTATTCCTACAATTTCTATTATTTCTATTTCTATTTCTATTATTTCTATTTCTATTTCTATTTTTTGTATTTCTATCTCCTTTATGTCTATTTCTATTCCTACAATTTCTATTTCTATTATTTCTATTTCGTTTATTTCTTTTATTCTTTTTCTATAATTTCTATTCTGATTTCTCCTATTTCTATTTCTATTATTTCTATTTCTTTTATTTCTATTATTTGTGTTTCTATCTCTTTTATGTCTATTTCTATTCCTTCTATTTCTATTTCTATTATTTCCATTTTTATTTCTTTTTTTTTCTATTATTCTTTTTCTATAAATTCTATTCTTATTTCTATTATTTCTATTTCTTTTATTTCTATTATTTGTATTTCTATCTCCTTTATGTCTATTTCTATTCCTACAATTTCTATTTCTATTATTTCTATTTCTATTTCTATTATTTCTATTTCTATTTCTATTATTTCTATTTCTATTTCTTTTATTTCTCTTATGTGTATTTCTATTTCTTTTATTTCTCTTTGTTCTATTTCTATTTCTTGTTTTTCTATTTCTTTTATTTATTTTTATATTTCTTTTATTTCTATTTGTATTTGTATTTGTATTATTTCTGTTTCTATTTCTATTATTTCTATTACTATTTTTTCTTTTATTTCTATTTCTATTTGTATTATTTTTATTTTTATTGTTTCTATTTTATTATTATTATTTCTTCTATTTCTTTTATTATTATTTCTTTTATTTGTATTTCTCCTATTTCTAATTCTATTATTTCTATTTCTTTTATTTCTATTATTAGTATTTCTATCTCTTTTATGTCTATTTCTATTTGTTTTATTTCTATTATTTCTATTTCTATTTCTCTTCTATTTCTATTTCTATTATTTCTATTATGTCTATTTCTATATCTTTTATGTCTATTTTTATATCTAGTATTTCTGTTTCTATTATTTCTATTTCTATTTCTTTTATGTCTATTATGTCTATTTCTATATCTTTTATGTCTATTTCTATATCGTTTGTCTATCTCTGTCTAGTATTTCTATTATTTTTATTTCTATTTTTTATTTCTATTTCTATTTCTTTTATTTCTGTTTCTATTTCTATTATTTCTATTTCTATTATTTCTATTCCTTTTATTTCTATTATTTGTATTTCTATCTCCTTTATGTCTATTTCTATTCCTACAATTTCTCTTTCTATGATTTCTATTTCTTCTATTTCTATTTCTAGGATTTCTACTTCTTTTATTTCTATTATTTGTATTTCTATCTCTTTTATGTCTATTTCTATGTTTTATTTCTATTTCTTTTATTTCTATTTCTAGGATTTCTATTTCTAGGTTTTTTATTGTTTCTATTTCTATTATTTCTGTTTCTATTTCTTTTATTTCTATTTCTTTTATTTCTATTTCCATTTCTTTTATTTCTATTTTTTCTATTTCTATATCTTTTATGTCTATATCTATGTCTATTATTTCTATGTCTATTATCTGTATTTATATCCTTTCTCTATTTCTGTGTCTAGAATTTCTACTTCTATTATTTCTGTTTCTATTTCTTTTATTTCTATTTCTTTTATTTCTATTTCTTTTATTTCTATTTCTATTTCTTCTATTTCTATTGTTTGTATTCTGTCTCTTTTATGTCTATTTCTATTCCTTCAATTTCAATTTCTATTATTTCTATTCCTTTTTTTTCTATTTCTATTATTTCTATATATTTTTTATTTGATTTATATGCCGCCCTTCTCCGGGGACTCAAGGCGTCTTACAATGCTTTAAGCAATAGCCTTCATACTTTTGTATATATATACAAAGTCAGCTTATTGCCCCCACAAACTGGGTCCTCAATTTACCTACCTTAGAAGGATGGAAGGTTCAGTCAGCCTTGAGCCTGGTGAGATTCAAACATTGGAGTAATTGCAGACAGCTGAATGTTAATTAGGGTGCTTAGTCTGCAGAGCTATCCAGGCTCTTCTTCTATTTCTATTTCTATTATTTCTATTTCTTTTATATCTATTTCTATTATTTGTATTTCTATCTCTTTTATGTCTATTTCTATTCCTTCTATTTCTATTTCTATTTCTTCTATTTCTATTTCTATTATTTCTATTTCTATTGTTTCTATTATTTCTATTTCTATCTCTTTTATGTCTATTTCTATTCCTTCTATTTCTATTTCTATATCTATTATTTCTATTTCTTTTATTTCTATTTCTTTCTTTTATTTCTATTATTTGTATTCTGTCTCTTTTATGTCTATTTCTATTCCTTCAATTTCAATTTCTATTATTTCTATTCCTTCTATTTCTATTTCTATTCTTTGTATTTCTTCTGTTTCTATTTCTTTCTTTTCTTTCTATTATTTCTATTTCTATCTCTTTTATGTCTATTTCTATTCCTTCTATTGCTATTATTTCCGTTTTTATTTCTTTTATTTCTATTATTCTTTTTCTGTAATTTACATTCTTATTTCTAATATTTCTATTTCTATTATTTCTATTACTATTCTTTCTTTTATTTCTATTTGTATTATTTTTATTTTTATTATTTCTATTTTATTATTACTATTTCTTCTATTTATTTTATTTCTATTTCTTTTATTTTTATTTCTCATATTTCTATTTCTATTATTTCTATTCCTTCAATTTCTATTTCTATTATTTCTCTTTCTTCTATTTCTATTTCTTCTATTTCTATTTCTACTTCTATTTCCATTATTTCTATTCCTTCTTTTCTATTTCTATTATTTCTATTTCTTCTATTTCTATTTCTATGATTTCTATTTCTATGATTTCTATTTATTTTATTTTTATTTCTATATTTTTATATTTTGTCTATTTCTATGTGCAGTGTTTCTTTTTCTATTATTTGTATTTCTATATCTGTCAGCTTCATTGTTATCTTCAAAATAAATGAATTTCCAAACGCTCAATCTTTGAGGAAATTTTCTCTTTATTGAGCATCACTAACTTTCCCTGACTCTTGCGCAGTTACCACTGAACTTTAGCCCCCCAAAACCACCCTTTCTGGTCCCCAATTCTCTCCGTCTCATTGGCCATCTTCCAAGCCAGTCTCCTCATCCCAGCTTCGTCATTTCACAGGAATATCACCCCTTCCCTCCCTTCTCCATGGAGACAGTATCTTCAGGGGAGTTGAGTAGGTGAAAGTTCAAACCTCTCTTCTCCTTCCTTATGGCAGCCTGGACACTGACAATATCTTTTGTCTGTTTCTATGTCTAGCATTTCTATTTCAATTATTTTATTTCTATTCGTTTTATTTCTATTTCTATTCGTTTTATTTTTATTTCTAGTATTTTTATTATTTCTATTTCTATTTCTATTCCTTCTATTTCTATTTCTATTATTTCTATTTCTATCTCTTTTATGACTATTTCTATTCCTACAATTTCTATTTCTCTTATTTCTATTTCTCTTATTTCTATTTCTTCTATTTCTATTTCTATTTCTCTTATTTCTATTTCTTTTATTTCTATTATTTGTATTTCTATCTCTTTTATGTCTATTTCTATTTCTTGTATTTCTTTCTCTATTATTTGTATTTCTATATCTTTTGTCTGTTTCTATGTATAGCATTTCTATTTCTATTATTTTATATCTATTTGTTTTATTTATATTTATATTTGTTTTATTTATATTTCTAGTAGTTTTATTATTTCTATTTCTATTCCTACAATTTCTATTACTATTATTTCTATTCTTTTATTTCTATTTCTATTATTTCTATTTCTTTTATATCTATTTCTATTATTTGTATTTCAATCTCTTTTATGTCTATTTCTATTCCTACAATTTCTATTTCTATTTCTATTATTTCTATTTCTTTTATTTCTATTTCTATTTGGTTTATTTGTATTATTTGGTTTATTTGTATTATTTCTTTTATTTCTTTTATTTGTATTTCTATCTCTTTTATGTCTATTTCTATTCGTACAATTTCTATTTCTATTATTTCTTTTTCTTCTATTTCTTTTTCTTCTATTTGTATTTCTATTATTTCTATTTTTTATTTCTATTTCTTCTATTTCTATTTCTTGTTTTTCTATTTCTATTTCTTTTCTTTTTATTTCTATTTCTTTTATTTCTGTTCATATTTCTATTATTTCTATTATTTCTATTTCTACTATTTCTATTATTTCTATTATTTCTATTTCTATTATTTCTGTTTCTATTTCTTTTATTTCTATTTCTATTATTTGTATTTGTATATCTTTTGTGTCTATTTCTATTCCTTCTGTTTATATTTCTATTTGTTCTATTCCTTCTATTTCTGTTTCTGTTATTTCTATTTCTTTTATTTCTCTTTCTCTTTCAATTATTTCTATTTCTTCTATTTCTATTTCTATTATTTCCGTTTTTATTTCTTTTATTTCTATTATTTCTTTTATTCTTTTTCTATAATTTCTATTCTTATTTCTAGTATTTCTATTTCTTTTATTTCCATTTCTAGTTCTTTTATTTATATTATGTGTATTTCTATATCTTTTATTTCTATTTCTATATCTTTTGTCTATCTCAATGTCTAGTATTTCTATTTCTTTTATTTCTCTTTGTTCTATTTCTATTTCTTGTTTTTCTATTTCTTTTATTTCAATTATTTGTATTTCTTGGTCTTTTATGTCTATTTCTATGTCTTGTATTTCTTTTTCTTGTATTTATATTTCTATATCTTTTGTCTGTTTCTGTCTAGCATTTCTATTTCTATTATTTTATTTCTATTTGTTTTATTTGTATTTCTAGTAGTTTTATTATTTCTATTCCTACAATTTCTATTTCTATTATTTCTATTCCTTCTATTTCTCTTTCTTCTATTTCTCTTTCTATTATTTCTCTTTCTTTTATTTTTATTTCTAGTCTTTCTATTTCTGCTATTTCTATTTCTATTTCTATTTCTTTTATTTCTTTTTCCATTTGTATTATTTCTAATTCTATTATTTCTATTTCTATTAATTTCATTTCTATTAGTTATATTTCTTTTATTTCTATTTCTATTATTTCTGTTTCTATTTTTCTTATTTTTCTTTCTATTATTTCTATTATTTTTATTTCTTTTATTTCTATTTCTTCTCTTTCTCTTTCTATTATTTCTTTCTTCTATTTCTATTTCTAGTCTTTCTATTTCTTTTCTATTTCTATTATTCTTTTTCTATAATTTCTGTTCTTATTCCTTGTATTTCTATTTCTATTTCTTTTATTTCTATTTCTAGTCTTTCTATTTCTATTATTTTTATTTCTATTATTTCTATTTCTTCTATTCTTTCTCTTTTATGTTTATTTGTATTCCTTCTATTTCTATTTCTATTTCTATTTCTTTTATTTCTATTTCTATTATTCTTTTTCTATAATTTCTATTCTTATTTCTTGTATTTCTATTTCTATTATTTCTATTTCTTCTACTTCTATTCTTTCTATTTCTATTCTTTCTATTTCTATTCTATTTCTTCTATTTCTATTCTATTTCTATTCTATTTCTTCTATTTCTATTTCTATTATTTCTATTTTTATTATTTCTATTACTTCTATCTCTTTTATGTCTATTTCTATTCCTTCTATTTCTATTCCTATTCTTTCTATTTCTTTTATTTCTTTTTCTATTATTCTTTTTCTATAATTTCTATTTCTATTTCTTTTATTTCTATTATTTTATTTCTATTTTTTGTATTTCTATTTCTTTTATTTCTATTTCTATTTCTTTTATTTCTATTTTTATTTCTATTCTTTCTATTTCTATTTCTATTTCTATTCTTTCTATTTCTATTTCTATTCTTTCTATTTCTTCACTTTCTATTCTTTCTCTTTCTATTCTTTTTCTTTGTATTCTTTTTCTTTCTATTATTTCTATTTTCTATTTCTATTATTTCTCTTTCTTTTATTTTTATTGCTATTTTTTCTATTTCCATTTCTATTATTTCTATTTCTATTAATTTTATTTCTATTAGTTATATTTCTTTTATTTCTATTTCTATTATTTCTGTTTCTATTTTTGTTATTTCTATTTCTATTATTTCTTCTTCTATTTCTATTGCTCTTATTTCTATTTCTTCTATTTCTATTACTTTTATTTCCATTTCTACTTCTTTTTATGTTTCTATTTCTATTATTTCATTTTCTGTTCTTTCTATTTCTATTATTTCCATTTCTTTAATTTCAATTTCTTTTATTTTTATTTCTAGTATTTTTATTATTTCTGTTTCTATTTCTATTATTTCTATTTCTGTTTCTATTTCTATCATTTCTATTTCTACTTCTATTATTTCTATTTCTATTTCTTTTATTTCTATTTCAATTTTTATTATCTTTATTTCTATTATTTCTATTTCTTTTATTTTTATTTCTATTATTCCTGTGTCTCTTATTTTCATTTCTGTTATTCATATATCTATAATTTCCATAATTTCCATTGTTTCTATTTCTGTTGTTTCTATTTTTATTATTTCTATTTCTATTATTTGTATTTCATGTATCGTTCATGTATCAATACATGAACGGTGTGGTCCTTTTATATAGTTCATTTTCATACAAACATCAATAATGATAATCATAATAATTGTTATGTTAATCAAACTTACATAATCCTAGAATTGATATACATAATTTTAAGGCAATTATTCAATTATTCAATATTCCATTTTAATGCCATTGATGTTATAAACGTACATGGTAATACCATCTTTCACCCTGTAGTCTTTCGCATCAAATTGTTACTGATATTCTATTATATAAAAAGATGGGGGGAAAATTATATCTGCTAATATTCCCCCCAAATCAGGTCACTATTACTAATCCTAATATATAAAGGTATATATTCTTATTCCTTCCTCTATAAGTTTCTGATCAGGCCATCATTATATTAGAAAAAAAGAATTGTCAGGTTTCGAAGGCGTCTTGAATAAATTGCATTTCAAACAAAGTCTTGAAAAAGAAACTCTAATTTATTAAGCATGCACATTCTATCTCCTAGACTCATTGCAGCTGAATCTGGCTTCCTCAGGCAAACCCTCCTTTTCCTTTCCCCACTCCTCTATACTCATTGGCCATCTTCCCCTTCACTCTGCCCCTAATCTACTGCTCCCCTCAAAGGCATTTCCCCCCTCCCATCCCATCTCCTAGGTGATATTCTCTCCAGTGAAAATTAGTAGGTGAAGGGTCCATTGTCTCATTTTAGATTCCTCCGCTTCTTCTTCTTATGTCAGCATTGGAGTAAGTGCAGCGAGAAATGCTGACATCCGGCCCCTCCCCCTTCATTTCTCCAGAGTGGCCTGTGTAAGACAAGCAACAAGTTAAGTACTCTTACCCCATCCGGGGGGAGTGTGTCCCACCCCCTCCCGCCTTGCCTGAATGATCCGCATGGAATTTGGCTATAAGACGGTCAGCCTGGATGTTTCTGCTTTTCACCCAGGAAGCCTCTGACAAGGGGTAACCCTTCCACTTAATTAAGTATTGGAGGTGTCCCCTGTGCCACCTCGAATTGAGAATTCGCTGTACCTCATAGTGAGTGTGGCCCCCAATGACCAGTGTCACGTGGTACTGGCCTTAAAGTTGACCCCACTACAGGTTTCAGGAGGCTACTGTGGAAAACGGGGTGTATCCTCCCTAGTAGTCGGGGCAGCTGCAGTTGTACTGTAACCGGGTTGATTATTTTTACTATAGGGAACGGTCCTATAAATTTCGGGCCCAGTTTCCTGGTTGGGAGTCTGAGTCTCAAATACTTGGTGGAGAGGTAGACCTTCTCTCCCACTCGCAATGGTCTTTGGGGAATTCGGTGCTTATCTGCTTGTTTCTTATAGGATTGAGCACTTTGGTTAACGCCTTCTTGACGTTCTTCCAGGTTTCTTTCAACATTTTCATCCAATTGGTCAAACTGACTGAGGAAGGAGGCTCCCTTGGGTACTCTGGCATGGGAACAAAATCCATACCGCTCACTATCTTAAATGGGGTTAGTCCTGTGCTACTGTGGACAGCATTTTTATATGCGACCTCCGCAAAAGATAGGAGGTCCGCCCAGTTAGACTGTTGGTAGTCGATGTAGCAACTCAGGTACTGCTCTATCATGGCATTCAATCTCTCTGCCCTCCCCCCCCCCCCCATTGGTGCTCGGATGAAACGCTGAGCTGAGGCCTTGGGATGATTCTATGGATCGTAGGAATTCCCTCCAGAATTTCGCTTTAAACTGAACACCTCTATCAGAGATGATTCTTCTGGGTACTCCATGCAGTCGGTAGATGTGTTTTACGAACAGTTTGGCCAATTGGCGGGCTAAGGGTAGCCCGCTGCAGGGTATGAAATGTGCCTGTTTGGAGAATAAGTCTATTACAGTCCAGTTTACTGTGTTTCCACCACTCCTCAGCAGTTCTACTATGAAGTCCATTGCAATCTCCTCCCATGGTCTTGTCAGTTCATCTGCAATAGCCCGGGAGGTCGTCCTGGTCGGGTTTTCATCATGGCACAGATGGTACAACTTTTTACATAACTGTCCACATCTTTTCTCATGTGAGGCCACCAGAAATGTCTTCCTACTAAGTGCAGAGTCTTTAGGAAGCCAAAATGCCCCGCTGGTTTAACGTTGTGGCTCCTCTTGAGGATCAGGGTGCATAGAGTCTCTGGGACATAGAGTTTTGTCCCTGTCAGGCTACGATGTCATCTCAAAATAAATTGAATTTCCAAACAGCCAATCTTTGAGGAAATTTTCTCTTTATTGAGCATAACTATCTGTCCCCAAATCCATCGCAGTCAGCACTAACCTTTGCCCCCCAAAACCTCCCTTTCCATTCCCCAATTCTCTGTGTCTCATTGGCCATCTTCCAAGCCACTCTCCCCATCCCTACTACTTCAGTTCACAGGAATGTCCCCCCTCCCACCCCATCTCCTAGGAGACAGTATCTTCAGGGGAATTAAGTAGGTGAAAAGTCAAGCTTCTTCTTTCCTCCCTTATGTCAGCACTAGAGCGCTGACATCTGGCCCCTCTCCCTTCATTCTTTCAGTGAGGCCTGCGCAAGACAAATAACAAGTTTAGTACTGTTACCCCGTCCGAGGGTGTGTCCCACCCCCTCCTGCCTTGTCTGGGTGATCTGCATGGAATTTAGCTATAAGGCGGTCAGCTTGGATTTTTGTGCTCTTCACCCAGGAAGCTTCTGACAAGGGGTAACCCTTCCACTTAATTAAGTATTGGAGGTGCCCCCTGTGCCACCTCGAATGAAGAATTCGCAGGAATATAGGAATGAATATTACGACAGCTGAGATTGCACCCAATATATGGGCGGACCACAATCCACTGGAGATTAAATGGAGAAATGGATATAAAAGGAGGAATGTAAGATGGAGACTAAATTTAAAATTTCTACGGGATAAACAAAATATTGAGAAAATAAAGGGAGAACTAAAAGTTTTTTTCGAAGAAAATGAAAAGGAACAAATTGATAGAAGAATAATTTGGGATACAATGAAGGCATTCCTAAGAGGATTGGCAATAGCATATGGAGCACATAAAAACAAAGAAAAAAGAGAGACCCAGAGGAAAATGTTGGAAGAATTGGAGAAAGCAGAGAAGGAAGTACAGCAGAACCCAGATAATGAGATAGCAAAAGAAAATTGGATGACTATACGGCACAGAATAAACATAATTGATCAGGAAAAATTGGCTTATGAAACCAAACAAACTAAACAATACCATTTTGAAAATGCTAATAAGCCCAGCAGATGGCTGTCCTATATAATCAAAAAAGAAAAAGAGAAAGGGATTATTTACCAATTAGAAGATCAAGAGGGCCATATTATAAATGAAGAAGAGAAATTAGAGATTATTCGCGAATACTACACCACCCTGTATAAGGAAGAAGATATCCCCAAAGGAAAAGTAGAATAATACTTATTGGAAAAAGAACTCACAGTGATTGGGGAGGAAGAGAAAGAGATGTTAAATAAAGAAATCACAATGAAAGAGCTAATGACTGCGATATCTAAATTTAAAAAAACCAAATCACCGGGCCCGGATGGATTCCCAGGGCAACTATATAAAAATGCAGACTTACAAGATATTCTCCTACCAAAACTGTTAGACATTTATAATGAGGCCCTGATAAAATCCAGAATCCCAGAATCATGGAGGGAGGCATACATTACACTCCTCCAAAAAGAAGGAACAGATGTAAAATTGATAAAGAATTATAGACCTATCTACCTTCTTAATACTGACTATAAAATTTATATGAGTATCATGGCGGAAAGGCTAAAGGTAATATTAAATAAGATAATACATAGTGATCAAAATGGATTCCTGCCAGGGAGACAGATATGAAATAATACAAGGACAATCTTAGATGTGTTAGAATACTACGAGGAACACTCTGATAAAGAAATGGTGCTGGCCTTCTTAGACGCCCAAAAGGCATTTGACAACTTAAACTGGGATTTTATGAAGCAACAAATTAACAAAATGGGATTTGGACAAAATTTTGTGAACACAATAATTGTGATCTACAAGAAACAAAGGGCCAACATCTTAGTGAATGGAGAATTAACAAAAACCTTTCAAATCAGGAAAGGGGTGAGACAGGGATGCCCCCTATCACCACTTTTGTTCATCCTAGCATTAGAAGTATTATTAAAGAGGATTAGAGAAAATAAACAAATCAAGCGACTAAAAATTAGAAAGGAAACATATAAAACCCAAGCATTTGCAGATGATGTGGCACTAATTATGGAGGAACCATTGGAAACAGGCGCCCAAATTTTGGAGGAAATTGGTAAGTATGGTGACGTGGCAGGGTTTAAATTAAACAAATCCAAAACCAAAACGCTGACTAAAAATATGACCAAAGATCAACAAAAATTGTTGGAAGAATCAATGGGGATACAAATTGTAAAGAAAGTAAAATATCTAGGAGTATGGATCTCAACAAAATGCTCGGCCATTAAAGAGGATAATTATGTACCCCTGGTTAAAAATATTAAACGAGACTTAGAAAAGTGGGAGAAGCTCCAGATATCCTTTTTAGGGAGGATTGCAACAATTAAAATGAGTGTCCTACCAAAGTTGTTATATTTATTCCAAACTGCCCCAGTAAAACTAGATAGGAATTTTTTTCGGGAATTAAATTCTATTATCAGAAAATTCATATGGGGAGGGAAGAAATCTAGGATTGCAATTAGGAATTTACAAGATAAAAAAGATAGGGGAGGCCTAGGTCTACCAATTTGGGAAACCTACCAAAAAGCAGCAAACTTAGTATGGATAAAAGAATGGGCAACTTTGGGAAATAAAAGAATCTTGACTTTAGAAGGACATGACCTCCAGAAGGGATAGCATGCTTTTCTCTGGGAAACTGGGAAAAGAACAAGATCATACTTTCACAAACATAAAATAAGGGATACGCTAATGTTGATATGGGAAGAAATAAGGCGAAAACAATATACCCAAGTCCCCAGATGGCTATCCACGATGGAGGCAATAATATATCCAAATGTATTGGAACTGGGCAAAACAGCGAAATATAAAGAGATATTAGATGAGGTAGGGAACCTCAAAACAATGGAAGAATCGAAAAAACAGGAAACCCACATAGATTGGTGGACATATGCACAAATCAAATCACGATATAAAAAAGATAAAGAAGAACACGGTATAGAAATAGGCACTAATGGTTTTGACAAAGTATGGATGGGTACGGACAATAAAATTCTGGCCAAACTGTATAACTATTTGGTAGAGTATGATTTGATGGAGGAGGTAGTTAAGGACCCAATGACAGCATGGGCCAAAAATTTTGGACAAACCATAAATCTGAACAAATGGGACCAAATTTGGAATAATAATCTTAAAATGACCAAGGCAACAACTTATAAGGAAAACCAATATAAGATGATATATCGGTGGCACTTAGCACTGGCTAGGATTGCTAAAATTTATCCAAATACGACCCCAGACTGTTGGAAGTGTGGCTTTCAGCAAGGTACGTATTATCATTGTTGGTGGACCTGCCCACAAGCTAAAGAATTTTGGAGGATGATACGTAAATGGGTGTCAGAAATAACAGGAGACACCATCAAATTAGAACCAAAAATATTTCTCCTGGGAATCCTGAAGACAGAATATGTAAGAAAGAAGAAATACCTCATTACACATATAATAACAGCAACGAGAATCTCCTTTGCTCAGCATTGGAAGGAGAAAAAATTGCCATCCAAAGAGCACGTAATTACCATTTCAAATGGCAAGTTCTTATAATAGACAGCTGTCAATCCATCTGTTCCTGGTGTCTTACCTAATTTTAATTGTTTAATTGCTGCAATAATCTCTTCAGAAGTTATTGTTTGATTCAGACCTTCCCTTTGTTCTAATGTTAATTCAAGAGTATTATCCTCCTTTAAATATCTATCTATATCTTTACCTTGTATTAGATCTCCTGCGTACAATTTTGTGTAATATTCTAAAAAGGCTTTTTTAATCATATTTTGTTGATAAACTCCCTTATCTCTAAATTCTATCTTACTGATAACTCGTGACTTTTGTTTCTTCCTTAGTACATAAGCCAACCATCTACCTGGCTTATTGGCATTACAAAATGTATTATGTTTAGCATATTGCAAAATAGTTGCCACCTGATCAGCCATTAACATATTAAATTGCCCTTGCAATATATTTATTGTTTCCTTCACTTTTTTATCTCCTGGGTTACATATTAATAATTGTTCCTTCTTTTTTATTTCCTCCTCAATCTCTTTCTGCCTCTTAGTTTGTTTTAATCTATATCTATTATTCATATGTATTAAAATTCCCCTCATATAGGCCTTACTTGCATCCCATACCATTTCCATAGAAGTACCCTTATGCATGTTAATAACAAAAAATTCTTTCATTTGTTTTTTAAGTTCATTCACATTTTCTTCATATCTAAATAAATTTTCATTCAATCTCCAGGATCTCCTTTCCCCCCTCTCCTGTTCCAATTCCAACCAAACCGGACTATGATCAGCTAAAATCCTTGGGCATATCTTCGTCTTCTTTACCCTAGAAAGAAAATCATTTGTAATTAGTATGAAATCAATCCTAGAAAAAGATTGATGTCTGTCCAAAAAAAAAGTAAAATCTCTTTCGTCAATATTCCGTTCTCTCCAGATATCCCTCAATTCTAAATCTTCCATTATTTCAAAAAAGGATTTAGGTAATTTTGCACGTGTAAAAACTTTGGATGTACTCTTCTTATCTTTCAAAGTATCTATTACTCCATTCCAGTCACCCATTAACATAAGTGATTTATAATCCCAGTGTATTATTTTAGAATGTAAAAATTTATCAAAATTATCTTGTTGTTGGTTCGGTGCATATATTCCAATTAAAAGCATTTTTCCATTTTGAGTTAATAGTTCTATTGCTATATACCTTCCATAAACATCTGCCTCAATTAAATTAGCCGTTAGTCCTTTCTTTATGTAAATAACTATTCCATTCTTCTTCTCTAAAGATGATGCCACAAAATGAGTCCCTAATCTTGAATTTATTAAATATTTTTGATCTGATAATTTAATGTGTGTTTCTTGTAAGCAAATAACATCATTCTTAAATTGTTTCAAATAATGAAATATTTTCTTTCTCTTCTGTGGTGAATTTAAGCCATTGACATTCCAAGATAAAAACTTACCATCCTTGGCACCTTGAAGCTTCATGAGCTTACTCTTCAGCCTGGCCCCTCCCACTGCTTCTGTTTTTTGAGATTCTTGAGTTAAATCTTGGACTTGTTGCACCTTTGGTTGTTGTTTTTGTTGTTGTTGTTGTATTTCTTTAAAAGTTGATCATGTCACATGCTGTTCTCTTGGTTCCTCTGTCTTGTTGGTTGTATCAGGCACTGGTCCTGGTCACTGGTCCTTCTATACTCTTTAATGGAAAAGGAAGATCTTCTTGCACTTTTCCTCCAGCTGCCACTTCAGCATAAGTTTGTATCTGTTTTCCATTTCCCTCTTGTTGTAATATCTCTTTTTCTTTTTCTTTTTTGCCCCCCCCCCAGGTGAAGATGGGTGTCCAGCCTTTAAAACATTGACATAAAAATATTTTGCCTTCCAAACTGTATTCAAGCGGTATCTTTCTCCACCATAAGTCACTATTAGGCCTATTGGAGCATCCCATCTGTACAATAGTTGTTGCCTTCTCAGCTCCTCTACCAGAAAGTCAAAGTCCTTTCTATCTCTTAACATTTTAGGAGGAATCTCTTTCAAAATCTGGATTTCTTGTCCAAACACCTGGACCTTATTTTTATAGGAGGCTTGTAAGATATCATTTCTAATTCTTCTATCAATGAAGTAAATCACCACATCCCTTGGCAATTGCTTTTGTTTTGCCACCCATGAGTTAACTCTGTAAGCTTTATCAATTTGAATTGTCATATCCTCTTTTCTTGCTTCAATTAGTGCTGCTATAGCTTCTGCACATCTATCTCTTAGATTTTCCTGACCATTCTCTTTCAATCCTCTCAGTCTCAAAGCAAACTCCATAGATCTATATTGCATCATGGTCACCTCATTTTCCAACTTCTCTGTTTTGGTCACAATATCTCCCATTTTGGCTTCCAAATTTAAATTAGCTTCATTAATTTCTTCCACTCTCTCATTCAACTGAATAAGATGTTTAGACAATCCTGAAACTGCCAGCAGAATATCATCTCTTATCTCATCATGCTTTTTTGCAACAACATCCTTAACTTCCTTTATTTCTTCCTCAAATTTCTCCAGTTTCCCTTCTATAATTGTTTGGTTATTCATAGCTTCTTTTATGAATTCTTTAAGATCTCTAATGGGAGTCTCCTGATTTTCTGAGTCAGCCGGAAGTTGAGCCTTCTGTCACAACAGAAACTATTGGAGAACCCCCTCCTACTTTTGGAATTGCTGGTTTAGTTTGCTTGGAAGCCATCTTAATTCCTTTCTTTTTTAAAGAGGATCTTTTTTCCTCCCCCCCCCCCTTTTTACAGGCACAAAGTCACAAAAGCAGCTTTCAAGGGTTTAAATTGGTTGATTTTTAAGGCAAAATAATCTTTCCTCCACCTGATTCTCTATTTCCAGCAGCTTCAAGTCAGTTCAGAACACAAAAAGTCTCAGCAAACACTTTCGTTACTAACTTTCACTTTCATAATTACAGCAAAGACGCCATTAAGTACTAACTTCCTCTCAGTTGGCTTCAGTTAGAAACAATGTAGCTCGGAGTTAAGCATAGATACTTTCTTGCCTGCACTCCTGCTTCTGCCCTGTCTGTTCTTGGATTCTTTTAAGCTTCTTATTGACTGCAGAGGTGGTCGCGATGTCTGGCTTTGCATAAGCAGAGTCGTCCCGGCTTCGGAGCTTCATTGGGCTGAACAGGGAGCTTACCCTTCAAGCCCCTGGAATCACTTCAAGGGGCTTTTTGGACAGCTCTACGCCCCCCCAACTGCTCTCCTCTCCTTCTTTTCCCGAAGGAGAGATTTTGAAGCTGTCAGACAGCTGTTTTGCGCTGTCAAAACGGCTTCACGAAAACACGGGGCTGGCGGTCTGCAAAGACCGTCCAAAACGTCCTGCGGTGCAAACCGGAAGTCCAAAGAGCACGTAATTAGAAAAGTACTAGACTGTGCCGAAATGAACAAATTGACGTTAGAAATTAATGACAGAGGGGAAACTGACTACTACAGTGCCTGGGAAATGTGGTATGAGTGGCTGAAGAAAAGAAAAGAGAAGTGAAACTCGAGAGAGTTAAAAGTTTAAAGGGATGATTAATTAAAAGAGTATATGGATATGAGTTATACAACCAATAGTAGGAAATAAAAGGGAGTAAAGATGCACCCTTATGTATGATCTGTCCCCCTCTACATACACCCACAAAAACACAGCCAGTCGAGGGTTAAAGAAGCACTTGGCACACGCCACAGTCCTTATCTCAAACTTGGCAGCGATATGCACACCGTCTGCCAAGTGCTTTAATTGTTCACAGAAAGAAAATCACATACGTAGCTTTGCCAAAATCCGTTCTTTTAGCTCCAATGACTACCAGATTGAGTTATTGTTCGTCACAGGGATCATTGACCACCACCCTCTCTTATATAGTCTCTGGGGTGTGGTCCAGTGACTCATTGGTCCTGTGACTCAAGTCCAGTGACTCAGGTCTATTCCCTCGCACGTCTCCTCAGCTGCTGCAAGCGCTTATCTCGCCTTCGTTGACATGCATCCAGGAATGACGTCTCTCCCTCACTCTCATCTGAGACACCTGTTTCCCCACTACTTTGCTCTCTTTCAGCTGGCACCTGAGACGGTGCCAGAGGGGGGGGGCTGGGAGATCTGGCTGGCTCCTCTTCCTCATGCTCAGAGCTTCCTTCCTCCAATGGGATAGGCTCAGAGGACGGGGCCACAACAATGTAAATAAAATGTATTATTAGACATTAAGGATTATAAAAGTAAGGAATCCTACGGGCAGTATTTTTAGATTAAGACAATGAATTAATACCATGTAAATAACAATGTTAATAATATGAAGGTACATTTGTATATTAACACCATGAAACCGGAAATGCTGGAATTGTATTATAATGCTTAAACAATAAAAACTAATTAAAAAAGAAGAAGAAGAATTCGCTGTACTTGATACTGAGTGTGGCCCTCAATGATCAAGGGCCCTGGGAGGTCACGTGGCACCGGCCTTAAAGTTGACCCCACCACAGGCTTCAGGAGGCTACTGTGAAAAACGGGGTGTATTCTTCCTAGTAACCAGGGCAACTGCAATTGTACTGTAACCGGGTTGATTATTTTTAACTATAGGAAATGGTCCTATAGTAGTCCGCTGCAGGGTATGAAATGTGCCTGTATGGAGAGTAAGTCTATTACAGTCCAGATCACCGTGTTCCCGCAGCTCCTCGGCAGTTCTACTATGAAGTCCATTGCAATCTCCTCCTATGATCTTGATGGTTCAGTTACTGGCTGCAGCAGCCCGGGAGGTCTTCCTGGTCGGGTTTTCATCATGGCACAGATGGTACAACTTTTTACATAGCTATCTACGTCTTTTCTCATGTCGGGCCACCAAAACTGTCTTCGTGCTAAACGCAGAGTTTTTAGGAAGCCAAAATGCCCCGCTGGTTTAACGTCGTGGCTCCTCTTGAGGACCAGGGTGGATAGAGTCTCTGAGATCTAAAGTTTTGTCCCTTTCCAGGCTAGGTCATCCCTTTTTGTCAAGAGATGTTGATTGTCTCGGAACCAGGGGTCCACCAATGTTTCTGCTTTGAGCCTTGTCGTCAAGTCACTTGCTGGTTGGCCCTGCTGGTCGCGACACTGCCGTCTGGTGATTACCTGACCCACTCCTTGGGCAGAGGGGATGGCATTCACCACCTGCTCCCATTCACTGTTGTATTGGGGCATTCGGGAGAGGGCATCAGCCAGAAAGTTCTTCCCCCCGGGAAGTGCTTCAGCTCGAAGTTGAAACGATTGATGTATTGGGCCCACCGGACATGCCTGGGCGATAACTTCCGTGGGGTCCTGAGGGCCTCCAGGTTTTTATGGTCAGTCCAAACCTCGAACGCTGTCTGGCCTCCTTCTAGCAGATGTCGCCAGGTCAAAAGCACGCACCTCACTGCAAAAGCTTCCTTTTCCCACACTGCCCATCGTCTCTCTGTGTCGGTGAGTTTGCGGGATATGTACGCACAAGGTTGTAGGTCCCCTTGGCTGTTCTTTTGGAGTAGGACAGCCCCCACTGCTACATTGCTGGCGTCTGCTTGGATGACAAAGGGTTGTTAGGGGTCAGGATGCTTCAAGACCGGTTCTTTTGCAAATATTTCTTTTAGTGTCTCGAATGCTCTTCGGTAGGCCAGATCCCACTATAGAGGTTGTCCTGGGCGGGGTTTTGTTGGTGGACTCCCTGTTTTTAGGAGGCCCATCAGATGTCTGGCAATTCTTGCAAAAGAGGGGATGAACTGCCTATAGAAGTTCGCGAACCCCAGGAAGCTTTGCAGTTGTCTAGGACTG
Organism: Coluber constrictor foxii; assembly: GCA_038048745.1. Taxonomy (NCBI): domain Eukaryota; kingdom Metazoa; phylum Chordata; class Lepidosauria; order Squamata; family Colubridae; genus Coluber; species Coluber constrictor. The sequence goes on from CM075961.1 coordinate 10,459,712, forward strand.
ATTGTACTTTGGCTGGGTCCATTTCTATCCCCTCATTTGACACTCGGTAACCTAAGTAGTCTAGCCGCGACTGGTGGAACTCATATTTTGATAGTTTGACATAGAGGTTCACTTTCAACAGTTTGTGTATGGAGACAGCATTGATACCTCGAAAATCAACCACCAGATGCATAGAGCCGTCTTTTTTCTCTTTGAAGAGGACCGGTGCCGTGACCCGCGGTTTGGCTGGCTCAATGAAGCCCCTTTGTAGGTTCTTCTCTATGTAGTTTTGCATTTCTTGCATTTCACGGGGCGTCATGGCATACAATTTAGGTTTTGGTAGTTTCACCCCAGGGATGATTTCAATGGCGCAATCGGCTTTGCGGTGGGGTGGTAGAACGTCACACTTGGCCTCACTAAATACCTCCGCAAGGTCTTGGTACTCTCTTGGGATCTTTTCTGCTTTGTGGGGGCTTTTGGATGTGGCCCCTAACTGGTCACAATATCCTTCGGGAGGGGCCCTCGTGTCGGCGTCATCTTCTTTTGTTCAGGCGGGAAAGGTTGGGGCTCCTGTGTGGGGGGCGTCTCTCCTGGTTGGAGTGGCAAGGGTTGGGGCCCCTTTGCTATCCTCAATCTGCGGGTTCCCTCTGCCCACCAGATTATTAGGCCACACTTGTCTAGCCAAGAAAGTCCCACTATGACTGGATCAGTCATTTTGGGGGCTATTATGAACCGAATCGTCTCCCAGTGATCCCCTAGCTCCAGCTTCACTGGCTCAGTCAGGTGTGTGGCGTAAGTCCCCCCTACTAGGGATCCGTCAACTTGCTCAAATCGAATTGGGTGGTTGAGCTTCTTAGATCGGATCCCCAATTTTACCACTGTGGGTAGGTTAAACAGGCACCTCGTGCAGCCCGAATATATTAGGGCTTGGAAAGTCCCTTGGGTCCCTGTTTTTGGGGCTGTTAGGCATACGGGGAAGAGAAAAGGGTGGATGTGTCTGCTCACCATTGGGTCATCTTCACCATCATCCTCGCTTTCGTATGAGTTGGGGCATTGATCTTCATCATCTGGGACTCTCCTTGCTTCAGTCAGGTTGGCGAAGACCTCTGTACCTGGGGGGAGTTTTCGTGGCAAATTGGTGGCATGCTTGGGACCTTGTTCCGGTCGTGCCTTTGGCAGTGGGTTTGGCCTCGGCCCCGGGGTTCCACATGCTGCTGCCAGGTGGCCCGTTCCCCCACATCTGTAGCAGCTCAGCGGGCTCTGTGGAACGAAGGGCCTCTGGGTAGGCCGCAGTGCTGCAGTTCCTCATCTGCTGTGTGGTCCCAGGTCCGATTGGTCTCTCTCGTTGACATTGAGTTGCTTTAGCATGTCGTTGGCGCGCAGCCCCGTCTTGATTTGGATTGCTACCCGGTGTCAGCGTTCCAGGGCTGACATAGAAGCATGAGAAAGAGTGTGACATTTCACCTAAAAAAACCTTTCGGTGAACTTAGTTTCCTGGGAGACGCATGGGAGTGGTGACATTCCTGTGAGCTAAGGTGGGAGAGAAGAGAAGAATGATTTGGAAGACAGGCAATGGAGAGCAGAGAATGGGGGCCGGAAAGAGGGGTCTTGGGGGGCCAAAGTTCAGTGCTAACTGCACAGAGTCACGGATTAGTTTGTTATGCCCAATAAAGACAAATATTTCCACAAAGAACGGGCGTTTGTGAATTCATTTGTTTGGAGATAATAACGGATCGCGACTGACAGTTAGCACTCAACTTTCCAAGCCAAACTGGCAAATGTCCAGCCCTCCAGCTCCCTGCCATATGTTCAAACGGATTGGCGCCAAGTTTCTGAAGCCATGGCAGAAAGCCAACTCTCTACTGAAAGCTTACTTCAAGCAGCTGTGAACCAGTCCCCCCTCCTCCAGCACTGCCACAGCATTACAAAGATCAGAGAATCGTGCCCCAAGCCAAGAAAAAGAAAAATGGACCTTGGTGGACTTTGCCAAAATCTACAGAAGCTGAGTTCCCCTTTACAGTGTCAGCCTCTCAACTTGCATTTCATTCAGGGCTGACATAGTAAAGGGGGGGGGGGTTAAATTCCTGTGGGATTAGTAAGAGAGACTGCTGTAGAATGATTTAGATAATGACCAATAAGGATAAGGAAGCAAGCCAGGAAAGGGAGGGAATTTGGAGCAGAGGTCATTTCCTGACTGCATATGAGTCCGTGAAGACGTTGTTCTAACAAATAAAAGTTTCTTTTCTTTATTATCAAAATGTGAGAGGCATTTTATTTCTTTAGACAACTCGAACTCGGACAGTCAGGAAAATATAAACTAAAAAAATGCTCTCTTCAAAAACTTTTCTTCTAAAAATATTTATGCATTCCTAAGCTACTCCACGCCGACGTTGGCAGACCTTCAGATGTCTCCAAAGGTAAAGAACTTTATCAGAGGCCATGGAAGAAAGCCATCTCCACTGGAGGTTTGCCTCAGAAAAGGAAAAAATTATGATGCCTTTTGCTGGACTCCCATCAAGTGGCAGGTAAGGGGGGAAGGTTCTATGGCTCTCCAAACGGCAGCATAGCCCCCCCACACACACACACAAGAAAAAAAAAGATGAGAGAAGAAAGCTCCAAAATGCACTCAGGGCTTCCCTCCCTACTCAGCAAGCGACCCGGCCCAGCCACGGCATCACTCCCCTGCACCCAAATGGGAGATGATGAAGAAGCCCAAGGGCACCGTGGGCAGGCTCACAGACCCCCGCAATGGGAGGAGTGGCCACTGAGGGTGGAACCACCCCGATTCAGAGGGAAATTCGATGGGGATCCGGACCTGCTAGCTCAATTTCTCGATGCAGCTGAGATTTACATCGAGCGCTACGCACACCTTTACCCTTTCCCCAGGGCCCTGGTCAGTGCCATCTCAGAAGGTCTGGAGGGAGAAGTAAGGAGCTGGTCAGCGGCCCAGTACAAATACAGGGCCCCCCAACTGCAAGATGCAGATGGTTTCTTACAACTGCTGCGAGCCCGTTTCGAAGAAACAGGGGACAATCCCTATGTAGAAGATGAGCTCAGGCACCTAATGCAGAGGGGGAAGCCTATCCAAGAACATATCCGTGAGTTCAGGAAAGTTGTTGGGACTTTACCTCCTTTGCCTGAACGACTGCTAGTATACTTCTTTAGAACAAACTTAGATAAGCAAATCGCCCAAGTGACTGCTTATCGAGATATTCCGAACCGACTGTCTGACTGGTTCCGGATAGCGACGCAAGTTGAGAGAGGGCTACGTGCCAACAACATGCTAAAACAACCACAGGCAAAGGAGAAAACCCAACTGGACCAGGAACCGTCTACCAGACCAGAAACTACAGCATCACGGGCCACCCAGAGGCCATCCACCCCACGGAGTCCACTGAGGTGCTACAGGTGTGGGGGAGTTGGGCATTTGGCAGCAGCGTGTGGAACCCTGGGGCCAAAAACAGAGCCCCCGACCAAGGCACGACTGGAACGAAGACCCAGGCACACCACCAAGGCACCATTAAGACTTTCCCCGACTGCGGAAGTTTTTGCCCATCTGACTGAAAATAGGGGGAGCTCCGACGATGTGAATCGACCCCCCGAACTGTATGATGGCGATGACGATGGTGAAAATGACCCAATGGTGAGCGCACCCATCCACCCTTTTCTTTTCCCCATACACCTAACGGCCCCAAAAACAGGGACCCAAGGGACTTTCCAAGCCCTAGTAGATTCGGGCTGCACGAGGTGCCTGATCAACCTACCCACAGTCCTAAAACTGGAAATCCAAGCAAAAAAGCTCAGCCACCCAATCCGATTTGAGCAAGTTGATTGATTCCTAGTAAGGGGGGGGGGCTCTTAACCAAGCCAGTGAAGCTGGAGCTAGCAGATCACTGGGAGATGATTCGTTTTATAATAGCCCCCAAGATGACTAACCCATTCATACTGGGACTGTCCTGGCTAGACAAGTGGGACCCAACTATCTGGTGGCAGGAGGGGACCTGCAGACTGAGAATAGCAAGGGGGCCTCACCCCCTGCCGCCCCAACCAGAGAGGATGCTGCCCACGCAGAGGCTCCAACCCCTCCCGTCAGAGGGACAAAACACACCCCCAGCCCAAGCGCCCCTGATCAAGAGTACAGAAAAACAACTGGCAGCCACATCCAACAGCCCCCATGACACAAAGCAGATCCCAAAAGAGTATCAAGACCTTGCAGAAGTATTTAGCAAGATCGAGTGTGATGTTCTACCACCCCACCGTGAAGCCGATTGTGCCATCGAAATCATCCCTGGGGCAAAACTGCCAAAACCTAAATTGTATGCCATGACACCCCGTGAAATGCAAGAAATGCAAAAGTACATAGACAAGAACCTACAAAGGGGCTTCACTGAGCCAGCCAAACCGCGGATAGCAGCATCGGTCCTTTTCAAAGAGAAGAAAGATGCCTCTATGCGCATGGTAGTTGATTTTAGGGGTATCAACACTGTCTGCGTACACAACTTATATCCCCTTCCCCTCATGAAAGACATGCTAGTCCACCTGGCCAAAGGAAGAGTCTTCACCAAACTAGACCTCCACGAAGCCTACTACCAGATACACATCAGGGAAGGAGACGAGTGGAAAACAGCATTCAACTGCCCCCTAGGAAGCTTCCAATTTAAGATGATGCCTTTTGGACTACACCGGCGGTGTTCATGCAACTTATTAATGAGGTTCTTCATGACCACCTTTATAAGGGGGTCCTTGTCTACCTGGATGACGTTCTCATTTACACGGAAACCATAGATGAACACATACCCCTCATCCGCCAAGTGCTCGAGAAACTGCTGAAGGCGAACCTTTATGTCAAACTATCGAAATGCGAGTTCCACCAGTCACGGTTGGACTACTTCGGCTACCGAATGTCCAATGAGGGGATAGAAATGGACCCAGCCAAAATACAATCAGTCCTAGACTGGCGAACCCCTCGCACCCGAAGACAACTGCAAAGCTTCCTGGGGTTCCCAAACTTCTACAGGCAATTCATCCCCTCCTTTGCAAGAATTGCCAAACCTCTGACGGACCTCCTAAAAACAGGGAGTCCGGCAATTAAACCCCGCCCAGGACAACCTCTACAGTGGGACCCGGCCTGCCAACATGCGTTCGAGACACTAAAAGAAATGTTTGCAAAAGAACCGGTCTTGAAGCACCCTGATCCCGAACAACCAGTGACGTGGCAGTGGGGGCAGTCCTACTCGAAAAGAACAGCCAGGGGGACTTACAACCCTGTGCCTAGACATTCCGCAAACTCACCGACACAGAGAGACGATGGGTGGCATGGGAAAAGGAAGCATTTGCAGTGAGGTGGGCACTGTTAACCTGGCGACATCTGCTAGAAGGAGGCCAAACACCGTTCGAGGTTTGGACTGACCATAAAAACCTGGAGGACCTCAAGACTCCCAGGAAGTTATCGCCCAGGCAAGTCCGGTGGGCCTAATACTTCAATTGTTTCAACTTCGAGCTGAAGCACATCCCGAGGGGGAAACTTTCTGGCCAATGCCCTCTCCTGAATGTCCCAATACAACAGTGAATGGGAGCAGGTGGTGAATGCCATCATCCCCTCTGCCCAAGGAGTGGGCCAGGTAACCACCAGACGGCAGCATCGTGACCAGCAGGGCCAACCAGCAAGTGACTTGATGACAAGGCTCAAGGCAGAAACATTGGCGGACCCCTGGTTCCGAGACAATCAACATCTCTTGACAAAAAAGGATGACCTAGCCTGGAAAGGGACAAAACTTTAGATCCCAGAGACTCTATCCACCCTGGTCCTCAAGAGGAGCCACGACGTTAAACCAGCGGGGCATTTTGGCTTCCTAAAAACTCTGCGTTTAGCACGGAGACAGTTTTGGTGGCCCCACATGAGAAAAGACGTAGACAGTTATGTAAAAAGTTGTACCATATGTTCCACGATGAAAACCCGACCAGGGAGACCCCCCGGACTGCTGCAGCCAGTAGCTGAACCGTCAAGGCCATGGGAGGAGATTGCTATGGACTTCATAGTCGAACTGCCGAGGAGCGGCAGAAACACAGTGATCTGGACTGTAATAGACCTATTCTCCAAACAGGCACATTTCATACCCTGCAGTGGATTACCTTCAGCCCGCCAATTGGCCAAACTGTTCATGAAACACATCTACTGCCTGCACGGAGTACCCAGAAGAATCATCTCCGATCGAGGTGTCCAGTTTACAGCGAAGTTCTGGAGGGAATTCCTATGATCCATAGGATTATCCCAAGGCCTCAGCTCAGTGTTTCATCTGAGCACCAATGAAGTGGGGGAAGGGCGGAGAGATTGAATGCCATGATAGAGCAGTACCTGAGGTTCTACGTTGACTACCAACAATCAAACTGGGCGGACCTCTTATCGTTTGCAGAGGTCGCATATAACAATGCTGTCCACAGTAGCACAGGACTAACCCCATTTAAAATAGTGAGCGGCATGGATTTCGTCCCCATGCCAGAGTACCCAAGGGAACCTCCTTCCTCAGTTAGTTTGACTGATTGGATGGCAATGCTGAGAGAAACCTGGGAGAACGTCAAGAAAGCATTAGACAAGTCAGCGTGGGCTTATAAGAAACAAGCAGATAAGCACCGAGCCCCCCAAAGGCCGTTCCGAGTAGGGGCGAAGGTCTACCTCTCCACCAAGTATTTAAAACTCAGACTCCCGACCAGGAAACTGGGCCTGAAATTTATAGGACCATTTCTGATAGTAAAAATAATCAACCCGGTTGCAGTTCAATTGCAGTTGCCCCGGTTACTAGGGAGGATTCACCCCGTTTTTCACAGTAGCCTCCTAAAGCCTATAGTAGGGTCAACTTTACGGCCAGTGCCACGTGATCAGCCAGGGGCCTTGATCACTGGAGGCCACACTCACTATGAAGTGCAGAAAATTCTTGATTTGAGGTGGCATAGAGGGCGCCTCCAATACTTAATTAAGTGTAAGGGTTACCCTTTGTCAGAAGCTTCCTGGGTGAAGAGCACCAACATCCAAGCTGACCGGCTCATAGCTAAGTTCCATGCAGATCACCCGGGCAAGGCGGAGGGGGTGGAACTCCCCCTCGGATGGGGTAACAGTACTAACCCTGTTGTTTGTCTTGCACAGGCCTTGCTGAGAGAATGAAGGGAGAGGGGCCAGATGTCAGCGTTCCAGGGCTGACATAGAAGCATGAGAAAGAGTGTGACATTTCACCTAGAAAAGCCTTTCGGTGAACTTAGTTTCCTGGGAGACGCATGGGAGTGGTGACATTCCTGTGAGCTAAGGTGGGAGAGAAGAGAAAAATGATTTGGAAGACAGGCAATGGGGAGCAGAGAATGGGGGCCGGAAAGGGAGGTCTTGGGGGGCCAAAGTTCAGTGCTAACTGCACAGAGTCACGGATTAGTTTGTTATGCCCAATAAAGACAAATATTTCCACAAAGAATGGGCGTTTGGAAATTTATTTGTTTGGAGATAATAATGGATCGCGACACCCGGAACCATTCGGAGAGTTGGTTTGGGATGTCCCGATAAGCGGTCACTTGGGCAATTCGCTTATCAGGCTTTTTCTGAAGAAATATACCAGCAGTCGCTCTGGTAGGGGAGGTAAGGTGCCAACGACTCTTCTGAATTCATGAATGTGCTCTTTGATGGGCTTCCCTTTCTGCATTAGGTTTCTGAGCTCGTCTTCCACATAGGGGTCCTCCCCTGCCTCCTCAAACCGGGCTCGTAGTAGTTGCAAGAAACCATCTGCGTCTTGCAGTTGGGGGGCCCTGTTCTTGTAGAGGGCTGCTGGCCACCTCCTTGCTTCTCCCTCCAGCCCTTCTGAAATGGCACTGAGTAGGGCTCTGGGGAATGGGTAGAGGTGTCCATAGCACTCGATGTAGATCTCAGCTGTGTCAAGGAATTGCGCTAGCTGGTCTGGATCCCCATCAAACTTCCCTCTGAACCGGGGTGGTTCTGCCCTCGGTGCCCCCTCCTCCCATTTTGGGGCTCTGTGAGCCTGCCCATTGTGCCGTTGGACTTCTTCCTCATCTCTCATTCGTGGGGGGGGGGGTGATGTCCTGCCTAGGCTGGTGTGCTTGCTAGGCAGGGGGGGAACCCATGGATGCACCTTGGGGCTTTCTTTCCTTCTGGTGTGGGAGTGGGAGGGCTATGCTCCTGTCTATGGTGACTCAGTTCAGCAGGGTCAGCTGGCCTCCCCCTCTCCTTAGGCCTGCAGGATGGTCCCTCCCCCAGTCAGATGGCACGGTCAAAATCTTCCTTCAATTTCTCCATGGGGCTCTCAAGTGGCTGCTTTATAACTTTTTGCTGTCTGGCTTGCTGCGAGTCCCATAGCCAATCTGCCCTCCCCAATTCACTCAGGGGTCTCCCCTTACCTTTCGTGTCTGGGAAAGGGAACTCAGCGTCTGCAGATTTTGGCAAAGCCCACCAAGGGTCATCTTTTTTTCTCTTGGCTTGAAGCACGATCGTCTGACCTTGTTAATGTTGCGGCTTTGCTGGATAAAGGGGGGGGGGGGGTTGCAGCTTTGCTGGAAGAGGGGGGTCTTGAGGCCCCTTTACATCCAAGCTGGCTGGAATCACGATGGGCTGTTGTCCAGCTGCCTGAAGTAAGCTTTCTGTAGAGAGTTGGCTTTCCGCCATGGCTTTGGGGCTGTGCCTCCTCTCTGTCCAAAAATCTGGCAGGGAGCTGGAGGTCTGGAGGTCTGCCAGGTTGGCTTGGAATGGTGAGTGCTGACTGTCTGTCAGGCTACGATGTCATCTCAAAATAAATTGAATTTCCAAACAGCCAATCTTTGAGGAAATTTTCTCTTTATTGAGCATAACTATCTGTCCCCGAATCCATCGCAGTCAGCACTAACCTTTGCCCCCCAAAACCTCCCTTTCCATTCCCCAATTCTCTGCGTCTCACTGGCCATCTTCCAAGCCACTCTCCTCATCCCTACTACTTCAGTTCACAGGAATGTCCCCCCCTCCCATCCCATCTCCTATGAGACAGTATCTTCAGGGGAATTAAGTAGGTGAAAAGTCAAGCTTCTTCTTTCCTCCCTTATGTCAGCACTGGAGCGCTGACAGTCCCCTTCCATGCTAGGTCATCCCTTTTTGTCAGGAGATGTTGATTGTCTCGAAACCAGGGGTCCGCTAATGTTTCCGTTTTGAGTCTTGTTGTTAAGTCATTGGCTGAGTGGCCATGCTGGTCATGATGTTGCCGCCTGGTGACTACTTGGCTCACTTTGGGGCAGAGGGGATGATGGCATTCACCACCTGCTCCTGGTCACTGTTGTATTGGGGAATTTGGGAGAGGGCATCAGCCAGAAAGTTCTTCCCTCCTGGGATGTGCTTCAGCTCGAAGTTGAAATGATTGAAGTATTGCGCCCACCAGACTTATTTGGGCGTCAACTTCCATGGGGTCCTGAGGGCTTCCAAATTCTTATGGTCAGTCCAAATTTCGAACGGTCTCTGACCCCCTTCTAGCAGGTGTCGCCAGGTCAACAGCACCCATCTCACTGCGAAGGCTTACTTTTCCCACGCCGCCCATCATCTCTCTGTGTCGGTGAGTTTGCGGGATGTGTAGGCACAAGGTTGTAGATTTCCTTGGCTGTTGTTTTGGAGTAGCACAGCCTCCACTGTCACATCGCTGGTGTCTGCTTGGATGACGAAGGGTTGTTCGGGGTCAGGATGCTTTAAGATCAGTTCTTTTGCAAACATTTCTTTTAGTGTCTCGAATGCTCTTCGGTAGGCCATGTCCCACTATAGAGGTTGTCCTGGGCGGGGTTTTGTTGCTGGACTCCCTGTTTTCAGGAGGTCCGTCAGAGGTTTGGCAATTCTTGCAAAGGAGGGGATGAATTGTCTATAGAAGTTCGCAAACCCAGGAAGCTTTGCAGTTGTCTGCAGGTTTGTGGGGGTTGCCAGTTTAGGACTGATTGTACTTTGGCTGGATCCATTTCTATCTCCTCGTTTGACACTCGATAGCCCAAATAGTCTAGCCATGACTGGTGGAATTCGCATTTTGATAGTTTGACATATAGGTTCGCCTCCAGCAGTTTCTCCAGCACTTGGCGGATGAGGGGTATGTGTTTGTCTATGGTTTCTGTGTAAATGAGAATGTCATCCAGGTAGACGAGGACCCCCTTATAGAGGTGCTCATGTAGGACCTCGTTTATCAATTGCATGAACACCGCTGGGGCTCCCTGTAGTCCAAATGGCATCACCTTAAATTGGAAACTCCCTAGGGGGCAGTTCAATGCTGTTTTCCACTCATCTCCTTCTCTGATGTGTATCCAGTAGTAGGCTTCGCGGAGGTCTAGTTTGGTGAAAACTTTCCCTTTGGCCAGGTGGGCTAGCATGTCTTTCATGTGGGGAAGGGCATATAAATTCTGTACGCAGACAGTGTTGATACCCCTAAAATCAACTACCAGGCACATAGAGCCGTCTTTCTTCTCTTTAAAGAGGACTGGTGCCGCAACCCGTGGTTTGGCTGGCTCAATGAAACCCCTTTGTAGGTTCTTGTCTATGTAGTTTCACATTTCTTGCATTTCACGGGGTGTCATGGCATACATTTTAGGTTTAGGTAGTTTCGCTCCAGGGATGATTTCGATGGCACAATCGGCTTTGCGGTGGGGGGGTAGAACATCACACTCGGCCTCGCTAAATACCTCTGCAAGGTCTTGGTACTCTTTTGGGATCTGTTCTGTTTCATGGGAGCTGTTGGATGTGGCCCCCAGTTGCTTCGCTGTACCCTTCGGGAGGGGCCCTTGTGCTAGTGCCATCTTCTTTTGCTCAGGCGGGAAGGATTGGGGCTCCTGTGTGGGGGGTGTCTCTCCTGGTTGGAGCGGCAGGGGTTGAGGCCCCTTTGCTATCCTCAATCTGCGGGTTCCCTCTTGCTACCAGATAATTGGGTCCCACTTGTCTAGCCAAGAAAGTCCCAGTATGACTGGATCAGTCATTTTGGGGGCTATTATGAACCAAATCATTTCCCAGTGATCCCCTAGTTCCGGCTTCATTTGCTTGGTCAGGTGTGTGGTGTAAGTCCCCCCTACTAGGGATCCGTCAGAGGGAGGGATCGTCCTCCACATAGGGGTCCTCCTCTGCCTCCTCGAACTGGGCTCATAACAGTTATAAGAACCCATTTGCACCTTGCAGTTGGGGGGCCCTGTTCTTGTAGAGGGCTGCTGGCCACCTCCTTACTTCTCCCTCCAACCCTTCTGAAATGGCACTGACTAGGGCTCTAGGGAATGGGTAGATGTGTCCATAGCGTTCGATGTAGATCTCAGCTGTGTCGAGGAATTGCGCTAGCTGATCTGGATCGCCATCAAACTTCCCTCTGAACCAGGGTGGTTCTGCCCTCGGTGCCCCCTCCTCCCATTTTGGGGCTCTGTGAGCCTGCCCATTGTGCCGTTGGACTTCTTCCTCATCTCTCATTCGTGGGGGGGGGGGTGATGTCCTGCCTAGGCTGGTGTGCTTGCTAGGCAGGGGGGGAACCCATGGATGCACCTTGGGGCTTTCTTTCCTTCTGGTGTGGGAGTGGGAGGGCTATGCTCCTGTCTATGGTGACTCAGTTCAGCAGGGTCAGCTGGCCTCCCCCTCTCCTTAGGCCTGCAGGATGGTCCCTCCCCCAGTCAGATGGCACGGTCAAAATCTTCCTTCAATTTCTCCATGGGGCTCTCAAGTGGCTGCTTTATAACTTTTTGCTGTCTGGCTTGCTGCGAGTCCCATAGCCAATCTGCCCTCCCCAATTCACTCAGGGGTCTCCCCTTACCTTTCGTGTCTGGGAAAGGGAACTCAGCGTCTGCAGATTTTGGCAAAGCCCACCAAGGGTCATCTTTTTTTCTCTTGGCTTGAAGCACGATCGTCTGACCTTGTTAATGTTGCGGCTTTGCTGGATAAAGGGGGGGGGGGTTGCAGCTTTGCTGGAAGAGGGGGGTCTTGAGGCCCCTTTACATCCAAGCTGGCTGGAATCACGATGGGCTGTTGTCCAGCTGCCTGAAGTAAGCTTTCTGTAGAGAGTTGGCTTTCCGCCATGGCTTTGGGGCTGTGCCTCCTCTCTGTCCAAAAATCTGGCAGGGAGCTGGAGGTCTGGAGGTCTGCCAGGTTGGCTTGGAATGGTGAGTGCTGACTGTCTGTCAGGCTACGATGTCATCTCAAAATAAATTGAATTTCCAAACAGCCAATCTTTGAGGAAATTTTCTCTTTATTGAGCATAACTATCTGTCCCCGAATCCATCGCAGTCAGCACTAACCTTTGCCCCCCAAAACCTCCCTTTCCATTCCCCAATTCTCTGCGTCTCACTGGCCATCTTCCAAGCCACTCTCCTCATCCCTACTACTTCAGTTCACAGGAATGTCCCCCCCTCCCATCCCATCTCCTATGAGACAGTATCTTCAGGGGAATTAAGTAGGTGAAAAGTCAAGCTTCTTCTTTCCTCCCTTATGTCAGCACTGGAGCGCTGACAGTCCCCTTCCATGCTAGGTCATCCCTTTTTGTCAGGAGATGTTGATTGTCTCGAAACCAGGGGTCCGCTAATGTTTCCGTTTTGAGTCTTGTTGTTAAGTCATTGGCTGAGTGGCCATGCTGGTCATGATGTTGCCGCCTGGTGACTACTTGGCTCACTTTGGGGCAGAGGGGATGATGGCATTCACCACCTGCTCCTGGTCACTGTTGTATTGGGGAATTTGGGAGAGGGCATCAGCCAGAAAGTTCTTCCCTCCTGGGATGTGCTTCAGCTCGAAGTTGAAATGATTGAAGTATTGCGCCCACCAGACTTATTTGGGCGTCAACTTCCATGGGGTCCTGAGGGCTTCCAAATTCTTATGGTCAGTCCAAATTTCGAACGGTCTCTGACCCCCTTCTAGCAGGTGTCGCCAGGTCAACAGCACCCATCTCACTGCGAAGGCTTACTTTTCCCACGCCGCCCATCATCTCTCTGTGTCGGTGAGTTTGCGGGATGTGTAGGCACAAGGTTGTAGATTTCCTTGGCTGTTGTTTTGGAGTAGCACAGCCTCCACTGTCACATCGCTGGTGTCTGCTTGGATGACGAAGGGTTGTTCGGGGTCAGGATGCTTTAAGATCAGTTCTTTTGCAAACATTTCTTTTAGTGTCTCGAATGCTCTTCGGTAGGCCATGTCCCACTATAGAGGTTGTCCTGGGCGGGGTTTTGTTGCTGGACTCCCTGTTTTCAGGAGGTCCGTCAGAGGTTTGGCAATTCTTGCAAAGGAGGGGATGAATTGTCTATAGAAGTTCGCAAACCCAGGAAGCTTTGCAGTTGTCTGCAGGTTTGTGGGGGTTGCCAGTTTAGGACTGATTGTACTTTGGCTGGATCCATTTCTATCTCCTCGTTTGACACTCGATAGCCCAAATAGTCTAGCCATGACTGGTGGAATTCGCATTTTGATAGTTTGACATATAGGTTCGCCTCCAGCAGTTTCTCCAGCACTTGGCGGATGAGGGGTATGTGTTTGTCTATGGTTTCTGTGTAAATGAGAATGTCATCCAGGTAGACGAGGACCCCCTTATAGAGGTGCTCATGTAGGACCTCGTTTATCAATTGCATGAACACCGCTGGGGCTCCCTGTAGTCCAAATGGCATCACCTTAAATTGGAAACTCCCTAGGGGGCAGTTCAATGCTGTTTTCCACTCATCTCCTTCTCTGATGTGTATCCAGTAGTAGGCTTCGCGGAGGTCTAGTTTGGTGAAAACTTTCCCTTTGGCCAGGTGGGCTAGCATGTCTTTCATGTGGGGAAGGGCATATAAATTCTGTACGCAGACAGTGTTGATACCCCTAAAATCAACTACCAGGCACATAGAGCCGTCTTTCTTCTCTTTAAAGAGGACTGGTGCCGCAACCCGTGGTTTGGCTGGCTCAATGAAACCCCTTTGTAGGTTCTTGTCTATGTAGTTTCACATTTCTTGCATTTCACGGGGTGTCATGGCATACATTTTAGGTTTAGGTAGTTTCGCTCCAGGGATGATTTCGATGGCACAATCGGCTTTGCGGTGGGGGGGTAGAACATCACACTCGGCCTCGCTAAATACCTCTGCAAGGTCTTGGTACTCTTTTGGGATCTGTTCTGTTTCATGGGAGCTGTTGGATGTGGCCCCCAGTTGCTTCGCTGTACCCTTCGGGAGGGGCCCTTGTGCTAGTGCCATCTTCTTTTGCTCAGGCGGGAAGGATTGGGGCTCCTGTGTGGGGGGTGTCTCTCCTGGTTGGAGCGGCAGGGGTTGAGGCCCCTTTGCTATCCTCAATCTGCGGGTTCCCTCTTGCTACCAGATAATTGGGTCCCACTTGTCTAGCCAAGAAAGTCCCAGTATGACTGGATCAGTCATTTTGGGGGCTATTATGAACCAAATCATTTCCCAGTGATCCCCTAGTTCCGGCTTCATTTGCTTGGTCAGGTGTGTGGTGTAAGTCCCCCCTACTAGGGATCCGTCAGAGGGAGGGATCGTCCTCCACATAGGGGTCCTCCTCTGCCTCCTCGAACTGGGCTCATAACAGTTATAAGAACCCATTTGCACCTTGCAGTTGGGGGGCCCTGTTCTTGTAGAGGGCTGCTGGCCACCTCCTTACTTCTCCCTCCAACCCTTCTGAAATGGCACTGACTAGGGCTCTAGGGAATGGGTAGATGTGTCCATAGCGTTCGATGTAGATCTCAGCTGTGTCGAGGAATTGCGCTAGCTGATCTGGATCGCCATCAAACTTCCCTCTGAACCAGGGTGGTTCTGCCCTCGGTGCCCCCTCCTCCCATTTTGGGGCTCTGTGAGCCTGCCCATTGTGCCGTTGGACTTCTTCCTCATCTCTCATTCGTGGGGGGGGGGGTGATGTCCTGCCTAGGCTGGTGTGCTTGCTAGGCAGGGGGGGAACCCATGGATGCACCTTGGGGCTTTCTTTCCTTCTGGTGTGGGAGTGGGAGGGCTATGCTCCTGTCTATGGTGACTCAGTTCAGCAGGGTCAGCTGGCCTCCCCCTCTCCTTAGGCCTGCAGGATGGTCCCTCCCCCAGTCAGATGGCACGGTCAAAATCTTCCTTCAATTTCTCCATGGGGCTCTCAAGTGGCTGCTTTATAACTTTTTGCTGTCTGGCTTGCTGCGAGTCCCATAGCCAATCTGCCCTCCCCAATTCACTCAGGGGTCTCCCCTTACCTTTCGTGTCTGGGAAAGGGAACTCAGCGTCTGCAGATTTTGGCAAAGCCCACCAAGGGTCATCTTTTTTTCTCTTGGCTTGAAGCACGATCGTCTGACCTTGTTAATGTTGCGGCTTTGCTGGATAAAGGGGGGGGGGGTTGCAGCTTTGCTGGAAGAGGGGGGTCTTGAGGCCCCTTTACATCCAAGCTGGCTGGAATCACGATGGGCTGTTGTCCAGCTGCCTGAAGTAAGCTTTCTGTAGAGAGTTGGCTTTCCGCCATGGCTTTGGGGCTGTGCCTCCTCTCTGTCCAAAAATCTGGCAGGGAGCTGGAGGTCTGGAGGTCTGCCAGGTTGGCTTGGAATGGTGAGTGCTGACTGTCTGTCAGGCTACGATGTCATCTCAAAATAAATTGAATTTCCAAACAGCCAATCTTTGAGGAAATTTTCTCTTTATTGAGCATAACTATCTGTCCCCGAATCCATCGCAGTCAGCACTAACCTTTGCCCCCCAAAACCTCCCTTTCCATTCCCCAATTCTCTGCGTCTCACTGGCCATCTTCCAAGCCACTCTCCTCATCCCTACTACTTCAGTTCACAGGAATGTCCCCCCCTCCCATCCCATCTCCTATGAGACAGTATCTTCAGGGGAATTAAGTAGGTGAAAAGTCAAGCTTCTTCTTTCCTCCCTTATGTCAGCACTGGAGCGCTGACAGTCCCCTTCCATGCTAGGTCATCCCTTTTTGTCAGGAGATGTTGATTGTCTCGAAACCAGGGGTCCGCTAATGTTTCCGTTTTGAGTCTTGTTGTTAAGTCATTGGCTGAGTGGCCATGCTGGTCATGATGTTGCCGCCTGGTGACTACTTGGCTCACTTTGGGGCAGAGGGGATGATGGCATTCACCACCTGCTCCTGGTCACTGTTGTATTGGGGAATTTGGGAGAGGGCATCAGCCAGAAAGTTCTTCCCTCCTGGGATGTGCTTCAGCTCGAAGTTGAAATGATTGAAGTATTGCGCCCACCAGACTTATTTGGGCGTCAACTTCCATGGGGTCCTGAGGGCTTCCAAATTCTTATGGTCAGTCCAAATTTCGAACGGTCTCTGACCCCCTTCTAGCAGGTGTCGCCAGGTCAACAGCACCCATCTCACTGCGAAGGCTTACTTTTCCCACGCCGCCCATCATCTCTCTGTGTCGGTGAGTTTGCGGGATGTGTAGGCACAAGGTTGTAGATTTCCTTGGCTGTTGTTTTGGAGTAGCACAGCCTCCACTGTCACATCGCTGGTGTCTGCTTGGATGACGAAGGGTTGTTCGGGGTCAGGATGCTTTAAGATCAGTTCTTTTGCAAACATTTCTTTTAGTGTCTCGAATGCTCTTCGGTAGGCCATGTCCCACTATAGAGGTTGTCCTGGGCGGGGTTTTGTTGCTGGACTCCCTGTTTTCAGGAGGTCCGTCAGAGGTTTGGCAATTCTTGCAAAGGAGGGGATGAATTGTCTATAGAAGTTCGCAAACCCAGGAAGCTTTGCAGTTGTCTGCAGGTTTGTGGGGGTTGCCAGTTTAGGACTGATTGTACTTTGGCTGGATCCATTTCTATCTCCTCGTTTGACACTCGATAGCCCAAATAGTCTAGCCATGACTGGTGGAATTCGCATTTTGATAGTTTGACATATAGGTTCGCCTCCAGCAGTTTCTCCAGCACTTGGCGGATGAGGGGTATGTGTTTGTCTATGGTTTCTGTGTAAATGAGAATGTCATCCAGGTAGACGAGGACCCCCTTATAGAGGTGCTCATGTAGGACCTCGTTTATCAATTGCATGAACACCGCTGGGGCTCCCTGTAGTCCAAATGGCATCACCTTAAATTGGAAACTCCCTAGGGGGCAGTTCAATGCTGTTTTCCACTCATCTCCTTCTCTGATGTGTATCCAGTAGTAGGCTTCGCGGAGGTCTAGTTTGGTGAAAACTTTCCCTTTGGCCAGGTGGGCTAGCATGTCTTTCATGTGGGGAAGGGCATATAAATTCTGTACGCAGACAGTGTTGATACCCCTAAAATCAACTACCAGGCACATAGAGCCGTCTTTCTTCTCTTTAAAGAGGACTGGTGCCGCAACCCGTGGTTTGGCTGGCTCAATGAAACCCCTTTGTAGGTTCTTGTCTATGTAGTTTCACATTTCTTGCATTTCACGGGGTGTCATGGCATACATTTTAGGTTTAGGTAGTTTCGCTCCAGGGATGATTTCGATGGCACAATCGGCTTTGCGGTGGGGGGGTAGAACATCACACTCGGCCTCGCTAAATACCTCTGCAAGGTCTTGGTACTCTTTTGGGATCTGTTCTGTTTCATGGGAGCTGTTGGATGTGGCCCCCAGTTGCTTCGCTGTACCCTTCGGGAGGGGCCCTTGTGCTAGTGCCATCTTCTTTTGCTCAGGCGGGAAGGATTGGGGCTCCTGTGTGGGGGGTGTCTCTCCTGGTTGGAGCGGCAGGGGTTGAGGCCCCTTTGCTATCCTCAATCTGCGGGTTCCCTCTTGCTACCAGATAATTGGGTCCCACTTGTCTAGCCAAGAAAGTCCCAGTATGACTGGATCAGTCATTTTGGGGGCTATTATGAACCAAATCATTTCCCAGTGATCCCCTAGTTCCGGCTTCATTTGCTTGGTCAGGTGTGTGGTGTAAGTCCCCCCTACTAGGGATCCGTCAGAGGGAGGGATCGTCCTCCACATAGGGGTCCTCCTCTGCCTCCTCGAACTGGGCTCATAACAGTTATAAGAACCCATTTGCACCTTGCAGTTGGGGGGCCCTGTTCTTGTAGAGGGCTGCTGGCCACCTCCTTACTTCTCCCTCCAACCCTTCTGAAATGGCACTGACTAGGGCTCTAGGGAATGGGTAGATGTGTCCATAGCGTTCGATGTAGATCTCAGCTGTGTCGAGGAATTGCGCTAGCTGATCTGGATCGCCATCAAACTTCCCTCTGAACCAGGGTGGGTCCTCCCTCACTGCTCTCTCTTCCCACTGCAGGGCTCTATGAGTCTGCCCCTGGTTCTCTTTCTCATCTCTCATTCGAGGGTAGGGATGTGATGTCCGCTCTAGGCTGCTCTGCTTGCTGTGTAGGGGGGGCACCCATGGATGCACTTTTGGGCTTCCCCTACTTCTGCTTTTGGGGGGGGGGTGGCGGGCTGTGCTTCGATCTACTGCCTCTCAGTTCAGCAGGCTCCCCCTTCTCCTTTGGTCTGCATGATGGCCTCTCCTCCCGAATAATGGCACGATCAAATTTCTCCTTCAATTCATCTATGGGGCTCTCGAGTGGCTTCCCTGAAGCTTTTGGGTGTCTGGCTTTCTGCCAGTCCCATAACCAGTCTGCCCTCCCCAATTCACTCAGGGGTTTTCCCCTCCCTGGAGCGTTCGGGAAGGGGAACTCAGCCTCTGCAGATTTTGGCAAAGCCCACCAATACTCATCTCTTTTCTTCTGGGTTCGTGGCACGATCGTCTGACCTTGGTTATCTTGCAGCTTTGCCGGAGGAGGGGTGGGGGGTTGAGGCACTGAAACATCCAAGCTAGCTAGAATCAGAGCTGGCTCTCCCCCAGTTGCCTGAAGTAAGCTGTCTTCAGACAGTTTCTTATCTGCCATGGCATCCGGACTGCTTCTCCACTCATTCCATAGATCTGGGAGGAAGCTGGAGATCCGGAGGTCAGCCAGCTTGGCTTTAGAAAAGAGACTTGGCTGTCTGTCAGGTTTCGAAGGTGTCTTGAATAAATTGCATTTCAAACAAAGTCTTTGAAAAAAACCTCTAATTTATTAAGCATGCACATTCTATCTCCTAGACTTATTGCAGCCAAGTCTGGCTTCCTCAGGCAAACCCTCCTTTTCCTTTCCCCACTCCTCTATACTCATTGGCCATCTTCCCCGTCACTCTGCCCCTAATCTACTGCTCCCCTCAAAGGCATTTCCCCCCTCCCATCCCATTTTCTAGGAGATATTCTCTCCAGTGAAAATAAGTAGGTGAAGGGTCAATTGTCTCTTTCTAGATGCCTCCGCTTCTTCTTATGTCAGCATTGGAGTAAGTGCAGCGTGAAATGCTGACAGATACAATGTTTCAGTCCACTAGATGGAAATATTCCTTGTTTCTTCCACTCTCCTTCTATCTCCAATATACAATAAAGCCAATGTTAAAAAAAAATGTGTAAAATTTAACCAAAAGAGGAAATAACAAAACTAGTCCAAAATCTTATAAACTCAAAAGGCACCAAAAATTTAGTATTTAAACAAGTAAAAGAGGAAATCTCCCTTCCAATCCAGTCCAGTCAGATTTAAAAGTAAAACTCTCCAGAAGCATCCACAAATGAAAACAGTTTATATTTCAGGAAAATTAACTTAAATTCAGGCTCAATTCCACCGCTAAATTTCTTCTGTCTTCCATTCTAATTGTATTTGCACTTCAGGGTGTTCTTAAAATCTAGATTTAAAAATCCTCTCACCAGATTGTAACACTTTCACTCATTCTCTTCCGTTCCAAGCTGTCCCAACTTCAGCAGCTTACTGGCTGCCTCTTCAGTGCTGGAAAAAAGGGCTTCTCCTGCATCAACCAGTAACTCTTAAAGTAGGCAAAAGCTATTTAAAATGTATTTGAGAGTACCTGTATTAAGAGAAAGTAAAAGAAAATGATGTACCAGTTTAAAGAAAAACTCTATGTTAAAAAGGATGTTTATAAAAGAAAAAAATAATTATTCTATAAGGGCAATTTGGAGGCAGGGAGCGAAATGCAATATTGAAGTTTAAAGCTTGTATGCTAAAGTTAAAGAATAAGATGTATTAGAAAGTTTTGACTTAAAAGAAAACATTTTTTTTTGTTTTTAAGAAAGTTTAGTACTTTGAAGTGTTGGAAGAAATTTCCTGAGTTCATTCCCAGCTGGGAAAAACCACGGATGCTGAAAAGAAATGAATTCTGAAGCAGCTGCCAGAAAGTAGGATTCTTTAATGAAGGAAGACAAAAAAAGCAGGTGTGACACAGCTCAAGCGTTCCTGGGCTGCAAGCCAACTTGGAAGTGTGACTCTGAGCCTTTTATTCTTAATTCCCCTTTGAAGCTCCTGCAACTTGATGGGTTTATTTGTGTGCCTCTAGTTAAAGTGATTGCCCTGGATCAGAGGTGGTATTCAGCGGGTTCGGACTGGTTCGGATGAATCGGTAACAGGAATTTTAACTAGTTTGGAGAACTGGCAAATACCACCTCTGGCTGGCCACTCGCCCCTGCTTGCCCACTCGCCACTCGCCCCACCCGCCTGCTCGCCCCACCTGCCCACTTGCCCCGCCTGCTCACCCTGCCCCGTCACTCATCACTTCCCCAGCATAGCACACTGTGTGGGTCCTCGCTTGCTCACAGTCTCTGCTCTGCGGCTTGCCTGCCTAAGCTGCCTTCCCATGCGGTGCCTGTGCCCCAACTGAATGGCTCTCGGCTTGTCAATTCCCAGTCTGTGCGGCTCCACAAAAGACTAGCAGCCGATGATGGTTTGCAAGGCTTTAATCACCGAACACAGCCAAATCACAGTACAAGTCGAGTAATAGGTTCAAAGTCAGCACTGAGAGCAGTCGCCTCTCAGCGCTATTTATCCATTATTTCCTGCTTCAGCCACCATCCGGCAGCCAAAGCCACTCCCCCATCAGCCGTTCATCGTTTCTTTGTACTTCCCGCCCTCTGTGTGTCTCCAGTGTTCTGTAATGTCATCAAAGGCTGACAGGTCATGAAGGGAGCTGGAAGCCTTTCCATCACTGCTGTTTGCCTCCCTATGCCTTGCGAGTGCAGTCTGCTGCCCGGATCACCACCCACCGTCCCAGGCATCATTATAGGTATCTTTGGTGACCATGTCTTCCCCATCCCTCCCATGTGTGACAAGTCCCAGCAGAGGCTCAACAGGTGGCTCAGAGGGGTTAGTGTTGTCTGTCATATACCCCGGTCCCCTTGACTTGTCTGGGTATTTGTGGTGAAACTGCCTTAGTAACCATGTGGCATGGATATCTGGCACCGCCACCCAGGTAGCATCAGTGAATGGGTATCCTTTCCATTGCACTAAATATTGGACCTTTCCCCTATGCAGTCTGGAGTCCAAAATCTTATCTATTTTGTCGTGATAAGTATGTACTAGGCCCAGTGGGTTACTGGGGTTACAGGTTCTTTCGGCTGTTACAGGTTTCAACAGACTACTGAGAAAGACAGGATGTATGTTATCCGTTAGTGGTGGCAATTTTAGAGCAACCGTGACAGGGTTGATCACTCGGGTTATACTAAATGGTCCCAAATACTTTGGCCTCAGTTTCCTACTTGGTATTTTGAGTTTCAGGTATTTGGTTGACAGGTAGACCTGGTCTCCCACCTAGAACAGTTTATGATCCACTCTCTTTTTGTCTGCGTATAATTTGTATTCTTCTGCAGCCCTCTGCAAGACTGTTTTAATCTTAGGCCAGACTAGGCGGATTTTTTCTGCCCACCCAGATGGGGTTTCTGTGGTTTGCGAATGTGGTTTTAGTTCTGGGATTGCCGGGAATTCCATGTCGTACTCCACCTGGAACGGGGAAAGGTCTGTGCTGCAGTGTACCACGTTATTATAACCCACCTCCACAAACAGTAAGAGGCTTGACCAGTCTGATTGCTGGTATGACACGTAACACCTCAGGTAATGTTCCACGATAGCATTGGCTCGTTCAACCACTCCGTTGGTGCTGGGATGGAACGCCAAACTCAGCCCTTGGGTTGATCCAATCAATCGTATAAACTCTCTCCAGAACCTAGCAGTGAACTGAACGCCCTGGTCTGATATGATGCGCCTGGGTACCCCATGTAGGTGGTAGATATGTTGAAGAAACAGGCTCGTTAGTCACTGGGTGGATGGTATGCCCTTACATGGCATGAAATGAGCCTGCTTCGAGAACAAATCCACCATCATCCATATCACCATATAGCTGTTACTACTAGGGAGGCCAACTATGAAATTCATAGCGATTTCATCCCATGGCCTACTTGGATCAGCTACTGGTTGTAATAGGCCTATGGGTTTTCCTGTCCTTGGTTTGGCTGATGCACACATCGGACACCCCTTCACATAATCCTCACTGTCCACCCGCATCCGTGGCCACTAAAATTGCCTACTTACTAAATGTAATGTCTTCAAAAATCCGAAATGGCCAGCTGATTTGGCATTGTGGCATCGTCTCAACACAGCAGTCCGGAGGCTGTTAGGGATATACAATTTTCCCCCTTTCCAAGCCAAATCCTCCCTGTGAGTTATCAGGGTCTGGTTATCCACTAGCCAGGGATCACTCAGTATAGCCGACTTCAGTTCGGTCTGGAATGGGTTGTCTGGCTTGTTAACAGCTATCACGCCTTTCATCGGCTGACCGGGTGGTATGAGAGCTTCCACTACCTCCTCCTGTTTGCTATTATATCAGGCATATGGGACAAAGCATCAGCTCGGAAGTTTTTTCCAGCTGGAATGTACTTTAGGTGGAATGAGAATATTTGGAAGTACTATGCCCACCTTACTTGTTTTGGGGACAACCTCCTTGGTGTTTGTAGGGCTTCCAGGTTCTTGTGATCCATCCACACCTCAAATGGGTGTGGGGCCCCTTCAAGGAGATGTCAAGTCAGGGGTGCCCACCGCACGGCGAACGCCTCCTTCTCCCAGATTGCCCACCCTTGTTTTGTAGGTGTCAGTTTTCAAGAGGTGTAGGCACAAGGCTGCAATTGGCCCTGATCATTTTTCTGTAATAGAACGGCTCTTACAGCTACATCACTGGCATCTACCTGCACTATAAAAGCTTGCGTTGGATTGGGGTGTTTAAGGACCAGTTCACATGCAAAAAGTACTTTTAGTTGCTCAAACGCTTTTTGACATTCAGGTGTCCAGCTCAACGGCTGCCCTGGTCTCGGTTTTGATATTGCAGGTTTGGTCTGTAACAAATCCGTCAGGGGCAATGCTACCCTAGCAAAAGAGGGAACAAACTGCCGATAGAAATTGGCAAACCCGAGGAAGCTCTGTAATTGTTTTCTGGTCCTCGGGGCTTGCCATTCCAACACTGCTTGGACTTTATGGGGATCCATTTCCACCCCTTCCACTGATATTCTATATCCCAGGTAATCCAATCTTGTTCGGTGAAACTCGCATTTTGATAGTTTCACGAACAATTTGGCTGCCAACAACTTTTCCAACACTTGATGAACCTATCGGGTATGCTCTTCCATTGTTTGAGTATAGATCAAAATGTTGTCCAGATATACAAGGACCCCCCAGTATAGATGTTCATGCAGGACTTCATTGATCAACTGCATAAACACTGCGGGGGGCTCCTGTAACCCGAATGACATGACTTGGAATAGGTAACTCTCCAGGGGACAATTGAATATGGTCTTCCACTCATCCCCTGGTCAGATACACACCCTGTAATATGCCTTGCGTAGGTCAAGTTTTGTGAAGATGTGGCCAGTTGCTAAAATGGTGAGGAGGTCTTTCGTTAATGGCAGCGGGTACAAATGCTCCACGCACACTTTGTTAAGGCCACGAAAATCAACGCACAAACGCAACCCCTCATCTTTCTTCTCTCTGAAAAGGACAGGTGCTGCCATACGAGACCTACTGGGTTTGATGAAACCTCTTGCTAGGTTTTTATCAATGTATCATCTCAATTCCTCAAGTTCTTTTGGTGTCATTGAGTACATATGAGCTTTCGGCAACTTGGCCCCTGGGATTAGCTCAATGGCTCAGTCCGTCGGCCAATGAGGGGGCAACATCTCACACTCCTCCTCACTAAATACAGCAGCCAGATCCCTGTATATACTGGGGAACTCCTGATCTGGTTGAGCTAATACTGGGGATTCTCCCGTCACTGTTTGTTCTCCTATCCGATCAGCCGCAGGCGGCTCTGGACCAAGTGTCAAACACAGTTTTCGAAACCCACCTTCCCACCATATTGTGGGCTCCCATTTGTCAAGCCACGCTAAACCCAATATGATTGGCTCAATCATTTTCTTGACTACAATTAATTGGATAATCTCTCAATGGTCCCCTATTTCTAACTGAACTTGTTCCATTAAATGGGTAGCTGGCGCTCCCCCCAGTAACAACCCGTCCATCTGTTCAAATTTGACAGGGGTTCTCAACTGTACAGTGTGAATCCCCAATTTGTTCACCACTGCCCGGCAAATTAGGCAACATGTGCATCCTGAATCCACCAAGGCCCCATATCCGATTCCTGAGTGAGGGTTCCAGACTACAACAGGGATCACCATTGGGCCCTCTGGATCCTTGTCACTGCTGTCCCTGGACACCACCAGGACCCTCCCTCGGCTTGGCATAACTCCAGCCTCTCTGGTGTCTCAGCATCTGCCAGCAGAGTCTGTGTCACTTGGGACCGTTCAGGTGTCGCTCGGGTCCGTCCCCTTGCTCTTTCCCCACCTAAAGGTGGTTTCTGAGCTGCTGTTTGTGGAACTGGCATGGGGCACTCCGCCACTTGATGTCCCACCTGGTTACACCTAAAAGAATGAAACGATGGCCTCTGGGCCTGATCAGTAGGATCTTTTTTAAAAAATTAGATTTATAATTAAATAAATTATAAATTATTATCTGGGACAATACCAGTAGTTCTTGTTTCCCTTGGGAACTGAGGCCGTTCCACCATTTTTTAAAGTTGTCCCGCATTCCCATCCTCCCATGCTTTGAATTTTTTCAGTCCCACATCCAAATCTATCGCCACCCTAAACCAGTCATTTAACTGGGGAGGTAATCCTTGATACACACAGGCCTGTCGGAGGTCCCGGTCCAGCCCCATGTGAAATTGATGGATGCCATCAATCGCCCAACTATCTTCCAGAATTCACGTACATAGTCTTTAGTGTCACCCCACCTTGTCGTGACTGACATCAAGTTGGCCATGCCCACTCAGTCACATGGTCCCCACCAAGCCACGCCCACCAAGCCACGCCCACAGAACCAGTAGTAAAAAGTTTTGAATCCCACCACTGCCCTGGATCCTGTCTTCCTGCCTTACTGGGTTAATCCTGTTCCTGGGGCTTTGTCTTTCCTATCCTGGTGGTTAATTCTGCCAGGAAACAGGAACAGGGGAGTTCCAGGTGAGTTATTTTTAGCCTGATTCCCCTTATCTTAATGGCTCTACTTAAGTATTTATATTGTCAGCTCTGTTAGCACGGTTGCTCTGTGTTTTTCTTTCAGCTGGTGCTTCTTGGTTTTCTTAAAGGGGGAAGGGCTGGCTTGAGTCTCTTGGCACTGTTTTCTGAGGCTTCTGGTGCTATGAGGTCCCTGGCACTGTCCCCCTGGGGTACACTTCTCATAGAAGGAAAAAAGGAGGGTGAAAGGGAAAAAAAGATCCCTCCCCCCTTTTTTAGGCCAAAGAATTTGAAAGAATATAATAAATTTTGTAAATAAAAATGGTGACAGTTTATAAAGATTACTAGGTGCTAATAGAAATGCACCTTATTTCCATAGCAAGGAAGATAAAGCAGGAATTGTTAACTTGATTACTTTTTTTAAAGAGGAAAACATGTTCTTATTTGGATATCACTTCTGGAATTGGTGCTTGTGAAGAAAAAAATGAAACTTTGATCTTGGTTTTGTTGATTAGAAAGATTTGGTGTTATAGAAATGGCTAGTTATATATTAATGTGTAAAAGCAAAAGGTTGAGGCTGGAGAATGTTTTCTCAGAACCATTGTACCATATCTTTAAAAAATCCTGGAGCACCAGGGAACTACCTAAGGATTAGAAAAGAGCTGATGTGGTTCCCATCTTTAAAAAAAGGGGGGGGGGGGAAGACCCAGGAAACTATAGACCAATCAACCTAACATCAATACCTGGGAAGATACTGCAAAAGATAATCAAAAAACAGATCTGCAAACATCTAGAAAGGAGTAAAGTAATAACTAGCAGTCAGCATGGGTTTGTTAAAAACAGATCATGCCAAACCAATCTTATTTCATTCTTTGACACAGTGACTAAATTAGTAAACCAACAAAATGCTGTGCACACAGTATACTTAGACTTCAGCATGACATTCAACAAAGTAGACCAAAGCATACTTCTTGGTAAAATAGAAAAATGTGGAATAAACAGCATCACCACCAGAGGAATTTTTAATTGGCTGACAAACTGCACTCAACTTGTAGTCCTCAATGGAACTACATCTACATGAAGGGAAGTATACAGTGGGGTACCCCAAAGTTCTATCTTAGGCCCAGTACTCCTCAACATCTTCATAAATGATTTAGATGAGGTGATAGAAGGGAAACTCATCAAATTTGCAGATGACACCAAGCTGGCAGGAATAGCCAATACTCCAGAAGATAGGTTCAAGATACAGAAGGATCTCGACAGACTAGTGTAGGAAGTTAGCACCCACCCTGAGACTCTGGAGAATGGCGAACAATGAGAACACAGCATAGTCATTTTTGTTTTTTGGCTGTTACACAGCATTTCCATTTTTTGTTTTTTGGCTGTTAGACACAGCATAACCATTTTTGTTTTTTGGCTGTTAAATACAACATAATCATAGTTAGTTTAACTATTAATCCCTACATAATCCTTTCTTTGTTGTGTCCATCCATCTCTACATTGCTTATTTCCAGTTAATCGTATTTATCCTTATCCTTTTTCATGACAATTTAACATTGAGACATGGTTCTTACTTAAAACATACCTTTGCATATATTTATAAATCTCTTTTAATATGCTTAATTTCTCTTATATTTCTATAAAAACCTCCTTTTTATTATTACTATCCATCTAAACATTATTTTATTTTTAATCACATTGTTTTAATCTTCTTTTTTCTTTTTCCAGCTGTGTTTTCTTTATTTCTTCATTTCCTCGCCTGCTGGCATATATTTCCTTTCATTTTCAAAATCTTTGAATTTGTCCTCCATATGTCATATTAAATCTTTTTCTTATTTTTATTCCAGATAAAATGCATCAAGTTCCCTTCTGTGCTAGATCCTTCTTTTATTCCTGCACCAGTTTTTAAAATTATTGTTATTTCAGTTATAGGAGTTCCATTATAATTTTCTTTTCTTTTCACCAAAGTCAAGCTGCCTGCAGACAAGAAGAAAAACCTCCAAAATCCCTGGGCTGTTATCTGTAAAGCTCAAAATTTTCCATAACAAAGGTGAGTTACAATGTTTCTTTTTAAACCAGAAGGTGTCCCTCTATGATCCACATTTTCCATTAGTCATGCAAGTATCCATTTTGCTGCAATTATGTAACAGTCCAATTTATTTCCTCTTCTTATTTTAATTTTAAAAATATATATCTTTTTTTTAAAGATCCAATTCAAATTTTAAAGTATCCAGTCTTTTCACCATGTCTCGGTATTTGATTCCATTAGTTCTATTCCAGAGTTAGTTGTTTATCGGGTCTTTGTCTCTTTAAATTTGCATTTTAAACTTTCCATAGCCCCTTTGTTGTTCAGCCGCTGTTTTATGGCTAGGGGTCTTATAGTTAGTAATATTGCTCTAGGCATTGTTACAAGCCTGGGTTGGTTGTCACTCACCCAGCTTCAAAAGGCTTACATATATTTTAATACTCAATAGATAGCTATACATTTTTTGATTAGTTTTTCATCTGTACCTGTTAGTATCTGATCTAATTCTGTTAATTCTTTTTAGAAGCCATACATTTTAGCATCTTTCTCATATCTTGATTGCATTTGCACATGCGGCCACCATGCTAAATCAATCCCTTGGCTATTCAATTCTTGTTTAGTTTTAAGTTCCCCTTTTTCATTCAGAATATCCTTATATCTTGTAATTTTTCCCATGTTAACAACATTCGGATGTATCAGTGCCTCCATTGTGGAGAGCCAGACTGGTATTTTCAAGTAATGTTTTTCTTTAATTTTTGCCTATACTAACAGTAATGCATTCCTAATATAATGTCTTTGAAAATATCTATGTATTTTGTTTTTTCCATACCATAAAAAGGCGTGCCACCCCAATTCGAGATCATGTCCCTTGAAGGACAAATATGGCTTTTTCAGGCTTGTGCCTCGGCATGCATATTTTCCAATGAGACAAACCGAGACAGGAAGATCATTTTATTACAATTTATCAGAATATTCAGACAAAAGGGATTCCTCATTCCCCTATCTTTAGCTTATATCCCCTTTTATAGTCAACATAACAAAGAAACCTGAAAGAGGAAAGTTGATTGGCCAGGATAATAGCATACATGTTTATTAAAATGAGTTCTGAAGGGGCATAAATTGTAAGGAGAAAGGTTGTTTAGAGTTCACAAAAGAGATAAACCAGACCCCAATTTGTACTAACATCTTATGCTTGTCTCCAGCTTCTTTATCAGTTTAGGAATGTTAAAAGCTAATAAATCTGAACATCACTTTAAAAGAGAGACTATCAATCAGATTAAAATACAAAATAACTATGTTAGTTAACAAATTACAAAACCCATATCATTTGCTCCTCATAATCCTCCCTTTGATGCTAAAGGGCAAATAAAAGATGCCCTTTCAGCATCACCCAAAAGAAGAAAGTTTGGACCAACAGGATCAGGGACCAAATGCTCAGAAGAGTCAAGGGGGGGGGGGGGGAGAAATAGAAGCCCGGTAGAAACCAGTGCACAAAAATCACATTGTACTGGCCAGGCACCCTGAGGAAAAAGAAAGAAAGCAAAATCCCTAATATATCAATCACAATAACAAACACCAAAAAATGGTGTCAATTATGTCAAGACAGATAACCAGGAAGGAGTAAATTTCTCTTAAAAAATGAAGAAAAAAAATAGGCAGCCATACATAATACAATATAAAACAGCCTAAATGAAAATACTTTTTTTTAAAAAACCCTAACCCTGTGCATAACAATGGGCATAACAATCAGGAGTAGTGAATGCACATACACCTTGTATGTTTGCTGATAAAAAGCTAAGGCTGTGTGAGGCCAAACAGCAATTAAAGATGCAGGGAAGACTTCAGTAGGTAGTATCTTAATGGCATTGACATTAAGTAGTACCTTAATGGCATTGACATAATATTGACATAGATTACAAGCAACGCAGAAATGAGGAGGAGGGCAATGCCAATTAAAGAGCCTCAAACCAGGCAAATACCATGTATAAGATAACACAGTATAAACAGCAGGCCCAAATAGCCAAAATTAACCATCCTGTGGAGGTACTGTGCAGTGGTGAAATGCTACCAGTTCGCACCGGTTCAGGTGAACCAGTAGTAAAAAAAAAAGCTACCGGTTCGTCTGAACCAGTATTTTCGACGATCAGCTGTGGCACGTGATTTAAAATTCTGCTTTCTAACGAACCTAAATCATGTGGCACAGCTGTTCTATTTACCTTGTTAAGCCTCCTTTTTCCGTGCGAAGTGCGTGTTTGGCGTGCAATGTGCATGCCTGATATGTCCGACAATGGCTTTGACTATGCTCCTGGTGCTGGTCGAGGCCAAGGGGTGGTGCCCAGAGGTGGGCTGCAGCTTGCTGCCAATTCAGGTGAACCAGTTGTTAAGATTCTGCGCAGTTAAGTGAACGTGCAAATCGTGCCACTGGCTGTACCTTCCCCTCCCCGCCTGCCCCTCCCTGCCCCTCCCACTCACTCCTTATCATGCCTTGCCCACCTTGCCTGATGCCTAGAATCATGCCCACTGCCCGTGACATAGCTACTGCTGCTCTGTGGTTCCCTCGCTTGCCTCGACCATGGGGCCCAGCTGATCTGTTTGGTGAGCCTCCTTTGCCGATCTCTGCTTTTTGCCCAGCTGCCTCCCATATGCGGCCACTCTTCACCTGGCCTAAGAATGTAAGGCCGATGGTGGGGGAGGGGGCCTGCCACTATCGTCCAAAGGCTGTGGGCGAGGGAAGACATGGCGAGGCTCGGCCGTCTTTTGGGCCTGGCTCTGGGAGGGAGGCCCAAGAGAAAGTGCCTGATCTGGGCACACAGCACCCCAGCACGGCACTCTCCCCCTGAGGGTCACTCGCCCACCACCCAGAAGTGACGAGTCCTGTCATCCCAGAAACACTATAAAGCCTCCATGGTCTTGTGTTGTGCTACCTGGCTGCCTTGGGAGCAAGGGAGAATAAAGAGGCCAGTCGGCAAGCCAAAGCATCGCTGGCTTGGCTGTCCTGCCTCTGCTCTTGCAAAGTGAAATGAAATGCCTTTTCTCTTGCCAAATGGCCCTCCCGATCTGCAGAGACTCCTTAAATGAGAAAGTTGGCTGCAAGACGAGGGGAGCCGAGAAAAGGCAGCGGAGGTGGGAGAGCAAAGCAAGCAAGGGAACCTTTGCATGCCGGCTGGCCTCTTTATTCTCTCTTGCTCCTGAGGCAGCCCTCTGGAATGGCAGCGGCAGCACACGCGGCTGCCTTTTCTCTTGTCATGCAGTCTTCTGCAGTTCCCTAAAGGTAATGGTGCTGTGGGGTCAAGGGGGGCGGTGGCGCAAGTGGGCCGAAGCGGCGGTAGCGACAGCCTTAGTGTGCAGGAGCAAAGTGCAACTTGCCTTTGCGCTGCCCATTCAGCCGTCATTCCGGTACATTTGCGCCAGCTGGTGGCGCCCTAGGTAGCCCTTGGTTTGGAGCTGGAAGCCGTGGCCCGGGTCAGTCCTAGCTTTGCTATACATTGCAGCTAGGAAACTCAAATAAATCCAAGAATGAATGCTTGTGTTGCAGCCAATCTGGGTGTCAGTTTTGGAAGCCATATCAGACTGAAAGCTTCCATGCTGCCACCTTCTCATGTGTGGGAAAGTAGGAGGGGGGATTTAGTAGAGGGGTTGTCTGAGACGTTCTCCAGCTCTCCTCATGGGTAAATCTGCTTGTTTTATGGAGGAAGAGGAGTGTCTGTTTGAGTGAGTGAATCATGTGACTGCAGGGAGGAAAGTCCTCCAGCTCTCCTCATGGGTAAATCTGCTTGTTTTAAGTGGAAGTGGGGGTGTCTGTTTGAGTGAGTGAATTATGTGACTGCAGGGAGGAAGGTGCTCCAGTTCACCTCATGAATGAATCTGATTGTTTCTAGGGGAAGGGGAGAGTGGCTGTTTGATTGAGTGTAAGTGGGAAGTCTTGTTAGCTGTGTGCATGGGAAAAAATGGTTAGATGGTGTCCGCTAGCCTTGGAAGGCAACTTATGTAGGAGAAGGAAAACTCCGATCTCAAACCTCCACTTCCTTGTGGCTATACGCACCTATGGGAAAGTCTTCAGGAGTCAACCTCAAGGCAAAACCTGGAGCAGGAGTCCTGGAGTGAAGAGGCGTGCTAGCGGAGTAATACCTCTCTAAAAAAAACCTTGGTCTGGCTGGCCCGGCTGGTAGCACCTCATAAGGGCCCCTATCCAGGGTTACAGAAGAAGATGGTCAACTGTTTTGAAGGCGGAAGAGGGCTTTATGCCCCAACTGCAGATAAAATGGCAGAACCATCTTCTAGGAGAAGGGAAACTCTGATTACAAACCTCCACTACCTTGTGGCTATATCTACTACTGGAAAAAGCTTCAGGAGTCAACCTCAAGGCAAAATCTGGAGCCGGAGTCCCAGAAGCAGTTCGTGAATATGTACAATCACATTCTGGTAACTCCTGTGATGCAGCTGGAACTAATCGTATCAGCTTTGCCATTCCATTGGACTTACCGGTTATAAGTCTTTGCTTGATTGGCGTAGAGTGTGACGCCAGGGGCCACTTTTGTCGGTGGGAGAGGTCATTGTACCTCATCGGGCAGCTACCGCCTGCCTTAAACTGGGCAGCCCCCAGCCAGTAAGGTGCTGCCCCGCCACGGTCTGTTAACCTCACAGGGTGCATGGGGTTTAGGGTCAAAGCCAACAAGCAGATAGATAACTTTGCACCATGCAACAAACATAAGGAAACTTTAGCCCTAAAGTTGGGCACCTGGAATGTTCAGACAATGTCCCCCGGCCTTTCTGACGATTTACAAGAGATAGATGACGTACGTAAGACAGCTGCCATTGACATGGAGTTGAGCAGACTGTAGATGGACATCATTGCCCTTCAAGAGACAAGACTATTAGACTCGGGATCTATTAAGGAGAAAAACTTCTCGTTCTTCTGGCAGGGAAAACCATCAAACAAGTCTAGGGAATATGGGGTTGGCTTCACAGTCAGAAACACCCTACTAGGATCCATTACTCTACCTGCTGAAGGAAGTGAAAGAATTCTGTCCTTGTAGCTCCACTCATCAGCAGGGCTGATTACTCTTATTAGTGCATATGCTCTGACATTATCAACTTCATTAGAATCCAAAGACAAATTCTACAATGATTTGGCTGCTACTATCACGAAAATCCCTGAGAAAGAACCACTATTTATCCTTGGCGATTTTAATGCCAGAGTTGGAGCTGATTATAGTTCTTGGCCCACTTGTTTAGGTCAGTTCGGCATCGGAAAGATGAACGAAAATGGCCAACAACCGCTGGAGTTTTGCTGCTACTATGGTCTTTGCGTTAGTAATATATACTGTTAGGAAATGGTCATTGCCTAACTAGTTGGCCAGGCAATATATAATCCCACATTGTATGTTTGTATTGTGTAAATGTATTATATTGCTTTAAGAACATTGCTGAGTCATTCTGCATCCTGATTGGATAAGCTCTGTAGCCAATCTATTCAAAGAGTGCTTTATTGTAGTTAGTTGTGTTCACTACACCATATTTTTAACTGCTACTATGCTGTAACTATTTTTGATCTCTCTAAATGGTCAATGTTTGATCATGGGTTATTTATTAATGTTTCCTGATATTTATTGAACTGTTTTTTATATTGTTCCTGAATGTTCCTTGTATTTTTCTACGAACTGGTAAGAAGATTTTATATCCCTGGATTGATCTCGTTTTGCACTTTATATGGCTAAGACTTGGATTGTTAAATGACTATGATTTCGCTTTACCCTCAAAGTAAAGTAATATAAAACCTGTTTGTCTGCATGTTATTCACAATTACCCTCAAAACTTTCCGTGCATAAAAACTTATGATGGTACTCTGCTTTATGAGCTCCATGACTCTGGTGGTGACACAACAATATCTTTAACACATACTTTAAAACAAAGCCTCAACACAGAGTCTCTTGGAGACATCCAAGATCAAAGCATTGGCACCAGCTCGACTTGATTCTTACCAGGTGCGCCAACCTCCCCAATATTACAATCACACACAGCTATCAGGGTGCTGATTGTGATACAGACCACTCCTTGGTGTTCAGCAGAATAAAACTGCAAACAAAGAGATTGCATCACTCAAAGAAGGAAGGAAGACCACGAATTGATATCAACAAGACCTGCAATCAGGGCAAAGTGGAGGAATTTGCACAAGCACTCAAGGAAACTCTCCCAGGCCCAGCTGAAGTAAATGCATCTGAACTATGGGAATATTTCAAGAATGCTGTTTATAACACTGCCTTGTCAGTATTTGGTAACTCAGAAAGACAGCAGATTGGTTGGTTTGAAGCCCATTCGGAGGAGTTGATGCCAGCCATCGAGGAAAAAAGGAGAGCTCTAATTGCATATAAAGCCTGTTCCAGTGAGAGCAACCTACAGGTTCTGCGAGCTGCTCGTAGCAAAGTCCAACAGACCGCCAGGAGATGTGCTAACGATTACTGGCTGCAGCTTTGCTCTCAGATCCAGATAGCAGCTGACACAGGCAACATCAAGGGGATGTATGATGGCATCAAGCAGGCCTTAGGTCCAACACAGAAGAAATCTGCCCCTCTGAAGTCTGCTACAGGTGAGGTTATCCAGGACCAAGCACAGCAGATGGCACGCTGGGTGCAGCACTACTCTGAGTTATATTCCAGAGAAAATGTGGTAACTGAAGAAGCATTAAATAACATTGAGTGCCTGCCTGTCTTGGAGGAGCTTGACAGTGAACCAACTTTAGAAGAACTAAATGCGGCCCTGGACTCCCTTGCCTCTGGCAAGGCACCTGGGAAAGATAACATTCCTGCTGAAGTTCTGAAGTGCTGCAAAGAGAACATCTCCACTGAACTGCATGAAATCTTCTGTCTTTGTTGGAGGGAAGGTGGAGTATCACAGGACATGAAGGATGCAAATATTGTCACACTGTACAAGAACAAAGGTGACAGGGGTGACTGTAACAACTACCGCGGCATCTCTCTTCTTAGTGTTGTAGGGAAGCTGCTTGCCCGTGTCATACTGAAGAGGCTCCAGGTGCTTGCAGTCTATCCAGAATCACAGTGTGGATTTCGAACCAACAGGTCCACTACTGACATGGTATTTTCCCTTAGACAGTTGCAGGAGAAATGCAGGGAACAAAGACAGCCACTTTTCGTAGCCTTCATAGATCTTACGAAGGCTTTTGACTTGGTTAGCAGGGACGGCCTTTATAAAATTCTCCCCAAGATTGGATGTCCACCTCAGCTCCTCAACATCATCAGGTCCTTTCATGAGGAAATGAAGGGCACTGTAGTTTTTGATGGCTTAACTTCAGATTCCTTTGATATTCGAAGTGGAGTGAAGCAGGGCTGTGTCCTCACGCCAACTTTATTCCGGATCTTTTTTGCTGTCATGCTGAAACATGCTTTTGGAACTGCAACACAGGGTATTTACCTCCAAATCAGATCAGATGGAAAACTCTTTAATCTCTCTAGATTGAGAGCAAAGTCTAAAGTCCAGCTGAAATGCTTATGGGATTTCCTCTTCGCTGATGATGCTGCCGTCCCTGCTCACTCTGCTGAAGACCTTCAACAACTTATGGACAGTTTTAGCAAGGCCTGCCAAGACTTTGGACTAACAATCATAGTCCTGAAAAAAACACAAGTCATGGGTCAGGACGTGGATTCACCTCCCTGTATTACAATCTCTGCACAAGAACTGGAGGTCGTCCATGACTTTGTGTACCTTGGCTCAATTATCTCTGACACTCTCTCTTTAGATACTGAGCTGAATAAATGTATTGGTAAAGTGGCCACCACATTTTCCAGACTTACAAAGAGAGTATGGCTTAATAAGAAGCTGACAAAACATACAAAGATCCAGGTCTATGGAGCCTGCGTCCTGAGCACACTCTTGTACTGCAGTGAGTCTTGGACCATCTATGCATGGCAGGAGAGAAAGTTGAACACCTTTCATATGTGCTGTCTCTGACGAATTCTTGGTATCACCTGGCAGGACAAAGTTCCAAATAGCACAGTCTTGGAATGTGATGGAATTTCTAGCATGTATACACTATTGAAACAGCAACGCAGTGGTGGGATTCTGCCGGTTCTAGGGGGTTCGGCCGAACCCTTTGTTAAATTGCTGGCTCGCCCCGCCCCTTGCCCCGCCCCTCCACACCACTATTTATTGCCAATAAATAGTGCTGGGCGAGGAGTGGGCGAGCCAGCAATTTAACAAAGGGTTCGGTGTTTTTTTTGTAATTTTATTGGCCCTCGGAGCTTCAGCATAGGCTAATTAGCCCTTGATTAGATCGGCTCCCGACTCTCAGCTGATTTGTTCTCAGCTGTTTTGCGCAGGCTCTTTTGCAAGCTCTTGTTTTGGAGAAGTTTTTTTTTCCCTAGCTGAAACAAAACTGAAAGTAAAGCAGGCTCTGCTGCAACGTGACAGAATGAGCCAGGGAGATAGATTTATTTTTCTTTTTGCTCACCAAAAAAGGTACGTGCAAACAATGGGAAATTTAGGGCAAAGAGGAGAGTTCAAGATTTTAAAACACAAAAGAAAAAAAGGTCTATTTATTGTATATTGTGTTGAAAGCAGAAATGGTTAAATTATAGTTTGGAGGAATATATGGGGAAAATTATTTGGTTTATTATTATTGGTAAATATAATTAATTGATTTGTAAGAAATTGGATTGCATGGAAATAATTGGAATATTCATGTTCATGTTGATTAATATACAAAAAAGATAGTTATAACTGGTTTATATAAAAATGTTGAATTTGTATTAAATAATTGTAATATTAAATAATTAACCAATGTGAGGATGGATATAAAAATAGATGACAATGGGAAGGGGTATAATATAGAATAGAAGGGAAAAATTGAATTTGATTAAGATTAGAGATGTGGATGAAGGGTAATATTGGTTTTTTACAAAAATAGATGAGGAATAAATATGGCAAAAAGGAAATATAGAAATTGTAAATTTAATTCAAATTTACACTGTTTAAATTTGTGAACTGGCCAAACACTCTGTTCAAAGAAAAGACATTGTATGTTTGTATGTGTGTTTCTAATTATTGTTATTTATTCATATTTGTTCTCTTTTATTCTTTAAAGTTTAACAATTCATTCTTTATCTTAATATCTTTATATTTGTTTGGGGTTGGCTTTCTTCCCTTTCATCTTTTTTTATTGTACAGCAATCTTTCTTCTCAAACCTACCACCTCTCTCTTTTCTTTCCTTCTTACTTTCTCTTCCTCCCCCTCTTCTTCTCCTCCCTACTTCCTCTTCCTTTCTCCTTCTCCTCCTCTCTTCCTCCCTCTCTTACCCTCACTCCTACTCTAATTTCCCTTCCCTTCCTTCATCCCTCTCTATTGCTGTATCCTTTTATGCATATGGACTACTCAGAGGGCTGAAAAAGTTATTTCTGACTGGTCCTTGCACTTTTGACCAGTCCTCAAACTTACGACTGTCCTCACTAATTACATTTTTTGCCCTATCTTATCACCATGGAGTAGAGAAGCAGTTGTGAAATGATGATATGGTTGTTAAGAATGCTACAATGGGCATAAATGATGACCAGTCATAAGTGTGAAGACCGGTCAAAAGTGCGAGGACCTGTCAGAAATCACTTTTTTCAGCCCTCTGGGTAGTCCTTTTGTGCATATGGACTACTCAGAGGGCTGAAAAAGTTATTTTTGACTGGTCCTCGCACTTTTGACCAGTCCTCAAACTTACGACTGTCCTCACATTTTACGTTTTTTGCCCTATCTTGTCACCATGGTGTAGAGAAGCAGTTGTGAAATGACTGACACGGTTGTTAAGAATGCCGCAACGGGCATAAATGTGAGGATGGTCATAAGTGCGAGGACCAGTCAAAAGTGCGAGGACCAGTCAGAAATTACTTTTTTCAGCCCTCTGAGTAGTCGTTATGCACATAGCCACGCCCACCCGGTCACATGACCAACTAGCCACACCCACCCAGTCACATGACCAGCTAGACACGCCCACCCAGTCACATGATCACCAAGCCACACCCCAACTAAGCCACGCCCACAGAACTGGTTGTTAAAAAAATTGAATCCCACCACTGCAGCAACGTCTATGCTGGCTGGGGCATGTCGTGAGAATGGCTGATGGTCGCATTCCGAAAGATCTCCTGTATGGAGAATTAGTGCAGGGAAAGTGCCTCAGAGGGAGACCACAGCTGCAATATAAGGATATCTGCAAGAGGGACCTAAAGGCCCTGGGAATGGACATTAACAACTGGGAAACCTTGACCTCCGATTGTTCAGCTTGGAGGCTAAAGACACAGCATGGCCTTCTCCAATTCGAAGAGACACTTGTTCGGCAGGCTGAGGCAAAGAGGCAGTCCCGGAACCAGCGAAATCTGGGGGATGGGTAGGGGTCAGAATGTATCTGCCCTCAGTGTGGAAGGGATTGCCAGTCTCGAATTGGCCTTTTCAGTCACACTAGATGCTGTTTTAGGACCTCTTTCCAGAGCACGATGCCATAGTCTCTTGAGACTGAAGAATGCCAATGATGTCTGAGACATAATAGCATTCTTCCTGTTGGTCAAGGTCAGGGTGATCCTGCATCTGGAGAAGGAGTAGTCAGAGTGATGTCTCAAGATGGGACGGCAGTTGATTGGAGCATGTGATCGACTGAGGAGTGAGGGGATGGTTTGGGGGTTTTGACTTACTGAGGGAAAACCCAGACCTCTCAGATTCGGGTTTTCCCAGATGTGCCAGTTTACCTATTCTAGTAAATAGAACTTTGAAAAATGCTTGTTTCAGAGTCTTTACTTGGAGTTGGGTTTTTTTCTGGAACACTGACATTCAGCCTTCATTCCGGTACATTTGTGCCAGCTGGTGGCGCCCTAGGCGGCCCTCAATTCGGAGCTGGAAGTCGCGGCCTGGGTCAGTCCTAGTTTTACTATCCATCGCAGCTAGTAAACTCAAATAAAGCCGAGAATGAATGCTTGTGTTGCAGCCAATCTGGGAGCTAGATATGCAGATGGCTTGCAAACTCCGTCGTCTTCAGAGGAGCTTGGCTGAAGTTTCATTCGCTGAGGTACCAGTACTCCTGATGATGGGATGGGGTCCTTCAGGCACTTAACTTGGCCACCTATTAGCTCCATCCCCACCCTCTGTGTCAGCGAGTGACGTGCAAAGGTTCGGGCAGGCTCCTCGAGAGACGGAGTTTGCAGGAGGCTGAACACTTTATTGAGAGTGAGAAAAGACCGGCGCTGCGCTGCCGGAGCTCTCCTTATATTCGCTCCGGCAGTCGCACCGCCCATAGACAGTGTTTTGATTTTCCCGCCGGTGGATTTGGCCAATCCCCGGCGGATGTCCTTATAAGGACATAACACTTCTCCCCCCGTCACTGCGTTTTTATATTTACCAGCAGAGCTTTGTACTTTTTCTAGAAACTTTCCTTTGTTCTCCAGCCAGCTAAGGTCAGGCTGGGGATTCTTTGCCAACATGTAATCTAATTTAGATAGTGAGATGTTTTTATTTTCTTATAATAAATATGAGTTTAATTAGAGAATGTTTCTTCAGTTTTATTGATCAAAGTATGCAGAACGATAAAAGCCACGATCCAACTCAAAATGAGGGCAATTACCCCACGCAAGGTAACGGGGCTGATTGCCACTCTGACACCCCCTAGTTCTTAGTCTGTCAATCAGTCTTTACAGCACGTAGTCACGCAGGTACACAGGACACTTGGAAGTCCTACTTGACCTGCGTGGATTCATTTGGGCTCCGCCGTTGCTCTGTTCCGGCAGGGCTCCTGTCTCTCCCGGTTCCCTCCCTGGAACCGGACCGGATCCGGCCGTCGAGTGTGCGGGCGTCGTCCCAGTACCTCCGGCTGGGTCTCGGAGCCTCTCCTGTAGATGTTGCTGGTCTTTTTCCTGGCCTGGATGCTGTGGTTCAGTGAGCTGACCGTCGCTGCTGCCGGATGGGGAACGGCTAAATCTCAGTAGGTGACTGGTGTTCCCTTCACTTTCGGCTGGTCCGGCGTTGGGTGGTTCTGGTCCGGTTGGTGGTTGGGATGAGTTCGGACAGCCCTCGGGTGAGGCCGGTGGCCTCCTGTGGTGACAGTCGGGTCGTGGAGTCCACTGTCCGTCCTTGCCGGGGTGGTGTCGTCCTACCTCTCAGGGGTGGCGGTGGCCCTCCTTGCTGGGTTGGCGTTTCTGGGTTGAGCTCTGTTGTTGTACAGGACGGGTATGTTGATTGTCCCTCCCGTCCGGGTGTTGCAGGCCCCCCTTGCTGGGGTGGTGGATGCCCTCCTGGCAGGGCTGGCTCGGGCCCACCTCATCTGGTTGTTTGTCGTCGCCGAGGGGTTGACTTGATCGGTGGAGGTCTCCCTTGCCGGGGTTGCACCAGATGACCTCAAGGGGCTGTTTCGGGCTCCCCTGGTGGATCGTCCCCAGTCTACCATTGACTTTGTCTCGCAGGTCACCACTGCAGGGGTGGTGTGGGCCTACCTTGCCGGAGCATCACTGGTTGGCCCTGTCGGTTGGTTCCCGGTCTACCTCTTCGGTGTTTGGGTGGTCCTCGTCCCCTGGCAGTTGGTGGCCGTCCTCGCCTGGGTGGTGTTTGGTGCCCCCACTGAGCGGTCCCCGGTCTACTCCCGTTGTTCGGCGCTGGTTTCCTTGTCTCGTCCGCGGCCGGCCCACTTGGTCGGGGGAGGGTAGGCCTTCCCTGACGGGGTGTGGCAGGCCTACCTCATCAGGGTGTGGCAGGCCTACCTCGTCGGGGTGTGGTAGGCCTACCTCGTCAGGTTGGTTTTCACCGACTACCCTCCACTTTTTGCGGAGCTGGTCGATGTGACGTCAGCAGACCAGTCCATCTTCCAGCTCTTCTGTGTATGACTTTGGGCCGGTTGTGCTCGCCACTTTCCCTTTAAGCCATCTCGGGGATCCGTGAAAGTTTAATGCAAAAACCGGATCCCCCACGGCAAAAGTCCGGAGTTGGCGGCTGGCCGTTGCTGGCACCTCTGGGTTGTACTGTGGGTGCAGTCTGTCCAGGGGTGACCACAGTCGTCTGCCCATCAGGAGTTTTGCTGGGCATTTGCGGGTGGTGGTATGCAGCGTGATGTGTTGGGTGAGGAGGACGTTGTCAATCCGTTCCTGCCAATCACCCGTGCCCATTTTGGTGAGTGCCTCCTTGGTGAGCCTCACCATCCATTCTGACTGCCCGTTTCCAGCCGGTCTGTAGGGTGCTGAGAGGGCATGGTGGATGCCCAGTCTGGCCAGTAACGTCTCCATGGGCAGGGACGTAAGTTGAGGACCGTTGTCTGAGACCAAGACGTCGGGGAGTCCGTGGGTGGCGAACAGGTGGCGGAGAGCCCGGTTCGTAGCTTCGGTTGTGGTGGATGCCATAAGCACGACCTCCAGCCACTTGGAGAATGCTTCTACGACAATTAGGAGGTGGCGCCCTTGCATCGGACCCGCGAAGTCTATGTGGATCCGGGACCAGGGGCTGCTCGGTGTCTCCCACTGCGATGGTTCGGCTTGTGGTGGAGCGGGGCACACTTCCTGGCACGGGTCACTTCTGGAGACCCACTCCTCGATGTCTCCACATCGGCAGATGTGACTGGGCAGTCGACGTCATTGTCGATGTGCAGCAACTCAAGTGTGGGGGCTGGGTCTTCCATGGGGTCACTGGATGGGCATCTGCTTAGCGCGTCGGCGTTCCCGATGGACTTGCCTGGTTGGTGGACGAGTCGGTAAGAGTAGCCAGCTAAGAAGATGGCCCATCTGGTCATCCTTGGCGACATGAAGGTCGGGGTTGGTTGGTCGCCAGCGAGGAGCCCCAGCAGTGGCTTGTGGTCGGTCACTATGGTGAAGCTCCTGCCGTAAACGTATTCATGGAACCGTTTGATTCCTGCGACGATAGCCAGGGCTTCTTTGTCCAGCTGGCTGTAGTTACGTTCAGCGCTGGACATTGTCTTTGAAAAGTATGCGATGGGTGCTTCTGAGCCATTTGGTAGCTCATGGCTGAGCACCGCTCCCACTCCATAAGGTGAAGCGTCGCAGGTGAGCTTGATGGGGAATGTCTCATGGTACTGTATGAGAACACTCCTGGAGGATAACAGTCTTTTGACGGCCCGGAAAGCTGCTTCTTCCTCTTCGTCCCATTTCCAGGAAGCCGCTTTTCCCAGCAGGCGGTGGAGCGGCTCAGCAATCGTGGCTTTCTGTTTGAGGAATACAGCGTAGAAGTTAAGCAATCCAAGGAATGCCTGAAGCTCCACTTTGTTTTGGGGGCTGGGAGCTTCATGGATGGCTTTAACTTTTGATTTGGTGGGGTGGATGCCTGTGCTATCTATGAGATAGCCCAGGAACTCGACTTCCTGGACTCCTATTATGCATTTATCTCTCCTGACTCTCAAGCCCTTCTCCCTGAACCGCTGCAGGACAAGCCTGAGCCGGTTGAGGAGTTGTGCTTTGGAGTCTCCAGAGATCAATACATCATCGAAGTACGGCACCAGCCCTGGAACGCCTTGGAGAAGGCATTCCATCATTGATTGAAATATTCCTGGGGCAGCGCTGACTCCAAATTGGAGACGGTTACAGTTAAACGGTCCCCTGTGGGTGACGATTGTTTTCACCTCCACCGTTTTTTCGTCCACTGGCAGCTGCTGGTAAGCCTGGGCCAGGTCCAGTTTGGCAAAAATTGAGCCAGTCCCTAGGGAATGCAGCAGATGTTGCACCACTGGGACCGGGTATGCGCTCTGGGGCAGTGCCTTATTGATTGTGCATTTGTAGTCAGCGCAGATGCGCACTGATCCATCATGCTTCATTGGGGTCACAATGGGAGTCTCCCATGCAGCATGATCTATGGGTTCCAATATACCCTGGGCGATCAGCTTATCCAGCTGAGCGTCTACCTTGGGCCACAAGGCAAATGGAACCCAGCGGGGCTTAAGCCTAATTGGGTTGAACCCCTTGTCCAGATTGAAAGAAATTGGCTTTCCCACAAATTTCCCCAGCTTGCCATCGAAGACTTCTTTGAACTCTTCGATGA
Organism: Coluber constrictor foxii; assembly: GCA_038048745.1. NCBI lineage: Eukaryota > Metazoa > Chordata > Lepidosauria > Squamata > Colubridae > Coluber > Coluber constrictor. The sequence goes on from CM075961.1 coordinate 10,501,961, forward strand.
GTGAGTCGAGTTCGTCCCTCTGGATTTGATGGATGCCACCGATTGAGAGCCCTAGTGGCCTGAACCACTCCACTCCTAGCAGGTTCGGGTGGCTGTTCTCCACGACTGTGATGGGAAGGTTGCCTTGGAATTGCTTGAAGGAGATCCGGAGTGTGGTTCTGCCCAGGACGCCGATGGGATTCCCGCCAAAATCCACGAGCCTCGACCGCAGGGGCTTCAATTGGTTCTTTGTGCAGGTGGGCTTCAGCCACTTCAGTTGCTGCCAATCCATAATGGAGTAGATCGAGCCCGAATCTACCTCCATTGTGCATGGTGACCCTTCGGCCAGCAAGGTGATATTGAACTTGGCCATGTTGTCTTCGCTTGTGTGCACGATGGTCGTCTGGTGCACTGCTCCGCTGTGAGGAAAATCGTCGTCCCTGCGCCTTGATTGATATGAGGACCGTTTGGATGCCCTCTGGGTATCTTTGCGATTTTCACGGAATCGCAGCCTGCGTGGCTCGGGGGCTGGATCCGCTGCTCTACAGGCCTCGGCTATGTGCCCCATCTTCAAACAGCGGCGGCAGGTGGCGTCTCTCCATCTGCAGCTTGCCCTGGGGTGGTTGCCTTTGCAGCTGCCGCAGCGGTCCCCTCTGTCGCCATTTTGGGGATTTTCCCGCCTTGGGGGGCGGGAAACCTTGTATACAGCCATTTCCTCATCAGACTCGGATAGCGTGGTGGAGTCATCTGAGGAATTCTGGCCCGACTTGTGGATCTTATGGATCCCCCTCGCCTTCACCATTGCAGCAGCTGCTTTCTCGGAAGTCTCGGTGGCTGTGGCTTCCTCGAGGACCTCTTTGAGTGGGATCCTCTTGCGACTCAAGAACTTCTTCTGCAGGCCCACGTCCCGCATCCCGAAGATGATGCGGTCACGGATTGTGTTATCAACGTTGTTGAACTCGCAGTTTGCAGCAATCTGGCAAAGTGCGGCCACAAACTCTTTGATGGATTCACCTTCCCGTTGATTTCTTTGGTGGAAGGTGAATCTATTGGTGATCGGGGTGCCTGTGGGCACGTAGTGCTCCTGCAGGACTTCCTGAAGATCAGCCCAGGACATCTCTTCAATGTCCCTGGGCGCCACGAGGTTGATGGCCATCTCCAGGACGTCGGATCCACAATGTGCCAGGAACAGGGCCCTCTTCCTTTCATTGTCCAGGTCCTGGTAGCCGTTCCCTCACAGGAACTGGCGGAACTGGACCACGTAAGACCTCAATTTCTCCCGTTCGGGGTTGAATGGGACCAGCGATGCCATCGGAGCTTGCGACGATGCCATGTTGCAGCTCGATAGTGTCAGCTCTGGGTCGGTTGGCGATAGTGCCACACGGTCGGAGTTCAATTCTTCTCCTTGGTTGCCAGAGTTAAATTTAGGCACAGGAACAAAGACGCGACCAGCTCAGGTCCATTCAGCACTTTATTGAGAGTGAGAAAAGACCGGCGCTGCACTGCCAGAGCTCTCCTTATATTCGCTCCAGCAGTCGCGCCGCCCATAGACAGCGTTTTGAATTTCCCGCCGGTGGATTTGGCCAATCCCCGGTGGATGTCCTTATAAGGATATAACAGTTTGTCCCCCTGATTCAGCAGCTGGAAAAGGGGGTGGAGAGAAACAGTCCCATTGCCAAGTGTGGGTCGGGCGGGGGGGGAGGAGAAATGCAAACTTCAGTCTCCTGGTGTGGTGTGGGGCTTTAGGCAAAGGCTGGAGGGAAGGGCCTCTGGCTTGCTCACACTCTCCCCCCCCCCCCCCCCAGTCTAGCTTGATGCAGGCAGAAGCTCACACTGCCCTTTCCAAGCCTGCTGTTGGTGAAGCTGGGTGCCGGTGAGGGCTGGCTTTTTGCCTAGCTTTGTCCGGCTGTCGGGGGGGAAACGGAGGAAGCCATTTCCCCCCCACAACAGCTGGACAAAGCTATGCAAAAAGCCAGCCCTCACCAGCACCCAGCTTCACCAACAGCGGGCTTGCAAAAGGCAATGTGGCTCCGCCTGCAATCAAGCTAGACTGGGGAGGGGGAGCATGAGCAAGCACTGAGGAGACCGCGGGAGGAGGGAAGCCAGGCAAAGGGGCGAGCAAGGGCATCCGCAGCATGCTGTAGCTCATGCACTTTCCTTCAGCCTCCTTCTTTCGGATGGCTCCGATTGGCTCCACTCCGGCTTCTCTGCCTCTCCTCTCACCCCATTAGCCAGCCTGCCAGCAGGAGGTGAGAGGGTGGGCTTTATTGCATTCCAGGCATTTCCCACCCAAATGGCACGCTGCATTTCCAATGGGGGAAGGTGTTTGGGGAAGGCAGCGGGGGAATGGGGGTGGTGGCAGAGGAGCTGCTTTCAAGCCATTGGTTTTTGAGTGCGGAGAGTGATTATTATGCAGGCAGATGCACGCTTCCCATTTCAGTAGGCCCACGTAGGGAAAATAATGTTTTTAAAATCCCATGGCTGCTACCGGGCTAGTGACAGAACTTCCGTGCCCTGGATGGACCCACCCACACCACCCATAAGTGCGTATCTGCCTGCAGCAGATTGTTTGTACAAAGTGAGTGGCTTTGCCTTCCCTAGGCAGTAGAGCTGCATCTCTCATTAGTGCTGAGAGGCTGAGGAGACGGCATTGCGTGCCTGCCAAAAAGTCTTTCTGACAGCCTCACCTGTAGCAGAGATGAGAATATCAACTGTCTCCAGCCCCTAATTCTCCTTAAGCATTGCCAAATGAGGAGCAGCACTGGCAGACTTTCTAAGCCTAAAGCAGAGAGGGAGGGAGGGAAGGAGGGTGGAAGAGAGATATCCAATCCAACCTCTGTGTCTGTGTGTGTGTGTGTGTGTGCATGAGAGGGGGGGGGAGGGAGGGAGGGAGAGGGAGAGAGAGATGTGGCTTCTTGGGGGTACATTTTGGAGAAGTGTCAAGAGAAATGCTAAAAGGGCAATCAGTTTGGGATTAAATTCAAAATGAAATTGGATCTTCAGGGTAAGGAGACATGAAGAACTTTCAACTACAGGTTTCTAAAAATCTTATTTAAAGGAATGTCTAGAGGCAGCTCTTTAACTCATTAGTCCAGAGGGAGCAAAAGAGATAGGGTCCCAACGAGGGTCTTATCTATTTACCTTAGGAATAACAGAATAACAGAGTTTAAAGAGACTTTGGAGGTCTTCTAGTCCAGGGGTTTCCACTAACAGGCGGCCAAGCTAACTGCCTGAAGAACCCCATCCTGTCCCTTTGGAGTCAAAGCACTAAAGTGCGAGCAGCGCTGGAAACTTCGGCTGGGCTTCTCGAGATGAGAGTTTCCAGGGGGTCGATCTAGCGCCCGCAATGGACAGCAAAGTTAAGAAGCAAAAAGGAAAACTGCCTTCCAAAACTGACACTCCAGCTGCTTCTCTCTGCTGTAGTGCTTCCCGGATGCAGTTTGCCTCTTCCAGGCCAAGCAGCAGGAGACGAGGGTTGCCTTGGCACCACCAGCTGGCGCAAATATACCGCAGTGAAAGCAGAATGCTGATGCTGCACAAATGCAAATAGCGCTTTGCTCCTGCACCTTCCAGCCATCACCACTGCCGCTTCGGCCTGCTTGCACCTCCCCCCCTTCTGCAACAGCACCAGAGGTGGTATTCAGCTGGTTTGGTAGCAACAATTTTAACTGGTTCACCGAACCAGTAAATACCACCTCTGATTAGCCCTGCCCTTGCCGACCCACTGCCCGCTCGACGCTCACCCTGCCCTCCCACTCAACGTTCACCCTGCCTGATGCTCGACGCTCACCCCGCCCACCTCTCGACACTCAACGCTCAACGCTCAATGCTCAACGCTCGCCCCTCCCACCCCCACCCTATATATTTTGCCTTTGCCATGCAGCCCAGCTAATCGCCTCATCAGATGCCTCTGCACCTCACCTCCTCTGCTCAGCTCACCAAAAGTAAGTATGCCGCCTACTTGCCCTTCACCTTGGGTCAGGGGCCGGGGCCCAGGTATGCGTGCGTAGCCAGTGCAAAGAACAGGGCGGTGACGGCAGCGATGGTCACGGGACTGAAGCTCTTTTTCAGCGTGTTTGAGAAGGGGAGGTCTGTAGTTTTCAGCACAAGAAGCCTGCAGCCAACCACCACTGTCAGTTCAGTTCCAGCTGGCAAAGCAGCGGCTGGGAGGCTTCTCACACCGAAAAGAAGATGTAGCGGCTGCAAGCATCTTGCAACAAGGGGGGCAAACAAATGAGGGTTGGCGGGGAGCCTAGCGGCGACAGCTGAGCCCTGACTTGCCTTCCCTGGCAGCCAGCCGCAGGAGGAAGGTAAGGTTGCAGGACAAATAAAGACGCGATCGTGGGGGAGGAAGCAGGGAGATTGAGTAAGGGCTGGGGGGGCTCTGAAGGAAGGCAAACGGGACAATGCGTGGCGAAGGGAGAGTGGGCAGAAAATAGGTAGAAAGGCTGCAATAGCTGTAAGTTCACATTTTTTCCTACCAAGTTCTGTGGGCGTGACTTGGTGGGTGTGGCTTGGTGGGGGGTCATGTGACTGAGTGGATGTGGCCAACTCGATGTCACTCACAGCAAGGTGCCACGTCCACCAAGCCATGCCCACAGAACCGGTAGTGGAAAAATTTGAATCCCACCACTGAACAGCACCATTACCTCGTTTCAGGCGGTGAGAGCTGCACTCCTTTTTGCACATTGCACCACCTGCAAAGTTGCACACTGCATGTGCCCCCCCCCCATGGCAGAGATTTCTGGTCCCATATTCCAGAGCTGTAGTAGTCACAGGACTGGCCCTTTGGTCATCCTGGAGCAGCTCCTCCACCCAGGTGCACTGGCCTGCCGGGGAGCAAATCTGCCTTTCTGACTCTGTGACAGCATAGTCAGGCTATGGGTAATAAACACTGAGACTGAACAAGCCTCAGGAAGGAATAGGTAGTTTAGGCGCTGATCCTTGGCTCCGCCCACTTCACTCCCAGCCACCCACTGCAGCCCATTCACAGTGGGATTTCCTCCTCTGCTGGCCCTTCCCCAGAGATTCTCCACTGCCAATAGCCCCCCACCCCACCCCCAGCCCATCATCCTGGCTAATTCCCTGAGGCACATTTCTACCCCAGTGATTTGGTGCACAGGACAAATAGTTGTGCCTCCCAGCAGCCAATCAATGCTAAGACTGCTGCTTCCCCTGCTTCTTCCCCCACAAATGCCCTGGGGCCAAGCCAGGGATGGTCCTTCTGCTGACCCACCTGCTGTAGAAAAGATTACAGAGGCCCTGGGGGTGCAGCAGGTGACTGGTGATGTGGTGTGGAAGTGGTGGTACACGGAAGGGATCATAGGGGCCATGGGGGCTGCAGCAGTGGATTGGTGGCAGTGGGCGCTGCAGAGCCCTCAATACTGCCGCCACTTTTCCTGCATCCCACCCCTGCAAATGCCCAGGGACCAAGCCAGGGAGGGTCCCACTGCCACCCCACCTGGCACCCCACCTCCTTCTACTTGCCTGGCCCTGCTCCAGATCCTGTTCCAACTCCGGCCAGGTGTAAACAAGCTGGTGCCCCCTCCCCCCCACACACACACCAGCAGCAATGCCCTGACCAGGTGAGTTGCCACTGCTGCTGCTGCAGAGCTGTAGATGGGTGGGCTGGGGCAAGTGGGTGACCAGGCATATCCGGGAGGGTCTGGAACAGTCTGTGCTGCCTGGGAAGTTCTCAGTCAGGGTTGGAGGGAAGGTGGAAGGGATGGGATGGGCTGGGCTGGGGGTGTCAGGCTTCGAAGTCGACTTGAATAAATTGCATTTCAAACAAAGTCTTTGAAAAAAAACCTCTAATTTATTAAGCACGCACATTCTATCTCCAACTCATTGCAGCCAAGTCTGGCTTCCTCAGGCAAACCCTCTTTTTCCTTTCCCCACTCCTCTATACTCATTGGCCATCTTCCCCGTCACTCTGCCCCTAATCTACTGCTCCCCTCAAAGGCATTTCCCCCCTCCCATCCCATCTCCTAGGTGATACTCTCTCCAGTGAAAATAAGTAGGTGAAGGGTCAAATGTCTCTTTCCAGATGCCTCCGCTTCTTCTTCTTATGTCAGCATTGGAGTAAGTGCAGCGTGAAATGCTGACAGGGGGGATGGCAGGGATCACGTCTCTCTCTGTGTGTGTATGTGTCTCTTTGTGTGTTTGTGTGTCTCTGGTTATGTGTCTGTGTCTGTGTCTGTCTGTCTGTCTGTCCATCTGTGTGTGTGTGTGTGTGCGCGCGCACAGGGGATTTGTTTTCCTGACTCTACTGGAGGGAAAATGGCTCCCAGCTGACTTTGGGAAGCAGAGCAACTGTCTCAGTGGCACCTCCTTGCCCCCTTCCACAGCCAGGATCCCAGACTCCCTGCTGCCCACCAACCCATCGTGGCCCCTCTGCCTCCTCTCTCACCCCAACTGAGAACTTCCCAGGCAACATGGACCACTGCAGACTCTCCTGAAGATGCCCACTTGCCCACCTTCCCCAGCCTGCCCACCTGAAGCTCTCCAGCAGTGGTGGTGACTCACCTGGTCGGTGCATTTCTGCTGGTGCGTGGGCCACCAGCTTATTTATGCCAGGCTGTGGAAGCAGCAGCGACAGCATCGGTTGGCTGCCAGGAGGTGTGGCTATTTTTCCTGTACACCAAACCTGTGGGTGGAGGGGAGGGGAGCTATTGGCAGTGGAGAATCGCAGGTAGACGACCAGCATAGGAGGAAAGCCCGCTGTGTATCAGCTGCAGCAGGTGACTGGGGGTGAAGTGGGGATGGCCAAGGGTCAACACCTAAATGTCCCATTCAGGACTATAGTCCGTTTAGGACTATTCACATACAATGTATTTTTTTAAAATTTGATTTATATGCCGCCCTTCTCCGGAGCCCCCAGGCAGCTTACAATGCATTAAGCAATAGCCTTCATACTTTTGTATATTTATACAAAGTCAGCTTATTGCCCCTATGTTAAGGATATTGATGTTGTGTTAGCAATCAGCAGAGTATAGTGCACAGAGAAACGTTGCTGAGAGCAATGCAATAAGAGATACGTGCAAACTGGATTATCAAAAGTTTTCTTTATAGTGGAAAATAAACAATCTCGTAGTCTTCTAAACAGTCCAAGTCTTTACCGGTTAAATCCAAAAAGCTTCTTACCAAACAAACAGTAGTTGGTTCACTCTGGTTCACAAACCCCGATGGTAGCAGATCCACCCACACACACACAATGGCAGCTTATCATCAACTGAATACATTACAGTACCTTTCTTAAATACGTTTACAACTAATTATAGCATGACTCAGCATTACAGCATGATGCAGCATTAAAACTTAAAGTCACAGAACACATATATTGCCTGGACAATCTGTTAGGCTCAAATCATATCCTAACACCCCACAAACTGGGTCCTCATTTTACCTACCTTAGAAAGGATGGAAGGCTGAGTCAACCTTGAGCCTGGCGAGATTCGAACACAGTAATTGCAGACAGCTGGTGTTTAATTATAATGCTTTAGACTGCTGAGCCACCAGAGCTCCTTGCAATTATTTAATCTTTGGATAGGCATAAAAGCTATTAATTCTCTAATAAAGACAGAATGCCTATCTAACAAAAATATTGATATGGTATTTGGTATTTTAATTCTGTTTGTAGAAAAGCAATATTTGAAACAGACAATTTTTAGACAACAAACCACAGTGTGTATTCAAGAAACATAAATCCATTCAAAAGAATGTTGACTTCTGTTTTGTGTGTAATATATATTCTGAATAACACCATGAAAATTAAAAAGTAGTTTGCGGTTGTGCATGACAATTGGTCCATGTACAATATTTCTCTGGGCTCTAGTCAGTAGTTACCATTTATTATATATTGATTTGCAGTGAATGAATAATAATGCTACAAGCAATAATACAATACTGGTGAAAGATATGTAGTTTATATAGCTTTTGTTCACAGTTGCAAGAAATGTACCTTTAAAAAGCCCTCTGTTTTTAAAAAAATAATTTAGCATTGGAAATCATATAGCAAATTAAAACAGACTTGGCTAGGGAAGCCAGTGTGGGCTTAGATTAAAAGTAATGCTATCCATGTTTGTGATGACCTGTTAATATCCTCTTGTTGGAAGAAAAATCCAGTCCGGTTCCAAGCCAGGAGAAAAAAACGCTGGAAATAAAATGGAGGCTGGCTACAAAGAAAGAAGGTCTCTGTTTATTTGGTTTCCAGAAATGTCAGTGACAGCAGCATGTTTCTGGGGTGGCTGAAAAAATGGCTGAGTGAGTGGATGGATTTTTATAGGGTTCTGGGGTTTGGTGATTGAGATACTCCAGGGGGTTGTGCAAAGTAGTGAGCCTTGTGTCTTTTTCTATTCTAATGGTGGTGGGTAAATCCTATTATGTCCTAAAGGTCATGTTCTGTCCTTAGAATTTGGATGGGGAAATGTAAATTCTTAATCCCATCAGCTCCAGCCTTCTGTGGGAACTTGTGATTAAAACCATTTTGTTTATGAATAGATTGGCCCAGTCTTTCTGAATGGATACCAAATATCCATTCCAAAACACCAGTCTCTTCTGCTTGAGGCTGTTTTCCTACGCAGGAAGACTAGGGCCCCTTTCTGCCCTTGTTAAGATTTTTTTCTCCATTTCTCCTTTGGGGAAATATTCTGTCCTGCCTCTTTTTAATATTAAGAATAAAGAATATTTTAATCTGGAGAGTGATTTTTAACTTTCTGGAAATTTATTACACTACATCGGGGTGGAATTCAACCGGATTGGACCGGATCGTGCGTACCGGTAGCAGTGATTTTAAATGGTTTGCTGAACTGGTAAAAACCACCCCTGGTTAGCCCTGCCCCTGCCCACCCGCCCGGGCGCTTGCCTGCCTTTGGGGCCACCTGGTCGCAGGGAAGGGAGCTAGCACCGTCAGCCTGTGACGGTGTTAGCTTTGGAAGCCATATTAGGCCAGAAGCTTCCATGCTGCCACCTTCTCATGTGTGGGAAAGTAGGAGGGGGGATTTAGTAGAGGGGTTGTCTGTAGACATAATAGCATTCTGCCTGTCAGTCAAGGTCAGGGCAATCCTGCATCTGGAGAAGGAGTGGTCAGAGTGACATGGGACGGCGGTTGATTGGAGCATGTGACCGACTGAGGAGTGAGGGGATGGTTTGGAGGGTTTTGATTTACTGAGGGAAAACCCGGACCTGTCAGATTCAGGTTTTCCCAGATGTGCCAGTTTACCTATTCTAGTAAATAGAACTTTGAAAAATGCTTGCTTCAGAGTCTTTACTTGGAGTTGGGGGTTTTCTGGAATGCTGACATTAACCTGAATCTCACTTAAAGCATAATGGCACCCTGAAAGGGGTCTGTTGGGGGTGCTGAGCCCCAGCATCTACCTAAACCTTCGGTGGTGCAAAGACTCAGTGAAAATGGAGGAGAAAGGAGAGATTGCAGAGGGGGCCATGGGGACGGATACTCAAGGATTTACCAACACCCTGTGTTCTCCTTCTGAAGAAATGGTGCAAGCCATTGAGGCTGCAGAGGAGGCCCGAAGGCTAGGCGCTCGGCCCAAGGAGTCGGATTCCTGGAAAAGTTGCCAGGCTGACCCAACTACAGGAAGGGGACCAGAGGAGAGACCACCTGGAAATAGTGCTGCTCCCAGCCCAATGAAGTCGCCCCATGAGCCAGAGTGGAGAAGAGGGACAGCTATGGGATCCGGAGACTCCCAGGACTAGAACCTGTTACCCCCATCACAAAGCCAATCGTTAACTGGGCTCCCTGAGCATTTCGAATGGATGGAAGTGGGAAGTTACACGGTGCGCATGTGCAGCCCCGGGACATCCGCCCTCCCTTCTGGAGCGCCACTGCCGCCCCAGAGCTCACCTTCGCCTGTGCAGCCCGCTGGCCCCTTGGGGCAGCACAAATACCACTTTTGCCCTTCTCTTTCTGGGTGCAGCACTTCTGCTTTTTGGGCTTCTTCCCTGAAGCCAGCAGCTCCACGGCCAGGTGCTTTGCTTTTTCCCTCTTTTTGGGAGGCTCGCGGAAGGCTTGTGCACTGGCATCAGCACCGGCATGGGAGAGGCAGGCAATCCAGACGCCTCGTGCTGGTGCTTGTTCAGTGCAGCTGCAGGCAAGCCAAGAGACAGTGGGATGAAGGGGCTGATGCATTGGGATTGCCTCTGCCTCCCCCATGCCTCTGCCTCCACCTTCTGCTGGTGCCACCACACAAGCCTCCCATGAGGAAAAAGAGGGAAAAAGCAAAGTGGCTGGCTGCGGAGCTACCAGCTTCAGGAAGTGGCCCAACAGGCAGAAGCCTCGTGCCCAGAAAGAGATGGGTGAAAGTCATTCTGCGCTGAAGCAGAGGCATTCTGAGCCTTCAGCGTATCCCAGGATTGCAACTCTGAAGGTTCGGAATGGAGCTTTTTTTGTGAATGGCAGGAAAATGGGGAGGGGAATTTTCTTGCCTACCATTCTTCCCTTGGTCTGTGCTGAGCTTGAGAAATGGATGACAGGCAGGAAAATTCCCCTCCCCATTTTCCTGCCTTTCACAAAAAAGGCTACATTCCGAACCTTCAGCATATCCCAGGATTGCAACGCTGAAGGCTCAGAATGGAGCCATTTTTGTGAAAGGCAGGAAAATGGGGAAGGGGATTTTCCTGCCTGTCATCCATTCCTGAAGCTTAGCACAGCCTGAGGGAAGGATGGTAGGCAGGAAAATTCCCCTCCCCATTTTTCTGGCCACACCCACCCAGTCACATGATTCCCCCACTAAGGCAGCACAAATTCTGATATTGGATTATACCCCAAATATTAGGGTCTTAACATTTTGGCCCTGGGTAACTTTCCTCTCCCGAGCCATAAAAGGTTGCTGGCTTGACCAAGGTATTTGACAGAGGTCCTTATCTGTAAAGGGTGTCTTGACCCAAAATAAATGCATCCTGTGATTTACTGTTTATTGCACCCCAAATGTCATGTATATGCCCAGATAACAACTGACGCTTCCTTTATTGCCCTAGAGGCGTCTTCCTGTCCCTAATCTTCTTATGTTTTGTCTTAAGACACTTCCCAGATAACATGAATGTGTCAGGGGGTGTTTATTATTTCCTTTCCTCTTTGATCCATGTAAATTGATGAAGGTTAGTTCCTACGTGTTAGAAGCAAAGTTCTCTGATATGTATATGTAGTTGAAATGATATAAATACTAGTCCCGAGGAACTCTTCGGGGTTCAGACTTTTGTTTGCGTTAGGGCGGTTTGAACCATGCACAATAAACTCTTTCCTGCATTGAAGAGCTTGGCCTGGTCTCTATCTTTTTGCTGCAACAGCTGGCGACTCTGGTGGGACCAGGCACGAGGCGATGTTTCGCTGAGGACCGTTCAACCCCTCGGGACCATCGGGAAGTCGCTTCCGAACATTCTCCAGGCGCCACGGGGGTATCTCTCCGGGAGACGGCAGCGGCAGCCCTGTGGGACCGACGGTGCTCAGATCGAGTCCAAGAACCCTGCAGTGCAGGAAAGGTGGTCTGAACAAATTCCTGGCCAGGAAGGGGAGGAGTAGAAACGTCTCAGGCAAGTATATAGTAAAAGTATTGTACCTGTCTCATTTGTAGACAGAAGAAGGGATCTGATCCATCCCTTGGACTCGGGGCAGTGACCCTAACGAAGTCCGTGTCAGGTTGTGTGGGTTGGGTAAGCCGCCGCAGTTCTCATCAGTCACCGTGAGTTCCGGGACTCTGAGTCGACGGCAGTGTGACAGGATGGGGAGGACTCAAAGCGTGCCCAACACTCCGTTGGCATGCATGTTAAAAGGTTTTGATAATTATTTCAGCAATCGCTCATACCCGAAAGGGTCAAAAGACCGATTAAAATTTCTATGTAGAAATGTGTGGCCACTAATGGGGACTGGCTGGCCCCCTCAAGGATCTTTTAGGGAAGGATTAGTGGATAAACTGTGGGGGGTGATAGTAGTGAATCAGGATAAATATCCTGACCAATTTCCCTATATCGATCAATGGGCGAGAGCTTTAACGGAGAAAGCTGATGATTTGTTGCAATGCCAAGCGGAGATGGTTAGGTTGTGCGTATCTAGAACAAGCAGGAAAAGTAGGGGGTTGCGGTGTAAGCAAGGAAGGATACCGGGAGATGAAAAGGAGGAGTATACCACCCATCGAAAGGTACTAGCAGAAGAGCCAGAGGATTTGGTTAGACCGCCCCCTTACGCCCCAGCGTGGCCGCCGGCACAACAACAGCAGCCCGGGGCTCAGCAACAGCAGGGGGCTGTTGGGGGAAGCAGAGTGGGAAATCAGAGGCGTATGAGTGATCCTGGGGCGAAGCCTAAAGTTAAGAAGAGTCATTCGCCTAGAGATAGTAGTAAGAGTGAGGGAGAGGATGATGATGATGATGATGACTTGGGGGCCGTGGGAGGAGAAGACCAGGGGGGCATGAAAACTTGTGCGGCTACAGCTAAGTTGAAGTCTGCTAAGCAGGATTTTGTGGCACCTCTACGTCAGGTGGATCAGATAGTAATGAATCAACAGGGACAGGAGGGATACAGGCCCCTTTTTCAGTACGTGCCATTTACCACTACTGATCTTTTAAACTGGAAACAGCATTATGGGCCATTAACTACCAAGCCTACTGAGATGGCAGATCTGTTTCAAACTATTATGCAGACACATAACCCAACGTGGCAGGATATACAACAGCTATTGAATACGTTGCTGTCTCCAGAAGAGAGAGAGAGGTGGAAGGCGTCTGTTAGAAAGTGTGTGAGAGCGAGCCTTCCCAATGAGGATGATATTCAACCAGAGGTAGCACGAAGATCCCCAGAGGCAGATCCGGGATGGAATCCCAGAGAACCAGATGACATGACTAAATTGAAGCAATACCAGAATCTGGTAGTTCAAGCTCTTAGACAGGCAGGAAAACCCCCATTGAACATGTCAAAACCGTCTCTGGTCATTCAAAAAGCAGATGAGAGTCCGGAGAGTTTCCTCCAGAGACTAATTGAGGCATATGGGTTGTATACTCAAGTGAATCCTAGAGAAGGTGATAATGTGAGGATGTTGAATGAAAGATTTATTGCGCAGAGCTATGAGGATATCAGGAGAAAGTTGCAAAAGTTAGAAGGTGCGTTGGGAAAGAACACGAGTGAATTGTTGGAGATCGCAAGGAAGGTATATGCAAATAGGGATAAGGTGGAGAAGAAAGAGCAGGAAGCACGAATGAATAAGAAGGCTGAGTTGTTGGCAGTAGCGTTGCAAAGTGGGATGCAAGGGGGTGCGTCTCAGAGTTTTCCCCTGGGTCCTAACCAATGTGCCTACTGTAAAGGGGAAGGACATTGGCAGAGAGAATGCCCGAGGCGGATGGCGAGAGGTAGAGGGATGAGAAGACCGGATTTTGGGTCAGGAATGCGGGGACAGTTCTCTGGGAGGAGGGGAGAAAGAGGACAGAGAGGAGGTTTGAGTAGAGGATTTGGACAGATGAGATCAGGTCGAGGGTTTGGTAGAGGATTTAGAGAGGGCGTGAGACAGCAAGAAGCAGAAAGTATTGGATTGGCAGATATGAATTGGTCGGATTGACGGGGACCAGGCTTGGAAGACCCCCCGCCTGAGCCGTTGGTTACATTAAAAATAGGGGGTCAGCAAACCACGTTCTTGGTAGATACAGGAGCAGGGAGATCCGTGGTCAATAAGCAGATTGCAGCCCCGAGAGCCCATAAAATTCAAGTCCAGGGGGTATCAGGACAAGTCTTGGGGCGACAAATCTTAAAACCAGTGATATGTGATTTCAAGGGAGCTGAAATACAGCATGAATTCTTGTATATTCCTGAATGTCCCGTTCCGTTGTTAGGTAGGGATCTGCTTAGCAAATTAGGGGCAACCATTTCATTTGATGAGGGTCGCCAAAGAGTGACTATAAGACACTCTCCGGAGGAGACTTGGAGGTTGATGGTAGGGAGGCAGGTTGAAGAGAGGGAAAACGATGAGAGGTGGAAGTTGTTTGAAGTGCCGGGATTATGGGCTGAGGATAACCCGCCAGGTTTTGCAGCTCACCACCCCCCGGTGGTGGTGGAACTAAAACCTGGAGCGATGCCTGTGAGTATAAGGCAGCGTCCAGTTTCTTGGGAAGCAATTTGCGCTATTTATGAAAGCATTCAGAGATATTTGGAAGCAGGGGTTTTAATACCTATTCAGTCCCCCTGGAATACTCCAATAATCCCAATTAAAAAGTCAGATGGGTCTTATCGACCGGCCCAGGATCTGAGAATTGTGAATGACCGGACGGTCACCTTACACCCAGCTGTGTCCAATCCATACACTCTGCTGAGTTTAATTCCACCACGGGCTGAATGGTTTTCTGTTATTGATTTAAAGGATGCCTTCTTTACGATTCCTATTCACCCCGTAAGTCAGCCGTTGTTTGCTTTTGAGTGGGAAAATCCTCATACTGGAACAAAAATGCAATATACCTGGACTCGGCTGCCTCAGGGATTCAAGAACTCCCCCACATTGTTTGGGACAGCGTTAGCAAAAGACTTACAGTATTATGTGCCTCGACAACATGGAAATACTATATTACAGTATGTAGATGATGTTTTGATCACAGGATTGACAGAGGATTTATGTTGGGACAATACTAAGATGTTGTTAGAGTTGTTATTAGAATGTGGTTATCGAGTATCACGAAAGAAAGCTCAATTGGTGCAGAGGAAGGTTCGATATCTGGGATATGATATTGAGAGGGGAAGGCGAGCTTTAGGACCAGAGCGGAAAAGGGCGGTCCTGATGCTGGCAGAACCCCGGACAAAAAGACAATTGAGGAGCTTTTTAGGATTAGCTGGGTTTTGCCGTATCTGGATCCCCAATTTTGCTTTGATGGCAGCACCCTTGTATGCAGCCACCAGAGGAGCTAATGTTGAACCCCTTGAGTGGGGAGGGGAGCAGAAGAAGGCTTTTAAGGACATCAAACTGGCACTGACTCGGGCCCCAGCTTTGGCTCTACCTAATTTAAGGAAACCTTTTAACCTGTATGTGGACACTTGCAGAAACATTGCTTTGGGAGTCCTCACTCAGCCTTTGGGAAGTTGGCAACAACCTGTAGCTTATTTGTCAAAACAGTTAGATGGCGTGGCCAAGGGCTGGCCTCATTGTTTGAAGGTATTGGCTGCAATTGCAGAATTAATTCAAGATTGTAATAAACTCACTTTTTCTTGTCCTATTATTGTGCATTCCCCCCATGCGGTTCAGTCTATATTGGATACTAAGGGACACTTATGGATTAGTGGACAAAGGTTGGCAAAATATCAGGCTATCATGATTGAAAATCCACAGGTACGTTTGGTAGTATCTAACCGGTTAAATCCCGCGACTTTGTTGCCCACGGAAATTGTCTCTGAGCATGATTGTTTACAAGTATTGGAGAAAGTTTATTCCACACGACCCGATTTAACAGATATTCCGTTGCCCAATGCACAACTTAATTGGTATACGGATGGGTCAAGTTATGTTATAAATGGGAGACGGGTAGCAGGTTATGCTATTGTAGATGATGAAAAAGTGGTGGAAAGTGGTCCATTAGGGGGTGGACATAGCGCTCAGGTAGCTGAACTATGGGCATTGATACGGGCTTTAGAAAGGGCCAAGGGAAAGACACTAAACGTTTGGACGGATAGCAAATATGCCTTTCTTACATTGCATGCACATGGCGCTGTATACAAAGAAAGAGGGTTTAGAGATTCAGCAGGGAAATATATCTTGCATGGACATCTCATCAGTCATTTAATTGAGGCTGTTAATGGTCCCAAGGCAGTAGCAGTCATGCATTGTAAAGGACATCAAAGGGGCGAGGACAAGGTGGCATTGGGGAATAGAGCAGCCGACATAGAGGCTAGGGAAGCAGCAAAACGGGATGAGCCCTTGCCAGACGTATCTATTTGTGTCGCCATGGACTTGCCCTCCGAGCTGAAACCAACATATTCACAGCAGGAAAGTATAAAAGCAGTGACTGATCTGAAAGCCCAAATTAAAGATGGGTGGCATGTGTTACCAGATGGAAGGATTTTTGTACCGTCTTCCATAGCATGGACATTGGCTCAGTCAGCCCATGAAACTACACATATGGGAAAAACAGCTCTGGAGCAGGCCCTAGGCAGGGACTATTACATCAATGGATTGGTGGGGATTGTAACAGGAACGGTTGCAAGATGCGTTACTTGTGCAAAGGTTAATCCAAGACAAGGACCGCTGCTGCCCCCTGGTGCCATACCACGATCATACATCCCCATGGAATATGTTATGATAGATTTTACTGATATGCCTAGATGTGGTTTGTTCAAGGCTATGTTAGTTATAGTAGATATGTATACGGGGTGGCCGGAAGCCTTTCCAACTAAGACTAAGCAAGCTCGGGAAGTAGCCCGAGTGTTACTAAAGGAGATTATCCCCAGGTTTGGAATCCCCAGTCGTATATCTTCAGACAATGGGCCTGAGTTTATTCATCATATTAATCAGGCAGTAGCCACCGCAGTGGGGATAAAATGGAGGTTTCACAGTTCGTTCCATCCTGAGTCAGCTGGGCAGGTAGAGAGATTTCACCGCACCCTAAAAGAAAGGATAACTAAGATTTGTATAGATAGTCATTTAAAATGGCCAGATGCTTTACCACTGGCCTTATATGCGATCAGAAATTCGCCTAGAGGCCAACATAAATTATCCCCATATGACTTAATGTTTGGCCGTCCGCCAGGACTGCTGCGGAGGAATCTGGCCGGATGGCCTGACTTGGGACATAAAGGGGGGGTTTGGAATATGAAAATGGTACAGGAACTTAATAAGCAAGTTGAGAAGATCCAACGATATGTGATGGAACAAGTGCCCCCCAGACTAGTCACTCATTGTCATCCATTTAAACCTGGGGACCAAGTGTGGGTAAAGCACTGGAAGAAAGAGCCGCTAGAAGGAAGATGGAAAGGACCTTTCGTTGTTATTATGACTTCTCCACTTGCTATTAAGATTGCAGAGTCAAAATCATGGATCCATTGGACGCGAGTCAAGGCAGCAGCGGAAACAAGCTGGAAAGTGTCCATGGACAAGCAACATCCAACAAAGTTGACATTTAAACGTGCTTAAAGCAAGCTTTTCTATTCCCCACAATAGGTTACTCTGCTGTGTCTCTGCTGCGGGGATCCGCTGCAAGCCAACTAACAGAATATATGCAACCCTGCTTTGTTCCAGAATCCATGTTCCAATAGGAAATTGAAGACTGCTGCAGGCCTATGTGGGAAGAACCGTGGGTGTGGGCACTGTGGATGATTGTGGGATCAGCTCTACTGATTATTGTGTTTTACAGATATAAGCAGAAACTTTGGGGCAAACCAAAGACATTTGAATTTGCAGTCGCTCTACTCTCTAACCCATCGGGCGGATTAGCGTGAATCCCTCACAGATAAAAGGAGTTCAGACACGCTGGAAGCTGCCTGTCGGTCCACCGGAACAGAACAAGGGACTCTCCTTCAATGTGCTGGTTTTGTAACTGTGGGTGTGAGTGTTGTTGTTGTTCTCACTGTATAGATTGTGTTTTATGTGTAGGCTGTACGATAGAGTGTGACATTCAAATTATAGAGGACGTGTTAGTACACTACCTGGTGATAGATGCAGAGGGGTTCTATTATACCCTTAAGCCTAGCCCCACGATTGAAGTTATATCAAGGGAACGCTGGTATAGGGAACAAAGGGACCGGGAAGAGGCCAAGAATGAAGATTGTTGGATTTGGGTGGATGTGGATGAGTGTGTGGATGGTAGGAGTTCAGAGTGATTTTGGAATTCCAGCAATGCCGTCTACAAGTCAGGAGGACTGTAGTCCATGTATCCACACAACATTACAAGGCATGAGAGTCTCAAAAACTTTGGTCTATCATACTCAAAAACCGGAGGGGTGCCAGGAACATGTCCCTACAACATGCCAGGTAAATGACACCATATACCACATGTGTAAGTTAAATAACAAGGTACAATGTTATAACCCGGCGGAGGCCAAACAGATAACTACTTATGAGATGGCAATATACACAACAGTATGTGGGAGGGAGGAGTTAGTGAATAGAACAGAATTTAGGACGTTAGGTAATCCGGTCGAACTGTCATTTGATGCTTGTTTTGCTATCAATCGCAATTGTGAGGTGTGGAAGCCGACGTGTGGAACTTTAGAATGGGAGAGGAGTTATATGTTAGAAAAGAAGCATATGTGTCGAAAACAGGGGGAATGTAATGATAGGGATACATATAGTTACTGCCCGTACTGGTCTTGTGCGGTCATATGGTCTGGAGATCCACCAGGAGGTACACAGAAATGTAGACTGGAAAATGGGGTAGCGAGTAGCGATTGTCAACAAAATAAATGTAATCCTATAAAAATCATCTGCACCCCCACCCGAACATGGAGGGAGGAGTATGGACTAGGAATATATGCCAAAGGCAGAGATCCCCTGGTGACCCTTAGATGGCAGGTTACCAAGATCACGAGGGCAACCAAAGATACGAAAGGACTGTTTTGGTCGTATTATCTGGAAATGGAAAAATTAAATATACCTGAAATTCCTAGCCATGTAACAAATACCTTTGTCAAATTGGCAGAAGACATAGCCCATACTCTGAATGTATCAAATTGTTTTGTATGCGGAGGTACTAACATGGGAGAAAAATGGCCATGGGAAGCCCAGGAGTTAAATTATTCCACAGTATTAGAGATGGATCGGCAAGGTAACCTATCCTACAATAAAGGAAAAGATGGAGACTGGACACTCACCACAAGTTTAGTAGGAAATGTATGTTTCCAAAGGAAGGCTCAACCTGGATGCAAACAGGTAGGAAACCTCATATGCACAGGAAAATGGGAGAGTAAGATATGGTGGTCAGGAAGTAATGCCACAGAGGGTATTGACGAAACAGCTCTGTTCGAAGTAAACGGATTAACCTTTCTCAAGGATCCGGACAACCAAACCCTTGGATGGCTGGCTCCTGACGGGCTATATTGGATTTGTGGTCAGATGGCATATGGGTATCTACCTAAGAATTGGTGTGGAGCCTGTGTCCTGGGGATCATCAGACCAGGATTCTTTTTACTTCCCCTTAAAACACGACAGGTTTTAGGCGTGCCAGTATACGATGAGGTGGGGAATCAACGAAGAAAACGACATGTGGATACTTCTGCTATAAGTAAAGTTAGAGTAGGAGGTAATCACCGTTGGGATAACGAAGAATGGCCTGCAGAACGAATTATAGAAGTTTATGGACCGGCTACATGTTTGGCTATCGTACCCCCGTGTACATGCTGAATCGTCTAATTCGTTTACAGGCAGTAGTTGAGATTATCACCAATGAAACTGTAAAAGGGCTTACTCAATTAGCTAGGGAGAGTGTTAAATCAAGGACATATATCATGCAGAATAGACTAGCTCTGGACTACCTATTGGCCAAAGAAGGGGGGGTATGTGGAAAGTTTAATTTGACTAATTGTTGTATAGAGATAGATGACAGCGGAAGGATTATTAAGGAAATCACAGACAAAATGGTCAAAATAGCTCATGTACCCGTCCAAACCTGGAAGGGTCCGCATTGGGGAGATATGTTTTCAGGTTGGTGGCCAAAATTACCAGGTCTTCAAGCCATCATGGGCCTTGTTGGATTAATAGCTGCAGGATGTATTTTTCTCCCATGTATATTGCCTCTTTTTGTTAAAACTATCTCTCGAAGTCTATCCTTGCTGGTGGAGTGAAAGACAACTGCTCAGGTAATGGCTTTGTGGGAATATGAACGGCTCCAGCCGGGAGAGGAACCTGAGTGTGTGACTCTTCTGGATAAATCAGATGAGTCACAAAGGGGGGATATAAGGCAGCACAAATTCTGATATTGGATTATACCCCAAATATTAGGGTCTTAACATTTTGGCCCTGGGTAACTTTCCTCTCCCGAGCCATAAAAGGTTGCTGGCTTGACCAAGGTATTTGACAGAGGTCCTTATCTGTAAAGGGTGTCTTGACCCAAAATAAATGCATCCTGTGATTTACTGTTTATTGCACCCCAAATGTCATGTATATGCCCAGATAACAACTGACGCTTCCTTTATTGCCCTAGAGGCGTCTTCCTGTCCCTAATCTTCTTATGTTTTGTCTTAAGACACTTCCCAGATAACATGAATGTGTCAGGGGGTGTTTATTATTTCCTTTCCTCTTTGATCCATGTAAATTGATGAAGGTTAGTTCCTACGTGTTAGAAGCAAAGTTCTCTGATATGTATATGTAGTTGAAATGATATAAATACTAGTCCCGAGGAACTCTTCGGGGTTCAGACTTTTGTTTGCCTTAGGGCGATTTGAACCGTGCACAATAAACTCTTTCCTGCATTGAAGAGCTTGGCCTGGTCTCTATCTTTTTGCTGCAACACCACCAAGCCATGCCCACCAAGCCACGCCCACAGAACTGGTAGGGAAAATTTTTGAATTTCACCCCTGTTCCAACTCTTAAACTCTTGTTAGCCAGTGTCACATGTGATTTATGATGGTGAAATAGAACAGTGAAATTACTGAAGATTTCACTGAATAACAATGATTTTGCTTCCTGAACACTTTTGGGTGTATCTTATAGATTGTCAGCCAGATCTCCAGCATGCCTTTGATCCCTTTAATGCATGCTTGCTATCGGCTGTCATAGTAACAGGGAGGGGGGGGGTATGGCATTGGGATTTGGGTAGTAAGCTAGTGTGATGAAAGTCCATGTGAACTAACAGGGAGATTTGCTCTCAAGAATTACTGTGCTGCTGAATGGAGTTGTTTACACCCAGTCAAAGCCAACCGTCCTGGAACTCCAGATGGATGAAAGCACCTGAAGATGTGCTCCACATGACACTATGCGGGGTGTGCAGGGGTGAAATGCTCCCAGTTCGGACCGGCTCGGGCGAGTAGGTAGCGATGGCGGTGGGCAGTTCAGAGAACCGGTAGCAAAAATCCCTCCCCCTCCCCCCACCCAGCCTCCAGCTTGCTTACCTTAGCTGCTGGTCGCAATGCCTGCCTTGCTTTGCTTGCTGTAATACCTGCAATCCATTGCATCAGCAAGCAACTGAATCTCCCTGCCTGCAATCAAGCTCATCGGTGAGCAGCTCTATCTGCCTGCCTGCCTGCCTGCCTTGTACCTTCTATTGCAGGGGTCTCCAACCTTGGGAACTTTAAGACTTGTGGACTTCAACTCCCAGCAAAGCTGGCTGAGGAATTCTGGGTGTTGAAGTCCACAAGTCTTAAAGTTGCCAAGGTTGGAGACCCCTGTTCTATTGGGTAAGTTTTTTTTCCCTTTGGGAGCTTTAAAAAAAATAGTTAATTGGGGTTTTTTTTAGTTGTTCTTTTTTTAGACCTAGCCATTTAAAGTTTAGGAAGTTTTAAATTTAGCTGCTTTTATATAAAAATAAAAATAAAATAAAATAATATTTGTGCAGCTTTCTGAGATTTAGTGTGTTTCTGTAGTGTTTCACTCTAACTACATAAACACAAAAAATCTCACAAAGCTGTATGTGGAATTTTGTGTGTGTAAAGTGTGAAAGTTGTTTTTTGTGGGTATGTGAGGTTCCTGCTTGTTGCAGGGGCCATTTTGGGTCTAGCACAGCTGCTTTTACATTGTGGGTGAGCCAGTTGTGTTGTGTTGTGTTTTTTAGGTTAAAAAAGGGCAAAAAAATGACATTGACTTGGCCACGCCCACCCAGTCACCTTACCACCAAGCCCTGCCCACTAATTAAGCCACGCCCACAGAACCGGTAGCAAAAAATTTTAGATTTCACCCCTGGGGGTGTGGATTGGACATTCAGCCTGGGTCCCTGGGGGGAGGGATTTGGGGAAACTTTAAATATGTAACTTTCACACCTTTTGGCTCAGATCTTGCTTTCCTTTCATCGCTATCATTTCATACTCAGTAAAAGTACCTCTTTTCTACTTCAATGGAGTCAGAGGTTTTCTTTCTTGGGTTTTGAATGGAGGCAGGCCTGACATTAAGCAAGATCTGCTTTATTGGCCAACTTGGAGACCAAGTCTACCGAGGGGGCTGAGCACACAATGTCAATCCACAGGAGTGACCAGGAAGACTGGGGAGCCCTGGAAGCACTCGAGAGTCGGAGAGCTCGGGGGGCCCTCGCACAGAAGCATGCCCTGCCAGCGCATGAAGAAGCTGGAGAGGCAGCAGGGGGAGCTGGCCTCTCTGCAACCCCAGCTGTGATTCCTGTAGCACAGCAGGGGCCAGCTCGCGCAGCAGCCATCCCAGTTGCCACCGCTGCTGCAGCCCAGGACCCCCTGGTGGGAGCCATCCCTCAGAGGCGCCAAATTCCAAAGGTTCCTCAGCTGGGAGTAAAATATGGAGGGGATCACAAAGCCCTGGGATTCTTCCTAGCTCAAATCTGGAATCACATGCAGGAGTATGGGGAGGATTTTGCTTCAGAGGGATTCTGAGGGGTTCATAGACCGGCAGCATGGAACCGCAGCTGGAGTAAGCCTTCCCCCTCTGCCCCAAAAGAGGCCTTGAGAGCTGCTAAAGGCAGGCCAGCCGCCAAACCAAGATCCATGGTGTGCTTCAGGTGTGGGAAGGAGGGGCACCAAGCATCTGATTGCCTCACCAAGCCAGGCTCCAAACTGACAACTGCTGGGGGCCAGAAGCCCGAGAAGCAGCCAGCAAAGCACCATGAAACAGCGCTGAAAGGGGTGGAGGTCATTGAGTTTGCCCCTCCTGGCCAGGAGGAGCTGGGAATTCTGACCACCCCGGAGGAGAGTGAGACCAATTCTGACGATGACCTCCTGGTAAGTCAGCATGTAGCCCCTGTGACAATCCCTGTGGAGCTGCGGGTACCTTCATCTGGTGCCCAGGGGAAGATGCTAGCCCATTTGGACTCAGGGTGCACAAGATGCATGATTAGCCCCAAGGTGGTAGAGAAACTGGGACTGAGACTGAGAACACTGAGGGTGCCCATAGTATTTTGCCAGCTGGATGGGTCGGTAGCTGGGGGAGGCCCAGCTCACTTTGTAACCAAACCAGTGCAAATTCGTTGAGCACAACACTTTAACTGTTTTAATTTTTCAGGGCTTGCCATACCTGGGGGAGGTGGTTGCAGCAGGAGTGACGGGACCAACTCCTGAGGCAGTGACTCGCCGGTGACGTTCCAATCCCAATGGCGCCAAACAGCTGAGAGCTGAGACGTTCCCCGCCGGCTCCTCGATGCCCAGCCGATTGGGCCCTACCAAACAGCTGAGATGTTACCCACCAGCTCCTCGATGCCCAGCTGATCAGGCCCAGCAGCCATCCGCAGCAGCCATGTGCTACCCAGTGGGCCATTCCAGGCTGCGAAATGGATTGTTGTTGCCGGATGAGTGTTGGTCAGGGCTACTACCACGGTGACCAGACATGCTGTTGTGGCCCCGTCCTCTGAGCCTATCCCTTTGGAGGAAGGAAGCTCTGAGCAGGAGGAAGAGGAGCCAGCCAGATCTCCCAGCCCCCCCCCCTCTGGCACCGGCTCAGGTGCCAGCTGAAAGAGAGCCAAGTAGTGGGGAAACAGGTGTCTCAGATGAGAGTGAGGGAGAGACGTCATTCCTGGATGCACACCAAAGAAGGCGAGACAAAAGAGTATTGCAGCTGCGGCGTATGAGGAAATAGTCCTGAGTCACTGATTGGAGTCATGGGATCAGTGAGTCACTGGACCACACCCAGAAGCCTGTCTATATAAGACAGGCCAGTGAGTCACGAAGTTCGTGACGAACAAAGCTAAACAAACGGAGCAACCTCGTAGTCTTGGAAGCTAGATGAACGGCAAAGCTACGTAGGTGATTTTCTTGTTTGTGTAAACCAATAAAGTCCTTGGCAGACGGTGTGCATATCGCTGCCAAGGTTGAGATAAGAACTGCGGAGTGTGCCAAGTGATTCTTAACCCTCGGCTGGCTGTGTTTTTGTGGGTCTCTGAAGGGGGGGGACAGATCACATGCTCAGCTGTGCCGCTGGATGCCATATGGTGGTTCCCGGTGGGCGTGGCCGACTGGCTGGCCTAAGGGTGGGGACCAGAGGCCTTAACGAGCACTGGGAGGCAAACGCTCCCAGCACTGACTTTGCATGGGTTTTGTTGCTTACTCATTGTGTTCTGAGGCTCCGGCCTGTCTGTGGGAAATAAAGCTGAGTTTTGCCACATTTTGCTGTGAGTCCTGGCTCTCTTTGTTCCTAGCCAGAGCTGGCCTAGACTGGCTGAGAGAAAGTCAGCACTGCTCCTTTCTTTTTTTCTCTCTGGATTGCCTCTTGGGGTTGCCTAGGTGGGTGCTTGCCTGGCAAAGTGATGGCAGAAGGAACTGAGGCTGAGTCTGCAGTGGAGGAGGAGGACATGAAACCAGAGGTCCTGGTGTCAGTTTTGGAAGACAATTTTCTTTTTTGCTTCTTAACTGCCACATATTTTAGCTGGGAAAGTTGGGAGGGGGTTGTTGTTGGAGTGGTAGAAAGTTAGTCATAACAACATTCCATATTCAAGGACTTTTGCCTGCATCTGATGGAGACTGCCTGAAGATTGTTTCCAGTTGAGTGTGAAGAGTTGATTGGACAATGTGATGAATTTGTGGGTGTGGGGCAGGTCTGTGAACTGTTAGATGGGTGGAGAAAACCTGGAAGCTTTCAGATTCGGGTATTCCCAGATGTGCCAACATGACGTCTCTAATAAATTGGAACTTTGAGGAACCTCAGGCCTCAGAGCTTTATTCCATTGGGGGTGTTCCTTGGAACCCTGACATTAACCCAAATCCCATAAATAACTAAGCAGCACCCTGAAAGGGGGCTGAATGGGGTGCTGAGCCCCAGCACCAACCTAAAGCTTGGGTGGTGCGAAGACTCAGCAAAGATGGAAGGCAGGGAGGAGATTGCAGAGGGAGCCATGGGAGCACAGACCAGAAGGTTTATCAAGACCCAGTATTCTCCTTCTGAAGGTGTGGTACGAGCCCTTGAAGCTGCAGAGGTGATGCAAAGCCTAGACGCTCGGTCCAGGGAGATGGATTCCAGGAAAAGTTGCCAGCCTGATCCAACTCCGGAGATGGGACCAAAATAACAATCACCTGGATGTCATTCTGTATCCAGCCCTCGTCAACCTGCCTTCATGCTACCCCCTGTGGAATTTATCCCCCAAGACTGGGGTTTCTATCCCGGCCAGTGGTGGGTCCAGTGCCAGCACCGTCTGCCCCCCCTCTTATGGGATCACCATGGGCCCAATTTGCCCTGACGATCCCAGCACTGCCGTGGGGTCTGATCCAACAGCCAGCAGCACTGCCACCACAGGTTCCAGTTCAGCCACCGGCATTCACCCGCCTCCTGCCACAGCACCCCAACCGGTCCCTGCCCCACCTCCAGTCGCCGTGGTGATTCCGCCTGCAAGGGCCCCACCACCATGGTTGAGAGCGACATTTGACAGTAAACCTACCAAACTGGTCTCTTTCCTCAGTCGAGTATGGGCTCATATAGATCAGTATGGAAAGCAATACGAAACAGATCGCGATTTAGTATCTGCGATCTCAGAGGGGATGAATGAGGGAGGTGCTGCTGACTGGATAGCCCAACTGCATAATGAGGGGGTTGCTGAATTAAATGATGCTGAAGATTTTGTTGACCTGCTCCGGGCCAGATTCAAAGACCAAGACCAAATCAACGAGAGTGAAGCCAAGGTGATGAGTCAAGGAAATCAACCCATAAAGGACTTTGTATGGGACTTTAGACGGGTCGTGGGGAACCTTGGACATTGGCCGGACAGAATACTTCTGCTGTCAGGTTTTCAGGCCGTCTTCAAATAAATTGCATCTCAAACAGAGTCTTTTATAACACAAACTTCCATTTTATTAAGCACGGCACTTTTTACACCAACTGCTAGCAGCCAGCACTGACGTGCTGACCCAAAACCCCTCCTCTTCCTTCCCCCACTCCTCTGCATTCATTGGCCCTCTTCCCAATCATTCACCCCTAATCTACTGCTCCAATTCAAAGAATTTCCCCCTTCCCATCCATCTCCTAGGGGACATTATCTCCAGAGAAAAATAAGTAGGTGAAAGGCAACCGTCCCGTTGCAGACGCCTGCGTTCTCCTTCTTATGTCAGCACTAGGATAAATGCACCTTGACATGCTGACATCTGCATTATTTTAAAGAAGCCATTGATCAAGTAGTCAGAACCACCTGTGGAATCTGGAGGGTGCCAGAGGGACTGCAAGACTGGTATACCATGTCAGTAGCTCTTGATAGAGAAGTTCACCCATGCCACAACCTCTCAGCTGAGAGGTCCCCAGGGAGAACTTCGGCTAGATCGAGGTGGCACAGTGGTTAGAGTGCTGTACTGCAGCTACTGCAGCTGACTGCTAGTTCAGCAGATCAAATCTCACCGGCTCAAGGTTGACTCAGCCTTACATCCTTCCAAGGTGGGTAAAATGAGGACCCAGATTGTTGGGGGCAACATGCTATTTAGTATACTGTCTTTGTTGTAAGCCGCCCAGAGTCCTCGGAGAGTGGGCAGCATAGAAATATGAAAAATAAATAAATAAATAAATAAGTAGACATCCTCTGACAAACCCCACTGAAACCCCTCCTGCTCAATCTACAGGGGTAATCAAATGCTACCATTGCAGACAAGTGGGTCATCGAGCTGCGGAGTGTCTGGCACCTGTGCCGGTTCCACAACTGCACCCCACCACATCAGCCCGAGGCAGAAGGGACCCATGAAAGCCCCCGGATGCCAGCAGAATTGCCAGGCAGGCAGTTGAGACTTCCCCTCCCCCTGGAAAGGGCGAAGAGACCTTAACAAAAGACCTGCTGCCCGGGCCGGCCACCAGTAGCAGCAGAGAAGATTACCCAATGGTAAGTGGGACCATCCACCCCTTTGCAGTCAAAGTCAAGCTGGCAGTGCCAGAGACAGGGCTGCATGGAGAGGTAGCAGCAATAATAGACACCGGCTGCACCCGTTGCTTAATTAATCCCCCGATGACCAGATGTATTTGGCAACTGAGCTACTGCTACTGTGAGATTCCCCCCTCTCACAAGTTTGGCCCTCTACTCTACCAAGTGGCTGCCTGGGATAGGGCGGCCTCCGGAGCTTTGGACTGCGTCGTGCCTTTGCGGCCTCTGACCATGCCACAACCTCTCAGCTGAGAGGTCAATTGGCTCCCTGGTTTTCTGAGGAGCCGACGGAAATGAAGATCCAGAAAAGATGCCTGGAGAGCGACTGGAGGGCCAGCCACTCCGAATCCGACTGAACACTGGTGAGGTCTCATATTAAGACCTATCTAGTGGCAATAAAGGCGGCAAAATCGAATTATTTTTCCGCTCTTATTGCATCTGCAGAGTACCACCCAGCTGCCCTGTTTAGGGTGACCCACTCCCTACTCCATGTGGGAGCGTGGGAAGATCCTTTGCAGGGTAGGGCTGAGGATTTTGTGCAATACCTGCATGACAAAATCGCTCAGATTTGGGAACGCTTGGACTCCGATTGGGTGGGTTCAGATTGGGTAATGGAGGCGAGTCTTGAGAGTGTTATCTGGGAGGAGTTTGATCTTGTGACTCCCGAGGATGTAGACAGGATTCTGGGTAGGTTGAGCACTGCCACATGTTTATTGGACCCGTGCCCCTCCTGGTTGGTACTGGCCTCCCAGGCCATCACACGAGGCTGGCTCCAGATGATTATTAATGCTTCTTTGAGTGAGGGTTTCTTCCCCTCCGCCCTGAAAGAGGCGGTGGTGAGGCCCCTCCTAAAGAAGCCTTCCCTGGACCCGGCTGTATTAGCAAACTATCGTCCAGTCTCCAACCTTCGCTTTGTGGCGAAGGTTCTTGAGAGTGTGGTGGCGTGACAGCTCCCCCAGTACCTGGATGAAGCTGTCTATCTAGATCCGTACCAGTTGGGCTTCAGGCCAGGATACAGCATGGAAACGGCATTGGTCGCATTGGTTGATGATCTCTGGAGGGCTCGGGACAGGGGTTGTTCCTCTGTCTTAGTCCTATTAGACCTCTCAGCGGCTTTTGATACCATTGACCATGGTATCATGCTGCGCCGGCTGGAGGGGTTAGGAATGGGGGGCACCGTGTTGCGGTGGTTCTCCTCCTTCCTCTCTGGTCAGATGCAGTCAGTGTTGGCAGGGGGACAGAGGTCGGTTCATTCAGCACTGCTCCTCTCTCCCCCTGTTGGCCTCTGTATGCTTGCATTTGATGTAGCTGGCCCTCTTCCTCAGCTCTAGTTTGGAGAGAGAGAGGGGTTTGCCTGCCCTGGGCAGCCTGCCTGCTGCATGGGGAAGACACTGGTTGCAGCTTCCTTCTGATGGGTGGAGAAGGGGGGCTGTGCTCCTGTCTGCTTCTCCTCACTTCAAAGGGATCCACTGCTCCTCCCCTCTCCTTTGGCCTGCATGACGGCCCCTCATCGGGAAGGGTGGCTTGGTCAAATTCCTCCCTCGGCTGCTCTCTGGAACTCCCCAGGGGCTTTGGGAGCCTGACTTGTTTCCAGTCCAACCTCCACTCCACTCTTCCTAGCTCGCTCAGGGGCTTCCCCTTTTCCTGGGCATTGGGGTGGGGAAACTCGACCTCTGCTGCCTTAGAGATTAACTCCCACCAATACTCATCTTTTCTTGCTTCTGCTGCTGGAGTAGGCATCTCAGCTTTGATGTCTGAGGGAGGCTGCACTCTGGCTGCAATTAGGCTCTCTTCAGATAGCCCGTCTTCGGCCATGGTTGCCTGATTTTCCCTCCCAGCACCCCAGACATTGGGGAGCGATTGGAGAGTCCAGGATTCAGGAAACCTGGTAATCTTGATAGATTTTAAAAGTAGTTCTAACTGTCTCTGAAGTTTCCGAAAGATGCCGTAATTAATTCATGAGCCATGAGCCAAACTTCAAAAGAAATACAGTCATTTATTAGGAGCACCATTTCAGCAATATTTGGATGCAGTTAGAACTAATCCCACGTAGATTTACACTCCCCTATGACCCTGTCCCCTCCTCCCTGGCCATGTCATATATCACATTCTCCAATTAACCACTTTGGCTGGCTGTGAAATCCAACACCCTCCTTCTGATTGTGGTCAGGAAACATGTATGGAATTTAACTTCAGTTAGGGAAATCAATCAGCTCTATCAGTTTTCCCTCCCTCCTGCTCATGGCAACTTATAAGCTTTGCAAGTTGACAGGGTGATCTCTGATCCAGGAGTTCAGTTCAGGTTCTACTAAACCAGAAAATTTTAGACCAATATCTCTCCTTAATACGGATTATAAAATTTTTGCAAAAGTATTAGCCAACAGACTAATGCCAGTTATGCAAGAGGTGATTCATCATGACCAAGCTGGATTTATAGAAGGCAGATACATGAAGGATAATGTGAGGCAAATTATAGATTTATTAGAACATCTTGAGAAAAGTAAACAGATCCCTGCAGTGCTGGTGTTTTTGGACGCGGAAAAGGCCTTTGATCGGGTTAATTGGAACTTTCTATTAAAGACTTTACTAAAAATGAACTTTGGGGACCAGTTTGTTCAGGCGGTCTCAGCAATTTATCAAGAGCAAACAGCATAAATTATTATTAATGGGAGTCTAACAACAAATTTTAATATACAAAAAGGAACAAGACAAGGTTGTCCGTTATCCCCACTGTTGTTTATTCTAACTTTAGAAGTCTTGTTGAACTCAATACGGGATTCGAATATTTTGAATGGAATAGTTATAAGGCAAAAGGATTATAGAACAAGGGCATTTGCAGACAATCTGGTGGTTACCCTAACACGGCCATTGGAATCAATCATCCAGATGAAATACATTATAGAAGAATATGGTTTGGTATCAGGATTTAGGCTGAAGCAGAAAAAAACCAAGATGATAGTTAAAAACATGTTGGAAGGTCAAAAGAAGGAACTCGAAAGGAAGGAAGGCTTTGAAATAGTTTCAAAGGTGAAATATCTAGGAGTGCAAGTTGCAGCTTCGAATATAAAACTCTTTCAAAATAATTATGAAGCGTTGTGGCGAAAGGTACAAAAAGATATGGAAACCTGGAAAAAACTGCAACTCTCTTTACTTGGTAGAATAGCAGCAGTTAAGATGAACGTTCTACCTAGATTTTTGTTTTTGTTTCAAATGATTCCGGTGCTTAAAAGTGATAAAAACTTGATTGAATGGCAAAAAGGACTGAATAAATTTATTTGGAATGAGAAAAAGCCAAGAGTAAAACTGAAAATTATGCAAGATGTTCGGGAAAGAGGTGGCCTGAAAGTTCCAAACCTACGATTATATTATGAAGCAGCAGCGTTGACACAAGCAAGTGATTGGTTTGGAATGACAAGGACTGAAATATTGAATATAGAAGGCCATGATTTGGAACTTGGTTGGCATGCATACCTATTTTATGAAAACAAAGTTGATGATGTATTTAGAAGTCACATATTTAGAAACTCTTTGATGAGAGTTTGGAAGAAGCACCAGTTTAAATTGGATTACAAAATACCTTTGTGGTTGGATCTTGGTCACATTATGCGGAATATAAAGTCACTCGGGGGGATTTTATATAAAGAGATACTTTTTGATGATGGGGGCAGATGGAACTTGAAGTCATTTAATACTCTGTTGCAAGAAGGGATTAATCTAACTTGGCTACAGTATGGTCAACTTCAATCAAGATGGAGGGAAGATCAAAAAACTGGTTTAATGTTGTATGAAGATTTGGTGAGGCAGATAAAACAGAAAGGCCCAATGCATATTAAGAGAATTTATAATATATTGCTAGAAAGAGATTCTGAAAGCGAATTGGTTAAAGATTGTATGATAAAATGGGCACAAAATTTTGCAGAACCAGTTATGTTGGAAACATGGGAAAAGATATGGGTCCAGAATGTTAAATTTACTCAGGCACAGAATTTGAGGGAAAACTTTTATAAAATGTTTTATAGGTGGCACTTAGATCCTAAGAAACTGTCATGTATGTATCCTAATGTTCAACCAAGATGTTGGAGATGTGACTGCTTAGATGCTACATATTACCATATATGGTGGACTTGTAGAAAAGTGAAAGCTTTTTGGATTAAACTTT
The DNA here is from genome assembly GCA_038048745.1 of Coluber constrictor foxii. NCBI lineage: Eukaryota > Metazoa > Chordata > Lepidosauria > Squamata > Colubridae > Coluber > Coluber constrictor. Next base: position 10,533,006 of record CM075961.1, read on the forward strand.
GGTGGGTTATGCAAAATGTGTTGAAGAAGAAGCTCCAATTTTCTCCACAACTGTTTTTATTGGGTATAGTTAAGGACTTTTCACAGAATGAAACAAGATTGATATTATATATGATTACTGCAGCTAGGTTATTGATTGGACAATATTGGAAAAAAGATATTTTACCTACTATTGAAGAATGGACTCTGAAGATGGCTAGTTTTGCAGAAATGGCAAAGATATCAGCGTATCTAAAAGACAAGACCCAAGAAACTTTTGTCTGGGAATGGAAGAAATGGATAGATTATGTGCAGAATAAATATCAAACAAAGAAGTATCAGATAGCATTTAGCTGAATGTTAAGTAGGAATTGCTATATAGATGCAGAATGTTATAAAGAAAATGTTATGTTGGGTTGAGAGTTATAGTATATAAGATGTAAAGTAATTGGGGGGAATTATGATTTGGATTAAACAGAACTTGCTATATAGAAGTAGAATGTTATGTAGAATATGCTAAGTAGAAAGTGATAGTTTTTTATAGGGGTAGAGAAATTGGGGATTTATGATCTGGATTATAATTTGTAATATGGGGAATTATGATTTGGATTCTAATTGGTAATATTGGGGATAGATTATGTGTAGACATTATAAATGAAGGAAGGAATAGATGGTTATTATTTGGATGTTATTTAGAAATTTTTAGTACTGATAGGGGTTAGAGTAGATGAGAGAAATGTATGATATGATATGATTTGGATTTCATCTTTTTAAATATTTGGGGAAGTTATATGAATAGTAATTTTTATAAGGGAAGCCAAGGGAGGGGAGGGATGGGTGAGGGGGGGTAGGGGGGTAGGGGGGGAAAAGGAGGGGAAAAAATTTGTATTTGTAAAACTTTTTCAATTAAAAAAAAAGGAGATCAGTTCACCGCTAAGTTCTGGAGGGAGTTCCTGAGGTTCATTGGGTCATCTCAGGGGCTTTGCTCAGCTTTCCATCCAAGTACAAACGGAGCTGCGGAGTGTACTAATGCCATGGTGGAACAATACATCAGATGTTATGTGGATTACCAGCAAGATAATTGGGCTGACTTGCTTCCTTTCGCAGAAGTGGCTTACAATAATGTGGTGCATAGTAGTACAGGACTGACGCCTCTTCAGATTATGAGCGGCATGGAATTTGTCCCTATGCCAGAACTGCCGAGAGAACATCCTTCTTCCATGACTCTGAATGAATGGATGGAGTCATTAAAGAAAGGCTGGGAGAATACCAAAAAAAGCCCTGAATGAAGCAGCCGAAGCATACAAAAAGCAAGCAGACAAACACCAATCTCCCCAACCCCCCTTTTGGGTGGGAGATTGTGTGTATCTTTCCACCAAATACATACGTTTGAGTTTGAAGAGTAAGAAGTTAGGACCGAAATATATAGGTCCCTTCCCCATAGTGAAAGTGATTAACCCAGTGACTGTACAGTTAAATCTCCCCCACATACTGGGAAAAATTCATCCTGTTTTCCATTGCAGCCTGTTAAAGCCTGCTGTGGGATCTAAATTGAGACCTCAACCTGCTGCTCTCCCAAAGTCGATTGTGCTGCAGGGTGAGACTCATTATGAGGTGAAGAAGATTTTGGACTCTAGGTTGCAGAGGGGACGTTTGCAATATTTGTTTCATTATCCAGGAGCCTGGATAGCTCAGTAGACTAATGCATTGTAATTAACTCCAGCTGTCTGCAATTACTGTAAGTTCGAATCTCACCAGGCTCAAGGTTGACTCAGCCTTCCATCCTTTCTAAGGTAGATAAATTGAGGACCCAGTTTGTGGGGGCAATAAGCTGACTTTGTATAAATATACAAAAGTATGAAGTCTATTGCTTAACGCATTGTAAGCTGCCCTGAGTCTCCAGAGAAGGGCGGCATATAAATCAAATTTTTTAAAAATTTTTTGGAAAGGATACCCCTTGTTTGAAGCCATGTGGGTAAAGAGTTGGGATGTTCAGGCAGACACCTTAGTTAGGCAATTTCATGATAAATTCCCTGATAAGCCTAATGGTCCTCCTGGGGGGGGCAGGGGGAGAGGTGGTTAATGTGCTAATTGTGTTAACTCCTGACTTCAATCTTGTCCCAGGATGCGTTTCTTTCCTGAGGGGGGGAAGCCTGTCAGTTTTGGAAGACAAATTTCTTTTTTGCTTCTTAACTGCCACATATTTTAGCTAGGGAAGTTGGGAGGGGGTTGTTGTTGGAGCGGTAGAAAGTTAGTCATAACAACATTCCATATTCAAGGACTTTTGCCTGCATCTGATGGAGACTGCCAAAAGATTGTTTCCAGTTGAGTGTGAAGAGTTGATTGGACAATGTGATGAACTTGTGGGTGTGGGGCAGGTCTGTGAACTGTTAGATGGGTGGAGAAAACCTGGAAGCTTTCAGATTTGGGTATTCCCAGATGTGCCAACATGACGTCTCTAATTGGAACGTTGTGGAACCTCAGGCCTCAGAGCTTTATTTCATTGGGGGTGTTCCTTGGAACCCTGACATCTGGAGGACTCTGTCCAGCCAGCTGTGAGGCCAAAGGAGCATGAGGCACGTGCAGGTGTGCAACCGGTGGATGGCCAAGCGGGCCCAGGGGCTGGACAGGGTCTGGGACCAACGGGGGAGTGGTGGCATAGTTCGGTAGTGACGGGCTTCTGGCCCACAGGTGCCAACTCCCCCTCACCTAGTCAAGGGGAGAGTATTTTAAGGGAAGTTAAACAGGAACTGGAACTGCAGGAAGACTTTTCTGGGAGAGAAATAGGGATAAGAGTAGATAATTTGAAACTCAGACAATGGAATAAGGCAGAGAAGGGAGAATTAATTAAGAGGATTTGTCAAGTAGCGGAAGTAAATAGGGAAGATCCAAGAGAGGAATATGGAAGACAAGCTAAGAAATGGAAAATCAAAACTTTAAAGAGGGTGAGAGATGATGGGTAAAAAAAGGGAATATTTTTTAAAAATTTTGAATATATTTGAACAATATGGTGAGGGCTATAAAAATAACATATAGAAATATTGAATAAGCAAAAATTGAAGATTATAAATTTAATAAAAATATGGGTATTATCAGTATAACTATATAAGCTTGTTAAAATGTAACAAATATTATTATTACTATTTGTAGTAAAAGGAAGGACATGGAGAATTTAATTGGCATGAAAATAATATGTTGGATTATTGAATTAGATAATAAGGGAAGAGTAAATGTATCATTATTATTGGAATTGTATAATTTGTTAAATACAGCTAAGATGAATATTGCTTTACTTGTAAAAATATGATTAGAAGGGATATTTTTTAAATATGACAGTGGAATAATAAAAAAATTAGAAAGGGGATAAATAATGGTAGATTATAACTCAATTGAAATTTGTGTATTACTATTAGAACCATACAAGTTCTTTAAATATAACAAATATGATTATTGGTATTGTATTTGTAGCAAAAGGAGTAATATTAAGAATATGGAGACTGGCATAAAAAATAATATATTGAAATATTGAATAATTAAGGAAAGATTATAATTCAACAAAATGTGTATTAAGTAAGTACATTTGTAAGTGGATCATAAGCTTCCTAACAAACAGGAAGCAGCAGGTGAAGCTAAGCAGAATCGCATCAGATACAATTAGCACAGCCCCCCCCCCCCAAGGTTGTGTGCTTTCCCCACTTCTCTTCTCTCTGTATACCAATGACTGCATCTCTAACGATCCATCTGTTAAACTACTGAAGTTCGCAGATGACACAATAGTGATCGGTCTCATTTGAGACATTGATGAATCCGCATACAGATGGGAGGTTGAACAACTAGCCTCATGGTGTGACCAGAACAACCTTGAACTGAACACACTCAAAACCGTAGAAATGGTGGTAGACTTTAGGAGAAACCCTTCCATACTTCCACCTCTCACAATACTAGACAACACAGTAACAACAGTAGAAACCTTCAAATTTCTAGGTTCTACCATATTGCAAGATCTAAAATGGACAGCTAACATCAAAAACGTCATCAAAAAAGCACAACAAAGAATGTTCTTTCTGCGCCAACTCAGAAAGCTCAAACTGCCCAAGGAGCTGCTGATCCAGTTTTACAGAGGAATTATTGAGTCTGTCATCGGCACCTCTATAACTGTCTGGTTTGGCTCTGCAACCCAACAAGACAGACACAGACTTCAGAGGATAATTAGAACTGCAGAAAAAACAATTGCTACCAACCTGCCTTCCACTGAGGACCTGTATACTGCACAAGTCAAAAAGAGGGCTGTGAAAATATTTACAAACCCCTCGCATCCTGGACATAAACTGTTTCAACTGCTACCCTCAAAACAATGCTATAGAGCACTGCACACCAGGACAACTAGACACAAGAACAGTTTTTTCCCGTTTGCCATCACTCTGCTAAACAAATAATTCCCTCAACACTGTCAAACTATTTACTAAGTCTGCATTACTATTAATCTTCTCATTGTTCCCACCACCCATCTCCTTCCACTTATGACTGTATGACTGTAATTTTGTTGCTTGTATCCTTATGATTTATATAGATATTGTTTCCTGATTGCTTATTTGTACCCTATGACTATCATTAAGTGTTGTACCTTATGATTCTATTCTATTCTATTCTATTCTATTCTATTCTATTCTATTCTATTCTATTCTATTCTATTCTATTCTATTCTATTCTATTCTATTCTATTCTATTCTATTCTTACTAAAAGGTTATAAGATAGTCAAGTCTATTAAATATGAAGAATATTGTATTATATGTACTAAAATGTAAGACACTCTGGTTCCACGCTGTTCACACAATGATATGTTTGTAGAAAAATAAAAAAAAATAAAAAACTTAATTTAAAAAAAAGAAGAGCACACCCAGTTGGTCCAGCAGGTGCTACGAAAACTGTTAGCAGCAAAGCTATATGTGAAACTCTTGAAATATGAATTCTGTCACAGGTAAATGCTCTCCCTGGGCACTCCCCAATTTGTATGCTGGCAAGTCAGGGGTTAATCACACTGAGCAAACCTAATCCCCCTTATCTCCCCCTCCCATTACCTGTAGCTCCGCCTCCAGGGTATTTAAGGTCTCCTCCTGTTGATACCACCATTGTTCCTGATGATACCTGTAATGAAACAGACATGAAACAATAAAGAACTGTTTTGATGAACTTACCAGTGTGTCTTCGTATGTTATTGGGCCCCAACTCGATCCAAGTTAACAAATTGGTAGCAGTCGATGGTTGGGCAACCCAATAACCAGAAGACATGCCAACAAAACCGCAAACGAGATCAGAGACCAAAAGGCGGGAAAAACAACAAATCGCAATCGAAGACATGGCAACACCAATAACTTCGGAAGATGAAAAAGAAGACAGCCCCGGAGACTATTCATCGGATGATGAACAGGGGCAAAGAGACCTGAGCGAAGAAGAATCCCAGCAAAAGGACATCAGCAGGCTCAGACGAGAAATGATGAGCCTACTAGAAACCCCCGCAACAGATGAAGACCTCCTAGCCGGCATCAACAATCTCATCCAAAGCCGGGACGAGGCCAGAAAGACCCAAAGACGAAAAGCGAGACAGCCGGACACAAGCCTGGTAAGAAAACCCCCCCTGAACAGTTACCGTTTAAAAGCTGAGGGGGGAATTCCCGCGCAAAATCTGGAGTGGCGGCCATCTTTGAACACGTGGCCAAAAAAGATGGCCGACCTCCAAAAAATCAAATCTAAATATGGAAATCCGCCAGCCAATGAGATGCCGGAACCCCAAAAACTACAAAATAATAGTGATTCCTCGGAAGAAAGTGAGGAATCACCCCCCCGAGGACATGCCTAGTGACCGGCAGGTGGAAGAAGCGATAAAAACGCTCACCGCCGCTTTCGGGCCAAAAGTGAAAATAATAAAGGGGCTTCCAAAAAACACAAAAAAAACCCAAAGGGGAGAAGAGAAGACCCCCCAACTACTTACCGAGGGACGCAGACGCCGCTGAGGACCCACCGACGCCGCAGCGCCCCCCGGTTGCGGTACGCCACCCCACTCCCAAGCCGCACCTGCTGGAAAGAATACAATGGAGGGAATACTCACCGCCGCCGCCGCAGAGGGAGGCCAGGAGTCGTCCAGCGGAGAAAGCAGCCTTCCCAGACCGCCACTGGACATCTGGAGCCGGAGCAGAGGCCTTCCCCATCCTGGAGAGACAGCCTCGCCGGAGCAGAGACGGAAGGAACCTTTCCCGACGAAGTCCCAGCCGAAATGAACTCCGCGCATGCGCAGAAGCTCCTGTGGATCAAGAAAAAAAAAATGCAAGGAGGGACTTTTAAACTACCTACCAGCGTTCCTGAGCCATTCTGCTGTTTCCAACATGTCAAGCACCATGGACAGCAACAGCCACCTGTGAGTAACACACAAAATAACACAGGAAACTTACCAAATGGGTTCCCTATATTAAAAATGGAAGGTTCAAACTTAATGGAGTGGTATCAGCAGCTCCAAGTCATCCTCTTAAAGGAAAATATGATGTTTTTCATCACTGACCCACCTGATAGGTCATGGACATTTGAACTGGACTGCATGCACCACAAAGCATTTTGCCTTCTGATTTCTAGCATATCACCCACCATTTATTACAGCATTGAGAATGACTTAACTGTATATGATGTTGTTCAAAAAATATTTGGATATTTTTACAGTGACAGTGTAGCCACCACCACAAAAATTTCTAAGGACTTCTACTCAGCTAGAATCAAACCTGGGGTGTCAATGGGGGAACATTTGATGGAGTTAAATGCAGCTAGGGCAGAATTACAACTAAGGGGAGAAATTGTATCAGAACAAACCATGAAAAGTATCATACTTAATTCGCTAGACCCTTCCTGGCAAACATTTCTCACACAACTGAACATACTCAGCCTAGGTCACATGACAGTAGACAGCCTCTCCAATCTCCTGATTGCAGAAGATAATCACAGAAAAAGCCATCAGGTGACTTACAGGGAACATAGGCAAACACGAAGAGTGGCCTTCACAGACAACTCTCGTGACTCCCCTGAGTGTTATAACTGCGGGTTAAGAGGTCATTACAAACGGGATTGTACCAAGGGCTACAGAGATAGGAACAAGCACGAACCACGCAACAAACACACAGATAGACGTCACCATGATAGCAGAATGAGGCGGAGAGACTCACCTAGGCCCTGGGAGAGGAAAGGGAACAGGGACAACTCAAGGGATAGCAGGGACGGATCTCTATGCAGGGTAGGAGGACCCACATCAGAAGCCACGCAAGATAGTAAGGCAAACGAAAAGGGATCCTGGTGGCTCATTGACTCAGGGGCCACCAATCACACCACATGTGAAAGGGAGCTTCTCTCTTCCTTCACAGAGGAAGATTACTTAATTAAAGTGGCAAACCAAAACGATGTAAGAGGAACCGGGAAAGGTAATGTGATCCTCCCCAACATAGGAAAATTAGAGGGGGTACTACTGGTACCAGAAGTACCCCACAACATACTCGCCTCCTTGAAACTCAGTAAGGAGGCAGGAATAGAAATTAGTATCAAGGAAGGGGGGATCACCATGACCAAAGGTAATACAACTATTGGAAAAATCATGATTAGAGGGGGACTACCTTATTTTCACGTAGATAGAACTAACACATATAACGAAGGATCAAACACAAAGGAAGACACTAAGGGCAACAAGAAACAAGAGAAAGGGGACATCCAACCCCACAAAAAAGGCACACAAAACACAGGGAAAGTTAATCTAGGGAAGCCACTCCATGATGAGTGTGCACATCTGCTACACCGCAGGTTAGGGCACGCCAGCTTCCCTGTTGTTCAGAAAGTTACTGATTGTACAGAAGGTTCAAGAATAAAAAACTGTGAAACCTATTTGGACTGCTCCATATGTAAACGCTCTAAACTCAAAGTAGCCCCCAGACCCAGAAAAGCCACACGTACAACAGATCACACATTCGAGATGATACACATGGACCTCGTAGGCCCCCTGAGACCTTCCATAAAATATGGCAAGAGGTTCTTTTTGACTATAGTAGATGACTACAGCCGTTACGGCTTTGTATACACCCTAAGACACAAAAACGAGACTTATCAAAAATTTAAAGAATTCTATAAGCGTGTAGAAACACAACATAACACAAAAATTAAAAAAATTATGACTGACAGAGGATCAGAATTCTTGTCTAATGACTTCTCACGTTGGTTGAAGTCAAAAGGTGTTCTGCATTTTAAATCTTCGCCTTTCTCACCTTTTCAAAATGGCGTCGCAGAACGCAAGAACTCCGCATTACAAACGATGATGAGATGCGCCCTCGAAGACGCTGGGCTAGGCCAACACTTCTGGGCCGAAGCCCTGGTTTACTCTAATTATACAATCAACAGACTCTGGTCCAGTGTGCTAAACATGACACCTTATGAAGTCATGTACAATAAAAAACCCCAAATATCCCACCTCCACATCTTTGGGGTCACAGCAGATGTACATATACCAAGGCAGCTCCGCAGAAAGGGAGACAAAATATCAAAGCGACTCAGATTCATGGGCTACGAGACAGGCACGAAGGGATTCAGGTTTATAGACAGTAGTAATAGGTTCATTATCTCCAGATCCGCCACATTTCACGAGCAGGCTAATTGGTCAAAAATACACTTAAACGAATTACAACACCAGGTAGAAAACAGTCACCAGAAGCCAGACAATGTTGATCACCCAGACAATAGCCACATACAGAAATCACATCAACTCAAGCAGAAAGTAGACTCCCTCACCAACAAAGAAGCGAGGTACATGCATGACGCGGAGACCCTGCAAGGTAGACCAGTCAGAGCCAATAGAAACCAAAGGCCCAAAAAATTCAATGATTACATCATGCACTTGCAAACAGAGCCCATCACCCCTGAGACTTACAACGAAATAACAAAACTGCCACTGGAGGAAAGACAGAAATGGGAGGCCGCAATGGAAAAGGAAATGAACAGTCTTAAGGAACTAAATGTATACACACCATCTAAGGCACCAGAGGGCAAGACTGTCATAGGAACAAAGTGGGTCTTTAAAGTAAAGACTTTAGAGGGGGGCCAAAACCTGTATAAGGCCAGACTCGTAGCACAGGGGTTCGCCCAAAAGTTCCCTGATGATTACACCGAGACATATTCACCAACTGTAAGGCCCGAGAGTGTCAAAAGCGCACTGGTCATCGCAGCCACTCTAGGCCTCGAAGTGCAACAATACGACATCCAAACAGCTTACTTGCACGCCAAACTAGATAAGGAGATTTACGTGAGAGCACCACCTAGTAAAAACACCACCAAGAGTGACACCTGGTTGCTAAATAAAAGTCTATACAGGCTTAAACAATCTGGAAAACAGTGGTATGATTGTTTAGTCAAAGTGTTAGAATCCCTGGGGTTCAAGGCTACCTTAGCTGATAACTGTCTTTTCACCAGAAAGAACAATGGGAGCATAGAGTATGTTCTCATATATGTAGATGACATATTATTTATAAGCAAAAACAAGGAGGACTGTGATATTTTCGCAAGTAAACTGAGCAAACACTTCTCACTAAAATCTTTGGGAGGCATCAATAAATATCTTGGGGTGCATGTCACTAGGTCACCCAAGGGATTCCTTCTATGTCAAAAAGAAAAAATCAACGAACTTCTCATCAAATGTAATATGGCTGGAGCTAAACCATGTGAGACTCCAATGCAAGCCGATTTCCTAAAAAATGTATATAATGAATCACCCCAATTCCAAGAAAACACTCTGTATCGATCCACCATAGGCTCCTTATTGTATATTGCCAACTGGACCAGACATTGCTCTACCTGTAAACCTACTATCAAGACATGTAGCTAACCCCACAGTATTCCATTGGGAAGCAATTAAGAGAATACTCAGATACCTAAAATACAGCATCAACACTTGTCTCAGATTAGAACCCAGTACCAACAAAGAACCTCTCCTTTCCTGCTACGCTGACGCTGATTGGGCAGGTGATACCAGGAGCAGGAAAAGCACCTCAGGATATGTTTTCTTTTTAAATAACTGCCCAGTATACTGGTATACCGGTAAGCAGAACCTCGTGGCCACTTCCACCACTGAGGCAGAGTACATTTGCTTATCCAAGGCCATAACCAATCTCATATGGTTCGATGAACTGCTGACTAACATCTGGGCCGAACCTATGCGTCCCATTCAGATATTTGAGGACAACAAGGCAGCAATAGAAATATCCACCTCAGATGCTGTGGGCCATAGGTCAAGGCATATAGATATCAAACACAAACATGTAAGGCAATTTCACAAATCCGGGTTTGTTACCATTATGCACTGTGACACAGAACACCAAACAGCAGACATACTCACAAAACCTTTACCATTTAAGCAACACTCATACCTCACCTCTAGACTCTGTGTTCTACCCGTAAACCCTCATCAGACCGAACCTGTCAATCCCAGGGATAAGCATTTAGAGGGGGATTTGTCACAGGTAAATGCTCTCCCTGGGCACTCCCCAATTTGTATGCTGGCAAGTCAGGGGTTAATCACACTGAGCAAACCTAATCCCCCTTATCTCCCCCTCCCATTACCTGTAGCTCCGCCTCCAGGGTATTTAAGGTCTCCTCCTGTTGATACCACCATTGTTCCTGATGATACCTGTAATGAAACAGACATGAAACAATAAATAACTGTTTTGATGAACTTACCAGTGTGTCTTCGTATGTTATTGGGCCCCAACTCGATCCAAGTTAACAAATTCCACCAAACACGGCTGGACACAGGGAGTGGGGCTATGGCATTGGGGTCTGGGAAGTAAGCTAGTGTGATAAAGGCCCATGTGAACTAAACAAGGAGGTTTGGTCTCAAGAATTACTGTGCTGCTGAATGGAGTTGTTTACACCCAGTCAAGGCCAACCGTCCTGGAACTCCAGATGGACGAAAGCACCTGAAGATGTGCTCCAGATGACACTATTTGGGATATGGATTGGACATTCAGCCTGGGTCCCTGGGGGGAGGGATTTGGGGAAACTTTCAATATGTAACTTTTGCACCTTTTGGCTCAGATCTTGGTTTCCTTTCATCACTATCATTTCAAACTCAGTAAAAATACCTCTTCTCTACTTCAATGGAGTCGGGGGTTTTCTTTCTTGGGTTTTGAATGGAGGCAGGCCTGACATAGATTTTGGCTGCTAATTGTGAAAATAACCTGCAATTTAACTCAATACATACCATTTTATAAAAATCTTCTGTTTTTGCAATTTCTTCTTATATATATTTTATGTTTGCAAATTTTGGCTTGCCTTATAGGATGCTTTGTGTAGCTCATGCATGCCCAGGCATGCACTCAGGGCATATTGCATAACATTTGTGTAATTGGTACAGTTTGGGCATGCCTTGGCATGCTTAGGCTGGATGAATGCTGCCTGAAAAGGCTATAAAAGCAGCTCATATGCACAGATACTACTCATTTTGTTGATATCAGTTTCCATGTATTTTGATGCTATTGTTTCAAGGCATAGCAGTGTCTATGCATATATACTGTAATTTATATAACAAGTAAGCTAGTTATAGACTGGCTATAGGATGATTGGAGACAGCAGAAATGTCTTCCCAATGTTGGAACAGCGTTGATACATTCTGCTACATTTGTGGCAAGTATATGCTTTTTTTTTGAAATTTTTTTTTATTTTTAAACTAAACATAAAATAGCCGTCATCCATTACAATTACAGAAAGTGTGTCGATCGGTTACAATTCTTTTGTGCTTAATCCCGTATCCAAAATTTACAAGTTATTTGTCAATTTATTATATCTCATTGTATTATTATTCTCATTTAACATTTATTTAACAATGGCATTTTTCCCCTAAAAAACCATATCATGGTGTCATATCTGATGACAAATACCTGGGATACCTCAATATGTGGCTCCTTACAAGCCATCTGTGGAGTCTCCAGAGCAGTTTTAGAGTTCTTTTAATTTACCTGACACCTTCTGCTTGATATATTTTTTAACATTTTTAGATTTGTTTTAATTTATTTGACACCTTCTGCTTGAGATATTAATTTTATCTTGGGGAGGGTGTGTGTGTGTGTGTGTGAGTGTATTGGGATGGATTGGATGGTAAGAGTGGGTTTGGAGTGGCTGAATTTGGGGGGAATGAGGGAGCCGGGCAAGAAATTGAGCCCCCCCTGCTAAGTGTGCAAACAGAAGCAGATGGGGGCTCAGATACGACCCCCGGCTCGGTGTGAGTGGGATGCCTTGCCTGCTGGAGAGGAGGGGAGCCGTTGAGGTGGGGGAGGGGATCTCTGGGGTATTACAGAGCCGGAGTATTGCGCTTATGACTGGGAGAGGTAGATATGGTGGGAGCCGAGGAGTAGGCCACTCTTGGGGAACTAGGACTCGCTGTCTCAAAGCGATTACTTGTTCTGGCCCCTCTGGTTCTGGTTCACCGGGCTCGCCTCGTATACCTGGTGACTTGGGATGTCAGGGCCCTGGCCTCAGGCTGCTGCTGTTTAATGCCAGGTCTGTTGTCAACAAGGCCCGCCTCGTTCGGGATTTAATCCTGGAGGAGGGGGCTGACCTGACATGCATAACTGAGACCTGACTGGGCCAGGAAGGGGGTGTTCCCCTCTCAGAAATGTGCCCAGATGGGTTTCAGGTATTGCATCAGCCGCAACTCCAGGGAAGGGGTGGAGGAGTGGCAGTTATTGTCCATAAGAGTCTTTGTCCTCGCAGGATCCCTGCCCCGGAGATTATTGGGTGTGAGTCTCTCCTCTTGAGGTTGGACTCAAGGGTTCATTTGGGCTTGCTGTTGACGTACCTGCCTCCCAGCTGTGTTACAACAGCCCTGCTTGTGCTGCTAGAGGCAGTAGCCGGGCTGGCGGTGGAGTTCCCCAGGCTTATGGTACTGGGGGACTTCAACTTGCCGTCACTTGCCGAACCCTCAGATGCAGCTCAAGAGTTCATGGCTTCCATGACAACCATGGACCTGACCCAAGTAGTTCAGGGTCTGACTCATAGGGGGGGACACACGCTTGACCTGGTGTTTCTCTCGGGGCAGTGGAGATATGATCTGGAATTAAGGGGTATAGATGCTTCTCCCTTGTCATGGTCAGATCATTTCCTGCTGAGGTTGGACTTCAGGGTGCCACTCCTCCATTGCAGGGAGGCGGAGCCGATTAAGTGGTTCCATCCCAGATGCCTAATGGACCCTGAAGGGTTCCAGAAGGAGCTTGGGGAGATACCTGACTCCCTTGTCCACAGTCCGGCCGAGACCCTGGTGGCTGCCTGGAATAGGGCGGCATCCAGGGCACTGGACTGGATTGTGCCTTTGCGACCTCTCCATGGCGGTGTATCCAGGAAAGCTCCCTGGTTTACCGAGGAGCTCCGGGAGATGAAGCGCCAGAAGAGATGTCTAGAGCGACACTGGAGGACCAGTAACTCCGAATCTGACCGAACACTCTTAAGAGCCTTTCTTAGGACTTATTTAGTGGCGATACGGGCGGCAAAATGTTTGCATTTTTCCACACTTATTGTATCCGCTGATTCGAGCCTAGCCGCCCTGTTTAGGGTGATGCACTCCCTCCTTGATATAGGGGGAGTAGAGGAGCCCTTGCAGGGTAGAGCTGAGAAGTTTGTGCAGTTTCTGTCAGATAAAATCGCTCAGATTCAGATGGACCTGGACTCTGATTGGGCAATTCCGACCAAGATGATGGGGGCAGGTCTTAGTCCTATTGTGTGGGATGAGTTTGAGCCTGTGACTCCTGAGGAAGTGGACAAGGCTGCAGGGGCAATGAGTTCCTCCACTTGTTTGTTGAACCCGTGCCCCTCCTGGCTGGTCTCGGCCAGCAGGGAGGTGACACAAGGCTGGTTCCAGGCTTTAGTTAACACATCCTTGAGGGAGGGGTCCTTCCTGCAACCATTGAAGGAAGCAGTCATGAGGCCCCTCCTCAAAAGCCTTCCCTGGATCCAGCAGAATTAAAGAACTTCCGTCCAGTCTCCAACCTACCGTTTGTGGGAAAGGTTGTAGAGAAAGTGGTGGCACTTCAGCTCCTGCGGTCATTGGATGAAACGGATTATCTGGACCCTTTTCAGTCTGGCTTCAGGCCTGGCTACAGCACGGAAACTGCTTTGGTCACACTGATGGATGATCTCTGGTGAGCCCGAGATGGGGGTCATTTGTCTTTCTTGGTGCTACTTGACCTCTCAGTGGCTTTTGATACCATTGACCATGGTATCCTTCTGGGACAACTAAGCGAGTTGGGAGTGGGAGGCACCGTGTTATGGTGGTTCTCCTATCTCTCTGGTCAGTCACAGTCAGTGTTGGTAGGAGGACAGAGGTCGACCCCTAGGCCCCTTGTTTGCAGGGTGCCTCAGGGCTTGGTCCTCTCTCCCCTCCTATTTAACATCTACATGAAGCCGCTGGGTGAGATCATCTGACGATACGGGGTGAGATATCAGCAATACGCTGATATCTGTATATCTCTACCCCGCGTCAATTCAGTGATGCAGTGGATGTGATGTGCCGGTGCCTGGAGACTGTGAGGGTCTGGATGGGAGTCAACAGGGAGTCCAGACCAAGTGGCTCTGGGTATTGCCTCCTAAAGACTATGTTGATTGTCCATCCTTGGTTCTGGGGGGGAGAAATTGTCCCCCTCAGAACGGGCTCGCAATTTGGGTGTCCTCCTAGACTCACAGCTAAGATTAGAGCAACATCTGACAGCTGTGGCTAGGGGGACCTTTGCACAGGTTTGCCTGGTGCACCAATTGCGACCCTATTTGGATCGGGAGGCTCTCCTCACAGTCACTCATGCCCTTGTCACCTCAATGTTAGATTATTGCAACGCACTCTACATGGGGCTACCCTTGAAAAGTGTTCGGAGACTACAGTTGGTCCAGAATGCAGCCGCGCGAGCCATCGTGGGTGCACCTAGATACACCCACATTACACCAATTCACTGTGAGCTGCACTGGCTCCCTATTGGTCTCCGGGCACAATTCAAGGTGTTGGTTATTACCTTTAAAGCCCTACATGGCTCAGGGCCAGGTTATTTTCGAGACCGCCTTCTACCGCATAGCTCCCAGAGACCGGTAAGATCCCACAGAGTTGGTCTCCTCTGGCTAAACAGTGCCAGCTGATGGGCCCATGGGGGAGGGCCTTCTCTGTGGCCCCAGATCTCTGGAACCAGTTACCTCCTGACGTCCAGACCACCCCCACCCTATTGGCCTTCCGAAAAGCAGTTAAGACCTGGCTTTTCCAGCAGGCCTAGGGCCGTTGATCTCGCTGTTGCAATCTTGTGAGATCCGGCCATGAATGGTATGAATGGGTTTTCATGTTTTAATTTTTAAATGTTTTTATAATGGTTTTTTTTTAATGCATTGTAAGCCGCCCTGAGTCTTCAGAGAAAGGCGGCATATAAATTAAACTAATCATCATCATCATCATCATCATCATATGTTTTATTATTACATTCATTTCATATTTCATATTTCATTTCCATGCTTTCTTATCTAGCCATTGATAAAATAGATCCCATACCCTATAATATTGCTTGTCTTCCTGCTCTCTAATTTCAAATGTCAATTTACTCATTTCAGCACATTCCATAACTTTCTTAATAACTTCATCTTCCATAGGTATTTTCTCCTTTTTCCAATTTTTAGCAAATACAATTCTAGCCACTGTTAAAGCATTCACAATTAAATATCACAGTTCTCTCTTATATATTTCTGGTAAAATCCCTAATAAAAATATCTCTGGTTTAAAGTCAATGTGTTTCTTTGTCATTTTTTCCAACCATGTGTGGATTTTAGTCCAATATCTTTTAGCTTCTACGCATGTCCACCACATATGGTAATATGAGCCCGGTGTCTGATGACATTTCCAACACTTTTCCAATTTGTTCTTGAACATTCTGGCAATTCTCGTCGGGGGTAAGTGCGACTTGTAAAACATCTTACACAAATTCTCCTTATATGCTGTTGACATTGTCATTTTATAATTTTGCATCCACAATTTTTGCCATTTCTCTAAATCAATTCCATAACCAAAATTTTTCCCCCATGCTATCATTGTTTCTTTAACTCGTTCTTCTTCCAATTTTACCTCTAATAAATAACCATACAATTTTTTAATTACATAGTCATCAGGACCCATTAAAATTTTATCTAAGTTAGTCACGATATTATAGAAACTTTCTTGCTTAGAATCTTCTTCATATCTAGAACGTATTTATTTATTTTATTTATTTATTTTATTTAATTAGACTTATATACCGCCCTTCTCCTTACGGACTCAGGGCGGTGAACAGCCGACTAAAAAACCAATACATAAAAGTTAAAATCATACTAAAAACAAATATAAATTAGGCTGAAAATTTAAAACAGATAAATATTAAAATAGATCAATCAACTCTAAAAAATTTTTAAAAATAGAAGGGATCAGGCAAGTCCAGCAAGTTGGAAAGGTAAGTCTTCAAAGCCCGACGAAAAGTCCAGAGATCGGCGATTGTTCTCAGTTCTGGAGGAAGATCGTTCCAGAGGGTGGGAGCTACCACAGAGAAGGCTCTCCCCCGGGGGTCACCAGCCGGCATTGTCTGGCTGACGGCACCCTGAGGAGGCCCTCTCTGTGTGAGCGAACCGGCCAGTGGGAGGCAATTGGTGGCAGAAGGCGGTCCCGTAAGTACCCTGGTCCTAAGCCATGGAGCGCTTTAAAGGTGATTACCAACACCTTGAAACGCGCCCGGAAGTCAACCGGCAACCAATGTAGCTCACGCAGGAGAGGTGTCACGTGGGAGCACCCCGTCGTTCCCATAATCCCCCGCGCGGCCGCATTCTGTACCAGCTGGAGCCTCCGGGTGCATCCCAAGGGGAGCCCCATGTAGAGAGCATTGCAGTAGTCCAAGCGAGACGTGACGAGCGCCTGAGTGACTGTGCGTAGGGAGTCCCGATCTAGAAAGGGCCGCAACTGGCGTATCAGGCGAACCTGATAGAAAGCCCCCCTGGCCACAGCTGTCGTATGATCCTCTAAAGACAGCCATGGGTCCAGGAGGACGCCCAAGTTGTGCACCCTTTCCGTGGGGGCCAATGATTCGCCCCCAATAACCAACGATGGAGTCAGTTGGCTATATCGGGACGCCGGCAGCCACAGCCACTCGGTCTTGGAGGGGTTGAGTCGAAGCCTGTTTCTCCTCATCCAGACCTGCACAGCTTCAAGGCACTGGGACATCACTTCCACGGCATCGTTGGGGTGGTCTGGGGTGGAGATGTACAGCTGAGTATCATCAGCGTACTGATGGAATTCCACCCCAAAACCATGGATGATCTCACCCAGCGGCTTTACATAAATGTTGAACAGAAGGGGCGAGAGGACCGACCCTTGTGGCACTCCACAAACTAGGCGCCTCGGGGTCGACCGCTGCCCCCCTGTCAACACAGATTGCGACCGGTCGGAAAGGTAGGAGGAGAACCACCGTAAAACGGTGCCCCCCACCCCCAATCCCTCCAACCGGCGCAACATGATACCATGGTCGATGGTATCAAAAGCCGCTGAGAGGTCTAACAACACCAGGATAGAGGAGTACCCCCTACCCCGGGCCCTCCAGAGATCATCCACCAACGCGACCAATGCCGTTTCGGTGCTGTATCCAGACCTGAAGCCGGACTGGAGCGGGTCTAAATAGACAGCTTCATCCAGGTACCGGGGGAGCTGCCACGCCACCACACTCTCAACAACCTTTGCTAGAAAGGGAAGGTTGGAGACTGGACGATAATTTGCCAAAACAGCTGGGTCCAGGGAGGGCTTCTTGAGGAGGGGCCTCACCACCGCCTCCTTCAAAGCGGTCGGTAGGGCACCCTCACTCAAAGAAGCGTTTATAATCTCCTGGAGCCAGCCTCACGTAACCTCCCGGGAGGCCAGCACCAACCAGGAGGGACACGGGTCCAATAAACATGTGGTAGCGTTCAGTCTTCCCAGAATCCTGTCCACGTCCTCGGGAGCCACAGGATCGAACTCAGCCCAGATAACACTCTCAAGACCGGGCTCAGTCACCTCGCCTGAACTAACCCAGTCAGCGGCCAAATCATCCCGAATCTGAGTTATTTTATCATCCAGATATTGAACAAAGTCCTCAGCACGTCCCTGCAAATAAGAAAAGACAGTCCCCTGTATTTGCAAATAAGAAGACCAATCCATCTTAAAACCTTATTCTTCTAATTCTTGCTTCAATTTAAGTTCACCCTTTTCATCCATTAATTCATTATATCTAACAATTTGTTCCCTTCTAAATATTACTGATTATGAAAATGCTTCAATCGTTGATACCCAGGCTGGAATTTTCAAATAATGTTGTTTTTTAATCTTCTCCCAGTTTAATAACAAAGCCTCATGTATATGATGTCTTCTAAAATACCCCTGTACTTTCGTTCCCTTATACCATAAAAAGGCATGCCACCCCAACAACAAATCATGTCCTTCTAAATTCAATAATCTGGTATTTCTTAACGTTATCCATTCTTTAATCCACATCAAACTTGTCGCTTGATAATAAAGTTCCCAATTAGGTAAACCAAAACCCCCTCTCATTCTGGCATCTTGTAACAACCTTAATTTTATCCTTGCCTTCTTTCCCTGCCAAATATATTTTAACACTATTTTATTCAATTCTTCGAAAAAAAATCTTTCCCCAATCTAATTGGAATTATCTGGAACAAGTATACAAATAGAAATAATAGAATTAGAAATAAAAGAAATAGAAATAATAGAAATACAACTAGAAGAAAAAAAATAGAAATAGAAATTGTATGAATAGAAATAGACATAAAAGAGATAGAAATAAAAATAATAGAAATAATAGAAATAGAAATAATAGAAATAGTAGAAATAGTAGAAATAGAAATAATAGAAATATGAACAGAAATAAAAGAAATAGAAATTAAAGAAATAGAAATAAAAAGAAAAGAAATAGAAAAACAAGAAATAGAAATAGAAGAAATACAAATAAAAGAAATACAAATAAAAGAAATACAAATAATAGAAATACAAATAGAAGAAAAAGAAATAATAGAAATAGAAATTGTACGAATAGAAATAGACATAAAAGAGAGAGAAATAAAAATAATAGAAATAGAAATAGAAATAAAAGAAATAGAAATAGAAGGAATAGAAATAGACATAAAAGAGATAGAAATACAAATAATAGAATTAAAAGAAATAGAAATAAAAGAAATAGATATAATAGAAATAGAAATAATAGAAATAGTAGAACAAGTATAAAATTCTAGGCAAAATATTCATCTTAATAGTTGATATCCTCCCAATCAATGATAATTGTAAATTTTCCCATTTTGCCAAGTCTGTCCCTATCTGTTGTTTAAATTTGTTGTAATTATTCTCTTTAGGCGTGCCACATCTTGCTGTCAAATATATCCCCAAATATTTAACTTTATTTGTGATCTGCATCTTTGATATTTCCGCCAATTCTTCTTTTTGCTTTATCAACATATTTTTGGTCAGAATCTTCGTTTTGTCTTTATTGATTTTCAAACCAGCTACTTTCCCAAACTCTCCAATTTTATCTATCAGTGTAGTTATTGATATTAATGGATCTTCAAGAATGAAAACCAGGTCATCTGCAAATGCTTGCAATTTGTATTCTTCTTTTTGAATTTTCATTCCTTTTATGTCTTTTTCTTCTCTAATATTTCTATTTAGCACTTCTAATCAGTGGTGGGATTCTGCCGGTTCTAGGGGGTTCGGCCGAACCCTTTGTTAAATTGCTGGCTCGCCCCGCCCCTTGCCCCGCCCCTCCGCACCACTATTTATTGCCAATAAATAGTGGTGGGCGAGAGGCGGGCGAGCCAGCAATTTAACAAGAGGTTCGGTGTTTTTTTGTAATTTTATTGGCCTGCGGAGCTTCAGCATAGGCTAATTAGCCCTTGATTAGATCGCTCCTGACTCTCAGCTGTTTTGCTCAGGGCTCTGCTGCTTGCTGGAGCAGAGCTCTGCTGAAAAAGGAAACTGAAAGTAAATTGGCTTTGCTGTTGCTGCAAGGTTGGAAAATTAGGCAGGCAGATTGCTTTTCTTTTTCCTCACCAAAAACAGTAGGTTCAAACAATGGGAAATTTAGGGCAAAAGAGGAGAGTTCAAGATTTTAAACACAAAAGAAAAAAAGCTCTATTTAACTAGGGAATTGTAATAATTGAGATACTATTAATTATATATTGTGTTGAAAGCAGAAATGGTTAAGTTGTGGTTTGGAGGAATATATGGGGGAAATTATTTGGTTTATTATTATTGGTAAATATAATTAATTGATTTGTAAAAAATTGGATTGCATGGAAATAATTGGATTATTCATGTTCATATTGATTAATATACAAAAAAGGTAGTTATATAACTAATTGATTTATATTAAAATGTTGAATTTATATTAAACAACTGTAATATTACATAATTAACCAATGTGAGGATGGATATAAAAATAGATGACAATGGGAAGGGGTATAATATAGAATAGAAGGGAAAAATTGAATTTGATTAAGATTAGAGATGAGGATGAAGGGTAATATTGTTTTTTTACAAAAATAGATGAGGAATAAATATGGCAAAAAGGAAATATAGAAATTGTAAATTTAATTGAAATGACTAAACACTGTTTAAATTTGTGAACCGGCCAAATACTCTGTTCAAAGAAAAGACATTGTATGTTTCTATGTGTGTTTCTAATTATTGTTATTTATTCATATTTGTTCTCTTTTATTCTTTAAAGTTTAACAATTCATTCTTTATCTTAATGTCTTTATATTTGTTTGGGGTTGGCTTTCTTCCCTTTCATCTTTTTTATTGTACAGCAATTTTTCTCCTCAAACCTACCACCTCTCTCTTTTCTTTCCTTCTTACTTTCTCTTCCTCCCCCTCTTCTTCTCCCCCCTACTTCCTCTTCCTTTCTCCTCTCCTCCTCTCTTCTTCCCTCTCTTACCCTCACCCCTACTCTAATTTCCCTTCCCTTCCTTCATCCCTCTCTATTGCTGTATCCTTTTATGCATATGGACTACTCAGAGGGCTGAAAAAGTTATTTCTGACTGGTCCTCGCACTTTTGACCAGTCCTTGAACTTACGACTGTCCTCACTTTTTACGTTTTTTGCCCTATCTTATCACCATGGTGTAGAGAAGCAGTTGTGAAATGATAACATGGTTGTTAAGAATGCTGCACGGACATAAGTGTGAGGACCAGTCAAAAGTGCGAGGACCTGTCAGAAATCACTTTTTTCAGCCCTCTGGGTAGTCCTTTTGTGCATATGGACTACTCAGGGGGCTGAAAAAGTTATTTTTGACCAGTCCTCGCACTTTTGACCAGTCCTCAAACTTACGACTGTCTCACATTTTATGTTTTGCACCCTATCTTATCACCATGGTGAAGAGAAGTAGTGGTGAAATGACTGACACAGTTGTTAAGAATGCAAAATGGGCATAAATGTGAGGATGGTCATAAGTGTGAGGACCGGTCAAAAATGCGAGGACCAGTCAGAAATGACTTTTTTCAGCCCTCTGAGTAGTCCCTATGTGCTTATGGACTAGTCAGAAGGCTGAAAAAGTTATTTTTGACTGGTCCTCGCACTTTTGACCAGTCCTTGAACTTACGACTGTCCTCACATTTTAAATTTTGTGCCCTATCTTGTCACCGTGGTGAAGAGAAGTAGTGGTGAAATGACTGACACGGTTGTTAATGATGCAAAATGGGCATAAATGTGAGGATGGTCATAAGTGTGAGGACCGGTCAAATGTGCGAGGACCAGTCAGAAATGACTTTTTTCAGCCCTCTGAGTAGTCCCTATGCACATAGCCACGCCGACCCAGTCACATGACCAACTAGCCACACCTACACAGTCACATGATCAGCTAGCCACGCCCACCCAGTCACATGACTAGCCACGCCCACTCAGTCACAAGACCAGCTAGCCACACCCACCCAGTCACATGATCACCAAGCCACACCCCCAACTAACAGAACCTGTTGTTAAAAAAATTGAATCCCACCACTGCTTCTAATGTTAATATGAACAACAGAGGGGACCTTTTTATCTCAATAGAATCTGTCAATTCTCCATTTATCATTACTTTTGCCATTTGTTTATAATATATAGCTTCAATTGCTTGGATAAATTTCTTACCAAAGCCCATCTGTTCCATTTGAAGCAGCATAAATCGCCAATTCACATTGTCAAACTATTTCTGTGCGTCTAAAAATATCAGAGACATTTGCTTTTAGAGATGGACTTCATAGTATTCCAAAGTGTCCAGAATTATTCTCATGTTATCACTAATTTGTCTTTTTGGCAGAAACCCATTTTGATCTGAGTGTATAAAGTTATTTAAATATCTTTTAAGTCTTTCTGCCAAAATTGATTCAATATTTCTTCTGTGCATATCCCAACATGGCGATGCCGGTCTGAATCGCTGTTGGGATGGGCAGCATTTTTGCTGTTTTGGGATCTTCTGGGGCTGCCAGGACCATCGGCAGCCCCACCCCCACCTGGGAGAGTCCGTCCCCAACTCATTGAGGGCTTTTGTCCTCCAGAACATCTGAGTTGGTGGAGAGGCGAAAGAAAAACACTGCAGGAGGCAGCGGGAAGCCCTGAGATGCCGCAGGAGGAGGATTAGGGAGGAGGATTAGAGAGGCCGGCTTGCAGCGATGTCAGCTTTTTCCCTGCCTCTCCTTGCTCGCTGGGCGGCGGCCATCAGAGCGGCGGTGACGGCGTGGCGCTACCGAGGGTGCCAATGGTGGCCTCTGAAGGAATCTGGCACTGTCGGTGGAGTTGCGGAGTTGCAGCAGCAATGACGACCGCCATGCAGCGATTGGGAGGGGATGATGAGGAAGACGAGGATGGCTGCAATACAGATGTTGGGGTTGTTGGACGCTGGCAGAAAGGTGAACGGAGGCTGCCAACGGGGATTTGGCTGGCATGACGAGGGGATGGAAAGATCTGGGGTTGGAGAGTCCTGTGGAAGGCTCTGGTATTGGGCCTTCATGGGTGGCCTCTCCTCCCCACCCCCCTTCCTGGCCTTGTTATTGACCTGGAGGTCAGCCTTTCCCCCTCCCCACCCCCCTTTCATCTCCCCCCCTTGTGTACACTTATCCTCCTGTGGGACTGCTATGCTATATTTCATCTGTATCCCACTTCAAACTGTGTGTGGGACTACTATGCTGCTTTTCATCTGTACCCGACTTGAAATAGTATTTATTCCATCGAAACTCCCTGACAGAGGGGGACTTGGACTAGGACAGTACTGTACTATGTGGACCCTGAGGGAGTCGGCTGTTATGAACCATCTATCGCCAGAGGTGATTAAATCATCAAATTCCTGCTTGTGAACATCTGGTTGGCTGCTGTGAGAGGGTGGCCAGAAAATTCTTCCCTCTGAGTGACTATGTCAACCGACTCCTTCCACTGCTATGAGAGGGCAGTGGAGCCCAGGTGGCTACCTATATGGAGACTTTTCTGTCCTAAGACTTTGTTGGACCCTACTAAGCTGCTCCCCCATCCTGATTTTACTAGATGTACTCGGCGGTGGAGCTATGTGCACTACAAGATTCCCCCCTCTCACAGGTTTGGCCCTCTGCTTTATCAAGGGCCTACCTTGATGATGGGTTTTGGAACCCCGAGAGGTGGCATGGTGCGAAAAGGGGGTTGAGAGGCTTTATAAATAAAATTTTAGAAAAAACTTTAAGGGGTTCTGGGAGGTATAATCTACGGGGGGCTGGGACTAGCCTGGTGAGGGGCAGCGCTATGGGGGGTGCAGGGTCAGGGATTAAGGAGGGGGCCAGTGTCCATATTGTGGAGAGTTGTTCCATCAGTACTATGGTTGGGAGTGGCAGATATGGCAGGAGCAGGGGGCCACATCATGTTCAGGGAGTGCGCACTCGCCATCTCCAGGTGATTGCGTGCTCCGGCCCCCAAGGCTCTTCTTGTAACCTGGATAGTCCAGACCCTCAGGGCCCGGGTTTTCGGCTGATGTTATGCAACACCAGGTCCGTGATAATTAAAGCCCCCCTCATGTGCGATCTTATAAAGGAGGGGGGTGCGGACCTGGCGGGTGTTATAGAGACCTGGTTGGGGCAGGAGGGGGGTTCTCCTCACCGAACTGTGTCCACCAGGTTTCTGTGCATTCCATCAGCCGAGGGCTCAGGGTAGGAGCGGTGGGGTGGGGTGGCGGTTATTATTAAAGAAGATCTAAGTCCAAGAGAGGCCACTGTTCCTCAGATAGCCGGATGTGAGTCCCTCCTTGTGAAGTGGGGTCATGGGGTTCATATGGGCCTGCTGACTGCGTACCTGGCTCCCTGCCACTTAGCAGCGGACGTGGCAGCTGCTGCACATGATAGCCGGGGTGGCGGTGGAGACCCCCAGACTTATGGTCATGGGGGATTTCAACCTGCCATCTGTTGGCGAGATGTCAGAAGTGGCTCAGGAGTTTGTGGCTTCCATGATGGCTTTGGACCTGACCCAGGTAGTTCATGGCCCAACACACATCGGGGGACACACTCTGGACTTGATTTTTGTCTCAGGTCAGTGGCTGAATGATCTAGATATAGGGGATGTAGTCATTGAACCCTTGTTATGGTCTGATCATTCGCTCCTCCGACTGGACTTCTGTACCGCTGCCCCCCACCACAGGGAGGCGCAACCGGTCAGGTGGTTCCACCCCAGGCGCCTGATGGATCCTGAGGGATTCCAGAGGGAGCTTGGGCCATTCCCTGAGGTTCTGGCTCACGATTCAACCGAGGACCTGGTAGCTGCCTGGGATAGGGCAGCCGCCGGAGCCTTGGATCGGGTCATGCCTTTGCGGCCTCTGACCCAGTGCCGATCCCATGTGGCTCCCTGGTTTTCCGAGGAGCTTAGGGAAATGAAGCGCCAGAAAAGACGCCTAGAGAACAATTGGAGGGCCAGCCGATCCGAATCTGACTGAACACTGGTGAGGTCTTATATTAAGACCTACCTAGTGGCAATAAAACTGGCAAAATCTGAGTATTTTTCCGCTCTTATCGCATCATCAGATAATCGCCCAGCCACCCTGTTTAGGGTGACCCGTTCCCTTCTCCATCAGGGAGCGAGGGAAGACCCCTTGCAGGGGAGAGCTGAGGACTTTGTACAATATCTATATGACAAAATCGCTCAGATTCGGGAAGGATTGGACTCTGACTGGGTAGTTTCAGACAGGGTGATGGAGGTGGGCCTTGAGAATATCATTTGGGAGGAGTTTGACCCTGTGGCTCCTGAGGACGTGGACAGGATTCTGGGTAGACTTAGCGCAGCCACATGTTTACTGGACCCATGTCCCTCCTGGTTGGTACTGGCCTCCCGGGAGGTTACACAAGGCTGGCTCCAGGGGATTGTCAATACTTCTTTGAGTGAGGGTAACTTCCCCGCCGCCTTGAAGGAGGCGGTGGTGAGGCCCCTCCTTAGGAAGCCTTCCCTGGACCCGGCTATATTAGCTAATTATAGTCCTGTCTCCAACCTTCACTTTGTGGCGAAGGTTGTTGAGAGTGTGGTCTTGCGACAGCTTCCCAGATACCTGGAGGAAATGGTGTATCTAGATCTGTTCCAGTCGGGTTTCAGGCCTGGGCACAGCACAGAAACGGCATTGGTCGCGTTGGTGGATGATCTCTGGAGGGCTCCGGACAGGGGTTGCTCCTCTGTTCTGGTCCTATTAGATCTCTCGACGGCTTTGATACCATCGACCATGGTATCATGCTGCGCTGATTGGAGGGGTTGGGGATGGGGGCACCCTTGTACGGTGGTTCTCCTCCTTCCTCTCCGACCGGTCGCAGTTCATGTTGACAGGGGGGCAGAGATCGACCTCGAAGCGCCTTGTGTGTGGGGTACCTCAAGGGTCAGTTCTCTCGCCCCTCTTGTTCAACATTTATGTGAAGCTGCTGGGTGAGATCATCCGTGGTTTCGGGGTGAAGTGTCATCTGTACACTGATGATACTCAGCTGTACATCTCCACCCCGGACCACTCCAATGCCCTTGATGTGATTTCCCAGTGCCTGGAGGCCGTACAGATGTGGATGGGGAGAAATAGGCTCAGGTTCAACCAGTCCAAGACCGAGTGGCTGTGGCTTCCGGTATCCCGATATAGTCAGCTGGTACCATCACTGACTTTTGGGGGTGAGTCGTTGGCCCCCTCAGAGAGGGCTCACAACTTGGGCGTCCTCCTGGATACACAGCTGTCTTTGGAAGAACATATGACGGCTGTGGCCAGGGGGGCTTTCTATCAGGTTCGCCTGATCTGCCAGTTGCGGACCTTTCTGGATCGGGATGCCTTGTGCACGGTCACTTATGCCCTCGTCACGTCCTGCCTGGACTACTGCAATGCTCTCTACATGAGGCTCCCCTTGAGGAGCACCCAGAGGCTCCTACTGGTCCAGAATGAGGCTGTGCGGGTGGCTATGGGGGCGACTCGGCGCTCCCATGTAACACCTCTCCTGTGCGAGCTGCACTGGCTCCCAGTGGTCTTCCGGGTGCGCTTCAAGGTATTGGTTTCTGTGGAATTTGGGATCGTAGAATCACCCAGGAACATAGAAGAGTCCAAAGACAGATGCCTGAATAAATGTCTTAAATGTATTTATTCAAATAACACAACATATTAACTATATACACAAGGTATATCCAGGCACATTGACATCAAACACAAACACGTAAGGCAGCTTCACAAGGCAGGATTCCTCAAGACCATACACTGTGACACTGAGAATCAAACAACTGACATACTCACAAAACCACTTCAGACAAAGCAACACACATACCTCACATCCAGGCTCTGCGTCCTCCTCAAGGGCTCACAACAACTACAGAACACACCTTCCAGGGTTGGGCATTTAGAGGGGGATTTGTCACGTATAAATGCCCTACCTGGGCAAACATTCCCCACTGACCTGGCACCCCAAGGGTTAACTCCCCCAGACAAACCCATTGCCCCCTCCCCTAGTCACTCCTTACCTGAAGCTCCACCTCTAGAGTATTTAGGGTTGTCCCATGTTGATCCTTGCTGCAGTTGCTGATGATACCTGTAAGAGACAGATGTGCATAAATAAAGGAAACTCTGGATGATCAATAATCATTGTCTTTGTACGTTATTGGGTCCAACCTCGATCCTTGGTAACAAAATGGTAGCAGAGGATGGTTGGGTGACCCAATGATCAGAAGACATGCCTGGAAAACAACACTCCTCGGAAGAAGAAAGAAAACCTCACACTAAATCAGAAACCAGGAAGATGGAGGAGCAATGCTACACGAGCAACACCCTGCCAACTGAAACACCAGAGAAAGACAGAGGAGACACCGACCCCGAAACCTACTCATCCGATGATGACCAGGGGTTTGAAGGATGAAACGAGGGGGAGATCGACCACCCGGACACCAGCAAGCTCAGGCACAACTTGCTGGACTTACTGGGATCGCCCGCGGCCGACGAAGACCTCGTGGCCGGCATCAGCAAGCTGATCCGGAGCTGGGAAGTGGCCAGGAGCAACCACGGATGCAAAGCGGGAAAGCTGGACCCACACCCGGTGAGAGAACCACCCCCAGCCGAGCACCTTACTGAAAACAAGGGAGCCGGCGCCGTGATGAATTTTGAGTGGCGGCCATCTTTGAACATGTGACCAACAAAGATGGCCAACCGCCAACCAATAAAAATTGAATATCCAAAATGGCCGACATTAAAAGGGTGCGAACCCCAAAAATTTAAAAATGAAGATAGCACCGAAGAGGAGGGAGAAGAATCGGGCCCTGAAGACTCGCCAACGGAGTGGCAGGTAGAGCAAGCCATAAAAACACTCACCGCCGCCTTTGGGCCAAAGATAAAAATAACTAAAAAACCCCCGAAGCACTCAAAGGGGCGAGGGGTAGAGGGAGAGGGCTCCCCAACGCCCAATCGAGGAGCGCGGGCGCCGCTGGGGGCCCACCGATGCCACAGCACCCCCCAACGACGGAGCACCACCCCTCACCAAAGCCGTGGACGTCAGACCGACGAGGACAGGACCGCACACCTGAGAGGTGAAGACCTTCATCCAATTGCCTCCCACCGGCCGGTTCTCTCCCACAGAGTGGGCCTCCTCAGGGTGCCGTCAGCCAGACAATGCCGGCTGGCCACCCCCAGGGGGAGAGCCTTCTCTGTGGCAGCACCCACCCTTTGGAATGATCTGCCTCCAGAGTTAAGAATAATCTCTGACCTCCCAACCTTTCGGCGGGCTTTAAAAACCCATCTCTTTCAGCTCGCCGGCCTAGCCTGATCCCTATAACATTTTAGTATTTTTAGAGTTGTATTTTAAATATGTTAATTTTTAAATTTTATGGCCATTTATATTATTATTTTAAGAAATTTTAACTTGTGTATGTTTGTATGTTGTTCTTAATTGGCTGTACACCGCCCTGAGTCCGCAAGGAGAAGGGCGGTATATAAATCCAAATAAACTCAAACTCAAACTCAAATCCAGAGGAGAGAGGGACCTCTCCGGACCACCGCTGGACGAGGAGAGCCAAGCCAGAGGCCTGCACGACCAGGAGAGGCCTCTTCGACGGAGCTGCAGCAACAGGAACCTTCCCCGACGAAGCCATGGCTGGAATGAGCTTCGCGCATGCGCAGAATCGCCTGTGGACAAGAGAAGAAAAAAAATGCAAGGAGGGATTTTTAAACAGCCTACAAGCGTTCCTGTGCCATACTGCGGCTTCCTGCATGTCAAGCACCATGGATAGCAGCCTGCAGTAAGTAACCTGAATAGTAACACAGTGAATCTGCCTAATGACTTTCCAAACTTAAAAATGGAGGGATCTAATTTAATGGAGTGGTACCAGCAACTCCAAGTTATTCTTTTAAAAGAAAATATGCTGTTTTTTGTTACTGACCCACCAGAGAAACCCTGGACTTTTGAACTGGACTGTTTACATCACAGGGCATTTTACTTATTGATCTCTAGCATTTCACCACACATATATCACAGCATAGAGCATTATTTAACTGTATCTGAAATAACACAAAAAATGTTTGGGTACTTCTATAGCGAAAGCGTGGCCACCACCACGAAAATTTCCAAAGATTTCTATTCCGCTAGGATCAGGCCCGGGGTCTCCATGGGGGAACACCTATTGGAGCTGAACGCAACCAGGGCAGAACTACACCTAAGGGGGGAGATTGTTTCAGAGCAGACCATGAAGAGTATAATACTCAACTCCCTAGGCCCAGCCTGGGACACATTCATTA
The DNA here is from genome assembly GCA_038048745.1 of Coluber constrictor foxii. Classification (NCBI taxonomy): domain Eukaryota; kingdom Metazoa; phylum Chordata; class Lepidosauria; order Squamata; family Colubridae; genus Coluber; species Coluber constrictor. The sequence goes on from CM075961.1 coordinate 10,562,288, forward strand.
CGCACCTAGACACCCTGAGCCTAGGGCATATGTCTATTGATAGTCTCTCCAATAAACTGATAGCAGAGGACAACCTTAGGAAGAGCCGCCAAACAACACACAAGGACCACAGACACTCAAAGAGGGTAGCATTCAATGACACCACACAAGACCCCATAGAATGCTACAATTGCGGGTCCAGGGGGCATTGCAGGCAAGACTGCCCCAGGAACCACAGAGAGCGGAACAGACACGAATACCGCAGTAGGCACCCAGAAAGGCATACGCAAGACAACAGACACAGGTGCAGAGACTCACCAAAACCCTGGGAAAGAAGAGGGAATAGAGATAGCTCAAGAGACAGCCGGAACGGTTCATTATGTAGAGTAGGGGAGCACACACAGGAAACCACGCAAGCTAACAAACTAGATAGAGAGGAATCCATGTGGCTCATTGACTCCGGAGCCACCAACCACACCACATATGACAAAGGGCTACTCTCCTCATTCACAAGGGAGGACTACCTGATCAAAGTAGCCAACCAAAACGATGTGAAGGTAACTGGGAAGGGCAACGTGACCCTCCCAAACATAGGAAAAATAGAGGGGGTATTACTAGTCCCAGAAATACCCCATAACATCCTCGCATCACTAAAACTTAGCAAGGAGGCGGGGATTGAAATCAATTTCTTTTTTTTTGGGGGGGGGGGAAACTAATCAAGGAGAGGAGCAACCTGGAATAAAGGAGAAACTTCCTGACAGTGAGGACCAGTGGAACTGCTTGCCACCAGGAATTGTGAGTAGAGGTTTTTTAAGAAAAAAATTGACAGTCATTTGTCTGGAATGTTACAGGCAGTCCTTGACTTACAACGATTCATTTAGTGACCATTCAAAGTTACAACGGCATTGAACAAAGGGACTTATGACTGTTTTTCACACTTACAACCGTTGCAGCATCCCCCGTGGTCACATGCTTGGCACTATTTATGACCGTTGCAGTGTCCCGGGGGGGGTGGGTCACGTGATCCCTTTTTGCGACCTCCTGACCAGCAAAATCCACGGAGAAGCCAGATTCGCTTAACAACCAGGTTACTAACTTATCAACTGCAGTGATTCACTTAACGACTCTGGCAAGAAAGTTTGTAAAACGGGGCAAAACTCACTTAACAAGTATCTCAATTAACAAGAGAAATTTTGGGCTCAGCTGTGGTCGTAAATCTGGAACTACCCATATAGGTTTTCTTGCTTGAGTAGGGGTTGGACTAGAAGACCTCTGAGGCCCCTTTCAAGTCTGTTATTCTGTTAAAGCCTCTTTTGTTGTCCATGATCAGATATTTAACCGAGTCGGAACCAGCTGTTTCACTGGTTAATTGTCGTCACTGTTAGTTCTAAGTTCCTTCTCTCCTTTTTTTTTTATTGAAAAAGTTTTACAAACACAAATTTTTCCATTCCCCCCCCCTCCAACCCTTCCCTCCCCCCCCCCCCCCGTGACTTCCCAAGGTGAAATCCCAATCATATCATATTGTACAATACACCCCTACAATTCTACCCCCTGTCTATACTATAATTATCTTCCTAACATTCAACTAAAAGCTATCTGATACTTCCTTGTTTGATATTTATAGTGCACATAATCTATCCATTTCTTCCATTCCCACACATAAGTTTCTTGCGTCCAGTCTTTTAGATATGCTGATATCTTCGCCATTTTTGCAAAACTGGCCACCTTCAAAGTCCATTCTTCAATAGTAGGCATAACGTCTTTTTTCCAATATTGTCCAATCAGTAATCTCGCTGCTGTAACCATATATAATATCAATTTTGTTTCAGTCAGTGAAAAATCCTTAACTATACCCAATAAAAACAATTGAGGGGAAAATTGGAGTTTTTTCTTCAAAACATTTTGCATAACCCACCATATTTTAATCCAAAAAGCCTTCACTTTCTTGCAACTCCACCATATATGATAATATGTAGCATCTAAGCAATCACATCTCCAACATTTTGGCTGAACATTAGGATACATGCACAACAATTTCTTAGGATCTAAATGCCACCTATAAAACATTTTATAAAAATTTTCCCTCAGGTTCTGTGACTGTGTGAATTTAACATTCTGAACCCATATTCTTTCCCATGTTTCCATCATAACTGGTTCTGCAAAGTTTTGTGCCCATTTTATCATGCAATCTTTAACCAATTCGTTTTCAGAATCTCTTTCTAGCAAAATATTATAAACCCTCTTAATATGCATTGGGCCTTTCTCTTTTATCTGTCTAACCAATTCCTCTTCATACAACATTAAACCAATTTTTTGATCTTCCCTCCATCTCAACTGAAGTTGATTATACTGTAACCAAGATAAATTAATCCCTTCTTCCAACAGTGTGTTTAGTGTCTTTAATTGCCATCTACCCCCATCATCAAAGAGTACCTCTTTATATAAAATCCCCCCAAGTGACTTTATATTTATATTCCGTGTAATATGACCAAGATCCAACCACAACGGTATTTTGTAATCCAATTTAAACTGGTGCTTCTTCCATACTCTCATCAAAGGGTTTCTGAGTATATGGCTCTTGAATACTTTATCAACTTTATTTTCATAAAATAAATATGCATGCCAACCATATTCCAAGTCATGGCCTTCTATATTCGATATTCCAGTCTTTGTCATTCCAAACCAATCACTCTCTTGCATCAACGCTGCTGCTTCATAATACAATCATACGTTTGGAAGTTTAAGGCCACCCCTTTCACGAACATCTTGCATAATTTTCAGTTTAACTCTTGGCTTTTTCTCATTCCAAACAAACTTATTCACTCCTTTTTGCCATTCAATCAGATGTTTATCACATTTAAGCACCGGAATCATTTGAAACAAAAATAGAAATCTAGGTAGAACGTTCATCTTAACTGCTGCTATTCTTCCAAGTAAAGATAGTTGCAGTTTTTTCCAAGTTTCCACGTCTTTTTGTACCTTTCGCCACAACACCTCATAATTATTTTGAAAAAGTTTTATATTTGAGGCTGCAACTTGAACTCCTAGATATTTCACTTTTGCTACTATTTCAAAGCCTGCCTTCCTTTCAAGTTCCTTCTTTTGACCTTCTGACGTATTTTTAAGTATCATCTTGGGTTTTTTTCTGATTCAATCTAAATCCTGATACCATACCATATTCTTCTATAATGTCTTTCATCTGGATTATTGATTCCATCGGCCGTGTTAGGGTAACAACCAGATCATCTGCAAATGCCCTTGCTCTGTAATCATCTTGCCTTATAGCTATTCCCTTCAGAGTACTCGAATCCCGTATTTTGTTCAACAAGACTTCTAGAGTTAAAATAAACAACAGTGGGGATAGTGGGCAACCTTGTCTTGTCCCTTTTTCTATACTAAAGTTTGAAGTTAGACTTCCATTAATGATGATCTGTGCTGTTTGATCTTGATAAATTGCTGTAACAGCTTGCACAAACTCATCCCCAAAACCCATCTTTGTTAAAGTCTTTAATAGAAAGTTCCAATTGACTCGGTCAAAGGCCTTTTCCGCATCCAAAAACACCAGCACTGCAGGGATCTGTTTACTCTTCTCAAGATGTTCCAATAAGTCTATAACTTGCCTCACATTGTCCTTCATATATCTGCCTTCTATAAATCCTGCTTGATCATGATGAATCACCTCTTGCATAACTGGCATTAATCTGTTGGCTAACAGTTTTGCAAAAATTTTATAATCCGTATTCAGGAGAGATATTGGTCTGAAATTTTCCGGTTTTGTAGAACCTGTTTCCTCTTTTGGTATCAATGAAACAAAAGCTGCTTTCCATGAAGGGGGTATTTTACCCCCTTTTTGTATGCTACAAAATAAGTCTTTAAGATGTTCAATCATTTCTGCTTGTAAAGTCTTGTAATACACTGCTGTTAAACCATCCGTCCCTGGAGCTTTAGCTGTTTTCAATTGTTTAATTGCAATAATAATCTCCTTGGCTGTTATTAGTTGATTCATTCTTTCCTTTTGCTCCCTAGAAATTTTCGTAACTCTCCTTTCTTCTAAATATTTATCTATAAATTCATTCTGTATATCATCTTTGGCATATAATTTGGTATAATAATCTAAAAAGGCTTCTTTAATGAGACTTTGTTGAAAAACTTCCTTCCCTCCATACTCAATTCTATCAATAACTCGAGAGCTCTGCTGTTTCCGAAATCAATTTCAAAGAGGGAGGAGTCACCATGGTCAGAGACAACAAGAGCATAGGAAAGATCATAATCAAGGGAGGATTATCCTATTTGCACGCATCAAAGACAGGCACACACAGCATAAACACCAACAAAGAAGTAGGGGTAGGGGAGAACGAGACCAATGACAATGAGAAACAGGAGGGCGAGGACACACACACTCGTGAGGGGGGCACGCAGGGCTCAGGGAAAGTCAGCATAGGCAAACCCATTCACAATGACTGCACCCATCTATTCCCCCACAGATTAGGGCACGCCAGCTTCCCCGTCATACAGAAGGTAACGAGTTGTACCGAGGGAATCAAAATAAAAAACTGTGAAACCTACCTCGACTGTTCAGTGTGTAAGTGCTCAAAAATCAAGGTAGCCCCCAGACCCAAGAAGGCAACTCGCACAACCAACCACATATTCGATATGGTGCACATGGACCTCGTAGGGCCCCTGAAGCCATCCATAAAGTACGGCAAAAGATTCTTCCTAACTATAGTGGACGACTACAGTCGTTATGGCTTCGTGTACACTTTGAGGCACAAGAGTGAGACCTACCAAAAATTCAGGGAGTTCTACAAACGAGTAGAGGTACAACACAATACGAAAATAAAACAGATAATGACAGACATGGGATCCGAATTCCTATCGGGGGACTTCTCGCGCTGGTTAAGGTCAAAGGGCATACTACATTTTACATCTTCACCGTTCTCGGCCTTCCAGAATGGCGTCGTAGAACGAAAAAATTCCACCCTTCAGACCATGATGAGGTGCGTCCTAGAGGATGCAGGACTCAGCCAACACTTCTGGTCCGAGGCCCTAGTATACTCTAACTATACACTTAACAGATTATTGTCTAGCGTGATTGATAAAACACCATACGAAGTCATGTACAATAAGAAACCACAAATCTCACACTTACACATATTTGGGGTCACTGCAGACGTACACATCCCCAAACAGCTACGCCGAAAGGGGGACAAGGTGTCCAAAAGATTGAGGTTCATGGGCTATGAGCCAGAAACCAAAGGGTTTAGGTTTATAGATAGCAACAATAGGTTCATCATATCAAGAACAGCTACATTCCACGAGCAGGCAAACTGGTCCAGGATACACTTAAATGAGTTACAACACAGAGTAGAAGTCAGCCATGATAACCAAGGCCAAGGCAGACCAGACACACCAGACAACACACACCCAGAGGGAGACAAACCCAAATAACAGGAGGTTAGAATCACAGAATGGAAAGCAGGCCACCCTAAGCTAAAGGTAGATTCACTCACTCACAAGGAGGCAAGATATTTACATGACACGGAATCCACACCCGGTAGGCCAGTTAGGGCTAGCAGAAATCAGATGCCCAAGAGACTCGAGGACTACGTGATGCACCTGCAATCCAGCCCCATCACGCCAGACTCCTATGACGAGATAACCAGGCTACCCCAAGAAGAGAGATCAAAGTGGGAGGCTGCCATGAAAAGGGAGATGGACAGCCTTAAGGAACTGAACGTATACACACCAGCAAGGGTACCAGAGGGCAAGACACCCATAGGGACGAGATGGATATTCAAGATCAAGAGACTAGAGGGCGGTAAGACCATGTACAAGGCGAGGTTAGTCGCCCAGGGCTTTGCCCAAAGGTACCCTGAGGACTACACCGACAACTATTCCCCAACCGTGAGAGCGGAAAGTGTCAAAAGCGCCCTTGTCATTGCATCTATCCTAGGCCTAGAGGTGCATCAGTTTGATGTCCAGACCGCGTACTTGCATGCCAAGCTGGACAAAGAGGTCTATGTTAAGGCCCCACACAGCAAGGACACAAACAAAGGTGACACCTGGTTGCTCAACAAGAGTCTATACGGGCTGAAACAATCCGGAAAGCGATGGTACGAATGCCTAGTCGGAGTACTAGAATCATTAGGATTCAAGGCAACCCCCGCCGTCAACTGCTTCTTTACCAGAAAGAACAATGGATGCATAGAATATGTATTCATCTACGTGGACGATATACTCTACATTGGCAAACACAAGGACTGTGATATCTTTGCAAACAAGCTAAGCGAGCACTTCTCCCTAACGTCATTAGGAAACATAAACAAGTACCTTGGGGTAGAAATCAACAAGACACCCAAGGGATTTCTACTGTCACAAAAGGAGAAGATCACAGAGCTCCTACACAAGTGCAACATGGCCGAGGCCAAGCCAAGTGACACGCCTATGCAAGCAGATTTCCTGAAGAACATGTATGATGAGGCCCCGCAGTTCCAAGACAACACACTATACAGGTCCACCATCGGGTCCCTCCTGTACATCGCCAACTAGACCCGACCACACATCGCTTTACCCGTGAACCTGCTGTCCAGACACGTGGGCAACCCCACAGTATACCACTGGGAAGCCGTCAAGAGGGTACTCAGATACCTGAAATCCAGCACTGATGCCTGCTTGCAACTGGAACCCGACGCAATCAAGGAACCCACTCTCACCTGCTACGCCGATGCTGACTGGGCCGGGGATGTGAAAAGCAGAAAGAGTACCTCTGGGTACATATTCTTCCTAAATAACAGCCCCGTGCACTGGTACACAGGCAAGCAGAACCTGGTGGCCACCTCCACCACCGAAGCCGAGTATATACAGTTGCAAGAAAAAGTATGTGAACCCCTTGGGATTACGTGGAGTTTTGCATGAATTGGTCATAAAATGTGCTCTGAACTTCATCTAAGTCACAACAATAGAAAAACACAGTCTGCTTAAAATAATACTACACAAACATTAGATGTTGCCATGGTTTAATTGAACATAACATGTACACATTCACAGTGCAGGGAAGAAAAAGTATGTGAACCTTTGGACTTAATAACTGGCTGACCCTCCTTTGGCAGCAATAACCTCAACCAAACGTTTCCTGTAGTTGCAGATAAGACCTGCACAACGATCTGGAGTAATTTTGGACCACTCCTCTTCACAAAACTGTTTCAGTGTAGCAATATTCTTGGGATGTCTGGTGTGAATCACTCTCTTAAGGTCATGCCACAGCATTTCAATCGGGTTGAGGTCAGGACTCTGACTGGGCCACTCCAGAAGGCGTATTCATGCTGTTGAAGCCATTTTTTTGTTGAATTACTTGTATGTTTTGGGTCATTGTCCTGTTGCATCACCCATCCTCTACGGAGCTTCAGTTGGCGGACAGATGGTCGTATGTTTTCCTGCAAATTGTCTTGATAAACTCTGGAATTCATTTTCCCATCAATGACAACAATCCGTCCAGGCCCTGAGGCAGCAAAGCAGCCCCATACCATGATGCTCCCTCCGCCATGTTTTACAGTGGGGATGAGGTTTTGATGTTGGTTTTGATGTTTTCTCCACACATAGTGTTGTGTGTTCTTCCCAAACAACTCAGTTTTGGTTTCATCTATCCACAGTATATTTTGCCAGTAGTGCCATGGAACATCCAGGTGCTCTTTTGCAAACTTCAAACGTGCTGCAATATTTTTTTTGGACAGCAATGGCTTCCTCCGTGGTGTCCTCCCATGTACTCCATTCTTGTTTAATGTTTTCCTTATTGTAGATGTGTCAACAAAAATGTTACCATGTGCCAGAGATTTCTGTAGGTCTTTAGCTGACACTCTAGGATTCTTCTTTACCTCATGAAGCATTCTGCTCTGTGCTCTTGCAGTCATTTTTACAGGACGACCACGCCTAGGGAGAGTAGCAACAGTGCTAAACTTTCTCCATTTGTAGACAGTCTGTCTTACCGTGGACACATGAACATCAAGGGTTTTGGAGACACTTTTGTAACCCTTTCCAGCTTCATGCAAGTCAACAATTCTTGATCGTAGGTCTTCTGAGAGCTCTCTTCTGCGAGGCATGGTTCACATCAGACAGTGCTTCTTGAAACCAGTACACCCAAAACAGGTGTGTATTTTTAAAGGGCAGGACAGCTGTCAGCAACACATCCAATATCATCACACTGATTGGAGTCAAAGTTGGCTCACTCCTGGCTCCAATTAGCTCTTGGAGAACTCATTAGGCTAGGGGTTCACATACTTTTTCCTCCCTGCACTGTGAATGTGTACATGTTATGTTCAATTAAACCATGGCAACATCTAATGTTTGTGTAGTATTATTTTAAGCAGACTGTGTTTTTCTATTGTTGTGACTTAGATGAAGTTCAGAGCACATTTTATGACCAATTCATGCAAAACTCCACGTAATCCCAAGGGGTTCACATACTTTTTCTTGCAACTGTATGTCTGTCCAAAGCTGCAAATAACTTAACGTGGTTCGACGACTTACTTACCAGTATCTAGGCAGAGCCAAAATACCCCATACCCATCTACAAAGACAACAAGGCCGCCATCAAGATATCCATGGCAGACGCAGTAGGTCAAAGGTCCAGGCACATCGACACCAAACACAAACACGTAAGGCAGCTTCACAAGGCAGGATTCCTCAAGACCATGCACTGTGACACTGAGAATCAAACAGCTGACATACTCACAAAACCACTTCAGACAAAACAACACACATACCTCACATCCAGGCTCTGCGTCCTCCTCAAGGGCTCACAACAACTACAGAACACACCTTCCAGGGTCGGGCATTTAGAGGGGGATGTCAGCCTCTCAAGTTGCATTTCATTCAGGGCTGACATAGTAAAGAGGGGGTTAAATTACTGCAGTAGAATGATTTAGAGAATGGCCAATAGAATAAGGGAACAAGCCAGGAAAGGGAGGGAATTTGGAGCAGAGGTCATTTCCTGGCTGCATATGAGTTCGTAAGGACGTTGTTCTAATAAATAAATGTTTTTTTTTTCTTTATTATCAAAATGTGAGAGGCACGTTATTTCTTTCTTAGACAACTCCGTCTCGGACAGGGGATTTGTCACATATAAATGCCCTACCTGGGCAAACATTCCCCACTGATCTGGCACCCCAAGGGTTAACTCCCCCAGACAAACCCATTGCCCTCTCCCCTAGTCACTCCTTACCTAAAGCTCCACCTCTAGAGTATTTAGGGTTGTCCCACGTTGATCCTTGCTGCAGTTGCTGATGATACCTGTAAGAGACAGATGTGCATAAATAAAGGAAACTCTGATAATCAATAATCATTGTCTTTGTACGTTATTGGGTCCAACCTCGATCCTTGGTAACATATTCATTATAGGATAGGGCGCACACAGCGTGTGCGGCTACCCTGATCAAAGATCAAAAGAGAGAGCATGGTGGAAAGGTTAGAGGGGGTTTTATACTCAGTGTAAGCCCCTCCTTTCCACATAGGGGTGGAGGCACTTTCTGCCTCCACTAGTGTCTGTATGACACATGTGCCAATGGCTTGCAAATACTTGACAGTTCCCCTCCTTGCGAGCCAATGGCATGCAAACATACAAATGCAATGCACAACAGATTTTACCCTGTGAGACATAATTTTTTACACAGATCTTTGTGCCTATCCACTGGTAGAGGTTTTGTGAAAATATCAGCTGTTTGATATTTGGTCTGACAATGTGATAAAGATGTAAACCCCATCTCTACTAGTTGCCTAACATTTTGATAGCATATATCAATATGTCTGGACCTTTTTCCCACCGCATAGGCTTTGCCAATGCCTATGGCCTCAGTGTTATCTTCTATAATTTGGATGGGCAAAGTCGGTGGTGTCCAGATGCTAGAAATTAAAGCATCAAACCATATCAGATTGTTCCCTGCCTCTGATAGGCATGAAAATTTGGCTTCAGCGGTGGAGCACGAAACAAATTTCTGTTGCCCCACATGCCAATGGATGGGTGCCCCATTTAACAGTACCAAGAAGCCCGAAGTACTCCTACGTGTCTTAGTATCTCCGGCCCAGTCCGCATCCACGAAGCATTTTAATTGGGCCTTGTCTCTATTCTCAGGTTCCAAGCGAAGCACATAATCTGCTGTGGTCTTGAGATACCTTAATAGTTTTTTAATGGCCAACCAGTGGAACTGGGTAGGATGTTCCACTTGTCTGAATAGCAGGTTTACAGCCAGGGCAATATATGGACGGCTCCAGTTACTTATATATAATAATGAGCCGACCACTGACCTAAATAGAGTATTATTTTGGAACTCTGGGCTATCCTTGTGTGCCAATCCATAATAGTCGGTCTGCATTGGGATAGCAGTTGGCTTGCTATCTTCCATTTTACATTTCACCAAAAGTTCCTCTATCTTCTCCTTTTGGGAGAGAGCAAAACCTTTTGGTGTAGTGATGATTTGTACGCCTAGGTACTTGTCCACATATCCTAAAGACTTTAGGGTGAACCTTTTTTGTAGGGTCCTGGCAAATATATTACATCCCCCCTTGTCAGGCCCTATACAAAAGGTCATCGACATACACTAGGACTTTCTCCAGCCCGCCTTTGGTATCCCTTGTGAAGGTACATTTATCAGCTGGAGATGGATGGAAACCCAGTGATTTGACAGTTTTAGTCAGGCATTTGTACCACATTCTGCCTGATTGTTTTAGGCCGTACAAACTTTTCTTCAGAAGCCAGGTGTGGCCTTCTTGTTGCTGGAATCCGGGGGCACCTCTGACATAAATTTCTTGTTTTAGATGTGCATGCAAATAAGCAGTTTGCACATCGAATTGAAAAATGTGTTCCCCATGTGCTGCTGCGGTGACCAATGCAGCCCTTACACTTTCCGCTCTCACGGTGGGGGAGTATGTTTCATCAAAGTCCTGCAAGTAGCGCTGTGCATAGCCTTGTGCTACCAGCCGGGCCTTATAGAGGAGTCTGTTGTTGGGCATTGGCTTGACGTTGTAGACCCAACGGGTGCCAATTGGTTTCCTCTGTTTGGGGACTTCCATGGGGATGAAGACTTTCAATTTTTTGAGACTGTCCATTTCCCACTCCACTGCCACCCTCCACCTGCGCTGTTCTTCCTCGGGAAGCTGGAGGACATCTGTGTACATTTTAGGGGCCGTGGTAACGCTGTTGACCGAGGCAACACAGCCAATGTCCAACTTTTTGGGTGGCACCCCTTTATTGGAGTGTTTTGACCGTCTGGGAAATTGCCACTCACCATCATCATTGTCATCCGGAGCATCGGTGTCAGAATTGGAGCTGCCGGAGGTATCTTTCCAATCAAAATGGGGTGGGCCTCTGTCCCAGGCGCTGCGAAGATATGGTCGTTTAGGTGAGGCAGGAGGTGTGAAGTCACCAAGGGATTGCTCGTCTGAATCGTCAGAGTCAGGTAGGGATTCATCACCATCCGGATCTTCGCTGGTCTGTTGTTTGGAGTTTGTTGGTTCATCCTCTTCAGGTGATGCTGGTTGTTCAGTGTCACTTCTAATAGGGGAATAACCGGGTTCATTGGAATGAATTTGTGACCAATTTGACCCCTCCTCAAAGGAAGCTGATCTAGAGACAATGACAAGGTTATTTTTGTCTACAAACCTAAAGGCTTTGCTGCCGGTTGCATAACCTATAAATCTGAGCCTTCTCGATGCCTTGCCCCCCTTTCTTCTGAGGTGCTTGGGAATATGGACCCAGGCATAGGAACCAAAAATTCTCAGGTGTGAGAGGCTAGGTTTCCTTCCATGGACCAGGAAGTATGGGGTTTTGTTAATGGCACTACTCCACGTCCTGTTGACTAGATAATTAGCCATTTTGACCGCTTCTGCCCAAAAAACTTGGCTCATGTTAGCACCTGCAAGTAGGCAGTTCATGACATTTTGCAGTACGCCATTTTTTTGTTCTGCAATACCATTCTCAGACGGAGTTCACGGCGATGATTTAAAATGGAGGATACCTCTCTCCTTCATCCACTTTTCAAAAGTCTTGGATGTAAACTCAGTCCCCCTATCGCTTTGCACCTGAGCGATGCACACCTTGTGTTGCCTTTGGATCTGGTTGTAAAGATATTTAAAGTTGGTAAAGACTTCAGTTTTGTCCTTTAAAATAAATACATGGCCATAACGAGAGTAATCATCTACTACTGTTAAAAAATAATGCCCCCTACCAAGGGAGGGTCTAAAAGGACCAACCAAATCCATATGTACCAGCTGATAAGGGTACCTTGCACGACGGGAAGAGACCTTAGGTATAGCAGCAGTTTTAGATTTTGCTGCCTTACAGATGGCACATTCCAAATAGGTATTACAATTCTTTATCTTAAGCCCATTGGAAAAATCTTGCATTTTTCTAATAACCGGGAAGATGGCATGGCCGAGCCTATGGTGTAATATATGAGCACAATCCAAATGCAAAGGTTTACCCATGCATACTTTGTCAACCTTATGTATCTTATCATTAGAAGCCTTGGTCTGTTCAGTAATTACAGTAGGCACTGGATTAATGGTCACCTTAGACTTCCTCAGGGTTGGTTGAGGAGTTGTGACCTTAATGGGCTCAGCCTTAATGGCTTTGGATGTCCTAGGAGCTGGTTTAAAAGCTTCATTGGTTTTAGGTCCAGCTTCCTTGAGTTTGGACAACCTGGGGGCTGGCACAGGAGCTTTCTGTTCTATGTGGGCATTAGCTCCCTGAGCCCCTTTGTTAGGTTTCTTGTGCCTTTTGACTTTTGCTTTTGGGGAAAAATAAGGCAAATTGTTGATTTTTACAATATCGCCAACAATATTCCCACTTTTGAAAACATAACCTCCACCTTTCTCAAATAACAATTTTACATTTTTATCCTCAGTCAATTTTAAAATACTTAAAAGGTTGTTCTTGATTGAGGGAACATACAGTGCCCCTGTGACATCTCCTATGCCAGGCACATTGATCATGCCTTCCCCAGTTACCTCTGCCTTGTCCCCAGTGGCAACTTTTACTGAAGACTTGAGTGGGTGTAAAACCTTAAATGGTTGCTTCGTGTTAGCTATATGCGTGGATGCACCTGAATCAAGAAGCCACAGCCCCTCAGCATCCTTTACCTGGGATGTGTGATTGTCATTAGTGACACTACAGTATCCTTTATGACCACCTCCCCCTCTTCCACGGCCTCTTTTATTTTTATTGTGCTTAGGTCCAGCCGTGTTGGGCCTAGAGCGAGGGCACTCCCTTTTAAAGTGGCCTTGTATGCCACAGTCAAAGCAGGTGGGAAGGGTATTAATCCTTTCACTGCTGTCCTGGCTCCTCCTCTGGGGCCTAGGCCTGTCATATGCCTCCTTCATTTCTTGTTGTTCCTCATCTCTACGCCTTAAATCTTCCTCAATAAAGTGACCAGAGAAGTATTCTATATTTCTTTGTTCCCTAGAAACGCCTTCTAGAGAAATAATAAAGGGACTCCAGGATTTGTCTAGGGAGTTCAACATCACACTAATTAAAGTGGATTCAGAAACAGGCTCCCCCCTCTGTATAAGCTCATCCCTCATGGCTTTGAGCGTTGCCAAATTTTCCCCCATTTTTACACCAGGTTTGAGTTTATAATTGTGGAAAATTCTTGACAATCTGCTGGTTGCAGCTATATTGTCACTATGGAACAAATTATATAGGGCAGTCCAAACTTCCTGAGCTGTGAGGCCATCTGAAAGACTGGCATAAAGAGCTGTGTCTATAGAACTGAACAGGGTTGTGTAAGCTCTTTTATGCAGAAACTCGATTCCGGGGCTCCAAGGTAAAGGGGGTGGTCTTTTGATCATGTCCAGAGTATTTTCTCTTTAAGAGAATTATCTGGATCTCTTTACACCATTTTTTAAAATTCTGACCACTTAAATGTAATTTTTCAAAATTATTTGGCAAAGTTACAAAATTATTGCCATTAAACTGCATTGGGAGTTGTTCAAATGGCTGAAAAGAGCCTGTTGTGAATGGCACTGGGATCCCTAAGCCTGGGATCTATTGCTTAGGTCTGGCTCCTTCTTGTAGTCTTTCTGTAGTTTGAAGCAACTGGGCATGTGCAGGAAATGGAGCATGCTCCAAAGACTTTCCTTGTTGGAGCTCTGATCTCCCTCTCTGGGTCCTGAAGTCAGGTCTGACTAGAGTCTCATCATAGGCCCAAAAATCAGCTGTCTGTCGTGGAAACCTTGGAGGAGTGGGAAGAAGGCTTGGAGATCTTTCTGGAGACTGGGGGCCCATCAGATGAGGTCTATGGGCTGGATAGGCCTGAAAATGTCTCTGGATCTCCTCTTCTCCATCAGAGGAGCAGGATTGCAGCTGTGGATCATCCCAGCAGGACCAGAAAGGTGCGGAGCATCTCTGCAGTGGGGGGTGGAAGGCTGCAGGTCCATCTGGGTTCCTCCGGGGGTGGGGGGTTGGATTTGGTTGGTTGGGACCCTTCTTAAGTGGGCAGCTGGGTCTGGGACCTCGGGGCGGCCGGTGGGTGGTTGCTCCCTAATTTCCAGGGCAGCAACGAGGGCCTCTATGGCCTCTTTGATGTTTGCCTTGGCAGGCGCAGCCTGGCAAGGGACTTGTAGGTTCAGAGTGGTCCTCTGGGCCGCTGGAATGCTGAACTGGCTGGCTGGCATTGTAGGCCTGGACCGTGGAGCTGGGGTAGGCCTGGCTCGTGGTTCTGGCAAAGTGCCCATGGGAGCCGCCATCTTGGAGGAAGTTGCTTCCGGAAGTGGCCTGGTGGCCATTTTGTTTGACGGGAAACTGGATGGGGGGGGGGAAGTCTCTCTGGTGGCAGGCGCCATCTTGGAGAGATCAGGCAGGGGAGTCCTTACTGGGATGGCAGGCATCTCTGGTGCTGCTTCCTCAGGCCTCTTTCTGGCTGCTGCTCTTGTCTTCAGGAGGAAGGCGAGCGCTGCTCGGCACTCCTCTTCTGACATCTCAGCCATTTGCCTCTCCAGGCTTTCATCTTGTTCTTCCGCCCCCTCTTCATCAGTGTTGAAGAAGCCTTCTCCAACATTGCCTGGGTCGGCCCCAGGGATCTCTTGCTGCATCTGGGTGGCCTCTGGCTGCCAGGATGTAGCTGGATGGAAACCCCCTTCGATGTTTTCCATCATTGATTCAGACTGGGGCTGCTGTGAAGTTCTCCTCCATTGAAGGCCTCTGGTCACAACAGAGGAGCTTCTCTCACAGGTTATTTTGGAGGGCATCTTGCCTTTTCAACAGCTCCTGGAGTGGAGTTCTGTCACCATTCCCTCTGCTACCATTCTGTGGAATTTGGGATCGTAGAATCACCCAGGAGCATAGAAGATTCCAAAGACAGGTGCCTGAATAAATGTCTTAAATGTATTTATTCAAATAACACAACATATTAACTATATACACAAGGTTGTATTCATATTCATTATAGGATAGGGTGCACACAGCGTGTGTGGCTACCCTGATCAAAGATCAAAAGAGAGAGCATGGTGGAAAGGTTAGAGGGGGTTTTATACTCAGTGTAAGCCCCTCCTTTCCACATAGGGGTGGAGGCACTTTCTGCCTCCACTAGTGTCTGTATGACACATGTGCCAATGGCTTGCAAATACTTGACAGTTACCACCTTTAGAGCGTTCCATGGCTTAGAACCCGGGTACTTACAAGACCGCCTTCTGCCACCGGTAGCCTCCCACCGACCAGTACGCTCCCACAGAGAGGGCCTCTTTAGGGTGCCGTCGGCCAAACAATGTCGGCTGGCGGCCCCCAGGGGGAGAGCTTTCTCTGTGGGGGCACCTACCCTCTGGAACAAGTTGCCCCCGGAGATACGGCGGATCCCTGATCTGCGCGCTTTCCGAACTGCCCTAAAGACATTTTTGTTTCATCAAGCCAGGCTGGCCTGACCTACTCTTTTAACTGTTTTAACTTAAATTGCTAATTATGGGTTTTAATATAGGGGTTTTAACTTTGGGCCAAATTAATTTAATTGGATTTTAATACTGTTTTAAATTTTGTATTTTCTGTATTTTAATTGTTGGCTGTTCACTGCCCCGAGTCCTTCGGGAGAGGGGCGGTATATAAATATAATAAATCTAAATCTAAATCTAAATCTAAATCTAAATCTAAATCTAAATCTAAATCTAAATCTAAATCTAAATCTAAATCTAAATCTAAATCTAAATCTAAATCTAAATCTAAATCTAAATCTAAATCTAAATCTAAATCTAAATCTAAATCTAAATCATCTAAATCTAAATCTAAATCTAAATCTAAATCTAAATCTAAATCTAAATCTAAATCTAAATCTAAATCTAAATCTAGCAGGGATATAGGTCTATAATTTTTGATTTGTTGTGGGTCAGTGTCCTCCTTAGGAATCAATGTAACGTATGCCTCTGACCATGACTTGGGTATTTCCTTCTTTGTCATCACTTCATTCATAACTTCTAAAAGTGGGAGATTCAAGGTTTCCTGCAGTGTCCTATCATATTCCGTTGGCAGTCCATCTGGCCCTGGTGCCTTCCCATTCTTTTGTTTTTTAATTGCTTCAGTTAGTTCCATCATCATTATATTTCCCTCTAGCATCTCCTTAATATCTTTAGGAATCCGAGGTAAATTTGCATTTTGAAGATATCGTATCACATTTTCATCCTCTATATTTTCCTGCTCATACAGTTGTCTATAGTAATCCTGTATGATTTTTTTCTTCTCTTTTTTTCCAAATTTAGTTAGTTTAGTTAGTTAGTTTATTATATTTATATACCGCCTTCCTCCCGAAGGACTCGGGGCAGTGGACAGCCAGCAAATAAAATACAAAAATACAAAATTTAAAACAGTGTTAAATTCCAATTAAATCAATTTGGCCCATAGTTAAAACCCCTATATTAAAACCCATAATTTAGTAATTAAGTTAAAATAATTTAAGAGCGTAGGTCAGGCCAACCTGGCTTGATGAAACAAAAATGTGTTTAGGGCAGTTTTGAAAACGCGTAGGTCAGGGATTCGCCATATCTCTGGGGGCAACTCGTTCCAGAGGGTAGGTGCCCCCACAGAGAAAGCTCTCCCCCTGGGGGCGGCCAGCTGACATTGTTTGGCCGACGGCACCCTAAAGAGGCCCTCTCTGTGGTAGCGTACTGGTCGGTGGAAGGCTACCGGTGGCAGAAGGCGGTCTTGTAAGTACCCGGGTCCTAAGCCATGGAGCGCTCTAAAGGTGGTAATCAATACCTTGAAGCGCACCCGGAAGACCACTGGGAGCCAGTGCAGCTCGCGCAGGAGAGGTGTTACATGGGAGCACCGAGTTGCCCCATAACCACCCGTGCAGCCTCATTCTGGACCAGTTGGAGCCTCTGGGTGCTCCTCAAGGGGAGCCTCATGTAGAGAGCATTACAGCATTACATTACATTACATTACATTACATTACATTACATTACATTTACTTTGTCCTTGGTCATCGATTAGTTGTATTATTTTTTCTTGATTCTCTTTTTTCAATTTATATGCTAACCATCTGTCTGGTTTGTTAGCATTCTCAAAATAATTCTGTTTAGTACTTCTAATTTTTTGGGCTAGTTCTTCTTTCTCCAATAACTCCATTTTATGTTTTATTGTATCCATTTTCATTTTGACATCTTTTTTGTGTGGACATTTCTGGAGGTCTCTTTCAAATCTCTTACAAGCATCTTCCAATATTTTATAAGTTTGTCTTTTCTTAATATTTCTCTTCCTTCTATAGTCCATTATCAAACCTCTGGCATAGGCCTTCATCGTATCCCAAAGATTTTGCATTGATGTGTTCTCTTTCCTATTCTCCTTAAAAAAGAAAGCCAATTCACTCTCCATTTTCTGAACAAAATCCTTTTCTTTTAATACAGTGTTATTTAAAGTCCACCTAAGTCTTCTCCTTTGTCCTTTCCATTTCAGTGTCATTGGATTATGATCTGCCCATATATTTGCTTCTATCTCAATTTGTTCTATATTTAAAGTCAGTTCCATTGTTGTCCATATCATATCTAATCTAGACCAAGATGAATGTCTGTCAGAATAGAAAGTATATTGTCTGTTTTTCCCATTTCTATTTCCCCATCAGGGGTGAAATCTAAAATTTTTTGCTACTGGTTCTGTGGGCGTGGCTTAATTAGTGGGTGGAGCTTGGTGGTAAGATGATTGGGTGGGTGTGGTCAAGTCAATGTCACTTCTTTGCCCTTTTTTAACCTACAAAACACAACACAACACAACTGACTCGCCCACAATGTAAAAGCAGCTGTGCTAGACCCAAAATGGCCCCTGCAACAAGCAGGAACCTCACACAGCCACAAAAAGCCCAAAAAAACAACTTTCACACTTTACACACACAAAATTCCACATACAGCTTTGTGAGATTTTGTGTGTTTATGTAGTTAGAGTGAAACACTACAGAAACACACTAAATCTCAGAAAGCTGCACAAATATTATTTTATTTTAATTTATTTTTATATAAAAGCAGCTAAATTTAAAACTTCCTAAACTTTAAATGGCTAGGTCTAAAAAAAGAACAACTAAAGAAAACCCCAATTAACTATTTTTTTAACGCTCCCAAAGGTGGGGGGGGGGGAGGCAGACAGGTAGATAGAGTTGCTCACCAATGAATTTGATTGCAGGCAGGGAGATTCAGTTGCTTGCTGATGCAATGGATTGCAGGTAATACAGCAAGCGAAGCAAGGCAGGCGTTGCGACCAGCAGCTAAGGCAACTCAGCTTGGATCATCAGAGCTTGGATCGTTAGAGCCATTTAAAAGGAAAAAAAGGCTCTGATGATCGCGTGGCTGGGCATGGGGGGCGGGGGCAGGGATTTTTGCTACCAGTTGTCCAAACTGCCCGCTGCCATCGCTACCTACTCGCCCGAGCTGGTCCGAACCGGGAGCATTTCACCCCTGTTCTCCATGCATCTTTTAAATTTACTTCCTCAGTCATCTTGAAAAAAGATTTCGGTAGTATCTTTCTACTATGCCTTATTAAAGACAGATGAAAAGGTGGCGAGTATACAGCAAATGATGCTGAAATATGAAGATAGACTGCAAAAAATTGAGAAAAATGAGCAAAGAGAAGTAAAAATTAAAGACATAGATAACAGATTGGGAGAAGTTGAATGTGACAGGAGTGGACTAATTGGATGGGAGATGGACAGATCAGAATTTTATCTTAGATTCCAAAATGTAGAAGAAGAGAAAGGAGACAATCTGGCAGAAATAATGATAGGAATTTTAGCAGAAGCAGAGCCTCAGATAGCTCGACGGGCTAGATAGCCTGTTATTAACACCCAGCTGTCTGCAATTATGCGAGTTCGAGGCTCAAGGTTGACTCAGCCTTCCATCCTTTCTAAGGTAGGTAAATTGAGGACCCAGTTTGTGGGGGCAATAAGCTGACTTTGTATAAATATACAAAAGTATGAAGGCTATTGCTTAACGCATTGTAAGCCACCCTGAGTCTCCGGAGAAGGGCGGCATATAAATCTAATTTTTTTAAAAAAGCAGTAGAAATTACCAAGGAGATGATGGACGGCGTAGATGAGATATATCGAGTTTATACAAGGGATGCAACGCACAACAAACTACCACGAGAAGTACATATAAGGTTTACCAAGAAATCGATTAAAGCACAAATACTGCAGATTGACAGAGAAAAAGCATTGAAGTACAAGGCGAAAGAAATTGTGGTTCTGAAGCAAATACCAAGAAAAGTGAGGGAGATGAGGAGAGAATACCAATTTCTGACTAAAATACTACTTCAAAAGGGTGTGAACTACAGATGGCTGATACCAGAAGGATTAGTGTTAACGTGGCAACAACAAAGATACAGACTAGATACAATAGATAAAGCAAAAGCATTTTATGCAGATTTTTTTGAAGAGAAGGAAGTGAAAATGGAATTGCAAAAGATAGAATTACCAATAGAACTTCAAGAGGAGGACCTGGCAATGATTGAAAAAGCAGAAGGAGCAGTAGGGGGGATTGTGGAGTACAAAGAACAGTATGAACCAAGAACAACTAGAGCAGCAAATCCTACCTATAAAGTATGAACATGGAAGAGAAAAAATTGATTTCAATAAACATAAATGGACTTAACTCAACTGTTAAAAGAAGAAAGGTATTTCACAAATTAGAGAAATTAAAATTTGATATAATTTGTTTACAACAAGTACATATTAAAAAGCAACATGAACAGTTATTGGCGCATTCAAAATTAGGGAAAATTTTTACATCATTGCCACATTGTAAAAAAAGAGGAGTTATCTTATATATTAGAAATGCAATACCAGTGGAGCAAATATATGCAGATGATGAAGGAAGAATTCTGATGGTGGAAATAATAGGTAATAATATGAAAGTACTTTTAATAGCACTATATGCTCCAAATAACAATCAAGGTGACTTCTACAGAAAATTGCATATGAAAATAATTGAATTGGAATATGATAATATCTGTATGATGGGAGACTTTAATGGTATAGTGGATGAGAAACTGGACTATAAAATGCAAGTATATGCTTAAGCCTCAAAGACACACCATGACTGGGCTTGTTAAGAAAGCATATGAACTGTACTTTGGTTGTAAAATTGGTGAACAAGACAAGGCCTGGACTCCTCACATTTGTTGTGTAAGATGTACTGCTGATCTTAGAGCTTGGTTCAGAGGAACTCAGAAGTCAATGCTGTTTGCTGTCCCCATGATATGGCAAGAACAGAATGATCACATGACAGACTGTTACTTCTGTCTGACTAACGTTGCTGGTGTCAGGTTTCGAGGTCATCTCAAATAAATTGCACTTCAAACAAAGTCTTTGATGAAAAAAACTCTCATTTATTAAGCACGACATTCTAACTCCGACTCATTGTAGCCAACACTGACTTCCCGGTGCCAACCCCTCCCTTCCTGTCTCCACTCCTCTGGTCTCATTGGCCATCTTCCAAGTCACTCTTTCCCTAATCTACCACTCCAGCTCAAAGGAATTTCCCCCCTCCCATCCCATCTCCTAGGGGATATTATCTCCAGGGAAAATAAGTAGGTGAAAAGTCAAAACGTCCCTTTCCAGATGCCCTTCTTCTCCTTCTTATGTCAGCACTAGAGTGAATGCGGCTTGGAGTGCTGACAGCTGGTTTCTCTACTAAACATAAGAAATCAATTAAATAACCCAATCTACCTTCAGCCACAACACAAGTGCCGCATAATGACAATCTGCCAGTACTGAAGCAACCAGAGAAATGGAGATTAAACAAAACAGACAAAGATGCTGCAATGCACCATCCAGCCATGGACAGAGACAATGATCCAAATTTTGAACTCTGTATGTCTGGTGAACCTCATCTCATAACACAGTCAGAATTGAACAACCTGGTCAGGAGCCTTGGTGGTGCAGCGGACTAAAGTGCTGTTAAGTAGCACTTAGCTGCCAGCTGCCTGCAATTACTGCGAGTTCAAATCTCACCAGGCTCACGGTTGACTCAGCCTTCCATCCTTCTGAGGTAGGTAAAATGAGGACCAGGATTGTGGGGGCAATAAGATGACTTTGTATAAAAAAGAACACTGCTGGTGGGGGGGGGGGCAAAAGCCCTACTAAGCAGGTATATACAAAAGTATGAAGGCTATTGCTTAACGCATTGTAAGCTGCCCTGAGTCTCCGGAGAAGGGCGGCATATAAATCAAACCAATAAATAAATAAATAAATAAATAAATAAATAAATAAATAAATAAACTTAAGTTTCTCAAAATCAGAAGCAGAACTACTAGGTTCAAGACTGCAATGATGATGTTTGTTATCACCAGGTATGAAAATGTCTGTGTCATGGCCCCATTGAAGCTCGGTTCAGAGGACGAGGAGGAGTTGGAACCAGGACCATCTGAAAGGAATGGCACATCTCCCTTGGCATATTTGGAGAGGCCAGGGGCTGAGGATGATGCTGTCCCAGACCCCTCAGGCTGTTGTGGTCTGCCAGCAGCCTGCGGAGCTGGCAGCAGAGTCGGACAGTGAGGAGGCTTGGGAGGAACATGGGTGAGTCCTGGAGTCTGAGGAAGGCCCGGACAAGGGCTCTGTGTCAGAGGCAGAGATGGGGCCAAGGCCATCTGGGAGTGATGTGCAGACTCTGGAGCCCCCAGAGTCGGACAGCAGAGAGGCAGAAAAACAGGAGGAGCCTGTTCCTAGTGCACGCATGCACAGAGCTGCTAGAAGGCAAGAGCAGCTAAAGCAAAAGGGACGACTCGGGAGTAAGGCCAGGAGATGATTGGCCCCTCCCATAAGGCTTAAAAGAGAAAGAAAGGCACTTGGGCCTTTTTGCTTGAAAGCAACATTGCTAACTCTGTTTCCAGTCGGCATCTCTTGTTTGTTTCTGAACTTTGTGGGGCTTTGCCAAGTAAGGTCTTTGGCAGGGTGTCAAAGAAGAGAAAGATTGGTGAGTATCCCGAAGGACTTGTTTTGCAACTAATTGGGACTCAGCTGGGAATGAACATAATTCTCAGTTCTTACAATAAAATAGGTTTGTTTGGGACTAATTGTGTCTTGTAATGACTCAGTAAGCCTAGGTCACAACACAGGCATTGGGGGAGGTGGTTGACTAGGCAGAGAGCTGCCTGCCTTCACAAACACAGGAAGATTGGCTGCTGACAGGCAATGGTGCTGATAGGCAGAAGATCCCTTCTGATGAGGAACAGCTGCCTCCTCCACTCGATCCAAGGGCATGGAAAGCAAAGCATAGGTAAGCTCAGAGAAGGGCTGCAAGGCTACTTGAGAGAATGTCGTCCCACCCTTCCTCACAAGGAACACCTGGTGGGAAGTGACTTAATGAGAAGTCATGGAGTTAGTCTTTCCCAGGAACAATTGTTTTGGCTTACAAGCTTTGACTTGTACCTTTTGCCTTTTGCCTTCCCTTGCTTTGAAGACTGCTTTTCACCTTTTGCTTTGCCTAGCCTTGAGGACTGCTTTCTGCCTTTTGTCTTGTACCTTGCCTTGTCTTGTGGGCTGCTTTTGGCCCTTTGCTTTGCTTTGCCTTTAGAACTGTCTCTTGCTTTGTACCTTGTCTTTGCCCTGAGGACTGCCATTTATCTTGTGCCTGGACTCTGCCTTGTGAACTTGCTTAGCCAAATGGACTGGACCTTGCCCTGTGATCATGCTCCTACTCTGTGGACTTGTAATATAGGGGCTGTTGTTTGGGACTGAGGGTGGCTGCCTTCAGGGTAGCATGGGGGTGGAGCCTTACCAGTCATTGGAGGGCCATTTGCTGGAACATTTATTGAGACCAATAAAGGTCTCTCTAGAGGACTGACTTGTCTTGCCCACTTGGGTCATAACATTCTGTCTTTCAAAGCCACCAAGATGATTTAACAAATTTCTTTGTACAGGTTGACAACCTCATTTTCTCTACTGACATTGAAGGTTTGGTCACAGCTTTGGGTTTTGAGCAAATGGCCGCTATGAAAGAATGTTGTTCCAAGACAGAATGATGTCTCTTTATTGGTTCATCAGTTTTAAGCCTCAAGGCTGTCTTGTTACACAATGGCAATGCACACCCTTCAAACACATTTTTTTTAATTGAAAAAGTTTTACAAATACAAATTTCCCCACTTCCCCCTATCCCACAACCCCCACTCCCATAACCCCTACCTCCTCCTCCCCTCCCCTCCCCTAACCCCCCCCCCACTTCCTCCCCCCCACGACTTCCCTAGGTGAAATCCAAATCATACCATATCATATATTACCCTCCTAGAACTCTAACCCCTGACTACACTATAAATTTCTACATCTTAACATTCAACTGAAAGCTATCTGGTACTTCCTTGTTTGGTATTTGTTCTGCACATAATCTATCCATTTCTTCCAATCCAACATGTAAGTTTCTTGGGTCTGGTCTTTTAAGTATGCTGATATCTTCGCCATTTCTGCAAAACTGGCCACCTTCAAAGTCCATTCTTCTATGGTAGGCATAGAGTCTTTTTTCCAATATTGGCCAATCAATAATCTGGCTGCCGTAATCATATATAATATCAGTTTTGTCTCAGTCACTGAAGAATCCTTAACTATGCCCAGTAAAAACAATTGAGGAGAAAATTTCAGTTTTTTCTTCAAAACATTTTGCATCACCCACCATATTTTAATCCAAAAAGCCTTCACTTTCTTGCAGGTCCACCATATATGATAGTATGTAGCATCTAAGCATTCACATCTCCAACATTTTGCTTGAACATTAGGATACATGCACGATAATTTCTTGGGATCTAGATGCCACCTGTAAAACATTTTATAAAAATTTTCCCTCAAATTCTGTGACTGCGTAAATTTAACATTCTGAGCCCATATTTTTTCCCACGTTTCCATCATAACTGGTTCTGCAAAGTTCTGCGCCCACTTTATCATGCAGTCTTTAACCAACTCATTTTCAGAATCTCTTTCTAACAAAATGTTATAAACCCTCTTGATATGCATTTGGCCTTTATCTTTTATCTGTATTACCAAATCTTCTTCATGCAACATTAAACCACTTTTTTGATCTTCCCTCCATCTCAATTGAAGTTGATTATACTGTAACCAATTTAAGATTATCCCTTCTTCCAACAGTGTATTTAATGTCTTTAATTGTAATCTACCCCATCATTAAAAAGTACCTCTTTATATAAAATCCCCCTGAGTGACTTTATATTTATATTCCATGTAATGTGACCAAGATTCAACCACAATGGTATTTTGTAATCCAATTTAAGCTGGTGCTTCTTCCATACTCTCATTAAAGAGTTTCTAAATATATGAGTCTTGAATACTTTATCAACTTTACTTTCATAAAATAGATATGCATGCTTTTGGTATCAATGAAACAAAGGCTGCCTTCCATGAAGGGGGTATTTTACCCCCTTTTTGTATGCTACAAAATAAATCTCTGAGGTGTTCAATCATTTCTGCTTGTAAGGTTTTGTAATACACCGCTGTTAGACCATCCGTCCCTGGAGCTTTAGCTGTTTTCAGTTGTTTAATTGCAATAATAATCTCCTCGACTGTTATTAGTTGATTCATTCTTTCCTTTTGCTCCTTAGCAATTTTCATAACTCTCCCTTCTTCTAAGTATTTATCTATAAGTTCATTCTGTATATCATCTTTGACATATAGTTTTGTATAATAATCTAAAAAGGCTTCTTTAATTACACTTTGTTGAGAAACTTCCTTCCCTCCATACTCAATTCTACCAATGACTCGAGAACTCTGCTGTTTCCTCAATGCATTAGCCAAACACCTGCCTGGTTTATTAGCATTACAAAATGTATTATGTTTTGCAAATTGTAGGTTAGTTGCTGTTTGTTCCGCTATAAGCATTTGAAATTGATCTTTCAAAAGTTTTATAATTTCTTGTAATTTTTTGTCTGTCAGATTTTTTATAAGTAGTTGTTCTTTTTTCTTTATCTCTCCTTCCATTTCTAATCTTTTTCTTTGCTGATTCAGTTTATGTTTAGAGATCATATGTATTAGTACCCCCCGCATATAGGCCTTACTCGCATCCCAAACGATTTCAATAGAGGTATCCTTATTCAAATTAATTTCAAAAAATTCTTTTATTTGTTTTTTGATTTCATTTACATTCTTTTCATATCTAAACAGATTTTCATTTACTCTCCACAATCTTCTCTCATTCTTTCCCATTTGTATTTCTATCCACACCGGACTATGATCAGTTAGAGTCCTCGGGAATATCTTTGTTTTCTTTGTCCTAGAAAGTAAATCAGCTGTAACTAAAATGAAGTCAATCCTAGAAAAGGATTGATGTCTATTTGAAAAAAAAGTAAAGTCCAATTCTCTTGGGTTTTGCTCTCTCCATATATCTTTCAGTTCCAAATCTTCTTTCATATCAAAAAATATTTATGGTAGTTTAGCACGTATTGATGACTTTGCCAGACTCTTATCTTTTTTAATGTCTATTACTCCATTCCAGTCTCCCATAAACAAGATAGATCTATAGTCCCATTGCAATATTTTGGAATATAATAATTTATAAAAATTTTCTTGTTGTTGGTTAGGGGCATAAATTCCAGTCACCAAAATTGGTCCATTTTGTGTATTTAATTCAATCGCCAAATATCTTCCACAATCATCTGCCTCTATTATTTTGGCTGATAGTCTTTTATTTACATAAATCACAATGCCATTCTTTTTCTCTAAGTCTGATGCTATAAATTGTGCACCTAATTTAGAGTATATCAGGTATTTTTGGTCTTGTAATCTGATATGAGTTTCTTGCAAACAAATAACATCATTATTAAATTGTTTCAAATAGTGAAATATTTTTCTTCTCTTCTGTGGTGAATTTAATTCATTCATGTTCCAAGATAAAAGTTTACTTGTCATTTGTGGTCTTTTGAAGCCTTAAGAGCATTTGCTGAAGTTCCTGTTCCAAAGTAGTAGTCTTCGGCCTAGCTCCTCCCATTGCTTCAGATTTCTGTGATTTACTATTGACTCCATTCTTATCTTGTAGTGGCAAGGACCTCTGCTGCTGTTGCTTCTCTTGAAGTTGCTTGTAAGCTGCTCTGGTTAAACGTTGATCTTTTGGTTCTTGTAGTTTCAGTTCAAGGTCCAATGCTACCTGTCTTGTATTCTTAGGTGATCCACTTGTAATCTCCAGGGGGAAATCTATCAATGGTTCATCCAATAACCCCCCTCCTGTTGCTCCTTGAGTTTCCGCCACCTCTGCATATGTTTGCTTCCGCTGTTCCTCAGACTCTTGTTCAAATTTCTTCTCTTTATCACTCTCCTCTACACATAGAGATGAAGATGCACGTGGAGATGCTGTACCAGTTTTTAGAACATTGAAATAGAATTCTTCAGCTTTTAAAACAGTGTTTAATCGGTATCTCTCTCTTTGGTACCTCAATATTATACCAACTGGAGCATCCCATCTAAATTGAATTTGCTGTTTTTTCAACCCATTCACCAGGAATCCAAAGTCCTTTCTATCTCTTAACATCTTCGGTGGCAGCTCTTTGTAGATCCCAATCTCCATTCCATCCTCTTGGACAGTAGAAACAAAAGATCTTTGCAAAATATCATTTCTTATTCTTCTGTCTGTAAAATAAATCACCACATCTCTAGGCAGCTGTCTTTGCTTTGCCACCCGAGAATTCACTCTGTAAGCCTTATCAATCCTACTTAGAACATCTTCAGGGTTAATCTTTAACATCACTGCTAGAGCCTCAGCACAAATTGCTCTCAGATCCTCTCTGTTATTTTCTTTTATTCCTCTCAGTCTTACAGCAAACTCCATAAATCTAAATTGAATCATAGTCAGTTCATTTTCAATTCTTTGAGTTTTATTATCCACATTAGTAATTTTATTATCAGTTTCCATCATTTTAGATTCCAGTTCTGAACTGAGTTCTCCCACTTTTTTATCAATCTGAACAACCACTTTTGACAAACCAGTCACTGCTGTCAATATATCATTTTTCATTTTGTCATACTTTTCTTGAACCACCTCTTTAATCTCCTGTTGAGATTTTTCACATTTTTTGTTCAAATCTTCCATAGCTTTAGTTTGATTATTCAGAGCAATAAATTCCTTCAGATCTTTAAATCCAGTCTCCTGCTCTTGACTCTGAGTCTGCAAGCTTAATGACTGCACTTTTTGTTGGTGCGTAGGGGAAACCCCCCGCCCCCCTGCACCTTTAGGAGCTGACTTTGTCTGCTTTGAAGCCATACTGCTATGCAATCTTATTCTTTCAAAAAAATAAGTCTTCCTCCCCTTTTCACCACCACAAAATCTTTTCAAAAACTTCCCCAGCTTTAATCCAGTCTCTAAGGGAGAAAAAACAGATGAAAACCCCTTTCAAATTTTTTTTTCTTTTCTTCTGGCAAATTCAATTACTTTAGTTGCTTTGTAACACGTTAAAACACACAAACATAATCACTTTTGCTTTCAGCTTTCTTCTCTCCACTGTAACCAGACACCATTTTAAAATCACTTTCACTCTTTCTCCATTCTTAAGTATAATAACAGGGCTAGTACAAATACTTGCGATTTTAAATTTGCAGTCCAGATTTCACCCTGCTTATTTTTAAACTTGCTTGAACTTTGCTGCTTGAAGTTGGTCGTGTCGTCTGGCTCTGCATAAATGCAGAGTTGTCCCGGAGTCTGGAGCTTCGGCAAGCTATTTAGGGAGCCTCTCTCTGCTTCCTCCCCAGAAATAATCCAGGGGCTTCGCAGGGGGCTCTATCTGCACTCGCCGGCTCTGCTCTCGTTTATCTTCCAAACGAGAGTTTTTCAAGCTGCCTCTCAGCTGCGGGGGCGGCTTTTTTACGGGCGGCGGGGCTGGCGGTCATAGAAGCCTGTGTCAGCTTCTCAGTGCTGACATAGTAAAGAGGGGGTTAAATTCCTGTGAGATTAGTAAGAGAGAGTGCCGTAGAATGATTTAGATAATGACCAATAGGATAAGGAAGCAAGCCAGGAAAGGGAGGGATGATGGAGCAGAGGTCATTTCCTGGCTGCATATGAGTCCGTGAAGACGTTGTTCTAACAAATAAAAGTTTTTTTTCTTTATTATCAAAATGTGAGAGGCATCTAATTTCGTCAGACAACTCTAGCATGACAGACAGCCAGGAAAAATGTTTTTTAAAACAAAAAGAAATGCTCTCTTCAAAAACTTTTCTTCTAAAAATATTTATGCATTCCTAATCTACTCCACGCCGACGTTGGCAGACCTTCAGATGTCTCCGTAGCAACCTTATCAGAGGCCATGAAGAAAACCATCTCCACCGGAGGTTTGCCTCAGAAAAGGAAAAAATTATGATGCCTTTTTGCTGGACTCCAATCAAGTGGCAGGTAAGGGGGGAAGGTTCTATGGCTCTCCAAACGGCAGCATAGCCCCCCACACACACACAAGAAAAAAAAAAGATGAGAGAAGAAAGCTCCAAAATGCACTCAGGGCTTCCCTCCCTGCTCAGCAAGCGACCCGGCCCAGCCACGGCATCACTCCCCTGCACCCAAATGGGAGATGATGAAGAAGCCCAAGGGCACCGTGGGCAGTCTCACAGACCCCCGCAATGGGAGGAGAGGCCACTGAGGGTGGAACCACCCCGATTCAGAGGGAAATTTGATGGGGATCCGGACCTGCTAGCTCAATTTCTCGATGCAGCTGAGATTTACATCGAGCGCTACGCACACCAATACCCTTTCCCCAGGGCCCTGGTCAGTGCCATCGCAGAAGGTCTGGAGGGAGAAGCAAGGAGCTGGTCAGTGGCCCAGTACAAATACAGGGCCCCCCAACTGCAAGATGCAGATGGTTTCTTACAACTGCTGCGAGCCCGTTTCGAAGAAACAGGGGACAATCCCTATGTAGAAGATGAGCTCAGGCACCTAATGCAGAGGGGGAAGCCTATCCAAGAACATATCCGTGAGTTCAGGAAAGTTGTTGGGACTTTACCTCCTTTGCCTGAACGACTGCTAGTATACTTCTTTAGAACAAGCTTAGATAAGCAAATTGCCCAAGTGACTGCTTATCGAGATATTCCGAACCGACTGTCTGACTGGTTCCGGATAGCGACGCAAGTTGAGAGAGGGCTACGTGCCAACAACATGCTAAAACAACCACAGGCAAAGGAGAAAACCCAGCTGGACCAGGAACCGTCTATCAGACCAGAAACTACAGCATCACGGGCCACCCAGAGGCCATCCACCCCACGGAGTCCACTGAGGTGCTACAGGTGTGGGGGAGTTGGGCATTGGAGGCCCTTAGGACCCGACGGAAATTATCACCCAGACAAGTCCGATGGGCCCAATACTTCAATCGGTTCAACTTCAAGCTGAAACACATCCCAGGGGGGAAGAATTTTCTGGCCGATGCCCTCTCCCGAATGCCCCAGTACAACAGTGAACGGGAGCAGGTGGTGAATGCCATCATCCCCTCGCCTCAAGGAGTGGGTCAAGTAACCACCAGACGGCAGCATCGCGACCAGCAGGGCCAACCAGTGGGTGACCTGACGACACGGCTCAAAACAGAGACATTGGCGGACCCCTGGTTCCGAGACAATCAGCATCTTTTGACAAGGAGGAACGACGTAGCATGGAAAGGGACGAAACTTTACGTCCCAGAAACTCTACGCAACCTAGTCCTCAAAAGGAGCCATGACGTTAGACCAGCAGGCCATTTCGGTTTTCTAAAGACTCTGCACTTAGTACGAAGACAATTTGGGTGGCGTCACATGAGGAAAGACGTGGACAGCTATGTGAAGAGCTGCACCATCTGTGCCACGATGAAAAACCTACCAGGAAAACCTCCTGGGTTACTGCAGCCAGTAGCTGAACCGACAAGACCATGGGAGGAGATTGCAATGGACTTTATAGTAGAGCTGCCGAAGAGTGGCGGAAACACAGTGATCTGGACCGTAATAGACTTATTCTCCAAACAGGCACATTTCATACCCTGTAGTGGGCTACCCTCAGCCCGCCAATTGGCCAAGCTGTTTGTGAAACACATCTACCGCTTGCATGGAGTACCCAGAAGAATCATCTCCGACCGAGGTGTCCAGTTCACAGCGAAATTTTGGAGGGAATTCCTACGATCCATAGGATCATCCCAAGGTCTCAGCTCAGCATTTCACCCGAGCACCAATGGCGGGGCGGAGAGACTGAATGCCATGATAGAGCAGTACTTGAGGTGCTATGTAGACTACCAACAGTCGAACTGGGCGGACCTCCTATCTTTTGCGGAGGTCGCGTACAACAATGCTGTCCACAGTAGTACAGGACTAACCCCATTCAAGGTAGTGAGCGGTATGGATTTTGTCCCCATACCAGAATATCCCAGGGAACCCCCTTCTTCAGTCAGTTTGAACGATTGGATGGCGATGCTAAGAGAATCCTGGGAGAACGTCAAAAAGGCATTAGACAAGGCGGCACAGGCTTATAAGAAGCAAGCAGATAAGCACCGAGCCCCTCAAAGACCGTTCCGAGTAGGAGAGAAGGTCTACCTCTCCACCAAGTACTTGAGACTCAAACTCCCAACTAGGAAATTGGGCCCAAAATTTATAGGACCATTTCCTATAGTAAAAATAATCAACCCGGTCACGGTACAATTGCAGTTGCCCCGGTTACTAGGAAAGATACACCCCATTTTTCACAGTAGTCTTCTGAAGCCTGTGGTGGGGTCAACTTTAAGGCCGGTGCCACATGATCCCCCAGGGCCCTTGATCATTGGGGGCCAAACTCATTATGAAGTACAGCGAATTCTCGATTCGAGGTGGCACAGAGGCCGCCTCCAATATTTAATTAAGTGGAAGGGTTACCCATCGTCAGAAGCATCATGGGTGAAGAGCACGAACATTCAAGCTGACCGCCTTATATCTAAATTCCATGCAGATCACCCGGACAGGCCGGGAGGGGGTGGGACACAGTCCCAGACGTGGTAATGGTATTAGACCTGTTGTTTTATCTTGTGCAAGTTTTGCTGAGAGAATGAAGGGAGAGGGGCCGGATGTCAGCTTCTCAGTGCTGACATAGTAAAGAGGGGGTTAAATTCCTGTAAGATTAGTAAGAGAGAGTGCCGTAGAATGATTTAGATAATGACCAATAGGATAAGGAAGCAAGCCAGGAAAGGGAGGGATGATGGAGCAGAGGTCATTTCCTGGCTACATATGAGTCCGTGAAGACGTTGTTCTAACAAATAAAAGTTTTTTTTTCCTTTATTATCAAAATATGAGAGGCATCTAATTTCGTCAGACAACTCTAGCGTGACAGACCGTCTGTGACGACGGCGGCACCAACCGGAAGTCCCTTCAAACACATTTTTGTTGGTCCACAGAACAGATAAGTATCAATGACAAGCAGTTCAAAGATCTGTTACTTGGACCAGAGAAAATCATCTGGAAAGCACTGAAGGACACCAGTTGAGAATTTTCTTGGCCACTACAGAGTACCAAACTACATTCAGCTGGTTGACAAACTTCTTACAGCATACAAAACCATGAAGTGCAACATGTCACTGAAGTTCCTTTTTTTCCCCTTTGCATTCTCACTTGGACTTCTTTCCCAAAAAACTGGGTACAGTCAGTGATGAACATGGTGAAAGGTTTCACCAGGACATTGCCTTAATGGAAAAAAGTTATCAGGATAACTGGAATCTATCAATGTTGACTAACTTTTGCTGGATACTGTAGCGAAATGCATTGGACACTGAGTACAAATGAAAGTCAGTAGTAAAACACTTTTAGCCCTGTTGAACTCATTCAGCATGTTAGAAATATTATGCAATTAAACACATTTATAATCACTAAAAAGTTAATTTCATTTGTCTCAAGATTCCTACATGATATAGACATTCTGAAATTTTAATTGTGTGCAGTTTGAAGGGGTGGCTCCTCTGGACAAGAAGCTGCCAGCCAATTGGGTGGCAAGCAGCAAAGATGGTGCTGGGAAGGGCGACCATGGGGGCTGTGAGGGGTATGTGATTGGTGACAGGTTACAGGAGAGAGCAAGTTCTACGGTGGGGGGCGGCAGGCCATCGGTGCTTGCATGTGGCTGCTGGTGGTGCTAGGGGTGGCAGGCAAATGCTTGCATGTGGCTGCTGGTGCTGGGGGGGCAACAGTGCTGGCACATGGTGGGGGGGGCAGCTGAACTGCCCATTTGGCATCAGACTGGCAGGATTGGGTTTGGGGTGGGGGGATGGCAGCTGAACTGCCCGTTTGGTGTTAGGCTGGAATCCAGGCGCAGAGGCAATGGCAGTGGGGAGAGATCAAAATGGGAAGCCCCCACACACTGCTGCCTGCCCGTTGCCCGCATCAGCTTCCCATTTTTACCACCACTCCCACTGTTGCCTCTGCAGCTGGACCTCAGCCTGATGCCTAATGGGCATTTCATTTCATTTCATTTATTTCAATTTATATACCGCCCTTCTCCCCGGGAGGGGGACTCAGGGCGGTGAACAACCAAATTTAAAACACATATAATACAAACATTAAAAGAATTTTAAAATTGAATTAAATCGTTGGCGTTCCAGATAAAAGTCTCAACCCCATTAAAATACCCAATTTAAAACCCCAGAAATCAATAATAGCAAAAATTTTGTTAAAACCCCATTAAAATCGATCAAGCAAGGCCGGCTTGTTGGAATAAATAGGTCTTAAGGGCCTTTCGGAAAGCGCGGAGGTCCGGGATCAAACGAATTTCTGGAGGCAGCTCGTTCCATAGGGTGGGTGCCCCCACAGAGAAGGCTCTCCCCCTGGGGGCCACCAGCCGACATTTCTTGGCTGATGGCACCCTGAGAAGGCCCTCTCTGTGTGAGCGTACTGGCCGGTGGCAGGTTATCGGTAGCAGCAGGCGGTCCCGCAAGTACCCCGGTTCCATGCCGTGGAGCGCTTTAAAGGTCAAAACTAACACCTTGAAGCGCACCCGGAAGACCACCGGAAGCCAGTGCAGCTCGCACAGGAGAGGTGTCACATGGGAGCACCCTGTCGCTCCCATAATCACCCGCGCGGCCGCATTCTGGACCACTTGGAGCCTCCGTGTGCATCCCAAGGGGAGCCCCATGTAGAGAGCGTTACAGTAGTCCAGGTGAGACGTGACGAGTGCATGAGTAACTGTGCACATGGAGTCCCGATCCAGAAAGGGGCGCAACTGGCGCATCAGGCGAACCTGATAAAAGGCCCCCCTGGCCACGGCCGCCATATGCCCTTCCAAGGACAGCCGTGAATCCAGGAGGACACCCAAGTTGCGAGCCCCCTCTGTGGGGGCCAATGACTCACCCCCAATAGCCAGCGATGGCACCAGCTGGCTATACCGGGACGCCGGCAGCCACAGCCACTCGGTCTTGGAAGGGTTGAGATGAAGCCTGTTCCTCCCCATCCAGACCCGCACGGCTTCAAGGCACTGGGACATTACTTCGAGGGCATCATTGGGGTGGTCAGGGGTGGAGATGTACAGCTGAGTATCATCAGCGTACAGTTGGCAACTCACCCCAAAACCACGGATGATCTCACCCAGCGGCTACACATAAATGTTGAACAGGAGCGGCGAGAGGACCGACCCTTGTGGCATCCCGCAAACAAGGCGCCTCGAGGTCAACCTCTGCCCCCCTGCCAACACAGACTGCGATCAGTTGGAGAGATAGGAGGAGAACCACCGCAGCACGGTGCCTCCCACCCCCAAACCCCCCAACCGACGCAGCATGATACCATGGTCAATGGTATCAAAAGCCGCTGAGAGATCTAACAGGACCAGGACAGAGGAGCAACCCCTGTCCTGAGCCCTCCAGAGATCATCCACCAACGCGACCAATGCCGTCTCCGTGCTGTACCCAGGTCTGAAACCGGACTGGCACGGATCTAGATAGACGGTTTCATCCAGGTACTGTAGTTTGATTGTCACCCCCCTGCCCCCAATCCTGCAATTTGGCTGCCCCCCACTGTGCACCACCACTGTTTGACCCCCACACACCGCCAGCAGCCATGCTTGCTGCCAATGCCCTGCTTCCCCCCTGCTTCCCCCCTGCCAAACCAGTAGCCATGCACAAGCATCTGTCAGTGTTCCAGAGCTGACATAGAAGCAATGAGACAAAAGTTTGACATTTCACCTAGAAAAGCCTTTCGGTGAATTCAGTCTCCTGAGAGACGCATGAGAGGGGTGACATTCCTGTGAGCTGAAGAGACAGATAAGAGGAGAATGATCTGGAAGACAGCCAATGGGGAGCAGAGAATGGGAAAGGAAAAGGAGGGTTTGGATAGAGGGGCCAGTACTGTCTGCATGGTTGCCAGGCACGGGTGCATTGCTCAATAAAGAGAATATTTCCTAAAGTTTGATGCTTGGAAATCAACTTTATTCTAGAGAATGAAACCAAAATCCTGACAGACAGTACTCTTTTTTTTCTCTCTCCGAGCCAACCTGGCTGGCCTCCAGGGCTCCGGTTCTTTGCCAGAAGTCTGGACAAAGTGGAGAGAGAGCCCGGAAACCATGGCTGAAAGCCAACTCTCCACTGAAAGTTTACTTCAAGCATCTGCACTAGAAGCAAACTTGGATGCAAAGGGGCCTCCACCCCCCCCCCCTCCAGCAAAGCTGCAAGCCAAGAAGAAGGAAAACCTTTGTGGGCTTTGCCAAAGTCGGCAGAAATGGAATTCCCTTTTCCAGGCAGGAAAGGTAAGGGAAAGCCTCTAAGTGAATTAGTGAGGGTAGATTGGCTGTGGGACTGGCAGCAAGCCAGACAGCAGAAAGCTTCAAAGCAGCCACTCGAAAGCCCCATGGATAAGTTGAAGGAAGAGTTTGACCGTGCTGTCGGACTGGGGGAGGAGCCGTCCTGCAGGCCCAAGGAGAGGGGGTGGCCAGCCCAGCCCACTGAACTGAGTCACCATGGACAGGAGCGCAGCCCTCCCCCCTCCCACACCAGAAGGAGAGATAGCCCCAGTGTGCATCCATGGCTTCCCCCTCCCCCCAGCAAGCACACCAGTCTGCGTAGGACATCACCCCCCCGCCCCCGAATGAGAGATGAGGAAGAATTCCAATGACATTATGGGCAGGCTCAGAGAGCCCCACAATGGGAGGAGGGGCCACTGAGGGCGGAGCCACCCTGGTTTAGAGGGAAATTTGATGGGGATCCAGACCAGTTAGCGCAATTCCTCGATGCAGCTGAGATTTACATCGAGCGCTACGCACACCTTTACCCTTTCCCCAGGGCCCTAGTCAGTGCCATTGCAGAAGGCCTGGAGGGAGAAGCAAGGAGCTGGTCAGTGGCCCTGTACAAAAACAGCCCCCCCCCCAACTGCAAGATGCAGATGGCTTCTTACAACTGCTGCGAGCCCGTTTCGAAGAAACAGGGGAGGACCCCTATGTAGAAGACGAGCTCAGAAACCTAATGCAGAGGGGGAAGCCCATCCAAGAGCATATCCGTGAGTTCAGGAGAGTTGTTGGGACTTTACTTCCTTTGCCGGAACGACTGCTAGTATACTTCTTTAGAACAAGCTTAGATAAGCAAATCGCCCAAGTGACCCCTTATCGAGATATTCCGAAACGACTTACCGACTGGTTCTGGATAGCGACACAAGTCGAGAGAGGGCTACGGGCCAAAGACATGTTAAAGCAACCACAGGCAAAGGAGAAAGCCCAGCTGGACCAGGAACCATCTACCAGACAAGGAACTACAGCACCACGGGCCACCCAGAGACCCCTCCCCTGGAGTCTGCTGAGATGCTACAGATGTAGAGGAGTTGGCCATTTGGCAGCGGCGTGTGGAACCCCGGGATCGAGACCAGAGCCAACGGGCATGACACGGCTGGAACGAGGACCCAGGCGCACCACCAACGCACCACGAAGACTCCCCCCAGTACAGAAGTTTTCGCCCACTTGACCGAAGCAAGGGAGAGCCCAGATGATGTGAATCAGCCCCCCAAAACATATGACAGCGATGACGATGGAGAAGACGACCGAATGGTGAGTGGACCCATCCACCCTTTTCTCTTCCCCGTATGCCTAACAGCCCCAAAAACAGGGACCCAAGGGGTTTTCCAAGCCCTAATAGATTCAGGCTGCACGAGGTGCCTGATCAACCTACCCACGGTCCAAAAACTGGGAATACGAGCAAAAAAGATCAGCCACCCAATCCGATTTGAGCAAGTTGATGGATCCCTAGTAGGGGGGGCGCGCACCACACACTTAACCGAGCCAGTGAAACTGGAGCTAGCAGATCACTGGGAGATGATTCGTTTTATAATAGCCCCCAAGATGACTAACCCAGTCATACTGGGACTCTCCTGGCTTGACAAGTGGGGCCCAACTATCTGGTGGTAGGAGGGGACCCGCAGACTGAGAATAGCAAGGGGGCCTCACCCCCTGCCGCCCCAACCAGAGAGGACGCCTCCCACGCAGAGGCTCCAACCCCTCCTGCCAGAGGGACAAAAAACGCCCCCAACCCAAGCGCCCCTGATCAAGAGTACAGCTAAACAACTGGCCGCCGCATCCATCAGCTCCCATGACACAAAACAGATCCCAAAAGACCTTGCAATAGACCTTGCAGAAGTATTTAGTGAGACCGAGTGTGATGTTCTACCACCCCACTGCGAGACCAATTGCGCCATTGAAATCATCCTTGGGGCGAAACTACCTAAACCTAAGTTGTATGCCATGATGCCCCGGGAAATGCAAGAAATGCGAAAATACATAGACACTAACCTACAAAGGGGCTTCATTGAGCCAGCCAAACCCCGGATAGCAGCACCAGTCTTTTTCAGAGAGAAGAAAGACGGCTCCATGCGTCTAGTGGATGACTTCCAAGGTATCAAGGAGTAACAAGGACTTCCAAGGTATCCAAGGTAACAAGGAGTCTGCATACGCAATTTATATCCCCTTCCCCTCATGAAAGACATCCTAGCCCACCTGGCCAAAGGAAAGGTTTTCACCAAACTAGACCTCCGCGAAGCCTACTACCGGATACGCATCAGGGAAGGAGACGAGTGGAAAACAGCATTCAACTGCCCCCTAGGTGGCAACTTTATCAACTTTATTCTAGAGAATGAAACCGAAATCCTGACAGCATCATTTGTCTGCTGTCCCCCCCAGCACCGTCAGCAACCATGCGCAAGGAATGTTTTCCTGCCAGCCCCCCCTAATGCTAGCAGCTGTGCACAAGGAATGTTTGCCTGCTGCCCCCACAACTCCGGCACCCTTGTGCAAGCAGTGTTTGCCTGCCATCACCCCTGAGCAGCGCCAGCAGCAGCGTGCAAGCACTGATGGCCTGCCATTCCCCACCACAGGTCTTCCTCTCTCCCATAACCTGTCACCAATCACATCCCCCTCACAGTCCCCTCAATCACCCTTCCCAGCAGCATCATTCCAACCTGCCACCTGATTGGCTGGTGGCTTCTTGTCCCATGGAGTGAAACATCCAGGAAAAACAGTGCCTGGGTGAATGGGCCAGGCCAAAGAGCCAGGGTTGGAGGGCCAGTGGCTCAATGGCCAGGGAGAATGACCAGGGGAGGGCCAGCAGAGGAGGAAAGCTGGCTGTGAATGGGCTGAGGCAGGTGGCTGGAGGCAAAGTGGACGCAGCCAATGGTGGAAGCCTAAATGTCCCATTCCGGTTTCTAAATGAAATAATTTATTTTATTAAATTTGTATACTGCCCTTCTCCTGCTGGACTCAGGGTGGTGCATAAAAGACATTCCAATACAAAGTTTAATTTTTTAAAAAAAGAATTAAACAACTTTGCCCCGAAATTTAAAACATCCCGACTAAAACCCATTGACAATTAAAAATCTAAAGGGGAGGGGGGGTTTACGCCAGCCCAGCTTGATGAAATAGAAGAGTTTTTAGGGCATGGCGAAAGGCCCGGAGATCTGGTATCTCTGGGGGCAAATCATTCCAGAGGGCAGGAGCTGCCACAGAGAAGGCCCTCCCCCGGGGGTCGCCAGCTGACATTGCCTGGCTGATGGCACCCTGAGGAGTCTCTTTCTGTGGGAGTGTACTGGCCGGTGGGAGGTTATTGGCGGCAGAAGGCGGTCCCGCAAGTACCTAGGCCCTATGCCATGGAGCACTTTAAAGGTGGTAACCAACACCTTGAAGCGCACCCGGAAGACCACTGGAAGCCAATGCAGCTCGTGCTGGAGGGGCATCACATGGGAGCACCCCCTCTCTCCCATAATCCCCCGTGCGGCCGCATTCTGCATCAGTTGGA
Organism: Coluber constrictor foxii; assembly: GCA_038048745.1. NCBI lineage: Eukaryota > Metazoa > Chordata > Lepidosauria > Squamata > Colubridae > Coluber > Coluber constrictor. The sequence goes on from CM075961.1 coordinate 10,600,914, forward strand.
GCCTCTGGGTGCTCCTCAAGGGGAGCCCCATGTAGAGAGCATTACAGTAGTTCAGGCAGGAAGTGACGAGTGCCTGAGTAACTGTGCGTAAGGAGTCCATATCCAGAAAGGGACGCAACTGGCGAATCAGGCGAACCTGATAGTAAATAGTATCTATTTACTATAATAGTATCTATTTTACTATTCTGATAGAATAGTAAAAAGTACCATATTTTCCGCACTATAAGACACACTTTTCCCTCCAAAAAAAGTGGGTGGAAATGTCTGTGCATCTTATAGAGTGAATATTGCAGTGGTGGGAGGGGGGTTGGGGTGGCGATGGCATTTGCTGCTGCTGCCTGTCACCACCACTGCCTCCTGTCACCGCTGCTGCCGCCTGTCACCACCACTGCCGGCTGTCACCGCTGCCACTGTTTGCCGCTGCTGGGGAATGCTGGAGCCTTCGATGCCAAGCAGCTGATCGGCGGTTGGATTGGCCTCCTAGAATACTGCCAATCAGCTGTTCTAGGCAGCAGGGATCACCACCATCACCTCCAGTCACTACTGCGGTACACTATCACCACCACCACCACCATTCGCTGCTGCTGTTTGCTGCCACCACTGCCGCTGCCAATTGTTGGGGTGATCGGCGGCAGTGGTGAACAGCCATGAACAGCAATCGGCAGCCATCAGCAGCCATCAGCAGGAGCGGCAATCAGCGGTGATCAGTGGCAGCAAATGGCAGCGAATGGCAATCAGCAGCAGTGGTGGCGAACGGCGGCGATTGGCAGCAATCGGCAGTGAACAGCAAACGGCAGTGGCGATAGACGGTGATAGGCGATGGTGATAGGCAGCGGCAGCACTCCCCAATGCCTAGAACAGCTGATTGGCAGTATTCCGGGAAGCCGAGCCAACCACCAATCAGCTACTTGGCAGCGAAGGCTCCAGTGTTCTCCGGCAGCAGCATAACATGGAATTGTCTGTTTTGAGAAAACCTTTGAAGAAGCGATGGAAAAAAAATAAAACCTTGAACTTTTAAAACGATAACTGGTGAGAACTAAGGACAATATGTTTTGCCTACAAGAGGATAGACTTTGATGATTAAAAAAGAAGGACCTTAATGCGACTTAAAACTGGAATAATATCAACCCAGAAAGAATAAAATGGAGCAGGAACTTAATGAACTGATTAAGACAATGTGTTTAGAAATAAAGGAAATGATTATTAATTTGCATGGAAAATCGAAATTCAAGGATGTAAAGACTGAGCTAGAATGCACTGAAGAGGAAAGGGAAATGTCTAATGAGAAACAAGAAAGGGATGGATAATGAAAAAACAAAGACAAAGAGATTGACTATGGAAAATTAAACAATTGTAATATTAAGTATGGACAAAAAGAAAAGAAACAAAGGAGAAGAAGAGGGTGGAATAGGAAAAATATAAAAAATTTAAATGATTACACTGGGATTTACAGTGGAAATATAAGAAAGAGGGAAAAAAGATGGAAAATAATAGGAAATAAAGGACAAAATAAAAGATTCTATGATTTTAAAATACAAAATAAATACATTGGGATCAACAATGAAAAGACACAAAAAAGGAAAGAGAAAGAAGAAATAATGGGAAATATAGGGCAGAATAGGAGAGTGCAGAATCCTAAAATACAAAAGAAAGGAAGAAGAAGGAAAAAGAAAAGGAAAAGAAGGAAAAGAGGGTGGAGAAGAAAAAATATTAAAAATATAAATGATTACACTGGGATTTACAGTGGAAATATAAGAAAGAGGAAAAGGGATGGAAAACAATGGGAAATAAAGGGCAAAGATTTCATGATTTTAAAACACAAAATAAGTACATTGGGATTAACAATGAAAAGATATGTTAGGTGTTTTGTGCCAGCCATGGCCGTTTCTTAAAGGGCCACCAGATGGGAGCAAAGAGGCACCTCTGATCCCACTGGTGGGTCAAGGAGCTCCGGCCCCTGCAGCCCCATTGGGGAATGTTAATGGCCCTCCGGCCCCCCACACATCAGTAAGGGAGGGGCCAGGGACCCCTATAAGAACCCCTGCACAGGGGCTGCTCTTCCCTGCTCTTGTTCTACTCTCCTATGGGTCTGACCCATGGGCTCAATCCAGGCATGGATGCCTCCATACCTGGGAATCCATTTTACTCTACTTTTACTTCTAAATAAAGACTTAATTTGATTGCATCCTTGCGTGCTGCCTTTTCTTGGAAGCGCCCTCAACGAACCATCGTTCTTTCGTGAGATCCCTCACAAGATACGAAAAAGGAAAGGAATAGCAGAAACAATGGGAAATACACGGCAGAAAAAGAGAAAGAGAGAAAGAGAGAAAGAAATGAAAATATATTCAAAACTGTAAGACTTAATAGGTGAATTTAATGTCAGAAAAAAGATAAAGTAGTAATATTAATTAAGTGACTTTAAAATAAGAGGAGTATAGAGCTGTATGAAATAAAGGGAATAAGACTTATACTCTATATTTTAAGTTTTAAATATGCTCTACTGAAAACTGGAGAAACTGCAATAAATGTCATATGCTTAATAATATTGGAGGTCTAGAGAATGATAGGTTTTAATAATATGAATAAACTTGTTGGGGGAAATGTAATAATTGGAATATTTCAAACTATATATCAGAAACATAAGTAAAAAGAGAAAAGAAGGCAAATTAAGAATATTTTAAGAACTAATTGAACTGAGTAAAATGAGAAATGATTAAGATGTGCTTTATAAATATATATCTGAATAAGTGGAAATAGATTGTTAAGCTATTTTGAGAAATATATTCAATAATTGAAACTGAATGTAAAACTGAATGAAATTTAAATGATAAAAATGATTTAAATATTATACTTGCAAGAACTAAAGCAGAAAAAATACATTGGTAAAAGTAAAAAAGACAAAGGATTAGAAGATAGTTTGAGTAAAGATTTGAAGGAAAAAAGGGAACAAGATGAAATATACTGTTAATAATTAAAAAGAGAAGGGATCGGGGCTGCCTGGACTCCACAGTGGAAAATATTAAATTGAAAATGAATACAGCAATAGAGAGAGATGAAGGAGGAGAAGAGAATTGAAAGGGAGGAGGAAGGAGAGAGAGGGATGGAAGAGTAGGGGGAAGGAAGGGAAGGGAAATTAGACTAGGAGAGAAGGTAAGACAGGAGGGAAGAGAAGAGGAGAAGGAGAAGGGAAGGGGAAGTAGAGAAGAGAAGAAGAGGGTGGGGAAAGAAAGTAGGAAGGGATAGGGAAGAGGGAGAGGGTAGGTTTGAGGAGAAAGATTGCTGTACAATAAAAAAGATGAAGTGGAAGAAAGGCAACCCTGAAAAAACAAATATAAATATATTAAGATAAAGAATGAATTGTTTAAGAATAAAAGAGAATAAATATGAATAAACAGTAAAGTTAGAAAGTAGGGGCAAATGAAGATGGTGTTTATGTATGCAAGTATAGAAATATTGAGATATGATTAAAAAAAAGAAAAGAGGGAAGGCGATTTTGGCAAGAATTGTAATTGAGTAAAATGTAATTGAATTTGATTAATTGTAAAAGATATGAAACCACCAACGCGCTATTCAAAAAAAAAAAAGATGTGAGTGAATGTGGGAGAGGAGAAAAAAACAATAAAACTTGTTTGTTTGTTTGTTTTTTTAAAAAAGTTCCTTCTGTATCTTGAGCCTATTTTGTTGTCACATTTTGTTTTTCTTCCCTAAATGTAGAACCTTGCTTTTTTCACTGTTGAATTTCATTTTGTTAGATAGCGCCCAATATTCAAGTCTGTCAAGATCCTTCTGTATCTTGAGCCTATCTTCTGGAGTGTTGGCTATTCCTGCCAGCTTGGTGTCATCTGCAAATTTGATGAGTTCCCCATCTAACCCCTCATCCAAGTCATTGATGAAGATGTCGAAGAGCACTGGGCCTAAAACAGAGCCCTGGGGTACTCCACTGTTATGGAATGAAGTGACCAAGCAACATCCCTAGGTCAGCCAGAGAGAGAGTTTATTTGTGCAAAGACTCAGAAGCTAGATTAGCTTTGAGTAAAGAGTCCATGATTGTATGACGAATTTTATACTGTTTCAAACAAAGGATTCTGCTAGCACAGCAACTTTCCATATATGGTTAACATACATTTGTTATCCTCAGCCTGAGAAAAACAGGTCTAAAGCGGTCCCAGTTCACCGCGAGGAGACGAGAACAAGTTCGGAGGAAGAATCAGATGAAGATGTCTTCCAAACTGAAAAAAGAAAAGGCGATCCCAGCCGCCGCCGAGAGAGCTGCCTCAGTTGTGGCGGCCAGCATGAAAGACAAGCCTGCAAATATCGTGAGGCCATTTGCAGGCGCTGCGAGAAGAGAGGTCACCTGGCCCGAGTATGCCGAGCGCAGCTTCCGCGTTCATCCAAACCATGTGACCAGGGCAGCCAATCAGAACCACTGCCAGCTTCAAAACGACCAATCCAGAACAAGGGCGCCGAAAAGCAGCGCGAGATTCAAACTTACAGCACGAGAGTCGGCCAAGCCAGCACGGCGATCGAGGACAAAGTCTTCACTACCGTCAAGATCAACGGACAACCCTGTAAGATGGAGATCGACACCGGATCCGCACTCTCCATCATGTCGTGAGCTACGCTACAGTCCCTGCTTCCGAGCTACAGAAAGAGCCAGCTATCGAGACAATTAATCCGCCTGCTAGACTACCAGGGGAACCGCGTCCCAGTCAAAGGCGTCGACACCTTCACCATCTCCTACGGCGACTTTGAGGAGAGACTACCACTGACCATCGTGAGAGACCCGCTACCGAGCCTCCTTGGTCTACGCTGGTTCCGAGCCCTGGGCATGGGGTTCACCGGAGTACACAGCCTCAGTGGAGCTTCGCTCAAAGAACAATTCCTGCACGAGTTCTGGGACGTTTTCGAGGACAGCTTGGGCAAGTACATGGGGACCCCGATTTCATTTAATTTGGACCCAGGGGTAGCCCCAATTAGGCTTAAGGTGAGGAGAGTTCCCTTTGCTCTGAAGCCCAAGATTGACTCAGAGCTAGATAAACTGATTAGCCAAGGTATGTTAGTGCCAGTAGACCATGCGAAATGGGAAACCCCAATAGTGACCCCAATCAAGGCTGATGGGTCTATCAGAATTTGCGCCGATTACAAATGTTCTATCAACAAGGCGTTGCAGCAAAGCGCTTATCCTGTCCCTGTAGTCCACCACTTACTGCATTCCCTAGGTCCAGGGAAAATATTCACAAAATTAGATCTTGCGCAAGCTTACCAGCAGCTGCCGGTAGACGAAGCTACGGCAGAAGCGCAAACAATAGTGACACACAGAGGGGCTTTTAAATGCACTCGGTTGCAGTTCGGAGTCAGCATAGCCCCGGGACTATTTCAAAGCACGATGGAGTGCCTTCTACAAGGCCTCCCCGGAGTCGTCCCGTATTTCGACGACGTGCTAATTAGTGGCCATAACGAAAAGCAACTGGCAGAAAGAATCAGGTTAACCCTGACGAGATTCCGTGAAGCCGGCCTAAAGCTGAAAAGGTTGAAATGCAAAATTGGGGGTCCCTCAGTTGATTTCTTAGGATATAAGATTGACGGATCGGGGATCCACCCCACCGAAAGCAAGGTGAGAGCTATTAAGAACGCTCCCACGCCCAAAACCAAGACTGAGCTGCAGGCCTTCCTAGGCCTTCTTAACTTCTACACCATGTTTTTAAAAGACAAAGCAACGGTAGCCGAACCACTCCATAGACTCTTAGGCAAGAGCACTCCGTGGGTTTGGGGCAAAAGAGAAGCGGCAGCATTTAACGCTGTCAAGAAGCTGCTCTCCGAGGACAGTTTTCTAATGCAATATAGCTCTGAACTGCCGTTAGTCTTGGTTTGTGACGCCTGTGATGTGATGAATGTTCTACCTAGATTTTTATTTTTGTTTCAAATGATCCCGGTGCTGAAAAGTGATAAACATCTGACTGAATGGCAAAAAGAAGTGAATAAGTTTGTTTGGAATGATAAAAAACCAAGAGTCAAACTGAAAATTATGCAAGATGTTCGTGGCCTTAAACTTCCAAATCTACGATTGTACTATGAAGCAGCAGCGTTGACACAAGCGAGTGATTGGTTTGGAACAACAAGGTCTGAAATATTGAATATAGAAGGCCACGATTTGGAACTTGGCTGGAACGCATATTTATTCTATGAAAATAAAGTTGACAAAGTATTCAAGAGTCACTCTTTGATTAGAGTATGGAAGAAGCACCAGCTTAAATTGGATTACAAAATACCTTTGTGGTTGGATCTTGGTCATATTACACGGAATATAAATATTAAGTCACTCGGGGGGATTTTATATAAAGAGGTACTTTTTAATGATGGGGTAGATGGCAATTAAAGACATTAAACACTCTGTTGGAAGAAGGGATTAATCTAACTTGGCTACAGTATAATCAACTTCAATTGAGATGGAGGGAAGATCAAAAAACTGGTTTGATGTTGTACGAAGAGGAATTGGTAAGACAGATAAAAGAGAAAGGCCCAATGCATATTAAGAGGGTCTATAATATTTTGTTAGAGAGAGACTCTGAAAATGAACTGGTTAAAGACTGCATGATAAAGTGGGCGCAAAATTTTGCAGAACCAGTTATGATGGAAACATGGGAAAAAATATGGGTCCAGAACGTTAAATTTACTCAGTCACAGAATTTGAGGGAAAATTTTTATAAAATGTTTTATAGGTGGCATTTAGATCCTAAGAAATGATTAACAAGTTCTTGACTTAATTCCAGGATTCTGGATATGTAGTCTGTGTCAAGGTTTCGGTTTCATCCTCTAAAATAAAGTTAATTTCCAAGCATCAAACTTTAGGAAGTATTCTCTTTATTGAGCGATGCAGCCGTGCCCGACAACCATGCAGACAGTACTGGCCCCTCTATCCAAAACCCCTCCTATTCCTTTCTCATTCACTGCTCCCCATTGGCTGTCTTCCAGATCACTCTCTCTTATCTGTCTCTTCAGCACACAGGAATGTCACCACTCCCATACATCTCCCAGGAGACTGAATTCACCGAAAAGCTTTTCTAGGTGAAATGTCAAACTTTTTCCTCATTGCTTCTATGTCAGCATTGGAACACTGACAGTCTGCTTTATGCAATTGTTGTAGAGGCCCATTTTCCTTATCTATTCCTCCCTCTGCAGGGAATGTTAATATTGGAACCTTAGGTTGTGGAGTTGTCTTAGGTCTAAAGTAACGACCCCGTGCATAGACAATGCGTTTTTGACGGGAGCGTACTTGACCTAAAGTGTCTCTATTTAGGGAAGTAGTGTTCATGATATGGTCACGTGAGAGTCCTATTGCAAACAATGTCCAAAGCCATAAACAAAGCATAATGACCTATGGTGTAAAACTTAGTACGTCAGGAACAGAGTCAGTGTTACGTGATGATGGGGAACTAGCAGGAGCAAGAAAAATCCTAGGTGTACCACAAAACCATTCCTTATATGTGTAAAAAAAGAGTAAAAGTAGGGCTAGGATAGCAACTACCCACAGGATCCACACCCACACCCAACCTTGTTCTAACATTAGTATGTGTAAGAATATATAAGATTACAGTGAATAAGATATATATATATAATGTGAAGGCTATCTTCATCCTTACTGATCTTCAGCCGTGCGCAGGGAACCAGCTTCCAGAGTGGTTCAGCAAGGCGGACGTTCACCACCGTGCGTAGAGAGTCCATTGCCGGTAGGACTCAGCAGGGTGTATTCTTCTTAAATTTCAGCACCAAAGGTTTGTCAGTTGTTGTCACCTGGTATGTAACTGGATTACTCTGGTCTGCGGGTTTCAGTCTCGTCCAGTGGATCCAAGATCTTCCTTCTAAAGTCTTAAAAGGCACAATTGCAAACCCAACACATCTGGGAGAACACGTAATGGAATCTGATCAGTAATAGTCCTCTTCAGTTGGGAAACAGCATAGGCAACTACTTAGTCCTAAAAAAGAAAAAATACAAACATAGTCCAGGTGATGAAGAACGCTATTGCCACTGGTTACTGCCCGCCAGTCGATTGGTTTCTTTGGATCAGCAATGTCCATAGATTTCCTTGGTGAGATTCCACCTTCCACTCCTTTGAGGCTGGCACGGGCCCTTTCACTTGGAGTTTAACTTCCTTTCAGCTCTGGCTCAACACCCAATCATCATGGTGGAATTTGTGGACTGGAAACTCCAAAAGTGGCATCTGGGCTAAGAGTCCTTGTTTCCTAAGAACTTCAAAATATCTGGACAGTTTATATACATGTTGTTTCAATACTTTGTCTCTGGTTTCCAGGGAATCAATGCATATGCTTCCTGGCATGAAAGCTACTCCAAACAACAATACATATGATGATATTCCAATATTCTTTCTAGGTTGAGTCTAAGTAAACTCTTGACACTTCTGTTGCTGTAGCATTACTGCAGGGAAGGCATCAACCCACCCTGTGAGGCGGTCTACCATGACCAATAAATATTGTACTCTCCCCCCTCTTGGTAATTTTGTAAAATCCACTTGAGTACATTGAAATGATCTTAAAGCTGGTGATCTCCACCCATCTGATGTTTTCTGACAGCTTGTTTATTTGCCTTTTTTTTTACAAAGTAAACATTTGTCTATAATTTGCTAAAGGATATATTCCAATATCACCATAGCATTTTAAAAGTTCATTTACAATAGCTTGAATTCCCCAATGATTCCACCCATAGTTTGCTAAATGTATGCATTATCCCAAATGCATGCTTGGAATCTGTTTATTTTTCCTTCCAAGATGCATAGAGATTGATTTAGTGCATACACTTCACAGAGGCGGTAGTGAGGCCTCTCCTCAAGAAGCCTTCCCTAGACCCAGCAATGTTGGTAAATTATCGTCCGGTCTCCAACCTTCGCTTTGTGGCGAAGGTTGTTGAGAGCGTGGTTGCAAAACAGTTTCCCCGGCACCTGGATGAAGCGACGTATCTAGATCCGTTCCAGTTGGGCTTCAGACCCGGGTACAGCACGGAAACGGCATTGGTCGCATTGGTTGATGATCTCTGGAGGGCTCGGGACAGGGGGTGCTCCTCTGTCCTGGTCCTGTTAGACCTCTCAGCGGCTTTTGATACCATCGACCATGGTATCATGCTGCGCCGGCTGGTAGAGATGGGGGTGGGAGGCACTGTGTTGCGGTGGTTCTCCTCCTATCTCTCCAACCGGTCGCAGTCTGTGTTGGCAGGGGGGCAGAGGTCGACCCCGAGGCCCCTTATTTGTGGGGTGCCACAAGGATCGGTCCTCTCACCCCTCCTGTTCAACATTTATGTGAAGCCGCTGGGTGAGATCATCCGTGGCTTTGGGGTGAAGTACCATCAGTACGCTGATGACACTCAGCTGTACATCTCCACCCCAGACCACCCCAATGATGCCCTTGAAGTGATGTCCCGGTGCCTGGAGGCTGTACGGATCTGGATGGGGAGGAACAGGCTCAGACTCAACCCATCCAAGACCGAGTGGCTGTGGTTTCCGACGTCCCGATATAGTCAGTTGGCGCCATCACTGACTATTGGGGGCGAATCACTGGCCCCCACGGAGAGGGTTCGTAACTTGGGCGTCCTCCTGGACTCACGGCTGTCCTTAGAAGGGCACCTGACGGCCATGGCCGGGAGGATTTTCTATCAGGTTCGCCTGATCCGCCAGTTGCGTCCCTTTCTGGATCGGGACTCCTTACTCACGGTCACTCACGCCCTTGTCACTTCCCGTCTAGACTACTGTAACGCTCTCTACATGGGGCTCCCCTTGAGGAGCACCCGGAGGCTCCAACTGGCGCAGAGTGAGGCCGCGCGGGTGGTGATGGGAGCGACATGGCGTTCCCATGTGACACCTCTCCTGCGCGAGCTGCACTGGCTCCTGGTGGCGTTCCGGGTGCGCTTCAAGGTTTTGGTTACCACCTTTAAAGCGCTCCATGGCTTAGGACCTGGGTACTTGCAGGACCGCCTACTACCACCAATAGCCTCCCACCGGCGGGTACGCTCCCATAGAGAGGGGCTCCTCCGGGTGCCGTCAGCAAAACAGTGTTGACTGGCAGCCCCCAGGGGGAGAGCTTTCTCTGTGGGAGCACCTACTCTCTGGAACAAGCTCCCCCCAGAGATACGGAGGATCCCAGATCTGCACACCTTCCGCCGCGCTCTTAAGACCTTTTTATTTCGCCAGGCGGGCCTGGCCTAACCTCTCTCCGTTTTTAGCGTTAAATTTTCATTTGTTTTAAATTATGTGGGGTGTTTTAATTTTGTCTGGGCCAAATTTATTTAATTTGTTTTTAGTTGGTTTTAAATTTTGTATTCATGTATTTTTATTGTTGGCTGTACACCGCCCTGAGTCCTTCGGGAGTAGGGCGGTATATAAATCCAATAAAGACGTTAAAGACGTTAAAGGTTTAAGCAGACCAATTTTGAGGCAAACCCCTTGCTTCCAGGATCTCTTTAGTGTGTCCATTTATAATAAAAATTGCTTGTTCTTGTTCCAGGGGGTGTTCCTCCAAATCTGGTCTTATTTTTATTTTTTTTATTTATTTTTATTTTATTTTATTTGTAAATCAATTACTTTAACACAATGTTTTAATCCAAACTGATCCATTAATCTGGTGTTGGCTAAGAACTGTGCTGGATTCAAATTGTGATCTGTAATTAAAATTAAGTCAGTCTGCTGCATTAAAATTCCTTCATATTTTAGATGGGGTGCTCACAATAAGGGCTTCCCCAAAGGTCAATTTCCCACTTTCTTGGATCAGGATTGAGTAGCAGCAATTGCTTGAATACATACTGGCCATCCTTATTACTGGGTCCATTACTTTTGACAGGAATGCCACGGGTTTCTTTTGTCCTGTCCAGTCCTGAGCCAACACCCCTTTGTGCAATTCCATTTTCTGTGTTTAAAAGAGATGGAATGGCTTTTCCAAATTTGGTAAACTTAATATAGAAGCCTTGGTTAAGGCTTGTTTCAAATTTTCAAAGCTTCCTCTTTTGTGCCCCTCCCATTTCAAATTCCAAGGTTCAGATTCAATTAATTTTGCATACAGGGGTTTGGTAAGATCAGCATTCCCATCAACCCAAACCTCAGTATTTCCTTGGTTCTTGCTTGATTTCAGGTAGAGGTTGAAATGCCACCTCTTCTATTCTATCAGGAGTGATTTTCTAGTCTCTTCACTTAATTAAGTGTATTCTAATGCTTTGTTCACTTATTTTGATCTCAGTCAATTAAAAAAAAACACTACTTCCTCTTCTTTAGGTCCTAATATTAAATTTATCAAGAGCTCTCTGTGTAATCCAAAAAGGAATCACCCAACACCACTTTCTCTACACTTACGCTTCTGCCATCAAATTGTACACTTACACTTCCCTTCTTTGGATCGGGCACCCTTTAATTCTGTCTTTGCCTTCCGAAGGTCCCCCATGATCCAGAAACAAATCATATATTCTTCGTTTTATCGGTTCCACCCTCTAACTCCTTCTTCACTAAACATCCCATTTCTGGCTTCCAAGTCAGCACAAGTCTGTGCAAACCAACTTTAAAGACAACTTTCTGGATTACACTAAAACTTCCTTTCTCTCTTTGTTGGAAAATATAAGAAACTCAACACCAAAAGAGCAGTGAAACTCCCCAAAAGAAATAAGCAAAGCCACCTTATTTTCCACAACAAAGGAAAGACCACAGGGGCCTGCGACATCCAAGCAGACATAGGAAATAATCAACAAGGAAAAGAAATCAAATCAAAGTAATTAGAATTTTTAAAACAATCACACACAAACCAAAGGAATTTCAAAAGACCTTAAAGGGTCACAGAGAAAATCAAAAGACGTTTTAGGATATAAAAAAGGGTTACTCTTGCAGTCCAAACAGGCTAGCTTCGGAAAGCTGTGCTTGCATTTGTCATGTCGCCTTCCTATAAACAATAAACTACTTCTGCTCTCAAGCAGCCGACCTCTAACCACCTCGAAGCAATCTCCCAGCCGGGAGCTTTAAATTCCAGAAGGGAAAGCTCTGCCTCTCAGAAATCCTCAAAGGGAAAGGCTTCCCCCTCCTTCCCAACTTTCTACTATTGTAAGGAAAATAGCTTCAAAAGTAAAACAATTTAAATGAAGTATTTTAGATCAATGCTCCGAAGCATATTTGTATCAAACTTTAGTGTCAATCTCTGCTTTTAATAAAATGCAAGTCAGATTCAGAAAATCTTTCAAAATCATTTCTTTTATATAAGTTTAATTAAATATTTTAAACCTCAAAAATTACCAGAAAAAATAAAATCAAAATTGTTTTTAGAGCAGAGAAGAAAAGCTTTTATATGCAAATGGAACAGTGAGAGAGAGAGAGACTGCAGCCAATCCCCCACTTGCCCCTCCCTTCTCAGACAGATGAAGAGAAAAGGCAAGCACACAAGCCGCACTCCCGTTTACTATTGTATATCCCTCTATAAACAAATTAGCTCTTTCTTCAAAATGAACAACAACTCATGCTGCTAACAAACGAACAAATAAATAAACTGTATTCCGAGTCAAAAACAGTGAAACTACAAAGGCAGGTATCAGATATCACCCTTTACCCCGCCTTTCTCAGGCTGGTTCAGCAGAGAGAAAAAAATGGTGAAAAGAACAAAAGCCCGCAGCCCACCCTTTTCCTGCTTCTCTCAAAGGAAGGGGGGGGGGTCCGGAATACAGGGAGAGGGGAAAAAATGGTTAAACTGCATAGAATTCTCATCTCCTTTCACCTCTCAGCATCCGTTCAACAACACACAGACATTCACAGGGCACAAGATCACTCTATCACTCCTTATGAGCTTTGGGACACCTCACACACACACACTCACATTTGTGCTGCAATCAAACTGCTTGTGTACACCACTTCTACATGCAGAAATCCCACTTCATGCAAACCAATCATTACAATTATTTCAAGGAGCTCCATTTTCTAAATATTTTTGTGCACTTTGTTAGAGAGTCTCATCCTCTTTGCAGGTTTGGAAATGATTACATACATCCACATCCACATACATACCATTAAACATTTCCAGATCTGTGGAGGGAGGTTGTTTGTTTTAATTTTATTTCCTTGGGCAGCCGATAGCTTATTCTTAAAGGAGTGGGGGAACTCAGAGAGCAGTTAAATCATAATTATGATTGTGGGCCCTAACTACTTTCCGTTTCCCACAGCTCCAAGTCAAGATGTTCAATTAATTTGCAGGCTGACCAGACATGTCACAATTAATTCAATCCTATTCAATTCTACACACTATCATTATAAATGCACATCAACAAAATAATTTTCAACAGGAATCACATCAAAGCAATCAATTCAAATTGTTTTTCCATTTAGACAGGCTTTACTTTTTTATTACCTGCTAAACCCCTGTGGGAAGAACAATAAAACAATTTCCTTTCCATTCCTAGTTCCTTCAGAGCTTTTCAGCTCCCTTAAAAATGGTGATTTATCAGAATGCCTACAACACTGCAGCAGTTTCCTTCTCTTATCACACATTTTTTTTAACTTCTCACTTTTTACTCTGTGTACTTTAACTTTTATCAAGTTCTCTACTTACACAGTCCTAACCAGGAGAGTTAAAAGACGACGCTCTTTTCTCCAAGGGAAGTGATCAGGTTCCCTCGTCCACCACTTAATTGGTGGGCTACCTTTTAACAGAGAGAAAAATTCCCTGATTTATACTTACCTGCAGGCTTGCTTTTCTTCTTGAACTTTTTGTTGAAGTCTCTGTCTGTCTGACCTTTGTGGGTCCTTGACTGGTCTGCTTCGCTGGTGGGTTCACGGCACCTCCTCACCGAAAGATTCCTTAGACTTCAATGGAGTCCTTGTAGCCGGCTTGATGGATGTTCCGCTTGGGAAGATGACGGGTCCCACCAGGGCAGCTGTCAGGGTAGATACAAAGGTCTTTGTTCCTTGGTCCCATCTGCCAGGGTGCCATAAATGTTATGGAATGAAGTGACCAAGCAACATCCCTAGGTCAGCCAGAGAGAGAGTTTATTTGTGCAAAGACTCAGAAGCTAGATTAGCTTTGAGTAAAGAGTCCATGATTGTATGACGAATTTTATACTGTTTCAAACAAAGGATTCTGCTAACACAGCAACTTTCCATATATGGTTAACATACATTTGTTATTTTTAATTGACATTTCCTTATTACTAAGATTTTACATTATCCTTGCCAAACAATCATAATTCTTCTGTAACTGGCTAAAGTACAAATTCTTCTTTTGATATTTGCTTCTCGTCCAGGTGCTATTCTTTGGCCTAATCACCTTTAACAATGTTTCATTAAGATGCTCCTTTTCTTCTGACAAGTTAGGGGGTCACTTAGAGTATCAAAGGAGTTTATGCTGACTTTGTATTCTCTCCAGCTGGATGTATTTCCTGCTTTCAGAATATAGTTGCTTTTAGAATATCTTTTAGAATATAGTGAATAGAAAGTTATCCAGTGGTCATCCAGCACCTCCCGCTACATTACCACTGCATACTTCCCTCCATGTAGATGCAGTTCCATTGAGGACTACACGTTGAGTGCAGTTGGTCAGCCAGTTACGAATCCATCTGGTGGTGATGCTGTCTAACCCACATTTTTCTACTTTATCTAGTAGTAGGTTATGGTCTACTTTATCAAATGCTTTACTGAAGTCCAAGTAAATTATATTGACAGTATTCTTCTGGTCCACTAATTTTGTCACTTTGTCAAAGAATGCAATAAGATTAGTCTGGCATGATCTGTTTTGACAAACCCATGTTGGCTTTTGGTTATTACTTTGTTTGCTTCTAGGTGTTCAGTGATTCGTTGCTTGATTATCTTTACCATGGCTTCTTAACTATCGCAAATCATCCCAAGAATTAACACTGATTCATCCTGGGTTGAATATCCACATTGGTTTCTTAATATCATCTCTTATCAATTGTTTTCTGATTAAATGCAATAAGTCCAATCTCCAAAGCCAGTCTATCTTCCCAAAAATGTCCAGATGAAATTGTTCCCCAGGTAAATGTGATAAATCCGTTCTCCAATGTCCTACAATCTACTTTAAAAAGACTAGCCAGCCAGCATGGATGAGGAGGAACTGCCTCCTCCACCTGATCTGAGAGTACACAGGGCAGAGAAGAGGCAGGAGCAACAGTGGTCAGCCTGGCTACTCGCAAGGTGGCAACCTCATCCCTCTTGATGGGCTGCACCTGCGACAGCCATTTAGTGCAGCAGGAAAGGGGAAATGACTCTGGGAACAATACCTCTGTTTTGGTGCCTAGTGTTGCCAGTTTCTTTTTTTCCCCTTTTTTTCTTTTTTTCAAGTTTTTTATTAATAATTCAAATTAAAAACAATGGACATGGTTTAACGTCACTGGTTTTAAACATTGTCGTCAAATTTAAGTTAATAAATGATATGTTTCTTTATCTTTATACAAATTTTCATTACTTCTTACATGTCACGTATGTAGGTTAATTCCTCTTAGACAGCCTCATCCATATTCAATATACCGGTAATCATATCTCACGTACAAGTTTAACATACATTGATATATCCACTTTAAGACATTCATTATATCTTCATCTTAGCATTCCTCTTCCTGTCCAACAATTCATAAAACTTAGTCCAGATTTCATAGTACGCTGATTCACTTTTATCCTTGAGCTCCAAGGTAAGTCTGTCCATTTCTGCACAATTAAAGATTTTAGTTAGCACTTCTTCTTCCGAGGGGGTTTCTTTGCTCTTCCAATTTTGGGCAAAAGCTATTCTTGCTGCTGTTAATATATGTAATATTAGGCTTCCGGTGGCATCTCCGTCGTCGCCCAACGGTCTTTTTATGACTGCCGGCTTCGTCACGCATTGGAGCCGCCTCACAGCTGTCAGGCGGCTCGGAAAATCCGCTCTTCAGGACGGAAGAGCAGATAGAGCCAGTGGGTTGAGGTAGAGCCCCCTGAGTTGCCCCCAGGATTCTTTTTTTGTCCTGGGGAGCGCTCAGGGTGAAGGCTCCCTCTCCAACCCACTGAGGCTCCGCACGGCGAGGGACCTCTGTTTCAGGCAGAGCCAGACGACGTGAATGATTCCACCAAACTTCAGATGTCTACAGTGAGCAAAACTCGGTGAAATCTGGATTTCTTCACAAAGGGGAAAAAAGCAAGTATTTCTTTTTTTTTTTAAAACAATTTTCAGTAAAAGAGTCTCTGGGAGAAAGTGCTTGAGAAAATGGCGACTGGCTAAAACGGAAGGAGTAAAGTGAAAAGCGGAAGTGAGAGTTAAGCCTGCCTCGAAGTATTTGAAAGAAACATTTTAACAAGATTTTAAAAAGAAACAAAATTGACTTAACTCTTTCCCTTGCAAAACTGGGGAGAAAAGTTGGAGCAAGAGGAAAAGGAGGGAAATTTTCCTTTTTGGAGAGGTTAAGACTGTGTAGAGGCATGGCTTCAAAACAAAAAGCAGGGGGGGATTCCCCCACTCATCAGACAAAGGAAAAGCCAGCCACTAACTCATTAGGAGGTGTGGTTGAAAAAATGGAGAAAAATCAAATTGAAATGAAGGAGCTGGTACAAGAAAAATATGACAAGCTGAATCAAAATATAACTAAAGCAGTTGCTAGTCTCTCAGATGCAGTGGTGGCGGTGAAGAAAAAAGTGGATGAATTAAATATAGAAGTTGAATCTAACAAGAAAGTGTCAGAAGAGACATTTTTTAAAGCTGATGTTAGAACTCAAAGACTTGAAGATGAAGTTACAATGATCCAATTTCGGGCTATGGAGTTTGCTATAAGATTGAGGGGAATAAGGGAAAACAACAGAGAAGATTTGAGAGCAGTTTGTGTAGAGGCACTGGCTGGGTTGCTAAAGATTGATCCCAAGCTAATTTTTAGCAGGATTGACAAGATCTACAGGGTGAATTCTCGTGTGGCAAGACAGAGGAATCTGCCTAGAGATGTTGTGATTTACTTTACCGATAGAAGGTTGAGGAATGATGTTTTGCAAAAATCTTTTCTTGCCAATGTTCAAGTTGATGGTAATCAAATTGGTGTTTATAAAGAGCTACCACCTAAGATGCTAAGGGACAGGAAGGATTATGGATTTTTGGTGAATGAATTGAAAAGATGCCAGATTCCATTCAGATGGGATGCCCCAGTTGGCATAATTCTGAGATATGAGGATGTAAGATACCATTTAAATACGGTGGAAAAAGCAGAACATTTTTACTTTAACATCCTTAAAAGAGCTCCAGCATCTCCACGTTCATCCACGTTGTTAACCACAGAAGAAGTTGTTAAAAATAAAGATCTTGAAAGAGGGACTGAGGAACTGTCTAGACAAGTAGAATTAGAAGCAATACAAACTCAAAGAGCAATAGAAGAGTCTCAAGGAGCAGTAGGTGGTTTCTCAGATGATTTTTTTACAGACTTCCCAGAGCCTAAAATAAAGCACCCCAGAAGTACAAGAGAGGTGGATTTGGACCTTGAACTGTTGGCGCAAGAACCAAAAGATCAACGTATAACTCGTGCAGCAGAGAAGCAAAGGTTAGAGAAGCAAAAACAGCGGAGGTCCACTGTACCACAAGAAGAGAAGGAGGCTAATGGGAAATCACAGAAATCAGAAGCTGTGGGAGGAGCGAGACCAAAGACTACTGCTGTGCAACAGAAACTTTGGGAATTGCTCGATTCACTTCGTGAAACTTCAGATGACAGTTAAATTTTTATCATGGAATGTGAATGGACTGAACTCTCCACAGAAAAGAAGGAAAATATTTCATTATTTGAAACAGTTTAAAAACGATGTTGTTTGTTTGCAAGAAACTCATATTAGAACTCAGGATCAAAAATATTTGATAAATTCTAAATTAGGATCTCACTTTATATCTTCCAGCTCGGGGAAAAAGAATGGATTAGTGTTGTATATTTCTAAAAGATTACCAGTTAAAGTTATAGAATCAGATGATGATGGAAGATATATTGCAATTGAAATAAATATACAGAATGACTCATTGCTTTTGATTGGAATTTACGCCCCAAATCAACAGCAGGAAAGCTTTTATAAATTACAATGGAATTACAAATCAATTTTGATAATGGGAGATTGGAATGGTGTGATTGATACAGCCATAGATAAGAAGACAATGGCTAAAAAAGGGATTAAACTGCCACAGACTTTCTTTGCGATGAAAGAAGATTTAGAATTGATGGATGTTTGGAGAATTCAACACCCGAAGGAATTGGACTTTACATTTTTTTCAGATAGACATAAGTCTTTTTCTAGGATTGACTTTATGTTGGTTACATCTGACTTACTTACTAAAACAACAAAGATTAAGATATTTCCCAGGACTTTAACGGATCATAGCCCGATATGGATGGAATTTGAACTTGGGAAGAAGGAGAGGAGGTCTTGGAGATTGAATGAGAATTTGTTTAGATATGAGAAGAATATATCTGAACTCAAAAAACATGTGAAAGAATTTTTTCAAATGAATTTGAATAAGGGTACACCTATTGAAATTGTTTGGGATGCAAGCAAGGCATACATGAGAGGTGTACTGATTTATATGAATTCTAAACATAAGTTAACTCAACAAAAGAAAAGAACAGAACTGGAGTTAGAAATAAATAAAAAAGAACAATTACACATAAAGAATCCGACTGATGAGAAACTATAGGAAACCATAAAACTCTTGAAAGATCAATCAAATGCTTATGGCTGAACAAACGGCAACTAATTTACAATTTGTGAAACATAATACTTTCTGTAACACTAATAAACCAGGAAGATGTTTGGCCTATACTTTGAGAAAACAACGAAGTTCTCGTATAATCGATACCATTGAATACAGAGGCAAAGAAGTTTTCCAACAAAATTTAATAAAACAAGCTTTTTTAGATTACTATTCTAATTTATATCATAAAGATAATATAAAGACTGAGCTTATAGATGAATATCTTGAAAAGAGGAGAGTTACAAAAATTTCAAGAGAACAAAAGGAAAGAATGAATTATCCAATAACATCTGAAGAGATTTCTTTTGCAATAAAACAATTGAAAACAGCAACAGCTCCAGGGACGGATGGTCTGACAGCGGTATATTATAAAACTTTACAAACAGAAATGATGGAACATCTTAAAGACTTATTTTGTAGTATACAACGAGGGGGAAATATACCCCCCTCATGGAAGACGGCCTTTATCTCACTGATACCAAAAGAAGAAGGCTCTACAAAACCAGAAAATTTTAGACCAATATCTCTCTTGAATACGGATTACAAAATTTTTGCGAAAGTATTAGCCAACAGATTGATGCCAGTTATTCAAGAGGTGATTCATTACGACCAAGCGGGATTTATAGAAGGCAGATACATGAAGGATAATGTGAGGCAACTCATAGACTTATTGGAATATCTTGAGAAAAGTAAACAGATCTCTGCAGTGCTGGTGTTTCTGGATGCGGAAAAGGCCTTTGATCGAGTTAACTGGGACTTTCTAAAAAAGACTTTGTTTAAAATGGACTTTGGGGATCAGTTTATACAAGCGATTTCAGCAATTTATCAAGAACAGACAGCACAAATTGTTATTAATGGGAGTTTAACGACTAATTTTAATATACAAAAAGGAACAAGACAAGGTTGCCCGTTATCCCCATTGTTGTTTATTTTGACCTTGGAAGTCTTGTTGAACTCAATACGGGATTTGAATAACTTGAATGGAATAGTTTTGAATATAGAAGGCCATGATTTGGACTTTGGTTGGCATGCATATTTATTTTATGAAAATAAGTTGGACAACGTATTTAAGAGTCATATACTGAGGCATGCTTTGATGAGAGTTTGGAAGAAGCACCAGCTTAAATTGGATTACAAAATACCTTTGTGGTTGGATCTTGGGCATATTATACGGAATATAAAGTCACTCAGGGGGATTTTATACAAAGAGATGCTTTTCAATGATGGGGGAAGCTGGAGTTTGAAACCTTTGAAAACTCTGTTGGAAGAAGGGACTAATTTAACTTGGTTGCAGTACACTCAACTTCAATCGAGATGGAGAGAAGATCAAAAAATTGGTTTAATGTTGCATGAAGAAGATTTGGTGATACAGATAAAACAGAAAGGGCCGATGCATATGAAAAGGGTTTATAATTTATTGTTAGAAAGAGATTCAGAGAGCAAATTAGTTAAAGATTGTATGATAAAGTGGGCACAAAATTTTGCAGAACCAGTTATGTTGGAAACATGGGAAAAGATTTGGGTCCAGAATGTTAAATTTACTCAAGCACAGAATTTGAGGGAAAACTTTTATAAAATGTTTTATAGATGGCATTTAGACCCCAAGAAATTGTCATGTATGTATCCAAATGTTCAACCTAAATGTTGGAGGTGTGATTGTTTGGATGCTACATATTTTCATATTTGGTGGACGTACAGAAAAGTGAAAGCTTTCTGGATTAAACTCTGGTGGGTTATGCAGAATGTTCTAAAAAAGAAGCTTCAATTTTCTCCGCAATTGTTTTTGCTGGGTATAGTTAAGGATTGCTCACCGAGTGAAACGAGATTGATTTTATACATGATTACTGCAGCTAGGTTACTGATTGGACAATATTGGAAAAAAGATAGTGTACCTACTATAGAAGAATGGACACTGAAGATGGCTAATTTTGCAGAAATGGCTAAGATTTCTGCATATTTAAAAGATAGGACCCAAGAAGTCTTTGTTAGGGAGTGGAAGAAATGGGTGGTGTCACGCTAGAGTTGTCTGACGAAATGAGATGCCTCTCACATTTTGATAATAAAGAAAAAAAAACTTTTATTTGTTAGAACAACATCTTCACGGACTCATATGCAGCCAGGAAATGACCTCTGCTCCATCATCCCTCCCTTTCCTGGCTTGCTTCCTTATCCTATTGGTCATTATCTAAATCATTCTACGGCACTCTCTCTTACTAATCTCACAGGAATTTAACCCCCTCTTTACTATGTCAGCACTGAGAAGCTGACACCCGGCCCCGCTCCCTTCATTCTTCAGCAAAACTTGCACAAGATAAAACAACAGGTCTAATACCATTACCCCGTCTGGGACTGTGTCCCACCCCCTCCTGGCCTGTCCGGGTGATCTGCATGGAATTTAGCTATAAGGCGGTCAGCTTGAATGTTCGTACTCTTCACCCATGATGCTTCTGATGATGGGTAACCCTTCCACTTATTTAAGTATTGGAGGCGGCCTCTGTGCCACCTCGAATCGAGAATTCGCTGTACTTCATAATGAGTTTGGCCCCCAATGATCAAGGGCCCTGGGGGATCACGTGGCACCGGCCTTAAAGTTGACCCCACCACAGGCTTCAGAAGACTACTGTGAAAAATGGGGTGTATCTTTCCTAGTAACCGGGGCAACTGCAATTCTACCGTGACCGGGTTGATTATTTTTACTATAGGAAATGGTCCTATAAATTTCGGGCCCAATTTCCTAGTCGGGAGTTTGAGTCTCAAGTACTTGGTGGAGAGGTAGACCTTCTCTCCTACTCGGAACGGTCTTTGAGGGGCTCGGTGCTTATCTGCTTGCTTCTTATAAGCCTGTGCCGCCTTGTCTAATGCCTTTTTGACGTTCTCCCAGGATTCTCTTAGCATCGCCATCCAATCATTCAAACTGACTGAAGAAGGGGGTTCCCTGGGATATTCTGGCATGGGGACAAAATCCATACCGCTCACTACCTTGAATGGGGTTAGTCCTGTACTACTGTGGACAGCATTGTTGTACGCGACCTCCGCAAAAGATAGGAGGTCCGCCCAGTTCGACTGTTGGTAGTCTACATAGCACCTCAAGTACTGCTCTATCATGGCATTCAGTCTCTCCGCCCCGCCATTGGTGCTCGGGTGAAATGCTGAGCTGAGACCTTGGGATGATCCTATGGATCGTAGGAATTCCCTCCAAAATTTCGCTGTGAACTGGACACCTCGGTCGGAGATGATTCTTCTGGGTACTCCATGCAAGCGGTAGATGTGTTTCACAAACAGCTTGGCCAATTGGCGGGCTGAGGGTAGCCCACTACAGGGTATGAAATGTGCCTGTTTGGAGAATAAGTCTATTACGGTCCAGATCACTGTGTTTCCGCCATTCTTCGGCAGCTCTACTATAAAGTCCATTGCAATCTCCTCCCATGGTCTTGTCGGTTCAGCTACTGGCTGCAGTAACCCAGGAGGTTTTCTTGGTCGGTTTTTCATCGTGGCACAGATGGTACAGCTGTTCACATAGCTGTCCACGTCTTTCCTCATGTGAGGCCACCAAAATTGTCTTCGTACTAAGTGCAAAGTTTCGTCCCTTTCCATGCTACGTCGTTCCTCCTTGTCAAAAGATGCTGATTGTCTCGGAACCAGGGGTCCGCCAATGTCTCTGTTTTGAGCCGTGTCATCAGGTCACCCGCTGGTTGGCCCTGCTGGTCGCGATGCTGGCATCTGGTGGTTACTTGACCCACTCCTTGAGGCGAGGGGAAGATGGCATTCACCACCTGCTCCCGTTCACTGTTGTACTGGGGCATTCGGGAGAGGGCATCGGCCAGAAAATTCTTCCCCCCTGGGATGTGCTTCAGCTCGAAGTTGAACCAATTGAAGTATTGGGCCCATCGGACTTGTCTGGGTGATAATTTCCATGGGGTCCTAAGGGCCTCCAGGTTTTTATGGTCAGTCCAAACCTCGAACGGTGTCTGGTTTCCTTCTAGCAGATGTCGCCAGGTCAACAGCGCCCACCTCACTGCAAACGCTTCCTTTTCCCATGCTGCCCAGCGTCTCTCTGTGTCGGTGAATTTGCGGGAAGTGTAAGCACAGGGCTGAAGGTTCCCTTGGCTGTTCTTTTGGAGTAGAACCACTCCCACTGCCACGTCGCTGGCATCTGTTTGGATGACGAAAGACTGGTTGGGGTCAGGATGTTTCAAGACTGGTTCTTTTGCAAACATTTATTTTAGTGTTTCGGAGGCTTGTAGGCAGGCCGGGCTCCACTGTAGAGGCTGTCCTGGGCGAGGTTTTGCTGCTGGACTCCCTGTTTTTAAGAGGTCAGTTAGAGGTTTGGCAATTTTTGCAAAAGAGGGGATAAATTGTCTGTAGAAGTTCGCGAACCCCAAGAAGCTTTGCAGTTGTCTGCGGGTGCGTGGGGGTCGCCAGTCAAGGACCAATTGTACTTTGGCTGGGTCCATTTCTATCCCCTCATTGGACACTCGGTAGCCTAAGTAGTCTAGCCGTGACTGGTGGAACTCGCATTTCGACAGTTTGACATAGAGGTTCGCTTTCAGCAGTTTTTCGAGCACCTGGCGGACGAGGGGTATGTGTTCGTCTATGGTTTCTGTGTAAATGAGAATGTCGTCCAGGTAGACGAGGACCCCCTTATAAAGGTGATCATGTAAAACTTCATTTATCAGTTGCATGAACACCGCCGGTGCTCCCTGTAGTCCGAAAGGCATCACTTTAAATTGAAAACTTCCTAGGGGGCAATTAAATGCTGTCTTCCACTCGTCTCCTTCCTTGATGCGTATGCGGTAGTAGGCTTCACGAAGGTCTAGTTTGGTAAAAACCTTCCCTTTGGCCAAGTGAGCTAGCATGTCTTTCATGAGGGGGAGGGGGTATAAGTTGTGCACGGAGACCCTGTTTATCCCACGAAAATCGACCACCAGACGCATGGAGCCGTCTTTCTTCTCCCTGAAGAAAACTGGTGCCGCTACCCGTGGTTTGGCTGGTTCGATAAAACCCCTTTGTAGGTTCTTGTCTATGTACTTTCGCAGTTCTTGCGTTTCACGGGGTGTCATGGCGTACAATTTAGGTTTTGGTAGTTTCGAACCAGGGATGATTTCGATAGCGCAATCGGCGTCGTGGTGGGGTGGTAGTACGTCACACTCGGTCTCGCTAAATACTTCTGCCAAGTCTTGGTACTCTTTTGGGATCTGGTTGTGGCCTTGGGAGGTGCTGGAGGTGGCCGCCAATTGCTCTGTTGTCCCTTTACAGGGCGGGTTGGGCACCTGTGTTGGAGGCATCTTTTGTCCCTCTAGAGGGAGGGGTTGGACCCCCTGGGTGGGAGGAGGGGCCGTTTTCTCTGGTGGTGGCAGGGGGTGGGGTCCCCTTGCTATCCTCAGTCTGCGGGTCCCTTCTTGCCACCAGATGGTGGGGCCCCACTTGTCCAGCCAGGAGAGTCCCAGTATGACTGGGTTGGTCATTTTGGGGGCTAATATGAACCGAATCATTTCCCAGTGATCCGCTAGCTCCAGCTTCACCGGCTCGGTCAAATGTGTGGCATCCGCCCCCCCCTAGTAGGGATCCATCAACTTGCTGAAAACGGATTGGGTGGCTGAGCCTTTTAGCCCGGATCCCCAGTTTTAGGACTGTGGGTAGGTTAATCAGGCACCTCGTGCAACCCAAATCTACTAGGGCTTGAAAAGTCCCTTGGGTACCTGTTTTTGGGGCTGTTAGGCATATGGGGAAAAGAAAAGGGTGGATGGGTGCGCTCACCATTGGGTCATTTTCACCATCGTCATCGCCCTCATACAGTTCGGGGGGTCGATTCGCATCGTCGGAGCTCCCCCTATTTTCAGTCAGATGGGCAAAAACTTCTGCAGTCGGGGAAAGTCTTAATGGTGCCTTGGTGGTGTGCCCGGGTCCTCGTTCCAGTCGTGCCTTGGCCAGGGGCTCTGTTTTTGGCCCCGGGGTTCCACACGCTGCTGCCAAATGCCCAACTCCCCCACACCTGTAGCACCTCAGTGGACTCCGTGGGGTGGATGGCCTCTGGGTGGCCCGTGATGCTGTAGTTTCTGGTCTGATAGACGGTTCCTGGTCCAGCTGGGTTTTCTCCTTTGCCTGTGGTTGTTTTAGCATGTTGTTGGCACGTAGCCCTCTCTCAACTTGCGTCGCTATCCGGAACCAGTCAGACAGTCGGTTCGGAATATCTCGATAAGCAGTCACTTGGGCGATTTGCTTATCTAAGCTTGTTCTAAAGAAGTATACTAGCAGTCGTTCAGGCAAAGGAGGTAAAGTCCCAACAACTTTCCTGAACTCACGGATATGTTCTTGGATAGGCTTCCCCCTCTGCATTAGGTGCCTGAGCTCATCTTCTACATAGGGATTGTCCCGTTTCTTCGAAACGGGCTCGCAGCAGTTGTAAGAAACCATCTGCATCTTGCAGTTGGGGGGCCCTGTATTTGTACTGGGCCGCTGACCAGCTCCTTGCTTCTCCCTCCAGACCTTCTGCGATGGCACTGACCAGGGCCCTGGGGAAAGGGTATTGGTGTGCGTAGCGCTCGATGTAAATCTCAGCTACATCGAGAAATTGAGCTAGCAGGTCCGGATCCCCATCAAATTTCCCTCTGAATCGGGGTGGTTCCACCCTCAGTGGCCTCTCCTCCCATTGCGGGGGTCTGTGAGCCTGCCCACGGTGCCCTTGGGCTTCTTCATCATCTCCCATTTGGGTGCAGGGGAGTGATGCCGTGGCTGGGCCGGGTCGCTTGCTGAGCAGGGAGGGAAGCCCTGAGTGCATTTTGGAGCTTTCTTCTCTCATCTTTTTTTTTTCTTGTGTGTGTGTGGGGGGCTATGCTGCCGTTTGGAGAGCCATAGAACCTTCCCTTTTCTTCATCGCCTCTGATAAGGTTGCTACGGACACATCTGAAGGTCTGCCAACATCGGCGTGGAGTAGATTAGGAATGCATAAATATTTTTAGAAGAAAAGCTTTTGAAGAGAGCATTTCTTTTTGTTTTAAAAAACAATTTCCTGGCTGTCTGTCACGCTAGAGTTGTCTGACGAAATGAGATGCCTCTCACATTTTGATAATAAAGAAAAAAAAACTTTTATTTGTTAGAACAACATCTTCACGGACTCATATGCAGCCAGGAAATGACCTCTGCTCCATCATCCCTCCCTTTCCTGGCTTGCTTCCTTATCCTATTGGTCATTATCTAAATCATTCTACGGCACTCTCTCTTACTAATCTCACAGGAATTTAACCCCCTCTTTACTATGTCAGCACTGAGAAGCTGACAGGTGGATTATGTGCAGAATAAATATCAAACTAAGAAGTATCAATTAGTGTTTGACTGATAATTAGTTTTACTATATTTACTATATTGATTGTAGAAAAGTTTTAATGTTTATATTTGTTAGAATGATACCTATTATATTGTTATCTAGAAAATTTTTTATGTTAAAAATATTTGATAAGTTTATATACATGTTTGACTGTCAGTATATATTTGATAGAATAATTTTACTTTATATAAAGAATTGTTATGATACAGGAATATTACAATGTATAAGTTACATATATTCTAGAAAAATTTTAATGCTAAAATATTTGATAAGTTTAAATCATTAATACTGCATATATTTGATAGAATGATTCTATTCTATATAAATCTACTATATTGTTATCTAGAAAAATTTTAATCTTAAAAATATTTGATAAGTTTATATACATGTTTGATTGTTAGTATATATTTGATAGAATAATTTTACTTTATATACAGAACTGTTAGTATTTAATGTTAAAATATAAGATATAAGATATGTTATTTACATTTCACCTATACTTTTGTTTAATGTTGATAGACATATAAGAATAATACTTTTTTTTGTGAGGGAAGCCAAGGGAGGTTAGGGTGGGGAGGGGAGGGAAGGGTGGGTGGGTGGGAGGGGGAAAATGGGGGGGGGGGGGAATTGATAAACTTGTATTGTAAAACTTTTTCAATTAAATATATATATATATATATATATATATATATATATATATATATATATATATATATTTAATTGAAAAAGTTTTATTTATTTATATATATATTTAATATTTTTGCTGGTAATTCTATATAAATAAAGGGAGGCTGTTATAGATCTATTTCGAGCTTATTTGCTCTCATCAGACAGTCATACCCTTACTGGGATTTGAACCTGGGCCGTATGCCTGCAAGGCAGTTGATTTAACCTTCAGGCCACAGGCTCTTATCCGATTACCAGCTCATTTCCAGGTAAGTTTATTTGTATGTTTTTTGTGTTAAGTCATCCTGGATAACATCCTGGATGGCCCATGAGATTGGGCTGAAAGGCAAAATTGGAGATTTGTGATATCTCCTCCATTCGTGGTTATCCAGGATGACTTAACACAAAAAACATACATATATATTATTATTATTATTATTATTATTTATTAAATTTCTATACCGCCCTTCTCCTGGCGGACCCAGGGCGGTGTACAGCCAATTTAAAACCAATACATAAACAATTAAAACCATCCTAAAATTCAATATAAGATATGGCTGAAAGCTAAGGCACTAAAAAATTTAAAATTTAAAATGTATAAAAATATATAAATAAATATAGAATATAAAATATTTAAAAAGAAGGGATCAGGCAAGTCCGGCGAGTTGAAAAAAGTGCGTCTTTAGAGCCCGACGAAAAGTCCGGAGGTCCGTAATAGTCCTCAGTTCAGGAGGCAGATCGTTCCAGAGGGTGGGGGCTACCACAGAGAACGCTCTCCCCCTGGGGGTCGCCAGCCGGCATTGTCTGGCTGACGGCACCCTGAGGAGGCCCACTCTGTGGGAGCGAACCGGTCGGTGGGAGGCAATTGGTGGCAGCAGGCGGTCCCGTAAGTACCCTGGTCCTAAGCCATGGAGCGCTTTAAAGGTCATTACCAACACCTTGAAACGCACCCGGAAATCAACCGGCAGCCAATGCAGCTCACGCAGGAGAGGTGTCACGTGGGAGCGCCCTGTCGCTCCCATAATCCCCCGCGCGGCCGCATTCTGCACCAGCTGAAGCCTCCGGGTGCATCCCAAGGGGAGCCCCATGTAGAGAGCATTACAGTAGTCCAGGCGAGACGTGACGAGCGCCTGAGTGACTGTGCGTAGGGAGTCCCGATCTAGAAAGGGCCGCAACTGGCGTATCAGGCGGACCTGATAAAAAGCCCCCCTGGCCACGGCTGTCGTATGATCCTCTAAAGACAGCCGTGAGTCCAGGAGGACGCCCAAGTTGCGCACCCTTTCCGTGGGGGCCAATGATTCGCCCCCAATAACCAACGATGGAGTCAGTTGGCTATATCGGGACGCCGGTAGCCACAGCCACTCGGTCTTGGAGGGGTTGAGTCGAAGCCTGTTTCTCCCCATCCAGACCCGCACAGCTTCAAGGCACTGGGACATCACCTCCACGGCATCATTGGGGTGGTCTGGGGTGGAAATGTACAGCTGAGTGTCATCAGCGTACTGATGGAATTCCACCCCAAAACCACGGATGATCTCACCCAGCGGCTTTACATAAATGTTGAACAGAAGGGGCGAGAGGACCGACCCTTGTGGCACCCCACACACTAGGCGCCTCGGGGTCGACCGCTGCCCCCCTGTCAACACAGATTGCGACCGGTCGGAGAGGTAGGAGGAGAACCACCGAAGGACGGTGCCCCCCACCCCCAATCCCTCCAACCGGCGCAACATGATACCATGGTCGATGGTATCAAAAGCCGCTGAGAGGTCTAACAGCACCAGGATAGAGGAGTACCCCCTACCCCGGGCCCTCCAGAGATCATCCACCAACGCGACCAATGCCGTTTCGGTGCTGTAACCAGACCTGAAGCCGGACTGGAGCGGGTCTAAATAGACAGCTTCATCCAGGCGCCGGGGGAGCTGCCATGCCACCACACTCTCAACAACCTTCGCTAGAAAGGGAAGGTTGGAGACTGGACGATAATTTACCAAAGCAGCTGGGTCCAAGGAGGGCTTCTTGAGGAGGGGCCTCACCACCGCCTCCTTCAAGGCGGTCGGTAGGGCACCCTCACTCAGAGAAGCATTTATAATCTCCTGGAGCCAGCCTCGTGTAACCTCCCGGGAGGCCAGCACCAACCAGGAGGGACACGGGTCCAATAAACATGTGGTGGCATTCAATCTCCCCAGGATCCTGTCCACGTCCTCGGGAGCCACAGGATCGAACTCAGCCCAGATAACACTCTCAAGACCGGGCTCAGTCACCTCGCCCGAACCAACCCAGTCGGCGGCCAACTCGTCCCGGATCTGAGTTATTTTATCATCCAGATATTGCACAAAATCCTCAGCACGTCCCTGCAAGGGATCCTCCCGCGCTCCCAGATGGAGGAGGGAGCGGGTCACCCTAAACAGGGCGGCTGGGCGATTATCTGATGACGCAATAAGGGCGGCGAAATAATTAGATTTCGCCGCTTTTATTGCCACTAAGTAAGTCTTAATATAAGCTCTTACTAGTGTCAAGTCAGACTCGGAGCGACTGGCCCTCCAACATACATATATATATATGTAGGTAGGTCTTTGGTTATTCGGGTCTTCTCCCGCGTAGAATTGGAAGTATCTTGGCGACGTTTCGACGAAGTCTCATTCATCATCTTCAGGCTGGTGTTCTCGGCTTCGTGCTTCCTGGAGCAATGTGAGATTGCAGCTGACCCTTCCTTTTAACTGCTAGTTGGGGTGTGAGCTGATTGGGTGGGAGCTTGGCTGTGTTCTGATTGGGTGGAGGTGTGTTCTGATTGGTTAGGGGCTTGGCTGTGCTCTGATTGGATGGGGGGTTGGTTGTGCTCTGATTGGCTGGGGGTGTGTTCTGTTTGGGTGGGGGCTTGGTTGTGCTCGGCTTAGTCTGAGTTGCAGGGGTATTTGAGCTGGTGAGCTGCGTTGTTGTTGTTGTTTGGCTTCGTGTTTGTGGTCGTGAGAGCTTTTCATGGAGGGTGTTGGTCTGATTCATGTATGGATTGGAGGGGTTAAAAGTGGCTAATGATGCAGCTGCGGTCTGGCTTCTGGTCCTTGGTCGTGCTTCATTATCAGTGTGGGTTTGAGTCTGCTTTCTGCATGGATGTGTGGTGGTGACATCCTGTGTGGCTCTTGTGAGTGTGGGTCTGGTGTCATTCATCGTGTTAGGGACTCATTTGTCAATAAGGGTGGGTTTCCAAATGGCTGGCAGGCGGGAGGTATCATCAGTTTGTTCATGCTGTGTGGGCGTTTTTCTATCTCGATGGCTTCTCTGATTATTCTGTCATTAAAGTGTTCAGTTTTGGCGATAGTTCTGGTCTTTTTAAAGTCAATTTCATGTCCTGTGGCTTTAAAGTGTTGGACCAGGGAAGAAGTTGGTTCCTCTTTTTTGACTGAGTTTTTGTGTTCTTCAATGCGTGCACTTATTCTTCTGTTGGTTTGTCCGATGTATGTGGTGGGGCAGGCGGTGCATGGGATTTCATATACTCCTTGATTTTCTAACTCAATTTTGTCTTTGGGGTTCCTCAGGATGGTGGATATTTTTCGGTTTGTGCAGAATGCTGTCTTGATGTTATGTTTCTGGAGGATTTTGCTTATTCTGTCTGTGGTGCCTTTTATGTATGGGAGGAGGGCTTTGCCGTTTTCTTGTTCTCTGTCTTGAATTTTAGTGGGGGTTTCTTTTTGGATTAGGTTTGTAATCTTATTTCTTTGGAATCCATTGGATGTTAGTACGTTAGTGAGAGTGTGTAGTTTGGTTTTTAGGTGTTGTTCGTCAGCTAAGCGTTTTGTTCTGTAGATGAGTGTCTTGGCTACAGAGTTGATCTGGGCTGGGTGGTGGTGTGAGAGTGCATGCAGATAGCGGTTTGTGTGTGTTTTCTTCTGGTAGATAGTGTGTCCTAGGGAGCCATCGGATTTCCTGTAGACTAAGACATCCAGGAAGGGAAGTTGGTTGTTCGCTTCCGTTTCCATGGTGAACTGTATTTTGGGGTGTAGGCTGTTGAGGTGTGTGAGGAAGTTGTCCAGTTTTTCTTTCCCATGTGGCCAGATTATGAAGGTGTCATCTATGTATCTGAGCCAGAGTTTCGGTTTGTGATCGGATTTTTCTAGAGCTTGGGTTTCAAAATGCTCCATATAGAGGTTGGCAATGACAGGTGAGAGGGGTGATCCCACCCACACAGCATGAACAAACGAGATGATACCTCCTGCCTGCCAGCCATTTGGAAACCCGCCCTTATTGACAAACGAGTCCCTAACACATAAAAACATAATGAACATAATGAACATAATGAAGCACAGTGGACCAACACCAGCAGATTACATGGCTTCCCAAATCAACACAGACTGTGGAAACTTCACACTGGACTTCAAGCATCTTGTAGTGTATGCCTCTCCATTCTTCCTCCAGACTCTGGGTCCTTGGTTTCCAAATGAGATGCAAAAGTTGCTCTCATCAGAAAAGAGAACTTTGGACCACTGAGCAACAGGCCAGTTCTTTTTGTCTTTACCCCAGATAAGATGCTTCTGACGTTGTTCAGGAGTGGCTTGACAAGAGGAATATGACATTTGAAGCCCATGTCCAGGATCCGTCTGTGTGTGGTGGCTCTTGATGCACTGACTCCAGCCTCAGTCCACTCCTTGTGAAAGTCCTTAACACTTTTGAATGGCCTTTTCCTGACAATCCTCTCCAGGTTGCGGTCATCCCTGCTGCTTGTGCACCTTTTTCTTCCACACTTTTCCCTTTCACATAACTTTCTATTAATATGTTCTTTGATACAGCACTTTGGGAACATCCAACTTCTTTTGCAATTACCTTTTGAGGCTTTCCCTCCTTATGGAGGGTGTCAATGATGGTTTTCTGCACAACTGTCAGATCAGCAATCTTTCCCATGATTGTGATTCCTACTGAACCAGACTGAGAGACCATTTAAAGGCTCAGGAACCCTTTGCAGGTGTTAATGCTTAATTAGCTGATTAGAGTGGGACACTTTGAGCCTAGAATATTGAACCTTTTCACAATATTCTAATTTTCTGAGATTGTGAATTTGGGGTTTTCATGAGCTGTAAGCCATAATCATCAAAATTATGACAAATCAAGGCTTGAACTATCTCGCTTTTCATGTAATGAGTCTATCTCATATATTAGTTTCACCTTTTAAGTTGCATTACTGAAATAAATGAACTTTTGCACGATATTCTAATTTTTCGAGTTTCACCTGTATAATATCTAGTATAGTTCTAATATTATTCCTTATATGCCTTCTGGGCAAGAAGCCATTTTGGTCAGTATGGATAAAATTTTCCAAGAATTTCTTTAGTTTTTCAGCCATAATTGTCATAAAAATTTTGTAGTCCGAATTCCTGGATAGCTCTGCAGACTAAGCACCGTAATTAACATCCAGCTGTCTGCAATTACACCAGTTCGAATCTCACAGGCTCAAGGTTGACTCAGCCGTCCATCCTTTCTAAGGTAGGTAAATTGAGGACCCAGTTTGTGGGGGCAGTAAGCTGACTTTGTATAATTATACAAAAGTATGAAGGCTATTGCTTAACACATTGTAAGCCGCCCTGAGTCTTCGGAGAAGGGCAGCATATAAATCAAATTTTTTTAAAAATAGTGATATAGGCCTATAATTTTTAATGTATGTCAAGTCAGAGTTTTCCTTAGGAACCAATGTAATTGTCGCTTCCTTCCACGAGGCTGGGAACTTTGCTTCATTCAAGACTTCATTATATATCTCTAACAGTATGGGATTTAGTATCTCTTGATGATTTTTGTAAACTTCTGATGGCAATCCATCAGGGCCTGGTGCTTTATTAATTTTTTGTTTTTTGATTGCCTCCAATAATTCTAATGGTGTTATATCATTGTTCAACATATCCTTACTTTTTACTGGGACTTTAGACAATCCTGCTTTCTGAAGATAATGCAAAATCTTATCTTCACCTATCTTTTCCTCATCTTCATACAAATTTTTAAAAAACTCATAAGCCACATTTCTTTCCCCCTCATTTTGGTGTATTACTTTACCCTCGTCATTGTATAATTAATGATCCATCTTTTTTCTTTCTGTTTTTTCAATCTATACGCCAGTTTTGTTTAATACTTTTTATTTGCTGTGCCAAACTCTCCTTCTCAATAATATTCAATTTGTGTTTAATTACATCTATTCGTTTTTTCAACTCCCGTTTTTGTGGTTCCTTTTGCAGTTCTTTCTCAAATCTACTAAGTTCCTCTTCTAAATTTTTCTGCCGTTGCCTTTTTTGTTTGTTTTCCTTGGCTATATATGCTATTGCAATGCCTCTCATAAAGGCTTTTGCTGTGTCCCATAGGTTTTGATTGTTTGTATCTTCTTTCTTATTATCTTTGAAAAATAGGTGCATTTGTTCATCCATCTTCAACTTAAATTCATTTTGACTTAGAATAGCTCTTTTTAAAGTCCATCTCTTTGTGTTCTTCTGACCTTTCCATTTAATTTTAATGGGTTTGTGGTCTGCCCACGAGTTTATATCAATTGTAACTTCCTCAATTTCCGAATTTAATTTTATTGACATGCAAGCCATGTCTATTCTGGACCATGATTGATGTCTGCCTGAATAGTATGTATATTGTTTTTTTCCCCCATTTCTTTCTCTCCAGCTATCCTTAATACTTAACTCCTCTGCCATTTTAAAGAATGTGTTGGGTAGTGTCCTAATACCTTTCCTTATTTTATCCCTTCCGTGGTCTAATTTTCTATCAACTATTGCATTGAAATCCCCAACTATACAAATATCATCATATTCTAGTTCTCCAATAATATTGTGTAATTTCTTATAAAATAATTTTTGACCCTCATTCGGTGCATAAATTCCCACTAACATCACTTTCTTTTCATTCAGAGTTATCTCTACTATTAGTATCCTACCCTCCTCATCCTTATACATTTATTTAGCTGGAATTCTCTCTTTAATGTATACCACAATTCCCCCTTTATTCTGTTGGAATAGAGATAGGAACATATTCTCCAACTTGGAGCATTTTAATAAATATTGATGTTGCCTCTTTATATGTGTTTCTTGTAGTACAATTATGTCCAAATTTATTTTATTCAATTTATTGAAAAAGTTTTTCCTCTTTGCTGGGGCATTTAAACCATTGACATTCAAAGATAAAAGCACTGTTTCTTCCTGTGAGTCTCTACTTGTATCTAGGTCTTGTTGCCCTTGTCGGTCTAACTTCTTTATATTCTTTGTGTCTACCTTCATCATCTTTTCCATTGTCCACTTTTCCTCCTCTCCCTTTTCCTTTCTCTTTAATTTGGGGCTCCATCACTTCTGATGTCTGTTCTCTTAGTTCATCTTCTTCTCTTATTTCTCTTTCTTCTGCCTCATTGTCACTGCCAAAATTCTGCCTATAGAACTCTTCTGCTTTGTCTATCATACCCAAACTTAATCTTTTGTCTTGCCATGACACCATAATTCCTTCTGGTGTCAACCACTGAAAATTAATGTTTTGTCTTGTCAGCTTGGAGGTTAAAGTTTGGTAAGGTTGTCTTAGTTCTCTCACCCTTTTTGGCACTTGTTTAAGCACCACCAGTGGCCTTCCTCTATATTCTATTGGGTTGTCTCTCATTCTATGTAATATCTTGTCTCAAATCTATTTCTTGACAAATCTAATATTAACTTCTTTGGGTAAATTATGCCTTCTTGCATAGTTAGTGTGGATTCTGTAAATCTCGTCCATTTTGTTAGCCATCTCTTCCTTTCCAATTCCTAGAGCTCCTGCCAATAAATCCACCATTATCTCCGGTAGGTCCTCACCTTTATCTTCTCTCACATTTTGAAATCGTAAGTAGTGGTCTGCCTTTTCTATTTCTAACTGGATAACCATCATTTCGAGATCTTTATTGGCTTGTATTAATCTTTCATTCATTTCATCCACTCTTTTTTCCTCCCTTCCCATTCTCTCCTCCATCTCTTGTAGTTTCTGCTCATTTTTCATAATTTGCTGTTGGAAACATTCAAATTTATCATCCATCGATTTCATCTTTTCTTTAAGTTCTCCGGTGTCACTCCTCACTTTTCCTATCTCTCTTTTCAGATCCTCATGATTTTTCAGCATTACATCTTGCATTGATTGTAACATTAGTTGTAAGTCCTTAAATGAATTAGATCTTTCTCTTTGCATCATTTCTTCTATAGACCTTTGTCCTGCTGGACTCAGTTCAACTGTTGTGGCTTGAGCTGCCTGCCTCCTTCCTGTACCAATTCTCGTTAAATTAGGAATACTTGTCAACTTTGCCACCAGTTTAACGCAACCTCCCCACTTGTTTGCAGTTGTCATATTTCCTTCCAGCACCCCCAAACTATAACTTCGTCTATTCCATTCCTGCTTACCACAAGATTTATATTAATTCCTAGTATCTATTAATGACTTACGTATCAATTGTATTAATCTTATGCTATTAAATCATTTAATACTTAGTTTTTAAATACTTATGTTGAACTATAATTCAAAATTTTCAATCCAAAACATCAATCAACATTTGAAATTAATTAGTAGCAGAATATATAGTTAAATCACTTATAATATAAATAATATCAATAATTAATGAAAGTTATGATAGAGATGGTTTCTTCTTAATATGGTGTTCCACATCTACATTACAGTCAGTTTCCTCTATGCTGTTCTGCAAGTACAGCCACATCCACAATTGTATACAGTCTATCCTCCTCACTGTACCAGTGATTTATAAATTAGTTAGTAGTAGATTGTCACCAGCAGTCTTTCCTTCTTTCTTGAGTATAGTTCTTTTAATTCTTTTAAAATTGCCCTTTCCGTCTATAAATTATATCCAGTCTCTTCTTGGCCAGTAGGTGTCTCCTTTGCCTCCCTTTATAATTACTCAGCAATCAATCCCTCTTCAAGATGTCTGTACCCTCCGATTTGTCAGCACTTTTACTCCTCAACTTTGAATTATTTGCTTTCTTGATATCCGTTCATACAGAGTAAGAAAAATCCCCCTTGGTCTTTTCCCTTTACACAGCTAATATTATCTATCATGTTGCAGTAATTCCTTTTAAACCCAAACTTGCCGTACACCGCTGTGATTTGGAAGGAGCTCCAACTACTCTCCTCCTTCCTGGGGCCTCTTTCTTCCTTTTCCCTCTTTAGAAATCCTCCGGGAAGATCTCTCACCCCGGATCACTCACAAGAGGTTGCTAAGATCACTTTCCACTAGATCCGTCTTGCCTTTGTCCCGCTATTCCACTGCTATCATTGTCCAGCTATCTGCTGTCATTTCTTCGCAGCCTCCATTACGGGCCATCTCCTTCCCCCGACCAGCTTCTTTTTTTTTTTATTAAAATTTTTTATTTCATAATCAACATACAAACAAGGCATATAAACACAACATAGTCAATCATCAGAATATCTCTAATACATCATAACCTGGAAAAAAAATTTTATTTCCCCCCCACCCCCCACCTCCTATCCCAACCCCTACCCCCCCTCTCCCGACTTCCCAGAGCAAATACAGGGTAAAACATTTAATAAACACTAACAAAAAACCCACACACTAACTATCTATAGATTTCTCTCTCTCTTGCACTTTAACTCTCCTTATTCATAACTAAATATTACTGTTCTTGCTTGAAGGTAATTAATCCCAGTTGATTCTTATCCATTCTTCAGCAATAGGCAAATCTTCATTATACCAATCAGAACCTAGTAACAATTAGTCATTGCATCTTACACCCCTACAAATATTACCACAGTGAAAAAGAAAAAAAAGAAAAATACTTCAACTAATCTCCAATAGGATTTAGGATTTAGGATTTATTGGATTTATATACCGCCCTACTCCCGAAGGACTCAGGGCGGTGTACAGCCAACAATAAAAATACATACGTACAAAATTTAAAAACCAACTAAAAACAGATTAAATGAATTTGGCCCGGACAGAATTAAAACACCCCAATATAATTTAAAATTTTTTAAAATTTGACACTAAAAACGGGGGGTGGTTAGGCCAGGCCCGCCTGGCGAAATAGAAAAGTCTTAAGAGCGCGGCGGAAGGTGGGCAGATCCGGGATCCTCCGTATCTCTGGGGGGAGCTCATTCCAGATAGTAGGTGCCCCCACAGAGAAAGCTCTCCCCCTGGGGGCTGCCAGCTGACATTGTTTGGCTGACGGCACCCGGAGGAGACCCTCTCTATGAGAGCGTACTGGCCGGTGGGAGGCTATTGGTGGTAGTAGGCGGTCCTGCAAGTACCCAGGTCCTAAGCCATGGAGCGCTTTAAAGGTAGTAACCAGGACCTTGAAGCGCACCCGGAAGACCACCGGGAGCCAGTGCAGCTTGCGCAGGAGAGGTGTCACATGGGAACGCCATGTTGCTCCCATCACCACCCGCGCGGCCGCACTCTGCGCCAGTTGGAGCCTCCGGGTGCTCCTCAAGGGGAGCCCCATGTAGAGAGCATTACAGTAGTCTAGACGGGAAGTGACAAGGGCGTGAGTGACCATGAGCAAGGAGTCCCGATCCAGAAAGGGACGTAACTGGCGGATCAGGCGAACCTGATAGAAAATCCTCCCGGCCACGGCTGTCAGATGCCCTTCCAAGGACAGCCATGAATCCAGGACGCCCAAGTTACGAACCCTCTCCGTGAGGGCCAGTGATTCGCCCCCAATAGTCAGTGATGGCGCCAACTGACTATATCGGGACGTCGGAAACCACAGCCACTCGGTCTTGGATGGGTTGAGCCTGAGCCCGTTCCTCCCCATCCAGATCCGCACGGCCTCCAGGCACCGGGACATCACTTCAAGGGCATCGTTGGGGTGGTCTGGGGTGGAGATGTACAGCTGAGTGTCATCAGCGTACTGATGGTACTTCACCCCAAAACCATGGATGATCTCACCCAGCGGCTTCACATAAATGTTGAACAGGAGGGGCGAGAGGACCGATCCTTGTGGCACCCCACATATAAGGGGCCTCGGGGTCGACCTCTGCCCCCCTGCCAACACAGACTGCGACCGGTCGGAGAGATAGGAGG
This sequence comes from Coluber constrictor foxii, assembly GCA_038048745.1. Taxonomy (NCBI): domain Eukaryota; kingdom Metazoa; phylum Chordata; class Lepidosauria; order Squamata; family Colubridae; genus Coluber; species Coluber constrictor. The sequence continues at coordinate 10,638,650 of CM075961.1, forward strand.
AGAACCACCGCAACACAGTGCCTCCCACCCCCATCTCTACCAACCGGTGCAGCATGATACCATGGTCGTTGGTATCAAAAGCCGCTGAGAGGTCTAACAGGACCAGGACAGAGGAGCACCCCCTGTCCTGAGCCCTCCAGAGATCATCAACCAACGCGACCAATAAAATCGCTGAATATAAAATATATTGTTAATCTAATCCATCAATTTAAAAGAAAAGAAAAAAAAGAAAACCTTATACTTTCCATCCTAAAAAGCTTATATTAAACATAAATTTGTCCTCCTTATTCTCTTCAAATCCAATAAATAACATTAATGTAATTTAAAAGCCTTAATTATATATTGAGAGATCTATTGACCTTAATTTTAACCTCCAAAAATTTCTTTTTAATCCATCCAAATATAAGTAAAGATTTAACCAATAACCTATAACAATTGAAACGTAACATTGCTTAAAATAACTTTCCAAAGTAAATCATGTCCCTAAATATAAGTAAATCATTCATTTTTACTCCAATATAACTTTTCAGAACAAAACAAATCATATCCTGCATACAAATATAGTAATTCTTTTTCACCAGCGTTGTCCTGCCTGACAAGGAGGCATATAATTCTTCCACTTCCATTTTCCCCTGTCCTTTTTACAAGCCTTCTTCTTCCGTCTTATTCCTCCATCTTTTTTTATTTTTACAAACTCTCGAGTATTCAGCTGTAATTTTTGAATCTTGCAATCTTGTGCAGGTCGCAAAATAATTCCTTTTGGAAAACACACCTCTTTAATTAAGATTAAAAGTCCATTTTTATAAAGAAATTGTAATGTTCCATTTCGAATCCTCCTTCGTATCTTAAAGGTCCCAACGCCTCCTGGCACTTTTCCTTTCATCTGTGTCAAGACCTCTGGATAGATCTCTCTCCATATCTCCTGGTTGATCTCCTTCAAGTCTGTCAGCTTTCCATTCTTAATTTGAAAGACATCCATTCCATTTTCTACAGGCGCTTTTATCTGGGTTACTTCTTCCACCTCTTTCTTAAGCATCTCATTATTATTTGAAATCTGAGATACCAATACATTGTCTCCCCTTGCATCTTTATTAAAAATTTGAGTAGAGATCTTGTCAAAACGCCCTTCCAATCTTTCCAATAACGAGGAAGTAAATATCTTGACCGCCGTTGAGAGCTACACCACAGGGTGCCTCCTCCTTCTGATCCCCCTCCGAGGGATCGGGGATTCCAAAAAAGTCTGCCGCTCAGTTGGAAGTTGCTGCGAAGCGGCTCTCTAGTTCGGAGTGCTGTTTTACACAGCTTTCCTCCTTTTTTAAAAATTTTTTATAAAAAAATTATTTTCAAACAAAAACAACATAAAAACATCATCCTTTCAAACAATTACAGACAGTGTTTCGGTCGGTTAAAATCCTTTCGTGCTCCCAAAATCTTCAAAATATCAATATATGACACATGTTCTTTTCCCCTAAAAGAAAACAAGTGTTTATACATCTTATCTTAATTTCATTTCATATATCATATTTCATCTCCATGTTTTATTGTCTATCCATTGATAAAATAACTCCCATATCAAATAATATTGTTTATCTTCCTGTTCTCTTATTTCAAATGTCAGTTTACTCATTTCAGCACAGTCCAACATTTTCTTAATAATTTCTTCATCAGTAGGTATCTTCTCTCCTTTCCAGTTTTTAGCAAATACAATTCTAGCTGCTGTTAAAATATTCACAATTATATTGTAATTGTTTATTGAATGACTCTGGTAAGATCCCTAATAAAAATGTCTCTGGTTTAAAATTAATATGTCTTTTTATCATTTTTTCCAACCACATATGTATCTTAGTCCAATATCTCCTTGCTTCTACGCATGTCCACCACATATGGTAATATGATCCTGGGGTCTGATGACACTTCCAACATTTCTCTGATTTATTCTTGAACATTCTGGCTATCCTTGTTGGGGGTAGGTGCTACCTGTAAAACATCTTATACAAATTCTCCTTATATGCTGTAGACATTGTCATTTTATAGTTATGTGACCACAATTTTTGCCATTTCTTTAAATCAATACCATAACCAAAATTTTCCCCCACACTATCATTGATTCTTTAACTTGTTGTTCTTCCAATTTTACCTCTAACAAATATCCATATAACTTTTTAATTACATAGTCATCAGAACCCATTAATATCTTATCTAAATTAGTCAAATCATTATAAAAACCTTGTTTGAGATCTTCTCGATATCTAGAAAATATTTGCATATATGAAAACCAATCCATTTTACATCCCTGATCTTCTAGATCTTGCTTTAATTTAAGTTCACCCTTTTTATCCAATAACTCACTATAGCTAACAATTTGTTCCCTTTTAAATATTACTGGATATGAAAAAGCTTCAATTGTAGATACCCAGACTGGAATCTTCAAATAATGATGTTTTTTAACCTTCTCCCAGTTCAACCACAAAGCTTCAAGTATCTGATGTCTTCTAAAATACCCCTGTATTTTAGTTCCTTTATACCATAAAAAGGCATGCCATCCCATTAACAAATCATGTCCCTCCAAATTCAATAATCTAGTATTTCTTAAAATTATCCATTCTTTAATCCACATTAAACTTGCTGCTTGATAATATAGTTCAAAATTAGGCAGGCCAAAACCACCCCTCATTTTAACATCTTGTAACAACTTTAACTTTATTCTCGCCTTCTTTTCCTGCCAAACATATTTCAATATCATTTTACTAAAATCTACAAAGAATTTCTTCCCCAACTTGATTGGAATTGTCTGGAATAAATACAAAATTCTAGGCAAAATATTCATCTTAATAGTTGAGATCCTACCAATCAAAGATAACTGAAAATTTCCCCATTTCATCAAATCTTGCCATATTTGTTGTTTGAGCTTATTATAATTATTTTCTTTAAGTGCGCTACACCTTGCTGTCAAATATATCCCCAAATATTTTACCTTGTTTGTGACCTGCATCTTTGAAATCTCTGTCAATTCCTCTTTTTGCTTTTTCAACATATTTTTAGTCATTCTCTTTGTTTTATCTTTATTAATTTTCAAGCCAGCTACTTTCCCAAACTCTCCAATAGTTTCTGTCAATTTATTTATTGTTATTAGTGGTTCTTCAATAATAAAGACCAGGTCATCTGCAAAAGCTTGTAGTTTATATTCTTCTTTTCGTATTTTCATACCTTTTATCTCTTTTTCTTCTCTGATATTTCTGTTTAAAACTTCTAAAGTCAATATAAACAACAATGAGGACAGCGGACATCCTTGTCTAGTACCTTTTTCTATTTCAATAGAATCAGTCAATTCACCATTTATCATTACTTTTGCCATCTGTTTAAAATATATAGCTTCAATTGCCTGAATAAATTTCCTACCAAAGCCCATCTCTTCCATTTGAAGTATCATAAATTGCCAGTTAACGTTGTCAAAAGCTTTTTATGCATCTAAAAATATCAAAGCCATCTGCTTTTCCGGATGTGATTCATAATATTCTAATGTGCCCAGAATTATTCTTATATTATCTCTAATTTGTCTTTTTGGGAGAAATTCATATACTAAATAAAGTAATATACGCCTCAGTCCATGATTTGGGTATTTTCTTCTTTATCATCACTTCATTCATAATATCCAATAGTGGGAGACTTAAAGATTCTTGTAATATCCTGTAATATTCAGCAGGTAGACCATCTGGCCCTGGTGCCTTTCCATTCTTCTGTTTCTTAATTGCTTCTGTTAATTCCATCATTGTTATGCTCCCCTCCAGCATCTCTTCAGTATCTTTAGAAATCCTAGGTACTTTTGCATCTTGTAAATATCTTGCCACTTTTTCTTCCTCTATCATCTCTTTCTTGTAAAGTTGTCCATAATATTCTTGTATTATTTTCCCCATTTCTTTATTTCCAAATTTACTTTGCCCTTGATCAACTAATTGAATTATTTTTCTTGATTCTCTTTCTTTTTTCAATTTATATGCTAGCCATCTTCCTGGTTTATTCACATTTTCAAAATAATTCTGTTTTGTATTTCTTCTTTTTTGGCCTAATTCTTCTTACTCCAATAGGTCCATTTTATGCTTTATTGTGTCCATTTTAATTTTAATATCTTTCTTATATGGACCTTTCTGGAGTTCCTTTTCAAATCTTTTACAGTCATCAGTCAGTATTTTAAAGTTCTGTCTTTTCTTAACATTTCTTTTCCTTGTATAGTCTATAATTAATCCTCTAGTATAGGCCTTCATTGTATCCCAACGGTTTTGTGCCGATGTTTCTTCCTTCTTGTTTTCTTTAAACAAGAAGTCCAACTCTCTTTCCATTTTCTGTACAAAGTCTTTCTCTTTTAATATTGTAGTATTTAAAGTCCATCTAGATCTTCTTTTCCGCCCTTTCCATATAACTATCACCGGATTGTGATCAGCCCATAAATTAGGTTTTATTTCCACATGTTCTATATTCAACATCAAATCCATTGTAGTCCATATCATGTCTAATCTGGACCAAGATGAATGTCTACCAGAGTAGAAAGTATATTGTCTATTTTTTCCATTTCTCTCCCTCCATACATTTTTCATATTTGTTTCCTCTATCATCTTGAAGAAAGATTTCGGTAATAATTTTCTATTATGTCTTATTGTTTTATGTGTTTTATAGTCCAAACTTTCATCCACAATTCCATTAAAGTCTCCCATCATGCTGTACATATATTATCATATTCCATTTCAATTATTTTATTATGTAATTTTCTATAAAAGTCCCTTTGATTGTCGTTTGGAGCATAAATTGCTACTAAAAGAATTTTCATATTATTATCAATTAATTCCACCATCAGAATTCTACCTTCTTCGTCTGCATATTTTTGCTCCGCCGATATTACATTTTTAATGTATAAAGCAACTCCTCTCTTTTTGCTTTGTGATAATGATAAAAAAGTTATTCCAAATTTTGGTTGTATCAGTAGTTGTTCATGCTGTTTTTTAATATGCACTTCTTGTAAGCAAATTATGTCAAATTTTAATTTCTCTAATTTATGAAATACATTCCTTCTTTTGATAGCCGAGTTTAATCCATTTACATTTATTGAGATTAATTTCCTTTCTTCCATATTCATACTTTATATGTAGGTTTTGTTGCTCTAGTTGCTCTTACTTCTCATTGTTCCTTTTGTTCCATGACCCCACCAACAGCACCTTCTGTTGATTCAAGCATTGCCAATTCTTCTGTGAATTTAATTCAGACCACTGCAGCTTGTGTTTCAACTTCCATTACTACTTCTTTTTCTTTAAGGAATTCATCATAAAAAGCTCTTGCTTTCTCAATTGTATTCAACCTATATCTTTGGAGCTGCCATGTAAAAATTAATCCTTCTGGGACCAGCCATCTATAGTTAATTCCTTTTCGGATCAGAATTTTTGTCAAAAATTGATATTCTCTTCTCAACTCTCTAACTTTTCTTGGTATTTGTTTCAAAACAGCCACTTCTTTCTCTTTATACTCAGGGTTTTTTCTCTAGCTGCCTGAAGTATTTGTGCTTTCATTGATTTCTTGGTAAATCTTATGTGTACTTCTCTTGGCAGTTTGCTGCGCATAGCATATCTAATATAAACTCGATAAATTTCATCGACCCCGTCCATCATCATCTCTTTAGTAATTTCTAGTGCCTCGGCCAGCATACCAATCATAATATCTGCCAAATTTTCTCCTTTTTCTTCCTCCACATTTTATTTTATTTATTTTTATTTATTATTAATCATATTTCTATGCCACCCACTCTCTGAGGACTCTGGGTGGCTTACAACAATCGACAGTATACTAAATAGCATATTGCCCCCAACAATCTAGGTCCTCATTTTACCCACCTCGGAAGGATAGAAGGCTGAGTCAACCTTGAACCAGTGAGATTTGATCTCCTGATCTGCTGAACTAGCAGTCAGCTGAATAGCAGTATAGTACTCTAACCACTGCACCACCTCGGCTCTTAAGATTTTGAAATCTTAAATAAAATTCTGCTTTGTCCATGTCCCATCCAATGAAAGCACTTGTTTCTTGTTTGACCTCTCTCAATCTATTCTCTATTATGCTATGCTATGTTATGTTATGTTTATTATATTTATATACTGCCCTTCTCCCGAAGGACTCAGGGCAGTGAACAGCCGGCAAATAAAATACAAAAATACAAAATTTAAAACAGTATTAAAATCCAAATAAATCAATTTGGCCCATAGTTAAAAACCCTATATTAAAACCCCTAATTTTAGTAATTGAGTTAAAACAGTTATTTTAAAAGAGTAGGTCAGTCCAGCCCGGCTTGATGAAACAAAAACGTCTTTAGGGCAGTTCGGAAAGTGCGTAGGTCAGGGATCCGCCGTATCTCTGGGGGCAACTCGTTCCAGAAGGTAGATGCCCCCACAGAGAATGCTCTCCCCCTGGGGGCTGCCAGCTGGCATTCTCTGGCCAACGGCACCCTGAGGAGGCCCTCTCTGTGGGAGCATACTGGTCGGTGGGAGGCTACCAGTGGCAGAAGACACTCTTGTAAGTACCCGGGTCCTAAGCCATGGAGCACTCTAAAGGTGGTAACCAGTACCTTGAAGTGCACCTGGAAGACCACTGGGAGCCAGTGCAGCTCGTGCAGGAGAGGTGTTACATGGGAGCGCCAAGTCGCCCCCATAACCACCCGTGCAGCTGCATTCTGGACCAGTTGGAGCCTCTGGGTGCTCCTCAAGGGTAGCCCCGTGTAGAGAGCATTGCAGTAGTCCAGGCGGGACATGACGAGGGCATGAGTGACTGTGTGTAAGTCATCCCGATCCAGAAAGGGCCGCAATTGGCGAATCAGGCGAGCCTGATAGAAGGCCCCCCTGTCCACAGCCGTCATATGTTCTTCCAAGGACAGCCGTGTATCCAGGAGGACGCCCAAGTTGCGAGCCCTCTCTGTGGGGGCCAGCGACTCACCCCCAAAAGTCAGCGCTGGTACCAACTGACTATATCGGGATGCTGGAACCACAGCCACATGGTCTTGGACGGGTTGAGCCTGAGCCTGTTTCTCCCCATCCAGATCCGCATGGCTTCCAGGCACCGGGACATCACATCAAGGGCATCGTTGGGGTGGTCCGGGGTGGAGATGTACAGCTGAGTATCATCAGCGTACAGATGACACTTCACCCCGAAACCATGGATAATCTCACCCAGCGGCTTCACATAAATGTTGAACAGGAGGGGCGAGAGAACCCTCACTCAAAGAAGCATTGACAATCCCCTGCAGCCAGCTTTGTGTAACCTCCCGGGAGGCCAGTACCAACCAGGAGGGACACGGGTCCAGTAAACATGTGGCCCCATTAAGTCTACCCAGAATCCTGTCCATGTCCTCAGGAGCCACAGGGTCAAACTCCTCCCAAATGACATTCTCAAGGCCCGCCTCCGTCACCCCATCTGAAACTACCCAGTCAGAGTCCAATTCTTCCCGAATCAAAAATCATACAGATATTGAACAAAGTCCTCAGCTCTCCCCTGCAAGGGGTCTTCCTTCGCTCCCTGATGGAGGAGGGAGGGGGTCACCCTAAACAGGGTGGCTGGGCGATTATCTGATGATGCGATAAGAGCGGAAAAATACTCAGATTTTGCCAGTTTTATTGCCACTAGGTAGGTCTTAATATAAGACCTCACCAGTGTTCAGTCAGATTCGGATCGGCTGGCCCTCCAATTGTTCTCTAGGCGTCTTTTCCGGCGCTTCATTTCCCTAAGCTCCTCGGAAAACCAGGGAGCCACATGGGATCGGCACTGGGTCAGAGGCCGCAAAGGCATGACCCGATCCAAGGCTCCGGTGGCTGCCCTATCCCAGGCAGCTACCAGGTCCTCGGTTGAATCGTGAGCCAGAACCTCAGGGAATGGCCCAAGCTCCCTCTGGAATCCCTCAGGATCCATCAGGCGCCTGGGGTGGAACCACCTGACCGGTTGCGCCTCCCTGTGGTGGGGGGCAGCGGTACAGAAGTCCAGTCAGAGGAGCGAATGATCAGACCATAACAAGGGTTCAATGACTACATCCCCTATATCTAGATCATTCAGCCACTGACCTGAGACAAAAATCAAGTCCAGAGTGTGTCCCCCGATGTGTGTTGGGCCATGAACTACCTGGGTCAGGTCCAAAGCCATCATGGAAGCCACAAACTCCTGAGCCACTTCTGACATCTCGCCGACAGATGGCAGGTTGAAATCCCCCATGACCATAAGTCTGGGGGTCTCCACTGCCACCTCGGCTATCACATCAAGCAGCTCGGGCAGGGCCGCTGCTACGTGGCAGGGAGCCAGGTACGCAGTCAGCAGGCCCATATGAACCCCATGACCCCACTTCACAAGAAGGGACTCACATCTGGCTATCTGAGGAACAGTGGCCTCTCTCGGACTTAGATCTTCTTTAATAATGACCGCCACCCCACCGCCCCTACCCTGAGCCCTCGGCCGATGGAATGCACAGAAACCCGGTGGACACAGTTTGGTGAGGGGAACCCCCCTCCTGCCCCAACCAGGTCTCTGTAACACCCGCCAGGTCCGCACCCCCCTCCTGTATAAGATCGCAAATGAGGGGGGATTTATTTACCACGGACCTGGCGTTGCATAACATCAGCCGAAAACCCGGGCCCTGAGGGTCCGAACTACCCAGGGAACAAGAGGAGCCTTGGGGGCCAGAGCACGCAATCGCCTGGAGATGGCAAGTGTGCACTCCCCAAACATGATATGGCCTCCTGCTCCCGCCATATCTGCCCCTCCCAACCACAGTACCGATGGAACAACCCTCCACAATATGGACACTGGCCCCCACTTTAACCCCTGACCCCGCACCCCCTATAGCGCTGCCCCTCACCAGGCTAGTCCCAGCCCCCCATAAATTATCCCTCCCAGAACCCCTTAAAATTTTACCTAAAAACTTAGTTAAAAAACCCCGCAACCCCCTTCTTGCACCATGCCATCTCTCAGGGTTCCAAAACCTGTCATCAAGGTAGGCCCTCGATAGAGTAGAGGGCCAAACCTGCAAGAGGGGGGTATCTCGCAGTGCACATAGCTCCGCCACCAAGTACATCTAGTAAAATCAGGATGGGAAAGCGGTTTGCTAGGGTCCAACAAAGTCTTAGGACAAAAAAGTCTCCATAACCGCCCAGGCTCCACTGCCCTCTCACAGAAGCGGAAGGAGTCGGTTTACACAGTCACTCAGAGGGAAAATTTCCTGGCCACCCTCTCACAGCAGCCAACCAGATGTCCAAAGGCAGAAATTTGATGAATTAATCTCCTCTGGTGATGGATGGTTCATAACAGCCGACTTCCACAGGGTCCACATAGTACTGTCCTAGTCCAGGTCCCCCTCTGCCAGGGAGTTTCGATGGAAAAAATGCTATTTTAAGCGGGGTACAGATGAAAAGCAGCATAATAGTCCCACATAATTTGCGGTGGGTATAGATGAAATGCAGCACAGCAGTCCCACAGGAGGATAGGTGTACACGGGGGTGGGGGGAAGGGGAGGGGGGAGGGGGGAAAGGCTGACCCCCAGGCCGATGACAAGGCCAGGCAAAAAAAGGGGGGGAGCAGAGGCCATCCATGGAGGCCCAATACCAGTGCCTTCCACCGGTCTCTCCAAACCCCAGTCTTTCCATCCCTAATCTTCATACCAGCCACATCCTTATTGGCAGCCTCCGTTTTGCCTCTGCCAGTGTCCAACAACCCCCATCTCATCCGTTTTGCCGCCATCTTTGTTCTCTTCATCATCCCCTCCCAATCGCTGCACGGTGGCCGCCATTGCTGCCGCGACCCCGCAGCGCCACCAGTAGTGCCAGACCCCCTCAGAATCCACCGTCAGCACCCCTGGTAGCGCCACACCATCACCGCCGCTCCAACGGCCGCCACCCAGCAAGCAAGAAGAAACAGGAAGAAAGACGACATCGCGGCAAGCCGGCCTCTTTGATCCTCCTCCCATGGCATCTCGTGGCTTCCCACTGCCTCCCGCAGCGTTCTTCTTTCGCCTCTCCCCAACTCAGATGTCCTGGAGGGCAAAAGCCCTCAATGAGTTGGGGAGTTGGGGAGGGACTCTCCCAAGTGTGGGTGAGGATGCCAATGGTCCTGGCAGCCCCAGAAGACCCCGAAACAGCAAAAACGCTGCCCATCCCAACAGCAACTCAGGTCGGCATCGCTATGTTGGGGCATGCACAGAAGTTAATTTTCATTCCAGTCCCAGAAGGATTATTCCTTTAATTTTTTCCTCTTTTTGATCATCTTTCTTTTCTGCTTTCTTTCTTCATATTTTGACATTGTTTGCTGAATACTAACTACTTTTTCATCTGTCTTAAGTAGTTGTTGTTCCATTCTTAAGACTGTTTGGAAAATCATTTGTACTGATGGATCTTTCTCTTTCTCTTTCTCCTTCTCTTGCTGCAACATTGCTTGGATAGATCTTTGTCCAGATGGTGATGAAGAGGGCGTGGTCATGGCAATTCCAACTGTTGCTACTTTTCTACTCATTTTGTAGAATATCCAACCAAGGCAACTTCCAAAGTTTAAAAAAGAAAAAGCCAAACAAATAATAAAGAAAAAGGAAAAAAGACGGAAAAATTCTTTCGAACCCTAATCCTTTAAACGTAAATCCAAAGAGAAAAAAAGACAAAAAATAAAAAGGAGAAAACAAAAAAAAATAATGACAAGATATAACAAAAAGCAAAATCTTCAGGCTCTTGAATACCTTGAATACCTCTTGAATGCTGTTGTGAAAAATCCCAAAAACAATGAAGATGCAAAATATAAAGAGAAATAGAAACAACAAAAATATAAAGAAAAATTTAAAAAAGAAAATCCTTCAGGCACTTTTATATCCGGAAAGCATTCAGAGTGATTTCTTAAAAGCCAGAAGTTAAAGAAGGATAAGAGAAAAGCAAGTAGCAGCTCAAAAGAGAACAAAAGCCATCAACAATATTTCTAGGCTCCTACTCCACACAAGTACAAAAGAGACACCTGTATAAACAATACAGATCCACTTTCTCAGATGTTCTCCACTCTTATCAGAATGCCAGTATAGAGCCACTTATTTATAGCTACAAAGTATCTCTAGGCTGTTACTTGAAAAAAAAATAGAAACAAAATATCTTTACCGGTAGGTGGCAGTGTTAAACACTCTCCTATCTTTCCTATTTTAAAGTCCAAAACTTTTCCATTTAAAATTAAAACAAAATTACAAAAAAAGAGGGGAAGAAAAAGAATAAAGCTTCCATCAAGTAATTAAACCAATTTCTTCAATTATTTTCTTTTAAAAAGGCAGAGTTTAAAAAATTAACAATGCTAATCTTCTCACTTTCAATCTGGTCAATAGAGAAAGTAAAACATTTAAGTCTTTCAAATTGAATAATTGGGTTAAAAAAAAGATTATTCAATTCAATTCACCGCTTCTCCTCTCTTACTCCTAGTCTCAGAATCATCGGGCGAAACAAAGACAAACTCCAAAAACCACCAAAGACGACACTTTGTTGTGCAATGTTGGTTTAATCTTGTTAGCTCCGAAAACGCTGCAGTCGTAACAATGTAAAATTGGCACTACAAGCATGTGGCTTCTAGCACATTTATCCACCCTGTGCCTGTCAGCTGTGAGGCGTAGCCCCAACACCGCCCTTGACAACGCCCCTCGATCAGCGAATCAACAGATGAATCAGCAGGCGAGGAAACAGCAGGCGAGAAAACAGCGTCTTTCTTGAAACGTCCCATCACAGGACAGTGATCATCCACTTAGCAGAAATGCCCCCTCAGCTATGGAGACAGCACGAAGAAGCTGCGGACCCCCTATTGCCGACGCATCCCACCCCCACACCCGACTGCCTACCCCAGTGTAGCACCGCCAGCCCCCTCGTGCCTGTATGTAATGCAGTGAAATATCCATCTGCCGGCCACCCCTCCAATGTCAAATGCGGAATGGGACGCTTGTCAGAGGTAGAATGTCGGGTGGGATGGTGAATCTGTTCACACCCCAGCCCTGTGGTGTCGAGCATGATGGTGGGCTCGACAGGCGGCTCCCCTTCACCAAGGGCTTTTCTGTAACACATAAAACAAACGTATTAACATTAGAGCCTGGTTTCATCGGATATTTCTTGTGGAATATTCTGAGCAGCCTTTTAGAGCTAACGTTCCGCTCGGGTACACAGGATGCCTCCTCATACAGATATCCTTTCCACCGAACCAGATATTTAAGCCTCTCCCTGCTACATTTAGAATCCAATATCTCGTCGATTTCATAATGTTCATCCCTTACTGGTCCGGGATACTGTGGCCTATTTCTAACCGCAGTTACGAGTTTTAGGACACTGCTGTGAAACACAGGATGGATCTTGCCCAGTAATGGTGGAAGTTTCAAAACCACAGTGACAGGGTTTATTACGCGAAGTACCAGAAAGGGACCTAGGTATTTCGGTCCTAGTTTTTAGTTCGGTATTCTCAATTTGATGTATTTAGTGGAGAGGTATACTAAATCCCCCACCTTAAACGGTTCCACATGCATTTGTCTTTTGTCCGCCTGGGACTTATATACGGTTGCTGCTTTATCTAACGCCTCTCTGATCTGTGGCCATAGTGTGCGTATCCTATCTGTCCACTCCTGTGGTTCTGACCCACCATCTGGCAGGTCCTCTAACTCGGGTATAGAGACGAAATCACGTCCACAGACTATGCAAAAGGGCATAAAGCCAGTGCTGCTATGCACTGCGTTGTTGTAGGCAACCTCAGCGAATGGCAAGAGGCATGACCAATCGGTTTGTTGGTACGAGACGTAACACCATAGGTATCGTTCCACCATAGCGTTTGTCCTTTGTGCTGCGCCATTTGTCCTGGGGTGAAAGGCAGAACTAAGTCCCTGCATTGAGCCTATGGCTTGCATAAAGCCTCTCCAGTGTTCCCCTCGTCAATGTCCTCCTGTGGCTGCGGGGACGAGCTTGGCTCTGGGCCTATCTCCTGCCCTTCGGTGTCCTCCGGAGGCATTGCCAGAGAGGAGAGTCCTGGAGAAGGAGGCCTTGCCAACTCCTCTCCCTCACTCTCAGAGTCCTCCCCTGCTGATGACGCAGGCTTCTTGGGGCATGAAGCGGCAAAGTGTCCAGCCTCCCCGCAATAGAGGCATAATCCCCCTTGGCGTCTCTGCATCCGCTCCGGGGCTGTCAGGCGAGCTCGGGCTGCTCCCAGCTCCATGGGCTCCTCCGCGGGCGCCACAAAGCGCGGGGTGACCCGGGACGCTGTCAGTGCAGGACACGGGGGTTCTTGGATGGGCTGACGGGTCTTGCGCCGTTGGAAACGGGCATCAATGCGCAAGCAGTGCATGACAAGGGCGTCGAGGGTCTGAGGCGCCTCCACACGAACCAGCTCATCCTGCAGGTCATCGGAGAGGCCATCCTGGAAAGCGTCCCTGAGCGCTGCATCATTCCAATCTGAGTCCTGGCCCAGAAGCCGAAATTCAGCCACATATTCCTGCAGGGGGCGTTTCCCTTGACGGAGATCTTTGATGCGCCTGGCTGCCATCTGGGTCTTCAGGGGGTCCTCATACATCACCCTCAGATGTTGCCAAAAGCCCTGATAGTCTGCCAACTAGGGGCTATTCTGCAGCAACAGAGGCGTGGCCCATCGGGCGGCATTGCCGGAGAGGAGGTTGATAACAAACGCCACCCGAGCCCGGTCATCTGGAAAATCCTCCGGCCTCATTGCCATAAACAGCTGGCATTGTCCCATGAAAGCCGGGAACATCTCCTGCTGCCCAGAGAATTTATCAGGCACACTGATAGGGCTTTTCCGACGAGGAGGAGGGCGAGGAGGAACAGCTGCCGGCACATTTCCCCCAGCCTGCTGTGCAGTCAACTGGCCGACCTGCTGCTGCAGGAGCTGGTTGTCAGCTTGCAACTGTTGGATAATTTGCTGCAGCTGTGGATCCATCGTGGTAACGATGGGTTAACTTTTTTGGGTGACGAACAAGATGTTCTGGCCCCGTGCCCAGAAATAACCCCCCCTCAGACAACCAGAGGCTAAGGAACTGGCAGGCAACCAAGTGAGATGATAACAAAGGTCGGCAGCAATCCGCAGCTGCTTGCCAACGTGTTTATTAAAAGGTCCGTCACATACACACCAAAGCTAAGACGCCAGGCCGATTCAAAACCGGGATCCACGTATCTTTGTTTTGTTCGTCACAAAGATATGGCGACAATCCCTCACTTATATAGTCTGGTAGGAGGCGTGGTCCACCAGCTAATCACGACCACGCCTTTTCCTCTGCTGGGCTCTCCTGTCTCTCCGACGCTGGCGAGGGTCCAACCAAAACTCACTCCCCTCGTCAATGTCCTCCTGTGGCTGCGGGGACGAGCTTGGCTCTGGGCCTATCTCCTGCCCTTCGGTGTCCTCCGGAGGCATTGCCAGAGAGGAGAGTCCTGGAGAAGGAGGCCTTGCCAACTCCTCTCCCTCACTCTCAGAGTCCTCCCCTGCTGATGCCGCAGGCTCAGGCAACGGAGCCACAACATCCAGAATCTAGCCGTAAATTGCACCCACCTATCTGAAATGATACAACGGGGTACACCATGTAAATGATAAATATGTTGGATGTAAAAGGCGAAAGATTTATACGAGGAAGAATTGTGATGATTGAAGTTAATCTTAAAGGTAAAAATGTATTATTAGTTGTGATATATGCACCAAATGGTCAACAAAAAGAATTCTATCAAAACTTACATGAAAGAATAATAGAACAAAATATAGAGAATGTATGCTTATTGGGCGATTTTAACGCCATTGTAGATACCAAAAAAGATTATAGAAGTAATCAGAATAAAAAAAATAATAAGAAAAATTTGATCCCGAAAACATTTTTATCCCTCATAGAAGAACTAAATTTAGTAGATGTCTGGAGATTATATAATCCCAAAAAGGAACAATATACATACTACTCCAATCCTCACAAATCTTGGTCAAGGATTGATATGATATGGGCTACGAAAACCCTAATACAAGAAATTCAATCAGTAGAAATAGGGGCAAATGAATGGGCTGACCATAATCCATTAATAATATAATGGAGAGGATGGAGAAAAGGGAAAGGTAGATGGATGATGAATACGCAAGTAATGAAAGAAAAAGAATATATTAAAAGAATAGAGGAAGAACTGAAATGGTTCTTCAAAGATAATAATAAAAGCCAAACATCTTTACAAAATTTGTGGGACACAACCAAAGCATATAGCAGAGGAATAACATTAGCTTATAATAGTAAAAAGAAAAAGGAGAGGGAAAAAGAATATAACAAAATTTACAGTGAGATTAAAAATTATGAAGAGAAATTACAGGAAAGACCGGGAGACGAACAGATGAGAATTAACTGGGCGGCCGCCAAACACAAACTAAATATACTGGAACAAGAAAAATACGTCAATGCATTAAAATTCACAAAACAAAATCAATTTGAACAGGCAAATAAACCAGGAAGGTGGATGGCGTATAAATTAAGAAAGGAAAGGGAAAAAAGAATAATCCATCAACTGCAAGATAATGAAGGAAAATTACATCACAGCCCAGAAAAAAAGAAAGAGATAGCAATTCAATTTTTTCAAAATCTATATAAGCAAGAAAAGGTAGAAGTAGAAGAAATAGACCAATACTTAAAAAAGGAGGAAATGCCCATGATAACAGAGGAGGAAAAAAAGATGTTAAATAGGGAGATTACAATGGAAGAATTACAGAAAACTATTAGGAAACAAAAAAACAATAAAACTCCGGGTACAGACGGACTACCAATAGAACTATATAAAGAATTGGGAACATCATTAAATGGGATATTAATAGAGGTGTATAATGAGGCATTAAAAGAAGCAAAAATACCAGAATCTTGGAAAGAGGCATATATCTCATTAATTCACAAAGAAGGGACAGATACAACACAAATTAGTAATTATAGGCCGATTTCACTATTAAACACAGATTATAAAATTTTTATGAATTTAATAGCGAATAGATTAAAAATAATATTAAATAATAAAATACATTCAGATCAGAACGGATTCTTGCCGACAAGACAAATTAAAAATAATTTAAGAATGGTGATAAACATAATAGAATACTACGAGGTGCATCCAGAGAAACAAGCAGCCCTTGTTTTTCTGGATGCACAAAAAGCATTCAATCGAGTCAATTGGAAATTCATGACACAACAAATAAAAAATATGGAATTTGGCGAGAAATTTGGAAAGATAATATCTACAATATATACAAACTAGAAGGCAAGACTGTTAGTTAATGGGGAATTAACAAATTATTTTGAAATAGGTAGAGGAGTAAGACAAGGATGTCCACTCTCGCCCCTGCTTTTTATTTTAACCTTGGAAAATTTGCTTAGGAGAATTAGATTAAACAAAAATATAAAAGGACTTAAAGTAAAAGGAGAAGAATACAAGGTCCAAGCCTTTGCTGATGACCTTGTATTCTTCATAGAAGACCCATTGGAAACACAGTTAAAATTGATGGAGGAAATTGAGAAATTTGGCAAGGTGGCAGGGTTAAAAATTAACAAAAATAAAACCAAAATTTTAACCAAAAACCTAAATACAAAACAAATAGAAAAACTGGAACAACAATCGGGACTGCAAGTAGTAAAAAAGATAAAATACCTAGGTATAAATTTGACAATTAGAAATATAGCAATCAAAGATAATAACTATGGAGAATTAATACAACAAATTAAAAAAGATTTAGAGAGATGGGGGAATCTAAAGCTATCGTTATTAGGACGAATAGCGGCGATAAAGATGAATATACTCCCAAGGATCCTCTACCTGTTTCAAACCATTCTGATTAAATTAGAAATTTTTTTTTCACAAATCTGAATAAATTAATAGCAAAATTTATATGGGAGGGGAAAAAACCAAGGATAAATTTAAAAACACTACAAGACGATAGATCAAGAGGAGGCTTTGGCCTACCAGCCTGGGAAAAATACTACAGAGCGGCAAGTATAATATGGATTAAGGACTGGGTTAATTTCGATAACCAAAGAATATTGAAATTGGAAGGTCATGATCTATTAAAAGGCTGACACGCTTATTTATGGAATATTGGAAATAAAACATACAAACATTTTAAAAACCATATAATAAGAAATTCTTTAATTACTACTTGGTTGGAAATCAAACGTAAGCACTACATAAAAGTCCCAGGCTGGCTATCTACACTAGAAGCAACAACACATCCAAATGTAATGTATCCCAACACATCAACTACGCAAAAAATAATAAGATATAAAGAAATTCTAGATATAAATGGGAGACTCAAATTCTGCCAAGAGCTTAGGGACCTGGGTATAGAAATAGACTGGTGGCCGTATTTGTTAATACAAACTAGATATAAAAAAGATAGTGAAGAAGGAGGAGTCGATATAAAACCCAATCAATTAGATACACTACTAGAAACCAAAGAGGGAAAATTAATTTCAAAGATTTACAAATATCTACTTGAGTTCAATTTGGCAGAAAACACAGTCAAAGGCCAAATGATAGCCTGGGCCAGGAATATTGGAAGGAATATAAAATTAGAAGAATGGGAAATGATTTGGAAAAATAATTGTAGAATGACAAAGGCAGTAACATTCAAAGAGAACCACTACAAGATGTGGTATAGGTGGCACCTAGCCCCAGCTAGATTAGCAAAAATGTATCCAAATTGTAACCCGACATGTTGGAAATGCAGACAATCACCGGGAACATTTTATCACCTCTGGTGGCTCTGTCCAAAAATAAAAAAAATCTGGATGAAAATCGGAAAATGGATAACAGAAATAACAGAAGAAGAGATTGACCTAAAACCTGAAATTTTTTTACTAGGCATACTTAAAAAAGATAGCAAAAAAGAAATAAAATACATTACATTACACATAATTACGGCAGCAAGACTAACCTTAGCCCAATCTTGGAAACTAGAACAGTTGCCAACAGAAGAACAAATAATTCAAAAAATATTTAGATGTGCAGAAATGGATAGATTAACTTTAAAACTAAATAACAAGGAAGACTCACAGTATTACCAAATATGGAACAGATGGTATGAATGGATCAATAGACAAGGGGAAAAAAAAACAGATGTCAAATACACTAAGAAATTAAAGGTAACAAATTTACACCGTCAACAGCAAATTAAGATTAATGTACATATATAGTTATATGTTTAAATATCATAGATAGATAATTTTGTTTGTTAATATTAGAATATAGGTAATATAGAATTGTATTTTCGTTTTTAGAGTTAAGAATGTTTTGTAATTTTTTTTATCTGTTTATATTAAATAAAGTTTGTTTTTAAAATATTAAAAAAAAAAGATAAATATGTTGGATGAAGAGTCTCACCAGCTTCTGGGCCGACGGCAGCCCGCTGCATGAGATGAAATGGGCCTGTTTAGAAAACAGGTCTCTGATAGTCCATATAACCATGTTTCCATTGCTCTCTGGAAGCTCCACCACAAAGTCCATTGCAATCTCATCCCAGGGTCTACTAGGGGTGGCCACCGGCTGTAGTAGACCAAGGGGTTTTCCTGATCGGGGTTTGGACTTTGCACAAATGGTGCAGCTAGTTACATATGCTTCCACGTCAGCCCGCATATGCGGCCACCAGAATTGGCGTCGTGTGAGGTGTAGGGTTTTAAGAAACCCAAAATGGCCATTGGCTTTGATGTCATGGCATCTATGCAGGACAGCCTGCCGCATAGGGATGTATACTTTACCTCCCTTCCAGGCCAATCCGTCTCTATGGGTAAGTAGGTGTTTATTGTCTTGTATCCATCTGTCGTTGGCTAAAGCCTCCCGTAATGACTCTTCCCAACCTCATTGTGTCTCTGTACTGGTTGCTACCCTCCTGCCTTGTGTGCCATCAGGGACCATGGCCTGTATGATCTCATCCCGTTTGCTGTGGAATTGTGGCAAATGGGATAGGGCATCGGCCAGGAAATTCCTCCCTGCTGGTACATACTTTAGGACAAAATTGAACCGTTGGAAGTATTGGGCCCAACGCACCTGTTTGGGTGATAACTTCCTGGGGGTCTGTAGAGCTATCAAGTTTTTGTAGTCTGTCCAGACCTCATATGGTTTACATGCCCCCTCCAATATATGCCGCCAGCTTAGGAGCGCCCATCATACAGCGAAGGCCTCCTTTTCCCATATAGCCCATCCCCGTTCTGTCGGGGTGAATTTCTTCAAGGTATATGCACATGGCTGCAAGTTGCCCTGGCTGTTGCTTTGTAATAATACGGCCCCAACAGCCACGTCACTCGCATCCGCCTGCACTATGAACGGGGTTTCCTGATCAGGATGTTGGAGTACGGGAGCTTGCGCAAACCGAACTTTTAACGCCTCGAATGCCACCTGACACTCCCATGACCAACTTATTTTTTGACCTGGCCGTGGCTTTCCCTCCTGTCTCCGAGTTTGCAAGAGGTTAGTAAGTGGCAACGCTATCTGGGCAAACGAGGGGATGAATTGTCAATAAAAGTTAGCAAAGCCAAGGAAGCTCTGTAGCTGCTTCCTCATCCCGGGAGCTTGCCACCCCAAAACAGTACTGACTTTTTTAGGATCCATTCCTAGGCCATCCCTGGATATCCAATAGCCAAGGTAATCCAATTCAGTGCAGTATAATTTGTATTTCGACACCTTTGTTAGGATATGGTGTATGCCTAACAGGTTGTCCAGGCAATATATGTGTTTTATGACTTTAACATGAATATGTATTATATGACTTTAAGCAGTAATGCTGAGTCATTGTGATGCTGCGTCATTATATCCTAATGAGATAATCACTAGTTGTAAACGTATTTAAGAAGGGAACTGAAATATAGTCATTGATGATATGCTACCATTGTGTGAGGAGTTGCTACCATTGTGCTATCATTGTGGATGGATCTGCTACCATCGTGGTTTGTTACCAGCATGAACTTGCTATTATTACCAACTACTGTTTGTATGGTAAAAAGATTTTTGTATCACTGGACTGATTTAACTGGCAAAGACTTGGATTGATTAAAGACTATGAGATTGTTTTTTTTTCACTATAAAGTAAACCTTTGGTAAACCAGTTTGTATCTTATTCATTGCTCTCAGCACCATTTTCCTGTGCTCTACACTCTGCTGGTTGGTTGACACAACAATATCCTTAACATTGGTTATGGGCCTAGAGCCAACCAGAACTAACTAGCATTGTTCAGAGCTAAACTGAGAGTTAATGTGAGTAATACAAACTATGTTTGTGATATATAATCCAAGTGAAGATGGCACAAGAACAAGCAGCGAATATTTCCATGATAACCCGGCTGGATGGAACAAACTATGTATCCTGGTCTACAAAATGTAATCTACTGTTGCGTAGAGAAGGACCATGGGACATAGTAAATAATCCACCGGATGTAATAGCATGGGATCCTGCTGATGAGGAAGACGCGAAGAAATTAGCCAAGTTTAACAGAGACAATGAACGAGCTCTTTGTATAATTGGACTGATACTGGATGATCAGCAGCTTGTCCATATTCATGGTGAAGAGTCCGCTGCTAGGTGTTGGACCAAGTTGAAGAAACTATATGTTCGTGACACTGTGGGTGCTCATATATATCTCATACGGAAATTGTTTAAACAACATCTTCTTAAAGGAGGAGATATGATGGCTCATTTGGAATCCATGACCAGAATTTTCCAGAAGCTGCATGAAAAGGAACTTGTTTTCTTGGAACTACAACAAGTTTATATAATTCTTTCTTCTTTGGACGATAGTTACGATGACTATGTTTCTTTGTTAGAGGTTTTGTCCAGAGATGAACTGACATTGGCTGGCATAACCGGTAGGTTATTGGAAGACTCCAGAAGAAGACAAGAAAGGGATCAGTTGAGAGTGCAACAACCAAAAGAAGAAAAAATGTATTCAACTGCCTATTTTGTAAAGCGATGTTTTGCTGGTGGGGCTAAAGGGCATATAGCTAAATATTGTAAGAATAAGAAAATGTCTGTTGGGGATAATAATAGACCCAAGAAGGGGTGTAATTTAGCTATATCCAGTTCAACTACTAACGTTAACCAGGATTGTTGGGTTGTTGATAGTGGTGCTTCTCAATCTATTACTAGGAATAGAAAAAAGTTTGTGGAATTGAAGAAAAGTAACCAACATGTTAAATTAGCAAATGGTTGGAAGGTTAAAGTAGCTGGAGAGGGTGTTGCTCATTGGTCATTTAGTAATGAACCGTTGCCTATGTTATATATTCCTGGGTTAAAATTTAATTTGCTGTTAAATCTTTATTGCAAGTTGGGTTTACAGTTACATTTAAAAATGATATGTGTTTAATTGAGAAATATGGCAATGTTGTTACTGTAATATTAGAAAATGATTTATTTATTTTACGTGATAACCCAGTATTAGTGGCTAATTCTAAGTCAGTTTATAGGAATGATAAACCACATGATGAATGTATTCATCTGTTGCATCAGAGACTAGGACATATAAATTTAAGGATGTTAAAGAGAACAGTTCAGTTATCTGAAGGGATAAAACTACAAGCATGTAGTAAGTATTTGAATTGCAATGCCTGTAGTCAGCAAAAAAGTAGGGTAACGCCAGCAAATCGTATTAATGGTTTTAAAACCAAAAAGCCATTAGAGGTAGTGTTTGTAGATTTGATTGGACCCAAGAAACCCAGTATATGTTGCAAGTAAATGCCTAATGTGATGCTCTATGGCAAAGCAAGGGTTAATGATGTCTGTACCACCTGATGCACCTGGTCCTTCCCCTTGACCCCTCCTTACCTTGACTCCACCCATCAAGTATAAAGGTCATTGTCCAGGGGTCCAGCACCATTCCAGATGTGATCCTGCAATATAAAGACAAGACTTGAATATGCAAATAAATATTTTGAAACAATCAATTCTTGTATTGGAGTTATTGGGCTCGATCCTCAAAATTCATGTAACAGATTGGTAGCAGAGGATGGTTTTCAGCCCATTTAACTCGACATGCAAGGAACCCCTAAACTGCCAGAGGCAAACGGGAGACTAAACACCTGAGCATTCTCGAAAAGAATGGCGGTGCAACTATCACCCGCAGGAGCCATGCCAGGAGGAACGGCGGACGAGATCGAGCAGATCTCCAGCCCAAGCACCACAGCAAAAATCCAAAAGGCCAGCAACACTGCAACCGAAACAAGCGAGGGAAACGACCTGAAAAAGAGACTACTGGACCTGATAGAATCAACGCCGAAAAACACAGACCTCATCGCGAACCTCCGAGACCTGATCGAGGACAATGGAGCAGCGACTGAGGGAAACAAAGAAAAACCAACCCACAAAGAGAAAGACACGGTAGGAAACTTAAACTTCGGATCGTTTCCCGCCGAAGAAGCCAGGGCCGAATTCGCACCATTTTTGCGGTGGCCATCTTGGGTAGTGATGTCACCCAAGATGGCCGACCAGCAACCAATCAGGCCCCAGGATTTGAATTTCTTGGCAGGAACCGAGGCCTACCCACAAGAAACTCAAGAAAACAATGAAAAGAACGAAAACGAGTGGGAGAGCTACCCAACTAGCTTACCTACCAAGCTAGACATCGACAAGGCCATGCAAGTACTAACCACGGCCTTCGGCACAAAAATAATTCTACCGGGCCCACATCCTGACACCGCAGAGGGGCCCAATGAAACAACCGAGACACTAAGGCCCCTAAAGGAATCTAACCAAAAACGCAAGAACACAGCAGCCTGCCTATCTGGCCCATGACCACCCACCGGGGACCCCTGCGCGCTACCTCCGAGGCTCGCGCCCAAACCCAAGGGAATCGCCCAAAACTTACCAAACCAGCGATCCATCCCGAGGCACCTGGACGATCCAACCGACGAGGACTTCGGCCTGACCGCGACCTACAACTTCCCCAGCGAATCGGCCCATCCGGACGTCCGACCGACCGCCACAGAAAATCCGAGCCTCCAGCATGACCCAAAGAGTGAACTGACGATCCAGACGGCGTTCCAGAGGAGCTACCGCCAACCGAGACCACTCAAAACTGAGGCCTTGAGTCGTCCCATCGATTGGGGCCTGCATCCAGGAGCCGCGACCACAAGCTCCTTCTCCGGCAACTACTGGGCGAAACTGAACCCCGAGCATGCGCAGAATCCACCTGTTAGAAGAGAAGGAAGAAACATAAATACAAGTCAATACAGAGTAGCATCAAACGTCTCAGCGTCATATTGCGAGGGAAGAAACATAGACACAAGTCAGTTCAGAGTCGCGTCAAGCATCCCTGTGCCATATTGTGAGTTCCCTCATGTGCAAAACCATGGACAGCGACAGAATGTGAGTAACTTTACACTAAACACAGGAACTTTACCATCTGATTTTACAAAACTAAGACTAGATGGGACTAACCTCCTGGAGTGGAATCAGCAGCTCCAGGTTGCCCTTTTAAGAGAAAATTTGTTGTTTATGATCACTGATCCATAGACCATGGACACTTGAAATGGACTGCTTGCACCACAGGGCATACTACGTATTGTTAGTGAGTATTTCACCAGGTATCTACCCTAGCCTCAATAACCACTTAACTGTATCAGAAATTATGCAAAAAATATTTAATTTATTCTACAGTAAGAGCGTGGCCACCACAACCAGAATATCTAGGGAGTTTCACTCAGCCAAGCTTAAGGCAGGTACATCCATGAGTGAACACCTATTGAATTTAAATGCCACCAGAGCAGAAGTGATTCAGAGAGGGGAGGTTATATCGGAGGGGAGTATGAAAAGTGTAGTTATTAATTCCCTAGATCCCAGGTGGGACAATTTCATCACACATTTAGACAGTCTCAGTCTAGACCATCTCACATTAGAAACTCTTAGTAACAAACTAATAGCTGAAGATAGTTTGAGGAAGGATCGTTCCTCATGCCGCAGAGACAGCAGGCTAACAAAAAGTAGATTTCCAAACAAGTAATAACAACACTCCAGAATGCTTCCTGTGTGGTTCCAGGAACCACTATAAGAGGGACTGCCCTAGATACTCAAGAGACAGGGAGCACTCCTACTGTAAGGACAGACAGGACAGGAGACCCAGACCACCAGATAGATACTCCCCAGACCACAGGTATAGGCATAGAGACTCCCCCAATCCAAGAAACAGGAAAGAACACAGAGATAATTCCAGGGACAGCCGTTCAGGATCAACATACGGCCTCGGGGACCACAAACACACACACAAACGAATAAAAGGAGAAGATACATGGCTCATAGATTCTGGGGCCACAAACCATACAACTTACAACAGGAACATACTCACTTCATTCACAGAGGAAAATTACCACATAAAATTTGCAAACCAGAATAAGGTCCTAGTGACAGGGAAAGGAGTCACGCACATAACAGGATTAGGCAAAATAGAGGGGGTACTTCTTGTACCTGAAATTCCTCACAACATACTAGCCACACTAAAGTTAAGCAGGGATATGGGCATAGAAACCACTTTTAAGGAAGGAAAGGCCTACATGACCAAGGACAGGAAAATGTAGGCAGGGTCATCATTAGTGGAGGGCTACCTTACTTACAACCCGAAGAACATTGTCATTCCACCATTAACACTCACCTAGACAACAGGGAAAGCGAGGTAGATGGACCCGAGGAAATAGACACAGACATACCAGATGACAACACAGAAAAGGTACATAATCAGAAATCCACTCATGAAGAGAAACTATCAATAGGCAAACCTATACATGATGATTGTGCCCATTTGTTGCATAGGAAACTAGGACACGCTAGTTTCCCAGTCATACAAAAACTAATTGATTGCTCTGATGGTGTAAAAGTAAAGGGTTGTAAAAACTACCTCGAGTGTTCCATGTGCAAATGTTCCAAACTAAAAACCAAACCCAAACCAAGAAAAGCCACACGCACCACCAACACCCTATTCCAACTGGTACACATGGATTTGGTAGGACCCATGAGACCCTCCATAAAGTACAAAAAAAGGTTCTTTTTAACTATAGTAGATGACTTCAGTCGTTATGGATTTGTATACATTCTTAAACATAAAAATGAAGCATTTCAGAAATTTAAGGAGTTTCACAAACGGGTAGAAACACAACATAACATAAAAATAAAACAAATCATGACAGATAGAGGAATGGAGTTCCTGTCAAAGGACTTCTCAAACTGGCTTAAGATGCAAGGGATCATACATTTCACCTCTTCGCCTTTTTCAGCTTTTCAGAACGGAGTGGTAGAGAGAAAACAAGGTACATTACAAACCATGATGAGGTGTGTGTTGGAAGATGCAGGGTTAGGACAGTCTTTTTGGGCAGAAGCTCTCACATATTCCAACTACACCCTAAACAGATTATGGTCCAGTGTAATAGGTAAGACCCCTTATGAGATAATGTACAACAGGAAACCAAAATTAGCACACTTACACATATTCGGGGTCACAGCTGATGTACATATACCTAGACAACTGAGACGTAAGGGCGATAAGGTGTCAAGAAGGCTGAGATTCATGGGATATGAATCAGGGACCAAGGGATATAGATTCATTGACAGGAACAACCGGTTCATAATATCTAGAACTGCAGTGTTCCACGAGAACACTAATTGGTCAAAAATACACCTAAACAAGATATCCTTCAGACAGGAGAACTCACACAGTAAGAAAGATGAGGTTAAGCAAAGCACAATAGAAGATAAGGTACACGAGGGACACAGAACTAAACACCAAGGGATAAACACCAAGGAGTGAAAGGAAGACCACCCCATAATAAAAATAGACACCCTCACAAAAAAGGAAGCAAGATATATGCACAACACAGAGACCCAGCCAAACAGACCCGTTAGATCTAGTAGGAATAGAACCCCCCCAAAATTTGAAGAATACATACTATCCATTGACACTAACAAAATAACACCCAACTCATACGAGGAGGTACTTAGCCTACCACATTTATTTATTATTTTATTTATTTTATTAGATTTATAAACCGCCCTACTCCTGGGGGACTCAGGGCGGTGTACAGCCATAAATAAAACATATAAATACAAAAGTTTAAAATAGAATAAAACGAATTAAATAATTTGGCTGACAATTAAAACCCCAATAATTTAAAACAAATTAAAATTCATAATTAAAAGGGGAAAATAACTTAGGTCAGGCTGGCTTGTTGGAATAAATAGGTCTTGAGCGCGTGACGGAAGGTGCACAGGTCCAGGATCCTCCGTATATCTGGGGGGAGCTCGTTCCAGATGGTAGGTGCTCCCACAGAGAAGGCTCTCCCCCTGGGGGCCGCCAGCCGACATTGTTTGGCCGACGGCACCCGGAGGAGCCCCTCTCTATGGGAGTGTACAGGCCGGTGGGAGGCTATTGGTGGTAGTAGGCGGTCCCGTAAATAACCAGGTCCTAAGCCATGGAGCGCTTTAAAGGTGATAACCAAAACCTTGAAGCGCACTCGGAAGACCACCGGGAGCCAGTGAAGCTCGCGCAGGAGGGGTGTTACATGGGAGCGCCACGTCACTCCCATAACCACCCGCACGGCCGCACTCTGCGCCAGTTGGAGCCTCCGGGTGCTCCTCAAGGGGAGCCCCATGTAGAGAGCATTACAATAGTACAGACGGGAGGTGATGAGGGCGTGAGTGACTGTGTGTAAAGAGTCCCGAACTAGAAAGGGATGCAACTGGCAAATCAGGCGAACCTGATGAAAAATCCTCCCGGTCACGGCCGTCAAGTGCTCTTCTAAAGACAGCCGTGAATCCAGGAGGACGACCAAGTTGCGAGCCCTTTCCGTGGGGGCCAATGATTCACCCCCAATAGTCAGCGATGGCACCAGGTGACTATATCGGGATGTCGGAAACCACAGCCACTCGGTCTTGGATGGGTTGACCCTGAGCCTGTTCCTCCCCATCCAGATCCGTACAGCCTCCAGGCACCGGGACATCACCTCAAGGGCATCGTTGGGGTGGTCTGGGGTAGAGATGTACAGCTGTGTGTCATCAGCGTACTGGTGGTACTTCACCCCAAAACCACGGATGATCTCACCCAGCAGCTTTACATAAATGTTGAACAGAAGGGGCGAGATGACCGATCCCTGTGGCACCCCACATATAAGGGGCCTCGGGGTCGACCTCTGCCCCCCTGTCAACACAGACTGCGACCGGTCGGAGAGGAAGGAGGAGAACCACCGTAATACAGTGCCTCCCACCCCTAACTCTACCAACCGGTGCAGCATGATACCATGGTCGATGGTATCAAAAGCCGCTGAGAGGTCTAATAGGACCAGGACAGAGGAACAGCCCCTGTCCTGAGCCCTCCAGAGATCATCAACCAACGCGACCAATGCCGTTTCAGTGCTGTACCCAGGCCTGAAGCCCGACTGGAATGGATCCAGATACGTCGTTTCCTCCAGGTGCTGGGGGAGCTGTCGCGCAACCACACTCTCAACAACCTTCGTCACAAAGTGAAGGTTGGAGACTGGACGATAATTAGCCAATACTGCCGGGTCCAGGGAGGGCTTCTTGAGAAGAGGTCTCACCACTGCCTCTTTCAAGTCGGCGGGAAAGACACCCTCACCCAATGAAGCCCTTATAATCCCCTGGAGCCAGCCTCGTGTCACCTCCCGGGAAGCCAGCACTAACCAGGAGGGGCACGGGTCCAACAAACATGTGGTCGCGTTCAGTCTACCCAGAATCCTGTCCACGTCCTCAGGGATCACAGGATCAAACTCATCCCAGATAACATTCTCAGGACCTGCCTACGTCATCCCCGCTGGATCTACCCAGTCGGAGTCCAGCTCATCCCATCTGAGTGATTTTATGATGCAGATACTGAACAAAATCCTCAGCTCTTCCCTCCAAGGGGTCCTCCCGCGCTTCCTGGTGGAGCAGGGAGTAGGTCATCCTAAACAGGGTGGCCGGGCGGTTATCTGATGATGCAATAAGAGCAGCAAAATGAGCGCACTTTGCTGCTTTTATCGCCACTAGGTAATTCTTAATGTGAGATCTTACTAGTGTCCGGTCAGATTCAGCATGGCTGGCCCTCCAACTACTCTCTAGGCGTCTTTTCCGGCGCTTCATCTCCCTGAGCTCCTCGGTAAACCAAGGAGCCAGGTAAGATCGGTGCCGGGTCAGAGGCCGCAAAGGCACGACTTGATCCAGAGCTCCAGCGGCCACCCTATCCCAGGCGGCCACTAGGTCTCCAGTCGAGGCATGAGCCAGAACCTCAGGAATTGGCCCAAGCTCCATCTGGAACCTATCAGGTTCCATCAGGCACCTGGGGCAGTACCATCTTGTCGGTTCTGCCTCCCTGCGGTTGTTGTGGCCCCGTCCTCTGAGCCTATCCCTTTGGAGGAAGGCAGCTCTGAGCAGGAGGAAGAGGAGCCAGCCAGATCTCCCAGCCCTCCCCCTCTGGCACCGGCTCAGGTGCCAGCTGAAAGAGAGCCAAGTAGTGGGGAAACAGGTGTCTCAGATGAGAGTGAGGGAGAGACGTCATTCCTGGACGCACGCCAAAGAAGGCGAGAGAAAAGGGTACTGCAGCTGCGGCGTATGAGGAAATCCTGAGTCATTGGATTGGAGTCACAGGATCAATGACTCACTGGACCACACCCAGAAGCATATCTATATAAGACAGTACGGTGGGTCACGAAGTTCGTGACGAACAAAGCTAAACAAACGGAGCAACCTCGTAGTCTTGGAAGCTAGATGAACGGCAAAGCTACGTAGGTGATTTTCTTGTTTGTGTAAACCAATAAAGTCCTTGGCAGACGGTGTGCATATCGCTGCCAAGGTTGAGATAAGAACTGCGGAGTATGCCAAGTGCTTGTTAACCCTCGACTGGCTGTGTTTTTGTGGGTCTCTGAAGGGGGGGACAGATCATCTTGTTCGTCACCCCAACTCCATCGTTAACCCACGATGGACCAACAGCTGCAGCAGCAGGTACAGCAGATGCTGGAGGCCAATCAACTTCTGCAACAGCAAGTAGCACAGCTAACTGCACAACTTGCTTTGGGAAATGCTCCTGTAGCAGCTCCACCTGCTCCCCTTCCCCGTCCAAGATGCCCAGTGAACATGCCAGATAAGTTTTCTGGACAGCAGGAAATGTTCCCGGCCTTCTTGGGACAGTGCCAGCTGTACATGGCAATGCGGCCGGAGGATTTTCCGGATGACCGGGTTCGGGTGGCTTTTATTATCAGCTCCTTCTCTGGCACTGCCGCCCGATGGGCCACGCCCCTGTTGCTGCAAGACAGCCCCTTGCTTCTGGACTATCAGGGCTTTTTGCAACACCTGCGCACCATGTTTGAGGACCCCCTCCGGGTGCAGACGGCAGCGAGGCGCATCAAAGACCTCCGCCAAGGCAAGCGCCCCCTGCAGGACTATATTGCGGAGTTCCGATTGCTAGGCCAGGATTCGGCCTGGAATGAGGCGGCGCTGATGGATGCCTTCCAGGACGGCCTCTGCGATGAGATGCAGGACGAGCTGGTTCGGGTGGAGGCGCCACAGACCCTGGACGCGCTGGTGACCCAATGCCTGCGCATCGATGCCCGCCTACAACGGCGACGGCCCCGTAGGGCTCTTCCGGAACCACCAACAGTGCCGGCACCCCCGCGTTTCGTACCAACAGCGCCCCGGACCGTACCGCGTTTGGTGGCGACGGCTGAGGAGCCCATGGAGCTTGGAGCAGCCAGACCTCAACTGACGGCCCAGGAGCGGATGCAGAGATGCCAAGGGGGGTTGTGCCTCTATTGCGGCGAGGCTGGACATTTCGCCGCCTCGTGTCCCCGGAAGCGGAGTGGATCGCTCAAGTCTGTTCCGGAGCCTCAGCGTGACCAGCCGGGAAACGGGTCAGGCCTGGCTTAGGGGAAACTCTGGGTCAGGCAGGTGACCATGCCCCGCCGGAGGCGGCGGCTGTGGACTGTGAGCCCCCTCGGCACCTGATTTTGAACACCCGGGTGTTGTTGGCTAACCGGTCGGAGGGGCTCCAGGCGCACGCGCTGGTGGACTCGGGGGCCACCACGAACTTTATGGACCAGGCCTTTGTGGCCCATTACAAGGTTCCCTTGGTTCCAGTGGACCCTCCGTTGAGGGTCGAAACTATTGATGGGCGGGAACTTGTGGCGGGGCCCATCAACTTTGCTACTCAGCCCTTGCGCCTTGCCATTGGGAACCATGAGGAGGCGATCCAGTTTTATGTGACGGCGGACCTGCACTTCCCCTTGGTCCTGGGGATGGCCTGGCTTCGGGCGCACGACCCTCAGGTGGCGTGGTCGAGAAATGCCATCTCGTTCCCCAGCCTGCAGTGTGTCGACCACCTTCGCCACACCTGTGCCGGCCAGGACGTCGCTGCCCCGAACGTCTCCTTGCCTCCGGAGCTGACATCCTTCACCGACGTGTTCAGCGAGAAGGAGGCGGATCGCTTGCCCCCGCACCGACCCTACGACTGCGCGGTGGACTTGATGCCCAACGCGCCCCTGCCCTCGGGACGCCTGTACTCCATGTCGAAGCCCGAGCTGGCCGCCTTACGGGACTTTCTGGACAAGAACCTGGCCCGTGGGTTCATCCGGCCTTCGACCTCCCCGCTCTCGGCCCCAGTCCTCTTCGTGAAAAAGAAGACGGGGGACTTGCGCCTGTGTTGCGACTACCGGCGCTTGAATGCCATCACGGTACGGAATCGCTATCCCCTGCCGCTGATTCCGGAGCTGATGGAGAGGTTGCGGGAGGCCTCGATTTTCACCAAGCTCGACCTCCGGGGAGCCTACAACCTGGTGAGGATGCGAGAGGGGGACGAGTGGAAGATGGCATTTGGCACCCGATACGGACACTTTGAATATACCGTCATGCCGTTTGGGTTGACCAACGCCCCCGCGGTCTTCCAGCACTTGATGAACGACGTGTTCCGGGACATGCTGGATCGGTTCGTGGTGATCTACCTGGATGATATTTTGATCTATTCCCGGACCCCGGAGAGTCACCTCCAGCATGTCTGCCAGGTCCTGCAGCGCCTGCGGGAGCACCAGCTCTATGCGAAGTTGGAGAAATGTTACTTCTTCCAGACTTCCATAGAGTTCCTCGGGCACATCATCACCCCCGAGGGCATCGCGATGGACCCACACAAGGTGGCGGCCTTGTGCAGTTGGGAACCCCCGCGTCGGGTGAAGGACGTCCAGCGTCTGTTGGGATTCGCCAACTACTACCGGACCTTCATCCCGGGCTTTGCCACCCTGACCGTGCCGTTGACCCAGCTCCTTCGGAAGAAGGTTCCGTTCCAGTGGGGGGCCCCGCAGCAGCAGGCCTTCGAGGTTCTCAAGCAGGCCTTTGTCACGGAGCCGGTCCTGAGGCACCCCGATCCACACCGTCCGTTCGTGGTTGAGACAGACGCGTCCAACGTGGTGATTGGAGCGGTGCTGCTACAGGCTCCGGTGGATGGCGGCACTCTTTTTCCCTGCGCTTACTACTCCCGGAAACTCACTCCTTCCGAGTGCAACTACACCATCTGGGAAAAGGAGTTGCTGGCTATCAAGGCCGCGTTCGAGGCTTGGCGACATCACCTCGAGGGGGCCCGACACCAGGTGGAGGTGCGGACGGACCATCGGAACCTGGAGCACCTCACCACGGCCAGGAATTTGAACCAGCGGCAGATCCGGTGGTCGTTGTTTTTTGCCCGGTTCAACTTCCACGTCACATACATTCCGAGCCACCTCAACCAGAGGGCGGACGCGCTATCCCGTAAGCCGGAATACTTTTGCCCCAAGGACTCCCTTTCCCCCCGGACGGTGCTGCCAGCGGACTCCTTGGCCGCGGTCCAGGAACCGGTGGACCTGCGGACTCAGGTGCTGGAAGCGCAGCGACGGGACGACTGGTCGCAGCAGCGGATAGCGGACGTCGGCCCCGCGTCCCCATGGACCGTGGAGGAGGGCTTGCTCAGGCACCGGGGTCGGCTGTACGTGCCCACAAGTCCGCTCCGAGCCCTCGTCATGAACCAGTGCCATGACAACCCCGCGGCGGGGCACTTCGGCTTCTTTAAGACCTTGAACCTAGTGACACGGACTTTTTGGTGGCCTCGGGTACGGCACGACGTGCACGCCTACGTGACGTCCTGTGTGCCATGCCGACAGGCCAAAGCCGCGTCCGGCCCCCCTCCTGGACTCCTCCAGCCGCTGCCGACACCGGAGAGACCGTGGGGAGCCATCTCCATGGACTTCCTGACTGACCTGCCCCTGTCCGCTACATTCACGACCGTCCTCGTGGTGGTGGATGCGCTCACGAAGATGGCACATTTCATCCCGTGCCGCGGCCTGCCCTCGGCTCGTACCACGGCTCGCCTGTTCCTGCAACACATCTTCCGCCTCCACGGCCTGCCGGACCGGGTGGTTTCGGATCGCGGGGCCCAGTTCACGGCCCGCTTCTGGAAAAGCCTGATGGCTGCGCTGGAGGTGCAGGTGTGCCTGTCGTCGTCACACCATCCGGAGACTGACGGGGGCACGGAGAAGGTCATTGGCATACTGGAGCAGTACCTCCGCTGTTTTGTCAACCAGCAGCAGGACAACTGGGCCGAGTACCTTCCCCTGGCGGAGTTCGCTTTTAACAACTCCCAACATTCCTCCACCCAGATGACACCGTTCCATGCCAACGTCGGGTACCATCCACGGTTTTTTCCGTTGACCATCATGGACTCCCCTGTTCCTGAGACCCGGGACTTCCTCTCGGAGCTGCAGGCGGTGCAGCAACTGGTGCGGCGGCAGCTGATCCGGGCGAAAGAGGACTATAAACGGTTCGCCGATCGTGGCCGCCGGGCGACGCCACCGCTGGAAGTTGGAGATCGGGTGTGGCTGTCCACGAAACACCTCCCCACGGACCAGCCGGTGAGGAAACTGGCTCACCGCTTTATCGGTCCCTTCCCCATCGAGGCGGTCATCAACCCGGTGGCCTATCGGTTGACTCTACCCCGCTCCATGCGGCTCCACCCCGTTTTTCATCGGTCCCTCCTGGTCCCTGAGACTCCCACTAGCCGTCTCCGCCGCACGCCGCCGCCTGCCCCCCCAGCCGCAGCCGACGAGGACGACGCCTCGACGTATGAGGTGGACAGTATTCGGGACTCCCGTTGGCTGAAGGGGCGCTTCCAATACCTCATCGCTTGGAAAGGGTACGGGGCCGAGGATTTCACCTGGGTGGACGCATCTGCCGTTCAGGCCCCTGACCTGGTGCGGGCTTTCCACGAACAGTTCCCGTCCCGACCCCATCCCGACCGTCAGACCCGGGGGAAGGGCCCTGCGGTGGGGGATAGTGTTGTGGCCCCGTCCTCTGAGCCTATCCCTTTGGAGGAAGGCAGCTCTGAGCAGGAGGAAGAGGAGCCAGCCAGATCTCCCAGCCCTCCCCCTCTGGCACCGGCTCAGGTGCCAGCTGAAAGAGAGCCAAGTAGTGGGGAAACAGGTGTCTCAGATGAGAGTGAGGGAGAGACATCATTCCTGGACGCACGCCAAAGAAGGCGAGAGAAAAGGGTACTGCAGCTGCGGCATATGAGGAAATCCTGAGTCATTGGATTGGAGTCACAGGATCAATGACTCACTGGACCACACCCAGAAGCATATCTATATAAGACAGTACGGTGGGTCACGAAGTTCGTGACGAACAAAGCTAAACAAACGGAGCAACCTCGTAGTCTTGGAAGCTAGATGAACGGCAAAGCTACGTAGGTGATTTTCTTGTTTGTGTAAACCAATAAAGTCCTTGGCAGACGGTGTGCATATCGCTGCCAAGGTTGAGATAAGAACTGCGGAGTGTGCCAAGTGATTATTAACCCTCGGCTGGCTGTGTTTTTGTGGGTCTCTGAAGGGGGGGGACAGATCAGCGGTGGGGTACAGCGGTTCGAAGGTCAAGGCGAAGGAGAGAGTGATCCGACCATGACAAGGGCTCAGTAACTATATCCCCTATCTCAAGACCACTCAGCCACTGTCCAGAGACAAAAACCAGGTCCAGCGTGTTTCCCCCCACGTGTGTAGGGCCATGAATTAACTGGGTCAGGTCCATAGCCGTCATGGAAGCCATGAACTCTCGAGCCACTTCAGACGTCTCACCCACGGACGGCAATGAAGAAAGGGCTAAATGGGAGCAAGCCATGGAGAGAGAAATGGCTAGTTTAAGAGAGCTAAACATGTATACTCCCATCAAGGCCCCATCAGACAAAACTCCCATAGGAACAAAATGGATCTTCAAGATCAAAGAATTAGAGGACAACAAATCACTGTATAAAGCCAGATTAGTAGCCCAAGGCTTTGCGCAAAAGTACCCTGATGATTATACTGACACTTACTCCCCCACAGTTAGGGCTGAAAGCGTCAAGAGTGCTTTGGTAATGGCATCCATCTTAGGGCTAGAGGTTTACCAGTTCGATGTACAAACAGCCTATCTACATGCGGAACTGGACAAAGAAATTATTGTCAAAGCACTTTTTCAAATTATTGAAAAACACTCGAAAGGGAGACACCTGGTTACTAAACAAGAGCTTGTATGGATTAAAACAATCAGGCAAAAGGTGGTACGAGTGCCTAGCGAAAATTCTCAAGGATATGGGATTCACCCCCACCTCCGCTGATCTTTGCTTCTTTATCAGGAGAGAAGGCCTATCAATTGAGTACGTACTTGTTTACATTGACGACATATTGTATTTTGGACAACAGAAACTAAAATGTGACAAGTTTGCCAATGGACTGAGTAAACATTTTACCTTAAAAACATTGGGAAAGGTAAACAAATACCTGGGGGTTCAAATTAATAAAACAACCAAAGGGTTCCGGATTTCCCCAAAAGAAAAAAATACTAGAACTTTTACGTAAGTGTAATATGATGGATGCCAAAATCTGCGAAACCCCAATGCAATCCCATTTTCCAAAGAACATGTATGACAAAGATGAACCTTTCAAGGACAATACTCTTTATAGATCTATTATAGGGTCCTTGCTGTATATAGCTAACTGGACAAGGCTGGACATTATCTTGCCAGTCAACCTCCTATCCCAGCATGTTAGTAATCCAACCATCTACCATTGGGAGGGGGTCAAACGCATACTCAGATACCTGAAGCACAGTGCAGATGTCTTCTTAAGCTTAGAACCAGAACACTCTAATAAACCAATCCTAACTTGCTATGCTGATGCGGACTGGGCAGGGGACACAAAAAGCCACAAAAGTACTTCTGGATATATATTCTTCATTAATAATTGTCCAGTGTACTGGTACACTGGAAAACAAAATTTAGTAGCTACATCAACAGCAGAAGCTTATCCAAGGCTTATCCAAGGCTGCAAACAATTTGACATGGTTCGATGATTTGCTTTCCAGCATTTGGGCTGAGCCAAAATACCCAATCATAATCCATGAAGACAATAAAGCAGCAATAGATATATCCATGGCAGAAGCCGTGGGACAAAGGTCGAGACACATAGATATTAAACACAAACATGTTAGACAGTTATCAAATATCGGATTCATTAAAGCAATACACAGTGAGACTGTTGAGCAAACAGCAGATATCCTAACTAAACCACTACCGAGCAAACAACATATTTATCTAACATCCAAACTAGGTATACATTACCCCACACATCCACCATCAACTATTAGGCATTTAGAGGGGGATTTGTTGCAAGTAAATGCCTAATGTGATGCTCTATGGCAAAGCAAGGGTTAATGATGTCTGTACCACCTGATGCACCTGGTTCTTCCCCTTGACCCCTCCTTACCTTGACTCCACCCATCAAGTATAAAGGTCATTGTCCAGGGGTCCAGCGCCATTCCAGATGTGATCCTGCAATAGAAAGACAAGACTTGAATATGCAAATAAATATTTTGAAACAATCAATTCTTGTATTGGACTTATTGAGCTCAGTCCTCAAAATTCATGTAACAGTATAGGAGGTGCCTGCTATATTCTAAGCATAGTAGACCATTACTCTAGATACGGATTCTGTTATCTAATGAAAACGAAATGTGAAACATTCCAGCATATAAATAACTGGCTGCGATTTGTTGGAAGGAAACAGAAGTTTAAAGTAATGTGCTTAGCAACTGATAATGGCACAGAATTCACTAACCAAAGGTTAGAAAATTTTTTGCAGGATGCAGAAATTCAGCATAAATGATCTGCACTGTACAGACCACAACACAACTCTTATATTAAAAGAAGGGGTCAAACATTACAAGCCATCACTAGAACAATGTTGGCAGATTCTGGTTTGCCTGAAACTTTATGGGGTAAGGCTGTTATGTGTGCTAACCTTGTGCTAAACAATGTTGTACATTCATCTACGGGTGAAATACCATTCACCTTATGGCATGGGAGGAAACCAAATCTTAGTTACTTACACACATTTGGAGCCCCAGCTTGGGTACATATTCCATCTAGTGTGAGGAGAAAGGATCATCAGAAAGCCAGAAAAATGTTTTTCATTGGCTATGACTCAAATCATCGGTCTTTTAGATTTTGGGCACAGGGAACTACTAGTGTTTACTGTAGTGCAAATGCAAAATTTCTAGAGCATGAAGGATGGGATAAACTTGAGATTACAGACAGGATGATAATAATGTTAGCATTGAGCATCAAATGAGTAATGATACCCCTGATGAGGATATAGATATAGACAATGTAGAGTCTTCTATTAAGGTTGAAGAAGAGGAGGTAGGTTTAGGGGAGGATGAGATTGAAACACCTGCATTGAGTCTGTATTGCCTAGGAGATCTACTAGAGAAAGACATCCACCTGATAGATATAAAGCAACCGTGGTTTGCCAGGTTAACATAGAACCTTCAAATTATGAGGACATCAAGCTGTATCCTGAAAAGGAGCAGAATGCATGGAAGGTGGCAATGAGTAAAGAAATCAACTCATTAACTGAATTAGGAGTTTGTTAAGGATATTGTTGTTGTGTAACAACTAGCAGAGTAAAGTGCACAGAGAAACGTTGCTGAGAGCAATGAGATGGAGATACATACAAACTGGTGTTATCAAAAGTTTTCTTTATAATGGGAAATAAACAATCTCGTAGTCTTCTAAACAGTCCAAGTCTTTACCGGTTAACTCCAAACAAACTCTTACCAAACAAACAGTAGTTGGTTCACAAACTCCGGATGGTAGCAGATCCACCCACACACGATAGCAGCTTATCATCCACTGAATACATTACAGTACCCTTCTTAAATACATTGTTAAATTACAATTAAATTACAATTAATTATAGCATGACTCAGCATTACAGCATGATGCAGCATTAAAACTTAAAGTCACAGAATACATATATTGCCTGGACAATTGTTAGGCCCAAATCATATCCTAACATGCTCCCCTTTGGACAGGCCAATATATGCAGTTTAAATACAATATATACAGTTTAGATACAATACATACAGTTTAGATCCTTAATCCATAGCTTTCACAACATGCTTTATGTTTGACAGCACCTTGGCAAACTACAGTTGCCTTATATCGATCCGGTGGATGCCTTTCCCTAGTAGATCTTCTAGGCAATACAGGACTCGTTTCAGATGTTTCAGTTTCATCCTGAACCTAAACCTAAACCTACTTCCTGTTCCTCAACCTTAATAGAGGATTCTACAGTATCTATATCCTCAGGACTCTCATCAGGGATATGATGCTCTATACCAACAGTATTATCATGTCTGAAATCTGCACGCTCTAGTTTATCCCATCCTTCGTGCTCTAAAAATTTAGCACTTGCACTACAGTACACACTAGTAGTACCCTGTGCCCAAAATCTAAAAGATCTATGATTTGATTCATAGCCAACAAAAAACATTTTTCTGGCTCTTTGTTGATCTTTTCTCCTAACACTAGATGGAATATGTACCCAAGCTGGGGCTCCAAATGTGTGTAAATAACTAAGATTTGGTTTTCTCCCATGCCATAAGGTGAATGGTATTTCACCTGTAGAGGAATGAACCACGTTGTTTAGCACATGGTTAGCACACATAACAGCCTCGCCCCATAAATTTTCAGGCAAACCAGAATCTGCCAACATAGTTCTAATCATGGCTTGTAATGTTTGTCCTCGCCTCTCAATATAGGAATTATGCAGTGGTCTGTACGGAGCAGATCGTTTATGCTGGATCCCTGCATCCTGCAAAAACTTTTCTAACCTTTGGTTAGTAAATTCTGTACCATTATCGGTCACTAAGCATTTCACTTTAAATTTCTGCTTCCTTTCCACAAAACGCAGCCAGTTTTTTATATGCTGGAATGTTTCAGATTTTGTTTTCATAAGATAACAGAATCCGTATCTTGAATAATGGTCTACTATGCTTAGAATATAGCAGGCACCTCCTATACTGGGTTTCTTGGGTCCAATTAGGTCTATAAACACTACCTCTAACGGCTTTGTAGTTTTAAAACCATTAACACGGTTTGCTGGTGTAATCCTACTTTTCTGCTGACTACAGGCATTACAGTTCAGATATTTACTACATGCTTGTAGTTTTATCCCTTCCGATAATTGCACTGTCTTTTTTAACGTCCTGAAATTCAAGTGCCCAAGTCTCCGATGTAACAGATGAATACATTCATCATGTGGTTTAACATTCTCATAAACAGACTTAGATTTAGCTACCAATACTGGGTTCTCCCTTAAAATGAATAAATCATTTTCTAAACTTGCAGTAACAACCCTGCCATCTTTCTCTATAAGACACTTATCATTTTTAAATGTTACTGTAAACCCAAATTGTACCAAAGATTTAACAGATAATAAATTGAATTTTAAACCAGGAATATATAACATAGGCAATGGTTCATTGCTAAATGACCAACGAGCAACACCCTTTCCAGCTACCTTAACCTTCCAGCCATTTGCTAGTTTAACATGTTGGTTACTCTTCTCCATTTTAACAAAACATTTTCTATTTCTAGTAATAGATTGAGAAGCACCACTATCAACAACCCAACAATCCTGGTTAACATCAGTAGTTGAACTAGATATAGCTAAATTACAACCCTTCTTGGGTCTATTATTGTCCCTAACAGGCATTTTCTTATTTTTACAATATTTAGCTATATGTCCTTTAGCCCCACAAGCAAAACAATGTTTTACAAAATAAGCAGTTGAGTACATTTTATCTTCTTTTGGTTGTTGCACTCTCAACTGATCCCTTTCTTGTCTTCTTTTGGATTCTTCCAACAACCTACCGGTTATGCCAGCCAATGTCAGTTCATCTCTGGACAAAACCTCTAACGAAGAAACAAAGTTGTCATAACTATCGTCCAAAGAAGAAAGAATTATGTAAACTTGTTGTAGTTCAGAGAAAACAAGTTCCTTTTCATGCAGCTTCTGGAAAATTCCGGTCATGGCTTCCAAATGAGCCATCGTATCTCCCCCTTTAAGAAGATGTTGTCTAAATAATTTTCGTGTGAGATATATATGAGCACCCACAGAGTCACAAACATATAGTCTCTTCAACTTGGTCCAACACCTAGCAGCAGACTCTTCACCATGGATATGGACAAGCTGCTGGTCACCCAGTGTCAGTCCAGTAATACAAAGAGCTCGTTCATTGTCTCTGTTAAACTTGGCTAATTTCTTGGCATCTTCTTCATCAGCAGGATCCCATGCTGTTACATCCGATGGATTATTAACTATGTCCCACAGTCCTTCTCTACGCAAAAGTAGACTACATTTTGTAGACCAGGATACATAGTTCGTTCCGTCCAGCCGGGTTATCATGGAAAAATTTGCTGCTTGTTCTAGTGCCATCTTCACTTAGATTGTTTATCACAAACACAGTCTGTACTACTCACAAACTCAAACTAGCTCTCAGTGTAACTCTGAAAAAATCCTACTTAGTTCCGGTTGGTCCTGGTTGGCCCTGGGCCCATAACCAATGTTAAGGATATTGTTGTTGTGTAACAACTAGCAGAGTAAAGTGCACAGAGAAACGTTGCTGAGAGCAATGAGATGGAGATACATACAAACTGGTGTTATCAAAAGTTTTCTTTATAATGGGAAATAAACAATCTCGTAGTCTTCTAAACAGTCCAAGTCTTTACCGGTTAACTCCAAACAAACTCTTACCAAACAAACAGTAGTTGGTTCACAAACTCCGGATGGTAGCAGATCCACCCACACACGATAGCAGCTTATCATCCACTGAATACATTACAGTACCCTTCTTAAATACATTGTTAAATTACAATTAAATTACAATTAATTATAGCATGACTCAGCATTACAGCATGATGCAGCATTAAAACTTAAAGTCACAGAATACATATATTGCCTGGACAATTGTTAGGCCCAAATCATATCCTAACAGAGTTTATGAAAATGTTAAATTACCAGCTGGAGAGAAATTGATTGGTTGTAGATGGGTGTGTAAAGTAAAGAAAGGTATAGATGGGACTGTAACCCATAAAGCTAGCCTTGTAGCTCAAGGTTTTTCTCAATCTGAAAAAGATTTTGATGAGGTGTTTGCTCCGAGTCTAAGAGCTAGCATGTTAAGAACAATGTTAGTCTGGGCGGCAAAGAATAAGTATAGTATTAACCATATAGATGTGGAGACAGCATATTTGCATGCTCCATTAAGACATACCATTTATATGAGAAAGCCGTTAGGAGTTAAAACAAAAGATCAAACTGATTGTTGGAAATTAAATAAAAGCCTTTATGGTTTACGACAATCAGGGTTTGAATGGAACCAGTATATAGTGAAAGAGCTTAATAATATTGGTTTTCAAGAAGGTGTAGCAGACAAATGTCTCTTTAAAAGAGAGAATAATGGTTTAGTATCATTTTTGCTGTTATTTACTGACGAAATAGCAATTATAACCAAAACTGATAAAGAAGCAATGGATATTGTTAGACAGTTACAAGAGAAATTTAAGATAAGGAATTTAGGTCATATTAGACATTATTTGGGCCTAGATATTGTTCAAACAGCTAGAGGATATAAACTGTCTCAGTCTAGCAAGATAAGTCAGATGTTGAAACGTTATGGCATGGAGCTATGTAAGCCAGCTAAAACGCCTATGGCACAGGATTTTCAACATGGAGAAATCCAAAGTCCTGGATTTAGTAAGGAGATCTATCAATCTTTAATAGGTAGTCTATCCTATATTAACAATCGGTCGAGACCTGATATTTCATATAGCGTAAACCAATTAGTGAGATATAATGCAGAGCCAACAGATTGGCATTGGCAGGCCGCAAAGCAGATATTGAGATATTTAAAGATGACAATGCATTATGCATTATATCTAGAACCAAATTGTGATCTAACACTGAGCGCATATGCTGATGCCAGTTTCGCTACTGATTTGACCACCAGAAAATCAACATCAGGTATTGCGATAATGTTAGGTAACTGTTTAATTGGATGGAAATCAATACGACAGAAACATATCAGTCTATCCACTATGGATGCAGAATTCTCATGTTTGTCACTAGTTTGTACTGATCTGATTTATTATAAACAACTAATGATGGATGTTGGTTTAAAGGTAGATTATCCAATCATAATTTATGAAGATAACCAAGCAACATAAAAATGGCAACAAATTTAGCAGTTAAGACAAGGTCTAAGTATACTGATATTCGTTATTTAAATGTTCGTCAGAGTGTTCAAAGCAACATGGTTCAGTTGGAATATTGTATGTCCGAAAATAATATCGCTGATAATTTCACCAAAGCACAGGGTGCAATCAAACATAAAATGTGTTGTGAAAGCTATGGCTTGAGAATATAAACAGGTATATATTGGCCTGTCCAAAGGGGAGAATGTTAGGATATGGTGTATGCCTAAACAGGTTGTCCAGGCAATATATGTGTTCTATGACTTTAACATGAATATGTATTATATGACTTTAAGTAGTAATGCTGAGTCATTGTGATGCTGCGTCATTATAGCCTAATGAGTTAATCACTAGTTGTAAACGTATTTAAGAAGGGAACTGAAATGTAGTCATTGATGATATGCTACCATTGTGTGAGGAGTTGCTACCATTGTGCTATCATTGTGGATGGATCTGCTACCATCGTGGTTTGTTACCAGCATGAACTTGCTATTATTACCAACTACTGTTTGTATGGTAAAAAGATTTTTGTATCACTGGACTGATTTAACTGGCAAAGACTTGGATTGATTAGACTATGAGATTGTTTTTTTTTTCACTATAAAGTAAACCTTTGATAAACCAGTTTGTATCTTATTCATTGCTCTCAGCACCATTTTCCTGTGCTCTACACTCTGCTGGTTGGTTGACACAACAAAATCCTTAACAACCTTGACATATAGTTTAGCCTCCAATAATTTCATTAACACCTGGAGACTAAGTGTACACATTCTTCCATTGTACTGGTGTAAATCAGGATATCGTCCAGATACACCATACACCACAATATAAATATTCGTGGAGAACCTCGTTAATTAATTGCATAAATACCGCCAGAGCGCCCTGCAGCCCAAACGGCATAACCTGGAAATTGTAGCTTCCAAGAGGACAATTGAAGGTGGTTTTCCATTCATCCCCCTGTCTGATCCGAACTCTGTAATATGCCTCTCACAGATCTAACTTAGTAAAGTACTTGCCCGTTGCCAACGTGGCCAAGAGATCCTTTATCAGTGGGAGGGGATAGAGCGGCTCTATGCTTACAGCGTTCAAACCACAAAAATCAACACATAGGCGAAGACCTCCATCCTTCTCCCGAAAGATGACTGGGGCAGCCATATGCGCTCGACTGGGTTGGATAAACCCCTGGGCTAAATTCTTGTCTATGTATTTATGTAATTCCTCCACTTCTCTTGGTGTCATTGCATACATATGGGGCTTTGGCAGTTTTGCCCCGGGTAGGAGTTCTATAGCACAGTCTGTCATACGGTGCAGTGGTAACATGTCACAATCCTCCTTTTTGAATACCACTGCCAAATCAGCATATACATCAGGCACCCCAGGTGACAGGGGTTTTTCAATCCTCTTCAGACTACCGGCCACCCGCCCCATCGGCGGGTACTTGATGGTACTTGACTCAGGGCCGAGCTCAAGACAGAGTTTCCGATAACCCCCTTCCTACCAGATGGTAGGTTTCCACTTATCCAGCCAGTCCAGTCCCAGGATGATGTGTTCAATCATGACATCCACCACCACAAACCTGAGATGCTCCAGATGTTCCCCTATGCTCAACTGCACTGGTTCTGTGACATGTGTAGCAGGCGCTCCTCCCAAGGTAGACCCATCCACCAGTTCAAACCTAATAGGAGACCACAAATGATGCAACCTGAGACCCAACTGTTTGGCTAGTTTGTCTCATTAACCAACAAGTACATCCAGAGTCAATCAACACTCCTTGATGTACTTCTACTCCGCTGTGTGTATTCTTCAGTGTAATCAGGATTAAAAAAGGACAGACGGGAGCACTCACCATCAGGTCGTTGTTGCTGTCATCATCATCGCTATCCCCCTCCACCACAGGCACAACACCAGGACCAGAGTGTCCCCCAGCTTCGGGTGTCGACGTGTCAATGTCTGACTGCAGAGCTTGCGACACCACCTTGGATTGCTCTGGAGTCGTCCGTTGTTATTCACGGCCTTTCCCCCTGGTCGTAGGAGTTCGGCCCACCGACGGTTGAGGCAGTGGGAAGGGACATTCCAAAGCTCTGTGGCCTACTTGGTTGCATCGAAAACAGCAAAATGTTGGCTGACGGGTGGAGTCCCCGTTTCCTGTGGAGATGTTCCCTTGGCTGGGTGAGGGTCGATCCGGGCCCCTCCTTGTCTGGAGCGGCCCTATAGCACTCTTGACACGAAACTCTCTTAATCCAATGTCCAGTTCTATGGCTGCCCGAAACCATTCAGGCAGACGTGGCAGCAGTCTTCGATAGACGCATGCTTGCCTTAGGTCCCAGTCTAGTCCTAAATGGAATTGATGTACTAGCATGCATTTGGGCCACGCCCATAACCTTCCCATGATTGTCTGAAACTTTTTAACATAGTCTTTAGTGGGATGGCCCCTCTGCTTCAAGGAAACCAATTCCCCCTCGGCCTGTTGCGTTCTGGAGTCATCCTCGAATCTAGCCCTGAGGGCCTCCAGAAACAGCCCAACATCGGTCAATTCCTGGGCGTGGTCATTATGGAGATCCGCTACCCAGTCCGCTGCTTCCCCCGTCAAGACAGTAGTGATGGCAACCACCATTGCCCATTGGGACGGATAGAAGCGACTGTAGAGGTCCATATAGCTGATGACCTGACTTAG
This sequence comes from Coluber constrictor foxii, assembly GCA_038048745.1. NCBI lineage: Eukaryota > Metazoa > Chordata > Lepidosauria > Squamata > Colubridae > Coluber > Coluber constrictor. Next base: position 10,682,926 of record CM075961.1, read on the forward strand.
GAAAATCGCCACCCAGTTGGGACTCCCATTGAAGGTCACTTGCAATGGTGGCAGACCCACATAGGTTGGGGCCCCGATGTTCCTGGGGTCCAAGAGGGTGCCGGCCCAGGCAAACCAAGGGCTGTCTTGCGAGTTCCTCAGGACCCCTGCGAATCGGCCTGCTGCCCTGGGCAGGTCTGGGGCCCGTCTCGTACACACTGAGCAGGAACAGTTCATCCCTGATCATCATTTCTTACCCCCAACCCATCCCCCAGGGACAGGGTATAGGTACCTGTGGAGGGGAGGTCTGCCCTTTTCTGTCTGGTGGACACATGCTCCAATCACAACTTAGGGCTAGCCAAACAGAAATGGGTGTCTACACTAGAAGGTCCTGTCACACTCTGCCAAGTGGAGGCGGGCTCCACCCCTGCTGCCCATGGTTGCCAAGATTGCGCGTCTCGGAAGCTGGCCTCCCCAAACCGCTCCCTTAGTACATCCAAGGTGGAGGGCCCTAGGCCTGTCAAATAACTCCACTCTCCCCTGTCTTCATCCTCAACCCACTGTCTCTCTCTCCACTTCAGAAACCGCTCTCCCGAAGGGGGAGGAGTCGGAGCTCTCAAACCCCCTCCAGGACCGGTAAGAGCAGAGCTGTGCCACCATTCCCCAGAGGTAGAGGGTGTCACTTCACCTCTTGCCTATGGCACATCAACTACCTCCCCACCCTGGCTTTTCGCTCGCTCTTTTGGCCGCATTGCAGGGGGTGGAAGATCAACTTGAGCTCCTGGGGTGGTCTCCGCCTGCTCCTCACCGACCGCTTCCTGCATGAGCGCTTCAGGGTCCAATCCCTCTGCCATTCCATCCATTTACTAGCAGCAAATAAAAGGGTAGCTCCAATTTCCTCTCAGGATCATCGGGCAAAACAAAGACAAACTCTAAAAACCACCAAAGATGACGCTTTGTTGTGCAATGTTGGTTTAATCTTGTTAGCTCTGAAAACGCTGCAGTCGTAACAATGTAAAATTGGCACTACAAGTGTGTGGCTTGTAGTGCATTTATCCACCCTGTGCCTGTCAGATGTGAGGTGTAGCCCCAACACTGCCCTTGACAATGCCCCTCGATTAGCGAATCAACAGAGGAATCAGCGGACGAGGAAACAGCAGGCGAGGAATCAGAGTCTTTCTCAAAATGTCCAGTCACAGGACAGCAATCATCCACTTAGCAGAAACGCCCCCTCAGCCACGGAGACAGCACAAAGAAGTCGCAGACCCCCTATTGCCGATGCATCCCACCCCCACACCAGACTGCCTACCCCAGTGTATCACCGCCACCCCACTCGTGCGTGTATGTAATGCAGTGAAATATCCATCTGCGGGCCACCCCTCCAATGTCAAATGCGGAATGGGATGCTCGTCAGAGGTAGAATGTCAGGCAGGATAGTGAGCCTGTTTACACCCCAGCCCTGTGGTGTCGAGCATGATGGTGGGCTCGACACCTAGTCTCAAATTTCCAAATCTTTTCCCCTTTAGGGTGTTCTTTGTATCATTTAAAAAAGTAAGACTCTCTCACCAATCTGATTCACTGTCATTTCTTTCTCTCTTCCTGAACCTGCCCCAGCCTCGGCAGCTGCAATGGTTGCTGCTCCGCTGCTGGAAAAAGCTTTCCTGGGTCAACCAGGGACTTTGTGGTGTCCCTGGGATCTACAGGATGTGCTCTCCACTACCACAGTCAAAACTAGACTGTGGGGTCCAAAAAGGGCCGTCCAGCAGTGGAGTTTTCGGCGGGAATTCTGGAGCCCCAGAAATTCCTGTCCATCTCGCTGCAACATCAGCTTCCGGTCCCTACATAGCTTTCCTCCTTGACAGCTGGCCCTGCCTCCTAGTGCTGCCAGTTTCTTCATGAACTTCCTGACCTGGACTTAGACTTAGACCCTGGATTCATGCCTTGACTCTTGGACCTGCTTCTCAGACTTGCCTTTGCCTTGAACTCTGTACTTCAGACCCCAGACAGTGTGCCTTGGTGTGTGTGCCTTGCCTTGCCTCTGCTTTGTCCTTGAATTGTGGACTGTGGACTGTTCCAGCTTCGTGGAATCATGCTGGAGCCATTTCAGAACTGAACTGGGGATTTTCTGGGGAAGAGTCTTGGAAAGCCTCAATAAACCCCTTGAATCCTCCGTGGTGTGCATGCATGTGAGTGGGAGCAGGACACCTCTGTAATCTGATACATCATTGCTGTATGTAGTAGATAAGAGAATTTTTCAAAGAAGAACAAAAAAAAAAGACAAGCAGGGAAGATATTTTCTGGATATTTTGATCCAAAATTTTAAAAACCCTCCAAACTCCAAACTGTTTGCAAATTGATAAAGTATAAAATCCCTGTAATGAATGTCCAATAAAAATGTAAATCAAGTTAAAGCACTTTCACTATCCAAGCACACATCATGTTTCCTTACAGAAAAGCAAAAGTTATTCAAAACAACATAAATCAAAGGGGAGAAAAACCAGATGAATCCAGTAGGGGGTTAAAATAAATTAGCATTCAGCCAACTGGTCAACTTTTAAAGATAAAAAGCAAAATAAAACAGAGGATTCAAAAAGTGAAGTTAAAACCCAGGCATACTTAAGAAAATGAACTGCCAAGGGGAAGATGTATGCCCAGTGGCTTTCTGACTGCTCCCAGAGGGAACTGGAATCTTCAAGACTCCCCTTCCCAGGTGGGTCCACAGCCATCCAAAAGCTGTCTTAGGTCATTCCCAAGTGTTCCCATTCAAATCCAGGGAGCAGCACTGCCAGAGAACCAGCTTTGGCAGCAAAATCAGCATATCGCCAGAAAGACAGAAAAATTCCTTACTGTTCAGCAGCCATCCTGGGGAGGAGTCTCAGAAAGAAAGTAATCTTGTACTGATATTAAAATCCAGTGCTGCAATCAGTGATGGGTCCAGATTATTGTTAACCATTAGCAGTGTTATAATTTGTTTTTCACAAGAAGAACAAATTCCTTGGATAATTGGACTGCTTTGTAGGATGTTACTGTTAATATTAAGGTACTAAGCCAATGCAAAGGGGAACATACAATTATGATCAGAACTCCGGGGTTAAACAGCCACTATTTTATTGGCACCATCAGGAAAGAAAATAAGTTCTGTTAAATGTGATCTGAGAAGCACGTACAGTGGATCCATTCCAGTATCAATTTGGGTAGTTCAAAACAAAATGTGAATATACAGTATGTTTCCCCTTAGATTGGTTGGTAGTCCTGCTGAGTTGGAATGACATCCCGACTTCACATAATTCAGTCCCAAATTTTTAGCAAAGTTAGCGAAATCAGACTTACAACCTATGTACAGAAAGATGAGTGGCCAGCCCATTTTGGCCTTCTTTGATCTGCAGAGTCCTTGGTGCTTTCTGAGCTTGATTGGGTTTCTTGCAGACATTTTATTACCCAACTAGGTAACACCTTTAATGCTAGAAGGGACTGGGGATTCCTTTCTGTTTATATACAGTAGGTTACCCTGTCAGTGTTGGTGGGGTTGTTTTCTCCTTGGTAGTTTCTTAATTAAGTTGTTTGCTGTTTGATTGTTTGTCTATATTGGTACTGTAGTTCCTTGATTGGGCACCTCTCAGCAGCTATGATAGTGTCATTAATAGTATCCTTCCAGAGTGACTGTGGTAGAGATGTAGAACTATCGTCAGTGTACCAATGATATTTAAATTCATGATGATGGATAACATTCAGGTAGATGTTAAATAATAGTGGACAGCTTATGAAGCCCCAAGGAACCCTGTAAACCAAAGGTCTAGAGCTAGACCTTACCCTTATTCCAACATTATTTAATCTTGGTTCATAGCCTAGCTTGGTGTTGAAACCTAGCCAGTGGTGGTTTATTCAAAAATGGTTTGGCATTAGATGCAGAAATAATCTTGGGAATTCCAGCATCTTAAGAAAGCAGCTTCCATTATTTGTTGAAAGAAAGATCTTGACAGACTTGAGCATTGGACCCTATCCAACAAGACGCAGTTCAGTGGTGAGAAAAGTAAGGTCCTGCACTTGGGCAGGAAAAACCAAATGCATAGGTATAGAATAAGTGATACCTAGCTCAACAGTAGTAACTGTGAGAGAGAGCTAGGTGTCCTAGTGGACAACCACTTGAGTATGAGCCAGCAGTGTGCTGCAGCTGCCAAAAATGCCAATGCAGTTCTAGGACAATGAGAAGTGATAGTACCGCTTTACATCACACTGGCGAGACCACACTTGGAATACTGCATCCATTTCTGGTCACCATGATACAAAAAAGATTCTGAGACCCCAGAAAGAGCACAGAGAACAGCAACAAAGATGATAAGGGATCTGAAGGCTAAACTGGATGATGAATAAATAAGGGTGTCCAAGTGGAGTTGTCTAAAAAGAAATAAAGTGCCTCTCACATTTTGATAATAAAGAAAAAAAAAACTTTTATTTATTAGAACAACGTCCTCACGAACTCATATGTAGCCAGGAAATGACCTCTGCTCCAAATTCCCTCCCTTTCCTGGCTTGCTCCCTTATTCTTATTGGTCATTCTCTAAATCATTCTACCGCAGTTTCTCTTACTAATCCCACAGGAATTTAACCCCCCCCCCCTTTACTATGTCAGCCCTGAATGAAATGCAACTTGAGAGGCTGACATCCGGCCCCTCTCCCTTCATTCTCTCAGCAAAACTTGCACAAGATAAAACAACAGGTCTAATACCATTACCCCGTCTGGGACTGTGTCCCACCCCCTCCCGGCCTGTCCGGGTGATCTGCATGGAATTTAGCTATAAGGCGGTCAGCTTGAATGTTCGTGCTCTTCACCCAGGAAGCTTCTGACAAGGGGTAACCCTTCCACTTAATTAAGTATTGGAGGCAGCCTCTGTGCCACCTCGAATCGAGAATTCGCTGTACTTCATAGTGAGTTTGGCCCCCAATGATCAAGGGGCCTGGGGGATCACGTGGCACCGGCCTTAAAGTTGACCCCACCACAGGCTTCAGAAGACTACTGTGAAAAACGGGGTGTATCTTTCCTAGTAACCGGGGCAACTGCAATTGTACCGTGACTGGGTTGATTATTTTTACTATAGGAAATGGTCCTATAAATTTCGAGCCCAATTTCCTAGTCGGGAGTTTGAGTCTCAAGTACTTGGTGGAGAGGTAGACCTTCTCTCCTACTCGGAATGGTCTTTGAGGGGCTCGGTGCTTATCTGCTTGCTTCTTATAAGCCTGTGCCGCCTTGTCTAATGCCTTCTTGACGTTCTCCCAGAATTCTCTTAGCATCGCCATCCAATCGTTCAAGCTGACTGAAGAAGGGGGTACCCTGGGATACTCTGGCATGGGGACAAAATCCATACCGCTCACTACCTTGAATGGGGTTAGTCCTGTACTACTGTGGACAGCATTGTTGTACACGACCTCCGCAAAAGATAGGAGGTCCGCCCAGTTCGACTGTTGGTAGTCTACGTAGCACCTCAGGTACTGCTCTATCATGGCATTCAGTCTCTCCGCCCCACCATTGGTGCTCAGGTGAAATGCTGAGCTGAGACCTTGGGATGATCCTATGGATCGTAGGAATTCCCTTCAAAATTTCGCTGTGAACTGGACACCTCGGTCGGAGATGATTCTTCTGGGTACTCCATGCAAGCGGTAGATGTGTTTCACAAACAGCTTGGCCAATTGGCGGGCTGAGGGTAGCCCACTACAGGGTATGAAATGTGCCTGTTTGGAGAATAAGTCTATTACGGTCCAGATCACTGTGTTTCCGCCACTCCTCGGCAGCTCTACTATAAAGTCCATTGCAATCTCCTCCCATGGTCTTGTCGGTTCAGCTACTGGCTGCAGTAACCCAGGAGGTTTTCCTGGTAGGTTTTTCATCGTGGCACAGATGGTGCAGCTCTTCACATAGCTGTCCACGTCTTTCCTCATGTGAGGCCACCAAAATTGTCTTTGTACTAAGTGCAGAGTCTTTAGAAAGCCGAAATGGCCTGCTGGTCTAACGTCGTGGCTCCTTTTGAGGACTAGGGTGCGTAGAGTCTCTGGGACGTAAAGTTTCGTCCCTTTCCATGCTACGTCATCCCTCCTTGTCAAAAGATGCTGATTGTCTCGGAACCAGGGGTCCGCCAATGTCTCTGTTTTGAGCCGTGTCGTCAGGTCACCCGCTGGTTGGCCCTGCTGGTCGCGATGCTGCCGTCTGGTGGTTACTTGACCCACTCCTTGAGGCGAGGGGATGATGGCATTCACCACCTGCTCCCGTTCACAGTTGTACTGGGGCATTCGGGAGAGGGCATCGGCCAGAAAATTCTTCCCCCCGGGATGTGTTTCAGCTCGAACTTGAACCGATTGAAGTATTGGGCCCATCGGACTTGTCTGGGTGATAATTTCCGTGGGGTCCTAAGGGCCTCCAGGTTTTTATGGTCAGTCCAAACCTCGAACGGTGTCTGGTTTCCTTCTAGCAGATGTCGCCAGGTCAACAGCGCCCACCTCACTGCGAACGCTTCCTTTTCCCATGCTGCCCGCCGTCTCTCTGTGTCAGTGAATTTGCGGGAAGTGTAGGCACAGGGCTGAAGGTTCCCTTGGCTGTTCTTTTGGAGTAGAACTGCTCCCACTGCCACGTCGCTGGCATCTGTTTGGATGACGAAAGACTGGTTGGGGTCAGGATGTTTCAAGACTGGTTCTTTTGCAAACATTTCTTTTACTGTTTCAAAGGCTTGTAGGCAGGCCGGGCTCCACTGTAGAGGCTGTCCTGGGCGAGGTTTTGTTGCTGGACTCCCTGTTTTTAAGAGGTCGGTTAGAGGTTTGGCAATTTTTGCAAAAGAGGGGATAAATTGTCTGTGGAAGTTCGCGAACCCCAAGAAGCTTTGCAGTTGTCTGCGGGTGCGTGGGGGTTGCCAGTCAAGGACTGATTGTACTTTGGCTGGGTCCATTTCTATCCCCTCATTGGACACTCGGTAGCCTAAGTAGTTTAGCCGCGACTGGTGGAACTCGAATTTCGACAGTTTGACATAGAGGTTCGCTTTTAGCAGTTTTTCGAGCACCTGGCGGACGAGGGGTATGTGTTCGTCTATGGTTTCCGTGTAAATGAGAATGTCGTCCAGGTAGACGAGGACCCCCTTATAAAGGTGATCATGTAGAACTTCATTTATCAGTTGCATGAACACCGCCAGTGCTCCCTGTAGTCCAAAAGGCATCACTTTAAATTGAAAATTTCCTAGGGGGCAGTTGAATGCTGTCTTCTACTCGTCTCCTTCCTTGATGCATATGCGGTAGTAGGCTTCACGAAGGTCTAGTTTGGTAAAAAACTTCCCTTTGGCCAAGTGAGCTAGCATGTCTTTCATGAGGGGGAGGGGGTATAAGTTGTGCACGCAGACCCTGTTTATCCCGCGAAAATTGACCACCAGACACATGGAGCCGTCTTTCTTCTCCCTGAAGAAAACTGGTGCCGCTACCCGTGGTTTGGCTGGTTCGATAAAACCCCTTTGTAGGTTCTTGTCTATGTACTTTCGCAGTTCTTGCATTTCACGGGGTGTCATGGCGTACAATTTAGGTTTTGGTAGTTTCGAACCAGGGATGATTTCGATAGCGCAATCGGCGTCGCAGTGGGGTGGTAGTACGTCACACTCGGCCTCGCTAAATACTTCTGTCAAGTCTTGGTACTATTTTGGGATCTGGTCCGGGCCATGGGAGGGGCTGGAGGTGGCCGCCAGTTGCTCTGTTGTCCCTTTACAGGGCGGGTTGGGCGCCTGTGTTGGAGGCGTCTTTTGTCCCTCTAGAGGGAGGGGTTGGACCCCCTGGGTGGGAGGAGGGGCCGTTTTCTCTGGTTGTGGCGGCAGGGGGTGGGGTCCCCTTGCTATCCTCAGTCTGCGGGTCCCTTCTTGCCACCAGATGGTGGGGCCCCACTTATCCAGCCAGGAGAGTCCCAGTATGACTGGGTTGGTCATCTTGGGGGCTATTATGAACTGAATCATTTCCCAGTGATCGGCTAGCTCCAGCTTCACTGGCTCGGTCAAGTGTGTGGCATCCACCCCCCCAGTAGGGATCCATCAACTTGCTGAAAACGGATTGGGTGGCTGAGCCTTTTTGCCCAGATCCCCAGTTTTAGGACTGTGGGTAGGTTAATCAGGCACCTCGTGCAACCCGAATCTACTAGGGCTTGGAAAGTCCCTTGGGTACCTGTTTTTGGGGCTGTTAGGCGTATGGGGAAAAGAAAAGGGTGGATGGGTGCGCTCACCATTGGGTCGTTTTCACCATCGTCATCGCCATCATACAGTTCGGGGGGTCGATTCGCATCGTCTGAGCTCCCCATATTTTCAGTCAGATGGGCAAAAACTTCTGCAGTCAGGGAGAGTCTTAATGGTGCCTTGATGGTGTGCCTGGGTCCTCGTTCCGGTCGTGCCTTGGCCGGGGGCTCTGTTTTAGGCCCCGGGGTTCCACACGCCACTGCCAAATGCCCAACTCCCCCACATCTGTAGCACCTCAGTGGACTCCGTGGGGTGGATGGCCTCTGGGTGGCTCGTGATGCTGTAGTTTCTGGTCTGGTAGATGGTTCCTGGTCCAGCTGGGTTTTCTCCTTTGCCTGTGGTTGTTTTAGCATGTTCTTGGCACGTAGCCCTCTCTCAACTTGCGTCGCTATCCGGAACCAGTCAGACAGTCGGTTCGGAATATCTCGATAAGCGGTCACTTGGGCGATTTGCTTATCTAAGCTTGTTCTAAAGAAGTATACTAGCAGTCGTTCAGGCAAAGGAGGTAAAGTCCCAACAACTTTCCTGAACTCACGGATATGTTCTTGGATAGGCTTCCCCCTCTGCATTAGGTGCCTGAGCTCATCTTCTACATAGGGATCGTCCCCTGTTTCTTCGAAGTGGGCTTGTAGCAGTTGTAAGAAACCATCTGCATCTTGCAGTTGGGGGGTCCTGTATTTGTACTGGGCCGCTGACCAGCTCCTTGCTTCTCCCTCCAGACCTTCTGCGATGGCACTGACCAGGGCCCTGGGGAAAGGGGAAAGGTGTGCGTAGCGCTCGATGTAAATCTCAGCTACATCGAGAAATTGAGCTAGCAGGTCCGGATCCCCATCAAATTTCCCTCTGAATCAGGGTGGTTCCACCCTTGGTGGCCACTCCTCCCATTGCGGGGGTCTGTGAGCCTGCCCACGGTGCCCTTGGGCTTCTTCATCATCTCCCATTTGGATGCAGGGGGGTGATGCCGTGGCTGGGCTGGGTTGCTTGCTGAGCAGGGAGGGAAGCCCTGGGTGCATTTTGGAGCTTTCTTCTCTCATCCTTTTTTTTTTCCTTGTGTGTGTGTGTGGGGGGGAGCTATGCTGCCGTTTGGAGAGCCATTGAACCTTCCCCAGTTACCTGGCACTTGGTGAGAGTCCAGCGAAAGGCATCATAATTTTTTCCTTTTCTGAGGCAAACCTCCGGTGGAGAGTTGGCTTTCTTCCATGGCCTTTGAAAATGCTGTTTACCTTCAGAGACATCTGGAGGTCTGCCAACGTCGGTGTGGAGTAGCTTAGGAATGCATAAATATTTTTAGAAGAAAAGTTTTTGAAGAGACGATTTTTCCTGGCTATCTGTCCGAGCGGAGTTGTCTAAAAAGAAATAAAGTGCCTCTCACATTTTGATAATAAAGAAAAAAAACTTTTATTTATTAGAACAACATCCTCACGAACTCATATATAGCCAGGAAATGACCTCTGCTCCAAATTCCCTCCCTTTCCTGGCTTGCTCCCTTATTCTTATTGGTCATTCTCTAAATCATTCTACTGCAGTTTCTCTTACTAATCCCACAGGAATTTAACCTCCCCCCGCTTTACTATGTCAGCCCTGAATGAAATGCAACTTGAGAGGCTGACAAAGGGGACTAGATATGGGGTTTAGAACAATTGGCCGCAGCCACATGGCTGTGCCCACTTCACCCCAGCCTTTGCAGCTGACCCACTGCAGACATTCATCCTCAGCTGGCCCTCCACCTGCGCTCCTCCCTCACCACTGGTCCCCTGTCGCTCTTCCTCTTCCCCCTCAACCCAGGCGATTTGCTGAAGGGTGGGCTTCTGCGTTCCCATTGGTTGCAGTCCCACCAGCTCAGTTTCCTGAAGTGCTTAAATTCCTTCTCCAGCATTTGGGGTGGGCTTCAGATGGGGAGGGGAGGGACTTTCTTCAACTTTCTAGAATACTTTTCAGGGTCCTCACCCAGTGTGGGGGGTGGTGTGGGGTGTGTGTGTGTGGGGGGGGGGGTGTTAGGATATGATTTGAGCCTAACAGATTGTCCAGGCAATATATGTGTTCTGTGACTTTAAGTTTTAATGCTGCATCATGCTGTAATGCTGAATCATGCTATAATTAGTTGTAATTTAACAACGTATTTAAGAAAGGTACTGTAATGTATTCAGTTGATGATAAGCTGCCATTGTGATATCATCAAGTGCATGTGTGGGTGGATCTGCTACCATCCGGGGTTTGTGAACCAGAGTGAACCAACTACTGTTTTTTTGGTAAGAAGCTTTTTGGATTTAACTGGTAAAGACTTGGACTGTTTAGAAGACTACGAGATTGTTTATTTTCCACTATAAAGAAAACTTTTGATAACACCAGTTTGCACGTATCTCTTATCTCATTGCTCTCAGCAACGTTTCTCTGTGCACTTTACTCTGCTAGTTGTTACACAACAACAATATCCTTAACAGGGGGGAGAGAGAAAACATTGCAGAGAATTGGGGAGGGGGGCTGCTGGCATCTGTGGAGGCTTGGGAAGACCTCCCTGGCTGGCAGGCAGAGAAGTGGGGGCTGGAAGATTGGCTCCAGAGCTTACCCAGGATTTCAGCAGTGAGAAGCTTCCCGGGGCAGCTGGTGAGGCTGGCTGGCAGTGGGGAGGTGCTGAGCAGTCATCTCAGACAGAACGGGGGGACGGGATCATCTGGACTGTGCCCTTGCCATCAAGGGCTGGGGTGGGGGTGGGGGTCAGTGCAGGATGGAGAAAGCCAACCCCAAGGGGTATTTTATTTCCTCCCCAGCAGAATGGAAAGTCTCGCTTTTCATTCACACAACACATGCTGCCCAACGAAGGAGTCTCCTCTGGCATTTGCAGGACGCGCTGTAGCCTCAAGTACACAGGCTGAGCAGTGATTGGAGGACAGCAGGGGGGCGTTCACAAGAAGCTGGGGAATTGCAAGACACTGAGCCAGGGTTGTGGAGGCAGCTGGGATGGAGAAATGAGAAAGAGAGAAAGCTTTTTTTCTTTTAAAGGTAGTTTTAAATATTTTTAAACTTTTTTTTAAAGATTTCTTTAAAAAAAATTAAGATTTTTAATAAAAAAAATTGAATAGTTTTTAGGGTTCTTTGAAATATACTGTTTAGAGTTTTTTCAAAAGGGGCAGTGCAGAGGGAAAAGGATGAGCTCCGTCCTTTGACTCTGATCTTTGTGTCCGGGGACCCTTCAAAGGCATGTTGAGTTTGGAGAGCCATGCAAAACAGAGGGGAAGCCCGGGGGACAGTGAGGTGGAAAGCAACCACCCGCTGGAACAAGGGAAACTCTCTTTAACCCAGCGTGAATGTGTCCTGTCATGTCATTTTGACATGGCAAACTTGAGGCCGTGACAAGCCACAATAGACTTGGAAGAGAAAGTGTTACTAGCAGACTGTGCCCATTCCCATTTGTGAGGAACTCCATATGTGCAGTGGCTTGAACTGTCAAAGTGAGTAATTTTAAAACATTTGGCAAAGAGGAAGGAAGATCCAGCAGAAAACTAGCGGCAATTTAAAGAGAAGAGCCGTGATTTATTAAAAAACAATTGCTGAGAGAGAGGAGCCAGAAGAAAAAAGACCGGGAAAAGATTGTAAAAGCGAGAGTGAGATAGTGTAGAACAACGGAGGAAGGAAAAGAGCAGGAAAAGGAGAAAGGCAGGAACCTACATTTTGGTAATGAACAAGAGAACCAGGGGTTGGAAAAAGACGATCCAAGACAGAAGAAGAATGGGTGACCAGGGAGAACTTGAGAGTGAAAGGAGAGGAGTCTGGAGACGATTGGAGGAGCAGATAGAGCCAGGAACAAGCTGGTTAGGATGGCGTCTGGTGGAGGAGAACGGCAATATACAACGAAGTGAAAGGCGAGTGTTTTGGGTAATCTGGAGCCTAATAGTGAAAGTAAAGATGCTAGAAAGAGACAGTGAGAGGGCGGAGAGGAGAAGAGAGAGGAACTATAGAGACTGAGAGATCTGGACATAACATTGAGTGACTAAGTAGAGAAACTGACAGAGGTGGAGTAGACAATGAGGACGACACTATTAAGAACATTGAATAACTGGGAGAATTAAGATATTTAAACAGCGGAGCTGCCCTATTCCGAGTGTCAATCGGAGTGTTACATTGTATATTGTGATCAATACCCTGATTAATACGATTTCCTTGAATATCCCTTTCATGATATTGCTCCCATAGCAAGATTGTATTTACAATATCAATATTAATTATAGCTATTTAGATTGTATTGAAGGTACTTTATTTAAAACAGAATTATTTACAATTAATATTTATTGGAAATTATATCTATTTATTATAGTTAATTTAGTTTATCCAATCAAATTAATTTAATTGGTTGAATATAGAGGAAATATATTTAGTGACTTCTAGCCATATTGTATTGTACTGTACAATACAATACATTACATTACATTGATTTATAGCTATAGAGTATTGGGAAGATAATTTATGACAATAGAATTAGAAATAGAATTTTAAAAAAGTAAAATTGATAGAAGAAAATACTATAATATTATAATAGTGACAGAGGAAAAGAAAGACATTTAATAATTATTAGCAACCTATCGGTGGTTTATTGTAATCTATTTAAAAGAAAGAAATATAGATATAAAAGGAGCAATCTTGAAAGATAAAAAGAAATTATTAGTATCTATAAAAGTGGTGGATGGTAATTTGGGAAAAGATTTATAAAATTTTGGGAGAACAAAACAGAATTCTAAAGGAAATGACAAGCATTACCACTATAAAACTGAGAGCAGGGGAAAAGACGGCGTCTGACCCGACAGTGGTGATGGCTTCCCCATCAACTCAGAGATCACTAGAAGGGATGCTATCCACGGAAAAACCAAGCTCTAGCCTGACTTCCCAAGCGATACAATCTACCTTTTCAATGATACAGGAAACCATGGTGAAACTCCAGGAGATGATGACAAAAAATCATGGAGAGCTGAAAACTGATATACAGAATTTGGACAATAAAGTTGGTTCAATTCAAGAGGCGATACAAAGGAATGAACAAAAAATTAAGTCAGTGGAAATGAAAACTGAGCAAACGGAAAAAAAATTAGAACAGATGGACCAAAAAATGATGGCGGTAAATAAAGATCTAGAGAGTTCGTTGATACACCTTGAAATGGATCGAGCCTCCTTTTATCTGAGGTTTCAAAATGTCATGAAAACAAAAGAAGACCTGGAAGGGGTAATGGCGGGACTGATTGCAGAAGCCCTCCAAAGGGAAAAAAATGAGATTATAAATGAGTTGGATGACGTTTACAGAGTCCAAACAAATTATGCAAAATGCCATCACCTGCCCAGAGAAGTACACATTAGGTTTGCGCAAAAGAAGATCCAAGATATCATTTATAAAATTACAAGGGACGAACCTATGATTTATAATGGAAAAGAAATCATAACATTGAAGCAGGTCCCCAGACGGATTCGGGAACCAAAGAAAGACTACCGGTTCCTAGCATCTCTGCTGAATAGAAAGAACATATTATTCCGATGGATCACCCCAGAAGGAATGCTGATATCCTGGCAGGGCAAAAGAATTAAAGTTGACGATTTAGTTAAAGCCCAAGAACTATATGATCAACTGATGGAGATGGAGGAAGACTCAAGTAGCAGAGAGAGATTGGAGACAGCTAGTCTAGAAGAACAGAGACAGGAATCTGGAGGTGAAGAGTTGGAAGACAGAAGCAAGGTGATAAAAGAGAACCAAGAAGAAGAAAGGGGTACTAGGACTAGGGCTCAAAGAACTACCAGAACAAATAGAAACCAGAGATTGGTGGACAACTAGGAAAATGGAGAAAGAAACCCAACTATTGTCAATAAATGTGAATGGATTGAATGTTTTTGTGAAAAGGAAAAAAATACTCATAAAATTGGTGAAGCAGACCGTAGATATTATATGTCTTCAGGAGGTGCACATCAAAAGGCAAGACCAGAAATATTTAGAATATAATAAATTGGGGAAAATGTTCTCAGCACTGGCAGAGAAAAGAAAGAGAGGGGTGGTGGTATATATCAGAAAAGAAATAAAAACTAATCTAGCTCATGTGGACCCTAAGGGAAGGGTAGTATTACTTGAATTAACAATAGGGGAAATTAAAATGTTACTAGCTAATATTTATGCCCCTAATAAAAATCAGAAGAAAACCCATGAAAGGATTATTGAGACAGGTTGTAAAAACATATGTATAGTGGGAGACTACAATGGAGTAGTAAACATCAAAAAAGATTATGTCAATGACAAGAAAAAGCAAAAAAAAGAGAAATGTACTACCGAAAACTTTTTTTGACATGGTTGAGGAGTTAAATTTGATTGATGCGTGGAGAACATAAAACCCCAATGGAAAAAAAAAACCTTTTATTCTAAGCCTCATAAATCCTTCTTGAGAATTGATATGGTATGGGCAAACAGAGAATTAAGCAAAGAGAAAGTGTAGAGATTCCCCCGAACATTTGGGCGGGCCATAACCCTCTGATAATAACATGGACAGGTCAAAAAACGGAAATTAAAAGATGGACTTTGAATCCTCAGATATTACAAGAGAATGAATATCTCCAGAAGATTAAAAAAGAACTGACCCTATTCCTCGACGTAAATAAAAAACAACACACCTCCCTGCAGAATTTATGGGATACAATGAAAGCATACACAAGAGGAATAACAATAGCTTATATGTCAAAGAGAAATAAGGAGGAACAGAAACAACAGGATATATTACTGAAAGAAATAGGTCAGCTAGAAAAAAACCTCCAAGTAAAGCCAGGCGATGAACAAACCAATGAAACGTTAACATTAGTTAAACATAAATTAAACTTAATAGAACAAGCGGAGTATGCAAAAAACATTAAACATACGAAACAATATCTCTTTGAAAATGCAAATAAACCGGGGAGGTGGTTGGCATACAAATTAAAAAAAGAAAAAGAAAGTAGGATAATACATCAGTTGCAGGATGAGGTAGGAAATTTACAAAACAAGGAAGAAGAAATAAAAAAGATTGCATTAAAATATTTTGAGAATTTATATAGACAAGAGGAAATTTAGACAGATAAAATAAATGACTATTTAAAAGAGGAAAGTATGCCCAGGGGTGAAATGCTCCCGGTTTGGACTGGATCACCCAATCCGGTAACAATGGAGGTGGGTGGTTCGGAAAACCGGTAGCAAAAATCCCTGCCCCTCCCCCCCGCCCATGCCCAGCTGAGCTGCACAATCATCAGAGGCTTTTTTTTTTTACTTTTAAAAGTATTTTTTCTACAACCTCTTCGGCTGAAAAAATGCTTTTAAAAGTAAAAGAAAAAGCCTCTGATGATCGTGCGGCTCAGCTGGGATCGTCAAAGGCATTTAAAAGAAAAAAACCCTTTAAAAGTTTTTTTTTCTTTTAAATGCCTCTGATGATCCCAGCTGAGCTGCCTGATCGGCAGAGGCTTTTTAAAAAAGCCTGTGCTGATCAGGCAACTCAGCTGGGATCGTCAGAGCCTTTTGAAAGCATTTTTTACAACCTCTTCGCCGAAGAGGTTGTAGAAAAAATGGTTTTAAAAGTAAAAAAAAATGGCCACGCCCACCCAGTCACATTACCCCCCCACCACCACCACCAAGCCATGCCCACAGAACCAGTAGTAACAAATTTTGGATTTCACCACTGAGTATGCCTACATTGGAGGAAGAAAAGAGAACATTCTTAAATAGGGAGATAACATCTATGGAACTAAAAGAAGCGATTCAAAGACAAAAAAACAATAAGACTCCCGGGGCAGATGGTCTGCCAGGAGAATTTTATAAAAACATGGGGGAACTAATAGAACCAATACTTTTAGAATTGTATAATGAGGTTTTGTTGGAAGAAAAAATGCCTGTTTCGTGGAGGGAAGCATACATTACAGTGATTATGAAAGAAGGTACCGATGCAAATCAAATCCAAAATTATAGACCAATTTCACTTCTGAACACTGATTATAACATTTTCATGACTATTTTAGCAGGAAGGATGAAAAAATATTAAATGAGATTATTCACCCTGACCAAAATGGTTTTCTCCCATTGAGACAAATCAGAAATAATACAAGAACGGTATTGAACATACTAGAATATTATGAAGTCCATCCAGAGAAACAAATAGTGCTTGCTTTTCTGGATGCCCAGAAAGCATTCGACAATTTGAATTGGCAATACATGATTCAACAAATTAGAGAAATGAAATTTGGAGACAAATTTGAACTAATGATAGAAGCAGTATATTCTTCCCAAAAAGCAAGTATTATAATAAATGGAGATATTACAAGACCATTTGAAATAAAGAAAGGAGTCCACCAGGGATGCCCACTGTCACCTCTGCTCTTCATTCTGACATTAGAGTCGTTATTAAAGAAAATTAGAGGGAACCCATCTCGAGACATCACTCCGACCACTCCTTTTCCAGATGCAGGATTGCCCTGACCTTGACTGACAGGAAGAATGCTATTATGTCTACCAACAACCCCTCTACTAAATCCCCCCTCCTACTTCCCCACACATGAGAAGGTGGCAGCATGGAAGCTTCCAGCCTAATATGGCTTCCAAAGCTGACAGGCGATCCCCCCTGCAGAAAAAAATACACCCTGAAAAATAAAACAGACAAAACACAAAAGAAGGGGTTAAGACCTTGTACAGGACCCTTTAAACCCCTCTCCCCCCTCCAGGTGGACCTTTTGGTTTCTCGGGGAATTTATCATGAAACTGCTTTACTAGAGTATCAGCATTCACATCCCAACTTTTCACCCAAGTAGCTTCAGACAACGGGTACCCTTTCCAGTGTACCAAATATTGTAACCGACCCCTGTATAGTCTAGAGTCAAGGATCTTCTTCACTTCATAATGAGTCTCCCCTTGTACTACCAAAGGAGGTGGGGGGAGCAGCTGGTAAGGGCCTTAAGTTAGATTCTCTTGCTGGTTTCAATAAGCTACTGTGAAAAACTGGGTGTACTTTCCCTAATATGTGAGGGAGGCTAAGTTGGACAGTCACTGGGTTAATCACTTTCACTATAGGGAAGGGACCTATGAATTTGGTTCCAAACGTCTTGCTAGGTAACCTCAATCTTAGGTATTTGGTTGACAAATACACCTTATCTCCTATTCGGAAAGGTGGTTGGAGAGACCGGCGTTTGTCGGCCTGAGCCTTATATTTTTCCGCTGATTCAGCTAAAGCTTTCTTAGTATTCTCCCAACCCTTTTTTAATGAGGTCATCCATTCTGTTAGGGACATGGAAGTGGGCGGCTCTCTAGGCAACTCAGGCGTCGGCACAAAATCCATGCCCGTACTTATCTGAAAAGGAGTCAACCCAGTACTGCTGTGTACTGCATTATTATAAGCCACTTCCGCGAACGGTAATAAGTCCGCCCAGTTTTCTTGTTGATAATTTACATAACATCTAATGTATTGTTCCACCATTGAGTTCAATTTTTCAGCTGATCCATTAGTCGATGGGTGGAAAGCTGAGCTAAGCCCCTGGGATGCCCCAATGGACCACGGGAACTCCTTCCAGAACTTAGCAGTAAACTGGACCCCGCGATCTGGTATTATTCTCATTGGAACCCCATGTAGTCTGTAGATATGCTTCACGAAAAGCTTTGCCAGCTTCTTGGCCGAGGGTAGTCCATTGCAGGCAGTGAAATGTGCTTGTTTGGAGAATAAATCAATGACAGTCCAAATCACCTTGTTCCCTCCACTGTCAGGGAGTTCGACTATGAAGTCCATTGCAAACTCCTCCCAGGGTTTGGTGGGTTCGGCCATGGTCTGGAGAAGCCCAGGAGGCTTCCCTGGTCTGGACTTCATGGTGGCACAGGTGGCACAGCTTTTCACATAGTTGTTGTGACCCCAGCCCCGGAGGCTGATTTATCTTCACATGCTGATTCGGAGGATGATATGGAGGAGGAGGAAGCTGCCATGAGCTATGTGCTGGAGGGGCCATCTTCACTGGTGAGTCAGCAAGAATTGACAGTTGCTGATGTGCCTATGGACCCCAGCCAAATTGAGGAGGAAACAGAGGCTGGTAATGACGAGGGGAAGCCCCTATTGGATGCAAGAGAGAGATGTAGGAGACGTCGTAGAGAACAGCTATTGCCATGTCCTAAGAGGTGTGGTCAGGAGACGTAGGGCCACACCCTACAAAGTATAAAAGGGGTGTGACTGGGCTGGAAAGGTGTGGTGAACAATTTGTTGGCGTTTTGGATGCAGTAGAGTTACAACTGTTAGTTTGGAGTTTTTTGACAAGAGTCTGCATTCCTGCATTAGCCTGCTGGCTGTCTGCCAAGACCTTTGGAACATTGCCCGGTAACTATTGGACTGATATACGCTTTGGAAGAGAACTATTTATTGAAGGGCCAGCTTCAGTATCTCTAGCCTGCATTTGTTACTGCCGGGCTATTTGAGCCTCTGCAAGGCCACTCGTGGGAGGGGACAGAACAATAGTCTTCTACGTCAGCTTTCATTCTTGGCCACCACAAATGTCTACTAGTCAAATTAAGGGTTTTTAAAAATCCAAAGTGGCCCCCTAGTCGAGAATCATGACCCCCTCTTTAGCATCAGGAGTCACATGCTGCTGGGCACATAAATCTTACTCCCCTTCCAAGCCAATCCCTCTCTTAGGGTTAGGTCCGTCTGGTTTTCCTTGAACCAGGAATCGGTTGGGAGCGCCACTTTTAGCTCTGCTGTCAACTTGTCTTCAGGGAGGTTGGAACCATGGCACGTTTGCACTCTAGTACGGGCTTGGACTGCTAGCTGAGTTTCAAGAGATCATGGCATGAACTATCTCTTCTCGTTGGCTGTCAAACTGGGGCTTACAGGAGAGAGCATCAGCTAATAGGTTCCCCCCCCCCCCAGAATGTATTTCAGGTTGAAGTTAAAACGTTTGAAATACTGAGCCCAGTGAACCTGCTTGGGGGAAAACTTCCGTGGGGTCTTCAGCGCCTCAAGGTTTTTGTGGTCAGTCCACACTTCAAAAGGCTCCTTAACCCCCTCTAGGAAGTGTCTCCAGGATAGGAGAGCCCATAGCATTGCAAAAGACTCCTTCTCCCATACAGCCCATCTGCACTCAGTGTCTGTTAGCTTTCTTGATACGTAAGCACACGGCATTAGTTCGGCACACTACTCCTTTGCAGTAGAATAGCAGCCACCACCACATCACTCGCGTAAGCCTGGACCACAAATGGTTATTTTGGTCAGGGTGCTGGAGGATTGGCTCCACTGCGAATAGGCGTTTTAATTGTTCAAAGGATTTTCGACAATCCATTGTCCAAGCTAGGGGTTGGCTAGGTTTTGGCTTGGTGGGAGATGGACCGGTTTTTAGTAATTCTGTCAAGGGGAGAGCAACCTCAGCGAAGGAAGGGATGAATTGTCTGTAGAAGTTTGCAAACCCCAGGAAGCTTTAAAGTTGTTTATGGGTTCGTGGGGGTTGCCAGTCTAGCACTGCCTTCACCTTCCCTGGGTCCATTTCAATTCCTTGATTCAACACCCTGTATCCCAGGTAGTCCAAGGACTCCTTATGGAACTTGCATTTTGACAGCTTTGCATAAAGTTTGGCTGCTAGGAGTTTTTTTAGCACTTGCCTGACTAATTTGACATGCTCTTCCATATTTTCACTGAATATAAGAATGTCTCCCAGGTAAACGAGGATCCCCTTATACAGGTGTTCATGCAGAACTTCATTGATCGGTTGCATGAAGACTGTGGGAGCCCCTAGAAGTCCAAAAGGCATGACCCGGAATTGGAAGCTGACCAGGGGGCAGTTAAAAGCAGTCTTCCATTTGTCTCCCTCCTTTACGCGAACCCGGTAGTAGGCTTCCCTTAGATCTAACTTGGTGAAAATCTTGCCTTTTGACAAGTGGTTCAGCAAGTCTTTCATTAGTGGTAAGGGGTAGGTATTTTGTATGCAAATGTAGTTTACCCCCCTAAAGTCAACACACAATCTCAGCCTCCCATCTTTCTTTTCTTTAAACAATACGGGGGTGGCCACCTTGGATTTTGCAGGCTTGATGAACCCTCTGGCTAGGTTGGTGTCAATGTACTTCCTCAACTCGGTCATTTCAGCAGGCGTCGTGGAGAACATCTGGGGTTTTGGCAACTTGGCTCCCGGTTCTTTTTTTTTTTTTGTACAAAGTTTTATTTTTAAGTTAAAATAAAAAACAGCTTTAAAAACATCATCTTTACAAACAATCATAGATAGCATCTCGATCGGTCAAAATCATTTCATGCTTACAATTTTCCAAATCTCATCATGTAACAATTATTCTTCAATTGAACAGAAATTAAATATTTAACCATTTTATCAAAGTTTCATTTTATATATGCTATCTCATTTCCATACTTTTTTGTCAAACCATTGATAAAATATCTCCCATATCAAATAATGTTGTTTATCTTCCTGTTCTCTTATTTCAAATGTCAATCTACTCATTTCTGCACAGTCCAACATTTTCTTAATAATTTCTTCATCAGTAATTATCTTCTCTCCTTTCCAATTTTTAGCAAATGCAATTCTAGCCGCTGTTAAAATGTTCACAATTAAGTATTGTAGTTCTTCATTCAATGTCTCTGGTAGAATCCCCAATAAAAATATCTCTGGTTTAAAATCAATATGTCTCTTTATCATTTTTTCTAACCACGTATGTATCTTAGTCCAAAATCTCCTTGCTTCCGCGCATGTCCACCACATATGGTAATAAGATCCTGGAGTTTGATGACACTTCCACCATTTCTCCGATTTATTCTTGAACATTCTTGCTATTCTCGTCGAGGGTAAATTCTACCTGTAAAACATCTTATACAAATTCTCTTTATATGCTGTTGACATTGTCATTTTATAATTATGTGTCCACAATTTTTGCCATTTCTCTAAATCAATACTATACCCAAAGTTTTCCCCCCATGCTATCATTGATTCTTTAACTTGTTCTTCTTCCAATTTTACTTCAAGTAAATACCCATATAACTTTTTGATTACATGGTCATCAGAACCCATTAATACCTTATCTAAACCAGTCAAAACACTATAAATACCTTCTTGTTTGAAGTCTTCTCAATATCTGGAAAATATTTGCATATATGAAAACCAATCCATCTTAATTCCCTGATTTTCTAAGTCTTGTTTCAATTTAAGTTCACCCTTTTCATCCAATAATTCACTATATCTAACAATTTGTTCCCCTCTGAATACCACTGGATAGGAAAAAGCTTCAATTGTAGATACCCAGACTGGAATCTTCAAATAGTGATATTTTCTAATCCTTTCCCATGTCAAAAACAGCTTCACGTATCCGATGTCTTCTAAAATACCCCTGTATTTTAGTTCCTTTATACCATAAAAAAGCGTGTCAGCCCATCAACAAATCATGTCCCTCCAAATTCAATAATCTGGTGTTTTTCAATGTTACCCATTCTTTAATCCACATTAAACAAACCGCTTGGTAGTACAGTTCAAAATTCAGTAACCTAAAGCCACCCCTCATCTTAGCATCTTGTAACAATTTAAGTTTTATTCTTGCCTTCTTTCCCTGCCAAACATATTTCAAAACCATTTTATTTAAATCTGCAAAGAATTCCTTACCCAACTTTATAGGAATTGTCTGAAAAAGGTATAGAATTCTAGGTAAAATATTCATCTTAATAGTTGCAATTCTACCAATCAAAGATAACTGCAAGTTTCCCCATTTCACCAGGTCTTGTCCTATCTGTTGCTTAAGCTTATTGTAATTGTTTTCTTTAAGAGAACTACATCTTGTTGTCAGTTGGATCCCCAAATACTTTTCCTTGTTTGTGACCTGCATCTTTGAAATCTCCCTCAGGTCTTCTTTTTGTTTTTTCAACATATTTTTAGTCATTATCTTCATCTTTTCTTTATTAATTTTCAAACCAGCAACCTCCCCAAATTCTCCAATTTTTTCTGTCAATTTATTTATTGATGTTAATGGTTCCTCAATTATAAAGACCAGGTCATCAGCAAAGGCTTGTAATTTATATTCTTCTTTTCTAATTTTCATTCCTTTTATCTCTTTTTCTTCTCTAACATTTCTATTCAGCACTTCCAAAGTCAGTATAAACAACAATGGGGATAAAGGACATCCTCGTTGTGTGCCTTTTTTAATTTCAATATAATCAGTCAATTCTCCATTAATCATTACCTTTGCCATTGTTTCGAATATATAGCTTTAATTGCCTGGATAAATTTTCTTCCGAAGCCCATCTCTTCCATTTGTAGTATCATAAATCGCCAATTCACATTGTCAAATGGTTTTTTTGTGCATCTAGAAATATCAAGGCCATTTGTTTTTTGGGATGCGCTTCATAATATTCTAGCGTGTTCAGAATTATTCTTATGATGTCTCTAATTTGTCTTTTTGGAAGAAATCCATTTTGATCTGAATGTATAAAATTATTCAAATATCTCTTAAGTCTTTCCGCCAGTATTGAGGCAAAAATTTTATAATCTGAGTTTAGCAGGGATGTAGGCCTATAATTTTTAATTTGTTGTGGGTCTGTGTCTTCTTTATGAATCAGTGTGATATAGGCCTCAGTCCATGATTGGGGTATTGTTTTGTTTATCATTACGTCATTCATAACATCCAACAGCGGAAGGCATAAAGATTCTTGTAACGTCCTATAATATTCCACAGGCAAACTGTCTGGTCCTGGTGTCTTTCCATTTTTTTGTTTCTTAAGCAATACAAACACTTATTGGTACAACCTAAACTTGGAAGAATTCTTTCATCATTATCCCAAAATAAAAAGAGAGGCATCGTTCTATATATTAAAAATACAATAAAAACAGAACAAATATATGCAGATCCAGAGGGCAGAGTTTTGATGGTGGAGATAATTGATAATAACATGAAGATACTCCTAGTGGCAATATACACGCCAAATAATAACCAAAGCAATTTTTATCAAAATTTACATATGAAAATAACTGAAATGGACTATGATATTATTAGTATTAGTATTAGTATCAGTATCAGTATCAGTATTAGTATTAGTATTAGTATTAGTATTAGTAGTATTTATTTGGTTTATATGCCGCCCTATCTCCCAATGGACTCAGGGTGGCTCACAATAATAAAACACAAGCCACAATACAATATAAAAATTTAAAAATTAACCCTTAAAACCCCCTCAGTCCAGGTCGAGGGATTTAAAAAGCCAAGTTTTTAATTCACGGTGAAAGGTGCGAAGATCAGGCGCTAATCAGAGCTCCAAGTGAAGTTATGAAAAACCTTTCTTCTTTTCATAGCCGAATTAAGTCCATTTATATTTATTGAGATTAATTTTGTTGCATCCATATTCATATTTTATATGTAGGTTTTATTGCTCTAGTTGATCTTACTTCCCATTGTTCTTTAATTTCCACAGTCCTGCCAACAGCGCCGTCCATTGGATCAGTCATTACCATTTCCTCTTCTATAGGTGTTGTAGACATCAGTAGAGCTTGTGTTTCTGTTTCCATTGCCACTTCCTTTTCCTTTAAAAAGTCTTCATAAAAAGCTCTTGCTTTGTCAATTGTATCTAGTCTGTATCTTTGAAGCTGCCATGTTAAGATCAATCCTTCTGGTATCAGCCATCTGAAATTAACACCCTTTTGAATTAGTATCTTGGTCAGGAATTTATACTCTTTTCTAATATCTCTCACTTTCCTTGGTATTTGTTTCAAGACCACCACTTCTTTCTTTTTAAATTTCAATGTTTTTTCTCTCGCCATCTGAAGGATTTGTGCTTTAATCGATTTTTTAGTGAATCTTATGTGGACTTCCCTTGGTAGTTTATTACCCATGGCGTATTTAGTGTGAACTCGATAGATCTCGTCCACTTCATATATCATCTCCTCTCTGGGTATCTCCAAAGCATCAGCAAGCATAGGGATCATGACATCCGCAAGATTTTCTCCTTTCTCTTCTTGCACATTTTCAAATCTAAGATAGAATTCCGCTTTATCCATTTCCAGTTCCACTACCCTATTCTTTTCGCTTTCTATTTCTTTCAGTCTATTATCAAAATCTTTCATTTTTTCCCCCTTTTGGTCATCCTTCTTCTCTAACTCTTGTAGTCTTCCTTCAAATTTTGACATTGCCTGTTGAATGCTGACCACTTTTTCATCTGTTTTTATTAGTTGTTGTTCCATCCTTTGGACATTCTCATCTGTCTTAAGTAATTGTTGTTCCATCCTTTGAACTGTACTCAAAATTGCTTGTAGCGACGCTTCTTTCTCTTTCTCTTTCTCTTGTTGGAGCATAGCCTGGATCATACGTTCTCCTCCAGATGGAGATTCTGAAGGTGTGGTTGCAGCTCCCACTGTTGCTGCTTTTTTACTCATTTTATTGTAATCCACTGGTGTAAAGGTCAAAGGCCAAAAAAGGAAAAAATTAAAGAACCAAGCAAAGAGGGAGACCAAAAAAAGGGAAGAGGGTAAGAGAAAAAAAGAAAAGCCAAAAAAGTGAAGAATAAAATATGAAAAAAGAAAAAGAAAAGAAAAAAACAAATCTTCAGGTTCTTCTAAACCCTAATCCAACTAGAATTTCCAAAATAAAAAATCCACAGTAAAAAGCAATATAGGAAAAAGAAAGAAAAGAAAGAAAAGAAAAACCCAAAAAGAGTAAAGAAAAAAAAAGAAAAGAAAAAAACTTCTGGCTCGCGAATGCCTTAATCCAATTCAATTCTTAAAAAGTCTTAAAATAAGGGTAATCTTTCACTTATATTTATATCCGGAAAGCATACAGAGGAGGTCCTTCTCATAGGGGCCTCAAAGAGAAGAAATAACAGTGACTGCCCAAAAAAATAATGATCTTACAAAAAAGGATTCCCTTCCACACTTTTCCACAGCTCCTACTTCAAAGCCACCAAGAACACCTGAATCAACAATGCAGTTAAATACTATCTCAGATGTTCTCTCCACTTGTGCTAAACAAGCTAAAGCTCAGAGCCACTCTGTTATTATTTTGGCTACAGTATATCTTTCAGCTTTCTGCCTAGATACACATTGTAACAAAATTTCTTCTTTTCTTTTCTTTTCCCCAATAGATGGCAGTACTTTCACTCTCTTTAGCTTTCCTACATTAAAAATCCACATCTTCTTTATTAAAAATTACTTAGAGGGGAAAAAAAAGAAGAGCAAAGAAGAAGGAAAAGTTAAAGTAAAAAAATAAAAAAGGAGGCTTCCCAAAACAGGCTAAAATTTTCCTTTAAGTAAAGCACAGTCCCAGAAAACAAAGTCTTCCTCTCTTTCTCTTTCAGTCCAAACTCGGTCTTCAAAAGCAATTAATTTAAAATCCTTTCAATCAGCAATCAGGTTTCCAATAGTCTATTCCAAAGTAATGTTCGCTGCTTAACTTTCTTTAGTTAATCATCTAAACACTCCTCTCATTAGGGTGCCTTTTGTAATTTAAAATAAGGCTCTCTCACCGCATCGAGTAGCTGTCATTCCTTTCTTCCTCCGAAGCTGTCCCTGCCTTGGTAGTTGCTATGGCTGCTTCCCCGCTGCTGGAAAAAGGGCTTTTCTGGATCAATCAGGGACTTTGCAATGTCCCTGAGATCGACAGAAGGTGCCCTCCACTACCACAGTCAAAACTAGACTGTGGGGTCCTGGCTGGACCGTCTAGGAGCGGGGCTATCGGCGGCGATTCTGGAGTTCCAAAATCACACGTCGTTTCACAGGGACATCAACTGCCGGTATCTTGGCTCCTGGTTCTAATTCAATGGCACAATCTGTGGGTCGATGAGGGGGGAGGAGGTTACATTCCTCCTTGCTGAACACTTCGGCTAAGTCTGTATATACCTTAGGAATCTGGGCTTTGCGTGGAGGCCTGTCTGAACAAGCCACTGCTGTTTCTGGCAGCTGGCCCTTATGGGTAGGCTGTTCCTTGGGAGAAGGGGCAGGGGGTAGTGGGCTGACACCCATTATGATTTTCTGGTATCCATCTTCCTATTTGATGGTGGGGGCCCATTTGTCCAGCCAAGCCAGGCCCAGTATGACAGATTCTGACATCTTTGGGGTTACTATAAATTATATAAATTCATGATGTCTTCCAATTTCTAATCTAACCCGTTCTGTAATATGGGTGGCGGGGACCCCTCCAATTAACATCCCATCCACCTGGTAAAATTTAATTGGGTGCTTTAAGGCTATTGTTTTGATCCCCAATTGTTCAACAACTGGAAGTCCAATTAAACATCTGGTGCAGCCTGTCTCTATTATTGCTGGCAGTTCTCCTTTCTTCCCTGTCTCTGGCACCACCAGTTTCACTTTAATTGAAAAGGGGGGGATGGGTGAACTCACCATTGGGTCTTCATCTCTGCTAGCCTTGCCGGGAGGAGCTTCTTTGGCCGGAGGGGAACATCTACGGCTTGTCTGGCAAATCGACTGGTGTCTGGGGCCTTTCTTGGAGCCCTTCTGCCTTGTGAAGCTGTGGCAGGACATTGCTGTGGAACTGGGGCAGGGGCCAGGCACTCAGAAGCTCGATGTCCCAGCTGTCCACACCAATAGCATTTAATCGCCCCTGCCGGTTGAGGGGTGTGTGTGACTTCAGCAGGCTTTGAAAGGGGCCGTCTAGCTAAAGCTCTCTGAGGAGGCTTCTCTGCTGGGGTTTTGCGGTGGGGGTGGATTTCTCTGTCTAGAGCTATGGACATGGTATACCAGTCGTGCAGTCTCTCAGGCACCCCCTGGACCCCACAGGCTGTTCTGACTTCTTGGTCAATGGCCTCTTTAAAATAGTGTAGGAGTATGTGGTCTGGCCAAAGCCACAGATTCCCTGTGACCTGTCTAAAGTCCCATACAAAGTCTTTTATGGGTCGATTACCTTTCTTCATCACCTTTAGTGTGGCTTCATTTTCATTTATTCAATCTGGGTCTTCATATCTGGTCCGGAGCAGCGCAACAAACCCATCGGCATCAATTAGTTCCACAGCGCCCTCATTGGGCAGCTGGGCTATTCATTCAGAAGCCTCCCCCTCGTTCATCCCGTCAGAAATCACCGATACCAAGTCCTGGTCTGACTCGTATTGGTCTCCATACTGATCTACATGAGCCCAGACCCTGCTGAGGAAGTAAGCCAGTTTGGCAGGCATACCATCAAAGGTTGATCTGAAGTGGGGTGGCCTTGGCCTTGTGGGTTGATGGGGCCCGGCAACAGGTGGCTGACCTGGAACCTGTGGCGGAGCTGCTGCTGGTTGCTGGACTGCAGTTGGCTGCTGGATTAGCCCCCACTGTGGTGCCGGGATCGTTGGGCCATATTGGGGCCATGGGGATCCCTGGAAACTTGGAGCAGATGGCGCTGGATACCACTGGCACTGGACCCACCCCTGGCCAGGAAAAAATCCCTAGCCTGGGGGTATACTTTCAGCAGGAGGTAGCACAAAGGCAGGCTGCCGAGGGGTGTTGTGGTCCGCCAGCAGCCTGTGGAGCTGGCAGCGGAGTCGGACAGCAATGAAGCTGAGGAAGAACATGGGCCAGTCCTGGAGTCTGGGGAAGGCCCAGATGAGGGCTCTGCATCAGAGGCAGTGATGGGGCCAGGGCCATCAGGGAGTGATGTGTGGACTTCAAAGCCTCCAGAGGCTGACAGTAGAGAGGCAGAGGAACAGGAGGAGCCTGTTCCTAGTGCACGTATGAGAAGAGCTGCCAGAAGATGAACGTTCTACCTAGATTCTTATTCTTGTTTCAAATGATTCCGGTGCTCAAAAAAGATAAGTTCCTGACGGAATGGCAAGCAGGTTTAAATAAATTTATTTGGAGTGGGAAAAAACCAAGAGTTAAATTTAAGATAATGCAAGATGCTCGTGAACGGGGTGGCCTTAAAGTTCCAAATTTACGTTTATATTATGAAGCGGCAGCATTGATACAAGTTGGAGATTGGATTGGAACAACTAAAAGAGAGATTTTGAATATAGAAGGCCATGATTTGCAATTTGGATGGCATGCATATCTACTTTATGAAGATAAGAGAGACAGTGTATTTAACAGGCATATCTTAAGACACGCTTTGCTGAGGGTTTGGAAGAAGCACCAGCTTCAATTGGATTACAAAATACCTTTGTGGTTGGATCTTGGGCATATTATGCCAAAAATAAAGTCACTCGGGGGGTTGTTGTATAAAGAGATACTTTTTAATGATGGGGGCAGTTGGTGTTTGAAGTCTTGGAATACTCTGTTGGAAGATGGAGTGAATCTAACCTGGTTGCAGTATTTTCAACTTCAAGCAAGATGGAGAGAAGATCAGAAAATTGGATTAATGCTACATGAAGAAGATTTGGTGACTCAGATAAAATGTAAAGGACCGATGCATATTAAACGAGTGTATAATTTACTGTTAGAGAGAGATTCAGAGGGGGAATTAGTTAAAGATTGTATGATAAAATGGGCACAGAATTTTGCTGAACCAGTAATGTTGGAAACATGGGAAAAGATTTGGGTCCAGAATGTTAAATTTACACAAGCACAGAACTTAAGGGAAAATTTTTATAAAATGTTTTATAGATGGCATTTAGATCCAAAAAAGTTATCATGCATGTATCCAAATGTTCAGCCTAAATGTTGGAGGTGCGATTGTTTGGATGCAACATATTTTCATATTTGGTGGACATGTAGAAAACTGAAACCATTTTGGATTAAACTTTGGTGGGTAATGCAGAATATTTTGAAGAAGAAGCTGGAGTTTTCTCCTCAGTTTTTTTTGTTGGGAATAGTTAAGGGCTGTTCAGTAATTGATACTAGATTAATATTGTATATGACTACTGCAGCCAGACTATTGATAGGTCAATACTGGAAGAAAGATAAAGTGCCTACTATAGAGGAATGGATATTGAAGATGTCTAACTTGGCAGAGATGGCAAAAATTTCTGCATACCTAAAGGATAGGACCCATGAAGCTTTTGTTAAGGAGTGGAGGAAATGGGTAGAGTATATGAAGAACAAATATCAAAGCAAGAAGTTTCAACTTGTGCTCAGCTGAATTAGAATTCTATTTAGTTAAGTAATTAAATGAAAGGTATTATTATCTGGTTTATTATTATTAAAGAGATTACTATATTTTATGTGAATGATTTTACAACTTGGATGTATAGACTAAATGCCAAAGAGAAATGTATTTTTTTTTATTATTAAGTAGTTTACTAAATGTTAATATATCTATTTTTTAAGAATGGTATAAGTTTAATTAATTAAATTAATTAATAAGTTTAATTGGGAATTATAGTTAATGTTATATACTTTTAGTATGTGGATGATGTTTAAAATATATTATTAGATTTTCTAAATATGTTTAGTGTTAATGGTTAAGTGTTAAGTGTTTAAAGGGATCTCACCTTTAAAGATTGTTAATATGTTAAGGTTGATGTTTGTCAAATAGCGGAAGTCAAGGGAGGGGGGAGGGATAGGGGGGATGGGGTGGGGGGTTGGGAGAGGGAGGGGGAAGGGGGTTTTTATTAAAAAATGTAATCCAAAACTTTTTCAATAAAAAAAAAAAAAGAAGAGCTGCCAGAAGGCAGGAGCAGCTAAAGCAGAGAGGACGATTTGGGAGTAGGGCCAAGAGATGATTGGCCCCTCCCATAAGGCTTAAAAGACCAGCAATGGCTCTTGGCCCCTTTGACAGAAAACAACTGTTGAGAGAATTGCTTCTTGTTTGGCTGTAGTTATTTCTTCTGTTCCTGAACTGTTGCCAAGAAAAGCCTTTGGCAGTTTGCCTAATTATCCCAAGGTCAGAGATAAACTAAAGACTGCTGTTTTGAGGACATTGCTTTCATTTAATTTAGAATACGCTGAGAATGAGTTAATTCTCAGCTGTTTTAATACAATCTGTTTGTTTTTTGGAACTGTTTTGCATTTAATATCAACTACGTGGGCCTGGGTCACAACAAAGGGCCCCAAAAGGGGGGTTTTGCATTCCCCATGCTGTCTGCATTTGTTGTCTCCCCGCTGCAGGATGGCCATGCTGCGCTGATCTGCTCTTTTCGCCCCTGGCTGGGTAGAGAGGTGTCTGTGCCATGCTAATTCCTCCGCCAGGTCCTGGATCGGGGAACATGAATGCAGGTTGCGCTAATCTCCATCTCACTTGAGGAGGTTGGGAGGCGGGTGCGTAACTTCCCACTTCCATCCATTCAAAATGCTGAGGGAGCCCAGTTAAGGATTGGCTTTGCATTGGGGGCAACAGGTTCCAGTCTCGGGAGTCTCTGGATCCCATAGCTGTCCCTCTTCTCCACTCTGGCTCATGGAGCGACTTCATTGGGCTGGAAGCAGCCCTATATCCAGGTGGTCTCTTCTCTGGTCCCCTTTCTGGAGTTGGGTCAGACTGGGAACTTTTCCAGGAATCTGACTCCTTGGGTCGAGTGCCTAGCCTTCGGGCTTCCTCTGCAGCCTCAATGGCTTGCACCATTTCTTCAGAAGGAGAAAGCAGGGTGTCGGTAAATCCTTAAGTATCCATCCCCATGGCCCCCTCTATGATCTCTCCTTTCTCCTCCATTTTCACTGAGCCTTTGCACCACCTGAGGTTTAGGTAGATGCTGGGGCTCAGCACCCCTGACAGCCCCCTTTCAGGGTGCCATTATGCTTTAAGGGGGATTTGGATTAATGTCAGCATTCCAGAAAAACCCCAACTTCAAGTAAAGACTCTGAACCAAGCATTTTTCAAAGTTCTATTTACTAGAATAGGTAAACTGGCACATCTGGGAAAACCCGGATCTGAGAGGTCCGGCTTTTCCCACAGTAAATCAAAACCCCCAAACCATCCGCTCACTCCTCAGTCAATCAGATGCTCCAATCAACCGCCGTCCCATCTCGAGACATCACTCCAACCACTCCTTCTCCAGATGCAGGATCGCCTTGACCTTGACCAACAGGAAAAATGCTATTATGTCTACCAACTACGCCTCTACTAAATCCCTCCTCCTACTTTCCCACACATGAGAAGGTGGCAGCATGGAAGCTTCCGGCCTAATATGGCTTCCAAAGCTGACACTGAAAGGACAAATAGATTTGGAATACTATGCAATATGGGAGAAGTGGTACGACTGGATTGAGAACAGAAAAATGGAAAAGAAATAGACAAAATAGAAGTAGAATTAAAATGTATAGTAAAAATGTATAGAATGTATATGAATTGGAATGTTATGGTATGTAAATGGTCGCAGTTATGCATAAGATGTGAGTAAGATTTGTTTAATTGTAAAAATGCAACAAAAATTTTAAAAAGTTATTTTTATATATTTTTAAAAGTTCTTGGATTTTTTTTTAAAAGAAGTTTTTTATCTTTGAATGTGCTTTTTATTTTTGTCTTCTGTGTTTTTATGTTTTTTTAAAATTTTGTATCCTACCATTTCTTATGCTAGCCTTTGACCATAAGAAAAGTTGATTGATTGATTGAAGAGAAAGTATTAGACTGGGCAGGGCAAATAAATTTTGGTTTGGCATATTGCAAAAGAGTTAGAAACTCACCCTGAAGTCTGCAAGCATGATTTCTGGAGATTTTCAGCCTAATATTATCTTACAACAGAGTTACCACTACTGTAGTGATTGATTCTTGTCCCTGTGCTACATTCTCTAAAAAAACCCTGCTCAAACTTGGCAGCTTAAAGAGATCTGAACTTCAACTCCCAGAATTCCCGAGCCATGCATTCTGGAACTTGAAGTCCACAAGTCTAATACTTGCCATGTTTGAGAAACAATCATCAAAATACAATTTCAAATCTGGTAAACCCAAACCTCCTCTTTTCTTAGTGTCTTGCAATAATTTATATCTAATTTTTGTTTTTTCCCCTTGCCATATTGTTATGGACTGAAGTGACCAAGCAACATCCCTAGGTCAGCCAGAGAGAGAGAGTTTATTTGCGCAAAGACTCAGAAGCTAGTTTCGCATCTTAGCTTTGAGTAAAGACTTCATGATTACATGACGAATTATATAGTTTCAAACAAAGGATTCTGCTAACACAGCAACTTTCCCATATATGGTTAACATACATTTGTTATTTTTAATTGACATTTCCTTATTACTAAGATTTTACATTATCCTTGCCAAACAATCATAATTCTTCTGTAACTGGCTAAAGTACAAATTCTTCTTTTGATATTTGCTTCTCGTCCAGGTGCTATTCTCTGGCCTAATCACCTTTAACTATGTTTCATTAAGATGCTTCTTTTCTTCTGACAAGTTAGGGGGTCACTTAGAGTATCAAAGGAGGTTATGCTGACTTTGTATTCTCTCCAGCTGGATGTATTTCCTGCTTTCAGAATATAGTTGCTTTTAGAATATCTTTTAGAATATAGTGAATAGAAAGTTATCCAATGGTCATCCAACAGCTCCCTCTACATTATTCCCCCCTGTGGAAGTTTGTTTGTCTTTTTTTAATACATGAACTTCCACCTTTAACCTCTGAGTATACAAAGTTCAAATAAACAAATCTACCATATATAGAATCTAACAAAATATAATAAAGATAAAGGATAGGTAGTTCTTGATTGTTTTTACTCTCTTGATTCTTGAGGAGATTCTCTCCACCTTTCTACAGGTCCCATTTCCTCATATGGGTCTGTATCAGAATCTTTATGTTCTTCAAAGGCATTAGAGCTAACCTGATGATCGATGAGAGTTTTCATTAAAACTAACTCCTTTTCAGATTGCAGTTCCTTTACCGCTCTCTTTGATAGTTGTTTAAGCAAAGGATTTATACTAGAAATAAAAACTAGACCTGCTTCAGCACATATTAACAACATTTGTTTTATCCTGCTGGATCCAGGCAACCAAGAAAACCACATATCTGCTGTCTGTAACCTGTGGCTTATTTTGGAAGCCCTATCCTGCAATTCATTAGCACCTTCCTTGACCACACCTGATTTCCTTTCTCAGCTGTCAGGAGGTCTAAGGCACATCAGTTTTGTAAAATTACTGTTGCCAAGGAATCTATCTGATCTTGGACTTTGACCAAGGTTCCAGCAATCTGGTTCAAGCTCTCTTGAAGCTCTTCTGACAATTGCTGAAACTGTATTACAGAGTGTGTCAGACCACCTACACCTGTTCCAAGTGCAGTCCCAATTCCCATGACTGCTAATAGTGGGATTATGATGGGCACCTGTTTCTGAACGTGTCCCATGAGAGGAACAGGGATAGTATATTCTCCAGTGACAACACCTATTTTAAGAAAAAGGTGAACTAATGTACATGTTCCTGTCCAGTTTGTTGGCAGACATAAATATGCATCCTTTCCACAAAAAGAACACTCCTTTTTCTTTTACGCATACTCCTATGTTCATAGAGAAAACATGTATCCTACGGTAGTTTTCCTTAGTCCAGACCCCCAAAGTCCCTGCCACCAACATTCCTACCAGTGGTTGCAATGGGACTTCTAATGAAGGGTCCTTTTGTTTATCTCTGAGGACTGGTACTTCAAAAAGATATCGGGAGGTAATATTTCCCGGTGGAAAAAAGGATACATAAGCCTTATTTGATCTTAAAGTTTAGCCAAAGTGGAAACCATGGAGGCTGATATGGTCTTGGACAGCTTTCAAAGGTTATATTCCATCCTTCCCACTTTCCTTTCTTAAAGCTGATTTCTGGTGGTGTTGAGAAAGTAACCTTTTGTTGAAATAGGTGGTGGGCAGAGGGAAACATATCCTTTGTTAATTTCATATCCATCAAATACATCTTAGGGCCAAGGTATATTTTTGACTGACATTGTTCTTCTGTTAGGGACCCTACAGGCCTACCAAGTTTCTGGTGTCTCTTTACACACAGAGAAGGCGTTCCTATGAGGTCTATACCTGTAGCTATTGGGCCTGCAATAGGAAAGCGGCTTTTACCCTGTCTTTTGAATGCCTCATAAAAATCTCCTTGTGGACTTCCGGTGGCGCCTTCCTCGTCAGCGGCGGGCTCCTCCATGCCCGCCGGTCTCTCGGCGCGTTAGAGCCGCCTTACAGCTGGCAGGCGGCTCGAAAAACCTGCTCCTTGACGGGAGGAGCAGGGAGAGCTTCTGGGGGTGAGGTTGAGCCTCCTCGAGCCCCCCAGGATTTTTCTTTTGTCCTGGGGAGGGCTCAGAAGGATGGCTCCCTCCATACCCCCAGGGTATGCTCCGCGCCGAGAGGAACCTCCGCTAATTATCTAATTAGCGGAGCCAAACGCTGGGAGCAGCACCACACTTGGAATGATAACTGGAGCAAGCTGGAAAAGAAAGAAGGAAAATTTAAGCAAGTATGGATTTTTTTCAACGGATTTTTTTTGGAAGAGGAGGGGGGGAAGGGGGAAGGAGAGGAAGAAAAGAGAAAGTTTTTAAGATGGCGACTGGCTCTGCTTGAAAGGAAAGTGATAGCGGAAATGGAGTGCAGAGTTTAGTCCTGAAAGACTTTGAAAGGAATATTCACAGACAAAGAACTTAAAGGAACAGAGGCTGAATAGATTTCTCCTGCTTTTTTTTTTCCTTCTTTTTTCTCTATTGAAGTAAGAAGGATTCTTTTTTTTTTTGGTCCTTTTTAAAAGTAAAGATGCCTAAACCTAAAGGAAGGGGGGGCTCCCCCTTGAATCAGATGAATAAAGTTGAAATGTCTCATTTGCAGAGACTTACAGAACAAGAGTTAAAAGAGTTAATTACAAGGTCTTTAGAGAGTGTGGTAGACCAGGTAAAAGGTTCACAGAAGGATATTGAGGAACTGGTTTTTGGGAAATATGACCAATTAAATCAAATTATTGCTCAAGTAGCTTCAGATTTTACAACTGCGATAGCTGCAATGGGGAAGAAAGTGATTGAGATGAGTAATAAATTTGAATCTCAGATACAAGAGTTGCAAACGAAACTTCTGGAAGCAGAGGCCAAAAACCATAATATTCAGAATGATGTTATTATGCTTCAAATTAAGGCTAAAGAATCTGCAATCAGACTAAGAGGGATAAAAGAAAACAACAGAGAAAACTTAAGAACAACTTGTGCAAAGGCCTTTGCAGAATTATTAAAGCTACAAGATGAATCAATTTTGGGTTCAATAGCGAAAGTTTACAGAGTTAACTCACGTTTGGCTAAACAAAGAAATCTGCCTAGAGATGTTGTTGTTTACTTCACTGATAAAAGACTGAGAGATGATATTTTACAAAAGTCTTATTTTGATAGAGTGCAGGTAGCAGGTACACAAATTAGGATTTTCAAAGAGTTACCATCGAAGGTCTTAAAGCACAGGAAAGATTTTGATTTTTTGGTCAAGGAACTGAAGAGAAGTAATATCCCATTTAGATGGGATTTTCCAGTTGGTATAATTTTTAGATATCAAGGTGTGAGACATTGTCTGAATACTATTGAAAAAGCAGAATATTTTTATCAAAATATCTTTAAGGGAGCACCGAAACATCTTAAGGATAAAAAGTCAAAAACAGAGTTTACAAAATGTGAACAGAAAGAAGAAAACCAAAGTCTGTTAAAAACAAAAGGAGAATTTGGTGGTTGTCCAGAGGATTCTATTATGGATTTTTCTGATGAGAAAACTGAACACCTCAGTGTCCTTGGGGGATTACAGGACCTTGAATTGCTGGAGGAAGCCTCAAAAAACAAAGTTTTACTTCGAGATGACCAGCAACGGAGGTCCAATACTCTTCAAGACATGGGGGGTGATGCTAATCGACAGGAACTAGAGGTCAATGAAGAAATCCGACTGGAAACCACAGGTGACAAATTTAAAGAGCATCGTGAATTGTTTGATACTGAATCAGAAAGTATTGAAAGATCTGGAAAAAGTGGATTATAAAAATTCTTTTAAGAAGTACAACAATTTGTTAAAAGTTCATTCTGAGTTGGACTAACTTTAAATTCATCTATTAAAATGGATTATAAAAATTTTTACTATGAAGTTTATCCTGGCTTGGACATGATATCCTGAGTTCTGATAGATTGCTGCAAAATTAGCAGCGATCATTGGTTACCCAATTATATATTTTTTGTGGAACTTATCATCTAGGAGAAGACTATGAAATTGAAAATATCTTATAACCCGAAGGATTGAATTGCAAAGGGTGGCAGGATTTGAAACAATTTTAAAGGAACATCTGGGAATGCAGCTCTTAGTTGGTTTTTTCTTTTTCTCTCAAGGTTTGAATGCTAAGGCTGCAAAAGCCTATTTTTAGGTATAGTATAAGTTAGCTTGAATGAATCTTCCTAGAGGGGTGAATATCTTCGTGGTTGAATTTTATTTATATAAAGTCACTCGGGGGGTGGTGTGGAGAAACGTTTTATTTTGCTGATGGGGGCAGCGGCAAGATGAAGATTATCGAAGCTGGATCTATGTGAGGAAATATGTTTGACATCAATCAAGTTGAAGAGAAGATTGAAATTTGGATTATAGAGATTGAGAAATGAATTAAATAAGATAATTCTCTTTATGATATAACTGTATGATTATAACTATATATGCATATATATTTCTTATGTTTTATGTTTTTGGGGTTTTTCTTTAGTTAAGGGGTGTAGTTAGGATAATTATAATAGTGTTCTTAATTATAATGACTATCAATGGTTTTTTTTAATATTGTTTAAATATATTAATGTTTGGTTCTTTGTTTGTTTGTTTTTTTACTTTTTTTCCCTCTTTCCTTCTCTCTCTTTCTCTTCCTCTTTCGAAATTTGTTTAATTGAGAATTTGAATACTTAATAATCTTTTTCTTTTTCCCTTGTTCTAAGTTTTTTTTTTTTTAACTTGTAGCGGAAGTCGGGGGGGTTAGGGAGGGGAGGGGTTGGGGTTGAGGGAGGATGGGAGGGGGTGGGGAGGGGGATTGGGGAGGGGGGGTGAAAATGGAAAAATTTTTTGTATTGTAAAACTTTTTCAATAAAAAAAAAAACTCCTTGTATCGGTGAGACGGGTACTTTATCTCTACTATCCCCTTCAAGGATAATTGTAGCCTTTGTTCTAACCCAGAGTTGTGGCTTGACAGGAACAGCCTGATAAGATGCACGGTCAGCAGATAAACATAACCAACATCTTTGACCTAGGGTAGGGTTATATTGATTAACAAGTTCTTGACTTAATTCCAGGATCCTTGAGATGTAATCTGCTTTTTGCAATTGTTGTAGGGGCCATTTTCCTTATCTATTCCCCCCTGTGCAGGGAATGTTAATATCAGAACCTTAGGTTGTGGAGTTGTCTTAGGTCTAAAGTAACGACCCCATGCATAGACAATGCGTGTTTGGCGGGAGCGTACTTGACCTAAAGTGTCTCTACTTAGGGAAGTAGTGTTCATGATATGGTCACGTGAGAGTCCTATTGCAAACAATGTCCAAAGCCATAAACAAAGCATAATGACCTATGGTGTAAAACTCACTATGTCAGGAACAGAGTCAGTGTTACGTGATGATTGGGAACTAGCAGTAGCAATAAAGATCCTAGGTGTACCACAAAACCATTTCTTATATGTGTAAAACAAGAGTAAAAGTAGGGCTAGTATAGCAACTACCCACAAAATCCACACCCACACCCAACCTATTTCTAACATTAGTATGTGTAAGAATATATAAGATTACAGTGAATAAGATATATCTACAGTGTGAAGGTTGTCTTCATCCTTACTGATCTTCAGCCGTGCGCAGGGAACCAGCTTCCAGAGTGGTTCAGCAAGGCGGACGTTCACCACCGTGCGTTGAGAGTCCATTGCTGGTAGGACTTAGCAGGGTGTATTCTTCTTAAATTTCACCACCAAAGGTTTGTCGGTGTTTGTTACCTGGTATGTGACCGGATCACTCTGGTCTGCGGGTTTCAGTCTCGTCCAATGGATCCAAGATCTTCTTTCTAAAGTCTTAAAAGGCATAATTACAAAACCCAACACATCTGGGAGAATTCGCAATGGAATCTGATCAGTTGTACTCCTCTTCAGTTGGGGAAACAGCATAGGCAACTACTTAGTCCTAAAAAAGAAAAATACAAACATAGTCCAGGTGATGAAGAATGCTAT
Organism: Coluber constrictor foxii; assembly: GCA_038048745.1. Lineage (NCBI taxonomy): Eukaryota > Metazoa > Chordata > Lepidosauria > Squamata > Colubridae > Coluber > Coluber constrictor. Next base: position 10,721,095 of record CM075961.1, read on the forward strand.
TGCCACTGGTTACTGCCCGCCAGTCCTTTGGGTTCTTTGGATCAGCAATGTCCATAGATTTCCTTGGTGAGATTCCACCTTCCACTCCTTTGGGGCTGGCACGGGCCCTTTCACTTGGAGTTTAACTTCCTTTCAGCTCTGGCTCAACACCCAATCATCATGGTGGAAATTGTGGACTGGAAACTCCAAAAGTGGCATCTGGGCTAAGAGTCCTTGTTTCCTAAGAACTTCAAAATATCTGGACAGTTTATATACATGTTGTTTCAATACTTTGTCTCTGGTTTCCAGGGAATCAATGCATATGCTTCCTGGCATGAAACCTACTCCAAACAACAATTCATATGATGATATTCCAATATTCTTTCTAGGTTGAGACTAAGTAAACTCTTGACACTTTTGTTGCTGTAGCATTACTGCAGGGAAGGCGTTAACCCACCCTGTGAGGCAGTCCACTATGACCAATAAATATTGTACTCTCCCCCCTCTTGGTAATTTTGTAAAATCCACTTGAGTACATTGAAATGATCTTAAAGCTGGTGATCTCCACCCATCTGATGTTTTCTGACAACTTGTTTATTCGCCTTTTTTTTTACAAATTAAACATTTGTCTATAATTTGCTAAAGGATATATTCCAATATCACCATAGCATTTTAAAAGTTCATTTACAATAGCTTGAATTCCCCAATGATTCCACCCATAGTTTGCTAAATGTATGCATTATCCCAAATGCATGCTTGGAATCTGTCTATTTTTCCTTCCAAGATGCATAGAGATTGATTTAGTGCATACACTTCACAGGTTTAAGCAGACCAATTTTGAGGCAAACCCCTTGCTTCCAGGATCTCTTTTTAGTGTGTCCATTTATAATAAAAATTGCTTGTTCTTGTTCCAGGGGGTGTTCCTCCAAATCAGGTCTTATTTTTTTATTATTATTTTATTTTATTATTTTATTATTTTTTTTATTTTATTTTATTTTATTTTATTTTATTTTATTTTATTTTTTATTTTATTTTATTTTATTTTATTTTATTTATTTTGTTTTATTTTATTTTATTTTATTTTATTTTATTTTATTATTTTATTTTATTATTTTATTATTTTATTATTTTATTTTATTTTATTTTATTTTATTTTATTTATTTTATTTTTATTTTATTTTATTATTTTATTTTATTTTATTTTATTTTATTTTATTTTATTATTTTATTTTATATTTTATTTTATTATTTTATTTTATTATTTTATTTTATTTTATTTTATTTATTTTATTTTATTATTTTATTTTATTTTATTATTTTATTATTTTATTATTTTATTATTTTATTTTATTTTATTTTATTTTATTTTATTTTATTTTATTATTTTATTTTATTTTATATTTTATTTTATTATTTTATTTTATTATTTTATTTTATTTTATTTTATTTTATTTATTTTATTTTATTTTATTTTATTATTTTATTTTATTATTTTATTTTATTATTTTATTTTATTATTTTATTATTTTATTTTATTATTTTATTTTATTTTATTTTATTTTATTTATTTTATTTTATTTTATTTTATTTTATTTTATTTTATTTTATTTTATTTTATTATTTTATTTTATTTTATTTTATTTTATTTTATTTTATTATTTTATTTTATTTTATTTTATTTTATTTTATTTTATTTTATTTATTTTATTTTATTTTATTTTATTTTATTATTTTATTATTTTATTTTATTTTATTTTATTATTTTATTTTATTATTTTATTTTATTTTATTTTATTTTATTTTATTTTATTTTATTTTATTTTATTTTATTATTTTATTTTATTTTATTTTATTTTATTTTATTTTATTTTTTATTTTATTGTAAATCAATTACTTTAGCACAATAATGTTTTAATCCAAACTGATCCATTAATCTGGTGTTGGCTAGGAACTGTGCTGGATTCAAATTGTGATCTGTAATTAAAATTAAGTCAGTCTGCTGCATTAAAATTGCTTCATATTTTAGATGGGGTGCTCACAATAAGGGCTTCCCCAAAGGTCAATTTCCCACTTTCTTGGATCAGGATTGAGTAGCAGCAATTGCTTGAATACATACTGGCCATCCTTATTACTGGGTCCACTATTTTTGACAGGAATGCCACGGGTTTCTTTTGTCCTGTCCAGTCCTGAGCCAACACCCCTTTGTGCAATTCCATTTTCTGTGTTTAAAAGAGATGGAATGGCTTTTCCAAATTTGGTAAACTTAATATAGAAGCCTTGGTTAAGGCTTGTTTCAAATTTTCAAAGCTTCCTCTTTTGTGCCCCTCCCATTTCAAATTCCAAGGTTCAGATTCAATTAATTTTGCATACAGGGGTTTGGTAAGATCAGCATTCCCATCAACCCAAACCTCAGTATTTCCTTGGTTCTTGCTTGATTTCAGGTAGAGGTTGAAATGCCACCTCTTCTATTCTATCAGGAGTGATGTTCTATTTCCTTCACTTAATTAAGTGTATTCTAATGTTTTGTTCACTTATTTTGATCTCAGTCAATTAAAAAAATACTACTTCCTCTTCTTTAGGTCCTAATATTAAATTTATCAAGAGCTCTCTGTGAAATCCAAAAAGAAATCACCCAACACCACTTTCTCTACACTTACGCTTCTGCCATCAAATTGTTCACTTACGCTTCCTTTCTTTGGATCGGGCACCCTTTAATTCTGTCTTCGCCTTCCGAAGGTCCCCCATGATCCAGAAACAAATCACATATCCTCCTTTTTATCGGTTCCACCCTCTAACTCTTTCTTCACTAAACTTTCCATTTCTGGCTTCCAAGTCAGCACAAGTCTGTGCAAACCAACTTTAAAGACAACTTTCTGGATTACACTAAAACTTCCTCTCTCTTTGTTGGAAAATATAAGAAACTCAACACTAAAAGAGCAGTGAAATTCCTCAAAAGAAATAAGCAAAAACGCAGGCAGAACTTCAGCCCCCACCTTCACCAATGGGCCACCAATAAGCCGAAGCCACCCCATTTTCCACAACAAAGGAAAGACCACAGGGGCCTGCAACATCCAAGCAGACACAGGAAAGAAAAAATACTCAACAAGGAAAAGAAATCAAATCAAAGTAATTAGAATTTTTAAAACAATCACACACAAATCAAAGGACTTTCAAAAGACTTTAAAGGGTCACATAGAAAATCAAAAGACGTTTTAGGATATAAAAAAGGGTTACTCTTGCAGTCCAAACAGGCTAGCCTTGGAACGCTGTGCTTGCATTTGTCATGTTGCCTTCCTATAAACAATAAACTACTTCTGCTCTCAAGCAGCCGACCTCCAATCATTTCAAAGCAATCTCCCAGCCGGGAGTTTTGAATTCCAGAAGGGAAAGCTCTGCCTCTCAGAAATCTCAAAGAAATTCTCAAAGGGAAAGGCTTCCCGCTCCTTCCCAACCTTCAATATTGTAAGAAGAATAGCTTCAAAAGTAAAACAATTTAAATGAAGTATTTTAGATCAATGCTCTGAAGCATATTTGTATCAAACTTTAGTGTCAATCTCTGCTTTTAATAAAATGCAAGTCAGATTCAGAAAATCTTTCAAAATCATTTCTTTTATATAGGTTTAATTAAATATTTTAAACCTCAAAAATTACCAGAAAAAAATAAAATCAAAATTGTTTTCAGAGCAGAGAAGAAAAGCTTTTATATGCAAATGGAACAGTGAGAGAGAGAGAGACTGCAGCCAATCCCCCACTTGCCCCTCCCTTCTCAGACAGATTAAGAGAAAAGGCAAGCAGACAAGCCGCACTCCCGTTTACTATTGTATATCCCTCTATAAACAAATTAGCTTTCTTCGAAATGAACAACAACTCATGCTGCTAACAAACGAACAAATAAATAAACTGTATTCCGAGTCAAAAACAGTGAAACTACAAAGGCAGGTATCAGATATCACCCTTTACCCCGCCTTTCTCAGGCTGGTTCAGCAGAGAGAAAAAAATGGTGAAAAGAACAAAAGTCCGCAGCCCACCCTTTTCCTGCTTCTCTCAAAGGAAGGGGGGCGGGGTCCGGAATACAGGGAGAGGGGAAAAAATGGTTAAACTGCATAGAATTCTCATCTCCTTTCGCCTCTCAGCATCCGTTCAACAACACACAGACATTCACAGGGCACAAGATCACTCTATCACTCCTTATGAGCTTTGGGACACCTCACACACACACACTCACATTTGTGCTGCAATCAAACTGCTTGTGTACACCACTTCTACATGCAGAAATCCCACTTCATGCAAACCAATCATTACAATTATTTCAAGGAGCTCCATTTTCTAAATATTTTTGTGCACTTTGTTAGAGAGTCTCATCCTCTTTGCAGGTTTGGAAATGATTACATACATCCACATACATACCATTAAACATTTCCAGATCTGTGGAGGGAGGTTGTTTGTTTTAATTTTATTTCCTTGGGCAGCCTATAGCTTATTCTTAAAGGAGTGGGGGAACTCAGAGAGCAGTTAAATCATAATTATGATTGTGGGCCCTAACTACTTTCCGTTTCCCACAGCTCCAAGTCAAGATGTTCAATTAATTTGCAGGCTGACCAGACATGTCACAATTAATTCAATCCTATTCAATTCTACACACTATCATTATAAATGCACATCAACAAAATAATTTTCAACAGGAATCACATCAAAGCAATCAATTCAAATTGTTTTCCCATTTAGACAGGCTTTACGTTTTTTTATTACCTGCTAAACCCCTGTGGGAAGAACAATAAAACAATTTCCTTTCCTTTCCTTTCCTAGTTCCTTCAGAGCTTTTCAGCTCCCTTAAAAATGGTGATTTATCAGAATGCCTACAACACTGCGGCAGTTTCCTTCTCTTATCACAATTTTTTTTAACTTCTCACTTTTTACTCTGTGTACTTTAACTTTTATCAAGTTCTCTACGTACACAATCCTTAACCAGGAGAATTAATCTTTTCTCTAAGGGAAGAGATCAGGTTCCCTGTTCCACCACTTAATTGGTGGGCTACCTTTTTAACAGAGACTAAAATTCCCTGATTTATACTTACCCGCAGGCTTGCTTTTCTTCTTGAACTTTTTGTTGAGGTCTCTGTCTGGCTGACCTTTGTGGGTCCTTGACTGGTCTGCTTCACTGGTGGGTTCACGGCACCTCCTCACCAAAAGATTCCTTAGACTTCAATGGAGTCCTTGTAGCCGGCTTGATGGATGTTCCGCTTGGGAAGGCGCCGATCCCACCAGGGCAACCGTCAGGGTAGATACAAAGGTCTTTGTTCCTTGGTCCCATCTGCCAGGGTGCCAGAAATGTTATGGACTGAAGTGACCAAGCAACATCCCTAGGTCAGCCAGAGAGAGAGAGTTTATTTGTGCAAAGACTCAGAAGCTAGTTTCGCATCTTAGCTTTGAGTAAAGACTTCATGATTACATGACGAATTATATAGTTTCAAACAAAGGATTCTGCTAACACAGCAACTTTCCCATATATGGTTAACATACATTTGTTATTTTTAATTGACATTTCCTTATTACTAAGATTTTACATTATCCTTGCCAAACAATCATAATTCTTCTGTAACTGGCTAAAGTACAAATTCTTCTTTTGATATTTGCTTCTTGTCCAGGTGCTATTCTCTGGCCTAATCACCTTTAACTATGTTTCATTAAGATGCTTCTTTTCTTCTGACAAGTTAGGGGGTCACTTAGAGTATCAAAGGAGGTTATGCTGACTTTGTATTCTCTCCAGCTGGATGTATTTCCTGCTTTCAGAATATAGTTGCTTTTAGAATATCTTTTAGAATATAGTGAATAGAAAGTTATCCAATGGTCATCCAAAAGCTCCCTCTACATTAATATAAACTTAAAGATGTCCATCTGCCACTGTTTAAACAGAGTATCAGTTACAAGTACAGGTAGTCCTCAAGTTACGAATGTAATAGAGCCTGCCCATTTGATTTGTAACCCAAGGACTTGGACTGAATCTTGTACCTCGAAACCGATCACCCCCTCCTTTCACCCATGCATTAGCTAATTGAATGCGCAGCTCGTTAAGTGCACATGAGGTATTTCAGGGTGGGGAATGCCATGGGCCTAGTGATGGAACAGGCCACCTTCTTAAGACCACCCAAGGCTGCCCTGACCCACTGAAATACCTCATGCTCCCAATTGCTTTCCCCCCCACCCAACCTGCCATGCTGGGTCACTTACCATGTGAAGATCTAGCAAGCTGTCTCTTCTCCAGCCTCTCAGCCACACACATCCCTCTGACACTCCATTTAGGCCTCTGCAGGCCTCACCTGGCAGTTTTTCGGCAAAAACGGAGCGCTGTTTAGGCCTGCACAGGCCTCGTCCAGCACATTGCAGGCCAAAATTGTTGTGGAATAAAGACTGAAAAACATTCCTCGATCAGCCAGAGTCAGTTTATTATTTGTGCAGGTTCAGAGTCCGATTGGTACCTGAAACTTTGAACCAAGAAAAGAGCTCTGATATACAGTTTATATATGTTTCCAAGACAAAAGGTTTGGTGAGCTCATGCATTTTCCCTATATGGTTAACATACACTTGTTATATGATAATTGACACACTTCCTAATTACTAAACCATTACTAAACCATTATTTTCTAGTTTATAAGATTATCTTCAGCTAGACAACCTTCCTTAGTTCTTTAATTACTAATACGGGAGAGTTATTGCTGTCCTTAGGTAATAAGTGACTCTTTGTAACATACATGTCTTTGTGCCTTTGACAGTGAGGACCCTCAAATGTTTTCCATATGGCTTGTCCTTCTGTGACAGCTAGGCCTCATCAGAAGATATATTTACCAATAATGGGCTTTAACTGATTCTTAATAGAATTTCCAACCAAGCACATTTCTCCCTTATAATAATGTGAATAGAGAGGGTCATTTAGGGTTCATGTAACTGATTCTGTATGATTCCTACTTTATTCACTTTTATTCCCATTTACCTTATTCCCATTATTATTTTATTCACTTTTATTCACTTTATTCCTCCCTTTGAAAGTTTTTCCATGCAGAAACTTTCACTAATATCATTCCATTCCTTTGGATAAACAAAGCTAACATATAATATCTAACAAAATATGACTAATCTAGGCAAGAGATAGGTATTTCTTGATCTTCACTCTCTTACTCTTTGGAGGTACTCCCTCCATTCTTTCCCAGACTCCATTTCTACATATGTGTCTGTTTCAGGGTCTTTATTTTCAAAAAAATGCTCTGTCAAAACTAACTCCTTCTCAGTCTGTATCTCTTTCACTGCTCTGACAGACAGCTGTTTCAGCACAGGGATTGCACAAGGAATAAAAGCTAGGCCTGCCACAGCACATATCAACAAAAATAACTTCATTCTTTATATTGTCTTTGGCATATAATTTAGAATAATAATCTAAAAAAGCTTGTTTTATTAAATTTTGTTGAAAAACTTCCTTCCCTCCATTGTCAATAGTATCAATAATTCGGGAACTCTGCTGTTTTCTCAATGTATAAGCCAACCATCTGCCCAGTTTATTAGCATTACAAAATGTATTATGTTTTGCAAATTGTAAATTAGTTGCCGTTTGTTCCGCTATAAGCATTTGAAATTGGTCTTTCAGAAGTTTTATACTTTCTTGTAATTTTTTATCCAATGGGTTTTTAATATGTAATTGTTCTTTTTTCTTTCTTTCTACTTCCAATTCTGTTCTTTTCCTTTGCTGATTTGACTTGTGTTTAGAGTTCATATAAATCAGTACTCCTCGCATATATGCCTTGCTTGCGTCCCAAACAATTTCAATGGGTGTGCCCTTGTTCAAATTCATTTGAAAAAATTCCTTCACATGTTTTTTGAGTTCAATTATATTCTTTTCATATCTAAACAAATTCTAATTTAGTCTCCAGGATCTTCTCTCCTTCTTCCCCATTTCTATTTCTATCCATATCGGGCTATGATCCGTTAAAGTCCTGGGAAATTTTTTCATCTTTCTTGTTTTAGTAAGTAAATCAGCTGTAACCAAAATAAAATCAATCCTAGAAAAAGATCTATGTCAGACTGAAAAAAATGTAAAGTCCAGTTCTTTCGGATTCTGCACTCTCCATACATCTTTCAGTTCCAAATCCTCTTTCATGGCAAAAAAAGTCTGTGGCAATTTGACCCCTGATTTTGCCAAGCTCTTTTTGTCAATTTTAGTATCAATCACTCCATTCCAATCTCCCATAATCAAAATAGATCTGTAGTTCCATTGCAATATTTTGGCATATAATAATTTATAAAAATTTTCCTGCTGTTGGTTAGGAGCGTAGATTCCAATCACCAGAAGTGGGTCATTCTGTACATTTAATTCAATTGCAATATATCTTCCACAATCATCTGTTTCTATAACTTTGGCTGGTAATCTTTTGTTTATATACAACACAACACCATTCTTTTTTTCTGGGCTTGAGGATATAAATTGTACTCCTAATTTGGAATTTGTCAAATATTTTTGATCCTGGATTCTAATATGAGTTTCTTGCAAACAAATAACATCATTGTTAAATTGTCTCAAATAGTGAAATATTTTTCTTCTTTTCTGTGGAGAGTTCAGACCATTCACATTCCAAGATAAAAATTTAACTGCCATTTGTGGTTTCACGAAGCGAATCAAGCATTTGCCGAAGCTTCTGTTCCAAAGCAGTAGTCTTCGGTCTAGCTCCTCCCATGGCTTCAGATTTCTGCGGTTTACCATTGGCCCCCTTCTTCTCTTGTGGTGTAATGGACCTCTGCTGCTGTTGCTTCTCTAACATTTGCTTCTGAGCTGCACGAGTTACACGTTGATCTCTAGGTTCCTGCATCAACAGTTCAAGGTCCAGTGCCACCTCTCTTGTATTTCTGGGTAGCCCTTTTCTAGGCTCTGGAAAATCCAACAGTAATTCATCTGAAGAGCCACCTACTGCTCCTTGAGTTTCCTCTATTGCTCGTTGAGATTCTATTGCCTCCAGTTCCATCTGCTTCCGCTGTTCCTCAGTCTCTCTTTCAAATTCTTTATCTTTATCACCTTCCTCTATAGTTAGCACCGTGGACGAATGTGGAGATGTTGCACCAGGTTTAAAAACATGGTAATAAAAGTGTTCCGCTTTTTCAATGGTGTTTAAACGATGTCTCTCACCTTCATATCTCAAAATTATGCCAACTGGGGCATCCCATCTAAATGGAATCTGACGTCTCTTCAATTCAGTCACCAAAAATCCAAAGTCCTTTCTGTCTCTTAACATCTTGGGCGGTAATTCTTTATAAACACCAATCTGATTTCCATCTACCTGAATAGTAGCAAGAAAGGACTTCTGCAAAATATCATTCCTCATTCTTCTATCAGTGAAGTAGACAACCACATCTCTAGGCAGGTTCCTTTGCCTCGCCACCCGAGAATTCACTCTATAAACCTTGTCAATCCAACTAAAAAATTCTTCAGGTTTTACCTTTAACATCACTGCAAGTGCATCAGCACAAACTACTCTTAGATCTTCTCTATTATTTTCCTTTAATCCTCTTAGTCTTAAAGCGAACTCCATAGATCTGAATTGTATCATTGTCACTTCATTTTCAATCCTTTGAGTCTTGGTATCCACATTAAAAAAAATTTTCATCCGTTACTCTCATTTTGGATTCAACTTCTGAGCTAAATTCACCCACTTTTTTCTCAATCTCAACCACCGCATCTGAAAGACCAGAAACTACTTTAATTATATCTTGGATCAACTTATCATATTTTTCTTGAACTAGCTCCTTAATTTCCTGTTGGGATTTTTCCATAGCTTCAGCTTGATTTCCTAAAGCCTTGGCTATAAACTCTTTCAGATCCTTAAATCCTGCTTCCTGTTCATAACTTATAGATGAATAACTCGAAGGAACCAGAATTACAAAAATCTCCAGAGAGCAAAAGGAAAGAATGAGTCAAGTAATAACATCCGAGGAGATTATTTTTGCAATTAAACAATTGAAAACGGCTAAAGCTCCAGGGACGGACGGTTTGACAGCAGTGTATTATAAAACTTTACAAACAGAAATGATTGAACATCTTACAGACTTATTTTGTAGTATACAACAGGGGGGAAAAATACCCCCTTCGTGGAAGACGGCCTTTATTTCATTGATACCAAAAGAGGAAGGTTCTACAAAAACAGAAATTTTTAGACCAATATCTCTCTTGAATACAGATTATAAATTTTTTGCAAAGGTATTAGCCAACAGATTAATGCCAGTTATGCAAGAGGTGATTCATCATGATCAAGCTGGATTTATAGAAGGCAGATACATGAGGGACAATGTGAGGCAACTCATAAATTTATTGGAACATCTTGAGAAAAGCAAACTGGAACTTTCTATTAAATATTTTATTAAAAATGAACTTTGGGGACCAGTTTGTTCAGGCGGTTTCAGCAATTTATCAAGAGCAAACAGCACAAATTATTATCAATGGGAGTTTAACAACAAATTTTAATATACAAAAAGGAACAAGACAAGGATGTCCATTATCCCCACTGTTGTTCATATTAACTTTAGAAGTCTTGTTGAATTCAATACGGGACTTGAATACTTTGAATGGAATAGTTATAAGGCAAAAGGATTACAGAACAAGGGCATTTGCAGATGATCTGGCAGTTACCCTAACATGACCATTAGAATCAATCATCCAGATGAAATACATTATAGAAGAATATGGTTTGGTATCAGGATTTAGATTGAATCAGAAAAAAACCAAGATGATAGTTAAAAATATGTTGGAAGGTCAAAAGAAGGAACTCAAAAGGATGGCAGGCTTTGAAATAGTTTCAAAGGTGAAATATCTAGGAGTGCAAGTTGCAGCTTCGAATATAAAACTTTTTCAAAATAATTATGAAGCATTGTGGCGAAAGGTGCAAAAAGATTTGGAAATTTGGAAAAAACTGCAACTATCTCTACTTGGTAGAATAGCAGCAGTTAAGATGAACGTTCTACCTAGATTATTTGTTTTTGTTTCAAATGATTCCGGTGCTTAAAAGTGATAAAAACTTGATTGAATGGCAAAAAGGACTGAATAAATTTATTTGGAATGAGAAAAAGCCAAGAGTAAAACTGAAAATTATACAAGATGTTCGGGAAAGAGGTGGCCTTAAAGTTCCAAACCTACGGTTATATTCTGAAGCAGCAGCGTTGACACAAGCGAGTGATTGGTTTGGAATGATAAGGACTGAAATTTTGAATATAGAAGGCCACGATTTGGAATTTGGCTGGCATGCATATTTATTTTACGAAAACAAAGTCAATAATGTATTTAGAAGTCACATACTCAGAAATTCTTTGATGAGAGTTTGGAAGAAGCACCAGTTTAAATTGGATTACAAAATACCTTTGTGGTTGGATCTTGGACACATTATACGGAATATAAAGTCACTCGGGGGGATTTTATATAAAGAGATACTTTTTAATGATGGGGGCAGTTGGAACTTGAAGTCATTCAAAACTCTGTTGGAAGAAGGGATTAGTATAACTTGGTTACAGTACAGTCAACTTCAATCAAGATGGAGGGAAGATAAAAAAACTGGTTTAATGATGCATGAAGAAGATTTGGTGATACAGATAAAACAGAAAGGGCCGATGCATATTAAGAGGGTTTATAATATATTGCTAGAAAGAGATTCTGAAAGCGAATTGGTTAAAGATTGTATGATAAAATGGGCACAAAATTTTGCAGAACCAGTTATGATGGAAACTTAGGAAAAGATATGGGTCCAGAATGTTAAATTTACTCAGTCACAGAATTTGAGGGAAAAGTTTTATAAAATGTTTTATAGGTGGCACCTAGATCCTAAGAAATTGTCATGTATGTATCCTAATGTTCAACCAAGATGTTGGAGATGCGATTGTTTAGATGCTACATATTACCATATATGGTGGACTTGTAGAAAAGTGAAAGCTTTTTGGATTAAACTCTGGTGGGTTATGCAAAATGTGCTGAAGAAGAAGCTCCAATTTTCTCCACAACTGTTTTTATTGGGTATAGTTAAGGACTTCTCATCGAATGAAACAAGATTGATATTATACATGATTACTGCAGCTAGGTTATTGACTGCACAATATGTTGTGGCTCCGTTGCCTGAGCCTGTGTCATCGTCAGGAGAGGACTCCGAGAGTGAAAAGGAGGAATTGGCAAGACCTCCCTCTCCAGGACCCTCCTCTCTGGCAATGTCCCTGGAGGACACCGAAGGGCAAGAGCCCATAGCCAAGCACATCCCCGCAGCCACAGGTGGACAGCGACGAGGGAGATAAGTGCTGGCTGGATCCTCGCCAGCGACGCAGGGAGAAACGTGCCCAACAGAAGGCACGGCGTGCTCGTGATTAGCTGACTCACTGGACCACACCCCACAGCCTATAAAAGAGAGTGAGTCAGCCTGCACTTTTGTGACGAACAAAAACAAATATTCCTGCATCTCAGCTTTGGCTATTCTGGACACTTGTGGTGTGTATTTTTCTGTTACGTTAATAAAGGTTTTGGCACGCAGCTCCTGGGATTGCTGCCAAGCTTCTTATCAGACTACTTGGTTGCCTGCCAGCTTATTTTAACCTCCGACTGTCTGAATTGGGTGTATTCCTGGGGAGCGGGGACAGAACATCTTGTTCGTCACCCAAAAAAGTTAACCCATCGTTACCACGATGGATCCACAGCTGCAGCAAATTATCCAACAGTTGCAAGCTGACAACCAGCTCCTGCAGCAACAGGTTGGCCAGTTGACTGCGCAACTGGCTGGGGGAAATGTGCCTGCAGCTGTTCCTCCTCCCCCTCCTCCTCGTCGGAAAAGCCCTATCAGTGTGCCTGATAAATTCTCTGGGCAGCAGGAGATGTTCCCGACCTTCATGGGACAATGCCAGTTGTTTATGGCAATGGGGCCAGAGGATTTTCCGGATGACCGGGCTCGGGTGGCGTTTGTTATCAACCTCCTCTCCGGTAATGCCGCCTGATGGGCCACACCTCTGTTGCTGCAGAATAGCCCCTTGTTGGCAGACTATCAGGGCTTTTGGCAACATCTGAGGGTGATGTATGAGGACCCCCTGAAGACCCAGACGGCAGCCAGACACATCAAAGATCTCCGTCAAGGGAAGCGCCCCGTGCAGGAATATGTGGCTGAATTTCGGCTTCTGGGCCAGGATTCGGATTGGAATGATGCAGCGCTAAGGGACGCTTTCCAGGATGGCCTCTCCGATGACCTGCAGGACGAGCTGGTTCGCGTGGAGGCGCCTCAGACCCTCAATGCCCTCGTAACGCAGTGTCTGCGCATCGACGCCCGCTTTCAATGGCGCAAGACCCGTCGGCCCATCCAGGAACCCCCGACCGTTTCTGCACCCCCGTGTCCCGCACCGACAGCATTCCGGGTCACCCCGCATTTCGTGGCGATGGCTGAGGAGCCCATGGAGCTCAGAGCAGCCAGACCGCACCTGATGGCCCAGGAGCATATGCGGAGACGCCAAGGGGGATTGTGCCTCTATTGCGGGGAGGCTGGACATTTGGCCACGTCGTGTCCCAGGAAGCGAAGTGGGGCGCTCAAGCCTGTTCCGGAATCTCGGCGTGACCAGCCGGGAAACGAGGCAGGCCCGGCCTGGGGGAAACCTTAGGCCGGGCACGTATCACTGCCCCGCCTGAGTCAGCGGAGGTGGACTGTGGGCCTCCTCGACACCTGATCCTGGACACCCAGGTGTTGTTGGCCAACCGGTCGGAGGGGCTTCAGGCACATGCGCTTGTGGACTCGGGGGCCACCACGAACTTTATGGACCAGGCCTTTGTGGCCCATTTTGCGGTCCCCTTGATTCCAGTGAACCCTCCGTTGAGGGTCGAGACTATCGATGGGCGGGAACTTGTAGCGGGGCCCATAAAGTTCACGACTCAGCCTTTGTGCCTTGTCATTGGGGCCCACGAGGAGGCCATTCAATTCTATGTGACGGTGGACCTGCATTTCCCGCTGGTCTTGGGAATGGCTTGGCTTCGGGCTCACGATCCGCAGGTGGCCTGGTCGAGGAATGCCATCTCCTTCCCGAGCCTGCAGTGCATCGATCACATCCGCCACACCTGTGCCGGCCAGGACGTCTCCACCCCTGCTGTCTCCTTGCCTCCTGAGCTGATGCCCTTCGCCGACGTCTTCAGCGAAAAGGAGGCGGACCGCTTACCCCCGCATCGACCCTATGACTGCCCGGTGGACCTGATCCCCAATGCACCCCTGCCCACAGGACGACTGTACTCGATGTCGGAGCCTGAGTTGGCCGCCCTACGGGACTTCCTGGACAAAAACTTGGCCCGAGGGTTTATCCAGCCTTCATCCTCTCCTCTCTCGGCCCCAGTCCTCTTTGTGAAGAAGACGACGGGGGACCTACGCCTTTGCTGCAACTACCGGCGGTTAAACGCCATCACCGTGCGGAATCGCTACCCCCTGCCGCTCATCCCGGAGCTGATGGAGAGGTTGCGGGAGGCCTTGATTTTCACCAAGCTCGACCTCTGGGGAGCCTACAACCTGGTGCGGATGCGAGAGGGGGACGAGTGGAAGACGGCGTTTGGCACCCGATACGGACACTTTGAGTATACCGTCATGCCGTTCGGGTTGACCAATGCCCCTGCGGTCTTCCAGCATCTGATGAACGACGTGTTCCGGGACATGCTGGATCGGTACGTAGTCATTTATCTGGATGACATCCTGATCTATTCCCGGTCCCCGGAAAACCACGTCCAGCACGTCCGCCAGGTTCTGCAGCGCCTGCGGGAGCACCAACTCTATGCGAAGTTGGAGAAATGTCTCTTCTTCCAGTCTTCCATAGAGTTCCTTGGGCACATCATCTCCCCGGAAGGCATCGCGATGGACCCACGTAAGGTGGAGGCCTTGCTTAGTTGGGAACCCCCTTGTCGGGTGAAGGACATCCAGCGTCTGTTGGGGTTCGCCAACTATTACCGAACCTTCATCCCGGGCTTCGCCACCCTGACCTTGCCGCTGACCCAGCTCCTTCGGAAGAAGGTTCTGTTTCAATGGGGTCCCCCGCAGCAGCAGGCCTTCGAGGCTCTGAAGCAGGCCTTCGTTACGGAACCTGTCCTGAGGCACCCCAATCCACATCGTCCGTTTGTGGTCGAAATGGATGCGTCCAATGTGGCGATTGGGGCAGTGCTGTTACAGGCCCCGGCGGATGGCGGCACTCTTTTTCCCTGCGCTTATTACTCCCGGAAACTCAATCCTTCCGAGCGCAACTACACCATCTGGGAGAAAGAGTTGCTGGCTATCAAGGCCGCGTTTGAGGCTTGGCGGCATCATCTAGAGGGGGCCTGACACCAGGTGGACGTGCGGACGGACCATCGGAACCTGGAGCACCTCACGACGGCCAGGAAGTTGAACCAGCGGCAGATCCGGTGGTCATTGTTTTTTGCCCAGTTCAACTTCCATGTGACATACATCCCAGTGGCCACAACGTGAGGGTGGACGCCTTGTCCCGCAAGCCGGAGTACTTCTCTCTGAAGGACTCCCTGCCTCCGCAGACGGTGCTGCCAGCGGAATCCTTGGCCGCAGCCCAGGAAACCATGGACTTTTGGACTCAGGTGCGGGAAGCGCAGCGCCAGGACAACTGGTCGCAACAGTGGAAGGCGGACGTTGGCCCTGCCTCCCCTTGGACTTTGGAGGAGGGCTTGTTGAAACACCGAGGCCGGCTGTACGTGCCCACGAGTCCGCTCCGAGCCCTCGTCATGAACCAGTGCCATGACAACCCCGCAGCCAGACATTTTGGGTTCTTTAAGACTCTTAACCTGGTGACGTGGACTTTTTGGTGGCCTCGGATACGGCACGACGTGCACGCGTACATGACGTCCTGCGTGCCGTGCTGACAGGCCAAAGCCGTGTCAGGCCCACCGCCTGGACTTCTTCAGCCGCTGCCGACACCGGAGAGACCCTGGGGAGCCATCTCTATGGACTTCCTGACGGACCTGCCACCATCCGCCACGTTCACCACCGTCCTCGTGGTGGTGGACATGCTCACAAAGATGGCACATTTCATTCCGTGCCGTGGACTGCCATCAGCCCGCACCACAGCCCGATTGTTCCTGCAGCACGTTTTCCGCCTCCACAGCCTGCCAGACAGAGTGGTTTCTGACCGCGGGGCCCAATTCACGGCCCGCTTCTGGAAAAGCCTGATGGCCGCGTTGGAGGTGCAGGTGTGTCTGTCATCGGCGCACCATCCAGAGACTGATGGGGGGACGGAGAAGGTCATCGGCATCCTGGAGCAGTACCTCCGCTGCTACGTCAATCAGCAGCAGGACAACTGGGCCGAGTACCTTCCCCTGGCGGAGTTTGCCTTCAACAACTCCCAACACACCTCCACCCAGATGACCCCGTTCCATGCCAACGTGGGATACCATCCACGGCTGTTCCCTCTGTCCCTCTCGGATTCCCCTGTTCCCAAGACCCAGGCCTTCCTCTCGGAGCTGCAAGCAGTGCAGCAGCTGATGCGTCAGCAGCTGATCCGGGCAAAGGAGGACTATAAGCGGGTCGCCGACTGCTCTCGACGGGCCACGCCGCCGCTGGAGGTTGGGGATCGGGTGTGGCTGTCCACGAAACACCTCCCCACGGACCGGCCGGCGAAGAAGCTCGACCACCGTTTCATCGGGCCCTTCCCCATCGAGGCAGTCATCAGCCCGGTGGCCTACCGGTTGACCCTGCCACGGTCTATGCGGCTCCACCCTGTTTTCCATCGGTCCCTTCTGGTCCCTGAGGCTCCGCCGTGCCACCTCCGATGCCCGACGACACCTGCTCCCCCGACCACGGTCGCCAAGGACGGCTCCACGACGTACGAGGTGGACAGCATCCGGGACTCCCGTTGGCTGAAGGGCCGTTTCCAGTACCTGATTGCCTGGAAGGGGTACGGGCCCCAGGATTTCTCTTGGGAGGATGCTTCCTCCGTTCATGCCCCTGACCTGGTATGGGCCTTCCATGAACAGTTCCTGTCCCGACCGCATCCCGACCGTCAG
Source organism: Coluber constrictor foxii (assembly GCA_038048745.1). Taxonomy (NCBI): domain Eukaryota; kingdom Metazoa; phylum Chordata; class Lepidosauria; order Squamata; family Colubridae; genus Coluber; species Coluber constrictor. Next base: position 10,738,100 of record CM075961.1, read on the forward strand.
CGGCGGGGGAAGGGCCCTGCGGTGGGGGATAGTGTTGTGGCTCTGTTGCCTGAGCCTGTGTCATCGTCAGGAGAGGACTCCGAGAGTGAAAGGGAGGAATTGGCAAGACCTCCCTCTCCAGGACCCTCCTCTCTGGCAATGTCCCTGGAGGACACCGAAGGGCAAGAGCCCATAGCCAAGCACATCCCCGCAGCCACAGGTGGACAGCGACGAGGGAGATAAGTGCTGGCTGGATCCTCGCCAGCGACGCAGGGAGAAACGTGCCCAACAGAAGGCACGGCGTGCTCGTGATTAGCTGACTCACTGGACCACACCCCACAGCCTATAAAAGAGAGTGAGTCAGCCTGCACTTTTGTGATGAACAAAAACAAATATTCCTGCATCTCAGCTTTGGCTATTCTGGACACTTGTGGTGTGTATTTTTCTGTTACGTTAATAAAGGTTTTGGCACGCAGCTCCTGGGATTGCTGCCAAGCTTCTTATCAGACTACTTGGTTGCCTGCCAACTTATTTTAACCTCCGACTGTCTGAATTGGGTGTATTCCTGGGGAGCGGGGACAGAACACAATATTGGAAAAAAGATATTTTACCTACTATTGAAGAATGGACTCTGAAGATGGCTAGTTTTGCAGAAATGGCAAAGATATCAGCGTATATAAAAGACAGGACCCAAGAAACTTTTGTTTGGGAATGGAAGAAATGGATAGATTATGTGCAGAATAAATACCAAACAAAGAAGTATCAGTTAGCATTTAGCTGAAAAATGTTATGTTATGTTGTACTGAGAGTTATAGTATATAGGGTGTAAAGTAACTGGAGTTAATTAAGATTTGGATTAAACAGAGGTTGATATATTGATATAGAATGTTATGTAGAATATGCTAAGCAGGAAATAGTTTAAATAGGGGGTAGAGTAATTGGGGGAAATTATGTTTTGGATTTCATTTTGTAATATTGGGGATAGATATATGTAGATATTATTAATTAGGTAGATAATTACTATTTGGATGCTATCTAGAAATTTTTAGTACTGATAGGGGGTAGATTAGATGAGAGAAATGTGTGATATGATTTTATTTGGATTTCACCTTTTTTTTCTTAATATCTGAGGACTGTATAAGAATAATAATTTTTATAAGGGAAGCCAAGGGAGGGAAGGGATGGGAGGGGGGGTAGGGGGGTAGGGGGGTAAACTGGGGGAAAAAACTTGTATTTGTAAAACTTTTTCAATAAAAACAAAACAAAAACAAAAATAACATTTGTTTAATCCACCCGGATTAAACCCGGATCCAGACACCCAAGAAAACCACATGTCCGTTGTTTGTAACCTCTGACCTATCTTGGATGCCCTATCCTGCAATTCCTTGGCAACTTCTCTGACCACACCTGATTTATTTATATAGAAACAACAGTCTTCTCCCACACACACCTCCTCTCTCTGCGGTTAGGAGGTCTAAGGCACGTCAATTTTGTAGGACCACTGCTGCCAATGAATCTATCTGGTCTTGGAGTTCTATCAGGGTTCCAGCAATTTGGTTCAGGCTTTATCTCTGAAGATTGGACCTTCAAAAAGATACCGGGAGGTAGTATTCCCAGGGGGAAAGAAGACACATAAACCTGTGCTGGACCTAATGGAGAGCCAGATAGGGTAGCGAGGGGACTGGAATAGACTGGGGCACCTTTCCTTGGATATATTCCAGGACTCCTTCGATCCTCCTCATCTTGTGATGATGGCAGTTGGTGGTAGTGAGAAAGTGACCTTATGGTGAAATGAGTGTGTGCAGAAGGAAAAAGATCTTTGGTTAGTTTTACATCCCTAAGGTTCATTCTAGGACCAAGGTACACTTCTGATGGACATTGCTCTTTTGTCAGGGATCCTACAGGCCTACCATGTTTCTGATGTCTCTTTACACACAGAGAGGGTGACCCTATGATTTCTACACCTGTGGCTATTGAGCAGGCAATGGGAAGGCAGCTTTTTCCCAGCCCTTGGAATGCCTTATAAAAATCTCCTTGTAACGGTGATACTGGTACTTTGAGAACGGAAGCTAAAGAAGAAAGTGATTGTTAAAGCTTGTTTGCACTTGTTAAAGTTGTTACAGCTGCCAGTACTTTGAAGCTTTGCTGAATGAAGTGGAAATTAAGGCTTGCAGCTCAAGAAAATAGGTCTTTTTGACTATGATTTGCTAGACACTGAGAAATAGAATTTCACTGATTTTGTTGAGAAGCTGCTGGAAAGTGGGGTTTTTTTTGGAAATGGCGGTGGTAAAGATTTTTGAAGGGGACGAAGGCTTCCTATTACATACTTCAGCAAGTGTACAAATACTGACAGTGGATCTTTTGGAAGAAAGGCCTGAATCATTTACCTCCTCATTAATGGAAAGATTGGAAGGGCATTTTGACAAGATCTCTACTCAAATTTGTAATAAAGATGCAAGGGGAGACAATGTATTGGTATCTCAGATTTTAAATAATACTGAGATGCTTAAGGAAGAGGTGGAAGAAGTAACCCAGATAAAAGCACCTGTAGAAAATGGAATGGATGTCTTTCAAATTAAGAATGGAAAGCTGACAGACTTGAAGGAGATCAACCAGGAGATATGGAGAGAGATCTATCCAGAGGTCTTGACACAGATGAAAAGAAAAGTGCCAGGAGGCGTTGGGACCTTTAAGATATGAAGGAGGATTCGAAATGGAACATTACAATTTCTTTATAAAAATGGACTTTTAATCTTAATTAAAGAGGTGTGTTTTCCAAAAGGAATTATTTTGCGACCTGCACAAGATTGCAAGATTCAAAAATTACAGCTGAATACTCAAGTGTTTGAAAAAATAAAAAAAGATGGAGGAAGAAGACGGAAGAAGAAGGCTTGTAAAAAGGACAGGGCGAAATGGAGGTGGAAGATTTATACGCCTCCTTCTCAGGCAGGACAACACTGGTGAAAAAGAATTACCATATTTGTATGCAGGATATGATTTGTTTTGTTCTGAAAAGTTATATTGGAGTAAAAATGAATGATTTACTTATATTTAGGGACGTGATTTATTTTGGAAAGTTATTTTAAGCAATGTTATGTTTCAATTGTTATAGGTTATTGGTTAAATCTTTATGTTTGGATGGATTAAAAATAAATTTTTTGGAGGTTAAAATTAAGGTCAATAGATCTCTCAATATATATTTAAGGCTTTTAAATTACATCAATGTTATTTAGTGGATTTGAAGAGAATAAGTAGGACAAATTTATGCTTAATATAAGTTCTTTAGGATGGAAAGTATAAGGTTTTCTTTTTTTTTCTTTTATGTTGATGGATTAGATTAACAATATATTTTATTGGAGATTAGTTGAAGTATTTTTTTTCTTTTTTTTCCCCACTGTGGTAATATTTGTAAGGGTGTAAGATGCGATGACTAATTGTTACTAGGTTCTGATTGGTATAATGAAGATTTGCTTATTGCTGAAGAATGGATAAGAATTAACTGGGATTAATTACCTTCAAGCAAGAACAGTCATATTTAGTTATGAATAAGGAGAGTTAAAGTGCAAGAGAGAGACAACTCTATAGATAGTTAGCGTGTGGGTTTTTTGTTAGTGTTTATTAAATGTTTTACCCTGTATTTGCTCTGGGAAGTCGGAAGGGGGGGGGGGTAGGGGTTGGGATGGGAGGGGAGGTGGCGGGGAAATCAAAAAAATTTTTTTTTCCAGGTTATGATGTATTAGAGATATTTTGACGACTGACTATGTTGTGTTTATATGCCTAGATGTTTGTATGTTGATTATGAAATAAAAATTAAAAAAGAAGATGAAGGACTAGCAGACAAACACAACCAGCATTTTTTACCTAGGGTAGGGTCATACTGATTAACAAGGTTTTGACCCAATTCCAGTATCCTTGATATGTAGTTTCCGCTTCTCAATTGTTGCAAGGGCCCGTTCTCCCTTTCTATTCCTCCCTTTACCGGTATTGTTAAACTCTTAACCTCAGGTCTAGGGGTTGGTTTAGGACTAAGGTACCCACCCCACCTTCTGATGCCACGTTGTTGGCGGGAGTCGACTTGACCCAAAGTGTCCCCATTCAGTGTCCTGATGCTGTTAGGTCCCCTGGGATTCTTGACATCTTCAAATCCTTCCGCAGGGACAAGGGGTATTTCTTGGACACTGACGCAACATTGAGAACTACTGTTCAAGATAGTATCACTCACTAGACCTTTAGCTAATAGTACCCAAAGCCATAAATAAATCATAATGACCTAATTCCTACACTCACAAGGTCTTAAGAGCGCAAGACCCGTAGTTTACAAATTCACCATGTCAGGAAGAGGGTTAGTGGTATGTGTAACTTGGGGGAGGGCAATATCAATCATAGTCCTAGGTGTCCCACAGAACTGGTCCTTATATATATAAAACAATACCAACAGAAGGGCTAAAATAGTTGTCGCCCAGAGTCCCCACACCCAATCTTCCTCAAACATAAGTGTCTTTAAAAATTGCTCACTGGATTCTATCACAGTTAATGGGTTTTACATTACAAATTACAGTTAAGATGATGAAATTCACTATGCCTAAAATTACTAAGCTTAGACTAGATATGCTAACATTCCTTAATACTTGGCCATATTTCTAATACATCTTACAAAGGGAATATTATTTTTCTCTGTTCCAAGCTTCAGCCGTGCGCAGGGAACCAGCTTCCGGGGTGGTTCTGCAAGGCTGACGATCACCACCATGCGTTGAGAGTCCGTTGCCGGTAGGACTCAGCAGGGTGTATTCTTCTTGAACTTCAGCATCAATGGCTTAACTGTTTTTGTTACCTGATATGTCACCGGATCACTCTGGTCCGCAGGCTTCAGTCTCGTCCAGTGGATCCAGGATCTTCCTTCTAAGGTCTTAAAAACACAATTACAAAACCAACACATCTGGGAGAGCGCGCAATGGAATCTGATCAGTTGTAGTCCTCTTCAGTTGGGAAAACAGCATAGGCAACCACTCAGTCCTAAGAAAGAAAAATACAAAAATAGTCCAGATGATGAAGAACGCTATTCACACTGGTTACTGCCCACCAGTCCTTTGGGTTCTTTGGATCATCAACTTCAATGGATCTCCTTGGTGAGATTCCACCTTCCACTCCTTTGGGGCTGGCACGGGCCCTTTCACTTGGGGTTTAACTTCCTTCCAGCTCCGGATCAACACCCAATCATCGTGGTGGAATTTGTGGACTGGAAACTCCAAAGGTGGTGTTTGGGCTAATAGTCCTTGTTTCCTAAGAACTTCAAAATTTCTGGACAGTTTATACACATATTGTTTCAATACTTTGTCTCTGGTTCCCAGGGAATCAATGCATATGCTTCCTGGAGTGAAAGCTACTCCAAACAACAATTCATATGATGATGTTCCAATATTCTTTCTAGGTTGGGTCTAACTAAACTCTTGACACTTCTGTTGCTGTAGCATTATTGCAGGGAAAAGCTTCAACCCACCCTGTGAGGTGGTCCACTATGACCAATAAATATTTTACTCTCCCCACTTTTGGTAATTCTGTAAAATCCACTTGAATACATTGAAATGGTCTTAAAGCTGGTTGTCTCCCACCCATCCGTTGTTTCCTGACAGCTTGTTTATTCACCTTTTTGCAAATCAAACATTTGTTTATAATTGACTTTGCTAAAGGATATATCCCAATACAACCATAGCATTTTAAAAGTTCATTTACAATAGCTTGAATTCCCCAATGACTCCACCCATATTTTGCCAAATGTATGCACTATCCCAAATGCATACTTGGAATCTGCCTATTTTCCCTTCCAAGATGCATAGAGCCCTCTTTTTTTTAAAAAAAAAAAATTGATTTATATGCCGCCCTTCTCCGGAGACTCAGGGTTACAATGCGTTAAGCAATAGCCTTCATACTTTTGTATATTGTACAAAGTCAGCTTATTGCCCCCACAAACTGGGTCCTCAATTCACCTACCTTGGAAAGGATGGAAGGCTGAGTCAACCTTGAGCCTGGTGAGATTCAAACTTACTAATTGCCGACAGTTGGAGTTAAATTACAATGCATTAGTCTGCTGAGCTATCCAGGCTCCCTATCCATAGAGCTTGATTTAGTGCATACAATTCACAGGTTTGAGCAGACCAGTTTTGAGGCAAACCCGCTGCTTCCAGGATCTCTTTAGTGTGTCCACTTATAATAGCATATCTGTTTTTCCGTACTCCCTCCTCCACCCTAGAGGAACCATAAAAATTGCTTCTCCTTTCTCCAGGGGGTGTTCCTCCAAATCAGGTCTTATTTTCATTTGTAAATCAATTACTTTAGCACAATAATGTTTTAATCCATACTGATCCATTGATCTGGTGTTGGCTAAGAACTGTGCTGGATTCAAATTGTGATCTGTAGTTAAAATCAAGTCTGTCTGCTGCATTAAAATTGCTTCATATTTTAGATGGGATGCTCACAATAAGGGCTTCCCCAAAGGTCAATTTCCTATTTTCTTGGACCAGTATTAGGTAGCAGCAATTGCTTGAATACATACTGGCCATCCCCTTATTACTGGGTCCATTATTTTTGACAGGAATGCCACGGGTTTCTTTTGTCCTGCCCAGTCCTGAGCCAACACCCCTTGTGCAATTCCATTTTCTGTGTTTACAAAGAGATGGAATGGCTTTTCCAGATTAGGTAAACTTAATACAGGAGCCTTGGTTAAAGTTTGTTTCAAATTTTCAAAGCTTCCTCTTTTGTGCCCCTCCCATTTCAAACTCCAAGGTTCAGATTCAATTAATTTTGCATACAGGGGTTTGGTAAGATCAGCATTCCCATCAACCCAAACCTCAGAATTTCCTTAGTTCTTGCTTGATTTTAGGTAGAGGTTGAGATTGCCACCCCTTCTATTCTATCAGGAGTGATTTTCCTACTCCCTTCACTAATTAAGTGTATTCTAATGCTTTGTTCACTTAATCTGATCTCTGTCAATTAAAAACACCACTTCCTCTTCCTTAGGTCCCACTACTAAATTTATCAAGGGCTCTCTGTGGAACCCAAAAAGGACTCACCCAACACCACTAGTACTGACTTTCATCTTCTGCCATCATAATGTACACTTATGCCTCCCTTCTTTGGATCAGGCAATCTTTAACTCTGTCTTCCCTGCCTGTATCACCACTACTTCTACCCATTATCACTTGGTTCCACCCTCGCAGTCCTTTCTTCCTTGACCGTCCGAAGGTTCCCTATGATCCTCTAACTCCTTCTTCTTATAACACTAAACATTCAATTCCTCCTATCACTGCTTCCAAGTGAACACAAGTCGGTGCAAACCAACTTAAAGGCAACTTTCTGGCTTCCACTAAAACTTTCTCTCTCCCTTCTACTATTGTAACCCATCTCTGTAACAATTTCTAAAGGGCAACAACTTATGCTGCTAACAAACGGACAATGCCATATGATGGAGCACCCAAGCATTCAAAATGCACACAGACATAAAAAAACATTTTTTTTAATGGAGGTAAGAAGAACAGCTTCAAAAATAAAACAAAGAATTTAAATGAAGTATTTTGGATCAATGCTCTGAAATATATTTGGATCAAGCTTTAGTATTATTGGAAGGAAAAAGAAGCCTTTCCCTTTAAGGATTGCTGGAAGGCAGAGCTTTCCCTTCTTGAATTTAAAACTCCCGGCTGGGAGATTACTTTGAAATGATTGGAGGTCAGCTGCTTGAGAGTAGAATCAGTTTATTGTTTATAAGAAGGCAGGCAAGAAACAAATGCAAGCACAGAGTTCCAAGGCTAGCCTGTTTGAACTGTAAGAGTAACCCTTTTTTATATCCTAAAACGTCTTTTGATTTTCTATCTGACCCTTTAAAGTCTTTTTGAGATTCTTTTGATTTGGCGTGTGAATCCTTTGATTTGTGTGTGTGATTGTTTTATGGTGTTGAGATCCTGTTTTTGTTTGTGATTGGGTTCCTCCGTCCTGGATCTGGCAAATAAATAATTGTTTTATAGTCCACTCTCTGTTTTTCCTAGCCCTTTGTAGTTGTTCGTTCCCTATAATTATTCAGCTTGCTATTTCTGTGTTTTCTCCTTTTCTCATGTGTTAAAAATTCTAATTAATTTGGCTTGATTTCCTTTCCTTCTTGGGTGTTTGTTTTTCTTTCCTGTGTCCCATATCTGTTTGGATGTTGCCGGCCCCTGTAATTTTGTCCTTCCTTTGTTGTGGGAAACTAAGGTGGCTTCAGCTTCTTAATGGCCCATTGATAAGGGTGGGGGCTGAAACTCTGCCTGAGTTTCTGCTTATTTCTTTTAGGGGAATTTCCCTGCTCCTTTAATATTGAGTTTCTCATATCTTCCAACAATGTCAATCTCTGCCTTTAGTAAAATGCAAGTCAGATTCAGAAAATCTTTCAAAATCATTTCTTTTATATAGGTTTAATTAAATATTTTAAACCTCAAAAATTTCCAGATAAAATAAAATCAAAGTTGTATTCAGAGCAGAAAAGAAAACACATCTGCACAGCCTCTACATGCAGATGAAAGAGACCAAAGGAGGCAAGGCTGCACCAGCAAGCCCACTTCCCCCTCCTTTCTCAGACAGGCCAAGAGAAAGGAAAAAAAAATGTTTAAAGCAAGCAGACAAGCCTCACTCCCTCCCATTTCACTCAGCATTCTTTTAACAGAACAACACTCTGCATTTCTCTCAACAACTCACAGACATTTTCCACAACTTTCTACTTATTTCACAACAGCAAAAATAACAAAACCTTGCAACTTACTGTTTCTTTATACAAAAGGGAATCAAAGTACTTTCACACCAACTTTTACCCTCAACACACTCACATTTGCATTGCAATCAAACTGCTTGTGTACACCAATTTCACATGCAAAAATTCCATCTCATGCAAACAAATCATTACAATTATTTCAGGGAGCTTTTTCACAAGCCAATGAGCTCCATTTTCTAAATAATTTTGTGTACTATTATTAGAGGATTTCCTCCTCCATCCAGCTCTTTCCACTTTTTCTTTCCTTGGTCAATCTGTAGCTTCAAGCAGTGGGAAAACTCAGGAAACAGTTTTAATCACAAATGTGATTTTGGGCCCTAACCACTGCCTGTTTCCCACAGCTTCAAGCCCAAGCTTATTTAATTTGCTGGCTGGCCAAACATATCAGAATCAATTCAATCCCATTCAATTCTACACACTATCATTATAGATGCACATCAACAAAATAATTTTAACAGAAATCACATCAAATTAATCAAGTCAAATTATCTGAGTCTTCCCATTTAGACAGGCTTTACCTTTTTATTACCTGCTAAACCCTGGGTGGGAAGAACAGTAAACAATTTCTTCTTTATTCTTAGTTCTTTCAGAGTTCTCTGGTTTCTTTTTAAGAATGGTAATTTATCAGAATGTTTATAACACTGCAGTATTTCTTTTCTCTTACCACACATAACGGCATAAATCTTTTTTTTTTTGAACTTCTCACTTTTTACTCTGCCCTGGGATATTCTGTCTAGCTCTTTCTAGCTTGGATCTCCCAGCAGGCACTGGCTTTAATTTTAAAGTTCCAAAATGTATAGAGACCTTTGTTTTACTTCTAGTATGGTTTGACACAGAATCTTCAGAGCTCGCTGAAGACCCTGAGGCACTTCTCTTTATTTTCTTCTTTGACTTATGTTTCGTCAGGTTCTCTGCTTCTGGTGGTACAGGAACCAATTCAACTTTTATTGCAGGGGGAGTTACTGGTTGAGCTGCTGGTTTTACTAGGGTTGAATAAGGAGGGGGTCGTTGTAATTCCTTCCTATCAGCCTGGTTTAAAATCTTTGGCACTAAGGTTTTCTTTCTCCCCTCTCTTCTAGATTTCATCAAACAGACTCTTAAAATTGGCTAACATGAATTGTAACGGTGTCCTGGGGACACTATTACAACCACCCATCCTAACAACACTACCGCTGACTCACGGCGCCTGAAACTCAAAGGTCACTGTTGTTACTGTTTTGAGCGGGAAGTTCAAACTGGGGGTTGTTTCTGATTGGTTACTGGCCAGCAGCCAAACTGTATATAAAGGGGGCTGCTGCCAGCATACCTTCGCTGAAGTCTCACCATATAATAAAGAGCTGTTGTCACTAGCCTGTCTGTGCTGCTTCGTTATTGCCCAGCCACTTCATTTGGCGACGAAGGTGGGATAGCACACAGAAGGTTCAAAAAGAGCTTACGATAGACACGGTGCCCACCGGGACTGTAGACTTCAGCCATGGCAGCGTACGTTCCACCAACGCCGTTTGATCCAACTTGAGAAAAATGGGGGTCCTACATGACCCGATTCGAGTGCTCGCTTGAGGCTAGCGACATGCACTGGCTATCTGCAAATCGCAAACGAGCCCTGTTCCTGAGCCATTGTGGACCGGACATCTTTGAAATGGCTGAGTTGTTGTGTGAGCCGACCCCGGTGCAAACGGTTCCTTGGGACACACTCCAAGCAACCCTCAGGGCACACTACGCCCCTGCACCATCCAAGTTTGTGCAGTGCTACCAGCTGCGGCAGCGAATCCAGAAAGAGGGGGAACCGGTGACCGCATATGTAGCAGCGCTCCGGAGAGCCGTGACCCACTGTGACTACCGCGACCTGGACAACGCGCTGCTAGAACAGTTAATCTGCGGCGTTCGAGACACCAGGCTTCAGAGATGGCTGGTCGCAAAGCCTGGTTTGACTCTTGCCAGTGCCTTGGATGAGGCCAGGGCACATGAAGCATCGACAAAGGCATCAGAGGCTTTACAGCATCCTCAGCCTGAGAAAAACGCATCCAAAGCGGTCCCAGTTCACCGCGAGGAGACGAGAACAAGTTCGGAGGAAGAATCAGACGAAGACGTCTTCCGAACTGAAAAAAAAAAAGGCGAGCCCAGCCGCCACCGAGAGAGCTGCCTGAGTTGCGGCGGCCAGCATGAAAGACAAGCCTGCAAATATCGCGAGGCCATTTGCAGGCGCTGCGAGAAGAGAGGTCACCTGGCCCGAGTATGCCGAGCGCAGCTTCCGCGTTCATCCAAACCACGTGACCAGGGCAGCCAATCAGAACCGCTGCCAGCTTCAAAACGACCAATCCAGAACAAGGGCGCCGAAAAGCGGCGCGAGATTCAAACTTCCAGCACGAGAGTCAGCCAAGCCAGCACAGCGATCGAGGACAAAGTCTTCACTACCGTCAAGATCAACGGACAACCCTGTAAGATGGAGATAGACACCGGATCCGCACTCTCCATCATGTCGTGGGCTACGCTACAGTCCCTGCTTCCGAGCTACAGAAAGAGCCAGCTATTGAGACAATTAATCCGCCTGCTAGACTACCAGGGAAACCGCGTCCCAGTCGAAGGCGTCGACACCTTCACCATCTCCTACGGCAACTTCGAGGAGAGACTACCGCTGACCATCATGAGAGACCCGCTACCAAGCCTCCTTGGTCTACGCTGGTTCCGAGCCCTGGGCATGGGGTTCACCGGAGTACACAGCCTCAGTGGAGCTTCGCTCAAAGAACAATTCCTGCACGAGTTCCGGGATGTTTTCGAGGACAGCTTGGGCAAGTACATGGGGACCTCGATTTCGTTTAATTTGGACCCAGGGGTAGCCCCAGTTAGGCTTAAGGCGAGGAGAGTTCCCTTTGCCCTGAAGCCCAAGATTGACGCAGAACTAGATAAACTGATTAGCCAGGGTATCTTAGTACCAGTAGACCATGTGAAATGGGAAACCCCAATAGTGACCCCAATCAAGGCTGATGGGTCTATCAGAATTTGCGCCAATTACAAATATTCTATCAACAAGGCGTTGCAGCAAAGCGCTTATCCTGTCCCCGTAGTCCACCACTTACTGCATTCCCTAGGTCCAGGGAAAATATTTGCAAAATTAGATCTTGCGCAAGCTTACCAGCAGCTGCCGGTAGACGAAGCCACGGCAGAAGCGCAAACGATAGTGACACACAGAGGGGCTTTTAAATGCACTCGGTTGCAGTTCGGGGTCAGCATAGCCCCGGGACTATTTCAAAGCACAATGGAGCGCCTTCTACAAGGCCTCCCCAGAGTCGTCCCGTATTTCGACGATGTGTTAATTAGTGGCCATAACAAAAAGCAACTGGCAGAAAGAATCAGGTTAACCCTGACGAGATTCCGTGAAGCCGGCCTAAAGCTGAAAAGGTCGAAATGCAAAATTGGGGTTCTCTCAGTTGATTTCTTAGGATATAAGATTGACGGATCGGGGATCCACCCCACCGAAAGCAAGGTGAGAGCTATTAAGAACGCTCCCACGCCCAAAACCAAGACCGAACTACAGGCCTTCCTAGGCCTTCTTAACTTCTACACCATGTTTCTAAAAGACAAAGCAACGGTAGCCAAACCACTCCATAGACTCTTAGGCAAGAGCACTCCGTGGGTTTGGGGCAAAAGAGAAGCAGCAGCATTTAACACTGTCAAGAAGCTGCTCTCCGAGGACAGTTTTCTAATGCAATATAGCTCTGAACTGCCGCTAGTCTTGGTTTGTGACGCCTCTCTGTTTGGCGTTGGCGCCGTACTCAGCCATAGACTACCTAATGGCCTAGAGGCGCCCATTGCTTACTACTCCCGGACTCTGTCATGCGCAGAGTGCAACTATAGCCAACTTGACAGGGAAGCCTTAGCCGCCATTCCTGGCGTTAAAAAGTTCCACAAGTACCTGTTTGGCCGATCATTTGTCTTAGTTACAGACCACCAACTATTGCTGGGCCTCCTTGCCGGCGACAGGCCCACCCCTGCCGCACTTTCTCCACGAATGACTAGGTGGTCAATTTTTTTGGCCGCATATTCTTACAAACTGATCCACCGACCAGGAAAAGCCATGGGCCATGCAGATGCCCTTAGCAGGTGTCCCCTGCCTGACATTTTAGACAACCCGACTCCCGAGGCCCCAATTCTTTTACTGGATGCTGTGCCGCCAGGGCCTCTATCGTCAGCCGAGGTGGCCAAAGCTTCTAAGAGACCACCCCAGACCACCCCAACGATGCCGTGGAAGTGATGTCCCAGTGCCTTGAAGCTGTGCGGGTCTGGATGGGGAGAAACAGGCTTCGACTCAACCCCTCCAAGACCGAGTGGCTGTGGCTGCCGGCGTCCCGATATAGCCAGCTGACTCCATCGCTGGTTATTGGGGGCGAATCATTGGCCCCCACGGAAAGGGTTCGCAACTTGGGCGTCCTCCTGGACTCGCGGCTGTCTTTAGAGGATCATATGACAGCCGTGGCCAGGGGGGCTTTTTATCAGGTCCGCCTGATTCGCCAGCTGCGACCCTTTCTAGATCGGGACTCCCTACGCACAGTCACTCATGCTCTTGTCACTTCCCGTCTGGACTACTGTAATGCTCTCTACATGGGGCTCCCCTTGGGGTGCACCCGGAGGCTCCAACTGGTGCAGAATGCGGCCGCGCGGGGGATTATGGGAGCGACGGGACGCTCCCACGTGACACCTCTCCTGCGTGAGCTGCATTGGCTGCCGGTGGACTTTCGGGTGCGTTTCAAGGTGTTGGTAATCACCTTTAAAGCGCTCCATGGCTTAGGGCCAGGGTACTTACGGGACCGCCTTCTGCCGCCAATTGCCTCCCACCGGCCGGTTCGCTCCCACAGAGAGGGCCTCCTCAGGGTGCCGTCAGCCAGACAATGCCGGCTGGTGACCCCCAGGGGGAGAGCCTTCTCTGTGGCAGCACCCACCCTTTGGAATGATCTGCCTCCAGAGTTAAGAACAATCTCTGACCTCCCAACCTTTCGGCGGGCTTTAAAAACCCATTTTTTTCAGCTCGCCGGCCTAGCCTGATTCCTATAGCATTTTATCATTTTATTTTAGAGTTGTATTTTAATATGAAGCTAGTTTTAATTCTATGGCCACTTGTATTATTATTTTATGGAATTTTAACTTTTGTATGTTTGTTTTTTAATTGGCTGTACACCGCCCTGAGTCCGCAAGGAGAAGGGCGGTATATAAATTCAAATAAAGTAAAGTAAAGAGAGACTCTGTTATCAGAACCTGATGGGCTGGGTCCTGTGAGGCTGGCCTACAAAAACTGACTCTACTGTATTTAAACCATTTTGTACAAAGCAAAACGAACTTTCGATGCTAGGGGGGTGTTTGCTGTGGGGAGATCGTGTTGTTGTACCTGAAAGTTTAAGGCATAGAGTGCTAGAGATGCTGCATGTGGGTCACCCGGGCATGGTTAGAATGAAGGGCCTTGCCCGAAGCTACGTGTGGTGGCCGCATTTCGACCAGGACATTGCTGAGTGGGTGGAGAAGTGCAGGCCCTGCCAGGAGTCCTGTCCAGAACCCCTGGTCGCCCCAGCTAGGGAATGGGAGAAACCCAAGGGCCCATGGGGGCGTCTCCACATAGATTTCGCTGGGCCGTTCCACGGCCAGTCCTTCCTAATAGTAGTGGACGCATTTTCTAAATGGTTAGAGGTTTTCTTAATGCCCTCAACCACTTTGGAGGCTGTGATTAGGGTCCTCCGCCACCTTTTCGCCACGCACGGCCTGCCCGACACATTGGTTTCGGACAACGGGCCACAATTCACCTCGGTCCAATTTGAGGGTTACTTTGCCGAACTGGGCATTCGGCATGCCCTCTCGGCTCCTTTCCATCCGGCTTCGAATGGTCAGGCCGAACAATTCGTTCGGACCACCAAGGAAGCCTTGTCCCGACTAGACTCGGGCGATTGGCAGGCCAAGATCGATCAATTCTTGGCGGTGCAACATGCCATTCCCTGCACAGCCACTGGCCACAGTCCGGATGAACTGTTGATGGGCCGTAAGCTCAGATGTGTCCTTGACCGATTGCATCCAAATTATTCGGCCGATAATTTTAAGGGGGAAGAGGGAGGCCTCAGGCATTTCCCAATTGGCACAACGGTCTATGCGAGAAACTATGCCACTGGTCCCTTGTGGGTGGAAGGTATTGTGACAGGGATGACTGGACCAAAATCATATACTGTGGATATCAGCCAAGGGAGAATTTGGAGGCGTCACATCGACCAGTTAAGAAAGAGATTAGTTAGCGAGAACTCAGACCTCAAATACAAGCCAGTCCCTAACTACCAAGGTCCTTCCAATACAGCTACCTCAACCCCGAGTGAGCCAGAATACTTATCTGGCAAGCCGGAGTTCCAGCGCTGCCCCAGCAAGCCACTCCTCCCAGCCGGGGAAAGTCACACCTCCGAAAGAATCCCGGAGGTTCCATTGGCGGAGCCAGGAGAGACGGGAGGTCCCTCTGACCAGCTCAACGCCCCGCCTGCAACTGAACTGTGCAGGTCGACTAGGACTAAGACACGCCCAGGTCACCTGCGCAACTACGTCTGTAAATATGGTAATACTTGTGATAATGTGCATTCTGGGAGGGGAGGGGTGTTATGTTGTTACTGTTTTGAGCGGGAAGTTCAAACTGGGGGTTGTTTCTGATTGGTTACTGGCCAGCAGCCAAACTGTATATAAAGAGGGCTGCTGCCAGCATACATTCGCTGAAGTCTCACCATATAATAAAGAGCTGTTGTCACTAGCCTGTCTGTGCTGCTTCGTTATTGCCCAGCCACTTCAGTCACCAATGAGAACTGCAACGGTTTAACCACCCACACAATCCTAACAGAGAGACTTGAACGCTCAACAAGAGACTTGAACTCCTTACTGGAGACTTTCAGGACGACGCCTTGTCTCCTAGGAGGGTGATTGGGCCCCCTCTTCCACCACTAAATTGGTGGGTACCCCTTAACAGGGAGACTCGAACTCCCTGACTTATACTTGCCTGCAGGTGTCTTCCTCTTGGATTTTTGTAGAAGTCTCTGGATCTGGCTGACTGTGAGGATCCTTGACTGGTCTGCTTCTCCAGAGGGTTCACAGCACTTCCCCACCGAAAGATTCTGTAGACTTCAATGGAGTCCTATGGCCGGCCAGTGGATTTTCTTTAGGAAGGTGTCAGTCCCACTGGGGCAGCCCGTCAGGCAGAATAATGGTCTTTGTTCCTCAGTTCCTTCGTGGAAATCGCCAGAAAATGTTGTGGAATAAAGACTGAAAAACATTCCTGGATCAGCCAGAGTCAGTTTATTATTTGCGCAGGTTCAGAGTCAGATTTGTACCTGAAACTTTGAACCAAGAAAAGAGCTCTGATATACAGTTTATATATGTTTCCAAGACAAAAGGTTTGGTGAGCTCATGCATTTTCCCTATATGGTTAACATGAACTCATGCATTTTCCATATATGGTTAACATACACTTGTTATATGATAATTGACACACTTCCTAATTACTAAACCATTACTAAACCATTATTCTCTAGTTTATAAGATTATCTTCAGCTAGACAACCTTCCTTAGTTCTGTAATTACTAATACGGGAGAGTTATTGCTGTCCTTAGGTAATAAGTGACTCTTTGTAACATACATGTCTTTGTGCCTTTGACAGTGAGGACCCTCAAATGTTTTCCATATGGCTTGTCCTTCCGTGACAGCTAGGCCTCATCAGAAGATATATTTACCAATAATGGGCTTTAACTGATTCTTAATAGAATTTCCAACCAAGCACATTTCTCCCTTATAATAATGTGAATAGAGAGGGTCATTTAGGGTTCATGTAACTGATTCTGTATGATTCCTACTTTATTCACTTTTATTCCCATTTACCTTATTCCCATTATTATTTTATTCACTTTTATTCACTTTAAAATGGAGGTTCAGAGGGGCAGGGGTGGGGTGGAGCAGGGTGGGGTGGGGCAAGCCCACCCCTCCAACACACTGTTTAGGCCTGCGCAGTGCCAGGTGAGGCCTGCACAGGCCTAAACGGAGCTCCGTTTTGGCCGAAAAACTGCCAGACAAAGCCTGCGGAGGCCTAAGTGGAGCATTGGAGGGGCAGGGGTGAGCCCGCCCCTCTGAACCCCCATTTTGGCTGGCAAAGTGCAGGATGAATTTTGCAGAGTCTCTGCAGTTGTTCGTAAGGGCGAACAACTGCTGTGGTGCTGCAAGATTTGTAGTTTTGGGACTTGTTCATAAACACTAGGGGGCGCTGATAGTGTAACTTTGAACATTCACTAAGGGAATGCTTGTAACCTGGGGATTACCTGTATTTGTAAAGTCTGAAACAAATAAGTTTCCTCATCTAATATTCTATATTAGTTTTGGGGTCTTGAAAAAATATAAGTCATCTGCAAATGCTCTCAATTTATAAACTTACTTCTTAATATTTATACCTGTTATTTTCTCATCTTGCTTAATATCCGTTTAAAACTTCCAACACTAATATAAACAGCAAGGGAGATAAGAGCCATCCTTGTCTTGTACCCTTTTGAATTTCACATGATATTGTTAAGTCTCCATTAATAATACCCTGTTTCCCCCAAAATAAGACATCCTCTGATAATAAGCCCAATCGGGCTTTTGAGCGCATGGCAATAAGACCAAATGCTTATTTCAGGGTTCAAAAAAAATATAAAACAAGGTCTTATTTTCGGGGAAACACAGTATTTGCTCGCTCTGATGTATAAACTGCTTTAACCCCTTGAATAGAATTATCCCCAAAGACTATATCTTCCAAAACTTTAAACATAAAAACCCAATTTAAGTTATCAAAGGCCTTCTCTGCATCCAAATATATTAAAGATGCCTGCTTCTCATTATGATATTGTAAATATTCAATAATGTTCAAAACAGTCCTCACATTGTCTCTTACCTGTCTTTTTGGTAAAAAGCCAGATTGATCTTCATGAATATATATGTCTGTAAAACCTTCTTCAATCTTTCTGCCAAAATTGCAGCAGAGTTTATAGTCATTATTTAATAATGAAATTGGTCTATAGTTTTTCATCCTCATGACATCTTGACCCTCCTTTGGTAATAACACAATATTAGCTTCTTTCCAGGTTTGGGGCATCTTTCCCCCCTGTAATATTTCATTTATTATATCCTTTAGTGACTTAAGGAGTTCATCCTCAAAGCATATATAATATTGGCTTGTAAGACTATCTGGACCTGGAGCTTTACCTGGTTTCATTTTTTAATACCTTCTGATATTTCAGAAATAGTTACTGGATCATTCATAAATTGTCTCTGAGTTTGTGGGAGTTTAGGTAAACATTGTTTTAACAGATAGTTGTCTATTTTATGCATATCAAGTTCCTGCTTCTTGTAAAGATTGGAATAAAAATCATGAAAGAACTCTACCATTATCTGTTATTACATTGTCACCTTCATAAATTTTCTCGATCATTCTGTTTTCCCTTCCTTTTCTTAATTTATATGCCAGCCATCTTTCTGGTTTATTTGCGAACTCAAAATGTCTGTTTTGCATAATTCAATTTAATTTCTATTTCTTGAATTGTTAACATAGACAATTGTTGACATAACAGTTTAATTTGATGTAAAATATTAGAGTCCATAGGTGTCTTTTGCAGTTCAATTTCTTTCTAATTTCATCCAATATCTTTTGCATCGTTTCCTGGGATTTTTTCTTCTCTAGACAAATATATTTTATAAAATAGCCCCTCATAACTGCTTTACTAGCATCCCAGACAGTCATTAAATTTGCCCATTTGTCCAGGTTATTATCAAAGTATTCATTTAATTTCTTTTTACAGTCCTTTACAACCATATCCTTTTGTAAAATAGATTCATTTAATCTCCCACTATAATTCAAGATCTTTTTCTAAGGACTAAAAGAACTGGGTTATGATCAGAGAAAGATTTAGGTAAAATCGGAACTCCCTCGGGGCTCCATGCTGGCCCCATCTTTATTTAACTTATGCATTTCCGATATACCACCCATGCTATCAACAAAGTTCTCTTATGCTAATGACCTGGCATTAGCATATAGCCACAAGGACATCGAAGCTACAGAAAGCGTACTTACAGCTGATCTTACAACTTTTGAGCACATTGTCACACACTCAGCCATCCCGGACAACACCGAGGGGGCTGAAATCCACAGAATGTCTGATCAAGAAAGTGATTTAGATCAGATGGGGGCATATGGCTCAGCAATGTCTTCATACCAGCCGGGAGAAGAGACCGCGGTGTGGATGGAGAATTTACAGCTGAGAGAGGAGCCAGACGAGGCCCGATGGTCGAAGGGAGTAGGAAGGTTGCCGGCCCTGGGGAAGACCCCCCACGGAGTAACCAGCTCCAGACCCCGAAAAGGAGAGGCAGTGTGGCTGCAAGAGCAAAAGGAAGGCCTCGGATGTGCTACCCCCACACAGGGCTATGGACTGTACCATTGAAATACTCCCTGGAGTAAAGCTCCCTAAGCCAAAAATTTACCCAATGACCCCCCGTGAGCTGGGGGAACTACGAAATTTCATTGACAAAAACCTAGAACGGGGTTTCATCCAACCAGCTAGACCACGGGTGGCCGCACCAGTTCTGTTCCGGGAGAAGAAAGATGGTTCCTTTCGTCTAGTAGTTGATTATAGGAACCTAAACCCTATTTGCGTGGAAAATGTCTACCCCCTTACCCCTCATGAAGGACATGCTAGCGCACTTAGGGAAGGGAAAAGTTTTCACTAAACTAGACTTACAGGAAGCTTACTACAGAGTGCAAATTAAGGAGGGGGATGAATGGAAAACTGCATTTAACTGCCCGCTGGGATGTTTCCAGTTCCGAGTACTCCCTTTTGGTCTACAAGGGGCTCCTGTGGTATTCATGCAATTGATCAATGAAGTTTTGCATGAGCATTTGTACAAGGGGGTGGTGGTTTATTTGGATGACATTCTCATCTACTCTGAGAACATGGACGACCACGTGAAATTAGTGCGCACCGTCCTGAAAAAACTCAGGGCTGCTGAACTGTATGCAAAACTTTCTAAATGCGAATTCCACCAAACCAAAATTGACTATCTTGGATATCGCATCTCCCAGGGGGGAATAGAAATGGACCCTGCGAAGGTTCGGGTGGTGTTGGAATGGACGGCGCCACGCACCCGCAAGCAATTACAAAGTTTCTTGGGGTTTGCTAACTTTTATCAACAGTTCATCCCCTCGTTCGCCAAAATCGCACTGCCAATAACTAATCTCCTGAAAACCAAAGGTGAAGGAAAACCAAAACCCTCCAGACCTCTTGAATGGACTATGGACTGCCAGGCAGCATTCGAAAAGTTGAAACGGCTGTTTGCTGCCGAACCAGTCCTCAAACACCCGGACATGGATAAACCTTTTGTAGTACAGGCAGATGCCAGTGACGTCGCAGTAGGAGCCGTACTTCTGCAAAAGAATGCAGATGGGAAACTACAGCCTTGTGCCTACACGTCCTGGAAACTGTCCGAAACTGAAAGGAGATGGGCCATATGGGAGAAAGAAGCTTTCGCTGTATGCTGGGCACTTCTAACCTGGAGACAATTTCTCGAAGGAGCTAAGCATCCTTTTGAAGTATGGACTGATCATAAAAATCTCGAGGCTTTAAAAACCCCACGTAAGTTGTCGCCAAAACAAGTTCGCTGGGCCCAACACTTCAACCGTTTTAACTTCACCTTGCGCTACCTCCCTGGTGGGAAGAACTTCATGGCAGATGCTCTGTCCAGATTGCCTCAATACAACAGCACCAGGGAGGAGGTGGTTCGTCCAATTGTCCCTTCAGCCCAACTGGTGGCACCAGTGACTACCAGAGCACAGTCGAAGAGTGACCCAAGCCTCTCGGGCGATTTGCTCCAGAAACTACAAGAGACTTTGAAAACCGATGAGTGGTTCCAAGCCCACTCAAATGAATGCACACTTCGTGATGGTCTAGCTTGGATTGGAGCTAAATTGTATGTTCCAGCCAGCCTACGAGTAACAGTTCTGCAGCACGCTCATGACTCCGAAGTGGCGGGGCACTTTGGATTTGTCAAAACCTTACATCTTGTCAAAAGACAGTTCTGGTGGCCTGCACTCAAAAAGGACACAGAGGCATATGTAGCGAGCTGTCCAGTGTGTGCCTCAGCTAAGAGACCTCCAGGGAAGTCACCTGGTCTACTCCAAAGTGTAGCCAGACCCACTGCCCCTTGGAAGGAAATATCCATGGATTTCATTGTAGACCTTCCAGAAAGTGGGGGGGTGCACAGTTATATGGGTAGTGACTGATTTGTTTTCCAAACAGGTGCACTTTATCCCATGTTCTAAGATCCCATCAGCAAAGGGACTTCCGGTTGGTGAGCTGCAGCGAAATGGCGCGGAGTGAGTAATCGCTACTCCCCAACGCCGCCTGTCATCGTGTTTTGGGGATCCCTTCGGGGGCGCGGGAGCTGGAGAGTCCCGCGGACAATAGGGAGAGCCGGGGTGGTGAGAAAGCGGAGCGCTAACGCTTCTCACTAGACTGGGCAACCCTGTCAAGCCAGCATGGTGAGTCAGCCATCTGATGGCTGACCTGAAGCTGCAGTAGCCGACAATCCAGACGGGAAGCAAGCAAGAAAGATCGGAGGCTGCAGTGTTGGAATTAGAAAGTGCCACCCCCACTTAGCTGAAATTGACTATCGATCGAAGGGGTCGGCGGAATCGGGCGAGGAGTGCTCAAAGAGTGAAAGAGCGGCGACGGAGAGTGGAGAGCTGAGAAAGAGGCTAGAGAGCCCGATAAGCTGACAAAAGCGAAGGAGAACGAAGGATTGAGGACGTTAGTTTTGACTGTGCAAAGGAGAAGAGGTTTGGCAGGCGTTGTGAGCAAGAAGGAGAATCCAGGAAAAAATCGTTGATTTTAGTATCCAAAGCAGCAAAGGGTGAAGCAAGTGGGAGATCTGACCTTTGCTGGATCGACTTAGGAAGCAGGAAGTACAGCCATTGCAGTGACTTGGCAGAGTAATAATTGAAGAGACTGGTACGGAGACAATCTAGCAGAGGGAAGTTACCATAAAGAACTGGACTTTAATAAATCAACTTGGCACAGAGAAAGACTTGGAGGAGATTGGAGGAGGATCTGGTAAAAACTCTACTTGTTCAAAAGGAACTGTTAAAAGGAATTTAGGGGAAGTTCCCTCAGCTCTCTATTGAAAACCTAAGACACAATATATATTTTTTCTTCTCCCCTTTTTCTTTACTCTATTTTAGCTTTCCCCTAGAGAAACTTTCTTTGTACTATTTTGAAGATATTTCTTCTTTTTCTATGTGGTTTTTTATATTGTTATAATAATATAATTAATAAGAGTTGATAATTCTTATACTAATTAATTGCTGACTTTTCCATATTTTTAGTATATACAGTATATTTAGCATATATTTAGTATATATTATATATATAGCAGGTTAGATATTAATACGCCAATTAGCCATATATTATAGTAGATTCACTTGTATAATAATACCCATTTGTGTTAATTTGTTCATACATAGCTATACTTAGATTGTGAGGTTAAGAACCAGCTTTTAAATTCAGGTCCGATATAGAATTTTTAGATATAAATTATAACTGCATTTTGTATTGTTCCTTTGGTTTTTTTTTGTTTTATTTCCTTTTCTTTTCTTTTCTCTTTTCTTCCTTTTTTCTTTTCTCTTTCTCTTTTCTCTTTTCATCTTTTTTTTTCTTCTCTTTTTCTTTTCCTCTCTTTTAAGAACATAGAGATTTAGGTTATTTAGGACTTAGGTTATTAAGAAAAATTATAATTAATTATGGTAGGACAGGAAGACTTGATCTAACCTCATTCATCTTTCTTTCCTTTTTTTTCTTCTCCTCCCTTCCTAAGCAGATTCAGCTTTTATAAAGGTTCTAATTATTATCTGGTAAATTAATTATAAATGAGTAATTTAATTTAATTAATTTAATCAATTAACGATAAGAGATACATTATTATTTTTTGGTATTAAGATAACGAATCAAGTGATATTTATACTGGATATTGATTGAAAGGGACATAGAGTGTTAAATAGATTTTTAAGACCAAGAAAAGATACTTTAATATAAGTGTTATCTAGTGAATGCTAATTTGGAAAAATATCGAAAGAATAATTAGGGAGCAAAAAACAATCCTGAAAGAAATGGCAAACGTGTCATCTACAATTGTGAAAACAGGAAAAAAGATCCCCTCAAACCCCACTATAACTATGACCTCCCCAGCGATGCAAAAATCAACGGAAGGCCTATCAAAATCTGAAAAATCTATAGCAACCCCAACGCTGATTTCCATGCAATCAACATTGACGTTAATTCAAGAGACCATGATGGCTTTACAGGAAAAAATGTCAAGCAACCACTCCGAATTAAAAACAGATATCCAGGCATTAGATCAAAAAATGAACGAGATACAAGTTTCAATATTTAACAACGAACAAAGGATTCAGAAGGCAGAGTCAAAAATAGAACAAAATGAAAAGAGAATAGATACGGTGGATCAGACGTTGACAATGCAGAATAAGAATTTAGGGGACGCATTAATCCAATTGGAAATGGACAGGGCATCGTTCTACCTCCGTTTCCAGAATGTTGTAGAGGATAAAGAGGAGGAGTTGGGAGAAAAGATGGCGGAATTGATCGCAGAGGTGCTCCAACAGGACAAACAAGAGATTATTAGAGAATTGGATGAGGTCTATCGCGTCCAAACAAATTATGCAAGAAGAAATAGATTACCTAGAGAAGTCCATGTCCGATTCGCAAGGAAGAAAGTAAGAGATATATTATATAATATAGCCAGAGAAGAACAAATAACATATGGCGGAAAGGAAGTGATCATTCTGAAACAGGTGCCAAGGAGGGTGAGAGAGACTAGAAAAGAATATAGATTCTTAGCGGTGCAATTGAATAAAAGAAATATCCTATTTAAATGGCTTCTTCCGGAAGGGATGTTAATCACTTGGCAGGGGAGAAAAATAAAAATCGATAGTTTGAGTACAGCGCAGGATTTTCTTGACCAATTAAGGGGAGTAGAGGAAGAACAAAGTAGTAAGGAGGAGATAGAATCAACAAATTTAGTAGAGGAGACCCCACTTCAACAGAACAACAAAGAAAGAATCCCAGAAGAGAAGAGGACAGAAGAAGAGGAAGCTAAGGAGAAGAAAACAAGACCAGTAAGAGCCGTAAGAAACAAATAAAAGCTAAGAACCGGAAGGGAAGGGAGGAGAAGGGAGGGGAAGGAAGGAAAGGAAAAACAAAACAAACAAAAAAACAACAACAACAACAAAAAAAGAAGCTAACAAATAAACATGAACGATCTGAGAATAATATCAGTAAATGTCAATGGATTGAATGATAAGAAAAAAAGGAAACTAACACTTACAAAATTAGTAAAACAAAATGTAGATATAATTTGTTTACAAGAAGTTCACGTAAAAAAGGATGAGGGTAACTGTCTGGAATATAAAAAATTTGGCAAAACATTTACCTCGCTAGCAGAGAAAAAAAAAGGGGGATAGTAATCTATGTTAAAAAAGGGATTGAATCAGATTTAAAATATAAGGATACAAAGGGAAGAACACTTATGATTGAAATAATGAGAGGTAATTCTAAAATACTATTAGTGGGCATTTATGTTCCGAACAAGAAACAGGGAGAATATTTTAAAAAACTCCACGAGCAATTGGGAAAAATGGAATATAATGAAATTTGTTTATTAGGTGACTTCAATGGAATTGTGGACCCAGACAAAGATTATAAAAGTAATAAAATAAATAAAAATAAAAGAGCAAAGTTACCAAAAGCGTTTTTTGATTTAGTTGAAGAATTGAATCTGATTGATATATGGAGAACCCTACATCCAAACGATAGACAGTATACATTTTATTCCAACCCACAGAAGTCTTGGTCGAGAATTGATATGGCCTGGGTCACCACGAAGCTTGGAGCTGAAATAGCATCAGCAGAGATTAATCCAAATATGTGGGCGGATCACAACCCCTTGGAGATAAAATGGAAAAATATAAAAAGAAGGAAACATCAGAGATGGAGATTTAATGTGAATTTATTGAACGATAAGGAGTGTATGGATAAAATGAAAGAAGAAGTAAGGCTCTTCTTTAAGGAAAATGGGAATCAAGGAACATCCCCTGAAATTGTATGGGATGCGATGAAAGCGTATTTAAGAGGGGTTGTGATATCATATAGCGCATATAAAAATAAAGAAAAAAGAAAATCCCTGGATGAGCTCTTAAAACAGTTAGGAGAAGCAGAAAAAAAGCTCCAAGAGAAACCTGGAGATAAAGCTATAAAAGAAAATTGGCTGATGTGGAGGCATAAATTAAATATTGTAGAACAAGAAGAATTAGCACAAAAACTAAAAAGAACAAAACAATACTATTTTGAGAATGCAAACAAGACAGGCAGGTGGTTGGCCTACAAATTAAAAAAGGAAAACGAAAAAGGGACGATTCAAATTTTAGAAGATTCAGAGGGTAACCTTCTAAATGAAGAAGATGATAAATTAGAAAGAGCAAGGGAGTACTATGAAACCTTATACAAAGCAGAGGAGGTCCCGAAAGAAGAAATAGAGCAATATTTGATAAATGCAGAGCTTCCACAAATAGCCGAAGAAGAGAGGGAGATGCTTAACAGGGAAATAACAATTGATGAACTTAAAACAGCCCTTTCAAAACTTAAGAATAACAAATCGCCAGGTCCAGATGGATTCCCAGGGGAAATATACAAAAAACTGGAAGAAACTCTACATCCAAAGCTACTGGAAATCTTTAATGAGGCACTGAGGGGATCAAAAATCCCGGATTCGTGGAGGGAAGCGCATGTTACACTCTTGCCGAAAGAAGGTGCTGACCATAAACAAATTCAGAATTATAGGCCAATTTCCCTTCTGAACACCGACTATAAATTATTCATGACCATAATGGCAGAAAGAACTAAAAAAATACTTAACGCTTGGATATATAAAGACCAAAATGGATTCCTCCCAGGGAGACAAATAAGGGATAATTTGAGAACAATATTAGATACATTAGAGTACTATGAGGAACATTCGGAAAAACAGATGGCCTTAATATTTTTGGATGCCCAAAAGGCATTCGATAACCTAAATTGGAATTTTATGATTAAACTAATCAGAATAATGGGATTTGGATCAAACTATGAAAAAATGATTAAAACTATATATGACAAACAAAGGGCGAGCATCTTAGTAAACGGAGACAGGACAAGAACATTTCAGATAAGGAAGGGGGTAAGGCAGGGATGCCCCCTATCTCCGTTATTATTTATCTTGGCTCTAGAAGTCCTACTACGAAAAATTAGGAAAAATGAGGAGATCAAAGGTTTAAAGATTAGGAAAGAGGTCTATAAAACTCAAGCATTTGCAGACGACGTGGCTTTAATATTAGAAGACCCATTAGAATCTGGACTAAAAGTATTAGAGGAATTGGACAAACATGGAGTAGTGTCAGGCTTTAAATTGAATAAAACAAAAACTAAATTATTAACCAAGAATGTAACGGAGACACAGAAACAGGAGATAGAAGGAAAGCTGGGGTTACAGGTTGTCAAGAAAATAAAATACCTCGGAATTTGGATAACGGCAAGGTGCTCATCCTTGAAAGATGATAATTATACTCCCCTACTCCAAAAAATAAAACAAGATTTGAATAGATGGAAGAAAATTAAATTGTCACTTATAGGCAAGATAGCTGCGATTAAAATGAACATTCTCCCAAAAATGTTATTTTTATATCAAAATATACCACTGAATTTGGACAAAAATTTTTTTCTAGAATTGAATAAAAACATTCGGAAATTTGTATGGGAGGGCAAAAAGTCGAGGATTTCTTTTAAAGTACTACAGGGGAAAAGAAACATGGGAGGATTTGGTCTCCCTGATTGGGAAGCATATTTGAAGGCCGCCAAGTTAGTTTGGATAAAGGAGTGGGTCACTTTGGAAAATAAAAGAATTTTAACGTTAGAAGGACATGACCTACAGAAAGGGTGGCACTCATATTTATGGGAGGTAGACACAAAAAAAAGAACACATTTCCGCAGACATAAAATTAGAGATTCATTATTACAAACATGGACCGAAATTAGACAGAGATGCTACAATAAAGTGCCAAAATGGCTCTCTACGATGGAGGCTTTGATCCACCCAAACAGATGGGGCATGGAGAAAATATGCAGATACAGTGATATTTTAGATGGAGGAGGAAACCTTAAATCTAATGAAGATCTGAGAGACCAAGGCATAAACTTTGACTGGTGGACATATTTACAAATAAAATCAAGATACCAGCAGGATAAGGATAAATTTGGTTTAGAATTAAGTTACAATGGGTTGGATAAAATTTTGATGGGAAGCGGAAAAAAGGCCCTAGCCAAACTCTATAATTACTTATTAGACCAAGATAGACCCGAGGTCATAGCCCAAAACCAATTAAGCGCCTGGGAAAAAAATATTGGACATAACTTAAACTTTGATGAATGGGAAGAATCATGGAATAAAAATTATAAGCTGACTAGAGCTGCATCTTATAAGGAAAATCATTACAAAATGTTTCATAGATGGTATTTAGCGCCTGCTAGATTATCGAAAATGTTTCCAAATATGTCCCCAAATTGTTGGAAATGTGGCCACGGTCAGGGCACCTTCTTTCATATGTGGTGGACATGCCCCGAAGCGAAAAAATATTGGACCATAATTGGGAGATGGTTACAAGAGATAATTAGAGAAGAAGTAGAGGGGATACCAGAACTATTCCTCTTGGGAATGGTGAAGAAGAGATTTGGGAAAACAAAGAACCACTTAATAATACACATAATTACAGCTGCTAGGTTGGCATATGCCCAATATTGGAAGGAAAAAACCCTGCCACCAGAAGAACTTATAGTTAAGAAGGTATTAGAGTGTGCAGAGATGAGCAAACTAACTTACGAATTAAATAATGACGAAAACTTAGACTACTATAATGTGTGGGAAAGGTGGTACGAATGGATGAATGAAAGAAAAGCAAAAACAGGAGTAAAAGGTGTGTTAAATAAAGAATAATAAAGGGTAAAGGTGACACCAAATATTTATTTGTATATATGTAAAAACACTGCAAATCTGATGTAAAGAGAAATGAAAACTTTTTGTATTTATAAAAATTCAATAAAATATTCATTAAAAAAAAAAGATCCCATCAGCAAAAACCCTTGCTAAAATGTTCATTCAACATGTATATAGGCTACATGGAGCTCCGAAACGTATAATTTCAGACAGGGGAGTACAATTCACCTCCAACTTTTGGAAAGAGTTCCTGATGCTGATAGGCTCCGCCCAGGGGTTAAGCTCCACCCATCACCCCCAGACCAATGGGGCCTGTGAAAGAACCAATGCCGTATTAGAACAGTATCTGAGGTGTTATATAAATTACCAGCAAGATAACTGGGTAGATTTGCTGCCATTTGCAGAGGTGGCATATAATAATTCCATACATAGCAGCACAGGGTTCACTCCGTTCAAGGTGGCTTCTGGCCAAGAATTTGTGCCAATCCCAGAGCTACCTCAAGATAACCCACAGAACCCTTCTCTGATTGAGTGGATCGAACAGTTACGAGGGACTTGGGCAGTAACCCGAAAAGGTTTAGATGACGCTCACCAAGCTCATAAAACCCAAGCTGACAAAAGGAGGTGCCCTGAGCATGTTTATGAAGTCGGAGACATGGTTTATCTTTCTACCAAATATTTGCAAACTCCTCAAAAATCAAAAAAGCTTGGGCCTAAGTATGTGGGGCCTTTCCCCATTACTCGGATCATTAACCCAGTAACAGTTGAATTAGATTTACCCAAGAACTTGCGACGGATTCATCCAGTGTTTCATGTTAGCTTACTGAAACTGGAACATTCGTCCCCTCTACGTCCAGCCAAAGAACCTCCTCCCGTTCCCATCCTCATTGAAGGAGAACAACATTTTGAAGTTAAGGAAATTTTGGACTCTAGAAAACATCATGGTAAAGTGCAGTATCTGGTGGCCTGGAAACACTTCCCGTTATCACAAGCTGAATGGGTGAATAAACGTGATGTTCGGGCACCTAAAAAAGTGCAGTTGTTTCACACCAAATACCCTGATAAACCTTAAGTAATGATAGTTATTAATTGTTGTGATATTACCTCTTTTTCTCTCTGTTTCAGGACTAGAGGTCATCTCTTCTGAAGGGGGGCCGAATGTCAGCCTCCGCCTTTCCCTGCTTTGGCTGTCATAGTAATGGAGGGAGGGGGGTTTAGGTAGCTGAGCTATGGATGAATCTAAGAAACAAAACCAATTCCTAAGCTGTTATCAGGCCAACGGACACTGCATTCCTGGATGCTGACACGGCCAGACGTGTGCTCCCACCTGACCTCTGGGAGACCTTTGGATTGGATGATTTATGGTGGACAGTGGGAGGGGATGCTTTCTATATGTAACTTTCGCGCTTTTTGCCTCAGAATCCTGCTTTCCATGGTTGCGTTCATTTCATATCTAGTAAAAGTACTCTCAGACCGCTCGGCAGCCTGGGCACTCCAACAAACCACGCTGAGACGAGATGCTTGAGCAAACAGAAAAGCAGTTTATTTTCATCTTCCAGGAAGCCGTAGATTACGCTGAGTTCACCAAAAGGGATAACACAAAGTCGGCGTTGGGATTCCCTCACCCCAACTCTGTTTAAATAGCCGCCCTGTACAACCAGCCAATCAGCGCTGCTTCCAGGTTCCACCCCACCCATTATGCAAATTGTAAGTGTCTCTCATTAATCATGGTTAGCCTAGCCCGTCCGCAGCGTGACCGACCACCTAGCCCGTGACACCCCCTCCACCATTGTGCCCATGCATTTTCTGATAGCAGGTGTGTTCTCTCCGTCCTACCTAGCAGGTAAGTCCTTTGCCCTGATGTGTCGAGCTGGGCAGGCTCGACAGGCGGCTCCCCCTACCAGGAGTCCCCCTGGAAGACAAAAGCATAAGGTTATAGCAATCGCTATTAAACCACCCCACCCGGCTTGCCAGGTTTGTTGGGATATTTTCTATGAAATTTACGTCATAGCCTATTTGCATTAAGGTTTTAAATGGAACCCAGGTGGCGTCTTCCAAGGGATAGCCTTTCCATCGTACTAGGTAGTACAGCTTATTTCTGCGAACTTTGGAATCTAAGACCTCGTCTATTTCATATTGCTTCATGTAGGGAGGTCCAGGGCGAGTTAACGGGTCTCGTGTCTCCGTCACTGGTTTGAGGAGACTACTATAGAAAACAGGGTGGATTTTCCCTAATAAAAGTGGTAACTTCACCTCGACAGTTACTGGATTTATAACTTTTGTGACCGGAAAAGGGCCGAGATATTTAGGGCCCAATTTTTTGCTGGGTACATTCAACTTGATGTATTTTGTGGACACATACACCTGGTCTCCAACTTTGAATGGTGTAATGTCCCGTCTCTTTCTATCGGCGTATTTTTTGTACTCGTCCGCTGCTTTTCCTAAGGCTGTTCTGATGGTTGGCCATACTTGACAAATCCTCTCCCCCCACTCCTTTGGAGTTGTTTGGGCTTGACTAGTTTCCTCTAACTCAGGGATAGCGGTGAATTCCTGCCCATGCACCACGTGGAAAGGTGTGACTCCTGTGCTACGGTGTACCGCGTTGTTATATGCGAATTCAGCAAATGGTAGGAGTTGTGACCAGTCGGATTGCTGATACGAAACGTAACACCGTAAGTATTTTTCTACCATCGCATTGGCCCGTTCTGCAGCTCCATTGGTACTTGGGTGAAACGCGGAGCTGAGCCCTTGCGACGACCCTAATAAGGTAATAAAATCTCTCCAGAACCGGGCCGTGAATTGTACTCCTCTGTCTGATATTATTCGAGTTGGAGCTCCGTGCAACCTATATATATGTTTCACGAACATGTGTGCTAGTTTTCTCGCGGATGGTAGACCTCGGCAGGGGATGAAATGGGCTTGCTTTGAAAAGAGGTCAATCACGGTCCAAATGACCATGTACCCATTACTGTCAGGGAGGTCCACAATGAAATCCATTCCTATCTCCTCCCACGGTCTGTTGGGGGTCGCAACAGCTTGTAACAATCCCAACGGTCTACTAGTGTTTGCTTTTGTTGTTGCACATATTTTACACCCTCTGATATACTGTTCTGTATCCTTTCATAAGCGAGGCCACCAAAACTGCCATCTAACGAGATGCAACGTTTTCAGGAATCCAAAATGTCCTCCTATCTTTGCATCGTGACATCTGTGCAACACCACTGGTCTCAATGGTTTAGGAATGTATAATTTGGACCCTACCCAGGCGAGACCATCCCTCATTGTTAGTGTTGTTCCATGTTCCTTTACCCAAGGATCATGGCTTATTTCCCGTTGCAACTCGACTTTCAACGTATTAGGATGTAAGGAGGTAGCTTGTGTTCGTGCTGCTTGTTGTGGTTTTGGGATGATAGCCTGAGCTACTTCGTTTCTCTTACTATTGAACTGTGGCATGCGTGATAACGCATCAGCTAGAAAATTCTTCCCGCCAGGAACATATTTGAGATTGAAATTGAACCGGTGGAAATATTGTGCCCAACGGACTTGCTTTGGTGACAACTTTCTTGGTGTCTGAAGGGCCTCCAGATTTTTATGATCTGTCCACACTTCGAACTTCTGCCCAGCCCCTTCCAGCAAGTGGCGCCAAGTGAGCAACGCCCACCTTACCGCAAACGCTTCCTTCTCCCAAACAGCCCAGCCACGCTCAGTTGGTGTAAGTTTGCGTGAAGTGTATGCGCACGGTTCTAACTGTCCGGTTTTTGTTCGTTGCAGTAGCACAGCGGCCACGGCTACATTGCTGGCGTCTGCTTGTACAATAAATTGCAACGTCGGGTCTAGGTGTTTAAGTACTGGCTCTTGGGAAAAGAGCCGTTTCAACTGCTCAAAGGAGCGTTGACACTCCGGTGTCCACGAGAGTGGCTCTCCTGGTTTTACTTTCCCTATGATGTGTTTTGTTTTCAATAACTCAGTCAAGGGGAGGGCTACCTGAGCAAAAGAGTGTATGAATTGGCGATAAAAGTTGGCAAAGCCCAAAAAACTCTGCAACTGCTTTCTAGTTTTAGGTGCCTGCCATTCTAATACTGCCGCTACTTTCTTGGGATCCATTTCCACCCCTGTGCCCGAGATGCGGTAACCAAGATCGTCCAAAGAGGTACGGTGGAACTCACACTTGGACAGCTTGACGAACAATTTTGCTTTCAACAATTTTGTGAGAACGGTTCGTACTAACTGTATATGTTCTTCCATCGTTTTTGAGTATATAAGAATGTCGTCCAAGTAGACAAGAACTCCTCTATATAAATGCTCATGCAAAACTTCGTTAATAACTTGCATAAATACAGCAGGTGCCCCCTGGAGCCCAAACGGCATTACGCAAAACTTAAAACTGCCTAACGGGCAATTAAATGTGGTTTCCCACTCATCTCCAGGTCTTATCTGCACCCGGTAATATGCCTCCCTCAAATCGAGTTTCGTAAAGATTTTCCCTGTGGACAAGGTAGCCAGCAGATCTTTCATTAAGGGTAAGGGGTAGAGGTGTTCTACACACACGGCGTTCAGCCCCCGGAAATCGACACATAAGCGAAGACCGCCATCTTTCTTTTCTCGGAATAGTACCGGCGCTGCCATACAGGCGCGACTCGGTTGAATAAACCCCCGGGCTAGGTTTTTGTCAATGTATCGCCGTAGTTCCTCGAGCTCAGGCTTGGTCATTGCATACATGTGTGGTTTGGGTAATTTAGCCCCAGGGATCAATTCTATGGCACAGTCCGTAACCCTGTGAGGAGGCAGTATTTCACATTCTTCTTCAGCAAAAACAGCCACTAAATCCCTATAGACGTCTGGATATCCCTCCTGTGGAGGATTGTGGTCAACCCCCCTATTCCCAGTTCCCTGGGGTAAGCGCTCCTGTACCATCGGTTGCGACTGAGAGCCTACTTCCAACCACACCTTCCGAAACCCGTCCTCCCACCATATGACTGGCTGCCACTTGTCTAACCAGGCTAGACCCAATATCAGGGGTTCTACCATATGCTCGATTACCACAAAACAAAGCTGTTCTCTATGTGCCCCTATCCTTAGCTCTACGGGTTCTGTGACATAACGAGCTGGCTCCCCGTCTAGGAGTGACCTGATCTGTCCCCCCTCTACAGATACCCACAAAAACACAGCCAGTCGAGGGTTAAGAAGCACTTGGCACACTCCACAGTTCTTATCTCAAACTTGGCAGCGATATGCACACCGTCTGCCAAGGGCTTTAATAGTACACCAAAAGAAAAGCACAACAAATATTCAGCAAAGTCTCTGATCAGCTTCAGCTATTAACTCCAATGCCTATCCGATTGAGTATTTGTTCATCACAGAGATCATTACCCCCCCCCCTGTCTATTATATAGTCTCTGGGTGTGGTCCAGTGACTCATTGATCCTGTGACTCCAGTCCAGTGACTCAGGTCTATTCCCTCATGCGTCTCTGCAGCTGCTGTAAGCGTTTATCTCGCCTTCTTTGGCGTGCGTCCAGGAATGACGTCTCTCCCTCACTCTCATCTGAGACACCTGTTTCCCCACTACTTGGCTCTCTTTCAGCTGGCACCTGAGACGGTGCCAGAGGGGGGGGGGGGCTGGGAGATCTGGCTGGCTCCTCTTCCTCCTGCTCAGAGCTTCCTTCCTCCAATGGGATAGGCTCAGAGGACGGGGCCACAACATGACCCATCCATTTGTTCAAAACGAATTGGAGCCCTCAGCTTCCTGATTTGCAGTCCCAATTCTTGGGCCACAGCTTTTCACATTAGGCACCGGGTGCATCCAGAATCTAGCAGAGCACCATGATGGGCTTCTGTTAGGGTGCATATGTTTTGTAACACTACCGGGAGTACAAAGGGACTTATTGGGTCGCTTACCATAGGATCCTCTGGTGCACTATCGTCACTGTCCTCCGACCGCACCTCGTCTCCCCCAACCGGTCTCCTGTTCTCCGACAAGGTGGCACGGGTTCCACTAAAGGTTGGTGTGGGCGTCGGCGGCTTTGCCCGTTCTGTCGTTGAGCGGACTCGCTCTCTACTCCTGACCCCAGGAGATGGCCCTTGTGTGCGGGGCGATGACAGGGGGGGCACAGGGCACTCGGCAGCCCGGTGCCCAACTTGGTTACATCGAAAACAATGGAACGAGGTAGCCCGTCCTCCACTTGTGACCGGTTTGATTGTAGGCGAACCTCCTAGATTCAGCTCTTTTATGGTTGGGGGTTTAGTCCCAAATCTTTGTGGTGGAGTAACCCGTGGTCAAAACTCACGCAGTCCAACCTCCAGTTCCACCGCTGCTTTACACCATTCTGCCAGTAGGGGTGGTAAACCACGATAGACACATGCTTGTCTCACCTCTCTATCCAGACCAGCACGAAATTGGTGGACTAACAATCGTTCGGGCCAAGAGCGGAGTCTCCCAGCCAGGACACGGAAGTCTTTGACGTACTCTTTCACCGGCCGGCCTCGTTGTCGAAGGGCTAAAAGTTCTCCTTCCGCCACATGGATTCTAGCACTATCCTCAAAACGGACCCGTAGAGCGTCCAAAAATAGCCCCACATCGGCCAACTCTTTTGCATGCTCATTATGCAGGTCCGCAACCCAGTTTGCCGCTTCGCCCTGTAGCACTGCTGTGATTGCAATGACCATAGCCCACTGTGAAGGATACAAGCGCCCATACAGATCCATATGGCTTAGGATTTGGCTAAGGAAAATAGCGACTTTGTCTGCGCTGCCGTCAAATGAGGCTTGTATGGGTGGTGGGCCCCACCATTGTTGTTGCTGTTGAACACCTGGTGCCCATATGGGTGGCAGTGGCGGGCCACGCACTCCTAGTTGGTCCCTCTCCTCCCCTCGGCGCACGTCGCTATACCCCCGCACAATGGGTGGCCGTGTCTCTCTCCCTTCCATCCTTCGGGGAGCCTCCTGTGTTTCGCCTAGAGATGATGTTCGTGTTCGTGTTAGACATGGGTTTTGGTATGTAATCAGTAATAGCATTTTGTTGTGGCCCCGTCCTCTGAGCCTATCCCATTGGAGGAAGGAAGCTCTGAGCAGGAGGAAGAGGAGCCAGCCAGATCTCCCAGCCCCCCCCCCCCCCGGCACCGTCTCAGGTGCCAGCTGAAAGAGAGCCAAGTAGTGGGGAAACAGGTGTCTCAGATGAGAGTGAGGGAGAGACGTCATTCCTGGACGCACGCCAAAGAAGGCGAGAGAAAAGATTACTGCAGCTGCGGCGTATGAGGAAATAGACCTGAGTCACTGGATTGGAGTCACAGGATCAATGACTCACTGGACCACACCCAAAGCCTATCTATATAAGACAGGACGGTGGGTCAAGAAGTTTGTGACGAACAAAGCTAAACAAACATAGCAACCTCGTAGTCTTGGAAGCTAGATGAACGGCAAAGCTACGTAGGTGATTTTCTTGTTTGTGTAAACTAATAAAGTCCTTGGCAGACGGTGTGCATATCGCTGCCAAGGTTGAGATAAGAACTGTGGAGTGTGCCAAGTGATTCTTAACCCTCGGCTGGCTGTGTTTTTGTGGGTCTCTGAGGGGGGGGGGACAGATCAGTTCGAGGCCCCGTAGAGCCGTGCTCTGTTGCCTTTGTCCTGCCAGCCTCTATCCCCACGCGGTTTGGGACTTGCTAGATGGAATTGTGGTTCAGCCCTGGGTCTCCCTTGCCACGTGCTGGTTGTCTCCCCACGTTCAATCCATGGCTGCCAGGACGCTGCATCACGGGAACTAGCTTCCCCGAACTTCTCTCGTAACGTCTCTAAGGTGGACGAGCCAAGGCTACCGGAAGAGTAGGTCCATTCCCCCTCCTCATCCTCTATCCACTTGCGTTCTCGCCACTCCTGAAACATGCCTTCTGGCCGATACTGAGTTTGACTCTTCTGAGACCCAGTCAAGGCAGGGCTAGTCCACCACTCCCCCGTGGAGCCCTTTCCCGTACTTACTACAGCTGGGCTTTGCTCCCCGCTGCCAATGTCCACCTTCAATGACTTCTCCTTTTGCCGGCTCTGCTCGCCACCGCTGATATCCACCTTCAGAGCCTTCCTCTCCTTTTGCCTGACCACGGGCGGTTCCACAGCGGCTTTTTCCTCCAGCAGCTCCAGTGGGACGACGGGGGTCTCTTCTTCCAGCGCCGCCACCAGCCCAGCCTCCGGTGACGCCCCCACCACCCCTTCGGCCATCCTTTCACAACGGGAGAGAGAAGAAGGAAAACAAAAATCAAAAAGGAGAAACGCCGACTTTCTCTCAGACTGCTCGGCAGCCTGGGCACTCCAACAAACCACGCTGAGACGAGATGCTCGAGCAAACAGAAAAGCAGTTTATTTTCATCTTCCAGGAAGCCGTAGATTACGCTGAGTTCACTAAAAGGGATAACACAAAGTCGGCGTTGGGATTCCCTCACCCCAACTCTGTTTAAATAGCCGCGCTGTACAACCAGCCAATCAGCGCTGCTTCCAGGTTCCACCCCACCCATTATGCAAATTGTAAGTGTCTCTCATTAATCATGGTTAGCCTAGCCCATCCGCAGCGTGACCGACCGCCTAGCCCGTGACACCCCCTCCACCATTGTGCCCATGCATTTTCTCTTGATAGCAGGTGTGTTCTCTCCGTCCCACCTAGCAGGTAAGTCCTTTGCCCTGATGTGTCGAGCTGGGCAGGCTCGACAGGACCATACTTTAATCTATGATGAAGTCTGGGTTTTCCTTTCCTGGATACTGAAGGAAGCATATCCGACACACATACTTCCACCAATGGAGGTTAATTCCAAGGGTAAGTAAAACAGTTACATCATGTTTTCACCTTAACAACCAATTGGCAAAAAGAGATCTCAATGTATATCTAAACAACAAACTGCTCCCATACGAGGCAACACCAAAATACTTGGGGGTTACCTTAGACAGGACCCTGTCTTTTAAAAAACATATTAAGAATATGGCTGCCAAGGTTAACAGCAGAAATAACATCCTACAAAAACTATGCGGAACAACTTGGGAAGCTTCAGTCCCAACTCTTCGATGTGCAACCCTCGGGCTTTGCTACTCTGCAGCGGAATACTGTGCACCTGTATGGATAAACAGCTCACATACAGGACTTATTGATGTTCAACTTAACCATACGATGAGGCTAATTACTGGGTGTATAAAATCTACACCTAGTTACTGGTTACCAGTTCTTAGTCACATACTTCCCCCGCACTTACGACGACAAGAAGCTCTCATTCGGGAGTATAGTAAGCTCCTGTTAAATTCCTCTCTACCCATTCATGGATACATTCTTGATCTCTTAAGATGCCGATTAAAGTCAAGAAACCCACCACTCTTGACAGCGCTTAAGTTGATGGCCGATCATCAGAACACCACACAAAAGTGGATGGAAGCGTGGAGTAGCTATTCCCCGCAAGATATCTCTGAGCATATTAATCCTAATAGTATACCTCCAGGATTTAACCTACCCCGTCACATATGGGTGACATATAACAGAATTAGAATGACTCATGGGGTGTGTGCCGACTCCTTGTATAAAAGGGGAAAAACATCTTCAGCACAATGTGATTGCGGGGCCCCCCGACAGACTATCCAACATATAGTGAGGGAATGCTCTAACAGAAGGTATCCAGAAGATTCTAGGGACTTCCTCTGCATACCAACGACAGCTACTGACTGGATCTCCAAACTCGACATTAAACTCTGAAATGTTATTTCTGTTTTCCTCTTAGGTTTTCTTACTGCTTTTTAAAAAATTGTTTTAAATGTTTTAACCTGTAAAAAATGAAGTGTTTTAATACTGTGTGTGACCAGCCATACGCTAAATAAATAAATTAGGTAAAATATAAATTTTTAAAATTTTATTTGCCAGACTTTTAGAGAGCCACATATTGATCTTGAAAAAGATTTATTTCATTCTGAAAAAAAAAGTATATTCTCTAGCAGAGCCATTTTTTATTTATTTATTTTATTTATTACTTCGATTTATATGCCGCCCTTCTCCGGAGACTCAGGGTGGTTTACAATGCGTTAAGCAATAGCCTTCATACTTTTGTATATACCTCCTTAGTAGGGCTTTTGGCCCCCCCAAGCGGTGTTCTTTTTTTTTTTTGCCTCCACGAATCTATCAATGCTAAATTGTCCATCATCTCGAAAAAAGTATTTCATAATTTACCCTGGGAAGGTTTAATCCCTTTAGTAGATGTTCTCTCCAAGACTGGAGAAATCACTTCATTCCAGTCCTCCAAAATAAGCCAATTTTCATAAGAAAAAGGTAATAATTGATCCATAAGCTATTCAAAAAATTTACTTTTGTCATCACATTAAGTGCCAAACTTAATTTACATATTGTATATCTGAAAAAAGATGTATTTAGACAACCCCAAAGACTATTTAAGAATCAGTGCACTGCTTTTTTGTTTTGACTCTTTCCTGTATTCTGACTCCTTCCTGTAATCTTGGAAAGTTAGTGAAGCAAGAAATATGCTGGATATGATTATAAGGCTTCAATACATTTAAACATTACATTATATAGTTTGTTACAAGTAATCCTTGACTTATGACCATTTGTTTAGCGACCATTTGAAGTTATGACAGCGCTGAAAAAAGTTACTTATAACCAGTCCTTGTTACGACCATCACAGAGTCCCCATGGTCATATAATCATGATCTGGGGTCTTGACAACTGGCTTGCATTTATGAGGGTAGCAGCATCCCAGGGTCATGTGATCATCATTTGCAACTTTCACAGCCGGCTTCCAACAGGCAAAGTCAATGGGGAAGCCAGCAGGAAAGGTTGCAAATTACAATCCTGTGATTTCTCATTTAATGACCAGTGATTTACTTCACTACAGTGGCAAAAAAGGTCATAAAATCAGGTGTGGTCACGTGATGTCTCATTTAATGGCTGTACCACTTAATGAATTTTCTGATCCCAATTGTGGTTGTAAGTTTAGGTCTAACTGTAATTAGTTTATTTCTAAGCAGTGCATAAGGCAGAGGGTGCCTTTTTGAGGATAACAATCTTGGAGAGGAAAGCTGACTGAGCAGTATTGCCTGGACTACCCAACCTATTGAATTCCAGGTTTGAGTGCACTTGCCTTGGTCTCAGTTCAGCACCTTAACCATTATACCATATAGATTCCATCAATTGCTCAGATAGTAAATTTGCACAAAAACAGTTTTCCCCCCAGAAGAGTCACAGCAGTATAAATTTAACTGATCTCTTCCCAGGCTACTAGCTCTGACAGCATATTACATTAGGAATAAATATAAATCACAGTAAGGAAGACAAGAGGAGAAGGAATCCTATTAGAGAAAGTTAAAAAAAAATGCTTTTTAAATAAAAAGTAGCAGCAAATACCCTTCTTTTGCAATTATGCAACTCTTGTTGGATGTGTTGTGACCTATGCCCGAGTAGTTATTACCAGACACTATCAGTCCTAAAGAAACATATTTTATTAGAACAGCTGAGAATTACTTCATTCTCAGCTTAGTCCAAATTAAGTCCAAAACAAATTCTTCAGAAACAGTTCTTTGGCCTTATCACCAACCTTTGTCGTCTTTGGCAAAGGCTTTTCTTGACAAAAGTTCAGAAGCAAGAGAAACTGACAAAAAACAAATGTAGCAACATTGCTTTCCTACAAAGATCCCAAGAGCTGTTGGTGCTCTTTTAAGCCTTCTGGGAGGGGCCAATCATCTCCTGACCTTACTCCCGAGTTGTTCTTTTTGCTTTAGCTGCTCTTGCCTTCTGGCAGCTCTTTGCAAGTGTGCAATAGGAACAGGCTCCTCCTGTTCCTCTGCCTCTCTGCTATCCGCCTCTGGAGGCTCTAGAGTCCACGCATAGCTCCCAGATGGCCCTGGCCCCATCTCTGCCTCCGACGCAGAGCCCTTGTCTGGGCCTTCCCCTGACTCCAGGACTGGCCCATTGTCCTCCTCAGCCTCCTCACTGTCCAACTCCGCTGCCAGCTCTGCAAGCTGCTGGCGGACCACAACAGGATGCTCTCAAGATATGAAAGTGAACTCCTTACCGACAGATCTATCAATAAGACCCCATCTTACATGCAGGGATACAGAAATCCAGCTGTATTATGAAACTTCCAAAATATTGTATTCTAGTACATAAGGCACTGGACTAGCACTGGAGATCACAGGTATACTGTATGATCTCACCCTAGGGGTCAACCCACTGTTATCGCAGGGTCTTTGGACTCCTGTACCTCCCAAATCTCCCATAATATTCTTCCTGTCAGTCCTGGAGGGGGCCTGTTGCCAACAATGTTCTCTTCAAGGGGTGTGTTTTTTGCCACCTTCTGGACTCCATATTTGTTGGAATTTCAGAGTTTGCAGCCATGGCCTGGGTTCCAACCCTGGCTGCCAGCTCCAGTGGGTGTTCTGCTGCCACTGGCCCTGGTCCACCTTAGCAGAGGGCTCCAAACCTGTCTCCTGCCTCTTGGCCTTGCACTCTGCCACTCATGTCTGATCTGGGCTACCTACTTCTCTGCTGAAGCCCATTGACTCTCTGGGCTTTGGGCCGATTATTGACTCCAACTCCCACTGGGCAACATTTCCAATTTCAGCCTGGCTCTTTGCTGTGTCACCACTGGCCTTCCACACTTGGTGCACACTCTCTGCAGCAGTCCCCAGATCTCCAGCCCCTTCTGATCCATGGGGAATAAAATTTGAATCTATTAATTCTTCACAAATGGGGAAGGCATAAAAATTAGAGGGTATTCATTGACTGAACCATTATAGAGAGACTTTGTCTAAAGGAGCCGAGTAAAGGAAGCGAAGTGAAGGTTGGGTTCTGGAATGGACAGGGACTCTTCTAATTCTTATGGTCCAGGACATTATTCAACATTATTTAAATGCCACAAAATCAAGCATATCTTTGGTGACTCTTCATTAAAAATTCAAATTAGTGTAAACTCATTAGGCTCATTCATCTCCCACTTTGAGTTTAGACAGCTTGGTTCATGATAACTTTTCTTCACAATTTGAGTTGTCAAAAATGCAATTGTATAAATGAAAACAGACACTGTAAAGTAGCCTTTAGTTCTTCTCTTTCTATGTTGGCACCCAGACATCCTACGTGGAAAGGAGCATAAGGTACAATGGGCTGCTTTTAAAACTTATTTTTGCCTTTTAAGGGAAAACTGTTCACAGTGAGGAAACATTATTTCATGGATAAGTAAGAGTATCTAACCAATCAGGATTGGGGGCAGAGCTGGCGTCGCAACAGTACGACGGGCGATCTTGAAACTCCAAGATTGCCATAGATATCTTCGTCGCGGGACAGTCCGTTTTCGGACCTCACCGTCCTGTGGAGATGGTGATAGTGGAGGGCGCATTCTGTTGATCCCAGGGACACCGCAAAGTCCCTGGTTGATCCAGGAGAAGCCCTTTTTTCCGGTGACGAAGAGGCAGCCATAAAAGCTGCTGAAGTTGGGACAGCTCCGGAACGAAAGAGATCGAGTGAAAGTGTGTCAGCTTGGTGAGAGAACTTTTAAATAGACTATTTGAGAGAACGCCCTGAGGTCTTAAGGAAGTTAAAATTGAAGACAGAAGAAGAGGAAGTGGTGGAATTAAGCTTGAGTCGAATGTAGTTTTTCCTATTTTTCAATTTACTCTTACTTGTGGATGCTTAAGGACAATTTTATTTTGTAACTCAGACTGGACTGGATTGGATTGGAGATTTTAGCTTTATTTATTCAAGCACCAATTTTTTAGTGACTTTTTAGTATAAATCTTTTATATAAATCTTATTTGTTTTCTTTTCATCTATTTTTTTCTTTCTCTCCATTTGTATTTTATGGTTTATTGAATAACAAGAAGGCAGGGAAGGTAGAGAAAATAAGTAGCACTGCCATCTAGTGAATTGGAAACATTGTTGCCTGTTTTTTTTTCTTTTGCTTAAGAAAGTAACAACTGTGCTATTCTTCAAGGACTCTGAGCCTAGTCATAGATAAGATAGTGGGAAGAGCATCAAAGACTGTCTGCAGGATTGTTTACTCAGGTGCTCTTCTGGGAAACTGTCAGTGGCAGGAGTCCGAGATTGAAAAGAAGAAGATTACAGTGACTCTGGAAAGAGCTGTAAATATATATTTGAGATTCAAAAAAAGAATTTGTGGTCATTATACAGTGGTGGATTTTTCCTTTAGACAGAAATCTTATGGGTTTTTTTTCTCTTATCTTTTCTCGATTTTTTCCCCTCTTTTTCTGGTGCTACTTCTCCACTCTCCCTTTATTAAATTACTTTTAACCGGATTGTGATTTTTTGAAGGATTTCTAAGTTTTCACATACACATAGATTTTTTCCTAGTGTTTTGGTATTTTTTTCTTTTTTGGTGTTTTTTCTGTTCTTGTTAAATTGGATTAAGGCATACAAGAGCTTGAAGATTTTTTCTACTTCCTTTTTCTTTTCTTTTCTTTTCTTTTTTTGTGGTTTTTTGTGGTTTTTCTTTTTCGCTTTTCTTTTCCTTACTGGTACCTGGGATAATATTTGTCCTATATATAAATGGATTAAGGTATAGAAGAACCTGAAGATTTTCTATTTGTTTGAACTTCTTGGAAGCATCTAATAGAAATGAGAAGAAAGGCAACAGGTATTGGTTCATCTACATTGACTCCTTCCTCTTCACCGTCTGGAGGATAATGATCAATACAGACGATGTTACAACAGGAGAAGGAAAAAGAATGAGAGAAGAATAAGGAAGTGACACTGCATATGATTTGGCAAGGAATTCAAAAAAATACATACAAGAGTAGAGAATATTGAACAGAGAACAGAAAAAACAGATGAAAAGGTGGAGAACATACAACAAATGATGAAGAAATATGAGGATAGACTCCAAAAAATTGAGGAAAAAGAACAAAGAGATAAAAAAATTAGTGACATTGACAGTAGATTGGACGAGGTCGAACAAGATAAAAGTGGAATATTGGGATGGGAGATAGAGCAGAATTTTACCTCAGATTCCAAAAGATAGATGAAGAAAAGGGTGAAAACTTGGTAGAAATGATAGAAATTCTAGCAGAAGCATTAGAAATTACTAAAGAAAAGATGGATGGTATAGATGAGATATTTCGAGTCTATACAAGATATGCAATCAGAAATAAGCTACCAAGAGAAGTCCATATAAGATTCACTAAGAAATAGATTAAAACACAAATACTGCAGATTACTAGAGAGAAAACATTGAAAT
Source organism: Coluber constrictor foxii (assembly GCA_038048745.1). Classification (NCBI taxonomy): domain Eukaryota; kingdom Metazoa; phylum Chordata; class Lepidosauria; order Squamata; family Colubridae; genus Coluber; species Coluber constrictor. Next base: position 10,781,199 of record CM075961.1, read on the forward strand.
ATAAGGATAAGGAGATTGTGGTTCTGAAGCAAATACCAGGAAAAGTGAGGGAGATGAGAAGAGAATATCATTTCTTGACCAAAATATTACTTCAGAAGGGTGTGAATTACAGATGGTTGATACCAGAAGGCCTGGTGTTTACATGGCAACAACAAAAATACAGAATAGACTCAATTGATAAAGCAAAAGTTTTTTATGTGGAACACATCAGAGAGAAAGAAGTGGAAATAAGAGGAGAAGAAACTTTGATTGAATTACAAGAGGAATGCCTAGCAATGATAGAAAAAGAAGGAGCAGTGGGTGGAAATGCGGAATATAAAGAGCAACTTGAACCAAGATCTACTAGAGCAATAAACCCTTCTTATAAAATATAAACATGGAAGAGAGAAAACTGATTACAATAAACATAAACGGACTTAATTTAGCTACTAAAATACTAAAAGAAGAGAGATATTTCACAAATTAGAGAAATTAAAGTTTTATATAATTTGTCTACAAGAAGTGCATATTAAAAAGCAACATGAACAAATATTGATACAGCCAAAATTAGGGAAAATATACACTTCATTGCCACAATGTAAGAAAAGAGTTGTTTTATACTGTATATTAGAGATACAATCCCAGCGCAGCAAATTTATACAGATGAAGATGGAAGAATTTTGATGGTGGAAATAACAGATAATAATATGAAAATACTTCTAATACCAATATATGCACCCAACAATAATCAACAAGATTTTTATAGAAAATTACATATGAAAATAATTGAATTGGACTATGATAATATTTGCATGATGGGAGACTTCAACGGTATAGTAGATGAGAAATTAGATTATAACACACAGACGACAAAGCAAAGTAGAAAGATTCTTCCGAAATCCTTTTTTAAAATGATAGAAGAAATAAACTTAAAAGATGTATGGAGAGAAAGAAATGTAAAAAACAGACAATATATTTTTTTATTCAAATAGACATTCATCATGGTCCAGAATAGATATGATATGGATGACAAGGGAATTGACTTCTAATATAAAAGAAATTGACATAGAAGCAAATACCTGGGCAGATCATAATCCAATGACAATGAAATGGAAAGGACAAAGGAGAAGATCTAGATGGACTCTAAATAATACAGTATTAAAAGAAAAGGACTTTGTACAGAAAATGGATAAAGAATTGGCCTTCTTTTTTAAAGAAAATAGAAAAGAGGATACATCAATGCAAAACCTTTGGGATACAATGAAAGCGTATGCTAGAGGTCTGATTATAGACTATACAAGGAAAAGAAACAGTAAGAAAAGACAAGCTTATAAAACATTAGAGGATGAGTACAAGAAACTTGAAAAAGAATTACAGAAATCTCCACAAAAAAAGGACATTAAAATAAAAATGGATACAACTAAGCATAAAATGGGACTAATAGAAAAAGAGGACTTAGCACAAAAAAATAGAAGTGCTAAACAGAATTACTTTGAAGATGCAAATAAACCAGGTAGATGGTTAGCATACAAATTGAAAAAAGAGAGAGGATCAAGAAAAATAATACAACTAGTGGATGACCAAGGACAAAGTAGATATGGAAATAAAGAGAAGAAAAAAATTATACAAGATTATTATAGAAAACTGTATGAGCAAGAGAACATAGATAAGGAAAGTGTTAAACAATATCTGCAGAAGGCGAAGTTACCCCAAATTTCTAAAGACACCGAAATGATGTTAGAAGGAAATATAACAATGATGGAATTAACTGAAGCACTTAAAAAGCAAAAGAATGGGAAAGCACCAGGCCCGGATGGATTGCCGGTGGAATATTGTAAGACACTACAGGAATCGCTGAATCTCTCATTGTTAGAAGTCATGAATGAAGTTATGTCAAAGATGAAATTACCCGTCATGGTCAGAAGCATATATTACACTTGTTCCAAAGGAGGACACCGAAACAGAACGAATCAAGAATTATAGGCCTATTTCTCTGCTAAGTTCAGGCTACAAAATATTCGCTTCAATATTGGCAGAAAGACTCAAAAGATATTTAAATAACTTTATACACTCCGATCAAAATGGGTTTCTGCCAAAAAGACAGATTAAGGACAATGTGAGAATAATTCTGGACACTTTGGAATATTATGAGGCACATCCTGAAAAGCAAATGGCTCTGATATTTCTAGACGCTCAGAAAGCCTTTGATAACGTGAAATGGCGGTTTATGTTATTACAGCTGGAACAGATGGGCTTTGGTAGAAAATTCATTCAAGCCACAGAAGCAATATACTACAAACAAACAGCAAAAGTAATGGTAAATGGAGAATTGACAGAGGCTATTGAAATAAAAAAAGGTACGAGATAAGGTTGTCCTCTGTCATCTATATTGTTTATATTAACATTAGAAGTGCTAAATAGAAATATTAGAGAAGATAAAGATATAAAGGGAATGAAGATTCAAAAGCAAGAATACAAATTACAAGCATTTGCGGATGACCTGGTTTTTATTCTTGAAGATTGGTTAAATTACAGTCAGGTCCAGAAATATTGGGACATCGACACAATTCTAACATCTTTGGCTCTATACACCACCACAATGGAGTTGGAACAAAACAAACACAATGTGCTTTAACTGCAGACTGTCATCTTTAATTTGAGGGTATGTACATCCAACTCAGGCGAACGGTGTAGGACTTACAGCAGTTTGCATATGTGCCTCCCACTTGTTAAGGGACAAAAGGTAATGGGACAGAATAATAATCATAAATCAAACTTTCCCTTCTTAATACTTGGTTGCAAATCCTTTGCAGTCAATCACAGCCTGAAGTCTGGAACGCATAGACATCACCAGACACTGGGTTTCATCCCTGGTGATGCTCTGCCAGGCCTCTACTGCAACTGTCTTCAGTTCCTGCTTGTTCTTGGGGCATTTTCCCTTCAGTTTTGTCTTCAGCAAGTGAAATGCATGCTCAATGGGATTCAGGTCAGGTGATTGACTTGGCCATTGCATAACATTCCACTTCTGTCCCTTCAAAAACTCTGGTTGCTTTTGCAGTATGCTTTGGGTCATTGTCCATCTGCACTGTGAAGCGCCGTCCAATGAGTTCTGCAGCATTTGGCTGAATGTGAGCAGATAATACTGCCCGAAACACTTCAGAATTCATCCTGCTGCTTTTGTCAGCAGTCACATCATCAATAAATACAAGAGAACCAGTTCCATTGGCAGCCATACATGCCCACGCCATGACACTACCACCACCATGCTTCACTGATGAGGTGGTATGCTTAGGATCATGAGCAGTTCCTTTCCTTCTCCATACTCTTCTCTTCCCATCACTCTGGTACAAGTTGATCTTGGTCTCATCTGTCCATAGGATCTCATTCCAGAACTGTGAAGGCTTTGTTAGTTGTTGTTTGGCAAACTCTAATCTGGCCTTCCTGTTTTTGAGGCTCACCAATGGTTTACATCTTGTGGTGAACCCTCTGTATTCACTCTGGTGAAGTCTTCTCTTGATTGTTGACTTTGACACACATACACCTACCCCCTGGAGAGTGTTCTTGATCTGGCCAACTGTTGTGAAGGGTATTTTCTTCACCAGGGAAAGAATTCTTCGGTCATCCACCACAGTTGTTTTCTGTGATCTCCTGGGTCTTTTGGTGTTGCTGAGCTCACCGGTGCGTTCCTTCTTTTTGAGAATGTTCCAAACAGTTGTTTTGGCCACGCCTAATGTTCTTGCTATCTCTCTGATGGGTTTGTCTTGTTTCTTCAGCCTAATGATGGCTTGCTTCACTGATAGTGACAGCTCTTTGGATCTCATCTTGTGAGTTGACAGCAAAAGATTCCAAATGCAAATAGCACACTTGAAATGAACTCTGGGCCTTTTATCTGCACATTGAAATTGGGGTAACGAGAGAATATCATAAACCTGGCCATGGAATAGCTGAGAAGCCAATTGTCCCATTACCTTTGGTCCCTTAACAAGTGGGAGGCACATATGCAAACTGCTGTAAGTCCTACACTGTTCACCTGAGTTGGATGTACATACCCTCAAATTAAAGCTGACAGTCTACAGTTAAAGCACATTGTGTTTGCTTCATTCCAACTCCATTGTGGTGGTGTATAGAGCCAAAGACTTTAGAATTGTGTCGATGTCCCAATATTTCTGGACCTGACTGTATTTTATTATAATTATTTTCGCTTAAAGAAAATAATTATAATAAACTTAAGCAACAGATAGTGACAGATTTGGCAAAGTGGGAAAATTTACAACTGTCATTGATAGGGAGAATATCAACGATTAAGATGAATATATTGCCTAGAATTCTATATTTGTTCCAGACAATTCCAATTAGATCGGAGAAAGATTATTTTGAAGATTTGAATAAAATAGTGATGAAATACATTTGGCAGGGTAAAAAAGCGAGGATAAAATTAAAGTTGTTGCAAGACGCTAGAATGCGAGGAGGTTTTGGTTTGCCCAATTGGGAACTATATTATCAAGTGGCAAGTTTGATGTGGATCAAGGAATGGATAACGTTAAGAAATGTTAAATTATTGACTTTAGAAGGACATGACTTGTTACTGGGTTGGCATGCATTTTTGTGGTACAAGGAAACAAAAACACAGGGGTATTTTAGAAGACACTTTATACAAGAGGCTTTGCTATTAAATTGGGAGAAGGTAAAAAGACAACATTACTTAAAAATTCCAGTCTGGTTATCATCTATTGAAGCATTCTCATATTCAATAACATTTAGAAAGGAACAAATTGTCAGACATAGTGAAATATTGAATGAAATGGGTGAACGTAAATCTATGCAAGAATTAGAAGTACAAGGTATAAAGATGAACTGGTTTTCTTATTTGCAAATACAGTCTAGACATGATAAAGATGATAAAACAGAAGGTTTTTATAATAATTTAACTAGTTTAGATAAAATTTTAACAGGTACTGATGAAAACATAATTAAAAAACTGTATGGATATTTATTAGAGGTTAAATTGGAAGATGAACAAGTTAAAGAAACAATGTGGCAGCTTCCGTGTCTTTACTTGGAATGGGGGGTTTTCTGGAATGCTGACACAATGATTGCTTCGGGGAAAAATTTTGGACATGGAATTGACTTAGAGAAATGGCAAAAATTGTGGTCGCAAAATTATAAAATGACAATGTCAACTGCATATAAAGAAAATTTGTATAAGATGCTTTACAGGTGGCATTTACCCCCGACGAGAATAGCCAGAATGTTCAAGAATAAATCTGAAAAATGTTGGAAATGTCATCAGATACCGGGCTCATATTACCATATGTGGTAGACGTGTGTAGAAGCTAAAAGATACTGGACTAAAATCCACACATGGGTAGAAAAAATGACACAAAAGCATATAGACTTTAAACCAGAGATTTTTTTATTGAGGATGGTGCCTGAAATATACAATAGAGAATTGAGATATTTGATTGTGAATGTATTAACAGCGGCTAGAATTGTTTGCTAAAAATTGGAAAAATGAGAAAATCCCAACGGAAGTAGTTATTAAGAAAATAATGGTATGTTGAAATGAGTAAATTGACATTTGAAATTAAAGAACAAGAAGATAAACAATATTATAAGATATGGGACTTATTTTACCAATGGTTAGATAAAAAAATATGGAAATGAAATATGATCTTTCTAATACAAGTAATGTAGAATTCTATAAAATATAATATAAAGATGTACTATTATTGGAGCGATTTAAGAGGATGAAATGAATGGCATAATATAAATTAATTCAATTTTAGAATATCTGGTATGAAACGAGGGAAGAAATAGCCATAGTTAAACGTATGATTAATCAGGATAATAAATCTATGGATATATATGAATAAGGTGAAGACACACAAAAGACTTGTAACCAACCGACACACTGTTTGTATTTGTAACTGAAGATGGGTTTTTTATATATATTTGTTTAAAAATAATATTTCCTTAAAAAAAAAAGAGTATCTAACCAATCAGAATTATCCCTTTTCCAAGCTGACTTCTAAACAGAGTAACTTTACAGAGCAAGGACATGCCTATATATTATATATGAGATAAATCATGCTGATCAAGCCGTAAAATGCACAGGAATGAGCTACAAGGATGCTTAGCAGTGAAAACAGCTGTTCAGTTTATAAATTAAAACAGGATGCACTACATATTCTATTTTTATTTATTTGATAAGCAGCAGTATTGTGTTCATTGTTTTTACATTTCAGTATAGATACAATTATTATGTCATCTGCCATATTACAATATTTAGTCTGTTTTGTCTTTTAAGGTACATTAAAAAAGCATCAACTGCAAATGTGGGAGGATGGAGTGGTGGAAGGGGAAGAATGGTATCCAACCAAAATTTCCACATTTCAGCAAGTCTTCACTCATTCTCTTTTAGTAAAGTTTTAAGAAATGTCATAATGACATGAACTCAGGATATCTATAGGCTTTTTTCTTCATTGGCGCTCATGACATGTCATTGATGATGTTGTAAACAGCAGAAAAAACAGGGGTTGCCAAGTGACCAGTTATGGAGGCACCATAGATTTGCTTCCCCACCCACACAACACACAAAGCAGAGACAGAAATTATCTCCTTACAGCTGTATCTGCAGAATATGAAACTCATGCTACATAGCTGTACTCTTCTGCTGAGGCCTGGCTCCGTTCAATGTACTGTTTGTCTATCAGAACTTCAATACACTTCTTAATCATGCTGATACTTGGGTTAAACCTAGCTCTTGATTGGCTAATTACCTGTGGAAAGGAGAGAAGAAAGATAAAACTTGATGTAAATGCTGACTTCTTTAAAAAGTTGGAAAAAACCCCTTCAAAACCAAGCAAATTGTATCTTTTTAAAGAAAAACACAGATTAATTTTCTCAGAATTGCAAAACAGTTTGTGTATTTTTGGAGCAGGTGAAGAGTTTGGATGAAAGTTCATAATCCATGCAGAGGCAGCAATGTTTAGGATCACAACTTCTGGAAGAACAGTTTTGTAAAAATGAAAAATGCTATCACACGATTCACACCTGCATGCTAATATGCCATGTGTCCATTGGTGGGTTTCAACCGGTGTTACCACTGGTTCGCTTTGTGCACGCGTACTGAATTTCAGAACAGCTGAGGCACGGCAATCCGCTCTGCCACGCCTATCAGCTGGGCTAAAAACGAACAAATATAGGTAGGTATAGCGCAGGAGGGCCCAACTGATGGTCAGAGAGAACTGGTTCACTCTCACCTCACCATCTCCATAATTGGACTTAATTCTCACTAACAGTGATGAAATGATAGAAGGTGTTGAAGCCACAGGAACCTTGGGGGCAAGTGATCACGCAATATTGGAATTCAACATTATGCAAACACAAGTAGTAGAACAAAGTCAAACTAGAGTCTTGGACTTTAAGAGAGCTAATTTCAATAAATTTAGAGAGAGCTTGAGAAGGATTCCGTGGATGAGAATCCTCAAGGGAAAAACAACTCAAGAAGCTTGGGAAATTTTGAAAAGTGAGATTATAAAAGCCCAGTCTAGCATAATACCAATGAAGAAGAAAAAGAATAGATCTCAAAAGAAATCAGCATGGCTGCATAAAGAACTCTCTGACAAATTGAAAGACAAAAAGGACAAGTATAAAAAGTGGAAAGTGGGGCAAATAACTAAGGCAGAATATCAGCAAATAGCCCAAGCCTGTAAAGATGAAGTGAGGAAAGCTAAGGCTCACAATGAACAAAGGCTTGCGACTAAAGTAAAAAATAACAAAAAAAGCTTCTTCCAACTTATTAAAAACAAGAAAAAAGTAAAGGAAACAATTGGCCCATTGCTGGGAGAAAGTGGCAAGAAGGTGACAAGCAACAGGGAGAAAGCAGAACTACTTAACTCATTTTTTGCATCTGTCTTTACACAAAAGGAAAAAAACAGTCCCACCTATCAAAAACAGCACCACAAAAAACAGATTAGGAACACAAGTTAAAATAGGGAAGAAAATGTTAAGTGAACACCTGTCTACCCTAGACGAGTTCAAATCACCAGGACCAGATGGATTACACCCCAAGGTTCTGAAGGAACTGGCAGACGAGATCTCAGAACCACTGAAATATATCTTTCAAAGATCCTGGAGCACAGGGGAACTGCCAGAGGACTGGAAAAGAGCTGATGTAGTTCCCATCTTCAAAAAAGGAAAAAAACAAAAAAACAAAAACAAAACACAGATCTGGGAAACTACAGACCTATCAGTCTGACCTCAATACCAGGGAAGATTCCGGAAAAGACAAGCAACGAATCGCCAAACACCTAGAAGCAAACCATGTAATAACCAAAAGCCAACATGGGTTTGTCAAAAACAGATCATGCCAGACTAATCTTATTGCATTCTTTGACAAAGTGACACAATTAGTGGACCAGACGAATGCTGTGGATATAATTTACTTGGACTTCAGTAAAGCATTTGATAAAGTACACCATAACCTACTACTAGATAAAGTAGAAAAATGTGGGTTAGACAGCATCACCACCAGATGGATTCGTAACTGGCTGACCAACCGCACTCAACGTGTAGTCCTCAATGGAACTGCATCTACATGGAGGGAAGTATGCAGTGGAGTACCCCAGGGCTCTGTTTTAGGCCCAGTGCTCTTCAACATCTTCATCAATGGCTTGGATGAGGGGTTAGATGGGGAACTCATCAAATTTGCAGATGACACCAAGCTGGCAGGAATAGCCAACACTCCAGAAGATAGGCTCAAGATACAGAAGGATCTTGACAGACTTGAACATTGGGCGCTATCTAACAAAATGAAATTCAACAGTGAAAAAAGCAAGGTTCCACATTTAGGGAAGAAAAACAAAATGCACAGGTACCGTATATGTGGTACCTTGCTCAATAGTAGTAACTGTGAGAGGGATCTTGGAGTCCTAAAGGACAACCATTTAGATATGAGCCAGCACTGTGCAGCAGCTGCCAAAAAAGCCAACACAGTTCTGGGCTGCATAAACAGAGGGATAGAATCAAGATCACATGAAGTGTTAATACCACTTTATAATGCCTTGGTAAGGCCACACTTGAAATACTGCATTCAGTTTTGGTCGCCACGACGTAAAAAAGATGTGGAGACTCTAGAAAGAGTGTAGAGAAGAGCAACAAAGATGATTAGGGGACTGGAGGCTAAAACATATGAAGAATGGTTGCAGGAACGGGGTATGTCTAGTTTAATGAAAAGAAGGACTAGGGGAGACATGATAGCAGTGTTCCAATATCTCAGGGGTTGCCACAAAGAAGAGGGAGTCAAACTATTCTTCAAAGCACCTGAGGGCAGGACAAGAAGAAATGGGTGGAAACTAATCAAGGAGAGAAGCAACTTAGAACTAAGGAGAAATTTGCTGTCAGTTAGAACAGTTAATCCAGTAGAACAACTTGCCTGCAGAAGTTGTGAATGCTCCAACTCTGGAAATTTTTAAGATGATGTTGGATAACCATTTGTCTGAAGTGGTGTAGGGTTTCCTGCCTGGGCAGGGGGTTGGAGTAGAAGACCTCCAAGGTCCCTTCCAACTCTGTTATTCTATTTCCATTTCTGTTATTCTATTTCTATATCGCCCGGACCAGGGAGAACTGGTAGCAACCCACCACTGCATGTGTCTCCATGAACAAGCTCAGAATTGCAAGTAATCTGAATCCCTAAGACAAGATAAGGGCCACCAAAAATCTTTCTGATGCAAGGCAACATAATTGAAGTTGGTCAATTGGTGGCAGTTAAAGAATATTGAGCACAAAGTGTGTATCTGTAACCCACTACAGGCAGTCTTCACTTAATGACCGGTCTCTTAGTAACCATTTTAAATTATGACAGACCCCCAAAAGCTACTTACGACCTCGTTTTGGAGTTCTGACAGCTCAACATACCCCCATAGCCACAGGACCATATTTCGGGCACTTGGAAATGGGCTCATCTTTACAGCCAGTTGCAATGTTCCATGGTCACGTGACTGATTTATGACTTTTTTTTGCCAGTTTCTGGCCTTTTCAGCTAGTTTCTGGCAAAAAACGCCCATAAGAATACAATGATTTGCTTAATGGCTGCCAAAAGTTGTAAAATTATGTCTGGTCACCTGGGTGCCTAAACTTACAACCATCATGACTTATGATGGAAATTCCAGGCTCCATTACGGTCATCAGTCAAGGACTACCTGTATTCTAAAACCATGGTTCAAGCATTTAACATGGCATACTTTATTTCAACTGCCACAGGAGAACCATCTTATTTCTATTTGGCACAGCCAACCATCCCATTTAACAAGATCTCCTAAATGTTTACATGCCAAGAAGTAAATAATCTTACCTCCTGAATGAGAGCATTGTGTCGCAATAACTTTCGTGCTTTCATGATGCGGACAACTGCAGCTTGAAGGTACATTTTCCTATCTTCATCTACAGCACTTCTTGTTTGCTCCATTTCCTGCAATACAAGACAATGTAATTCAGTGGGTTACTAGCTATGATCACGTGCAGATGCCTATTCAAATGGCATATTCTTTCATGATCCAGATGAGAGCTATTCTTTTCTTAGTAAACTATATGGAAGAAGATAATCCTCTGGCATTCTTAGAAGCTAAAGGAAATATGAATGAGGGACCATGGGAGTCCCTTCCTTTAGCTATTTTGCAAAGTTTAAACCAGTGTTTTTTCAAACTTCGCAACTTTAAGATGTATGGACTTTAATTCCCAGAACGGACGTTGACTTACCTGAACGTCCATTTTCTGGGTGCTGCGGATACATTCCATGGCTGGGACCAATCCTCTTTTCTGACAGCAACTGAGAGAACTTTAAATCAATTTCCTTCCTGCTCTGTGCTCTTGCCACTCCCCTTTCCCAAGAATCCCCAGTCTTGAACGAAGGTGCAGAACAGATCAAGGTACAACTCAATTTTATTAAGAACATAACTCAGCAACAACACAACAACAACAACCCCAACAAGCAGCCAATTAACGGGAGGGAATGGAGTGTATCCGCAGCACCCAGAAAATGGACGTTCAGGTAAGTCAACGTCCGTTTTCCAGTGTGCTGCGTCTACACTCCATGGCTGGGACATACCCAAGCTCAGAGAACCGGGGCGGGACATTGGCTGCTCCCTGCAGACCTGTCATCCACTACCCTCTGTAAAACACGCCTCCCAAAGGAGGCCTCTGCGGAAGCATACGAATCAATCCGGTAATGCCTGATAAACGGGGACAATGAAGTCCAAGTAGCGGCCCTACAAGTGTCCAGCACCGAAGCCTGCGTCGCCCAGGCCGCGGAAGCCACTGCACTCCTGGTCGAATGGGGCAGAATCCTTAAAGGAACAGGACGCGCCTGATGCTCATAGGCCGACGCAATACAGGCCTTAATCCACCGACCCACCGTCGCTGAAGATACCTTCTGGCCCATAGTAGCCGGATGAAACGAGACCAACAGGGCCTCCGATTTCCGAAACGACTCAGTCCTGCGAATGTAACGTCTTAACGCTCGGCGAACATCGAGGGTGTGCCAAAGGACCTCCCGCTGGTGCCTGGGTTCCGGACAAAAGTCCGGCAAAATCACCTCCTGAGCCCGATGGAACCACGAATTAACCTTGGGGGTAAAGGCAGGGTCGAGACGAAGCACCACTCGATCAGGGTAAAAGATGCATAAGTCCTTCCTTACGGAAAGTGCAGCCAGCTCGGAAATCCTCCTCGCAGACGTAATCGCCAACAGAAACGCCACCTTAAAGGAAAGGAACTTGAGAGACACAGAACCCAACGGCTCAAACGGGGGGGCAGTCAAAGCCTGCAACACAAGGGACAAATCCCACGTGGGATAACGATGAACAGTTGGAGGCCGTCGATTGGTGGCACCATGGAGGAACTCCCGAACCCACGGGTGATGCGATAGAGAACGATACGGAGGACAAGATATTACTGTCGAAAGAGCCGCCACCTGACGACGCAGTGTGGCCGGAGCCAAACCTTTATTGAACCCGGCCAGTAGAAAATCCAGCACATCCTGTATGGCAGCGGAAGTAGGGTCCACGTGCTGTCCAGCTGCCCAACGACAAAACGCCTTCCATGTCGCCTCATAAATACGGGTCGTAGAAGGTCTCCTCGAAGACTGGATCATGCCTATCACGTCTTCCGACAGCCGGCCCTTTCTCAGGATGAGCCGCTCAAACGCCACACGGCCAACTGGAGCCATTGAGGCTCTGGATGAAGAATGGCCCCTTGGCATAGAGCGACTCGATGAGGCGGAATCACCCACGGCCTGCTGACCGAGAGCTCCACCAGGTCGGCGAACCACGGTCGACGGGGCCAGTAAGGCGCCACCAACAGCAGCTCTGCCCGTTCCTCCACCATCTTCCGAACCACCTGTGGAATCAGGGTCACGGGGGGAAAGGCATACAGCAGACCCGCTGGCCAGCGGCATCTTAGAGCGTCTACCCCTTCCGCCGCGGGGCTTGGATAACGTGAGATGAATCGTGGGAGTTGGGCGTTCGAGGGGCTGGCGAACAGGTCTATCACCGGATTCCCGAACCGGAGAGCTAGTTCCTGGAACAGTCTCGGATGTAGCTGCCACTCGGCCGGGTCTATCCATTCTCTGCTTAGCCAGTCTGCTTGAACGTTTGCGGACCCCGATATGTGATCCGCCCGGATCGACAGAAGATGTTGCTCTGCCCAGCCGAACAGCCTCTCCGACTCCAGCATCAGGGTTCGCGACTTCGTGCCTCCCTCCCTGTTCACATGGGCCTTCGCCGAAGTGTTGTCCGTGAGGACTAGGACGTGACGGCCCCGCACTGCCGGCTCGAAGTGAAGAAGGGCCAGCCGAATCGCCTGGAGCTCCAGAAGGTTGATGTTGTGACGACGCTCCAAACGAGACCACCGGCCCTGAGCCACTTGGGTCGCCAGATGGGCGCTCCAACCCTGAAGACTCGCATCGGTTGTCATCACTAACCGGTCCAGTTCCAGGAAGTGGCAGCCGCGAAGAATGGCCGGCGACGTCCACCAACGAAGGGACAGACGGACTTGAGGAGGCACAAACACCTTTCTCGACATGCTGGCCACGCCCTTCCGTTGAAACGGGGGGAGCATCCATTGCAACGCTCGGGAGTGTCTGCGAGCCCAAGGAACTATCTGGAAGCACGACACCAGCTTCCCGAGCAGTTGAGAGAGTGTCATTAGGGGCACTGACCTTAGGGTCAGAACCTGATTGAGCAAGGCTGTAAGGTTCTTGATTCTCTCCGGAGACAGAAACACCTGACCCTTTGCCGAGTCTATCACGGAACCCAGGTGCAGTATGGACGTGGACGGAATGAGATGACTCTTGTCCTTGTTTATGGAAAAGCCGTGGGTCCTGAAGGCGGAAAGTACTTGGCTCAGATCGCGTGCAGCTCGATCCCTGGAGGACGAGAGAACTAGAATGTCGTCCAGGTAACACAAAGTTCAGACTGGAATCGAGTGCAGGGTTGCAGCGACGACTGCCACCAGCTTGGTAAAGGTTCTGGGAGCAGATGAAAGTCCAAAGGGCATGGCACAATACTGGTAATGCCTGCCGGCAAATTCGAACCGTAGGTATTGGCGATGGGCAGGATGGACTGGCACGTGAAGATAGGCCTCGCGGAGATCCACAGACTGCATGAGATCCCCTTTGCGAACTGAAGTCAGGATGGAGCGTAACGAATGCATTTTGAAGCGGCGATAGCGCACCGCTAGGTTGAGCTGCTTCAAATTGAGGATGCCCCGGACACCCCCAGAGCTTTTGGGGACCAGGAACAAGATTGAGTAAAATCCCTTCCCCTGCTGGTCCAACGGAACCTGTTCTATAGCGTTGATGTCGAGGAGATGTGAAATCTCTAGCAGCATGAGCCGTCGGTTGTGTGAAGAAGATGGAACCGGGCACTTGATGAACCGATTTGGCGGCCGATCCACAAACTCGATCTGGAGGCCTTCGGAAACCGTACGCCGTACCCAACTGTCCGAGGTCGACCGGAACCATTGCTGATGGAAGAACCGGAGGCGACCCCCCATCGGCCCTTCCGGCCACAAGTCATTTGCCCCTTCTGAATGGTTTGGAGCCGGCCCCACGGTAAGGGCGCCTGGGAGGGCCCTGCTGTCTGGCCCGGTCCCAGAACCTCTGTCTGTCAGAGGTGCGGTCCGCTGGTTGAAAGGACTGCCTGTAGGAAGAGGGTCCGCCACCTCCAGAATAGGGCCGAAAGGGCTGACGCTGGGATTAAGGTGTATATCGTCTGTCTGGTCTACGAAAGGACGAAGGAAGAACCTTCCGCTTGTCCTTGTCTTCTACGAGGAGCGGATCCAGGGCGGCCCCAAACAGGTTAGGTCCTTTGAACGGGGCCGAGGCCAGCTTCCATTTCGTCTTCACGTCCGCCTTCCAAGGGCGCAACCAGAAGAGCCGACGAGACGTGATCGAAGAAGCGAGGGCACGAGACGTAAACTTTACAGAATTCAACGAGGCATCCGCCGAATACTCAGTAGCAGCTATGATTTTATTGACATCTTGGTGCAAGCGGGTTTCTTCTGGAGGAAGTCGCTCCTGGAGTTGGCGGAGCCAAATTAAGGAGGTGCGATTGAAAAAGGACGTAGCCGTCGCCGTCCTCACAGCCCAACTACCGGCCTGATGCGACTTGCGAAATGCTAACTCAGTGCGCCTGTCCTCAGATTTGAGGCCCTCCATCGGATCAGAAGAGATTAGGGATTGAGTGGTGAGGCTCGCTACGGGGGCATCCACTGTGGGTAAATTCAGCAACTCATCCAACTCTGGTGCGGAACAATACAACTTCTTGTCTTGATTGTTAGGAGCAGTAAGGGACCCGGGCTGGCCCCACGGGGCTTGCAACACATCAGTGAACAGCTGGGGGCACGGGATAAAGTCCTTCTCCCGTTTGGTCTGCTTGAAGAGCGCATCATGTGGCCCCGCCTCAGATTGGGACTCGGGGAGTTGAGCCCCCACCGATCCCAGGTTAGTAGTAAGGCGAGCTTTGTGGAGAAGAGATTTGAACAGAGAGGGGCGAAAGAGCCCTGTGAAGGCCGGGGTGTCAGGTTCCAGGCCCTCATCTTCGGAAAATTCAGGATCTTCTGGTGGCCCCTCATCCCGATCAGATTCCTCAGAAGAGTCGGATTCATGCCGGAGGGGAGAACGGGATCTGTGTGGCCGTGAGGAATACGAGGCCTCCTGGCGTGCTCCCGAAGCGGATCCTTGAGCAGCTTGTTGGGCACTCGCCGCCATGATGGTAGCCAGCGCAGTGGATAGCATTGCCTGAAAGTCTGGTTGCGAACTGGCAGGGACTGGCTCTGGAGAACGAAGGCCCGCAGCAGTCGGTGTGAACGTGGCCGACGGAGCCTGCTTCACCGGCAGAGGCGCTTCCACCCCCGCAACAGACACGTCTGGCATAGATTGAGACACCCTCTTGGACGATGACAATGGATTCAAGGAGGCATACCCAAGGGAGGGATGCACACGTGACAGAGAAGGTGTCTGAGGTTGATTCAGGGCCTGATTGGCCAGCAAGGCAGCCGCCTGCTTGGCCTTCTCAAATTGCTTTTCAAAGGCCTTGTGTCTGCGGAGTGCATCTTTGTCACTAGACAAGGAGCCTTTTGAATGATGCGACTTGTGTCCTGAGGAGGCGGGACATTTGTCTTTTTTCTTCCTGTAAGACCTGGAGGACCTGGCAGGGCTGGATTCCTGCTCCAGGTCAGAAGATAGGGAAGAGTCCGCCATGACCACCTCAGAGTAATAGCCAATCAATGAATGGTGGTTTTGTTATTATATATAAATATATATATATAAATATATATATATATATATATATATATATATATATATATATATATATATATATATATATATAAAATTATTATTATTATTATTATTATTATTATTATTATTATTTAGGTTGTAGGAGCCAACCTGGGGACTCCCCCCCTTTTCCAGGCCAATGCAAGAGGCTCACCAACAGCAGGCCTCAGCGAGATGTGAGGCCAAGCAGAAAAAAACTGCCCAAGTCAGCCAGTGGTAGTAGGCAGATTCAGGGCAAAAGCAGCTTAGGAGGGTGGCTCTGTGTCAAGCGCTCTCCCCAGCACAGTAACCGCCAGGAGAGAAGGCCCAATTAAGCCAGGGAGTGGCCCCAAAATGGCGGGCGCTCCAGCGGTGGTCCCAAAATGGCGGGCGCCACCCCCCCTCTCAAAATGGCGGGCGCCGCTCCTCGACTCCAATGGCGGCCGCCCCGCTCACCAGCCTGCAGCCCTCACGACGACGAAGCGCTGGGCTCGGCTATCCAACTACAGAGAGCGTCCCGAACTCGGTGGGCGCTCCCCCCTCCTTTCAAAATGGCGGGCGCCGCTCCTCAGTTGCAATGGCGGCCGCCCCGCTTACTGGCCCACAGTTTGCTTTCGGGCGAGGCGCCGGGCTCAGGCAGCTCAATCCCTGTCGGAGGCTGGCGCGAAGGAACCGCCGCCCAGACCTCCCGAATGCCTTGGCTACAGCTGCTGCCTCCCGGGGGCTCCTTACACGACTCCGTCCGCAGCGAGCTGGCAGAACGGCAGTCGGCGCCGAAATGCGGAGGATGAGGCCTCCGGCTGTAAGTACTTGCCCTGCCGCCGCCTCTCCTCGCAACGATCGTTGGGGTGGAAGGGGTTACGACGGCGAACCGCCCAGCCCCTAATCCACCGGCGGCCAGAAGAAAGCCGAATCTGCCCCGCAGGGTCAGAAACGGCGGCTGCAAGCGCGTGGAGCGCCCAGGCACGGCCCGACCTGGGAACCAGGCACGGAGCCAGCAACGAGCAGCCAGGCAGGCAACTATAATTTAAAGGACTCCTACTCTCCACCGCAGAATAATGAACAAACTCAAAGGAACGAAAGGGGAAAAAAATGGCTAATCAAAAATAAATAAAGGCCTAACCGCACTACACTCAAGAGCACAGAGAAATCCACCTCAGTCTGTCAGCAACTGAGAGAAAGACTGGGGATTCTTGGGAAAGGGGAGTGGCAAGAGCACAGAGCAGGAAGGAAATTGATTTAAAGTTCTCTCAGTTGCTGTCAGAAAAGAGGATTGGTCCCAGCCATGGAGTGTAGACGCAGCACACTGGAAAATTCCCCAGCCAGCATGGAGAAGTCCACACATCTTTAAGTTGCCAAGTTTGAAAAACACAGGTTTAAACAAAGAGGCTGATAGCTAAAAATAGATTTGAGTAGGCAACACTTTGATTCTGTAAGGCAACTCTTCTACAGTAATTTCATTGGGACAACACACTAGCTATATTGTGATTTGGTTTTCCATGTTGCCCAAAACTAGGCATCATGATGCAGATTTTGAATAAATCTCTTACCTATTATTATAGAGGTAGTCCTCAATTTACGACCACAATTGAGTCCAAAATTTCTGTTGTTAAGTGAGTTTTGCCCCATTTTACGACATTTTTGTCACAGTTGTTAAGTGACTCACTGCAGTTTTTAGTAACCCAGTTCTTAAGTGAATCTGGCTTCCCCATTCACTTTGCTTGTCAGAAGATCACAAAAAGTGATCACATGGCCCTGGGATATAGCAAGCGTCATAAAGGTATGAACCAGTTTCCAAACATCTAAATTTTGATTATGTGACTGTGGGGATACTGCAAAGGTCGTAACTGTTAAAAATGGTCATAAGTCACTTTTTTCAGTGCCATTGTAAGTTTAAATGGTCACTATTTATTTATTTATTAGTTCGATTTACAGGTGAAACTCGAAAAATTAGAATATCGTGCAAAAGTTCATTTATTTCAGTAATGCAACTTAAAAGGTGAAACTAATATATGAGATAGACTCATTACATGAAAAGCGAGATAGTTCAAGCCTTGATTTGTCATAATTTTGATGATTATGGCTTACAGCTCATGAAAACCCCAAATTCACAATCTCAGAAAATTAGAATATTGTGAAAAGGTTCAATATTCTAGGCTCAAAGTGTCCCACTCTAATCAGCTAATTAAACCATAACACCTGCAAAGGGTTCCTGAGCCTTTAAATGGTCTCTCAGTCTGGTTCAGTAGGAATCACAATCATGGGAAAGACTGCTGACCTGACAGTTGTGCAGAAAACCATCACTGACACCCTCCATAAGGAGGGAAAGCCTCAAAAGGTAATTGCAAAAGAAGTTGGATGTTCCCAAAGTGCCGTATCAAAGCACATTAATAGAAAGTTATGTGGAAGGGAAAAGTGTGGAAGAAAAAGGTGCACAAGCAGCAGGGATGACCGCAGCCTGGAGAGGATTGTCAGGAAAAGGCCATTCAAAAGTGTTGGGGACTTTCACAAGGAGTGGACTGAGGCTGGAGTCAGTGCATCAAGAGCCACCACACACAGACGGATCCTGGACATGGGCTTCAAATGTCGTATTCCTCTTGTCAAGCCGCTCCTGAATAACAAACGTCAGAAGCGGTTTACCTTGGCTAAAGACAAAAAGAACTGGTCTGTTGCTCAGTGGTCCAAAGTCCTCTTTTCTGATGAGAGCAACTTTTGCCTCTCATTTGGAAACCAAGGACCCAGAGTCTGGAGAGGCACACACTGCAAGATACTTGAAGTCCAGTGTGAAGTTTCCACAGTCTGTGTTGATTTGGAGAGCCATGTCATCCGCTGGTGTTGGTCCACTGTGCTTCATTAAGTCCAGGGTCAATGCAGCCGTCTACCAGGAGATTTTGGAGCACTTCATGCTTCCTTCTGCAGACGAGCTTTATGGGGATGCTGACTTCATTTTCCAGCAGGACTTGGCACTTGCTCACACTGCCAAAAGTACCAAAACCTGGTTCAATGACCATGGGATTACTGTGCTTGATTGACCAGCAAACTCGCCTGACCTGAACCCCATAGAGAATCTATGGGGCATTGCCAAGAGAAAGATGAGAGACATGAGACCGAACACTGCAGAAGAGCTGAAGGCCGCTATTGAAGCATCCTGGTCTTCCAGAACACCTCAGCAGTGCCACAGGCTGATAGCATCCATGCCATGCCGCATTGAGGCAGTAATTGTTGCAAAAAGGGCCTAAACCAAGTACTGAGTACATATGCATGCTTATACTTTTCAGAGGTCCAATATTGTTCTATGTACAATCCTTGTTTTATTGATTTCATATAATATTCTAATTTTCTGAGATTGTGAATTTGGGGTTTTCATGAGCTGTAAGCCATAATCATCAAAATTATGACAAATCAAAGCTTGAACTATCTTGCTTTGCATGTAATGAGTCTATTGTCCGAGCGGAGTTGTCTAAAAAGAAATAAAGTGCCTCTCACATTTTGATAATAAAGAAAAAAAAAACATTTATTTATTAGAACAACGTCCTCACGAACTCATATGTAGCCAGGAAATTACCTCTGCTCCAAATTCCCTCCCTTTCCTGGCTTGCTCCCTTATTCTTATTGGTCATTCTCTAAATCATTCTACTGCAGTTTCTCTTACTAATCCCACAGGAATTTAACCCCCCCTTTACTATGTCAGCCCTGAATGAAATGCAACTTGAGAGGCTGACATCTATCTCATATATTAATTTCACCTTTTAAGTTACATTACTGAAATAAATGAACTTTTGCATGATATTCTAATTTTTCGAGTTTCACCTGTATATATGCCGCCCTTCTCCGGAGACTCAGGGTGTCTTACAATGCATTAAGCAATAGCCTTCATACTTTTGTATATACCTGCTTAGTAGGGCTTTTTGGCCCCCGCTGAGCGGTGTTCTATTTTATACAAAGTCAGCTTATTGCCCCCACAATCCGGGTCCTCATTTTACCTACCTTGGAAGGATGGAAGGCTGAGTCAACCTTGAGCCTGGTGAGAATTGAACTCGCAGTAATTGCAGGCAGCTGGCAGCTAAGTACTACTTTAACAGCAGCAGTTTAGTCCACTGTGCCACCAACAGCTCTAAATGAACTGTTGTAAATTGAGGACTATCTGTAGTGAAGAACATCACACAAACTATGGCTATGTTCTTATATTAATGCTGGATTCACGGAGTATTCCTAAATTTTGTGGTAGAAGTACAAATAATGTACAGTAGTATAGAAGCAGAGCACTAAAAATTCTTCCTTCCTCTCTGTGGTGAACAAAATCACCATTGAGAACGTCTTTTATTATCATAACAGCTCTGTATAATCCTCAGGCTCAAAGGAGATACGTCACTGAATACCAGGCTGCTGCATGCAACTACAATAGAGAGTTACTATTTTGTGTTTACCTTCTGGGTTTCCTGAGATTATCAGGGCAGGATGGAAAAGAGAATGCTGAACTAAATGAACCACTAGCCAGATTCAGTTCAGCTCATCTTCTTTTAATCAGAACCACTTACAAAGGAAAAACTCTAGACACAATAAAAATTGAATATTATGGAACTACCATTGAAGATAGCAATAGCCACAGCACTTAGACTTATATACTGCTTCATAGTGCTTTTACAGCCCTCTCTAAGCGGTTTACAGAGTCAGCATATTGCCCCCAACAATCTGGGTCCTCATTTTACCAACCTCAGAAGGATGGAAGGCTGAGTCAACCTTGAGCTGCTGAGATTTGAACTGCCGAACTGCAGCTGGCAGTCAGCTGAAGTAGCCTGCAGTGCTGCACTCTAACCACTGCGCCACCTCGGCTCTTGAAAAAGAATTGATAATTTTAAGATCTTAAACAAATGTAAGGAAGCACAATACTTATTTTTGTGTTCTTTAAATTATACAATCTGGAATGAAATCAACAAAATACTTTTTTAGAATGTGAAGTAAGGCACTATATAAATTGCTGTATTTTAAGGAATGAACTAAAACTGTTTTTCCCATGTATGTTGAAAAGCAAAAAATACTTTTGAGAAAGCATGGTCAGACACCTTTAAAAACTTTGAGTAATTTCAATATTCTTAGAGAAGCTTACTACCTAAGTAGTACATTTAGAACTGCTTTGCCAACAACTCTTATCAAATCAGTGGAGTAATATGCACAATGTGATACTTATTATAAAATTGAAGTTCAAGACTCATTAATTCTTAGCTGCTCTAGATATTTCCTAAAACATATGGTTGAAGGGAATGACATTCCAAATTTATTTTATACTTTTGAAGCTGTAATCATTATTAACTTGCTGAAGTAGCCAAGACTGTTAGCTGTACAGGACCAATGAGACAGCAAGTGATCCTGTGAAGCAGGAATTCTCAGCCAACCTCAGTTAATAATGACTTCCCAGAAAGGCATATTTATATACAAGTAATACAATAACTACATTTGTAATTAAGAAAATTAAAGTGAAAGCTCAAATTCAAAAAGTGTTTCCAATAGGACAAATAAATAAATGAAATACAAAATAAATGTTGAGGGGCACATATCCCTTGCAAGTTAAAGAAAATGATAAAGAGAACTTAAAATATGTGGAAGCAAATCTGAGATGTTCTGAAACAACAACAAAAAACAGTCAGTACAGGTAGTCCTCAATTTATGACCACACTTGAGCCCAAACTTTCTGTTGCTAAGACAGTTAAGTGAGTTTTGCCCCATTTTATGACCTTGCCACAGTTGTTAAGTGAATCACTGCAGTTGTTTAATTACTAACACAGTTGTTAAGTGAATCTGGCTTCCCCACTGACTTTGATTGTCAGAATATCGCAAAAGGTGATCACATGACCCTGGGACACTGCAATCGTCATAAATATGAACCAATTGCCAAGCATCTGAATTTTGATCACATGTCCATGGGGATGCTGCAATGGTGATAAGTGTGAAAAATTGTCATAAATCAGGGGTGAAATCCAGCAGATTCTGACAGGTTCTGGAGAACTGGTAGCAGAAATTTTGTGTAGTTCTGAGAACCGGAAAATACCACCTCTGGCTGGCCCCAGAGTGGGGTGGGAATGGAGATTTTGCTATATCCTTCGCCCAGGAGTGGGGAGGGAATGGGGATTTTGCAGTATCCTTCCCCTGTCATGTCCACCAAGCCATGCCCACCAAGCCACACCACGCCCACCAAGCCATGCCCACAGAACCGGGAGTAAAAAAAATTGAATTTCACCACTGTCATAAATCACTTTTTTCAGTGCCTTTGTAACTTTGAACGGCCACTAAATGAACTGTTGTAAGTTGAGGACTACCTGTAAAGAAAATAAATGCAATACAGATGAAGTATTGATGTCATAATCTTATTGGGGGATAAATCCCAATGAATATGTGGACATTGAACGCTGTTCATATAGGCTAGAATGGTAAAGAATGAAATAAATACAAAATAAGTAGATAAAGCTGTCTCAATTTACTAGCTACATCCACAGGTAGTGGAAACCACCATGTTGCTCACTTATAAGCAATCCACAATTCTGGTTACCTGGGATGTCTAGAAGTCATAAATGGATCTTACCTTGCACTGAAAATGCATAGGGTTGCATTTCCAAAAAAGATTGCAAGTTATGTCAATGTGTAGAGAATAGGTAGTTTTCACCAGATTGAAATGAAAAAGAACCAAGCAGCAATAAATCAAAAAAACAGAATACACTTTTGTCCATGTCTGTTTTTTTATGGTTAATTTCAAAAAGACACACATTTAGAAATATTTCCGATTCTCCCATCTAAAATGTATTTTCCCTTCTCATTTTGAGTCTTAATACTTAATTGCATTGTATTGTCTAATCACTGAAAACAAATCCTGAATTCTTCTTTAATTCCCCAAACCTTTGGGAATATGAAATTTTAAAAATCAGAAAAACTAGTTAGGTAAAATTATTAAACAAGCTGCTTTTTAATTATTTATCTCTGGTATTATTAGTAAATGTTTGAGTTAGTTTTAAAGCAGGCCTGCTGAAAGCAATGGAGCTTGTTAGAACAGAACAGAACAGAACAGAACAGAACAGAACAGAACAGAACAGATTTTTTTATTGGCCAAGTGTGATTGGACACACAAGGAATTTTTCTTGGTGCATATGCTCTCAGTGTACATAAAACAAAAGATTGTTATTCATGATTTCAATGAGCCTGCTCTAAATATAATTAACTGGGGATCCAACCCATAGCTGAGACAATGCCACTAGACAAGGCAATGTCAAAAAGTCCTGCTTCCCATATTAAAATATCCTTACACAGACTCCAACCGTTTTCAAGTTTTAGTTTTATGTTTCAATAAGTGGCAACACTAAGTCTCTTGTCTGGGCTCAGCTACTAATAAATGTCAGAACTGGTTAGTACTGGGACAAGGAAGGACTATATAGGCTAGCCTCAGAAGACCATAAAATATTTTGGAAGAAAAGAATGCCAAGAAAACTGTACAGAAATGTCCAGGAGGTGAGCTTGACTCCAAAGAGATGTTATTTGATGTTACACCCCTCATGGAATACAGCTATGGCTTGTTAATGACATTAATTATACTTGCCTGTGGGGTGTCTTTTTGCATTGAAGTAGTGATTTTAAATTTTGTTCGTTTACTGCTGAAATTCATATTTAATGAAAAAGTGGACTCTGCCTCTACATTCTCCTGCAAGAAAAAGAAAGTGGTTTTTTTCCCTCCTTTCACACACCTGTAAATGATGCCAAACTTATCAACAACTTGTTGCTTTAAGGAAGAACATCTTACTTCAAAAATCTGTGCTTGCATATGGATTACATCTCCACTGCTGAAATATAAACATATTGCTACTTATTCAATTTGGCAAGTTTGAACTACTTCAATTCTCTATAGAGCAGTTTGGATGCCCAAGATAGTGAAGGTAGTATACATGTGTTCAAACTAAACTCAATATAATTCTTTCAATAAAAGGAACACAGAAACACTCATTTTAATAGGATTAACATATAGTAAATGTACCGTAATCTTTTTGGAAAATAAATAACTTGTGGCAACAGAATAAAGGACAGAATATTTTATTGTTAAGATTTCATTCTATTGGATAAAAAAAACTTTAAGAGTAGGTTTAAATTCTTTTTTTTTTTTGTATTTGATCCAGCAATAATCACACCCAAATATTTAACCTTCTTAACTATTTCAAATCCCGATATTTGTTGTAGCTCTTCCCTTTGATCAAAAGACATATTTTAGTCATTATCTTAGTCTTATGTTGATTTATTTTAAATCCCGAGACTTTACCATATTGTTCTATCATTTCCAACATATATGAGGCTGTATCTATAGGTTGCGTTAATGTAATAACTAAATCATCTGCAAACGCTCTCAATCTATAGTCTTGCTGTCGAATCACTATTCCTTTAAGTTCCTTAGATTCACGTATCTTTTTCAACAAAATTTCCAAAGATAAAACAAACAATAAGGGAGATAATGGACAACCCTGCCGTGTTCCCTTCTCTATCTTAAAACTATCCGTTAAACTTCCATTAATAATTATTTGTGCAGTTTGTTCTCTATATATTGCTTTAATTGAACTCATAAATTGCTCCCCAAATTGCATTTTATCTATTACTTTAAACAAAAATTGCCAATTCAATCTGTCAAAAGCTTTCTCTGCATCCAGAAAGAAAAAAGCTGCAGAAATCTGATTATTTTTCTCCAAATATTCTACCAGGTTTATTATTTGTCTCAAATTATATTTCATATATCTCCCTTTTATAAACCCTGATTGATCATTATGAATTGTTTGTTGCATAATTGGCATTAATCTATTTGCCAATACTTTAGCAAAAATCTTATAATCAGTATTTAAAAGTGAAATAGGTCTAAAACTTTCAGGTTTAACACAATTTTGATCTTCTTTAGGAATCAATGATATAAAGGCTGTCCTCCATGAAGGTGGGGTTACTCCCCCAGATTGAATCTTATTAAAAAGCATCCTAAGCGGTTCTACCATTTCCATCTGCAAATTCTTATAATAAATAGCTGTCAATCCATCCGTTCCCGGTGTTTTACCTACTTTTAACTGTTTAATTGCTAAAATAATCTCTTCAGAGTTTATTGGTTGATTCAAACCTTCCCTTTGATCCAGAGTTAATTCCTGAATATCAACCTCTCTAAGATATCTATCAATATCTTTACCTTGTATCAAATCTCCTGCATATAATTTCGTATAATATTCTAAAAAGACTTTTTTAATCAAATTTTGTTGGTAAACTTCTTTACCTTTGTATTCCATCTTACTAATAATACGTGATCTTTGCTTTTTCCTTAACACATAAGCTAACCATCTACCTGGTTTATTAGCATTACAAAATGTATTATGTTTAGCATATTGCAAAGTAGTTGCAACTTGATCAGCCATTAACACATTGAATTGCTGTCTTAATATACCTATTGCTTCTTTTACCCTTTTATCCCCTGGATTATCAATTAACGATTGTTCCTTTTTCTTTATTTCTTCCTCAATATCTTTCCGTTTCTTTATCTGCTTTTGTCTATGTTTGTTATTCATATATATCAGCACTCCCCTCATATAAGCCTTACTTGCATCCCAAACCATTTCCATAGAAGTACCTTTATACATATTATTAACAAAAAACTCCTTCATATGTTTTTTAAGTTCATTCACATTTTCTTCGTATCTAAATAAATTTTCATTTAATCTCCAAGACCTCCTTTCTCTTCTCTCCTGTTCTAATTCCAACCAAACTGGACTATGGTCAGCTAAAATCCTTGGAAATATCTTGACTTTCTTCACCCTAGAAAAAAAATCACTTGTTAGCAATATAAAATCAATCCTAGAAAAAGATTGATGTCTATCAGAAAAAAAGGTAAAATCTTTTTCATCTGGATTCCATTCTATCCAAACATCCCTCAATTCTAAATCATCCATAATTTCAAAAAAAGGTTTGGGTAGTTTGGCACGCGAAGCAACTTTAGACGTGGTCTTCTTATCCTTGGAAATATCAATTACTCCATTCTAATCACCCATTAAAATAATTGATTTATAATCCCATTGCAATATTTTGGTATGTAAAAGTTTATAAAAATTTTCTTGTTGCTGGTTCGGTGCATAAATCCCAATCAAAAGCATTATTCCATTTTGAGTCCTTAATTCAATTGCTATGTATCTTCCTTGGTCATCTGCCTCTATTAAATTTGCTGTCAAATTCTTTTTTATGTATACCACTATTCCATTCCTTTTTTCCGGAGATGATGCCACAAAATGAATCCCTAATTTCGAATTAATTAAGTATTTCTGGTCTGTTGATCTAATATGTGTCTCTTGTAAGCATACAATGCCATTATTAAATTGTTTCAAATAATGATATATTTTCTTTCTCTTTTGTGGTGAATTCAAACCATTGACATTCCAAGACAAAAATTTAACTGGCATTTTTGCCCGACTGAAGCCTATAGAGCATATCTTGAAGATCTTCTTTCACCTTTATCTTCGGTCTTACGCCCCCCCCCCCACAGCTTCTGATTTTGTATCCAAGTGTTGTTGTTGTTGTTTAAAAGTTGATCTTGTCACACGTTGTGCTCTCGGTTCCTCCAATTTTGACAATTCAGGTGACACTCCTTCCAGTTGGCTTAAAGGAAAAGGAAGTGGTGCTAATTCCAATTGATTCTGGTCGTCTTGCTTCTTAGGTTCTCCAACCACCGCCTCAGCATATGTTAAAGACTGTTGCTTTCCTTTTTCTGCTTTTTTATCATCCTCAGGGGGGTGTCCAACTTTCAATACGCTACGATAAAATTCTCTTGCTTTCCCAACGTTGTTCAGTCGATACCTTTCTCCAGCATAGTCCACTATTATGCCTGTTGGTACATCCCATCTGTACACTATTCGCTGTCTTCTCAACTCATCCACTAAAAAACCGAAATTCTTTCTATCTCTCAGCATTTTGGGAGGAATCTCTTTCAACACCTTAATTTCCTGTCCAGACACCTGTACTTTGTTGTTGTAAGAAGCTTGCAATACATCATTTCTAATTCTTCTGTCAGTAAAATAGATCACAACATCTCTTGGCAAATTTTTATTTCTTGCAATCCATGAGTTAACTCTATAGACTTTATCCATCTGGCCAATTATTTCATCCTTCTTCAATCCAACCACTGAAGCAATCACTTCACCACATTTGTCTCTTAAGTTCTCCCATCCATTCTCTTTCAGTCCTCTCAGTCTCAAAGCAAACTCCATTGATCTGTATTGCATCATAATGATATCACCTTCCAACCTCTCAGATTTGGTCTGAAGTTCTCCCATTTTAACCTCCAAATCTTGGGTAACCTCACTGATTTCTTCCACTCTTTCATCAAGCTGCACAAGATGTTTGGACAAACCAGAAACAGCCAGCAAAATATCTTCTCTTATTTCATCATGTTTCTTTTCAACAATCTCTCTAATTTCTTTTACATCTTTTAAGTCCTCCTCAAATTTCCCCATTCTCTCTTCTATTTTAGCTGTTTGGGCACTCGCAATTTGCTTTATAAATTCTTTAAGTTCATTCATAGAATCCTCTTTACTTGGTATCTCCACCGGAAGTTGAGCCTTTTGTGTCACAGTGGAAACTAAAGGAGAAGCTCCTCCTGATTTGGCTGCTGCTGGCTTGGTCTGTTTAGAAGCCATTTTAGTTTCCAAAAAACTTTTCTCCTCTTCACCCCACTTTGCAATTGCTTAGTCTTAAATATCACCAAATCCAGTCCAAATTATTTTAAACTACTGCTCTCAATGTCCTTCCCAAGTTACTTCCTTCTGGCAACTCGCTTTCTCTTTAAAAGTAGAAGAAAAAATCCTTTTCAGTACTCACTTTCCCTTCTCAGCATAGTCCGGATACTCTTAATTGAGCACTTCCTCT
Organism: Coluber constrictor foxii; assembly: GCA_038048745.1. Lineage (NCBI taxonomy): Eukaryota > Metazoa > Chordata > Lepidosauria > Squamata > Colubridae > Coluber > Coluber constrictor. Next base: position 10,808,905 of record CM075961.1, read on the forward strand.
TTCAATTAAGCTCATTCAATGCAAAGTACACAGGAGTTAAGCTCTGTAATTTTGTTGCAAGCTCTCCTGTTTCCACTCCGTCTGCTGCAGAAATCATTCAGACTGTCAGTTTGCTTGCAGAGCTGGTCGCGACATCTAATGCTGCTTTCGCAGCAGCGCTTCGAATCCGGAGATCGTTTCCCTGGGGAGCCCACCTTTCGAGCCCCTGGATTTAATCCCAGGGGCTTTTTTGGCGGCTCTACCTGCCAGAAACTTCTCTGCCCCCCTTCTTTTCCTGAAGAGGGGTCTGCAAAACCGCCGGACAGCTGTTTTTCGCTGTCGGGGGCGGTTTTACGGAAAACGAAGCCAGCGACCTAAGAGACGGTCGTCAGCGATGTCCGCGGCGCCAACCGGAAGTCCCATCTCATTGCTCTCCTTGTGTCAGTAGCTGTATCGGGGTGAAATGCTCCCAGTTTGGACTGGATTGCCCGAACTGGTAGCGATAGAGGCGAGTGGTTCGGAGAACCGGTAGCAAAAAACCCTGCCCCACCACCACCACCACCACCATTGCCCAGCTGAGCCGCACAATCATCAGTCTTTTTTTTATTTTTAAAAGCCAAAGAGGTTGTAGAAAAAATGCTTTTAAAAGAAGAAAAAAAAAGTTGGCCACGCCCACTCAGTCATATTACCCCCCCACCAAGCCACGCCCACAGAACCAGTAATAACAAATTTTACATTTCACCACTGAGCTGTATAAGGTATTTACCACATATAAGTCTGTATATATTTAGCTGTAGATAAAACCACTATTAATTATCTAAAGCAGTGATGGCTAACCTTTTTGCCATCACATGCCAGGAGCGGAGAGGGGGAAGGGGGGATCGCGCGCACGCATGCCCACACCCATAATTCTATGCACCCCAGCCCTGCACATTTGCATGTGACCCCTCCGCTTCTGGCATGTGATGCTACGATGGGCCTGGTAGGTCCGTTTTTCTCTCTCCCCAGGCTCCAGAGCCTTTCTAGGAGCTTGGGGAGGGTGAAAACGGCCTCCCCAAGAGGCCAGAAATGGCCATTTCTGGCCTCCGGGGTGTTGGGGAAGGCCGTTTTCGCCCTCCCCAAGCTCCTAGAAAGGCTCTGGAGGCTGGGGAGAGCAAAAAACGGGCCTTCCCCACCCACAGGCCCTCTGGAGGCAGGAAACAGCCTGTTTCCCTACTTCCGGTGGGCCCAGAAGGCCTGAAAATCAGCTGGCTGGCGCGCCAGAGCTGAGCTCATGTGCCTACCAATATGGGGCCTGTGCAGTTAGTAGCTGATTCTGACAGCGAGGAGGCTGGTGTGGTGCTGCGCCAGCAGCCTATGCAGCTGGCACTCGAGTTGGACAATGAGGAGGCTGGAGAAGATGTGGTGCCAGAGGCCTTCAGCCAGGGCCTTCAGAACCTTGAGAAGCTCCCATAAGTGAAGAGGAAGAGGAGGAGGAGCCTCTTCCCGATGCACGGGTGTGCAGAGCTGCCAAAAGGCAGGAGTGGCTCCTCAGGAGGAGGCCTCCTCAAGAGTAAGGCTTGGGGCTAATTGGCCACTCCCTTAGCCTATTTAAGGAAGGACAACAACTGAGGCAATTTGCAGGGAACAACTTCGTTCACATACCTTTGTGTCTTGTCTTGCTTTATCTTTTTTTTTTCTGAAAATTTTTAACAAATTTTTTTACATATATTTCCCCTTCCCCCCATACCCTCCCTAGCCCAACCCCAATCCCCACTTCACAAAGCAAAATACAGAGTATCACATTAAACAATCATAAACTAATTTAAGATAATAATCTATAGTCTCTTATCACCCTCTTGAACTTTTAACTCCCTTAACTAATCTAACCTAATATACTTTATAACACTCTCTTGACCCATTCCTTATTCAAAAAACTAATTGTAATTTTTTAGTCTTGTATTTGCCTTGAATATATTCTATCCATCTTTTCCATTCCAACCTAAATTTTTCATTTGAATGGTCTTTTAGATATGCTGAAATTTTAGCCATTTCTGATAGGTTCGTTACTTTTAATGTCCATTCTTCAATAGAAGGTAGATCTTCCTTCTTCCAATACTGCGCCACCAGAAGTCTCGCTGCAGTTATTAAATTCAACATCAACTTAGTTTCTATTACCGTGCAGTTTTGTACAATACCTAACAAAAACAGCGGTGGAGTAAATTCTATCCATTTTTTCAAAACATTCTGTATAATCCACCATATTTTTACCCAAAATGCTTTAACGTTTTTACATGTCCACCAGATATGAAAATAAGTAGCATCAACACAGTCACATCTCCAACACTTAGATTGCAAGGTAGGATACATACAAGCTAATTTTTTGGGGTCCATATGCCATCTATAAAACATCTTATAAAAATTTTCTCGTAGATTTTGTGCTTGTGTAAATTTTACATTTCTAACCCAGATCATTTCCAAAGTTTTTTATTTTATTTTATTTATTTATTAATTAGATTTATATACCGCCCTTCTCCTTATGGACTCAGGGCGGAGAACAGCCAAATAAAAAACAGTACATAAAAGTTAAAAATTATAAAACCCATAAAAACTTTGGCTGAAAATTAAAAACAAATAAATATTAAAATACAACAACCCTACAACTCTAAAAAATTTTAAAAATTCAACAGGGATCAGGCTAGACCGGCAAGCTGGAAAAGATAAGTTTTTAGGGCCCGACGAAAAGTCCGGAGGTTGGAAATTGTTCTCAGTTCTGGAGGAAGATCATTCCAGAGGGTAGGGGCTGCCACAGAGAAGGGTCTCCCCCTGGGGGTCGCCAGCCGGCATTGTCTGGCTGACGGCACCCTGAGGAGGCCCTCTCTGTGGGAGCGAACTGGCCGGTGGGAGGCAATTGGCGGCAGAAGGCGGTCCCGTAAGTACCCTGGTCCTAAGCCATGGAGCGCTTTAAAGGTGATCACCAACACCTTGAAACGCACCCGGAAGTCCACCGGCAACCAATGCAGCTCGTGCAGGAGAGGTGTCACGTGGGAGCGCCCCGTCGCTCCCATAATCCCCCGCGCGGCCGCATTCTGCACCAGTTGGAGCCTCCGGGTGCACCCCAAGGGGAGCCCCATGTAGAGAGCATTGCAGTAATCCAGGCGAGAAGTGACGAGCGCCTGAGTGACTGTGCGTAGGGAGTCCCGATCTAGAAAGGGCCGCAACTGGCGTATCAGGCGAACCTGATAGAAAGCCCCCCTGGCCACAGCTGTCGTGTGATCCTCTAAGGACAGCCGTGGGTCCAGGAGGACGCCCAAGTTGCGCACCCTTTCCGTGGGGGCCAATGATTCGCCCTCAATAACCAGCGATGGTGTCAGCTGGCTATATCGGGACGCCGGCAGCCACAGCCACTCGGTCTTGGAGGGGTTGAGTCGAAGCCTGTTTCTCCCCATCCAGACCCGCACGGCTTCGAGGCACTGGGACATCACTTCCACGGCATCGTTGGGGTGGTCTGGGGTGGAGATGTACAGCTTGAGTATCATCAGCGTACTGATGGAACTCTACCCCCAAACCACGGATGATCTCACCCAGCGGCTTTACATAAATGTTGAACAGGAGGGGCGAGAGGACCGATCCCTGCGGCACCCCACACACTAGGCGCCTCGGGGTTGACCGCTGCCCCCCTGTCAACACAGATTGTGACCGGTCGGAGAGGTAGGAGGAGAACCACTGTAAAATGGTGCCCCCCACCCCCAATCCCTCCAACCGGCGCAACATGATACCATGGTCAATGGTATCAAAAGCCGCTGAGAGGTCTAACAACACCAGGATAGAGTACCCCCTACCCCGGGCCCTCCAGAGATCATCCACCAACGCGACCAATGCCGTTTCGGTGCTGTATCCAGACCTGAAGCCGGACTGGAGCGGGTCTAAATAGACAGCTTCATCCAGGTACCGGGGGAGCTGCCACGCAACCACACTCTCAACAACCTTCGCTAAAAAGGGAAGGTTGGAGACTGGACGATAATTTGCCAAAACAGCTGGGTCCAGGGAGGGCTTCTTGAGGAGGGGCCTCACCACCGCCTCCTTCAAAGCGGTCGGTAGGGCACCCTCACTCAAAGAAGCGTTTATAATCTCCTGGAGCCAGCCTCGCGTAACCTCCCGGGAGGCCAGCACCAACCAGGAGGGACACGGGTCCAATAAACATGTGGTAGCGTTCAGTCTTCCCAGAGTCCTGTCCACGTCCTCGGGAGCCACAGGATCGAACTCAGCCCAGATAACACTCTCAAGACCTGCCTCAGTCACCCCGCCCGAACTAACCCAGTCAGCGGCCAAATCATCCCGAATCTGAGTTATTTTATCATCCAGATATTGAACAAAGTCCTCAGCATGACCCTGCAAGGGATCCTCCTGCGCTCCCAGATGGAGGAGGGAGCAGGTCACCCTAAACAGGGCGGCTGGGCGATTATCTGATGACGCGATAAGAGCGGTAAAATAGTTAGATTTCGCCGCTTTTATCGCCACTAAGTAAGTCTTAATATGAGCTCTTACTAGTGCCAAGTCAGATTCAGAGCGACTGGCCCTCCAACCGCTCTCTAGGCGTCTTTTCCGGCGTTTCATCTCCCTCAGCTCCTCGGTAAACCAAGGAGATAAGTGAGTTCGGCGCCGGGTCAGAGGCCGCAAAGGCACGACGCGGTCCAAGGCCGCACTGGCCGCCCTATCCCAGGCCGCCACCAGGTCCTCCGCCGAGTCGCGTGTCAGTGTCTCAGGAAATGGCCCAAGCTCCGTCTGGAACCTATCAGGATCCATCAGGCGCCTGGGGCGGAACCACCTGGTCGGTTCCGCCTCCCTGCGGTGAGGTGCAGCGGTCCGAAAGTCGAGTCGAAGGAGCGAGTGGTCAGTCCATGACAAGGGTTCCACACCTATATCCCCAATATCAAGACCACTCAACCACTGACCAGAGACAAAAACTAGGTCCAGGGTGTGTCCACCAATGTGAGTCAGGCCCTGAATTACCTGGGTCAGGTCCATGGCCGTCATGGAAGCCATGAACTCCTGGGCTATCTCAGATGTTTCACCGATGGATGGCAGATTGAAATCCCCCATGACCATAAGCCTGGGGGTATCAACCGCCACCTCGGCTACAACATTGAGAAGCTCGGGCAGGGTCGTTGCCACATGGCAGGGAGCCAGGTACGTGACTAACAGACCCATCTGCCCACCACGACCCCACCTCACAAAGATGGACTCACACCCGGCTATCTGAGGTACAGTGGTCTCCCTCGGATCCAGACCTTCCTTAATAATGACCACTACTCCCCCACTCCTACCCTGAGCTCTCGGCTGGTGGAATGCAAGGAAACCTGGTGGGCACATCTCCACGAGGGGAACCCCCCCCTCGTGGCCCAACCAGGTCTCGGTAATACCGGCCAGGTCCGCACCCGCCTCTTGAAGAAGATCACATATGAGGGGGGCCTTATTAACAACGGACCTTGCATTGCATAACAGCAGCCGGAGCCTCGGGTCCTGAGACTCTAAACAACCCGGGGAACGGGAATAGCTCGGGGGACCGGGGCACGCAATCGCTTGAAGACAGCAAGTGCGTGCCCCCACCACATGATATGGTCCCCTGCTCATGCCATATCTGCCCCTCCCACATAGCGTATTAATAGCACAGCCCTCTTACCTCCAGAATCTTGACCCCCCCGCAGCCCCATGAACAGCCGGACCTAACCCTCCCCCCCGTGGGTTCTCCCCCAAACCCACTCCCACCCCCACCCCTGAACCCCTTAAAAATATAATTAAAAGAGACCTTAAAAAACCCCTCAATCCCCGTTTTGCGACATGCCACCTCTCGGGGTCCCAAAACCCATCATTAAGGTGGGCCCTCGATAACATAGAGGGCCAAGCCTGTGAGAGGGGGGAGTCTCGCAGGGCAAGAAGGCTAGACCTCGAGTACATCTGAGCACAGAATGGAGATGGACAGAGTGGTAAGGCATGGCTTGGAGTCTATAATAGTAGGCAAAAATATCCAAAAGAACAAGAGTTCAAGTTAGTCAGGAGAATCACCACTACCCTCTCACGGTAGCGGGTAGGAGTCTCTACGTTCAATCCAACTGCGGGGATGTCCGGATCACCCTCTCACAGAGGTCCGCCAAACAGTCAGGTAAGTTGGAGAGTCCAGGCCACTCTCTCACAGTGGCCTGGCATATTAGTCCTGCGAAGTAAAACTCCCCATCACGGGTGAACGAAGACGGAACCGGCTCCATCAGTCCTCCCGTGAGCTGTCTTGTTCTCCTGTAACGCCAGCGAATGAGATGATAATAGGGCCGAGTTCCAAGCTACTCCGGAAATTGGCGGATCGATAACAATACAAGCCAAGATGTATCAAAAAGCCAATAGAGGACAGGCGGAGGGGGAGGGGCCAACTCCAACAAGGATAAGATGATGTAATAATGAGCCCCCAGATTGTAGCTCAGTTCAGTCGGTGGATGAAAGTCCTCACCACCGCCATGGGGGGCATCCCAGTTGGACCCATCTGGGTCTTCAACCTCCTGTTGGGAGCCTCCTCCATACATGCAACCCCCCGCCAGCCACCAGCAGACCCGCTAGCCAGCTGAAGCCCCGCTGGCACCGTCGGCGTTGGGGCTGCCAGAAAAACAAGTAGCCTCCTCGCCAGAATCTTACTTCTCCTCCAGGTGCTCTCCTTTCTCCTCCCAGGTGCCTGCAGTCAGGCGGACAGACCACTCCAGCGGCCCCGCAGCCAACAACCCCAGTCTTGCTTTATCTTATCAGCTTCCTGCAAATTGCTTCTGGGCATTCTGCCAACCACAGTAAGCTTTCAGTATTATTCTTTGAATTCTTGGTGGCTGTAAATGCAGTTAATTAACAGCCGTTGTTGTAAAAAACTGGTTTATTTAGTAAACTAAGGTTTGAATGGACTTTGTGTGTACTGCATTCTTTGGGGTCCGTAGCCGGGGCAGAACATGCTGCCTAAACTCTGACAATTAGGCTAAAAGAGGCTCTCTTTAGCCACAGCCTGTTATTCTTTTTTGAAGATTAAAGAACTTTCAGCCAGTCTCCAACCTACCCTTTGTGGGAAAGGTTCTAGAGAAAGTGGTGTCACTTCAGCTCCTGCGGTCATTGGATGAAACGGATTATCTGGACCCTTTTCAGTCTGGCTTCAGGCCTGGCTACAGCACGGAAACTGCCTTGGTCACGCTGATGGATGATTTCTGGTGAGCCCAAGATGGGGGTCATTCCTCTATCTTGGTGCTACTTGACCTCTCAGAAGCTTTCGATACTATTGACCATGGTATCCTTCTGGGACAACTAAGGGAGTTGGGAGTGGGAGGCACCGTGTTGCGGTGGTTCTCCTCCTATCTCTCTGGTCAGTCACAGTCGGTGTTGGTAGGAGGACAGAGGTCGACCCCTAGGCCCCTCGTTTGTGGGAGGCATCAGGGCTCGGTCCTCTCTCCCCTCCTATTTAACATTTACATGAAACCACTGGGTGAAATCATCCGATGATATGGGGTGGGATATCAGCAATACGCTGATGATACCCAGCTGTTTATTTCCACCCCCCCGTCAGTTCAGTGAGGCAGTGGGCATAATGTGCCAGTGCCTGGAGGCTGTGAGGGCCTGGATGGGAGTCAACAAAATCCAATAAATAAACAGGCTCAGACTTAACCCAGACAAGACTGAATGGTTGTTGGTATTGCCTCCTAAAGACTGTGTCGACTGTCCATTCTTGGTCCTGGGGGGGTGGGGGAGAAATTGTCCCCCTCAGAACGAGCTCACAATCTGGGTGTCCTCCTAAACTCACAGCTAAGAATGGAACATCTGACAGCTGTGGCCAGGGGGACCTTTGCACAGGTTCGCCTGGTGCACCAATTGCGACCCTACTTGGATCGGGAGGTTCTCCGCACAGTCACTCATGCCCTTGTCACCTCACAGTTGGATTATTGCAACGCACTCTACATGGGGCTACCCTTGAAAAGTGTTCGGAGACTACAGTTGGTCCAGAATGCAGCCGCGTGAGCTATTGTGGGTGCACCTAGATACACCCACATTACACCAATTCTCCGTGAGCTGCACTGGCTCCCCTATCGGTCTCCGGGTGCAATTCAAGGTGTTGGTTATTACCTTTAAAGCCCTATATGGCTCAGGGCCAGGCTATCTTCAAGACCGCCTTCTACCGCATAGCTCCCATCGACCGGTAAGATCCCACAGAGTTGGTCTCCTCCGGGTCCCGTCAGCTAAACAATGTCGGTTGGCGGGCCTGCGGGGGAGGGCCTTCTCTGTGGCTGCCCCGGCTCTCTGGAACCAATTACCTCCTGAGGTCCGGACCGTTCCCACCCTATTGGCCTTCCGGAAAGCGGTGAAGACCTGGCTTTTCCGGCAGGCCTGGGGCCGCTGATCTCGCTACGGTGATCTTGTGAGACCCAGCCATGGAATGGAGTGTATGGGTTTTTAATCTTCTTTTAACATTTTTTTAGAGGATATTGTTCGCATTGTTTTTTTGCTGTAAGCCGCCCAGAGTCCCTAGGGAGTTGGGCAGCATAGAAATGCGACTAATAAATAAATAAATAAATAAAAGATTGGCACCATTTTGGGGGTTTCTTGTTAAACAACAATGAAGAAGGCTGCTGAAGACAAGCTAAAATAAGGAAGTGTGGAGTTTTGTTTTGTTTTTTTTTTTAATGGAGAAATGTAAGGGCAGAAGGTTGTGGTTCTAGTTTATTATTTTTAGTAATTTGTAACTTGGTCTGCTTTGCTGTGGGTGGCTAAAACTTTCCAATTTTTATGATTCCTGATTGGCCAGCAATTCTTAAGTGACTTACAAAAAAGCTACTCTTTAACTAAAGAGAGAGTTAAGAAGATGGAGGAGCAAATTATTACAGATGTATTTAAAAATCCATCAATTCATAGATCAGCTATGCTCCAAGGTTGTTAAAAAACTACTCAAACTACTTCAGAGATGCAAATATGTATAGAAAGTTACCAAACCACTGAGGCAATTTCACAAGTAGCTGACAATGCAGAGGAGTCGATTGCAATTTTGGAATATAAACCTGACACCATTTTTTATTATGATGGTTTAACTATAAACATTCCAACACAATTGAAAAAGCTCCAAAAAAATATGCAACTTTTAAACGGACACGTTTGGGACTTTTTCCTCATGGACATTAACAAGGTTGAGAAATCCTTGAGAAAAAGAGAAGCTTATAACAACTTGACAAACATTCCAGATAAGAAAATGATTTTATTCCATGAAGACAAGCTGGAAGGAGTGACTTAATTAGGATGGATTTTTATCGTCTGATATTTGTAATTGAAAGTCTGAATCTAAAGTTTGAAAATTTATTTTTTCTTTATATATAATGCTTAAGTAATTCGTAAAGTTAGTAAAATATTATTGAAAGTGTATTTGAAAGTATTTATGTTAAGAGAAAGTTAAAGAAAAAGATGTATTAGCTTAAAGAAAAGTTTTGAGTTTTAAAAAGGAGGTATACAACAAGAAGAAAAAATATTCTGTGTGAGTAACTTGGAGTGATCTAAATTTAATGAATTAATTTTAGTCGGAATTTTATTGGTCTGAAAGTGAACTTTAAAGTATGTATGTTAAGAGGAAGTAAAAAAAAGATGTATTAGAATGTTTTGATTTTAGAAATGTTTTAAAAGAAAAGTTTAGTGTTTTAAAATAGAAGGGAAAAAAAGTATTTTTCCCTTTAAGGTTAAAGAAGCTGAAAGAATACAGTGAATTTTGTTAATATAAATGGTGAGTTTATAAAGATTATTAAGTGTAAACAGAAATATTTCCAAAGCAAGGAAGATAAAGCAGAAATGGTTAAATTGATTGTTTTGTTCAAAGAGGAGAATATATTACGTTTTTTATTAGGATATCACTTCTGGATTTTGTGCTTGTGATGAAAACAAAATGAAACTGGTTTTGCTGATTAGATTTGTTGTTATAGAAATGACTAGTTACAGTAGTGGCCAAAGTTGTGGAAACCTTTCGGGAAAAGTGTATTTTCTAAAACTAGCTAATAACACCATTTTTTTTGGAGTAATACCATAAAATATATCAATGGAAAGATAATTTAATCAAGAATGTAATGCAATAACTTTTATGAAGGATTTGCTATTGGAATAGCAGTTACAGTATAAAGAAAAGTGAAATATGTAGAAAAAACGAGATATACAAAAATTATCACATCAGTTGGGTAACCTTTAGCATGAATTATGGCCTTACAATGTCTTCCCATGGAGTGAACCAAGTCTTTTAGTTCTGCAGCTGTTAGAATGTGAAACCAAGATTGAATGATTGCTTCTTTTTTTTTAAATAATATTTTTATTTATACAAATTGACAATACAATAAAAAACATTTTCGGTTCCGTGATGCGTATACATAAACACAGACTTTTAACTTGCCATACATATACATATACTATTACTTCTTATAAGTAGATTTTGTCTTAATAACCATTACATATAATAATACTCAGTAATATTCAAACCCTTAAAGTGCAAGTAATATTGTTTCTTTCTTTAAATCTTCATTAATTGGCTAGTAATTAATCTCTATATACTATCTCATTTTTTATTTCTTCTCTCCATCCACTCATACCACACGTCCCACACGCCATAGTATTCCGAATCTTCTCTGTCATTAATTTCTAGAGATAATTTGTTCATTTCGGCGCACTCCAGTACTTTCCTTATAACAAATTCTTCAGATGGTAACTGTTTTTTCTTCCAATACTGGGCAAAAGAAATTCTTGCGGCTGTCACTATATGTATAATCAAATACCTTTTCTCTTTTACATATTCTGTTTTCAAGATTCCCAGGAGAAGTGCTTTGGGGTCAAAATCAAAATCTTCTCTTACAATTTCCGAAATCCACTTCGATATCATCTTCCAGAATTTTTGTGCCTGGTTGCAGGTCCACCAACAGTGATAGAAGGTGCCCTGTTGACGGTCGCATTTCCAACAGTTTGCTCTCGAGTTGGGATATATCTTTGCTATCCTAGCGGGGGCCATGTGCCACCTATAAAACATCTTATAGTGGTTCTCCTTATAAGTCACCGCCCTGGTCATTTTGAGATTTTTATTCCAGATTGTATCCCATTCGTCCAGATTTATATTCTGACCAATATTTTTAGCCCAGGCCAACATCGGCTCCTTATTAAGGAGCCCACCCTATGGAATGAGCTGCCTCCTAGTATACGTTTGATCCCGGACCTTCGCACCTTCCTAAGGCCCTAAAGACCTACCTATTCCAACAAGCCGGCCTAGCCCAAAGGGTTTTTTAACAGGGTTTTTAAATTATATGGATTCGGGTTTTTAAATTGGAATTTTATGGATTTTGGGGGTTCGAAATTTTAAATTTTAATTTTTTTTAAATTGAGAAGCCAAGGATTTAATTTATTTATTTTAGTTCCTTATAACTTTTGTATTCTATATATTTGAATTTTTTGGCTGTTCACCGCCCTGAGTCCCTCTTGGGAGATAGGGCGGTATATAAATCTGAAATAAACTAAACTAAACTAAACTTAACCACCTTCTCTACAGTATCATATTCCAATAAATAATTATATAATTTGGCTAATATTTTCTCATCTGTACCCATCCAAATCTTATCGAATCCATTAATACTTGTCTCTATACCGAATTCCTCCTTGTCCTTTTTATATCGTGATGTAATTTGGGTATATGGCCACCAGTCTATAACAATGCCTTGCTCCTTCAATTCTTCCCTAGTTTTAAGATTCCCTCCCCCATCCAATATCTCATTGTATCTAAACATCTTTCCTATTTCTAATACATTTGGGTATATTAAAGCCTCCATGGTGGAGAGCCATCTCGGAATTTTTATGTATTGCCTCTGTCTTATCTCTCCCCATGTTTGTATTAGGGTCTCCCTTATTTTATGTCTATGGAAGTATGTTTTGGTTTTTTTCCCAGGTTCCCAGAGGTATGCATGCCAGCCCTTCTGGAGGTCATGTCCTTCCAAAGTTAGGAGTCTTTTATTTTGCAGAGTAGCCCAATCTTTCAGCCATACTAAGTTTGCAGCTTTTTGATATGTCTCCCATTTGGGTAATCCAAAACCCCCTCTCTCCTTCTTATCCTGTAAGTTTCTAATTGCTATCCTTGGTTTCTTTCCCTCCCAAATGAATTTCCTAATTATTGCATTAAGCTCCAAAAAGAATTTTTTATCCAATTTGACAGGGACTGTTTGGAATAGATATAATAGTTTGGGTAGTATACTCATTTTTGTTGCTGCAATTCTACCTAAAAATGATATTTGCAACCTTCCCCATTTTTCCAAATCCTGTTTTATATTCCTGATTAATGGTACATAGTTATCCTCCTTGAGGGCTGAGCACTTCGCTGAAATCCATACCCCTAAATATTTTACCTTCTTAACAATTTGAATCTCCATTAATTCTTCCAACATTTTCTTTCGTGCCTCCGTCATATTTTTGGTTACTAATTTAGTTTTGGATTTGTTTAATTTAAAACCTGCTACCACTCCGTAGTTGCCTAATTCTTCCAATATTTTAATGCCTGATTCTAATGGTTCTTCCATGATTAACGCCACATCATCAGCAAATGCCTGCGCTTTATACGACTCTTTTCTAACACTCAGTCCCTTAATTTCATTGTTATTCCTAATCTTCCTCAGAAGAACTTCTAAAGCTAGGATGAATAGAAGTGGGGACAGAGGACACCCTTGTCTAACCCCTTTTCTAATTTGAAATGTTTCTGTTAATCCTCCATTCATTAAGATGTTGGCACATTGTTTCTTGTATATTGTAGATATAGTGTTAATAAAATTTAATCCGAATTCCATTTGAGTGATTTGTTGTTTCATAAACTGCCAATTCAAATTGTCGAACGCCTTTTGGGCGTCAACAAAAACCAGTGCCATTTCTTTATTTGGGTGTTCCTCATAATACTCCAATAGTCTATTATCGTCCTTGTGTTATTTCTGATATGGAGAAATCCATTTTGATCGCTATGTATTAGGTTGTTCAAAATTATCTTTAGTCTTTCTGCTATGATGCTCATGTAAATTTTATAGTCCGTATTGAGAAGGGAGATCGGTTTATAATTTTTTATTAATTTTGGGTCTTCTCCTTCTTTTTGGAGAAGCGTAATATACGCTTCTCTCCATGATTCTGGTATTTTAGATTCTATTAAGGCCTCATTATAAATTTCCAGTAATTTTGGTAATAAAATTTCTTCCAAATCTACATTTTTATACAGTTCTCCTGGGAATCCATCCGGTCCTGGGGACTTGTTCTTTTTGATTTTAGATATTGCAATTCTTAGCTCCGTCATAGTTATTTCTTTATTTAGCATTTCTTTCTCCTCTTCCCCTATCTTTGGAAGGTTTTCTTTTGCCAAGTATTGAGCCACCTTTTCTGTAGGAACTTGTTCTTCTGCATACAGGGAGGCATAATATTCCCGAGCAAGCTTTAATTTGTCTTCTTCTTTATTAATAATCCGACCTTCCAGGTCTTCCAATTGATATATTATCCCTTTCTCTTTTTCTTTTTTTAATCTATAAGATAACCATCTGCCCGGCTTATTTGCGTTTTCAAAATAATATTGTTTAGTTCTTTTCATTTTGTACGCCAGCTCCTCCTGATCGATAATATTTAATTTATGTCGTACGACCATCCAATTTTCTTTGGCTTGCTTATTATCTGGATTTTGTTGCAATTCCTTCTCAGCGTTCCCTAATTCATCTATCAGGGCCTTCTGCCTCTCTCTTCTTTCTTTATTCCTATGTGAGCCATATGCTATCGCCAGGCCTCTCAGAAAGGCTTTCATTGTGTCCCAAATAATTGCTCGGAGGGTTGGTTCTTTTTCATTTTCTTCGAAAAAACATTTTAGTTCTTGTTTAACTTTCTCCATGTTTTGCTTGTCCTTTAAAAAATGGCTGTTCAATCTCCATCTTGTATTTTCCCTCTTGTAGGTGCTTTTCCATTTCACTTCTAATGAGCTGTGATCTGCCCATACATTAGGTGTAATTTCTATTGACATAATATCCAGCCCTATATTTCTGCTTGCCCACATCATATCAATTCTAGACCATGACTTTTTGGGGCTCGAAAAATATGTATATTGCTTCTTATGTGGGTGCAGAGTGCGCCAAATAGCCACTAAATTAAACTCTTCTGTCAAATCAAAAAATGATTTAGATATAGTTTTCCTTTTTTTCTTTTTACCCTTGGACCCTTTGTAATCTTTATCTGGGTTTATTACCGCATTAAAATCCCCAATTATACAGATATTATTATTATTCATTGTGCTTAATCTTTCCCCTAATTTTTTATAAAAATCTCCCAATTTTTCATTCGGTGCATAAATTACTGTTAATAGGATTGGACAATTGCCTCTCATTACTTCCACCATTAAAATCCTGCCCTTCGAATCTACATATTTTAATTCTGCTTTTATATCTTTCTTTATGTACAATGCTACCCCTCGTTTCTTTCTTTCAGCTAAAGAAGTGAAGAGATTTCCTAATTTCTTGTTTTCTAAATATTTTTGGTTTTCCTTTTTGATGTGTACCTCTTGGAGGCACACTATGTCCGCATTTAGTTCAACTAATTTTGTAAGGAAATTTTTCTTCTTTTTATTATCGTTCAAGCCATTTACATTAATCGATATCAATCTCCAATCTTCCATTTCTTTGTCCATTATGTTATTCTTTTACTTATTGGCTCGTGTAGCTCTTTGTGGTCGTTGGTTTTTCGTTGTTTCTTTACTATTCTTATCTTCCCCCCTCTTCTTCTCTGGTGTCCTTTCTTTCTCTTTTTTCTGCTGAGTAACTTCTTCTGGTGTTATCACTTCCAATTCCTCCTTGCTACTTTGATCTTCCTCACTTGCTCTTCGTTGATCTAGAAACTCTTGAGCTACTACCAGACTATCTATCCTAGTTTTATTTCCTTGCCACGTAATGATCATGCCTTCCGGCAAAATCCACCTAAAAAGAATGTTCCTCTTGTTTAGTTGCGTAGCCAAGAATCTATACTCTCTCCTTGATTCCCTTACCCTCCTTGGAATCTGTTTTAATACTATTACCTCTTTCCCCTTATACGTCACCTGTTCCTCTCGTCATACTATAAAAAATATCCCTCACCTTCTTTCTGGCAAATCGGATATGCACCTCCCTTGGCAGTTTATTTCTCCTTGCGTAATTGGTCTGGACCGTGTACACCTCGTCTAATTCTTTGATAATATCAAGTTTATCTTGCTGCAGCACCTCGGCAATTATTTCAGCCATCACTTGGCCCAGATCCTCTTCTTTCTCTTCGGTGATATTTTGGGCACGCAAATAAAAGGAGGCTCGGTCCATTTCCAGTTGGGTAATTGAGTCTTCCAGTTCCCTATTCTGTGCCATTAACCTTTGATCAACCATATCCAAATTTTTTTCCTGTTGCTCCATTTTATCTTCCATCTTTTTTATCTTCTGTGTATTCCTTTGTATTGACTCCTGTATATCGTTCATTTTTTGATCTATTGCTCCGATGACTTTCTTCAACTCTATATGGTTATTTGACATTTTCTCCTGCATCATAATCATCGTGTCTTGTATGGCTGTCAATGTTGATTGCATTGCTTGCATTGTAGGTATCATTGCTGATTTTTCAGTTTTGGATAAACCTTCAGTTGATTTCTGCAAAGCTGGTGATGACATTGTAATCGTGGGGTTTGAGGGTGTTTTCTTTCCTGTTTTTGTCACCGTAGATGAGAGGCTTGTCATCTCTTTTAACACCTTTTTCTGTTCTCTTATGATCCTTTCTATGTTTTTCCAAATTGTCATTCACCGATATTTGGTTGCCTCTACCAAATATTATTCCCTTTTTTCTACTATGAAAAAATATCAAATATATTTATCTCTAAGCTTTCCCCCCTATTCCACTACACAATATTATTTTAGAGAAACAATATATATAACTTGGATTAACTTTTATAAGTCTGTATAATTAACTAATTATTCATCTGTGTGTTTATACCATTTAATATATATTTGAATATTAGGATTAAGGGTTAAATAGGGATACATAAACCTCATAAATTCAAATACTGATTGAAGGTGGGAATATTCTTTAGTTTAAATCAATGAATTTTGATAATTGATTAATTAGAGATCTGCTACAGGATAGACCATAACAGTTAATAATTTGAATTATTGAATGATTGCTTCTATTAACTGGGTTTTATTGCTGGGTCACTTCTGACTAACACATTTCTTTAGTCGGCTCCATAGATTTTCAATTGGGTTAAGGTCTGGGCTATTCCCAGGCCATTCCAGCAGTAGAATAGGATTATCTTGAAACTCCCCCCAAAAAAGTGGTGTTATTAGCCATCAAACCTCAAAAATACACTTTTCCCAAAAGGTTTCCACAATTTTGGCAACTACTGTATATGGTAATGTGTAAAAGTAAAAAGTTGAGGCTGTAATGTTATATTGTACTGTGCTAAAAACAGATGGAAGTCAACACTTTTTTGCTTTTTCCCTTATACCTCATATTTTCTTCCTTTTTTCCTTCCCTTAATTTCCTATTTTTATTTTTCTTTGTATTTTATACATTGATAAAACAATAAAAGTTATGTGACAAAAAAACCCACTTCATGTGATCTTGATTCTATCCCTCTGTTAATGCAGCATAGGACTGTGTTGGCTTTTTTGGCAGCTGCAGCACACTGCTGGCTCATATTTAAGTGATTGTCCACAAGGACTCCAAGATCCCTGTCAGAACTTCCACCTCACAACTGCTGCTTTCTGCAATCGCTTTAGTACCAGTCTACCATGAACCCTGGGGGGAGGGGGAGCGCTGGGGGGGGGGAGTGAAAGTTAAGAGTGTGAGAGTGACTGGCTGATTGGACAGTGGGGCAACCAGCAATGGGAAGTGCCTAAGTGGGGAAATGTTTTTACTCAGAGTTTTGGTGCACAAACTCCAGTTCTGGCTTTGCTTTATTGTATTCTGATTGACTTTTAGTAAGTTATACCTTTTCCACCAAATGGAGTCAAGGAACATTCTTATTCAAAGGTTCAAGCTGATGCAGGGTGACATTAAGCCAGAACTGCATTTTCAATCCACCCAGAGAATTAACCTACTGTGGGGATTGTGCAACCATGACTTTTTCCAACAGGGAACAAGTGGAGATAGAATGCAGAGAAAGTGCCACAAAGAGACTGGAGGGCAGTGGCAAGACCCCCAAACTGGAAGGGGAGCCAGAACCCCATCTCACCCAGAGTTGGACTTGTTCTGTTCAGAGAGAGATTTGCAGAACTTATGCTTCGTGACCCCCTGGAACAGCCTGACCAGGATCAGGGCCGCCTGCCACTCAGCCAATCCCAGCACTGCCAATCCTGGCAGCGCTGCCAGCACAGGCCGCCCCAGCAGCCAGGGTCAACTGTCGGCCACCCAGGCCGATGGTGAAGTTCAATGGAGAGACAAAGCAATTGGGATTCTTCATCACCCAGGTCTGGGATTTCATGGAGGACTACAGACTGGATCTCCCAGGTGACGAGGCCAGAGTGCGCTGTGTCACTAGGGCTCTAGAAGGTGAGGCTGCCGATTGAATTGAATTGAATTTATTAAATTTGTATACCGCCCTTCTCCTGACGGACTCAGGGCGGTGAACAGCCAAACATTAAAATACAAGCAATATAAAAGTTAAAATAATCTAAAACATAATTAAATCAATTTTGGCTTTCCCAAATTTAAAACCCCTCATAAAATTCACCCATTAAAATCTACGTTAAGCCAGCCCGGCTTGCTGGAATAGAAAAGTCTTTAATGCCTTGCGGAAAGTGCGGAGGTCTGGGATTAATCGAATCCCCGGGGGTAACTTGTTCCAGAGGGCAGGGGCCCCCACAGAGAAGGCTCTCCCCCTGGGGGTCGCCAGTCGACATTGCCTGACTGACGGCACCCTGAGGAGACCCTCTCTATGAGAGCGTATTGGCCGGTGGGAGGTTATCGGTGGCAGAAGGTGGTCTCGTAAGTACCCAGGTCCTAAGCCATGGAGCGCTTGGATTGGGTTGTGGCACTGCATGACAAGGATGCCAAAGAGTTACACAACTTCAATGCTTTCATGATGGCCCTAAGACAATGGTTCAAGGATCCACTGGCAGATTGGAGGGCCAAAACAAGGTTCAGAACCATCAAGCAAGGAGGGCCTTTGTGCAACTGCAGGTTGTGCACCAGTTACGCCCTTTCCTGGACCAACAATCCCTACTTATGGTCATTCATGCCCTAGTCACCTTTTGTCTTGACTATTGTAATGTGTTCTACATGGGGCTGCCCTTGAAAAGCATCCAGAAGCGCCAGTTGGTGCAAAATGCAGCGGCCCGCATGGTTTTGTGCAGACCTCAATGTGCATATGTGTCACCTCTCCTGCGGGAGCTGCACTGGTTGCTGATTCGCTTTCAGGTGCAATTCAAGGTGTTGGTTGAATTGGGACCAGGTTATCTGAGGAACCGTCTCTTGCCAGTCACATCCATCCAATCCAGCTGAGCGGCAAGGAATGTTGCGGGTCCCTTCCCCATAGGTGGGTGTTGGCAACCCACAGCTCTTTCTTTCTTTTTTAAAAATATATTTTTATTGTTTACATATAAATATATATTGAATACAGTGCGATTGTCCTGGCATTTCACTTGCCATAAAAACCAAAATGAAAACACATAACATATATACTATTTAAACAGTGCTAGTGTTGTAGTTATTTTTGACCATCATATTCATTCTAATACAACAATGCATATATAGTATCCCTTTCCAAGTCTACCTAACCTAATTTTTTCGTATTCCAACTTCCACCTCGTGCTTCTAACCATTGATAGAATCTGTTCCATGTATCATAATACTCTGTCTCTTCTTTGTCTTTTATTTTTAACGTTAGTCTAGCCATTTCTGCACATACTAGGATCTTCCTTATTATCTCCTCCTCTGAAGGGGTGTTTTCACTCTTCCACTACTGTGCATACACCATTCTTGCTGAGGTCAGGATGTGTAATATTAGGTATATTATCATAGCCATCTGATATAATGCCTAATAGAAATAATTCTGGCTCAAACTCTATACGTTGTCTAACCATTTTTTCTAACCACATATGAATTTGTATCCAAAATTTCCTTGTTTTTTTACAGGTCCACCACATATGGTAGTATGTGCCTGGTATTTGTTTACATTTCCAATAGTTTGGGGACATATTGCTAAACATTTTAGCCAATCTTGCCAGGGGGAGATGCCACCTATAAAACGTTTTATAAAGATTTTCTTTATATGATGTGGCCAATGTCAATTTCCGATTTCTCTCCCAAAGCTTTTGCCAATTGTCCAAATCAATATTATATCCAAACTTTTTAGCCTATACAACCATTGTCTCTTCAACCTCTTCCATTTTATAGTCTAATAAATAATTGTATAGTATCTTTATCAATTTGTCATCAGTCCCCACTAATATTTTGTCCAATGTTGTTAATTCTCTAGAAAAACCCCATATTTTCACATCTTTCACGTAACATGATTGTATCTGTTATTTCTTCACAATTTTTTCTGTACCCAACACTTCCACCACCGTTTTACACGCATATAACCCTCCAGTACCCTATCTCATTTAAGCTATAGACAGTGTTGGGATCCTCCCAGTTTAACAACCGGTTCAGTGATTGCGCGCACCTGACGTGTGCTGTGCACACGTCCACAATTTAAAGAAATCTTCACTTCTGTGTTTCTTCAGAGGAGAAACACAGCTGAGACACAACAATCTGCTCTGCCATGCGAATCAGCTGAGAAGATAAAGGTAGGAAAATAGCGCAGGCAGGCGGGTGGGCCCATCTGATCGTCAGGGAGAACTGGTTTGTTCCCATCTGATGACACCCAAACAGGTCCGAACCGCTAGTACCCCCCCCCCCCCCCGGCTATAGATATAAACAGAGACGTGCACGTCTTCCAGATCCAATCTCACTTCAATCTTCCCTTTAAACCACTCTTTTTGTAATCTACAATGTTTTACATACAGTTAAAGGGTTAAATGATAATAATAGTAATAATAGTGATAGAAGTAATAGTAATGATGATAACAATAATAGTAATAATAATAATAATAATAGTGGTAGTAATAATGGTAGTAATAGCATTGGGCCCAGGATAGGAAACGTAAATTTGTAGCTCAAGAGGGACCACTCTATTTATCTTTAATGTTCTGCTTTATCTGTCCAATAGTCTTATGAGTTCATCAGGCATATTTCTAATCCACAGAGTCTGATAGATCACTTTAGGAACCAGGCAGCACTTAGTCTTAATCCATAATATTTATAATCCACTACCAATGAACCAAGTTATAAGATATGAGATATCCAGAAACGAAGAGAGAAAAACAAAGCAGAGCTAATGTCACAAAGAGTTAATCTTCCCTTCCACAATCCTTCAGTTATATATCCTCTTTGCCCAGTAGGTGTCCCCTTTGTGCCTTGCTTCACTTTTCAAAGTGCTCTGTCACTGCCAGAGGGAAGAGCCATTTTTCCCTCTTTATATCTTTATAACCACTTTCCAGGGAAGCAACTCAGAGTATTTCTGCCCAAGGCTAACTCTGTCCAAATCTTCTTTTGTGGACTTCAGTACACTCCACTCTGGATCAGCCTCTTGGTTTTTTTAAAAAAACCAGAACAGCTCTCCCTTTGCTCCTTCCTTATTGTTATGGATCCGTAGCTGCTCCGCGTTTCTCCTTGCCGCTTCAATGGGGGGGGGGGATCCCTCCCCTCCTTCTCACCGGAGCCCCTTTTTCTTCTTAGATCAAAATAGGTGATTCGCTCACTTTCGTGGGAGTTGGAAAGAACATTCATCCAGGTCCAATCCACTGCTCTCTTCCGCTTTCTCCCTGCTTCCTCTGACCGACTGTCAACGCTTCGGTTTGGCCATTAATGGCTGTCTTCACTGCCTTCTTTCAGGAAAGATTACTCCTGATCGGCAAAACGGACTGCCGCCCGTTTGCGATCAAAAGGACGCCTTTCCTCTTCCGTTGCCCCTACAAGGCAACTTCGGCTTCAAGAAGCCCCCCAGATGGATGGAAATTGACTGTGCTCTGGGGAACGCCTGCTCGCACACCCGTTTGTGCTGACAGCTGGCCCTGCCTCCTCCCCCGCATCTCTTTTGTCCACCTGCTGTGGCTCCCTGTTGGCTGAACCCACCTGTCAGCATTTCACGCTGCACTTACTCCAATGCTGACATAAGAAGAAGCAGCGGAGGCATCTGGAACGAGACAATTGACCCTTCACCTACTTATTTTCACTGGAGAGAATATCACCTAGGAGATGGGATGGGAGGGGGGAAATGCCTTTGAGGGGAGCAGTAGATTAGGGGCAGAGTGACGGGGAAGATGGCCAATGAGTATAGAGGAGTGGGGAAAGGAAAAGGAGGGTTTGCCTGAGGAAGCCAGACTTGGCTGCAGTAAGTCTAGGAGATAGAATGTGCGTGCTTAATAGAGGTTTTTTCAAAGGCTTTGTTTGAAATGCAAGTTATTCAAGATGCCTTCGAAACCTGACACCACCACTGTCTGGGCCCGCCCCTCGCCCTCCCCTCACAGTCATTCCTCACCTGGCTTGAGAAGGTAAGGGTGACGGGAAGGGATGGAGACTTGCTCCATATTCCAGAGCGGGAGCGAAGCACCCCTGTACTTATTGGGTCTCACGGGTGCTTCTTCCGACCCTTGGTGCTGCGCGTACCTCAGTCACTCGGGAAGATGTGCAACTTGCTCTCCACCCTGAGATATTGGTTTGCCCTGGCTGCGGCTGCCGCCGCTGCTCTTGCCACCTCCATAGCCTGCCTGCTGCTCTCACAGCACAGTTAAATTTACCGCGCTTCACAATGGGAAAGATGGCGTCCCCTCCTTCTCCTGGAACCCATTACAACACAGAGCATCAGCCGCAGCCGGGCCAGGCCAGTGTCGAGCAGTGCATCTCCTCGACACAGTACCATGGACTTGCAGCACAAACCTTGGCCTCTGAAGGGGGGGGGGGCTATTCAGGCAATTAGCCAATAAGGCACTAAATGGTGGAGGGGGGTGCTCGATTATAATACACATTTAGGTGATGGTGGTGGGCGGTGGAAGAACAGGGAAATGGGAGGGAAACTGGCATCAAGAGGGTGACAGCAGTAACCAATGACATCATCTGTCAGCAATGTCAGCCCCTCGAATAGGAGGCAACGAGCGGCAAAATTGAATACAGCTGTAGCTCATCCCAACGCCAATAAACCCTGCAGAGGAGAAGCAGCTGGCTAACTCCATCTTTGAGCTGAAGTCACAGCACCAGCGTTTTGTTAGACTGTCATGTAACCGATATTAAACCAGGTTTCTTGCTGATTCATCGCGTGTATGTGTCTTGCATTACCTGGGCTCGGACAGGCAGTTCCTGGGATGCTAAGAGCCAGTGTCTTGGGGCAGAGAGCTTCTCAGGCCAGGCAAGGAATGACTGGGAGGGGAGGGTGAGGGGCGGGGCCAGCCAGTGGTGGGTTCAGCCAAGACGGCGCCACTGTCAGACCTGGAAGCCATCTTCCTACCTTTGTGCCTTCAGGCTTCCGGCCTGCCACAAGTCCTACTGTGGGAAGTTGGGAGGGGGATAGTATAGAGTGAAGAAGACATGTAGTCAAAACAAAATTCTTTATAGAAAGTCAAGGCCAAGGTGCCCTGCAGCTGTGCTGAGAAGAATGGGAAGATATCTTCTGTTCTGGACTGTACCTGATTGGATGTGTGGTGGACATGTGGGTGAAGGGCAAGGTCTTGAACTTTCTTTTAGGTGTGGAAAACCTGGAAGCTCTCAGATTCGGGTTTTCCCAGATGTGCCAATATGACATCTCTAATAAAAGTTAGCTTTGAGGAATTTCAAGCCTCGGAGTTTGAATTTGTTGGGGGTGTTACTTGGAACCCTGACATTAACCCAAATCCCCTTTCAACCTAAAGCAGCTCCCCTGAATTTTGGGGTGCTGTCCGGGGTCCTGAGCCCCAAACGTCGACGCGATACTGGGCAGCGCAAAGTCTCAGGGAAGATTGAGGAAGAAAATAAATCCATGGAGGGATAGCGGGTACGGGTTCAGCAACTACTCCTGAGACCCTCTAGTCTCCTTCCCCGGCTATGGAGGAAGCTATGAAGGCCGTGGAAACCGAACGCCAACTGGCCACCCAACGTAAGGAGCCGATGTCAGAGTGGAGATTGCAGCCGGACCTGGCCCTGCAGGACGAAGCTGAGGGAATTACCCTGATTCAAGGATTGCTGTGTGTTCTGCCCCAGCTACAGACCCCAAAGAATGCAGCACACACAAAGTCCGTACAAACCTTAGTTTACTAATTAAGGACTACTAATGAGCTTTCTTGGTAGTTGTTCAAACACAAGTACAGTTTAAATCAGTCTTTTCTGAACAAGGGCTGTTAATTTAACTTCATTAACAGCCAACAAGAATCCAAAGAATAACAACTCAATTCTGAGGCACAGTATTTCAGATAACTGTAACCTTACTGTGGTTGGCAGAATGCCCAGAAGCAATTTGCAGGAAAACTGACAAGAGATAAACAAGAGCCGAATCAAACATTTCTGGAATCAAGACGCAAAGGAATATGAACGAAGTTGTTTCCTGCAAATTGCATCAGTCGTTGTCCTTCCTTAAACAGGCTAGGGGAGTGGCCAATTAGCCCCAAGCCTTACTCTCAAGGAGACCTCCTGAGGAGCCACTCCTGCCTTTTAACAGCTCTGCGCGCTCATGCATCGAGAAGAGGCTCTGTCTCTTCTTCCTCTTCAGTTTTGGGAGCTTCTGGAGGTTCTGAAGGCCCTGGCTGAATCCCCACCTCTGGCACCACATCTTCTCCAGCCTCCTCATTGTCTGACATGAGCGCCAGCTGCACAGGGTGCTGGTGCAGCACCACATCAGCCTCCTTGCTGTCAGAATCAGCTACTAACTGCACAGGCCGCTGACGGGCCACAACACTGTGGGAACCATGAGTGGGTGCAGGACAAGCCGCAATCCTCAGCTGGGAAATGCCATGGCAGCCGCGCCACTGGCGTTCCAAGGAATGGGGATTCCCGCCACCGTTGCACGTCTCCCGGAGCAGTTGAGCCAACTCAGCCTGAGCAGGATGACCCAGCCTTTCGGCATCGGCCAGCTTAGGTAGACATTGGCGCAGCCAACTTTCACCTTTCCGAGCCGAGATATAACTTCCGGGGGGAATGGAGGACCGGTAGGACATATGCTTCTCTCCTGCTTGCTTTTAACTTTTACCTTAGTTTACTTCTGTTTTTACTCCCCATTTCCGAGGAGTTCTAAATGTTTGACGTTTATTATTTAATGTCCTCAGCCTCCTATTTTTGAAATTGGCTAGCTATCTTCTCTTTTTGCCCTCGTTAGCAATTTTGCTTAGCCATTCCCAGATAACATTGTTTGTTAGGCCTAACTGCCGGGCCTTGCCGATAGTTTTTTACTGCTTTACTCCTCTGACAATAACCCAACAACTCGATCTGCTTTGAACTGACTTGAAGTATTGCTTAAGGTCTTACCTGTACTTGGGGTACCCTTTTGTTGTGACCTCAAACGTCCAACTTTAACCCATCAACGGACTGTTTAGTTGCCTTCAAGGACCTTACTGTATAGTTACAATTCTTTACAGGGAGTACCTGAGTGTTTCTGATATGAGCAAACACAAACACTGCCATTCCTTGTCTCCTGTGGCCTCAAGTTTGGAGATTATTTCCAACCATGCAGTTGGCCCTCTGCCCAAAGTTAAAAAGACAGACGTTCCGAAACTGTCGGATAAGGATTTGAATTTCACAATTACTTCCTTGGAGGAATTCTTCTGCAACTTATCACCTTCAGACCTTGCGCCATGTGCCCTGCCGGAGGAGCCGGAATGTGCGGTTGCCCGTCCTTGTGATGTGCTTTCTCTATCTGACTGCACGCTACCAACTGATGCAGACTCTACTTCGCCCCGTTCTCTTCCCTCCTTGTCCTTTCTGCGGGGATGGTCGCCTTTTGCTGATACTGTCCGGCTGTCTGATGTCCAGCTTTTGCAACAGTTTTGTCTCCGCCTGGCTGAATCCATCACGCCCTTGACGACCTCTATTAGAGCGTTGGAGGACAAAGTGAGCTTCCTTGAAAAGGCAGGCTTTGTGTCACAGTCTGTCAGTAACCTTGGTCACGTATTGGACCGGCCACTAGCGGATAACCACATTCCACTGCGAGGGATGTATCCAGTTAATCTCCAATTGCTTCCGAACAATTTATGCCTGAACCTGGCTCACTCCCGCTTTAACAAGTATGACTGGAATACCCGCAAATCCATCTTGTCTACATTGAGGTTCCTGTCCAATCTTAACATTTAGAGTGAAGAACTGCTCTCCGTGGAATGGCTTCCCAGCACAGCTAAATATAAACGCCTGATTTTCAAGTTTGGCTCACCTAAGATCCCCTCACACCTCTGTGGTCTCCGTAACCACCTAAATCATCTCGGAAATTTCCCTCAAAGATGTTTTATAAATACACAACTAACACCGCTTAGGATGAATCCAGCTATCGGGGCCACTCGTCCCTGGATAGGGCCGAAGTGTGAGGACTACTACATGGAAGCTGAAAGCCCTGCGTCGGTTACAATTACTGGAGCTACTAACCTCCCGGTGGCCCAGCAACAATGGGAAGATAACCTTGGGACAAGAGGTTCTCCCCCCAGAGGACAAACTCCTGACACCCCCGCTTCTGAGGGTGTTTCAGGGCTTGCTTCTACCTCTTTGAGCATTTGTCCCCCCCACTCCTTCGAGGAACATTCTTTTTTTTTTATTAAAAGTTTTATAAAAATACAAACATATAAAACCCCCCTCCCCCCTTCAACCCCCCCATCCCTCCCCCCCTTCAAAACCCCTCCCCCCCCCGGCTTCCCAGAGTGAAATACAGGGTTTTTCTTCTTCAACAAAAAAGATAAACCAATCATTAACCTATCCAATTTCTAGTTTACAAACACCATCAAAATCTTAACTCCAATCTAATAAGAAAATTACAACTCTATAGTTCCTCTTCATTCATACGCAATTTGATGTCTTCTTATATGATATTTATTCCGAATATAGTCAATCCATTTCCTCCACTCCAAAATGAATTTTTCTTGCGTATGATCCTTCAAATATGCTGAGATTTTGGCCATCTCAGCTAAGTTCATTACTTTTACAATCCATTCTTCTACTGTGGGCAAAGAGTCTTTTTTCCAGTGTTGTGCAACCAACAATCTGGCTGCTGTTATTAAATTTAAAATCAGCTTAGTCTCCAATAATGTACATTCATTTATAATACCCAATAAAAAAAATTTCGGTGTAAATTCCAACCTTTTTTTCAGAATATTTTGCATTACCCACCAAATCTTTATCCAAAATGCTTTAACCTTCTTACAGGTCCACCAAATATGAAAATAAGTTGCATCTTCACAGTCACACCGCCAACATTTAGCTTGTACATTAGAATACATACATGACAACTTTTTTGGGTCTAAATGCCATCTATAAAACATCTTATAAAAATTTTCTCTAAGATTTTGTGCTTGAGTAAATTTAACATTTCTAACCCAGATCTTTTCCCATGTCTCCATCATTATTGGTTCTTGAAAATTTCTAGCCCATTTAATCATACAGACTTTAACCAACTCTGTTTCAGAATCTATCTCTAATAATACATTATATAATCTTTTAATATGCATAATACCCTGGTCCCTAATTTGCTTTACCAAATTTTCTTCATTTTCCATAAGACCTGTTTTTTGGTCCTCCCTCCACCTTGCTTGAAGCTGACCATATTGAAACCAGGTATAAATTATCCCTTCCTTCTTCAAAACCTCTAAGGGTTTAAGTTGTAGTTTACCCCTTTCTCTAAATAAAAGTTCTTTATATGTGATCACCTCCATCTTTTGTTCTATACTTATATTTTCTATTGCATGTCTGGGATTTGCCCAAATAGGTATTTTATAATCCAATTTATATTGATATTTCTTCCAGACTCTCAACAAGGCATTTCTAAGCATATGACTTTTAAAAACTTTATCCACTTTCTTTTCATACAGTAAATAAGCATGCCATCCATAAAGTAAGTCGTGTCCTTCTAAATTCAAAATTCTGTCCTCTGTTAAATTAAACCAATCACTAATCTGAACTAATACCGAAGCTTCATAATATAATCTTAAGTTTGGCATTTTTAAACCACCTCTCTCCCGAACATCTTGTATAATTTTTAATTTAACTCTAGGTTTTTTACCTAACCATATAAAAGTATTAAGACCTTTTTGCCATTCCCTCAGTTGTTCATCCTTCTTCAACACTGGTATCATTTGGAACAAAAATAAAAACTTAGGTAATACATTCATTTTAATTGCTGCTATTCTACCTAATAAAGATAATTGTAACTTTTTCCAATTCTCCATTTCTTTCTGCACCTTTCGCCATAAAACTTCATAATTGTTTTTAAATAACTTCGTATTTGATCCAGCAATAAACACACCCAAATATTTAACCTTTTTAACTATTTCAAATCCCGATATTTGTTGAAGCTCTTCTCTTTGATTAGAAGACATATTTTTGGTCACTATCTTAGTCTTATGTTGATTTATTTTAAATCCCGAGACTTTACCATATTGTTCTATCAATTCCAACATATATGAAACTCTGTCTATAGGTTGCGTTAATGTAACAACTAAATCATCTGCAAAGGCCCTCAACCTATAGTCTTGCTGTCGAATCACTATTCCTTTTAGTTCTTTAGATTCACGTATCTTTTTCAACAAAATTTCCAAAGATAAAACAAACAATAAGGGAGATAATGGACAACCCTGCCGCGTTCCCTTTTCTATCTTAAAACTATCCGTTAAACTTCCATTAATAATTATTTGTGCAGTTTGTTCTCTATATATTGCTTTAATTGAACTCATAAATTGCTCCCCAAATTGCATTTTATCTATTATTTTAAATAAAAATTGCCAATTCAATCTGTCAAAAGCTTTCTCTGCATCCAAAAAGAAAAAAGCTGCAGGAATCTGATTATTTTTCTCCAAATATTCAACCAAATTTATTATTTGTCTCAAATTGTATTTCATATATCTCCCCCTTATAAACCCTGATTGATCATTGTGAATTATTTGTTGCATGATTGGCATTAATCTATTTGCCAGTACTTTAGTAAAAATCTTATAATCAGTATTTAAAAGTGAGATAGGTCTAAAATTTTCAGGTTTAACACAGTTTTGGTCCTCTTTAGGAATCAGTGATATAAAAGCTGTTTTCCATGAGGGTGGGGTTTCTCCCCCAGATTGAATTTTATTAAAAAGCATCCTGAGCGGTTCCACCATTTCCATCTGCAAGTTCTTATAATAAATAGCTGTCAACCCATCCGTTCCCGGTGTTTTACCTACTTTTAACTGTTTGATTGCTAAAATAATCTCTTCAGAGTTTATTGGTTGCTTCGAGGAACATTCTTAATGATGTGCCACTATCTCATTCCATTCAAACGGCTAGTTTGCCAACCCAGGACTCTCGGACTCTCTCTCTCTCTCCGTCAGTCACTATTACTAAACTGCGCAAAGGCTGTATTTTCACTGATGACAACGACATCATACAGGTGCTCTCTATAATAGATTCACCTGTAGAACTTCAAAATCATCATCAATCTCAGGATGACTGTTCCAATCTAAATGTGCCCAGCTACTCAAATCCACCACGCAATCAAGATTCAACTAGAACGGAAAAACCAGGCAAGATTACAGACTGTTTTGGCCGAAATATTACCCCGTCTTTCCATCGACCCTCCGCAATCTCCAAATGACAGCTAAAGACTAACCCACCTAATACTCCCTGGTCTGTCCTGAGCTGGAATATCGCAGGCTGGGCATCAAAAAGAGCCGACCCAGACTTTTTGAATTACCTTAGAAAATTCCAGATCCTTTTATTCCAGGAAAAGTGGGAGATAAATGATATTCTCTTATGTGCTTATGAGGTTACATCCCTGCCCGCCCTTTCGTCGTCTCGCGGTGGCCATCCTAGTGGCGGCCTTGCAATTGGTATCTCCCTGGACCTGCATGCGGAAATAGTTTATGTGGATTGCCATCAGCCTTATGTCCTTGCAAGTGTGATCGCTGTCGGGAAGGTCTCCCTTCTGATGTTTAATATCTACCTTCCTCCCGGGGGCTCCTATAAGGACCTGGACGCACGGTGGGAGGGATTAGAAGAATATCTCACAACTATTATATTTAGATTCCCTCACTCCTTGGTTTTTTTTTTTGTTATTTTTGACTTTTGTTGAAAGCTTTAGTTCATTTTCAGCCTTAGCTTTCCTGGCTTCATCTTTGCAGGCTCAGGTTATTTGCTGATATTTTGCCTTAGTTATGTGCCCCTTTCCACTTTTTATACTTGTCCTTTTTTTCTTTCAATTAATCAGAGTTCTTTGTGCAGCCATGCTGGTTTCTTTTGAGATCTCTTATTCTTCTTCTTCATTGGAATTGTGCTAGACTGGGGTTTTATAATCTCGCTTTTCAAAATTTCCCAAGCTTCTTGGGTTGTTTTTTCCTTGAGGATTCTCAACCATGGAATTCTTTCCAACCTCTAAATTTATAGAAATCAGGTCTCTTAAGGACCAAGACTCTAAGTTTGACTTTTTTCTATTGCTTCTGCTTGCATAATTTTGAATTCCAATATTGTATGATCACTCCCACCCCCAAAGTTCCTTTAACTTCAACACAGTGGTGAAATTCAAATTTTTTTACTACCGGTTCTGTGGGCATGGCTTGATGGGTGTGGTGTGGCTTGGTGGGCGTGGCAGGGAAAGGATACTGCAAAATCCCCATTCTCACCCTACTCTGGTGGCAGGAAGAGGTGGTATTTGCCGGTTCTCCGAACTACTCAAAATTTCCACTACTGGTTCTCTGAACTGCACAAAACTTTCCACTACTGGTTCTCCAGAACCTGTCAGATCCTGCTGGATTTCACCCCTGCTTCAACACCTTCTATCATTTCATCTCTGTTAGTGAGAATTAAGTCCAATATGGCTGACTCCCTAGTTCCCTTCTCCACGTCAACTCTCAAAATGACTTTAGCTAAAGCTGTATTCTCTTTGTCAACTTGCGAAGCATTCCTGACCTGCTCTCGAGTTGCCATAGGCAGAGGGATGGGGAACCGAGCCTCGTAGCTCCATCAAGGAACTTGCATTTCAGTCAAAACAAAGCACATTCCAGCTGGCAACGTCAAAGTCATCTCCAGGGGGACCCAAACTGGCCAGAGTGTTCTAGAACCCGCAAAATTGCTTTGTTGGAGAATGTGACTGATGACACAACTTGGGGGGAGGGGGAAACAGGGTCAGAGCCTAGGTGCGAATTAAGTGAGGTCAGAGTTGGCTTCACTTGGTTGGTTCCGACATGAAGCTCCTAATAAATAACTGGATTTCTTTTGAAGCTTGGCTTGAGGCTCATGATTTAATTAGGGCATCAGTCGGAACCCTGACACTCTTTCTTCGTCTCTTAGTTGCCATACATATGGTGGGAGGGGGGACCAGTGGAGTGTGAAATGTTTTATTCTAATGTGCCAGACCTAACAGCAATAGAACTCATGGGAACCAAGGTCAGCTCAACAAGCACTCATAACAACCAGAGGGAGCATCTGAGAAGCATGTTGCTTATCTGGTTGGTAAAGAAGACTTAGGAGTTAGAAAATAGTAATAAATCTGTATAAATATATAGGGTAAAAAAATGTATGTTTATAAATTAGTATATTAATATGTTAATACGTATAAAAGATAATGGAACCACATGTATAGATATATAGATGTAAGGGTAAAATTGATATATAGTGGATGTATACCAATGCAGAAATGTTGTAAAGAGGAAAACTGTCAAAAACTTTTTAAAAATGTTTAATAATTTTTTTTAAAAAAAGAAAAAAGAAATAAAGGACAGAATAAAGTTATAAAGAAATGGTTTCTGATCTTTAGTGCAGGTATATATTTTTATTTTATCCTCTCTATATCTCTATATATACACTGTGTGCACAATTATTAGCCAAGTGAGTATTTTGACCATATCATTTTTATGCATATTTTCCACCTCCAAGGTGTATAAATGTGAATGCTTAGTGGATATAAGCATATCAGGTGATGTGTTTTTGTGTAATGAGGGCCAAAAAAGAGATTTTACTGACTCTGAAAAGTCAAAAATTGTAAAAAAGTCTTTCAAAAAGTCTTGAAATTGCTAAGTTATTGGGGTGTGATCACAGAACCAGCAAACCTTTTGTTGCAAATAGTCAACAGGGTCGCAAGAAATGTGTTGAGAAAAAAAGATGCAAATTAACTGCCAAAGTTTTAGAAAAGAATCAAACGTGAAACTACCAGGTACCCACTATCCTCCAGTGCTGTCATATTCCAGAACTGCAACCTACCTGGAGTGCCCAGAAGTACAAGGTGTTCAGTACTCAGAGACATGGTCAAGGTAAGGAAGGCTGAAATCCGACCACCACTGAACAAGACACATAAATTGAAACGGCAAGACTGGACCAAGAAATATCTGAAGACAGATTTTTCAAAGGTTTTATGGACTGATGAGATGAGAGTAACTCTTGATGAATCAGATGGATGGGCCCGTGGCTCGATCAGTAACAGGCACAGAGCTCCACTTTGACTCAGGTGGCAGCAAGGTGGAGGAAGGGTACTGATATGGGCTGATATTATTAAAGATGAGCTAGTTCTGAGCTAGTTTTTAATGATTTATTAGAATATATTTGCTTCATGAGAGTACAGATTTGTTGCTTATCCATCTGTATTTCTCTACCGAACCTGTTTTTCCTATCTGTACCTTCTATTTCTACTTTTTCAAAATGTATAATAATAAAATGCCTCCCACCTCAAAAAAAGTGTTGTTTTTTTTAAAAAAAACTTACCTTATCTGAGTCATGGTTGATCATTTTGACATCAAGTAACGATTTGATAGTTTTGATCAGTTCCTTCTCATTCATCTGTGTGCTATCCTGGAGTTCTTTGTAACTAATGGTTTCACTATTGTTAAAGGCCAGTAGTACTGCCATTTGGTAGGTGGTAACCATGGCTACATACGGCTTGCACAAATAATTCATTTTTACCTCACCTGCAAATTAAGTATAAAGCTGATGAATTAATTGAATAAAAACCTCACATATTATTAATAAAGCATTGCATCGTTCCTTCAGCTTGGGGGCAAGAATGATACCACCTTCAATCCAAGGGTAGGGCAATTCAGAAACAAGAACTGGATTTGCAAGACTGTCCTGAAGAGAAATTAGATTTTTAAAAAGGATACTACTTTGAAAAGTAACAGGGACTATAGCTTTTTTTTTTTAAGTTAGAATTCTTGATTCAGCTTTAAAAGAGAAGAAAAAATTTGAATAAAGTTACATCTGTAGGCATTGTAAAGACCTTGTTTGCCATAACATTTATACACGGTGCCCAAAAAAATCACTCTCCCGAATAAAATATGAAGACTCTGAAGCTCCAGGCCTGGTAGCTATGTGAATAAAATCAAACTAATAATAAATAATAATAAATATAACAAAGCAGTAGTTTGGCACCATCTTCTTTCAGTGTATTTTTTCAATTTCCCTGTTTAGCCTACAATCTTAGGGTTCCTCCAATCAGCCAAAATCAGCTATCCCCTGCTTATGCTTAACTTTTATCCATGATGCTTTCAGTTTTGTCCTTCCATCAAACATGCTCAAGTTTTGGTTTAAGCTCAGAATTGCATGTATAAGTAATCCTCACTTAATACCAGTAATTGGGACCAGAATTTATGTCGCTAAGCCATATGATCATAAAGTGCAACATCACATGACCACATTGCTTAGTAATGGCAATCTGGCAGTCCCTGTTGCCAACATTAAGTGAGGATCATGGGGCATTATGCCAGCACCCTCCTCGCAACTTCCTGTTGTCTTCCCAGAAAGCAAAGTCAGTGGGAAAGACAACAGAAAGTCACAAGTCCCAGGCAGATTGCAAGTGGCTGCTGCGGTGTGACATGAGTGTAGTGGGGCCAGGGGTGGCTGCTGCCGGGTAACAAGGTGCGCAGGTGGCCACCACAGCACAAGCACAGCAAGGCTGGCTACTTCTGGGTGGGTGAAAGTGCACTGGTGTGAGGGTGCTACAGGCACATGTGCAACAGAGTATGAGAACTCTGAGAGTATTTTGCAACCTTCCCTGGCAGCTTCCCTTTGACTTTGCTTGTGGGAAGCCAACATGGAAGGTCACAAATGGTGATCATGTGATGCTGCAATTACTGTAAGTGCGAGCTGGTGACCAAGTACCCAGATCCTGATGATGTGACCGAGGAGGTGCTTGTTTCAAGAAGTTTAATCAAAATGCAGTTAGTTGTGATAAGCCATCATTAGGAGTATATATATACATATGACAGGAACCGGAAAATGCCTCACAGGAGCAGCTAAAGGCAACTCCTAGAGAGGCAGAAAATGCATCTCAGAATAGAGTTGCCTACACAGCAGACATAACCACTGTAACATCTTCCATTTTCATATTACATAAACAACATTATAAGCATTGTAAAACATTGTAAAAGTTCCGATGAAAACAACTGTAACATCTTCCCCTTTTCTTTTAACACAAACTAACATATATTAGGAACATTGTAAAACCTTATAAAACATTATAAACATTGCAAAAGTTCCGGTGAAACTGTAACATCTTCCCTTTTTCATACTAACACATATTATAAACATTATAGAACATTATAAAACATTATGAAACATTGTAAACATTGTAAAAGTTGAGATGAGAACAATATCAACACTTTCTACAGATTAAGTCTGTCAGGTGGTTGCGAACATCTGCTGCTACGGGTGACTGGCCCTCTTGCGCCAACTGGCTCTCTTTGCACTACGGGCTTCTCCAACCTCACTGAGACCGCTGGGCTCTTCTCGCCACTTACTGGGGTGTCCAGAGTTTGACTGCTATCGGGTATACCCGCTTGCTCCAAGCTCTCATCAACATTGGTCTGAGGCCTCATTCCTGTGCATTCCTTATTGTCAATGTTACCCAATGCAG
The DNA here is from genome assembly GCA_038048745.1 of Coluber constrictor foxii. Classification (NCBI taxonomy): domain Eukaryota; kingdom Metazoa; phylum Chordata; class Lepidosauria; order Squamata; family Colubridae; genus Coluber; species Coluber constrictor. Next base: position 10,842,971 of record CM075961.1, read on the forward strand.
CATGGTAATACCAAATGCATCTGGCCTGTTCACAGGATATGTAAAATCTGGCTGCTCAGCTACGCGCAAATCTACCTGATTGCGACAATATAGAGTTCCTTCAACATCCACTAAATAGGAGCATGGTGACACTTGTTGTAAGCAGCTATCCATTTTCCAGTGGCCTGTTCGATCTCCAGGCAGCGGTCTCATCCGAATCCGTTCCCCAATCTTCAATTCTGGCAAATCTCTAGCTGAGTTGTCATATCTTGCCTTGACCGCTTGTCTCTTCAGCTGTAACTTCTCTGGAACCCCTTGTATCACAGAGGGCTCAAGCAGCTTATCTGCCACTGGTAAGGATGTCTTTAGTCTCCTTGACATCAGTCTCTGTGCTGGACTACTGTCCATGCCCTCAGTTGGGGTATTTCTCCAATGTAGAATGGCTTTCTATGGGTCTTTACCTTCACTGTGAGCTTTCCTACATAGATTCTTAGTGATCTTCACAGCTGATTCAGCTTTGTCATTACCTTGTGGATGATACGGTGAAGAGATCACATGCTCAAACTCCCACTCAGCAGCAAATTTCCTACATTGTAGGCTTGCAAACTGAGGACTATTATCCGAGATCACTTTATCTGGTTGGCCATGACATGCAAACTGAGTCTTACATCTCTTAATGGTAGTCTCAGCCGACAGTCAGGAAGGGGTTCGATTTCCCAAAAGTCAGAGTAATGATCAACTAATATTAGATACTCTTTTCCTGCATAGTTGAACAAGTCCATACTAACAATCTGCCAAGGACGTGATGGTATCTCATGTGACATCGTTTCTTTTTCTGGTGAATATGCATATTCATTGCAGGTGGAACGATTGCTAACAAAGTCCTAGATTTCACCTTGCATGTTAGGCCAGTAAAGCATGTCATGGGCATGCCTCTCCATCAATATGGCTCGAGTGTATGTATTTATTTATTAGTTCAATTTATATGCTGCCCTTCTCTGGAGATTCAGGGCGGCTTACAATTCGTTAAGCAATAGCCTTCATACTTTTGAATATACCTGCTTAGTAGGGCTTTTGCCCCCCTTTCGGCTGGCCCCGCCCACACCACCCCTCCCCGGAGTCTCCATGCAGCCCACTTTGGATGCCAGGTAAGTACAGGGCTCGCGTGGAGGGTCTGGGAGGGCATTTTTGGCCTCCGGCGGGCCTCCAGGTAGGGTGGGTGAGGCCATTTTTGTCCTCTCCAGGCTCCAAGAAAGCCTCTGGAGCCTGGGGAGGGGCAAAAAATGGGCCTACTGGGCCTACCAGAAGTCTGGAAACGGGCTTCAGGGAGGCCTGCTAGGCCGAAAATGGGACGCAGGGGGGAGGGTTGTGCGCAAATGTGTGTGGGGTCGCATGCGCATGGGGGGTGGGGGGAATTGAATTATGGGTGTGGGCACACATGCACTTTCAGCACCCGAGATAAAAAAGGCCATCACTGTCCTAGGCCATTTTTGCTCAAGTCATTTTGAATAGTAACAGTCTTTCTAACATCATAATATTTTAACACTGGAGCAATCGTGACCAAGCGTTTTATCTCCTGTACTGCCTTTTCATGCTTGAGAAGCCAGTGCCAAACTGCATCTTTGTCCAGAAGGCGTCTCAATGGCTGACACATCTCCGACAGGTGCGGCAGAAATTTTGCTAAATATGTAACAAAACCGATAAATCTCTGCACCGATTTAGCATCCACAGGCAGTGGCATATCCACAATGGCTCTAATCTTATCTGGATCAGCTTTTAAGCCTCGTGAGGACAAGATATGCCCATGAAAGCAGAATTCTTGCACCTTAAACTGCAACTTCTTTACACTGAGCCTTAACCTTACCTGCCTACACCGATCTAATAGTGCTATTAGCTTCTCATCATGGTCATGCTCACCTTCTTCGTCTGTTTCACCACAGCCAACTATAAGAATATCATCAGCGATTGGCTCAATTCCACTGAGCCCACTTAGTTATTTGTGCTGCTTTCATTGATACACCTCTCATGCTACGGAAACTCCAAAGAGTAATTTGAGCCATCTCTTTCTGCCCCATGGAGTCCAGAACGTAGTCATGTAGCTACTCGTTTCATCCAGTTTACACTGTAAAAAAGGCATCTCTGGTGTCAACAAGCATGAAAACCCGTGCTTTGGGTAGCTTGTGCAAAATGTCATCAAGTGTTGGCATTAAGTAGTGTGACCGTTTCAGGACCATATTCAGAAACTTAAGATTGATGCATATTCTAATCTTCTCTGGCCTCCTAATAACAATCATGTTTGCTTATCCAATCAGTGGGCTCGGATACTGATGTAATATGTCCTTCCGCCTCATACTTATCCAGTTGTGCTTTAACCTACAGCTTAATAGCTATAGGCACATTACATGGAGCACTTTGTACTGGAGAAATGGTAGAATCAAGTTCAAAATGAACTTCTCCTGGAACAGATACTATGGGGCCCTCAATCACCTCCTTGTAAAAATGGAGGATTTGCTGTCTTATCAATGGCCTCGCCAGAGGTTTGGGGGGAGGGGGGGAACTCACAATATTGTATAACTTGGCCGGAATGGTGAACTGCATCAACCCCAAGTGCTCACATGTTGATCCTGATAATAACGGTTTCCGATCAGCTTCCACAATCTCAAATTCAAGTTTATAAATATCCCCACGTATGCTGCATTCTGTTTGAATGCATTAGTTCCCCTGAATATAACTTCAGTTTAGTACTACTAGGCTGAAGAAGTATCTCTGGTGCCAGTTTCATTTTATCCTTTAGACTCATAACATCACATGTTGCACCCGAGTCCAGCTGGCAAGGTTGAATTATGGTGTTAAACCTGAGATTTACAAACCATTTTTTGCCCTTGAAGTGTACTGTGCCAATACATTCTTTCCTATAAACCACATCAGTGGTAAACAAGGAAGCATCCTCCAAGTCCGACATTTGCTCAATTGTGTGCAGCTTCCTCACTTCCATTTTATGTGTCCGACACACTCCTGCAAAGTGATTTAACCTCCCAGACACTCTGCAGGTTTTTCCATATGGAGGGCACTGCTCTCTCTCTTGTATATTCACACTGCTGCAATACTTGCATACTACTTAATTATTTGCGAACAAATTATAAAACTGTGTTTTATGCTGGCGCTTGTGTTGATAGTTAGTCATACTTAGCTGTTGTTTAGAGACTATTTTTTTTTATTGAAAAAGTTTTTCAAGTACAAATTTTTCGTTTCCCCAATTTCCCCCCCCCCACCCCGTATCCCCCCCATCCCCCCCTTGGCTTCATTATTTTATACAGTCTACAAATATTTGACAAAAAAAACTACGGTGAAATCCGGATAAGATAACATATCAAATCCCACTATGAATAATAAAGTTTTTCTAAAAATAACATCCAAATAATAATAATAATAACCTTCATTTATCAATCCCTCTTAATACATAGCAAAATCAAAAACATAATTCACATTCTCTCATCTGATCTACCCCACTATCAGTAATAAAATTTTTCCAGTCTACAAGTATTATAATAATTAAATCCAAATAAAAGATATCAAACATTTCTCTAATCTAATAATAATAATTATTCACCTTTATCAGTCCCCCTTAATATATAATAAAATGTAATATAATATATAATAAAATCACATATATCAAATAAGATTCTTTATCAATATGTCAATCTCTATTCTAATTTTAATTACCTCCACTTACTCTTTCCATTGTATGCTGTAAGCTCTCCGCACAACTTAACATTTAGAGACTGTATTGACACATATTAACTCACTGTATTAACCGGCTCTAGAGCTCTCGGCCGTTTGTCAGTAAGTTCTATAGTCCGACACATCTCAATTGCTGCTTGTAGGCTTAAATTGTGCTCCCTCAAGAGGCGGCGGCGTGTGCTTTCACTAGTAACACCCAAAACTATTTTGTCCCGAATAAGTTCGTCTTTTAAGGGGCCATAGTCTATAATCATAATGCCTAATCTTGATTCCCTGTATATTATCTGAGTCACGTATTTTGTTCAACAATAATTCCAGAGTTAGAATAAACAATAATGGAGACAAGGGACACCCCTGTCTTCTTCCTTTTTCAATTTTAAATATTTCAGTTAAACTACCATTAATTATTATTTGTGCTGTTTGTTCCTGATATATTGCCTTGATAGATTGTGTAAAATACTCTCCAAACTGCATCTTTTGTACCGTTTTCAACAAAAACTGCCAGTTCAATCGATCAAATGCTTTTTCTGCATCCAAAAATATAAGCACCGCTGGGACTTGGTTGTTCTTTCCCAAATACTCCAATATATTAACAATTTGCCTTACATTACTTTTCATTTGTCTCCCATGTATAAAACCAGATTGATCATTGTGAATCATTTGTTGCATAACTGACATTAACCTATTTGCTAATATTTTAGCAAAAATCTTATAATCTGTATTAAGTAGTGATATAGGCCTATAGTTTTTTGGCTGACTATGATCTTGATCTTCTTTCGGAATCAGAGACATAAAGGCTGTTCTCCAAGATGGTGGTACCCTTCCTCCCAATTGTATTTTAATAAGTAATTCCTTAAGAGGTTCTACCATTTCTAGTTGTAAATTTTTATCGTAAGCCATTGTCAATCCATCTGTGCCAGGGGCCTTACCAACTTTTAACTGCTTAATTGCCAGGAGAATTTCCTCCATGGTTATCGGTTGATTCAATCCTTCCCTTTGCTCATCTGTAACTATGGAGATATTCTCCTTCTCCAAATATCTATCTATATCTATATCCCGTATTTTATCACCAGCATACAGTCTTGTATAAAATTCTAAAAAGGCTTTTTTAATCATATTCTGTTGATACACTTCTTTTCCTTTATACTCTATTTTCTCTATAGTACGAGACTTTTGTTTTTTCCTTAACATATATGCTAACCATCTACCTGGTTTATTTCCATTGCAAAAAGTATTGTGTTTAGCATATACCAAATTAGTTGCTACCTGGTCTGACATCAACATGTTAAATTGCCCTCGCAGTAAAGTAATTGCTTCTTTTGTCTTCTTATCATCTGGGTTAGATATTAGCGCCTGCTCTTTTTTTATCTCCTCTTCTAGTTCCCTCCATTTTTCCCCGTCTACGTCTGTGTGCATTATTCAAATTTATTAGAACACCTCTCATATATGCTTTGCTTGCATCCCAAACCATTTCCATGGGTGTTCCCTTATGCATATTTAAAACAAAAAATTCCTTCATTAATTTTTTACATTGTCACATTTCCCTCATATCTAAATAAATTTTCATTTAGCCTCCAAGACCTCCTGGACCCCGCTCCATATTCCAATTCCATCCACACCGGATTATGATCTGTTAGGGTTCTCGGACATATCTTTGTCTTCTTCACCCTGGAAAGAAAGTCATTCGTAATTAATATAAAATCAATTCTAGAAAAAGATTGGTGCCTATCAGAAAAAAATGTAAAGTCTTGTTCTTTAACATTCTGTTCACGCCAGATATCTCTCAGCTCCATATCATCCATCATGTCAAAAAAAGATTCAGGCAGTCTTGCACGTGTTTGAGTATTTTGCAAAAGTCCCTTCTTCTCTTTTCTAGTATCCAATACTCCATTCCAATCACCCAGCAATATACATGATCTATAATCCCATTGTGTTAGTTTAGTATGCAGCAACTTGTAAAATTTTTCTTGTTGTTGATTGGGTGCATATACCCCCGTTAAAGAGTATTTTCTTTCCTTCTATTAATAGTTCAATTGCTATATATCTTCCTTGAGGATCTGCTTCAATTAGTTTAGCCTTTAAGTCTTTCCTTAAATATATAACTATGCCATTTTTCTTCTCTGGAGCAGATGCCACAAAATGTGTTCCCAATCTTGCATTTATCAAATATTTTTGGTCGTTTGTTCTAATATGTGTTTCTTGCAAACAAATTATATCATTTTTAAATTGTTTCAAATAGTGAAATATTTTCTTCCTTTTTTGTAGTGAATTTAAACCATTAATGTTCCAGGTTAAAAATTTAGTTGTCATCTTTAGCTCCCTGAAGCTTTTGAAGCACCGACTGGAAATCCTGCTGGAATTTCTTCTTCGGTCTTGCTCCCCCCACAGCTTCTGTATTTGTGTTTGTACTTTCTTGAGTTATTATCTGAGTTTGTTGCATCTTTAATTCTTGTTCTTTACATTTAGTTGCCACTTGAGTTTGCCTTTGTTCCTTAGCTTCTTCTGTTTTTTCAAATAGTTCCAAGGCTTGAACAGCACCCGAGAGTTGCAATAAATCTTCTTGGGTACTCAAAGCACCTCCTTGGGCTTATGCCTGCATACCTTCCTTTCTAGCCTCACCTGCTTCTTTTCTTCTTCTGGCTCCTGGAGATGGTGGGTATCCAGCCTTTAGTACATTGATATAAAAATCTCTTGCCTTCCAAACTGTATTGAGACGATATCTTTCTCCCAAATGATTCACCACCAATCCGGCTGGAACCTCCCATATGTACTGTATCTGGCAGTTTCTAAGTTCATCAACTAAAAATGCATAGTCCTTTCTGGATCTCAACATTTTAGGGGGAATTTCCTTCAGTACTGCCACCTGTAGCTTGTTTTTATAGGAAGCTTGTAATATTCCATTTCTTGTCCTCCTGGTAACAAAGTAGATTACAATGTCTCTTGGTAGTTGTCTCTGTCTAGCAATCCATGAGTTAACACGGTAAATTTTATCAATCTGCCAATCACAATCTGCCTTTGATTCTCCAGTTAACTGAGCAAAAGCTTCTGCGAAGATCTCTTTCAGATTTTCCTGGTTATTTTCTTTCAGGCCTCTTATTCTCAAAGGAAATTCCATCGCTCTGTATTGTGTCATTTTAACTTCTGCCTCTGTCTTTTCCATCTTGATTTGAGCCTCATCAACTTTATTTTCCAAATTCACATTAGACTGATTAATTTCTTCCACCCTTTCCTCCAGCGATGCAACATGACCTACCAAACCCTGAAATGCTTCCACAATATCCTCTCTTATTTGTTAGTTTCGGGTTTGGATTAAGTCCTTAATTTCAGCCATTTCCTCAGACACATCTTTAAAAGCGGCTGTAATTTTTTCTTGCAATTCAGAGGCTTGTGCCTTTAAAGCCCCTTGAAGGGCTTCAAGTGTCAATGTTTGTGTATCCGCTGGGGCTATCAGAGACTGCATTTTGGATGGTTAAGCTGGTGAGCTTCCAGCGCTCTTAGGAACATCTATTTTTATTTGCTTTGAGGCCATTTCCAAATTTTCAAATTACACTTTCCATCAGCCAAATCAGTAAGTCCAAAAAGTCCACTTAGTCCCCAAACTTTGGTAAATCTTATAGTTTGTTAATAAACCAGTGCTATGTTCTTTAATCTTGAAGTCTTAGTTCTTTTAAAATTAAGTCCATTGACTAAAACAGTGCTAACGACGTTAACAAGCACTTAACAGGCACTTTCCTCTTAACTTTCACTTTCACCACACCCTTTAGCATTCAGGCTCCATCTTCCTTTGCCTTTTATTTCCCCTCAATCTTCACAGAAGGAAGTAATACTTGATCAGACTTAAAGTTTGTACTTGCAATTATAATCACTCCTGTTGTCAGGTTTTCAGGCTGTCTTCAAATAAATTGCATTCCAAACAAAAGTCTTTTGTGCATCAAACTTCCATTTATTTTAGCACAGCACTTTTCACACCCAAAACCCCTCCTCTTCCTTCCCCCTCTCCTCTACATTCATTGGCCCTCTTCCCAATCATTCACCCCTTATCTACTACTCCAATTCAAAGAATTTCCCCCTTCCCATCCATCTCCTAGGGGACATTATCTCCAGAGCAAATAATTAGGTGAAAGGCCACCCTCCCGTTGCAGACGTCTGCGTTCTCCTTCTCATGTCAACACTAGGATAAATGCATTTTGACGTGCTGACATCCAGCCCCTCTCCCTTCATTTCTCCAGGGTGGCCTGTGTAAGACAAACAAGTTAGGTACCAGTACCCCGTCCGGGAGCGTGTGTCCCATCCCCTCCCACCTTTCCCGGCTGATCTGCGTGGAATTTGGCCATAAGGTGGTCAGCTTGGATGTTTCTGCTTTTCACCCAGGAAGCCTCTGGCAAAGGGTAACCCTTCCACTTGATCAAGTATTGGAGGTGCCCCCTGTGCCACCTCGAATTGAGAATTCGCTATACCTCATAGTGAGTGTGGCCCCCAATGATCAGGGGCTCTGGGAGGTCACGTGGCATTGGTCTCACAGTTGACCCCACTACAGGTTTCAGGAGGCTACTGTGGAAAACAGGGTGTATCCTCCCTAGTAATCAGGGTACCTGTAGTTGTACTGTGACCGGGTTGATTACTTTTACTATAGGGAATGGTCCTATAAATTTCGGGCTCAGTTTCCTGCTCGGGAGTCTAAGTCTCAAATACTTGGTGGAGAGGTAGACCTTCTCCCCCACTCGGAATGGTCTTTGGGGAGTTCGGTGCTTATCTGCTTGTTTCTTATAGGATTGAGCCGCTTTGGCTAACGCCTCCTTGATGTTCTCCCAGGTCTCTTTCAACATTTCCATCCAATCGGTCAGGCTGACCGAGGAAGGGGGCTCTCTTGGGTACTCTGGCATGGGGACGAAATCCATACCGCTCACTATCTTAAATGGAGTTAGTCCTGTGCTACTGTGGACAGCATTGTTATATGCGACCTCCGCAAAAGATAGGAGGTCCTCCCAGTTAAGACTGTTGGTAGTCAATGTAGCACCTCAGGTACTGCTCTATCATGGCATTCAGTCTCTCCACCCCCCCATTGGTGCTCAGGTGAAACGCTGAGCTGAGGCCTTGGGATGATCCTATGGATCGTAGGAATTCCCTCCAGAATTTCACTGTAAACTGGACACCTTGAACGGAGATGATTCTTCTGGGTACTCCGTGCAGGCAGTAGATGTGTTTCACAAACAGTCTGGCCAATTGGTGGGCTGAGGGTAGTCCGCTGCAGGGTATGAAATGTGCCTGTTTGGAGAATAAGTCTATTACAGTCCACATCACTGTGTTTCCGCCGCTGCTCGGCAGTTCTACTATGAAGTCCATTGCAATCTCCTCCCATGGTCTTGACAGTTCAGCTACTGGCTACAGCAGCCCGGGAGGTCTCCCTGGTTGGGTTTTCATTGTGGCACAGATGGTACAACTTTTTACATAGCTGTCTATGTCTTTTCTCATGTGGGGCCACCAAAACTGCATTCATGCTAAATGCAGAGTCTTTAGGAAACCGAAATGTCCCGCTGGTTTAACGTTGTGACTCCTCTTGAGGACCAGGGTGCGTAGAGTCTCTGGGACATAGAGTTTTGTCCCTTTCCATGCTAGGTCATCCCTTTTTGTCAAGAGATGTTGATTGTCTCGGAACCAGGGGTCCGCCAATGTTTCTGCTTTGAGCCTTGTCGTCAAGTCACTTACTGGTTGGCCCTGCTGGTCACGACGCTGCTGTCTGGTGATTACCTGACCCACTCCTTGGGCAGAGGGGATGATGGCATTCACCACCTGCTCCCGTTCATTGTTGTATTGGGGCATTCAGGAGAGGGCATCGGTCAGAAAGTTCTTCCCCCCTGGGATGTGCTTCAGCTCGAAGTTGAAACGATTGAAGTATTGGGACCACCGGACTTGCCTGGGAGATAACTTCCGTGGGGTCCTTAGGGCCTCCAGATTCTTATGGTCAGTCCAAACTTTGAACAGTCTCTGGCCTCCTTCTAGCAGGTGTCGCCAGGTCAACAGCGCCCACCTCACTGTGAACGCTTCCTTTTCCCACACCGCCCAATGTCTCTCCGTGTCGGTGAGTTTGCGGGATGTGTAGGCACAAGGTTGTAAGTCCCCTTGGCTGTTCTTTTGAAGTAGGACAGCCCCCACTGCCACATCGCTGGCATCTGCTTGGATGACCAAGGGTTGGTCAGGGTCAGGATGCTCCAAGATCTGTTCTTTTGCAAACATTTCTTTTAGTCTTTTGAATGCCTGTTGGCAGGCTGGGTCCCACTGTAGAGGTTGCCCTGGGCGGGGTTTTGTTGCTGGACTCCCTGTTTTTAGGAGGTCTGTCAGAGGTTTGGCAATTCTTGCAAAAGAGGGGATGAATGGTCCGTAGAAGTTCGCGAAGCCCAGGAAGCTTTGCAGTTGTCTGCGGGTGCGAGGGGGTTGCCAGTCTAGGACTGATTGTACTTTGGCTGGGTCCATTTCTATCCCATCATTTGACACTCGGTAGCCTAAGTAGTCTAGCCGTGACTGGTGGAACTCGCATTTCGATAGTTTGACATAGAGGTTTGCCCTCAGCAGTTTTTCCAGCACTTGGCGGATGAAGGGTATGTGTTCGTCTATGGTTTCTGTGTAAATGAATGTCATCCAGGTAGACGAGTACCCCCTAATAGAGGTGCTCATGTAGAACCTCATTTATCAGTTGCATGAACACCGCTGGGGCTCCCTGTAGTCCAAATGGCATCACCTTAAATTGGAAACTCCCTAGGGGGCAGTTGAATGCTGTTTTCCACTCATCCCCTTCCCTGATGCATATCCGGTAGTAGGCTTCGTGGAGGTCTAGTTTGGTGAAAACCTTTCCTTTGGCCAGGTGGGCTAGCATGTCCTTCATGAGGGGGAGGGGATATAAGTTGTGTACGCAGACAGAGTTGATACCTCAAAAATCAACCGCCAGGCGCATAGATCCGTCTTTTTTTCTGTTTCAAGAGGACCGGTGCCGTGACCCGTGGTTTGGCTGGCTCAATGAAGCCCCTTTGTAGGTTTTTGTCTATGTAGTTTCGCATTTCTTGCATTTCACGGGGCGTCATGGCATACAATTTAGGTTTTGGTAGTTTCGCCCCAGGGATGATTTCAATGGCGCAATCAGCTTCGCGGTGGGGTGGTAGAACGTCACACTCAGGCTCGCTAAATACCTCTGCAAGGTCTTGGTACTCTCTTGGGATCTGTTCTGTTTCGTGGGAGCTGTTGGATGTGGCCACCAGTTGCTTTGCTGTACCCTTAAAGAGGGACGCTTGTGTTGGGGGCGTCTTTTGTCCCTCTGGCGGGAGGGGTTGGGGCTCCTGCATGGGAGGCGTCTCCCCTGGTTCGAGCGGCAGGCAGTGGAGCCCCTTTGCTATCCTCAATCTGCGGGTCCCCTCCTGCCACCAGATGATTGGGCCCCACTTGTCTAGCCATGAGAGTCCCAGTATGACTGGATTTGTCATCTTGGGGGCTATTATGAAACAGATCATTTTCCAGTGATCTGCTAGCTCCAGCTTCACTGGCTCGGTCAAGTGTGTGGCGTCAGCCCCCCCTACTAGGGATCCATCAACTTGCTCAAATCGGATTGGGTGGCTGAGCTTTTTATCGTGGATCCCCAATTTTAGGACTGTGGGTAGGTTAATCAGGCACCTCGTGCAGCCCAAATCTACTAAGGCTTGGAAAGTCCCTTGGGTCCCTGGTTTTGGGGCTGTTAGGCATATGGGGAAGAGAAAAGGGTGGATGGGTCCACTCACCATTGGGTCGTCTTCACCATCGTCCTCGCTGTCATACGATTCGGGGGATTGATTTGCATCGTCTGGGCTCCCCCTTGTTTCAGTCAGGTGGGCGAAGACTTCTGTACCCGGGGGGATTCTTTGTGATGCGTTGGTGGCACACTTGGGCCCTCGTTCCGGTCGTGCCTTGGCCGGTGGGTCTGGTCTCGGCCCCGGGGTTCCACACGCTGCTGCCAGGTGGCCCGTTCCCCCACATCTGTAGCACCTCAGCGGGCTCCGTGGAACAAAGGGCCTCTGGGTAGGCTGTAATGCCGTGGTTCCTCGTCTGCTGTGTGGTCCTGGGTCCGATTGGTCTCTCTCCTTGACATCTGGTTGCTTTAGCATGTTGTTGGCGCGCAGCCCCCTCTTGATTTGCATCACTACCCAGAACCATTCAGAGAGTCGGTTCGGGATGTCCCGATAAGCGGTCACTTGGGCAATTCGCTTATCTAGGCTTGTTCTGAAGAAATATACCAGTAGTCGCTCTGGAAGAGGAGGTACGGTGCCAATGACTCTTCTGAATTCATGAATGTGCTCTTTGATGGGCTTCCCCTTCTGCATTAGGTTTCTGAGCTCGTCCTCCACATAGGGGTCCTCCCCTGGCTCCTCAAACCGGGCTCCTAGTAGTTGCAAGAAACCATCTGTGTCTTGCAGTTGGGGGGCCCTGTTCTTGTAGAGGACTGCTGACCAGCTCCTTGCTTCTCCCTCCAGCCCTTCTGAAATGGCACTGACTAGGGCTCTTGGGAATGGGTAGAGGTGTCCATAGCGCTCGATGTAGATCTCAGCTGTGTCGAGGAATTGCGCTAGCTGGTCTGGATCCCCATCAAACTTCCCTCTGAACCGGGGTGGTTCCGCCCTCGGTGCCCCCTCCTCCCATTGCAGGGCTCTGTGAGCCTGCCCATGGTGCCGTTGGACTTCTAACTCATCTCTCATTCGGGGGCGGGGGGGGGGGGGTGATGTCCTGTCTAGGCTGGTGTGCTTGCTAGGCAGGGGGGGAACCCATGGATGCACCTTGGGGCTTTCTTTCCTTCTGGTGTGGGAGGGGGGAGGGCTGTGCTCCCGTCTATGGTGACTCAGTTCAGCAGGCTCGGCTGGCCTCCTCCTCTCCTTAGGCCTGCATGATGGTCCCTCCCCCACTCGGATGGCACGGTCAAAATCTTCCTTCAATTTCTCTATGGGGCTCTCAAGTGGCTTCTTTGAAGCTTTTTGCTGTCTGGCTTGCTGCCAGTCCCATAGCCAATCTACCCTCCCCAATTCACTCAGGGGTTTCCCTATACCTGGAGCGTCCGGGAAAGGGAACTCAGCCTCTGCAGATTTTGGCAAAGCCCACCAAGGGTCATCTTTTTTTCTCTTGGATTGTAGCACGATCGTCTGACCTTGGTAATCTTGCGGCTTTGCTGGAGGAAAGTGGGGGTTGCAGCTTTGCTGGAGGAGGGTGGGGTTGAGTCCCCGTGACATCCAAGCTGGTTGGAATTACGATGGGCTGTTGTCCAGATGCTTGAAGTAAGCTTTCCGTAGAAAGTTGGCTTTCCGCCATGGCTTCAGGGCTGTGCCTCTACTCCGTCCAAACATCTGGCAGGGAGCTGGAGGTCTGGAGGTCTGCCAGGTTCGCTTGGAAACGAGTGCTGGCAGTGTCAGGTTTTCAGGCTGTCTTCAAATAAATTGCATTCCAAACAAAAGTCTTTTGTGCATCAAACTTCCATTTATTTTAGCACAGCACTTTTCACACCGACTCCATGCTGCCAGCACTGCCGTGCCGACCCAAAACCCCTCCTCTTCCTTCCCCCTCTCCTCTCCATTCATTGGCCCTCTTCCCAATCATTCACCCCTTATCTACTACTCCAATTCAAAGAATTTCCCCCCTCCCATCCATCTCCTAGGGGACATTATCTCCAGAGCAAATAATTAGGTGAAAGGCCACCCTCCCGTTGCAGATGCCTGCGTTCTCCTTCTCATGTCAGCACTAGGATAAATGCATTTTGACGTGCTGACACCTGTCTTTGCTCTGCTTGCTTCTTATTCCGATGTGTATTGAAGCGTTGTTTGCAGGGGTGGTCGCGGCGTCTTGTTCTGCTGCAGCAGAAACGTCCCAGATGTGGAGCTCTGTCGGGCTGCTGGGGAGCTCTTACCCTTCGAGCCCCAGAATTGCTCCTGGGGTTCTAGGGGAGCTCTACCCTTGCTCGGCTGCTCATCTTCCTCTCTTTTCCCAAGGGGAAAGTATTCAAGCCACTAGACAGCTGATTTGCACTGTTCTAGTGGCTTTTACGCGATCGCAGGACTGGCACTCCAGAGGGAGCGTCTTCCAATGCCTACGGTGCCACCAGAAGTCCCGTAAATGACATTTTTAAGAGGTCTAAAATAGACCTCTAATGCATCTAAGATAGCTTTGATGTCACTTTTTTGTTCCTCAGTAAGGGTTAAGTTGTGTTTATAAATGTGGAGGCATTCACTGCCCATCGATCTCCTTAATGTGGTGGCTTGTACTGCTGCCAGCTTATCGTTCAAGCCTGTAGGTAAGGAATAGTCTTCAAACTCTGCCCTGAACGTATCCCAATTGCTTCTGCAGTCTCCACTCACCCTCATGGCCTCAGGCAGAGGTATGCTGTTAGCAGCTGCCATGCTGGTAAGTTCCTTGCTTCAACTGCTTCGCTTTCGGGGGTATGTCTCAAATGTATCAGATAGACATGGATTCAGACTTCTGACACCATGTTTCAAGAAGTTTAATCAAAATGCAGTTAGTCATGATAAGCCATCATTAGAAGTATATATATATATATATACACACATGACAGGAACCGGAAAATGCCTCAAAGGAGCAGCTAAAGGCAACTCCTAGAGAGGCAGGAAATGCATCACAGAATAGAGCTGCCTACACAGCAGACATAACGACTGTAACAGTGCTGGGAGGGCTGGAACTTTGTGAACAGGCCATAAGTACTACTCGTTCACTGCTGTCGTTACTTCAAATGATCACTGAACATGGCTTAGGCCCGGGGTACTTACAGGACCACCTCCTGCCTTCCTCCCACCGTCCAGTGCGCTCCCATAGAGTGGGCCTCCTCCGGGTGCCGTCAGCCAAACAATGTTGGCTGGCGGCCCCCAGGGGAGGGCTTTCTCTGTCGGAGCCCCGACCCTCTAGAATAGTCTGCCCACTGACCTCAGGACGGCCCCCGACCTCCTCTCCTTTCGCCAGGGATTAAAGACATGGCTGTTTAAAGAATATTACGATCATGGGGTTATATAGTTTTCTTTTAGAATGATTTTAATACGGATTTTAATTTGTTTTAATGTGTTTATTGTGATTTGTATTTATGATTGTCTTTGTAAGCTGCCCTGAGTCCTCGGGGAGAATGGCGGCATATAAATCACATAAATAAATAAATAAATAAGTGGTCATAAACCAACAACGACCTGTATGCCTATTTCCACTTTTTATTGTAATATTTTATTGTCTTCAATTTATACTCATGAAATTCATTTTTAACTTTTTTTCTGGAAAACCGTCAATCAAAAATCTAAAATATAAAATTTAGAACAATTCCTTTTATAGATAAGAATCACAAGAGATGTAGTAAAAATATCCAACTGAGATATAGTAAAATAACCAGATTAGTTAAGACAGAGAAAATAATCTGAATTTAAGGTTTCATTATTATTAATACTAAAACTTCAAAAGTTGTGTATGTTTCAGTTAAGCAAAAAAAAATTATAGCTATGCTTTCAAAAGCTAAAGAGGTTTATTTTAGGTTAATTTTACCTGTGCAAAGATAATGTAACCAGGTAAGTTTCCTTCCACTGAAATGTTGATTGTAAAATAATTCAAACTGAAAAACAAAATGATTCTTTTGGTCAAATACTTCAGGGGCTTTAAACATAATACACAAAAGCAACAAAAAGAACATTACGTTTACAAACATTAAAAATAATGATCATACCTGAAACATCATGATCCAGTTAATTAAAAATGGCTTAATCATTTTACTTAGGCTATCTAAGGCCAAAGGTGGGCGAACTTAACTACACATAGTAAAAATATTCATCTGTATTTTATAACAAGGTTCTACTTCTGAATATGGAAACCCTGGACAAGAAAGCAAAACTTAACTGAATACCACATTACAGAAAGAGCAATTATTTCTTCACAATTCTCAGTGTACAAACTCATTCTCATAAAGTGAGAAACACTTTATCCAAAACTACCCAAGATGTCTAAAATTCTAACCCTTCCTCCCCAACCTGAAAATACAAATCCAACTTACTTGTATTAGCTCTCCAAGGTAGCTCAGACAAGAAACACAACAAGAAGGACTAGTTCTACCTTTATTGTAAGGCTACATTAACAGAATCTTGCAAGACTGAAAGTATTTTTGTAAGCCACCTAGAGTCACTGAAAGTGAGTGGGCGGCCATATAAATTTTGTAAATAAAAAAAAAATTCTTCCCTTCTTTCCTTTTACTTTCTGGAATGTTGGGGAAGGTCACTTCTGAAATGTTTCCAATGCCCTCCCTCCTTCAGTGCACTGAGATATCTTTTTACACTAGATAGCGCCCAATGTTCAAGTCTGTCAAGATCCTTCTGTATCTTAAGCCTATCTTATGGAGTGTTGGCTGTTCCTGCCAGCTTGGTGTTGTTTGCAAATCTGATGAGTTCCCCATCTATCTCCTCATCCAGATCACTGATGAAGATGTTGAAGAGTATTGGGCCTAAGACAGAACCTTGGGGTACCCCACTGCATACTTCCCTCCATGTAGATGCTGTTCCATTGAGGACTACACGTTGAGTGCAGTTGGTCAGCCAGCTATTAATCCATCAAAGAATGCAATGAAATTTGTCTGGCAGGATCTGTTTTTGAGAAACCCATGTTGGCTTTGGTTATGACTTTGTTTGCATCTAGGTGTTCAGATTCATTGCCGAATTATATTTTCCAGAATCTTCCCAGGTATTGATGTCAGGCTGATAGGTCTGTAAATTCCTGGATCCCTTTTTTCCCTTTTTTGAAGATGAAGATATACATATAGGCAAATACCAATCTATATTGTTTTGAAGCTGACCCAACCCCTTTACCTATCAGCCCATACTCTCAAAGCAAGTGCACACTGGGAAGACGGACTCCATTTTCCTTTAGCATTTGGAGGAGGCAGATGCACAAAGAACAACTATCCCAGCCTAATCTGTGGCACATATTCATCCAAGGACAAACCCACAGCCCCCCCACACACATAGCATTGCTGTTAAGATTTAGATTACTTGTAGCTGTATCAGCAGCAACTCAATACTGTTTATTTTGTATTTGGGTTCTTATTGTGTTCTGACCTAGGCTTCCTGATACAGTAAAAAGCACACAATTAGTCCCAAACCCCCCCCCCCTTTTTTTTATTGTAACGGCTGTGAATTCCTTTCATTCACAGCACATGCTGAATCACCAAGAGTTTATAAATAATCCAACAGAAGTCTGCCACAGTCCTTTGGATAAGGCTGGTAAACACCCACCTTTATCTTCTTTGACATGCTGCCAAAGACCTAATTGGCAATTATCTTGGCAAGGCCACACGAAAACATAGTCTCAAAAACAGAGCTTCAAAGTACAAACCAAAACCATCCACAACGTTGCTTCCTGCAAAGGCCCACATGCCTTTGCTCTTCCTTTATGTCTTATGGGAGGGGCCAATCATCTCCAAGCCTTACTCCCGAGTCGTCCCTTTTGTTTTAACTGTTCTTGCCTTCTGGCAGCTCTGCGCATGCACGCACTAGGAACAGGCTTCCCCTGTTCCTCTGTCTCTCTGATGTTCGACTCTGGAGGCTCCGAAGTCTGCACATAACTCCGAGATGGCCCTGGCCCCATCTCTGCCTCTCGTCCGAGCCTTCCCGAGACTCCAGGACTGGCCCATGTTCCTCCCCAACCTCCTCACTGTCCGACTCTGCTGCCAGCTCTGCAGGCTGCTGGCGGACCACAACATATTGTATATATTTCTATTCTCCCCAGTTTCACCATCCTGTTCTTTAATCAAGCATCCAGATCTACACACATGGTCTGTTTTATTGGAAGATAGGTGGGTTTAGCTGCATGTCACGTTGCACACAGAGTAATGTGTAGTGAGCAGAGAACATCAGCCCTTTTCCACTCTGGTAATTTCCCAGTGCTCCAGGATCTTTGAAAGTATGGTTCAGTAGTTCTGAGATCACATCTGTCAATTCCTTCAGAACCTGGGGATGTAATCCATCTGGTCCTGGTGATTTGAACTCGTCTAGGGTGGACAGGTGCTCACTTACCATTTTCTTGCCTATTTTAACTTGTATTCCTAATCTGTTTTTACAGTACTGTTTTTAATAGGTTGGACTGTTTTTTCCCTTTGTGTAAAGACAGATGCAAAAAACGGGTTATGAAGTTCTGTTTTCTCCCTGTTGCTTGTCACATTCTAGCCACTTTCTCCCATTAATGGACCAATCGTTTCCTTGACTTTTTTTTTAACATGTTGAAAGAAGCTTTTTTTTTATTTTTGACTTTTGTCACTCAAGAAAAGACATATTATGCCCAGAAACCAAGAAACTAAAAATCTTCCTAAACAATATGTAATGTTAATACAGAAGAGAAATGGCAATGTAATTAATATAAGAGCTTAAAAACTCCTTCAATATGTCAGCAGCCAAACCATCAGAATAGAATATGTTTAGTAATACGACACCCACCTTATGGAACAATCCCCCCTCCACCCACCCAGAAGGTGACATTGGGTCCATCCCCTATATTGTTCCACAGGTTCCTCAAGACCTGGGGGTCCTAGACGACCAGTGACATTTTAAGATGGCTCCATCATTGTTAATACCTACTCTCTCCTGTGCCTGGTGGTTTATATATATTTTTAAATAATGATTTTTATATTTTTAATAATTATATAGATTTGTTTTATTTAATTGTTGTACACCACCCAGTCACTTTTTGTGAGATGGGTGGATATATAAATTTGATAAATTATATATTTTATATAATTATATAATTGTTTAATAGTACAAATATCATGTGAATCACAGTAGGTAAGAAAATAACCAGCAAAAGGTATGTGTTAGTCAGATATTAGTGAATCCTCTTGTTGAAGGCAGTATGCCCTAAAAGATATTCCGAATTCTTGAAGATTGTCTTTTAATCAGGAAACCTGATTAAACCTTAACTCAGAGGTCAATACACTTGCCTTGTTTGGCATTACAGAATGAATCATAAGTAAACCTTCCTCAGTTTTAAATCCTCATTTTCACTCAATAGGATTTGAAAAATGAGGAAGGTTTGTTTATGATTCATTCTGTAATCCTAGACAATGTTTACACTTCTACCTGTCATCTAGCACAAGGAGATCTATAGAATATGCAAGGATATTGATTTGGACTGTAGTATTAGAAGAATTATATGCCTGCATCACCTACATCTTAAAAAAGACATATTGACATTAGGAAATACTTTGTGAAGAATGTTCCCTAATGCAGATACCCTCCTGAATGATAATCCACACATAAAGAGGACGTTCAAGCTGGAGGAGGTTGCTGTGATCAAGCCAAAAGCTAACTCACATTTAAATCTTCATGACAGTCAGAACTGCAAAAGTGTTTATTCTCAGGCTGACTCACAGTTCAACCTTCATTTCGGTTTAGTCATTGTTAAATCTGCAATAAATCTAACGTACCATCTGTACACTTTTTTCCAGTTCCTGAGGAATTGCAAATGTAGAGGAAGGCGCCGGGGTCAAAGGCCATGCTCCAGCCTGAAAAATAACCAAGTTAACATTTTTTACCCCACTCTTTCTCCAAAAGGAATTATATCATTCTTAAAAAAAACATAAAGCAGCTATGGTCCTAACTCCCCCCACCCCCACCCCAAGTACCATCAGAGGACCAGAGCTGTGAATAACCTTATTTGAAATTATAAACCATAGAAATCCATGGAAAGCTAAATAAAGGAAAGTCTCATTTGTCTCGACCCTGGTTCCAGATTCGTCAACATGTCCCATGTCAGTGATCCTGGAAACAAAGCAAAATGCTACAAAAAGACATTTAACAAATTGTCTTTAAAAGAAAAAGTTGACTTTAGTTAATAATAAAATAGCAGAGAAGGTCCAGACTCTACAGTTCATATTCCTGCCAAAGTCAAGCATTAAGGGAACAATCACACTATGTCTGCAGGCTGAAAGTTATGTCCACTTCCCTACTAGCTGCTAAAGGTCTTTGTTTTTACTACTTTACTTTTCTCTCCAGGGTCTTAACCAGTCACAAATATAAAGCATTTAACTGAGTTTCTCATCTCAACAAAAGCAGTCATGGACAATATGAAAATCAGTACCATAAATGGTGCTTCCAAGCATGTCACAAATATGTCACAAGAGATTCTGGGCTGCTGCTGTCTGAAATTCTTTTTGCAGCTTCCCATAATTTTCTTGCAAAATTGACGCCAACTCATCCATAAAGATGCTTCTGCATTAACACTTTTGTGAATAATGGTCTACATTACTGATGAAGTTGTATGAAATACAAAAAGCTCCTATAGAAAGCAACGATATCCCATCGCCCGGTTCGCGCCCATAGAGAGGGCTTGCTCAGGGTGCTGTCGGCTGGACAGTGTAGGCTGGCGGCCCCCAGGGGTAGAGCCTTCTCAGTGGGTGCACCCACCCTCTGGAACCAACTTCCCTTGGAGCTCTGATTAGCGCCTGACCTTCGCACCTTTTGCCGTGAATTAAAAACTTGGCTTTTTAAATCCCTCGACCTGGACTGAGGGGGTTTTAAGGGTTAATTTTTAAATTTTTAGATTTTAGATTTTATTTTGTATTGTGGCTTGTTTTATTATTGTGAGCCGCCCTGAGTCCATTGGGGAGATAGGGCGGCATATAAGCCAAATAAATAAATTAAATAAATAAATAAATTTGTATAGAAGAAATTACAAAATATTCAGGATTTACATTTGGTGAATGTTTGCTCTTCATCATATATTATCTGTAAACTCAGGTATCAAAATGTAATGCAATCAAAATGGGGACCACACAAAAAGGAGCTATCAATCAATGTTTGTAAATGTTGACAAAATGCCTTAGAAAAACATAAACTGAAGGGTGGGGGAGATGTATTCTGCTCCGTGTTCATAAAAACTTGGTGGCTGGCTATAACAGAAGAAAATTTTCTGAAAGCAGGCAGTCCTAAAAGACAGACCACACTAAGAAACAAAAACCAAGCAGACCAAAAACTACTTTTTTTAGAACAGTATAGTCACAAAATCTTGCAAGCATAGGGAGCTCCCAACCTACGACCACAATTGGGACCAGAACTTCCATCACTAAGCAATATGGCCATTAATTGAGCCATCATGATTCATCACAACTGCACCTGATTTATGACTTTTTGTCACAATTGTTAAGTGAATCACCATGGTCATTAAGCAAATCTGGTTTGTCCCATTGACTTTGCTTGTTGGAAGCTGGCTGGGAAGGTCGCAAATGGCAATCACATGATCTTGGGACACTGCAACCATTGTAAAAACGTGAGTTGCCAACCCTCTGAATTGTGATCACATGAATATAGGTAAGCTGTGATGGTCGCAAGTATAAAGACCAGTCATAAGGCACTTTTTAGTGCGATCACAACTTTGAACACTACCTAAACAAATGGGTCATAAATCAGGGACTACTTCTATGGATATGCTTCCCCTCCTTCCTTTTCTATCTTCATGAGAATTAAGTGGGAGGTTGTCTGAGGCATTTTCATAAACCACTTTCTTAACCTGGGCTCAAGTCTTATTTATTGATCATTGCCTTTGTGGTGGATCTTGCCTCTGTCCTTCAAGACCATTCTCTATACTCACTATAATATATGAAGTGCAGATGCCACAGGAGTACCCCACACCTCTTGTACTTGTTTTTGTACAATCAACATTACACACTAAGTGTGGACACACACAAATCAAAACACAAATGGACACATTTCTTTTATCAGTACCTGAAGAACATATATCTGAAAACTAATTCCCAAATCTACGATGATGTCTTGATTTTTTATGAAGTTGTTGAATTTGTTGTTAAGATCTGCACTAACACTCATGTCTGTGTACATTCGATGGAGTTTGCTAGTGAACTCGTAACCACAGGCTTGCTGAGGGGGAAAAAAG
This sequence comes from Coluber constrictor foxii, assembly GCA_038048745.1. Taxonomy (NCBI): domain Eukaryota; kingdom Metazoa; phylum Chordata; class Lepidosauria; order Squamata; family Colubridae; genus Coluber; species Coluber constrictor. The sequence goes on from CM075961.1 coordinate 10,864,610, forward strand.
AACACACACATACAAGATTTGTAGCTTGACACTGATAAAAAGGCTGTAAGCATTTAGTGAATGAATAGCCTATAAAATTTTAAAGGAACAACATAACAAATATATTTGCTAGATATAGCTACCCAAAAGGTAAGTATATTAAAAGACAGATATTTCTGAGAAACTATTTCTGTCTTAAGAATGAGGACCTTAGGAAAAAGATGTAGTGTCAAAAGTGATTCAATAAATATATATTCTATGAATGCATCAAAATTAATTTTTAATATGGTAAATATATTACCATACAAACAGAAAGCTCTTTTGGGGTTCTCCATCATTTTTCAAAGTAAGAAGAGATCCTGAGAGAAAAAAGTTTAAGAAACACTGCTCTATATAATACGGACACTGAATAATTTAAAAATGAAAAGCTACTATTTGAGCAGTATTCACGAATGCCAAGTAAATATCAACTATTGTCACAAGGATACTAGTGGGATAGTGTTTATGATATCCCCCAGAGTAATTGAACAGCATGTTTTTTGGTCCTCATGTCTGGAGTAGTTTCAAACTTTTTATTGTCCTATAAGTAGTGTAAATAAATGAACTGTCATTAGGTAGCATATTACAAAGGAAAAATAAAAGCTACAAAGCTCATAGCTCTTCATCCCAACCCCCAGTTTTAGATTCCTTCTCAAGCTTTCAGATATTCTGAAATAAGTAGAATTTAAGAAGCTTCTTGGATGAGAAGCCAAAAGTTTTCAAAGGAAAAAAAAACCCAAGAAAGTCCAGTTGCCTTTTGGAAAAAAGCACCTTTGGGACACATGCAATAAGTTTGACGAAAATCATCTCCCAGTTACTGAAAAACTCTCAACACACAGCTTTACATCAGAAACCTCTATTTTTCTAATTTGTGTAATCTTGGCAACACCTGCAGGTTTTTTCTTAATATGGCAATTTTCAGCTAGCTAATTCTCATAGCAATTTTCTAGCTGGAAGACAACTAAAATCTATTAGCAGCATCTTAGTGAATCACCACTGGATATAATTATATTAGCAGCCTGAATAAAAGCTCACCATATGTTTAAAAGTTGATTTACAATCAGATTAGCAACTGTTTATAATATGAATAAGTACTGAGAAGAGCTGGGTGTATTGTACTGATAAACTAGTACTTACCTTTAATTTGTTAATCATAGCTTCTTCAGAGTCCATGGACATTGATAAACCATGTATAAGCCGTTTTGCCAACATTCTGGCATAGAACTACAGTTAGAAAAAAAAAACAAGTTCAGATTTGCTTGCATTTCAAAAGTATTCTCCAAGGGGAAAAATAAAAGCAAATTAATCTTCTATATGATTATTTACCTTTTGAAAAACATCTTTATCATCAATGTACTTGAAAACTGTAATGAAGCTTGTAAGTTTGTCTTCTACTTCATTTTCTGTCATGCCTTTTGCTGATTTTTTTAGCAAATTGTCACAATATTTGGCCAGCTCAAGTTGCAAGAAAAAGAATTGTCATTAAAGCAAACAGCAATAAAGCATAATGACAACTAATGGATAAGCAACTTCAGTTAAAAGCAAACGCATGTAGTGTAATGAAGACATTATCTAAGTTAAAGGAAATAACCTTTATATATTTGTTCTTCAGTTTTACATGCCACTTCACTTGCAAACAGTCTTAAGAAATCATAATCAGACCATAGTATTTCCTAGAAAAGCCAAGTTTTAATGGCTTTACTATATCCCACAGGACTGGTGTTGACCCGCTCTCAAGAGGTATGTTTTTGTACAGAAAGAAGACAGCAATGGAAAAGACCTGTGATCGTGGTCCATTAGGGGAATACTTTTTTAGAAAGGGAACCTAAATTCTCCACTTCAGATCTTGTTGGATGGGCAGTTACTGTTGGAAGCAGGTAATTGTGAAGATATCTGGGTCCTAAACTTTGTGGGGCTTTAAAGTGACAACCAGAACCTTGATTTGTACCCTGAAGCCATCTGGTATTGCAGTACAATTCCTGCAATACAACTGTTATCTGGACAAACTGAGATACACCCATAACATCTCTGGCCGGTATTCTGTAAGTTTTTGTTATTTGTCTGCAGAAAACTATTCAAAATATTATATGGCATTCTACACTTACAATTGAGCACATAAATCTAGTATTTGATACTTACCAGCTCAGGAGCTTTGCAAATAGATTTTGGTTCCCTATAGTTCACTACTGCTGTTAAAGCCTATTTAGGAATGCAAGAAAAATAACTTTTACAAGTTGTGCTAATGTAACAGCACTGACCACACATGTGTAAGCAATACCAATAAATTCCAAAATGCTTCCTGACAGGAGAGAAATGGGGTTTTCCATGCTTCCTAACATAGAGAAGCTGGGATTAGGATGTTGGATTAGGACTGGAGAGATCCATCTTCAAGGTTCAATATACCTAATTATGGAATTTCACTTGATGACTCTGAATCAATCACTACTTTTCAGTTCACTCTCTCCTCCACTTCTGTAGTATAGTTTACAATGATAGCACAGACAGCAATGTATTAATTGCTTATTGAATTTTAACACTGTAATCTGATTTCTAAAACTGACTTGAAAATAAATCATTTTACAATAGTTTTTAGTAAGATAAACAGTGTTTATGTTTATGTTTATTGGATTTATATACCGCCCTACTCCCGAAGGACTCAGGGCGGTGAACAGCCACAAGTAAAACACATATATACAAAACTTAAAACCAGAATAAAACCAAATTAAACACTTTGGCCCAAGACAAATATACAAATCCCTGTAATTTAAAACGGATTAAAATTTACATTTTAAAAAGAAAAAGGGAAAAGATTAGGCCAGGCCAGCTTGATGAAATAAAAAGGTCTTGAGAGCGCGGTGGAAGGTGCGCAGATCCGGGATCCTCCGTATCTCTGGGGGGAGCTCGTTCCAGATAGTAGGTCACAGAGAAGGCCCTCCCCCTAGGGGCCGCCAGTCGACACTGTTTGGCCAACAGCACCTGGAGGAGCCCCTCTCTATGAGAGCATACTGGCCGGTGGGAGGTTATTGGTGGTAGTAGGCGGTCCCGTAAGTAACCAGGTCCTAAGCTGGTTACTGGTGGACTAGGTTATAGGGCTTTAATTACACCAATGCATGGAGTAGGACAAGGATACATGATATCCCCTTGATTGTTTAATTTACTTATGGATAAATGCAGTGGCAGTAGAGGTTGCATGGATCTGGTACAGGAATACATGTACTTTTGTATGCAGATGATGCTGTGCTATTGGATGTGAAGTCAAATGATTTGCAGAAATTGTTAGATTGTATGATAAAGGCTATGGATCTGAAAATTAACATAAGGGCAAACTGGAATAAATGACTGCAAGTTATATATAAATGAGGAAAAACTAAAGTGTATGAATTTGTCAGCCTTAGGAGAACGTTTACTAAAGTTAGGGAAATGAGAAAGACTAATGGAATATTAAATTATAAATGGCATGTTCACTAATTGCACCTTTAGCCCTAGTGAAAATCCAAGGATTTATTAAAGCACAATTTGGAGACAGAAAAACACACCAACAACCAAGACTGCCCCTTCCCTCCCAATAATCATTTAACCCAGAAATATGCTAATCTCTCTTAATTAAAGTCGCCCTTTTCAGCAAACAAGCTGGACTGCTAATAGGCTAATGCAAAGAAGCATCTTGACTGATTCTACTGTACTTGTAGATGTCTCATAAACCTCATTTAGCAAGGACATCATTAGAATTGAGGGAAGAAAAGAGGAAGAATTTTTTTCTTTTTCATAATGTTATGCCTAAACTAGAACTTGGTGGTAGCTTGTTCTTCCTGCTTTGTCAGAGATGCATCTAAGTCTGCATAGCATATCTGAGCATTAGCAAATTAAAAGAAGCTGCAGAAATCAGAGGGCTAGAAAGCAGGGGTGAAATGGTACCAGTTCGGGGCGGTTCTCCCGAACCGATAGTGAAAATGCTACGGGTTCGCCCGAACTGGTAGTAAAAAAATGCTTTAAAAAGTAAAAAAAAAGTTCTGACGATCGCACAGCACAGCTGATCATCTGAACTTTTTTAAAACTTTTTTTTACTACCTGTTCAGGTAATAGGTAGTAAAAAATGCTTTAAAAAAAGAAAAGAAAAGGTTCCGACAATCAGCTGTGCCGCACGATCCTCGGAACTTTTTTTTTCTTTTTAAAGCATTTTTTTACTACCTATTGGGGGTCCGTTTTTGCTCCCACGACGCTTCCCTCTGAGGTCTGCTAGACCAAAAACGGGGGATGGGGGGAAGGAAGGAAGGAAAGAAGGGAGGGAGGGAGGGAGGGAGAAAGAAAGAGGGAGGGGAGAAAGAGAAAGAAAGAAAGAAAAATAAAGGGAGGGAGGGAAAAAGGAGAGGAAGGACCACAAACCTGGCACTAGATGCAGCTTCAGAGGTTACCTTGAAAGAGCACAGCAATCCAGGCCTGGAAGTGACCTAGAGATCATCTAGTCCAACCCCATGCTCTAGCAGGGCATTGTTAAAGTGAGTTTCTGTCTTTTGACCCCCAGTCACATGTCTACATAGCCACGCCCACCCAGTCACATGACCCCACCAAGCCTGTAGGAAAAAAAATTAGATTTCATCACTGCTAGAAAGGTATCTGGGTTTTTTTAGAGGGAAGACTTTGGTTGGCTGATGAAGCTGTTTGGAATTTTCTTACCCCACAGTGCTTTATACCTGGTTTATTACTTAGGGCTTGTCTGTTAATCAAAGTGGTATCCCTACAGATAAGTGACTTCTTTTTCATCCTGCGACTAGTTATTGCCTAATTGCTTCCTTATGGGCTGGAAAGTTTAACATTTATTGTTTGCTATATGGTAGTGCAGTTTCCAACATTGCTAAAATCTGTCAACCCATATTCAGAGGATCTTAGTGACTTTAGCCAGGTAGCAGAGCTGTTCATATACTTGGGGTAGGTTTTATCTTCTTTTGTCGTGTGTGATTAATTGAGGGTGAAAATAGCCCAAAACAAATGCATTCTTATTTAAGTGTTCAGCTGTTTCTAAGTCTTACTCTTTCTCTTGAAAGCAAATGCTAAAAACACAGCAATATATTCAGTGGCTTAAAAAAACCCCCCACAGAATTGGACTGCCTGCTTTTACAAAACAAATTGCTTAGGCCACCTTTCCTTATGTACACTATAAATGTGGAAATGGATGAGAAATTTTAAAAGGTAGTACAGCAATGTTTTTCAAAGTTGGCAACTTTAAGATGTGTGGACTTCAACCCCCAGAATTCCCCAGATACTATGCCCACACATCTTAAAAATTGTCAAGTTTAAAAAACAATGTAGTAAAGGCAATATGTGGTCTGTTGTAAGGAATGAAAGATTGTCAAAAAAAGGAAAAAATGGCAGTTTAATTCTTCCCACTTTCTAATCTGGAGGTGGGAATTGGAAACAACAGAGAAAAAAATGAAACAATGCAGGAAGAATGAGTTAGGAAATATGTGTTGTAAAACAAGATATAGGGTCTAGGACGGGGGTCTCCAAACTTGACAACTTAAGACTGGTGGGCTTCAATTCCTCATGCTGCCTGGGGAATTCTGGGAGTTGAAGTCCATAAGTCTTAAAATTGCCAAGTTTGGAGACCCCTGGTCTAGGATGAAAGAGTGCTGCATGAAAGCCAAAGAGAGAATGAATGAAAAGGATTTGAACTACAAAACAAACATATGGAAGGAAAAGAATATGGGTTAAGAGGAAAGGGAAGACAGACAACTTTGTGACTGGATGGAATTGCAGAGATCCTCCAGGAGAGCTGAGAAATTTAAAGATCAAAGGGGACAGAGAGACTGAAGCTTTTTCAATCTAAAGCCAAAAAGTTACTTCCGTGATGCCTGAATTAACTAGGGCATCTTTCAGAAACCTGACAGCCTGACTGTTCCTTCTTAAAAAAGCGATACTGTTCCCCTACTTGTAGAACATTCGTGCAGTTCCAGGAAAATACCCATTTGGGTTAAAGGAAACAGTGACACTGTGTGACAAGGGATTGTGAATGAAATGAAGTATACTAAAGTACATTTCTTTTTCTTATCTCATGACCTCATGTTTTTTTGCTTTACTATTTCTTACTCTTATTTCTTACTTAGTAAAACTTACTAAGTTTTGCATTACGCTGCTTAACCAGAAAAGGATTAAGAAGGGAGGTGCATAAAATGACAGAAATTTAAGTCATAATAATGAGGTCCCATTTCACTATTGCTGTTTGGGATTGCCATTCAATGGACAAGTTAACCATCCTCACAATTAAGGGTTGCCTCAAGGCATTTTTAAGAGACCCACTCAAATCAAAGGGAATTGGCATGAGTAATCAAAAAGGGTAAAGTCTGCTTCAACTCAAGCTTGAGGACTTAGTAAAACCACCCATGTAGTCTTCTTGGCAACAATGGGGTCTGGGATATTTATGTGCCACTCCTTGGTCACGCCCCCTTGGCCCGCAGACACTCGCCTCAGCCTATTCACAGCCAGCTTTCCTCCTCTGCTGGCCCTCCCCCGGCCATTTTTTACTGCCAATGACCCCTGGGGCCCTCCACCTTCAGCCCTTCGTCCTGGCCCTTTCACCCAGGCACCCGGTGTTTCACTCCACGGGACAAAAAGGCACCATCTGGTGGCAGGCAGACGCAATGGCACTGGAGGAAGTGAACGAGGGGGCTGGGGGTGGGTGGGAAGTGTGCAATATGATCAAGGCAGGCTGGAGGAGAGAGCAAGATCTGTGCTAGCACATGGCTGCTGGTGTTGCGGGGGTGGTGTTGCAGGGGGCAAACGGTGGCGCGGGGTGTGTGTGGCAGGCCAATGGCAGTGGCGCACGGCCGCTGCCATTGCAGTGGGCATGACTGCTGGCATGGGGGGGGGGGTGAATGGTGGTGTCAGGCAAGGGCAGGCAAACTGCCCATTTGACTTCAGGCTGGCAGGATCAGGTACACAGTGGCGGGGGCATACAAAATGCCAGGCCAGAGTCCAGGCGCAGACAGAACAGTGTGTGTGTGTGTGTGTGTCAAAATGGGAATCTCCCACCCATGGCTGCCTACCTGTTACCCACCCCACCCGGAGCCAACCCACTGCCACCAACCTAACAGCTTTAAAAAAAAACTTGTGGAGCGGCGCCAGCGGCTTCCCATTTTGAAATTTGGCTGTTCCCTTTGTGCCTGGACTCCAACCTAATGCTGAACGGGCAGTTTGCCTGCCGCCCCCCCCCCCCCACTCAATCCTGTTGGCCTGACAATGAATGGGCAAGTTCACCTGCAGCCCCCCCCTCCAAATCCTGTTGTCCTGACACCGAACAGGCAGTTTGCCTGCTGTACCTCCACTGTGCACTTGATCCTGCTAGTTTGATGCCGAACAGGCATTTTGCCTGCCACCCCCCACTGCGCCTCCAATCCTGCCGGCCTGATGCCGAATGGGCAGTTCGTCTTCTCCTGCCCCACCACACACCACCACCATTCGCCCCACACAACGCCAACAGCTGTGCGCCACTGCCATTGGTCTGTCACCCCCCCACCCCCCACAATGCCAGCACGACACCGAATGGACGCAGAACAGGCAGTTCGGCGGCTACCCCTCACCGTGCCTGATTCTGCCAGCCTGATGCTGAACAGACAGTTCACCTGAGCCTCCACCCCCACCCCACCCCCAATCCTGATGCTGAACGGGCAATTTGTCTGCTGCCACCCTACTGTGCACCCAATCTTGCTGGTTTGATGCTGAACAGGTAGTTCACCTGCTGCCCCACTGCGCATCATCACCGTTCGCCCCCGCAATGCCAGCAGCTGTGCGCCACCGCAGATCTTGTTCTTTCCCCCAGCCTGCCACTGATCATATTCCACACTGCCCCCCCCACAGCCCCCTTGGTCGCCCCCCACAGTGCCATCACTGCTGCCCCCCACCCAATTGGTGGCTTTTTATCCCATGGAGCCAAGCGTCTGGGACAAATGGTGCCTGGGGGAAATAGCCGGGGCAGAGGGCCATTGGTGATGGGCAATGGCCAGGAGAGGGCCAGTGCAAGAAGAAAGCTGGCTGTGAATCAGCTAAGGCAGGTGGCTGGGGGCAAAGGGGGCATGGCCAAGGAGCGGTGCCTAAATGGCCCATTCCATCACAATGTGAAAGGGGTTTGACACTGCTCCTTCGGAGATGTTTTTTTACAACACCTCAGTCTCATCAACCAGTCTGGCATTCCGTGGTGGTTTTCCATCAAAATACCAGAGATAACCCTCCTTAGCTTCCAAATAGCACTAATTTCCATGGGTTTGCTCTAAACCTATTCACTTCTAGCTGCAACCCTATGTTCTTCCAGTATTTGGTCTATGTAGCATTTTCATTAGGCTCACCTTGTCAAGGGCACTCATAAATCGCTGGTCACCATTCAAAACAGTATTAATGAGCTGAACAAATTTACTGTGTACTTCCAACACTGATTCTACAAATTGAGTGGGCATCTGAAGACAAAATCAGACAGAATAACAAGAACAAGCAGTTCTGTAACAATTCATAGGGTAATAATTTTGCAAGAAAGAAAAATACTGTTTAAACTCATGCCCCTATTAAAGTATGAATCTATAAAAGAATAAAATTCTCAAAATGATCATCATTTTATAATGCTATTAACCAGGTTCTTAAATTTTATTATATCTACCATCTCCTACATAGTACGTTCCAGATGTGTTGGAAGTCAGTTCCCTCAACTCCCAGTTCATATAATCTTCAAGTTCAAATTCAATTCATTTGAAGTGAAGGATGATGGTTATTATTGCTAAGAAAAACTGCCTGAATTTGATAAATGAGTTGATAGTGCTTCAAGGAAAAAAAGAACAAGCTGAACAATTAGGACAGGTCCTTCCTACTAACTGACATTTCTTCCTCTGTTAATCCATTGGGGCCTCCTGCCTGTTTTCTGATGTTTCCTAGGCAAAATCTCTTCCCCTCATTCCACAAGGTTATCTATACATTCCATTACATGTACAGAAACTTGAAAACAGAAAACAATACCCTAATCAAGGAACTACCAAGGAGAAAGCCACACCCCCACCACCACCAGCAGGGCAAGCTACTGTATAAAAGCAGAGAACAAACTGCACACTCACTAGCACTGGTGATGCTACCTAGTTGGGTAATGAAATGTCTCCAAGCAAACAACCACACTCAGAGAGCATCAAGGACTCCACAGTTCCACCCTGAGCTACAGAAATTCTCTTCTATGAGATGGTAAATGTAATGCATTTTGAACTTACGTGTGTGGGAAGGGCTTTATTAAAGACATAGGATTAAAGATTCTCTTTGGCTGATGAGCTTGACTGGTATTTTAAATGCATGTGTCTATGCTGTTTTCTTCACCACTATAGAGAAATGGTTTACTGTTGCATTCGTCTAAGATGTTCTTTCAACTTCTCAGTCTTGTCTACAATACTGGGATTCCTTGGTTGTCTTTCATCCAAGTATTTAGTCCATGTTTGCTTAGATTTTTGACATCAGCCAAGGCTGGGTGGACAAGCTAAACTACTTACTCAAATCAACTGTAAATCATTCAAACCCAACTACATGTTAAATTACTCCATTTTTTTCCTTAGTGAAAGTGGTCTACACCAGATAGTGGTCTACAAATAGTGGTCTACACCAGATTACCAAATGGCAAAAACTTAAGCCAAAACAAACAAGCAAACTTACAATTACTAATGACATTTTTGGACTTTGATGTATCAAATGATTTTTTTCCACTTAAAAAAAAACTTACATTTTCCTGAGAAAGATTGCTGGTTGATCTAAGGCCCTCATCATGGATATGGTTTTGCAGTTCCTGAATCATATGAGGTAAGCCACTTGGCACAGCATGAAGCAGTGTGTACATGTTTGCCATATCTGCATAAAGAAAGAACTTGATTTTCAGGATATACACTATGCGCACAATTATTAGGCAAGTTGTAGTTTGGAGGATTAATGTTATTATTGAACAACTACAGTGCTCTCAGTCAATCCAAAATGTTAATCAACCTCAAACCTGAACATTTAAGAAAGTAAACGTGAGGTTTTGGCTTTCTTAGGAGAATATCTATGTGTGCACAATTATTGGGCAAATATTAGTGTGCAGAATTATTATGCAACTAAATGAAAAATGAAAATTTGCCCATCTCATTTATTTGCATCTGTTAAAGTGAGAATAATAAACAACTCAAAATGTACAAATAAACATTTCTGACATTTCACACACACACACACACACACAAAACAGTGACCAATATAGCCACCCTTCTTTTCAGTAACAGTCATAAGCCTTCCATTGGTGGAGTCTGTCAGTTTCTTGATCTGTTGACAATCAACTTTTTGTGCAACAGCAACCACAGCCTCCCAGACACTGTTCAGAGAAGTGTATTGTTTTCCTTCATTGTAAATCTCCTGTTTAAGAAGGGCCCACAAGTTCTCAATAGGGTTTAGGTCAGGTGAGGAAGGGGGGCATGTCATTATTCATTCATCTTTCAGGCCTTTACTGGCTAGCCACGCAGTGGAGTACTTCGATGCCTGAGATGGAGCATTGTCCTGCATAAAAATCATGGTCTTCTTGAAAAATGCAGACTTTTTCCTGTACCACTGCTTGAAAAAGGGTCTTCTAAAAACTGGCAGTAGGTTTGGGAGTTGATTTTGAGTCCATCTTCAACCCGAAAAGGTCCCAGTAGCTCATCTTTAATAATACCAGCCCATATCAGTACCCCACCTTCACCTTGCTGCCATCTGAGTCGAAGTGGAGCTCTGTGCTTGTTACTGATCCAGCCACGGGCCCATCCATCTGGTTCATCAAGAGTTACTCTCATCTCATCAGTCCATAAAACCTTTGAAAAATCTGTCTTCAGATATTTCTTGGCCCAGTCTTGCCGTTTCAACTTATGTGTCTTGTTCAGTGGTGGTCGGGTTTCAGCCTTCCTTACCTTGGCTGAGTACTGAACACCTTGTACTTTTTGCATTTTTTGAATTTTCAGAGTCAGTTAAATCTCTTTTTTGGCCCATTTTGCCTAAGGAAAAGAAGCTGCCTAATAATTATGCACAACTTGATATAGGGTGTTGATCTCCTTAGGCCACACCACCCCTCATTACACAAGTACACATCATCTGATATCCTTATATCCACTAAGCATTCAAGTTTATATAGCTTGGAGGTGGAAAATATGCATAAAAATGATATGGTCAAAATACTCACTTGCCTAATAATTGTGCACAGAGTGTATACTTTTACAAAAATCACTACTTTCAAATGCTAATATATAAACAGCATGATGGCTTTGTAAGCCATAATTCTTTACTAAGAGAGTGAGAGTGTGTGTTGATATTTGCAGGTCAGTTTAAGCCAGGAAATCTGCTTTATAAAATCACAATGCATAGGCAGTTCTTGGCTTATGTCATTAGGTAAACAGACCAGGTATGGAAAACTGCTTAGCACTGGATATGGCAGAATCATAAATTAGCTTTAAACCAATAAATAAAAGGAAAAGGTAGGTATCCATACAGCTTTGATGAAACTCTTGGTCCTAATCCACATTTACTCCATATGTTAAATAGTTTAAGAGATTAATGGCCATCCCTACTATGCTGAATGGCTATTCACTTTGGTAAGAAGGCAAAGTATTTTCCCATTTTTATCCCACAGGACACCTTTACCATTTCTCTTCTCTTGTCTGACGATGTTATGACATTCTGCATGAAGAAATTGTAAGTGGTCTGCTACCATTCGTTGTTGGCATTCATTGATTACTTTGCTGTAGGAACTGGGATGTAGATATTTTCGACATCTCATTTCTTCATTTTTTAGTCTACATAAAACCTAAAAGTAATTTTCCACATTAACAGCATAATCAAATACTAAATGACAATAAAAGTAAAAGGAATATACATTTTCAAGTTATCATGGCCAATTCAAGACTGAGGTGAATGTAAAGAATTCATTTTTCAATCTACACACTCTAAAAAGCCTAATTCCATTATTTGTGACATTATGCAATAAGAAAGCAAAAACATTTGAAGACAAAAAGTGGAAAAAGTGGATTGGGGTGACCTGTACGATCAAATGATAATTTTAAAATTATTAAATGGAATTTAATAAAGGAATAAAAAACCATCATTAAGGCTACAATGTTGTCATGGAAGTTTTGCAAATAAATATCCTGAAGATTTCAATTTCAAAACATTTTTCAGGATTGTCTCCTATTAGGATCTTTTAGACACTTATTGGTTGCTGACTTACTAGAGCATGGTTTAACAAGCAAGGAAACAATGCAGGACACTCCCAAATTCCCATACTAACATTGGTTATCCTGACTAGTGTCAACTATAATTCTGTACTACATTTGATTAATGCCTTAACCCATCTTCACACTTATGGCATCATTCTAAACATTTACACCTTGCTTTTTGTTTTGTTTTTTAAATACACAAAGTGGTTAAGAAAACTGACAACATATCAATAAAAATATGTATCAGAATAGTAACAAGAAGCATACAGCAAGTCCTGGTCACGTCCTGTATGGATTACTGTAATGCGTTGTATGTGGGGCTGCCTTTAAAGAGTAACTGGAAACTTCATCTGGTGCAAAATGTGGTGGTGCGGGTACATATTTGCCCATGTAGTGCATGTTACACCTCTACTCCATGAGTTGCATTGGCTACCAGTTTGATTCTGGGTTCAATTCAAGGTGTTGGTGATCACCTAAAAAGCTCTATATGGCATGGGGCCAGGGTATTTGAGGGATCATCTCTCCCCTATTACACCTACCCATTGCATCAGATCCACAGAAATGGCATGCTGCAATGCAGCTTCTGTCCATGAAGGAATGTCATTTGGTAGAACCCAAAAGGAGACCTTTTCTACAGCACCTGTCCATTAGAACGTCATCTCCACTGAGGTGAGACTAGCCCCAACCTTGCTGGCTTTCTATAAGAGCCTGATTACATGGCTTTTGCATGTTGTCTGAGGATCCAGTTACTGTATATTGGTGAAAAGCCACTTAGGAAAATGAATGGTGTTCTCCTGAAGATTGTGCTTTTTAAAATACTTTTGATTGTTTTTAATTATTTTTGTGCCTATATTGTTGTCTTAGAATTGTTTTTTGGATTATTGTGCTTTGGTTGAGATGGGAGGTTGTAAAAATTTAACAAATAAATAAATAAAGCAAATATATAAGTCAATACCAGTGACTAAAAAGTAGACAATCAAATCAAATGTTTTGCAGAAGAGCAGAAAGTCAAGTCAAATCAACTATTACCAAGAGACTACCTAAACCCATATAAATTTAAGAGTGCAACAGGTGAGTTTTCCAGAAAAAAGGAAAGAAAAGCCTATTGTTTATACTGAAAAGATAATACAATGATTCAAAACCAAGGAACAAATATTGATCTGAACAAAGTATACAGTATTTAAAACTGGATGCCTTTTATTTCTCTAAGCATCTTATTCAATCTAATTTAGAGCGTTGATTTATGACACAGAGCATAACTTACAGATCATATCACAAATAAGAGTAATTATGAAAACTGACTATAACTGAAAAAATAAAAAGATTATAACACCTTTGGAAACAAGAGCAAATGCTTCCTCCAATTTAGCCTGTACATGATTTTGGAGGTGCAGGTAGTCCTCGCTTATTGACCACTCATTCAGCAACTGTTCGAAATTATGACAGTGCTGAAAAATGAGACTTATAACTGGTCTTCAAAGTTGCATCTGTTTCACCATCCCAAAGGTCATGTGATTTTGATTCAGGCACTTGGCAACCAGCATTCATTTAGACAGTCACAATTTCCTCCATGATCACCTTTTGTAACCTTCACAGCTGGCTTCCAACAAAGTCAATGGGGAAGCTGGCAGGAAGTCACAAGTCATGGTTACCCATGCTTAACAACCCACAGTCATTTACTTAACAACTGAAGCTGGAACTGACATTATTAAGTCAGCATGGTCATGCAACATCACGCTGAACAACCATGCTGCTTAGTGATGGAGTTGCCAGTCCCTATTGTGTGATGAAGAGGACAGGATTGTGGGTAGACTGGGTGCCTCCACGTGTTTGTTGGATCCGTGTCCCTCCTGGCTTGTTTCGGCCACCTGGGAGGTGACTGGGGACTGGATCCAGGCAATTGTCAACTCTTCTTTGAGGGAGGGGGTCTTCCCTGCCTCTCTTAAGGAGGCGGTGGTTCGACCCCTCCTCAAGAAGCCTGCCCTGGATCCAGACTCACTTAATAACTATCAGCCTGTCTCCAACCTTCGCTTTATAGCGAAGGTTGTTGAGTCCGTGGTGGCGCAACAGCTCCCACAGTTCCTGGAGGAAACGGAGTTCCTAGACCCGTCCCAATCGGGGTTCCAGCGTGGGCACAGCACGGAAATGGCATTGGTTGCTCTGGTGAATGATCTCTGGCAGGCCCAGGATGAAGGTTGCTCCTCCATCCTGGTCCTACTTAACCTCTCAGCGGCTTTCGATACCATCGACCATGGTATCTTACTGCAGCAACTCGGGGGGTTGGGGGTAGGAGGCACTGTCTTAAAGTGATTCTCCTCCTACCTCTCAGGTCGCTCGCAGTTTGTATGGGCGGGAGGGGCAGAGGTCCACTCCGAGGCCCCTAACCTGTGGGGTGCCTCAGGGGTCGGTTCTCTCCCCCCTACTCTTTAACATCTATATGAAGCTGCTGGGTGAGATCATTCGTGGTTTTGGAGTGAGGTATCATCAATATGCTGATGATACTCAGCTATACATCTCCACCCCGGACCGCCCCAGGGATGCCCTTTCCGTGATGTCCCAATGCCTGGAGGCGGTGCGGGCCTGGATGGGTAGGAACAGGCTCAGACTCAAAGCCTCCAAGACTGAGTGGCTGTGGATGCCGGCACCTCGTGTTCTAGAGGTCCCATCACTTTTGATGGGGGGGAGGTACTTGCTCCCGTTGAAAGGGCTCGCAACTTGGGTGTCCTCCTGGATTCCCAGCTGTCTCTGGAAGACCATCTGACGGCCGTGACCGGGGGGGGGGGTTCGCACAGGTTCGCCTGGTGCACCAGTTGCGCCCTTTCCTAGACCGAGATGCCCTTCGCATGGTCACTCACGCCCTGGTTACTTCTTGCTTGGATTACTGCAGGTCCCTCTACATGGGGCTGCCCTTGAGGTGCACCTGGAGGCTCCAGCTGGTCCAGAATGCGGCCGCGCGTGTTGTTACAGGAGCTCCCCGTTACTCCCGTGTAACACCTCTCCTACGCGAGCTGCACTGGTTACCAGTGGTCCTTCGGATCCGCTTCAAGGTGCTGGTACTTACCTATAAAGCCCTACATTTCATTTTCATTTTTTCATTTTATTTGATTTGTATACCGCCCTACTCCCGAAGGACTCAGGGCGGTGAACAGCCACGCAATAAAATACACAAATACAAAATTTAAAAGGCAGAATAAAATCAAATTAATTTGGCCAGACAAATTAAGACAACCCCATCATTTATACCAATATAAAATTTATATATTAAAAGAAGTAAAAGGGAGAAAATTAGGCCAGGCCCGCCTGGTGAAATAGAAAGGTCTTAAGAGCGTGGCGGAAGGTGCGCAGATCTGGGCTCGTCCGTATCTCTGGGGGGAGCTCATTCCAGATAGTAGGTGCCCCCACAGAGAAGGCTCTCCCCCTAGGGGCCACCAGTCAACATTGTTTGGCCGACAGCACCCGGAGGAGCCCCTCTCTCAGCTCTACCCTCCAAGGGGTCCTCCTGCGCTTCCTAATGGAGCAGGGAGCAGGTCACCTTAAACAGGGCGGCCAGGCGATTATCTGATGATACTATAAGAGCAGCAAAATAATTACATTTCGCTGCTTTTATCACCACTAGGTAATTCCTAATATGGGATCTTACCAGTCTCCGGTCTGATTCAGAAAGACTGGCCCTCCAACTACTCTCTAGGCATCTTTTCTGGCGCTTCAACTCCCTCAGCTCCTCAGTAAACCAAGGAGCCAAATGAGATCGGCGCCGGGTCAGAGGCCGCAAAGGCACGACCCGATCCAGAGCTCCAGCGGCCGCCCTATCCCAGGCGGCCACTAGGTCTCCAGTCAAGGCGTGTGCCAGAGCCTCAGGGAATGGCCCAAGCTCCATCTGGAACCTATCAGGTTCCATCAGGCGCCTGGGGCGGAACCATCTTATCGGCTCCGCCTCCCTGTGGCAGGGTGTAGCGGTTTGGAAGTCGAGACGAAAGAGAGAGTAATCTGACCATGACAAGGGTTCAGTGACTATATCCCCTATCTCAAGGTCACTTGACCACTGTCCAGAGACAAAAACCAGATCCAGCGTGTTTCCCCCCGTGTGAGTAGGGCCATGAATTAACTGGGTCAGGTCCATTGCTGTCATGGAAGCCATGAACTCCTGAGCCACCTCAGACATCTCCCCCACGGACGGCAGGTTGAAATCCCCCATGACCATAAGTCTAGGGGTATCGACCGCCACCACAGCGATAACGTTGAGTAGCTCGGGCAGGGCTGTTGCCACGTGGCAGGGAGCCAGGTACATGATCAGCAAGCCCATCTGAACCCCATGACCCCATTTCACCAGGAGGGATTCACAGCCGGCTGTCTGAGGAACAGTGGCCTCCCTCGGTCTCAGACCTTCTTTAATTTATTTATTTATTTATTTATCGAATTTGTATACCGCCCTACTCCCAGAAGGGACTCAGGGCGGTGAACAGCCAAGATAAAATACAGTAAAATACAAAAGTTAAAAATTGTTTAAAATAAATTAAATAATTAGGCTAAGAAACCATTTAAAAATCCAATTATATAAAACATTTAAAAACCCAGTATAAAGAGGAGGTTAAGCCAGACCAGCCTGTTGGAATAAGAATGTTTTTAAGGCGTGGCGGAAGCTATGCAGGTCCTGTAACCTCCTTATCTCAGTGGGGAGCTCGTTCCAGATGGCAGGTGCCCCCACAGAGAAGGCTCTCCCCCTGGGGGCCGCCAGTCAACACTGTTTGGCCGACGGCACCCTGAGGAGCCCCTCTCTATGGGAGCGGACTGGTCGGTGAGAGGCTATTGGTGGCAGAAGGCGGTCCCGAAGATACCCTGGTCCTAAGCCATGGAGCGCTTTGAAGATGGTAACCAAAACCTTGAAGCGCACCCAGAAGACCACTGGGAGCCAGTGCAGCTCACGCAGGAGGGGAGTCACATGGGAGCGCCACGTCGCTCCCATCACCACCCGCATGGCCGCATTCTGGACCAGTTGAAGCCTCCGGGTGCTCCTCAAGGGGAGCCCCATGTAGAGAGCATTACAGTAGTCCAGGCGTGAGGTGACGAGGGCATGAGTGACCGTGCGTAAGGAATCCCGATCCAGAAAGGGACGCAACTGGCGAATCAGGCAAACCTGATAAAAACTCCTCCCGGCCACGACCGTCATATGCCCTTCTAAAGACAGCCATGAGTCCAGGAGGACGCCCAAGTTGCGAACCCCATCCGTGGGGGCCAATGACTCGCCCCCAATAGTCAGAGATGGCGCCAGCTGACTATACCGGGATGTCGGAAACCACAGCCACTCGGTCTTGGAAGGGTTGAGCTTGAGTCTGTTCCTCCCCATCCAGATAATAATAACTGCTACCCCCCCGCCCCTCCCCTGAGACCTCGGCTGATGGAATGCATGGAAACCTGGTGGGCACATTTCAACGAGGGGAAACCCCCCCCCCCGGCCCAACCAGGTCTCCGTAATACCTGCCAGGTCCGCACCTCCCTCCTGAAAAAGACTGCAAATGAGGGGGGCTTTATTTACTATGGACCTGGCATTACACAACATCAGCCGAAGGCCCAGGCCCTGAGGGTCTATGCAACCTGGGGAACGGGTGGAGCCTTGTGGGAGCATGCCACCGCTCAGACAGCAGGTGCGCACTCCCCTAGCGTGATATGGCCCCCTACTCCCGCCATATCTACCCCTCCCACCTACATGGCTTAGGTCCGGGGTATTTGCAGGACCATCTCCTACCCGCCTCCCACCGTCCTGTCCAGTCACACAGGGCTGTCCTCCTCAGGGTACCGTCGACCAGACAATGTTGGCTGGTGATGCCCAGGGGTAGAGCGTTCTCTGTGGGCGCTCCTGCCCTTTGGAATGAGTTACCCACTGAGCTTCGGACAGCCCCTGATCTCCGTTCCTTCTGTCGAGGCCTAAAGACTTGGCTGTTTCAACAAATGGGCTGATTCTGATTCTTGGGTTTTATTATTTATTTGTCCCTGTTTTAATTGGTTTTTAATCAGGATTTTTTATTAGTGTACGTTTTTAACTTGTGTTCGCCGCCCTGAGTCCTCTGGGAGAAGGGCGGCATATAAATATTTGTAAATAAATAAATAAAATAAATAAATAAATAAATATTGCAGGCAGTAAGTGAGGACTACCTGCATGTATATGAATCCCTTGAAAATGCTCTTTAAATGCATCATAAGGTCTTATGTTAGCAAAGTGGAATTTTGACTTTATTTCCCTGAACCATCAATCCTCATGACACTGAGAACTCCCACATCATAAACTGTTCCTGAAACTCTTGAAAAACAGTTTGTTCCAAAATACATGGAACAATGAATAAATATGATAATCTTACCTTTCCCATATACTGTGAACAGTTTGATTCTTGCATTAAATTTGAAGCTTCTTGTTTATAATACTCCCCCGTTTCATTCAGAAAAGGACTCTCAAAAATTTCCTGGTAAAACTAATTTGAGAAAGTCTGATCAAGCACAAAGAAGGTAAAGCATGGAACAAATATTTATCTGTTTCCCAAGAGAGAAATAAAACTTTTTACCTTCAGAGGGAATTTTTTCTTATACTGTTCAACATGAACAAAGGAGTTAATAACCCCATGGATTACTTTCTGATTTGGATCTTCTCCACAACGATCACTGAAAGATGGAAAAATAAAACTCTCAAAATTTATACTATTTATCACTGTCTAAACCGGTGTTTCTCAACCTCAGCAACACTGAAATGTGTGGACTCCAACTCCCAGAATTCCCCAGCCAGGAATCCACACATCCCAATATTTTAGAGATTGAGAAACACTGGTCTAAACTTTAAAACTGACTATCCAATGATAAAGCTCCTGTTCACAGAAAAATGCTGAAGCAGATTACACTCCGTGTAATATATATTTTTTTTAAAAAAAAATCTGTATGTTTATATAGAAGACCTGAAGAAAATTGGTACTTATTTTGAGGATGAAGTAACTCACCCAAATTTTTCTCCACATATTACAGTAGTTATAAAATAGTGATAAGTAGGTAATGTTTAAAGAAGGGGAATTTGTACAAGTATTTATGTTAAAAGTGATCAGGCAAGGCAACCATTAAGTGCCTCTGATAAATCTAAAACCATGCTAGGGAGATACTTTCTTTATTCTATCTTAAAGTCTTCACCATATGAGGTGTGAGTGTGGGGACAGCAGGAGTTTGAGTTCAGTACATCCACAGCTCAACAACTTAAAACCCCCTCCAAAATTGGAATACTCATAATCATAATAATGCATATATATTCAGACATTACCTTAACAGCTCTTAGGTCCTTGGTTAGGACTTGAACTGTTAAGTTTTTACCAGTTCCAGACTGTGAATCGAATTGCAGAGTAAATCTTGACGTGGTTGTGGGGCTTGTGTGCTCTGAGGAAGATAAGAGCTATGCCAGAGGATCAACGGGACAGGTCTCATCAGAGGAGCTGGACAAAGAGTGTCTCTCCTGTAAAAAATATGGTGCCCCTGCAGCTGCTTCCGGACACTGTCTGGCCCCACGTCATGCCCACCGCCCCACACCCCCGCTGATGATGCTCTGAACTAGGGCTTATTTTGGGGGTAGGGCTTATATTGCGAGCAGCATGGAAAAATCATGCTAGGTCGTATTTTCAGGGAAACACGGTAACAAGGATGGCATTTGGTTAAAGGAGATGGATAAGAATAAAGAAGAAGCTGAAATGAAAGAACTAGTAAGTAAAGGCAGAAATGGTAGGGGGGGAAATGTCATGGTTGATTTATTATGCAGCCCTGCTCACAACCAGACAACAGTAAAGGGAGGGGAGAGGGAAGGCACTGGAATGTAAGGGAGGTTTGGGAGGGAACTCTGGAATGCAAGTGTGCAGCCTGGAAGTGTGAGACAGGCTCAAACCTCAAAGTCATCACTTGGGAGATGTCTGAGGCAGACAAGTTGTTTCCAAAATAAAGCAAGTGTAACTGATTGGTGGACAATGTAAGGTGGGTGGGGGGAGTTGTCCTATGCTGTTTGCACACAAAAACATCAGAACTGGCTTTTCTACTTCACTACCCATATGGTTTTTCAGTAAAGTTATACTCTTGGAGAAAAAAATGTCCCAGGAGTTTCTTTTGCTGTTTAATGCAGTGGGACGGTTGACAATCAAGGAAGATCAAGATTAGTCAGCACCAGGTGAAGATGAACTGCATGGTTTTTGGTTGAAACATCTGACTGGTCTATACCTACTTGCTGCCAAGCAGTTTAACAACATACTGCAAGGAGGTGAAATTGAAGAGTGGCTAACATGTGGCAAAACCCACCTGATAATGAAAGATCCAGCAAAAGGGACAGCAGCAGGCAACAAGAGGCCAATTACTTGCTTACAACAACTTTCAAATTACAAACTGATGTGGTAGCTGATATAGTCCAACAACTTCTAGTTGAAAACAAGTTATTTCCACCTGAGCAGAAAGGAAACTGCCCCAACAGCAGAAGAACAAGATCAACTAATTGACAAGATGAATTTGGAAAACTGCAAGAGAAGGAAGATGAACTTGAATGTAGCATGGATTGACTACAGAAAGGCATTAGACTCTCTGCCACATGACTGGATAATCAAGTGTCTAGAAGTAACAGGAGTCAGTAGAAACATCAGAAGTTTTGTGCAAAGACCGATGACACAATGGAAGACACGGTTGCTAGTCAATGGTGATAGACTGGGAGACGTTAATATCAAGAGAAGAATCTTCCAAAGAGATTCACTATCACCACTACTATTTGTCATTGCATCGATTCCTCTGTCAACAATACTGAATAACTCAGGCCATGGTTATCAAACATCAGAAACATCTGCCAGACTATCCCACCTCCTTTACATGGATGATCTGAAGCTGTATGGGAAAACACCATCTGAAATAGAATTGCTGCTCAACACTGTCCGTATAAACAGCCAAGATATTGAAATGGAGTTTGGACTGGACAAATGCACCACACTCACCATCAAGTGGGGGAAAATTGTGAAAATTAAAAGAATCAAGATGCCCTACAGAAATAACATCAAGAGGATGGATGAAGATGATTACTACAAATACCTGGGCATCCTTCAAGCTGAGAACATCAAGCATACTTGAAGTCAACAGAAAGGTTACAAGTGAATACATCAAGAGACTGAAGATGATCTTGAAGTCCAAACTCTGTGGAGGAAATACCATCAAGGCAATAAACCTGGGCAATTCCAGTCATTAGATGCACATCTGGAATAGTGGACTAGACTCACGCAGAACTAAAAGCAATGGATAGGAAGACCAGAAAAATAATGACAATGAATCATGCCCTTCATCCTCGCAATTGCATTGACAGAGTCTACATACCAAGGAAAATGGGTGGGCATGGAATGTTGCAAGTACATCAGATGGTTGAAGAAGAATAAAGGGCACTGGAAGAATACCTGAAATACAGTGAAGAAGATGCACAGAAATCAGTATACCAGGAAGGCTTACTGACTACTGAAGACCAGAATGAAGGCATGGGAAGACAAAGCACTACGTGGCCAGTACCTTAAAGAAATAACAGGGAAAGCAAATAAGAAGAAGACCTGCCAATGGGTAAGAGCAGGAAAGGTTTTTTTTGTAAAGTTTTTTTTTTTTAAACACACAAACATACAGTACATCTTTTCTGAACAGAATATTGGCCTGGTCTTAAATTTGTACAGATTTTTGTTCATCATTAACACAATTTTATATGTTCAATTTTTCTCATAGCATTTATTCTCTTTAATTTTAAAAAACCAATATTACCCTTCATCTTGACTTCTCATCCTATTATAGCTCAATTTTTTCCCTCCTTAAAATTTGAACCCCTAAATTTAGATTCACATACCATAGTACAATCCCCAATTATTTCCTTAAATTCTCTTCTTCTAATCACCAATGATTCTTTTATCAACTATTCCCAATAATACAATTCAACGTATTAGTAGAAACCAATTAACTATATATCTTAACCCAAATGTTCCAACTACTGCAATTTCATGAATTAAACTTCTTATTTCTGGGTCTTATTTTCAAGTCTTAGACATCCCTACATTTTGCCATGTCTTTGTATTGACTTAAATATTTCATTATTATCATTATATTATTTCATCAATTATTTATATTCTTATCTCTTATTTTAAAAGTAATCCATTTATCATAATTTCACTAATTAATGAAACATATTCAATGAAAAATCAATTAAATATCAATCTTACTCCAGTACTCCTAAATTTAGACTCATACAACATAATACAATCCCTAATTATTTTCTTAGAATCTCTTATACTAGTCTCAAATATTTTTTTCTTTATCAATTGTTCCAAGTAGTACACTTCAACATTTTTATAAAAACCAGTTAATTTTATCTAATTCAGTCATAATCCAATATCATTTCAACTTTCTTTTCTTATTTAGTTAAGTTCCAAATATGCAATTGAAAATATTCCAGTTATTACAATCCCCTTCGTTAATTAAAAATATTCCAATTATTACATTCATCATACATCCATATAGTTTAAAATCATTTCATTAAAAATACAATTTCATCTTTTCTCTAAGATTCATTTCATTTACCCCGTATTCCTCTTCCATTTCTCTCTCCCTTTCTATCTTTATATTTTCTTTTCTTTTTCTTTCCCCTTCTTTTCTTTTGTATTTTAAAGTCCTGAACTCTCTTTTCCCTTTTTCTTATCTTTCCACTGTTAATCCCAATACAATCATTTTGTTTTTAAGAGCATACACTCTTCTATTTTGCTCTATCTTTCCCATTCTTTTCCAATCCTTTTCTTTTTCTTATGTTCTCACTGATAATCCCAGTGTAATCATTTATGTTTTTTATATTCTCTCTATTCCTCCCTCTTTTCTTTCTTTGTTTTCTATTTCTTCCATTGTTAATCCCAATGTAATTTTTGAAATTCTCCTTTTTATTATTGCTACCCACATAATCATTTAATTTTCCAAAATCAATCTCCTTGTCTTTGTCTTCTTCTTTATTGTCAGTCTCTTTTTCTTGCTTCTCATTAGTTGTTTCTTTGTCAGCTTGAATGTATCCTAAATCAGTTTTTTGGTTATCAAGTTTCAATTTTCCGTGCAAGATTGTGGTCATTCCCCTTATTTCCATTTTCAATGATAAGCACATCGTTTTCATCATTTCCTTAAGTTCCTGCACCATTTTATTCTTTCTGGATTAATATTATTCCAACTGAAGTTACGCTGCAATCCTCTTTTTTTTTTCCAAAATCAAGACACTTGTGAACAAACAAAGCCTCCTTAAAAATTCTCACATGCTGTTATCCCTTTCAAGGTCCAAGTTTTTTTTTCTTTCCAAAACAAAGATTCAGTGTTGCAATAATTTTTTTTCTCCTGAAGATGGTACTCTGCAATCCACTATTACAATCAACAAGCTGGAAAAGTATCCATTTTTTTGCTGTCAGCTTTAAACAATTTTTACTTATTTAATTTTCCTTCTTCTTCTTTTTCACCTTTATATGCACCAAATCAGTTTAAAATTCAGTCCAGATTTGCATAGTCCAAATTCAACGTTACATTCCAATTTAGTTTCAACTTAAAGTCATTAACCGGTCCTTTCTATTACAAGTTTTTATTCCCTTCTTTATCTTTCCTTCTTTTAAAGTTCCCAAATTAAAAACGGGTCTTTTTGGGTTCTTAATTCTTCTGATTTTTTTTCTTTTTTAAAGTTCTCCAAATACTTAAATCCAAAAAAACGATTTTCAGATCAGGTTTTATCACTTTATAATTTCCGCCTTAATCTTCTTTTTCTGTCCTTTCCCACGTCTCTTAGCCGCTGTTATCACGCCAGGACATTTACAATTGTTTTAAAAATCCTCTTTTTTTTCTTTCTGCCTATGAGTTAAATATCATTCACCTGGCATCAATATTCTGCTCAATTCTCCACTCCTGCACAGTGCTTGGTCCGGTTGCCCCAGCTTACCTGTGGTTGTAATGGCCACCGCCCTCCGCTGCAGAGTCAGAGAGAATTTCCTCTGACCTCCGAGGAACTTGCCTGTTCCTCTTGGTCTTTCGAGGTGCCTCTCTTTCTTCCCTGTCCCTACAGGACAGATTTGGTCCAAAGACCCCTCTGCAGCAGTTCGTCAGCCCGGGATTTTGCGGAGCTCATCAGAGCTCACTAATCCCCAATTGTCTCGCTGCGATGCTTCCAGTTGACTCTCCTGGTAAGAGCAGGAAAGTTGAAGAAAGAGACTGAGGGACTAAAACTGGCTGCACAAGACCAAGCCTTAAGAAAAAATGCATACAAAGCCAGAATTGAGAAGATAGCAACAGGCAGTAAGTTCCACCTATGCAAAGAAGCTGAAGAAACAGTGGACCACACCTGGTTAGCTGCTGCAAGAAGATTGCACAGACTGACTACAGGTAGTCCTTGATGTCAGGTTTCTGACCGATGCCTTAATTAAATCATGAGCCTCAAGCCAAGCTTCAAAAGAAATCCAGTTATTTATTAGGAGCTTCATGTCAGTACGGACCAAGTGAAGCCAACTCTGACCTCACTTAATTCGCGTCCTGGCTCTGACCCTGTTTCCCCCTCCCCCCAAGGTGTGTCATCAGTCACATTCTCCAACGAAGCAATTTCGCAGGTTGTAGAAGTCACTCCTTCTGGCCACTGTGGGTCTGCATGGATATGATCTTGACGTGGCCGGCTGGAATGTGCTTTGTTTTGACTGAAGTGCAAGTTCCTCAATGCAGCTGCAAGGTTCAATTCCCCATCCCTCTGCCTACGGCAACTCAAGAGCAGGTTGGGAATGCTTCACGAGTTGACATTCGGCTTCCCCCGTTTCCTGAAGGCGACCTGTGCAAGGCAAAAATAGTTTGAGTACAGATATAGATTTTAGGGGTGCGACCAGGCTTTGTTGGGTTGTCTTCATGAAATTTAGCTATGAGGCGGTCAGCTTGGATGTTTCTGCTCTTTACCCACGATGCCTCTGATAAGGGGTAGCCCTTCCACTTGATTAGGTATTGGAGCGGTCTCCTGTGCCACCTCGAGTCGAGGATGCGTTGCACCTCATAATGGGTTTGGCCCCATATAACCATGGGGTCTGGGAGCTCACAGGGTAGTGGCCTCAGGGTCGACCTGACCACAGGTTTTAAAAGGCTGCTATGGAATACTGGGTGTATCTTCCCTAGCAGTCGGGGCAATTTTAATTGCACCGTGACTGGATTGATAATCTTCACTAAGGGGAATGGCCCCATGAACTTGGGTCCCAGCTTCTTTTTTTTTTTTAATTGATTTATATGCCACCCTTCTCCGGAGACTCAGGGTGACTTACAGTCCGTTAAGCAATAGGCTTCATACTTTTGTATATTTATACAAAGTCAGCTTATTGCCCCCAACAAACTGGGTCCTCAATTTACCCACCTTATAAAGGATGGAAGGCTGAGTCGACCTTGAGCCTGCCTGGGATTGAACTCGCAAGTAATTGCAGCAGCTGGATCTTAAATGCTGCCTTTGTAGGAGGCATTACTCCCCTACGCTACTCAGGCTCCTTGCTTCTTGCTGGGGAGTTTTAACCTCAAGTATTTTGTGGAGAGGTAGACATTTTCCCCCAGCTGGAATGGCCATTGCTGGGCTCGGTGTTTGTCTGCTTGTTTCTTATAGGTCTGCGCCACTTTAGCTAGTGCTTTCTTGACATTTTCCCATGCTGCTTTCAGCGTTGACAGTCTGTCAAGCTGACTGAGGGGGTATTCTGATGAAGTCCATGCTGCTAACTACTTTGAATGGAGTTAGTCCCGTGCTACTTTGAACAGCATTATTGTACGCGACCTCAGCAAAAGGCAGGAGGTCCGCCCAATTGGACTGCTGATAGTTCACCTAACACCTGAGGTACAGTTCTACCAAGGCATTTAGTCTCTCTGCCCCCCCATTGGTGCTCGGATGAAAGGCTGAGCTAAGGCCCTGGGATGACTCAATGGACCGCAGGAACTCCCTCCAGAATTTAGCTGTGAACTGGACCCCTCTGTCTGAGATAATTCTTCATGGCACTCCATGCAGACAGTAGGTGTGCTTCAGGAACAGTTTGGCTAGCTGGTGGGCTGAGGGTAGTCCGTTGCAGGGTATGAAGTGTGCCTGCTTGGAGAATAAGTCAATCATAGTCCAGATCACCATGTTCCCCCCACTTTTTGGCAACTCCACTATAAACTCCATTGCGATTTCCACCTATGGCCTCGTTGCTCTGCCACTGGTTGCAGCAGTTCAGGGGGTTCTCTTGGTCGCTTTTTCATCGTGGCGGAGATGGTGCAACTTTTCACATAACTGTCCACATCTTTCTTTATGCCGGACCACCAGAATTGCCTCTGTGCTAAGTGTAAAATCTTTAGGAAGCCGAAGTGGCCTGCCAATTTGACGCTGTGGCTCCTCTGGAGGATTAAGGTGCGTAGGGACTCTGGGATGTAGAGTTTTGTCCCCTTCCACGCTAGGTCCTCCCTTTTTGTCAAGATGTGTTGGTTGTCACAGTGTCAGGGTTCCAAGTAACACCCCCAATGAAAGAAGACTCAGAGGCTAGAAGTTCCTCAAAGTTCCATTTTATTAGAGATGTCATATTGGCACATTTGGGAAAACCCGAATCTGAAAGCTTCCAGGATTTCCCCACCCAAAAGAAAGTCCAAGTCCCCTCCCCCTGCACCCACATGTCTACCACATGGTCCAATCAATGCACCCTCCCAACTGGAGATGCCTCCCAGTCACGCCACTCCAGGTGCAGTCTGGATGTCCTTGACTCTCAGAGAAAAGAATGCTATTATGGCTAGCTATCCCTGCAACTCCATGCAATCCTCCCTCCCAATTTCTCACAGCACTAAGTGTGGCAGCCCTGAAGATCCAAAGAAAAAGATGGCCTCCAGGGCTGACAGGCTGCCCCCCCTCAACCGATGATTGTGTCCTGGGTAGGGGTTCGAGGTTTTTGTGATCAGTCCAAACCTCGAAAGGCACTTTACCCCCTTCAAGATGTCTCCAGAAGAGGAGGGCCCAGCAGACTGTGTAGGCCTCCTTCTCCCAAATTGCCAACCTCCTCTTGGTGTTGGTGAGCTTCTTGGACACATATGCGCAGGGCAGAAGCTGGCCCTGTGAATCCTTCTGTAGGAGTGCAGCTGCCACTGCCACATTGCTAGCGTCCGCCTGGATGATGAATTGTTTCTCTGGGTCAGGGTGTTGAAGGATCGGCTCCTTGGCAAAGAGCTGTTTTAATTTTTCAAAGCCCCTTTGGCAGTCCATTGACCAGGCGAGTGGTTGAGTCAGTCGTGGTTTCATGGGAGGGGGCCCTGTTTTTAATAGCTCTCTTAAGGGCAAGGCGACTTCTGCAACTGCTGAGATGAATTGCCTATAGAAGTTCGCAAAACCCAGGAAGCTTTGGAGCTGTTTGTAGGTGCACGGAGGCTGCCAGTCTAGCACAGCTATAACTTTCCCTGGGTCCATCTCCACTCCTCCGGTTGACACTCAGTATTTTAGGTAATCTAGGGAGGTTTTATGGAATTCAGTTTGACAGCTTCACGTAAAGCTTTGCGGCTAGGAGTTTTTTCAGCACTTGCTGCACTAGCTTTACGTGCACCTCTAGAGTCTCACTGAATATGAGAATGTCATCTAGGTAAACTAGGACCCCTTTGTATAGGTGCTCGTGTAGCACCTCATTTATCAGCTGCATGAAGACAGCGCGGGGGGGGGAGGGGCTTGCAGGCCAAATTGCATGACTTTGAATTGGAAGCTGCCAAGCAGGAAGTTAAAAGCAGTCTTCCATTCGTCCCCTTCTCTAATCTGTATGTGGTAATAGGCTTCTCTCAGGTTCACTTTGGTGAACACCTTGCCCTTGGCTAAGTGACTCAGCATGTCTTTCATGAGGGGGAGGGGGTAGGTGTTCTCCACACACATGGAATTCCATGAAAATCCACGCAGAGCCTCATCCCCCTCATCTTTTTTCTCTTTAAATAGTACGGAGGCTGCCACTCTGGATTTGGCGGGCTGGATAAAACCCCGTGCTAAATTGGCATCAATGTATTTTCTTAACTCGGCCATTTCTTTTGGAGTCATAGAGTACATCTTTGGTTTAGGTAGCTTTGCTCCCGGCACAAACTCAATCGCACAATCTGTTGGGCGGTGAGGGAGGAGGAAGTTGCAATCTTGCTCGCTAAAGACGTCCGACAGGTCTCGGTATTCCCTTGGCACCTATGGGCTGCCAGAAAGTTTGTCTGTGGTGGGTGCTGCGGTTTCCCACTTGCTGGGGCTGCTGGGGTTCGTTGCCTTTTGGCAACTGTCTAATTTGATGGGTGGCAGTGGGCCGATGCCTATTCTTAGCTTTCGGTAGCCATCTTCCCACGTGATGGTCAGTCCCCATTTGTCTAGCCAAGCGAGGCCCAATATGATTGATACTGTAATTTTGGGAGCTATGATGAATCAGATGAGCTCTCGGTGGCGGCCCATCTCCAGTCTAACAAGTTCTGTGACCAAGGTGGCAGGGGCTCTGCCTATCAGTATCCCATCAACCTGTTCAAAAGGGATGGGGTGTGCTAAGGGTCTCGTGCCTATCCCTAGCTGTTGGACTATGGGGAGGCTGATCAGGCATCTGGTACAGCCAGTGTCTATGACAGCCTCTATGTCTCCTTTCCAGCACTACAATCTGGGTTTTAATAGTGAAGGGTTGGAGGGTTCTTTTGCCACAGGGTGCGGAGAGGGTCTGGACCTCAGGGACTGGGGCAGGGGGCAGGCACTCTGATGCCCTGTGCCCATGCTGACACATCGGTAACACTTTATCGTCCCAGACGGCGTGGGTTGTGGTACGTCAGTTAGCTTGACTGGAGTTTGGCGGCCCATAGTTCTTTTTGCTGATTTCTCTGCAGTCAGCTTCAGAAGGTGGTGGATTTCCAGATCCATGGCCATTGCTGTGTTGTACCAGGCTTGTATATGCTCCAGAACTGCCCTGATGCCACAGGCTTGTCTGAAGTCCGGGTCAAGGGCCTCTTTGAAGAGGCAGACGAGGAGGCGTTCAGGCCAGTCTCTCAGTTTTCCAGCCAGCCTCTGGAATTCCCACACTAATTCTTTGGGGGGCCAGCCCGCTTGCTTCAACGCTTTGATCTGGGCTTCAGCTTCTATCCAGTGGGCCGTGTCCTCGAACTGGCCTCGGAGCAGTTGGACGAACTCATCTGCATCTTTAGTGAAGTGTAAACTGCTTAGAACCGTGATGGTGAACCTATGGCACGTGTGCCACAGGTGGCACATGGAGTCATATTTGTGGGCACGTGAGCGTTGCCCTAGCTGAGCTCCAGCTGATTTTTGGGCCTTCTGGTCCCACCAGAAGTTGGGAAATGGGCTGTTTCTGGCCTCCGGGGGGCCTCTGGGTGGGTGTGGGAGGCCATTTTCACCCTCCCCAGGCTCCTAGAAAGGCGAAAAATAGGTCTACCGGGCCCACCAGTAACCTTTTTGCCATTGCTTGTCAAAAGGGAGAGCGTGGGGGGTCTACGCATGCATGTGTGGGGGGCGGGGCACAGGGGCATTGAATTATGGGTGTGGGCACGGGCACGCGTGACCTCCCCACACTCTCCGCGCTTTTGGCATGCGACGGCAAAAAGGTTAGCCATCACTGGCTTAGAATAAACTGCTTGCTGCTTCACTTCATGACTCTGTCAAATTTCTGACTGATGAGTCTGTTTCTCACAATTAGAAAAAACCAGATGCCAAGGCTATTATAAATACTCTTACAAGCTACTGTAAACCATTATTGTAAGGAGAAACACACAACAATTTTATATGAGAAAAGAGAACAAGAGTGAAAAATAGTAAATGCATATCAATAAGTAGGCATTACAAAAAAAAAAACCAAACCCTGACATCTGCCTAAAATCTGATATTAAGGATACTGGGGCCATTATTTGTTTTATAAATAATACTGGATATAACCCAGGCCATAACTAAACATGCCAACATCCTACAAAATCAATACAACTTAAGACTATTGCATGTCACTGGCAAATTCTATATCCCACAAGAGATACTGAAAATTAATGTCAGCATACAGTCAAACATAGCATGTTGTAAACTATCAGGAATCATTTTCATTGAATTCAGTGGTATACAGCAGTGTTTCCCAAACTTGACCCTTTGAAGATGTATGGACTTCAACTCCCAGCATTCCTCAACCAGCCATACTGTCTGAGGAATTCTGGGAGTTGAAGTCCATGCACCTTAAAATAGCCAAGTTTGGGAAACACAGGTATACAGTCATGGCCGTAAATGTTGGCACTCCTGAAATTTTTCCAGAAAATGAAGTATTTCTCACAGAAAAGTATTGCAGTAACACATGTTTTGCTATACACATTTATTCCCTTTGTGTGTATTGGAACAAAACCAAAAAAGGGAGGAAAAAAAGCAAATTGGACATAATGTCACACAAAACTCCAAAAATGGGCTGGACAAAATCATTGGCACCCTTTACTTAATATTTGGTTGCACACCCTTTGGAAGAAATAACTGAAATCAGTCGCTTCCGATAACCATCAATAAGCTTCTTACACCTCTCACCCAGAATTTTGGACCACTCTTCCTTTGCAAACTGCTCCAGGTGTCTCTTATTGGAAGGGCGCCTCTTCCCAACAGCAATTTTAAGATCTCTCCACATGTGTTCAATGGGATTGAGATCTGGACTCATTGCTGGCCACTTCAGAACTCTCCAGCGCTTTGTTGCCATCTATTTCTGGGTGCTTTTTGACGTATGTTTGGGGTCATTGTCCTGCTGGAAGACCCAAGATCTCTGACACAAACCCAGCTTTCTGACACTGGGCTCTACAGTGTGACCCAAAATCCGTTGGTAATCCTCAGATTTCATGATGCCTTGCACACATTCAAGGCACCCAGTGCCAGAGGCAGCAAAACAACCCCAAAACATCAGTGAACCTCCACCATATTTCACTGTAGGTACTGTGTTCTTTTCTTTGTAGGCCTGATTCCGTTTGTGGTAAACAGTAGAATGATGTGCTTTACCAAAACCTCTAACTTGGTCTCATCTGTCCACAAGACGTTTGCCCAGAAGGATTTTGGCTTACTCAAGTACATGTTGGCAAACTGTAGTCTTGCTTTTTTATGTCTCTGTGTCAGCAGTGGGGTCCTCCTGGGTCTCCTGCCATAGCGTTTCATTTCATTTAAATGTCAACGGATAGTTCGCGCTGACACTGATGCTCCCTGAGCCTGCAGGACAGCTTGAATTGCTTTGGAACTTGTTTGGGGCTGCTTATCCACCATCTGGACTATCCTGCGTTGGCACCTTTCATCAATTTTTCTCTTCCGTCCACGCTCAGGGAGATTAGCTACAGTGCCATGGGTTGCAAACTTCTTGATAATGTTGCGCACTGTGGACAAAGGCAAATCTAGATCTCTGGAGATGGACTTGTAACCTTGAGATTGGTGATATTTTTCCACAATTTTGGTTCTCAAGTCCTCAGACAGTTCTCTTCTCCTCTTTCTGTTGTCCATGCTTAGTGTGGCACACACAGACACACAATGCAAAGACTAAGTGAACTTCTCTCCTTTTTATCTGCTTTCAGGTGTGAGTTTTATATTGCCCACACCTGTTACTTGCCCCAGGTGAGTTTAACGGAGCATCACATGCTTGAAACAATCTTATTTATCCACAATTTTGAAAGGGTGCCAATGATTTTGTCCAGCCCATTTTTGGAGTTTTGTGTGACATTATGTCCAATTTGCTTTTTTTCCTCCCTTTTTTGGTTTTGTTCCAACACACACAAAGGGAATAAACATGTGTATAGCAAAACATGTGTTACTGCAATACTTTTCTGTGAGAAATACTTCATTTTCTGGAAAAATTTCAGGGGTGCCAACATTTATGGCCATGACTGTATAATCATAATAGATCAATAATCAGATGGCCTAGACTTAACTTTTCTATACATTTGCTAATACACTATAGAATATGCAAGGTTTTACATTGCTGGCAATCAAAGCTTTACCCTGGAACAAGGCTGACCAACAAAAGTAGCTGAAGCTTGTACTGATGATCAGTTCTGTAACATATTCAGAATATCAGAAAGGAATCTAGATCTGAGGTCAGTCCTTTTACTTTTTTTGAAAAAAATTATACAATACTCCATAATGCCCAATTGAAAATAATTTTAAAATCACAAGAGCTCTATTTGTAAGCTGCCCAGAATCACGGAGAGTGAGTTGGGCAGCTATATAAATTTTCCTAAATAAATAAATATAATAAATACTACCAATGGAATGATTTAAATGTTCTATGCTAGTTATGAAAAACACTGAAAGATGGAGCCCAAGGTTTCACAATAACTAGCAGAGTGAGAATGGATTTCACCACTCCAATATCTTCCAATTGCTACGAGAATACATTTCTTTCTTTTATACTGGAAAACACTTGCTTTATTTGGGCATACTGGTAAATACTTGCAGTAAAATGGTGGTTGTAATAATTACAACTGAAATAGACCAACAACCTCACATCTCACATACAATTTCTGTTTAAAATAAGTACATACAATTATTAGAATTTATGGACTTGTACTGTTAGAAGGTAAAAGCCTCCATGACATCTTGTAGCCAGACCACACACTAATCATGGCCATGCCTGACCCCAGGAAACCCCAGGTCATAAAACAAAGAACCACTTGAGCCTTTCTGCCAAGTTTGACACTTTGGATCAAATTGATAGGAAGTTGGTAGATACTGGTAACTCAATCAAAGTCATTAGAAATGCCCCCAGGTTATGGAAATCCTTTACACATACAAGATTCCCCAAACCTGGACCCAAGGTCAACACCAAGGCACACAAGCGGGATGAAACTGGCCAAAGGTGACAGCCCAGTCAAGTAAACATTCCTTTCAGGTACAAAAAAAAATCCCTTCCTCTGTGATTGCCACCTCCAGCTGCAATGTTAAGCCAGTTAATAATGTAAATAAGTGGAAAACCACACAAGCTCAGTAGGGTGCCTTAACCACCAAGTGCCCCCTTTTGGCCATCCAGCTAATTGCAGTTTCCAATAATTCCTAGAGGGCAAGTCCTATCCCTGGGAGGAGCAAAGAAAATGTTTCTCTATAAAGGTAACCATCTCAAACCTGTAAATTGTTGCAACCTTCGATTGCTGTACTGCACATTATGCTTTCAAAATAAATTCTGCCTCTGCTCCAAGCAATTCACCCTGTGTATTCTTTAGATGACCCGGCCTGGATTCCAACCTAGGACTTTCTTCTAACACAATGGTCACAGGAGTACAGTGCATATGCATATGCATTTGGACAAGCTATTCTTTGTAATACACATTTTTTAAAAAGAAAAGCACTCACTTTTTAATTTCGCAGAGCAACATTCGAATGAGGGCAGCCTGTAAGGGCTCAATCATTAATCTCTTCCACATATCAAGTGCTAGCTGTCATGGTTCAATAAAAAACAAGTCAATAAAAGATCTGTCATTTCATTCATTCTTATTTTTTAAAAAGATGCTCAGTCCTAAAGGCTCCAAAACAGAGGAATAAACTGAAAGAGT
Source organism: Coluber constrictor foxii (assembly GCA_038048745.1). Lineage (NCBI taxonomy): Eukaryota > Metazoa > Chordata > Lepidosauria > Squamata > Colubridae > Coluber > Coluber constrictor. Next base: position 10,898,395 of record CM075961.1, read on the forward strand.
ACTAAATAGACAATAAGCATAACAATTCCTCCTCTTATGAAGGGGATCTCCAGCAGCTGAATTTCTACCAAATCTACAGTTGCAAGAAAAAGTATGTGAACCCTTTGGGATTACGTGGAGTTTTGCATGAATTGGTCATAAAATGTGCTCTGAACTTCATCTAAGTCACAACAGAAAAACACAGTCTGCTTAAAATAATACTACACAAACATTAGATGTTGCCATGGTTTAATTGAACATAACGTGTACACATTCACAGTGCAGGGAGGAAAAAGTATGTGAGCCCCTAGCCTAATGACTTCTCCAAGAGCTAATTGGAGCCAGGAGTGAGCCAACCTTGACTCCAATCAGTGTGATGATATTGGATGTGTTGCTGACAGCTGTCCTGCCCTTTAAAAACACACACCTGTTTTGGGTGTACTGGTTTCAAGAAGCACTGTCTGATGTGAACCATGCTTCGCAGAAAAGAGCTCTCAGAAGACCTACGATCAAGAATTATTGACTTGCATGAAGCTGGAAAGGGTTACAAAAGTATCTCCAAAAGCCCTGATGTTCATGTGTCCACGGTAAGACATACTGTCTACAAATGGAGAAAGTTTAGCACTGTTGCTACTCTCCCTAGGCGTGGTCGTCCTGTAAAAATGACTACAAGAGCACAATGCAGAATGCTTCATGAGGTAAAGAAGAATCCTAGAATGTCAGCTAAAGACCTACAGAAATCTCTGGCACATGCGAACATTTTTGTTGACACATCTACAGTAAGGAAAACATTAAACAAGAATGGAGTACATGGGAGGACACCATGGAGGAAGCCATCGCTGTACAAAAAAAATATTGCAGCACGTTTGAAGTTTGCAAAAGAGCACCTGGATGTTCCACAGCACTACTGGCAAAATATACTGTGGACAGATGAAACCAAAATTGAGTTGTTTGGGAAGAACACACAACACTATGTGTAGAGAAAAAAAGGCACAGCACACCAACATCAAAACCTCATCCCCACTGTAAAACATGACGGAGGGAGCATCATGGTTTGGGGCTGCTTTGCTGCCTCAGGGCCTGGACGGATTGTTGTCATTGATGGGAAAATGAATTCCAGAGTTTATCAAGACATTTTGCAGGAAAACGTACAACCATCTGTCCGCCAACTGAAGCTCCGCAGAGGATGGGTGATACAACAGGACAATGACCCAAAGCATACAAGTAATTCAACAACAAAATGGCTTCAACAGTACAGAATACGCCTTCTGGAGTGGCCCAGTCAGAGTCCTGACCTCAACCCGATTGAAATGCCGTGGCATGACCTTAAGAGTGTGATTCACACCAGACATCCCAAGAATATTGCTACACTGAAACAGTTTTGTGAAGAGGAGTGGTCCAAAACTACTCCAGATCGTTGTGCAGGTCTGATCTGCAACTACAGGAAACGTTTGGTTGAGGTTATTGCTGCCAAAGGAGGGTCAACCAGTTATTAAATCCAAAGGTTCACATACTTTGTCCTCCCTGCACTGTGAATGTTTACATGTTATGTTCAATTAAACCATGGCAACATCTAATGTTTGTGTAGTATTATTTTAAGCAGACTGTGTTTTTCTGTTGTTGTGACTTAGATGAAGTTCAGAGCACATTTTATGACCAATTCATGCAAAACTCCACGTAATCCCAAAGGGTTCACATACTTTTTCTTGCAACTGTAAAACGTCCTGTCATTTCAAAAGAAGTGATGGAGGAATGTTTCCTTGTATTTTTATCTACCCCACTAGTTTTTCTTTTTTCAACAAATTACTGTGAAAAGAAATTTTGCCAATTTCAGGGCCATCCCAAATTGCATCTAATATCCAGGAATAAGTAGCACTTTGGAATGGAACAATTATTTCTCTGCCCTTGGAAAAACAGACATGACAAAAATGCAATGCCTAAACAAATTAAGTACAGTTTAGCAAATACTGAATTCTAGTACTTTATTAAGCATTCTGAACAGTAAGTTATAGAAATATATATTATAGAGCAAAAATATTATATATAACCACCAGCAGTTCCAATTCCTTGATAAAAGTAAATGTACTATACATGGTTTTGAAAGACAATTTTGCTCCCATTCACACTTTTGTGGAGGGAGGGGATGTACATATAAGTTTTAAATGCACTTAAAATGTAACTTTTGGAGTGCCCCCAAATGGAAATTAATTTAGGGCTGCATGAAGTAAAGATTTTATTTAAAATACATGATTTAAGAGTTTAATGAAAGGACTATTAACATTGTAGAAAAAATAATTAAGCAGCCCTTGGTTCATTTTTACTTTCAACAAAAGAATTAAAAACAAAATTAAAGACTTATTGAAAAATCTTAAACAGGAGCAATTAAAGGTTACTTATTTGGGGAACTGCTATTTCTCATATCTGTCTGTGTATCAGCCCTTTGAGGTATGCAAGATCAATAAACAGGCATGGCAGGGACTCTAGGAATGTTTTTATTGTAGCAGACTAACCAAATCTTGAAAGCCTATTAGAGTTCTCTCTGTCCCATCTTATAGGTTTAGGTTTATTAAATTTCTATACCGCCCTTCTCCCGAAGGACTCAGGGTGGTGTACAGCCATCATAAAACAATGTAAAAATACAAAATTTAAAACAATTTAAAAACAGATTAAATATTTCAGCTGTTAAATTAAAACCCACAAATTTAAAACAACCCATCCCAATTTCTTGTTAAGACAGTCCAGCCTGTTGAAATAGCAGGGTCTTAGGGCACGGCAAAAGGTACACAGGTTGGGAATCATACGTATTCCGGGGGGCAGTTCATTCCAGAGGGCAGGTGCCCCCACAGAGAAAGCTCTCCCCCTGGGGGCCGCCAGCCTACATTGTTTAACTCACAGCACCCTGAGGAGTCCCTCTCTGTGGGAGCGTATTGGTCGGTGGGAGGCTATCGGTGGCAGAAGGCGGTCCCGTAGATAACCGGGTCCTATGCCATGGAGCACTTTAAAGATGGTCACTAACACCTTGAACCGGAAGACCGGTGCAGCTCACGCAGGAGAGGTCTCATGTGGGCGCGTCGGGTCGCACCCATAATCACCCGTGCGGCCGCATTCTGGACCAGTTGGAACCTCCGAGTGCTCTTCAAGGGGAGCCCCATGTAGAGAGTGTTACATTAGTCCAGATGGGATGTGACGAGGGCATGAGTGACCGTGTGCAGGGCGTCCTGGTCCAGAAAGGGCGCAACTGGTAAATCAGGCAAACCTGATAAATAGCCCCCCTGGCCACAGCCGTCATATGGTCATCTAAAGACAGCCATGCATCCAGGAGGACACCCAGATTGCGAGCCCTGAGGGGGCCAGAATTTCACCCCCAATAGCCCAATAGCCAGCGATGGTACCAGCTGGCTATACCGGGATGCCGGGAGCCATAGCCACTCAGTCTTGGAGGGGTTGAGTCTGAGTCTGTTTCCCCCCACCATCCAGATCCGCACGGCCTCCAAAAATCAGGACATCATGTCAAGGGCATCATTGGGGTGGTCTGGGGTGGAAATGTACAGCTGATTATCATCAGCATACAGATGACACTTCACCCCAAAACCACGGATGATCTCACCCAGCGGCTTCACATAAATGTTGAACAGAAGGGGTGAGAGGACCGACCCTTGCGGCACCCCACAAATGAGTTGCCTCGAAGTTGACCTCTGCCCCCCTGCCAACAAAGACTGCGTCCAGTCGGAGAGGAAGGAGAACCACCGCAGCACGGTGCCCCCCACTCCCAGCCCCTCCAGTCGGTGCACCATGATACCATGGTCAATGGTATCAAAAGCCACTGAGAGATCCAATAGAACTAGGACAGAGGAGCAGTCCTTGTCCAGAGCCCTCCAGAGATCATCAACCAATGCGACCAATGCCGTTTCCGTGCTGTATCCCGGCCTGAAGCCTGACTGGAACAGATCTAGATAGACCGCTTCATCCAGGTACCGGGGGAGCTGTTGCGCCACCACACTCTCAACAACCTTTGCCACAAAGCGAAGGTTGGAGACTGGATGATAGTTCGTTAATACAGCCGGGTCCAGAGAAGGCTTCTTGAGGAGGGGCCTCACCACCGCCTCTTTCAAGGCAGGGGGGAAGAAACCCTCACTCAAAGAAGCGTTAATAATCATCTGGAGCCAGTCTTGTGTGACCGCCCGGGAGGCCAGCACCAACCAGGAGGGACACGGGTCCAATAAACATGTGGCAGAGCTCAACCTCCCCAGAATCCTGTCCACGTCCTCGGGAGTCACAGAGTCAAACTCCTCCCAGATAACACTCTCAAGACCCACCTCCGTCACCCCATCTGAACTCACCCAATCGGACTCCAGACCTTCCCGAATTGGAGCGATTTTGTCATGCAGGAATTGCACAAAATCCTCAGCCCTCTCCTGCAAGGGGTCTTCCCGTGCTCCCATATGGAGGAGGGAGTGGGTCACCCTAAACAGGGCGGCTGGGCAGTTCTCTGCAGATGCAATAAAAGCGGAGAAATAATTAGATTTCATCGCTTTTATCGCCACTAGGTAGGTCTTAATGTGAGACCTCACCAGTGTTTGGTTGGATTCAGAACAGCTGGCCCTCCCAATCACTCTCCAGGCATCTTTTCCGGCACTTCATCTCCCTCAGCTCCTCCGAAAACCAAGGAGCCAGACGGGATCGGCACCAGGTCAGAGGCTGCAAAGGCACTACTCAGTCCAAAGCTCCAGCGGCCACCCTTTCCCAGGCGGCCACCAGTTCTTCAGTCGAGTCATGAGCCAGAGCCTCAGGGAATGGCCCAAGCTCCGTCAGGAACCTATCAGGATCCATCAGGCGCCTGGGACGGAACCACTTGGTCGGCAGTTCCGTCTCCCTGCGTCATAGGGAAGCGGCTCGAAAGTCTAGTTGAAGGAGTGAATCATCTGACTATGACAAGGGCTTGATGACTACCTCCCCTATTTCTAGATCATTAAACCACTGACCAGAGACAAAAATCAAGTCCAGAGTGTGACCTCCCATGTGCGTAGGGCCTTGAACTAACTGAGTCAGGTCCACGGCCGTCATGGAAGCCATGAACACCCGAGCTGTCTCTGATGTCTCACCAACGGATGGCAGGTTAAAATCCCCCATGACCATAAGTCTGGGGCTGTCCACCGCCACCCCGGCGATTATGTCAAGCAGCTCAGGGAGGGCTGCCGCTACATGGCAGGGAGCCAGGTACGCAGTCAGTTATACCAAAGTTATACCAAACAAAATCAAGGGACAGTAATTTTTGAGGTTTTTTTCTCATACTTTCCTCTTTCTCAAGATTGATAATCTTTTCAGAGAATCTCCCCTTAACCATCTGATCATTCCTTCTCCATTTTTGAAGGCCAGGTTTAGATCCTTTATAGTCTATGTGTTGTATTTGGCTGATTTTGGGCCCTCAGAAATCAGTGTTACAGGGGTGTCAAATTCAATTTCATTGAGGGCCTCATCAGGGTTGTGTTTGACCTCAGGGGGCCAGGGTGGGCATGGCCAGGGTGGGTGTGGCCAGCTTGACATCACTTGTGTCGGAGGGAGGGCGCCTGTGGTGACCTGAGCACTCTGTCAGCAAAAACGGGCTCCTGAGCTCCATTTTTGGCCGCGACAGCCTGCAGCCCTCTGCCAGTTTTCACTGGCAGAGGGCTGCAGGAGGCTGTTGTGGGTGAAAACGGAGTCTGGGAGGGCCATGTATGGCCCTCCCGAGCTCTGTTTTCACTGGCAGAGGCACCACGGGCCGGTCCTTTGCTGTTTCCGGATCTAGCCCCCGGGCCTTGAGTTTGACACCCCTGCTCTAAAGTATTAACTTTACCTACACCATGTTCTGAAAAGGTCTCTACTAGCTCTATTCTTATCTACTTCCAAGTAAAGAGGCTACCTTAAACAAATAAACACTGAATACATTCCAACCATTTTTGGCATTTCTGTCATCAGAACCTTGCAGCCCATATCTGCTCCTTTAGGGTTCACCCCTCCTATCTAGCTACAGGAATTTCAATTCCTCTGAATAGGTAAATCAAAAGCTAGTTAAAAGCAAATAATAGCTGCAAGTGTTTCCTGGTGAACATTCAAGAAAATAATAAAAGCTTTGTTTTACTGATCCAACAAAATAAGACATGATTTTGAAAAGACAGAAATCATCTTAATGGACAATTAAACAGTCACAAAATATGTCCTTTATAGTTAACTCTCTAAAGTTCTTTTCCATACTACTTACCTCTCCAATCTCCATCAATGGCTCACTCATATCCACACCTCCATAACCATATTGAAGATCCGCTTCAGTCAATTTGTTCTTTTTAATAAACTGTGTATTGAGATATCTGTGAAAAAACACAACACATTTCTTATCAGATATTTTCTAAAACTGTTCTATGGAAGAAAAAAAATCAGGAAACACACAGCATTATTTTTTTTTTTTACATTTTTAGACCCAAGGAATATGTATGCATGTACGATAATGAATTTCTAACACATCTCAAGGTTGGCTGATGGTCAGTTTTGGCCAAGTTACTGGAGAAATCAGTTGGCAGAGAGAGTAAAATAACACTATACAAACTTACAATATCTGACAACCTGGGGCTTTCAGTCCAATCACTGTGGCCCTATTCCCAATTAAGGTTTCCCACAGACAAACTGACCTCCATACTGAACACTCTGTGGCAGGGGAACTGCCCTGATGGACATGTGATGGTGTAAAATTTTCTCAAGTTTAAAAATGTTTTAAGGCAAACTGTCATGTAGAGACTGTCATGTAGCAATCTAGAAGTTTCCTGCTAGAATAGAATAGAATAGAATAGAATAGAATAGAATAGAATAGAATAGAATAGAATAGAATAGAATAGAATAGAATAGAATAGAATAGAATAGAATAGAATAGAATAGAATAGAATTTTTTTTTACAATTTTTTTTTATTTTTTTCCAAACTTAAACATAAAATATAATTTTCAAGAGCAAAGTCTCGATCCGGTCATACATGTTTACCACGCTTACAATCCATTAACAAGCTCCATTCACAATTTCCCGTTACATCTTTTAGAAATGAAAAATTCAAAACTTAACCAGTTTTAACATCAATTCTAACATCTTCATCTAAACAAAACCATTATATCAATACGAGTTGATTTCAAATTCACTTTCACTCATTTTTATATCTATATATCAATCCGAAACATCTCTTGTTCTTCATCTTGTATCTTTTACAATCCCTATCCAAATAATTTTTGACAATACTCTAACCTCTTATTCTAAGTGTTTACCTTGCAATTTTATCACCATTAATCTTAATTTCAAATTCAATACATCTCCATTTTTATTACACTTTATAAAACAAAATTCTATCTAGTTTTTAATCCTTTGACCCTTATCCTCAAATCTTAATATCCAACTTTATCAATTTATCTTGATTTTATCCCACTTATCATCTATTACACTTTACATATTACACAGGTTTATCACAAAAACATGTTTTATTTAATCTAATTTCTGACATATTTTCTACCATACCTCCCTCTATTATTTGGCTGTTTTCCAACGTATTCTGTTTGGCTGATTCTCAGCATAGTCCCCTCTAAAAACAGCAACTATTTAATCAATTTCAATATCGTCTCCTCCAAGCCAACCACCATTATTGGCTGATTTCCAGCATATTATATTTGGCTGCTTTCCAGCATAATCTCCCCCTAAACTCCCTCCATTGTTTGGCTGATTTCCAGCATAATCCCCTCCAACTCTCCTCCTATTTGTTTGGCTGATTTCCAGCATTTTATAGGCTGATTTCCGGCATATTGTGTTTGGCTGATTTCCAGGATAGTCTCCTCCAACTCTCCTACTATTTGTTTGGCTGATTTCCAGCATTTTATGGGCTGTTTTCCAGCATTTTATGGGCTGATTTCCAGCATATTCTCCTCCAAGGCTCCCACTCTTATTTGGCTGACTTCCAGCATAGTCTCCAACTCTCCCATATTTATTAGGCTGATTTCCAGCATTTCAGATTAGTTTCCAGCATGTTTCCTCTCAGTCTCAAACTCCTTTATCTAGTTGATATCCATCCCACTTATTTTAATTTTCCCTTAAAATATAATTATCTATTTTATATCATTTTCCCATCATATTCTTTCAATTTAATTCTCAATATATTTCTTAATAATCATCATTTCCAGCATATATTACATTAATTCACAATTTATCGCTAGTATCTGTGTATCTTATATTTTGTTCAATAAATCCTTATTCATCAATTTAACATTTGTTTGCAAATTAGAATTAAAGCATATTACATCAAACAATAATTTTTCTTAAAGTTGTCCCACCTCAAACTATACTCTTCTTTATTGTTTTTAATCCCCTATATATCATCCTCTATTTTAATTGCCATCTCTTATTTTCTATTTTTATTACTCCAAAAACCTTCCTGTTTTTATCCAAAAATCATATATATCTTTAGGCTTTTAAACTTTACATTTCAGTTAATTACATTTAAATTTATCCACTTTATTTCTTCCTTTTCCTATCTGTCCATAGATGTTCCATTTCAAAGTTCATCTGTTCAAGTTGAGAAATTCTGTATGTCCCTTTAATGCTTTTATAATGTCTATTCAAAGCGTGATGTATCAACTTCCTGTCTTTGGTTGCTGCGCCACACCTAAATTTTGTTTGCTGAGCTGGTTCTTCTCCATTGTCAAATATCCAAAATATTCTTTCTTTCTTCTTTCTTAAAATCATCTGGGACAGAATAGGAATCTCCAAAATCCATAAATCTAATGTTAATTTCAAATAATCCAAAGTAAAATGCCATTTAAAATGTTTCTTTTCCAAACAGAAAGAGAAATGTCTTCAATCCACTTTTCTGCTTAGTCACTGCAAACTCCATGGCTATTTTGTAGCCATCCATCTGTCTGTCTTCATTCGCTTCATTTACTTTCAGAGGCGTTAGCTCCCAAAGAGACATTTCTCCAATCCACTCCAATTAAAGGCAAAGTCAATTTTCAAAATTATTAATGCCAATTCTTCCAAGTCAAATTTACAGAAGCAAAGTCTAATTTGGGTCTTTTTCCATTTTTTCCCCCTTTCAGTCTTTAAGCACCGCAGCTCAGCAGCCGCTTTTCAGCGTTTGGGGTCTTATTTTATTTTATTTTATTTTTTAAAATCCTAATAAATGTGTTGTCTTGCCTGGGTTGGTGTCACTCACCCGGCTTTGAGATATTCGCTCTTTCTTCTTCTTCCTCCAGCACGACCCTTGTTCCCGGTTGCCGCGGTTTCAGGACAGCTGCCATGGCTGTCGTCCCACTGCCGCCGGCGTGAAGGAGAAGCCTCCGGCCCCAAGGAACCTTTCCGTTCCTCTCAGCTGCCCAAGGGGTTCCTTCTTATCCCCCTGTCCCTTCAAGACAGGGGAGGTCCACTTCCAGTGGCACTGCCTGCGCCGCAGCAGCTCTTTTGGGAGCTCCGATTCCCGTGATTTGTAAAGCCGCCAAAACAGTGAAAATCAGCTGTTTTGGTGGCTCAGAACTTTCCCCTCGGGCGAAGAGGGGGAAGCGAGTGCACAGGCGTGGGTAGAGCCCCCCAAAACCTCCAGGATTAGTCCTGGGGGTGCAGAGGGTGAGAGCTCCCCAAGTGCCTGAAAGCAGCTCCAGATCCAGGAAGATTCTGTCACTGACAGAACAAGGCGCCGTGACCACCCCTGCGAACCAACTGATTTCAAGGATTGATTTCAATGCAGGCAGAACAAAACAGGAGAATTTTTTGCAAGTATTTTACCTTACTTTAACTCCGATAAATATAACTTCCTTCCAAAGGCGAGTGAAAGTTTTTAAAAGTTTCAAAATGGCACTGATAGAAAATGGAAGCTAAAGAAGAAAGTGATTGTTAATGCTTGTTTGCGCTTGTTAAAGTTCCTAAAGCTGTCAGTACTTTGAAGTTTTGCTGAATGAAGTGGAAAGTAAGGTTTGCAGCTGAAGAAAATAGGATTTATTATTATCTGTTAGAGACTGAGAAATAGAATTTCACTGACTTTGTTGAGAGGCTGCTGGAAAGTGTGTTTTTGGGAATGGTGGCGGTGAAGATTTCTGAAGGGGATGTAGGCATATTATCACATACTTCAGCCAATGTACAAATACTGACAATGGATCTTTTGGAAGAAAGGCTTGAATCATTTACCTCCTTGTTATTGGAAAGATTGGAAGGGTGTTTTGACAAGATTTTTACTCAAATTTGTAATAAAGATTCAAGAGGAAACAATGTATTGGTATCTCAGATTTCAAATAATACTGAGATGCTTAAGGAGGAGGTGGAAGAAGTAACCCAGATAAAAGCACCTGTAGAAAATGGAATGGATGTCTTTCAAATTAAGAATGGAAAGCTGACAGACTTGAAGGAGATTAACCAGGAGATATGGAGAGAGATCTATCCAGAGGTTTTGACACAGATGAAAGGAAAAGTGCCAGGAGGCGTTGGGACTTTTAAGATATGAAGGAGGATTCGAAATGGAACATTACAATTGCTTTATAAAAATGGACTTTCAATCCTAATTAAGGAGGCATGTTTTCCAAAAGGAATTATTTTGCGACCTGCACAAGATTGCAAGATTCAAAAATTACAGCTGAATACTCGAGAGTTTGTAAAAATAAAAAAAGATGGAGGAATAAGATGGAAGAAGGCGGCTTGTAAAAAGGACAGGGGAAAATGGAAGTGGAAGAATTATATGCCTCCTTGTCAGGCAGGACAACGCTGGTGAAAAAGAATTACTATATTTGTATGCAGGATATGATTTGTTTTGTTCTGAAAAGTTATATTGGTGTGAAAATGAATGATTTACTTATATTTAGGGACGTGATTTACTTTGGAAAGTTATTTTAAGTAATGTTATCTTTCAATTGTTATAGGTTAATGGCTAAACTTTTATTTATGTTTGGATGGATTAAAAAGAAATTTTTTGGAGGTTAAAATTAAGGTCAATAGATCTCTCAATATATATTTAAGGGTTTTAAATTACATTAATGTTATTTAGTGGATATGAAGAGAATAAGATGGACAAATTTATGTTTAATATAAGTTTTTAGATGGAAAGTATAAGGTTTTCTTTTTTTTTCTTTTATGTTGATGGATTAGATTAACAATATATTTTATTGGAGATTAGTTGAAGTATTTTTTTTCTTTTTTTTTCACTGTGGTAATATATGTAAGGGTGTAAGATGCGATGATTAATTGTTACTAGGTTCTGATTGGTATAATGAAGATTTGCTTATTGCTGAAGAATGGATAAGAATCAACTGGGATTAATTACCTTCAAGCAAGAACAGTCATATCTAGTTATGAATAAGGAGAGTTAAAGTGCAAGAGAGAGACAAATCTATAGATAGTTAGTGTGTGGGTTCTTTTTTTTTTAGTGTTTATTAAATGTTTTACCCTGTATTTGTTCTGGGAAGTTGGGGGGGGGGGTAGGGGTTGGGATAGGAGGGGGGAGGTGGGGGGGGAATCAAATTTTTTTTTCCAGGTTATGATGTATTAGAGATATTTTGACGACTGACTATGTTGTGTTTATATACCTAGATGTTTGTATGTTGATTATGAAATAAAAAATTTTAATTAAAAAAAAAAGAAAGGGGAGGTCCGAAGACCTGTTGGCGGCAGCTTAACAGGGGGGATTTGGCAAACCTCCGCGGAGCTCGCCATTTCCCCGTCTGTGTCCCCGCGGTGCCAACCGGAAGACTCCAGAATAGAATTTTTTTATTGGCCAAGACACACAAGGAATTTGTCTTGGTGCATATACACTGATAACTTCCCACCGGCCAATACGCTGTCACAGAGAGGGCCTCCTCAGGGTGCCATCGGTCAAGCAATGTCGGTTGCAGATGGTCTCGTAAGAAATCCGTAGTGAGTCACAGAGAATAATTAAAAATAAAGAAACCATTAGAGAGCATTTCACCGAGGCAGCCTTCGGCAGCACCATCTTGGATCCAGACCCAAGACACCCAAGAGCAGACACATCTGCATTTTGATGAAAATAAATAAAACGGCAGAAGCGTTAGGCAGTGGAAGACACTGTTGGTGGTTGTCAAACATTACTGGTGTTGCATGTGTGCTGTATGAATTCAAGCACAGCAGGAGGAGAAATCTGAAGCTGAGGATCCAGCAGGACCTGAAAGAAAGACCTGTGGATCGGACTAGCCGGTAGAAAAGACTGCAGCATTTAGAAAGGACTGAGCAGATATCAGTTTGATAAGGATGCACAAGGTAACTATGACATGATGTCTTGACAAAGATGCTGGAATTCCAAACAGTTTAGAAAAGCACTATTTTTTCCTCTGATTTCCTCTCTAGACTAAAAACAAGCCTGAGAAATGAAAGTGAAGCTGTTGACTGGAGTGAGCATATCAAACCTATGATAAGAAATAATTCTGTGAATAAGGGAGAGAGGAAAAGAGACAAAAATATTGAGAAAACATATAGTTTGTGGAGCTACATATAACCTCTTCTATGGAAAAGTATACTTTGTTAAGTCAAGGCAGTGTTTCTCGACCCCGTCAACTTTAAGATGTCTGGACTTCAAGTCCCAGAATTCTAGGAGTTCACACATCTTAAAAGTTGCCAAGATTGAGAAATACTGAGTTAAGGTCACGGCAGGGGTAAAATGCTCCTGGTTCAGACCAGATCGCTTGATCCGGTAGCGATGGAGGCGGGTGGTTAAGAGAACCAGTAGCAAAAATCCCTGCCCCCCCCCCCCATGCCCAGCTGAGCCACACAATCATCAGAGGCTTTTTTTTTTACTTTTAAAAGCATTTTTTCTACAGCCTCTTTGGCAGACAAAATGCTTTTAAAAGTTAAAAAAAAGCCTCTGATGATCACGCAGCTCAGCTGGAATCATCAAAGGCATTTAAAAGAAAAAAAACCCTTTTTTTCTTTTAAATGCCTCTGATGATCCCAGCTGAGTTGCCTGACTGGCAGAGGCTCTGCCGATCAGGCAACTCAGCTGGGATCGTCAGAGCCTTTTGAAAGCATTTTTTACAACCTCTTTGCCGAAGAGGTTGTAGAAAAAATGGTTTTAAAAGTAAAAAAAAAATGGCCACGCCCACCCAGTCACATTACCCCCACCACCAAGCCACGCCCACAGAACCGGTAGTAACAAATTTTAGATTTCACCACTGGGTCACGGTATATATTAGAAATAAGCGCCAATTATTCTTCCAAAAGCACTGTAACGAACATCACTGTAATTTTCAAGAACTGTGCGTATGTGTGTGTAAAATTTCTGTCCCATTTTCCACCTTCCAACACAAGACACCAGATGTGGGGAAACAAAAAACTTCCAGCACCGATTTGTAGTCCTAGTTTATTTTTCTAATACAGTAGTAGAAGTGAGAGATATGTTGCCTGAATACAACAAATTGCCTTTTGGATATTGTGTGACTAGCCATGTCCCAAACAATTCTCACCTTGTACCTTTACAAGGCTCTTCCAATGAAAATTTGGTAAGCATGTTCACAGCAAGTGTCAAAACTGTAAATATACTCACTGGACCAAAACACTAAAACAGTTAAGATTAATCACATTTCCAAATTCCAGAATAAGTTCAAAATGTATTTACCTATATAAACAATCCATATACTCTGCCCCTTTACTGTATTCATCCCAGTTTCTGTGATACATTACCAGTACTTTTTCTTCAGAGTCCAAGACTGTCTGTGGAACAAAATACAGAGAAATTTTTTTTTTTACTATTCATGTATTTTAAATGTTTAAAAAAACCTCAATGCATATAAACTATTTCAAGTATTTGGGAGAAGCCATAAGTATTTAACACTCCTGTATATTTCAGAAAATAAAAATAAATGACTGTTTTCTTCCAGCAGACTATAATTGCTCTCTACTTATTATATGCACACTCCTTAATTCTTACATTCAGTATTAACATTCACTTTTTATCCATTCCAGTTACCTTGTGCAAATGGCGTACATGAGTTTCCAAAAAAAATTTAGTTTCCATATAAAGTCTCTCCCCAAGTGGTTCGGGATAGGCCACACACAAAACATATATGTCCCTGGGTGTCAAGTCAAGGATAAAATATATTTTAGGCTTTTGTAACTCAAGTTCTAATGAGAACTTGACAGAAAGGAAAAAGAAAACCAGTATCTTGCTGGGGTTCCAAAGAGGTTGACTCATTTGCCATTCCAGCTGCAGTTCACTCTGATGAAGAGTAAGGGTTTTCAAACTTTTTCAGGCTGCAGGGGGAAAAAATCCTGGAACCCCTGCCTCTCAGACAGTGTAGAGAACACTTGTGGGTAGAAAGGGGGGCTTTCTCCAAAAGATGGCACCAGAAGGGATTAAGTGCAAAGCATTCATATATTCATGGCATATTACATAAAAGCCCTTTGGACCCAAATCAATAAAAGAATGGCTTTACCAGAAGGGCGAAGTTTTGGAATGGCCCAGACAGATCCCGGAGCTGAATCCAATTGAATATCTGTGGGGTGACCTGAAGAGGGCTGTGCACAGGAGATGTCCTCGCCATCTGACAGATTTGGAGTGCTTTTGCAAGGAAGAGTGGGCAAAGATTCCCAAGGCAAGATGTGCCAAAAGACTGAATGCTGTCATAAAATCAAGAAGTGCTTCAACAAAGTATTAATTTAAGGGTGTGCACACCTATGTAACCACGTTATTGTACATTTTTATTGGTATTTTTTGACCTAAAAGATTTCAGTTTGTTTATTAATTGAATTGTACAGCTTATATGTTATAATAAAGGTGGAAAAAAATCTGAAATGATTTATCTTGGTCTGAATTTTTTGTATCTCAAAAACCTGGCATTTTAACAAGGGTGTGTAGACTTTTTAGATCCACTGAATATTAAGTAGGAGGCAAGATTTTTTTTCTAGATATGTATGTCACATCTAAATGTACTTGGAATGATTGGATGTTTGATTTTTTTCTCCCTTCTTTCACACTGTATTTCACAAAGATAATATATTAAATATCGACCAAAAACTTTGACATTCTTTCTTCCTTTCTTTATCAAACCATAGTTAAAAGACATTAGTGAATTAGGTTAATACTAAGTTAGAGAAAAAAATGAAGCTCAGGAGCACAGGACCCCCTTTAAAATCAAAATTCATACATCCCATTTGAGAACACTCTTAAAAAGTTGGTACTACCACAGACAGTGGCTAGCTTCTCACATTATATTTAGCCATGCTACTTGAAGTCAATAAAGCATAGCATCCTAGTACACAGAATACGCTAAGATGCAACCCATGGTTTACAAACTGGAATAGCGGGAATTACATAACATCCTACATCTAAAGAAACTACATTAGGGGCTAAGGTGGTATGTGAATTCCAGTTCAATAGTCTGACTAAATCTGGGACTACTAACACATAGTCCCTGAAAGATACCCCTGAAGTGACTTTCTCTACCTAGCTGTCGTTTTCTTCTGTCCCACCAACAACTTGAAACTCTCTGCCATAGATGCTCTCATAATAATAAAGTTTATCATTTACATCTATGAACAGTATATAGAGTATATCCAACTCAGTGTTACTCATTAGGTCAAGCCTTTACTAATCTATTGCTCTTGAAACAGAAGTTTACAAGATCCAAAACCATTAGTGAGATGGAAGACAAACATCTATCATTTCCTCCAGAGCACATAATTCTCCAGTTCTAGCTAGTGTAGCTTTCTTCAAAATAATTCGAAGTGGAAATCTGTTTTATGCTTTCTGGTGGGACCAGAAAAAAGCTGAACAGTATTTCAGATGAGATTAAGAAGAACAGCCAGAACTGGTGGGTTTACTTAGAACCACATTTTCTTTCCTCACAGCTAATTAAAAACTGAATTTTATGTTCAGGACAGCATAGAATCATATACTAAACACACTTTTCATAGTTTAGACACATTTAACATTCTTAGCAAATTATTAGGCTTTGCTTAATCTACTGTATATACCATAACTGGCTATTAACAGAAGTTGTGTTACAAAACCTATTAGTGCTAGGGTTAATGCTGAATGTGTTTTATTCCAGCTCTAATTTCTGTAAAGAAATCAATTCCTGCACATCATTTAATCCTGTGTAATCAATATCTGTCTTCTAATAAAAGGATACGAGAAGCGATCATTCCATGTTGCTCTTTCAACATAATCCAACATAACAACAGCTTTAACAGTTGTGAGAAGCTTGTTCCATGTTTCATCAAAATCAACTATGCGTGGTTTCAAGGACATTGTGGGTAGTTAAAATGAATCTGTAAAAAAAATCAAAATATTTGCTGCAAAATATGACTATATTATTATTTTTCAAAGATCAGTCTTATTTTTGTTAAAATATCTATGTCATAAACATCCTGTATTATTAGAAACGCTGATTTTTTTTCAGGTATTTCCTGTGAACTTTACTATTAAATTTACTATTTACTACTACTGAAAAGTTGCAATCATCTGTTTCACTATTGGTCCTTAAATCATATGATCATTACTACTGCCATGTGAATTACAAAATGATAAGTGAGGGGAAAATATTTTGGTGAAACTTAAATAGATCAATTTCAAGCTAAAGTTTTTAGGTGAAAGAAAATATAAAAATAACATATTAAAAAAATAGCTCGTTTCAACTTATCTTTTGCAATAGAAAATGAAATCTGAATATCAGGTTGGATATTAGAAGAGTTTAATTGAAACAAATAGTGAGGCTACTGAAGGTACCCTTAAATTAACTTTTTTAAGAATTCTGGAATAGGTAACCCCAACTTTAATCACTGGGGTAAAGAACCTGTGTCTCTCCAAATGATACTGAATCCCAACCTTTGTGAGCAAAGTTAGTAATCTAACAGGACTCATGTTCTGCACTTGCAATAAGGTAGTTGCTTAATCCTCAATCATGTAATTTAGTAGAAAACGCTAAGAAAATACTAAGGAATGGACAGTAAGAATATAAGGTGCATTGAACAGTTTTATGGAGTCCAAAATTGTATTTCCAACCATAGCAATAGCACTTAGACTTATATAAAGCTTCACAGTGCTTTACAGCCCTCTCTAAGATGTTTACAGAGTCAGCATATTGCCCCCAACAATCTGGGTCCTCATTTTACCGACCACGGAAGGATGGAAGGCTGAGTCAGTCAGGATCGAAGGAATCACACTCCTGGCAATGTGAGCAGAGTTAGCCTGCCATACTACATTCTAACCACTGCGCCACCACGACTCTTGGGAGCAAGTAATACTATGTGCAAGTGAAAGATATTGTTATCATTTGGCTGTGCTTGTGAGATACTCAGGAGCATCTAGCTGACTACTAGATTGCTGGTGGGGAGGTGTATTTGGTCTTTTTGTTCTTTTTTTGCTTGTTGAGTGTCTGTTTTGCATAGTCTATATTGTTTATGTGTCTATTGATGGCTAATGAGGACCCGGATTGTGGGGGCAATAAGCTGACTTTGTATAAAAAAGAACACCGCGCTTGGGGGGGGGGGGCAAAAGCCCTGCTAAGCAGGTATATACAAAAGTATGAAGGCTACTGCTTAACGCATTGTAAGCCGCCCTGCGTCTCCGGAGAAGGGCGGCATATAAATCGAACCAATAAATAAATAAATAAATAAATTTGTCAGTGCCAGGATTCTAGAAATTCCCTAGTGTTTTTGGAGTTGCCTTGGTCTAGAACAGTCACACTTTCCCAGTTGAAATTATGAAATTAAACAGTTTTCATCATGTCTTCTGACTGCTAGGTGATGTTCATGGATGCATTCTGCCAGTCTTTTGCCTGTTTGTCCTACGTAGTGGCTGTTGCAGTTATTACACTGTATGTTGTAGATGACTCCTGTTTTTTCTTCTGCGGTTGCTGGGTCTTTTGGTTTACTTAGGATGTTTTGAAGGACTTTAGTTCGCTTGTGTGCTACGCTGATTCCATGTGGTTGTAAGTAGTCTGTTGGTGGTTTCTGAGATGTTCTTGATGTATGGCAGTGTTATTCTTTTTAGGGATTGTGTTAGTTGTGCTGTACTGTATTGGGTTGAGTGGTCAGGCACTTTTGATAAAGTTGCACGGCTATCCATTTTATTGGAATGTGTTGTACAGATGCTCTATTCACGGGTGTCAAACTCGCGGCGTCACGTTGCCGTCACATGTTTCGTGTTTTTCCCATTCACGGAGCTGGGGTGGGCATGGCGTGACGCATCCAGCCTGCGGGCCCCCAGTTTGACACCCCTGCTCTATTTCCTTTTTCTGCTGTTCAGGGTTGCTGCAGTGAGTTTGAGTTCATCTAAATAAAGTTTGCACACAGCTTCTCTTGTGGGAGGTTGAGTTGTTGCTTTGGTAGTGGAGCACTTGGTTGGTGTGGTGGCTTTTCTAAATTTTGCAATCTGTCCATAATAACCATGGTCTGGCCTTTTTCTGCTGGAAGGATGATGATGGTCTGGTCCTACTTTAGGTTTATGAGAGGAATTCTACAGAAATCTATAGAACACAGGATTCTACAGAAAGGCCTCAACTATAACACAGGTGATGCCAATCACCCGGAATTCTTTTTGCAGCCTTAGAAGGAACATTTAAAGCTACTGAACTTCCCACAGAGGTCCAAGAAAACATCAGACAAACCATCATTCCACAGACCAGAAGATGAGAACAGAACCAACTCACAACAGAAGACAAAGCAGCCCTCAGAAACCTAAAAAAGGACCAGATCATCAACATCCGACTGGTAGACAAAGGCTGAACCATGGTTATTATGGTCAGATCGCAATACTATTGAGGACCCCTACCTACAACATGGCAAGAATTAACAAAAAAGCTTGAGCACCTCACAAGAGGAAGCAAACACTCCATCAACTCTCCACTACAGTGCCTTCAATCAGAGACATGACTATAGATGAGAATGAAATCATTGTCTCATTTGATGTCACAGCCCTGTTCACATCCATAGATCTGGAAGTAGCCAAAGAATCTATGACCACATTGCTCCACATGACATCTGACTTAACCAAATACAGAAAGATTGAAACACCCAGGATTACATAGCTCATAAACCTCTGCCTAACCACATACTTCCAATTTGATGGACAAACTTACCAACAAATTAAAAGCACAACTATGGTATCACTGCTTTTAGGACTTATAGAGGAGGTCATTATTCAGCATCTAGAAGCTATAGCACTTCCACAAATACTACCCAAAATATGGATCAGGAATGTAGATGACACCTTCACCATAATGAAAAAGGACCAATTAGAGAACACCCACAGAACTATCAACATTTTCAAAGGAATCCAGTTTACCAGAGAAGAAGACAACAACAACTCGCTACCCTTCCTGGACATCCTGATCAGCAGAGACCACAATGGCAAACTAGAAACTCAAGTGTACAGAAAAACCACCTGTCTGTTCTGTCCCCGTCTCACACACGCACACCAACAGTCGGCCAAGAGTTAAATAAACTGGTAGTCAAGAATTCCTTTGATAACAGAATTGGCAGCAACCCAGTGGCTGCCTGCCAAAAGTCTTTACTTACAAAGGGAGGTTTTTCTCCTCCGTCCGAAACATCAAAGTAGTCCGCAAAGCCAAAGAATAGTCAAGTCCAGTCCAAAAATCAATCCAACAAGGGCATATAACAAAGTTCCAGAAACGCAGAATGACTTGCTAGCTTTTCAGTTTTGTTCGTCACAAGGCTTGAATGGCCACCACACCCCCTTTTATCCCCTGTGGGGTGGGGTCCAGTGACTCAGCTTAATCTCTGGCACGCCTCTTCCTCTGCTGCGTGCCCTTATCTCTCCGACGCTGTCGGGGGTCCAGCCAAGACTCATCTCCATCGCTGTCCAACTGCGGCTGCTCCGAAGTGCCTGGCTCTTGGCCTATCTCTTGGCCTTCGGAGGACACCTGAGGCATTGCCAGAGAGGAGGGTCCTGGAGAGGGAGGCCTTGCCAACTCCTCTCCTTCACTTTCGGAGTCTTCTCCCTCTGATAACACAGACTCGGGGTCGAAGTCACAACACTGTCAACTATTCAGTTGGCGAATCCTGAAAAAGGAACTCCTGGGACATTATTTTATCAAGAGTATAAAACTTTACTAAATAAACCACATTGGCACAGAAGAAGTGAAACCAGCTCCGGGTTTCCTGCAAAAAGCAAGCATAGTTAATTCCTCCTTTCCCTACGGGCCACCCACAATCCATTACATCCACCAATCACTTATGTTAATTTTGTTATGGGAACTTGTCAGCCAGCTGGGACATCTGCTCGATGTGTCCTTGAGGTGGAAGCAATGTCTCATGAGAACCATGCCAGCCCCCCCCCAGCCTCACATTCCATTCCACCCCCCTCCCGTTTGTTTGTCAAACTGCGAGCAAAGCAAAATGTAGGTGAAAGTGTGAGTCAGTCTCGACACCACCCACACCAACCAAGTGCTCCACTACCAAAGCAACAACTCAACCTCCCACAAGAGAAGCCGAATAAGAAATTTATTTAGGCGAGCACAAAAACACTGCAGGAACCCTGAACAGCAGAAAAAGGAAACAAGGCATCTATACAACACATTCCAATAAAATGGATATCCGTGCAACTTTATCAAACAATGCCTAACCACTCAACCCAATACAGTACAGCATAATTTCCCCGGAGCCATGGATTACCAAAAAACCAAACGGAAGAAGCGAGGAAATAGAGGTAAAAGAGTGGGGATTTTAAACAGATTAAGGAATAGGAGAAATAAAACTCCTCTGCCTTGTGATCTGTCCCCCCCTTCAGAGACCCACAAAAACACAGCCAGTCGAGGGTTAACAAGCACTTGGCACACTCCACAGTTCTTATCTCAAACTTGGCAGCGATATGCACACCGTCTGCCAAGGACTTTATTAGTTCACACAAAAAGAAAATCACCTACGTAGCTTTGCCGTTCTTTTAGCTCCCAAGACTACGAGGTTGCTTTGTTTGTTCGTCACAAAAATCATGACCCACCCTCCTGTCTTATATAGGCTCTGAGTGTGGTCCAGTGACTCATTGATCCTGTGACTCCAATCCGGTGACTCAGGTCTATTCCCTCATACGTCGCCGCAGCTGCAGTAATCGTTTCTCTCGCCTTCTTTGGCGTGCGTCCAGAAATGATGTCTCTCCCTCACTCTCATCTGAGAAACCTGTTTCCCCACTACTTGGCTCTCTTTCAGCTGGCACCTGAGACGGTGCCAGGGGGGGGGCTGGGAGATCTGGCTGGCTCCTCTTCCTCCTGCTCAGAGCTTCCTTCCTCCAATGGGATAGGCTCAGCGGACGGGGCCACAACACTATCCCCCACCGCAGGGCCCTTCCCCCGGGTCTGACGGTCGGGATGGGGTCGGGACGGGAACTGTTCGTGGAAAGCCCGCACCAGGTCAGGGGCCTGAATGGCAGACGCGTCCACCCAGGTGAAATCCTCGGCCCCGTACCCTTTCCAAGCAATGAGGTATTGGAAGCGCCCCTTCAGCCAACGGGAGTCCCGAATACTGTCCACCTCATACGTCGAGGCGTCGTCCTCGGCGGCTGCGGCTGGGGGGGGCAGGCGGCGGGTGGCGGAGAAGGCTCGCGTCTCAGGGACCAGGAGGAACCGATGAAAAACGGGGTGGAGCCGCATGGAGCGGGGTAGAGTCAACCGATAGGCCACCGGGTTGATGACCGCCTCGATGGGGAAGGGACCGATAAAGCGGTGGGCCAGTTTCCTCACCGGCTGGTCCGTGGGGAGGTGTTTCGTGGACAGCCACACCCGATCTCCAACTTCCAGCGGTGGTGTCGCCCGGCGGGCGCAATCGGCGAACCGTTTATAGTCCTCTTTCGCCCGGATCAGCTGCCGCCGCACCAGTTGCTGCACCGCCTGCAGCTCCGAGAGGAAGTACCGGGTCTCAGGAACAGGGGAGTCCATGATGGTCAACGGAAAAAACCGTGGATGGTACCCGACGTTGGCATGGAACGGTGTCATCTGGGTGGAGGTATGTTGGGAGTTGTTAAAAGCGAACTCTGCAAGGGGAAGGTACTCGGCCCAGTTGTCCTGCTGCTGGTTGACAAAACAGCGGAGGTACTGCTCCAGTATGCCAATGACCTTCTCCGTGCCCCCGTCAGTCTCCGGATGGTGTGACGACGACAGGCACACCTGCACCTCCAGCGCAGCCATCAGGCTTTTCCAGAAGCGGGCCGTGAACTGGGCCCCGCGGTCCGAAACCACCCAGTCCGGCAGGCCGTGGAGGCGGAAGATGTGTTGCAGGAACAGGCGAGCCGTGGTACGAGCCGAGGGCAGGCCGCGGCACGGGATGAAATGTGCCATCTTCGTGAGCGCATCCACCACCACGAGGACGGTCGTGAACGTAGTGGACAGGGGCAGGTCAGTCAGGAAGTCCATGGAAATGGCTCCCCACGGTCTCTCCGGTGTCGGCAGCGGCTGGAGGAGTCCAGGAGGGGGGCCGGACGCGGCTTTGGCCTGTCGGCACGGCACACAGGACGTCACGTAGGCGTGCACGTCGTGCCGTACCCGAGGCCACCAAAAAGTCCGCGTCACTAGGTTCAAGGTCTTAAAGAAGCCGAAGTGCCCCGCCGCGGGGTTGTCATGGCACTGGTTCATGACGAGGGCTCGGAGCGGACTTGTGGGCACGTACAGCCGACCCTGGTGCCTGAGCAAGCCCTCCTCCACGGTCCATGGGGACGCGGGGCCGACGTCCGCTCTCCGCTGCTGCGACATCATCCCGTCGCTGCGCTTCCAGCACCTGAGTCCGTAGGTCCACCGGTTCCTGGACCGCGGCCAAGGAGTCTGCTGGCTGCACCGTCCGGGGGAAAGGGAGTCCTTGGGGCAAAGGTATTCCGGCTTACGGGATAGCGCGTCCGCCCTCTGGTTGCGGTGGCTCGGAATATATGTGACGTGGAAGTTGAACCGGGCGAAAAACAACGACCACCGGGTCTGCCGCTGGTTCAAATTCCTGGCCGTGGTGAGGTGCTCCAGGTTCCGATGGTCCGTCCGCACCTCCACCTGGTGTCGGGCCCCCTTGAGGTGATGTCGCCAAGCCTCGAACGCGGCCTTGATAGCCAGCAACTCCTTTTCCCAGATGGTGTAGTTGCGCTCGGAAGGAGTGAGTTTCCGGGAGTAGTAAACGCAGGGAAAGAGAGTGCCGCCATCCACTGGAGCCTGTAGCAGCACCGCTCCAATCGCCACGTTGGACGCGTCTGTCTCAACCACGAACGGACGGTGTGGATCGGGGTGCCTCAGGACCGGCTCCGTGACAAAGGCCTGCTTGAGAACCTCGAAGGCCTGCTGCTGCGGGGGCCCCCACTGGAACGGGAACTTCTTCCGAAGGAGCTGGGTCAACGGCAAGGTCAGGGTGGCAAAGCCCGGGATGAAGGTCCGATAGTAGTTGGCGAATCCCAACAGACGCTGGACGTCCTTCACCCGACGCGGGGGTTCCCAACTGCGCAAGGCCGCCACCTTGTGTGGGTCCATCGCGATGCCCTCGGGGGTGATGATGTGCCCGAGGAACTCTATGGAAGTCTGGAAGAAGTAACATTTCTCCAACTTCGCATAGAGCTGGTGCTCCCGCAGGCGCTGCAGGACCTGGCAGACATGCTGGAGGTGACTTTCCGGGGTCCGGGAATAGATCAAAATGTCATCCAGGTATATCACCAAGAACCGATCCAGCATGTCCCGGAACACGTCGTTCATCAAGTGCTGGAAGACCGCGGGGGCGTTGGTCAACCCGAACGGCATGACGGTATATTCAAAGTGTCCGTATCGGGTGCCAAATGCCGTCTTCCACTCGTCCCCCTCTCGCATCCGCACCAGGTTGTAGGCTCCCTGGAGGTCGAGCTTTGTGAAAATCGAGGCCTCCCGCAACCTCTCCATCAGCTCCGGGATCAGCGGCAGGGGATAGCGATTCCGTACCGTGATGGCATTCAAGCGCCGGTAGTCGCAACACAGGCGCAAGTCCCCCGTCTTCTTTTTCATGAAGAGGACTGGGGCCGAGAGCGGGGAGGTCGAAGGCCGGATGAACCCACGGGCCAGGTTCTTGTCCAGAAAGTCCCGTAAGGCGGCCAGCTCGGGCTCCGACATGGAGTACAGGCGTCCCGAGGGCAGGGGCGCGTTGGGCATCAAGTCCACCGGGCAGTCGTAGGGTCGGTGGGGGGGCAAGCGATCCGCCTCCTTCTCACTGAACACGTCGGCGAAGGATGTCAGCTCCGGAGGCAAGGAGACCATGGGCTCTTCAGCCGTCGCCATGAAACGCGGTACGGTCCGGGGCGCTGTTGGTATGAAACGCGGGGGTGCCGGCGCTGTCGGTGGTTCCAGAAGAGCCCAACGGGGCCGTCGCCGTTGTAGGCGGGAGTCGATGCGCAGGCAGTGGGTCACCAGCGCGTCCAGGGTCTGTGGCGCCTCCACCCGAACCAGCTCGTCCTGCATCTCATCGCAGAGGCCGTCCTGGAAGGTATCCATCAGCGCCGCCTCATTCCAGGCCGAATCCTGGCCTAGCAATCGGAACTCCGCAATACAGTCCTGCAGGGGGCGCTTGCCTTGGCAGAGGTCCTTGATGCGCCTCGCTGCCGTCTGCACCCGGAGGGGGTCCTCAAACATGGTGCGCAGGTGTTGCAAAAAGCCCTGATAGTCCAGAAGCAAGGGGCTGTCTTGCAGCAACAGGGGCGTGGCCCATCGGGCGGCAGTGCCAGAGAGGGAGCTGATAATGAAGGCCACCCGAACCCGGTCATCCGGAAAATCCTCCGGCCTCATCGCCATGTACAGCTGGCACTGTCCCAAGAAGGCCGGGAACATTTCCTGCTGCCCAGAAAACTTATCTGGCATGTTCACTGGGCATCTTGGACGGGGAAGGGGAGCAGGTGGAGCTGCTACAGGAGCATTTCCCAAAGCAAGTTGTGCAGTTAGCTGTGCTACTTGCTGTTGCAGAAGTTGATTGGCCTCCAGCATCTGCTGTACCTGCTGCTGCAGCTGTTGGTCCATCGTGGGTTAACGATGGAGTTGGGGTGACGAACAAGATGATCTGTCCCCCCCTTCAGAGACCCACAAAAACACAGCCAGTCGAGGGTTAACAAGCACTTGGCACACTCCACAGTTCTTATCTCAAACTTGGCAGCGATATGCACACCGTCTGCCAAGGACTTTATTAGTTCACACAAAAAGAAAATCACCTACGTAGCTTTGCCGTTCTTTTAGCTCCCAAGACTACGAGGTTGCTTTGTTTGTTCGTCACAAAAATCATGACCCACCCTCCTGTCTTATATAGGCTCTGAGTGTGGTCCAGTGACTCATTGATCCTGTGACTCCAATCCAGTGACTCAGGTCTATTCCCTCATACGTCGCCGCAGCTGCAGTAATCGTTTCTCTCGCCTTCTTTGGCGTGCATCCAGGAATGACGTCTCTCCCTCACTCTCATCTGAGACACCTGTTTCCCCACTACTTGGCTCTCTTTCAGCTGGCACCTGAGATGGTGCCAGAGGGGGGGGGGGCTGGGAGATCTGGCTGGCTCCTCTTCCTCCTGCTCAGAGCTTCCTTCCTCCAATGGGATAGGCTCAGCGGACGGGGCCACAACACTTTGGTTGGTCCGGATCCAAGATGGTGCCACTGAAGGCTGCCTTGGTGAAATGCTCTCTAATGGTTTCTTTATTTTTAATTATTCTCTGTGACTCACTACGGATTTCTTACGAGACCACTTGAAGTCCAGACATCTTAAAAGTTGATGAGGTCGAGAAACACTGCCTTGACTTAACAAAGTATACTTTTCCATAGAAGAGGTTACATGTAGCTCCACAAACTATATGTTTTCTCAATATTTTTGTCTCTTTTCCTCCCTCCCTTATTCACAGAATTATTTCTTATCATAGGTTTTTTAAAATAATCTTTATTTACATTTTCAATTAAAAACAAACAATAATGAAACAATCAAACATCATACAATAAAAAAGAACAGTGTATATATGAATAAACCTATAAAACCCTATACCCACTAACCAAAACTTCCTGTACTTTTTGTTATTATTATATTCCGGTGAAGACAGAACGTCTTACATATCTTTATATATCGATCCAATCCTTTCTACTTCATTGCTTTTATATACTATATATTATGTTATCTTATATATTATATATTATATCCCTAGTAAGGGATATATTTCCTCATCTATTTTACAATTGTTTTCTTTTTCTCAATCCATCTATAGAATTTTTCCCATGAGAGATATATTCGCGTTTGATCTTTATCTTTTAATTTTTTGGTTAATTTATCCGCCTCAGCACATTCCAAAATCTTCTGAATAATAACTTCCTCTGGTGGCCTATTTTGGTTTTTCCAAAATTGTGCATATGACAGTCTCGCTGCTATGATCACATGTAGAACAAGGTACCATGTATCCCTTTCCATGTTCTCTGGCCTAAGTCCAAGCAGGCATGTCTCTGGGCGCCAATCAATTTTTGTATCTAAAATTTCATTTAACCCTCTTTTTATTTTCCCCCAGAATTCTATTGCTTTCGGACATGTCCACCATTGGTGATAATATGTGCCCCTCTCCTTCCTACATTTCCAGCATTCTGCTGCTTGTCCCTTGAACATTTTCACTAATCTATCTGGAGAGATGTGCCACCTATATACCATCTTATACATATTCTCTTTGTAGGCTGAAGACACGACTAGTTTCATATTATCCCACCATATTTCCTGCCACTTTCCTAAATAGATTGGGTGTCCAAAACTTTTCCCCCAGGCAATCATTGTATCTTTAATAATTTCTTCGCCTATCTCTATTTCCATCAGCAATTTGTAAGTTTTCGAAATCATGCCTTTTTCTTGTCCTATTAAAATTTTATCTAATTCTTGTAGTTTATTGTTAATACCTCTCTCTTTATCTTTATTGTATTTAGAATTGATCTGGGTATATGTCCACCAATCAATGTGTATTCCTTGGGAGTTCAATTCTTGTTTCAATTTTAATTTCCCCATTGGGTTCAGTAGTTCTTTGTATGTTAGTTTTTTATCGAAGTTATATAATTTGGGGTATGTTAACGCTTCTATGGGTGATATCCAACATGGTACCTTAATATAGTATTTTTTACTCAATTTTTCCCAGGTCCGTATTAGAATATTTCTTACATAGTGTCGGGTGAACCACTTGCTTTGTGAAGTATTATTTTTCCAAAGAGCTGCATGCCAGCCTTGTTGTATGTCAAATCCTTCTAATTTGAGAAGACGTCTATTTCTTAGAGTAATCCATTCTTTTACCCAGGTTAATATGGCTGCTGCATGATAACTCTCCCAGCATGGTAATCCCAAGCCCCCTCTCTCTTTTATTTCTTGCATCATCTTTCTTTTAATCCGTGGTTTTTTCCCTTGCCAGATAAATTTCGTTATTATTTGATTTAAATCCCTAAAAAACTTTTTCAGTAGACTAGCTGGCGCAGTTTGAAATAAGAAGTTAAATTTCGGTAACACATATGATTTAACAGTTGTTACTCGTCTTAAAAATGAAAGTTGTATTTTGCCCCATTTATCTAAGTCTTTTCCTATTTGAATTAGCAATTTATTATAATTTTCTTCTTGTAGACTTGAGCATCTATTAGTTAGCCAAATTCCCAAATACCTAATTTTTTTCACTACCTTCAAACCAGTCGTTTTTTGTAGGTTTATCTTATTTCCTTCTGTCATATTCTTAGTTAGTATGTTTGTTTTCTTTTTATTAATTAATAAGCCTGCCATGGCCCCATATTCCTCAATTGTTCCTATTAAAGATGTACAAGATTCTAAAGGCTCTTCTAAAATGAAGACCATGTCATCTGCGAAGGCTTGGGTTTTAAATGTCTGTTGGCCTGTTTTAAGACCTTTTATTTTTTCGTCATTCCTTATTTTGCGTAGTAATACTTCTAATGATAAGATGAAAAGTAGCGGAGAGAGCGGGCATCGCTGTCTTGTGCCTTTTCTAATATGAAATTCTTATGTCAAGTCCCCATTTATCAGTATCCTAGCTGTTTGGTCTGAATAGATAGCTTTAATTGCATTTCTAAATTTTGTTCCAAATCCCATGTATTCTAATTGCAACAATAAAAACTCCCAGTTTACTCTGTCGAATGCCTTCTGTGCGTCTATAAAGACTAATGCAGCCTGTTTGTCTGGATGTTGTTCATAATATTCCAATATATTTAGCATGATTCTCATATTATCTTTTAATATTTTGGTCCATGTGTATGAATTCATTTAAGAAACCTTTTAGTCTATTTGCTAAGATTGTAGTGAAAATTTTGTAGTCTGAATTCAGAAGGGAGATTGGACTGTAATTTTTTATGTCTATCAAAAGCAAGTCTTCTTTGGGGATTAAACTAATGTTAGCCTCTCTCCATGAGTGGGGAATTTCTTATTTCTCTAGTACTTCATTAAATAGGTCTTTCATATGTTCTCCCATGACTTCAATCATTATCTTATACAGCTCCGCCGGGATTCCATCTGTACCTGGGGTTTTCTGGGTTTTTTGTTTCTTAACTGCTCTTTCAACTTCGGCTAAAGTAATTTCTTCTTCCAGGATCTCTTTCGTTAGATTAGTTATCTTAGGTAGATCTGAGTTCTCTATATACTTTTTTATCGCCTCTGTTGGAGTCTCCTCTCTTTTATATAATTCTTTGTAAAAGTCCACCGCAATTTTTTCCTTTCCTTTTTTGTCTTTTACTAAGTTTCCTTCTTTGTCCTCTAATTGTTGAATTCGCCTAGACTTTTTTTAACCTATATGTAAGCCATCTTCCCAATGTATTGGCTGATTCAAAATGTTTTTGTTTTGTTATCCTTATCTTATCTGCCAATTTATCTAATTCCAACAAATTAAGCTGATGTTTTAGAAAGATCACCTGTTCTTTTGCCCCCTTGGAGAGTGGATTATCTTGTAATTGTTCTTCCGCTTTCATTAATTTATTTATTAGCTCTTCCCTTTCTTGATTTTCTTTTTTATGTTTAATGGCCGTGTATTTAATAATAAGACCTCTTATGTAAGCTTTGGCCGCGTCCCATATTATTTGGATTGGCATTCCTGGTGTTTTGTTTTCTTGAAAGAAGCGGGGTATCTCTATCTTAAGTTTTTGTATAAATTCAGTTTCTTTTAATATCTCTGTTCTCAACATCCATCTCCTTCTGTTTTTCCCTTCCTTCTTTAATGTAACAAGCACTGGATTATGATCAGCCCATTCATTCGGCATAATTCTAACATCTAATATTTGAGAATTTAATTCTTGTGTCATCCAGATCATATCCAGTCTAGACCATGATTTATGTCTAGGGGAATAGTAAGTAAATTGTTTACCTGTTGGATTATGTTCACGCCAGGTATCTACCAATCCTAGTTCTTCTCTTATCTCGTTGTAAGTGGTTGGTAATATCTTCTTATCTTGCCTTTCATTTTTCCCCCCCCTCCTCGTGATTCTCACCCTTTTTATAATCGTGTATTCTATTCGTAATTGCGTTAAAGTCACCCAGAAGGCATACCTGCTCGTATTCCAAATCAAGTATTTCTTTTCGTACTTTTCGAAAAAAGGATTTGTGTTTAGTATTGGGAGCATAAATTCCTACCAATAGAACTTTTTTCGGCAATATTTCCACTTCTAGAATTAATATTCTTCCCTCCTCATCCGCAAATAACTGTACCGGTGATAACTGTTCTTTCACGTAAATTGCCACTCCTCTTTTTTTTTTCTTCTGAAGCTGCTACGAATAGTTTCCCTGCTTTTGGATATTTCAGTAGATTAGATTGCGATAATTTAATATGCGTTTCCTGAATACATACTATGTCTACATTTGTTTTAACAATTTTAGTTAGTATACGTCGTCTCTTTATCGGTGCATTAAGACCATAAACATTAACAGTCAAAATTCTCACTCCTTGCTCCATCCTCTATTTACTACCTTCTTTACTTTTGGTTACTGAACGGGTTTCTACTCCGTACTCTGTTGGTCCTCCTTCCTCCTCCTTCCTCCCTTCACATTTTCCCTTCCCATAATATGCTTGTGCTCCTCTCTCTTTTTTCCACCCTTCTTTCCCCTCCCTTTGTGTCTCCTTCGCTATTTCTATATCACTTTCCTTTCCGACAGACCCAAGACAACTTTCACAAAATTCTTGAGCGTCCTGTATATTTTCGATTTTAACTTTCCGGTCTTGCCAAGTTACCAAGAGCCCTTCAGGTATCAACCATCTATATGGCACGTTATATTTTCTTAATTGCGAGGTTATAAATTGATAACTCTGCCGCTTTTCTCGCACTCTTTTCGGGATCTGTTTTAAAATCGAGATTTGACGCCCCTTATATGTGATTCTCTGTTCCCTAGCTTTACGCAACGTTTCATCTCTTAACGCCTCTACATTTTGTAAACGCAAGAAAAAAGCTGATTTTTTTCCATTTCCAGAAATACTATTTCGTCTTCGAGTTTCCCTACTGCTTGAACACATCTCTTTTCACATTTATCTATCTGTACTTCAACCCTATCAGTGTTTTTTTCCACCTCAGTCTCTCCTCGTGTTTAGTTAGAGTTGTTTTCATTTCTCCTAGAGTTTCTTTCATTTGTTTCATCTCTCCTCTTAGTTCGTTTATCTCAGATTTCAAATCCTCAAAGTTTTTTGTTGTCGCTTCCTGATTTTTCTCCAATAGTTCTTGAATATTTTGGAACATCGCTTGCATTCCTTGCATTGTTATTGGTTTATCAGTTGTTGATAAATTTTCAGAGGATTTTTTCTGTCCTGGGGATATTGTTATCGGCGAAGACATCATGGTAGGTACCGTGGTTTTTTTCACTACTTTTGTGGAGGTTATTGTAGTAGCCATGTCCGTTAAACAAAGGAAACTTTTCCAAATTATCATATACCTATTATTCTTGTCCCTTACTCAATTAAATCCTATACAGTTATAATCAAAGAAAAAATTAATTCTAGTTCAATTACATTTATCCTTTTGCAAATAAATAAATTCAACCTATATATACCAACTCCTATATAGCTATATTAAGTTATCTTAAAAATCAAATCAATATAGTTAATATGATTAATAATCAGCCTCTATTTAATCAACTGTTTTACTATTTTCTTCTTATAATAATTATCTTTAATTAATTATCTATACTTCATTAAGTTGTAAAATTCATTAAATTTGTACTTATATATAGTTAAATAGATATAGCAAGTTAAATATATATAAATAAATATAAATACAGTCACTTGTCCGTTATTCTTGACTTCACACCGGGGTGGCAATCTGCAATTTCATTTCAATCCATCTCTTATTTAATCACAACAGGAAGGGGCTTATTGTTGCACTATCATCTTGGGAGGAGCAGGATTCCAGGGAAGTTTTACCCCCTCATCATCCCTTATTCCGCTTGTTAGTAAATCACCATGGTAGAGTTTTAATCCGCTAGGGTTTAAATCTTATCACAAATAAAGCATACATGTAGGTCTTATTTCTCTTCACCTCTAACTACGCCACAGCGAGATCTCCAATCCACTAAAAACACTTCCTTCACCTCTGATTTGGGATGCTGCTAATCTCTTCAATCAGTCGCCAAAGTCCCGTCATTTGAAATTTAAATTCAAAGTCCCTTCTTTGCTTCTTTTTTTTTTCTTCTAATCTGTCTCCTCCGTCCTGTCTCCTCGTACCGGTCAAAAACTGCAGCGTCATAGGCTTCGGGGCCGCTACCCGCGGCCCTCTTCCTGATCTCCGGGTCCTCAAAACTATCTCTTCGGTACAACGTGGGGGGGGTCGCACACCCTCACCGCGTCTCCAAAAGAAGCTCCTCTGTTCCCTCAACCTCTCCGGGGTTGGGGACGGCAGCCAACAAGCCGCGGAGATTCAGAAAATTTGCTAAGCCCAGCGAAGCCCAACGGAGCACACGCTGTGCCACTCTTTCACCCAGACCGCTGCACTGGAAGCTGTCCCCCCTCTCCCTAGGTTTGATATACTCACTCCAGTCAACAGCTTCACTTTCATTTCTCAGGCTTGTTTTTAGTCTAGAGAGGAAATCAGAGGAAAAAATAGTGCTTTTCTAAACTGTTTGGAATTCCAGCATCTTTGTCAAGACATCATGTCATAGTTACCTTGTGCATCCTTATCAAACTGATATCTGCTCAGTCCTTTCTAAATGCTGCAGTCTTTTCTACCGGCTAGTCCGATCCACAGGTCTTTCTTTCAGGTCCTGCTGGATCCTCAGCTTCAGATTTCTCCTCCTGCTGTGCTTGAATTCATACAGCACACATGCAACACCAGTAATGTTTGACAACCACCAACAGTGTCTTCCACTGCCTAACGCTTCTGCCGTTTTATTTATTTTCATCAAAATGCAGATGTGTCTGCTCTTGGGTGTCTTGGGTCTGGATCCAAGATGGTGCTGCCGAAGGCTGCCTCGGTGAAATGCTCTCTAATGGTTTCTTTATTTTTAATTATTCTCTGTGTCTCACTATGGATTTCTTACGAGACCATCTGCTAAAAATTAAGCAACGTTTCTTTAAGGAGCAGTTTTCTGTGATTCCCCCCCCTTTACAAATGCGGACGAGATTCTAACACAGGAAGAAATAATCTCCCCAGAGCCATGGATTACCAAAAAACCAAATGGAAGCGAAGAAAGAAAGGTAAAAGGGCGGGGATTTTAAACAGATTAAGGAATAGGAGAAATAAAACTCCTCTGCCTTCAATTTTCCTAACCAACATACGTTCACTTGCTAATAAGATGGATGAAATACTCCTTTTAAACAGAAACAATTCTGACTTTAAAATTCAGCAGCCCTATGCTTCTCTGAAACCTGATTAAATGAACCAATTGAAGATAGCAGCCTGCATATCCCAGGGTTTCAGATTCAATGATCAGACAGAATTGCAGAAACATCTGGTAAAAAGAAGGGAGAATGGACGTTGGACTTACCTGATACGTCCGTTCTCTGCTGATATAGGGAACGTCGGTCATCTGTATGGGAGGTTGACTTCAGTGTGTACCACATGACCGGGTCTGTGTAGTTTAAAACTCCTCCCTCTTGCTGGTGCCTTCCCAGTGTTTCGGCGAGGGAACAATACGCAGACTGGAGTGTCTTCCTGGAACGAGAGAGAGTGAGAACCAAAAACCCTCCCGCCAACCAGTGGGCCTTCCGACGGGTGGGGCTGACCGACGTTCCCTATATCAGCAGAGAACGGACGTATCAGGTAAGTCCAACGTCCATTCTCCTGCTTGTCAGGGAACGTCGGTCATCTGTATGGGACATACCAAAGCCGTGTGTCCGGTAGGGTGGGACCAAGAAGGCCCAAGGCGTCAATCCGAAATTACCCTCTGGAGGACCCGGTGACCGAATGATGCATCCGCCGACGCAAAGGTGTCAATTCGATAATGCCGGATAAACGGAGAGACGCTGGTCCATGTGGCAGCCCTGCAAATGTCCTCCAATGGGGCCTGAGTAGCCCAGGCAGCAGAAGTAGCGGCGCTTCTAGTGGAATGAGCCGTTATGTGCGGAGGCACTGGGAGTGACTGTCGCTGGTAGGCCGTGCTGATGGTAGCTCGTATCCAGCGTCTGAGCGTAGTAGAGGAGACCTTGGCCCCCAGCGAGGCTGGTTGGTAGGAGACGAATAATTTTTCGAACTTACGGAATGAAGACGTTCTGGAGAGGTAAATCTTTAGTGCTCGTCTCACATCTAGGGTGTGCCAAGCGCGTTCCAAGTGATGAGTCGGCGAGGGGCAGAAATTGGGTAGGATAAGTTCTTGTGTACGGTGGAAAAGGGAGTTTACTTTTGGAATGAAGGATGGATCCAATCGTAATACGACTCTGTCCTTATGGAAAACGCAGAGATCGGATCGTGCAGAAAGGGCAGCCAACTCCGAGATTCGACGGGCGGATGTAATGGCAACTAAGAAAATGACTTTGAAGGACAGGAATCGAAGAGAGACGGTGCGCAGGGGTTCAAAAGGAGAAACCGTCAAGGCCCGGAGGACTCGGTTGAGGTCCCACGTGGGGAAGCGGTGAACAGTTGGAGGGCGTAAATTGGAGGCCCCACGCAAGAATTGACGAATGATGGGATGATGAGAAATGGTTTCTGGGGAGCCCGAGGACAAGATTGACGACAGGGCGGCTACCTGGCGACGGAGTGTATTAGGGGCCAAGCCCAATTTGAATCCCTCCTGCAGGAATCTGAGAACATCGATGATAGACGCCGAAAGAGGGGAAACGCCAGAACGTCGACACCAAGCTACAAAGGAGCCCCAGGTAGAAGAGTAGATACGAACTGTGGACGGTCTGCGAGATGCTAGAAGGATTGAAATCACCTCCTGAGGAACATTGGCCCTGCTTAGGACGCTCCGCTGAGCCTCCAGACAGTCAAGTGGAACCAAGTTGGATCCGGATGCTGGAGAGCCCCCTGCTGCAGTGCTATGCGGTCTCGCGGGATCGCCCAGGGCGGAGACACTGATAGGGCAAGCAAGTCCGCGAACCAGGGCCGCCGCGGCCAGTGGGGAGCTATAAGGATGACCTCCGCTCGCTCGTCCAGAACCTTGCGTAGAACCCTGGGAAGTAAAGGGAGGGGAGGAAAAGCATATAATAGGCCGGAAGGCCAAGGGGAGCGTAAGGCGTCAAGAGCCTCAACCTCGGGAGTCGATGATTGCTGGCCGAGGCGAAGAGGTCCACTGCCGGTAGGCCAAACCTGTCCACTATCTCCTGGAAGAGATGATCCGGGAGGCTCCACTCCGCCTGGTCGAGTTGACGGCGACTGAGAGCGTCCGCCTGAGAATTCGCTGACCCCGAGATGTGGGCTGCCGAGATAGAACGGAGATGAGACTCGGCCCAATACCCTAGTAAGAAAGTCTCGTCCATCAGGGCCCTAGAGTGAGTACCACCCATCCTGTTAATGTGTGCCTTAGTTGTTATATTATCCGTGAGGACCAGGACGTCCTGCGAAGCCACCCTGTCCTGGAAATGAAGTAAGGCAAGACGAACGGCCCTTAATTCGAGTAAATTGATATTGAGGCACTGTTCCGTAGCTGACCACTGACCTTGAACCATCAGCTGGCCCAGATGAGCTCCCCATCCAGTGAGGCTGGCGTCCATAGTCAGGGTTATGCGGGGGGGCTCTCGGAAGGAGCAGGGCTTGGAGAGAGCCGAGGATGTCCACCAACGGAGGGAATTGATGACATGTTGCGGAAGGCTGACTCTGCGGATCGAATTGCTGGAGTGAGACCGCTGGTAGGGAAGCAGGAACCATTGGAGTTCCCTACTGTGGAGTCGAGCCCACGGGACCACCCCGACAGGAGAGGGCAAAGGGGGATGAGACACGGGTGGCAATGCAAGAGGAGGACCTAGAGCGGATACTGGACCTTCGCTCCTGGGAAAGGGAAACAGTGGAGGCTAATGTGTCGATGAGTACCCCTAGGTGTTGGAGAGTAGTGGAAGGAGCCAGGTGGCTCTTGGCCCAATTAATGGAGAAGCCGTGCTCCTGTAGGGATTGAATAGTTAAAGCTAACTCCTGGTGAGCCGCCGGTAGAGAGCGTGATTGGAGGAGAATATCGTCCAAATAGAATTGAATACGTATAGGGACAGAACGAATGTGGGCAATGAGACAAGCCATAATTTTGGTAAAAACCCGAGGTGCAGAGGAGAGGCCAAAAGGGACGGAAGTGTACTGGTAATGGCTTCCCCTATAATGGAAACGGAGAAACCTTCGAAAGGACGGGTGAATAGGAAGATGGAGGTAGGCCTCCGTCAAATCTATAGATGAAAGAAAATCACCGGGGCGTAGAGACTCCAGAATAGACTGGAGCGTGTGCATTTTAAAACGCCGGTGTACCAGAAAACGGTTGAGGGATTTTAAATCTAGAATGGCCCTCCACCCACCGGAAGATTTCTTCACTATGAAAAGGCGTGAATAAAATCCCTGACCCCGTTCCTCCGGAGGAACTAGCTGAACAGCTGAAATAGACAGGAGATGATTGATAGCTTCCAACACAAGGGCTTGTCTAGCCCTGTCCCTAGAAACAGGGCAGGAAAGAAAAACAGGGGGAGGAGGGGAAACAAACTCTAATTTAAGGCCCGACTGGACCGTATCAAGGACCCAGTTGTCCGAGCAAGTGGAGCACCATTTGGCGGAGAAGAGGGCCAATCGCCCTCCAATGGGAGCAAGGGGATCACCCTCACCGGGGACGGCGAGGAGCGGAGCCCCTGCCGCCTCGAAAGGACCGCTTAGGGGCGAACTTGGATCCCTGTCTAACCTGGGAACTAGCGGGCTGAGAGCGTGACTGGTAGGAGCGCTGAAAACGGGATTGAGAGAATCCAGGGTCCGC
Source organism: Coluber constrictor foxii (assembly GCA_038048745.1). NCBI lineage: Eukaryota > Metazoa > Chordata > Lepidosauria > Squamata > Colubridae > Coluber > Coluber constrictor. Next base: position 10,934,642 of record CM075961.1, read on the forward strand.
CGAACGAAAGGACTGAATCCTAGGATAGGGCGAGTAGCGAGAGTCACTGCGACGGGAAACAGAGGGCAGTATCTTCCTGCGGTCCCGGGTCTCGATCAGGAGAGGTTCCAAGGGTGAACCAAACAAGGCCTCAGCCGAGTAAGGAGCCGATGCCAGCTGCCACTTGCTTCGAGAATCTGCCTGCCAATTGCGAAGCCAAAGCAGTCTCCGTGATGTGACGTTGGAGCCGATGGTCTTTGAAGCGAAACGGGCTGCGTTCAACGTGGCGTCAGCAGAAAATTCCAGGGCCGCTGCTATCTTGTTGAGGTCCTGGTGAGTGCGGGAATCGGCAGGGGACAGTCTGTCCTGCAGTTGCTTGATCCAAAGCAGTGCGGCTCTGTTAAAGAAAGATGCGGAGACCGAAGACTTTACCGCCCAGGAAGCTGAAAGGTGAGCCTTGACTAAGGTCTTCTCAGCCCGTTTGTCTTCGGGGCGTAGGTAATCCTCCGGAGCCCCAGTAATTCTGGATGAAGAGGCGAGGGCAGCCACAGGGGGGTCCACCGGTGGAACCTGCAATATGTTGGATAAGGCGGGAGCCGTCTGGTAGAGGCGACGGTCAAGGCTGTTGGGGGCAGGTCCTGCCCCTGGGAGAGCCCACTGGCGCTGAACTATGTCAGTGAACAGCTTGGGTGCCGGAATAAGTTCCGGCTCAACAGAAGGTTCCGCGAAAAGGGAGGAGGCAGAGTCGGAAGTAGACGGAGCAGACTCCGAAGAAGAAGAAGAAGAAGGGGTGCCCAGGCCGGTGACCGCAAGCACTTTAAACAGGAGAGAGCGGAACAGTTGGGGCTTGAAGAGCCCGACAAAAGCTGGTTGATCCGGTCCCAGCCCTTCATCGTCCGATAGGTCCATGTCTCTTATTTCCCCTTCCTCCGAGACTGAACCCTGGTCAGAAAGGTCCTGGTCACCCGAAAAGAGAGAAGACTCCTCCCTGTGGGAATTGCGTTCCCGACGCTGGTGAGGATCAGGCTGTGGAACGGGCGGGAGAAGACCCTGCTGTAGACCCTGGACTAGGCCCTGCTGAATGGCCCTGGCTATAATGGATTCCAACGCCAAGAGTTGCAGAGGGGCCTGTAAGGGGCCAGAAGCTGGTGGCTGTTGATGTTGCTGCTGCAGAGGCCCAGCAGAGTTTGAAGCCTGGCCAGGAATGCAGTCTGCCCTGGGATTGATGGTAGGCGGGGCCTGATCCGGAGGGGAAAGGAACATGGGTTCCGATCCAGGAGGTGGGGGGGCAGAAGGCAAGGCAGGCTGTCTGTCAGGAGATAAATCCCTGCTAGGCTGGCTCATGAGTGGAGGCTGCTGAGACAAAATGGCCGCCGCCGTCTTCTGGGCCCTGTCCGCGACTTTTTCGAGCGCCTTGTGGCGCCGGAGCTCTTCCCTGGAAGGCTTAGCAGTTGTAGGGGCTCTCGAAGAGGTCTGCTTGGGAGGGGGGGCGGTGGAAGGGCCCTCCCCAGGGTCGCTAATATGGCGCCTTCGCCCCGACCTTTGTCCCTGGGCCATTCGGGAATGCCGCGTTGCGTCCGCCATTACAAAATGGCCACCGGACCGCTAGAGAAGAGCCTACGGAATTGCGGCAAGGAAGACCGAAACCGAGCGCCTCTCAGCTGTAGGGCGTAGGAGGAGGACGATCAGGCCCCGAGGAAGGTAGGTAGCGTGGCTGAGCCCCTTACCGGTTGATTGCGGTGCTGAAGGCCTCGGGATTCCTCAAGCGGCTGGAATTGTAAAAGGCACAAAATGGCGGACTTTTTTCCTGTGGCGAGGAAAGAACCGCCGGAGAAGCTGCTAGGTAAGGGAACCTTCAAACGCAGCGTGTATACAAGAGAAAAAACTCCGTTGCAGAAAGCAGGGTGGAGAGAGGCGCCCGAAGGCAGCCCCTGGCTGCAAGACGGCCGGTGGCGGAATTAGGTCAGAGCCCTTCACGCTAGGCGATTAGAGAGTCCGAGAAACAGTCCAGGTCAATTAACGATGAATCCGATTAGAAAAGAAACAAGTTTGGAAGCCTGAGGCAAAAAGTACTGAGAGAGCTAGGAAGACACGACTGTCAAGTACAGACCGAGTCGAAACACTGGGAAGGCACCAGCAAGAGGGAGGAGTTTTAAACTACGCAGACCCGGTCATGTGGTACACACTGAAGTCAACCTCCCATACAGATGACCGACGTTCCCTGACAAGCAGGAGAAGGCTTATGCTTATATATCAACAACAGCTGGTCTCAGGATATAACTATAATATACAAATCCTGTGACAAAAACCTAGAGACATTAATTATCAATGGCAAACCATACTACTTGCCTCGTGAATTTTCCTCATTTCTTCTAATTGCTGTTTATGTCCCACCACAAGCCTGTGTAAACAAGGCATTACGAACTCTAGCTGACCAAATTATGGAGGCTGAAGCCAAATACCCTGATTCACTGGCCATTATTTTGGGAGATCTAACCAAGGCAAACTTAAGGAAAGAGCTACTAAAATACTTTCAGCATGTCAATTGTCCCACTAGAGGCAAGAATACTTTAGACTATTGCTACACAACACTAAAAGATGCTTATCGGTCCTTACCATGAGCAGCTGTGGGACACTCTGATCATTGCATGATTCACTTTGTACCTGCTTACAGACAAAAACTTAAAAGCACAAAACCAACAATTAAATCAGTGAGGACCTGGACTGAGGAGGCAAAGTTAAAGCTACAGGCCTGCCTTGACTGCACTGATTGGAATGTTTTTGAAAGTACCTCTGGAGACTTAGATGAACTCACAGATACTGTAACATCATATGTCAGCTTCTGTGAAGACCTATGTGTACCCACCAGGAACTTGCGAATATACAGTAACAACAAACCTTGGTTCACAGCTAAACTTAAGCAGCTACGTCGTTCCAAAGAGGAAGCCTACAGAAAAGGTGATAAAATGCTGTACAGTGAGGCCAGAAATGTATTAACAAGGGAGATCAGAGCAGCAAAAAGAAGCTACTCTGAAAAGCTAAAGAATCGGTTCTCAACAAATGAACCAGCAAACATGTGGAAAACTCTTAAAAATATCACCGGCTATGGCAAACCTCCTTCCCAGGCTGAAGGAAATCAGCAACTGGCAGATGACCTGAACATGTTTTACTGCAGGTTTGAAAGGAAACTACAGCCACCTATCTCCACAACCCCCATCTCAGACACACCAACAACAGCCAAGCCTCCTACAACTGACCCCATGCCATTGGGTTCACAACCCCTAGTGATCACAGAAAAGGAAGTGCAAGACCTATTTCACAGACAAAAGCCAGGAAAAGCTCCAGGCCCAGACAAGATAACTCCTTCTTGCTTAAAAGTCTGTGCTGACCAACTGGCCCCCATCTTCACCCGAATCTTCAATAAATCACTAGAGATGTGCTATGTTCCTTCTTGCTTCAAACGCTCTACTATCATCCCAGTGCCGAAGAAGCCCACCATCAAGGAACTGAACGACTACAGACCAGTTGCTCTAACATCTGTAGTCATGAAAACCTTTGAAAGGCTAGTGCTGTCCCACTTGAAAACCATCACGGATCTGCTGTTAGACCCCTTGCAATTTGCATACCAAGCAAATAGATCGACAGATGATGCTGTTAATATGGCTCTGCACTACATCCTACAACATCTTGAATCTCCAAAGACTTACGCAAGGGTCCTCTTTGTAGACTTTAGTTCAGCATTCAATACCATCATTCCAGACACACTTCTAACTAAGCTAAACCAGCTACAGGTACCTGAACACACTTGCAAGTGGATCATAAGCTTCCTAACAAACAGGAAGCAGCAGGTGAAGCCAAGCAGAATCGCATCAGATACCTGTACAATTAGCACAGGGCCCCCCAAGGCTGTGTGCTCTCCCCACTTCTCTTCTCTCTGTATACCAATGACTGCATCTCCAACGATCCATCTGTTAAAGTACTGAAGTTCGCAGAAGACACAACAGTGATCCGTCACATTTGAGACAATGATGAATCCACATACAGGCGGGAGGTTGAACAACTAGCCTCGTGGTGCGACCGGAACAATCTGGAACGGAACACACTCAAAACCGTAGAAATGGTGGTAGGAGAAACCCTTCTATACTTCCACCTCTCACAATACTAGACAACACAGTATCAACAGTAGAGACCTTCAAATTTCTAGGTTCTACCATATCGTAAGATCTAAAATGGACAGCTAACATCAAAAACGTCATCAAAAAAGCACAACAAAGAATGTTCTTTCTGTGCCAACTCAGAAAGCTCAAACTGCCCAAGGAGCTGTTGATACAGTTCTACAGAGGAATTATTGAGTCTGTCATCTGCACCTCTATAACTGTCTGGTTTGGCTCTGCAACCCAACAAGACAGTCACAGACTTCAGAAGATAATTAGAACTGCAGCAAAAACAATTGCAACCAACCTGCCTTCCATTGAGGACCTGTATACTGCACGAGTCAAAAAGAGGGCTGTGAAAATATTTACAGACACCTCACATCCTGGACATAAAACTGTTCCAACTCCTACACTCAAAACGATGCTATAGAGCACTGCACACCAGAACAACTAGACACAAGAACAGTTTTTCCCCGAATGCCATCACTCTGCTAAACAAATAATTCCCTCAACACTGTCAAACTATTTACTAAGTCTGCACTACTATTAATCTTCTCATCGTTCCCACCACCCATCTCCTTCCACTTATGACTGTATGACTGTAACTTTGTTGCTTGTGTCCTTAAGATTTATGTTGATATTGTTTCCTGATTGCTAATTTGTATCTTATGACTATCATTAAGTGTTATACCTTATGATTCTTGATGAACGTACCTTTTCTTTTATGTACACTGAGAGTATATGCACCAAGACAAATTCCTTGTGTGTCTTGGCCAATAAAAAAATTCTCTTCTCTTCTCTCTTCTCTTCTATTCTATCACAAGTCCTAAAAAGAATAACAGTACCATACATCAAGAACATCTCAGAAACCACCAACAGACTACTTACAACCACATGAAATAAGCATAGCATACAAGCCAACTAAAGCCCTTCAAAACATCCTAAGTAAACCAAAAGACCCAGCAGCCCCAGAACATAGAATAATAGAGTTGGAAGGGACCTTGGAGGTCTTCTAGTCCAGCCCCCTGCTTGAGCAGGAGACCCTATACCATTTCAGATAAATGGTTGTCCAGTCTCTTTTTGAAAGCCTCTAGTGATATCACACCCACAGCTTCTGAAGGCAAGCTGTTCCATTGGTTAATTGTTCTCATTAGGAAATGTCTCCTTAGTTCTAGGTTGCCTCTCTCCTTGGATAGTTTCCATCCACTTTTTCTTGTTTCGCCTGTTGGTGCTTTGGAAAATAGTTTTGTTAAGGAATTTGCAGAGTAACCCTTGAGTAGCAAGGGTGTACACATCAAAGTGATTGAGAGTAGTTACGAATAAACACAGTCAACACACAGATACACTGAGTTGTGTTTACTTTCAGGAAATAGTAATAAGGCACAGTCCAATAAACAGTCCAGATCATACACAGATAAAGCAGTAAATAGTAAAACAATAGTCCAGGTATAATCCAATAACAAAGTCTTCTTACCAGTCGTCGTAGTCATACACAATAAACAGTTGCAAACAATAGTAAACACAGCAAAGAGCAGTAAAGATCAGCAAAGAGCACACAGCAAACAGTAGCAGAGAGCAGTAAAGAGAAACTAACCATGTTTCAAGCTCTCTTTTAAGGACATTGGCTACAGAACTAACCAATCAGGACACAGTATGATGCAATACAGCAATACAGTCTTAAAGCAGTATTGAGGTTTTATATATTGCCAAACCAACAAGTTAGTAAATCATGATTTCCTAACAAGTTTGACCCTCTGTGGAGCCCCTCAAATACTGGAACACTGCTATCATGTGTCCCCTAGTACTTCTTTTCATTAGACTAGACACACCCAAATCCTGTAACCATTCTTCATATGTTTTAGCCTCCAGCCCCCTAATCATTCTTGTTGCTCTTCTCTTCACTCTGTCCAGAGTCTCAACATCTTTTTTACACTGTGGTGACTAGAACTGGATTCAGTATTCCAAGTGTGGTCTTACTAAGGCTTTGTAAAGCGGTACTACAACTTTACGTGATCTTGATTTCTAGAATTTCTAGAAGCTTGGCACTCTGACAAATTAGCCATCAATAGACACATAAACAATATCTCTAGACTATGCAAAACAGACAATCAACAAACCAAAAAGGAACAAAAAGACGAAAGCACCTCCCCACCAGCAATCAGCAACCAGATTAGAATAGATTAACATCAGACCAACAATCAAGTAACCAGTACCCCAATCAAGGAACTGCCAAACAAGCCAACAGTAAACAGCCCAACCAAAGAACCTCTAAAATCATTTCCACCAACACCGACAGGGCAAGCCACTTGAATATAAACTGAGAGCAAACCCCACTCCTTACTAGCACTGATGATGTTACCTACTTTGGGTAATGAAACATCTGCAAGAAAACAACCAAGCTCAGAGAGCACCAAGGACCCCTCATTTCAACCCTGAGCTACAAATATTTTCCTTTATTGACACCTATTTATAGTGATCTATGCATACATGCCTTCACCAATCTGACATATTGCCGTACCTTTAAAAATGTAATTTTTCATCAATTCTAGACTTCTAAAGATTAATAAAATTTAGCACTTCTGATGTTGTTGCTCAATCTTCTGACACTTTATGATCCAACAGACAACACTTTTAACAGGGCTGCTTCTCCAACTTCTTGTGAACTCCTGTTTGTGACATCAATGATAAGGCCCAGCTACCCTGTTTTCCATAAGGTTTTAATTGCTTTCAATTTCTTCAAACATCAGTCATCTTCAATGACTATCTGTACTTGCTTTTACTGCCTGACAAAATTTCTTACTGAAATAAAACTAAAACTCCATGGACATCAGTTTTGCACCTTCTACTACACTGTATTAAATATTATCCTACATCCAAGTATACAGGTGAAACTCGAAAAATTAGAATATCATGCAAAAGTTAATTTATTTCAGTAATGTAACTTAAAAGACAAAACTAATATATGAGATAGACTCATTACATGCAAAGTGAGATAGTTCAAGCCTTGATTTGTCATAATTTTGATGATTATGGCTTACAGCTCATGAAAACCCCAAATTCACAATCTCAGAAAATTAGAATATTACATGAAATCTATAAAACAAGGATTGTACATAGAACAATATCGGACCTCTGAAAAGTATAAGCATGCATATGTACTCAGTATTTGGTTTGGGCCCCTTTTGCATCAATTACTGCCTCAATGCGGCGTGGCATGGATGCTATCAGCCTGTGGCACTGCTGAGGTGTTATGGAAGACCAGGATGCTTCAATAGCGGCCTTCAGCTCTTCTGCACTGTTCGGTCTCATGTCTCTCATCTTTCTCTTGACAATGCCTCATAGATTCTCTATGGGGCTCAGGTCAGGCGAGTTTGCTGGCCGATCAAGCACAGTAATCCTATGGTCATTGAACCAGGTTTTGGTACTTTTGGCAGTGTGGGCAGGTGCCAAGTCCTGCTGGAAAATGAAGTCAGCATCCCCGTAAAGCTCGTCTGTGGAAGGAAGCATGAAGTGCTCCAAAATCTCCTGGTAGATGGCTGTGTTGACCCTGGACTTAATGAAGCACAGTGGACCAACACCAGCAGATTACATGGCTTCCCAAATCAACACAGACTGTGGAAACTTCACACTGGACTTCAAGCATCTTGTAGTGTATGCCTCTCCATTCTTCCTCCAGACTCTGGGTCCTTGGTTTCCAAATGAGATGCAAAAGTTGCTCTCATCAGAAAAGAGAACTTTGGACCACTGAGCAACAGACCAGTTCTTTTTGTCTTTACCCCAGATAAGATGCTTCTGACGTTGTTCAGGAGTGGCTTGACAAGAGGAATACGACATTTGAAGCCCATGTCCAGGATCCGTCTGTGTGTGGTGGCTCTTGATGCACTGACTCCAGCCTCAGTCCACTCCTTGTGAAAGTCCTTAACACTTTTGAATGGCCTTTTCCTGACAATCCTCTCCAGGTTGCGGTCATCCCTGCTGCTTGTGCACCTTTTTCTTCCACACTTTTCCCTTTCACATAACTTTCTATTAATATGTTCTTTGATACAGCACTTTGGGAACATCCAATTTCTTTTGCAATTACCTTTTGAGGCTTTCCCTCCTTATGGAGGGTGTCAATGATGGTTTTCTGCACAACTGTCAGATCAGCAATCTTTCCCATGATTGTGATTCCTACTGAACCAGACTGAGAGACCATTTAAAGGCTCAGGAACCCTTTGCAGGTGTTAATGCTTAATTAGCTGATTAGAGTGGGACACTTTGAGCCTAGAATATTGAACCTTTTCACAATATTCTAATTTTCTGAGATTGTGAATTTGGGGTTTTCATGAGCTGTAAGCCATAATCATCATAATTATGACAAATCAAGGCTTGAACTATCTCGCTTTTCATGTAATGAGTCTATCTCATATATTAGTTTCACCTTTTAAGTTGCATTACTGAAATAAATGAACTTTTGCACGATATTCTAATTTTTCAAGTTTCACCTGTACATATACAGTAGGGTTTTTTTCCCCTGCAGGTGAACATATGCAAATCTACCACTGTGAAAGGACTATACATATCTGAAGCTTTGAAAGTAAATGGGTGACCAAAAAAAGCCCACATATGCACACTCACATATATATGCATGCACAATTTCTAAGGTACATAAAAATATATGGCACTAGCCAAGGTGACATCAGCAATGAATCATAGTCAAATGGTTTGGTTTCTTCTTTCAAAAATGACACTGATTTCACCATGAATTGAGAAAGTAATAATGTTAAGGCAGGAGGAGAGTGGAGAAGTAACATTTAATCAACAGTCCTATTTTTTTAAACAATTTTAAAGATATTTGTGAAACAAATCAGTGTTACAATCCACATTAAGGGGCATGAAGATGTGCAATTTATTCAATTTAGTATTGTCTTTAATTCCTTGGAAATTGTTATTCTATTAAAAGTATTGCTTATGGCCAATTAAAACAAGACAAAAAGGACAAATTGTTGCAGCATTTTTGTCATGAGTGCTGACTTGTGATTGGGAATTATGGACCATAGCTAGTTTAGTTTAGTTTAGTTTTATTGAATTTATATACCGGCCTTCTCCCTGAAGGGACTCAGGGCAGTGAACAGCCAAAAATTAAAACATACAATAAAAAAGTTAAGATATCCAAAAATAAATTAAATTAATCGGCCTCCCAATTTAAAATCCCAAGCTATACAAATTAAAAACTAACCCCTAAAACCTATTCAGGCCAGGCCGGCTTGTTGAAATAAAAACTTCTTCAGGGCCTTACGGAAAGTGCGGAGATCCGGGCTCAATCGTATCCCGGGAGGTAGCTCATTCCAGAGGGCGGGTGCTCCCACAGAGAAGGCTCTCCCCCTGGGGGCCGCCAGCTGACATTGCTTGACCGACGGCACCCTGAGGAGGCCCTCTCTGTGAGAGTGTATTGGCCGGTGGGAAGTTATCAGTGGCAGAAGGCGGTCTCGTAAATACCCTGGGCCTAAGCCATGGAGCGCTTTAAAGGTGAGAACCAACACCTTGAAGCGCACCTGGAAGACCACCAGGAGCCAGTGCAGCTCGCGCAGGAGAGGTGTTATATGGGAGCACCATGTCGCTCCCGTAATCACCCGCGCGGCCGCATTCTGGACCAGTTGGAGCCTCCGGGTGCTCCTCAAGGGGAGCCCCATGTAGACAGCTTGAGCATTTTTATTTTGTAAAACTATTACATACCTAAAATAAGTATAAGTGATATATTTGTATTCACTATAATCTTGTCAGCAAATTGCTTTTCCCATATGCTATAAACTGGCTGCCCTTTTGTATCATAAAATCAAATGTAGCGCACACTGTCCATTTTTAAATCTTTTCTCAGCATTGCTAAAGTAAATAAAGGTCTGGTAGATATGAGGCCATCCTCATGAAGAAAATGCTATAGAAAAATGTCTTTGTATGTGAATTTTAAAATACACAGTTGTGTAAGACAGAGACACAACTTTAAGATCCATCTTGCATTTAACGTTTTGCATCCTTTATTCTTAATTGCAAAACAAAAATTGGCAGAAGTTGGAACTTCCTGGAGTTTGAAGGCATAACCTTATCTCGCCGAGATTAAGGAAAATAGCATGAATTTTTAACACAGGATCAGACGGTTCGCTTTCAGCCCAGCAATCTCCCTGAATAGGACAGAAACAAAAACACTGGAGTGGACAGAATAATCCTATCTAAATTTTCTCACACATCCACAGACACACGGATTTGGGTGATGCCTTGCAGAGTCAGGGCCTGCTTGGTGCCTATTACAGCATCCAGACCCAGCAGCTTTAAGTCCCGCCGATTTCAGGTGACCAACTCGGTATGGATGCCAGCCGACCCGCTTTAAGCACGGGTTCCAAAAATCTCTGGCTCCAGACACACGCACGCACGCACGCACGCGTGCCCGTATACCCACATTCAATACCTACAGTGGGAGAGAAGAGAAGCAAGCGGTGCTTGGCTAAGGATGGCGGGCGGGAAAACTGCTAATCTGACCAGCCGATAGGTTCCGTCTCCAAGAGAAGGAAGCCGGAGGGAACTCAGAGGAGGGAACCGAGAGGCAGGAACACACCGGACCTTCCGGGGAGAGATGAAAGGATATCTCCGAGGGAGGGACGATGGAAGAACGTACCCGTATACGTGTGTACACACACACGCGCGCGCGCGCGCCCGCCTTCGCCCTTTTTCTGCGTCATATCCCCAGCCCCTCGCCGCACCGTCTATATCTCGCGCGCAGGCTGCTCTCCCAGATCCTCCTCCTCAGGGCTTCCATTACCCAGCCGTCACGGGTGCCCGTTGAGCCCCGCCCATTGGCTTCCCAGGGATTCGGCGGGGAAAGAAAGGACGCGACCATTTCGCTACTATTTCTTGACGCTCTCCTAGGCTGAAGGGCAGCAGTTTCTTCCCGCGTTTCTCGGTATGGCGAGTTGCCTTGTCAGGCAACACGCCACGGGCTAACAACAATAACTTGACCCTTCGTTATTCCTTTTTCTTCCCATCCGAGACTGAGGAGAGAGCTGGTTTCGCCCGATGTACGGGACACGAGAAGGGCCAACCAAACACATCGCTCCCGTTCCTTCAAAAATAAATAAATAAATGCGGCTTCTTTCGTCGTAGCACAGGGGTTGGATTGCGCAGGCGCAGTCAGATTTTAACCTGAACGTGTGACTGCATTAATGTAGCTGAAGCGGGAACTGCTAGATGACCACTGGATAACTTTCTATTCACTATATTCTAAAAGCAACTATATTCTGAAAGCAGGATATGCGTCCGGTTAGAGAAAGTACAAGCTCAGCTTAAAATCCTTTGATACTCTAAGGGCCCCCCTGGCTTGTCAGAGGATAGGGAGGATTCAAATGACAAACAGCGTAAAGGCTAGTAAGGTCAAGGATAACCACCTGGAAGAATTATAATTGTTTGGCAAGGATAATGTAAAACTTTAGTAATAAGGAAATGTCAATTAAATGTAACGGATGTATGTTAACCGTATATGGAAAGTTGCTGTGTTAGCAGAATCCTTTGTTTGAAACAGTATAAAACTGTGGTCTCAGAATTATCAAATTGTTCAGATTCATAGGTACATAAACCTCTCTGAACCTATTGCGCAATAAACTCTCTCTCTGGCTGACCTAGGGATGTTGTTTGGTCACTTCATTCCATAACAGCATCAATCAGAATAGAGCAGGAAGGGACCTTGGAGATCTTCTAGTTGTAGGAAATAAACCCACCCCTCTCCTAGAAAATGAAATATTTTAGGAAATATTAAAAAGGCAGGATATTGTATTTCCCTGGATGAGAAATGGAGAAACTTGTTTTAAAGACAAAGCAGCTCCCTCTCCCCCCACCTTTGTCAAAGGGCCATCATCTGCAACACAAAAGACATAATAGGACCCATCTAGCAACAGAAACTCACCACATGGCAAGGCTCAAGCAAGCCTGGGAGACAACCTACAAAGTTAGCTAAGACCCCCGCCCCCTGGGAGTTTGACATCCAATCAGGATGCATTTCTTACACAGGAACCGGAAACACTGAGGTGGAGCCCAACAGAGGGCATAAAACCAAGGCACTCCCAGCATCTTGTCCCTTTTTCTACTCAGGAACTCAAGCGATGTTGGATCCTGTCCACCATTAAACCATCTTTCCAAGAAGTCTCCATGTTTCCAGTGTCTTTTCCCCCACTTGGAACTGAACCCAGAAGGATATTTCTTCCAACAATTTGGCACCCCAGAGATGGGACTCCAAGCTAACCTAAACAATGGACCTTGCCCAAGCAAGCTTCCCTTGCTAGCAGCAGACCCATTGAGTCTGTGGGTAAGTTTTCTTGGGCCTTGGCCATTTGGAACTAGGTTTTAAAGGGGTTTTGAGTGTTGAGCTCAAAGGCTGCTTGGAAAGAAGATGATGTAAGGTCCAATAATATGTTTAAGCTCATAAATGCCAAACAAGAAATTTAAACAGAGGCTTGAATAACACAGCATTTAATCTTGATCAAGCTTAAATTATTAGCTGTTCCAAACACATACAAGATACATGCAGGTAAGAGCTACAAACGAGAGGGAATGTGAATCCCTTTTATATTGTTCAGGAAGGTCATAAATCATCAGTTAACCCACCCACCCCAAGGTAGAACGTAAAGTGAAATTGGATATAAGAGTGAATTAATATGGGGTCAGCCTAAATGATCTCTGAAGGACCCTTTGACTTAAGAAAGTTGCAGAGTTCAAAAAGTCAGACAGCAGGCAAAGAGACAGTTGCTGGGTTCAAAAAGTCAAACCACATGGATCAGCATGAATCAGCTTTCCTGCCTAAGCAATAAGGGGAGGGGGCCCTAGCTAAAGAGGCAGATTTCACATACTTCCTGTTTTGTTACTTTAGAAAGGTATAAAGATACGTGTCTTAAAGAAGGTCTTTTGTTCAGAATGTAAATAGAATGCATGTCTGAACCTTTTGGCCAAAATAAATAAAAGCTTTTTCTGATCTCGAAATTAATTTCATTCATTTATTTTTCTGCAACATTTATGGCGACTCCACCGGGACTTGAAGCGATTATTTTGCTGCGGGCGGAAAAGACCAGCCAGTGCCCAGGCGAAGCCATCCTGACCAATCTTCAAGGCGCCTCTGAGAGTTTTTCTCTGGAAGGAAGCAGATGGCCCCTCTGGGTACTCAGTGGCTCTGACCGACCCAAGAACTAAAACGAGATCAAAATAAGCTAATAGATAAATGCTGGCTGAGAAAGAAAAAAGAAGACGCCTGCATGTATGTTGAAGAATTTTAAGAAAAGTCCTTAAAAGAAAAGTGAAGTTCAAACTTGTTCATGAGAGCCCTGGCTAAGTGCAAATGATGTGTGAACAAAAGTCTATACATTTTGGATCTTTAAAAATAAGCCAGCGCCTGCTGGGAGATCTAAAATAGATGGAGAAGAGTTTGTGTCTTTAAAAATAGTCCAGCGACTGCTGGAAGATCCAAACTAGAAAGAGCTAGACAGAGCATCACCAGGGCAGAGGCAATCCAGTGCTTGAGGAGATGGAACAATGGATGAAACCTTGAGTAAAAAGTGAGAAGTTCACTAAAACAATTAGAAAGAATCCCAAACTGCAAATAGACCCGACTAGTCCTTAAAGGAAAAATATTTAGAAGTTGGGGCTGACCAAAGAAGATATGGTTAGTTTATGCTGTTATGTGTGGTAGGAGAAAAGAAATACTGCAGTGTTATAAAGATTCTGATAAATGACCATTCTTAAAAAGAGCCAGAGAACTCTGAAAGAACTAAGAATAGAGAAGAAAATTGTTATTGTTCTTCCCACCCGGGGTTTAGCAGGTAAAAAAAAAAGCCTGTCTAAATGGGAAGACTCAGATAATTGAATTGATTAAATTGATATGATTTCTGTTAAAAAATATTTTTTTTTATTGAAAAAGTTTTACAATACAATTTTTATCCCCCTTTTCCCCCCACCAATCCCCCCACCCAGCTACCACCCCCTCCCTTTCCCTCCCTTTCCCTCCCCCCCTGACTTCCTTTGCTAACCAAACATATATGTCAACATCAAACAAAAAAATAGGTGAGATCCATATAAAATATAATAAATTTAACATTAAGTAATAAAAAATTAATCTAAGCTTCTAACACCCTCTTTTACCCCCTTAATTCAAATATATAGTAACCATAAGTCATTTGTAAGGACTTGCAGCAGTATAACAAATATAACAAATATATGAAAACTAATTTTGAACATCATAAATTTTCTGGATAATAATATAGTATAGATATATAACATTAAATATAATTCCAAATATTCAGTCTTAATAATATTATATAAAAAATTATAAAATCCAAATAATACATAATACATCATAGATTTTTAAAATTGGATAAAATAAAGCTAGTCTATCAGGCATATAAACTTATTTTTGGCATTATAATTTATCTAAATATTAGTATAGTAAATAAAAATATATAACATAGTAACAATATAAATTCAAATATTTAGTAAAATAATTATAATAAATATAGTTATGAATCAAATACTAATTGAAACTTCTTAATTTGGTATTTATTCCGCACATACTCTACCCATTTCTTCCACTCCCTAACAAAGGCTTCATGGGTCCTGTCTTTTAGGTATGCAGAAATCTTAGCCATTTCTGCAAAGTTAACCATCTTCAATATCCATTCTTCTATAGTAGGTACACTATCTTTTTTCCAGTATTGACCAATCAGTAGTCTAGCTGCAGTAATCATATATAAGATCAATCTCGTTTCAGTCGGTGAGCAATCCTTAACTATCCCCAACAAAAAAAGCTGAGGAAAAAATTGGAGCCTCTTTTTCAAAACGTTCTGCATAACCCACCAAAGTTTAATCCAAAATACTTTCAGTTTTCTACACGTCCACCAAATGTGAAAATATGTTGCATCCAAACAATCACACCTCCAACATTTAGGTTGAACATTTGGATACATATATGATAATTTTTTGGGATCTAAATGCCATCTATAAAACATCTTGTAAAAATTTTCCCTCAGGTTCTGTGCTTGTGTAAATTTAACATTCTGGACCCAGATCTTTTCCCATGTTTCCAACATTACTGGTTCTACAAAATTTTGTGCCCATTTTATCATACAATCTTTAACTAATTCACCCTCTGAGTCTCTTTCTAACAATAAATTGTACACCCGCTTAATATGCATCGGCCCTTTACATTTTATCTGAGTCACCAAATCTTCTTCATGTGACATTAGTCCAATTTTCTGATCTTCTCTCCATCTCGCTTGAAGTTGAAGGTACTGCAACCAAGTTAAATTCGTCCCTTCTTCCAACAGAATGTTCAAAGGTTTCAAACTCCATCTGCCCCCATCATTAAAAAGCATCTCTTTATATAAAATCCCCCCCGAGTGACTTTATATTTGGTATAATCTGCCCAAGATCCAACCACAAAGGTATTTTGTAATCCAGTTGAAGCTGGTGCTTCTTCCAAACTCTTATCAAAGCATGTCTCAAAATATGACTTTTGAATATCCTATCCAACTTATCTTCATAGAATAAATATGCATGCCAACCAAAATCCAAGTCATGGCCTTCTATATTCAAAATTTCTATTTTCGTTGTACCAAACCAATCACCCACTTGTGTCAACACTGCAGCCTCATAGTATAAACGTAAGTTTGGAACCTTGAGGCCACCTCTTTCACGAACATCTTGCATTATTTTAAGTTTAACTCTTGGTTTTTTTCCATTCCAAATAAATTTATTTAGACCTGCTTGCCATTCCATCAATATCTTATCACTTTTGAGCACCGGGATCATTTGAAATAAAAACAAAAATCTGGGTAGAACGTTCATCTTAATAGCTGCTATTCTGCCCAATAAAGATAGTTGCAGTTTCTTCCAAATTTCAAGGTCCTTTTGAATCTTGTGCCACAATTCCTCGTAGTTATTTTGAAAAAGTTTTATGTTAGAAGCTGCAACCTGAACTCCTAGATATTTCACCTTTGTAGCTATTTCAAAGCCTGCCAACCTTTCCAGTTGACTCCTTTGTGGTTCCAACATATTTTTAACTATCATCATAGTCTTTTTCTGGTTCAGACTAAAACCTGAGACCAAACCGTATTCCTCTATAATGTTTTTCATCTGTATGATTGATTCCAAGGGTCGTGTTAGGGTAACAACCAGATCATCTGCGAATGCTTTTGTTCTGTAATCTTTTTGCCTTACAACTATTCCATTCAAATTGTTAGAGTCCCGTAGAGAATTCAACACTTCTAAAGTTAAAATGAACAACAATGGGGATAGCGGACAACCTTGTCTAGTTCCTTTCTGTATATGAAAATTAGTAGTTAAACTCCCATTGATAACAATTTGTGCAGTCTGTTCTTGATAGATTGCTGAAATCGCTTGTATAAACTGGTCCCCAAAATTCATTTTATGCAAAGTCTTTTTTAGAAAATCCCAGTTGACTCGATCAAAGGCCTTTTCCGCATCCAAAAACACCAGCACCGCCGGGATCTGTTTATTTTTTTCAAGATATTCCAATAAGTCTATAAGTTGCCTCACATTGTCCTTCATATATCTGCCTTCTATAAAACCTGCTTGATCATCATGAATCACCTCTTGAATAACTGGCATCAGTCTGTTGGCTAATACTTTTGCAAAAATTTTGTAATCCGTGTTCAGGAGAGATATTGGTCTAAAATTTTCTGGTTTTGTAGAACCCTCTTCCTTTGGTATCAGTGAAATAAAGGCCGTCTTCCATGAGGGGGGTATCTTGCCCCCCTGCTGTATACTACAGAACAAGTCCTTAAGATGCTCAACCAATTCTGATTGTAAAGTTTTATAATATACTGCTGTCAGTCCGTCCGTCCCAGGAGCTTTAGCTAGTTTCAGTTGTTTTATTGCGAATATAATCTCTTCACATGTTATAAGTTGATTTAATCTATCATTTTGTTCACTTGAAATTTTTGTAACTCTCTTCTTATCAAGATATTCATCAATAACATCCTTTTTAATATTATCCGCATGATATAATTTAGAATAATAATCTAAAAAAGCTTGATGTATTAAATTCTGTTGAAAAACTTGTTTGCCTTTATACTCAATAGTATCAATTATACGAGAGCTTTGTTGCTTTCTCAACGTGTAGGCCAACCATCTACCAGGTTTATTAGCATTACAAAAAGTATTATGTTTAGCAAATTGCAAATTAGTTGCCGTCTGATCAGCCATCAATATTTTAAATTGATCTTTCAGAAGTTTTAAAGTTTGCTGTAGTTTCTCATCAGTCGAATTTTTTATATGCAATTGTTCTTTTTCCTTTATTTCTGACTCCAGTTCTATTCTTGTCTTTTGTCGTGTTGACCTATACTTAGAGTTCATATAAATCAGTACACCTCTCATATAAGCCTTGCTTGCATCCCAAACAGTTTCAATAGGTGTACCCTTGTTCAAATTAATTTGAAAAAATTCTGTAACATGTTTTTTAAGATCCACAATATTCTTCTCATATCTAAATAAATTCTCATTCATTCTCCAAGATCTTCTCTCCCTCTTGCCCAAGTCCATCTCCATCCATACCGGACTATGATCCGTTAAAGTTCTAGGAAACATTTTGGTCTTAACCACTTTAGTGAGTAAATCAGAAGTAACCAGCATAAAATCAATCCTAGAAAAAGATTTATGTCTGTCAGAAAAAAATGTAAAATCCCCCCCCCTACCCACTCCCCTCCCTCCCCAACCCCCCCCCCTTGACTTCCGCTATTAGACAAACATTAACAATCCATATTTATCCACTTTTCAAGGTGAGATCCAACTAATAAACTAAAACTTTAACATTATTTTATATAATAATGATAATAATCAACTTTAGAGAAAAAAAAAATCCTAACTCTTAACAATTTTTTCCTTTTGTTAATAAAAAGATCTAATAATTTTAAACATTTAATTTAAGATATCATATAAGTAATAATAGTATATAACATTATATAACATTAACTCTACTTCCCCCTTTTTCATCTATCATAATCTAAATCAAACAATATGCTTAGTACATTTCTCTTTATACTATAACCAAAAATTTAAAATATAAATTCAATCATTTAACATAAAATAGAAATAGAAATTATCAAATTCAGAACATTTTTCTTTTAAATTACTTAAGTATATAAAATATACCTTCAAGTAAGTGCTAGCTGAAACTTCTTACTTTGGTATTTATGCTTCATATATTCTACCCATTTCACCCACTCCTTAGCAAAGGCTTCATGAGTCTTATCTTTTAAATATGCAGAGATTTTAGCCATCTCTACAAAATTAGACATCTTCAATACCCACTCCTCTATCGTGGGTACTTTATCCTTCTTCCAATTTTGGCCAATCAGTAATCTAGCTGCAGTAATCATGTGTAAAATCAATCTAGTATCAGTTGATGAGCAACCTTTAACTATTCCCAACAAGAAAAATTGAGGTGAAAAATCAAGCTTCCGCTTCAAAATGTTCTGCATTACCCACCAAAGTTTGATCCAAAATGCTTTCAATTTTCTGCACGTCCACCAAATATGAAAATATGTTGCATCCAAACAATCACACCTCCAACATTTAGGTTGAACATTTGGATACATACATGCTAACTTTTTAGGGTCAAAATGCCACCTATAAAACATCTTATAAAAATTTTCCCTCAAATTCTGTGCCTGTGTAAATTTAACATTCTGGACCCAAATCTTCTCCCAAGTCTCCAACATCACTGGTTCTTCAAAATTCTGTGCCCATTTTATCATGCAATCTTTAACTAATTCACCCTCTGAATCTCTCTCTAACAATAAATTATACACACGTTTAATATGCATCGGCCCTTTACATTTTATCTGGGTCACCAAATCTTCTTCATGTAGCATTAGTCCAATTTTCTGATCTTCTCTCCATCTTGCTTGAAGTTGAAAATACTGCAACCAAGTTAGATTCACTCCTTGTTCCAACAGAATGTTCAAAGGTTTCAAACTCCATCTGCCCCCATCATTAAAGAGTATCTCTTTATATAACAACCCCCCGAGTGACTTAATATTTGGCAAAATCTGCCCAAGATCCAACCACAAAGGTATTTTGTAATCCAATTGAAGTTGGTGCTTCTTCCAAACTCTCATCAAAGCATGTCTTAAGATATGACTGTTAAATACACTGTCCCTCTTTTCTTCATAAAGTAAATATGCATGCCATCCATATTGCAAATCGTGGCCTTCTATATTCAAAATTTCTCTTTTAGTTGTTCCAATCCAGTCTCCAACTTGTATCAAGACTGCAGCCTCATAATATAAACGTAGGTTGGGAACTTTTAGGCCACCTCTTTCACGAACATCTTGCATGATTTTAAGCTTGACTCTTGGTTTTTTCCCATTCCAAATAAATTTATTTAAACCTGCTTGCCAGTCCATCAAAAACTTGTCATTTTTAAGCACCGGAATCATTTGAAACAGAAACAAAAATCTAGGTAGAACATTCATCTTAACAACTGCTATTCTACCAAGCAAAGACAGTTGCAGCTTCTTCCATTTTTCAAGATCCTTTTGAATCTTATGCCATAGTTCTTCATAATTATTTTGGATAAGTTTTCTATTGGATGCTGCAACTTGTACCCCTAGATATTTCACCTTCGTAACTATTTCAAAGCCTGCCACCCTTTCAAGTTCTTTCCTTTGTGGTTCCGACATATTTTTAACTATCATCTTAGTCTTTCTCTGGTTCAGGCTAAAACCTGAAACCAGACCATATGCCTCTATGATTTTATTCATCTGGATGATTGATTCCAAAGGTCGTGTTAGGGTAACAACCAGATCATCTGCGAATGCCTTTGTTCGGTAATCTTTTTGCCTTACAACTATTCCATTCATTTTGTCCGAGTCCCGTAGAGCGTTCAGCAGCACTTCTAGCGTCAAAATAAACAATAATGGAGATAATGGGCAACCTTGTCTTGTTCCTTTCTGTATGTTAAAAGTGGCAGTTAAGGTACCATTAATAATAATTTGTGCCTGCTGTTCCTGATAAATTGCAGAAATTGCTTGTATAAATTGCTCCCCAAAATCCATTTTGTGCAAAGTCTTTTTTAGAAAATCCCAGTTGACTCGATCAAAGGCCTTCTCCGCATCCAAAAACACCAACACCGCAGAAGTCTGCTTCTTTTTCTCAAGATATTCCAGCAAGTCTATGAGTTGCCTAACATTATCCTTCATGTATCTACCTTCTATAAAGCCTGCTTGGTCATCATGAATCACATCTTGAATAACTGGCATCAGTCTGTTGGCTAATACTTTAGCATAAATCTTGTAATCCGTATTCAGGAGAGATATTGGTCGAAAATTTTCAGGTTTTACAGATTCTTCTTCTTTAGGTATCAATGAAATGAAAGCTGTCTTCCATGAGGGGGGTATTTTACCCCCCCGTTGAATATTACAAAACAAATCCTTGAGGTGCTCAACCAATTCCATTTGTAAGGTCTTATAATATACTGCTGTCAAGCCATCCGTACCAGGAGCTTTAGATACTTTCAATTGTTTAATTGCATATAAAATCTCTTCCGATGTTATGGGTCGGTTCAGTCTTTCACTTTGTGTATTTGAAATTTTTGTAACTCTCATTTTCTGCAGATAATCCTCAATAAGGTCCTCTTTAATTTTATCAGCTTGATACAGTTTAGAATAATAAGCTAAAAAAGCTTGATGTATTAAGTTCTGTTGGTATACTTGTTTCCCATTAAACTCAATAGAATTTATTATACGAGAACTTTGTTGTTTCCTCAGCGTATAAGCCAGCCATCTGCCAGGTTTATTAGCATTACAAAAAGTATTGTGTTTAGCGTACTGCAGATTAGTTGCTGTTTGGTCAGCCATCAGGGTTTGAAATTGTTCTTTCAAAAGTTTTATCGTTAGTTGTACCTTCTCATCAGTTGGGTTTTTAATCAACAAATACTCTTTCTCCTTAATCTCTGCTTCCAGTTCTATTCTTGACTTCTGACGTATACGTCTATACTTAGAGTTCATATGAATCAGTACAACCCTCATATAGGCCTTGCTTGCATCCCATACAATCTCAATCGGTGTACCTTTATTTAGATTAACATCAAAAAATTCTTTAACATGTTTCTTAAGGTCAATAATATTCTTTTCATATCTAAATAGATTTTCATTCATACGCCAAGATCTCCTTTCTCTTTTACCCAAATTTATCTCCATCCACACCGGACTATGATCCGACAATGTTCTAGGAAAAATTTTTGTCTTAGTCACCATAGTAAGTAAATCAGTAGTAACCAGCACAAAGTCAATTCTTGAAAAAGATTTATGTCTATCAGAAAAAAAAGTAAAGTCCAATTCCTTAGGATGATGAATTCTCCATACATCCTTCAAATCCATTTCTTCTTTCAAAGCAAAGAATGTCGATGGTAGCTTATTCCCTTTCTTGGCTGTCGTCTTTTTATCAAGCGTTGCATCAATCACCCCGTTCCAATCACCCATAATCATAAAGGACTTGTAATTCCACTGCAATATCTTGTTATTCAGCAGCTTATAAAAAGTTTCCTGTTGCTGATTCGGGGCGTAAATGCCAATTAAAAGTATCGAAGCATTCTGTATATTTATTTCCACAGCAAGATATCTCCCATCCACATCCGCTTCTATCAATTTAGCTGGTATTTTATTAGAAATATAAAAAACAAGTCCATTCCTTTTCACAAGACTAGAAGATATAAAATATGATCCAAGTTTTGAAATTAAAAACTTTTGATCCTGGGATCTAATGTGAGTTTCTTGCAAGCAAACAACGTCATTTTTATGCTGCTTCAAATAATGAAATATTTTTCTTCTTTTCTGAGGTGAGTTCAAACCATTGACGTTCCATGATAGAAATTTAAGTGTCATTCTGAGAATGAATGAAGCCCTTTAAGCATTTCACGAAGAGTCTCTCCAACAGCAGAAGTCTTCGGTGTTGCTCCTCCCATGGCTTCAGAATGTGGCTTCCCTTTAGTACCATGCTCTTCCTGTTGTGACTTTGGCCCCTGACATTTCTCTAGTCTTTGCTTTTCCGCGGCACGGGTTATGCGCTGTTCTCTTGGTTCTTGCATCAGTAAATCCAGGTCCGGCTCCACCTCTCTTGTGGCTCTAGTTTGCTTTGGTTTGGCTTCCAAAAGTTCTATTAGCGAATCCTCTGCAACACCTCCTACAGCACCTAGAGTTTCCTCCCTTGCTAGTTCTTGACATGCCTGACCTTCTTTTAACAAGATTACATCTTGACTACCCTCTTCAGGCCTCTTTTCAGCTGAAGTATCATCAAAAGGCAAAAGTG
Source organism: Coluber constrictor foxii (assembly GCA_038048745.1). Taxonomy (NCBI): domain Eukaryota; kingdom Metazoa; phylum Chordata; class Lepidosauria; order Squamata; family Colubridae; genus Coluber; species Coluber constrictor. Next base: position 10,957,111 of record CM075961.1, read on the forward strand.
TTGATGAGAGAGGTGGTGTTGAAATTTTTTTAAGAACATTGTTGTAAAATTGTTCCGCCTTTTCCACAGAATTAATACGATATCTCACATCCTCATGCCGCAAGATGATACCAACAGGGGCGTCCCATCTAAATGGAATCTGGCGCTTTTTCAACTCGTTTACAAGAAAAGCATAATCTTTCCGATCTCTTAGCATTTTTGGTGGCAGCTCTTTATACACACCAATCTGATTGCCCTCATGTTGAACGGTCATATGGAACGAACTAAACAAAATATCATTCCTCAATCTTCTCTCAGTAAAGTAAATCACAACATCTCTTGGTAAATTTATCTGTTTCGCTATGCGCGAGTTGACTCTGTACAGCTTATCAATCCTGTTAGCGATCACATCGGGTTCACATTTTAAAATCCTAGCCAGCACTTCCACACATGTTGCCCTTAAATTCTCTCTATTATTCTCACGCAGACCCCGCAATCTTATGGCATATTCCATATTCCGATATTGTATCATTGTGATCTCATCCTCCAAACGCTGGTTCTGAGCCACCACCTTAACAATCTGTTCCTTTGCTTCCTTCTTGTTGACTGCCACTTCTGTATTTAAATCTTCTACTTTTTTCTCAACTACCAGTAGGGCATCTGTGAGAACTGTAGCTACTTTAGCAACACTCTGATGTACTCCCTTAGTTTTTTCTTCCACTAGCTCCTTGACTTCCCCCACCATTTCCTTCATTTCTCTTTGATTTTTCCCCATCCTTTCATCCATTTTATTCACTCTTGCAGAGAGCTCTCCCAAGGATTTGTGCATATTTAGTATACATGTTTTCAAATCTTCTAGTTCGCTGCCCTGTGGCTGCTTTGAAGCTGCAGCTGGCTTCTCTTTTGTCTGATGCGTGGGGGAATCCCCCCCGCCTTCTTTGAAGCCATGCCTGAACAATGTTTAAAACTTTAAAAAGCAGAGAAAAAATCTTCCTCCTTTCCCTATCCTCAGTTTTACAGAAAAGGAGTCCAATACTTTATATTTTGAATTTAAAAAGCACTTGTAAAACTTATAATTAAAGTCTTTATAGTTGCAGGCAGGCAAACTTTCACTTTCTTACTTCACTTTCTCTTTTCATTAGCTCAGCTTTGATCCGCCATTTTAAGGCACTTTCCCACAGGGACAGCTTGTATTTAGAAATTAAAAAGAAGTCCATTTAATATAGTTATAAAATCCCAAAAAAGTTCCAAATCTCACCAAATCCACTCTGCTTCATTAGAAATATATTCTTTTCGTTGGAGTTGCCTTCTCCGCCTCGCTCTGTCCTGCAGAGATCCCACGCCGCTCGGAGGATCGGCAGCCTAGAAAGGGAGCCCACACACGAAGCGCTAGCCAAGGCAAAAAAAACACCCTGGCAGCGCTTCTGGGGCTCTACCTAAAGCTGCCCACTCTGGCTCCCCCTTAATTTCCAAGGGGGAGCGTTCCGAGCCGCTTTTAGGTCTAAAAAGCGGCTCTACAGGCGGCGGGGGCGGCGGCCGTTTCAACGAGCCGCCCGGCGACGGAGCGCACCCAAACCGGAAGTCTGGGGGGGTGGGGGGGGAAAGGGGTTTTTTATAAAAAAATTGTAATGTAAAACTTTTTCAATAAAAAAAAAAAAGAAAGAAAAAAATGTAAAATCCAATTCCTTCGGATGGTGAATTCTCCATACATCCTTCAATTCTAATTCTTCTTTCAATGCAAAGAACGTCTGTGGTAATTTATTCCCCCTCTTAGCCAAAGTCTTCTTGTCAAGAGTTGTATCAATCACACCATTCCAATCTCCCATAATCAAGAAGGATTTATAATTCCACTGCAATATTTTAGTATTCAATAATTTATAGACTTCCTGGTGGCGCCTCCGTCGTTGTTAGCAGTCATTTATGACTGGTGGCCTCGCCGCGCGTGAAAGAGCCGTCTTACAGCTGGCAGGTGGCTCGTAAACCCCCCTCTTCAGTCGGAAGGGAGGGGAGAGCTACTGGGGGGGAGGTAGAGCCTCCTGAATTGCCCCCAGGACTTTTCTCTTGTCCTGGAGAGGGCTCAGGATGAAGGCTCCCTATTCACCCCCAGAGAAGCTCCGTGCTGCGAGGGATCTCTGCTGCTTTTAGCAGCAGAGCCAGACGTCGTGAGCAACACCACAGCAAGCAAGTTGATGAAATCTGGATTGACTAGAGGAGGAAAAATGCAAGTATTGTTCTTTGTCAATTTTTTTAAAAAAAGAGAAGAAGAAGAAGAGAGATTGGAGAAAGTGTTCTGAAAATGGCGACTGGCTTTGCTCGGAAAATGCCTGAGAAAGTGGAGAGTGGAAAGTGAAAGTAAGAGCTTAGCCAGTTTAGCCAGAGCAGAAGCTTTTTAAAAGAAACACTCTAGCAGAGAAATGGAAATAAATTGATTAACGGGACTTTTCTGTTACTCCTTTTTTTTTTATTGAGAAAAGTTAGTAAAGATTTTCTTTTCCCCTTTTTTTCTCTCTGGAAGAATGACTCCTAAACAAAAGGCAAGGGGGGGCTCCCTTACAAGTCAGACAAAGGAAAAAGCAGAAAGGATTCAAGATCACTTGCAGGGGACTGCTAATGAGGATTTAAAAGACTTCATAACTAGGTCTCTAGGAAGTATTATGGAGAAGATAGAGAATTCACAGAAGAACCTTGAAGAGCTGGTACAGGGAAAATTTGATCAGTTGAACCAAATTGTCTTGGAGGTAGTTTCTGCTTTTACAGTCATGGTGAAGAGAATAGAGGAGAAAATGGATGAAGTTAGTAGAAAGGTTGATTCCAAGATGAAAGATTTACAGGAAAAATTAGTTGCAGCTGATACCATAAATCAGGAAAATCAGAATGATGTGTTGATGCTTCAATTTAAAGCTACGGAGTTTGCCTTGAGATTAAGAGGTATAAGAGAGAATAATAGAGAAAACTTGAGAACACTTTGTGCTAAGGCACTAGCTGCATTTTTAAACCTGGAAGCTGACCAAATTCTTGGTTGTATTCAAAAAGTTTACAGGGTTAACTCTCGTGTTGCCAGACAGAAGAACCTACCTAGAGATGTTGTTGTTTACTTCACTGATAGAAGATTAAGAAGTGATATCTTACAAAAATCTTATTCAGCTACTTTAAGGGTAGAAGGTTCACAAATTAGGGTCTATAAAGAGCTACCAGCTAGGATTTTCAGATACAGAAAAGATTTTGGTTTTCTGGTGAAGGAATTGCATAGAAGAAAGATTCCATTTAGATGGCATGTACCAGTTGGTGTAATTTTGAGTTACCAAGATGTGAGATATTGTTTAAATACCGTTGAAAAAGCTGAACATTTTTATAATAATATTCTTAAGGGAGCCCCCATAATTTTATCTTCTGCTACGTTGTCATCTATGGAAGAAGATAAGCAAGATAAAGAGTCTGAAAGAGAGGTTGAGGAACAATGCGTGCAGATGGAATTCCAAAATCAAAATATCCAAAGCGTGTTAGAAGAAAAAGGAACAGTAGGTGGTTTTCCAGATGATTATATTATGGAATATCCAGACTTGGAAACAAAGCATCCTAGAGATTCAAGAGAAGTGGAACCGGGCCTTGAACTGTTGAAGCAAGATGAAAAACAAAGATTGTTGAGACAGCAGAGGTCCAGCATTCCACAAGTTGAGTATGAGGAGGAGGAACAACAGAAAATACAAGTCAAGGGAGGAAAGAAATTGAAAACCACTGAATCTGAACTGCAGTTGAAAATGTGTCCTTTTACGGAATTGTATGGTAAATTTTAAAGGTTATTTTTGAATAGATGGAATCCATTACATACAGGATTATTTGAAAGAGTTTGGAAGATAATTATTGTTATACTTAATTCTTATATGATATTGGACTTAAAATTTGTTATAAAACTTATCCTGATTTTAATTGGACAAAGTTAAACAGATTATTGCAAAATATGCAGAAGATCTGGGATTACCCTATTATAACTTTATTGGAATTATCTAGATGAAATTGAAGATGAAAACATCTTGGAAACCCGAAGAAAGGAGGTGGAAAGGTTGGCAGGATCTGAAAGAGTTTTAAATGAACATCTAGTGCAGCTTGTATAAGCTGCATTTGTTTTTTCTTTTAATGGATATATTAGGAGTTAGTATGAATGATTTACCTAGAGGATTACAAGATATCTTCGTGGTTGGATTTTATATAAGGTCACTCGGGGGGATTTATATTTGTTTTATCTAGATGAAATTGAAGATGAAAACATCTTGGAAACCCGAAGAAAGGAGGTGGAAAGGTTGGCAGGATTTGAAAGAGTTTTAAATGAACATCTAGTGCAGCTTGTGTAAGCTGCATTTGTTTTTTGTTTTTTCTTTTAATGGATATATTAGGAGTTAGGATGAATGATTTACCTAGAGGATTATAAGATATCTTCGTGGTTGGATTTTATATAAGGTCACTCGGGGGGATTTATATTTGAAGAAGATGTTTGTTTTTGATGGGGGCAGCTGGAATAGTTGTTTATCTTCAATCAAGAGGAAGACGAAGAGAAGAATTATGTTGGATATTTAATCTTAATTAAGATGAAGAGAAGATTGGAATATGGACTTTTGAGTTAAAAAAAATTTTTTTTGGATATAATTGTATAACTATAATTATATCTGTATAATTATATATTATATTTTATTAGAATAGAGAAATTGGATATGGATGTGTTTGATTACATTTTATTATTAGGGGGATGGATTTTGGTATATATTTAGTAATGTTAATATTAATGGATTAGAGGAAGGTATGATATCTTTTAATTGGATTTAAATATAAGTATGGTTTTGATTGATAATTATATTTTATTAGAATAGAGAAATGTTTTATATTCTATTATCAGGGGGATGGATTTTGGTATATATTTAGTAATGTTAATATTAATGGATTAGAGAAAGGTATGATATTTTTTTTTATGGGGTTCATGGCTGATTAATGAGGTAAATATTATTATTATCACTTTTTTTCTTATTACAATATTGTTAATCTTCCTAATTTTTTAAAGAAAATTTTATCACTTATAGACTTATTTGTTATACGTACTTGTATTTTTTTTTTCTGTTAATCTGTAGCGGAAGTCAAGGGGAGGGAAGGGAGGGTGGGTCGATGGGAGGGGGGATATGGGGTTAAAAATTGTATTGTAAAACTTTTTCAATAAAAAAAAAATAATTTATAAAAAATTTCCTGCTGTTGGTTTGGGGCATAAATTCCAATAAGAAGCATCAAAACATTCTGTATATTTATTTCAACTGCAATATATCTTCCTTCATCATCCGTTTCTACCAGTTTAGCTGGTATTCTTTTAGAAATATACAAAACTATTCCATTCCTCTTCACAGAACTGGAAGATATAAAATGAAGTCCAAGTTTTGAATTTGTCAGAAATTTTTGGTCCTGGGTTCTAATATGAGTTTCTTGCAAACAAACAACATCATTTTTATGCTGCTTCAAATAATGAAATATTTTCCTTCTTTTCTGTGGTGAATTCAAACCATTCACATTCCATGATAAAAATCTAACTGTCATTTGGGGATTCTTGAAGCGTTTCGAGCATTTGCCTAAGACCCTGTTCCACAGAAGAGGTCTTTGGCCTCGCCCCTCCCACTGCTTCAGATTTCTGTATCTTGCCATTTGCTCCCTTCTCTTCTTGTGGCATCATGGACCTCAGCTGCTTTTGTTTCTCTAGTCTTTGCTTCTCTGCTGCACGAGTTATACGTTGATCTTTTGGTTCTTGCGACAACAACTCAAGGTCCAGATCCACCTCTCTTGTAGCTCTGGAATGCTTTGTTTTGGGCTCTGGGAAACCTGCAAAAAAATCCTCTGAGAAACCACCTACTGCTCCTAAAAGTTCTTCCCTTGCTATTTCTCGAATTGCCTGTCGTTCTTTTTGCCTAATCAGTTCTTGAATCCCCTCTTCCGAATCCTTGTCTTTAGAAATTTCTTCTACAGATAAAAGTGTGGATGAACATGGGGGTGTTGAAATTTTTTTAAGAACATTATGATAAAAATATTCTGCTTTTTCCACTGAGTTAATACGATATCTTACATCCTCATATCTCAAAATAATGCCAACAGGAGCATCCCATCTGAATGGAATCTGGCGCTTTTTCAATTCATTTACCAAAAAACCATAGTCTTTCCGATCTCGTAACATCTTGGGTGGTAACTCTTTAAAAACACCAATTTGGCTACCATCATGTTGAACAGTGGTGTGGAAAGAACTTTGCAAAATATCATTTCTCAGCCTTCTATCAGTAAAATAAATCACAACATCTCTAGGCAAGTTCCTTTGTCTTGCCACACGAGAGTTAACCCTGTAGATCTTATCAACTCTGTTGGCAATTAAGTCAGGTTCAATTTTTAAAATCTTAGCCAATACTTCCACACAAGCTGCCCTCAGATTGTCTCTGCTATCTTCTCTTAAACCTCTCAGTCTTAAAGCGAACTCCATAGTCCAAAATTGCATCATCGTGATTTCATCTTCTAATCTCTGATTTTTCACCTCAACTTTAAAAATTCTCTCATTTGCATCCTTCTTGTTAGATTCCACTTCAAGATTTAAATCATCCACTTTTTTCTCCACCACCAACAAGGCATCTGTAAAAGCAGCAGCTACTTTGGCTACATTCTGATTTAACTTGTCACTTTTTTCCTTAACCCACTCCTTCATTTCTGTTTGATTTTTTTCCATCTTTTCATCCATTTTAGTTATTTTCCCAGTAAGCTCTCCTAATGACTTATTTAAATTAGCTATAAAAGCTTTCAAATCCTCATTCCCACTTTCTTGAGTTTGACTCTGAGCTGGTGCTTGTGGTTTAGCTGACTTTTCCTTTGTCTGGTGTGTGGGAGAATCTCCCCCCGCTTTTTTTGAAGCCATGCCAGAACAGGATTTCTGGTGGCGTCCTCGTCGTCGCTGGGCGGCTTTCTTTATGGCCGCCGGCTTCGCCGATTGTTAGAGCCGCTTTGCGATCCACAAGCGGCTTGAAAATCCTCCCTTCAGGTTGGAAGGGAGGACAGAGCCGGTGGGGACAGGTTGAGCCCCCAGAATCGCTGCCAGGGGTTTCTCCTTGCCCTGGAAAGCGTTCTGAGTGAGGGCTCCCTTTCCAGCCCACCGAAGCTCCAATCGGCGAGGGACCTCTGTCTTCAGACGGAGCGAGACGACGAGAGCAACTCCACCTATTATAATCTACAATTTCTCTGTAACTAAAGAAGCTGGTGAGATCTGGACTTTCTTTTAAGAAGTTAAGTATTTTTAAAGAATTTTTTTAAAAATCCTCAGTCTAAGTCTCTGAGTGAAAGTGTCTGGAAAATGGCGGCTGGCTAAAGCAGAGGAAGTGAAAGTGAAAAGAGAAAGTGCTAATTATCAGTTTGCCTACCAGTAATTGAAAGAAACATACTTGCAAGAATTTAAATTGGAAACATAAGTGATTTGATTCCTTTTCTGCAAAACTGGGGAGGACAGGAAAAGGAGGAAGATTTTCTTTTTTTCAGAGATTAAAAAATATTTTGTTAAGTTCTGTGCATTCCCTAAATTTAACTAAAATTTAAGGCGGGAATGACTAGTGTGTATAAAGTCTTTTGTGTACCTTCAAGCAGTGGTGGCATTCTGCTGGTTCTAGGCGGTTCGGCTGAACCGTTTGTTAAATTGCTGGCTCACCCCGCCCCTTGCCAATAAATAGTGGGGGCGGGGCGAGGGACGGGTGAGCCAGTAATTTAACAAATGGTTCAGTGGTTTTTTGCAATTTATTGGCCTCGCAGCACACCGAACTGTTTGTTAAATTGCTGGCTCGCCCACCCCTCGCCTTGCCCCACCTCCCACCCGCGCGGTGTTAGCCTACCCTAGCCCAGGGCTGGGCAATTGTGGCTCTTTTACAACCTGTGGACTTCAACTCTTGCCTAGCCCATTCTGGGGAATTGTGGAGAATTCTGGGAGTTGAAGTCCACAAGTATTAAAGCTGCCAAGGTGGGAGACATCTGATGTTACACTGTAGAATCCTTTCAAGCATGAAGATGGCCAAGTATCCTCCTTGAGAGACAACAGTTGAACATCAGGAGGGCTCTTAGAGGGCAGGGCTACATTTGGAAATTGTTGGATTTTTGCAGGTGGTGCAATACAATCTGGTATCTGCAATGGAGAGCAAAATCTGGCTTCTCTCCGCTGGAAGTGCGGCATCAGGATTCCACCTTGGTATATTTGTGGCACAAGGCAGCCCTCATCTCCTGCTGCTTGGGACTTGGAGCGGTAAACAGTGTCTGGTTTGGGGAACAGCCGGATTTTGCTCTCCATTGCTCTCTCGGCCCCCTGCAAGCTCTCGTCTCTCGAGGAGCTCTCCCTGAAGTGGTGCGGGAAACTTTGGTTGGGCTTCTCGAGAGATGAGAGATTGCAGGGGGCTGAGAGAGCAATGGAGAGCAAAATCCCGCTGCTCCCCGAACCAGACGCCGTTTACCGCTCCGAGTTGGCAGGAAACAAGGGCTGCCTTGTGCCGCAAATATACCAAGGCAGAATCCTGATGCTGCACTTACAGCAGAGAGAAGAAGCTGGATTTTGCTCTCCATTGCAGACACCAGATCGGCCCCCTGCAAGAGAATGAGATTGGGGGAGAGAGAGAGAGAGAGAAAGAGTGGGGGAGAGGGAGAAGTGTGGGGATAGTTGCTTTCTCAGTAGCTGGCAAACCACGCTGAGGAATGCAACGTCAGCACAATGATCCTTCCTTAATAAGTGTGAGACATGAGATTTGGCATGTAGGCATATCACATCGCTTGCAGCAGGAAGTCATGAGCTGTCCACATGGATAGCATAGCCATAGCACGAGCTTTGTTTAGCCAATCAGCTACAAGTGTACTTTGATCAATGAATCAGCTTCTGCCACGGAGCCTGTGTATGACAATAAAAGGGAGCTCCCACGAGCTGTTCGGGGTGCCTTCCCATTAACCTTCTTCCTGCCTGTGCATTTTTCTTCATCACAACAACAGAGAAGGGGGGGGAGAGAAAGAGAGAGAAAGGGGGGGGAGAGAGAGAAAGAGAATGAGAGAAAGAGGGGGGAGAGAAGGGGGAGAGAGAAAGAGAATGAGAGAAAGGGGGAAAGAAAGAGGGGAGAGAGAAAGAGAAAGAGTGGGGGAGAGAGAAGGGAGAGAAAGAATGAAAGAGTGGAGGAGAGAAAGAATGAAAGAGTGGGGGAGAGAGAAAAGGGGGGAGAGAATGAGAGAGAGAGAGTGGGAGAGAGAGAGAGAGAAAGGGGGGGAGAGTGCCTGAAGGACCCTATGCCATCACTGGGAGTCCATGTGCTTCAGCAAGTGGCACGCTGGATCATTGCCCCATGCTGAAAACCCTGAAATGTTCCTTAGATGGAAGAAATATAGAACACCAGTTTCTCTATATGCCTGCGTGTCCAGTTTCCCTCCTGGTCGTGACATCCTATGTAAGATGGGAGCTATTCTGTCCTTTGGTGAAGACAAGATTTTATTTATTTATTTATTTATTTATTTATTTATTTATTATGTGATTTATATGCCGCCATTCTCCCCGAGGACTCAGGGCGGCTTACAAAGACAATCATAAATACAAATCAAAATAAACACATTAAAACAAATTAAAAAACATATTAAAATCATTCTAAAAGAAAGCTATATAACCCCACAATCGTAATATTCTTTAAACAGCCATGTCTTTAATCCCCGGTGAAAGGAGAGGAGGTCGGGGGCCGTCCTGAGGTTGGTGGGCAGACTATTCTAGAGGGTGGAGGCTCCGACAGAGAAAGCCCTCCCCCTGGGGGTCACCAGCCGACATTGTTTGGCTGACGGCACCCAGAGGAGGCCCACTCTATGGGAGCGCACTGGATGGTGGGAGGGAGGCAGAAGGTGGTCCTGTAAGTACCCCGGGCCTAAGCCATGTAGGGCTTTATAGGTTAAAACCAGCACCTTGAAACGGACCCGGAGAGCAACCGGTAGCCAGTGCAGTCCGCGCAGGAGAGGTGTAACACGGGAGTAACAAGAAGCCCCTGTAACTACCCACGTGGCCGTATTCTGGACTAACTGGAGTCTCCGGATATGTCCCAAGGGCAGCCCCATGTAGAGGGCGTTGCAGTAATCCAACCGAGAAGTAACCAGGGCATGAGTGACCGTGGTGAGGGCATCTCGGTCCAGAAAAGGGCGCAACTGGCGCACAAGACGTACTTGCGCGAAGGGCCCCCTGGTTACGGCCATCAGATGGTCATTCAACGATAGCCGAGAATCCAGGAGGACACCCAGATTGCGAACCCTATCGGATGGGGTGATAGTCTCCCCACCGATCACTAGAGATGGTATCTCAGGATCCCGAGATGCCGGCACCCACAGCCACTCAGTCTTGGAGGGGTTCAGTCTGAGCCTGTTCTTACCCATCCAAACCCGCACCGCCTCCAAGCAGCGGGACATCACGGAAAGGGCATCCCCAGGGTGGCCTGGGGTAGAGATGTAAAGCTGGGTATTATCCGCATATTGGTGATACCTTACCCCGAAGCCACTAATGATCTCACCCAGCGGCTTCATATAGATGTTAAAGAGCAAGGGGGAGAGAACCAATCCCTGAGGCACCCCACAAGTGAGAGGCCTCTGGGAGGATCTCTGACCCCCCGCCAATACATACTGCGAGCGGCCCGAGAGGTAGGAGGAGAACCACTGCAACACAGTGCCTCCTATCCCCAACCCCCTGAGTCGCTGCAATAGGATACCATGGTCGATGGTATCGAAAGCCGCCGAGAGGTCAAGAAGGACCAGGATGGAGGAACAGCCCCCATCACGGGCCTGCCAGAGATCATTCACTAGAGCGACCAATGCCGTTTCCGTGCTGTGGCCGCGCCTGAAGCCAGATTGGTAAGGATCAAGGTAGTCCGTTTCCTCCAGGAAATGAGGGAATTGCTGTGCCACCACGGTCTCAACAACCTTCGCTAAGAAGCGAAGGTTGGAGACAGGACGATAGTTATTAAGTGAGTCCAGATCCAGGTTAGGCTTCTTAAGGAGGGGTCGTACCACCGCCTCTTTTAATGAGGCGGGGACAAAAGCCTCCCTCAACGAAGCGTTGACAACTGCCTGGATCCAGTCTCCAGTCACCTCTCTGGCTGCAGAAACGAGCCAGGAGGGACATGGGTCCAAAACACACGTGGAGGCCCCCAACCGACCCATAATCCTGTCCACTTCATCCAACGAAGCAGGCTCAAACTCCACCCAGAAAACTTCACCAAGACTAGCCCCAGTCTCCTCAGTGGATTCTGCCCAGTCGGAGTCCAACTCGGTCCGGATCCGAGCGATTTTATCTTGCAGAAACTGTGCAAAATCCTCAGTACGACCCTGCAAGGGGTCCTCCCTCGCTCCCTGATTTAGAAGGGAGCGGGTTACTCTAAACAGGGAGGCTGGGCGGTTTTCTGCAGATGCAATAAGAGCAGCGAAATATTGACGTTTCGCTGCTTCTATCGCCACAAGGTAAGACCTAATAAAGGTTCTTAACTGTGTTCAGTCGGATTCAGCTCGGGAGGACCTCCAACCACCCTCCAGGCATCTTTTCCGGCGCTTCATTTCCATGGAGCCACTCGGGATCTGCGCCAGATCAGAGGCCGCATAGGCGCGATTCGATCCAGGGCCCCCATCGCGGCCTGCTCCCAGGCCGCTACTAGGGCCTCGGACAAATCGTGGGTTAAGGAGGTGGGAAATGACCCAAGCTCCATCAGGAACCTTTCAGGTTCCATCAGGCGCCTGGGGCGGAACCAGCGCACCAGTGTAAAGATGTCATTAATAATGAGATAACCCACCAGGATGAAATATGGCGAGAAATATGGCTCAAGAGGGTCAAATCCCCAATACCTGGCAGGAGTTTGAAGTACCGAAGTTATAGGCAGAAGATAACCCACCAGGACATGCTGCACACCATGCTAAAGCCTTTAGCATATGAGGAAGGAAGCTGTCTGTCGAATTGCAGAACCAACTATTAGGAAATTAACCCTTAGGCAGCCAACTACCATTTACACCAGCCATGCGATTCAAGGAGTTTTAGAGACAAAGGGCCATTTATGGCTGACAAACCCCAGAAATTACAAGCATCAAGCTCTCCTCACTCAGAAACCACGAGTGACCCTGAAATAAGCAAATGCTTTAACCCAGCTACTATTTTGCAAGCATTGGGTCCTGAAATTGAAATATTGTATGCAGATCAACACAGCAACCAGAGTGGAGCAGACCTTCCCAAGCCTGACTGACCAGCCTTACCAGGACTATAAGAGACAAAGCAGACAAAGGTGTGCCTTGAAAATCACCTTAAGTAAGTAAATGCATTACCACTAGTACTTTGATCTGTGTGATGTTCTCCACGTAAAGGAATTAGATTATTTCCTTTTGAAATGCTTGAGAATCATATAGGAGACCTAAGCCAGATAGGAACCAAGTGGGTGAATCAGATGATGGGAGAATTAAATAAGCATTATTTAATTAAATAAGCAAATACAAGAAATCCAACAATATTGTGTGTCCCTTAGCCCAGCATTTTTGACCACCTCTAGTTCTAATATTCAAATAGTAGTAAGAAATAAATGGGAAAACATGATTGTAAAAATGAAATGAATAAAAACTGAAGTATTTGTCTTTGTATTTTGAAATCTAGACAATGATAAGTTTTTCTTTTTTAATCTTTTTTTAGAAATATGAATAAGTATAAATTGTAACCATTGAAATACCTTAATGGTATATGGTGGTGAAAGTAAAAAGGATTAAGTTGTAGCTTGGATAACAGCTAGAACAATTCTAAATTTAATTAGAGAAATTGTAACGATTGACATATTTTAAAATTTATATTGTGATGAAAGTAGAAATGATTAAATTGTGATTTGGAGGATTGTATGGGTAAAACACTGGAAAGGAAAAAGTTTAATGCCTAGGTGGAAGGGCCCGTGTACTGTGGTCATGTGTTCCCACTTGCAGTAAAATTGTTGGAATCCAAGTCTTGGATTCACTGGATTCGAGTTAAGTCCGCAGCTGAGGAATATTGGGAGGCAGACCAGGACCAGGCCTGACCCCTAGTAGTACGCTTGAAGAAGCGCCCCCTATAACTGTCCTACTGGCAATGGGCAGGCAACATACGGGGCAGAAGATGCCTTACTGGTGTCACACCGGAAGCTGACCCTCCATGTACGGCTGAAGATTTGGAATGGGAAGTGAAACATAATGTCAGGCATGCCTCCTTTCAGATTTCAGGAAAGAATGACCCCGACTCCATTTCCATAGATAAAGGTACTTTTACTGAAATTGAACTGAATGCAGCCATGGAAAGCAAGATCTGAGGCAATAGGCGCGAAAATCACATATAGAAAGCATCCCCGCCCAACTGTCCAGCTTAAATCATCCAATCCAAAGGTCCTGCAGAGGTCAGGTGGAATCACATGTCTGGCAGTGTCATCAATCTGGAATGTCAGGACCGTTGATTCGGTAGCAGCTTCAAAGGCACAGGACTGCAGCTAAGATTCGGTTTCGTTTCTCCTTTCCTCCCATCCTCCAGCATGCTTCCCCTTCTAGCAATTTCCTAGCTCCCCCTCCCCCCCCCCCCGTTACCATGACAAGCAAGCATTGAAAGATTGGAGGCTGACACATATATAGCCATAGCTATACTATCTCTTATTTTAATAATCATGCTTGCTGTTATTGTGATTAGTTGTGATTTGCTATATATAGTATGCTGGAATCACCTCTTCCTCAAAAAGACAGGTGCTGAATCTAAAAAAATCATTGACTGTGACAGGGAGCAGTGCAAAACTCCTGTAAATACTTATGTTTGAAGAAGACTGGGAATGGGCTCTCTGTGGGGCTGCTCTAGCTCTAGGACTGTGAATATTATATTTAACAAATAAGGGGTGGTTCTGTGAGATACCTAAGACTGATACTGCCTTTTCCCAAGTCACATATAACCCTAACCTTCTTCCTGATGTGGTGATTTTGTAGATTAAGGGAATTGTGATTGGATAGGTTCTATGTAGAGGACAATTATGAGTTTTCTGTGGCTTTGGCTATTATTGGCAAAGGGCCTAATGAGTAATAACACTCTGAACAGTAGTTCCCAATGTTGTGAGAATGCCCGAGTGACCCCCCCCCCTTGCCCTTAAGGAAGGATCTGGGGAAGTTGAAAACCCCAAAGTACAAGGCAAGAACGGGTCACAAGGTGTGAACTCTTTGGAACAGGTCCACTCCCACCAACGACGTATCATCAACAGGTGGGGTCAGTACCCTGGACCTAAGCCAAACCCAAAACCTAAAGACAAGCGTCTGACAATCCCAGAACAGAGTGGGGTAGAACAAAGGGAGAATGGGTCCCTGTAACAATTGAGAAAAGGGAACTACATGTTAAGAATACTGGAATTGAGTTAAAGCTTAGTTAATCAGTCTGACCCTACCCTAGGTCAAAAATGCTGGTTGTGTTTGTCTGCTGGTCCTTCATCTTACAATGCTGTTCCAGTTGAGCCAGGTCTTTGGGTCAGGACCAGGGCCACAATAGTCCTTGAGAAAGATATTAGATGGAGAACCAAAGTAGCAGTAGCCAGATTGCAAAGAGACTTTATAATGCCTTCAAAAGGCTGGGGATGAGCCACCTCCCTATTGTTGGCCCTATAGCTGTTAGTGTGGAAATCCTAGGGTCACCCTTCTTGTGTGTAAAGCGACATCAGGAACCAGGTATTCCTGTAGGATCCCTGAAGGGAGAACAATGTCCATCAGAATTACACTTTGACCCTAGAACGACACTTATGGATGTAAAAACTAACTAGTGGCATTTCTCTTTATGCCCACTATTTATTTCAACAGAAGGTCACTTCTCAATACCACCACATGTCTCCATTAGGTCCAACACAGGCTTATGTGTCCTATTTCCCTATGGAAATACAAGTTCCTGTTATCTTTTTGAAGGCCGAATTCTCAGAGAAAAGCAAAAGGACCCTACACTAGAAGTCCCATTGCAGCCTCTGACTGGCATGCTAGTGGCAGGGACTTTGGGGGTCTGGACTAATGAGAAAAACCAACGGGCCAATGCATTTTCCATGAATATAGGTGTGTGTGTAGGGAAAATGGAGTTTTCTTCTTACGTGGGAAAAAATGTGTATTTGTGTTTACCTACAAACTGGACTGGGACATGCACACTGGTACATCTTTCCCCCAAAATAGGTGTTGTCAGTGGAGAGCACACTATCCCTGTTCCCCTCATGGGGAATGTTCAAAAAGGGGTGCCACTCTTGGACCCACTATTAGCAATCATGGGGATACGGACAGCTGTTGGAACAGGTGTAGGTGGAATGGCACACTCCATAACACAGTTCAAGCAATTGTCAGAGGAGTTCCAAGAAAGCCTGAACCAAATTGCTGGAACCTTGGTCAAAGTCCAAGACCAAATAGATTCTTTGGCAGCAGTGGTCTTACAAAACTGGCATGCCATAGGCCTTTTAACAACTGAAAAGTGGTTTGTAGACATGAATAAGTCAGGTGTGGTCAGAGAGATTGCCAAGGACCAGGCATCCAAAATGGGTCAGAAGTTACAAGCAACAGAAATGTGGTTCTTGTCCGAGCGGAGTTGTCTAAAAAGAAATAAAGTGCCTCTCACATTTTGATAATAAAGAAAAAAAAACACATTTATTTATTAGAACAACGTCCTCACAAACTCATATGCAGCCAGGAAATGACCTCTGCTCCAAATTCCCTCCCTTTCCTGGCTTGCTCCCTTATTCTTATTGGTCATTCTCTAAATCATTTTACTGCAGTAATTTAACCCCCCCTTTACTATGTCAGCCCTGAATGAAATGCAACTTGAGAGGCTGACATCCGGCCCCTCTCCCTTCATTCTCTCAGCAAAACTTGCACAAGATAAAACAACAGGTCTAATACCATTACCCCGTCTGGGACTGTGTCCCACCCCCTCCCGGCCTGTCCGGGTGATCTGCATGGAATTTAGCTATAAGGCGGTCAGCTTGAATGTTCGTGCTCTTCACCCAGGAAGCTTCTGACAAGGGGTAACCCTTCCACTTAATTAAGTATTGAAGGCGGCCTCTGTGCCACCTCGAATCGAGAGTTCGCTGTACTTCATAGTGAGTTTGGCCCCCAATGATCAAGGGCCCTGGGGGATCACGTGGCACCAGCCTTAAAGTTGACCCCACCACAGGCTTCAGAATACTACTGTGAAAAACGGGGTGTATCTTTCCTAGTAACCGGGGCAACTGCAATTGTACCGTGACCGGGTTGATTATTTTTACTATAGGAAATGGTCCTATAAATTTTGGGCCCAATTTCCTAGTCGGGAGTTTGAGTCTCAAGTACTTGGTGTAGAGGTAGACCTTCTCTCCTACTCGGAACGGTCTTTGAGGGGCTCGGTGCTTGTCTGCTTGCTTCTTATAAGCCTGTGCCGCCTTGTCTAATGCCTTTTTGATGTTCTCCCAGGATTCTCTTAGCATCGCCATCCAATCGTTCAAGCTGACTGAGGAAGGGGGTTCCCTGGGATACTCTGGCATGGGGACAAAATCCATACCGCTCACTACCTTGAATGGGGTTAGTCCTGTACTACTGTGGACAGCATTGTTGTACGCGACCTCCGCAAAAGATAGGAGGTCCGCCCAGTTCGACTGTTGGTAGTCTACGTAGCACCTCAAGTAATGCTCTATCATGGCATTCAGTCTCTCCGTCCCGCCATTGGTGCTCGGGTGAAATGCTGAGCTGAGACCTTGGGATGATCCTATGGATCGTAGGAATTCCCTCCAAAATTTTGCTGTGAACTGGACACCTCGGTCGGAGATGATTCTTCTGGGTACTCCATGCAAGCGGTAGATGTGTTTCACAAACAGCTTGGCCAATTGGCGAGCTGAGGGTAGCCCACTACAGGGTATGAAATGTGCCTGTTTGGAGAATAAATCTATTACAGTCCAGATCACTGTGTTTCTGCCACTCCTCGGCAGCTCTACTATAAAGTCCATTGCAATCTCCTCCCATGGTCTTGTCGGTTCAGCTACTGGCTGCAGTAACCCAGGAGGTTTTCCTGGTCGGTTTTTCATCGTGGCACAGATGGTGCAGCTCTTCACATAGCTGTCCACGTCTTTCCTCATGTGAGGCCACCAAAATTGTCTTTGTACTAAGTGCAGAGTCTTTAGAAAGCCAAAATGGCCTGCTGGTCTAACGTCGTGGCTCCTTTTGAGGACTAGGGTGCGTAGAGTCTCTGGGACGTAAAGTTTTGTCCCTTTCCATGGTACGTCGTCCCTCCTTGTCAAAAGATGCTGATTGTCTCGGAACTAGGGGTCCGCCAATGTCTCTGTTTTCAGCCGTGTCGTCAGGTCACCCGCTGGTTGGCCCTGCTGGTTGCGATGCTGCCATCTGGTGGTTACTTGACCCACTCCTTGAGGCGAGGGGATGATGGCATTCACCACCTGCTCCCGTTCACTGTTGTATTGGGGCATTCGGGAGAGGGCATCGGCCAGAAAGTTTTTCCCCCCTGGGATGTGCTTCAGCTCGAAGTTGAAACGATTGAAGTACTGGTCCCACTGGACCTGCCTGGGCGATAACTTCCTTGGAGTTTTGAGGGCCTCCAAGTTTTTATGGTCAGTCCAAACCTCGAACGGTGTTTGGCCTCCTTGTAGCAGATGTTGCCAGGTTAACAGCGCCCACCTCACTGCAAACGCTTCTTTCTCCCATGCTGCCCAGCGTCTCTCTGTGTCGGTGAGTTTGCGGGATGTGTAGGCACAAGGCTTTAGGCTCCCCTGGCTTTTCTTTTGGAGTAGAACTGCCCCCACTGCCACGTTGCTGGCATCTGCTTGGATGACGAAGGGCTGGCTGGGGTTGGGATGTTTCAAGACTGGTTCTTTTGCAAACATTTCTTTTAGTGTTTCGAAGGCCGGGGTCCACTGTAGAGGCTGTCCTGGGCGAGGTTTTGTTGCTGGACTCCCTGTTTTTAGGAGGTCGGTTAGAGGTTTGGCAATTTTTGCAAAAGAGGGGATAAATTGTCTGTAGAAGTTTGCGAACCCCAAGAAGCTTTGCAGTTGTCTGCGGGTGCGTGGAGGTCGCCAGTCAAGGACTGATTGTACTTTGGCTGGGTCCATTTCTATCCCCTCATTGGACACTCGGTAGCCTAAGTAGTCTAGCCGCGACTGGTGGAACTCGCATTTCGACAGTTTGACATAGAGGTTCGCTTTCAACAGTTTTTCGAGCACCTGGCGGATGAGGGGTATGTGTTCGTCTATGGTTTCCGTGTAAATGAGAATGTCATCCAGGTAGACGAGGACCCCCTTATAAAGGTGATCATGTAGAACTTCATTTATCAGTTGCATGAACACCGCCGGTGCTCCCTGTAATCCAAAAGGCATCACTTTAAATTGAAAACTTCCTAGGGGGCAGTTGAATGCTGTCTTCCACTCGTCTCCTTCCTTGATGCGTATGCGGTAGTAGGCTTCACGAAGGTCTAGTTTGGTAAAAACCTTCCCTTTGGCCAAGTGAGCTAGCATGTCTTTCATGAGGGGGAGGGGGTATAAGTTGTGCACGCAGACCCTGTTTATCCCACGAAAATCGACCACCAGACGCATGGAGCCGTCTTTCTTCTCCCGGAAGAAAACTGGTGCCGCTACCCGTGGTTTGGCTGGTTCGATAAAACCCCTTTGTAGGTTCTTGTCTATGTACTTTTGCAGTTCTTGCATTTCACGGGGTGTCATGGCATACAATTTAGGTTTTGGTAGTTTCGAACCAGGGATGATTTCGATAGCGCAATCGGCGTTGCGGTGGGGTGGTAGTACGTCACACTCGGTCTTGCTAAATACTTCTGCCAAGTCTTGGTACTCTTTTGGGATCTGGTCCGGGCCATGGGAGGGGCTGGAGGTGGCCGCCAGTTGCTCTGTTGTCCCTTAACAGGGCGGGTTGGGCGCCTGGGTTGGAGGCGTCTTTTGTCCCTCTAGAGGGAGGGGTTGGACCCCCTGGGTGGGAGGAGGGGCCATTTTCTCTGGTTGTGGCGGCAGGGGGTGGGGTCCCCTTGCTATCCTCAGTCTGCGGGTCCCTTCTTGCCACCAGATGGTGGGGCCCCACTTGTCCAGCCAGGAGAGTCCCAGTATCACTGGGTTGGTCATCTTGGGGGCTATTATGAACCAAATCATTTCCCAGTGATCGGCTAGCTCCAGCTTCACTGGCTCGGTCAAGTGTGTGGTGTCCGCCCCCCCCAGTAGGGATCCATCAACTTGCTGAAAACGGATTGGGTGGCTGAGCCTTTTTGCCCAGATCCCCAGTTTTAGGACTGTGGGTAGGTTAATCAGGCACCTCGTGCAACCCGAATCTACTAGGGCTTGGAAAGTCCCTTGGGTACCTGTTTTGGGGGCTGTTAGGCGTATGGGGAAAAGAAAAGGGTGGATGGGTGCGCTCACCATTGGGTCGTTTTCACCATCGTCATCGCCATCATACAGTTCGGGGGGTCGATTCGCATCATCTGAGCTCCCCCTATTTTCAGTCAGATGGGCAAAAACTTCTGCAGTCGAGGAGAGTCTTAATGGTGCCTTGATGGTGCCCCTGGGCCCTCGTTCCAGTCGTGCCTTGGCTGGGGGCTCTGTTTTTGGCCCCGGGGTTCCACACACTGCTGCCAAATGCCCAACTCCCCCACATCTGTAGCACCTCAGTGGACTCCGTGGGGTGGATGGCCTCTGGGTGGCTCGTGATGCTGTAGTTTCTGGTCTGGTAGACAGTTCCTGGTCCAGCTGGGTTTTCTCCTTTGCCTGTGGTTGTTTTAGCATGTTCTTGGCACGTAGCCCTCTCTCAACTTGCGTCGCTATCCGGAATCAGTCGGACAGTCGGTTTGGAATATCTCGATAAGCAGTCACTTGGGCGATTTGCTTATCTAAGCTTGTTCTAAAGAAGTATACTAGTAGTCGTTCAGGCAAAGGAGGTAAAGTCCCAACAACTTTCCTGAACTCACGGATATGTTCTTGGATAGGCTTCCCCCTCTGCATTAGGTGCCTGAGCTCATCTTCTACATAGGGATCGTCCCCTGTTTCTTCGAAACAGGCTCGTAGCAGTTGTAAGAAACCATCTGCATCTTGCAGTTGGGGGGCCCTGTATTTGTACTGGGCCGCTGACCAGCTCCTTGCTTCTCCCTCCAGACCTTCTGTGATGGCACTGACCAGGGCCCTGGGGAAAGGGTAAGGTGTGCGTAGTGCTCGATGTAAATCTCAGCTGCATCGAGAAATTGAGCTAGCAGGTCCGGATCCCCATCGAATTTCCCTCTGAATCGGGGTGGTTCCACCCTCGGTGGCCACTCCTCCCATTGGGGGGGTCTGTGAGCCTGCCCACGGTGCTCTTGGGCTTCTTCATCATCTGCCATTTGGGTGCAGGGGGGTGATGCCGTGGCTGGGCTGGGTTGCTTGCTGAGCAGGGAGGGAAGCCCTGGGTGGATTTTGGAGCTTTCTTCTCTCATCCTTTTTTTTTTTCCTTTTGTGTGTGTTTGGGGGGGGGCTATGCTGCCGTTTGGAGAGCCATTGAACCTTCCCCCGTTACCTGGCACTTGGTGAGAGTCCAGCGAAAGGCTTCATAATTTTTTCCTTTTCTGAGGCAAACCTCCGGTGGAGAGTTGGCTTTCTTCCATGGCCTCTGAAAATGCCATAATCGTCGGCGTGGAGTAGCTTAGGAATACATAAATATTTTTAGAAGAAAAGTTTTTGAAGAGACGATTTTTCCTGGCTATCTGTTTTGAATTTTAAATCGCTGTCTAGTGGGCGGTGTGGCTGCCGGAGCGAATATAAGGAGAGCTCCAGCAGTGCAGCACCAGTCTCGTTCCTGTTTAATAAACTTGTTGAATGGACTCCGCTGGTCACGTCTTCTTTCCCTGCGCCGATCTTACACCAGCCATTAAATTAAACATAAGGAGTTCCATGTGCTATGTAACCAGAATGACTGGTTACATTATACACAACTCTGCTTTACAAGCACTGTCAAAAAGCTTCTTTGATTGCAAAAAGCTGCCCTAAATACCAATAATTAGATTAGAAATGGGGGAATACACATTGAATATCAATGACAGTCACAGCCATCATGGAAACCTAAACCATTCTGTCCAAATACTTTCCTTTTCATCAGGAATACCTACAACCCGGAGTTACAAATCAGGCAGGGTGCCAGAGCACCTTGATTAATTAAAATAGTTAAAATGCAACAATAACTATCAGCAGCCAACTCTTGCTCATAAAGTGAAACCCTTTAGCAGAGAGTTCATTTAAACTCTCCAGAAAGTGGGTGGACATACTTGGGCTACAAAATGCTGAGCTAAAGAGACAAATTAACTAAGTATATAGGGGACCCAGGTTCAAGTCTCTGCCCTCCCAAGCGTGTCAGGATCACAATAAAATTAGTACGTGCCACAGATATCTAAATAAACTTCAAGCCTGGTGCCATGTTACTAAGCTTTATTATCAGGAGAAAACTAAAACGAATTGGAGGGAGGATCCACACCCTTACCTCCTTTTTTTTTCAATCTTACTATCAGTGAGCAATCATGTGCCTTGGCCACTCCAAAGCAATGCAAGAGACTCTTGTCCCAAAGGTGCTTTTTAAAAAGGCAACTGGACTTTCTGGAAATCAAGGAAGTCCAGTTGCCTCTTGAAAAATGCACCTTTGGGACAACCATGACCTGGATGACTGAAAAATCCCCATAGACAAGAGAACTCCTGTGCTCAGTGAACTGACAAAGCACCCTTTCCCACCCAGGAGAAGCAATCCTTAGATCCATTTGCACCACTTAAAGAAACCAGCTGGTCTCACTCACCTCACAAGATATCCTAAGGAAATCACCCAGATTTAAGGAAAGATCACATGCCCCCAGAAAGGCAGTAAAAAAATCAGACAGAGGCTTGCATCCTGCCTCTCGGCCATTGCTAAACTCGATCAGGTAGACAGCGGAAGTGTCAGGGTTCCAAGTAACACCCCCAACTAAAGAAGACTTTGAGGCTAGCAATTCCTCAAAGATCCATTTTATTAGAGATGTCATATCCGCACAACTGGGAAAACCTGAATCTGAAAGTTCCTGGGTTTTCCCCACCCAAAAGAAAGTCAAAGACCTATCCCCTGCACCCACATGTCCATCACATGATCCAATCAATCCACTGTCTGAACTGGAGACAGCCCCCAGTCACTCCTACCCAGGTGCAGGCTAAAAGTCCTTGACTCTCAGAGAAAAGAATGTTGTTATGGCTATATATTTTCACCAACTCCTTGCAAATCCCCCCTCCCATTTTCCCAGGCACTAAATGTGGCAGCCCTGAAGTTACAAAGAAAAGATGGCCTTCAAGGCTGACAGGCTGCCCCACCTCAGCTGAAGACTGTGTCCTGGAACAAGAGGAACGTGGGAGGTTAATTGCAATCAATTTCCTAATCACCTCCCCCCCCCCCCCCCAGAGGACTCTTTGACTTATTAGGGAATTTATCATGGAATTGTTTTACCAGTCTATCAGCCTTTACATCCCATTCCCAACTCTTAACCCAGGTAGACTCAGACAAAGGGTACCTCTTCCAATGAACTAAATATTGCAATTGACCCCATGCAGCCTACATAAAAGAAAAGATACATTCGTCAAGAATCATAAGGTACAACACTTTATGATAGTCATAGGGTACAAATAAACAATCAAATCATATTAGGAAACAGTCAATATAAATCCTAAGGATACCAGCAACAAGGTTACAGTCATACAGTCATAAGTGGGAGGAGAGGGGTGACAGGAACGATGAGAAGATTAATAGTAATGCAGATTTAGTAGCTAGTTTGACAGTGTTGAGGGAGTTATTTGTTTAGTAGAGTGATGGCGATCGGGAAAAAACTGTCCTTGTGTCTTGTTGTTCTGGTGTGCAGTGCTCTATAGCGTCGTTTTGAGGGTAGGAGTTGGTACAGTTTATGTCCAGGATGCGAGGGGTCTGTAAATATTTTCACAGCCCTCTTTTTGACTCGTGCAGTATACAGGTTCTCAATGGAAGGCAGGTTGGTAGTAATTGTTTTTCTGCAGTTCTAATTATCCTCTGAAGCAGGGGTGAAATGTAAAATTTGTTACTACCGGTTCTGTGGGCGTGCCTTGGGGGAAGGTGTAATGTGACGGTGGGCATGGCCAACTGTTTTTTTTAACTTTTCAAAGCATTTTTTCTAATGCTTTGAAAAGCCTCTGCCGATCAGGCAACTCAGCTGGGATCGTCAGAGAGGCTTTTTAAAAAATACCTCTCTGCCATCAGGCAACTCAGCTGGGATCGTCAGAGACTTTTCAAAGCATTTTTTTTACCATTTCTTCGGCCAAGAGGTTGCAGAAAAAAATGCTTTGAAAAGCCTCTGATGATCCCAGCTGAGCCGCGTGATCATCAGAGGCTTTTTTTTTAACTTTTAAAAACATTTTTTCGTCGGAAGAGGTGGTAGAAAAAATGCTTTGAAAAGTTTTTTTAAAAGCCTCTGATGATCGTGTGGCTCAGCTGGGCATGGAGGGGCGGGCACAGGAATTTTTGCTACCAGTTCTCCAAACCACCACCCGCCATCGCTACCAGATCGGGCGATTCGGTCCAAACCGGGGGCATTTCACCCCTGCTCTGAAGTCTGTGTCTGTCTCTTTTTTTTTATTGAAAAAGTTTTACAATACAAAATTTTTTCATTTCCCCCCCCAACCCCCCTCCCCCCCTCCCCCTACCTCCCTCCACCCCAACCCCTTTCCCCTCCCCATCCCCCCCTTGACTTCCGCTACAGATTTTAAAAAAAAGTTTAAAACAAAAAGGAAAAAATTTTAAAGTATTCAAATTTTAAAGTTGGAAAAAATTTAAAAAGAAGAAAGAAGAAAAAACAAAACAAAAAACCCCAGTACATATAACAAAGTAATATAACAAATAAACCTATAAATAATAAGATTTTTCTAAAGTTAACAATATTGTAATAAAAAGAACTAATAATAATAAAATTTACCTCATTAACCAACCATCAATATTCATTTATCAATCAATAAAATACTTATAATATTCAAACCCAATTAAAAAATATCATACCTTTCTGTAATCCATTAATATGAACATTACTAATCATATACCAAAGTCAATCCCCCTTATAATAAAATATAATATATCACATCAATATCCATATCAAATAATTTTATCCCAGCTACACCCCTTAACTAAAAAACAAAAACATAAAACATATCTCTATTCTAATAAAATATAATATATATGATTATACATATATAATTATAATTATACAATTATGTCCAAAAAAATTTTTTCTATCTCAATAATCCATGTTTCAATCTTCTCTTCATCTTGATTGAAGTTAAATATACTTTCTTCCAACGTAAATCCAATTCCAATAAGCTTCATCTTCCAGCTGCCCCCATCAGCAAAAAAACATCTCTCCACACAAAAAATCCCCCCGAGTGACTTTGTATAAATAATATCCAACCACGAAGGTATTTTATATTCCTCTAGGTAGAACATTCAAACTAGCTTATACTGTACCACCTAAAAAAAGGGAAAAAACAAATGCAGCTCCTCCTAAATTTCAAACCTTAAAAAAAAACAAAAAACTACAAACTGCATTCCCAGATATTCCTTTAAAGCTCTTTCAAATCCTGTCACCCTTTGCACTTCCTTCCTTCGGGTTGTGAGATGTTTTCATCTTTATTCTCTTTATTCCAAAAAAACAAAAACAAACCTATAATAGGGTAACCACAGATCGCTGCTAGTATTGCAGCAATCTGTTTACCTTTCTCAGGATGTTAAGTCCAATTCAGGATAAACTTTGTAGAAAATTTTTATAATCCATTTTGATATATAAGTCTAATATCAATCCAACTCAGGATGAACTTTTGAAAATTTATAATGCTTCTCCAAAGTTTTGAAACCTATCTACAAAAGCTTGGATCATTTCATAAATCTCCTTATATTGCCCATCAGTGGTTTCCAGTCGAGTTTCCTCATTAACTTCTACTTCCTGTTGATTGGCATCACCCCCCTTCTCTTGAAGAGCACTGGGCCTCTGCTGTTGCTCATCTCGAGTTATAATTTTATTTTTTGATTCTTGCTCCAACAGTTCAAGGTCCAGTACTCCCCCCCTAGGGTCACTGGGATGCTCAGTTTTCTCATCTGGGAAATCCATAATAGAATCCTCTGGACAACCACCTGGTGCTCCTTTTTCTTCTAACACACTTTGAGATTCTTCCTTCTGCTTACATTTCGCAGACTCTCTTTCACGTTTTTTATTCTTAACACATTCCGGGGCTCCCTTGAAAATATTTTTATAAAAATATTCCGCTTTTTCAATAGTATTCAAGCAATGTCTCACGCCATGGTATCTGAAAGTTACACCAACTGGTAAATTCCATCTAAATGGGATATTGCTTCTCTTCAATTCCTTGACCAAAAAAACCAAAATCTTTTCTGTCCTTTAAAACCTTCGGTGGTAGCTCTTTAAAAATGCTAATTTGTATACCTTCTACCTGCACTCTAGCAGAGTAGGATTTTTGTAAAATATCATCTCTCAATCCTCTATCAGTAAAGTAGACAACGGCATCTCTAGGCAAATTCCTTTGTTTAGCTACACGTGAGTTAACTCTGTAAACTTTCTCCATACAACCAAGAATTAGCTCATCTTCTAACTTTAATAATTTCGCCAAAGCCTGTGCACAAACTGTTCTTAAATTTTCTCTCTTGTTTTCTCTTATGCCTCTTAATCTAATTGCTGATTCCATAGCTTTAATTTGAAGCATGATGACATCATTCTCTATATTCTGATTTTTAGCCTCAGCTTCCGCAAATTTTTCTTGTATTTCTTTCATCTGGGAGTCAAACTTACTGCTGATTTCAGTCACTTTCCTCCCCATTTCCACCACTGCCCTTGAAAGATCCGAAACTACTTTAATAATAGTTTGATTCAATTGGTCATATTTTCCTTGAACCAAGTCCTCAAGATTCTTCTGTGAACTTTTTATCTTCTCAACAACACTCCCTAAAGACCTTGTTATGAAATCTTTTAAATCCTCATCTGCAGTTCCCTGCAAATGAGCCATTTCTGCTTTGTCCTTTATCTGAGTTGTAAGGGAGCCCCCCCTTCTTTTTGGTTTGGGAGTCATACTTCTAAAAAAAAAGGGATTTTAACTTTTCTTTTTCCAAAAAAACAAAAAAATTCTTCTTTTTCTCTTTTTTCAAAAAAACCCCCAGAAAAATTCTGTTTAAATCAGTCCTTATTTCTTTATTTCTTTTCCCTACTAAAATATTTCTTTTAAAATACCTCAGCGCTGGCTAGGCTCTTCTTTCACTTTCCACTCTCCATTTTCTCCGAGCAAAGCCAGTCGCCATTTTCAAGCACTTTCACTGATCACACTCTTTTTTCCTTTTCTTTCCTTCTTCTTCTAGAAAATTAATATAAAAGCCATACTTGCGTTTTTCCTTTTTAAAAACTCCTTGTTCAACTTGCTTAGATTTTCCATCGATCGTGGTGTTGCTCACGACGTCTGGCTCCGCTAATTAAAGCGGAGATCCCTCTCGGCGCGGAGCCTCTCTGGGGGTGGATAGGGAGCCATCACCCTGAGCCTTCCCCCAGACAAGGAAAAAAGTCCTGGGGCGATTCAGGGTGCTCAACCGCACCCTCAGATGCTCTGCCCGCTCTTCCGATCAAAGAGCGGGTTTTGCGAGCCGCCTGCCAGCTGTAAGGCGGCTCTTTAGGCGCCAGGAGGCCGGTGGTCATAAAAGACTGCCGACAACGACGGAGGCGCCACCCGGAAGTCCAAGTCTGTGTCTGTCTTGTTGGGTTGCAGTTATAGAGGTGCAGATGACAGACTCAATCGTTCCTCTGTAGAAGCAATTGTTTATTCATAAATAGAAACAGAATATTTATTTATTTATTTATGGGTTCAATTTATATGCCACCCTTCTCCGGAGACTTAGGGTGGCTTACAATGTGTTAAGCAATAGCCTTCATACTTTTGTATATACCAGCTTAGTAGGGCTTTCGCCCCCCCCCCACAAAGCGGTGTTTTTTTTAATACAAAGTCAGCTTATTGCCCCCACAATCCAGGTCCTCATTTTACCTACCTCGAAAGGATAGAAGGCTGAGTCAACCTTGAGCCTGGTGAGATTCAAACTTGCAGTAATTGCAGGCAGCTGGTGCTACTTAACAGCACTTTAGTCTGCTGCGCCACCAAGGCTCGCTTTTAGAGTGACTGGTTGCATTTGCATAGCATCAGACTCAACAGTCGTAACTCTGAGATGGATCTCGGTGTCCTGGTGGATCACCACTTGAGTATTAGTCAGCAGTGTGCTGCAGCTGCCATAAAGCCAACATAGTTTTAGACTGCATCAACAGAGGGATAGCATCAAGATCACATGAAGTGACAGTACCTCTTTATACTGCACTGGTGAGACCACACTTGGAATACTGTGTCCAGTTCTGGTAACCATGATTCAGAAAAGATGCTGAGGCCCTAGAAAGAGTGCAGAGTGCAGAGAACAGCAACAACATGGGTAAGAGCTGCTATTAAGGCCTACTTCGTGGTGATCCGTGTGGTGAAGTGTAAATACTTCACACTAATTGCATCTGCAGATAATCACCCAGCGACCCTCTTTAAGGTGAGCCACCACCTCCTGGGGAAGGAGGAGACTAAGGTCCACCTGAAGGGGTGTGCTGAAGAATTTGCATATTTTCTGGAAGACAAAATCTCTTGACTTCATTCCAATGTGCACATGTATCACCTCTCCTGTGGGAGCTGCATTGGCTGCCGATTTGCTTCTGGGTTGGTTGTCATCTTTAAAGCCCTTCATCACAACACCCAGTGACAGTCATACGGTAAAATAAGCAATCAAGTCATACTAGAAAAGGTTTCCGGTGATGTCATCGTGTCAGGCAAGTTGGTTATGGAGTTCGCTCCTGCCCCTTCTTGTAAACTTCCCAGGTTGGGTGGCTTTCCCTTTCCGGCAGCGGCCCCGGAGAGGCGGCTGTAAGCAGAGATGAGCAGGGAGCACGTGTGAAGTGGCGATCTGGCGTGTGAAGGCGAATCTCTCCTGTCACAGGCTGGGAAGACGGCGCCAGCAATGGCGGCCTTAAAGTGGTGACTACCCATTTTGGAAGGGAAACCCGATCGCAGACGGGCTGGAAGTCCTACTCTTTCTGGATTTAATCTCTACTGAGATGGACTTTTATCTCCTCCAATATCCCTATTGAGAGTGTGGTGGTGGAAGAAAGTTCTGAGTGCCCTCTTCATGATTGGAGCTAAGACGGGGGAAGCGGCTGCTAATATACTTTGCCACAATTCTCGAGCCGCTTCTGGATTGGGCTGACTGATTGAAAAGAAAGACTGGACTTGTATTTGAGTGGTGAAAAACATTGTTGGATGGTTTATCCCCTCCTCCCCAAGCTGATAGATCAAGAACGGCGGTTAAATGGACAGATATATCTCACGGTAAAGAAATAATTCCTCCCCCTCTTTTTTTCCTTTTTTCTATGCTTTGAATTTCCTTCTTCACCGCTCTCTTTAGTGCGATCATTAGAGGGTGTGGGTGTGGAATAGTACTTCAACCCCCTCTAGTGGCGAATTGCAGAATTATATTATATACTGCGCTTTTAGGGGGAGAGGAATCTGAACTTGTTCTGCACCTGATTGAATGTATTTGAATGAACTTCCCCCTTTGATTATCATTCTTATTGACTATTCTCGATGTGAAGGACTTGGATTACAATATACTTGCTGAACTGATATCTGATTAAGACATTTTATACGTGAATGAGTACAGCTCTATAAACAAGATGTCGAGTGCAACAATGGTGACAACTACAAAAGCGGGGAAAAAAGTTCTGACAATTCCAATGGTTGCCTCCCCAGCCACACCTACATCATCTCTCTCATCATCTGCTAAATCCTTGGATGGCCTAGTTGCTGCAGGGAAACCTCCATCGCTATCAAGCTTACAGAATTTGTTGCAGGCAATGTACGAGGTGATGACCAAAAGTTAGGAAGTCATCTCCAAAGACTTAGAGGATTTAACATTAGATCTTAAAGGGGAGTTGGGAGCTGTCAGAAACGATATTAAAACGCTGAATGAGAGACTGGAAGGTGTTCAGGGGGTGCTGACACAACAGGAGAGTAAAGTTCAAGACGTAGAGAAGAGAATGGGACGGTGTGAGGAGAGATTAGATGGAAATGAAAGAGAGCAGTTTTCGGTGAATAGGGCCCTGGAAGAAGAAATTATTTTCCTCGAAATGGAAAGATCAGCTTTCTACCTAAGGATATAAAATGTGGTGGAAGAACGGGGGGAACCTTTAAGAGACATTGTGGCAGATATTTTGGCGGGGATCCTGGAGATAACTAAGAAAGATGTCTTAAGATATTTAGATGATGTTTTCTGTGTATTTACAAGTTATGCTAGGAGACAGAAACTCCCGACAAAAGTCCATGTTAGACTATGTAAAAAAGCCCTTAGGGACGAAGTGATCTTGAAGTCGAGAGACAAAACGGTGACATATAAGGATAAACAATTGATACATTTTGAAGCAAATCCCCAGACGGGTACGGGAAATACGGTGAAACTATCACTTCCTAACCTCTCAACTGAGGAAACATAAAGTATTATATAGGTGGTTACTACCGGAAGGGCTACAATTTACTTGGGCAGATAAGAAAGTAAGAATTGATAATCTTAGAGATGCCAGAGATTTTTTGATAAGATATATAAACCCCTCAGAAGTGGAAATGGGAGAAGAGTCAGAGAGTACGAGTGGGGAAGAACTACTAGAGGAGGAGGAGAGAGGAGAATTAGATCAGTTGGATGGGAGAAAGAAAGGAAAAGGACAGACGCAGATACTGGCTCCCTGCCACATGACAGCAGCCCTGCCCGAGCTTCTCAACGTCATTGCCAGGGTGGCGGTTGATACCCCCAGGCTTTTGGTCATGGGGGATTTCAACCTGCCATCTGCCGGTGAGGTGTCTGGGTTGGCTCGGGAGTTCATGGCTTCCATGACAGCCATTGACCTGACACAACTAATTCTTGGCCCTACTCACGCAGGAGGACACACTCTGGACTTGGTTTTTGTCTCTGGTCAGTGGTTGAATGGCCTGGATGTTGGGGATATAGCCATCGAACCCCTGTCATTCTCTCCTGAGGCTAGACTTTCTGACCGCCGAACCCCGCCGCAGGGAGGTGGAACTGATTAGGTGGTTCCGCCCCAGGCACCTGATGGATCCTGATAGGTTCCAGAGGGAGCTTGGGCCAATACCTGTAACTCTGGCTCACGATTCGGCTGAAGAGCTGGTGGCCGCCTGGGATAGGGCGGCCGCCGGCGCTCTGGACTGAGTTGTGCCTTTGCGGCCTCTGACCCGGTGCCGAACCTGCCCGGCTCCTTGGTTCTCTGAGGAGTTGAGGGAGATGAAGCGCCGGAAAAGACGCCTAGAGAGTGGTTGGAGGGTGAGTCGATTTGAATCTGACCGAACACTAGTTCGGTCCCATCTTAGGACCTATTTAGTGGCGATAAAAGCGGCAAAGTGTAATTACTTTTCCGCTCTTATTGCATCGGCAGATAATCACCCAGCCACCTTGTTTAGAGTGACCCGCTCCCTCCTACACCAGGAAGCATGGGAGGACCCCTTGCAAGGGCAGGCTGAGGATTTTGCACAGTATCTGCATGATAAAATCGCTCAGATTCGGGAAGGCTTGGACTCTGACTGGGTAGATTCCAGCGGGGTGACTGAGGCCGGCCTTGAGACTATTATCTGGGAGGAGTTCGATCCTGTGACTTCTGAGGACGTGGACTGGATTCTGGGGAGGTTAAACGTAACCACATGTTTATTGGACCTGTGTCCTTCCTGGCTGGTACTGGCCACCCGGGAAGTTACACGAGGCTGGCTCCAGAGGATTATAAATACTTCTTTGAGGGTTTCTTGCCTGCCACCTTGAAGCCTTCTCTGGACCCGGCTGTTTTGGCAAATTACCGTCCTGTCTCCAACCTTAGCTTTATTGCGAAGGTTGTTGAGAGTGTGGTTGCGCGACAGCTCCCGCAGTACCTGGATGAAACCGTCTATCTAGATCCGTGCCAGTCTGGCTTCAGACCTGGGTACAGCACGGAGACGGCATTGGTCGCGTTGGTGGATGATCTCTGGAGGGCTCGAGACAGGGGATGTTCCTCTGTCCTGGTCCTGTTAGATCTCTCAGCAGCTTTTGATACCATCGACCATGGTATCATGCTGCGTTGGTTGGAGGGTTTGGGGGTGGGAGGCACTGTGCTCCGGTGGTTCTCCTCCTATCTCTCTGACCGGTCACAGTCTGTGTTGGCAGGGGGGGCAGAGGTCGACCTCGAGGCGCCTCGTTTGCGGGGTGCCGCAAGGGTCGGTCTTCTCGCCGCTCCTGTTCAACATTTATGGGTGAGATCATCCGTGGTTTTGGGGTGCGTTGCCAACTGTACGCTGATGACACTCAGCTGTACATCTCCACCCCTGACCACCCCAATGATGTCCTCAAAGTGATGTCCCAGTGTCTTGAGGCCGTTTGGGTCTGGATGGGGAGGAACAGGCTTCGACTCAACCCTTCCAAGACTGAGTGGCTGTGGCTGCTGGCATCCCGATATAGCCAGCTGGTGCCATCACTGGCTATTGGGGGCGAGTCATTGACCCCCACAGAGGGGGCTCGCAACTTGGGTGTCCTCCTGGATTTGCGGCTGTCTTTGGAAGGGCATATGATGGCCGTGGCCAGGGGGGCTTTCTATCAGGTCCACCTGATACACCAGTTGCGCCCAACCTGTGGAATGAGCTACCTCCTGGGATACGATTGATTCCGGACCTCCACGCTTTCCGAAAGGCCCTGAAGACCTATCTCTTTCAACAAGCCGGCCTAGCATAAACGGTTTTAATGGTTTTTTTTTAATTCTTAAATTTAATTGATGTTGGATTTTAAATTGGGTTTTTTCGATTGTGTAGATATGGATTTTAAATTGATAATGCCGTTATTTAATCTATTTTAGTTTCTCTTAACTTTTGTACTATATGTGTTTTAAATTTGGCTGTTCACCGCCCTGAGTCCCCTTGGGGAGAAGGGCGGTATATAAGTTAAATTAATAAATAAATAAATTAATTAAATAAATAGGAGTCAAGGGTGTATTCCAGAGAGAGACAAGACAAACAAAAAAGAAACTTCAAGCAGAAGGCAAGTAAGGGCAACAGAGGGGAGAAGGGATGGGGGAGGAAACCCGTTTATTGTCAGTTAATATTAATGGGCTGAATAGTCCAAATAAGAGGAAAAAGATTTTTAACAAACTAATAAAAGCACGCTTAAATATTATTTGCCTTCAAGAAGTTCATGTGAAAAAAGATCATCTTTATTTATTGAATCATACCAAATTGGGTCAATTATATGCATCCCTAGCGGAAACTAAAAAAAGAGGAGTAGTAATTTATGTTCAAAATCATATAAACTCGAAACTAATTTTTGCAGACGAAGAAGGGAGACTTGATGATTGAGGTAGAAATCTGCGGCAATAAATGCTTACTGGCTTGTATTTATGCACCTAATGGGAATCAGAACGAATTTTACCAGAACCTTTATAGTAAATTGGTAGAATATGATTATTCACACATTTGTGTAGTGGGGGACTTTAACGCCCTAGATGATAAAGATAAAGACTATACAACTGGAAAGAGGAAGCAGGAAGGGAAAAAGAATACAGTAAAGAAAAGGTTGCCAACTATATGCCATCAAATTGAACTCAGAGATGTTTGGAGGGAAAAGCACCCAGTAGATAAACAATATACATACTTCTCAGCCAGGCACTTATCTTGGTCGCGGATAGATACGGCTTGGATGTCGGGGGAATTGAGACAGGGAATACAGAAAGTAGAGATAGGTGTTAATGAGTGGGCAGACCACATCCCACTTTGGATAACATGGGAAGGCTTGAAAACAAGGCCTAGGTGGAGGATGGATGTGAGGGTCCTCAAAGATGAACAATTTTTAAGTTATTTAAAGAAGGAGATGGGCTTTTTCTTTCAAGAAAATAATAAGGAAGATGTGAACTTTTTAACTGTTTGGGAAATAGCTAAAGCAGTGTTTCGGGGGTTAGTGATAAATTATACAGCTGGTAAACGGAAGAAGGAAAGGGCTAAACGAAATAAATTATTGGAAGACTTGACAAGAAGTGAGGCCATGTTGCAACAGGATCCAAATAGTAGAGAACTTAACATGAATTTGAAATTAGTGAGACACCAAATTAACTTACTAGATCAAGAGGACTTGGAGAAAAAAATTAGATGGATGAAACAACGACATTTTGAAAATGTAAATAAACAGGGAAGGTGGCTTACATACTGACTAAAAAAAGATAAGGAAAAGAGTAGAATTCACAATCTGAGAGACGGGAATGGCATTTGGATTACAGGGGAAGAAAGGAAGAAAAGAATAGCGCAGGAATTTTATACTGATTTATACAGAAAAGAGGACGTATCTGAGCAGGAAATAAAGAGATACTTAGTGGAATCTGACCTACCCAAAATATTGGATATGTCTAGGGAAATATTGGATAAGGAAATAACTGAAGGGGAAATTGAAAGGGTTATGGGCAAACAAAAGACGGGAAAGACCCCCGGTACAGATGGCCTTCTGATAGAATATTATAAGGCTCTTTGGGAAGTCTTAAGCCCTCACATGACAGACCTATTCAATGGGGTAATTCGAGAGGGACAGACTCCGGAATCTTGGTCAGAAGCATTAATAAGTCTCCTGCCGAAGGACAGTAGTGATTTATCCCAGATTCAGAATTATAGACCCATTTCGCTCCTTAATGCAGACTATAAATTATTTGCGGCTGTCAGAGCGGCAATCAGCCCCGTTACCTTGAGTGGGGTAGTGACAGCGGCAGTATTAGCAGAGAGATTGAAAGGCTTTCTAAGTCAATTTATACATAAAGACCAAAATGGCTTCCTGCCATGCAGACAGATTTGAGACAATGTAAGAACGATTATGAATGTTCTGGAATATTATGAATCTCATTTTGGTAAACAAATGGCTCTGGTCTTTATGGATGTGCAAAAGGCCTTTGGTCGAGTGAATTGGAGCTTTTTAATGGGGCTTCTACAACACATGCAATTTGGGGAAAGGTTTATCTGAGCAATTCATACGATTTACTCAAAGCAGTCTGCCAAAATTCTAATTAATGGTGATGTCTCAGAACAAATCCATATTGAGAAAGGAACCAGACAAGGGTGTCCGCTCTCTCCGTTGTTATTTATTCTTTCATTAGAGCCTTTATTGAGGGAAATTAGACGTAATCCGGGGATAAAAGGACTGCATATTGAAAAGCAACAATATAAGGTGCAAGCATATGCTGCCGACTTGGCATTTATATTAGAAGACCCCACTATATCAGGTCCGAACTTGATCTATGAGTTAGAAAAATATGGAAAGGTGGCAGGATTAAAAGTAAATAAGGAAAAAACTAAGGTCATTATAAAAGATTTGACAACAAAGCAGGGGAAGGAACTGGAAGCGAGTTTGGGATTTCAAATTGTCAACAAAATACTATATTTAGGTATTACATTAACAGCCAAATGCTCAACAATTAAAGAAGACAATTATATGAATTTACTCCGCCGGACAGGACAGGACCTAGAGAAGTGGAAAAATCTTCAGGTATCCCTATTAGGTAGGATAGCGATCATAAAAACTTACATACTCCCAAAATGGATATACTTATTTTACACAGCACCAGCTAGATTAGAAAATAACTTCTTTAAAAGACTAAATCAATGTGTTCTTAAATTTATGTGGCAAAATAAGAAGCCTAGAATCAAGCTTAAAATGCTCCAAGAGCTTAAAGAAAGAGGGGAATTCGGCCTTCCAAAATGGGAATATTACTATCAAGCCGCAAATTTAGTTTGGGTAAGAGATTGGATACTGTTGAGAAGAAGGAGGGTGTTGATTTTGGAAGGTTCGGGGTTACAACAAGGATGGCACCATTTTCTTTGGCAAGATAGGGTTAAAAAGTATAGGAGTTTTGCAGGACACTATGTAAGGAATATTCTAATAGAAACTTGGAGGAAAATTAAGGGCAAATTCTACTCCTTGACCCCGTCTTGTTTGGTACCATTAGAAGCCACAACTTATAGGCCACTTTATAATAAAGAAAAGCACTTTTCTTACCGGGAGCTGTTGGACCCCCAAGGCCGTTTGAAAACAAGAATTGAGTTAGAGCTCCAGGGAATAAAATTGGACTGGTGGGCTTATGCCCAGATCAGCTCCAAATATAAAAAAGACAGAGACCAAGGTGGTATAAATCTGACACAGCAAGAAATGGACAATATTATATTAGGAAAGGAGGATAGAATGCTATCTAAGATTTATAAACTTCTAGTTAATTATTGGATTGGGGATGAGATCGTTAAAGATTCTATGATTGAAATGATAAAATGGGAAGAAATTTGGACAAAACATTTGAAACTTCTGATGGCAACTTCATACAAAGAAAACTTGTACAAGATGGTGTATAGATGACATCTTCCCCCAGCTCGACTATCTAAAATGTACCCAGGACTCCCTCCAAACTGTTGGAAATGTGGGGAGATAGGCACTTACTTCCATCTATGGTGGACCTGTCCTAAGGCAATTGAATTTTGGAAAACTATACAGAGGTGGTTACTAGAAATCACGGGATGGAAACTACCATTAAAGCCAGAATATTACTTATTAAATATAAGGCCAGATAAGTTAGGCACGAATATTTGGTGTTTGTGTATATATATCACTACCGCAGCAAGAATCTGTTTTGCTCAGCATTGGAAAGGGAAAGAATTACTAGCTGAAGATCTGATTTTGGGAAAGATTATGGAATATGCGAAGCTGACAGATTAACAAAAATCTTGAGAGATCAGAAGGACTCTGTATACTTTCAATGTTGGGACCTATGGTATACATGGATGAATAACAAAACTAAAAAAGGACAAGATTAAGGTAATTACTGTAGTCTCTGCTTTGTATATGTAAATTTTGATTGAAGTGATTATGCTCTGTAAAGTCCCCGTCGCGATCTTTAAGTGATTATATATTTTGTTGTAATTGTAATGAAATAAATAAAAAAAAAATTTAAAAAATCATACTAGGAAACAATATCAATATAAATCGCAAGGATACAAGCAACAAAGTTACAGTCATGCAGTCACAAGTGGGAGGAAATGGGTGACAGGAACGATGAGAAGCAATAGTAATGTAGCCTAATGTGAATAGTTTGACAGTGTTGAGGGAATTATTTGTTTAGCAGAGTGATGCCGTTCGGGAAAAAACTGTTCTTTTATCTATTTGTCTTGGTGTGCAGTGCTCTATAGCATCGTTTTGAGGGTAGGAGTTAAAAAAATTTATGCCCAGGATGCAAGGGGTCTGTAAATATTTTCACAACCCTCTTTTTGACTCATGCAGCATACAGGTCCTCAATGGAAGGCAGGTTGGTAGTAATTGTTTTTCTGCAGTTCTAATTATCCTCTGAAGTCTGTGCCTGTCTTGTTGGGTTGCAGAACCAAACCAGACAGTTATAGAGGTGCAGATGACAGACACAATAATTTCTCTGTAGAACTGTATCAACAGCTCCTTGGGCAGTTTGAGCTTTCTGAGTTGGTGCAGAAAGAACATTCTTTGTTGTGCTTTTTTGATAAAGTTTTTGATGTTAGCTGTCCATTTTAGATCTTGCGATATGGTAGAATCTAGAAATTTGAAGGTCTCTACTGTTGATACTGTGTTGTCCAGTATTGTAAGAGGTGGTAGTATGGGAGGGTTTCTCCTAAAGTCTACCACCATTTCTACGGTTTTGAGTGTGTTCAGTTCCAGATTGTTCCAGTCGCACCATGAGGCTAGTTGTTCAACCTCCCATCTGTATGTGGATTCATCGTTGTCTCGAATGAGACCAATCAATGTTGTATCATCTGCAAACTTCAGTAATTTAACAGATAGATTGTTTGAGATGCAGTCATTGGTATATAGAGAGAAGAGAAGTGGAGAAAACACACATGGGGGGGGGGGCTGTGCTACTTGTACAGGTATCTGATGTGATTTTGTTTAGCTTCACCTGCTGCTTCTTGTCTGTTAGGAAGCTTGTAATTCACTTACAAGTGTGTTCAGGTATCGCTAGTTGATTTAGTTTAGTAAGAAGAATGTCCGGTATGATGGTATTGAATGCTGAACAAAGGCTACAAAGAGAACCCTTGCGTAGGTCTTTGGAGATTCAAGATGTTGTAGGATGTAATTCAGAGCCATATTAACAGCATCATCTGTCGATATATTTGCTCGGTATGCAAATTGCAAGGGGTCTAACAGCAGATCCGTGATGGTTTTCAAGTGGGACAGCACTAGCCTTTCAAAGGTTTTCATAACTACAGATGTTAGAGCAACTGGTCTGTAGTCATTCAGTTCCTTAATGGAGGGCTTCTTCGGCACTGGGATGATATTGGAGCATTTGAAGCAAGAAGGAACATGGCCACCTCTAGTTGTCAGCCTCTATGATGCTTGCTTGCTTTCAGCTGCCATAGTAACGGGAGTGGGGAGGTAATTTAGGAATTTGGGAGGGGGGAAGTGAGCTGGTGGGGATGTCTTGTGAAAGGGAGGAAAACTCTCACTGCCTTTGTAGCAGCTGCAGGGAGTGCTGATAGCACTCAAGGTCAACCATTCTGGCATACCAGATAGATGGGACCATCTGAAGAAGCACCTCACATGACACCTTGGGGAGAT
The DNA here is from genome assembly GCA_038048745.1 of Coluber constrictor foxii. Classification (NCBI taxonomy): domain Eukaryota; kingdom Metazoa; phylum Chordata; class Lepidosauria; order Squamata; family Colubridae; genus Coluber; species Coluber constrictor. The sequence continues at coordinate 10,994,842 of CM075961.1, forward strand.
GTGGATTGGACATTCAACTTGGGTCCTTGTGGGGAGGGATTTGGGGATGCTTTCAATATGTAATTTTTGCGCCTATTGCCTCAGACTTTTCTTTCCTTTCGTTGCATTCAGTTCATACTCAGTAAAAGTACCTTTCTCTACAAACATGGAGTTGGGGTTTTTCTTTCTTGTGTTTTGAATGGAGGCACACCTGACACTAGTGATTTATTGGAGATTCAGGTGAAGATGGGGGCCAATTGGTCAGCACAGACTTTTAAGCAAGAAGGTGTTTTCTTGTCTGGGCTTGGTGCTTTTCCTGGCTTTTGTCTGTGAAATAGATCTTGCACTTCCTTTTCTGTGATCACTAGGGGTTGTGAGCCCAATGGGATGGGGTCAGTTGCAGGAGGTTTGTCTGTTGTTGGTGTGTCTGAGTTTGGGTCAGTTGCAGGAGGCTTGGCTGTTGTTGGTGTGTCTGAAATGGGGGTTGTGGAGATAGGCGGCTGTAGTTTCATTTCAAACCTGCAGTAAAACATGTTCAGGTCATCTGCCAGTTGCTGATTTCCTTCAGCCTGGGAAGGAGGTTTGCCATAGCTGGTGATATTTTAAAGAGTTTTCCACATGTTTGTTGGTTTGTTAGTTGAGAACTAATTTCTTAGCTTTTCAGAGTAGCTTCTTTTTGCTGCTCTGACCTCCCTTGTTAATGCATTTCTGCCCTGACTGTACAGCATTTTATCACCTTTTCTGTAGGCTTCCTCCTTGGTACGACGTAGCTGCTTAAGTTTAGCTGTGAACCAAGGTTTATTGTTACTGTATATTTGCAAGTTCCTGCTCGGTACACATAGGTCTTCACAGAAGCTGACATATGATGTTACAGTATCTGTGAGTTCATCTAAGTCTGCAGAGGTATTTTCAAAAACATTCCAATCAGTGCAGTCAAGGCAGGCCTGTAGCTTTAACTTTGCCTCCTCAGCCCAGGTCCTCACTGATTTAATTGTTGGTTTCATGGTTTTAAGTTTTTGTCTGTAAGCAGGTACGAAGTGAATCATGCAATGATCAGAGTGTCCCACAGCTGCTTGTGGTAAAGACTGATAAGCATCGTTTAGTGTTGTGTAGCAATGGTCTAAAGTATTCTTGCCTCTAGTAGGACAATTGACATGCTGAAAGTATTTTGGTAGCTCTTCCTTTAAGTTACCTTTGTTGAAATCACCTACAATAATGGCCAGTGAGTCGGGGTATTTGGCTTCAGCCTCCATAATCTGGTCAACTAGAGTTCATAATGCCTTGTTTACACAAGCTTGTGGAGGAACATACACAGCAATGAGGAGAAATGAGGAAAACTCACGTGGAGAGTAAAATGGTTTACAGTTGATAAGTAAAGACTCTAAGTTTTCATCACAGAATTTATGCATTATAGTTATATCCTGAGACCAGCTGTTGTTGATATATATACATAAGCCTCCTACCTTCTTTTTACCTGAAGATTCTGCAATTCTGTCTCCTCTTATTATCTGAAACCCTGGTATATGCATGCTGCTGTCATCAACTTCCTCATTTAGCCAGGATTCAATGAAGCATAGGGCTGCTGCATTGTAAAAATCAGAATTGCATCTGTTTAAAAGGAGTATTTCATCCATTTTATTAGCAAGTGAATGTAAATAGGTTACATTTAATGTAAATAAGATTAAAAGGAGTGGTTTTTTTTATTCCCCCTCTTCCTTAGTCTATTCAAAACTCTCGCTCTTTTACCTCTTTTACGGCGTCTCCTGCATTTGCTTTTGGTGATCCATAGCTCCAGGGAATCTGCTTCTTCCTGTGTTAGAATCTCCTTTGTGTTTGTAAAGATGGGGTGGTGGTGGTGGTGGTGGTGTGGACACGTTCACGCTCGTGGACACGTTCATGCTTGCGCTCGTGCGTGATGCTTCTGCACATGCACAGAAGCTTCTGCGCATGCGCAGAGACGTCTGGGCGGGTGGGTGGAGCCTCCTGCTGCCGCTACCGGTTCACCCAATCTGGGGTGAGGTTACAGAAAGCTGCTCCTTAAAGAAACATTGCTTACTTCTTAGCAGATGGTCTTGTGAGTATGAAATCCATAGAGAATTGCAGAGAATAATAAAAAATAAAGAAACTTTTAGAGAGCATTTTATAGAGGCAGCCATCGATGGTGCCATCTTGGAAATTTTTTTCCAAGTAAATCAATGGCTCGTGTGAGGTGCTGTCGCCAGGGCAGGGTGTGTGTGTGTGATTTTAGTATATTAACTTATTATATAACTCCTCTTTTATTAGTTTTATTGTTTTTATATGAGGTTTTATATTCTGTAAACTGCCTTGAGTCACCATGTGCGAATAGGCAGCAATATAAATTCCTTAAGTAAAATAAAGATGTTAAGGGGTCTGGAGGCTAAATCATATGATGAAGGACTAAGGGAACTAGGCATGTTTAGCCTAATGAAGAGGAGGCTCAGTGGAGACATGATAGCAGTCTTCCAATATTTGAAGGGCTGTCACAGGGAAGAGTGGGTTGTTTTATTCTCTGTACCACCAGATGGCAGCACAAGAAGCAATGGGTGGAAGCTGGTTAAAAAGAGAGATCATACCTGGAACTAAGGAGAAATTTCCTGACAGTGACAACAATTTATCAGTGGAACTGCTTACCTCCTTGAGTTGTGGGTGCTCCGTCGCTGGAGGTTTGCAATAGCAATAGCACTTAGACTTACAGGTGAAATTGAAAAATTAGAATATCATGCAAAAGTTCATTTATTTCAGTAATGTAACTTAAAAGGTGAAACTAATATATGAGATAGACTCATTATATGCAAAGCGAGATACTTCAAGCCTTGATTTGTCATAATTTTGATGATTATGGCTTACAGCTCATGAAAGCCCCAAATTCACAATCTCAGAAAATTAGAATATTACATGAAATCAATAAAACAAGGATTGTACATAGAACTCTATCGGACCTCTGAAAAGTATAAGCATGCATATGTATTCAGTACTTGGTTTGGGCCCCTTTTGCATCAATTACTGCCTCAAGGCGGCGTGGCATGGATGCTATCAGCCTGTGGCACTGCTGAGGTATTATGGAAGACCAGGATGCTTCAATAGCGGCCTTCAGCTCTTCTGCATTGTTCGGTCTCATATCTCTCATCTTCCTCTTGGTAATGCCCCAAAGATTCTCTATGGGGTTCAGGTCAGGCGAGTTTGCTGGCCAATCAAGCACAGTAATCCCATGGTCATTGAACCAAGTTTTGGTACTTTTGGCAGTGTGGGCAGGTGCCAAGTCCTGCTGGAAAATGAAGTCAGCGTCCCCATAAAGCTCATCTGCGGAAGGAAGCAGGAAGTGCTCCAAAATCTCCTGGAAGACGGCTGCGTTGACCCTGGACTTAATGTAGCACAGTGGACCAACACCAGCAGATGACATGTCTCCCCAAATCAACACAGACTGTGGAAACTTCATACTGGACTTCAAGCATCTTGCCTCTGCATTCTTCCTCCAGACTCTGGGTCCTTGGTTTCCAAATGAGATGCTCTCATCAGAAAAGAGGACTTTGGACCACTGAGCAACAGACCAGTTCTTTTTGTCTTTAGCCCAGGTAAGACGCTTCTGACGTTTGTTGTTCAGGAGCAGCTTGACAAGAGGAATACAACATTTGAAGCCCATGTCCAGGATCCGTCTCTGTGTGGTGGCTCTTGATGCACTGCCTCCAGCCTCAGTCCACTCCTTGTGAAAGTCCCCAACACATTTGAATGGCCTTTTCCTGACAATCCTCTCCAGGCTGCGGTCATCCCTGCTGCTTTGTGCAACACAGCTTCTGAGATCTGCAAGTGGGCATCACACACTGCCCAGAGGCTACCATATGAGGACAAAGTATGCACTGTAAAGATTGATTGGAGGTGGAAGATACTGCCAATGTAATCTACTGGACCCCCTGCATGGATTGCTCCTGTGACTATGTAGGACAGATGGGGAGGAAGCTAACCACCAGATTACAAGAACACAAGCGAGTGGTCAGATGAGGAGACATGAACTCATTGGTAGCCTCACATTGCAATGAAAAAGGACATACATTCTATTTTGTAGCTACTAAGATTGTTGGACGAGCAGACACAAAAACAGCCAGGGAAGTGATTGGAGACTGGGAAATGGGCCCCTCATCAGTCAGCAGGAGTGCTGATTTCCCACCTACTTATCATGTACTTAGGAGGTGAGGGCTTGGCAGCACAAGGAAACAACAGCGAACAACTTAATAGCCAGCCATCGACATCTCAATCAATAACTAAAAAGGGAATGGTGGCGCTGGAATCAGCGGGGGTGGCAAAGTCGGCCCTGATATCAAACTGGGCCGTGGCACACCCCATTGAACTGCTTGATGCTATTTTTCGAACTCTATTACTGGCAAAAGGGGCTAGCTGGGGCGAAACTGGTTAACTGATAACTGTATGTTATCCCAGAAGAACTGAGAATAGGGCTGGTGGGCGATGGAAGGGTTTTTCCCCGTTTCATTGATACCAACCCTTTCCTCTCCTCCTCCCCCCTCCCAGGTGCTGTATACACCATTAAAAAATGGGCTTCTTATCTGCCCTTGACTGAAGGGGTTCTCTCCCCCCCCTTCCCTCTTTCTCCCTTTCTCATCGGAATTATTACTCGGATACGAGCTGCGAGTATGATGACTATGCCAAGGACTATTCCATCTCTGTCCCCGGATTGACTGATAGACTGATAGACTTCTCCTTCCGACCATGGGTCAGCCAATGAAGAAACTGCTGAGGAGGTCTTTGTTACACCATGATTTTGCCATTGGGAGGAGTACTTTTTCGATCTATGGTTGCCTGAGGGCCCCCCGCCATGAGAGGACGGGCTCGATGTTGCTCCCATTGGATGAAATCGTCATGGCCCCTCCTACTGTCGTGGGAGGACAGTGGAGATACCAGTGGTATATCATTGAACAATAGCTATATGTCACATCCTTTTTGAGACCCCTGATTATGCTCCGTGCCTCCACCGTTGCACTCGGAGATGTATACGACAGCGGATCTTCTTGCGCTGCGAGATTCCCCCCTCTTGCAGATGTGGCCCTCCTCACTATCGAGGGCCCACCTGAATGACGGGATTTGGGACCCAGAGAGGTGGTATGTGAAAACTAGGGGATTGAGGGTTTTTTTATACAAATTTTTAGTTAAACTTTTAAGGGGCTCCAGGGAGGGGGAGGGTCAGATTGGAATTCGGGCCATGGGTATGGGGGATAACCCACCAAGGGAAGGGTCGGGTCTGGCTGGGAAGCGCGGCATGGGGGGTGGGGGACCTGGGGTCGAGGGGGGGGGTTAGAGCTTATCCAGATAGTGTTTTGAACATCAATACTGTTGGTGGGAGGGGTAGATATGGCGGGAGCAGGGGGCCATATTGGGTTAGGGGAGTGCGCACTCACTAAGAGAGGTGGTGCGCTCCAGCCCCCAAGGCTTCACCCGTTCTCCAGGCTGCACAGACCCTCAGGGCCTGGGCCTTCGGTTGATGTTGTGCAATGCCAGGTCTGTAGTAAATAAAGCCCCCCTCATTTGTGATCTTGTTCGGGAGGGGGTTGCGGACCTGGCAGGTATTATGGAGACCTGGTTGGGCCAGGAGGTGGGGGGTTGCCCTCGTTGAAATGTGCCCATCAGGCTTCTGCGCATTCCATCAGCCGAGGTCACAGGGGAGGGCTGGGGGGGTTGCGTTTATTATTAACGAAGGTCTGAGACCGAGGGAGGCCACCGTCCCTCAGATGGCCGGCTGTGAGTCCCTCCTTGTGAAATGGGGTCATGGGGTACAGATGGGTTTGCTGATCACGTACCTCAACGTCATTGCCACGGTGGTGGTTGACACCCCCAGACTTATGGTCATGGTGGATTTTAATCTGCCGTCTGTGGGTGAGACGTCTGAGGTGGCTCGGGAGTTCATGGCTTCCATGACAGCTATGGACCTGACCCAGTTAATTCATGGCCCTACAAACATGGGGGGAAACATGCTGGGCCTGGTTTTTGTCTCTGGACAGTGGCTGGGTGATCTGGAGATAGGGGATATAGTCACTGAGCCCTTGTCATGGTCGGATCACGCTCTCCTTCATCTCCACCTTCGAACCGCTGCACCCCGCCACAATGAGGCGGAGCCGGTAAGATGGTTCTGCCCCAGGCACCTGATGGAGCCTGATAGGTTCCAGATGGAGCTTGGGCCATTCCCTGAGGCACTGGTACACGCCTTGACCAGAGACCTAGTGGCCGCCTGGGATGGGGCAGCCACTGGAGCTTTGGATTGGGTCATGCCTTTGCGACCTCTGACCTGGCACCGATCTCGTCTGGCTCCTTGGTTCACTGAGGAGCTGAGGGAGATGAAGCGCCAGAAAAGACGCCTAGAGAGTAGTTGGAGGGCCAGTCTTTCTGAATCTGACCGGACACTGGTAAGATCTCATATTAAGAATTATCTAGTGGCGATAAAGGCAGCAAAATGTACCTATATTGCTGCTCTTATTGTGTCATCAGATAACTGCCCAGCCACCCTGTTTAGGGCGACCCACTCCCTGCTCCACCAGTAAGGGCGGGAGGACCCCTTGGAGGGTAGAGCTGAGGACTTTGTTCAGTATCTGCATGACAAAATCACTCAGATTCGGGAAGATCTGGACTCCGACTGGGTAGTTTCAGGAGGGATGACTGAGGCAGGTCTTGAGAATGTTATCTGGGATGAGTTTGATCTTGTGATTCCTGATGACGTGGACAGGATTCTGGGTGGACTGAACACGAACACATGTTTGTTGGACCCGTGTCCCTCCTGGTTAGTGCTGGCTTCCCGGGAGGTGATGCAAGGCTGGCTCCAGGGGATTATAAATGCTTCATTGGATGAGGGTGACTTCCCCGCCGCCTTGAAAGAGGAGGTGGTGAGGCCTCTCCTCAAGAAGCCTTCCCTGGACGCAGCAGTGTTGGCTAATTATCATCCAATCTCCAACCTTTGCTTGTGGCAAAGGTTGTTGAGAGTGTGGTTGCGCGACAGTTCCCCCAGCACCTGGATGAAACGACATATCTAGATCTGTTCCAGTCGGGCTTCAGGCCTGGGTACAGCACAGAAACAGAATTGTTGCGTTGGTTGATGATCTCTGGAGGGCTCAGGACAGGGGCTGTTCCTCTGTCCTGGTCCTATTAGACCTCTCAGCGGCTTTTGATACCATCGACCATGGTATCATGCTGCACCGGTTGGAAGAGTTAGGGGTCGGGGGCACTGTGCTGCAGTGGTTCTCCTCCTTTCTCTCCGACCGGTTGCAGTCTGTGTTGGCAGGGAAGCAGAGGTCGACCCCGAGGCCCCTCATATGTGTGGTGCCACAAGGCTTGGTCCTCTCACCCCTTTTGTTCAACATTTATGTAAAGCCGCTGGGTGAGATCATCCGTGGTTTCGGGGTGAAGTACCACCAGTACGCTGACCACACTCACCTGTACATCTCCACCCTGGACCACCCCAACGATGCCCTTGAAGTGATGTCCTGGTGCCTGGAGGCCGTACGGATCTGGATGGGGAGAAACAGGCTCAGGTTCAATCCTTCCAAGACCAAGTGGCTGTGGTTTCCAATGTCCCGATATAGTCAGCTGACGCCATCACTGACTATTGGGGGCGAATCGCTGGCCCTCACAGAGAGGACTCGCAACTTGGGCATCCTCCTGGATTCACGGCTGTCTTTAGACGAGCATTTGACGGCCGTGACTGGGAGGATTTTTCATCAGGTTCGCCTGATTCGCCAGTTGTGTCCCTTTCTGGATCAGGACTCCTTACACACAGTCACTCATGCCCTCGTCACTTCCCGCCTGGACAACTGCAATGCTCTCTACATGGGGCTCCCCTTGAGGAGCACCTGGAGGCTCCAACTGGTGCAAAGTGCGGCCGCGTGGGTGGTGATGGGAGCAACATGGCGCTCCCATGTAACACCTCTCCTGCGCGAGCTGCACTGGCTCCCGGTGGTCTTCCGGGTGCACTTCAAGGTTTTGGTTACCACCTTTAGAGCGCTCCATGGCTTAGGACCTGGTTATCTACGGGACCGCCTACTACCGCCAATTACCTCCCACTGGCCGGTGCGCTCTCATAGAGAGGGGCTCCTCCGGGTGCCATTGGCCAAACAGTGTCGACTGGCGGCCCCTAGGGGGAGGGCCTTCTCTGTGGGGGCACCTACTATCTGGAATGAGCTCCCTCCAGAGATACGGAGATACACCTTCCACCGCGCTCTCAAGACCTTTTTATTTCATCAAGCTGTCCTGGCCTAATCCTTTTTTCTTTTAAAATGCAAATTTTAAATCTGTTTTTAAATTAAAGGGGTTTTTACATTTGTCTTGGGCCAAAATTGTTTAATTCGGTTTTATACTGTTTTTAAATTTTGTATGTATGTATTTTACTTCATGGCTGTTCACCGCCCTGAGTCCTTTGGGAGTAGGGCGGTATATAAATCTAATAAACACTAAACACAGGGCTAGGAGGGTCAAAAATGTAAAGATGACAACCACAACTGTGCAGCTGAAGCCTTGCATTTATTTGTGTTAGGTGTTTTGTGCCAGCCATGGCAGTTGTCAGGTTTCAAGGTCATCTCAAATAAATTGCATTTCAAACAAAGTCTTTGATGAAAAAACTCTCATTTATTAAGCACGACATTCTAGCTCCGACTCATCGTAGCCAACACTGACTTCCGACCCAAAAACCCTCCCTTTCCTTCCCCCACTCCTCTGCACTCATTGGCCATCTTCCAAGTCACTCTACCCCTAATCTACTGCTCCAGCTCAAAGGAATTTCCCCCTCCCATCCCAACTCCTAGGGGATATTATCTCCAGGGAAAATAAGTAGGTGAAAAGTCAACCGTCCCTTTCCAGACGCCTCCGCTTCTCCTTCTTATGTCACCACTAGAGTAAATGCAGCTTGAAGTGCTGACAGCAGTTTCTTAAAAGGCCACCAGATGGGAGCAAAGAGGGACTTTTGATCTCACTGGTGGGTCAAGGGGCTCCGGCCCCTGCAGCCCCATTAGGGAGAGTTAATGGCCCTCCAGCCCCCTCACACACCTTGTAAGGGAGGGGCCAGGGACCCCTATAAGATCCTCTGCACAGGGGTTGCTCTTGTTCTCTTGTTCTAACTTCCTACAGGACTGAACCATGGGCTCAATCCAGGCATGGATGCCTCCATGCCAGGGAACTCATTTTACTCTACTTTTACTTCTAAATAAAGACTTAATTTGATTGCATCCTTGCATGCTGACTTTTCTTGAAGTGCCCTCAATGAACCATCTCTCAGACCGCTCAGCAAACTTGGGCACTCCAACAAACCACGCTGCAGGCTGGTGTGGTGAATCAGCAGAAACCAGGTTTATTTCGTTCTCCAAGCTGCCGCAGACAAAGCTGAGTTCAAGTAACGATAACACAAAGTTGGCGTTGGGGACATCCCCAGCCCAACCCCCTTTTTATGTATTGCGCCGAAACGTCCTCCAATTGGCTGTGCTTCCGGTTTTTGGCTCTGCTCGTCGCGTAGCCATTAGGTCACCCATTTAAGGAAACAAAAAACCACCCTAGCCCAGCCGCAGCATGACCGTCCGCCTGACAACCCTGTAACACCCCCACCACCGTGATTAGCATTCCCTCCTTCCAGGACAACGTCTTTATTCTGCTCCAGTATGCTTCCCCCCAGCGAGGCATGTCCTTGTTCATCTCCCCAATCTGGTGGCTGGCTCCGGTATGCTTTCCCCCCGGCGAGGCGTGTACTCGTTCACCTCCCCAATGTGTCGAGCCGAGCATATCTCGACACCATTGATCTTCATGAGATCCCTCTCGAAGTGGTAGCAGAGGATGGTTTGAGGCAATGCTTCCAAGCCAGCAGAAGCAAGATGCCAGGAGGTTCCAGCAAAAACCCCTCAGAGATGGATGGTAGGACTTCCCCGATTATGACCAGGAGTCTCCAAGCAAGGTTGGCAGCCCTGCTTCCAGTCCCAGATGTGAGCTTCGATCCAGAGGAGGGTACAGATGATCTCTATGCCCCCAGAGGACCCAGCAGAACGCAAGGGACCCTTTGCACGCTTCCCTGCAGCTGCAAGCCACAGAGGAAGGCATGGAAGGCCAGCAGTCCACCCAGGACTGCCAGGACACCGGGAATGCATCCAGGGACCAGGCCACCCCCAGCATGGACCAGCTCACTGGCGAGGAATGCAGAGAGCTGCTACAAATGCTCTGAGCAGCCCGAGGGACACCTGGAGCCAAGCCACGTGGGACACCAGCACAGAAGGCCTCTGCACACCGGGTAAGCCCTTCCCCAGCGCCCAGGAGGCTCCCCAACATGTCACCGGCCACCTTGGGGGCCCCTGGGCCCCTGGAGCTTTTGGCTGGAAAATTCCCGCCAAATTGCGACCTGCAGCTTCCGGGGCCAACCGGAAGCAACATGGTGGCCCCCAGGCCACCTACTCCAGTGAGTCTTTGTAGACCTCAGCTAGGCCACGAGGCCCAGCAACTGATGGCAGCCAGCTGAGGCAGCATGCAAACTGCTCGCCCCCCCCCCCCACTGGCAAGCCTCGAAGTCTACCCAGCCGCTCCTGCTGCAGCGGGCATCAGAGCTGCAATCCAAGTCCTGGTTGCAGCCCTGGAGGCCACGATGACTGCGACCTCAACCTCAGGGGCAGCCAGACTCCCTCACTACCCCCAGGAGACCAACGAGGGGTGGGTGTCCAATCTGGAGCCCCCCAGCCAGGACCCACGCCTCCAGAGAGCCTCAGAAGAACCCCTGGGGGCTCCAGCCTTCCCAACACCCCCACCAAGGCAATGGAGAACTCACCTCAATGACTTCAGGGGGCCTCCAGCCGAGCCTCCCACTTCCCAAGATGGCTGCCTCCTCCGGAGTCTTCAGGACCAGCGGTGGGCCCCTCCAGGTGATCCTCATCATTTTTGGGCTTTTCTGGCCCCATCCTGCAGCCTTTGCCCCCCCCCCCCGGTAAATGTTCCAGTACCGGGAGGGCTTCCAGAAGAATCCTCAGAGCTCCACAGGCCTGTGCCCAGGCCTAGCCCTGAAGCACAGAGAGAGAGGTCCGCTCCCGTCGACTCCTGGGCTGGAATGAGCTCTGAGCATGCTCAGCAGTTCAGGCATGCTCAGTTCGCTCCACCTGAAAAAGAAAAGAATAATCAGAAGAAAATACCAACACCGGCCAGCAGAGGGATCCCTCTCCCATTTTCTTCAATGGAGCCTACAGAAAGGCACCAAGGACAGCAGGATACTATATTTTCTGCTCCTATTTACTCTTCTGCCTCAGTACTCCCGAATAACTTTGAAAAACTACATCTGGGGGGTGAAAACTACAACATCTGGAGTAAAGAGATACAGGTATGTCTCTTAAAAGAGGGGACCCTAAAAATGGTTCTAGACCCCCCACCTTTCACTTGGGGACCTCAAGAAAAGTGGTATCACAGGAGAGCCTATACCACTCTACTGAGCTCACTGGATGCTAAATTGTACCCTAGCATTCCAGATGGGCTCACAGCTGGTGAGATTTGGGGGTTGTTATATAGCCTATTTAATAGTGATAGCTTGGGCTCCACCACAAGACTCGCATCGGAGTTCTATAATACCAAGCTGAAATTTGGGGCTAGCGTGACTGAACACCTGGGAAAGTTGAAGGCACTCAGGGCAGAACTGGTGCTCAGGGACTACCCCATGACTGAGGCCAACATGATCACTGTCATTCTGGCATCCCTGGACAAAAGTTGGGGCAATTTTATTGTCTTACTAGAGGAAACCAGAAAGGAAGCCATGGCTCTGTCCTACCTCACAGGGAGGCTCAGTGAGGAAGATAGAAGGCGTAGAGATGCGGGAGAGTACACCAGGGCCACAACTCATCGCACCAACAGAAGGCACCAGACTTCAGAGTAGGTTAACGCTCTACCCAAGTGTTTCATCTATGGCTCTGAGGAGCATCTGAAGAAGGACTACCCCCATTACCAGCAAGGACCTAAGCGTGGTTCCAATCAAGGAAGGGGCAGGGGGCAGAGAAGGGGGACTGGTGGGGGCAAAGGTGGTGCCAAGGGCAATTTTGTGTGTACTACTTACCTCACCCCTGCCACAAACGCTGATGGCCCTATTGGCCTCTGGTTACTGGACTCTGGGGCTTCATCCCACATTGCTAACTTGAGGCAAGGCTTTAAGAGGTTAAGGAGAATTAACTCCTCTGTTAAGGTTGCAAATGGTAATGATGCTTTGGTTGTTAGGGAGGGCACTGTCTCTGTACCAGGGCTGGGCAATGTTGAAGGTGTATTGCATGCTCCCTCTATCACCAATAACCTGTTAAATATAACCAAATTATGTGATGATGGCAGGGTGGAGGTATTATTTTGCAAAGAGGGAGGTCATGTCACTCGAGACAAAAGGGTCATTGGGAGTGTTACCGTTATAAATGGTTTGCCATATTTCTCCCCCGAGTACCCAGCTACAGGAGACAGCCCACAGAGTGCCACCTCAGAAGGGGCCTGTGCGCAGAGAGAAAGGCTCCACAGCCAGCTCCCAGGCTGTCAAAGATGCACAAGACTGAGGCAGTTGCGCCCACGCCGCCTCAACCAGCCTCACGGCCTTCCAAGGCCAATGCGGGCAAGAAACCCAAGCCTCAGCAGGCACCTAAGGCAGATAAGCCCAAGAAAGGGCCTAAGGTGGCAGCACCGCCCAAGGCAATCAGAGCCAAGGGAGTGTCAGTGGGAAAGCCGCTCCATACTAAATGTGCCCACCTCTTACATCGGAGGCTAGGCCATGGTAGGTTCCCCGTGGTTAAAAAGATGGGGGAATTCACTGAGGGGATTCACCTCCAGGATTGTGAGGTGTTTCTGGACTGCGCCATCTGTAAGAGGGCAAAGAGGAAGGCAGCCCCAATACCTAAGGTATCACAGCATAAAACCCAATACCCATATCAATTAATACATGTTGATTTGGTTGGGCCATTTACACCGTCTCTAGGGAAAAGGCAGTATTTCCTCACTGCCATTGATGATTTCTCACAGTATGGCCATGTGCATACCCTTGCAGAAGAGTCTGAGGCCTTTGATGCCATAAAATCACTGTATAACTATGTCGAAACCCAGCGCAAGACCAGGATCGTGCAGCTGCAGAGCGACCGTGGGGTTGAGTTCATGTCCCGAAAATTCCAGGACTGGATAAGGCACAAGGGCATACACCATTTTCACACAGCACCTTTCACTCCTGCGCAGAATGGCATGGCAAAAAAACGTAACAGCATTCTGCAGACCATGGTGCGTAGCCTGATTGTGGATGCTGGGGTTGCGGAATCGTACTGGGCGGAGGCGGTACATTACGCCAACTACACCCTGAACCGCACCTGGAGCAGCGTTGTGGATCAGACCCCATATTTTCTGGTCCACGGGAGGAAGCCAAGTTTAGGACATTTGGCTCCTACGCTTGGGTGCACATCCCCAAGCAGGTGCGGAAGAAGGGGAGATCCATTTCCCAGAGACTGAGGTTCTTGGGCTATGCCCCTGGCTCCAAGGCCTACCGGTTCCTGGGAGAAGGGGGCAGGACTGTGATTTCCCAATCTGCCTCCTTCGAAGAGGACTCCAATTGGACCCAGATTCACTCAAATGATCTGGGCCCATACATCAACTGACCCGGCAAAGCCGCACCAACCAAGACACCACCTGAGACAACCACAGACTCTGCCACCAACGAGAGCGAGGAACAGGACAAAGAGGTCAGCCTACCTGGTCCAGATGGGGAGGATGAACCGTCCAGTCCTGAGGGGAAAGACACGCCATCTTCACCCGACTCTTTGCCTCCAGTGATGCTTCAGAGGCCCATGATGCCCAACGCCTGGGACTGAGGGCCTCCACATCCCGGTCGTGAACAGCAAATCGGTGAGGAGCCTGCAGAAGAAAAGGGCAGTGAGTGGCAAGACGTCAGAAGGTCAAAATGGTCCAACAAGGGGGTCCCACCAAAGAGAATTGACATTGGGCACGTCACATCCATCAACAGTGTCATGGTCACCCCAAAGACTTTCTCTGACATCCAGGAGCTACCCATCGAAGAACAGAAGAAGTGGCAACTTGCGATGGGGGTTTGAACACATCAAACATTGTACACAACTGACCAGTTAGCTGACCTGTTCATAAAATCTGTGCCCATTGACAGGCACAACCTTCTGTGTAAGCGTTTGTGTTTGGTCCTGTAAACCTGTACATGTCTATGACACCTGCTCGCCCTCTCACATATATTCTCTGGTACCTGTCATTGGCTGGCAAGAAGGGGAATTGTTAGGTGTTTTGTGCCAGCCATGGCAGTTTCTTAAAAGGCCACCAGATGGGAGCAAAGAGGAACTTTTGATCCCACTAGTGGGTCAAGGGGCTCCAGCCCCTGCAGCCCCATTTGGGAGAGTTAATGGCCCTCCGGCCCCTCACACTTTGGTAAGGGAGGGGACAGGGACCCCTATAAGATCCCCTGCACAGGGGCGGCTCTTAGGGTTCTTGTTCTAACTTCCTACAGGACTGAACCATGGGCTCAATCCAGGCATGGATGCCTCCATGCCAGGGAACTCATTTTACTCTACTTTTACTTCTAAATAAAGACTTAATTTGATTGCATCCTTGCATGCTGACTTTTCTTGGAAGTGCCCTCAACGAACCATTGATCTTCGTGAGATCCCTCTCAATTTGCATGCATTGTGACTGTGAGAAATATAAGAATTATTCCTGTAAAAGTATAACCTGAGTTACACCATTTTAAGTGTCTTATTTTACCTTGTATAACCTGATTATATAACTGGACAAAAAGAACATAATAAGGATTTTCTGAAATGCTTACCTTGCTGGAAATATGTATTATGGAGCTGTTTTTGCGGAAACTGATGTTCTGGGGAAAGTACTGAAATGAGATTGTTTTGAGGTTTGTCTGTTCTAGGAAAAGGGAAGTACGCAATTGATGTTTTTGAGGGGTATTTCTGTTGGGAAATTGGGGAATTTCCAGGGTGGATCATGTACTACATATGTTATATAAGATCTGAAACTGATACCCAAGGGACATTACTTATGTGTATTCTGATGTATTTTGAAGCCTGTATATAACCCATGTAATTGCAAGTTCTTTTTGTCTTTCCTCCGTTAGAGAGGGATAGACCCTTTGCAAAGTTAATAAATTTGTCTATGCATTCACTGTCTCTGTGCTTCCTTTTTAAAAAACAAAGGTTTTCCTTTTTGAGAACGGTAATGATGGCTTCCTGATTCTCACAGTGACACACACAAAAGAAAAGTTTTGATCACACAGTTATGGCCACTTTCCTGGCATGTTTTGACCCCTTCCTTGTGGACACACCTCTTGTAGGGAAGTGTGGTCTTGAGGGGAAATGCACTTTTAGAAAAAGAAATAGAAAGGTAAACAGAAATAGTTAAGAACATTCTGCTAAAGGGGTAACATTCTGGTGTGCATCAGGAGATTGTAACTGGTTCTGTCACTCAAAATGTATTCCAAAGTGAATTCCACATGTGCTCTACCAGCCAAAAAGTGCGGTACCCCCTTCCACCCCCAAAGGTTCAAGATTCTGATCTTAATTTTGCAGAGAAATTAAGCTCCTTCATTGGGCTCTACTGTATTTGTGACCATTTAACATAACTTTGTTACCTCTTCTGCAGCTAGATGCTATTCATGCTTATCCAAAAGCTAGTTAAGAGAATGGTACAATGGTCTCTTATTAGGGAGTAAAGGCCCACAGATCACATCAGGGGCTTCTCTGACATAAAGAGAGACCAAATGAGGTTACTCCATTTCAACTTGGTCAAGTTGTAGCCTTGTAAATTTCCCAATGCTACAAAGTTAGATGTACTTAGCTCAAAGGAAACAGCAATATCCTGCTCTGTGCCCTTGTTGTGGATTTTTGCTCTCTGCAATAAATGTTTACTAAATCAATGCTTACTCTGTTCAGAATTCAGATGGCAGGTTTATCCAGGATTATTCCTGGCCCATTCACTTATTTTTATTTCACTTATTTTCATTTTGCAAGATAGATTAGCTCCACAAGCTAGGTTTGCCCAATAGCCAGGCTGAAATCTGGTTGGTTAGTTGGTAAATCAGTGTGCCCTGAAACCATAGCCTGAGCTTGGTGAATTTTTATCTGTAAGTAATGACACAGGGAATTATGGTGGCCTTCAGAGTGTTGGCCAAGAGCTAATCTGTGGTTCATTTACCCAGCATAAGGGCCAATCAATAATGCAGGGTCAAGGAAAGTGGAAATTTATCACTTTATTTCTGATCAGAAGCAAAGAGGGCTTCTTCTGCTGAATTTAGTAACAGCAAAACAAAGAATAAGAGAGAAGCATAGAGTAAGACTGGCATTCTATTTTTATACCTCAGGTTACAGGAAATTCTAAACAGTAATACAATGATTGGTTACAAATTTCTTATCAATATAGCACATGTATAAGTAATGCTGTCCAGCGTGGAATAGTACGTGTACACATTGTGCTGTTCAGGTGTTCTTACCATGACCACCTAGTCCCCTGCTTGCGAGGGGGGGGGGGGGATACTTTATAAAGTGGTACTAATACTTCATGTGATTTTGATTCTATGCCTCTGTTTATACATCAAAGCATTGTATTAGTCTTTTTGGCTGCTGCTGCACACTGCTGACTCATATTTAAGTGATCGTCCAATAGCACTCAAAGGTCCCTCTCACAGTTACTGTCTTTGAGCCAGGTTTCACCTAATCTGTACTTGGACCTTTGGTTTTTCCTGCCTAAGTCATTTATGAAAATATTGAAGAATACTGGGCTTTTTGATGGAACTTTGTGGTACACCACTGCTTACTTCCCTCCATGTAGATGTAGTACCATTAAGGACTACTTGTTGACTATGGTTTACCAGCTGGTTACAAATCCATCTGGTGGTGACGCTGTCTATCCCACATTTTTCTAGTTTACCAAGAAGTAGGTTGTGATCTACTTTGTCAAATGCCTTGCTGAAGTCTAAGTATACTATGTCCATACTCCACAGCATTTTGCTGGTCTACTAATTTAGTCACTTTGTCAAAGAATGAAATAAAATTGGTTTGGCATGATTTGTTTTTAACAAACCCATGCTGGCTTCTAGTTATAACTTTGTTTCTAGATGTTCACAGATCTTGGTTTTTAAAAAATTATTATTATTATTATTTCCAGTATCTTCCCAGGTATTGATGTTACGCTGATTGGTCTGTAGTTTCCTGGGTCTGCTTTTTTTCCTCCCTTCCTTTTTTGAGGATGGGAACCACAGCAGCTCTTTTCCAATCCTCAGGTAATTCCCCGGTGTTCCAGGATTCTGCAAAGATATAGTACAATGGTATCTCAGCCTGTAATTTACTGATTGCATCTGCAGTGCTTTTGGCAAAGATTTCAAGAGTTGCTGAGACATTAAGGAGGGCATATTCCAGTTCTATCACCCCAACCATTGGGAACACCCAGTGGAAAAAAGTGTTCAAAAGTAAATTCCATTCTACCGATCGGTTACGAATGAATAGTGATAATGGACCCTTGGGGTTTGGTTCCATCCCTGCAGATGGGGAGAAGGATGTATCTGAAAAAAGGGCATTAGAATCCCCAGGGTACAGGTACCATACCAGTTAAGAGGCAGGACCTTATAGGCCTGATGACCACAGATACAGAACTTCCATGACACCTCAACAGCCTACACCCCAAAATACAGTTCACCATGGAAACAGAAGCGAACAACCAACTTCCCTTCCTGGATGTCTTAGTCTACAGGAAATCCTATGGCTCCCTAGGACACACTATCTACCAGAAGAAAACACACACAAACCGCTATCTGCATGCACTCTCACACCACCACCCAGCCCAGATCAACTCTGTAGCCAAGACACTCATCTACAGAACAAAACGCTTAGCTGACGAACAACACCTAAAAACCAAACTACACACTCTCACTAACGTACTAACATCCAATGGATTCCAAAGAAATAAGATTACCAACCCAATCCAAAAAAACCCCCCCACTAAAATCCAAGACAGAGAACAAGAAAACGGCAAAGCCCTCCTCCCATACATAAAAGGCACCACAGACAGAATAAGCAAAATCCTCCACAAACATAACATCAAGACAGCATTCTGCACAAACCGAAAAATATCCACCATCCTAAGGAACCCCAAAGACAAAATTGAGTTAGAAAATCAAGGAGTATATGAAATCCCATGCCCCACCTGCCCCACCACATAAATCGGACAAACCAACAGAAGAATAAGTGCACGCATTGAAGAACACAAAAACTCAGTCAAAAAAGAGGAACCAACTTCTTCCCTGGTCCAACACCTTAAAGCCACAGGACATGAAATTGACTTTAAAAAGACCAGAACTATCGCCAAAACTGAACACTTTAACAACAGAATAATCAGAGAAGCCATCGAGATAGAAAAACGCCCACACAGCATGAACAAACGAGACGATACCTCCCGCCTACCAGCCATTTGGAAACCCGCCCTTATTGACAAACGAGTCCCTAACACGAGGAATGACACCAGACCCACACTCACGAGAGCCACACAGGATGTCACCACCACACATCCACGCAGAAAGCAGACTCAAACCCACACTGATAATGAGGCACGACCAAGGACCAGAAGCCAGACCGCAGCTGCATCATTAGCCACTTTAAACCCCTCCAATCCATACATGAAGCAGACTGACACTGTCAGAGAGTGTTTTCAGGATTGCTGTGGCCACTTGATCAGCTACAAACTGTATGGACTTTGATCAAGCCATCTCCGGTCTGCAATTAACTGCAAGCCTTCCCTGCCCTAGTTAATTGCTGGTTAGCTTACTATATAAGCACGGACCTTTCTCATTGCTAGTTGGGCCTAGACATTGTTTTAGGCCTAAATGCAGACCTGTGCTGAGGCACCTGGACGCAGACTTGGAAGAAAGGAGGAGAACTCTGCTGGGAAGCCCCGACGCCTGCAGCAGAGATAGCAGCGGAGAAGAAGCTGTGTTACTCCCACATAGCTATCTTGCAGCTGTGTGCTGAGATAGCCGGGAGTCTTTTGAAGTTTTTACCTTTGGCTTGTTTTTTGCTTTTGAAGCACGCAAGCCAGCGTTTGAACATTTGCTGCTACATCGGAGGGATACACTGGACAGTTTCCCTGCCAGGAGCTTCTAGCCACGTTTGCTGTTTGGATTGCTTTTACAGGTGACTTTTAATTTGAAGCCCATGCTGCTGTCCTTCTACCACCTCGATGATGTATCGACACCGAAGCCATTCAATGTCTTGTTAGTTTTTCCCAGGGACTGGTTTTGGTATTGTGGAGAGGAATTTAGGGAGATGGACTGGCTTCATTTAACCAAGATAAAACCTTGTTATTAATGTGCTTTTTTAAAGATACAGTGTTTTTTAAAAGTTTTGTAGTAAAGTATATTTTTATACAAGACTCCTCTGCTAGTCTTATTTCAGTCCTAGTGTGTTTGCTTGTGTGCTGGTTCACGATTCGGGGGCAAACCTCCCCCCATCCCAACAGACACCCACCATGAAGAGCTCTCACGGCCACAAACACAAAGCCAAACAACAACAACACAGCTCACCAGCTCAAATCCCCCTGCAACTCAGATTAAGCTGAGCACAACCAAGCCCCCACCCAAACAGAACACACCCCCAGCCAATCAGAGCACAACCAACCCCCCATCCAATCAGAGCACAGCCAAGCCCCTAACCAATCAGAACACACCTCCACCCAATCAGAACACAGCCAAGCTTCCACCCAATCAGCTCACACCCCCACTAGCAGTTAAAAGGAAGAGACAGCTGCGATCTCACATTGCTCCTGGAAGCACAAAGCCGAGAACACCAGCCTGAAGATGACAAATGAGACTTCGTCGAAACATCGCCAAGACACTTCCAATTTTACACAGGAGAAGACCCGAATAACCAAAGACCTACATACAAACACCCGCGAAAACCTCAGAAAACAGATTATATATATACATATATACATATATACATATATACATATATACATATATACATATATACATATATACATATATACATATATACATATATACATATATACATACATACATACATACATACATACATACATATATATATATATATATATATATAATGTTTTATCAACAAGAGTAAAATAAAAGACCAAGTGGCTGTGGCTTCCAGCATCCTGATATAGTCAGCTGGCGCCATCGCTGACTATTGGGGGTGAACCTTGCCCCCCATGGAGAGGGCTCGCAATCTGGGTGTCCTCCTGGATGCATGGCTGTCTTTAGAAGAGCACATGACGGCCGTGGCCAGGGGGGCCTTTTATCAGGTTCTCCTGATCCGCCAGTTGCAACCCTTTCTGGATCGGGATGCCTTACGCATGGTCACTCATGCCCTTGTCACCTCCCAACTGGACTATTGTAATGCTCTCTACATGGGGCTCCCCTTGAAGAGCACTCGGAGGCTCCAACTGGTCCAAAATGCGGCCGTGTGGGTAGTTATGGGCGCGACTTGTGGCGCCCATGTGACACCTCTCCTGCGCGAGCTGCACTGGCTCCCAGTGGTCTTCCGAGTGCAATTCAAGGTGTTGGTTACCACCTTTAAAGCGCTCCATGGCTTAGGACCTGGGTACCTCTGAGACCGACTTCTGCCACCAGTAGCCTCCCACCGACCAGTTCGCTCCCACAGAGAATGGCTCCACAGGGTGCCATTGGCCAAGTTGTGCTGGCTGGCAACACCCAGGGGGAGGGCCTTCTTTGTGGGTGCTCCTGCCCTTTGGAACGAACTGCCCCCGGAAATCCGTAAGATTTCTGATCTCCGTGTATTTCGCTGCACTCATAAAACCCTACTGTTCCGCCAGGCTGGGCTATCCTTGTAAATGATTTTAAATTGGGTGTTTTAATTGGGTTTTAATTCTGAGCCAAAATTATTTATTACTTTTAACTGGTTTTTAAATCGATGTATACATATTATGTTTTAACTGGCTGTGCACCGCCCCAAGTCCTTCAGGAGGAGGGCGGTATAGAAATTCAGTTATAAATAAATAAATAAATAACATGCAAAAGAGAAAAAAAGAGAAAAACATACATCCAGCACTACCCCCCCCCCCAAAAAAGAAAGAAGAAATGTATACAAAAAAAGGAAAAAATGATCCCACAATCAAATAAATCTAATACTGAACATAAAAATCCACCCTGGCTGGATGTTGAAAATAAAATAAAATTCTCCTCCCCTTACATAATGTGTCTACAAATAGCTATAAACCAGGGGTGAAATCCAGCAGGTTCTGACAGGTTCTGGAGAACCGGTAACGGAAATTTTGAGCAGTTCGGAGAACCAGTAGCAGAAATTTTGAGTAGTTTGGAGAACCAGCAAATACTGTTATGGAGATTTTGCAATAATCTTCTCCCAGGAGTGGGGAGTGTGAGAATAAAAATCACTCTCGTCCTTGAAATAAAAATCTTTATTGAATAAGATAAAAACAGAGAAATAAAAACGTGTACAGAAAAAGATATCCCTTGCAAAGGGGTCAAATTGAATGGGTTGTTTTCCAACAATTTGACAAAACACATATGTCACTTACTTGATATTTATACCCCCATGGAAATACATCAGGTTACATAAGAAATACTTCCCCAGAGAATTGGTTACAGAGTTATATAATATATATGTAATACAAGTTCCACCCTGGAAACTCCCCAATTCTCGACAGAAATATTCCACAAAAACATCACTTGCGTATTTCCCCTTCTGGAACAGACAAACAGGCCCCAAACAATCTCATTTCAGTACTTTTCCCAGAACATCAATTTCCGTCAAAACAACTCCATAATACATATTCCCATAAGGTTAAACCAGGTAACAGAAAACACTTAAAATGGCGTAACTTTGGTTCTACCTTTTCAGGACCTTTACAGGAATAATAATTATTATTCTCTCAATTCCCCCTTTTCTGTTTGACCAAATTATTCCTGTAAATTATGAATATCCCATAACAATATAGAAACTCTTCTCCATACAACAAGTAATTCACTTAATTTCATTTTACCACATAAGAACATTAACTTGGAGGAAACATGTATCTTTAGATATGGAAAATGTAACTCCTCCTCTAAAATCCAAAATTTCTTTTATGAAAATGTATAATATACCATATAGCTCAGTGCATTACTGATATAAAAATTCCATTCTATTTGCAATCAATATATTGAGGATCTATCTAATATGTACAGTTGCACTTCCAAAAGATGACTTAATACATATTCTCAGTCTCCTCAGTGGTGTCTATTAGGGCTAGTGGTGCTTCCATAAAAGAATAACGGTGCTCGAGTTCAGTATGGAAACATAGCTGTTACCATGTTATAGGATAACTAGGCAACACAGCCAAAATCCCCATTCCTATCCGCACCTGTAGAATAACAAACACTACCACAAGAAGCCCTATTATTCCTAGTGAACTAGTCCCCCCCATCTTCCAAAAAGATAAAAGGTTATCATCTTACCTCCAATTCATCAATCGATCGAGGGGAACTTACATCCACTGAATACCAAAGCATAGATTTACACCAACCAATAATATCTTTCCTCAATACAATCTAAAAACACAACAAAAATTATTAACACTTTTAATCAGATACAAATCTTCATCCATCGATCTTCAATCATCTAAGGTTCGTCGATGAAAAGTCAATTCGTAGCAACTGTTCATCCACAAGACAAAATCACTGGTCCATTGACTCCAGAATAACCAACCATGTTCCTTAGTCCTCTCAGCCGACTCTGTAGTTAGCAAAACTTCTTCTCCATAAAGGTTTAATCAGGACCCAGTCTCCATCATCGTACTCATATACTTGGAAATCAAGAAGTAGAGTCTGTGCCAATCGTCCTTTGCACCTTAAACGAGAAAAACACTGGGACAGTCCCTGTATATATTTCTCAAAACAAAACTCATTCAATTCTATCCTAGGCATCCCAGCCTTTCCCATATATGACAATCCAAACATTGTTAACAGAGCTAAAAGCAAACACTTCACCCAAGGTAGCTCTAACATACATTAATTTGTTTATAACATAAATTTAATTGTCCGATTCGCACATTCAAAACACCACATAAACAATAAAATGTATACCCCTACCACTATCGATAGGATCAACCAATACATATTTGAGGATTATTCCCTCCAATATAACTTAACAATCCTTTGAGCACCTTACATTACACAAAGAAAAGCTTCAAAACATTCAGTAAGATAATTCACTATTATAATAACACATATCACACCACCCACATTCCAATGTAATCTACTAGATTCATTAAAAAGGCCAAATCTCTACATATTTATCACATACACAATATATTCAGTTACGTACCAATTTATAACTATCGTATACATACCCCTATACACATATAATAAAATCAATGAGTGCTTACACTCCCCAATGTTTCTCTCATACACTCAAGTACATTCCACATCACAACTGTATTAAGAATTTTCACTCCATTCTTAGTCATCCATTTCTCATTCACCTTACTTACACACCTCTCATCCATATTTGTTGTTCTTCTTCATCAATAAATACCTAATGTACATCAAAAGTCAACAGGCACTAAAACCATAACTACATCTTCCCCAAAAGCCACTTCTTTAACTGCTTTATCTGCCAATTTATTCCCCAGTAATAGTTTCTAAAGTCCCTTTCTCATATGCTGCTACATAAACAACAGCAAATTTAGCAGACCTTCAGCTACTTTCTCCAAAACCGCTATTATAAAATTCACCTGTTTCAATTCCTTCCCGTCACCAGATATCAAGACTATCCCAACAGCAAAATACCATAAGCATACTTTAAATCAACATAAATATAAATATTCCCTACCTCATTTGTCAATATATACAACTAAATTTTAAACTCTCATAAGTCAATAGAACCAAACTCTCTCTTAACAACAAAATAATCTCATATTTCAAAAACATAGCATACAGATTTGTACTGACATAAACTCACCATCAATGTCCCACCAAAAGTTAACTTTCTACTCCCCTTCACTGAAGGTGCAATCACAGCTTCAGCTTATATACACAAGATTAACCTTGTACCACAAAATCCATCAATTATAACAAAAATACTACAGATCTCTTCTTCATAGCCCACACTCCCTTGGCTATACCATCTACCACTACTACAGACAAGTACAAACTCTCTTCCAAATAACCTCCTATAATTTCTCATCCATAATCAAAATCATTAAAAATGCATAACAAAAATACATAACAAAAACTTCTAAAAACAAAAGAAAATCACCTAATCGAGGTACAAATCTCCACTCTGTAAAACAATATTCGTTTTAAGTTTCAATATCACTCCTCTATCACATAGATTTATCTAAACACCTCAAACAAAAATAAAATCAAAACTCCAAGCAAAACAGGAAATATCTCTGCATAACTGCCATACACAGTCCAGAAACAATCATCACCCAATTGCCCCCCCCTTTCCTCTCAAACTCAGCAAAAGGAAAAAAAATGTGTAAAAGGGAAAACAAACCGCATCTCCCCCCCTTCTCCCCTGTTCAGAACAAAAAGAAAGGGAAAATATAAGAAGGAAAAATATTACTTCTGTCTCCATTTAACATCATAAATACCTTCTTCTAATCCAGAGAATCTCTCTCCCCTTTTCCTACTCATTCAAACATTAATATTAACTTCATAACAACAACAAAAAACCCTTACCACTCGCTATTCCATTATACAAAGGATATCTCCAGATAAATCCAACACACACTCATATTCATTCTACAACCAAACCTTCCAGTGTACTACAACACACATACCTTCTCCCTAACCTTTAATCAGCATAAATACTTCAAATAACTTTATCATTCTCAATATTATTATTAATATACAAGACAATGAGCTCTATTGCCATTACACACAAATGCCTTCACACATACATACCATCAACAACATTTACAAACCAAGAATGAAACCTGAGAAAGTCTATCCCAGACATCCTATAGCTTATTCCTCAAGCAGCGGAAGACTTCAGGATGTGGTTTTCAATCAAAAACTTGATTTCGGGCCCTAACCACCACCTCAATCTCCACCGCTCCAAGCCTAAGCCAAGAAGGTCACTTAATTCGCCGGCACACACATATCACTATCACAACACATTACTCAAAGACAAATTATTCACACTCAAACTCAGGTAAACAATAAACCCTTCTCATTCACAAAAAAATCTCATCTCTTAATAAGAAGAATAGGGGCAACATCAACTATCGGGTCAATTTTCCTTCCCCATTCCCCAAGTATAAAACTTAAGCTCACCTCCCAGAAGAGACAATACATCCCTCCCCAGAAGATTCTAGAACAAATATCACATGCAAATATATAACACATTTTCCACAACTCAATTCCATATACCTCAACATTCACACAAAGAAAGGTGCTAATCACAACCATATCTATAAGAAACATATAAACCTCCACTTCTCACTAATAAATTTATCAAAGGCTCTTTCAAAAACTTCTAATATCACTAATCATCTTCTTCTCCCATAAGGGTATAAAGGCACTATTCCACTGTCTAAATAGAACAGGTTCTAACATAACACACAAAGCACTTTCTGCTTTCAAATCCACCAACTCCTGGACATTTCCACAGGAGCAATCCTCTCCCCAGTCCCAGGATGCTGTTGCCTTATTGCAACTAAAATTTCACAAAGCCTAGTCCTCTTAACACAGACATCAGCATTTAACTTCTCTACATTTGACTTCTCTACCAAGTCTTCATTCACATAAACTTTTATGAACTTCCTTCAACAGAGCAATAATTTCAGAAGCAACTCAATCCTTATTCTTCTTCCCATGCCATCATCACACACTATATTGTCATTAAGGACTCATAAGCCATTGCCAGGGTACTTAATTAAATTGTCCTTAATACATTACAGAAACACAAACAGTATTTCCCACAGCTGTTCTTACCACAAAGGCTTTTCCTAATTTTGTCCCTTGAGGTACAGCTGTTTCAACTCCCTGAAGACTAACCCACTTCAGGTGTTCCATTTGCTCCCAGTCAGCAACCAGGACCAGCTAATGGAAACCTAACATCAGCAGCCACAGGCTAAGCAGCCCCCACTTGCGTTTCATCTCAAAACACCATAGCTGCCGACCTCTCCTCTAGAGAGAACAAATCACCCAATATACTGCAACTCTACCAAAGTATACAGCTCAGGTCCCAGGAACAGATCCAATGACTCAAACAACTCAATCAGATCTACCTGTAAAGACGGCATGTAACCAAATCAACACTCTGTTGAAATCTCTACTACAATGCTTCTAGTAGCAACTTCAATTCTAGCCACAATTCCCAGCTCCATTTACATTATAAGCAGGAGGAGGGGGAAGTGGACATGTGGCATAAGCTAAAGGATCCTTTCCATACACAACCCTAAAACCTCTCAGAGGAAAACGGATCAGATCCCTGAACATAAAAGATTCCACATATAACAATTGAACTTCAACCTCATATTCATCAAAACCTCCTTCAAAGCATTTATCTAGCATCCAATATTGGTCTAACTCCCCAAACTTACTCCATCTATAATTAGGCTGTATCATCACAAACATCAGCCAAACCTTGTACAATAATTAATCATAGTTACTTATCTAACATCCTTGTATAAACTTTCAACCAAACTGTATTAACAGTTCCCTAATGGAGATATGGGGGATTGGAGGGTACTTCAGTCGCAACAGCACTTTCCCCATACTGTCCCCAGCCTGCATTTCACTAAGTATACACACAAATCATACAGGCCATACACACACAAACATACACAAATCCAGACCAACAAAAAGAGAACAGATACTCACTCCCAGTGCACTGTAGTCTTCAGGAACTTCTGTCCACGCTTTCACGTCTCTGCCTCAGGGTACATAGAAAAGCAATTCCAACTAGAAAGGAAATAACCCCTATTCACTGAAATCAGTGTGTGCGCACGTAAGGATTTCCTTACTAGACGGAAAGTTTCAAGTCCCTGTCGGGCGCCAATTGTGAGAATAAAAATCACTCTCGTCCTTGAAATAAAAATCTTTATTGAATAAGATAAAAACAGAGAAATAAAAACGTGTACAGAAAAAGATATCCCTTGCAAAGGGGTCAAATTGAATGGGTTGTTTTCCAACAATTTGACAAAACACATATGTCACTTACTTGATATTTATACCCCCATGGAAATACATCAGGTTACATAAGAAATACTTCCCCAGAGAATTGGTTACAGAGTTATATAATATATATGTAATACAAGTTCCACCCTGGAAACTCCCCAATTCTCGACAGAAATATTCCACAAAAACATCACTTGCGTATTTCCCCTTCTGGAACAGACAAACAGGCCCCAAACAATCTCATTTCAGTACTTTTCCCAGAACATCAATTTCCGTCAAAACAACTCCATAATACATATTCCCATAAGGTTAAACCAGGTAACAGAAAACACTTAAAATGGCGTAACTTTGGTTCTACCTTTTCAGGACCTTTACAGGAATAATAATTATTATTCTCTCAGGGAGGGAATGGGGATTTTGCAGTATCCTTCCCCTGCCATGCCCACCAAGCCATGCCTACCAAGCCATACCACACCCATCAAGCCACACCCACAAAACCGGTAGTAAAAAACATTGGATTTCACCACTGCTATAAACTTTCTCATTTAAGAAAATTATATAAACAAATATTCCACACAAGGAGATATCTAATAATTAAATCATACACACACACACACACACACACATATATATATATGTGTATGTATATATATATATATATATATATATATATATATATATATATATATATACACACATACATATTAAGTGTTTACCAAGACACCTGGTCTACCCCAACATGTGGGAGGGGGCATTCTGCTCCCTTTTGCCTTTCAGCTCCAATCCAGGAGCCCTCAAGCAGTCACATTCACGACAAACCACGACAAAATATAAATTTGGTATACATACATATATATACATTATATATATATTTGTTTTCGTAGATTTTCACGGGTAGAGGTATGCAAGTTTTGGTGTATTCGGGTCTTTTCCCGTATAAGATTGAGAGTATCTTGGCAACGTTTCGACGAGGTCCCACTCGTCATCTTCAGGCTGCTGTCTGCGGATTCGTGCTTGTTATATCTTGATTGGTTGATGGAGTTGATGTTTACAGATTAGTCAGCTGTTTTGTAACTCAGGATGTTAACACACAGCCCATTACCCAGGTCGTTAAAACACAAAAGACTAATGGGCACACATCAAGGACCTCACCCACACAGGATGTTACAAAACAGCTGACTAATCTGCAGACATCATCAGCTAATCAAGATATAACAACACAGGCAACCAACCCACTCACAGCAACAAAGCCAGCACCCCACACCTCCCCACCAGTATTTATAGAGAGACAGCAGCTCCGATCATGCTTTCCTC
Source organism: Coluber constrictor foxii (assembly GCA_038048745.1). Classification (NCBI taxonomy): domain Eukaryota; kingdom Metazoa; phylum Chordata; class Lepidosauria; order Squamata; family Colubridae; genus Coluber; species Coluber constrictor. Next base: position 11,023,298 of record CM075961.1, read on the forward strand.
GCACAAGCACGAAGCTGAAGACACCAGCCTGAAGATGACGAGTGGGACCTCGTCGAAACGTTGCCAAGATACTCTCAATCTTACACGGGAAAAGACCCGAATACACCAAAACTTGCATACCTCTACCCGTGAAAATCTACAAAAACAAATATCTTACCTCTATGGGGAGGAAACTGTTATGTGGGAATTCGATGGATGGCCCAATAACTTACAGAGACACACAGGATGCTGTTCAGATCATGTCTTTATTCTCAGTTGTTTGTTCCTTGCAGGTACATACAGGACTGGACTACAGGATCAGCATGCGGTGACCTTAAGAACCCAGGAGGAGTGGTTTCAGGTAAGGGGCGTTCCTGGTGAGGGGAGGGGTTCAGGTACTCTGGGGTTAACCCCTGGGATGCCAGGCTAGAGGAACAACACAGAGCAGGTAGGGCATTTACACCTAACAAATCCCCCTCTAAATGCCTGACCTGTGAAGGTGTGTTTGGTGAGGCTAGTGTGGGGTTGATGAGTATGCCTAACTTGGATGTGAGGTAAGCGTGTTGCTTGGATGGTAGTGGTTTGGTAAGGATGTCTGCTGTCTGTTCCTTGGTGTCGCAGTGAGTGGTGTTTATGAAGCCTGCCTTGGATAGCTGTCTTGTGGCTCCGTTGCCTGAGCCTGTGTCATCGTCAGGAGAGGACTCCGAGAGTGAAAGGGAGGAATTGGCAAGACCTCCCTCTCCAGGACCCTCCTCTCTGGCAATGCCCCTGGAGGACACCGAAGGGCAAGAGATAGGCCCAGAGCCAAGCACATCCCCGCAGCCACAGGTGGACAGCGACGAGGGAGATAAGTGCTGGCTGGATCCTCGCCAGCGACGCAGGGAGAAACGTGCCCAACAGAAGGCACGGCGTGCTCGTGATTAGCTGACTCACTGGACCACACCCCACAGCCTATAAAAGAGAGTGAGTCAGCCTGCACTTTTGTGACGAACAAAAACAAATATTCCTGCATCTCAGCTTTGGCTATTCTGGACACTTGTGGTGTGTATTTTTCTGTTACGTTAATAAAGGTTTTGGCACGCAGCTCCTGGGATTGCTGCCAAGCTTCTTATCAGACTACTTGGTTGCCTGCCAGCTTATTTTAGCCTCCAACTGTCTGAATTGGGTTTATTCCTGGGAGCGGGGACAGAACAAGCTGCCTCACATGTTTGTGCTTTATGTCAATGTGTCTAGACCTTTGACCTATGGCATCCACTGTTGAGATTTCTATTGCGGCTTTATTGTCTTCGAAGATAGTTATGGGATGAGTGGGATCGGCCCAGATGCTGGTCAGCAGGTCATTGAACCAGATCAAGTTGTTGGCCGCCTTGGATAGGCAGATGTATTCGGCCTCAGTGGTGGAGGTGGCCACTAGGTTCTGTTTGCCCGTGTACCAATGTACTGGGCTGCCGTTTAAGAAGAATATGTAACCAGATGTGCTTTTGCGACTCTTCGTATCACCAGCCCAGTCAGCATCAGCGAAGCATGAGAGTGCTGGTTGTTCAGAAGACTCGGGTTCTAACAACAGGCATGCGCTTGTGCTGTGTTTGAGATATCTTAGCACCCTCTTGACTGCTTCCCAGTGGTAGGTGGTGGGTTTACTCACGTGCCTGGATAATAGGTTTACGGAGAGGGCGATGTCGGGCCTGGTCCAATTGGCAATGTAGAGTAGGGAGCCGATGGTGGACCTGTACAGAGTGTTGTCGGGGAAATCTGGCGATTCGGAGTACATGTTCTTCAGAAAGTCCACCTGCATCGGGGTGTCGCATGGTTTCGCCTCAGCCATGTTGCATTTGTGGATTAGTTCTGAGATCTTTTCTTCTTGTGACAGGCGGAAGCCTTTGGTGGTTCTGCTCACCTGCACGCGAAGGTACTTGCTCACGTTTCCCAGGGATTTCAGCGTGAACTGCTCGCCTAATCTGCTGGCGAAGGAGTCACACTCTTTTCTGTCCTTGCCTATGTAGAGAATATCATCCACATAGATGAGCACGTATTCTGGTAGGTCTCCGCCCTTTCTGATGAAAAAGCAGTTGTCTGCTGGTGTTGCCCTGAATCCTATGGACTCGAGTACCTTGGCCAGGCACTCGTACCAGCGTTTCCCAGACTGCTTAAGTCCGTATAGGTTTTTGTTGAGCAGCCAGGTTTCGCCACTGGAGGTGCTCTTGCTGGGTGGGGCCCTGACATAAATTTCTTTGTCCAGCCTGGCGTGTAAGTAGGCGGTCTGGACATCGAACTGCTGCACTTCTAGGCCCATGACGGATGTGACTACCAGGGCACTCTTGACACTCTCTGCCTGCACGGTTGGGGAGTAGGTGTCTGTATAGTCTTCGGGGTATTTCTGTGCGAACCCCTGGGCCACTAGTCGTGCTTTGTAGAGGGTCTGGCCGTCTTCCAGGGTCTTAATCTTGAACACCCACTTGGTCCCAATGGGGCTCTTTCCTTCTGGTACTTTCATGGGTTTGTACACATCTAGGCCTTTGAGGCTTTCCATCTCCTTCTCCATGGCCTCCTCCCACCTGGACCTTTCTTCCCTGGGGAGTCGGGTTACCTCATCGTAGGAAGTTGGTGTGATGGGGCTGGAGCTCAGGTGCAGGATTTAGTTTTCCAAGCGCTTAGGTAGCTGGTTCCTCATGGATCTGACTGGTCTCTTGGGGGACGACTCACTGTCGCGCAGGAACCTTGCTTCCTTTTGGGTAAGCGTGTCTACCTTTAGCTTTGGCGGCTCGTCTTTGTGTGCGTTGTCGCTAGTCTTGTGATGGCTGGGTTCTTCTGCTTCCTTGCTGGGCATGTTCTGCTTGCGTGGGTTGCCCGGCTCCTGGTTGTCGGTTGGTGTCTTGCGTTGGTGGTAGATCTCGTTTAGATGTATCCTGGACCAGTTGGCCTGTTCATGGAAGGTAGCAGTCCTGGATACTACAAAGCGGTTATTATTGTCTATGAATTTGAACCCCTTGGTCCCCATCTGATAGCCCATGAATTTCAGGCGCTTGGATACCTTGTCCCCTTTTCGGCATAACTGTTTTGGGATGTGCACATCTGCGGTCACCCCAAACACGTGCAGGTGTGATATCTTTGGGTTTTTTCCATGCATTATTTCGTAGGGGGTTTTGCCTACCACACTGGACCAGGTTCTGTTAAGGGTGTAGTTTGAATAGGCCAGCGCCTCTGCCAGAATTGCTGCCCCAACCCAGAGTCCTCTAGGGCACATCTCACCATGGTCTGCAGCATGGAATTCCTGCGTTCTGCGACACCGTTCTGGAAGGGTGAGAACGGGGAGGAAGTGTAGTGTAGGATGCCCTTTGACCCTAACCATCGTGAGAATTCACCTGACAGGAACTCTGACGCCCTGTCAGTCATTATTCGTTTGATTTGTGTGTTATTCTGTACCTCTACCCTTTTGTAGAATTCTTTGAACCTTAGGTAGGTCTCGCTTTTGTGTTTTAATGTGTATACGTAACCATAGCAGCTGTGATCATCCACTATGGTGAGAAAGAACCTTTTGCCGTGTTTTATTGACAGCCTTAGGGGTCCTACCAAGTCCATGTGCACCAGCTCAAAGGTGTGGCTGGTGGTGCGTGAGGCCTTTTTTGGTTTGGGTGCTGTTTTCAGTTTAGAACATTTGCACACTGAGCAGTCCAGATAGTTCTCACAATTCTTTATTCTGGTTCCATCTGTACAATCGATCATTTTTTGTATCACAGGAAAACTGGCGTGCCCTAGTTTCCGGTGCAGGAGGTGGGCACAGTCATCATGGATGGGCCTGCCAATGGTGACCCTCCCTGTGCTCTGTGTGGCTGCCTTGTTTGTGTTTGGTTCAGTGTCAGTGTTGGGGTTGGGGGTGTCTGCCTTGCCAGCAAGTAGGTAGGGGAGCCCTTTCTGTTCCCTCTGCGATCTCTTGGTGTGGGGGAGTCCCTGCGCCTATACCTGTCATCGGGGGAGCGCCTGTCTGGGTATCTGTCCCTGTGTTCTCGCCTGTCTCTCTCCCTGTGGGTTCTGGGACAATCCCTTTTGTAGTGTCCCTTGGAGCCGCAGCTAAAGCACTCAGCGGGGTCTTGCGCCCTGTCCTGAACGGCTACTCTTTTGGTGGGTCTGGGCTCTCTACGTGTGTGTTGATGGCTCCTTCTGAAGTTGTCTTCAGCGATCAGTTTACTGGATAGCCTCTCTAGGGATATGTGACCTAGGGTGTCTGTACCTAACTGGTTAATGAATGTCTCCTAGGATGGGTCTAGTGAGTTGACTATCACGCTCTTCATTGTGCGCTCTGATACTGTCTCCCCTCTAAGGCGTAGGTCTGCTCTGACTGCGTTCAGAGCTAGTAGGTGTTCCCACATGGATGCCCCGGGCCTCATTCTGGTGGAGTAGAAATCCTTGGAGATTTGGGTTGTGGTGGCCACATTTTCACTGTAGAACAGTGTGAATAACAATTGCACCACCTCTGATACAGTCATATCCTGCCCTATGCTGTAGTATATGGAAGGGGACAAGTTAGATATTAAACTGCAAAAAGCCCTGTGGTGCAGGCAATCCTGCTCCAGGGTCCAAGGTCTCTTTGGTGGATTGGTTACATACAACAAAACATTTCCCCTTAGAAATACAACTTGCAGTTGCTGGTACCATTCCAGCAACTTGAAACCATCTGATTTTAATTTTGGGAAGTCATTTGGTAAGTTCCCAGAGTTATTGCTGTTAGTACTTACAGCTGGAGTCTGTCCATGATGTTGGATGTTGGGAAAGTCACAGTAGGGCATGGGGATGCTGTTTGGCAGTTTAAAATTCCCTCCATGCATTTTTTTTTCTTTTTCCCTCCACAGGTCGCTCTGCACATGCGCGAAGTCCATTCTGCCTGTGGAGTCGTCGGGGAAGGATCTCCTGCTGGCGGCTCCGGCGAAGAGGCCTCTCCTGGGCTCGTGGGCCTCGGCCAGGTCCCTGGCGGTCCAGCAATGGTCCAGGGAGGTCCGAAGGTCAGCCTCCCAGCCGGATTGCATACCTGGGTCCCTCCGGCGTGGTCGCGGTGGCGGCGAAGGCGGCAGTGAGTAGCTGTCCCAGTCCTCGCTTTCCGTCGCGCTGGGTCTCTCGGCGGTTCGGTGCTTCGTCCTCGGCATGGGTCGTTGGGTCTTTTCTCCACTGCGGCTGTCCGGTCCTTGTGTCTGGGTGGCTTGGGGGTCTCTCCTCTCCCGTCCGGTGCTCTCTTTTCTCCCGCTGGGCCTCCGGGGTGGATCTGGATTGGGCCCGAAGGCGGCGGCGAGTGTCCGGATGGCCCTCTCTATTTCTCTTTCGCTCAGGGAGGGCAGTGGCTCAGTTTCTGGCCTTTCCCCCTCTGAGCTTTCCCCCCCATCACTGCTTTGGGGGGTGTAGCTCTCCCTGGTCAGCCATCTTGGATTTCCCCTTCCGGCTTGTTGTTGGTCGGCCATTTTTTCGGACCACATGTCCAAAGATGGCCACTGTCCGGGGATCGGTGTGGGGCTGAGGGCCCTAGTCTCTCTGGCATGCCCTGCCTGGTGGGGTTTGCTTACCAGGTGGGCGCCTCTCGGCTCGGGCGTGCGGTCGCGGCTGTCTGGCTCTTTCTTGTATTCATGGATGAGGCTCTGGATCTTCGTTGCGAGGTCCTCGTCCGTCTCTGTTGATCCCAGCAGGCTCATTATTTTTTGTTTGAGTCTGCTGTGGCCTGATTCCATTGCTCCATCCTCGTTTCGGTTCTCGACCCCCTCCTCGTCTTCTGACTGGTAGGCTTCGGGGTCTGCTTCCTCGTGGAGCTGCGATGGTGTCCCCACCGGGGAATCACCGGTGGTGGAGTGGTATTCCTCCATCGTGGTGCTGATTCTCCCTTTCTCTTGTAGTTGTTGTGTCCCCTCGTTATTGGATGGCCAAACCATCCTCTGCTACCATTCTGTTATGTGGGAATTCGATGGATGGCCCAATAACTTACAGAGACACACAGGATGCTGTTCAGATCATGTCTTTATTCTCAGTTGTTTGTTCCTTGCAGGTACATACAGGACTGGACTACAGGATCAGCATGCGGTGACCTTAAGAACCCAGGAGGAGTGGTTTCAGGTAAGGGGCGTTCCTGGCGAGGGGAGGGGTTCAGGTACTCTGGGGTTAACCCCTGGGATGCCAGGCTAGAGGAACAACACAGAGCAGGTAGGGCATTTACACCTAACAGAAACCTTCCTGCTGACCAGGACCTACAAGAAACTCGAAGTCCTAAGAGCTACCATCTTATGTGACCTCACATTCCTATGCAACTGCCGAGACAAAAACGTGATCCTCACATGCTTCCAACTAAAATTCCATTCTAAAACCTCAGCCACCGAAAGGATCCTGAAAAGAACCGAAATAGCCCTAATCAGAAACTAACTTTACAGGAAAAGATTCCTATTAGATCAAACCAACAGGGACCTACTCACGCTTCACCTCAGACTCAGTAACAAAATCCACCCAGCACTCTGGGACACCTCCCCACCAGTATTTATAGAGAGTCGGCAGCTCCGATCACGCTTTCCTCGCACAAGCACAAAGCCGAAGACATCAGCCTGAAGATGACAAGTGGAACCTCGTTGAAACGTCACCAAGATACTCTCAATCTTACATGGGAAAAGACCCAAATACACCAAAACTTGCATACCTCTACCCGTGAAAATCTACGAAAACATATATATATATATATATATATGTAAAATATTAACACATGATAAATAATGGAACAATTAAAAATAATCCTTTCTTTCTTTCTTTCTTTCTTTCTTTCTTTCTTTCTTTCTTTCTTTCTTTCTTTCTTTCTTTCTTTCTTTCTTTCTTTCTTTCTTTCTTTCTTTCTTCTTTCTCCCTTCCTCTTTATTTGTCTCTCTTTCTCTTCTCTCTCTCTCTCATACACACTTCCTCTTTCTTTTTCTTTCTCTTTCTTTGTCTCCTTCTCCCCCCCCCCCCACACATACACACACACACACAAAGTATCTGTTGTTACAGAAGTTCTCATTTCTTTCTATAATACACCGGATACTAATTGATACCCTATCTCTCAACTACATAAAGCCTATGCATGTTTACTTGGCAGTAAGGCTACTCTCCTTCAGTGGGATTTACTCCTAATAGATACACATGATTGCAGGCAGACAGCTACCTCTGTTGTTTAATAGGCTGTAAGTAAAATTTCTACATTAACAAAATTTATACCTAAACAACAGAATATAGGAGCAAAAAAAATCATAGCAATAGTCTGAGCTATGAGCTTTCATTACACACCGCCCGCTTAGGACCAAGAGCTCCGTTTTTAGGGAAAGAGAGTGGACTGGAGGAGTGGGGGGCTTTGGAAATAAAACAGCAGCAAGAGAAAAGGGGAAAGGAGCGCTCTGGATTCCGGACTCCGAGCCTTCCCTGAGCTGGGAAGTCCTCCTCGTTCTCATTCTTCCCAATCCCTTCCCTTCCCACTCCTGGATCCTTCTTCCCACTCCCCGCCCCCCCCCCCCGGCCTCTTTTTGCTTGAAAGTCCTTTCAGGGTGGGAGGGAAAACCAAATAAAAATGGGAAGGAGGCAAGGACAGAAAATGGTGCATGGCTGCAGAACAGGAGGAGGGCATTTTTCAGCTGCTTTCTGGGACTGAAAAGTTGAGGGGACCCAAAGAAGCAGCAACTGGCCGAGACTAAGTGACCCCCCTCCCACCCAGCCTTCTTTTTCTCTCCCCACCCCCACTCTTCTCTCTCCCGGGAAGAAGGGGACTAACCTTTAAAAAAAAAAAGCTCTGCTGCTGAGCAGAAAAAGCAGTAGCTGGGAAGGATGTTGCTACGGAGTTAAAACAACGAAAAAATTGCCCTTCCCCTGTTCCTACCCTCCCTCTTTTTCTCCCCACTAGTTTCTTTTAGCTTTGGCTCCAGTGCCAAAAGAGAGAATTCTCTTTTGTTTGTGAAGTCCCCCTCCTTCTTTTCCCGCCCAGTTGGAGAAAGACAGGAGAGGGCTGTTGCTGCCCCTATCAGTCCCAGCGCAGCGGCTGCATGCAATGCCAGCGGCTTCGGGAGGCGCTGGCCAGCAGGGAGAAGGGAGCCGGCACAGCAACCTTTGTAGCCACTGTTGAGGAAATCGCAGAGCAACCCTAGAGTAGCAAGGGACAGGGTGTGCGCATGAAAGTGACTGAGAGCAGTTGCGAATAACTACAGCCAACACACAGATACACTGAGTTGTGTTTACTTTTAGGAAATAGCAATCAGGCACAGTCCAATAAACAGTCCAGGTCATACACACATAAAGCAGTAGATAGTAAAACAATAGTCCAGGGATATTCCAATAACAAAGTTGTCAGAGTGGCAATCAGCCCCGTTCCCATCCTGGGGTAATTGCCCTTAATTAGAGGTGGGTCGTTGCTTTTTCCTTTGAGTATACTTTGTAAGAGAAAATAAACCGAGATATATTTCTAAGAAACTCATTTTTATTATAAAGAAATAAAAACATCTCACTGGCTAATCACTACATGTTGGCAGCTTTTCCAGCTACCTCTTGGCAGTTGAACAAAGAAAGTTAGAAGAGAAGAAAGGAATGTGGACATGCGCAGTAGCTTACTGATAAGAGCCTGGCAAGCTACAGTGAGTCTAAAAGTCCAAAAAGAAAAGCTCAGGTGGTAAATACAAAAACGCAGTGACAATCCCCTTCTTTACCAGTTGAGCGAACATCAGGTACATCATCAAATAAGGCACATCTTACGCAGATACTCGTGTTGAGCTGCTGGAAGCGGTTTGTTGAGCATGTCTGCAATCTGATCATGTGTAGATACATACTGCAATTTTACAAAACCTTGTTTCACTAATTGTTTGATATTTCTATAACAGATGTCAATGTGTCTGGACCTAGAACCTGTGAAATGTGATTCAGAAATATAAACCACCGATTCATTGTCTTCCATCATGGTGATCGGTTGGATCGGACGTGTCCAGATATCTGTGACCAAAGCATCAAACCACGTTAGAGAATTACATGCATCTGAAACACAAGCATATTCAGCTTCAGTAGATGAACAAGAAACAAAATTCTGTTTATGCACTTGCCGGTAAACAGGACATCCATTTAAGAACATCATATAACCTGAAGTACTTTTACGTGATTTCTTATCACTCGCCCAATCAGAATCTGCATAACAACTTAATTCTGCATAATCAGTGTGTGCTGGTTCTAACAATTACTTCATATGTTTAGTGTGCTTTAAGTATTTCAATAATTTCTTAACACATGACCAATGAAACTGTTTTGCCTTACCTACGTGTCGAGACAAGAGATTAACACTAAGTGCAATGTCGGGCCTAGTCCAACTACTAATATAAAACAGTGACCCAATAACTGAACGATAAAGTGTTTGGTCCTCGAACTCAGGACTTGATTCATGTGTCAAGTTGTGAAAATCTGTTTGCATGGGTGTCTTTGTTGTGTTAGCATCCTTCATGTTGCAATGATGCAAAACTTGTTCAATTTTATCTTCTTGTGAAAGACTAAACCCCTTCTGTGCTTTGTCAATCTGAACACCTAAATAAATGCTAATATGACCTAAAGATTTCAATGTGAAGTATCTCTGCAAAGCTTTAGCAAAAATCTCACTCATTTGCTTATTTGGACCAATATAAACAATGTCATCAACATAAACAAGAACTATCTCATATGCATTGTTAGATCTTTTTGTGAACACGCATTCATCAGTTTTGGACTTAATAAAGCCCATTGAATTTAGTTTGTCAGTAAGACATAAGTACCACATTAAACCAGACTGTTTCAGACCATAAAGACTTTTGTTTAGAAACCAGGTATCCCCTTCTTGCTGTCGGAATCCTGGAGGACCTCTCACGTAGATCTCTTTATCTAGGTCAGCATGTAGATAAGCAGTATCATCTCTAGGAAAATAAACTCCAGGATCATTGGAATGAATCCTGAACCAGTCAGCATCTTCCTCAAAACTTGCAGATTGGGAAATCACTATTACATGTTTAGAGTCAATAAATTTACTCCACTTTGAGTTGTCATCAATACCCATAAATTTCAACCTCTTTGCTGCTGGACCTCCTTTTCTTCTTTGAGCCAAGGGAATGTTCACCATAGCATATGAACCAAAAATTTGGAGGTTCTTGAGATCGGGCTTGTAGCCATACGTCACGAAGAAAGGAGTCTGTTTTATTACACTATTTCAAGTACGGTTGATGATGTAATTTGCATATTTAAGAGCTTCACCCCAGTATGGGTTACTGAGGTTGGTGTCTTCTAGGATACAATGCATCATGCTTTGCAGGACCCCTTGTCTCCTCTCTACGACTCTGTTATGAGCTGGCGTGTAAGGGCCCAAGGTCTGATGAAGAATTCCATTCTTACGCATCCAGTCCTGAAAACGCTGAGACATGAATTCGGCACCACGATCACTCTGGATTTTGGCGATGATTACTCCGTGTTGGGTAGAAACAAGAGTTGCAAAGTCTTTAAAGATCTGAAAGGTCTCAGATTTTTCTTTCATAGGATATACATATCCATATCTAGAGTAATTATCAACAATTGTTAGAAAATATTTTCTACCACCAAGTGTTGGCGGAAATGGGCCAACAATGTCAGTATGAACCAAATCAAAAATGTGTGTTGACAGGCATGTAGTGCGTTTTGGAATGGCTGTTGCTTTGGATTTGGCCCTTTTGCAGACAGCACAATCCAGAAACATCTTACACCCCTTTAGATCCAAACCTTTTGCGAACTCCAGCATTTTCCTAAGAACCCGGAAGCTGACATGCCCCAATCTTCTATGCCACTTATGGATACACCTGGAATGCAAAGGTTTACCAGTTAGTGAATTTTCAACATTAACAGTTTTATGAGGAACCTCAGGCTTCAGGAATTCAGACATGAGCAAACATGAAGACTCAATTGAAACAGGCCTGTAGCAATTTTCCAATTGGACCCAAATTTGTTGGGCTGTTGCATCAGGTGGAAAAGTAACCTGCAGTTCAGTATCCATGGACATCAATAATGTTGTGCAAGCTTTAGTCTCTAAGTCTCTTATATCAGGCATCCACGGTTGGGCAGGAGGATTAAACACCATACGGTGGGTACCTTCTCTACGTAGCAAAAGTCCAACCTCATCATAACTTTCACCCAAAGAGGAAAGAATGATATAGACCTGTTGAAGCTCTGAGAAAATCAGCTCCTTTTCATGTAGCTCTTGTAAAGTTCCTTTCATAAACTCCAAATGAGCTAACATATTTCCACCTTTCAGAAGATGAGCTCTAAACAGTTTACGTGTAAGGTGTATGTGTGCACCCACACTATCACAAACATAAATCCTCTTCAGAGTGTCCCAACACCTGGCAGCAGACTCTTCACGACAAATATGGACTAGCTGCTGGTCACTCAGTGTCAGTCTGATTATACAAAGGGCCCTTTCATTATCCCAGTTAAATCTGGCTATCTTCTTTTCATCTTCATCATCTGCTGGATTCCAGGCAGTTACATCCAGTGGATCATGAACTACAGCCCATAGACCTTCCTTACGCAGAAGTAGGCTGCACTTCATAGACCAGGAAACGTAGTTTGTTCCATCCAACCAGGTTATCAGAGATATGCTGGTTGACTGTTCTTGTGTCATCCTCACTTGGACAATAAATCACAAAAACAGCTGTCTGAATATGGTACTGTGTATTCATGCTAACTCTCAGTATCCTGGGCCCATAACCAACGTTGAGGAATTTGCAGAGCAACCCTAGAGTAGCAAGGGTGTGCACATGAAAGCGACTGAGAGCAGTTGTGAATAACTACAGCCAACACACAGATACACTGAGCTGTGTTTACTTTTAGGAAATAGCAATAAGACACAGTCCAATAAACAGTCCAGGTCATACACACATAAAGCAGTAGATAGTAAAACAATAGTCCAGGGATATTCCAATAACAACGTCTTCTTACCAGTCATCGTAGTCATACACAATAAACAGTTGCAAACAGTAGCAAACACAGCAAATAGCAGTAATGGTCAGCAAAGATCAGCAACGAGAAACAAACCATGTTTCAAGCTCCCTCTTAAGGACATTGGCTACAAAGCTAACCAATCAGGACACAGTATGATGCAATACAGCAATACAGTCTTAAAGCTATATTGAGGTTTTATATATTGCCAATTTAACAAGTTAGGTAATTATCATTTCCTAACAGCTGCACAACTGCAAAGCTTGCCAAGCTCCCCCCCTTCCCCTGCTCCACCTGCCACCCCAAATTGTGCCCTACTGTGAGATGCGCATTTTACCGGAGAGTGGCAACTCTGGGTCATCTCTCAGCCGTTGCATGCAGGGAGTGCAAGGCAACTAACTTCTTGCACTCAGGAGAAGTTTTTCTTTACTTTGCAAGGTTTTTCCCTGCACACAACGACTGAGAGACGACCTGGAGCTGCCAGTCTGTGCTCTGCCAGGTGAGCAGCAGAGTGAGTAAGCCAATGATCTTCCGGCTTCCTGGAATCTGCAGTTTACTCGTGAGCACCATGCTCACGAGTAAACTGCAGATTAGAGGCAGCAGATCGCAGGCAGTGAAAGAAACCACTGCCTCCTGCCTCCGTGTATCAAGGAGGCCAAGCAGCAGTGGGAAGAGCACGGGATGGGAAGTGCAGGAAGTGGCTGCCAGTGATGCCCTCAGGTGAAGATGTTGTGGGCTGGGAGGCTCGACCCCCCCCCTTAGGAGCCTCAGTTTACTCATGAGCACCATTGGCCTTTCTTCTTGCCTCTCCCGGCCAATGTTGCTCACGAGTAAACTGCAGCTAGGACCTCCCGCATGCTTCCCTCGCAGGCCAGGCCAGCTGGGGGAAATGCACAGGAAGAGCTCCAGTGCTGCAATCTCCCATGCGCCCCCCTCCCTCCCCGTGCACATTGGACCACCACCCGCTGCTGGTATCACCCCTCCACCAGCTCTCCCTCCCCCGCCCACCCGTGCCCTTTGGCTTTACCTTTGCCAGCAGCAGTGCACAGAAGTACAGGGCTAGATTCTGCAAGTAGTGGCTAGGCAGGGCGAGTGAGCATTGGGCGAGCGGGGTGAGCGAGCGGGGACCGGTTCAGGGGCGTGGCAGCCAAAGGTCACTAACGGTTCAGGGAACCACATCAAATTTCCGCTAATGGTTCTCTTGAACCGGTCCAAACCGGTAGCAACCTACGTCTGATTCTGGACCATGATTTATGTCTGTTTGAATAGTATGTATACTGATTTTCCCTTTGGTTCCACTCTCTCCAACTGTCCTGTATGTTCAACTCCTCAGCCATTTTGAAAAAAGATTTAGGTAGTATTCTTCTAATTCCTTTTCTTACTTTGTCACTTTTATAGTCTAATTTTCTATCAACTATCGCATTTAAGTCCCCCAAGATGCAAATATTATCTCCTTCTATCTCCTCGATTATATTATGCAATTTCCTATAGAATTGTTCTTGCCCCTCATTCGGGGCATATATTTCTACTAGTACGACTGGCTTATGGTTTAATATTACTTCTATTATTAAGATCCCAACCTTGTCATCTTTATAGAATGGTTTAGTCGATATCTTCTACTTGATATAAAACACTACCCCTTTTTTTTATATTGCAAAAGCGATGCAAACATCTTTCCCAATTTAGGGTATACCAGTAATTGTTCATTTTGTTTCTTTATATGTGTTTCTTGTACTGCTATTATATCTAAATTCATTTTATTAAGTTTGTTAAAAAAAAAATTCCTTTTTGGAGGGGAGTTCAAACCGTTGATATTCAAGGATAGGATCTTAATCTCTTCCTGCCTTTCTCTACTTATATCTGGATCTTGTCACCCTTGTTTGTCTTGTTTCTCTTGGTTCATTAAGTCTTCCTTCATTATTTTCCTTTTTTCCTCCTTTCCCTCTGTCTCTCTCTTTGAGCTGCAATTCTTTCTCTTCTATGGCTATTTGTTCCGGCTCTCTTTCTTCTCTTACTTCTCTCTCTTCTGGTTCTTCCTCACTACTAAAATTCCTATTGTAAAATTCCTCCACTTTGTCTACAGTGTCTATTCTAAATCTTTTTTCCTGCCATGAGATCATTATCCCCTCTGACGTCAGCCATCTAAAATTAATGTTATGTCTACTCAATTTTGAGCTCAAGAATTGATATGGCCTTTTAGCTCTGTCACTCTCCTCGGCACTTGTTTAAGCACCACCAGTTGTCTTCCTCTGTGTTCTATGGGATCATCTCTAGTTCTATGGAGAATTTCATCTCGAATTGATTTTTTTACAAATCTGATGTGTACCTCTTTTGGAAGATTATGTTGTTTTGCATAATTAGTATGTATTCTATAAATCTCGTCCATTTCGATCAGCATCTCTTCTTTTCCAATTCCAAGAGTTTCCACCAATATCTCCTCCATCATTTCTGGTAAGTCTTCTCCTTTTTCTTCTCTTACATTATGAAAGCGTAGATAGTGCACTGCTTTCTCTGATTCCAGAAATATAACAGTCATCTCCAGTTCTTTTTTTTTATTGAAAATGTTTTACAAATACAGAATTTCCCCCCCCCTTTCCCCCCTTCCCCTCCCTAACCCTCCCTTACCCATCCCTCCCCACCCTTGACTTCCCTATAACTGTAAAATTACAATTCCTTTTTAACAACCCAAATATTAAAAGGTGAAATCCAAATCCTATCATATTTGTCTATAAGTTCATTCTGTATATGGTCTTTGGCATATAATTTAGAATAATAATCTAAAAAGACTTGTTTAATTAAGTTTTGTTGAAAAACTTCCTTCCCTCCATATTCAATAATATCAATAAGTCGAGAGCTCTGCTGTTTTCTCAATGTATAAGCCAGCCATCTGCCTGGTTTATTAGCATTACAAAATGTATTATGTTTTGCAAATTGTAAATTGGTTGCAGTTTGTTCCGCTATAAACATTTGAAATTGGTCTTTCAAAAGTTTTATGGTTTCTTGTAATTTTTTATCCAACGGGTTTTTTATAAGTAATTGTTCTTTTTTCTTTATTTCTGTTTCCAATTCTAGTCTTTTCCTTTGTTGATTTAATTTATGTTTAGAGTTCATATAAATCAGTACTCCTCGCATGTATGCCTTACTTGCGTCCCAAACAGTTTCAATGGATGTACCCTTATTCAAATTCATTTCAAAAAATTCTTTGATATGTTTTTTAAGTTCAATTATATTCTTTTCATATCTAAACAAATTTTCATTTAATCTCCAGGATCTTCTCTCCTTCCTTCCCATTTCTATTTCTATCCATGTCGGACTATGATCCGTTAAAGTCCTGGAAAATATTTTTGTTTTTCTTGTTTTGGAAAGTAGGTCAACTGTAACTAAAATAAAATCAATCCTGGAAAAAGATCTAAGTCGATCTGAAAAAAATGTAAAGTCCAATTCTTTTGGATTCTGCACTCTCCATACATCTTTCAACTCCAAGTCCTCTTTCATGTCAAAAAAAAATCTGTGGTAATTTGACACCTGATTTTGCCAAGCTCTTTTTGTCAAGTTTGATGTCAATCACTCCATTCCAATCTCCCATAATTAAAATAGATCTGTAGTCCCATTGCAATATTTTAGAATATAATAATTTATAAAAATTTTCCTGTTGTTGGTTAGGAGCGTAGATTCCAATCACCAAGAGTGGGTCGTTCTGCATATATAATTCAATTGCTATGTATCTTCCACAATCATCTGATTCTATAATTTTGGCTGGTTGTCTTTTATTTATATACATCACAACACCATTCTTTTTTTCTGCACTTGAAGATATAAATTGTACACCTAATTTAGAGTTCATCAAATATTTTTGGTCCTGGATTCTAATATGAGTTTCTTGCAAACAAATAACATCATTATTAAATTGTCTCAGGTAGTGAAATATTTTCCTTCTTTTCTGTGGAGAGTTCAAACCATTCACATTCCAAGATAGAAATGTAATTGTCATTTGTAGTCTCACGAAGCGAAGCAAGCATTTGCCGAAGTCTCTGTTCCAGAGCAGTAGTCTTCGGTCTAGCTCCTCCCATGGCTTCAGATTTCTGTGATTTACCATTGGCCCCCTTCTTCTCTTGTGGTGGAATAGACCTCTGCTGCCGTTGCTTATGCAAGATTTGCTTATGAGCTGCTCGAGTTATACGTTGATCTTTAGGTTCCTGCATCAGCAGTTCAAGGTCCAATGCCACCTCTCTTGTGTTTCTGGGTGGCCCTTTTCTGGCCTCTGAAAAATCCAGCAGTAGTTCATCTGAAGAACCACCTGTTGCACCTTGAGTTTCCTCTATTGCTCGTTGAGTTTCTATTGCCTCCAGCTCCATCTGTTTCCGCTGTTCCTCAGTCTCTCTTTCAAATTCCTTGTCTTTATCACCCTCTTCTATAGTTAACAGCGAAGATGAACGTGGAGATGTTGCACCAGGTTTAAGGACATTGTAATAAAAATGTTCCACTTTTTCAACAGTATTTAATCGATATCTCTCACCTTCGTATCTCAGTATTATTCCAACTGGGGCATCCCACCTAAATGGAATCTGACGTTTCTTCAATTCAGTCACCAAAAATCCAAAGTCCTTTCTATCTCTTAACATCTTAGGCAGTAATTCTTTATAGACACCAATCTCATTCCCATCTACCTGGATAGTAGTAAGAAAGGACTTCTGCAGAATATCATTTCTCATTCTTCTGTCAGTGAAGTAGACAACCACATCTCTAGGCAAGTTCCTTTGTCTCGCCACCTGAGAGTTCACTCTGTAAACCTTGTCAATCTTGCTAAAAATAACTTCAGGGTTTACCTTTAACATCACAGCAAGTGCATCAGCACAGACTACTCTTAGATCTTCTCTGTTATTTTCCTTTATTCCTCTCAATCTTAAAGCGAACTCCATAGATCTGAATTGTATCACTGTCACTTCATTTTCAATTCTCTGAGTCTTAATATCCACATTAAAAAAATTTTCATCAGTTGCCCTCGTTTTGGTTTCAAATTCTGAGCTAAGTTCAACCACTTTTTTTTCAATCTCAACCACCGCATCTGAGAGACCAGAAACTACTGTGATTATATCTTGTTTCATCTTATCATAGCCTCAGCTTGATTCCCTAGAGCCACAGCTATAAACTCTTTCAAATCTTTAAATCCAGCTTCTTGTTCATGACTCTGGGTCTGGGTCTCTGGCTTTTCTTTTGTTTGATGAATGGGGGAGCCCCACCCCTGGTACTTTAGGAGCTGGCTTAGTTTGTTTTGAAGCCATGCCTCTACACAGTCTTAATCTTTCTAAAAAAGAAGTCTTGCCTCCTTTTCCACCACCACCTTTTCCCCCCAGCTTTATAGAGAAGAGAAAAAAATAGATAGAAAACTTTCCTCTTTTCTTATAGCACACGCTGTTACTTTAAGTGGTTTGAATGCTTCCGACCAGCCAGACACTTCTACTTTCACTTTTAACTTTTTTTCTTCCGCTGAAACCAGTCGCCATTTTAGATCACTTTCACAACTTTCAGTCCTTCTTTCTTATTAAGATTAATGACATGGCTAGCAGAAATACTTGCGTTTTTTAAAGTCCCGATTTCACCCTGCTTGATTTAGGAGCTTCTGCTGTTTTTCACTGGCGTTGATCTCGCCGTCTGGCTCTGTTTACACAGAGTTTCCCCGCAGTCCGGAGCCTCGGCGAGCTGGATAGGGAGCCTCACCCTGCTTCCTCCCCAGGGACAAAAAAGACAGCCTGGGGGCTTCGCAGGGGGCTCAACCTTGTCTTGCCAGCTCTACTCACACTTCTTCAAGAAGAAGGAGTTTTCCGAGCCGCCTCTCAGCTGTTGAGGCAGCTCTAACGGGCGGCGGAGCTGGCGGTCTTAAAAAGACCGTCTCACGACGGCGGAAATGCCAAACGGAAGCCCAGACCTTTTTCCTCTTAGTGGGAGCATTCAGGCCATTGATCTTAACAGAAAACAGGTTGAGCAACTCATCCATACCTCTACTTACCTGCGTTCTTGAGTTTCTGGGATCTGGTCTCGATTTGGAAATTTGTTCCTCCTTCTTCTCCAGATTGGATTGTGTCTTTGTCATGTCCAATATGCTCTGTGCCTGTTGTTTCTTGGGTTACATCTTCTTGGCTCTTACCTAGGTTACCACCTTCACTCTCTTGGTCACTTAAATTAATATAGGCCTCCGCGAAGTCCTGTGCTTCCTGTATGGATTCCAATCGTAGCATCTGTTCTTGCCAGGTAAACATCAGGCCTTCCGGTAGAAGCCAATGATAACGTATTCCTTGCTTCCTCAACCATGTTGTCAAAAAGTCATATTTCCTCTGAATGTCTTGTACACATCTCGGGAGCTGGGGCAGTACTGTTAGTTGGTTATCTTTGTAGGGTGGTATTGAATGCCTTAGAATACTATGAGACACACTCTGATAAACCAATGGTAATGATTTTTCTGGATGCCCAAAAGGCTTTTGACAGAGTCAGCTGGAATTTTATAATACAACAATTGGAAATGATGGGTTTTGGGCCTCAATTTACAAGGGCAGTTCAAGCCATCTATTCTAAACAGTCGGCAAGGCTACTGTTTAATGGATCACTATCAGATGAGATACAGATTTATAAAGGTACCAGACAAGGATGCCCTCTTTCTCCGTTGCTATTTATTTTAACACTTGAACCATTTCTTAAGACGATCAGGCAGGATTCAGAAATTAAGGGCTTAAAAGTTAAAGGGGAAGAATACAAACTCCAAGCATTCGCCAACGATTTGGTTTTCATATTAGAAGATCCCCTTATTACGGGACCAAAATTACTTACTAAATTAGATGAATATGGGGAGGTAGCGGGGTTAAAAATCAATAAGGATAAAACCAAAATGTTAACAAAAAATTTGTCAGGTGCCCAAAAGGAACAGATCCAGAGTATTATGGGGATTAACTGTGTCAAAAAACTTAAATATTTAGGTATTTGGCTTACAAATAGATGTTCTTCTATTAAAGAGTTCAATTATTCTAAATTATTAATAGACACAGCAAATGAAGTGGAGAGATGGAGGCATATTCAGATCTAATTTTTGGGTAGAATTGCCGCGATAAAAGCCCATGTTTTACCAAAATGGATCTTTTTATTTCAAACGGCCCCTGCAAGATTGGAAAAAAAAATTCTTAGGAAATTTATTTGGCAGAGTAAAAAAACCCGTATAAAAGAAAAATGTTGCAAGAGCACAAAACAAGAGGTGGCTTGGGGCTCCCTATGTGGGAGCTTTATTACTAAGTTTCATCCCTGGTTTGGATAAAAGATTGGGTGATCCTCTCAAGAAAGCGCATTTTAACAATCAAAGGATATGATTTGCAGCAGGGGTGGCATTCTTTTTTGTGGTCTCAGAAAGACAAACAATTCAAATATTTTACAAATCATTATATTAGAGGAATTTTATTAAGGGTTTGGGAAATGGTGAAGAAGCAAGTTTACACACAGATTCCTAAATGGGTGTCTCCATTAGAGGCAGTGACCCTTCCAACTGTGCACAACACAAAGAGGAACTGGGTTTATGGTGACTTGTTGGATGAAGTCAGGAGACTTAGACCTAGAACCGATCTCCAAACTAGAGGATTAGATATAGATTGGTGGTTTTATGTGAAAATTCAAACTAGTTTCGCTAGGGATAAACAGGAGCATGGTATTTCCCTTCATTTACAAACTTTTGACAAGCTTCTCCTAGGTGGCTGAAGGAAATTTATTTCCAACGTTTACAATTTTCTTCTGTCCAATTTTATGGTGGAGGAGATTGTAAAGGACACGATGCTTGCCTGGGGGAGAAATATTGGAACAACAATTCAGCTTGATGCATGGCAAAATGTATGGAACAAAACTATGAAACCGACCCTTTCTTCCCCGTTCAAAGAAAATTTTTATAAAATGATCTACCGTTGGTATCTCCCCCTTGCCAGAATCGCTAAGATGTTCCCAGGATCCTCTGATAGATGTTGGAAATGTGGGTCGGCTAAGGGTACTTTCTTCCATCAGTGGTGGACTTGTCCGTCAACTCCCTTTGCACATGCCCAAGATGGCGGCTGCATCCGTAACGCCGTGAGGAGATGGGCATCGGCTGGCGGTTTTAAGGGAGACCATCGGCAACCCCCCGCCCGGCCCACGGAACATGTGGCCATCACGCTGGTGGGTTTGGTGCCCGCCAGCGTGTCCTGTGAAATATCGGCCCTCCGGAGGTTGCTGCCGGCCGCGAAAGACGTCGCAGGAGATGGCAGGAGATGGTGGCGAGTGGCGAGCGGCGGTGATGGGAGATAGCGGCTAGCGGGGTCTGGAGGGGTTGCAGACCATCAGCAACCCCCCGCTCGGCCCACGGAGCATGTGGCCGTCACGCTGGTGGGTTGGAGCTCGCCAGCGTGTCCTGTGAAATATCGGCCCTCTGGAGGTTGCTGCCGGCCGCGAAAGACGTCGCAGGAGATGGCGGGAGATGGCGGCGAGCGGCGAGCGGTGAGCGGCGGCGGCGGGAGATAGTGGCTAGTGGGGTCTGGGGGGGTTGCAGACCATCGGCAACCCCCCGCCCGGCGCACGGAGCATGTGGCCATCACGCTGGTGGGTTGGAGCTCGCCAGCATGTCCTGTGAAATATCGGCCCTCCGGAGGTTGCTGCCGGCTGTGAAAGACATCGCAAGAGATGGCGGGAGATGGCGGCGAGCGGCAAGCGGCGGCGGCGGTGGATGGGTGCTGGGCCCGCTGGCCCGTGTGTTTTTTGTGGTCTGGGGTGCTGCTGGGGCCTTTGGCTGCAGGGCCACTGGAGCGGTCTGTCTGCTGGACTGCAGGTGCCCTGGAGGAGGTAGGAGGGCGCCTGGAGGAGGAAGAAGATCCTGGCAAGGAGGCTGCTCATATTCCGTCGCCGACGCCGACGGCACCAGTGGGCCCCAGCTGGCTAGCGGGTCTGCTGGTGGTTGGCGGGGGGTTTTATGTATAGAGGGGGCTCTCACCAGGAGGTTGAGACCCAAATGGGTCCAACTGGGAAGGCCCCCATGGCTATTGTCAGTGGTGAGGGTCTCCTTCCATCGACTGAACTGACTTAAAATCTGGGGCCCAGCCATTACACCATTACACCCTTGATGGAGTTGTCCCCCCCCTCCGCCTGTCCTCCATTGGCTTTTTGACATATCTTCGCTTGCACCGTTATCGACCCGCTAATTTCCGGAGCAGCTTGGAACTTGGCTCTATTTATCATCTCGCTCACTGGCTTTATTGGAGAACAAGGCAGTTCACGGGAGGACTGATGGAGCCGGTCCTTTACTTCGTTCACCTCTGATGGGGCGTCTCACCTTTCAGGACTAATATGGCCAGGCCACTGTGAGAGAGTGGCCTTGGACTCTCCAACTTACCTGACTAGTATGGCGGACCACTGTGAGAGGGTGGTCTGGACATCCCCTCAGTTGGACAGAACACAGAGACTCCTACCCGCTACCGTGAGAGGGTAAGTGGTGATTCTCCTGATTGACTTGAACCTTGTTTTTTGGACATTTTTGACTATTATCATGGACCCCGAGCCATGCCTTACCATTTTCTCTATTCCCATTCTGTGTTCAGATGTATTCCACGTCTAAGCTTCTTGCCCTGCGAGATTCCCCCCTCCTGCAGGCCTGGCCCTCTATGTTATCGAGGGCCCACCTTAATGAAGGGTTTTGGGACCCCGAGAGGTGGCATGTTGCAAAACAGGGATTGAGGGGTTTTTAAAGGTCTTTTTAAACTAGATTCTTAAGGGGTTCAGGGTTGGGGGTGGGAGTGGGTTTGGGGGAGAACCCACGGGGGAGAGGGACAGGTCCGGTAGTTTATGGTGCCGCGGGGGGTGCAGACTCTGGAGGTAAGAGGGCTCCTAGACAGCCCTCTGTCGAGGGCTTTTCTATTAATATGCTCTGTGGGAGGGGCAGATGTGGCGAGAGCAGGGGGCCGTATCGTGTTGTGGGGGCACGCACTCGCTATCTTCGAGCGATTGCATGCCCCGGTCCCCTTAGCTCTTCCTGTTCCCCAGATTGTTCAGAGCCTCAGGACCCGAGGCTCCGGCTGCTGCTGTGCAACGCTAGGTCCATTGTAAATAAGGCCCCCCTCATATGTGACCTTCTTCAAGAGGGGGGTGCGGACCTGGCTGGTATTACAGAGACCTGGTTGGGCCATGAAGGCGGGGTTCCCCTCGTGGAGATGTGCCCACCAGGTTTCCATGCATTCTATCAGCCGAGAGCTCAGGGTAGGGGTGGGGGAGTAGCGGTCATTATAAAGGAAGGTCTCGATCCAAGGGAGGCCACTGTACCTCAGATAGCCGGGTGTGAGTCCATCTTTGTGAGGTGGGGTCGTGGTGGGTAGATGGGTCTGTTGGTCATGTACCTGGCTCCCTGCCACGTGGCAACGACCCTGCCTGAGCTCCTCAATGTTGTAGCCGAGGTGGCAATTGGTACCCCCAGGCTAATGGTCATGGGGGATTTCAATCTGCCATCTATTGGTGAAACATCTGAGATAGCTCGGGAGTTCATGGCTTCCATGATGGCCATGGACCTGACCCAAGTAATTCTTGGCCCAACTCACATCGGTGGACACACCCTGGATCTAGTTTTTGTCTCTGGTCAGTGGTTGAGTGGTCTTGATATAGGGGATATGGGTATTGAACCCTTGTCATGGTCTGACCACTCGCTCCTTCGCATTGACTTTCTGACCGCTGCACCCCACCACGGGGTGGTGGAACCGACCAGGTGGTTCCACCCCAGGCGCCTGATGGATCCTGATAGGTGCCAGACGGAGCTTGGGCCATTTCCTGAGACACTGGCACACGACTGGGATAGGGCGACCGGTGGGGCCTTGGACCGCGTCGTGCCTTTGCGGCCTCTGACTGGCGCCAAACTCATTTAGCTCCTTGGTTCTCTGAGGAGCTGAGGGAGATGAAGCACCAGAAAAGATGCCTAGAGAGCGGTTGGAGGGCCAGTCGATCCGAATCTGACTTGACACTGGTAAGGTCTCATATTAAGACCTACCTAGTGGCGATAAAAGCAGCGAAATCTAACTATTTTGCCACTCTTATCGCGTCATCAGATAGTCGCCCAGCCGCCCTGTTTAGGGTGACCCGCTCCCTCCTTCATTTGGGAGCGCAGGATGATCCCTTGCAGGGACGAGCTGAGGATTTTGTTCAATATCTGGATGATAAAATAACTCAGATTCAGGAAGATCTGGCCGCTGACTGGGTTAGTTCAGGCAAAATGACTGAGGCAGGTCCTGAGAGTGTTATCTGGGCTGAGTTCGATCCTGTGGCTCCCGAGGACGTGGACAGGATTCTGGGAAGACTGAACGCGACCACATGTTTACTGGACCCGTGTCCCTCCTGGTTGGTGCTGGCTTCCGGGGAGGTTACACGAGGCTGGCTCCAGGAGATTATTAACGCTACTTTGAGCGAGGGCACCCTACCGGCCGCCTTGAAGGAGGCGGTGGTGAGGCCCCTCCTCAAGAAGCCTTCTCTGGATCCAGCTGTTTTAGCTAACTATCGTCCAGTCTCCAACCTTTGCTTTCTTGCGAAGGTTGTTGAGAGTGTGGTGGCGTGGCAGCTCCCCCAGTAACTGGATGAAGCTGTCTATTTAGGCCCGCTGCAGTCCGGTTTCAGGTCTGGGTACAGCACCGAAACGGCATTGGTCGCATTGGTGGGTGATCTCTGGAGGGCTCGGGGTAGGGGGTACTCCTCTATCCTGGTCCTGTTAGATCTCTCAGCGGCTTTTGATACCATCGACCATGGTATCATGTTGCGCTGGTTGGAGGGATTGGGGGTGGGGGGCACCATTTTGCGGTGGTTCTCCTATCTCTCCAACCGGTCGCAATCTGTGTTGACAGGGGGGCAGCGGTTGAACCCGAGGCGCCTAGTGTGTGGGGTGCCACAAGGGTCGGTCCTCTTGCCTCTCCTGTTCAACATTTATGTAAAGCCGCTGGTTGAGATCATCCGTGGTTTGGGGGTGGAGTTCCATCAGTACGTTGATGATACTCAGCTGTACATCTCCACCCCAGACCACCCCAACGATGCCGTGGAAGTGATGTCCCAGTGCCTTGAAGCCATGCGGGTCTGGATGGGGAGAAACAGGCTTCGACTCAACCCCTCCAAGACAGAGTGGCTGTGGCTGCCGGCGTCCCGATATAGCCAGCTGACGCCATCGCTGGTCATTGGGGGTGAATCATTAGCCCCCACGGAAAGGGTATGCAACTTGGGCGTTCTCCTGGATCCACGGCTGTCTTTAGAGGAACATACTACGGCCGTGGCCAGGGGGGCTTTTCATCAGGTTCGCCTGATATGCCAGTTGCAACCCTTTCTAGATCGGTACTCCTTACGCACAGTCACTCAAGCGCTCGTCATCTCTCGCCTGGACCGTTGTAATGCTCTCTACATGGGGCTCCCCTTGGGGTGCACCCGGAGGCTCCAACTGGTGCAGAATGCGGCTGCGCGGGGGATTATGGGAGCAACAGGGCGCTCCCATGTGACACCTCTCCTGCGGGAGCTGCATTGGCTGCCGGTGGACTTCCGGGTGCGCTTCAAGGTGTTGGTAATCACCTTTAAAGCGCTCCATGGCTTAGGACCAGGGTACTTACGGGACCGCCTACTGCCACCAATTGCCTCCCACCGGCCGGTTCACTCCCACAGAGAGGGCCTCCTCAGGGTGCTGTCAGCCAGACAATGTTGGCTGGCGACCCCCAGGGGGACAGCCTTCTCTGTGGTAGCTCCCACCCTCTGGAACGATCTTCCTCTAGAGTTGCAAACGATCTCTGACCTCCGGACTTTTCATTGGGCCTTAAAAACATACTTTTTCCAGCTAGCCGGCCTGGCCTGATCCCATGGGAAAATCTTTTTAGAGTTTTTGATATTAATTTTAATTGAACTGTTTTTAACTATGGGCCAAATTTATATTAGTTACTTTTAATAATTTTTTAACTTTTGTAAGATTTGCTTTTTATTTCTGGCTGTTCACCACCCTGAGTCCGCAAGGAGAAGGGCGGTATATAAATCTAACCTTATCGAAATGGATAAGGCCTCATTTTACCTTCGATTTCAAAATATTGCAGAAGAAAAAGATGAAGATTTAGGAGATAAAATGGCGGAGTTAATAGCGGATATACTCCAGCAAGACAAACTGGAAATTATTAGGGAGCTCGATGAGATATATAGGGTTCAAACGAACTACGTCAGAAGAAATAAGCTCCCTAGAGAGGTCCATGTAAGGTTTGCTAGGAGAAAAGTGAGAGATATCCTTTATAAAATTGCGAGAGATGAACCAATAGTGTATAGAGGGAAGGAAGTGATTATACTAAAACAAGTACCAAAAAGGGTGAAAGAGGGAAGAAAGAACTATAGATTCTTGACAAATCAGTTAAATAGAAGGAATATAGTGTTCAGATGGCTACTGCCAGAGGGCTTGTTAATTTCCTGGCAGGGAAGGAAGATAAGAATCGACAATCCAAGTGTAGCACAAGAGTTTCTGGACCAACTGAGAGGAGAAGAAGAGGAATATAACAGTAAAGAGGAGGTTGAAACAGTAAACACAGAGGAAGAGTCATCCCAAGAACAGAGTACTAGGGAGGATATAGAAGAAGGGAAAAAAAGAGGAGAAGTAGAAGGGGAAGAAACAGGAAAGAAAACCCGACCGGTGAGAGCAGTAACACTAAAAAACAAGAACTAGGAAGTAACCACAGACACTAGGAATGAATGGCTTAAAAATCTTGTCACAGAATGTAAACGGTGTTAATGACTATAGGAAGAGAAAGCTAATACTGTCAAAACTGGTAAAATTCAATCCGGATATAATTTGTATACAGGAAACCCATATAAAAAAAGATGAGGCTAAACAATTAGAATTCCCCAAATTCGGTAAAGTATTTGTGTCTTTAGCGGAAAAAAAAAAGAGGGGGATCGCAATTTATGTTAAGAAAGAAATAGAGGCGGAATTAAAATACCAAGATTCTAAAGGCAGAATCCTAATAATTGAGATAATGAGGGGCAATTCCAAATTGATATTGGTGGGGATATATGCCCCTAATAAAAAACAGGGACTTTTCTATCGGAAATTGCACGAGCAACTAGGAAAATGGGCTGATAGTGAAGTATGTATGCTAGGGGATTTTAATGGGATTACAGACCCTTCCATAGATTATAAAAGCGGGAAAAATAAAAAGAACAAAAGACTACCCCTCCCAAAGAGCTTTTTTGATTTGGTAGACGAATTAAACTTAATAGATATATGGCGAACGCTCCACCCATTAGATAGTCAATACACTTTTTATTCACCGCCTCATAACTCGTGGTCCAGAATTGATATGGTTTGGGTTACCAGGAAGCTAGGCTTGCAAATACAGAAGGTTGAAATAAATACCAGTTCATGGTCAGATCATAGGTTTCTGGAAATAAATTGGTTTCAAGCGAGACAGAGAACACAAAAGAGGTGGAGATTAAACACGTCTGTATTGAATGAAAAAGAGTTTGTAATTAAATTAAATGAAGAAATTAAGCGTTTTTTTGCTGAAAATGGAAATAAAGGAACAGCTAGAGAAATAGTGTGGGACACTATGAAAGCATATGTGAGAGGGGTGACTATCTCGTATATGGCGTATAAGAACAAGGCTAAAAGGAAGGAGAGAGAGGCCCTCACTAAGAAATTAGAAGAGGCGGAAAATAATCTACTGCGGAGGCCGGGAGATGAAATATTTAAAGAGAGTTGGAGGCTAGCGAGACATAGGCTGAATATTTTGGATCAGGAGGAGATAGTGGGCAAAATAAAGAGAGCTAAACATTATCTTTTTGAAAATGCTAACAAGTCTGGTAGGTGGCTCGCATATAGACTCAAAAAACAGAATGAAAAAAGTCAAATTTTGGTATTGGAGGACTCCAAAGGCAACCTCTTGACAAAGGAAAAGGATAAATTAGGCCTAGCTAGAGACTTTTATGAAGCATTGTACAAACAAGAAGAGGTCAAGGCCGAAGCAGTAGAACAATATTTAATGGAGGCTAACCTACCACAAATAACTGAGGAAGAGAAGGATATATTAAACAGACTGATCACAATAGAGGAATTGGAAACCGCCCTTACTAAAATTAAAAAAAATAAATCCCCAGGCCCTGATGGACTTCCAGGGGAAATATATGCTAAATTTGAGGAACCACTAACATTAGAATTACTAGGGATTTTCAATGAGGTTTTGACAGGTGTAAGTATTCCCGAGACATGGAGGGAAGCGTACCTCTCACTGATTTTGAAGGAAGGTACCAATCCTAAGCATATAGCAAATTACAGGCCAATCTCTTTATTAAATTCCGATTATAAACTTTTTATGTCCATCATTGCGGAAAGAATGAAGAAAATCTTAAATATTTGGATCCATAAAGACCAAAATGGGTTTCTCCCTGGGAGGCAAATCAGGAATAATTTGAGAACAGTATTAAATGTCATAGAATATTATGAACACCATTCTGATAAACAGCTGGCGCTAGTTTTCATAGACGCTCAAAAGGCCTTTGACAATTTGAACTGGAGTTTTGTGATTAACCAAATTAATTTAATGGGCTTTGGGACCAATTTCAGGAAAATGATTGAAAACATATACCATAATCAGAAGGCAAATATTGTAATAAATGGGGATAGGACAAAAGTATTTCCAATCCAAAAAGGTGTAAGGCAAGGATGCCCCTTATCCCCCTTACTTTTCATTCTGGCGCTAGAAGTGCTCCTCAGAAAGATCAGGGCTAACAAAGATATTAAAGGTCTCAAGATAAGGAACGAAATTTTTAAGGCACAGGCCTTTGCAGACGATGTGGCCTTAATTGTGGAAGATCCACTTGTATCAGGCCCAAAAGTCCTACAGGAGTTAGAAAATTATGGTAAAGTGGCCGGCTTTAAACTCAATAAAACCAAAACAAAAATAATAGTGAAAAATGTAACAGAAACACAAAAAATAGAGCTAGAAGAGTTGCTAGGCATCCAGATAGTGAAAAAAACTAAGTATCTAGGTATTTGGCTAACCTCCCGACACTCATCATTAAAAGAAAATAATTACATCCCGTTATTGCAAAAAATACAGCTAGATCTGGAAAGATGGAAAAAGATAAAATTGTCCCTTATAGGAAAAATTGCAGCAATCAAAATGAACATTCTCCCCAAAATAATATTTCTATTCCAAAATATCCCGGTGAAATTAGGCAAAAAATTTTTTTCAGAATTGAATAAAAGTATTAGGCTCTTTCTATGGGAAGGGAAAAAGTCCAGGATTTCATATAGGATTCTACAAGGCAAAAGAAATTTGGGAGGCTTCGGTCTCCCGGATTGGGAAACATATCAAAAGGCAGCCAAATTGGTGTGGATTAGGGACTGGATTACACTACATAATAGAAGAATCTTGACTTTGGAAGGGCACGACCTGCAAGAAGGTTGGCATGCCCAATTGTGGAACCCGAGAGAAAAAAAAAGCCTTCTTTTTTGTAGACATAAAGTAAGGGAGACCCTTATTCAAATATGGGTAGAAATCAGGCAGAGGTTTTACACTAAAGTCCCAAATTGGCTCTCCATTCTGGAGGCCCTAATTGATCCAAACAGGCGAGACATTCAAAATTTCCCCACATATAAGGAGATATTAGACGATAAAGGGAGTTTAAAATCGTTAGATTTATTAAGAGACCAAGGCCTCAATATAGATTGGTGGACTTATTTCCAGATCAATTCTAGGTACCAAAAGGATAGGGACCGATTCGGCATAGAATCCAAATATAGAAATCTAGATAAAATTTTACTGGGTCAAGAAAAGAAAATGCTGGCTAGACTGTACAACGTGTTACTAGATGAGGATAGGGCAGAGATCATAGCTAGGAACCAACTGGGTGTCTGGGAAAAAAATATAGGATACAATATTAACTTTAATGAGTGAGAAGAAGCCTGGAACAGGAATTACTATATAACAAAAGCGGTATCCTATAGAGAAAATCAGTACAAGATGTTCCACAGATGGCACCTAGCACCAGCCAGAATAGCTAAAATGATTCCCAATGCCTCACCAACCTGTTGGAAATGTGGTAAGGAGGTTGGTACTTTTTTCCACATGTGGTGGTCCTGTCAGATAACCAAAAAGTTCTGGCTTAAAATTTGGTCCTGGCTGAAGGAAATAATAGGAGAGGATTTGGAATTAGCCCCCGAGATCTTCTTACTAGGTATAACTAGGGAGAGATTGGCAAAAGAAAAGACTCAACTCTTGATTCATATAATCACGGCAGCCAGATTAGTTTTTGCAAAGACATGGAAGGATAATGCGTCTCCTTCTGAAGAAAGTGTAATCAATAAGATTCTAGAATGTGCGGAAATGTCCAATCTAACAAATGAGCTGAATAATGGTGAAAAATCTAAATATTATGATGTATGGGGTAGATGGTACAATTGGATGCGTAACAGGAAAAATATTTGAGAGTCGGAAAAGTGATTTTATTTACTCTTAACTAGAATATTATTGTGATAAACTCTGTAAATTACGGTTAACACTGCACTTCCGATGTGGCATGAAACATCTTGTATTTTGTTTTATTTTCAAAAATCAATAAAGTATATTTAAAAATAAATAAATAAATAAATAAATCTAATAAAATAAATAAATAAATAAATAAACTAGACGCTATTGGGGGAAAATACAACAGTGGCTGCTGGAAATAACAGGTGTGAGCTTTCCCCTTCATCCAGACCTCTACTTACTTGGAATAAGCCCAGACTACATTGACAACAAGGATTGGTATATATTTGTCCATGTCTCAACAGTGGCGAGAATGGCATTTGCCCAACTGTGGAAAGATGCAGATACGCCCCCTGACCATCAGATAATAAACAAGATTCTTCGATGTGCTGAGATGGACAGGTTAACGTACATCTTAAAAGACAAGAAAGATTCAATATATTATAGAAGTTGGGACAGATGCTTTGTCTGGCTCAAAAGAAGGTTAAACCTAGGGAATGGGTGATAAGATCGTCTAATTAGATTAATTAGATATCTATTAGGCTATATGATTCCTTAAAATTTTGACAAAAGCAGGCCAATTGTTTTGTAGATAGTTAATAGAAATTGATTGTATTGAAATGTTTGGTTTGGATGACATTGGTTATTATTAATTGGAGAGTGAGCTTAACTCTCAGTTAGTCATGTTTGTTGTTTCGTTTTAATTTTGTGTTTATGTGTTTCTACATTTCACCATTTGTATTGTTTTCCAATCTTTATTGTGTGTTAATTTTACTGTGAATATTTAATAAAGATCTATTTTTAAAAAATAAAATAAATTTCCTACCAAAGCCCATCTGTTCCATTTGGAGTGTCATAAATCGCCAATTTACATTATCAAAGGCTTTTTGTGCATCTAAGAATATCAAAGCCATGTGCTTTTCAGGATGCGCTTCATAGTATTCTAAAGTATCCAAATTTATTCTAATATTGTCTCTAATCTGTCTTTTTGGTAGAAATCCATTTTGATCTGTGTGTATAAAATTATTTAAGTATCTCTTAAGTCTTTCTGCCAATATTGAAGCAAAGATTTTATAGTCTGAATTTAGCAGGGATATAGGCCTATAGTTTTTGATTTGTTGTGGGTCTGTATCTTCTTTGTGGATCAATGTGATATACACCTCAGTCCATGACTTGGGTACTTTCTTCTTTGTCATCACTTCATTCATAACTTCCAGTAGTGGGAGACTTAAAGATTCTTGTAGTATCCCATAATATTCTGCAGGTAGACCATCTGGTCCTGGTGCCTTTCCATTCTTTTGTTTCTTAATTGCATCTGTTAACTCCATAATTGTTATGTTCCCCTCTAACATCTCCTCAATATCTTTGGGAATCCGAGGTAATTTTGCTCTTTGTAAGTATCTTGCCACATTTTCCTCCTCTTCTCTCTCTTATAAAGTTGTCTATAATATTCCTGTATTATTTTTCATCTCTTTATTTCCAAATTTGCTTTGCCCTTGATCATCAATTGTGTTATTTTTTCTTGATTCTCTTTCTTTTTTCAATTTATATGCCAGCATCTTCCTGGTTTATTCACATTTTCAAAATAGTTCTGTTTAGTGCTGCTAATTTTTTGGGCTAATTCTTCTTTCTCCAGTAAGTCCATTTTATGCTTTATTATATCCATTTTCACTTTTACGTCTTTCTTGTGTGGACATTTCTGGAGTTCCTTTTCAAATCTCTTATAGTCATCTGTCAATATTTTAAGTGTTTAAGTCTTTTTTTCAAATTTCTTTTCCTTGTATAGTCCATTATTAAGCCTCTAGCATAGGCCTTCATTGTGTCCCAAAGATTTTGTGCCGATGTGTCTTCTTTCTTATTCTCCTTAAAGAAAAAAGCCAGCTCTCTCTCCATTTTCTGAACAAAGTCTTTCTCTTTTAATATTGTATTATTTAAAGTCCATCTAGATTTTCTTTTTCGTCCTTTCCAAGTAGCTATCACAGGATTGTGGTCTGCCCATATATTTGTTTCTATTTCTACTTGTTCTATATTCAAAGTCAATTCCATTGTTGTCCATATCATGTCTAACCTAGATCAAGATGAATGTCTGTCAGAATAGAAAGTATATTGTCTATTTTTTTCCATTTCTGTCTCTCCATGCATCTTTTAAGTTTATTTCCTCTGTCATCTTAAAAAAGGAGTTCAGTAATATCTTTCTACTATCTTACTACTTTATGTGTTTTATAGTCCAAGTTTTCATCCACTATTCCATTACAATCACCCATCATACATATATTGTCATATTCCAGTTCAATTATTTTCATATGCAGTTTTGTATAAAAGTCACTTTGATTGTTGTTTGGAGCATATATTGCTACTAAAAGAATTTTCATATTATTATCAATTATCTCCACAATCAGAATTCTACCTTCTGCATCTGCATATATTTGCTCAGCCGGTATTGCATTTCTAATGTATAAAACCACTCCTCTCTTTTTACATTGTGGCAGTGATAAAAAGGTTCTCCTAAGTTTTGGTTGTATCAATAATTGTTCATATTGCGTTTTAATATGTACTTTTTGTAGACAGATTATATCAAATTTTAATTTCTCTAATTTGTAAAAGACCTTTCTTCTTTTAACAACTGAGTTAAGTCCATTTATATTTATTGAAATTAATTTTCTGTCTTCCATATTCATACTTTATATGTAGGTTTTGTTGCTCTAGTTGATCTTACTTCATGTTGTTCCTTGTATTCCACAATCCCTCCTACTGCACCTTCTGCATCTTCAATCATTGCCAATTCCTCTTCTCTAAATTCTACTGGCACTACTGTTGTTTTAATTTCCATTTCCATTTCTACTTCCCCCTCTTTAAGAAATTCTTCATAGAAAGCTTTCGCTTTATCAATTGTATCCAATCTATATCTTTGAAGTTACCACGTTAAAATTAACCCTTCTGGTACCAACCATCTGTAATTTACACCTTTTTGAAGTAATATTTTAGTCAGAAATTGATATTCTCTTCTGATCTCTCTCACTTTTCTTGGTATTTGTTTCAAAACCACCACTTCTTTCTCTTTATATTTCAAAGTTTTTTCTCTAACAACCTGGAGAATTTGTGCTTTAATCGATTTCTTGGTAAATCTTATATGTACTTCTCATGGCAGCTTATTACACATTGCATATCTAGTGTAGACTCGATATATCTCATCCACACCATCCATCATCTTCTCCTTAGTGATTTCTAATGCTTCAGCCAGCATTTCTGTCATAATTTCTGCCAGGTTCTCGCCCTTTTCTTCTTCCACAATTTGAACTCTCAAATCAAATTCTGATTTGTCCATTTCCCATCCAATTAATCCACTCCTATCTTGTTCAACTTCTCCCAATCTATTATCTACAGTGGGGCAAAAAAGTATTTAGTCAGCCACCAATTGTGCAAGTTCTCCCACTTAAAAAGATGAGAGAGGCCTGTAATTGACATCATAGGTAGACCTCAACTATGAGAGACAAAATGAGAAAACAAATCCAGACAATCACGTTGTCTGATCTGGAAAGAATTTATTTGCAAATTATGGTGGAAAATAAGTATTTGGTCACCTACAAACAAGCAAGATTTCTGGCTCTCACAGACCTGTAACTTCTTCTTTAAGAGACTCCTCTGTCCTCTGTCCTCCACTCATTACCTCATTACCTGTATTAATGGCACCTGTTTGAACTTGTTATCAGTATAAAAAACCCCAAATTCACAATCTTAGAAAATTAGAATATTGTGAAAAGGTTCAATATTCTAGGCTCAAAGTGTCCCACTCTAATCAGCTAATTAAGCCATAACACCTGCAAAGGGTTCCTGAGCCGTTAAATGGTCTCTCAGTCTGGTTCAGTAGGAATCACAATCATGGGAAAGACTGCTGACCTGACAGTTGTGCAGAAAACCATCATTGACACCCTCCATAAGGAGGGAAAGCCTCAAAAGGTAATTGCAAAAGAAGTTGGATGTTCCCAAAGTGCTGTATCAAAGCACTTTAATAGAAAGTTATGTGGAAGGGAAAAGTGTGGAAGAAAAAGGTGCACAAGCAGCATGGATGACCGCAGCCTGGAGAGAATTGTCAGGAAAAGGCCATTCAAAAGTGTTGGGGACTTTCACAAGGAGTGGACTGAGGCTGGAGTCAGTGCATCAAGAGCCAACACACACAGACGGATCCTGGACATGGGCTTCAAATGTTGTATTCCTCTTGTCAAGCTGCTCCTAAACAACAAACAACGTCAGAAGCGTCTTACCTGGGCTAAAGACAAAAAGAACTGGTCTGTTGCTCAGTGGTCCAAAGTCCTCTTTCCTGATGAGAGCAACTTTTGCATCTCATTTGGAAACCAAGGACCCAGAGTCTGGAGGAAGAATGGAGAGGCACGCACTGCAAGATGCTTGAAGTCCAGTGTGAAGTTTCCACAGTCTGTGTTGATTTGGGGAGCCATGTCATCTGCTGGTGTTGGTCCACTGTGCTTCATTAAGTCCAGGGTCAACGCAGCCGTCTACCAGGAGATTTTGGAGCACTTCATGCTTCCTTCCGCAGACGAGCTTTATGGGGATGCTGACTTTATTTTCCAGCAGGACTTGGCACCTGCCCACACTGCCAAAAATACCAAAACCTGGTTCAATGACCATGGGATTACTGTGCTTGATTGGCCAGCAAACTCGCCTGACCTGGACCCCATAGAGAATCTATGAGGCATTGCCAAGAGAAAGATGAGAGACATGAGACTGAACAATGCAGAAGAGCTGAAGGCTGCTATTGAAGCATCCTGGTCTTCCATAACACCTCAGTGGTGCCACAGGCTGATAACATCCATGCCACACCGCATTTATTTATTTATTTATTTATTTTATTAAATTTGTATACCGAGTTTTTAGGGCACGGCGAAAAGCCTGGAGATCTGGTATTCTCCATATCTCTGGGGGGAGGTCGTTGCAGAGGGCAGGTGCTGCCACAGAGAAGGCCCTCTATGCCTTCTCTGCATTGAGGCAGTAATTGATGCAAAAGGGGCCCAAACCAAGTACTGAATACATATGCATGCTTATACTTTTCAGAGGTCCGATATTGTTCTATGTACAATCCTTGTTTTATTGATTTCATGTAATATTCTAATTTTCTGAGACTGTGAATTTGGGTTTTTCATGAGTTGTAAGCCATAATCATCAAAATTATGACAAATCAAGGCTTGAACTATCTCGCTTTGCATTTAATGAGTCTATCTCATATATTAGTTTCACATTTTAAGTTGCATTACTGAAATAAATGAACTTTTGCATGATATTCTAATTTTTCGAGTTTCACCTGTATTACATTGATTCTGAAAGAGGATACAGACCCACAACAAATCAAAAATTATAGAGTTATATCCCTGCTAAATTCAGATTATAAAACCTTTGCTTCAATATTGGCAGAAAGACTTAAAAGATATTTAAATAATTTTATACACACAGATCAAACTGGATTTCTACCAAAAAGACAGATTAGAGACAATATTAGAATAATTTTGGATATTTTAAAACACTATGAAGCGCATCCTGAAAAGCAAATGGTTTTGATATTTTTAGATGCACAGAAAGCTTTTGATAATGTAAATTGGTGATATATGACACTCCAAATGGAACAGATGGGCTTTGGTAGGAAATTTATTCAGGCAATAGAAGCTATATATCATAAACAAATGGCAAAAGTAATGATAAATGGAGAATTGACAGACTCTATTGAGATAACAAAAGGTACTAGGCAAGGTTGTCCACTGTCCCCTCTGTTGTTTATATTAACTTTAGAAGTGCTAAATAGGAGTATAAGAGAAGAAAAAGATATAAAAGGAATGAAAATTCGAAAAGAAGAATATAAATTGCAAGCATTTGCTGATGATCTGGTTTTTATTCTTGAAGATCCACTAACATCAATAACTATATTGATAGACAAAATTGGAGATTTTGGAAAAGTAGCTGGTTTGAAAATAAACAAAGATAAAATGAAGATTTTGACCAAAATATGTTGGTAAAGCAAAAAGAATTGGCGAATGTATCAAAAATGCAGATCACAAATAAAGTTAAATATTTGAGGATATATTTGATGACAAGATGTAGCATGCTTAAAGAAAATAATTATAATAAACTTAAACAACAGATAGGGACAGATTTGGCGAAATGGGAAAACTTACAGCTTTCTTTGATTGGAAGGATATCAACTATTAAGATGAATATTTTGGCTAGAATTTTATATTTGTTCCAGACAATTCCAATTAGATTGGGGAAAGACTTTTTTGAAGAATTGAACAAAATGGTGTTAAAATATATTTGGCAGGGAAAGAAGGTGAGGATAAAATTAAAGTTATTACAAGATGCTAGAATGAGACGGGGTTTTGGCCTACCTAATTGGGAACTTTATTATCAAGCGACAAGTGTGATGTAGATTAAAGAATGGATAAATTTAAGAAATACTAGATTATTGAATTTAGAAGGTCATGATTTGCCGATGGGGTGGCATGCTTTTTTATGGTATAAGGGAACAAAAATACAGGGGTATTTTAGAAGACGCCATATATGTGAGGTTTTGCTATTAAATTGGGAGAAGATTAAAAAACATTATTTGAAGATTCCAGTCTGGGTATCAACGATTGAAGCATTTTCATATTCAGTAATATTTAGAAGAGAACAAACTGTTAGATATAGTGAATTAATGGATGAAAAGGGTGAACTTTGACGAGCTGGCAGAGAGGAGAAAGTGATCATTGGGAGCTTTGGCGCAAGAAGAGATTTGATGGTCAGGGAAGTATAAGAGTATAAGAGACAAGATTTAAGAAAATCCTTAACTGACTGTTTCGTGCCACAGATTGACTGGAGAGTGTGAAAGCTTGAAAGAGACGGGAGAGACCCAGAGAACAGGAAGTGCAGCCATCATAAGGATTAGACAGGAGACAACGGGAGAGGCTGGCTTCAGACAATCTAGCAGTGGGAAACCATAGAGAACAGTGACAGTGTTAAATACCTGACTTGGAAGGAGATTTGGAAGATCGTGGAGACTGATTATTAAGGAACTTGGAAGAAATTTTCTTATATATACACTTGATACTTGATACTGGGGAAAAAAGGGGGGGAAGAACCCCTCCCTATATATAGCAAGCTTGATACTGCTAATGAATTGATACATCTATAGACATATACTTCCTTTTCTTTTGACAACAACTGAAAATCTTTTTAATCAGTACTCAGAGACCTGCTATTAATTGGTAACTTATCTAATTAATCAACTCTCAAGACCTTTTTATTTACAAACTCTGTGCATTAATGGTACCCAACCATTATCTACCTATAATATACCTATAATATATTTGTATATTTATCCATATTTATAGCATCTATCAGACAGCATAGTATTGATATATTTTATTAGGCATTTACCTATCTATACTTATTATACTTAATTGATTTATTTGTGATTATTAACTTAACTGACTAATCAATTATTTTTGTAATTAATTAATTATCTATTAAGTTTAACATAATCTCTTAGAAATTTAATTATTTGTAGCTAATTGTATATATTTGAGATCACTAATTCAACTGTCTACCCCAAATAATTATTAACTATTGCTTTATTTAATCAATTAATTAATCGATTAAGGATAGGGTTAAGTAATTTTTTTGACAAAATTTAAATTTACGTGTGGATTTAAAAGTATACAAGTAGATAAGAGTTAATAGTTATACTGTTTTACAGTGTTACTTGTTAAGTGAACTAATTATATCTATAAGTCATTGGGGTTAATTAAAGAAGGTTAAGGATAGGAATTTAAGGAATAGTTTATAAACATAGTTCTAGATAATAACCGCAAGGCCAGAGCAATATAAGATATTAGAAGGCAGGAGACAGAGGTTTTGAATTAATTCCTAATATTTATTGTATGCCAGTGGCTGGTTAAGTGTCTGTACTTCCCTAATTTTCAATATAGAGATACGAATTTAAAGATAATTGATTCAAGGTGCCTCTGAAGGGCATAAGAAGCACTAGATTGATAGCTTGAGAGTAAAGGGCTAATAGATCTCTCACTTTCAATAAAGCAAGCAATTTAATTAGCACTCCAAGAAGTAGCAAATATCAGACAACAGTGGCAAGAGCCACTGAATGATTATTTGGAGAAATATTGAGAAAATAATAAGAGAACAAAGCTTAATCTTGAAAGAAATGGCAAGTATGACATCAACAATCCTGAAAACTGGGGAAAAAGTACCCTCCAATCCCACTATAATGATGTCATCCCCAGCTACTCAGAAGTCAATAGAAGGCTTGCAGAAAATAGATAAACCTCCAAAAACTCCAACCTTGCAAACTGCGAACAAAGAATCGAACAAAATGAAAAGAAATTGGATATGGTAGACCAAACTCTCACAACACAGAACAAGGAAATCGAGGACTCATTGATACAATTAGAAATGGACAAGGCCTCATTCTACCTCCGCTTTCAAAACATCACTGAAGACAAAGAAGAAGACCTGGGGGATAAGATCACCGAGTTGATTGCGGAAGCTCTCCAGCAGGACAAGCAGGAAATCATTAGAGAGCTCGACGATGTCTACAGAGTGCAAACAAATTACGTGAGGAGAAACAAGCTCCCTAGGGAAGTTCACATGAGGTTCGCAAGAAAAAAAGTGAGGGACATTTTATATAACATAGCGAGAGAGGAACAAATTACATACAGAGGGAAAGAGGTGATAATCTTAAAACAAGTACCAAGAAGAGTGAGGGAAGTGAGGAAGAACTATAGATTTCTGACGGTCCAACTGAATAGAAGAAGTGTATTATTTAGATGGCTCCTGCCAGAGGGGATACTAATCTCATGGCAGGGAAGGAAAATTAAAATTGACAGCTTAAGTGCAGCACAAGATTTCCTAGACCAGCTAAGAGGAGGGGAAGAGGAGCAGAGTAATAAAGAGGAAATCGAAACGGCAAATACAGAAGAAGAAACTTCGCAAGAACAAATCACAAAGGAAGACATAGAAGAGGAGAAGAAGAGAGAAGAAGAAGAAGACAAGGGGGAAAAAACCAGACCAGTAAGAGCAGTAACTTTAAAAGCAAATGAGAACTAGGAGCTAGACACAAGTACTAGGAATGAATGGTATAAAACTTCTATCTCTAAATGTCAACGGCTTAAATGATCATAAAAAGAGGAAGCTAATACTTTCAAGATTAGTAAAACAAAACCCTGATATAATATGCTTACAAGAGGTCCACATAAAAAAAGAAGAGGCCAATTATCTAGAATATACTAAATTCGGCAAAGTATTTATGTCCCTAGCAGAGAAAAAAAGGGGGGGGGGCTTGTAATGTATGTTAGAAGAGGAATCGAGGCAGAATTAAAATATAAGGATGCTAAAGGTAGAACCCTAATGATCGAGGTTACGAGCGGTAACTCTAAAATGACATTGGTGGGTATTTATGCCCCAAATAAAAAACAGGGACAATTCTACTGAAAATTACATGAACAGTTAGGAAAATGGGCACATAATGAAATATGTATGTTAGGTGATTTTAATGGTGTTGTAGACCCAGATAGAGATTATAAAAGTGGAAAACTTAAAAAAAATAAAAGGACATCCTTGCCAAAAAGTTTCTTTGATTTGGTGGATGAACTAAATTTAATTGATATGTGGCGAACTTTGCAGCCATCTGATAGACAATACACCTTTTACTCGAACCCGCAGAATTTCCAGTCTAGAATAGATATGGTATGGGCCACCAGGAAAATAGGATTAGAAATTAAGAAGGTTGACATGAGCACAAACGCCTGGGCAGATCATAAGCTCCCCGAAATAAATTGGAATTGCATGAACAAGAGAAAACAACAGAGATGGAGACTTAAGACGAGCCTACTGAATGAAAAAGAGTTTACAGATAAACTGAATGAAGAAGTAAAGTGCTTCTTCAAAGAAAATGGAAATCAAGGCACGGCTAGAGAAATTGTTTGGGATACAATGAAGGCATACGTGAGAGGGGTGGCCATATCATATACGGCGTTTAAAAATAAAGAAAAGAGGAAAGCCCAGGAGGCCCACACCAAAAGGCTAGACGAAGCGGAAAATAAACTACTGCAAAACCCTGGAGACGAAGCGGCAAAACAAAATTGGACGATGGTGAGACATATGTTGAACATTTTAGACCAGGAGGAGATAGCGCAAAAAATAAAAAGAACAAAGCATTACTATTTCGAGAACGCTAATAAGTCTGGACGGTGGCTTGTGTACAAACTAAAAAAGAAAATGAAAAAAGCCAGATCCTTGCGCTAGAAGATTCTAAGGGTAACCTCCTGACGAAGGAAGAAGATAAATTAGAAAGAGCAAGAGAATTCTACGAAGCTTTGTACAATGACGAAGAGATTGAGGTAGATAAGGTGGAACAATACCTGATGGAAGCTAGTCTCCCCCAAATAACAGAAGAAGAGAGGGAAATGTTAAATAAGAAAATCACAATAGATGAACTCAAAACAGCCCTTACCAAAATTAAAAAGAATAAAACCCCAAGCCCAGATGGACTCCCAGGGGAAATTTATAAAAGATTAGACGAAACATTGCAATTAAAATTGTTAGAAATCTTTAATGAGGTCCTGGTGGGCACAAGAATCCCGGACACATGGAGAGAAGCGTACCTCACACTCGATGTCACACTGCTTGGAAATTAACTTATTTTGAGGATGAAACCGAAACTTTGACACTCATATTGAAAGAAGGTGCCGACCTGTAACAAATTGCAAATTACAGACCCATTTCCTTACTAAACTCAGATTATAAATTGTTTACGAGCATAATAGCGGAAAGAGTAAAAAAAAATTTAAACTCCTGGATCCACAAAGATCAGAATGGATTCCTCCCGGGGAGGCAAATTAGGGACAATTTGAGAACCGTACTAAACGTATTAAAGTATTATGAGCAACATCCAGAAAAGCAGTTGGCACTAGTGTTTGTGGACGCCCAAAAGGCGTTCAACAACCTGAATTGGAGCTTCATGGTCAATCAAATTAATATAATGGGATTTGGGGCAAATTTTAGAAAAATGAATCTTTAGGTCTCCAGGTAGTGAAGAAAACAAAGTACTTAGGAATATGGATAACCTTGAGGTATTCATCACTAAAAGAAGATAATTACACTCCATTACTACAAAAAATACATCAGGATCTAGATAGATGGAAGAAACTAAAATTGTCTTTTACGGGCAAAATAGCAGCAATTAAGATGAATATTCTCCCTAAAATTATATTTTTATACCAAAGTATACTGGCGAATTTAGATAAAAAATTTTTTTTAGATTTGAAGAAAAGTGTTAGGAAATTTTTATGGGAGGGAAAAAAGGCAAGGATTTCGTACAAGATACTGCAGGGGAAAAGAAATATGGGTGGCTTTGGACTCCCTGTTGTGGCCCCGTCCTCTGAGCCTATCCCATTGGAGGAAGGAAGCTCTGAGCAGGAGGAAGAGGAGCCAGCCAGATCTCCCAGCCCCCCCCCCCTCTGGCACCATCTCAGGTGCCAGCTGAAAGAGAGCCAAGTAGTGGGGAAACAGGTGTCTCAGATGAGAGTGAGGGAGAGACGTCATTCCTGGACGCATGCCAAAGAAGGCGAGAGAAAAGATTACTGCAGCTGCGGCGTATGAGGAAATAGACAGTCACTGGATTGGAGTCACAGGATCAATGACTCACTGGACCACACCCAAAGCCTATCTATATAAGACAGTACGGTGGGTCAAGAAGTTTGTGACGAACAAAGCTAAACAAACATAGCAACCTCGTAGTCTTGGAAGCTAGATGAACGGCAAAGCTACGTAGGTGATTTTCTTGTTTGTGTAA
This sequence comes from Coluber constrictor foxii, assembly GCA_038048745.1. NCBI lineage: Eukaryota > Metazoa > Chordata > Lepidosauria > Squamata > Colubridae > Coluber > Coluber constrictor. Next base: position 11,064,581 of record CM075961.1, read on the forward strand.
ACTAATAAAGTCCTTGGCAGACGGTGTGCATATCGCTGCCAAGGTTGAGATAAGAACTGCGGAGTGTGCCAAGTGATTCTTAACCCTCGGCTGGCTGTGTTTTTGTGGGTCTCTGAAGGGGGGGGACAGATCATCTTGTTCGTCACCCAAAACTCCATCGTTAACCCACGATGGACCAACAGCTGCAGCAGCAGGTACAGCAGATGCTGGAGGCCAATCAACTTCTGCAACAGCAAGTAGCACAGCTAACTGCACAACTTGCTTTGGGAAATGCTCCTGTAGCAGCTCCACCTGCTCCCCTTCCCCGTCCAAGATGCCCAGTGAACATGCCAGATAAGTTTTCTGGGCAGCAGGAAATGTTCCCGGCCTTCTTGGGACAGTGCCAGTTGTACATGGCAATGCGGCCGGAGGATTTTCCGGATGACCGGGTTCGGGTGGCTTTTATTATCAGCTCCCTCTCTGGCACTGCCGCCCGATGGGCCACGCCCCTGTTGCTGCAAGACAGCCCCTTGCTTCTGGACTATCAGGGCTTTTTGCAACACCTGCGCACCATGTTTGAGGACCCCCTCCGGGTGCAGACAGCAGCGAGGCGCATCAAGGACCTCCGCCAAGACAAGCGCCCCCTGCAGGACTATATTGCGGAGTTCCGATTGCTAGGCCAGGATTCGGCCTGGAATGAGGCGGCGCTGATGGATGCCTTCCAGGACGGCCTCTGCGATGAGATGCAGGACGAGCTGGTTCGGGTGGAGGCGCCACAGACCCTGGACGCGCTGGTGACCCACTGCCTGCGCATCGACGCCCGCCTACAATGGCAACGGCCCCGTAGGGCTCTTCCGGAACCACCGACAGTGCCAGCACCCCCGCGTTTCGTACCAACAGCGCCCCGGACCGTACCGCGTTTGGTGGCGACGGCTGAGGAGCCCATGGAGCTCGGAGCAGCCAGACCTCAACTGACGGCCCAGGAGCGGATGAGGAGATGCCAAGGGGGGTTGTGCCTCTATTGCGGCGAGGCTGGACATTTCGCCGCCTCGTGTCCCCGGAAGCGGAGTGGATCGCTCAAGCCTGTTCCGGAGCCTCAGCGTGACCAGCCGGGAAACGGGTCAGGCCTGGCTTAGGGGAAACTCTGGGTCAGGCAGGTGACCATGCCCCACCGGAGGCGGCGGCTGTGGACTGTGAGCCCCCTCGGCACCTGATTTTGAACACCCGGGTGTTGTTGGCTAACCGGTCGGAGGGGCTCCAGGCGCACGCGCTGGTGGACTCGGGGGCCACCACGAACTTTATGGACCAGGCCTTTGTGGCCCAGTACAAGGTTCCCTTGGTTCCAGTGGACCCTCCGTTGAGGGTCGAAACTATTGATGGGCGGGAACTTGTGGCGGGGCCCATCAACTTCGCTACTCAGCCCTTGCGCCTTGCCATTGGGAACCATGAGGAGGCGATCCAGTTTTATGTGACGGCGGACCTGCACTTCCCCTTGGTCATGGGGATGGCCTGGCTTCGGGCGCAAGACCCTCAGGTGGCGTGGTTGAGAAATGCCATCTCGTTCCTCAGCCTGCAGTGTGTCGACCACCTTCGCCACACCTGTGCCGGCCAGGACGTCTCTGCCCCGAACGTCTCCTTGCCTCCGGAGCTGACATCCTTCGCCGACGTGTTCAGCGAGAAGGAGGCGGATCGCTTGCCCCCGCACCGACCCTACGACTGCGCGGTGGACTTGATGCCCAACGCGCCCCTGCCCTTGGGACGCCTGTACTCCATGTCGGAGCCCGAGCTGGCCGCCTTACGGGACTTTCTGGACAAGAACCTGGCCCGTGGGTTCATCCGGCCTTCGACCTCCCCGCTCTCGGCCCCAGTCCTCTTCGTGAAAAAGAAGACGGGGGACTTGCGCCTGTGTTGTGACTACCGGCGCTTGAATGCCATCACGGTACGGAATCGCTATCCCCTGCCGCTGATCCCGGAGCTGATGGAGAGGTTGCGGGAGGCCTCGATTTTCACCAAGCTCGACCTCCGGGGAGCCTACAACCTGGTGCGGATGTGAGAGGGGGACGAGTGGAAGACGGCATTTGGCACCCGATACGGACACTTTGAATATACCGTCATGCCGTTCGGGTTGACCAACGCCCCCGCGGTCTTCCAGCACTTGATGAACGACGTGTTCCGGGACATGCTGGATCGGTTCGTGGTGATCTACCTGGATGATATTTTGATCTATTCCCGGACCCCGGAGAGTCACCTCCAGCATGTCTGCCAGGTCCTGCAGCGCCTGCGGGAGCACCAGCTCTATGCGAAGTTGGAGAAATATTACTTCTTCCAGACTTCCATAGAGTTTCTTGGGCACATCATCACCCCCGAGGGCATCGCGATGGACCCACACAAGGTGGCAGCCTTGCGCAGTTGGGAACCCCCGCGTCGGGTGAAGGACGTCCAGCGTCTGTTGGGATTCGCCAACTACTACCGGACCTTCATCCCGGGCTTTGCCACCCTGACCGTGCCGTTGACCCAGCTCCTTCGGAAGAAGGTTCCGTTCCAGTGGGGGCCCCCGCAGCAGCAGGCCTTCGAGGTTCTCAAGCAGGCCTTTGTCACGGAGCCGGTCCTGAGGCACCCCGATCCACACCGTCCGTTCGTGGTTGAGACAGACGCGTCCAACGTGGCGATTGGAGCGGTGCTGCTACAGGCTCCGGTGGATGGCGGCACTCTTTTTCCCTGTGCTTACTACTCCCGGAAACTCACTCCTTCCGAGCGCAACTACACCATCTGGGAAAAGGAGTTGCTGGCTATCAAGGCCGCGTTCGAGGCTTGGCGACATCACCTCGAGGGGGCCCGACACCAGGTGGAGGTGCGGACGGACCATCGGAACCTGGAGCACCTCACCACGGCCAGGAATTTGAACCAGCGGCAGATCCGGTGGTCGTTGTTTTTCGCCCGGTTCAACTTCCACGTCACATACATTCCGAGCCACCTCAACCAGAGGGCGGACGCGCTATCCCGTAAGCCGGAATACTTTTGCCCCAAGGACTCCCTTTCCCCACGGATGGTGCTGCCAGCGGACTCCTTGGCCGCGGTCCAGGAACCGGTGGACCTGCGGACTCAGGTGCTGGAAGCGCAGCGACGGGACGACTGGTCGCAGCAGCGGAGAGCGGACGTCGGCCCCGCGTCCCCATGGACCGTGGAGGAGGGCTTGCTCAGGCACCGGGGTCGGCTGTACGTGCCCACAAGTCCACTCCGAGCCCTCGTCATGAACCAGTGCCATGACAACCCCGCGGCGGGGCACTTCGGCTTCTTTAAGACCTTGAACCTAGTGACGCAGACTTTTTGGTGGCCTCGGGTACGGCACGACGTGCACGCCTACGTGACGTCCTGTGTGCCATGCCGACAGGCCAAAGCCGCATCCGGCCCCCCTCCTGGACTCCTCCAGCCGCTGCCAACACCGGAGAGACCGTGGGGAGCCATCTCCATGGACTTCCTGACTGACCTGCCCCTGTCCGCTACGTTCACGACCGTCCTTGTGGTGGTGGATGCGCTCACGAAGATGGCACATTTCATCCCGTGCCGCGGCCTGCCCTCGGCTCGTACCACGGCTCGCCTGTTCCTGCAACACATCTTCCGCCTCCACGGCCTGCCGGACCGGGTGGTTTCGGACCGCGGGGCCCAGTTCACGGCCCGCTTCTGGAAAAGCCTGATGGCTGCGCTGGAGGTGCAGGTGTGCCTGTCGTCGTCACACCATCCGGATGTCAGTGTTTCAAAACTGACATAGAAGCAAGGAGGAGAAACGTTTGACATTTCACCTAGAAAAACTTTTGGTGAATTCAGTCTCCTGGGAGATGTTTGGGAGGGGTGACATTCCTGTGTGCTGAAGAGACAGATAAGAGAGAGTGATCTGGAAGGCAGCCAATGGAGAGCAGTTTCTGGGGGAAGGAATAGGAGGGGTTTTGGATGGAGGGGCCAGAACTGTCTGCACCGTTGTCTGGCTTGGATGCATCTCTCAATAAAAAGAATATTTCCTAAAGACGCTGTTTGGAAATTAAATTATTTCGAGGATGAAATTGAAGCCCTGACAGACAGACAGTTCAGTTTTTTTTTCTTTTCCCTTTCCCTCTCCGAGCCAATCTGGCAAGCCTCCAGAGCTCTGGTTCTCTGCCAGAAGTCTGGACACAGTGGAGAGAGAGCCCGGAAACCATGGCCGAAAGCCAACTCTCCAACGAAAGCCTGCTACAAGCAGCGGCACTGCAAGCAAACGTGGATATACAGAAGGCCCAACCCCTCCCTCCTCCAGCAAAGCTGCCAGCCGAGAAGAAGAAAAAAGAACCTTTGTGGGCTTTGCCGAAGTCGGCAGAAATGGAATTCCCCTTTCCAGCCGGGAAAGGTAAGAGCCAGCCTCTAAGTGAATTAGCGAGGGTGGATTGGATGTGGGACTGGCAACAGGCCAGACAGCCGAAAGCTTCAAAAAAGTCCCTCGAAACTTCCATAGATAAGTTAAAAGAACATTTTGACCGAGCTGTCCAACTGGGGGAGGAGCCGTCCTGCAGGCCCAAGGAGAGGGGGAGGCCAGCCCAGCCTACTGAACTGAGTCACCACAAACAGGAGCACAGTCCTCCCCCCTCCCACATCAAATGAAAAGATAGCCCCGGCAGGCATCCCTGGATTCCCCCTCCCCCCACCAAGCCCATCAGCCTGCACCGGGCATCACCCCCCCGCCTCCGGAGGAGAGATGATGAAGAATTCCAACGACATTATGGGCAGGCTGAGAGAGGCCCACAATGGGAGGAGGGGCCGCCTAGGGGGGAGCCACCCCGGTTTAGAGGGAAATTTGCTGGGAATCCAGAACAGCTAGCACAATTCATCGATGCGGCTGAGATCTACATCGAGCGCTACGCACACCTTTACCCATTCCCCAGGGCCCTAGTCAGTGCCAACCCAGAAGGCCTGGAGGGAGAGGCAAGGAGCTGGTCAGGGGCCCTGTACAAAAACAGGGCCGCCCAACAACAAGATGCAGATGGTTTCTTACAACTGTTGCGAGCCCGTTTTGAAGAAACAGGGGAGGACCCCTATGTAGAAGATGAGCTTAGAAACCTAAGGCAGAGGGGAAAGCCCATCCAAGAGCACATTCGTGAGTTCAGGAGAGTTGTTGGGACTTTACCCCCTTTGCCGGAATGGCTGCTCGTGTACTTCTTCAGAATGAGCTTAGATAAACAGATTGCCCAAGTGACCGCTTATCGTGATATTCCGAACCGGCTCACTGACTGGTTTCGGATAGCGACTCAAGTCGAGAGAGGGCTAAGGGCAAACGACATGCTAAAGCAACCACAGGCAAAGGAGAAAGCCCAACTGGACCAGGAACCGTATACCAGACGAGGAACTTCAGCACCACGGCCCACCCAAAGACCACCCACCACCCGGAGCCTACTGAGATGCTACAGATGTGGAGGAGTTGGCCATTTGGCAGTGATGTGTGGAACCCCGGGACCGAGACCAGAGCCTACGGGCAAACCACGGCCAGGACAAGGACCCAGGCGCGCCACCGACACACCACAAAGGCCCCCCCCCGGTTCAGAAGTCTTCGCCCACTTGACCGAAGCAAAGGAGAACCCAGATGATACGAATCAGCCTCCCGAACTGTATGACAGCGATGACGACGGAGAAGACGACCCAATGGTGAGTGGACCCATCCACCCTTTTCTATTCCCTGTACGCTTAACGGCCCCAAAAACAGGAACCCAAGGGGTTTTCCAAGCTCTAATAGATTCAGGCTGCACGAGGTGCCTGATCAACTTACCCACGGTCCAACAATTGGGAATACGAGCGAAAAAACTCAGCCACCCAATCCGATTTGAGCAAGTTGATGGATCCTTAGTGGGGGGGGCGCAGGCCACACATTTAACCGAGCCAGTGAAACTGGAGCTAGCAGATCACTGGGAGATGATTCGGTTTATAATAGCCCCCAAGATGACTAACCCAGTCATACTTGGACTCTCCTGGCTTGACAAGTGGGGGCCAACTATCTGGTGGCAGGAGGGGACCCGCAGACTGAGAATAGCAAGGGGGCCTCACCCCCTGCTGCCCCAGCCACAGAGGACACCTCCCACACAGAGGCCCCGGCCCCTCCCTCCAAGAGGACAAAAGAGGCCCTCAACCCCAGCGCCCCTGATCAAGAGTACAGCTAAACAACTGACGGCCTCATCTGACAGCCCCCATGACACAAAGCAGATCCCAAAAGAATATCAAGACCTTGCAGAAGTATTTAGCGAGACTGAGTGCAATGTTCTACCACCCCACCGTGAGACCGATTGCGCCATCGAAATCATCCCTGGGGCAAAACTACCTAAACCTAAGCTGTATGCTATGACACCCCGGGAAATGCAAGAAATGCGAAAATACATAGACACTAACCTACAAAGGGGTTTCATTGAGCCAGCCAAACCCCGAATAGCGGCACCAGTCTTCTTCAGAGAGAAGAAAGACGGCTCTATGCGTTTAGTAGTTGACTTTTGAGGTGTCAACGATGTCTGTGTACGCAATTTATACCCCCTTCCTCTCATGAAAGACATTTTAGCCCATCTGGCCAAAGGAAAGGTTTTCACCAAACTAGACCTTCGCGAAGCCTATTACCGGATACACATCAAGGAAGGTGACGAGTGGAAGACAGCATTCAATTGCCCATTAGGAAGCTTCCAATTTAAAGTAATGCCTTTTGGACTACAGGGGGCGCCGGCGGTATTCATGCAACTTATAAATGAGGTGCTTCACGACCACCTTTACAAGGGGGTCCTCGTCTACCTGGATGACATTCTCATTTACACGGAAACCATCGACGAACACATACCCCTCGTCCGCAAAGTGCTTGAGAAATTGCTGAAGGCGGACCTTTATGTCAAACTGTCGAAATGCGAGTTCCACCAGTCACGGCTAGACTATTTAGGCTACCGAGTATCCAATGAAGGGATAGAAATGGACCCAGCCAAAGTACAATCAGTCCTTGACTGGCGACCCCCACGCACCCGCAGACAACTGCAAAGCTTCTTGGGTTTCGCGAACTTCTACAGACAATTTATCCCATCTTTTGCAAAAATTGCCAAACCTCTAACCGACCTCCTAAAAACAGGGAGCCCAGCAACAAAACCTCGCCCAGGACAGCCTCTACAGTGGGACCCAGCCTGCCAACACGCATTTGAGACACTGAAAGAAATGTTTGCAAAAGAACCGATCTTAAAGCACCCCAACCCCGACCAACCTTTCGTCATCCAAGCCGATGCCAGCGATGTGGCAGTGAGGGCGGTCCTACTCCAAAAAAATAGCCAAGGGAACTTACAACCCTGTGCCTACACATCCCGCAAACTCACTGACACCGAGAGACGATGGGCAGCGTGGGAAAAGGAAGCGTTCGCAGTGAGGTGGGCACTGTTAACGTGGCGACATCTGCTGGAAGGAAGCCAAACACCCTTTGAAGTTTGGACTGACCATAAAAATTTGGAGGCCCTCAAAACTCCAAGGAAGTTATCACCCAGACAGGTCCGGTGGGCCCAATACTTCAATCGTTTCAACTTCGAGCTAAAGCACATCCCGGGGGGGAAAAACTTTCTGGCCGACGCCCTCTCCCGAATGCCTCAATACAACAGTGAACGAGAGCAGGTGGTGAATGCCATCATCCCCTCCACCCAGGGAGCGGGTCAGATAACTACCAGACGGCAGCATCGTGATCAGCAGGGCCAACCAGCGAGTGACCTAACGACAAAGCTCAAAGCAGAAACATTGACGGACCCCTGGTTCCGAGACAATCAACATCTCTTGATGAAAAAGGATGATCTAGCCTGGAAAGGAACAAAACTTTATGTCCCAGAGACGCTACGCACCCTGGTCCTTAAGAGGAGCCATGACGTTAAGCCAGCGGGACATTTTGGGTTCCTAAAGACTCTGCATTTAGCACGGAGACAGTTTTGGTGGCCACACATGAGAAAAGACGTAGACAGTTATGTAAAAAGTTGTACCATCTGTGCCACGATGAAAACCCAACCAGGAAGACCCCCCGGACTGCTGCAGCCAGTAGCTGAACCGTCTAGGCCATGGGAGGAGATTGCTATGGACTTCATAGTCGAACTACCCAGGAGCGGCGGAAACACGGTGATCTGGACCGTAATAGACTTATTTTCTAAACAGGCACATTTCATACCCTGTAGCGGACTACCCTCAGCCCGCCAATTGGCAAAGCTGTTTGTGAAACACATCTATCACCTGCATGGAGTGCCCAGAAGAATCATCTCCGATCGAGGTGTCCAGTTCACAGCGAAATTTTGGAGAGAATTTCTACGATCCATAGGATCATCCCAAGGTCTCAGCTCAGCATTTCACCCGAGCACCAATGGGGGGGCGGAGAGACTGAATGCTATGATAGAGCAGTATTTGAGGTGCTACGTAAACTACCAACAGTCGAACTGGGCAGACCTCCTATCTTTTGCTGAGGTCGCGTACAACAATGCTGTCCACAGTAGCACAGGACTAGCCCCATTCAAGGTAGTGAGCGGTATGGATTTTGTCCCCATGCCAGAGTATCCCAGGGACCCCCCTTCTTCCGTCAGTTTGAACGATTGGATGGCGATGTTAAGAGAATCCTGGGAGAACGTCAAGAAGGCATTAGACAAGGCGACACAAGCATATAAGAAGCAAGCGGATAAGCACCGAGCCCCTCAAAGACCATTCCGAGTAGGAGAGAAGGTCTACCTCTCCACCAAGTATTTGAGACTCAAGCTTCCGACTAGGAAATTGGGCCCAAAATTTATAGGACCATTTCCTATAGTAAAAATAATCAACCCAGTCACAGTACAATTGCAATTGCCCCGCTTACTAGGAAAGATACACCCTGTTTTTCACAGTAGTCTGCTGAAACCGGTGATGGGGTCAACTTTAAGGCCCGTGCCACGTGACCCCCCAGGGCCTTTGATCATTGGGGGCCAAACTCACTATGAAGTACAGCGAATTCTCGATTCGAGGTGGCACAGAGGCCGTCTCCAATACTTAGTTAAGTGGAAGGGTTACCCTTTGTCAGAAGCTACCTGGGTGAAGAGCAACAACATTCATGCTGACCGGCTTATAGCTAAAGTTCCATGCAGATCACCTGGGCAAGGCGGGAGGGGGTGGTATGCCTCATCAGATGGGGTGACAGCACTAACCCTGTTGTTTCTCCTGCACAGGCCTCGTTGAGAGAATGAAGGGAGAGGGGCCGGATGTCAGTGTTTCAAAACTGACATAGAAGCAAGGAGGAGAAACGTTTGACATTTCACCTAGAAAAACTTTTGGTGAATTCAGTCTCCTGGGAGATGTTTGGGAGGGGTGACATTCCTGTGTGCTGAAGAGACAGATAAGAGAGAGTGATCTGGAAGGCAGCCAATGGAGAGCAGTTTCTGGGGGAAGGAATAGGAGGGGTTTTGGATGGAGGGGCCAGAACTGTCTGCACCGTTGTCTGGCTTGGATGCATCTCTCAATAAAAAGAATATTTCCTAAAGACGCTGTTTGGAAATTAAATTATTTCGAGGATGAAATTGAAGCTCTGACACCGGAGACTGACGGGGGCACGGAGAAGGTCATTGGCATACTGGAGCAGTACCTCCGCTGTTTTGTCAACCAGCAGCAGGACAACTGGGCCGACTACCTTCCCCTGGCGGAGTTCGCTTTTAACAACTCCCAACATACCTCCACCCAGATGACACCGTTCCATGCCAACGTCGGGTACCATCCACGGTTTTTTCCGTTGACCATCATGGACTCCCCTGTTCCTGAGACCCGGGACTTCCTCTCGGAGCTGCAGGCGGTGCAGCAACTGGTGCGGTGGCAGCTGATCCGGGCGAAAGAAGACTATAAACGGTTCGCCGATCGCGGCCGCCGGGCGACGCCACCGCTGGAAGTTGGAGATCGGGTGTGGCTGTCCACGAAACACCTCCCCACGGACCAGCCGGTGAGGAAACTGGCCCACCGCTTTATCGGTCCCTTCCCCATCGAGGCGGTCATCAACCCGGTGGCCTATCGGTTGACTCTACCCCGCTCCATGCGGCTCCACCCCGTTTTTCATCGGTCCCTCCTGGTCCCTGAGACTCCCGCTAGCCTTCTCCGCCGCCCGCCGCCGCCTGCCCCCCCAGCCGCAGCCGACGAGGACGACGCCTCGACGTATGAGGTGGACTGTATTCGGGACTCCCGTTGGCTGAAGGGGCGCTTCCAATACCTCATCGCTTGGAAAGGGTACAGGACCGAGGATTTCACCTGGGTGGACGTGTCTGCCGTTCAGGCCCCTGACCTGGTGCGGGCTTTCCACGAACAGTTCCCGTCCCGACCCCATCCCGACCGTCAGACCCGGGGGAAGGGCCCTGCGGTGGGGGATAGTGTTGTGGCCCTGTCCTCTGAGCCTATCCCATTGGAGGAAGGAAGCTCTGAGCAGGAGGAAGAGGAGCCAGCCAGATCTCCCAGCCCCCCCCCCTGGCACCATCTCAGGTGCCAGCTGAAAGAGAGCCAAGTAGTGGGGAAACAGGTGTCTCAGATGAGAGTGAGGGAGAGACGTCATTCCTGGACGCATGCCAAAGAAGGCGAGAGAAAAGATTACTGCAGCTGTGGCGTATGAGGAAATAGACAGTCACTGGATTGGAGTCACAGGATCAATGACTCACTGGACCACACCCAAAGCCTATCTATATAAGACAGTACGGTGGGTCAAGAAGTTTGTGACGAACAAAGCTAAACAAACATAGCAACCTCGTAGTCTTGGAAGCTAGATGAACGGCAAAGCTACGTAGGTGATTTTCTTGTTTGTGTAAACTAATAAAGTCCTTGGCAGACGGTGTGCATATCGCTGCCAAGGTTGAGATAAGAACTGCGGAGTGTGCCAAGTGATTCTTAACCCTCGGCTGGCTGTGTTTTTGTGGGTCTCTGAAGGGGGGGGGACAGATCACTCCCAGATTGGGAAGCATATTATAAGGCAGCTAAATTAGTCTGGATTAAGGAGTGGGTCACACTGCAAAATATGAGAATCCTGACCTTAGAAGGTCACGATCTACAAAAAGGGTGGCACGCTTATTTGTGGGACCCAAGAAACAAGAAGAAATCCTACTTTCACAAACACAAAGTAAGGGAGTCTCTGTTACAAATGTGGGAGGAAATTAGGCAGCGGTTCTATGTTAAAATACCTAATTGGCTTTCTATTATGGAGGCCCTGACCTTCTCAAACAGACGAGATATGCAAAAATTTGGTACATACAAGGATATATTAGATGAAAATGGGAATCTCAAATCTCTGGACACACTGAGAGACCAAGGCTTTAACCTAGATTGGTGGAACTATTTACAGATAAACTCAAGGTATCAGAAGGACAAGGTTCAATACGGCATAGAAGCAAGGTACAGAAACCTAGACAAAATTATGATGGGGGCAGAAAAGAAAATGTTAGCAAAAATATATAATCTTTTATTAGATGAGGATAGGGCAGAGGAGATAGTGAAAAACCAATTAAATATTTGGGAAAAAAATATTGGATATAGATTAAATTTTAACAACTGGGAAGAGGCTTGGAACAGAAACTATAAAATGACCAAAGCGGCAACATACAGGGAAAACCATTATAAGATGCTTCACAGGTGGCACCTAGCGCCTGCCAGATTAGCTAAAATGTTCCCTAATGCATCAGCAATTTGTTGGAAGTGTGGTAAGGAAGTCGGCACCTTCTATCATATGTGGTGGACCTGCCCAAAGATAAAAAGGTTTTGGTCTAGAATTCGAAATTGGTTGTGGGAAATAATGGAAGAACTAGATTTATCCCCCGAATTATTTCTTTTGGGAATAATCAGGGATGGGTTTACTAAAGAAAAAATCCAACTCAATCCATATAACAACAGCAGCCAGATTAGTTTATGCGAAATTTTGGAAAGATAAAACCTTACCACCAGAGGAAATATTAATAAACAAAATTTTAGAGTGCACGGAAATGTCAAAATTAACGTACGAGCTAAATAACGATGAGAAAGCAAAACACCATGTAGTATGGGAAAAGTGGTACAAATGGTTAAATAACAGGACAAAATCATGATTTCAGGGTGTGTTTATTTCTTGCAATTAAGAGTCGGAAGTATACCGGATTTATTCTCTGTAAATATGTATAAATACTGCACATCTGATTTTAGTAGAGACTTAATGTTTTGTAACAATAAAAACCAATAAAGTATTTGAAAAAAAAGAAAAGGGTGAACTTAAATCAAAGCAAGAACTGGAAGAACAAGGTTTTAAGATGGATTGGTTTTCTTATTTGCAAATACGTTCTAAATATGAGGAAGATTTTAAACAAGAAGGTTTTTATAATGTTTTGACTAATTTAGATAAGATTTTAATGGTGTCTGATGATTATGTAATTAAAAAACTGTAGGGTTATTTATTAAAGGTAAAATTGGAAGAGGAACACGTTAAAGAAACAATGATAGCATGGGGGAAAATTTTTGGCCATGGGGTTGATTTAGAGAAATGGCAAAAATTGTGGTTGCAAAATTATAAAATGACAATGTCTACAGCATATAAGGAGAAATTTAGGATATAAGCATATAAGGAGAAACCTCAGAAAACACATATAAGGAGAATTTGTATAAAATGTTTTACAGGTGGCATTTACCCCCGATGAGAATAGCCAGAATGTTCAAGAATAAATCAGAGAAATGTTGGAAATGTCATCAGACTCCAGGATCATATTACCATATGTGGTGGACATGTGCAGAAGCTAAAAGATATTGGACTAAAATCCACACATGGTTGGAAAAAATGACAAAGAAACACATTGACTTTAAACCAGAGATATTTTTATTAGGGATTTTACCAGAAATGTATAACAAAGAACTGAGATATTTAATTGTGAATGTTTTAACAGCAGCTAGAATTGTTTTAGCTAAAAATTGGAAAGGCGAGAAGATACCTACTGATGATGAAGTTATGGACTGTGCTGAAATGAATAAATTGACATTTGAAATTAGAGAACAGGAAGATAAACAGTATTATTTGATTTGGGATTTGTTCTACCAATGGCTAGATAATAAAATATGGAGATGAAATATGAAATTAATGTAATGGTAAAATATATGAAGTGTTTTCTTATGGGAGTTAAGCCTTTGTAAACTAATGGTTAAATGAGTATAATAATATAAAGGGATATATAAAACTTTTAAATAAGAGAAATTAAATAATTGGTAATTTTGGATATGGGATTGTGCACAAAAGAATTTTAACCGATCGACACACTGTCTGTGATTGTATCTGAATGATGGTGGTTTTATGTTTTGTTTTTGTTTTAAATAAAAAAAAGATTGGACAGCTTGTTAGCAGGGAGGAATGGGGGCAGGATGTTCAAGAGAGGGCAAGCAGTGGACATGAGGAGCGATGGAGCTTTGGCGATGAGCAAGGACCGCCCCCTCCTGATGCCTGAGCACAGAGAATGGAGAGAAGGTGAGAACAGCGCAGGCTGACCCGACAACTCAGGAGGACAGCGCCCCACCCTCTTCACAAGGCACACCTGGGGACTAAGATTTAAAAAGACGCTGTGGGGAGGGGCATTTGTCAGGAACAAACACTGAATTGGTAGAGTTTGGTGTGCCGGTACAGACATTTGGAGTTTGCAGGACTGCTTGCTTCTTCCTTACTTTGTGGACTTAGTACCTTGTTCCTTACTTGGTGGACTCCTTGTTTGTTCCTTGTTTTGTGGACTCATTTCCCTGTTCCTTTGTTTTGCTGGACTGGGCGCAGCCAGAGGCGTGTGTGTGCACGTGCGCTTTGCCAAGAATGTGGCAGTGTTTGGGGGGAAATTTGGAGCACTAAAGGGGAGGTTGAACTCTCAGCTGGCTGTGTGCCCTTCATGTCTTGTCCTGGGTCATCACAGTAACAGTTATAAGCCTTTGATTCATGGAGTCTGTCAGTTTTTTGATCTGTTGACAATCAACTTTTTGTGCAGCAGCAACCACAGTCTCCCAGACATTGTTCAGAGAGGTGTACTGCTTTCCTTCACTGTAAATCTCCCGCCCACAAGTTTTCAATATAGTGTAGGTTGGGTGAGGAAGGAAGCCATGTCATTATTCTTTCATCTTTAAGACCTTTACTGGCTAGCCACGCAGTGGAGTACTTGGATGCATGCAATGGGAGCATCATCCTGCATAAAAATCATGGTCTTCTTGAAAGATGCAGACTTTTTCCTGTACCACTGCTTGAAGAAAGTGATTTCTAAAAACTGGCAATAGGTTTGGGAGTTGATTTTGAGTCCATCTCTCAGACCGCTCGGCAGCCTGGGCACTCCAACAAACCACGCTGAGACGAGATGCTCGAGCAAACAGAAAAGCAGTTTATTTTCGTCTTCCAGGAAGCCGTAGATTACGCTGAGTTCACCAAAAGGGATAACACAAAGTTGGCGTTGGGATTCCCTCACCCCAACTCCGTTTAAATAGCCGCGCTGTACAACCAGCCAATCAGCGCTGCTTCCAGGTTCCACCCCACCCATTATGCAAATTGCAATTGTCTCTCATTAATCATGGTTAGCCTAGCCTGTCCGCAGCGTGACCAACCGCCTAGCTCGTGACACCCCCTCCACCATTGTGCCCATGCGTTTTCTCTTGATAGCAGGTGTGTTCTCTCCACCCCACCTAGCAGGTAAGTCCTTTGCCCTGATGTGTTGAGCTGGGCAGGCTTGACAGGCGGCTCCCCCTACCAGGAGTCCCCCTGGAAGACAAAAGCATAAAGTTATAGCAATCGCTATCAAACCACCCCACCCAGCTTGCCAGGTTTGTTGGGATATTTTTTATGAAATTGACGACGTAGCCTGTTTGCATTAAGGTTTTCTAATGGAACCCAGGTTGCGTCTTCCAAGGGATAGCCTTTCCATCGTACTAGGTAGTACAGCTTATTTCTACGAACTCTGGAATCTAAGATCTCATCTATTTCATATTGATTCGTGTCGAGAGGTCCAGGGTGCGTTAACGGGTCTCGTGTTTCCGTTACCGGTTTGAGGAGACTACTATGGAAAACAGGGTGGATTTTTCCTAACAAGGGTGGTAACTTCACCTCGACAGTTACTGGATTTATAACTTTTGTGACCGGAAAAGGGCCGAGATATTTAGGGCCCAATTTTTTGCTGGGTACCTTCAACTTGATGTATTTTGTGGACACATACACCTGGTCTCCAACTTTGAATGGTGTAATGTCCTGTCTCTTTCTATCGGTGTATTTTTTGTACTCGTCCGCCGCTTTTCCTAAGGCTGTTCTGATGGTTGGCCATACTTGACAAATCCTCTCCCCCCACTCCTTTGGAGTTGTTTGGGCTTGACTAGTTTCCTCTAACTCAGGGATAGCGGTGAAGTCCCGCCCATGCACCACTTGGAAAGGTGTGACCCCTGTGCTACGGTGTACCGCGTTGTTATACGCGACTTCAGCAAATGGTAGGAGTTGTGACCAGTCGGACTGCTGATACGAAATGTAACACCGTAAGTATTTTTCTACCATCGCATTGGCCCTTTCTGCAGCTCCATTGGTACTTGGGTGAAACGCGGAGCTGAGCCCTTGCGACGACCCTAATAAGGTAATAAAATCTCTCCAGAACCGGGCCGTGAATTGTACTCCTCTGTCTGATATTATTCGAGTCGGAGCTCCGTGCAACCTATATATATGTTTCACGAACATGTGTGCTAGTTTTCTCGCGGATGGTAGACCTCGGCAGGGGATGAAATGGGCCTGCTTTGAAAAGAGGTCAATCACGGTCCAAATGACCGTGTACCCATTACTGTCAGGGAGGTCCACAATGAAATCCATTCCTATCTTCTCCCACGGTTTGTTGGGGGTCGCAACAGCTTGTAATAAGCCCAACGGTTTACTAGTGTTTGCTTTTGTCGTTCCACATATTTTACACCCTCTGATATACTGTTCTGTATCCTTTCGTAAGCGAGGCCACCAAAATTGTCGTCTAACGAGATGCAACGTTTTTAGGAATCCAAAATGTCCTCCTATTTTTGCATCGTGACATCTGTGCAACACCACTGGTCTCAATGGTTTAGGAATGTATAATTTGGACCCTACCCAGGCAAGACCATCCCTCATTGTTAGTGTTGTTCCATGTTCCTTTACCCAAGGGTCATGGCTTACTTCCCGTTGCAACTCGACTTTTAAGGTATCAGGATCTAAGGAGGTAGCTTGTGTTCGTGCTGCTTGTTGTGGTTTTGGGATGATAGCCTGAACTACTTCGTTTCTCTTACTATTGAATTGTGGCATGCGTGATAACGCATCGGCTAGAAAATTCTTCCCGCCAGGAACATATTTGAGATTGAAATTGAACCGGTGGAAATATTGTGCCCAACGAACTTGCTTTGGTGACAACTTTCTCGGTGTCTGAAGGGCCTCCAGATTTTTATGATCGGTCCACACTTCAAATTTCTGCCCAGCCCCTTCCAGCAAGTGGCGCCAAGTTAGCAACGCCCACCTTACCACAAAAGCTTCCTTTTCCCAAACAGCCCAGCCACGCTCAGTTGGTGTAAGTTTGTGTGAAGTGTATGCGCACGGTTCTAACTGTCCGGTTTTTGTTCGTTGCAGTAGCACAGCAGCCACGGCTACATCGCTTGCATCTGCTTGTACAATAAATTGCAACGTCCGGTCTGGGTGTTTAAGTACTGGCTCTTGGGAAAAGAGCCGTTTCAACTGCTCAAAGGAGCGTTGACACTCCGGTGTCCACGAGAGTGGCTGTCCTGGTTTTACTTTCCCTATGATGTGTTTTGTTTTCAATAACTCAGTCAAGGGAAGGGCTACCTGAGCAAAAGAGGGTATGAATTGGCGATAAAAGTTGGCAAAGCCCAAAAAACTCTGCAACTGCTTTCTAGTTTTAGGTGCCTGCCATTCTAATACTGCCGCTACTTTCTTGGGATCCATTTCCACCCTGTGCCCGAGATGCGGTAACCAAGATAGTCCAAAGAGGTACGGTGGAACTCACACTTGGACAGCTTGACGAACAATTTTGCTTTCAACAATTTTGTGAGAACGGTTCGTACTAACTGTATATTTTCTTCCATCGTTTTCGAGTATATAAGAATGTCGTCCAAGTAGACAAGAACTCCTCTATATAAATGCTCATGCAAAACTTCATTAATAACTTGCATGAATACAGCAGGTGCCCCCTGGAGCCCAAACGGCATTACGCAAAACTTAAAACTGCCTAACAGGCAATTAAAGGTGGTTTTCCACTCATCTCCAGGTCTTATCCGCACCCGGTAATAGGCCTCCCTCAAATTGAGTTTCGTAAAGATTTTCCCTGTGGACAAGGTAGCCAGCAGATCTTTCATTAGGGGTAAGGGGTAGAGGTGTTCTACACACACGGCGTTCAGCCCCCGGAAATCGACACATAAGCGAAGACCGCCATCTTTCTTTTCTCGGAATAGTACCGGCGCTGCCATACGGGCGCGACTCGGTTGAATAAACCCCCGGGCTAAGTTTTTGTCAATGTACCGCCGTAGTTCCTCGAGCTCAGGCTTTGTCATTGCATACATGCGTGGTTTGGGTAATTTAGCCCCAGGGATTAATTCTATGGCACAGTCCGTAACCCTGTGAGGAGGCAGTATTTCACATTCTTCTTCAGCAAAAACAGCCGCTAAATCCCTATAGACGTCTGGATATCCCTCCTGTGGAGGATTGTGGTCAACCCCCCTATTCCCAGTTCCCTAGGGTAAGCGCTCCTGTACCATCGGTTGCGACTGAGAGCTTACTTTCAACCGCACCTTCCGAAACCCGTCCTCCCACCATATGACTGGCTGCCACTTGTCTAACCAGGCTAGACCCAATATCAGGGGTTCTACCATATGCTCGATTACCACAAAACAAAGCTGTTCTCTATGTGCCCCTATCCTTAGCTCTACGGGTTCTGTGACATAACGAGCTGGCTCCCCGTCCAGGAGTGACCCATCCATTTGTTCAAAACGAATTGGAGCCCTCAGCTTCCTGATTTGGAGTCCCAATTCTTGGGCCACAGCTTTTCGCATTAGGCACCGGGTGCATCCAGAATCTAGCAGAGCACCATGATGGGCTTCTGTTAGGGTGCGTATGTTTTGTAACACTACCGGGAGTACAAAGGGACTTATTGGGTCACTTACCATAGGACCCTCTGGTGCACTATCGTCACTGTCCTCCGACCGCACCTCGTCTCCCCCAACCGGTCTCCTGTTCTCCAACAAGGTGGCACGGGTTCCACGAAAGGCTGGTGTGGGCGTCGGTGGCTTTGCCCGTTCTGTCGTTGAGCGGACTTGCTCTCTACTCCTGACCCCAGGAGATGGCCCTTGTGTGCGGGGCGATGACAGGGGGGCCACAGGGCATTCGGCAGCCCGGTGCCCAACTTGGTTACATCGAAAACAACGGAACGAGGTAGCCCGTCCTCCACTTGTGACCGGTTTGATTGTAGGTGAACCTCCTAGATTCAGCTCTTTTATGGTTGGGGGTTTAGTCCCAAATCTTTGTGGTGGAGTAACCCGTGGTCGGAACTCACGCAGCCCAACCTCCAGTTCCACCGCTGCTTTACACCATTCTGCCAATAGGGGTGGTAAACCACGATAGACACATGCTTGTCTCACCTCTCTATCCAGACCAGCATGAAATTGGTGGACTAACAATCGTTCGGGCCAAGAGCGGAGTCTCCCAGCCAGGACACGGAAGTCTTTGACGTACTCTTTCACTGGCCGGCCTCGTTGTCGAAGGGCTAAAAGCTCTCCTTCCACCACCTGGATTCTAGCACTATCCTCAAAACGGATCCGTAGAGCGTCCAAAAATAGCCCCACATCGGCCAACTCTTTTGCATGCTCATTATGCAGGTCCGCAACCCAGTTTGCCGCTTCGCCCTGTAGCACTGCTGTGATTGCAATTACCATAGCCCACTGTGAAGGATACAAGCGCCCATACAGATCCATATGGCTTAGGATTTGGCTAAGGAAAATAGCGACCTTGTCTGCGCTGCCGTCAAATGAGGCTTGTATGGGTGGTGGGCCCCACCATTGTTGTTGCTGTTGAACACCTGGTGCCCATATGGGTGGCAGTGACAGGCCACGCACCCCCAGTTGGTCCCTCTCCTCCCCTCGGCGCATGTCGCTATACCCCCGCACAATGGGTGGCCGTGTCTCTCTCCCTTCCATCCTTCGGGGAGCCTCCTGTGTTTCACCTAGAGACGATGTTCGGGGCCCCGTAGAGCTGTGCTCTGTTGCCTTTGTCCTGCCAGCCTCTATCCCCATGCGCAGCTTCGGACTTGCTAGATGAAATCGTGGTTCAGCCCCGGATCTCCCTTGCCACGTGCTGGTTGTCTCCCCACGTTCAACCCACGGCTGCCAGGACGCTGCATCACGGAAACTAGCTTCCCCGAACTTCTCTCGTAACGTCTCTAAGGTGGACAAGCCAAGGCTACTGGAAGAGTAGGTCCATTCCCCGTCCTCATCCTCTATCCATTTGCGTTCTCGCCACCCCTGAAATGCACCTTCTGGCCGATACTGAGTTTGACTCTTCTGAGACCCAGTCAAGGCAGGGCTAGTCCACCACTCCCCCGTGGAGCCCTTTCCCGTACTTACTACAGCTGGGCTTTGCTCCCCGCTGCCAATGTCCACCTTCAATGACGTCTTCTCCTTTTGCCGGCTCTGCTCGCCACCGCTGATATCCACCTTCAGAGCCTTCCTCTCCTTTTGCCTGACCACGGGCGGTTCCACAGCTGCTTTTTCCTCCAGCGGCTCCAGCGGGACGACAGGGGTCTTTTCTTCCAGCGCCACCACCAGCCCAGCCTCTGGCGACGCCCCCACCGCCCCTTCGGCCATCCTTTCACAACGGGAGAGAGAAATCAAAAAGGAGCAACGCTGACTTTCTCTCAGACCGCTCGGCAGCCTGGGCACTCCAACAAACCACGCTGAGACGAGATGCTCAAGCAAACAGAAAAGCAGTTTATTTTCGTCTTCCAGGAAGCCGTAGATTACGCTGAGTTCACCAAAAGGGATAACATAAAGTCGGCGTTGGGATTCCCTCACCCCAACTCCGTTTAAATAGCCGCGCTGTACAACCAGCCAATCAGCGCTGCTTCCAGGTTCCACTCCACCATCTTGACACCATCTTCAACCCAAAAAGGTCCCAGTAGCTCATCTTTAATAATACCAGCCCATACCAGTACCCCACCTTCACCTTGCTGGCATCTGAGTAGAAGTGGAGCTCTGTGCCCATTACTGATCCAGCCATGGGCCCATCCATCTGGTTCATCAAGAGTCACTCTCAACTCATCAGGCCATAAAACCTTTGAAAAATCTGTCTTCAGATGGCCCAGTCTTGCAGTTTCAATTTATGTGTCTTGTTCAGTGGTGGTCAGGTTTCAGCCTTCCTTACTTTGGCCATGTCTCTGAACACTGAACACCAGAGGTGGGCTGCTACTGGTTCGGATCGGTTCGGGAGAATCATTAGCGGAAATTTGGTGTGGTTCCCCGAACCGGTAGTGACCTCTGGCTGGCCACACCCCTGAACCAGTCCCCGCTCCCCGCTTGCTTACCCCACTCTGCCTGCCCGCCCTGCCCCGCCACTACTTGCAGAATCTTTTTTTTTTATAAGTATACTTTATTGGTTTTATAAATATACAAGAAAAAATACATCAAATTTCTAGTAAAGTCAGAAGTGCAGTGTCTGTACATGTTTACAAAATATACCACAATTATATTTCAAGCTTCAATTACAAAGAAATAAACATACCTACTCTCAAGTTTTGATCCTATTATAAAGCCAATTGTACCATCTACCCCATACAACATAGTGTTTAGATTTTTCATCGTTATTTAGCTCATTTGTTAAATTGGACATTTCCGTGCACTCTAAAATCTTATTTATTATGTTTTCCTCCGAAGGTGTAGTTTTATCCTTCCATGTTTTTGCGTATACTAATCTGGCTGCCGTGGTTATGTGGATTATAAATTGGATTTTTTCTTTAGCCATCCCCTCCCTAATTATGCCCAAAAGGAAGGTTTCAGGGGCTATGTCTATTTCCTCTTCAATTATATCCCTCAACCAATCACGAATTTTGGACCAAAACCTTTTTGACGTTTGACAGGACCACCACATATGATAGAAGGTGTCGACTTCCTTACCACATTTCCAGCAAGTTGCTGAAGCATTGGGGATCATTTTCGCTAGTCTGGCTGGCGCTAGGTGCCACCTGTGGAGCATCTTATACTGGTTTTCCCTATACGTTGCCGCTTTGGTCATTTGATAATTTCTATTCCAGGCTTCTTCCCACTCATTAAAATTTATACTATATCCTATATTTTTTTCCCAAGCATTTAATTGGTTTCTAGTTATAGCCTCTGCCCTATCCTCATCTATTAACAGGTTGTATAATCTTGCAAGCATTTTCTTTTCTGGTCCCAATAGAATTTTGTCTAAGCTTCTGTATTTAAGTTCTATGCCAAATTGATCCCTATCCTTCTGGTACCTAGAATTAATCTGCAGGTAGTTCCACCAATCTATGTTAAAACCTTGGTCTCTTAGTATATCTAAAGATTTAAGATTCCTGTTTTCATCTAATACCTCCTTATATGTAGCAAACGTTTGTATATCTCGTCTATTTGGGTCAATTAGAGCCTCCATGATAGAGAGCCAATTTGGAACTTTTACATAAAACTGCTGCCTAATTTCTTCCCACACTTGGTTAAGAGTCTCCCTTACTTTGTGTCTGTGAAAAGGGAGCTTTTTCTTATTTCTAGAGTCTACTTGCAGAATCTATCTGTGTACTTCTGCTCACCACTGCTGGCAAAGGTAAGGCTGAAGGGCACGGGCCAGCAGGTGGGCTGGGGAGGGAGTGCTGGTGGAGGGGTGATACCAGCAGTGGATGGTGGACCGATGCGCACAGGGAGGGGAGCGTGTGGGAGATCGTGGCACCGGAGCTCTTCCCATGCTTTTCTCCCAGCTGGCCTGGCCTGCGAGGGAAGCACGCAGGAGATCCTAGCTGCAGTTTACTCATGAGCAACATTGGCCGGGAGAGGCAGGGAGAAAGGCCAATGGTGCTCACGAGTAAACTGAGGCTCCTAAGGGGTGGGGGGGTTGAGCCTCCCAGCCCACAACATCTTCACATGAGTGCATTGCTGGCAGCCACTTCCTGCGCCTCCCGTCCCGTGCTCTTCCCACTGCTGCTCAGCCTCCTCAATGCACGGAAGCAGGAGGCGGCCAGCAATCTGCTGCCTGCCTGTAATCTGCAGTTTACTTGTGAGCAAGTTTACTCCTGAGCATGGTGCTCAGGAGTAAACTGCAGATTACAGGAAGCCAGCAGATTGCTGGTTTACTCGATCTGCTGCTCACCTGGCAAAGTGCAGACTGGCAGCTCGGGGTAGTCTCTCAGCCATTGTATGCAGGGAAAAACCTTGCAAAGTAAAGAAAAACTTACCCTGAGTGCGAGAAGTTAATTGCCTTGCACTCACAAGATGTTTTTCTTTACTTTGCAAGGTTTTTCCCTGCACACAATGGCTGAGACAACCTGGAGCTGCCACTCTCCAATAAAATGCGCGTCTTGCAGTGGGGCGCAATTTGGGGTGGCAGGTGGGACAGGGGATCGGGGTGTTATGGAAGAAAGGATATAAGAGACATCCCATAGGGTCAGATAGAATCAGGTTTATTTGCGCAAGACTCGGAACTAGACTCCCATCTGAGTTCCGAGTGAAGAGACAGTGATGATATGACAATTTTTATACTTTTCTAAACAAAGGATTCTGCTAACACAGCAACTTTCCATATATGGTTAACATACATTTGTTATTTTTAATTGACATTTCCTAATTACTAAAACTTTACATTATCTTTGCCAAACAATCATAATTCTTCTGTAAATTGCTGAAGTACAAATTCTTTTGATATATTACTTCCAGTCAGGTGGTTATTCTTGGCCTAATCACCTTTAACTATATGTCATTAGGATGCTCCTTTTCTTCTGACAAGTTAGGGGTCCTTTTAGAGTATCAAAGGATTTTAAGCTGAGCTTGTACATTTTCTAACCAGATGTATATCCTGCTTTCAGAATATAGTTGCTTTTTTAGAATATAGTGAATAGAAAGTTATCCAGTGGTCATCTGTAAGATCCTGCTTCAGCTACATTATTCCCCCCTCTGGAAGTTTTTTTTTCCTTTTTTCTTTTTACATAAAACTTCCACTATTTGTTTATAAGTTTAACTTCTGAGTATACAAGATTCCAATAAACAAATCTACCATATATAGAGTCTAACAAAATATAATAATAAGGAAGATATATTGTAGTTGAAATAAATATACAGAATGTTTCGATGCTTCTTATTGGGATTTACGCCCCAAATCAACAGCAGGAAATTTTTTATAAATTATTGAATACTAAAATACTGCAGTGGAATTATAAGTCTTTTTTGATTATGGGAGACTGGAATGGAGTGATTGATACAAATCTTGATAAGAAGACTTTGGCCAAGAGGGGGAACAAATTACCACAGATGTTTTTTGCACTGAAAAAAGAATTGGAACTGAAGGATGTATGGAGAATTCATCACCCGAAGGAATTGGACTTTACATTTTTTTCTGACAGACATAAATCTTTTTCTAGGATTGATTTCATGCTGGCTACTTCTGATTTACTTACTAAAGTGGTTAAGACTAAAATATTTCCTAGAACTTTAACGGATCATAGTCCGGTATGGATGGAGATGGATTTTGGCAAGAGGGAGAGAAGATCTTGGAGAATGAATGAGAATTTATTCAGATATGAGAAGAATATCATGGACCTTAAAAAACATGTTAATGAATTTTTTCAAATTAATTTGAACAAGGGTACACCTATTGAAACTGTTTGGGATGCAAGTAAGGCTTATATGCGAGATGTACTGATTTATATGAATTCTAAATATAGGTCAACACGACAAAAGTCTAGAATAGAATTGGAGTCAGAAATAAAGGAAAAAGAACAATTGCTTATAAAAAATCCGACTGATGAGAAATTACAACTAACTATAAAACTTTTGAAAGATCAATTTCAAATATTGATGGCTGATCAGACGGCAATTAATTTGCAATATGCCAAACATAATACTTTTTGTAATGCTAATAAACCTGGTAGATGGTTGGCTTATACCCTGAGAAAGCAACAAAGTTCTCGTATTATAAACACTATTGAGTATAAAGGGAAACAAGTTTTTCAACAGAACTTAATACATCAAGCTTTTTTAGATTATTATTCTAAATTATATCATGCTGACAATATTAAAAAGGATCTTATTGATGAATATCTTGAGAAGAAGAGGGTTACAAAAATTTCAAGTCTACAAAGTGATAGATTGAATCAACTTATAACATGTGAAGAGATTCTATTTGCAATAAAACAACTGAAATTATCCAAAGCTCCTGGGACGGACGGTTTGACAGCAGTATATTATAAAACTCTACAATCAGAATTGGTTGAGCATCTTAAGGACTTGTTTTGTAATATTCAGCAGGGGGGCAAAATACCCCCCTCATGGAAGACGGCTTTTATTTCATTGATACCGAAGGAAGAGGGTTCTACAAAACCAGAAAATTTTAGACCAATATCTCTCCTGAACACGGATTATAAAATTTATGCAAAAGTATTAGCCAACAGACTGATGCCAGTTATTCAAGAGGTGATTCACGATGATCAAGCAGGTTTTATAGAAGGTAGATACATGAAGGACAATGTCAGGCAACTCATAGACTTATTGGAATATCTTGAAAAAAATAAACAGATCCCTGCGGTGCTGGTGTTTTTGGATGCGGAAAAGGCCTTTGATCGAGTCAACTGGGACTTTCTAAAAAAGACTTTGCACAAAATGGATTTTGGGGACCAGTTTATACAAGCGATTTCAGCAATTTATCAAGAACAGACTGCACAAATTATTATCAATGGGAGTTTAACTACTAATTTTCATATACAGAAAGGAACTAGACAAGGTTGTCCGCTATCCCCATTGTTGTTTATCTTAACTTTAGAAGTGTTGTTGAATTCTCTGTATCGTTCCAATTTTAGTATATGTGCTGCCGAAGCGAGCACTGTTGTTGAATTCTCTACAGGACTCTAACAATTTGAATGGAATAGTTGTAAGGCAAAAAGATTACAGAACAAAAGCATTCGCAGATGATTTGGTTGTTACCCTAACACGACCCTTGGAATCAATCATACAGATGAAAAACATTATAGAGGAATATGGTCTGGTTTCAGGTTTTAGTCTGAACCAGAAAAAGACTAAGATGATACTTAAAAATATGTTGGAACCACAAAGGAGTGAACTGGAAAGGTTGGCAGGCTTTGAAATAGCTACAAAGGTGAAATATCTAGGAGTTCAGGTTGCAGCTTCTAATATAAAACTTTTTCAAAATAATTATGAGGAATTGTGGCATAAGATTCAAAAGGACCTTGAAACTTGGAAGAAACTGCAACTATCTTTACTTGGCAGAATAGCAGCTATTAAGATGAACGTTCTACCTAGATTTCTGTTTTTATTTCAAATGATTCCGGTGCTTAAAAGTGATAAGACCTTGATGGAATGGCAAGCAGGTCTAAATAAATTTATTTGGAATGGGAAAAAACCAAGAGTTAAACTTAAAATCATGCAAGATGTTCGTGAAAGAGGTGGCCTCAAAGTTCCAAACCTACGTTTATACTATGAGGCAGCAGTGTTGACACAAGTGGGTGATTGGTTTGGTACAACGAAAATAGAAATTTTGAATATAGAAGGCCATGACTTGGAATTTGGTTGGCATGCATATTTATTCTATGAAGATAAGTTGGATAGAGTATTCAACAGTCACATTTTGAGACATGCTTTGATGAGAGTTTGGAAGAAGCACCAGCTTCAATTGGATTACAAAATACCATTGTGGTTGGATCTTGGGCAGATTATGCCAAATATAAAGTCACTCGGGGGGATTTTATACAAAGAGATGCTTTTTAATGATGGGGGCAGATGGAGTTTGAAACCTTTGAATATTCTGTTGGAAGAAGGGACGAATTTAACTTGGTTGCAGTACCTTCAACTTCAAGCGAGATGGAGAGAAGATCAGAAAATTGGACTAATGTTACATGAAGAAGATTTGGTGACTCAGATAAAATGTAAAGGGCCGATGCATATTATTCCTCTACGCATACTCCTATGTTCATGGAGAAAGCATGTATCCTACGGTAGTTTTCATTAGTCCAGACCCCCAAAGTCCCTGCCACATACATTCCTGTCAGTGGTTGCAATGGGACTTCTAGTGAAGGGTCCTTTTGTTTATCTCTGAGGACTGGTCCTTCAAAAAGATATCGGGAGGTAATATTTCCTGGTGAAAAAAGGATACATAAACCTGATTTGGACTTAAAGTTTAACCAAACTGGAAACCATGGAGGCTGAAATGGCTTTGGACAGCTTTCAAAGGATATATTCCATCCTTCCCACTTTCCTTTCTTAAAGCTGATTTCTGGTGGTGTTGAGAAAGTAACCTCTTGTTGAAAAAGGTGGTGGGCAGAGGGAAAAATACCTTTTGTTAATTTTATATCCCTGAAGTTCATCTTAGGGCCAAAGTACATTTCTGACTGACATTGTTCTTCTGTCAGGGACCCTACAGGTCTACCAAGTTTCTGGTGTCTCTTTACACACAGAGAAGGCGTTCCTATGAGGTCTATACCTGTAGCTATTGGGCCTGCAATAGGAAAGCAGCTTTTACCCAGTCTTTTGAATGCCTCATAAAAATCTCCTTGTATCGGTGAGATGGGTACTTTATTTCTACTATCCCCTTCAAGGATAATTGTAGCCTTTGTTCTAACCCAGAGTTGTGGCTTGACAGGAACAGCATGATAAGATGCAGGGTCAGCAGATAGACATAACCAACATCTTTGACCTAGGGTAGGGTTATATTGATTAACAAGTTCTTGACTTAATTCCAGGATTCTGGATATGTAGTCTGCTTTATGTAATTGTTGTAGAGGCCCATTTTCCTTATCTATTCCCCCCTCTGCAGGGAATGTTAATATCGGAACCTTAGGTTGTGGAGTTGGCTTAGGTCTAAAGTAACGGCCCCGTGCATAGACAATGCGTTTTTGATGGGAGCGTACTTGACCTAAAGTGTCTCTACTTAGGGAAGTAGTGTTCATGATATGGTCACGTGAGAGTCCTATTGCAAACAATGTCCAAAGCCATAAACAAAGCATAATCACCTATGGTGTAAAACTCACTACGTCAGGAACAGGGTCAGTGGTACGTGATGATTGGGAAATAGCAGGAGCAATAAAAATCCTAGGTGTACCACAAAACCGTTCCTTATATATGTAAAACAAGAGTAAAAGTAGGGCTAGGATAGCAACTACCCACAGAATCCACACCCACACCCAACCTTTCTCTAACATTAGTATGTGTAAGAATGTATAATATTACAGTGAATAAGATATATATTTACAGTGTGAAGGCTGTCTTCGTCCTTACTGATCTTTGGCCATGCGCAGGGAACCAGCTTCCGGAGTGGTTCAGCAAGGCGGACGTTCACCACCGTGCGTCGAGAGTCTGTTGCCGGTAGGACTCAGCAGGGTGCATTCTTCTTGAATTTCAGCACCAAAGGTTTGTCAGTTCTTGAAACCTGGTATGTAACTGGATCACTCTGGTCTGCGAGCTTCAGTCTCGTCCAATGGATCCAGGATTTGCCTTCCAAAGTTTTAACTGCAAGAGGTGAACACATCACAACAGTGTATGGTCCTTTCCATCTAGTTTTTAAAGGTTCATCTTTCCAATGTTTCACCCATACCCTATCACCCAGTTTGTAATCATGGCCTGCAGTTGTAATGGGGGGGAGGTCTGCATTCTTGCATATAATGCCTCAATTGACTAACATGATTGTTATGTTGTTGTAACTGCAAAAGTAATCTTTTAGCTTCCACTCCCCCTTTTTGAGCTAAGTCAGGCCAGCCTTGAAAATGGTGTTTGAACAAAGCCAGGGGTCTTCCATATAGAAGTTCAAAAGGAGACAACTGGTATTTGGTACGTGGTGCAGTTCTAAAAATGTACAAGGCCATAGGAAAAACTTGAAGCCATGACAAGTGGGTTTCTAAGCACAGCTTGGTAATGATTGCTTTCAATGAGCGATGGGCTCGTTCAATTTTTGAAGCCGATTGAGTTGATATCTCCATTTTACACCTGCTGCTTCAGTTAAGTGGCGATTTACACGTTGTACAAATTCGGGGCCATTATCAGAACTGATGTGAGATGGGCAGCCGAATCTTGGAATTATTTCCTTTAAAAGAAAGCGTGCCACTTGTATAGCTAACTTGTTTCGAGTAGGGAAGGCCTCCATCCATCCAGAATAAGTGTCAATAAAAGTGAGCAATGCTTTATACCCATTACGTTTAGGCATATCAGTAAAATCCACCACTAAATAATCCATTGGCAAGTAAGAGATGGGTTGTTGTCCTGGAGGTAAGCGTGGTCCCTGTCTGGCATTTACTTGAGCACAAGTGGAACACTGAGAAGTTACCTTGGCTACCAGGCTTTGCAAATTAAGGATGTAAAAAGCAGCCTGTAACTGTTGGGCCAAAGCAGTCTTGCCTATGTGCGAAGTTTGATGTGCTTCCACTACTAGGGGCCAAGCAAGGGAAATTGGTACTACTGGACGATTGTCCGGAAGAGTGTACCAACCATTCACAAGAGTGGCTTTGAGATCCCCTTCAGCTTTCTCCCTTTCCACGTTTGTATATGTAGGATGGGATTTCTCAATGTATGATCCTATTTCTTGTGCCAAATAGAGATGATAATCCTTCTTGTTTAAGAGTTGGTGTGCTGCCAGTTTAGCTTCCTTATCAGCAAATTGATTGCCTTGTGCAATGAGGGTGTCTGTCTTTTGATGACCTGGGCAATGGATGACAGCTAAAGACTTAGGAAGTTGTGCAGCATGAATCAATCTTTTAATTAAAGAAGCATGTTGTGTTAATTTGCCTGAAGAATCAGTGAAGCCTCTTTCCTTATAAATAGCTGCATGTGCTTGAATAGTCAAAAAGGCATATTTACTGTCCATGTATACATTAATAGTCTTGTCTGAGGCTAATTCCAGTGCTCTGATAAGTCCCCATAATTCAGCTGCTTGTGCACTTGTTCCTACAGGAAGAGATGCACTTTCGATAACTGCCTGCTGACTCACTACTGCATACCCCGCATATCTAATTCCCATTTCTACAAAACTGGATCCATCAGTAAACCAAGTAAGCTGGGCATTTGAAAGAGGGGTGTCAGTTAAGTCTGGTCTGCAGGAATACTGATGGTCTAATACCTGTAAGCAGTCGTGCAACGGAAGGGGGGCATCTGGTATAGGCACGAGTGTAGCTGGATTTATAGTTGCACATTGATGAAGACTTAATTGAGGATTTTCTAGTAGCAGTGCTTGGAATTTATGTAGTCTTTGATTGCTTATCCATAAATGTCCTTTATTTTCTAAAATAGTTTGCAAAGCATGTGATGTATAAACTGCTACCTCTGAAGTGAAGGTCAGTTTATTTGTGTCTTTCATAAGTTCTGCGACAGCAGCCAGCATTTTAAGACAGTGTGGCCATCCTTGGGCCGGGCTGTCCAGTTGTTTGGATAAGTAAGCTACCGACCTTTGCCAGGACCCCTGCTGTTGTGTCAACACTCCTAAAGCTACATTATGACGAACATCCACATAAAGAGGAAAGGGCTTGGTGAGATCTGGTAACCCTAATGCTGGAGAGGATGTGAGAGTTTCCTTTAATTGGCTGAAGGAATTTGCTTGTCCCTTGCCCCATTCAAAAGGATCTGTTTCTGCTCCACGGGTTGATGCATACAAAGGCTTGGCCAGGAGCGCAAATTGGGCACCCATAAACAACAAAAGCCCATAACTCCCAAAATGCCTCACAGCTCCTTTCGATTTTTAGGTGGGGGCAGCTGTAAAATTGCCTGTTTCCTAGATAAGCCTAAGTTTCTTTGACCTTGTGACAAAATATATCCCAAATATGTAACTTCCTTTTTGACTAATTGTGCTTTCTTTCTGGAAGCCCTATAACCACAATCTCTCAGTAATTCAAGAAGGATTTGGGTATTTTTGAAACAATTCTCTTGTGTGGTTCCTGTCACTAAGACATCATCGACATATTGGAGGAGACAGTCTCCTGCCTGACTGGTTGAAAATGTTGTAAGTCCAAGGCAAGGGCTTGACCAAAAAGAGTTGGAGAATTTTTAAAACCTTGAGGCAATCTTGTCCAAGTGTATTGACAATGCCTACGTAATTTAGAGTCTTTCCACTCAAAGGCAAACAAGTCTTGGCTATCAGGATGTAAGGGTATTGTGAAAAAAGCAGTCTATAACTGAAAACCATGCTGCTGAATGAGGAATGGTTCCTAGCAAAATATAGGGATTAGACATAATTGCATGAAGTGTTGCCACCCGTAAATTCATGGGGCGAAGGTCTTGTGCAGGTCTCCAACCGCCATCTGGTTTTTTGATGGGTAAAATTGCAGTATTCCATGGGGATTGTGTTTCTCTTAATATCCCAGCAGCTAGGAATTTGTCAATTAAAACTTGTATGGCCTCAGCTGCTTCTTGTGGGATGTAATACTGAGGCACTCTGATAGGCTGGTATCCTGATTTCAATTTGACTTCTACTGAAGAGGCAAACTTAGCTAACCCAGGGGGGTTGTCTTCTGCCCACAAGGTAGGAACATTGAATTCCTCCCAGTTGCTTTCTGTGGGGGTGTCTTGCATTAGCATTAATCGCCACGTTTCTTCCACTGGGTGTGTTACTGTCAAGTACTGCCCGTTATCATTGAAAGAAATTGTGGCTCTCATTTTAGAAAGCAAATCTCGTCCTAACAGTGGAACTGGGCAATCCGGCATGTACAAAAATTGATGTTCCACTAAGCCGTTTCCAACTTTGCATTTATCTGGTTTCAGGAGACTGTGTGTAACTGCATTACCAGACACTCCCTGAACTCTAATTTTCTTAGCTGACAAAGGGGCCACTTGTTTATTTATTTCTGATCGACTGGCTCCAGTATCAATCAGCATACGGACGTTACGTCCTCCCACCCATAAATCCATCAAAGGCTCCGGGGGGTGGGGTGGGGGCTCGGAGCCGTGGCATCTTCAATTATCCCACTCCATCTCAGCCAGGCCGAGCACTTCCTCATTCCGGTATGACTGGCTTGGCGGAATAAATTGCCTGTCAGTCCCCCTCCTTCCTCTGAAACTTCCTCTCATGTTCCCTCTCATGTTCCATCCTCGAAAAACATCTCTCTGACTTTCTCTCACCATCTGTGACTCACGCCCGTAAGCTTCTTCTCTGGATTCCTTTCTTTTATGGGGGCACTCTCTTTTCCAATGTCCATTTTCTTTACAAACTGCACACTGGTTGGGTTCCAAAATGACCCCTCTGAGTGCCAAAGCTAACATTTCAGTCTTCTTTTTCTCCTTAATAACTTGTCTTTTTTCCTCTTCTTTTCTCTGTTCAGATAGACCTTCCTCGCCACTTCTAGGAGTTCACTGGTGTTCTTACCCAATGCTCCTTCCAACCTTTGTAATTTTTTTCTAATGTCTGGAGCACTCTGGCTGATAAAGTGCTCATTCAACATGAATCTATTTGCTGGGTCTTCTATGTTGATTCCAGTATTGATTTTATAGGATTCTACTAGTCTAGTTAAAAAGCCTTCAGGACTCTCATCTTTTTCTTGAAGGACTGTGGCTGTTTTAGCATAATTAACGGGACCCTTTGCAGCCTCTCGTAAACGGTTTACACATAAGAGGTGGTAGTCATTTAATAGAGTTACATGCTGGGTATTATTCGGGTCCCAATTTGGGTCAATTTCAGCTGCTGCCGTTGCTTTATTAGCTGCTTGATTTGCATCAGGAAACATACGAGTCAATACCTTTTCTTTAGCAATCTTGAATTTTTCCCTATCTTCCAGGGACAGTAAGGTATTTAACAGTTGTTGGATATCTCCCCAGGCGGGTCTATGTGTTTGCATTATTGTATTGAAAAGATCTACAACTTCGTTGGGTTTTTTGCTAAACGGACCATATTGTTGTTTCCAGTTGAGTAGATCTGTAGTTGTAAAAGGTTGGTATTGAAATAAGGATCGAATAGCAGGCTGCCCCTGGGCATTCATGTCATGAGTTAACATTTCTCTTAAAGGGGCCAGCGTTTCTGCTTCTCTTAAAGGGGCCAGCGTTTCTGCTTTCTTAAGACTTGTCTGGCTCCTAGTTCGGGAGCTAACAGGTTCAAATCCTCCCTCTATTTCTTTGCTGTCACTTTTAACTTCGCTTTTGATTTGCAAATGACTTCTCCGAGGTGGAATAGGTTGAATAAGTCTTGGCTTTGCAATTGCTGACAGCGGTGGGGGAAGATTTTGCCTTGGGAGAGGGGGGGGCGTAGGGGGGGCAATTTACTTCTTCCTCATCTTCCTGACTTAAGACTTTAGTTTTAACTATTTGTTTGCTGATCTTATTTTTCTCTCTTATCACACACACTCTCATACATTCCATCTGACATTTCTTAAGCCACTTGGGTTTTGCTTTTTGAATGATCTGCCACTGATCTATGTACGGGAACTGTTCCCAACAACCCTTCTGTGTGATAATTTTATGCACCTTTGAGATTATTATGGGATCTAACGTTCCCCCTTCTGGCCACATCACGCCCAATGTTGGCCACTCATTAATACAAAATTGCTTCAAGGTGTCAGGATCACACTGAGGACCGCCATAGGATTCACAAAAGACATGTGGAATGTGTGCTAACATACATTGTAACGTTGTCCACTGGACACTGTTTTCCCCTCCCATCCTAACACACTACCAGTGATCTGGGACACTGGTACTCACAGTCGCCGTCAGAAACTGCACTGGTTTAACCAACCCACACAACCTAACCAGGAGAATTAAAAAGACGCTGCTTTTTTTCTCCTAAGGGGGGTGATCAGTCCCCCTCTTCTGCCTCCAAAAGTGGGCAGGTCCCCTGTTTACTTTTATACTTGCCTGTTTTCTGACTCTCCGCGGAGATTTCTGAGTCTAGTCTGCCCTCTTGTGGGTTCTTGGCTGAACTGCGTCTCCAGTGAGCATACGGTGATCCGTTCAGTGAAGAATTCTTGTAGACTTCAATGGAGTCTGGATAGCCGACTGAACCTTCATCTGGAAAGATGTCATTTCTCGCCGGGGCAGCACGCCTGAAAGACAATAATCTCTGCTTCTTAAAGTCCCATCTGGGGTGCCAAAATTGTTATGGAAGAAAGGATATGAGAGACATCCCATAGGGTCAGATAGAATCAGGTTTATTTGCGCAAGACTCGGAACTAGACTCCCATCTGAGTTCCGAGTGAAGAGACAGTGATGATATGACAATTTTTATACTTTTCTAAACAAAGGATTCTGCTAACACAGCAACTTTCCATATATGGTTAACATACATTTGTTATTTTTAATTGACATTTCCTAATTACTAAAACTTTACATTATCTTTGCCAAACAATCATAATTCTTCTGTAAATTGCTGAAGTACAAATTATTCTTTTGATATATTACTTCCAGTCCAGGTGGTTATTCTTGGCCTAATCACCTTTAACTATATGTCATTAGGATGCTCCTTTTCTTCTGACAAGTTAGGGGTCCTTTTAGAGTATCAAAGGATTTTAAGCTGAGCTTGTACATTTTCTAACTGGATGTATATCCTGCTTTCAGAATATAGTTGCTTTTTTAGAATATAGTGAATAGAAAGTTATCCAGTGGTCATCTGTAAGATCCTGCTTCAGCTACATTAGGGGGGAGCTTGGCAAGCTTTGCAGATGCCTGGCTACAAAGGTTGCTGGGCCGGTTCCTCTCTTCCTGCTGGCCAATGCCTCCAGAAGCTGCTGGTGTTGGGAAGGGGACTTCACAAACAAAAGAGAATTCTCTCTTTTGGCACTGGAGCCAAAGCTAAAAGAAACTAGTGGGGAGAAAAAGAGGGAGGGTAGGAACAGGGGAAGGGCAATTTTTTCGTTGTTTTAACTCCATAGCAACATCCTTCCCAGCTACTGCTTTCTCTGCTCAGCAGCAGAGCTTTTTTTTTTTTTAAGGTTAGTCCCCTTCTTCCTGGGAGAGAGAAGAGTGGGGACGGAGAGAGAAAAAGAAGGCAGCGTGGGATGGTGGGGGGGGGGGTCATCTTAGTCCCAGCCAGTTGCTGCTTCTTTGGGTCCTGTTAGGGTGTGTGTGCAAGTGTGTGTTGCTTTTGCAACGAGCAGAGCAAAAACACACAGGGAAGGAGAGTAACGTGCAGCTCGGGTGAAAAATAGTTTATATACAAAGTGATAAACAGTCTCGGTTTAGTTAAATCAGTCCAGGGTCATAACCAGTAATATCAGTCCAGCAATACTATCTTCTCTTACTAAAGTCAACAGACTTCAGTAAGCTTTTGGTATACAGTACCAGATAACGTGGAGTCCAATAACAGCCCAGTCCAACGCCTCCACGGATTATCTAACTATCAAAGTAGTACACAACACAACAGAGAAAACAGCGAGAATCAGCAGGAAGAAAGAACGCTTCTCTGTGCTGCTATTTAAACACTATAGCCTAATGTAATAGCCTAATTACATGGTTCAGCAAACCCTGATTACTTGGCTCAGTTATTCTTAAAGGAACAGATATATTGCCTGACCAACAAGTTAGGATCAAGCTACAAGCTACAACCTAACAGGTCCCCTCAACTTTTCAGTCCCAGAAAGCAGCTGAAAAATGCCCTCCTCCTGTTCTGCAGCCATGCACCATTTTCTGTCCTTGCCTCCTTCCCATTTTTATTTGGTTTTTCCCTCCCACCCTGAAAGGACTTTCAAGCAAAAGGAAGCGGGGAGGTGGGGAGTGGGAAGAAGGATCCAGGAGTGGGAAGGGAAGGGATTGGGAAGAATGAGAACAAGGAGGACTTCCCAGCTCAGGGAAGGCTCGGAGTCCGGAATCCAGAGCGCGCCTTTCCCCTTTTCCCTTGCTGCTGTTTTATTTCCAAAGGCCCTCCCCCCCACTTCCAGTCCACTCTCTTTCCCTAAAAACAGAGCCCTTGGTCCTAAGCAGGCGGTGTGTAACAAAAGCTCATAGCTCTGACTATTGCTATGATTTTTTTGCTCCTATATTCTGTTGTTTAGGTAAGTTGGAATAAGGAAATGGGATATAAAAGTGAAATAATATGGGGTCAGTCTAGAGGATCTCTGAAGGATGCCTTTCACTAGTAGGTTCAAAAAGTCAAACCCTTCCTCTGGAAAGTTTAAGTAACACCATCATGAACTAAATATCACACCTAGCCAAGCAGAGGTAACCGCAGACATAAAGGCAGGAAACTAAGGCAGGAAGCTTAGCTTGGTTTGCACAGCACTTATGACCTACTTTGCAAAAACAAGCTCTTTAACTTCTGTTCAATAGCAGTAAGGGGGGTAGCTAGAGAAGGGGAGGGGGTTTGGGGTTGTCAGCTCTGTAACCAATCATGAGATGTCAAAAGTATGTATAAAAAAGCTTCATCAGGATCTTTGGTTCGTTCAGGCTTGGCTTCTTGTATTACCACTGAACCTTGCACAATAAACCTTTTCTGTTTGATCCTGGAATTCCGTGTCAGTTCCTAGAATTCCATAAGATAGGTATAAATTTTGTTAATGTAGAAATTTTACTTACAGCCTATTAAACAACGGAGGTAGCTGTCTGCCTGCAATCATGTGTATCTATTAGGAGTAAATCCCACTGAAAGAGAGTAGCCTTACTACCAAGTAAACATGCATAGGCTTTATGTAGTTGAGAGATAGGATATCAATTAGTATCCGGTGTATTATAGAAAGAAATGAGAACTTCTGTAACAACAGATACTTTGTGCCCAGACCAGGTGTGTGTGTGTGTGTGTGTGTGTGTGTGTGTGAGAGAGAGAGAGAGAGAGAGAGGAAAGAAAGACAAAGAAAGAGGAAGTGTGTTTGTGTGAGAGAGAGAAGAGAGAGAGACAAATAAAAAAAGAGAGGAAGGGAGAAAGAGAAAAGAAGAAAGAAAGAAAGAAAGAAAGAAAGAAAGAAAGAAAGAAAGAAAGAAAGAAAGAAAGAAAGAAAGAAAGAAAGAAAGAAATGTGAGATTTAAAATTCCCAAATTTTATACCCACAACTCCAAGATAAGTCTAGTTAACAAAATCAAAGATTTATTGAAGAAAAACATGAAAATAAAAAAAAAAACCAAGAAAAGCGGTTGCAAGCGCGGCCTCTTAGACTCTTCCCAAATGGATTGAGTTCAAAGAGCACAAAAAGCAGTTTTCAAGCTATACATTTTATACACCTTCACAATGCACGCCACGCCTAAGAAGCCCTCCCAACTCCCCCTTATTCTCTTAAATTATCCTTTAAGTTGTTTTACACTTTAAAGGATCTTCTTGACAATTTCCCTCCATCTCCGATGTTCCTGTCTCCTGATAGTTTTTGCCCAAGGCTTAAGTTCCTGTTTCCTGAGGAGCTCTTAGCAAGTCATAATGCATTGTCTCCACTGATTACCATTTGGGGTCACTTTACATAGTCAGAGAACAGCAGACAGATAGTCTCACACGTTACAATTTATAAAAGAATAACCTTTATTTATTTCGGAAAGAAAGAAGAAAGAAAGAAAGAAAGAAAGAAAGAAAGAAAGAAAGAAAGAAAGAAAGAAAGAAAGAAAGAAAGAAAGAAAGAAAGAAAGAAAGAAAGAAAGAGGAAGGAAGGGAGAGAGAGAGAGAAAAAAAACCCCTCTCTGCTGTTATTTTTAATTGTTCCATTATTTATCATGTGTTAATATTTTACACTGTCCCTACACCTAGAGTGATTTTACTGCCTTTCGTTTGCCCAGGGCTACCATATATTTTTCAGGGATTTACATGCATTCAATGTCTATAGTCCAGAGCATAAATATGTGTGTGTTGATTTTGTACATCAGGTTGCATAAGTACATTTTAATATGCTATTCCTGGTATGTGATGTTTTGTATACATATAGAGAAAGAAGCACTCTTGTGATCTTTGACTTTTAGGCTTGCTGTCAAACATCAGCCATAATATTAATGACTGTTTTGAACAATACTGTATGCAGGTTGTATTACACGAATGGCTGTTTTATATGTGAAATTATAACTGAAATATTTCTGCACCTATATTGATTCACACTGTCAGGAAGTTTCTCCTTAGTTTCAGGTTACTTCTCCCTTTGTTCAGTTTCCATCCATTGCTCCTTGTTTTGCCTTCTGGTGCTTTGGAAAATACATTGCCCCCCCTTCTTTGTGGCAGCCCCTTAAAAGCCTGTTGCCTATCACACTCTTGGGCAAAGCATGTGAGCCATTTCCTCCTTTCAGTGGTCCATGAAAGTACAGTGTCAAGCCTCACAGCACGCTCGACACGCTACAGCGCGATGATGGCAACGAACGACATGCATACATACACACACAGGGTGATGGTGGTGTTGGGTGCAGGCGGTCATGTGCAGGGTGCGGGGTGGAGGTGTCGTGTGCGCCGGGTATAGGGCATTTCCTGGAACAACGCGGAGAAGCACGCCAGCGCTCCCCGTTGCCCAGCACGCCCGTGGAGAAAGGAGAGGGGTGTG
Source organism: Coluber constrictor foxii (assembly GCA_038048745.1). Lineage (NCBI taxonomy): Eukaryota > Metazoa > Chordata > Lepidosauria > Squamata > Colubridae > Coluber > Coluber constrictor. The sequence continues at coordinate 11,102,155 of CM075961.1, forward strand.
GTGATGCTAGCCGGGGCATGGTATTTAAGGAGGGGACGGAGGCAATTCACAGGCGGGCTATTTAAAACGCTGTTTACCAGAGAATCATAGCGCCAATTTCGTTCGCCCGAGCGAATCACAGCGTGAGCTAGAAGCTGACACGAATAAACCAGCATACATGAAAGAGCTGAACTGAAGTTGTTGTGTTTTGCTTGCGTCTTGCTCAGAACGTCTGAGATACAGCTATAGTATGTAGATAATAAAGTTGAAAAAAGGTGAGCAACATTTTTACAGAACTACAGATATGTTGAGGCTGGGTGTGACAAGGAATGGCTGGGAGGGGAAGGGCCAGGTGAGGCACCCCTTGACGTGAGTGACGTTGAGTTGACCACGCCCAGCCAATCACATGACCATCAAGCCACATCCACTGCCACATGACCAAAAAGCCACGCCTACAAAATAAGCCACGCCCACAAAACCAGTAGTAAAAAAAATTAGAACCCACCCCTGCTAAACACCTTGTACACCTGGGCACTCCAGGTAGGTTGCAGTTCTGGAATATGACAGCACTGGAGGATAATGGGTTCCTGGTAGCTTCACATTTGATTCTTCTCAAATCTTTGGCAGTTAATGTGTCTCTTTTTTTCCTCAATACATTTCTTGCGCAAACATTTCACTATCCTTTATTAAAAAAATAACACTTCATTGCAATCCCAAGCACCATTATTTGAGAATAAACCCTGATGAACACAGATGGCTTCACTATTAATTCCCTAACATTACAAATTTATATTTCTGGTGGGTGTCTGAGGAGATGTAGTGGATACATTTATTGCTGAGGAAGCAAATTAGCTCTCAACATCCTTTGACAAATCTTAATTTTACTGTATTTGGCAAAATATGTTAGCAGCTTTGGATTTATGGCATAGTAGTTCCATTTGTTGTTTTTCAATTAATATGTTCCAGATGTATTGTGAGATAAAAGATGTTTAAACGAAATCTTTGTAGTTCCTACCCTTCTCTAAATCGCCCATTGTTTACCCAAAAGGCTATATTTTTTCTTACTTTAAAAGGTGGTGTATTGCTTAGAATTAAATAGATTTTTCCAGGAAACCTACTTGGTTTTACTCATATGGGTGACAACTAAATGTAGCCCTGGTCACCTACATTCTGTGTTTTCTGTGGGTGCTTGAAGTTTTAAAGAGACATGGTAGGCGAGACTTCCAGTTTGGCGTCGCGGCAAGACAGTCGGGGAATTAGCGGGCTCTGATGAGCCCTGCGAAAACCCCGGCTGACGAACCGCCACCGATGGGTCTTCGGACCAGAACCATCCTGCAGGGACAGGGAAGAAAGAGAGGCACCTCGGACGACCAAGAGGAACAGGCAAGTTCCTCGGAGGTCGGAGGGAACTCTCTGTGACTCGGTGGCGGGGGGCAGCAGCCATGGCGGCTGCCACGAATCTGGGACAACCGGATCAAGTATTGAGCAGGAGGAAAGTGGAATGGAATGGAGTTTTTCGAAGCTGGGTGAGTGACAGCCAATCCAAGCTTGTGATAACATCAAGGGAAACATCTTTTAACTACAAGACCCCTAGCGATAAAATAGTGGCTAAGGAGCACGGGGGCAAAGAAGATTTTGAAATGTAACTTTAAAGAGACAAAAAACCCGATAGAAAATTTTTTGAATAAATTCACCAAAAACTAATGAATAAAACTAATTGGAAACGTTAAACATTGAGACATGGTCAAAGGATTGGAAGAGTTTAAATTTGGACTGGACTGGCTGTTAGTTGGGCCACGGGGGGTGTAGATTCCGGGGGTAAGGGGGGCATCAAAGTTAATTCTGCAGAGGGCTTTTCTATAAATATGCTGGGTTGGAGGGGGAGATATGGCAGGAGCAGGGGGCATATCACGTGGTGGGGGCGCGCACTTGCTGTCTCCGAGCGGTGGCACGCCCTGGTCCCCATAGCCCTTCTCGCTCCCCAGGTTGCACAGACTCTTGGGGCCCGAGCCTTCGGCTATTGTTGTGAAATGCCAGGTCCGTGGTAAATAAAGCCCCCTCATTTGTGATCTTGTTTGGGGGGGACGGACCTGGCAGGTATTACGGAGACCTGGTTGGGCCAAGAGGGGGGAGTTTCCCTCGTGGATATGTGCCCACCAGGTTTCCACGCATTCCATCAGCTGAGAGCTCAGGGCAGGGGCGGGGGGCTGGCAGTTATTATAAAGGAAAGTCTTGATCCGAGGGAGACCACTGTGCCACAGATAGCCGGATGTGAGTCCCTTCTTGTGAAATGGGGTGGTGGAGTGCAGTTGGGCCTGTTGATTACGTACCTGGCTCCCTGCCATGTGTCAAGGGCCCTGCCTGAGCTGCTCAACTTTATAGCTGGGGTGGTGGTTGATACCCCCAGACTTTTGGTCATGGGAGATTTCAACCTGCCATCCATCAGTGAAACGTCTGAGGTGGCTCGGGAGTTCATGGTTTCCACGACAGCCATGGACCTGACTCGGTTAATTCATGGCCCCACTCACACGGGCGGACACACTCTGGACTTTGTTTTTGTTTCTGGTCAGTGGTCAAGTGGCCTTGATATTGGGGATATAGTCATCGAACCCTTGTCATGGTCTGACCACTCACTCCTTTGACTTGACTTTCTAACCACTACACCCCACTGCAGGGAGGTGGAACCAACTAGGTGGTTCTGCCCCAGGTGCCTGATGGAACCTGATAGGTTCCAGATGGAGTTTGGGCCATTTCCTGAGACTCTGGCTCATGACTCAGCTGAAGACCTGGTGGCCGCCTGGGACAGTGCGGCCGCTGGGGCTTTGGACCGCGTCGTGTCTTTGTGGCCTCTGACCTGGCACCGAACTCACCTAGCTCCTTGGTTTTCCGACGAGCTGAGGGAGATGAAGTGCCAGAAAAGACGCCTGGAGAGCGGTTGGAGAGCCAGCCGTTCCAAATCTGACCGAACACTGGTGAGGTCTCATATTAAGACCTACCTAGTGGCGATAAAAGCGGCAAAATCTAGCTATTTTTCCGCTCTTATCATGTCATCAGATAACCGCCCAGCTGCCCTGTTTAGGGTGACCCGCTCCCTCCTTCATCTGGGAGCGCGGGATGAGCCCTTGCAGGGTCGAGCTGAGGATTTTGTACAGTATCTGTATGACAAAATCACTCAGATTCAGGAAGGTTTGGCCTCTGACTGGGTAAGTCTGGACGGGATGATTGAGGCAGGCCTTGAGAATGTTGTTTGGGATGAGTTCGATCCTGTGGCTCCTGAGGACATGGACAGGATTCTGGGACGGCTGAACGTGACCACATGTTTATTGGACCCGTGTCCCTCCTGGTTGGTGCTGGCTTCCCAGGAGGTTACACGAGGCTGGCTCCAGAAGATTATTAATGCTTCCTTGAGTGAGGGTGTCCTACCGGCCGCTTTGAAAGAAGCAGTGGTGAGGCCCCTCCTCAAGAAGCCCTCCCTGGATCTGGCTATTTTGGCGAATTACTGTCCAGTCTCCAACCTTCGCTTTCTTGCAAAGGTTGTTGAGAGTGTGGTGGCACGGCAGCTTCCTCAGTACCTGGATGAAGCTGTCTATCTAGATCCGCTCCAGTCCGGCTTCAGGCCTGGGTACAGCATGGAAACGGCATTGGTCGCATTGGTGGATGATCTCTGGAGGGCTCAGGATAGGGGTTGTTCCTCTCTCCTGGTCCTGTTAGATCTCTCAGCGGCTTTTGATACCATCGACCATGGTATCATGTTGCGCCGGTTGGAGGGGTTGGGGGTGGGGGGCACCGTTTTACGGTGGTTCTCCTCCTATCTCTCTGACCGGTCACAATCTGTGTTGGCAGGGGGGCAGTGGTCGATTCCTAGGCACCTTGTTTGTGGGGTGCCACAAGGCTCAGTCCTCTCACCCCTCCTGTTCAACATTTATGTGAAGCCACTGGGTGAGATCATCAGTGGCTTTCGGGTGGATTTCCATCATTACGCTGATGATACTCAGCTGTACATCTCCACCCCAGGCCACCCCAACGATGCCCTTGAAGTGATGACCTGGTGCCTAGAGGCTGTGCGGGCCTGGGTGGGGAGAAACAGGCTCCAACTCAATCCCTCTAAGACCGAGTGGCTGTGGCTTCCGGCGTCCCGATATAGCCAGCTGGTGCCATCGCTGGTTATTGGGGGCAAGTCGTTAGCCCCCACGGAGAGGGCTCGCAACTTGGGTGTCCTCCTGGATGCATGGCTGTCTTTAGAGGAGCATATGACAGCCGTGGCCAGGGGGGCTTTCTATCAAGTCCGCCTGATACGCCAGTTGCGTCCCTTTCTGGATCGGGACTCCCTGCGCACAGTCACTCAAGCACTCGTCACTTCCTGCCTGGACTACTGCAATGCTCTCTACATGGGGCTCCCCTTGGGGTGCACCCGGAGGCTCCAACTGGTCCAGAATATGGCTGCGCGGGGGATTATGGTTGTTTTAAATTGTGGGCCGAAATTATTTAATATTTTTTAAAAAATTGTTTTTAATTATGTATATTATGTTTTACTTTGGCTGTTCACTGCTCTGAGCCCTGTTGGAGAAGGGCGGTATACAAATCGAATAAATACTAAATACTAATACTAAATACTTTAATAAAAAGATTTGATACTTTTAAAACTAAAAAGAAAAAGAGAAGCCAAGTAAGATTGTTATGTAACTGAAACAAGATGGATACTTGTTAAACAATTGGAGATTGTGGATTGCAGAGACCCACCTTCTGGAGTAAAAAGGAACATTGCAACTTGGTTTTTGTTTTGGGAAATCGTGAACTTTACAGATAACAACCGTGAGAATTTGTGGAGGATGATTTCTTTGTCTGCAGGCGGCTTGACTATGGGGAGAAAAAAAAGAAAAGAAAAGAGGAACCACAACGGAACTCTTACAATTGAGATAACATCAACTTAAAAAGAATAAAATGGCGCAGGAATTAGAGAAGGAACAAATTGATGTATTTGACTTGGAATGGAAATAAGAAAAATAATTAAAATGCCACATGGAGGACAAAATTAGAGGACATTGAAGCTGAAATGAAGTATACACAAGCAGACAAGAAAATGAAGAAACAAGACATAACAGCTGGAAATAAAGAAGACAAAGACAATGTGATTAAATATGAATAAGTAATGCACAGGTGGATAATAATAATAAAAAGGAGGTTTTTAGAGACTATATTGTGAAAAACAAGTAATAAAGATGATTACACTGGGATTAACAGTGAAAGAATTGGGGAATACGGGGTAAAATAGAAAAGTCCAAATCCCTAATTTATGAGATTAATGATGGTTAACAGAAATATGAGAATATGTTACAGATACTTAAAATTGAAATATGGATGGAAGCTATAATATATGAGAAATAGACTATGTTAAAAGAAAATATATCAATGGACATAATGAATCAATTTTTATTAAGATGTTACATGGTATTACTTGAGAATATTTTTTTTATTGAAAAAGTTTTACAAATACAGATTCCCCCCCCCATTCCCCCCCCACCCCCCCTACCCCCCTATCCCCCCCTCCCATCCCCTCCCTCCCCTGGCTTCCCTTATAAAAATTATTATTCTTATACATTCCACAAATATTAAAAAAAAGAGGTGAAATCCAAATAATATAATCATATAATAATAATAATATTTCTCTCATCTAGTCTACCCCCTGTCAGTACTAGAAATTTCTAGATAACATCCAAATAGTAAGTATCTACCTTAATTAATAATGTCTACACATATCTATCCCCAATATTACAAAATAAAATCCAAAACATAATTCCCCCAATTACGTTACCGCCTATTTAAACTATTACCTACTTAGCATATTCTACATAACATTCTATATCCACATATCAGCTTCTGTTTAGTTCAGATCTTAATTCCCCCCAATTACTCTACACCCTACATACTATAACTCTCAACACAACATAACATTTTTCAACTAAATGCTATCTGATACTTCTTTGTTTGGTATTTATTCTGCACATAATCTATCCATTTTTTCCATCCCCAAACAAAAGTTTCTTGGGTCTTGTCTTTTATATACGCTGATATCTTTGCCATTTCTGCAAAGCTAGCCATCTTCAGAGTCCATTCTTCAATAGTAGGTAAAATATCTTTTTTCCAATATTGTCCAATCAATAACCTAGCTGCAGTAATCACGTATAATATGATTTCAGTCAATGAAAAATCCTTAACTATACCCAATAAAAACAACTGTGGAGAAAATTGAAGTTTCTTCTTCAAAACATTTTGCATAACCCACCAAATTTTGATCCAAAAAGCCTTCACTTTCCTACAAGTCCACCATATATGGTAATATGTAGCATCTAAACAATCACATCTCCAACATTTTGGCTGAACATTAGGATACATGCACAACAATTTCTTAGGATCTAAATGCCACCTATAAAACATTTTATAAAAGTTTTCCCTCAAGTTCTGTGACTGAGTAAATTTAACATTCTGAACCCATATCTTTTCCCATGTTTCCATCATAACTGGTTCTGCAAAATTTTGTGCCCATTTTATCATACAATCTTTAACCAATTCGCTTTCAGAATCTCTTTCTAGCAATATATTATAAACCCTCTTAATATGCATTGGCCCTTTCTGTTTTATCTGTCTCACCAAATCTTCTTCGTGCATCATTAAACCAGTTTTTTGATCTTCCCTCCATCTTGATTGAAGTTGACTGTACTGTAACCAAGTTATATTAATCCCTTCTTCCAACAGAGTTTTGAATGACTTCAGATTCCAACTGCCCCCATCATTAAAAAGTATCTCTTTGTATAAAATCCCCCGAGTGACTTTATATTCCGTATAATGTGCCCAAGATCCAACCACAAAGGTATTTTGTAATCCAATTTAAACTGGTGCTTCTTCCAAACTCTCACCAAGGAATTTCTGAGTATATGACTTCTAAATATATTATCAACTTTATTTTCATAAAATAGATATGTGTGTCAACCAAATTCCAAATCGTGGCTTTCTATATTCAAAATTTCAGTCCTTATCATTCCAAACCAATCACTCGCTTGTGTCAAGGCTGCTGCTTCATAATATAGTCGTAGGTTTGGAACTTTAAGGCCACCTCTTTCCTGAACATCTTGTATAATTTTCAGTTTAACTCTTGGCTTTTTCTCATTCCAAATAAATTTGTTCAGTCCTTTTTGCCATTCAATCAAGTTTTTATCACTTTTAAGCACTGGGATCATTTGAAACAAAAACAAAAATCTAGGTAGAACATTCATCTTAACTGCTGCTATTCTACCAAGTAGAGATAGTTGCAGTTTTTTCCAAGTTTCCAAATCTTTTTGCACTTTTCGCCACAACACTTCATAATTATTTTGAAAAAGTTTTATATTCGAAGCTGCAACTTGCACTCCTAGATATTTCACCTTTGAAACTATTTCAAAGCCTGCCATCCTTTCAAGTTCCTTCTTTTGACCTTCCAACATATTTTTAACCATCATCTTGGTTTTTTTCTGTTTCAATCTAAATCCTGATACCAAACCAAATTCTTCTATAATATATTTCATCTGGATGATTGATTCCAATGGTCGTGTTAGGGTAACCACCAGATCGTCTGCAAATGCCCTTGTTCTGTAATCCTTTTGCCTTATAACTATTCCACTCAAAGTATTCGAGTCCCGTATTGAGTTCAACAAGACTTCTAAAGTTAAAATGAACAACAGTGGGGATAACGGACATCCTTGTCTTGTTCCTTTTTGTATATTAAAATTTGTTGTTAAACTCCCATTGATAATAATTTGTGCTGTTTGCTCTTGGTAAATTGCTGAGACCACCTGAACAAACTGGTCCCCAAAGTTCATTTTTTAATAAAGTCTTTAATAGAAAATTCCAGTTAACCCGATCAAAGGCCTTTTCCGCATCCAAAAACACCAGCACTGCAGGGATCTGTTTACTTTTCTCAAGATGTTCCAATAAATCTATGAGTTGCCTCACATTATCCTTCATGTATCTGCCTTCTATAAATCCAGCTTGATCATGATGAATCACCTCTTGCATAACTGGCATTAATCTGTTGGCTAATACTTTTGCAAAAATTTTGTAATCCGTATTCAGGAGAGATATTGGTCTAAAATTTTCTGGTTTTGTAGAACCTTCCTCTTTCGGTATCAATGAGATAAAGGCCGTCTTCCACAAAGGGGGTATTTTTCCCCCTTGTTGTATACTACAAAATAAGTCATTAAGATGTTCAATCATTTCTGTTTGTAAAGTTTTATAATACACTGCTGTCAAACCATCCGTCCCTGGAGCTTTAGCCATTTTCAATTGTTTAATTGCAAAAATAATCTCCTCGGATGTTATTAATTGATTCATTCTTTCCTTTTGTTCTCTGGAGATTTTTGTAAGTCTGGTTCCTTCTAAATATTCATCTATAAGTTCATTCTTTATATTGTCCTTGGCATATAGTTTAGAGTAATAATCTAAAAAGGCTTGTTTTATTAAATTTTGTTGAAAAACTTCCTTCCCTCTATAATCAATAGTATGAATAATTCGGGAACTCTGCTGTTTTCTCAATGTATAAGCCAACCATCTGCCCGGTTTATTAGCATTACAAAATGTATTATGTTTTGCAAATTGTAAGTTAGTTGCCGTTTGTTCCGCTATAAGCATTTGAAATTGGTCTTTCAAAAGTTTTATGGTTTCTTGTAATTTTTTATCCGACGGATTTTTTATGTGTAATTGTTCTTTTTTCTTTATTTCTACTTCCAATTCTGTTCTTTTCCTTTGTTGATTTAACTTGTGTTTAGAGTTCATATAAATCAGTACTCCTCGCATATATGCCTTGCTTGCATCCCAAACAATTTCAATACCCTTGTTCAGATTCATTTGAAAAAATTCCTTCACATATTTTTTAAGTTCGGTTATATTCTTTTCATATCTAAACAGATTCTCATTTAATCTCCAGGATCTTCTCTCCTTCTTTTCCAATTCTATTTCTATCCATATCGGTGATCTGTCCCCCCCTTCAGAGACCCACAAAAACACAGCCAGTCGAGGGTTAACAAGCACTTGGCACACTCCACAGTTCTTATATCAAACTTGGCAGCGATATGCACACCGTCTGCCAAGGACTTTATTAGTTCACACAACAAGAAAATCACCTACGTAGCTTTGCCATTCTTTTAGCTTCCAAGACTACGAGGTTGCTTTGTTTGTTCATCACAAAAATCATGACCCACCCTCCTGTCTTATATAGGCTCTGAGTGTGGTCCAGTGACTCATTGATCCTGTGACTCCAATCCAGTGACTCAGGTCTATTCCCTCATACGTCACCGCAGCTGCAGTAATCGTTTCTCTCGCCTTCTTTGGCGTGCGTCCAGGAATGACGTCTCTCCCTCACTCTCATCTGAGACACCTGTTTCCCCACTACTTGGCTCTCTTTCAGCTGGCACCTGAGACGGTGCCAGAGGGGGGGGGCTGGGAGATCTGGCTGGCTCCTCTTCCTCCTGCTCAGAGCTTCCTTCCTCCAATGGGATAGGCTCAGCGGACGGGGCCACAACAATCGGACTATGATCCGTTAAAGTCCTAGGAAATATTTTTGTCTTTCTTGTTTTAGTAAGTAAGTCAGCTGTAACTAAAATAAAATCAATCCTAGAAAAGGATCTATGTCGATCTGAAAAAAATGTAAAATCCAATTCTTTCGGATTCTGTACTCTCCATACATCTTCCAATTCCAAATCCTCTTTCATAGCAAAAAAGGTCTGTGGTAATTTGACCCCTGATTTTGCCAGGCTCTTTTTATCAGTTTTAGTGTCAATCACTCCATTCCAATCTCCCATAATCAAAATAGATCTGTAGTCCCATTGCAATATTTTGGCATATAATAATTTATAAAAATTTTCCTGCTGTTGGTTAGGAGCGTAGATTCCAATCACCAGAAGTGGGTCATTCTGTACCTTTAATTCTATTGCAATATATCTTCCACAATCATCTGTTTCTATAACTTTAGCTGGTAATCTTTTATTTATATACAACACAACACCATTCTTTTTTTCTCGGCTTGAAGATATGAATTGTACACCTAATCTAGAATTTATCAAATATTTTTGATCCTGGATTCTGATATGAGTTTCTTGCAAACAAATAACATCATTATTAAATTGTCTCAAATAGTGATATATTTTTCCTTCTTTTCTTTTCAAACCATTCACATTCCAAGATAGAAATTTAACTGTCATTTGTGGTCTCACGAAGCGAATCAAGCATTTGCCGAAGTTTCTGTTCCAAAGCAGTAGTCTTCAGTCTAGCTCCTCCCATGGCTTCAGATTTCTGCGGTTTACCATTGGCCCCCTTCTTCTCTTGTGGTGTAATGGACCTCTGTTGCTGTTGATTCTCTAAAATTTGCTTCTGAGCTGCACAAGTTATACGTTGATCACTAGGTTCCTGCATCAGCAATTCAAGGTCCAGTGCCACCTCTCTTGTACTTCTGAGTAGCTTTCTTGGTTCTGGTAAGTCCAACAATAATTCATCTGAGGAGCCACCTACTGCTCCTTGACTTTCCTCTATTGCTCGTTGAGATTCTATTGCCTCCAGCTCCATCTGCTTCCGCTGTTCCTCAGTCTCTCTTTCAAATTCCTTATCTTTATCACCTTCCTCTATAGTTAGCACCGTGGATGAATGTGGAGATGTTGCACCAGGTTTAAAAACATGGTAATAAAAGTGTTCCGCCTTTTCAATAGTGTTTAAATGGTATCTCTCACTTTCATATCTCAAAATTATGCCCACTGGGGCATCCCATCTAAATGGAATCTGACATTTCTTCAATTCAGTCACCAAGAATCCAAAGTCCTTTCTATCTCTTAGCAACTTGGGCAGTAGTTCTTTGTAAACACCAATCTGATTTCCATCTACCTGGATAGTGGTAAGAAAGAACTTTTGCAAGATATCATTCCTCATTCTTCTATCAGTGAAGTAAACAACCACATCTCTAGGCAGGTTCCTTTGCCTCGCCACCCGAGAATTCACTCTATAAGCCTTGTCAATCCTACTAAAAATTTCTTCAGGTTTTGCCTTTAACATCACTGCAATTGCATCAGCACAAACTACTCTTAGATCTTCTCTATTATTTTCTTTTAGTCCTCTCAGTCTCAAAGCGAACTCCATAGATCTGAATTGTATCATTGTCACCTCATTTTCAATCCTCTGAGTCTTGGTATCCACATTAAAAAAATTTTCATCAGTTATTTTCATTTTGGATTCAACTTCTGAACTAAGTTCACCCACATTTTCTCAATCTCAACCACCGCATCTGAAAGACCAGAAACTACTTTAATTATATCTTGCTTCATCTTATCATATTTTTCTTGAACCAGCTCCTTAATTTCCTGTTGAGATTTTTCCATAGCTTCAGCTTGATTTCCTAAAGCCTTAGCTATAAACTCTTTCAGATCCTTAAATCCAGCTTCCTGTTGATAACTTTGAATCTGTGTCTCTGGCTTTTCTGGCTTTTCTTTTGTTTGATGAGTGGGGGAGCCCCCCCCCCCCCCCCCGGCTTGGTTTGTTTTGAAGCCATGCCTTTGCACAATCTCAGCCTTTTCAAAAAAGAGAATTTCCCTCCTTTCCCACCTTTTCTCCCCAGCTTTATGGGAAAAAAATTAAATGAAGAACTTTTCTCTTTTCTTGTATGTTACAATGTTACTTTAAACAGTTTAATTGCTTCGGAGCAGACAAACGCTAGTACTTTCACTTTTAACTTTCTTCTCTTCCGCTAAAGCCAGTCACCATTTTAAGTTACTTTCTCCAGTTTCAGTCCTTCTTTCTTATAAAAATTATTAACAGGGCTAGCCAGAATACTTGCATTTTATACAGTCCGGATTTCACCCTGCTTGCCTTAGAGGTTTCAGTTGTTTTCGCTGGCGTTGATCTCGCCGTCTGGCTCTGTTTATACAGAGATTCCCCGCTGTCCGGAGCCTCGGTGAGCTGGAAAGGGAGCCTCACCCTGATTCTTCCCCAGGGATGAAAAAAGGAACCTGGGGGCTTCTCAGGGGGCTCAACCTTGTCTCGCTGGCTCTACCCGAACTTCTTCCCGAAGATCGAGCTTGATCTGTCCCCCCCCTTCAGAGACCCACAAAAACACAGCCAGCCGAGGGTTAATAATCACTTGGCACACTCCGCAGTTCTTATCTCAACCTTGGCAGCGATATGCACACCGTCTGCCAAGGACTTTATTGGTTTACACAAACAAGAAAATCTCCTACGTAGCTTTGCCGTTCATCTAGCTTCCAAGACTACGAGGTTGCTCCGTTTGTTTAGCTTTGTTCATCACGAACTTCGTGACCCACCGTACTGTCTTATATACATATGCTTCTGGGTGTGGTCCAGTGAGTCATTGATCCCGTGACTCCAATCCAATGACTCAGGATTTTCTCATACGTCGCAGCTGCAGTACCCTTTTCTCTCGCCTTCTTTGGCGTGCGTCCAGGAATGACGTCTCTCCCTCACTCTCATCTGAGACACCTGTTTCCCCACTACTTGGCTCTCTTTCAGCTGGCAGCTGAGCCGGTGCCAGAGGGGGAGGGCTGGGAGATCTGGCTGGCTCCTCTTCCTCCTGCTCAGAGCTGCCTTCCTCCAAAGGGATAGGCTCAGAGGACGGGGCCACAACACTATCCCCCACCGCAGGGCCCTTCCCCCGGGTCTGACGGTCGGGATGGGGTCGGGACGGGAACTGTTCGTGGAAAGCCCGCACCAGGTCAGGGGCCTGAACGGCAGACGCGTCCACCCAGGTGAAATCCTCGGCCCCGTACCCTTTCCAAGCGATGAGGTATTGGAAGCGCCCCTTCAGCCAACGGGAGTCCCGAATACTGTCCACCTCATACGTCGAGGCGTCGTCCTCGTCGGCTGCGGCTGGGGGGGCAGGCGGCGGCGGGCGGCGGAGACGGCTAGTGGGAGTCTCAGGGACCAGGAGGGACCGATGAAAAACGGGGTGGAGCCGCATGGAGTGGGGTAGAGTCAACCGATAGGCCACCGGGTTGATGACCGCCTCGATGGGGAAGGGACCGATAAAGCGGTGGGCCAGTTTCCTCACCGGCTGGTCCGTGGGGAGGTGTTTCGTGGACAGCCAAACCCGATCTCCAACTTCCAGCGGTGGCGTCGCCCGGCGGCCGCGATCGGCGAACCGTTTATAGTCCTCTTTCGCCCGGATCAGCTGCCGCCGCACCAGTTGCTGCACCGCCTGCAGCTCCGAGAGGAAGTCCCGGGTCTCAGGAACAGGGGAGTCCATGATGGTCAACGGAAAAAACCGTGGATGGTACCTGACGTTGGCATGGAACGGTGTCATCTGGGTGGAGGTATGTTGGGAGTTGTTAAAAGCGAACTCCGCCAGGGGAAGGTACTCGGCCCAGTTGTCCTGCTGTTGGTTGACAAAACAGCGGAGGTACTGCTCCAGTATGCCAATGACCTTCTCCGTGCCCCCGTCAGTCTCCGGATGGTGTGACGACGACAGGCACACCTGCACCTCCAGCGCAGCCATCAGGCTTTTCCAGAAGCGGGCCGTGAACTGGGCCCCGCGATCCGAAACCACCCGGTCCGGCAGGCCGTGGAGGCGGAAGATGTGTTGCAGGAACAGGCGAGCCGTGGTACGAGCCGAGGGCAGGCCGCGGCACGGGATGAAATGTGCCATCTTCGTGAGCGCATCCACCACCACGAGGACGGTCGTGAATGTAGCGGACAGGGGCAGGTCAGTCAGGAAGTCCATGGAGATGGCTCCCCACGGTCTCTCCGGTGTTGGCAGCGGCTGGAGGAGTCCAGGAGGGGGGCCGGACGCGGCTTTGGCCTGTCGGCATGGCACACAGGACGTCACGTAGGCGTGCACATCGTGCCGTACCCGAGGCCACCAAAAAGTCCGTGTCACTAGGTTCAAGGTCTTAAAGAAGCCGAAGTGCCCCGCCGCGGGGTTGTCATGGCACTGGTTCATGACGAGGGCTCGGAGCGGACTTGTGGGCACGTACAGCCGACCCCGGTGCCTGAGCAAGCCCTCCTCCACGGTCCATGGGGACGCGGGGCCGACGTCCGCTCTCCGCTGCTGCGACCAGTCGTCCCGTCGCTGCGCTTCCAGCACCTGAGTCCGCAGGTCCACTGGTTCCTGGACCGCGGCCAAGGAGTCCGCTGGCAGCACCGTCCGGGGGGAAAGGGAGTCCTTGGGGCAAAAGTATTCCGGCTTACGGGATAGCGCGTCCGCCCTCTGGTTGAGATGGCTCGGAATGTATGTGACGTGGAAGTTGAACCGGGCGAAAAACAACGACCACCGGATCTGCCGCTGGTTCAAATTCCTGGCCGTGGTGAGGTGCTCCAGGTTCCGATGGTCCGTCCGCACCTCCACCTGGTGTCGGGCCCCCTCGAGGTGATGTCGCCAAGCCTCGAACGCGGCCTTGATAGCCAGCAACTCCTTTTCCCAGATGGTGTAGTTGCGCTCGGAAGGAGTGAGTTTCCGGGAGTAGTAAGCGCAGGGAAAAAGAGTGCCGCCATCCACCGGAGCCTGTAGCAGCACCGCTCCAATCGCCACGTTGGACGCGTCTGTCTCAACCACGAACGGACGGTGTGGATCGGGGTGCTTCAGGACCGGCTCCGTGACAAAGGCCTGCTTGAGAACCTCGAAGGCCTGCTGCTGCGGGGGCCCCCACTGGAATGGAACCTTCTTCCGAAGGAGCTGGGTCAACGGCACGGTCAGGGTGGCAAAGCCCGGGATGAAGGTCCGGTAGTAGTTGGCGAATCCCAACAGACGCTGGACGTCCTTCACCCGACGCGGGGGTTCCCAACTGCGCAAGGCCGCCACCTTGTGTGGGTCCATCGCGATGCCCTCGGGGGTGATGATGTGCCCGAGGAACTCTATGGAAGTCTGGAAGAAGTAACATTTCTCCAACTTCGCATAGAGCTGGTGCTCCCGCAGGCGCTGCAGGACCTGGCAGACATGCTGGAGGTGACTCTCCGGGGTCCGGGAATAGATCAAAATATCATCCAGGTAGATCACCACGAACCGATCCAGCATGTCCCGGAACACGTCGTTCATCAAGTGCTGGAAGACCGCGGGGGCGTTGGTCAACCCGAACGGCATGACGGTATATTCAAAGTGTCCGTATCGGGTGCCAAATGCCGTCTTCCACTCGTCCCCCTCTCGCATCCGCACCAGGTTGTAGGCTCCCCGGAGGTCGAGCTTGGTGAAAATCGAAGCCTCCCGCAACCTCTCCATCAGCTCCGGAATCAGCGGCAGGGGATAGCGATTCCGTACCGTGATGGCATTCAAGCGCCGGTAGTCGCAACACAGGCGCAAGTCCCCCGTCTTCTTTTTCACGAAGAGGACTGGGGCCGAGAGCGGGGAGGTCGAAGGCCGGATGAACCCACGGGCCAGGTTCTTGTCCAGAAAGTCCCGTAAGGCAGCCAGCTCGGGCTCCGACATGGAGTACAGGCGTCCCGAGGGCAGGGGCGCGTTGGGCATCAAGTCCACCGCGCAGTCGTAGGGTCGGTGCGGGGGCAAGCGATCCGCCTCCTTCTCGCTGAACACGTCGGCGAAGGATGTCAGCTCCGGAGGCAAGGAGACGTTCGGGGCAGCGACGTCCTGGCCGGCACAGGTGTGGCGAAGGTGGTCGACACACTGCAGGCTGGGGAACGAGATGGCATTTCTCGACCACGCCACCTGAGGGTCGTGCGCCCGAAGCCAGGCCATCCCCAGGACCAAGGGGAAGTGCAGGTCCGCCGTCACATAAAACTGGATCGCCTCCTCATGGTTCCCAATGGCAAGGCGCAAGGGCTGAGTAGCAAAGTTGATGGGCCCCGCCATAAGTTCCCGCCCATCAATAGTTTCAACCCTCAACGGAGGGTCCACTGGAACCAAGGGAACCTTGTAATGGGCCACAAAGGCCTGGTCCATAAAGTTCGTGGTGGCCCCCGAGTCCACCAGCGCGTGCGCCTGGAGCCCCTCCGACCGGTTAGCCAACAACACCCGGGTGTTCAAAATCAGGTGCCGAGGGGGCTCACAGTCCACAGCCGCCGCCTCCGGCGGGGCATGGTCACCTGCCTGACCCAGAGTTTCCCCTAAGCCAGGCCTGACCCGTTTCCCGGCTGGTCACGCCGAGGCTCCGGAACAGACTTGAGCGATCCACTCCGCTTCCGGGGACACGAGGCGGCGAAATGTCCAGCCTCGCCGCAATAGAGGCACAACCCCCCTTGGCGTCTCCGCATCCGCTCCTGGGCCGTCAGTTGAGGTCTGGCTGCTCCGAGCTCCATGGGCTCCTCAGCCATCGCCACCAAACGCGGTACGGTCCGGGGCGCTGTTGGTACGAAACGCGGGGGTGCCGGCACTGTTGGTGGTTCCGGAAGAGCCCTACGGGGCCGTCGCCGTTGTAGGCGGGCATCGATGTGCAGGCATTGGGTCACCAGCGCGTCCAGGGTCTGTGGCGCCTCCACCCGAACCAGCTCGTCCTGCATCTCATCGCAGAGGCCGTCCTGGAAGGCATCCATCAGCGCCGCCTCATTCCAGGCCAAATCCTGGCCTAGCAATCGGAACTCCGCAATATAGTCCTGCAGGGGGCGCTTGCCTTGGCGGAGGTCTTTGATGCGCCTCGCTGCCGTCTGCACCCGGAGGGGGTCCTCAAACATGGTGCGCAGGTGTTGCAAAAAGCCCTGATAGTCCAGAAGCAAGGGGCTGTCTTGCAGCAACAGGGGCGTGGCCCATCGGGCGGCAGTGCCAGAGAAGGAGCTGATAATAAAAGCCACCCGAACCCGGTCATCCGGAAAATCCTCCGGCCGCATTGCCATGTACAGCTGGCACTGTCCCAAGAAGGTCGGGAACATTTCCTGCTGTCCAGAAAACTTATCTGGCATGTTCACTGGGCATCTTGGACGGGGAAGGGGAGCAGGTGGAGCTGCTACAGGAGCATTTCCCAAAGCAAGTTGTGCAGTTAGCTGTGCTACTTGCTGTTGCAGAAGTTGATTGGCCTCCAGCATCTGCTGTACCTGCTGCTGCAGCTGTTGGTCCATCGTGGGTTAACGATGGAGTTTTAGGTGACGAACAAGATGATCTGTCCCCCCCCTTCAGAGACCCACAAAAACACAGCCAGCCGAGGGTTAATAATCACTTGGCACACTCCGCAGTTCTTATCTCAACCTTGGCAGCAATATGCACACCGTCTGCCAAGGACTTTATTGGTTTACACAAACAAGAAAATCTCCTACGTAGCTTTGCCGTTCATCTAGCTTCCAAGACTACGAGGTTGCTCCGTTTGTTTAGCTTTGTTCGTCATGAACTTCGTGACCCACCGTACTGTCTTATATACATATGCTTCTGGGTGTGGTCCAGTGAGTCATTGATCCCGTGACTCCAATCCAATGACTCAGGATTTTCTCATACGTCGCAGCTGCAGTACCCTTTTCTCTCGCCTTCTTTGGCGTGCGTCCAGGAATGACGTCTCTCCCTCACTCTCATCTGAGACACCTGTTTCCCCACTACTTGGCTCTCTTTCAGCTGGCACCTGAGCCGGTGCCAGAGGGGGAGGGCTGGGAGATCTGGCTGGCTCCTCTTCCTCCTGCTCAGAGCTGCCTTCCTCCAAAGGGATAGGCTCAGAGGACGGGGCCACAACAGAGCTTTCCGAGCTGCCTCTCAGCTGTTGAGGCGACTCTAACAGGCAGCGGAGCTGGCGGTCTTAAAAAGACCGTCTCGCAACGGCGGAAACGCCAACCGGAAGCCAAGAATAATTGATGACTATAAAAACTGGGATATTATTTAAATACCTATAACAATTGCAATAATTTGAATATTTTCAATAACTTTAATATTTTAATATTTTCAATATTTTTGATAATATATCTATTTAAGCAAAAAAGAAAAGAAGATTGAAATAATATAGGACTATGAATTACAAATAAGAATTACTCAAACTGGTTTTTATACAAATGGTATGGTTAAAGAGATAGAATTGTGGGAAATAATTCGAAAATTGTATTGTAGTCTTATTTGAATTAAGAACTATGTTTCAATGTTAAATTGCTATATTTTTAGGATTAGAGATAGGAACTAAATTTGGTGAAGTAATAGGGAAATAAAGATTTATTGAGCATTATACGAAGTAGAAAATGTGGGGAAGTTTTAGAAAGGGAAATAAGATTTTGAAACATAAACATGTTTGACCTGTATTCTTAATAGTGAGGATTTAGGCTAAGAATTGTGAAATGTATTATGAGGTATTAAATGAATTGAGAATTAAAATGGATTAATAGAAGGGTAATTGTTTTGATTAAATAAATAAGAGTAAACTTTTTATAAGATGGTAATAGGGGAGATAGGTGATTTATTTTATTTTATTTTATTTTATTTTATTAGATTTATAAACCGCCCTACTCCTGGGGGACTCAGGGCGGTGTACAGCCATAAATAAAACATACAAATACAAAAGTTTAAAATAGAATAAAATGAATTAAATAATTTGGCTGACAATTAAAACCCCAATAATTTAAAACAAATTAAAATTCATAATTAAAAGGGGAAAATAACTTAGGTCAGGCCGGCTTGTTGGAATAAATAGGTCTTGAGCGTGCGACGGAAGGTGCGCAGGTCCGGGATCCTCCGTATATCCAGGGGGAGCTCGTTCCAGATGGTAGGTGCTCCCACAGAGAAGGCTCTCCCCCTGGGGGCCGCCAGCTGGCATTGTTTGGCCGACGGCACCCGGAGGAGCCCCTCTCTATGGGAGCGTACAGGCCGGTGGGAGGCTATTGGTGGTAGTAGGCGGTCCCGTAAATAACCAGGTCCTAAGCCATGGAGCGCTTTAAAGGTGATAACCAAAACCTTGAAGCGCACTCAGAAGTCCACCGGGAGCCAGTGAAGCTCGCGCAGGAGGGGTGTTACATGGGAGCGCCACGTCGCTCCCATAACCACCCGCGCGGCCGCACTCCGCGCCAGTTGGAGCCTCCGAGTGCTCCTCAAGGGGAGCCCCATGTAGAGAGCATTACAATAGTCCAGACGGGAGGTGACGAGGGTGTGAGTGACTGTGTGTAAAGAGTCCCGATCTAGAAAGGGACGCAACTGGCAAATCAGGCGAACCTGATGAAAAATCCTCCCGGTCACGGCCGTCAAGTGCTCTTCTAAAGACAGCCGAGAGTCCAGGAGGACGCCCAAGTTGCGAGCCCTTTCCGTGGGGGCCAATGATTCACCCCCAATAGTCAGCGATGGCACCAGCTGACTATATCGGGACGTTGGAAACCACAGCCACTCGGTCTTGGATGGGTTGAGCCTGAGCCTGTTCCTCCTGTTCCTAAGTATTGTTAATAGTGAGGATTTAGGGTACGAATTGTGAAATGTACTATGAAGTATTAATTGAATTAAGATTTAAGGGGGGTTAATAGAAGGGTAATTGTTTTGATTAAGTAAATTTGATTCATTTTTTTTTAAAGATGGTATTAGTTGAGATAGGTGAGTTAAGATTAAGAAATAAGTGTTATGGCAAAATAGAATATACAAAATGTTGTTAAAGATGGGGGGGGGACTGTATAAATTGATGATCGGATCAGGACTCTGTTCCGAAAAGATGTAATTTGTGTGTTGGAAAAAATAAAAATAAAAAAAAAACTTTTTGCAAAAAAAGAGAGAGAGAGACAGAGAGAGAGAGACATGGTAGGCTTAATGCATTAAATATAAGAAAATATATGAAGCTCAGAATTGAAGCTTGGGTTGGGCTGATCACAACCCACTCAAAGTAACTTGGAAGGGCTTCCGAAAACAGAGGCGATGGAAGATGGACATAAATATTATAAAGGAAAAGGGATATGCAGAAATGATAGAAAAAGAAATGAAGATATTTTTTCAGAATAACAAAAAAGAGCAAACATCCCTACAGAATTTATGGAATACATCGAAAGCTTTCATTAGAGGCCTAACTATAGCATACACAGCTAAAAGGAGAAAACAAAAACAACAAGTTAGGGATGATACAATGAAAGAAATTGAGATATTGGAGGCCAAATTGCAAAAATTACCAAACGATAAAACGATACAGCAGAAACTTAATCTAGCGAAACATAAATTAAATTTAAACACAAAGGCTGAACTGGCACAGAGAATTAGAATGACAAAACAGACGAACTTTGAGCATGCTAACAAGACTGGATGTTGGCTAGCATATAAACTAAGAAAATTGACAGAAAGTAGATCGATATATCAACTCCAAGACCACCTAGGAATTCTACAACACACACATTTAGAAAAGAAAAATATAGCAAAAGCATTTTTTCAAGATCTTTATCGGAAAGAAGATATATCGGTAGAACAAATCACAAAATATCTACAAAATACCAGAATCAAACAGTTTGAGGAAGAACACCGGGAAACCCTAAATCGCCCTATAACAATGTTTGAATTAGTGGAAGCACGCAAAACGCAGAAGAACAATAAAACACCGGGGCCAGAGGGAATACCAGCTGAATTTTACAAGCACTGCCAACAAGCAATAGACCAAATTTTGTTACAAGTATTCAACGAGGCCTTACTAACAGCTAAAATACCACACTCTTGGACAGAAACAATTATCACTTTAATTCACAAAGAGGACACTGACCCAACACAAATTCAAAACTATAGACCTATTTCACTGCTCAATGTAGATTATAACTTACTTATGACAATAATGGCAGCAAGACTCAAAACAATGATACAAAACTATATACATCCAGATCAAAACGGCTTCATACCCAGAAGACAAATCAAAAATAACCTAAGAACGATTATAAATGCACTAGAGTATTATGATCAGAAGATAAACAAAGAAATTGCCATAATCTCACTTGACGCCCAGAAGGCATTCGATAATGTCAATTGGTTATTCCTTACAACGCAATTAGCGAATATGAACTGCGGAGATAAATTTCTCTCACTGATAAAAAAAAATTACTCACAACAGACAGCAAGGATAGCAATAAACGGTGATATGACCCAATCGTTCAGTATTGAAAAAGGGGTACGGCAAGGCTGCCCTATGTCTCCATTACTATTCATAATGGCTCTAGAAGTATTATTAAAAGTTATAAGAGAAGACGAAGGAATTAAAAGTCTCAAAATTAGAGGAGAAGAATATAAACTACTCGCCTTTGCCGATGATATAATTTTTATATTAGAAGATCCAATAATAACGGGACCCAAATTGTTGACAAGAATTGAGGAATATGGCCAAGTTGCAGGTCTTAAAATTAATAGACATAAAATGAAAACATTAACTAAAAATATGACACATGACCAAAAACTGAAATTAGAGGAAGATTTGGGAATCCAGGTGGTAAAAAAGATAAAATATTTAGGTATTTGGCTGATGACAAAAACAACAACAATAAAAGAAGATAATTACACAAAACTATTAACACAAATCGGAAAGGATTTGGAAACCTGGAACAGACTACAGTTATCATTTATGGGCCGAATTGCGTCTATAAAAATGAACATACTTCCAAGAATAATGTATCTATATCGAGTAATTCCGATAAACCCAGGAAGGGAATTCTTTAAAAAATTAAACAAACTAACGATGACATATATATGGCAAGGAAAGAGACCTAGGATAAAAAGAAATGCATTACAAGACACTAAAGACAAGGGAGGATTGGCATTACCAGATTGGGAACTATACTACAAAGCAGCAGCATTAACTTGGATCACAGATTGGATAAAATTAGAAAATAAAAGATTATTATACTTAGAAGGATTCGAACTCACACGTGGATGGCGCGTATTTTTGTGGGATGGGCCTGACAAGCGACACATGTATTTTCAGCACCATATCATCAGAGAGTCGCTACTAAAGACCTGGCAAGAAATAAAGAGGGAACAATACTCCAAAATTCCAAGATGGTGGTCCCCGATGGAGGCACAAATCCACCCAAATACTTTAGAATCAGGGAAAGTCATACGTTATCAAGAGCTGTTAAACAATGAAAACCAAATTATCTCTAGACAACTATGAACCCAAGGTATAAACATTGAATGGTGGCCTTATAACCAAATTCTTTCAAGATAAAGGACAATATGCTTAGGTGGGCAAGGGATATAGGACACAATATTGAACTAGCAAAATGGGAGAAACTATGGTCACAGAATCTCAAAATAACCAAAGCTACACCTTACAAAGAAAATTTAATAAAGATGTTTTATAGATGGCACTTACCACCGGCCAGAATAGCTAAGATGCACCCAAATGTTACAGATACCTGTTGGAAGTGTAAAACACAGAAAGGAACCTATTTCCATGTTTGGTGGAAATGCAGAAGAGCACAACAGTTTTGGAAAACTATTAAAAAAATAATTGAGGAGGTATCAGATTTAAAACTAGGCAACAGTCCAGAAACATTTTTACTAGGCATGACAGACACTAAATGCACCAAAGAGACAAAATACCTCATAATACATATTTTAACGGCAGCTAGGTTATTGTATGCACAAAGTTGGAAATCTGATCAAACCCCAACGGAAGACAAAATTATCTCCAAAGTAAATGATTGTGCCGAGATGGACAAATTAACGCTAGAACTCCGAGATAAGGAGGATAGTGAATACTATGCGGTATGGCACAAATGGCAAAAATGGCTTGAAAGGAGAACTGAAATAAAAAACAAGAATAAAAATTAGGGTATAGAAGAGAAGAGGAAGGTTATAGGAAAGATATTACCTTTGATATGGGTTATATAATAACGAAGTACATATACAGAGAATTATAAAACCTGTTGACAGAAAAACTGCTATGTGTTAGTTTCACAATTGGTGGTGGGAAGGGTGAGGTGGGGGTGGGTGTATTGTTTGTATGTATTGTTTACTTTTATGTGTATGTTTAAAAACTCAATAAAAAAAATAAAAAAAAGAGACATGGTAGGCTTAATGCATTAAATATAAGAAAATATATGAAGCTCAGAATTGAATGGTGGGGTCTTTGGTTCACTCTGAAAGTATCTGTTTTCTGCAGATGTTTCATCACCCAACTAGTGCACTGATGATGTTGCAAAGGAATGGCTAGCAGCCCTCCATAAGAGGAGAGCCCCCCAGCTGCAAAACGTCGATGACTTCCTACAAGAGCTAGAAGCCAGATTTGAGGAGGTGGAGGAGAACCAGTATGCAGAGGATGACCTTCAAAACCAGAAAGGGCGACCCATTAAGGAGCACATCTGTGAATTCCGGAGAGTCGTGGGGAAGCTACCCCATTTCCCGTAGTGGCTGTTAGTTCACTTTTTCAGAACGAGCCTGGACAAGCAAATTGCCCAAGTAACTGTCTATCGGGACATTCCAAACCGACTCTGAGTGGTTCCAAGTAGCCATAAAAGTTGACTGTGGATTGCGTGCCAACGACATGTGGAAGTATACCAAGGATAGAGTACAACCAGACCTGGGGCCATCTGGCCGATGGGAGGCCATGGCAGCACAGCCGGCCCCAAGGCCAACCCTCCCAAGAAGTCAGTTTAAAAGCTACAGATGTGGAGGGATGGGCCACATTGCATGCACAACCCCAGCTCCAAAACCCAAGCCACAGCCACCACCCAGGGTGCAACCAGAACGAGACCCCAAGCATGCCACTGACATGTCCCAAAAAGCCCTCCAGATGGTAGAGGTCCCTCCCCACCCAGCCGAAGTGGGTGTGTGGGAACTCCAGCAAACAACAACCAACTGACAGATCCCTATAATAGTGAGGACAAAGGTGAAAATGACCCAATGGTGAGTGAACCGATCCATCCCTTCATCCTCCCAATATGCATCACAGCTCCAAAAACAGGAACCCAGGGTACTTTTCAAGCCCTAATAGACTCAGACTGCACTAGATGCTTGATTGACCTAACCACAGTCCTGAAACTGGGGACTGGCCCACCTGATCAGATTCGAACAGGTCGATGGGTCCCTATTGGGGGGAGCCTACACCGCCCACCTGACCAATCCAGTGAGGCTAGAACTAGCAGACCATTGGGAAGCAATTCAATTTGTAATAGCCCCCAGAATGACAGATGCAATCATACTGGGGCTCTCTTGGCTAGACAAGTGGGACCCAACAATCTGGTGGCAAGGGGGCACCTGGAGGCTGAGGATAGCAAGAGGACCTCAACCCCTTCCACACCAGCAAATGGAAGCATTGCCCACACAGGAAACCCCACTGAAGGCCCCACCAGAACAATTGGCAGCCACCTCCGTCAAAACCCCAGAGGTTGAACAGATCCCCAAAGAATATCAGGACCTTGCGGAAGTGTTCAGCAAGGCCAAGTGCGAGGTCCTGCCCCCCATCCCCCACTGCAAGATGGACTGTGCCATGGAAATCATCCCCAGGGCAAAACTACCCAAACCCAAACTGTATGCCATGACACCCCAGGAAATGCAAGAAATGTGCAACTACATAGACAAAAACCTAGCAAGGGTGTTCATCGAGCCAGTCAAACCACAGGTCACAGCCCCAGTCCTATTTAAAGAAAAAAAAGATGGAACTATGAGATTATACATGGATTTTAGAGATATAAATTGTGTGTGTACACAACCTGTACCCGCTCTCTCTCATGAAGGACATGCTGTCCCACCTAGCCAAGGGAAAAGTCTTTACTAAATTAGACCTCAGAGAAGCATACTACTGAGGAAGGCAGCCAATGTTGCGGCGAAGTGGTGCAGATGAGTGGTTAACTTCCCGAAGTCCCACTGAATTCTTCCAGCCAGGAGGCTCTGTGGGGCTGAAAGTCACCCTGTAGGGGTGATGAAGACAGAGGGGATGCTTTGGTGGTTGCGAGGAGGGTGCAGTCTCTTTGTTTGACCCAAAGAAAGCCCCTTTAACCAGTGGAAGAGAAGACAGCTATTATGGCTGAACTGAAGCCATGACAGCTGAAATGGAAGAGAAGAAAGGAAAGATCCTGTAACAGTGTGCTCAGTCTGGGTAAGAACTTTCTAACTTTTGTGGTGGAATTTCCTCTAAAAACATTCCCTTTGGAAAGTGGGACTCAACTGAAGTGGATAGTGGTGACTAAGACCTGGACCTATTGTCAGATTTGGAAAAGAAAGAAAAGAAATTGCAGACAGAAGCAACCATAAAGATAAAGGATAGACTGGATTGGCTAGTTTTTAGCAATTTAAATTGTTTCAAAATATTGGATTATACTTCTATTGCCACCTTAATTTGAAGGATTTTGGAAAATTATTGGAAAATATTTTTGGAGATATTTTATTTGCAGCAAAAGTGGAGAAAAATAGTAACAGTGACACCTACTGGCCAGAGAAGACATTATAGACCTGAAAAAAGTGGAAGGAGTGAAAGTTGTTTAGTCTACAAATTAGCTGGAATACACTAAACGACACCTGCAAATTGATTATATTTGGTGTTTGGAGACAGATTGTGAAAACATTAAACTCTTAGAACCTTGAGTATTACAAATATGCTGGATAGTGTGAGAGTGGGAAACAGCTTGGATTTGTTTTGAAACTAAGTGAAGGTTGCTAATGGACTATTTAATGAAGTGATTTTGTGAACTGCTCTAATACTGGCTTTCCTGGTGTGATGAATAATTGGGACATTAGGATCTTGATAGATTACTGAGTAACTTTTTAATTCATTAAAATACAGCAAAATGGTACAACAGGGGAAAATAAGTGTATTATTAAAGGAAATATTATTAATGCTCCAAGGTACGCAGGAAATGATGACAAGGAATCATAGGGAGATAAAGGAATTGATACATGATGTAGTTGTGAGACCAGAAAATTATGAGCAAATGACACTGAATAATGAATATGAAATCCAGGAAGTAGAGGAGAAAATAGAAAGAACATTGGAAAGGACAGGGGAGGAAAAATGACAAATGATACAAAAAGAAAAAGAAGAGATAGTAAAAGCTGATGAGATACAGAAGAGGATACATGGAAAGACATCCCTGAAGTGAGGAAAGGATTATTGAAAGGTCTACTGAAGGCCCAACAGAGTGAAGAAGTGAAAGAGGCACATGAAATACTCAGGTTAAACATGAATGATATAAGAAGATATAAGACCCCAAGGGAGGAGTATGGGAGATATGCCAAGAAGTCAATAAGAGATGAGATATGTAAACGGGCAAGAGATGAGGGATAGACGTAGATCTAGCTACAAGGTTTCCTAGGTTTTGCTAACTTTTACAGGCAATTTATCCCCTCCTTCACAAAGATTGCCAAACCCATAACAGACCTCCTAAAGACAGGGGCCCCAGGGATGAAGCCCTGCCTGGGACAACCCCTACAGTGGGACCTAACCTACCAAAAGGCATTTGAAACACTAAAATAACTTTTTGCAAAGGAACCGGTGCTGAAGCATCCTGACCCTGAACAACCCTTCGTCATCCAAGCAGACACCAGCAATATGGCAGTGGGAGCAGTGCTACTCCAAAGAAATAGCCAAGGAAAATTACAGCCCTGTGCCTACACCTCCTGCAAACTCACAGACACAGAGAGGCAATGGGCTACATGGGAAAAAGAGTCTTTTGTGGTAAGATGGGCACTGGCACCACCTGCTGGAAGGGCGGGGGGGGGGGGGGGAGAAACCATTTGAAGTCTGGACTGACCACAAAAATCTGGAGGCCCTTAGGACCCCGTGGAAACTATTGCCCAAAGAAGTCCACTGGGCTCAACACTTCAACCGATTCAATTTCGTGCTAAAGCACATCCCGGGGGGAGGAATTTCCTAGCTGACACCCTCTCCTGCATGTCACAGTACAAATGTGAACGGGAGGAGGTAGTAGATGCCAACATCCCCCCTTCCCAAACAGCAGCCCAAGTAACCGCCAGACGACAATGCTGCGACCGGCAAGACCAACCTGCAAGCGACCTAACCATATGTTGAAAACCAACATATCTTGACAAAAAGGGAGGACCTAGCATGGAAAGCAATGAAACACTACGTCCCAGAGTCTCTACACACCTTAATCCTCTAGAGCAGGGGTCACCAACCTTTCAGGCCTCAGGGACCACTAAAATCATAATTTTAAATCCCTAGGACCACTAATATGATTCCAGCACGCCGCTTGCTGAAGCGCCTGTTAAGGATACTGTTGCTGTGTTTACAGCTAGCAGAGTAAAGTGCACAGAGAAACGTTGCTGAGAGCAATGAGATAATAGATACGTGCAAACTGGTGTTATCAAAAGTTTTCTTTATAGTGGAAAATAAGCAATCTCGTAGTCTTCTAAACAGTCCAAGTCTTTACCGGTTAAATCCAAAAAACTTCTTACCAAACCAACAGTAGTTGGTTCACTCTGGTTCACAAACCCCGGATGGTAGCAGATCCACCCACACACGCACGCGATGATAGCACAATGGCAGCTTATCATCAACTGAATACATTACAGTACCTTTCTTAAATACGTTGTTAAATTACAACTAATTACAGCATGACTCAGCATTACAGCATGATGCAGCATTAAAACTTAAAGTCACAGAACACATATATTGCCTGGACAATCTGTTAGGCTCAAATCATATCCTAACAGCGCCCACTGGACTCCCAGTGATGGGATGGGGTCCTTCAGGCACTTAGCTTGGCCGCCTGTTTCTGCAACCTTAAACACTCAATTTGGACTCATTTTCCACAGAAAACAAAACACTGGGATCTCTCTCTCTCTCTCTCTCTCTCTCTCTCTCTCTCATCTCTCTCTGTATCACTCTCTTTCTCTCTTATCTCTCATCTCTTTCTTTCTCTCATCTTTCTCTGTATCTCTCTCTTTCTCTCTCTCTTTCTCTCTCTCTCATCTCTCTCCTCGTCTCTCTTTGTCTCTCTCTCTCTCTCATCTCCCTCTGTCAGCGTTCCAGAAAAACCCAATTCCAAGTAAAGACGCAGAAGCAA
Organism: Coluber constrictor foxii; assembly: GCA_038048745.1. Taxonomy (NCBI): domain Eukaryota; kingdom Metazoa; phylum Chordata; class Lepidosauria; order Squamata; family Colubridae; genus Coluber; species Coluber constrictor. The sequence continues at coordinate 11,129,971 of CM075961.1, forward strand.
GCATTTTCCAAAGTTCTCTTTACTAGAATGGATAAACTGGCACATCTGGGAAAACCTGAATCTGAAAGGTCCAGGTTTTCCCTCAGTAAATCAAAACTCCCAAAACCATCCCCTCACTCCTCAGTCGATCACATGCTCCAATCAACGCCTGTCCCATCTCGACTCAGCACGCCGACCATTCCTTCTCCAGATGCCGGATCGCCCTGACCTTGACCGACAGGAAGAATGCTGTTATGTCTACCAACAACCCCTCTACTAAATCCCCCCTCCTACTTTCCCACACATGAGAAGGTGGCAGCATGGAAGCTTCTGGCCTAATATGGCTTCCAAAGCTGACAGGCATCCCCCCCTGCAGAAAAAACCACATCCTGATAAATAAAACAGACAAAACACAAAAGAAGGGGTTAACGCCTTGTACAGGACCCCTTAAGCCCCTCCCCCCCAGGGGGACCTTTTGGTTTCTTGGGGAATTTATCATGAAATTGCTTCAGTAGCGTATCAGCATTCAAATCCCAACTTTTCACCCAAGTAGCTTCAGATAATGGGTACCCTTTCCAGTGTACCAAATATTGTAAGCAACCCCTGTAGAGTCTAGAGTCAAGGATCTTCTTAACTTCATAATGAGTCTCCTCTTGCACTTCCAAAGGAGAGGGGGAGCAGCTGGTAAGGGCCTTAAATTAGATTCTTTTGCTGGTTTCAATAAGCTACTGTGAAAAACTGGGTGCACTTTCCCTAATATGCAAGGGAGGCTACGTTGGACAGTCACTGGGTTAATCACTTTCACTATAGGGAAGGGACCTATGAATTTGGGTCCAAACTTCTTGCTGGGTAACCTCAATCTTAGGTACTTGGTTGGCAAATACACCTTATTTCCTATTCGGAAAGGTGGTTGGAGAGACCAGCATTTGTCGGCCAGGGCCTTATATTTCTCTGCTGATTCTGCTAAAGCTTTCTTAGTATTCTCCCAACCCATTTTCAACGAGGTCATCCACTCTATTAGAGACATGGAAGTGGGAGGCTCTCTAGGCAACTCAGGCATCGGCACAAAATACATGCCCATAGTTATCTGAAAAGGACTCAACCCAGTACTGCTGTGTACTGCATTATTATAAGCCACTTCTGTGAATGGTAGTAAATCCGCCCAGTTTTCTTGTTGATAATAGACATAACACCTAATGTATTGTTCCACCATTGAGTTCAATTTCTCAGCCGATGGGTGGAAAGCTGAGCTAAGCCCCTGGGATGACCCAATGGACTGTAGGAACTCTCTCCAGAACTTAGCGGTAAACTGGACCCCATGATCTGATATTATTCTCATTAAAACCCCATGTAGCCTGTAGGTACGTTTCACAAACAGCTTTGCCAGTTTCTTGGCCGAGGGTACTCCATTGCAGGCAGGGAAGTGTGCTTGCTTGGAGAATAAATCAATGACAGTCCAAATCACCTTGTTACCCCCACTGTCAGGGAGTTCAACTATGAAGTCCATTGCAATCTCCTCCCAGGGCTTGGTGGGTTCGGCCACAGTCTGGAGAAGCCCGGGGGGCTTCCCTGGTCTGGACTTCATGGTGGCGCAGGTGGCGCAGCTTCTCACATAGTCTTCCACATCAGCTTTCATCTTTGGCCACCAGAATTGTCTCCTAGTCAAATGGAGGGTTTTTAAAAATCCAAAGTGGCCCCCTAGTCGAGAATCATGACTCCTCTTTAGCACCAGGAGTCGCATGCTGCGGGGCACATAAATCTTACTCCCCTTCCATGCCAACCCTTCTCTTAGGGTTAGGTCCTTCTGGTTTTCCTTGAACCAGGAATCAGTCGAGAGTGCTGCTTTTAGCTCTGCTGGCAACTTGTCTTCAGGGAGGTTGGAACCATGGCACATTTGCACTCTGGTGTGGGCTTGGGCAGCTGGCTGAGTTTCCGAGATCATGGCATGAACTGTCTCTTCCTGTCAGCTGTCAAACTGGGGCTTATGGGAGAGAGCATCAGCTAAAAGGTTCCCCTCCCCCCGGAATGTATTTCAGGTTAAAGTTAAAGTGTTTGAAATACTGAGCCCAGCGAACCTGCTTGGGTGAAAGCTTCCTCGGGGTCTTCAGTGCCTCGAGATTTTTGTGGTCAGTCCATACTTCAAAAGGCTCATTAAACCCCTCTAGAAAGTGTCTCCAGGATAGGAGAGCCCATTACACCGCAAAAGCCTCTTTCTCCCATACCGCTCATCTGTGCTCAGTGTCAACTTCCTTGATACGTAAGCACACAGCATTAGATTGTTTTGGGCATTCCTTTGCAGTAGAACAGCAGCCACTGCCACATTACTCATGTCTGCCTGAACCACGAAGGGCTTATTTGGGTCAGGGTGCTGTAGGACTGGCTCCACAGCAAATAGGCTTTTGAACAGTTCAAAGGATTTTTGACAGCCCATGGTCCAAGCTAGGAGTTGGCTAGGTTTTGGCTTGGTGGGAGACAGACCAGTTTTTAGCAATTCTGTCAAAGGGAGAGCAACCTCAGCGAAGGCAGGGATGAATTGTCTGTAAAAGTTTGCAAACCCCAGAAAGCTTTGAAGCTGCTTACGGGTTCGTGGGGGTTGCCAGTCCAACACTGCCTTCACCTTCCCTGGGTCCATTTCAATTCCTTGATTCAACATCCTGTATCCCACGTAGTCCAACGACTCCTTATGGAACTCGCATTTGGACAACTTCACATAAAGCTTGGCATCTAGGAGCTTTTTCAGCACTTGTCTGACCAATTTAACATGCTCTTCCATACTTTCACTGAATGTCATCAAGGTAAACAAGGACCCCCTTATACAGGTGCTCATGCAAAACTTCATTGATCAGTTGCATGAAGACTGTGGGGGGCCCTTGGAGTCCAAAAGTAATGACCCAGAATTGGAAGCTTCCCAGGGGGCAGTTAAAAGCAGTCTTCCATTCGTCTCCCTCCTTTATGCGAACTCGGTAGTAGGCTTCTCTTAGATCCAGCTTGGTGAAAATTTTGCCTTTTGACAAGTGGTTCAGCAAGTCTTTCATTAGTGGTAGGGGGTAGGTATTTTGTATGCACATGCAGTTCATGCCCCTAAAATTGACACACAATCTCAGCGTACCATGTTTTTTTTTCTTTAAACAATATGGGGGCAGCCACCCTGAATTTTGCAGGCTCAATGAATCCTCTGGCTAGGTTGATGTCAATGTACTTCCTCAACTTGGTCATTTCAGCAGGTGTCATGAGTACATTCTGGGTTTTGGCAATTTGGCTACCAGTTCTAATTTGATGGCACAATCCATGGGCCTATGAGGGGGGAGGAGGTTACATTCCTCCTCACTGAAAGCTTCAGCTAAGTCTGTATATACCTTAGGAATCTGGTGTTTGCCTGGAGGCCTGTCTGAACAAGCAGCTGCTGTTTCTGGCAGCTGGCCATTTTGGATAGGCTGCTGTTTGGGAGGAGGGCCAGGGGGTAAAGGGCTAACCCCTATTCTGATTTTTTGGTATCCATATTCCCATTTGATGGTGGGAGCCCATTTGTCCAGCCAAGCCAAGCCCAGTATGACAGATTCTGACATTTTGGTGGTTACTATAAATCGTATAAGTTCATGATGTCTTCCGATTTCTAATTTAACCAGTTCTGTAATATGGGTGGAGGGGATTCCCCCCCATTAATGTTCCATCCACCTGGTGAAATTTAATTGGGTGCTTTAAGGATGCTGTTCTGATCCCCAATTGTTCAACAACTGGAAGGCCAATTAGACATCTGGTGCAGCCGGTATCTATTATTGCTGGCAGTTCTCCTTTCTTCCCTGTCTCTGGCACCACTAGTTTCACTTTAATTGAAGGGGGGGTGGGGGGTGGGCGTAGCTCAACTGAGGAATCTGGAAGTGGCGCGGCGTGACTGGCTGGGAAAATGCTGGACTCTGATGAGCTTGGTGAAATCCAGCCAGACTAACTGGCACCGGGGGGTCTTTGGACTGAAGCTGTCCTGTAGGGACAGTGAAGAAGGAGAGGCAGCTTGGTGTCTAAAGAGGGACAGGCAAGTCCCTTGGATAGCCCAAGAAACTCTTTGATCCAGTGATGGGGGTGGTGATCAGGGTGAATCGCCATGAAGCTGGAGCCTCTGGAGCAAGCGATGTGCAGGAGGGAAGATTTGGACAGAATGTTGGTGCTGGGTGAGTGATTGGCCACTCATAGACATTAAAAAGAACTTCAAATATTTTTAAACTATTAAAATTACCCTGGCGTGAATATAGCGGCTAAATAGCGACGGGGGAGATGGCGGATGGAGAGACAAAGTGGGAATGACAAGCACGCCATAGAAGAATCCCGACCAAAGAATTAAAAGTGATTGATAAATGGAAATGTAAATCTGGAACTTGGATTTAATTTGAATTGAATTACAAACTGATTGGTTGTATATAAAAGTGAAAGAAGAACTGGAAAACTGGCTTTTCTCTTTTTTTGACTCGGTAAAAACAGATATGGATTACAAATAAAATGGCAATTTTTTTAACTAGCTGAGTGGAACAGTGGATTATAGAGAGACATCCGTAGGAGAACGAAGAGCATAACATGGAGTTGTCTTTTGAGAAAATCTTTGAAGAAGCGAGGGAAAAATAAATAAAACCTTGAACTTTTAAAATGATAACTGGTGAGAACCAAGGATGATATGTTTTGCCTACAAGAGGATAGACTTTGATGATTAAAAAAGAAGGACCTTAATGCAACTTAAAACTGGAATAATATCAACCTGGAAAGAATATAATGGAGCAGGAACTTAACGAACTGATAAAGACGATGTGTTTAGAAATAAAGGAAATGATTATTAATTTGCATGGAAAATCGAAATTCGAGGATGTAAAGACTGGGCTAGAGAATTCTAAAATACAAAAGAAAGGAAGAAGGAAAAGGAAAAGGAAAAGGAAAAGAAGGAAAAGAGGGTGGAGGAGAAGAAAAAATATTAAAAATATAAATAATTACACTGGGATTTACAGTGGAAATATACAGTCAGGTCCAGAAATATTGGGACATTGTCACAATTCTAACATCTTTGGCTCTATACATCACCACAATGGAGTTGGAATGAAACAAACACAATGTGCTTTAACTGCAGACTGTCAGCTTTAATTTGAGGGTATGTACATCCAACTCAGGTGAACGGTGTACAACTTACAGCAGTTTGCATATGTGCCTCCCACTTGTTAAAGGACCAAAGGTAATGGGACAGAATAATAATCATAAATCAAACTTTCCCTTCTTAATACTTGGTTGCAAATCCTTTGCAGACAATCACAGCCTGAAGTCTGGAACACATAGACATCATCAGACGCTGGGTTTCATCCCTGGTGATGCTCTGCCAGGCCTCTACTGCAACTGACTTCAGTTCCTGCTTGTTCTTGGGGCATTTTCTCTTCAGTTTTGTCTTCAGCAAGTGAAATGCATGCTCAATGGGATTCAGGTCAGGTGATTGACTTGGCCATTGCATAACATTCCACTTCTGTCCCTTCAAAAACTCTTTGGTTGCTTTTGAAGTATGCTTTGGGTCATTGTCCATCTGCACTGTGAAGCGCCGTCCAATGAGTTCTGCAGCATTTGGCTGAATGTGAGCAGATAATATTGCCCGAAACACTTCAGAATTCATCCTGCTGCTTTTGTCAGCAGTCACATCATCAATAAATACAAGAGAATCAGTTCCATTGGCAGCCATACCTGCCCACACCATGACACTACCACCACCATGCTTCACTGATGAGGTGGTATGCTTAGGATCATGAGCAGTTACTTTCCTTCTCCATACTCTTCTCTTCCCATCACTCTGGTACAAGTTGATCTTGGTCTCATCTGTCCATAGGACCTTGTTCCAGAACTGTGAAGGCTTTGTTAGTTGTTGTTTGGCAAACTCTAATCTGGCCTTCCTGTTTTTGAGGCTCACCAATGGTTTACATCTTGTGGTGAACCCTCTGTATTCACTCTGGTGAAGTCTTCTCTTGATTGTTGACTTTGACACACATACACCTACCCCCTGGAGAGTGTTCTTGATCTGGCCAACTGTTGTGAAAGGTATTTTCTTCACCAGGGAAAGAATTCTTCGGTCATCCACCACAGTTGTTTTCTGTGATCTCCCGGGTCTTTTGGTGTTGCTGAGCTCACCGGTGCGTTCCTTCTTTTTGAGAATGTTCCAAACAGTTGTTTTGACCACGCCTAATGTTCTTGCTATCTCTCTGATGGGTTTGTCTTGTTTCTTCAGCCTAATGATGGCTTACTTCACTGATAGTGACAGCTCCTTGGATCTCATCTTGAGAGTTGACAGCAACAGATTCCAAATGCAAATAGCACACTTGAAATGGACTCTGGGCCTTTTATCTGCACATTGAAATTGAGGTAATGAGGGAATATCACACACCTGGCCATGGAATAGCTGAGAAGCCAATCGTCCCATTACCTTTGGTCCCTTAACAAATGGGAGGCACATATGCAAACTGCTGTAAGTCCTACACCGTTCACCTGAGTTGGATGTTCATACCCTCAAATTAAAGCTGACAGTCTGCAGTTAAAGCACATTGTGTTTGTTTCATTCCAACTCCATTGTGGTGGTGTATAGAGCCAAAGATGTTAGAATTGTGTCGATGTCCCAATATTTCTGGACCTGACTGTAAGAAAGAAGGAAAAGGGATAGAAAACAATGGGAAATAAAGGGCAAAGATTTCATGATTTTAAAGCACAAAATAAGTACTTTGGTTTTAACAATGGAAAGACACGAAAAAGGAAAGGAAAAGCAGAAACAATGGGAAATATAGGGCAGAAAAGGAGAAAGACAGAAAGATAGAAAGAAATGAAAATATATTCAGAACTGTAAAATTTAATAGATGAGTTTAATGTCAGAAAAAAAACATTGATAATAATTAAGTGATTTTAAAATAAGGGGAGTATAAAGCTGTATGAAATGAAAGGAATAAGATTTATACTCTATATTTTAAGTTTTAAATATGCTCCACTGAAAACTGGAGAAACTGCAATAAATGTCATATGCTTAATAATATTGGAGGTCTATAAAATAATGGGTTTTAATAATATGGATAAACTTGTTGAGGGAAATGCAATAATTGCAATATTTCAAACTATATATCTGAAACATAATCAAAAAGAGAAAAGAAGGCAAGTTAAGAATATTTTAAGAACTAATTGGATTGGGTAAAATGAGAAATGATTAAGATGCGCTTTATAAATATATATTTGAATAAGTGGAAATATATTGTTAAGATATTTTGAGAAATAGGAGCCTGGATAGCTCAGCAGACTAAAAGCATTGTGATTAACTCCAGCTGTCTGCAATTACTGTAAGTTCAAATCTCACCAGGCTCAAGGTTGACTCAGCCTTCCATCCTTTCTAAGGTAGGTAAATTGAGGACCCAGTTTATGGGGGCAATAAGCTGACTTTGTGGGTGCTGAGCCCCAGCATCTACCTAAACCTCGGGTGGTGCGAAGACTCAGTGAAGATGGAGGAGAAAGGAGAAATCATAGAGGGGGCCGTGGGGATGGATGCTCAAGGATTTACCGACTCCTTGCTTTCTCCTTCTGAGGAAATGGTACGAGCCATTGAGGCTGCAGAGGAAGCCCGAAGGCTGGGGGCTCGGCCCAAGGCGACAGATTCCTGGAAGAGTTGCCAGTCTGACCAAGCTCCAGGAGAGGAAATGAAGTCACCCCATGAGCCAGAGTGCAGGATGGCTAGGATGCGCTGATCCACTCGTTTTGCCCCTAGACGGGTAGAGGGGTGTCTGCGACCTACTAATTCCCCCTCCAGGTCCTGGATCAGGGAAGATGAATGTAGGTTGTGTTAATCTCCATCTCACCTCAAGAGGTTGGGAGGTGGGTGCGTAACCTCCCACTTCCATCCGTTCAAAACGCTCCGGGAGCCCAGTTAAGGATTGGCTTCGCATTGGGTGCAACAGGTCCCAGGAACAGGGAGTTTCCGGAACCCACAGCTGTCCCCATGCCGACCACTCCTTCTCCAGATGCCGGATCGCCCTGATTTTGACTGATAGGAAGAATGCTATTATGTCTACCAACAACCCCTCTACTAAATCCCCCCTCCTACTTTCCCACACATGAGAAGGTGGCAGCATGGAAGCTTCTGGCCTAATATGGCTTCCAAAGCTGAAACTCTCTCTCTTTGTCTGTCTCTCTGTCTCCCTCTCTCTCTCATCTCTCTCTCTTTCTCTCTCTGTATCTCTCTCTTTTGCTCTCTCTCATCTCTCCCCCTCTCTCTCTTTGTCTCTCTGTCTCCCTCCCTCTCTCATCTTTCTCTCTCTCTCTCTCTCATCTCTCTCTTTCTCTCATCTCTCTTTCATCTCTTTCATTCCCTCTCTCTCTCATCTCTCTCTCTCTCTCATTCTGATTCTCCAGTGCTCTCTGAGTCTTGCGGGTGCTTCTTCAGCCTTTGTTGGTGCTGGATGCACCTTGGTTGCTCAGGGAGACGCACGACCTGCTCTCCGCCCCAAGACATTGGCCCGACCCAGCTGCAGCCGATGCTCCATGTAGTAATGGGCTCCAGGAGAAGGAGGGGACGCCATTTTCCCCACTGTGAAGCATGCTAAATTTAACTGTGCTGCAAGAGCAGCGGGCAGGCCATGGAGGCAGCAACAGCAGCAGTGAATAGAAACGGCTGGGCCAGGCCAGTGTCTTGGGGCTGAGAGGAAGTCGTGTGTCTCCCTGTGTGACCGAGGTGTGCACAGCACCAACAAGGGCCAGAAGAAATGCCTGCAAGACCCAGCAAGAGATGAAGCAAATACTGTTAGGTGTTTTGTGCCAGCCATGGCAGTTTCTTAAAAGGCCACCAGATGGGAGCAAAAAGGGACTTTTGATCCCACTGGTGGGTCAAGGGGCTCTGGCCCCTGCAGCCCCATTGGGGAGAGTTAATGGCCCTCCAGCCCCCTCACACACCTTGGTAAGGAAGGGAGGGGCCAGGGACCCCTATAAGAACCCCTGCACAGGAGCTGCTCTTGTTCTTGTTCTAACTTCCTACAGGACTAAACCATGGGCTCAATCCAGGCATGGATGCCTCCATGCCAGGGAACTCATTTTACTCTACTTTTACTTCTAAATGAAGACTTAATTTGATTGCATCCTTGCGTGCTGACTTTTCTTGGAAGTGCCCTCAACGAACCATCGATCTTCATGAGATCCCTCACAAGTACAGGGGCACTTTGCTCCCACTCTGAAACACGAAGCAAGTCTCCATCCCAGCCGACAGGAAGCCACAGCAGGGGGACGAAAGAGCTGCAAGTTGCTGACACCCGTTGCTTCAGCCCGCCTGTGCTGCTGCCACCCCCTTTCCACAACAGCATCATTACCTCGTTCCGGCCAGTGAGGGCTGCACTACTCCTTGCACATTGCACCACCTGCAAAGCTGCAAGTTGCACGTACCTCCATCTACGGTGGAGATTTCCAGCCCCACCACAAGTTGCCTGGCCAGTCCCATATTTCAGAGCTCTAGTCACAGGGCTGGCCCATTGCTCATCCCGGAGCAGCTCCTCCACCCAGGTGCGCTGCTGACCACCAAAATTTTCTCATGGACCAGAGGAGCCACAATGTCAAATCGGCGGGCCACTTTGGATTCCTAAAGACTTTACGCTTAGTGCGGAAACAATTCTGGTGGCCCGGCATGAAGAAAGATGTGGACAGTTATGTGCAAAGTTGCACCATCTGTGCTTTTCATTTGGCTACCAATGAATCAAAGGGTGGTGAAAGAAAAGAATTATATCCAATATGTAGAAAAAGAATTAGTACTATTCTTAAAGGAAAACTGGAATGAACATACAACCACTCAAAATTTATGGGATACCACTAAAGCCTATGTACAGGGCATAACAATAGCATATACGATATGAAGAAATAGAAACAAAAAGAAACAATACATAGAGCTCCAGGGGAAACTGGAGAGATTAAAAGAAAACTGCAGAAAGAACCCCAAAATCAGGAAATCAAAGCAGAAAAAGATATAATCAAACATAGACTACAGAAGAAGAAGTGGCCCAAAAAATTAGATCAATTAGACAAAACTATTTCAAAAATGCAAAGAAGCTGGGAAGATGGTTGGCCTACAAATTAAAAAAAAAAGAAAAAGAAAAGAAACTAATACAGCAATTAGAGGATGAAGAAGGGACAATACACTTCCAGAAGGAAAAAAAATATAGCAGTAAGCTACTTTCAAACCTTGTATAGTCAAGAGAAAATAGAAGAGAAGGATATTAAGCGATACCTACAAGAGCGGAATCTCCCAACTCTACTGGATTTAACAAAGGAATTATTAAATGAGAAGATAACGATGTCAGAACTGAAGAGGGCAATCCAAAAGCAAAAAAACAACAAAACTCCAGGTCCAGATGGAATTCCAGCAGAATTCTATAAAGAAATTAAAAAACCATTAGAAAATTTATTATTAGAAATATACAACGAAGCATTAGAAAATGCTAAGATACCAAAATCCTGGACAGAGGCACTAATAACACTCATCCCCAAAGACAATACAAAAGATTCAAAACTATAGGTCAATCTCGCTGTTAAATGCTGACTATAAGATATTTATGGCCATAATGACAGAAAGAATTAAAAACATATTAAATGAAATCATACACCTGGATCAAAAGGGATTTTTGCCCAACAGATATATAAAAAACAACATACGAACCATAATGAATGTATTAGAATACTGTGAGGCACACCCAGAAAAACAAGTAGCATTGATATTCCTGGACTCACAAAAAGCTTTTGATACCCTAAAGTGGGATTTTCTGATAAATATATTAATAGTAATGAACTTTGGAGATAAATTTACGGAAATGATCAGAGCAATATATTCCAATCAGAGTGCAAAAATAATATTAAATGGCAAACAAACGGAAGGTTTCAACATAGCTAAAGGAGTAAGACAGGGATGCCCCTTATCTCCTCTGTTATTCATTCTCTCAGTGGAGACGCTAATTGTCAGGGTGGCAATCAGCCCTGTTCCCCTCCTGGGGTAATTGCACTTAATTAGAGGTGAACTGTGGCTTTTCCTTGGAGTATACTTTTAAGAGAAAATAAGCTGGGATACATTCTAAGACACTTATTTTATTATAAAGAAAAAACAATCTTACTAGCTAATTAGTTACATCCTGGCAGCGTTCCTGCCTTACCTCTTGGCAGGCGAACAAAAAGAATAGAAGAAAAAGAAAGAATGTGGACATGCGCAGTAGCTTAGAGATAAGAGTGTTTCAGCTACCGTAAGTCTTAAAGTTCAAGCACAGCTGGCAAACAAAAAATGCAGTGACACTAATGTTATAAATTAGATATAATCGGGAAATAAAGGGATTAAAAATTAAAACACAGGAATACAAAGCCCAGGCCTTTGTGGATGATTTGGCATTTATTATAGAAGAACCTTTAGAATCTGGACAAATATTATTACAAGATATAAACCAATTTGGCGAAGTGGCAGGGCTCAAAATAAATAAATAAACAAAAATATTGACTAAAAATCTAACTAATAGACAGAATGAAGAGCTAGAGGAGAAATTGGGGATCTCGAGAGCTAAAAAAGTTAAATATTTGGCAATATGGTTATCGGAAAAGTGTATTATGATAAAAAAAGACAATTATGATAAACTGCTACAACAAATACAAAAAGATTTGGACAATTGGACTAAACTACAAATATCACTAATTGGTAGAATTTCAACAATTAAAATGAATATATTACCCAAATTACTCTATCTCTTTCAAACAGTGCCGATAAAATTAAAAAAAATTTTTTTGAACAATTAAATAAAATGACATCAAAATTTATTTGGTCGGGGAAAAAACCATGTATTAAGCTTAAACTATTACAAGATAGTAGAAATAAGGGTGGTTTTGGTCTCCCAGATTGGGAGCTTTATTATCAGGCAGCAGCTTTGACATGGCTCAAGGATTGGATTCAACTAAAAAATAAATGAATATTAACGATAGAAGGCCATGACCGAACCAATAAGGAACCTTAGTGGAGCAGTGGACTAAAGCATTGTTAAATAGCACTTAGCTGCCAGCTGCCTGCAATTACTGCAAGTTCAAATCTCACCAGGCTCAAGGTTGACTCAGCCTTCCATCCTTCCGAGGTAGGTAAAAATGAGGATCCGGATTGTGGGGGCAATAAGATGACTTTGTATAAAAAAGAGCACCACTTAGGAGGGGCCAAAAGCCCTACTAATCAGGTATATACAGAAGTATGAAGGCTATTGCTTAACGCATTGTAAGCAGCCCTGAGTCTCTGGAGAAGGGCGGCATATAAGTCAAACCAATAAATAAATAAATAAATGACCTCCAGCTTGGCTGGCATGGCTTTCTCTGGGAGGGAAAAAATAAGTTTCATTGATACTTTCAGAGGCACATTTTAAGAGATGCTCTGTTAAAAGTCTGGGGAAAAAATTAAAAAAAGCATTATCAGAAAATCCCAATTTGGTTAACAACGATGGAGGCAATGATACATCCAAATACCACAGATTTGAGTAAAATGGTGAGCTATGCAGAATTATTAGAGGAAAAAGGAGAATTAAAATCGGTTCAAGAGTTGAAAATGCAAGGAATAAATATGGAATGGTGCCCTTATCTACAAATCAAAACAAAATTTAAAAAAGATTGGGAACAGTATGGTATTTATGAGGAACAATCAGAAATAGACAAATTACTACAAGGAACCGAGAAAAAAATGATTACTAAAATTTACAATTTTCTGTTAAGATACAAAATGGAAGAAGAGACAGTAAAGGAGACAATGATAAGTTGGGCCAGAAATTTTGGACATAATATAGAATTAGACCAATGGGATAAATTATGGAAAAGGAATTACAAATTTACGATGGCAGTAGCCTATAAAGAAAATCTCTATAAAATGTTTTATAGATGGCATTTGCCCCCAGCGAGATTGGCCAAAATGTTTTCAAATTTATCTCCCGAATGTTGGAAATGTGGCCATAAATTAGGAACATGCTACCATATGCAGTGGATGTGCCCCAATATAAAAAAAATACTGGTATAAAATTAAGAGATGGTTGGAAGAAATTATGCAACAAAGAATAGAATTTAAACCAGAACTGTTTTTATTAAGAATATTAGACTCGAGAATGGAAAAGAACTCGCAATACATAATACTACACATATTAATGGAGGATAGGATTGCCCTCACGCAAGATTGGAAACAGATTAATACACCAACAGAGGAAATAGTGATCAGAAAGATACTTGATTGCGCAGAAATGGACAAAATGACTATGGAAATAAAGGAAAGAGAAGATTCGGACTATTACAAAGTATGGGATAGAATGTATAAGTGGCTGGAAAACAGAAACCTAAATAAGTAATAGGAGTTTGAAATAAATATTGATTAGATAATAATTAAAGTTATCAATTACTGTCAAATTTAAATTAAAGATTATGTAAGTATAATGTAAATATATGTAACTAGTATGGTTAAAATGATTGTTATAGTTGTTATAAAGGATATAAAGGTAAAATAGAAGAGCGAATTACAAAAGCAGAATACACATGCCAACACTGAAGGCTGTAAAAATGTGATACATTGTTATGTTTGTCTTTTTTAATTGTTTTTTTTCCTGCTTTTTCCTGTTTTTAAAGGTGAAAAATGCATAATAAAAACTATTTTATAAAAAGAAAAAAGAAAAGTTGCACCATCTGCACTTTTCATCCGGCTGAACACCATGGTAGAGCAGTACCTGAGGTGTTACATGAACTATCAGCAGTCCAATTGGGCAGACCTCTTGCTTTTTGCTGAGGTCGCGTACAATAATGCTGTTAGTACGGGACTAACTCTATTCAAAGTAGTGAGTGGCATGGACTTCGTCAGAACATCCAAGGGATCCCCCCTCCTCAGTCAGCTTGACAGACTGGCTGTTAATTCTAAAAGCAGCATGGGAAAATGTCAAGAAAACACTAGCTAATGCGGCACAGACCTATAAGAAGCAGGCAGACAAACACGGAGCCCCACAACAGCCATTCCAGCTGGGGGAAAAGGTCTACCTCTCCACAAAATACTTGAGGTTAAAACTCCCCAGCAAGAAGGTGCAACCCAAGTTCATGGGGCCATTCTCCATAGTGAAGATTATCAACCCAGTCATGGTATAATTAAAATAACCCCAACTGTTAGGGAAGATACACCCAGTATTCCATAGCAGCCTCTTAAAAACTGTGGTCTGGTCAACCCTGAGACCACTACCTTGTGAGCCCCTGGACCCAGTGGTCATAGGGGGCCAAACCCATTATGAGGTGCAAAGCATCTTTAACTCAAGGTGGCACAGGAGACAGCTCCAATCCCTAATCAAGTGGATGTCAGCGTTCTAGAAAAACCCCCATTCCAAGTAAAGACATGGAAGCAAGCATTTTCCAAAGTCCTCTTTTCTAAAATAGGCAAACTGGCACATCTGGGAAAACCCGAATCTGAAAAGCCCAGGTTTTCCTTCAGTAAGTCAAAGCTCCCCAAACCATCCCCTTTTCCACCCAGTCGGTCACATGCTAGTAGTAAGGAGTACATACCGAATTTTTGATAGCTGTTTAGCCCCTCCCCTTTTCTGTGATGTTTTTGTTTATGTTTTAGCCCCGCCCCTTTCTGTGTTGTTTTTTGTTTATGTTTTAGCCCCACCCCTTTTGTGATGTCACATCCACCCAGCCCCTCCTTACCTTGGAGGACTATAACGTCATAGCCCCACATCCCTTTACCCACAAACCCCTTTTTATCGGAAGTGCTTTTACATCATGGTGAGCCACTCCTCCTTGCACCATAATCCTTCACACCCGGTAGTACAGTGGCAATACCACTCACGGCCCCTCTCTGACCCGGGCGGCCTTTCACCTGGAACTGCTGTAACAGCAAGCATGTCTGTCCCAGAATCCCTTTCACCTTGACACATTAATTATGCATATAAGGCCCTTCTCATTGGTCCTTATTTGCAGAGGCGGGGATTGACAGTATCAGCCTATGAAGTTGCTTCTCTGATTCAGAGGCACTTCCCACTGGCTGAAAGAAAATGATTGACAGGCCAAGCACATGGAAGAGGCTAACCCGCCCTGAAAGGTTTCCCATTGGCAGAATCAAAATGATTGACGGATTGGGCACGGGGCCTCCTATTATAAAAAACAGAAGCATTTCTGAGCCTCACAGCCCCCAAAAACATGTTTACACAGACCAAGAAGTAAAAGCATTATCAAAAAAAGGTTTCCCATTGGCAGAATCAAAATGATTGACGGATTGGGCACGGGGCCTCCTATTACAAAAACAGAAGCATTTCTGAGCCTCACAGCCCCCAAAAACATGTTTACACAGACCAAGAAGTAAAAGCATTATCAAAAAGCAAGCTTGGCCCCTGTTTGCAATTGTAATGTATGGAAGCTTATCACAGCCTTTTCTTTGTTCTCTTTTACTTTTGCAGAGATGTAAAAAATAAATTACTATTTTTTGCAAAGAAATCCCTTTTTGTATGCGAAAATGTTTTTATTTTTATATATTTCCGAAAGGTTTGGGTAATGGGTAGTGCTAAAAGGCTGGAAAAATAAAATTAAGAGAAAGAATGAAGAATGAAGAATAAAAGCAAGAGGTTATGCGCATGCTCTGTATATTACAAGGGGCCCCAGGGCATGTTGGGGCCTGCCCCGGGGAGGGGGTAGTTTGTGGTCAGGCGCTGCGTATATGGTTGCTAGATAGAGGGAGGGCAACGGTCGTGATGGCATGTGCGACACGCTTCTTTATGGCATGTTTGGGCCTGTCCCAGGCGTGGCCTGTGGTTCACGGACTGATAAAAGAGGACCTCTGCAGAACGGCGACAATTCAGCCACTACAAGCGTAGGCCTCATTTAATAATATGGGGTCTGACAAAGAAAATAATAAAAAGGTTGTAGACCCTTCTACATCGTGGCCTGGGGCTAGGCCTATTCTGAACGACTGCCATAAAATACGTTGTACAATGTTTGATGAAGACTTACGGAACTTCAGGCCTATTTTGTTTGGATGTCGTCTATCATGCTGTAATGTACGGGGTGACATAGACTGTGAAGATGTGAATGATCTCACCAGATCTTACCTGTCGGGCTGGGAAATGACTAAGAGATGTTCTTTATCGCCGGTCCAAGGAACAGGCCTGAGTAAGTAAAAATTCGGTTTATATATTCAAATGTGTAATTCGGGGTAACACCGTTACCATCGTGATAGGTAATGAGTTAATATATTTTCCAGGCTCTGCCCCGGGTTATAGCTACAACAACAGTGCCTCCTTAATATCAAACTTATCAACTGATGAAGAGTCTGCAGAGGGGTGCTTAGGTAAATAAAACTAAATTGACTTTTTACTACCGCTATTGATAATAACTTTATATAATAAATGGAGAAAGTTGCTGTTAGATTTAGTAATGATATATTTTTATATTTAATCAGAAATGGCCCCTGGATATAATCATGACAAGAGTCTGATTTGTTTAAGAAGCATCTCAAGCGAGGAAGAATCTACAGAGGAGGGAGGTGATTGTCAGTGCCCTACGAAGACCATTACCGGCGTGCCTATGGTGGATGTTAATAATGATATTAATGAGGCAGTTCTGAAGCTTACCGAATACCCCGTTTGTCTACCGGAGGCTGTAAATAGAGACATTGCAAATGTAGTTAACGTTGCTGAAGGATGTGCATGTGGTCGGGTTGGTTGTATTTTTGAGATGACTACAGAAGTTGAAGATGGTGATGGTGATGATGATGACTATTACTATAGCTCTACTAATGATGAAGGTTATTATTCTGCTAGTGAAGAATGGTAAATGATATGTAAATTACAAATAAAAGGTTTGTGTTAAAGAGCAAAGTGCGTTTATTGTAAGGAGTGAATGGTGCAGAATGAAGTATGAAAATATTCTAAAGGAGTTGTATTATACACCCGAATGTACAGGCAGTTATGGAGGTGTAGAGCCCCTATTTAAGGCAGGGTGGAAGCGCATTAAAAACCTAACCTTGAAGCGTGTCAAGACATGGCTTTCCGGACAAGATACATATACTCTTCATAAACCAGCAAGAATAAATTTTCCTAGGAATGCAACAATAGTTTCTCACATAGACTGTCAATGGCAGGCAGATCTCGTGGATTTATCAGGATTTGACTCTGAAAACAACGGTTTGAAATTTATTTTAACAGTAATCGATGTACTTTCCAAATATGCCTGGGCTGTCTGTTTACTTGACAAGTCAGGACAAAGGGTGGCCGAAGTCTTCCAGAGCATCTTCCAATCAGGAAGGGCCCCCAGAAAGTTACAGACAGATGCTGGAAAAGAATTCCTAAATAAACCTCTGAAGACACCTTTGGAGCGTTACGGCATACACCATTTTGTTACATATAGTGAAACTAAAGCGGCAATTATAGAAAGGTTTAATCGAACTCTGAAAAATAAACTCTGGAGGTATTTTACAGCTAAAAACACTCATCGGTATGTGGACGTTTTACCGGCTCTCATGCAGGGATACAATAGCTCTTACCATCGCAGTATCGGGACAGCCCCCAATATGGTGAAACACTCTAATGAAAAAGACGTGTGGCTACGGCTGTATGGAAAAAGTTTTAAAGCAGTCGGAAAGTTAAAAACCTTTAAGGTGGGGGATCACGTTAGAAAATCGACTAAAGGGTAGGTTTGAAAAGGGATATCATCAGACCTTTACAGATGAAATATTTATTGTCAAAGAACAGGATCAGAGGGGAGAAAGGGTAGTATATAGATTAATGGATTATTCAGAGGATCCCGTACAGGGAATTTTTTACCCAGAAGAGCTGCAAAAGATTCCTAGCGATCAAGACCATGTCTACAGAATCGAGAAAATAGTCAGGAAAAGAGGGAGGGGAAAACAAAGAGAATATCTAGTTAAATGGTCTGGGTGGCCGGAGAAGTTCAACAGTTGGATTAAGGAGACTGAAGTGTGTCACCTTTGACATGGCTGGTTTTTATATTACACTGCCGAGCAATGCATCAGTGGCAGTGTTTCCCAACAACAAAAATTCCAACTTTACTATTCGACTAGCAAAAGTGTTGGAGCTTCCAGGATCATGGGAAGTAGGACTGGTTGAGTTACAATATCGGCACACTTGGAATACATTAAATGCAAAGGAATATTTTGAAATCGCTAACGAGAGAAAAAAATGGCATTTTTCTTTAAAAGCCGGGCACTATGCAACCATCCAGAAAGTAATAGAAAATACGAACAAGGTTATGACAGAGGCTGAAGATCCCCCAGAAGTAATCGTGCAATCGGGCAGTAAATCAGACTTAAATGTGAGGGTCCCTACAGCATCCTAGTCACTGAAGGTCTTGGTAAGATATTAGGATTACAGCCACATGTACATACCAAAAAAAGTAACTTTGTCACGGACATTACAGGAGGATTCAAGACGCTGTATATTTATACAGATATTGTAAGTCGGCAGATAGTGGGTGACTTCTATGTGCCGTTACTACGCTGTTTATCCGTGCGGGGTAAGGACAATGAAATAATCACGATGACCTATGAGCAACCACATTATGTAACCGTCAACAAACATTATATTGATACGATTACTGTAGAAATCAAAACTGATCAGAATGAAAACATAGCTTTTAACCATGGTAAGGTCGTTGTTAAGCTTCATTTCAGGCCTCAGAAAAGTGAAGGATGGTCGTGATAAAGAAGTGCGGGAGTCCTCAAGCATATGTAGACTATTACAAGGCACAGGCTAGAAACGGATTGCCAGGTTTCCAAGGATCACCCGTTATGTATGGTACTGGTATAGGGGGCCTGTTCCGAGGACTTTTTCGAAAAGCAATGCCATTACTGAGGAGAGGCCTGGAAATCATAAAACCTCATGTAAAAACGGCGGCTAATAACATTGCCAGAGACGTGTCAGGACAGCTTGTATCACGTGTTATTGGGGGTGGGCAGGGGGGATCTGGTATGGCAGTGATCAGGAAGAAACTGTCTGTTGGCCCGCCCATGCCTCCTAAAAAGAGGCGACTTGATAAAAAAACACGCCATACGAAGAGGACACATACACAAGGAAGGAAGCGCTGTGACAAACAGAACATCTTCTAAGTTAAAATGGCATTTATCCATGAGGCTTCAGAGGAATGTGTCAAATCGGAGCTAGATCTTTTTCAATTAGCACCTATGCAAACTAGCATTGAAAACTGCACGTACATCGAGATCCCCCCTTTATCAGCGCTGACTCCCAATGCTCCTTTGGAATTTTTTATAACGGGGCATGGTGATCATTACACGGATTTAAACAATACTCTGCTGTATGTGAGCTGCAAGGTTGTGAAGGCTGACGGCATGGATATTGATGATGGTGCAAGAGTGAGTCTTGTCAACTACCCCATAGCATCACTGTTCAACCAGGTGGATGTTACATTAGGCGATCGTGTGATTACACAGAGTCACCACTGCTACGCATACGGGGCCCTTATTGAACTTATTCTGAACTATGGGGAGATGCTTTGGGTACCCAGTTTTCAGCAGGGGGCTTTTACAAGGATGACGCAACGCTCATGGAGAACACCTTGCTGACAGATGCCGGTAACTCCGGTTTCAGAGCGAGAGCCAGACATACAGCTGGCAGTCGTAAATGGGATCTGCTAGGGCCCTTGCATAGTGATCTGTTTTTTCAAGACAAACTATTGATTAACGGTGTGGATGTGAACTGTTGTGGCCCCGTCCTCTGAGCCTATCCCTTTGGAGGAAGGAAGCTCTGAGCAGGAGGAAGAGGAGCCAGCCAGATCTCCCAGCCCCCCCCCTCTGGCACCGGCTCAGGTGCCAGCTGAAAGAGAGCCAAGTAGTGGGGAAACAGGTGTCTCAGATGAGAGTGAGGGAGAGACGTCATTCCTGGACGCACGCCAAAGAAGGCGAGACAAAAGAGTATTGCAGCTGCGGCGTATGAGGAAATAGTCCTGAGTCACTGATTGGAGTCATGGGATCAGTGAGTCACTGGACCACACCCAGAAGCCTGTCTATATAAGACAGGCCAGTGAGTCATGAAGTTCGTGACGAACAAAGCTAAACAAACGGAGCAACCTCGTAGTCTTGGAAGCTAGATGAACGGCAAAGCTACGTAGGTGATTTTCTTGTTTGTGTAAACCAATAAAGTCCTTGGCAGACGGTGTGCATATCGCTGCCAAGGTTGAGATAAGAACTGCGGAGTGTGCCAAGTGATTCTTAACCCTCGGCTGGCTGTGTTTTTGTGGGTCTCTGAAGGGGGGGGACAGATCAGTGAACATTAAACTCTCAAGAAGTAAAAATGAGTTCTGCCTGATGAGGGATGGTAATGAGAATTACAAAGTACAGATCCTTGCAGTGTCTCTCTTTGTAAAACGTGTAAAAGTATCACCTGGTGTACGGTTAGGACATGCGGAGGCTCTGCTGAACTCCAACGCCAAATACCCCATTGATCGTGTTGGTATGAAAGTTTACAGCATTCCTGCAGGCAGTCTTGTATGTAACCAGGAAAACCTATTTCTAGGGCAGTTACCTAAACAATTAGTGATTGGCTTCGTGGACAATGCTGCATTTAGCAGTAATTATGAAAGAAATCCTTTCAATTTTCAGCACTATAATGTCAACTTTTGTGCCCTGTATTGTGATGGGGAACAAATTCCTGCTAAACCTCTTCAGCCTGATTATGAACATAACCTTTTTGTGAGAGAATATATGCAATTGCTACAGACGTCTGGCAAAGCAATGAAAGATCGATCTGTGCTAATCAGCCGTGAGGAATTTAACAACGGCTATACTTTATATTGTTTTGATTTGAGCCCCGATCAAGGATGCTCAGAGCACTATTCCCTGATCAAGAATGGAAACCTCAGAGCTGAAATTAGATTTGCTGTACCCCTCCCCAATACCGTCAACATGATACTCTATGCAATCTTTGAAAATCTTATTGAAATAAGCCACACAAGGAATGTATTGTTTGATTATATGTGAGAATGGATACCATGCAGATACTACATGTGTTGTCTGGAAATGAGTTCTTTCTAGGCGTATACCCCAGTGATTTGTTACCCAAGAGAAAAATCTCCAAGAGACCTTTCGGTTTAATTGTAAATACCCATCCCCATACTCTACCTGGTGAACACTGGTTGGCTCTCTACTTTCCAATGCACAGCAATGGCGAATTTTTTGACTCTTATGGAAGAGCTCCAGATGACAGTGACTTCCCCATTGGCATTGTGAGGTTTTTAGAACTGCAAGCTAAGAAGTACACGTATCAACCGCTTCAACTGCAGCATCCCATGGCAATAACCTGTGGACAGCATTGCTTATTTTATCTAGTTAAACGCTTTAAAGGGTTACCTTACGAAGATATTTTAAAGCTATACTCTGACAAAGATGTCAGAAATGATCAAATGGTGAAGCATTTTGTAGTAAATATGATGCCTGGAAGGGTTTCTGGAACGTGCTACAATTACCAATGTATGCAAACATGTATGGTACATTATAAAATAAACACAAAACGTTAAAAATATTGCATGTTTTACAGTGTTTTATTCGTTCACAATTGGAGCCAGTCACCAAAATTTAGAACACTTTTAGGATCTGACATAGAACTTGCAGCAGGAGCAGACATAGCAGAGGTTGATTTTGTAGAACTTACAGTCTTAATACTCCCGGCCTCTTTCATCTTTTCAAGTTGCTCTTTAACAACATTAGAACCTAGCAATACTGTTGGCATGTTCATCTCAGCCATTGCCGACATAAACTCATTCCATCCCTTAGGATAATATTTCGCAGCACGCGTCCGGTGTTGAGAAACTCCTTTGACCAGATCTACAATGTTAGTCCCAGGTACCTTTGTACCCTTGTAGGAAATGGCACCATAATCATCCCAACCCAAAATGTCTTGATGTTGTTTCATTTTGTTCAACAAAAGAGAAGCATTTTTCTTGTATCGTGTGCTCGCGCCCTCTAATATCTCCTGCGTTGTTGGATCCATTGGTGAGAGAGGGGGTGTCAGTTCTGGTACAACTGGTGTTTGTTTAAATGCTTCTGGAGGTTGAATGAGATTCAGAATACCTTTCTCAGAGTCATTTTGTCTGGTCAACCTTAGAAATCTCTGCAGCACTGAGTTGTATAGTTTTATTTTGTCATCTTCACTTAGATCAGCTCTCTGAAGAATGGCCCGCATGTCATCGTCCAATCGGCTAACAGTAGTGGTTCCTATTGTAGGTGTCTGTCCGTGTAGCTGCTCCATCTGATGTCTCGACACCAAATACATTTTCTCTGCATGCTCCATGTTTACTGCACTAATAGATTAGTCAGCAATGGTATAGCGGCCCCTAGTAATGGGGCTATAAAACCACCTGACTGAAGAATAACCTGCTTCTTCTTTTTCAGAGAGAGCTTACTATTGCTCATTTTTTAAATACAGTCTTTCTTTCTCTTTAAATTCCGGTATTGTGAAGGCTTCAGAGGCAGGTTACCTTTTAAAGTGTTCAGAGCTATTTCGGCTATGGCCCCCACCAGGTCATTATTAACATTGCATAAGATGGCTTTTCTCTGTTTCGGTCCTGCCTTCACTAAGATTTTTAATAGTCCCCAATTTCTGCGCACCCTCTCAGACATCCTGTATGAACTGTGTGTCCTCCAGATACAGCTGTTACTTTTTACCCTTCTTTTTTACAGTGTAAACTACTGGCCATTCAGGGGGGTAGATGCCAGTTCTCAGCCTAAAGTTTTCTGGAGTAGCGGCAGCCAGATCAACTAAAAGATAACCGTGAGGTTTGCTAGTGGCATCTTGGAATACTTCTAAAAAGTACCGCGTGTTAGATGGATACATTTGACGTGCCAACGTGACTACTTGCATCTGATCACGGGGGCAGTGGAATAACACCAAATATTTTGCATTTAGAATTATTGTTCTCATTTTCTTACCTTGAAAAAACAGGTTTTGAAGTATGAGAATAATGCTAAGGTTTTTGTGATGAACATACTGTGTAAAAGCTTTCTCTATTTGTTCACTGTCACCGGCTGTGGCCATGAGATCATCTACAACCGCTAAATTGGTTTGATTCGGTGGAAACAAGTCAGTAGCTTCAAAAGAGTCAGGAAGCCCCTCCATAAACTTAATATTAGGAAACTTTTTTTGTTTTTATTGAAAAAGTTTTACATTACAATTTTTTAAAACCCCTTCCCCTTCCCCTTCCCACACCCCATCCACCACCACCACCCTATCCCCCCATCCCTCCCCATTCCCCCCCTTGACTTCCGCTATTAAACAAACATATATAACATCCAATATTTAACAATTTTTTAGATGAGATCCAGCTAAGAAAACATAACCTTATTTTATAACCAATTTTAACCTTAAATATTAAAAAATTAATTTAATCTAAACTTATAACATCTATTTCCCCCTATACCCATATATAACAACATAAATCATATATAAAAACCTCTTAACAATCTACTTTAAAAAAATCTAGCAAGATAGTTTTGAGCATCATAAAATGTAAATTGAAATATCATATAAATATTATAAATATATATCATTAACTATAATTCCCAATATTCAATATATCGAATTCAAAATCAGACAATACATAATACATTTCTCTTTAAAATTAAGTCTAAATATTAAAAATATAAATTCAATTGCAAAAAATATAATAAAGATTATCAAATTCAAATACAGTTCTCTTTAAAATTAAATCTAACTATTAAAAATATAAATTCAGCTAAGTGCTAATTGAAACTTCTTACTTTGATATTTATTCTTCATGTATTCTACCCATTTCTTCCATTCCTTAGCAAAGACTTCATGGGTCCTTCCTTTTAGATATGCAGAAATCTTAGCCATTTCTACAAAGCTAGACATCTTCAATATCCATTCCTCTATGGTAGGTACACTATCCTTCTTCCAATATTGACCAATCAATAATCTAGCTGCAGTAATCATATGTAAAATTAATCTAGTTTCAGTTGATGAACAACCCTTGACTATTCCCAACAAGAAAAACTGAGGAGAAAACTCAAGCTTCTTCTTCAAAATGTTCTGCATTACCCACCAAAGTTTAATCCAAAATGCTTTCAATTTTCTGCACGTCCACCAAATATGGAAATATGTTGCATCCAAACAATCACACCTCCAACATTTAGGTTGAACATTTGGATACATACATGATAACTTTTTAGGATCTAAATGCCACCTGTAAAACATCTTATAAAAATTTTCCCTCAAGTTCTGTGCTTGTGTAAATTTAACATTCTGGACCCAAATCTTCTCCCATGTTTCCAACATTACTGGTTCTGCAAAATTCTGTGCCCATTTTATCATACAGTCTTTAACTAATTCACCCTCTGAATCTCTTTCTAATAGTAAGTTATACACTC
This sequence comes from Coluber constrictor foxii, assembly GCA_038048745.1. Taxonomy (NCBI): domain Eukaryota; kingdom Metazoa; phylum Chordata; class Lepidosauria; order Squamata; family Colubridae; genus Coluber; species Coluber constrictor. The sequence goes on from CM075961.1 coordinate 11,154,353, forward strand.
GCTTAATATGCATCGGCCCTTTACATTTTGTCTGAGTCACCAAATCTTCTTCATGTAACGTTAGTCCAATTTTCTGATCTTCTCTCCATCTTGCTTGAAGTTGAAAATACTGCAACCAGGTTAAGTTCACTCCTTCTTCCAACAGGGTGTTCAAAGATTTCAAACTCCATCTGCCCCCATCATTAAAAAGTATCTCTTTATACAACAACCCCCCGAGTGACTTTATATTTGGCATAATCTGCCCAAGATCCAACCACAAAGGTATTTTGTAATCCAATTGAAGCTGGTGCTTCTTCCAAACTCTCATCAAAGCATGTCTTAAGATATGACTGTTAAATACATTGTCTCTCTTATCTTCATAAAGTAAATATGCATGCCATCCAAATTGCAAGTCGTGGCCTTCTATATTCAAAATTTCTGTTTTTGTTGTTCCAATCCAATCTCCAACTTGTGTCAACACTACAGCCTCATAATATAGACGTAGATTTGGAACTTTAAGGCCACCTCTTTCACGAGCATCTTGCATGATTTTAAGTTTAACTCTTGGTTTTTTCCCATTCCAGATAGATTTATTTAAACCTGCTTGCCATTCCATCAGAAACTTATCACTTTTAAGCACCGGAATCATTTGAAACAAAAACAAAAATGTAGGTAGAACGTTCATCTTAACAGCTGCTATTCTACCAAGCAAAGATAGTTGCAGCTTCTTCCATATTTCGAGATCCTTTTGAATCTTAAGCCAAAGTTCCTCATAATTATTTTGAAAGAGTTTTATATTAGATGCTGCAACTTGGACCCCTAGATATTTCACCTTTGTAGCTATTTCAAAGCCTGCCACCCTTTCAAGTTCATTCCTTTGTGGTTCCAACATATTTTTAACTATCATCTTAGTCTTTTTCTGGTTCAGGCTAAAACCTGAAACCAGACCATATTCCTCTATAATGTTTTTCATCTGAATGATTGATTCCAAAGGTCGTGTTAGGGTAACAACCAGATCATCTGCGAATGCCTTTGTTCTGTAATCTTTTTGCCTTACAACTATTCCGTTCAGATTGTCCGAGTCCCGTAGAGCATTCAACAGCACTTCCAAAGTCAAAATAAACAATAATGGGGATAATGGACAGCCTTGTCTTGTTCCTTTCTGTATGTTAAAATTGGTAGTTAAACTGCCGTTAATAATAATTTGTGCCGTCTGTTCTTGATAAATTGCCGAAATCGCTTGTATAAACTGATCCCCAAAATCCATTTTGTGCAAAGTCTTTTTTAGAAAATCCCAGTTGACTCGATCAAAGGCCTTCTCCGCATCCAAAAACACCAGCACCGCAGAAGTCTGTTTATTCTTCTCAAGATATTCCAATAAGTCTATGAGTTGCCTGACATTGTCCTTCATATATCTACCTTCTATAAAACCTGCTTGATCTTCGTGAATCACATCTTGAATAACTGGCATCAGTCTGTTGGCTAATACTTTAGCATAAATTTTGTAATCCGTATTCAGGAGAGATATTGGTCTGAAATTTTCTGGTTTTACAGATTCTTCTTCTTTAGGTATCAGTGAGATAAAGGCCGTCTTCCACGAGGGATATTAGGAAACTTATTAAGTAATCCTTTGTACAGAGGTTGCCAACAGCTATAAAACCATATATTGTTTTAAGGCATTTCAGATAATACATGCTCACCGTGTTCTAACATTTGTTTTATAAAATAAGACTATCCCGAATTGGAAGGTCCGCTTATAATACATGAGAAAGGATGTACAAACAACACCCTGTTTTTCAGCATACTTAATAACCGTAAGGTAATGTACAATAATCCTCTGTTTTGAGAACCCTTTTATTATAGACAACTTTTAGAGTTTTTCTGAGTACCCGAGTTTCCAGAGCCCGCTGTTTCTTAATCCTAACAATTCCCGGCTGCTGGATCCTGATCGCTTTCTTTTCCTTGGCAATATTCATCAATCAGATCTTTCAGACTTTCAAAGTTAACCTTAACACAGTTGGCACTATTTAATGTTATACCCTTCACCTTTAATACAGTAGAGCCATTTGACAAAGCATACCCATAGGTTTTTGGACCAACCGCCACAAACTCGGTGATGGAAGTGTTTGGAGGAATCTCGCTTGTCAGCTGTCCTAAATAATCGCCTAATACCGGTGACCACGCCCCCTCTCTGCTAATAAAAATGACAGAGTCGGTATCGTGATAGAGGCATCTGTCCCCCAAATGATCCAATAATCTGTATAATTCTAGACGTACATAAGCAGTTGTAAAACAAGCAATGAACAAGTTTGTACACGTTGACTTAGCAGGATGTTTTTTGGCTGTTTTCCATGTTACAATGGCTGTTTCATCATCCACAAATTCACAAGAGGACACTTAGTAATGGGGAACAAAAAGATACTTAAATAGTTCCTCAGGTTCTGTCACCACCGATGTAGTCAGTTGATTGGTACTCTGGCCGAATTTACCCCACAAGGAGTTTAAAAACAGTTTAGCAATCTGCCTTTTACCAGGATTGACTTGGGAGTCCTCCTGGATTCTCGGCTATCCCTGAATGACCATCTGACGGCCGTAACCAGGGGAGCTTTCACACAAGTGCATCTTGTGCACCAGTTGCGCCCTTTCCTAGACCGAGATGTCCTCGCCACGGTCACTCATGCCCTTGTTACTTCTTGGTTGGATTACTGTAATGCCCTCTACATGGGGCTGCCCTTGGGATGCATCCGGAGACTCCAGTTAGTTCAGAATGCGGCCGCGCGGGTAGTTACGGGAGCTCCTCGTTACTCCCATGTTACACCTCTCCTGAGCGGGCTGCACTGGCTACCGGTTGTTCTCCGAGTTCATTTCAAGGTGCTGGTGCTTACCTATAAAGCCCTACATGGCATAGGCCCGGGGTACTTACAGGACCACCTCTTGCCTTCCTCCCATCATCCGGTGCACGCCCACAGAGCGGGCCTCCTCCGGGTGCTGTCAGCCAAAGAATGTTGGCTGGCGGCCCCCAGGGGGAGGGCTTTCTCTGTCGGAGCCCCGACCCTCTGGAATAGTTTGCCCACTGACCTCAGGATGGCCCCCGACCTCCTCTCCTTTCGCCGCAGACTGAAGATGTGGCTATTCCAACAATTCTCTGATCGTGGGGTTGTATAGTTTTTATAATTTTAACGGTTGTTATTGTGGATTTTAATCTTATTTTAATTATATTTATTGTGATTTGTATTGGTGACTGTTTTATGTAAGCCGCCCTGAGTCCTCAGGGAGAATGGTGGCATATAAATCACAAAAATAAATAAATAAATAAATAAATATGTTCCCTGTGTAAATGGACCTCCTCGTTCTTTTCATAATCCTGAACGTAACACTCTTTATCTTCTTCTGTTTTGCACCAGTCGGGGTAACTGCTAGCCTCTTGTTTTTGATGGAGATGCATGTTAATATAACCAGAAAACAAGGTTTTTGACTTCCTTTCAAAATGCCAAACTTCATAGATCTCTGCAATTCTGTAGCCTTTCTCCACAGCGACATTCAATTCTACAGTACACCACGTTCCAGTTAGGGCTCTTTCTTCATCATTGTGGAGACACTCTGTGACTTGTTGTTTTTCTGTACAAGTTGCACACAGACTAAACATTAATTTGCCACCAGACTTATGTGGCAGTACCGGAAAGTAGAGTCCTCTTGGTGGGTACACTTTAACTTTAGCAAATCTAAAATACTGTTTTATATCACCAAAGTTTTGGTATATTATTTCTGGGTGCCCTATCGGGTACAGCTTGTTCTTGTTCACAAAGGGATATAAGCTTGTAAAATCATAATATAAGATTTGTTCCCCCTGCTTTGGTTTATAGTACAGACATGTAGCATTTGTTCGGCCCCCCAAAAAAGCATCTCTGGGGTTCAAGGGTGTTGGAAGATTACTATCTACTAGAAAATGTTTCAATCCCTCATTGTTCTTCAACATATCATTCCACTCGTGTTCCCAGATGTTACGTACTACATACCCCATGCTCTTCAGGTATTCTTCTCTCACCCTAGTGCGTGAGTACAACAGGCCATAGGTTGAATCAAGCAGATTGTTGAAGTCTTGGGCCTTGTAACATATAGGGCATCCGTGAAAAAAACAGCCATAAAATTCAAAAGTGGTGGGGTCCCCGTTTATGACCGCAAACCCATCCAAAAAGTAAACACCTACTTGCTTTTCACCACCTTGCAGAGCATGTTGGATGTTTATACCCTCGGTATGCTCTATATACATCAGCCATTGTATAGCGCATGCAGAATAGCTTTTCTTGCTCTTCTGGTAATTGTCCAGAGGTGCTAACGCGACGGTATCCTTCTTCAAAAAACATGAAACGGTACTGCGCCATACAAATAGATGCTAATGTTACATATTGAAAAGGATCAATGCAACGAATTTCGTTCTCTTCAAGAATATAACCACCACGTCCTGTTAAAAACTCCCTTTCTGTCATTTCCATCACTTGCTCCCTAAACCTATTACAAGCATGTCTCAGTATCTTAACATCTTGTTTGCAGTAGTAAGCAAGATCTTTTTTGAGGTTAAATGTTGTACCTTTATTAGCAGCATACCATTTCTCAAATTCCTCTTTTTCCCCAGGCATCATGGTATCGGGACTGTAATATTTGGCATCCGGCAGTGAGCCCACATAATCTTGATTCTCTGCAGTATTGAACAAATGAGGAAAATAACCCTTGGAACCTTGAAACCCTATAGCTTTGGGTAATTTACTCAATTTCATGGGTAAAAAAGAAAGGCTATCGATAAAACGTATATGAAAGTGCGGTAGGGTTATGCATAGCAGCTTACCACCTTGAGTTAAGAGTTGTACCTTCACCTTTTCACAAATGAGCTGTCTGTGGACTAGGTATCCATCATAACTCTTGGAGTTGTGAGCTATGAATGTGGTACCTTTAAACTTAGGCTGTACAAAAGTTTTCACAAATTCCTCCAGACACTTGTCACTTGTACCATTCCCACTCCCTAACAGCCCCCTCATTCAGCATGTCCATGGCATAGACATAGTTCGGTATGTGAGCCCCAGTTTCTTGACAACATTCAAAATCATACACAATGTACCTGTAACTGACTATTGGCTTAAAAAGCCTTTTCAGATAACACAAGTGATCTGTCAGGCTATCTACTTTGGTATCACACTGCCCGCATGTTGCTTTCTTACATTTGACATGTGGTGCCGGCACATAGATTCCACACCTGGAACAAAACACATTATCCTGTTACAAGTAAATGTTCTCCCTGGGCACACTCCACAGTGTATGCTGGCAAGTCAAGGGTTAATCAGTCTAAACAAACCTAACCCCTCCTATCTCCCCCTCCCATTACCTGTAACTCCGCCTCCTGGGTATTTAAGGTCTTCTCCTGTTGTTGCCACCATTGTTCCTGATGATACCTGTAATGAAACAGACATGAATCAATAAAGAACTGTTTATGATAATTAAACCAGTGAGTCTTCGTATATTATTGGACCCCAAATCGATCCAAGCTAACAAAATGGTAGCAGTCGATGGTTGGGCAACCCAATAATCAGAAGACATGCCAAAAAGACCGCAAACGAGGTCAGAGACCAAAAGGCGGGAAAAACAGCAAAACCCAATTGAAGACATGACAATGCCAATAACTTCCGAAGAAGAAAAAGAAAACAGCCCCGAAGACTATTCATCGGATGATGAACAGGGGCAAAAAGACCTAAACGAAGAAAAAATCCAGCAAAAGGACGCCAGCAGACTCAGGAGAGAAATGATGAGCCTGCTAGAAACCCCTGCAATGGACGAAGATCTCCTAGCCGACATCAACTACCTCATCCAAAGCCGGGACGAGGCCAGAAAGACCCAAAGACGAAAAACGAGACAACCGGACACAAGCCCGGTAAGAAACCCCCCCCAGAATAGTTACTTTTCAAAAGCAGAGGGGGGGATTCCCGCGCAAAATCTGAACTGGCGGCCATCTTTGAACACGTGGCCAAAAAAAATGGCCGACCTCCAAAAAACTAAATCTAAATATGCAAATTCACTAGCCAATGAGATGCCCGAACCCCTAAAACTACAAAATAATAGTGACTCCTCGGAAGAAAGTGAGGAATCACCCCCCGAGGACACCCCTAGTGATCAGGCGGTGGAAGAAGCGATAAAAACGCTCACCGCCGCTTTCGGGCCAAAAATGAAAATTTTAAAGGGGCTTTCAAAAAATGCTAAAAAGTCCAAAGGGGAAAAGAGAAGACCCCCCAACTACTCACCGAGGGACGCGGACGCCGCTGAGGATCCACCGACGCCGCAGCGCCCCCCAGTTGCGGTACGCCACCCCACTCCCAAGCCGTGCCTACCGGAAAGAACAGAATGGAGGGAATACTCACCGCCGCCGCCGCAGAGGGAAACCAGGAGCCGTCCAGCGGAGAGGACAGCCTTCCCAGACCGCCGCTGGACATCTGGAGCCGGAGCAGAGGCCTACCCATCCTGGGGAGACAGCCAAGCCGGAGCGGAGACGAAGAGAACCTTCCTCGACGAAGTCCCAGCCGAAATGAACTCCGCGCATGCGCAGAAGCTCCTGTGGATCAAGAAAGAAAAAAAAAATGCAAGGAGGGACTTTTAAACTACCTACCAGCGTTCCTGAGCCACTCTGCTATTTCCAGCATGTCAAGCACCATGGACAGCAACACCCACCTGTGAGTAACACACAAAATAACACAGGAAACTTACCAAATGGGTTCCCTATATTAAAAATGGAAGGTTCAAATTTAATGGAGTGGTATCAGCAACTCCAAGTCTTATTTCTAAAAGAAAATATGATGTTTTTTATAACTGACCCCCCTGACAGACCATGGACATTTGAACTGGACTGCATGCACCACAAGGCATTTTGCCTCCTTATTTCTAGCATATCACCCACCATTTATTATAGCATTGAGAATGACTTGACTGTACATGATGTTGTTCAAAAAATATTTGGATATTTTTACAGTGACAGTGTAGCCACCACCACAAAAATTTCCAAGGACTTCTACTCAGCTAGAATCAAAACAGGGGTGTCAATGGGGGAACATTTGATGGAGTTAAATGCAGCTAGGGCAGAATTGCAACTAAGGGGAGAAATTGTATCAGAGCAGACCATGAAAAGTATCATACTTAATTCGCTAGACCCTTCCTGGCGAACATTCCTCACACAACTCAACATACTTAGCCTAGGCCACATGACAATAGACAGCCTATCTAATCTACTAATAGCAGAGGACAATCACAGAAAGGAGCACCAGGTGACTCACAGGGAACATAGACAAACATGAAAAGTGGCCTTCTCTGACACCCCTCGCGACTCCCCCGAGTGCTATAATTGCGGGCGAAGAGGTCACTACAAACGGGATTGCACCAAGGGCTACAAAGACAGATACAAACATGAACCACGCGACAAACACACAGATAGGCGCCACCATGACAGCAGAATGAGGCGAAGAGATTCCCCTAGGCCTTGGGAGAGGAAAGAAAACAGAGACAACTCAAAGGATAGCAGGGACGGGTCTCTATGCAGGGTAGGAGGGTCCACACCAGGAACCACACAAAATAGTAAGACAAACGAAAAGGGGTCCTGGTGGCTCATTGACTCAGGAGCCACCAATCACTCCACATATGAAAAGGAACTTCTCTCTTCCTTCACAGAGGAAGATTACCTAATCAAAGTGGCAAATCAAAATGACGTAAGAGTGACAGGAAAAGGCAATGTGACCCTCCCCAACTTGGGAAAACTAGAAGGGGTACTGCTGGTACCGGAAATACCCCACAACATACTCGCCTCCTTGAAGCTCAGCAAGGAGGCAGGAATAGAGATTAGCATTAAGGAAGGGGGAATCACCATGGCCAAAGGAAGTACAACCATAGGAAAAATCACAATTAGAGGGGGGCTGCCCTTCCTTTACGTAGATAGAACCAACACTAAGGAAGACACTGAGGGCAACAAAGAACAAGAGAAGGAGGACATCCAACCCCACAAGGAAGGCACACAAAACAAAGGGAAAGTTAATCTAGGGAAGCCACTCCACGATGAGTGCGCACATCTGCTACACCGCAGGTTAGGACACGCTAGCTTCCCTGTTGTTCAAAAGGTTACTGATTGTACAGAAGGTTCGAGAATAAAAAACTGTGAAACCTACTTGGACTGCTCTATATGTAAACGCTCTAAACTCAAGGTAGCCCCCAAACCCAGAAAAGCTACACGCTCAACGGATCACATATTCGAGATGATACACATGGACCTCGTAGGCCCACTTAGGCCTTCCATAAAGTATGGTAAGAGGTTCTTCTTAACTATAGTAGATGACTATAGCCGTTACGGCTTTGTGTACACCCTGAAATACAAAAGTGAGACCTACCAAAAATTTAAGGAATTCTATAAGCGTGTGGAAACACAACATAACACAAAAATCAAGAAAATTATGACTGACTGGGGATCAGAATTCCTGTCTAATGACTTCTCACGCTGGCTGAGGTCAAAGGGCGTCCTGCACTTTAAGTCATCGCCGTTCTCACCTTTTCAAAATGGCGTCACAGAACGCAAAAATTCCGCATTACAAACAATGATGAGGTGCGTCCTCGAAGACGCTGGGCTAGGCCAACACTTCTGGGCCGAAGCCCTGGTTTATTCTAATTATACAATCAACAGACTCTGGTCCAGTGTGCTAAACATGACACCTTATGAAGTAATGTACAATAGGAAACCACGAATATCCCATCTCCACATCTTTGGGGTCACAGCAGATGTGCATATACCCAGGCAGCTCCGTAGAAAGGGGGACAAAATATCAAAACGACTTAGATTCATGGGCTATGAGACAGGCACAAAGGGATTCAGGTTTATAGACAGCAATAACAAATTCATTATCTCCAGATCTGCCACATTTCACGAACAAGCTAATTGGTCAAAAATACACCTTAACGAATTACATCACCAGGTAGAGAACAGCCAACAGAAACCAGACAACATTGATCACACAGACAATAGCCACACACAAAGATCACTCCAACCCAAGCAGAAAGTAGATTCACTCACCAATAAAGAGGCAAGATACATGCACGACACGGAGACCCTGCCAGGTAGGCCAGTCAGAGCCAATAGGAGCCAAAAACCAAAAAAATTTGAAGATTACGTCATGCACTTGCAGACAGATCCCATCACTCCTGAAACTTATAACGAAATAACAAAACTGCCACTGGAAGAAAGACAAAAATGGGAGGCCGCAATGGAAAGGGAAATGAGCAGTCTTAGGGAGCTAAATGTATACACACCATCTAAGGCACCAGAGGGTAAAACTGTCATTGGGACAAAGTGGGTCTTTAAAGTAAAGACTTTAGAGGGGGGCCAGAACCTATATAAGGCCAGACTTGTAGCACAGGGATTCGCCCAAAGGTTCCCTGATGATTACACGGAGACATACTCACCAACAGTAAGGCCCGAGAGTGTCAAAAGCACGCTAGTCATCGCAGCCACCCTAGGCCTAGAAGTGCAACAATATGACATCCAAACAGCCTACCTACACGCCAAACTAGATAAAGAAATTTACGTGAGAGCTCCACCTAGTAAAGATACCACCAAGGGCGACACCTGGTTACTAAATAAGAGCCTATACGGGCTTAAACAGTCGGGTAAACAATGGTATGATTGTCTGGTCAAGGTATTAGAATCTATGGGGTTCAAGGCTACCTTAGCTGATAACTGCCTTTTCACCAGGAAGAACAATGGGGGCATGGAGTATGTTCTCATATATGTGGATGATATATTATTTATATGTAAGAACAAAGAGGACTGTGATGTTTTCGCAAGTGAACTGAGCAAGCATTTTTCTCTCAAATCATTGGGAGGCATCAACAAGTATCTTGGGGTACATGTCACCAGGTCACCCGAGGGTTTCCTCCTATGCCAAAGAGAAACAATCAATGAACTTCTCGTTAAATGTAATATGACAGGTGCCAAACCATGTGAGACTCCTATGTTAGCCGATTTTCTAAAAAATGTGTACAATGACTCACCCCAATTCCAAGAAAACACCCTATACAGGTCCACAATAGGTTCCTTATTGTACATTGCAAATTGGACACGTCCGGACATTGCCCTGCCTGTAAACCTACTTTCAAGGCACGTAGCCAACCCCACAGTATTCCATTGGGAAGCGATAAAGAGAATACTCAGGTATCTAAAGTACAGCATCAATACCTGCCTCAGATTAGAACCCAGTACCAACAAGAAACCTCTCCTTTCCTGCTACGCTGACGCTGATTGGGCAGGTGACACCAGGAGTAGGAAAAGCACCTCTGGATACGATTTCTTCTTAAATAACTGCCCAGTATACTGGTATACCGGTAAGCAAAACCTAGTGGCCACCTCCACCACTGAGGCAGAGTACATTTGCTTGTCCAGGGCCATAAACAATCTCATATGGTTCGATGAGCTGCTGACTAACATCTGGGCCGAACCCATGCGTCCCATTCAGATTTATGAAGATAACAAGGCAGCAATAGAAATTTCCACCTCAGACGCTGTGGGTCATAGGTCAAGACACATAGATATCAAGCACAAGCATGTAAGGCAATTTCACAAATCCGGTTTTGTTACCATTATGCACTGTGACACCGAACATCAAACAGCAGACATACTCACAAAACCATTACCATTTAAGCAGCATTCATACCTTACCTCTAGACTCTGTGTTCTACCCATGGACCCTCATCAGGTTGAGTCTGCCAACCCCAGGGATAAGCATTTAGAGGGGGATTTGTTACAAGTAAATGTTCTCCCTGGGCACACTCCACAGTGTATGCTGGCAAGTCAAGGGTTAATCAGTCTAAACAAACCTAACCCCTCCTATCTCCCCCTCCCATTACCTGTAACTCCGCCTCCTGGGTATTTAAGGTCTTCTCCTGTTGTTGCCACCATTGTTCCTGATGATACCTGTAATGAAACAGACATGAATCAATAAAGAACTGTTTATGATAATTAAACCAGTGAGTCTTCGTATATTATTGGACCCCAAATCGATCCAAGCTAACATATCCTCACAAACAATTTTTCCTTCCACAGCTAGCTGTTCATGTCTTTCAAGACATGCATTAGAGCGACAAAGCAGTTTACATGTACGGCACCTTGCCCTCCCCCCAACCACTTCGCGGCATTCTGAACCCGTACAAACTCGACAAAAATATTGACAATCGTGCCTAAATTTGTGATGGTACCCTGTATGGCACAGTATGCAGAAGTAACGTACCCCCATGAATCCTTTGATGTTTTTTATCCCGTAGTAATGACTGTCGTGTAACAGCATAAACACCACTCTTGCTTCCAGGGACCCTCCAGTTACAAAAAACCTCCAACCCCCTTCGTGATAAAACACAATCTTTATAGTTATACCAAAGTGGTCCTCAAATAAGTGTATCTGTGAAAAATCAATTCTGTGAGATGTAGATATCCCAAGTGTGTTGTGGAGGGCTGTGGCTCTGGTAATAATTTCTTGTTTAGTAGACCTCTCGTTATCTAACAATGACAGAAGGCTGCCTGCAAAACACAGAAATATCCCCTCCACATTGAAATCAATCAGGTGTTGTCTTTTTTTCTCTAAAATCTTACTGAATAGAACAGTTCCTAATTTCCTAAGACCACCCCCCTCACAGTTCTTCACAATCGTGACTGTTAATTCCAAAGAGTTCCTCCATAAGATCTCCACATTGCTTTGTAATAAACTCTCTACATAACTAAGGAACTGGTCAGCATCTAACTCTTCAAGATGTCTTCTAACACTAAAGAGGGGTCTACCTAATTCCTCAGCATCCAGCCGCAATTGTACAAAGTCATTTGGTCTTATGTCCCTGGAAATACGGTTCAAAAGATTCTGTATCTCATTATGAATAACATCTATAGCAAGCGTGAATGATTGAATATGCTCCATATTTACAAATCTATAATGTTCATAGTACTCTATTGCTCTGTAATGCTGCAGGGGCCTCTGCCATGATTGAACTCTCTCCAGGTACACGATCGGTGCTTCAGGTGTACTTAGTGGTTCAGAACCTTCCAAAGAGGCCCATTCCTCTGCTGATTGTGTTTCTGACATATCACACTCTTCACTGGAGATGTCACTGTATGTGGGTGTTGGATGCTGCTCCTCAGACCCCCTTTTAGACTTTTTACATACAGGTTCTAAATAAATAAAAAAGACATATCAATGGTCTGTCACTGTTTAATGAATACATATACCCCTATTTACCAGTTCTTGTATATTTTAATTAACCTTGTATGCCACGAGATGTGGATGGTTGAGGTTCAATTTCCTGCCCTTGTACAGCCCTTGCATTGCATGGGGGCGCCTCCTGTAGTTCAATATTCTGCCCAACGCTTTGTGCTCCTGTTGGTCTTGGTACTTCTGCAGAGACCCGTTCACTGTCTCTATCTGTAGATACCCAAATAATTAACATTTAGGATTAGTCCTTATTATAGCACAAAAACATATTGAATACCCCCCCCCCACCGGAAATACATAATAGCTGTTTTTCCCTAAAATCCGTATATGAATATAAGTTCATACCTTGCATTTCCATTTCTTCAGACAACTGTGTTGTGGCTATCTGCTGCACTGTTTCTGGCAGCTGCTCCTCCACAGGCGCATGTGATGTGCTTGCTTGCTGGTTCCCACCCCTTTGACCATGATGTGAAGCACTGCACTCTGGGAATTTGGCATGCATCTGGCCATCCCCCCATTCTGAAAGGAATGTACAGCAGTAAAGTGAAAGGCTCTCACACTTATTACAATAAATAATACAACCTATGGCATGACACATAACACACACAGACACACAGACACACACGCACACCCTCCTCCTCCCATATTATTACTTAGAGCCAGACATTTATTACAACCCCTAACACATTACAGCTTTTATATAATAATTATGTCTGCAAAATAAACCCCATACCTTCTAATTTGTTTTCTTGTGCCCTTTGTAATGTGGGTTCACCATGGCCATTGTTATATGCAGCCCATTGAGAGTCCGTGGGCATTGTAAAAGCAACAAACATTTCATCATCATCATCATCATCATCATCATCATCCCTATCTGAAATAAACAAAGAATCATAAAGGTATCCTTCTTGTTACAGAAAAGTCAGAGAACCCATAGCATACTAAACACCTATACTTTGAATAAAGTGGCCACCCCCAATCCTTACATATTATTTTTGATGATAGATCAGCATTCCCTAACAGACACTGACATTTATCCAATAGTAATATCTGCAAATTAAATGACATACCTCCTAATATCATCTCTGTAGGGCATCCTAAGGGATTTAAATTGCTACCCCTGATATATAAATTCCATTGTGAATCTGTGGGCATTGTAAATGTTGCAAACAGATCATCTTCCTCACAATCTGAAAGAAAAATTGAATCTTACTGGAATCTGAACTCCCACAAAAAAGGTCAACCCATCCCTATAATATTTGCGTGGTAAAAAGAAAAGAATACCTCTGCATGCTTTTAGGCATTGTGAATCAGTTGCCTCCTCCTAATAATCACTATGTATATATAACCACTTTGACTTTTTAAAATACATATAAATCGGTATATAACATATCAACATTAAGCTATATCTTTCATAGTTATAGAAACACTTACATCAGCATCTGCCATTCTGAAGCTGTCTTCTTCACCGGTCAATAGGGAAGGGTATCTATGGCTAGCTGACCACTACCTTCTTATCAGTTTCAACCAGCTAAGACACCAACGCCCAATGTTCTTGACGTCCTCTTTATTTCAGCATGCATATTGGCTGCCCCAAAGCCTAAACATAACCCCCCACCCCCCCACCCACCCAATACCACCACCCCCACCTACACCCTTTTTTTTGCAAAAACCTGTAACACCCCCCCCCCCTTCACACATCCCTGACACCCTATCCGCACTTCTAAATGTCACTTTACCAATCAGAAATAACAACAGTTTTCAAAGTTCTTCAGTATACATGCTTTATTGGAAATTCACAACCTTTACATTAACATTTTCTTATAATCAATTTCTGATACATTTTGACATATCAATCTCTTGATTGAGATAGGTGTCTCGTCTCTTATTCTTGTCATTAAAACCAGCAGATCCTTCATCCTCTCAATGTTTTGTATACATTCTTTGACTTCATCCAATGTATCCCTTGTGAAATATAATTTATTCATTTTGTCTGAAATATAAATGATCTTCCAGACAATTTGGGGTATAGATATTTGAAGACACATTCTTTTAACAATGCTAGTTTCATCCATTCCATCTAATTGGTCTTCATTCTTCAAACATCCCAGTAAACAATGATGTAAAATTTTCACAATACAGCTCTTGACAATTTGCAAAAGGCCTGTATTCTGTTGAACATCCAGTTCTGAAAGAAGAAATAACACGTTGCATATTTGTTTTCAACTCATAATACTTTTTAATTTTCAGTGCCTATATATACGCACCGTTTGGTGACCGGCAGAAACGACAATAGCAAATCTTAAGCCTCAATTCCCGCTTACTGTCAATATTAACTTTTTTACAACGTTTCCTAACTCGCCGGGGCCTCTTTGGGGGTTCTGGTGTCACTTGTACATCAAATAAATCATCAAATGGCTCTACATTATCAACCTTTTTATTATTTTCTTCATCAGACCCCATTGTTGTGGCCCCGTCCTCTGAGCCTATCCCTTTGGAGGAAGGAAGCTCTGAGCAGGAGGAAGAGGAGCCAGCCAGATCTCCCAGCCCCCCCCCTCTGGCACCGGCTCAGGTGCCAGCTGAAAGAGAGCCAAGTAGTGGGGAAACAGGTGTCTCAGATGAGAGTGAGGGAGAGACGTCATTCCTGGACGCACGCCAAAGAAGGCGAGACAAAAGAGTATTGCAGCTGCGGCGTATGAGGAAATAGTCCTGAGTCACTGATTGGAGTCATGGGATCAGTGAGTCACTGGACCACACCCAGAAGCCTGTCTATATAAGACAGGCCAGTGAGTCACGAAGTTCGTGACGAACAAAGCTAAACAAACGGAGCAACCTCATAGTCTTGGAAGCTAGATGAACGGCAAAGCTACGTAGGTGATTTTCTTGTTTGTGTAAACCAATAAAGTCCTTGGCAGATGGTGTGCATATCGCTGCCAAGGTTGAGATAAGAACTGCGGAGTGTGCCAAGTGATTCTTAACCCTCGGCTGGCTGTGTTTTTGTGGGTCTCTGAAGGGGGGGGACAGATCACCCATATTATTAAATGAGGCCTACGCTTGTAGTGGCTGAATTGTCGCCGTTCTGCAGAGGTCCTCTTTTATCAGTCCGTGAACCACAGGCCACGCCTGGGACAGGCCCAAACATGCCATAAAGAAGCGTGTCGCACATGCCATCACGACCGTTGCCCTCCCTCTATCTAGCAACCATATACGCAGCGCCTGACCACAAACCACCCCCTCCCCGGGGCAGGCCCCAACATGCCCTGGGGCCCCTTGTAATATACAGAGCATGCGCATAACCTCTTGCTTTTATTCTTCATTCTTCATTCTTTCTCTTAATTTTATTTTTCCAGCCTTTTAGCACTACCCATTACCCAAACCTTTCGGAAATATATAAAAATAAAAACATTTTCGCATACAAAAAGGGATTTCTTTGCAAAAAATAGTAATTTATTTTTTACATCTCTGCAAAAGTAAAAGAGAACAAAGAAAAGGCTGTGATAAGCTTCCATACATTACAATTGCAAACAGGGGCCAAGCTTGCTTTTTGATAATGCTTTTACTTCTTGGTCTGTGTAAACATGTTTTTGGGGGCTGTGAGGCTCAGAAATGCTTCTGTTTTTGTAATAGGAGGCCCCGTGCCCAATCCGTCAATCATTTTGATTCTGCCAATGGGAAACCTTTTTTTGATAATGCTTTTACTTCTTGGTCTGTGTAAACATGTTTTTGGGGGCTGTGAGGCTCAGAAATGCTTCTGTTTTTTATAATAGGAGGCCCCGTGCCCAATCCGTCAATCATTTTGATTCTGCCAATGGGAAACCTTTCAGGGCGGGTTAGCCTCTTCCATGTGCTTGGCCTGTCAATCATTTTCTTTCAGCCAGTGGGAAGTGCCTCTGAATCAGAGAAGCAACTTCATAGGCTGATACTGTCAATCCCCGCCTCTGCAAATAAGGACCAATGAGAAGGGCCTTATATGCATAATTAATGTGTCAAGGTGAAAGGGATTCTGGGACAGACATGCTTGCTGTTACAGCAGTTCCAGGTGAAAGGCCGCCCGGGTCAGAGAGGGGCCGTGAGTGGTATTGCCACTGTACTACCGGGTGTGAAGGATTATGGTGCAAGGAGGAGTGGCTCACCATGATGTAAAAGCACTTCCGATAAAAAGGGGTTTGTGGGTAAAGGGATGTGGGGCTATGACGTTATAGTCCTCCAAGGTAAGGAGGGGCTGGGTGGATGTGACATCACAAAAGGGGTGGGGCTAAAAACACAAACAAAATACATCACACAAAAGGGGTGGGGCTAAAACATAAACAAAAAACGACACAGAAAGGGGCGGGGCTAAAACATAAACAAAAACGTCACAGAAAAGGGGAGGGGCTAAACAGCTATCAAAAATTCGGTATGTACTCCTTACTACTCAAGCTCCAATCAACGTCCGTGCCATCCCAATCCAGCCCCCTGACTCCCTGATGCCCCGACCTTGACTGACAGGAAGAATGCTATTATGTCTACTAACCCCCTCTCCTACTTTCCCATACATGAGAAGGTGGCAGCATTGGAGCTTCCGGCCTAATATGGCTTCCAAAGCTGACAGGGGAAGGGCTACCCCTTATCAGAGGCGTCTTGGGTAAAGAGCAGAAATATCCAAGCTGACCGCCTCATAGCTAAATTCCATGAAGACAACCCAACAAAGCCTGGGGGCACCCCTAAAATCTATACCTGTACTCAAACTGTCAACTTGCAAAGCATTCCTGACCTGCTCTCGAGTTGCCATAGGCAAGGGGGATGGGAAAACTGAGCCTCGCAGCTGCATCGAGGAATTTGCATTTCAGTCAAAATAAAGCACATTCCAGCAGCAACGTCAAGGTCATCTCCAGGGGGTACCCACAGTGGCCGGAGGGAGTGACTTCTACAACCCGCCTGTTGTGACTCCGACCCCTGAGCCTGTTTTATCAGAGGGAGAAGGCTCCGAAAGTGAAGGAGAGGAGTTGGCAAGGCCTCCCTCTCCAGGACCCTCCTCTCTGGCAATGCCTCAGGTGTCCTCCGAAGGCCAAGAGATAGGCCAAGAGCCAGGCACTTCGGAGCAGCCGCAGTTGGACAGCGATGGAGATGAGTCTTGGCTGGACCCCCGACAGTGTCGGAGAGATAAGCGTGTGCAGCAGAGGAAGAGGCATGCCAGAGATTAAGCTGAGTCACTGGACCACACCACACAGGGGATAAAAGGGGGTGTGGTGGCCATTCAAGCCTTGTGACGAACAAAACTGAAAAGCTAGCAAGTCATTCTGCCTTTCTGGAACTTTGTTATATGCCCTTGTTGGATTGATTTTTGGACTGGACTTGACTATTCTTTGGCTTTGTGGACTACTTTGATGTTTCAGACGGAGGAGAAAAACCTCCCTTTGTAAGTAAAGACATTTGGCAGGCAGCCACTGGGTTGCTGCCAATTCTGTTATCAAAGGAATTCTTGACTGCCGATTTATTTAACTCTTGGCCAACTGATGGTGTGCGTGTGTGAGACGGGGACAGAACATCGCCAAATTGCTTCATTGGGGAATGTGACTCATGACACACCTTGGGGGGGAGGGGGAAACAGGGTCAGAGCCAAGGCGCCAATTAAGTGAGATCAGAGTTAACTTCACTTGGTCTGTCCCAACATGAAGCTCCTAATAAATAACTGGATTTCTTTTGAAGCTTGGCTTGAGGCTTATGATTTAATTAGGGCATCAGTCAGAACCCTGACAGCAGCCTTCAAGGAAGGGGGTTCCATGGCCAGTGGATAAGGCCAGTAGCCCACTGGCCACCCTGGAAACTGCGGACCTTGGTCGGCCTGGTGTTGGCCCGGGACCCAGGTGCCGTCAGTGGGGCCTGGTGACCATGGGGTGGGCCTGCTTGTCTCAGAGGCCGGAACTGTTGGGCCCTGTCCCCCGCTCGGGCTGACTCTCCAGTTGACAACCCCAGTTTTCCCTTCAGTATCCCCCATGAGGAACTCTGCTCTGGGCCCCTCACCAGTGGGACCTTTCGCAACTTGCATGGGGTGGTTTCCAAATGAAGCTTCAGACTGGCCAATCAAAAGCAGGTAGGTGGTGCAGCGCTCAGCTGTGGCTCCTGCAGCCATGTCAGCCATGCGGCTGCCTCTCCCCCCCAGGTCCCATGGTTGCCAGGTAGGAACATCCTGGAAGCTGGCCTTCCCAAACCGCTCCCGCAGTACCTCCATCGTTTGACTGCCGGGTGCAGTTTAGTAGCTGTACTCCCCCTTCTTGTTGCTGTCCTTCAGCCGTCTTTAATGCCATAGAATCACATGGGCTTTGGAATAACTGGGGGTTGGTAGCTGGAGCCCAGTCCCAGCACTCACAGACAAGCTGTGCCACCACTCTCCCCTGGGGCCTTGCTCCTGGGCCACATCTGTGGCTGGCTGTCCCTGTGTCATCAGCTGCACACTTCCTTGCCCCTCACATTCTGTCAGATGCATGTCTGACAACACAGGCTCCCCACCTTGCTCCAGTGTGAGGACCATCTCTGCGGCCTCTGCCTTGGCCACTGCCACAGCAGCCACTGGAGCTGTCCCCTCAGCCATCATACCCCACCACTCTCCTACCTTCCAGCAGAAAGCAGCAGGCAACTGGGAAAAGGGTTGTGAAGTGGCTGGGCAATAACGAGCAGCACAGGCAGGATAGTGACAACAGCTCTTTATTGTATGGTGAGACTTCAGCAAAGGTATGCAGGCAGCAGCACTCTTTATATACAGTTTGGCTGCCGATCATTAACCAATCAGAAACAACCCCTAGTTTGAAATTCCCGCTCAAAACAGTAACAACATAACACCCCTCCCCTCCCAGAATGCATTTTATCACAATTATTTACATATTTACAAATGTAGTCGTGCAGGTGACCTGGGCGTGTCTTAGTCCGAGTCGACCTGCACAGTTCAGTTGCAGGCGGGCCGTTGAGCCGGTCAGAGGGACCTCCCGTCTCTCCTGGCTCCGCCAATGGAACCTCCGGGAACCTTTCGGAGGTGTGACTTTCCCCGGCTGGGAGGAGTGGCTCGCTGGGGCAGCACTGGAACTCTGGCTTGCCAGATAAGTATTCTGGCTCACTCGGGGTTGAGGTAGCTGTATTGGAAGGACTTTGGTAGTTAGGGACTGGCTTGTACTCGAGGTCTGAGTTTTCACGGACTAGTCTTTTTCTTAACTGGTCGATGTGACGCCTCCAAATTCTACCTTGGCCGATATCGACCGTATACGATTTTGGCCCAGACATCCCTGTTACAATGCCCTCCACCCATAAGGGACCAGTGGCATAATTTCTTGCCTAAACCGTTGTGCCAATTGGGAAATACCTGAGGCCTCCCTCTTCCCCCTTAAAAGTATCGGCCGAATAATTAGGATGCAACCAGTCGAGGACACATCTGAGTTTACGGCCCATCAACAGTTTGGCCGGACTGTGGCCCGTGGTCGTACAGGGAATAGCATGTTGCACCGCCAGGAATTGGTCTATCTTGGCCTGCCAATCACCCAAATCTAGTCGGGACAAAGCCTCCTTGGTGGTCCGAATGAATCGTTCGGCCTGACCATTCGAGGCCGGATGGAAAGGGGCCGATAGGGCATGGCGAATGCCCAGTTCGGCAAGGTAGCTCTCGAATTGGACTGAGGTGAATTGTGGCCCGTTGTCCGAAGCCAACGTGTCGGGCAAACCGTGCGTGGCAAAAAGGCGGCGGAGAACTCTAATTACTGCCTCCGAAGTGGTCGATGGCATGAGAAAAACCTCCAACCACTTAGAGAATGCATCTACCACTATTAGGAAAGACTGACCGTGGAACGGCCCAGCGAAATCTATGTGGAGTCGTCCCCATGGGCCCTTGGGTTTCTCCCACTCCCTAGCAGGGGTGACCAGGGGATCTGGACGGGACTCCTGGCAGGGTCTGCACTTCCCCACCCACTCAGCAATGTCTTGGTCTAAATGTGGCCACCACACGTAACTTCGGGCAAGACCCTTCATTCTAACCATGCCCGGGTGACCTGATCTTTCCCCCCCCTTCAGAGACCCACAAAAACACAGCCAGCTGAGGGTTAAGAATCACTTGGCACACTCCGCAGTTCTTATCTCAACCTTGGCAGCGATATGCACACGGTCTGCCAAGGACTTTATTAGTTTACACAAACAAGAAAATCACCTACGTAGCTTTGCCGTTCATCTAGCTTCCAAGACTACGAGGTTGCTCCGTTTGTTTAGCTTTGTTCGTCACAAACTTCTTGACCCACCGTACTGTCTTATATAGATAGGCTTTGGGTGTGGTCCAGTGAGTCATTGATCCTGTGACTCCAATCCAGTGACTGTCTATTTCCTCATACGCCGCAGCTGCAGTAACCTTTTCTCTCGCCTTCTTTGGCGTGCGTCCAGGAATGACGTCTCTCCCACACTCTCATCTGAGACACCTGTTTCCCCACTACTTGGCTCTCTTTCAGCTGGCACCTGAGACGGTGCCAGAGGGGGGGGCTGGGAGATCTGGCTGGCTCCTCTTCCTCCTGCTCAGAGCTTCCTTCCTCCAATGGGATAGGCTCAGAGGACGGGGCCACAACACGACCCACATGCAACATCTCTAGCACTCTATGTCTTAGACTTTCAGGTACAACAACACTATCTCCCCACAGTAAACACCCCCCCCCCCAACATAGATAATTCGTTGCGTTTAGTACAAAACGGTTTGAATACAACAGAGTCAGTTTGTGTAGGCCAGCCTCGCAGGACCCAACCCATCACAGTTCTGATAGTAGTGTCTCTTTTAGAAGCTTTGGCCACCTCAGCCGAAGAGAGAGGCCCTGGCGGCACAGCGTCCAGCAAAAGGATTGGGGCCTTGGGAGTCGGGTTGTCTAAAATGTCTGGCAGGGGGCACCTGCTAAGGGCGTCTGCATGGCCCATGGCTTTTCCAGGTCGGTGGATTAGTTTGTAAGCGTATGCGGCCAAAAACATTGACCACCTAGTCATTCATGGAGGAAGTGCGACAGGGGTGGGCCTGTCGCCGGCAAGGAGGCCCAGTAACGGTTGGTGGTCGGTAACTAAGTCAGATGATCAGCCAAACAGGTACTCGTGGAATTTTTTTATGCCGGCAATGGCAGCTAAGGCTTCCCTGTCAAGTTGACTATAGTTGCGTTCTGCGCATGACAGAGTCCGGGAGTAGTAGGCAATGGGCGCCTCTAGGCCATTTGGTAGTCTATGGCTGAGTACGGTGCCGATGCCAAACGGAGAGGCGTCACAAACCAAGACCAACGGCAGTTCAGAGCTATATTGAATTAGAAAGCTGTCCTCGGAGAGGAGCTTTTTAACAGCGTTAAAGACTGCCGCTTCTGCTCTGCCCCAAAGCCACGGAGTGTTCTTGCCTAATAGTCTATGAAGCGGCTCGGCTACCATTGCCCTGTCTTTTAAAAACATGGTGTAGAAGTTAAGAAGGCCTAGGAAGGCCTGCAGCTCGATCTTGGTTTTGGGTGTGGGAGCGCTCTTGATGGCTCTCACCTTGCTTTCGGTGGGGTGGATCCCCGATCCGTCAATCTTATACCCTAAAAACTCAACTGAGGGAACCCCAATTTTGCATTTTGACCTCTTGAGCTTTAGGCCGGCTTCACGGAACCTTGACAGGGTTAACCTGATTCTTTCTGCCAGTTGCTTTTCATTATGGCCACTAATTAGCACATCGTCGAAATATGGGACGACTCCGGGGAGGCCTTGTAAAAGGCGCTCCATTGTGCTTTGAAATAATCCCGGGGCGATGCTGACCCCGAATTGCAACCGAGTGCATTTAAAAGCCCCTCTGTGTGTCACAATAGTTTGCGCTTCTGCCGTGGCGTCATCTACCGGCAGCTGCTGATAAGCTTGCGCAAGATCTAATTTGGCGAATATTTTCCCTGGGCCAAGGGAATGCAGTAGGTGGTGAACTACTGGGACAGGATAAGCGCTTTGCTGCAACGCCTTATTTATAGAACATTTGTAATCGGCGCAGATCCTGATAGACCCATCTGCCTTAATTGGGGTCACTATTGGGGTTTCCCATTTAGCATGGTTCCTGGCACTAAGATGCCCTGACTAATTAGCTTATTCGCTAATTATTATTATTATTATTAGCTTAGCTAATTAGCTTATTCGGCATCGGTCTTGGGTTTCAGGGCGAAGGGGACTCTCCTTGCCTTAAGCCTAATTGGGGCTACCCCTGGGTCCAAATTAAACGAAATCGGGGTCCCCACGTACTTACCAAGTCTGTACTCAAAGACCTCTCAGAACTCGTGCAGGAATTGTTCTTTGAGCGATGCTCTGCTGAGGCTGTGGACCCCCGTAAAGCCCATGCCAAGGGCTCGGAACCAGCATAGACCTAGAAGGCTTGGTAGCGGATCTCTAACGATGGTTAGTGGTAGTCTCTCCTCGAAGTCGCCGTAGGAGATGGTGAAGGTGTCGACGCCTTCGACTGGAACTCGGTTCCCCTGGTAGTCTAGCAGGCGGACTCGTTGTCTCGATAGCTGGCTCTTTCTGTAGTTCGGAAGCAGGGACTGTAACGTAGCTCACGACATGATGGAGAGTGCAGATCTGGTGTCGATCTCCATGCTGCAGGGTTGACCGTTGATCTTGACGGTAGTGAAGACTTTTTCTTCGGTTGATGTGCTGGCTTGGCCGACTCTCGTGCTATAAGTTTGAATCTCGCACCGCTTTTCGGCGCCCTTGTTCTGGATTGGTCATTTTGAAGGTGGCAGCGGTTCTAATTGGTTGCCTTGGTCACGTGGTTTGGAAGAACGCGGAAGCTGCGCTTGGCATACTCGGGCTAAGTGACCTCTCTTCTCGCAGCGCCTGCAAATGGCATCGCAATATTTGCAGGCTTGTCTTTCGTGTTGGCCGCTGCAACTCAGGCAGCTCTCTCGGCGGTGGCTGGGCTCGCCTTTTCTTTTTTCGGTTCGGAAGACGTCTTCGTCTCATTCTTCTTTCGAACTTGTTCTAGTCTCCTCGCGGTGAACTGGAACCGCTTTAGAACCGCTCTTCTCAGGCTGAGGACTCTGTAAAGCCTCCAACGCCTTCATTGATGCCTCGTGTGCCCTGGCCTCGTCTAAGGCACTGGCAAGAGTGAAACCCGGCTTCACGAGCAGCCACCTCTGAAGCCGGGTGTCACGAATGCCGCAGATTAACTGTTCTAGCAGCGCATCGTCCAGGTCACGGTAGTCACAGTGTGTCATGGCTCTACGAAGCGCTGCCACATATGCAATCACCGGTTCCCCCTCTTTCTGTACACGTTGCCTCAGCTGATATCGCTGGACGAACTTGGATGGTGCAGGGGCGTAGTGTGCCCTTAGGGTTGCTTGGAGTGTGTCCCAAGGAACCATTTGCACTGGGGTCGGCTCACACAACGACTCGGCCATTTCGAAGACGTCTGGTCCACAATGGCTCAGGAACAGGGCTCGCTTGCGGTTTGCAGATAGCCCGTGCATGTCGCTGGCTTCGAGCGAACACTCAAATCGAGTCATGTAGGACCCCCATTTTTCTCGGGCTGGATCAAATGGCGTTGGCGGAACATACGCTGCCATGGCTGAAGTCTATGGTCCCGGTGGGCACCGTGTCTTATCGTTAGCTCTTTTTGATCCTCCTGTGTGCTATCCCACCTTCGTCGCCAAATGAAGTAGCTGGGCAATAACGAGCAGCACAGGCAGGATAGTGACAACAGCTCTTTATTGTATGGTGAGACTTCAGCAAAGGTATGCAGGCAGCAGCACTCTTTATATACAGTTTGGCTGCCGGTCATTAACCAATCAGAAACAACCCCTAGTTTGAAATTCCCGCTCAAAACAGTAACAACATAACAGGTTGAGCACCGACTTCCTCTCAAGTGGTCCAAGCTTCAGACCTAAACCAGCATTGACGACTCCACTCGTGTGGGTGATAACTGGGTTTATTAAGCCAGACTCTGGCATGCAATGAGTTCCAAAAAGCAAGAAGCAAAAAGCAAATGCAGTCAGGATGTAAAGTCAGCGCTGGGCGCATCTGCCTCCCAGCATGGTTATGTAGGCAGGCGACGCCCCTCCGCTGGCGCAGTCCTTGCCCAGGTTGCAGCTGAGTGTTGGAACGGCCAATTGGATCTTGGATGGTCGCACTGCAAGGCCGCACAGCTGATCGTCAGGCCAATGCCTCTGCCACGTCGACCAGCTGATTGTCGGGCTGTTGCTGCATCTCCGCATCCTGGTAGATGGTTTGCCTCATGCTGCCCCTCCTCCCTGCTGCTCAGCTGAGTCCTTCCATTCCCCACCATCCAGTCAGAGCTGAAGAAGCTTCTTGGATGAGAAGCAAAACATCTTCAAAGAAAAACCAGAAAGTCCAGTTGCCTCTTGAAAAAGCACCTTTGGGACATCTTGGTGCAAGCTTAAACAATTGACATTCATTTTGCATGCTCAGCAGATTCAATTCCAAGTCATTTAACTATTAAGTCTATCTCTTCACTGCATGACAAATCTAAGCCTCTGATGGCATTTTGGAAAGAAGATCACCATGCCCTGTAGCTTTCAGGATGATCATCAAACTTTTCAAGTCCTTGTGTGACTAACGTCATACAAGGAACTTTGCAAACAATAAAGATTGGTATTTGGCCTCAGCCACTAGATGGGGCCAGAGAACAACAACAGTATATACACAAATTTATATGCTGGGGGCATGACACGTATCTTTCAAAAACATGGTTCTTCATGAAATGTCTTATCTTTCATATCTTTCATATCATGTATTTCCAAGATACCTTCTTCATGAAGTGTCGGTCATTTTCAACTGCACTTCCCAAAAACCTGTAAATTGTGTGGTGGAGGGAAAGATGGGAAGGGCATATTCCTGTTCTCTTTTCCAACTCATAATAGTTGCTAAATTGCAATGAACATGCATTTAGCTGTGGTGGAGCAGTGGTTAGAATGCAGTATTGCAGGCTAATTCTGCTGACTGCCAGCAGTTAGATTTGGACCAGCTCAAGGTTGACTCAGCCTTTCATCCTTCTGTGGTCGGTAAAATGAGGACCCAGATTGTTGGGGGCAATATTCTGACTCTATAAACCACTTAGTTGGTGGTGGAACCCCAGTCCCAGCAGCCGCTGTTGAGCTTTTCCACCATTCCCCAGACCTTCCCATGCGGCAGGTTCCTCCTAAACCTGTGGGCTGGGCTGGCAGCCCGCTCCTTCGGATGTGCCCCCGGCTGGGCAGTGCCTGCTGCCAACTCTGTGGGCTATCTGCCTGGGACCCGGCCCCCTCCATTGCTCCCATGTCGGTCACCTTCGCCGTCTCATTGGCCATCACACCACCTGGTCCCAACAAACAGCTGAGGCAGGAGAGCCGACAGGAAGCAGCAAGAAGAGAAAGAGTAATGCTGGCTAACTCTCACGGTTCTGAGCCTAGCCAGTAAGAAACAAGGCCACACCAGTTGTTGGCAGAGCAATTCCCCTTTACTGGGCTCTCGACTCAGCAGGCAGTGAGATTTGGAATCTAGCCAGCATTACCGGCTTCTGCCTGCCAGCTGATTATGAGGGCTCGGCAAGGTTTGCTCCAGCAAAGACTCCCTGGCTGCTGCTTTTTCACTCTTCTGGGACCCCTCCGCGAGTCTGTTGCAACTCCCAGCACTCGACACCCAACAGTGCACCCCATGCAACCCCCTTCCCCCTCCTCGGTTGTGGCAACTCCGAAACGGCATACAGGTGCAAAGCTGCGGTGTCGCCATCTTGGATGTTAACAAAGATTTCCAATTCGTTTTTGACAAAATCAAACCCATAACTCTTTTTAGAGTCCCTTGGGAGTTGGGCGGCATAGAAATATGATTAATTAAATTAAATTAAATTTAACTAGTTTAAATCTTTCTTTCAATTGTTGGTATGTGAACCAATGGCAAACATGGCCTTCTGATTCTAATTCTTCCCTCGACTTGAGGGTAGGGTCACCCAAGTTAAAAGATATTATTTTACCATAAGTCCACCATTTTGGCCTCATCACCATATCTTTTCTTAAAGAAGCTTCCTGAGGGGACACCCAAAGAGGCAACTTTGTAGAAAACCTTGTTTTATATTTATTCCAAAGTCTTAGTATGGCATGTCTAACAAAGTGATTGTTGAAATCAACATTTACTTTAACTTTGTCATACTATAAATAACCATGCCATCCAAACCTTAATTCATGACCTTCTAAATCAAATAGCCTCTTGTTCTGGAGGTTCACCTACTCTTTTAGCCAGACCAGACAACATGCATCAAAATACAATTTCAAATCTGGTAAACCCAAACCCCCTCTTTCCTTAGCATTTTGCAGTAGTTTATATTTAATTTTTGGTTTTTTCCCTTGCTGTATAAACTTGGAAATATCCCTCTGCCATTGTTTAAATGGAATATCAGTTGCAAGTATTGGTAATGTCTGAAACAGAAAGTGCATCTTTGATAAATTGACTTTTACAAAAAGCTAGTAGGGTCAAGGCCAATCTGACTTCCTAGGGATTATGTTGTAAAGGGCATATAGTTTAAGAATTACTTATTCTAGTTGTATCTGTTCACTTACATTTACATTTTTAATTGTATATTAATGCCATGTTATGTACCAGTCATTGCGAAGTTGAAGGCATTTAATTTTGAACAAAATCCCAGCGAGTGTTTATAATTTATGTTTAATGTAATCTGGAATATTCACTCTCAAGTCTAAGTAATGATAAACATTCACCTTGACCCTGCTGGCTTTTTGCAAAGCCCTGGAAACATGGTTTTGCCAACAATATGGGGACCCAGGGTATGATACAGCCTGTGCAGTGTCTGTATTGATTGTTATTGATGGATGTTAATTACCTGGGCTATGAATTTTGCTTTTTTAATATGGATGTTTTTAAATTATGGTACAGGTAGTCCTCAACTTACAACCATTCATTTAGCAACTGTTCAAAGTTACAACAGCACTGAAAAATGTGACTTATGACTGATTCTTGCATTTATGACCATTGCAGCATCTCTACAGTCATGTGATCAAAATTTGGGCACTTGGCAACCAGCATGTATTTATGATGGTTGCAGCATCCCTGGTTTATGTGATCACCATTTGTGACCTTCCCAGCCAGCTTCCAACAAAGTCAATGGGGGAAGCTGGATTCACTTAACCACATGACTCACTTAACTGCAGTGATTTGCTTAATAACCATGGCAAAAGTCATAAAATCAAGTGTGACTCACTTAAT
This sequence comes from Coluber constrictor foxii, assembly GCA_038048745.1. Classification (NCBI taxonomy): domain Eukaryota; kingdom Metazoa; phylum Chordata; class Lepidosauria; order Squamata; family Colubridae; genus Coluber; species Coluber constrictor. The sequence goes on from CM075961.1 coordinate 11,181,799, forward strand.
ACCAGAAATTGCTTAACAACAGAAATTCTGGTTCCAATCATGTTTGTAAATTGAGGACTACATGTATGGTTTTTTTTAATATATGTTTTATTAATACATTTGTTTTATAAACATAAAAAGTTCCATATCTTATTGAACAGCGTGTTGTCCAGGCACAGTAGAAATGCAACAATAATCATCGTAGTAATCATAATAAACATGTCAATATTAATCACCAAGTAATAGTACAATTAGTTTATCCATCTTGCAAAATTTTCAATACAAATTTTTAAAAAATCTTTTTTATCTTTTTAATTTCTAACCTCTGTTTCTGTTAGTTAGCCATTGGTAAAACAAATCCCATGTAAACAAGTATTCTGTTTCTTCCTTTTCTTTTCTTTTAAATGTTAATCTATCCATCTCAGATAGTTTTTTTTATAACACTTTCCTCTGTAGGGATCTCTTCATTTTTCCATTGTTGTGCAAACACAATTCTTGCTGCCGTTAATACATGTAAAATTAAGTACTGTATGTATTCCCTTTATTATACTGTTCTGGTAATATACCCAACATAAATATTTCTAGTTTCAAATCTATGTGTTGCTTTATCATTTTTTCTAACCAAGTATGTATTTTAGTACGGGTTTTTGTTTTTTGTTTTGCCTTTGAGCATGTCCACCACATATGATAATATGAACCTGGTATCTGATTACACTTCCAACATTTAGCTGACAAATTTTCAAACATCTTTGCTAGTCTCACTGGTGGTAAATGCCATCTATAAAACATTTTTATAGGTTTTCCTTGTATGCTGTTGACATTGTTAGTTTACAGTTTCTATCCCACAATTTCTGCCATTTATCAAATTCTATTGGATAACCAAAATCTTTCACCCATCTTATCATTGTTTCTTTCACTTGCTCTTCTTCCATTTTAATACTCAATAAATAGTTATACATTTTTAAAATTAATTTTTCATCTGTCCCTAGTAATACCTGATCTAATTCCATTGGTTATAAAAGCCATACATTCTTGTATCTTTCTCGTATCTTGATTGTATTTGCACATGTGGCCACGATGCTAAGTCAATCCCTTCGTTGGCCATTTCTTGCTTAGATTTGAGTTCCCCTTTGTCATTCAAGATGTCCTTATAGTTTACAATTTTTTCCATATTAATCACATTCGAATGTATCAGTGCCTCCATCATGGAGATCCAGACTGGTATTTTCATATAGTGACTTTCTTTGATTTTTCCCCATACTAACAACAATGCATTTCTAATGAAATGTCCTTATTTTTATTCTGATCACGCTAGTCCAGCTTGTTGGAAAAGTAGGGTCTTAAGGGCACAGTGGAAGGTACGCAGGTCAGGGATCATGCGTATCCCCGGGAGCAGTTCATTCCAGAGGGTGGGTGCCCCCACAGAGAAGGCTCTCCCCCTGGGGGTCGCCAGTCGACATTGTTTGGCTGACGGCACCCTGAGGAGCCCCTCTCTGTGGGAGCGTATTGGTCAGTTGGAGGCCGTCGTTGGTGGAAGGCGGTCTCGTAAATATCTGGGTCCTATGCCATGGAGCGCTTTAAAGGTGGAGACCAACACCTTGAAACGCACCCGGAAGACCACTGGGAGCCAGTGCAGCTCGCGCAGGAAAGGTGTCACATGGGTGCGACGAGTCGCTCCCATAATCACCCGCGCAGCCGCATTTTGGACCAGTTGGAGCCTCCAAGTGCTCTTCAAGGGGAGCCCCATGTAGAGAGCATTACAGTAGTCCAGACGGGAAGTGACGATGGCGTGGGTGACTGTGCGCAGTGCGTCCCGGTCCAAAAAAGGATGCAACTGGTGGATCAGGCGAACCTGATAAAAAGCCCCCCTGGCCACAGCCATCATATGGTCTTCTAAAGAAAGCTGTGAATCCAGGAGGACACCCAGATTGCGAGCCCTCTCTGAGGGGGCCAAAGTCTCACCCCCAATAGCCAGTGATGGAACCAGCTGGCTATACCAGGATGCCGGAAGCCACAGCCACTCTGTCTTGGAGGGGTTGAGTCTGAGTCTGTTTATTCTCATCCAGATCCGCATGGCCTCCAGACACCGGGACATCACATCAAGGACATCATTGGGGTGGTCTGGGGTGGAGATGTACAACTGAGTGTCATCAGCGTACTGATGAAACCTCACCCCAAAAACATGGATGATCTCCCCCAGTGGCTTCACATAAATGTTGAACAGAAGGAGCGAGAGGACCGACCCTTGTAGCACCCCACAAACAAGGCACCTAGAGGTCAACCTCTGTCCTCCTGTCAACACAAACTTCATCCGACCAGCGAGGAAGGAGGAGAACCACCGCAACATGGTGCCCCCCATTCCTAACCCCTCCAGCCAGCACAGCATGATACCATGGTCGATGGTATCAAAAGCCGCTGAGAGATCTAATAGGACTAGGACAGAGGAAAACCCCCTGTCCCAAGCCCTCCAGAGATCATCAACCAATGTGACCAATGCCGTTTCTGTGCTGTGACCCGGCCTGAAGCCCGACTAATACGGATCTAGATAGACTGCTTTATCCAGGTACCGGGGTAGTTGCTGCACCACCACACTCTCAACAACCTTCACCACAAAGCAGCTGAGTCCAGGGATGGCTTCTTGAGGAGGGGTCTCACCACCGCCTCTTTAACAGCAGAGGGGAAGAAACCGTCACTCAAAGAAGCATTTATAATCCTCTGGAGCCAGCCTCGCGTAACGGGTCCAATAAACATGTGGCAGAGCTCAACCTACCCAGAATCCTGTCCACGTCCTCGGGAGTCAAAGAGTCAAACTCCTCCCAGATAACACTCTCAAGACCCACCTCTGTCATCCCATCTGAGCCCACCCAATCAGAGTCCAAGCCCTCCCGAATCTGAGCAATTTTGTCATGCAGATATTGCACAAAATCCTCAGCTCTGTCCTGTAAGGGGTCTTCCCACGCTCCCACCTGAAGTAGGGAGCAGGTCATCCTAAACAGGGTGGCTGGGCGGTTCTCTGCAGACGCAAGAAGAGCGGAAAAATAATTCGATTTTGCAGCCTTTATCGCCACTAGGTAGGTCTTAATATGAGACCTCACCACTGTTCGGTCGGATTCGGAGTGGCTGGCCCTCCAATTACTCTCTAGGTGTCTTTTCTGGCACTTCATCTCCCTCAGCTCCTCGGAAAACCAGGGAGCTAGTTGGGATCGGCATGCCAGAGGCTGCAAAGACACGACTCGATCCAAAGCTCCAGCGGCCGTCCTATCCCAGGCGGCCACCAGTTCTTCAGTCAAGTCATGAGCCAGAACCTTGGGAAATGGCCCAAGCTCCATCAGGAACCTGTCAGGGTCCATCAGGCGCCTGGGACAGAACCACCTGGTCGGTTCCATCTCCCTGCAATGGAGGGGAGCGGTCCTTGAAAATATCCATGTATTTTATTTTTCCCATACCATAGAAAAGCATGCCACCCCAATTGAAGATCATGTCCCTCCAAAATTAGTAATCTTTTATATCTCAGATTTACCCATTCTTTCACCCAGACAAGTGCAGAGGCCTGGTAATATAGTCCCCAATCTGGCAACCCAAAGCCCCCTCTATATTTGGTATCTTGTAGCAGTTTCAATCTTATTCTTGCTTTTTTCCCTTGCCAAATATGCTTTAATATCATTTTATTTAGTTCTTCAAATAATTTTTTTCTAATTTTATCAGAATTGCTTGAAATAAGAATAACAGTCTTGGTAAAATATTCATTTTTATTGTAGCTATTCTTCCTGTCATCGATAGCTGCAGGTTTTTCCGTTTCTCCAGGTCTATTTTGATTTGTTGTAACAATTTCATATAGTTATCTTCTTTAATAGTTGTGCATCTTGCTGTTAGCTGAACTCCTAAGTATTTAATTTTCTTAACTATTTGAATATCTCTCTTTTCCACTAACTCTTTGTTTGTTTGTTTGTTTCTCTGTAACATTTTTAACTAGTATTTTAGTTTTCTCTGTATTCATTTTCAGTCCTGCAACTTCACCGTGCTCTGCCATTATTTTTATTAACTTGGGTCCAGATTCCTGCAGATAAATAAATACCAGGTCATCTGCAAATGCCTGTAGTTTGTACTTTTCTGTTTTTATTTCCATTCCTTTTATTTCTTGATCTTGTCTGATGTTTCTGTTTAATACTTCTAATGTTAATGTAAATAGTAAATAGGACAGTGGACATCATTGTCTCGTGCCTTTCCTTATGTTAAAGCTCTCTGTCATGTCCCCATTCACCATCACTTTTGCAGTTTGTTTAGAATATATAGCCTTAATCATGTTGATGAATTTCTCCCCAAAATCCATATATTTTAATTGTAATAACATAAATTGCCAATTTATTTTATCTTATTTCTTTTAAAGTTTTTTATTAATCATTCAAAATTAAAAACATTGGAAATAGATATGACATCACTGGTTCTAAATATCTTTCAACACTTTAAACTAATACAAATTATGTTAAAGTTAATAATATAATATAATTCTTTAACCTTATATGTTATTTATACATAACATGCTAACAATCTATATCAGATTTCTACACAATTATACATACTTGTCTATTCATCTATACCTGTACCTATTCATGCAATTTACATACATATTTATCCGTCATAAATAAATATGTCACGTATATATTTCTCATCCAACACTACACCCTTGTCTTGGCTATCCTTTTGTCTAGCCATTCGTAAATTTGTTTCCAGATTATATAGTACTGTGTTTCACATTTATCCTTGAGCTCCAAGGTAAGTCTGTCCATTTCTGCACAGTTAAGAATTTTTAGTAATATTTCCTCTTCAGTTGGGGTATCTTTCTCTTTCCACTTTTGAGCAAAGGCTATCCGTGCTGCTTTGAGTATATGCAATAATAAATAATTTATATCTTTCTTATATTTACTCTCTGTCATTCCCAAAAGGAAAAATTCCAGCTTGACTTCTATATTTATTAATAAAATTTCTTCAAGCCAACTGTTTATTAAATTCCAATATTTTTTTGCCTTTTGGCATTCCCACCACATATGGTAGAAATCCCCCGAAGGCATCTTACACTTCCAACAAGCCAAAGAATTTCCCTTATACGTTCATGCTAATCTTGGAGGGGGGGAGGGGGGGAGATGCCACCTATAAAACATCTTGTATAAATTTTCCTTATATGAGGTTGCTAACATTTTTAATTTTTTTCCCATAGAGTTTGCCAATTGTCCAAATCTATACTATGTCCCAAATATTTACTCCAAATTATCATCGTTTCTTTGACTTGTGTGAAGTTTCTGAAAGATGCCCTAATTAATTCATGAGCCATGAGCCAAACTTCAAAAGAAATACAGTCATTTATTAGGAGCACCATTTCGGCAATATTCGGATACAGTTAGAACTAATCCCATGTAGATTTATGTTCCCCTATGACCCTGTCTTTCCCCTCCTCCCTGGCCATGTCATAAATCACATTCTCCAATTAACCACTTTGGCTGGCTGTGAAATCCAACACCTTTCTTCTGATTGTGGGAATGAAGCATGTATGGAATGTAGCTTCAGTTAGGGAAGTCAATCAGCTCTATCAGTTCTCCCTCCCTCCTGTTTATGGCAACTTGAAAGCTTTGCAAGTTGACATTTGGCTCCCCTCACTTCCCAACGGCAACCTGCGCAAAGCAAAACAATTTGAGTACAGATGTAGAGTTCAGGGACATGACCCCCACACCTGGCTTGTTTGGATTTTCTGCGTGAAATTTGGCTATAAGGCAATCATCTGGATGTTTTGACTCTTTACCCAAGATGCCTCTGATAAGGGGTAACCCTTCCACTTGATTAAATATTGGAGTTTGTCAGGTGAAATGTCTAACACTCATACAATCCCTCGCTCACACAGCCATGCAAGGGTTAACTGGTCCCATACCCATAATCCCACCTTACCTGAGGCTCCTCCCCTTGTGTATAAATGGGGCCACCACGAGGCCATCCAGCAGTTCCACATGTGTACCTGCAAGAGAAGGACAGAGGTTAGTCAATACCTTATGCTACAGAAGGCCTGTGATCTAAACAGGCCTACAATAAAGAACTATTGAAGAAGAAGACTTGTATTTGTGAGTTATTGGGTTAGATCCACCTCTTAACAGAATGGTAGCAGAGGATGGTTCCCCATAACTCTGAATGATGACTGATCCAGCTGTTTACTCGGAAAAAAAGGACAGAGTAAAAACAAGAGCGTTTGCCAGGCAGATGGCCGCCCAGCTAACACCCAGAAGTACTGCAGCAAGGAATCCACAAGCTGAGAGTGAGCAGGATGGAGATCTGAACTCACTACCCAGGAATGAAGAACTGCAGGAAGGGACAAGCACCCAAGAGCAGGAGAATCAACAGAGGGGAGATGAGCTGAAGCTATCCATATTGAAACTGATGGAGGGACCCACAAGCGAGAAAAGCCTCATCGTGAATCTTCAAAATCTTCTTGGAAGCCGCGGGGCAGCAATCAAGCCCCCAGAGAGGATCCAAGAGGCCATCACCCCAGCAGAGGACAGGCTAGCTTAGTCAGACGACCCAGAGCCAGCCGAATCCATTCCCGTGCTTTCCTTCGAGTGGCCATCTTGGAATGGCCAGCAGCCAATAGGAAGCCAGAGTTCAAACCTAATGGCGCGAACTTGCCAGCACCCTGAAATGAACCATGAGCAATACGAGGATGACCTAGACGATCAAGGGGGGCAACGCCAAGACTACAGAAGCTCACCATCTGAGCTTGAAATAGAAAGGGCCATAGAAACCCTGGAAGCGGCTTTTGGCCCAGCCTTTAAACCGCCCGCGCAGATCACAAAGCAGAAAAAGGACTCCGGAGCCCAGAAACATACCGGAGCGACCACCTACCGTGAAACATCTAACCTGACACTATACGAGAAGCCGACTCACCTTCGCAACGAGGCAAGAACACCGACCACCTACAGGACAACTACGTGGCAGAATTCGAACTCACCACCCCTCCTGCTGCCAGAATGCAACCCAAGCGAAAAGAATCAACCAGGCAACTTACCCGTCCTGCAACCTCCACCGGGCTTTGCCATCCATCAAAGGGCCAGCGCACGTGGACCAGGGACCGCCGCCACTGCCGATGCCACCGCCGCCGCCTTCACCGCCGCCGCCGCCTTCACCGCCGCCGCCGCCTTCACCGCCGCCGCCGAGCAGCCAGGACCTGAAAGTCCTCGACCTACGACCAGGATGCCGCCGCACCTTCCGGCAATCTTCACCGGGGACCCAGCCCCCCAGCAACAACTCACAACATCAAGGATGGGCTCCAGATGCGCCAGGGGTGAGTCCAACACCCCATTGAGAGGCCTAGGCCTAGGCCCAGGCCTGAGAGCAGAAGCCCAGAACTCCTCACCCAACGACTTCCAGCGCGAAATGAGCTTCACGCATGCTCAGTATCCACCTGCAGAGAAAATAGAAAAAAAAAATAAGTAAGGGTTTTTTTAACCTAAGCCACAATGTACCATCCCCTTACTGTGAATACAGCCACATCCAGGACCATGGACAGATGCTACCTGTAAGTAATAATTCCCAAAATTCTGGAAATTTACCAGCCAACTTTCCAATACTCCAAATAGATGGAAAGAACCTTTTAGAGTGGAGCCAGCAGTTGCAGATAGCATTCATGAAAGAAAATGTGTACTTTTTTATTTCTAACACACCAGAAAAACCTTGGTCACTCGAAGTTGATTGTGCACACCACAGGGCATTTTGCATTTTGTTAATTAGCATTTCACCTACCATATATCATAGCATAGATGACAATATGACTGTGCATGAAATCATGCAAAAATTATATGGTCTATTTTACAGCCAAAGCAGAGCCACAACAACAAAAATATCCAGAGACTTCTACTCTGCTAGGCTGAAGCCAGGTATTACCATGAGTGAACATTTACTAAGGTTAAATGCGACCAGGGCTCCAGAGGGGGGAGGTGATAACGGAGGAAAGCTTAATGAGTGTTATTGTAAATTCCTTAGACCCTAGCTGGGACAACTTTGTGATGCACCTTGACAGTCTGTGTAGTGAACGTATTACTCTTGACATACTCTCAAACCGATTGATAGCAGAAGATAACCTGAGAAGGGACCGCCACATAGTCAGGAGAGAACCTAAGCCCATTAGAAGGGTTGAATTCCAAGACAGGGCAAGCAACATGAAGGAATGCTTCTCCTGTGGTTCTAGAAATCATATAAAAAGGGATTGCCCCAAGAACTACCGGGACAGGGGACACACTGAGCACAGGGACAGACACAAATCAGGGAGAAGGTACCAAGGGAGGCAATCACCCGAACGCAAACACTATAGGGAAAGGGGACATGGGTGGTCTCCAAACCCAAGGAGGAACAACGAATGCAGGGACAGCTCACAGGACAGTAATCCAGGGGCAGTAAACGGTTTCAGACAGGCAGATCACAACCAGAAACATGAGACACGTGAGGACATATGGCTATTAGACTCAGGGGCTACAAACCACACAACATGCAATAAGGGATTATTCACCTCCCTCACAGAAACTGACTTTGAGATTAAGGTTGCCAACCAGAGCAACGCTAAGGTAAAGGGAAGAGGAAGCGTATATATCCCAGGAATAGGGAAAGTAGAGGGGGTGTTGTACGTGCTAGACATACCCCATAACATACTAGCAACTGCAAAACTCACACAGGACACAAACACTGAAGTAACATTCAAGGAGGGCAAGGTACAGCTATCCAACCATGACTACAACACTGGGAAGGTAATCATGCACAACGGGCTACCTTACTATACACCTAGTGGGAATAGTGAAGAGAGCATATACACAAACACCACTGACAAGGGCGGGGCAGACACAGACACAGAGGTAACACACCAAGGGACAACGGACCGTACCCCAACAGACAAAATTAAGGTATCCATGGGTAAACCAATTCATGATGAGTGTGCCCACCTTCTCCATAGGAGGCTGGGACATGCCAGTTTCCCTGTTGAGAAAAAGGAGTTGGAATGTACCGAAGGGTTAAAAGTAAAAGATTGTAAAAATTATTTAGAGTGTGCTGTTTGTAAATGCTCAAAAATTAAGGTCAGCGCCAGGCCAAAGAAATCAGGGAGGACCACCAATTCCACTTTCCAACTCATACACATGGACTTGGTAGGGCCTGTAAGGCCATCCATTAAGTACAGGGAGAGATTCTTTCTCATGATTGTGGATGACTATAGCAGATACGGTTACGTATACACACTTAGGCATAAGAGTGAAACATTCACAAAATTTAAGGACTTTTACAAAAGGGTGGAGTTACAACACAACACCAAGATTAAACAGATAATGACAGACAGAGGTTCAGAGTTCATGGCCAGAGACGTTACCAATTGGCTACGGGAACGAGGGATAATACACTACACATCTTCGCCTTTTTCGCCATTTCAAAATGGAGTCTCAGAATGAAAAAACAGAGTGCTCCAGACAATGATGAGGTGCATCCTAGAAGACACAGGGATGGGCCAATCATTTTGGTCAGAGGCGTTACACTACTCGAATTACACGCTGAACAGGTTATGGTCCAGTTCTATCAACAAAACCCCATATGAACTAATGTACAAAAGAAAACCAAACCTGGCCCATCTACACATATTTGGGGTCCCTGCAGATGTACACATCCCCCAACAACTCAGGAAGAAAGGGGAAAAAGTATCCAAAAGACTGTGCTTTGTGGGATACGAACCGGGGACAAAAGGTTACAGATTTGTGGACTGCAATAATAAATTCATTGTATCAAGGTCAGCAAACTTCCATGAGCACTCAAATTGGTCCAGGGTACACTCCAGTGTCCTCCTGCTCAATAGAAACACACACACACAGAACCAGAAGGAAGAAAAACCACACAATGAAAAAACAGCCGAAGCCAAACCATGCAAACTCAAACAACACAAACGATGTACCAAGGATTGGAAGGAAGGACATCCCATACTTAATCTCGATAACCTCACAAACAAGGAAGCTGAGAACCTACAAGAAACCGACATACCACCAAACAGGCCAATAAGGGCAAACAGAAATAAGATGCCCAAGAGGTTTGAGGATTACATAATGACAATGCAAGGGAACAAGTTCACACCCAACTCCTACAAGGAAATACTAAAACTTCCCCCAGATGAAAAGGAGAAATGAAACAAGCCATGGAGAGAGAAATGGAAAGCCTCAGAGGATTGCAAGTCTACTCTACAGCCCAAGCCCCAGAAGGTAAGAAACCAATCGGGACTAAGTGGGTGTATAGAATTAAAACCCTGGAGGACAGTAAAACACTATATAAAGCAAGGCTTGTTGCACAAGGGTTCGCACAGAAATACCCTGAGGACTATACAGACACCTATTCACCCACAGTCAGGGCTGAGAGCGTCAAGAGCGCTTTGGTAATTGCTACCATCCTAGGACTTGAGGTTTTCCAGTTTGATGTACAGACAGCGTACTTGCACGCTGACCTGGACAAAGAAATTTATGTCAGGGCGCCACCAGGGTACAATGAAGGAGGGAACATCACCTGGTGCTTAAACAAAAGCCTTTATGGACTCAAGCAGTCAGGCAAAAGGTGGTACGAGTGCTTAGCCAAGGCTCTCAATTCCATGGGCTTCACCGCCACCACGGCCGACAAGTGCCTTTTCATAAAGGGAGAAAAGGACTCATTCGAATGCATTCTTGTTTACGTGGATGACATTCTATACATAGGCAAGGAAAAGGCCAAGTGTGACATGTTTGCTACCGAACTAGGAAACCATTTCTCATTGAAATCACTAGGAAAGATAGATAAATACCTAGGGGTCCAAGTGATAAAAACTGACAGGGGCTTCAGGCTGTCACAAAAAGAAAAAATAACAGACCTGCTCTTAAAATGTAATATGTCAGATGCAAAGCCAAGTGAAACCCTGATGCAATCAGATTTTTTGAAAAATATGTACAATGAAGTTGAACCATTCCCAGACAATAAACTGTACAGGTCAACGATAGGATCTTTACTATACATAGCAAATTGGACCAGACCTGACATTGCCTTAGCTGTCAACCTGTTATCCAGGCATGTGAGCAAACCAACAACCTTTCATTGGGATGCAGTAAAAAGACTACTCAGATACCTAAAATACAGCATCGATGCCCAATTATGCCTAGAACCGAACCTATCCAGCAAACCCAGATTATCATGCTACGCCGATGCTGATTGGTCTGGAGACATCAAGAGCAGGAAAAGCACTTCCGGATATATACTATTTCTTAATGACAGCCCAATCCACTGGTACACCGGGAAACAAAAACTCATAGATACATCAACAACCGAAGCGGAATTTATCTGCTTATCCAAGGCCACAAACAATCTAATCTGGTTTGATGACTTAATCAGTAGCGTCTGGACAGAGCCATCATACCCAATAATAATTCATGAGGACAACAAGGCGGCTATTGAAATATCAAAGGCCGATGCCGTAGGCCAAAGATCAAGACACATCGACATAAAGTACAAACACGTTAGACAATTTTCTGAAATAGGGTTTATTAAGGCTATACATTGTGACACTGAGGAACAAACTGCAGACATACTTACAAAACCTCTTCCCCATAAGCAACATGTATACCTTATGTCAAAATTATGTATTCACATGTAAATTGTATATTGCTAGAATTGTTAATCATCCCACTATCTTCCGTCACCTGTTAGACATTTAGAGGGGGTTTTGTCAGGTGAAATGTCTAACACTCCCTCGCTCACACAGCCATGCAAGGGTTAACTGGTCCCTTACCCATAATCCCACCTTACCTGAGGCTCCTCCCCTTGTGTATAAATGGGGCCACCACGAGGCCATCCAGCAGTTCCACATGTGTACCTGCAAGAGAAGGACAGAGGTTAATCAATACCTTATGCTACAGAAGGCCTGTGATCTAAACAGGCCTACAATAAAGAACTATTGAAGAAGAAGACTTGTATTTGTGAGTTATTGGGTTAGATCCACCTCTTAACAGAGTTGTTTCCTGTGCCACCTCAAATTGAGGATTTGCTGCACCACATAATGGGTCTGGCCCCCTATGACCACGGGGTCTGGGGGCTCACGGGGTAGTGGCCTCAGGGTCAATCCAACCACGGGTTTTAAGAGGCTACTATGGAATACCGGATGTATCTTCCCTAGCAGTCGGGACAATTTCAATTGCACTGTGACTGGGTTGATTATCTTTACTATGGGAATGGTCCCATAAACTTTGGTCCCAATTTCTTGCTAGGGAGTTTTAACCTCAAATATTTTGTGGAAAGGTAAACCTTCTCCCCCAATTGAAATGGCTTTTGGGGAGTTCAGTGTTTGTCTGCCTGTTTCTTATAGGTTTGTGCTGCTTTAGCTAGCGCTTTCTTGACATTCTCCCAGGTTGCTTTCAGTGTCGCTATCCAATCGGTCAAGCTGACTGAGGAGGGAGGCTCCCTTGGGTACTCAGGCATTGTGAACCTTGAACGGGGTTAGTCCCATGCTACTGTGAACTGCATTATTATACGCAACCTCAGCGAAAGACAGGAGGTTCGCCCAATTGGACTGCTGATAGTTCACGTAGCACCTCAGGTACTGCTCTACCATGGCATTCAGTCTTTCTGACCCCCCCCCCCAATTGGTTCTTGGATGAAAGGCTAAACTAAGGCCCTGGGATGACCCAATGGACCATAGGAACTCCCTCCAGAACTTAGCTGTGAACTGGACCCCTCTGTCAGAGATAATTCTTCTTGGTACTCCATGAAGACAGTAGATGTGTTTCAGGAACAGTTTGGCCAACTGGTGGGCTGAGGGTAATCCGCTGCAGGGTATGAAGTGTGCCTGTTTGGAAAATAAACCTATTGCAGTCCAGATCACCCCGTTTCCCCCACTTTTTGGCAACTCCACTATAACGTCCATTGCAATCTCCTCCCATGGTTTTGTTGGCTCTGCTACTAATTGTAGCAGTCCGGGGGGTTTTCCTGGTCACTTCTTCATCATGGCGCAGATGGTACAACTTTTTACATAACTGTCCACGTCTTTCTTTATGCGGGGCCACCAGAACTGCCTCCGTGATAAGTGTAAAGTCTTTAGGAATCCGAAGTGGCCTGCCGGTTTAACATTGTGTCTCCTCTGGAGGAACAGGGTGTGTAGGGATTCCAGGACATAGAGCTTTGTCCCCTTCCACGTGAGGTCATCCCTTTTTGTCAGGATGTGTTGATTGTCTCGGAACCAGGGGTGTGCCAGCAGTTCAGTTTTGAGTTTTGCCGTTAGATCGCTTGTTGGTTGGTTGTGCTGGTTGCGGCATTGTCATCTGGTGGTTACTTGGCCCACTATTTGGGTAAGGGGAATGATGGCGTCCACTACCTGCTCCCACTCACATTTGTACTGGGGCATGTGGGAGAGGGCATCAGCTAGAAAGTTCCTCCCCCCTGGAATGTGCTTTAGCACAAAGTCGAAACAGTTGAAGTATTGAGCCCAACGGACTTGTTTGGGTGATAGTTTTCACAGGGTCCTGAGGGCCTCCAGGTTTTTGTGGTCAGTCCAGACTTTGAATGGTTTCTTGCCCCCTTCCAGCAGGTGTCACCAGGTTATCAGTGCCCATCCCACCGCAAATGCCTCCTTTTCCCATGCTGCCCATCGTCTCTCTGTGTCTGTGAGTTTGCGGGAGGTGTAGGCGCAGGGTTGTAGATTTTCTTGACTATTTCTTTGGAGTAGCGCTGCTCCAACTGCCATGTCGCTGGCATCTGCTTGGATGACAAAGGGTTGTTCGGGGTCAGGGTGCTTCAAGACTGGTTACTTCGCAAACATTTCCTTTAATGTTTCAAATGCCTCTTGGCAGGTTAGGTCCCACTGTAGAGGTTGTCCCGGGCAGGATTTTGTTCCTGGGCTCCCTGTCTTTAGGAGGTCCGTCATGGGTTTGACAATCTTCGCAAAGGAGGGGATGAATTGCCTGTAGAAGTTCACGAACCCTAGGAAGCTTTGTAGTTGTCTACAGGTGCGAGGGGGTTGCCAGCCTAGGATGGCTTGCACTTTGGCTGGATCCATCTCTATTCCCTCATTTGACACTCGATAACCCAGGTAGTCTAGCCGTGCATGGTGGAACTCGCATTTTGACAGCTTGATATACAGGTTGGCTGCCAGAAGTTTTTCCAGTACCTGGCGGACAAGGGGTATGTGGTCGCCCATGGTCTCAGTGTAAATGAGGCTATCATCTAGGTAGACGAGAACCCCCATTGTAGAGGTGCTCATGCAGCACCTCATTTATTAATTGCATGAACACCACTGGGTCTCCCTGCAGTCCGAAAGGCATCACTTTGAATTGGAAGCTCCCTAGGAGGCAGTTGAACACTGTTTTCCATTTATCTCCCTCCCTGATGCGGACTCGGTAATATGCTTCTCTGAGGTCTAATTTGGTAAAAACTTTTCCCTTGGATAGGTGAGATAGCATATCCTTCATGAGAGGGAGGGAGAATAGGTTGTGTACGCACATGACATGTATTCCTCTAAAGTCCACACACAATCTCATAGTTCCATCTTTTTTTTCTTTGAAGAGGATTGGCGCCGCGACCCGTGGTTTGGCTGGCTCGATGAACCCCCTTTCTAGGCTTTTGTCTATGTAATTGTGCATTTCTTGCATTTCCCGGGGTGTCATGGCATACAGTTTTGGCTTGGGTAGTTTTGCCACAGGGATGATTTTGATGGTGCAATCTGCCTCACGGTGGGAAGGCAGGACGTTGCACTCAACCTCGCTGAATACTTCTGCAAGGTCCTCATATTCCCTTGGGATCTGTTCGGTCTCTGGGGTTTTGTCGGATTTGGCTGCCAGTTGTTCTGGTGTGCTCTTTTGGAGGGTTCCCTGCATGGGTGGTGTTTCTGCTCACTGGTGTGGGAGGGGTTGGGGCCCCCTTGCTATTCTCAGTCTGCGGGTACCCCCTTGCCACCAGATGGTTGGTCCCCACTTGTCTAGCCAGGAGAGTCCCAGTATGACTGGATCTGTCATTTTGGGGGCTATTATGAATCGAATTACTTCCCAGTGATCCGCTAGCTCTAGCCTCACTGGTTTGGTCAGGTGAGTGGCATAGGCTCCCCCCATTAGGGACCCATCAACCTGTTCGAACCGGATTGGGTGGGTCAGTCTTTTTGCTCTGATCCCCAGTTTCGGGACTGTGGTTAGGTTGATCAAGCATCTAGTGCAGCCTGAGTCTATCAGGGCTTGAAAGGCCCCCTAGGTCCCCGTTTTTGGGGCTGTGAGGTGTATTGGGAAAACAAAAGGGTGGACTAGTCCCCTCACCATTGGGTTGTTTTCACCCTTGTCCTCACTATCATAGGATTCTAGCAACTGGTCATCATTGCCTGGTGTCCCCCCCCCCCTTTGGCCAGGTGGGGAGGGACCTCTTCAGCCTGGAGGGCCCTCCGGGACATTTTGGTGGCTCGTTTGGGGCCTCGTTCCAGCCATGCCCTGGGTGGTGGCTCTGGCCTAGGCCTTGGGGCTGGGGTCATGCACACAGATGCCATGTGGCCCTTCCCCCAAAATCTGTAGCACTTCAACAGGCTTCAGGGGAGGGCTGTTCTTGGGGTCTGCCATAGTGCTGTGGTTCCCCATTGGCTGGGCGGTTTCAGGTCGGGATGTCCCCTCTCTTTCGTGTCTGGTTGCTCTCTCATGTTGTTGGCGCACAATCCACTGTCAACTTTTATTGTTACTCGGAACCACTCAGAGAGCTGGTTTGGGATGTCCCAGTAAGAGGTTACCTGGGCAATTTGATTGTCCAGGCTTGTTCTGAAAAAGTGCACTACCAACCGCTCTGGCAAAGGGGGTAGCCTCCCAATGACTCTCCTAAATTCATGGATGTGCTCTTTAATGGGACGGCCCCTCTGCTTTAGAGAGCTGAGCTCATCCTCTGCATACAGGTCTTCCTCTGCCTCCTCAAATCTGGCCTCTAGCAGTCGTAGGAAGTCGTCCACGTCTTGCAGTTGGGGGCCTCTCCTCTTGTGGAGGGCTGCTAGCTATGCCCTTGCTTCCCCCTCTAGCACCTTTGCAATGGTATTCACCATGGTTCTGGGGAATGGGTAGAGGTGTCCATAACATTCTAGGTGGATCTCAGCTGAGTCAAGGAATAGAGCTAGATGGTCTGAGTCCCCATCAAACTTTCCTCTGAACTGGGGCGGTTCATTCAGCACTGCTCCTCTTTCCCCCTTTTGGCCTCTGTATGCTTGCATTTGATTTAGCTGACCCTCTTCCTCAACTCTAGTTTGGAGGGAGAGAGGGGTTTGTCTGCCCTGGGCAGCCTGCCTGCTGCGTGGAAAAGACACTGGTTGCGGCCTCCTTCTGATGAGTGGAGAAGGGTGGCTGTGTTCCTGTCTGCTTCTCCTCACTTGAAAGGGATCCACTGCTCCTCCCCTCTCCTTTGGCCTGCATGACGGCCCCTCATCGGGAAGGGTGGCCCGGTCAAATTCCTCCCTTGCCTGCTCTTTGGAACTCCCCAGGAGCTTTGGGAGCCTGGCTTGTTTCCAGTCCAACCTCCACTCCACTTTTCCCAGCTCGCTCAGGGGCTTCCCCTTTTCCCGGGCATTGGGGTGGGGGAATTCAACCTCAGCTGCTTTAGGGATTAACTCCCACCAATACTCATCTTTTCTTGCTTCCGCCATTGGAGCAGGCATCTCAGCTTTGATGTCTGAGGGAGGCTGCACTCTGGCTGCAATTAGGCTCTCTTCAGATAGCCCGTCTTTGACCACAGTTGCCTGGTTTTCCCTCCCAGCACCCCAGAAATCGGGGAGCGATTGGAGAGTCCAGGATTCAGGAAGCCTGGTAATCTTGATAGATTTTAAAAGTTAGTTCTAACTGTCTGTGAAGTTTCTGAAAGATGCCCTAATTAATTCATGAGCCATGAGCCAAACTTCAAAAGAAATACAGTCATTTATTAGGAGCACCATTTCGGCAATATTCGGATACAGTTAGAACTAATCCCATGTAGATTTATGTTCCCCTATGACCCTGTCTTTCCCCTCCTCCCTGACCATGTCATAAATCACATTCTCCAATTAACCACTTTGGCTGGCTGTGAAATCCAACACCCTTCTTCTGAATGTGGAATGAAGCATGTATGGAATGTAGCTTCAGTTAGGGAAGTCAATCAGCTCTATCAGTTCTCCCTCCCTCCTGTTTATGGCAACTTGAAAGCTTTGCAAGTTGACAACTTGTTCCTCAATCATATCTTGTTCCAACAAATAGCAATATCATTTATTTATGGTCTTACCTTCCCTACTTAATAAAACCTTAATATCTTAAAAGGAGAAGGACTTAAAAATTATTTTTAGGGAAAAAAAAGGCTTGTACCACTTAAGGATTGGAATAATTGAATTAGTTGCTGGGAAAGTATAAAGTGAAAGTTTTACTGGAAGGAAAAAAATGGCTGGTTTTTCTGAAAGGGACGAAGGCTTACCATTACGTACATCAGCAAATACACAAATATCCACAAATGACTGTGGATCTCTTTAAAGAAATGCTAGAATCATTTACCTCCTTGTTAATGGAAAGACTGGAAGGGCGTTTTGAGAAGGTTTTTACTCAAATTTGCAGCAAAGATACAAGGGAAGATACTGTATCGGTATCACAGATGCCAAATAATATTGAGATGCTGAATGAAGAGGAGGGAGAAACAACCCAGTTCAAAGCGCCTGTGGAAAATGGAGTGGGTGTTCTTCAAATTAAGAAGGGGAAGCTGAGAGGCTCGAAGGAGTCTAACCAGGAAATATTGAGAGAGATCTTTCCAGAGGTTCTGATGCAGTCAAACGGAAAATTGTCAGGAAGCGTTGGGATTTTTAATATAAGAAGAAGGATTTGAAATGGAACTTTACAATTTCTTTACAAAAATGGACTCTCAATTCTAGTTAAAGAGCTGTGCTTATTAAAAGGAACTACTTTGCGAAGTGAACAAGACTGTAAGGTTCAACAATTCCAGCTGAAAACCCAAGAATTTGTAAAAATAAAAAAAGGCGGAGGAACAAGACTAAAGAAGAAGGCTTGCAAAAAAGTCAGGAAAAAATGGAGATGGAAAAATTATAATCTTCGTTGGGGAGGATAGTAATAGTGAAAAAGAATTATTATACCTGTACTTAGGGATATGATTTGTTTTGTTTTGAAAAGTTATATTAGAGTGAAAATGAATGATTTACTTATATTTAGGGACATGATTTGTTCTGGAAAGTTATATTAAGTAATGTTATGTTTGAATTGTTATAGGCTACTAACTAAATTTTTACTTTTGTTTGGAAGTATATTTTAAACAATGTTTTGTTCAAAAATCTATAAAAGTTGATGGGTTAAAAGGAAAATATTGTGGATGTTAAGGTCAGTGTAGATCTCTCAACACAAATTCATGGGTTACAAGAAGGATATTATTTAAACTTCTACATTTTGTTTTAAGTCACATTAATGTTATGTAGTGGATTTGTAGAGAATAAGATGAATAAGTTTATGTTCAATATAAGTTTATGAGATGAAAAGTAAAATAAGGTTTTTTACAATACATTTTACTTGAGACTAGTTGAAATATTTTGTTAATGTGTTAACATATGAAAGGGTTGGAGATGTGATGGTTAATTGTAATTAGGCTTTGATTATGTAATACTGGAAGAAAGAAGACCTGCTTATTATTGAAGAATGGACAAGAATGAAGTGGGATTAGCTGCTTTCAAGCAAGAACTGGTTTAAACAGTTATATTTAGATATGAACAAAGGGAGTTAAAGTGCAAGAGGGAGATAAATCTATAGATAGCGTGTGGTTTTTGTGTCTGTGTGTGTTTGTTAAATGCTATACCCTGTATTTGCTCTGGGAAGTCGGGGGGGGGGAATAGGAGGGGGGTGGAGGGGGAAAATATGTGTAAACATTTTTAAAACTTTTTAATAAAAAAAAATAACCCTCCATTTGACTAGGAGACAATTCTGGCGGCCAAAGATGAAAGCTGATGTGGAAGACTATATGAGGAGCTGCGCCACCTGCGCCACCATGAAATCCCGACCAGGGAAGCCCCCTGGACTTCTCCAAGCTGTGGCCAAACACACAAATCCCTGGGAGGAGATTGCAATGGACTTCATAGTTGAGCTCCCTGACAGTGTGGGTAACAGGGTTATTTGGACTGTCATTGATTTATTCTCCAAGCAAGCACACTTCAGTGCCTGCAATGGACTACCCTCGGCCAAGAAGCTGGAAAAGCTGTTTGTGAAACACATCTATAGGTTACATGGAGTCCCAAGGAGAATAATATTGGACCACAGGGTCCAGTTTACCGCTAAGTTCTGGAGAGAGTTTCTATGATCCATTGAGTCGTCCCAGGGGCTTAGCTCAGGTTTCACCCATCGACTAACAGATCAGCTGAAAAATTGAACTCAATGGTGGAGCAATACATTAGGTGTTATGTCAATTATCAACAGGAAAACTGGGCGGACTTGCTACCGTTCGCAGAAGTGGCTTATAATAATGCAGTACACAGCAGTACTGGGTTGACTCCTTTTCAGATAACTACGGGCATGGATTTTGTGCCGATGCCTGAGTTGCCTAGAGAGCCGCCCACTTCTATGTCCCTAATGGAATGGATGACTTCATTGAAAAAGGGTTGGGAGAATACTAAGAAAGCTTTAGTGGAGTCAGCAAAAAGATATAAGGCCCAGGCCGACAAACGCCGGTCCCTCCAACCACCTTTCCGAATAGGCGATAAGGTGTATTTGTCAACCAAATACCTAAGATTGAGGTTACCCAGCAAGAAGTTTGGACCCAAATTCATAGGTCCCTTCCCTATAGTGAAAGTGATTAACCCAGTGACTGTCCAACTTAGCCTCTGTCACATATTAGGGAAAATACACCCCATTTTCCACAGTAGCTTATTGACACTGGCCAGAGAATCTAACCTAAGACCCTTGCCAGCTGCTCCACCCCCTCCTTTGGTTGTGCAAGGGGAAACTCATTATGAGGTGAAGAAAATGCTGGACTCTAGACTCTACAGGGGTTGCTTACAATATTTGGTACATTGGAAAGGTTATCCTTTGGCTGAAGCTACTTGGGTGAAGAGTTGGGATGTGACTGCTGATGCTCTAGTGAAACAATTTCATGATAAATTTCCTGAGAAACCAAAAGGTCCCCCTGCGGGGGGAGGGGGTTAAGGGGTCTGGGGCACAGTGTTAACCCCTTCTTTTGTGTTTTGTCTGCTTTATTTTTCAGGATGTGGTTCTTTTTGCAGGGGGGAATGACCGTCAGCTTTGGAAGCCATATTAGGCTGGAAGCTCCAATGCTGCCACTTTCTCTTTTGTGGGAAAGTAGGGGGGGGGGTTAAGGAGAGGGGTTGTTAGTAGACATAATAGCATTCTTCCTGTTGGTCAAGGTCAAGGCGATCCAGCATCTGGAGAAGGAGTGGTCAGGGGGCTGAATCGAGATGGGGCAGACATTGATTGGAGCATGTGACCAACTGGTGAGAAAAGGGGATGGTTTTGGGAGCTTTGACTTACTGAAAACCCAGGCTTTTCAGATTCGGGTTTTCCCAGATGTGCCAGTTTGCCTATTCTAGTAAAGAGAACTTTGGAAAATGCTTGCTTCCGCGTCTTTACTTGGAGTTGGGGATTTTCTGGAATGCTGACACGTAATGGTAGCTCCTCCCGCTCCCTAGGTTGCACAGACCCTCAGGGCCCGGGCCTTCGGCTGATGTTGTGCAATGCCAGGTCTGCAGTAAATAAAGCCCCCCTCATCTGTGAGCTTGTTCAGGAGGGGGGTGCGGACCTGGCAGGTGTTATGGAGACCTGGTTGGGCCACGAGGGGGGGTGCCCCTCATTGAAATGTGCCTGCCGGGTTTCCAAGCATTTCATCAGCCGAGGTCACAGGGGAGGGGTGGGGGGGTTGCGGTTATTATTAGAGAAGGTCTGAAACCGAGGGAGGCCACTGTTCCTCAGACGGCCGGTTGTGAATCCCTCCTTGTGAAATGGGGTCATGGGGTTCAGATGGGTTTGCTGATCACGTACCTGGCTCCCTGCCACGTGGCAGCAGCCCTGCCCGAGCTTCTCGGCGTCATCGCCGCGGTGGCGGTTGATACTCCCAGGCTTATGGTCATGGGGGATTTCAACCTGCCATCCGTGGGGGAGATGTCTGAGGTGGCTCGGGAGTTCATGGCTTCCATGACAGCTATGGACCTGACCCAGTTAATTCATGGCCCTACCCACACGGGGGGAAACACACTGGACCTGGTTTTTGTCTCTGGACAGTGGTTGAGAGATCTTGATATAGGGGACATAGTCATCGAACCCTTGTCATGGTCAGATCACTCTCTCCTTCGTTTTGACTTTCGAACCGCAATACCCCTCCGCAGGGAGGTGGAGCCGGTAAGATGGTTCCGCCCCAGGCGCCTGATGGAACCTGATAGGTTCCAGATGGAGCTTGGGCCATTCCCTGAGGCTCTGGCACACGCCTCGGCCGGAGACCTGGTGGCCGCCTGGGATAGGGCGGCTGCCGGAGCTCTGGATCAGGTCGTGCCTTTGCGGCCTCTGACCCGGCGTCGATCTCACTTGGCTCCTTGGTTCACTGAGGAGCTGAGGGAGTTAAAGCGCCAGAAAAGATGCCTAGAGAGTAGTTGGAGGGCCAGTCTTGCTGAATCTGACCGGACACTGGTGAGATCCCATATTAGGACTTACCTAGTGGCGATAAAAGCAGCAAAATGTAGCTATTTTGCTGCTCTTATTGCGTCATCAGATAATCGCCCGGCTGCCCTGTTTAGGGTGACCCGCTCCCTGCTCCACCAGGAAGTGCGGGAGGACCCCTTGGAGGGTAGAGCCGAGGATTTTGTTCAATATCTGCATGACAAAATCACTCAGATTCGGGAAGATTTGGACTCCGACTGGGTGGTCTCGGGGGAAGGGACCGGGGCAGGTCTTGAGAATTTTATCTGGACTGAGTTTGATCCTGTGACCCCTGAGGATGTGGACAGGATACTGGGTGGACTGAACGCGACCACGTGTTTATTGGACCCGTGTCCTTCCTGGTTAGTGCTGGCTTCCCGGGAAGCGACACGAGGCTGGCTCCAGGGGATTATAAAGGCTTCATTGGGGGAGGGTGTCTTTCCTCAAGAAGCCTTCCCTGGACCCGGCAATGTTGGTAAATTATCGTCCGGTCTCCAACCTTCGCTTTGTGGCGAAGGTTGTTGAGAGCGTGGTTGCGAAACAGTTTCCCCAGCACCTGGATGAAGCGACGTATCTAGATCCGTTCCAGTCAGGTTTCAGGCCCGGGTACAGCACGGAAACGGCATTGGTCGCGTTGGTTGATGATCTCTGGAGGGCTCTGGAGGGCTCGGGACAGGGGGTGCTCCTCTGTCCTGGTCCTGTTAGACCTCTCAGCGGCTTTTGATACCATCGACCATGGTATCATGCTGCACCGGTTGGTAGAGATGGGGGTGGGAGGCACTGTGTTGCGGTGGTTCTCCTCCTATCTCTCCGACTGGTCGCAGTCTGTGTTGGCAGGGGGGCAGAGGTCGACCCCAAGGCCCCTTATATGTGGGGTGCCACAAGGATTGGTCCTCTCGCCCCTCCTGTTCAACATTTATGTGAAGCCGCTGGGTGAGATCATCCGTGGTTTTGGGGTGAAGTACCATCAGTACGCTGATGACACTCAGCTGTACATCTCCACCCCAGACCACCCCAACGATGCCCTTGAAGTGATGTCCCGGTGCCTGGAGGCCGTGCGGATCTGGATGGGGAGGAACAGGCTCAGGCTCAACCCATCCAAGACCGAGTGGCTGTGGTTTCCGACGTCCCGATATAGTCAGTTGGCGCCATCACTGACTATTGGGGGTGAATCACTGGCCCCCACGGAGAGGGTTCGTAACTTGGGCGTCCTCCTGGATTCACGGCTGTCCTTGGAAGGGCATCTGACGGCTGTGGCCGGGAGGATTTTCTATCAGGTTCACCTGATCCGCCAGTTACATCCCTTTCTGGATCGGGACTCCTTGCTCACGGTCACTCACGCCCTTGTCACTTCCCGTCTAGACTACTGTAATGCTCTCTACATGGGGCTCCCCTTGAGGAGCACCCGGAGGCTCCAACTGGCGCAGAGTGCGGCCGCGCGGGTGGTGATGGGAGCGACATGGTGTTCCCATGTGACACCTCTCCTGCGTGAGCTGCACTGGCTCCCGGTGGTCTTCCGGGTGCGCTTCAAGGTCCTGGTTACTACCTTTAAAGCGCTCCATGGCTTAGGACCTGGGTACTTGCAGGACCGCCTACTACCACCAATAGCCTCCCACCGGCCAGTACGCTCTCATAGAGAGGGGCTCCTCCGGGTGCCGTCAGCCAAACAGTGTCGGCTGGCAGCCCCCAGGGGGAGAGCTTTCTCTGTGGGGGCACCTACTATCTGGAATGAGCTCCCCCCAGAGATACGGAGGATTCCGGATCTGCCCACCTTCCGCCGCGCTCTTAAGACTTTTCTATTTTGCCAGGCGGGCCTGGCCTAACCACTCCCTGTTTTTAGTGTCAAATTTTAAAAAATTTTAAATTATATTGGGGTGTTTTAATTCTGTCCGGGCCAAATTCATTTAATCTGTTTTTAGTTGGTTTTTAAATTTTGTATGTATGTATTTTTATTGTTGGCTGTACACCGCCCTGAGTCCTTCGGGAGTAGGGCAGTATATAAATCCAATAAATCTAATCTAATCTAATCTAATCTACCCATTAAAGATAACTGTATTTCCCCCCAATTTTCCAAATCTGACCTAATTTGTGCCATTAACTTATTGTAATTATCTTCTCTGAGTGTAGTGCATCTTGCCATCAATTGAATTCCCAAATATCTATTTTTTTTTTCGTTATCTGAATATTTATTTTTCCCTCCAATTCTTTTTTTTTCTTGGTCATATTTTTAACTATTATTTTCATTTTTTCCTTATTAATTTTTAAGCCTGCTACTTCCCCATATTTCTCCAGCACTTCCATCAGCCTAACACCAGATTTCACAGGCTCTTCAATAATAAAGACAAGGTTGTCTGCATATGTCTGTACTTTAAAATTTTCTTTCCTTATTTTTAAGCCTTTGATCTGTTCATCTTCTTGAATTGTTCTAATTAAAATCTAGATAGATTAAATAATCTTGATAGAATAAATAGTAATGGTGATAGCGGACAGCCTTGTCTTGTTCCTTTTTGAATTGGAAAATTTTTCGTCATTTCCCCATTTTTTTTTTAATTTGATTTATATGCCGCCCTTCTCTGGAGACTCAGGGCAGCTTACAATGCGTTAAGCAATAGCCTTCATACTTTTGTATATTTATACAAAGTCAGCTTATTGCCCCCACAACTGGGTCCTCAATTTACCCACCTTAGAAAGGATGGATGTTAATTGCTGCCTTTAGTAGGAGGCATTAGCCTCCTACGCCACTCAGGCTCCATTGATTACCACTTTGGCTTCCTGTCCAGAATACAGAATACAATAGATTGCTTTGTACGTCTTTATAAATTTTTCACCGAAATCCATATAATTTAGTTGTCCTAATATGAAGTCCCATTTAATGTTATCAAAGGCTTTTTGTGCATCAATAAATATCAATGCCATTTGTTTCTCATTATGGACTTCATAGTATTCTATAGTATCTAAAACAGTCCTAATATTGTTCCTTATATGCCTTCTGGGCAGGAAGCCATTTTGATCAGAGTGAATACATTTCTCTAATACTTTTTTTAATCTATCTGCCATATTGACATAAAAATTTTGTAATCCAAATTTAATAAAGATATCGGCCTATAATTTTTGATGTGAGTCAAATTGGAATTTTCCTTGGGAATCACTGTAATGGTTGCTTTCCTCCATGACATTGGCATCCTGGCTTCATTCAATATGTCATTGTATACCTCTACTAACAATGGGCCTAGAATTTCCTGATGATTTTTATAAATTTCTGACGGCAACACATCAGGACCTGGTGCTTTGTTACTTTTTTGTTTTTTAATGGCCTCAGATACCTCAAATGCTGTTATCTCATTATTTAATAAGTCTTTATGTTCCATCAGAATTTTTGGCAGTCCTATTTTTTGCAGATATTGCAATATCTTACCCTCCTCTATCTTTCCTTCATCCTCATATAAATTTTTAAAAACTCATAGGCCACCCTTTTCTTCCCCTCATTTTGACATATTACTTCTCCCTCCTCATTATATAATTCACTAATTTGACTTTTTTCCTTTTGCTTTTTTAATCTATAAACCAACCAACGTCCCAGCTTATTTGCATTCTCAAAAAAGTTTTGTTTGATACTTTTTATTTGCTGTGCCATATTCTCCTTTTCAATGATATTCAATTTATATTTAGTTATATCTATTTGCTGTTTCAATTCCCACTTTTTTGGTTCTTCCTGTAATTCTTTCTCCAATTTGCTAAACTCTTCCTCTAGATTTTTCTGTCGTTGCCTTTTTTGTTTATTATCTTTAGCCATGTATGTTATTGCTATTCCTCTCATATAAACTTTGGCCGTATCCCACAGATTTTGACTATTTTTATCCTCTTTTTTATTAGCTTATTTGTTCACCCATCTTTAATTTATTTTTTTTTATTTAGAATTGTTTTTTTTAGGGTCCAACTCATTTTTTTGTCTTTTCCATTTAATTATAATAGGATTGTGATCTGCCCATGAATTTGTATCAATATTAATTTCCTCAATTTCTAAATTTAATTCCGTTGATACCCATGCCATGTCAATTCGTGACCAAGATTGATGTCTGCCAGAGTAATATGTATATTGTTTCTTGTTTCCATTTCTTTCCCTCCAACTGTCCTTTAGACTCAGTTCTTCCACCAATTTATGTGTGTGTGTGTGTGTGTGTGTGTGTATACACACACACAATTGCCAATTTAGGTAATCAAATGCTTTCTGTGCATCTAAAAATATCAACACCATCTGTTTTTCAGAATGTACTTCATAATACTCCAACGTATTCAAGATAATTCTCATATTAATTTTAATTTGCCTTTTGGGTAGAAATCCATTCTGGTCTGAATGTATAAATTCATTCAAGAATCTTTTTAATCTCTCTGCAATTATTGAAGTGCATATTTTGTAGTCTGCATTTAATAGTGATATTGGCCTGTAATTTCTTATTTGTGTAATATCTGATTCTTCTTTCAGTATTAGAGTTATATTTGCTTCCATCCACGTATTTGGCATTTTGGCCTCTAACAGTACCTCATTATAAACTTCCAACATAGGCAAACCTAAAATGTCTTGTAAACATTTATAAAGTTCTGACGGTAATCCATCTGGTCCTGGTGTTTTATTATTTTTTTGTCTCTTAATCTCCTCTGTTAGTTCCATCATCATTATATTTTCATTTAACATAACCTTCACTGTTTCAGGTACTTTGGGTAGTTCAGCTTTCTCCAAATATTGTTTTATTTTTTCTTCTGACACCTTCTCTTGGTTATATAATTTTTCATAGTAATACTTAATTATTTTCTTTTTAATTTCATTCTGGTGGTGAAGGGTTCCCTTTTCATCTAAAAGACTACAGTATGTATCAATTTCTTCTCTTTCTCTTTTTTCAGTTTATATGCTAACCATCTTCCTGGTTTGTTGGCATTTTCAAAGTAGTTTTGCTTTGCTCTTTTAATTTTTTGTGCTAGTTCTTCTGTTTCCATTAAATTAACTTTGTGTTTTATTAGTTGCATTTTTTAAAAAAGATTTTTTTTTGGCGGTTCTTTCTGTAGCTCTATTTCCAGTGTTTTATGTTCTTCTGCTAGTCTCTTTTGTGTTTGCATCTTTTTCTTGTTTTTTTTTTTTGCTGTGTAGGTTATAACTAGTCCCCGAATATATGTTTTTGCTGTATCCCATACGTTTTGTAGTGAAGTCTCTTCTTTTCTGTTCTCCTTAAAAAAGAAATCCATTTCTTTTCCCATTATTTGTATAAATTCTTTATCTTTTAGTATTGCTTGATTCAGCATCCTTCTCGCTTTTTTCCTTTGATCTTTCCATTTTATTTTTATTGGATTAGGATCCGCCCATACATTTGTTTCAATTTCTATCTCTTGTACATTTGCTCTTAATTTTGGTGTCATCCATATCATATCTATTCTTGACCATGATTGATGTCTATCTGAGTAGAATGTGTATTGACTTTTCTCTAAGTTCATTTCTCTTCATGTATCTTTAAGTAGTAGTTCTTCTGTCATTTTAAAAAAGGTCCTTGGTAGTGTTTTTCGTGCCTTTTTACCTGTTTTCCTGCTTCTATAATCCAATTTTGCATCAGCAATTGCATTAAAATGTCCTTACACACAAATGTTTTCATAGACCATTTCTGTTATTTTCATATGGAGTTTTTAAAATAAAATTCCTCTTGTTTGTTATTCAGCACATATATTGCTATCAACAGTACTTGTTTTTGGTTTATTGTTACCTCCACCATCAAAATTCTCCCTTCTTCATCTATGTAAATTTGCTTAGCATTTATTGTTTCCTTTATGTATAAAGCCAACCCCCTTTTCTTTTGTTTTTCTAATGAGAAATATACTTTTCCAATCTTGGGGTATTCTAGAAGCTTGCTGTGTTGTTTTTTAATATGGACTTCTTGGAGACAAATTAAATCAAGTTTTAGTTTTTGTAATTTCATGAAGGTTTTTTTTTCATTTTCATTGATGAGTTCAGTCCATTTATGTTGAAGGGTAACATCTTTAACTCTTCTTCCATCTTGTCACTTATATATAGGTCACATTGTCCTAGTTGATCTTATTTCACTCTATTCCTTTGCTTTTGCTCCTTCTTGTTCTGCTCGTTCTATTATCTCAGCCTCACTTTCTTTTTACTGCATAGTCTTTTCCACATTTACTGGTTCCTTTTGTCTTTTATGTTCTGCTTCCTCTCCCCTTTCCTGTTCCTCAGTGGTGTCAAATTGATATTCATAGAATTCATGTGCTTTATCTAATGAGTCCAATCTATATCTTTTTTCATTCCAAGTTACTAATATCCCCTCCAGTGTCAACCATCTAAAATTTACATTGTATTTAATCAGCTGGCCTGTCAGAAATTAGTATTGTCTCCTTAAGTTTCTTACTCTTCTTGGCACCTGTTTCAATATCACAATTTCTTTGTCATTGTATTGCAATGGTTCAACCTCTTGCTTTTTTGAGTACTTCAACTCTTATCATCTTCTTAACAAATCTGACATGTACTTCTCTTGGAAGATTATGTCTTCTCGCCTAGCTTGTATGTATTCAGAATATTTCATCAATCTCAGCCTGCATTTCCTGCTTTGTAATCTGTAAGGCATTTGCCAACAGTTCTGTCATGATATCAGGTAGGTCTTCCCCTTTTTCCTCTTCTATATTTTGAAATC
This sequence comes from Coluber constrictor foxii, assembly GCA_038048745.1. Classification (NCBI taxonomy): domain Eukaryota; kingdom Metazoa; phylum Chordata; class Lepidosauria; order Squamata; family Colubridae; genus Coluber; species Coluber constrictor. The sequence goes on from CM075961.1 coordinate 11,210,141, forward strand.
TCAGAAAATAAGCGGCCTTTTCCATCTGCAATGATATCACATCTTCCTCCAGCTCTTTATTTTCCTGTGACAACCTTTGGTTCATTTCCTCCATTGTTTTCTCTGCTTGTTCTGATTTCTCTTCTATTATCTGAATCCTTTGCCCATTTTTTTGCTATCATTCGTTGAAAATTCCCTATTCTTTCATCCATATTTTGTATTGTTTCTTTCATCTCTCCCAACTCACTTTTTACCTCATTATGTTTTTTTGTTATGGCCTCCTGTAAAGATTGGAACATCATCATCATGTCTTTTTGAAATGAATTTGATTTTTCTGATAGAAGCTTACTTTCTATGGACCTTTGATTTGATGGGCTTGATGCTGCTGCTGATGTTGCAGATGATGGTGTAGATGTTGTTTCCTTTCCTAATTTGCTTAGGTTTGGGTTGCTTGCCATTTCTGCTTGTAACTATTAACCAAGTTAATCTAACACTTAATTTAGCCAAATACCAAATACTTTTTCAGAGTATAAAATGCACCTTTTTACCCCCCGAAAGGGGGTGAAAATTTAGGTGCGTCTTACACACCAAATGTAGCCCTGCCCACCCACTGGCCTCCACCCTTTGCCCTCTGCCTCCCAGCAGTTACCTCCTTGCAAGCAAACAGCAAGAAAAAACAGCCCCATTCAGCTTCAGTATAGGCTAATTAGCACAAGTGTATTAGTTCGGCCTCCCAACTCTCAGCTGATTTGCTCTCAACTGTTTTGCACAGGCTCTTTTGCAAGCTCTTGTTTTGCAAGCTCTTTGCTTGCTGCAAAGAGTGCTGGAGAAGTTTTTTTTCCCCCTAGCTAAAACAAAACTGAAAGTAAAGCAGGCTCTGCTGCAACATGACAAAATGCGGCAGGGAGAGAGATTTCTTTTTCTTTTTGCTCACCAAAAAAGGTAGGTGCAAACAATGGGAAATTTAGGGCAAAGAGGAGAGTTCAAGATTTTAAAACACAGAAGAAAAAAAGCTCTATTTAACTAGGGAATTGTAATAATTGAGATGCTATTAATTGTGTTGAAAGCAGAAATGGTTAAATTATGGTTTGGAGGAATATATGGGGAAAATTATTTGGTTTATTATTATTGGTAAATATAATTAATTGATTTGTAAGAAATTGGATTGCATGGAAATAATTGGAATATTGATGTTCATATTGATTAATATACAAACAAGATAGTTATAACTAATTGATTTATATAAAAATGTTGAATTTGTATTAAACAATTGTAATATTAAATAATTAACCAATGTGAGGATGGATATAAAAATAGATGACAATGGGAAGGGGTATAATATAGAATAGAAGGGAAAAATTGAATTTGATTAAGATTAGAGATGAGAATGAAGGATAATATTGTTTTTTTTAAAAAATAGATGAGGAATAAATATGGCAAAAAGGAAATATAGAAATTGTAAATTTAATCAAAATGACTAAACACTGTTTAAATTTGTGAACCAGCCAAATACTCTGTTCAAAGAAAATACATTGTATGTTTGTATGTGTGCTTGTCTAAAAAATAAAAAAACCCTTTTTTAAAAAAAAACAACCCTAAAAGGTAGGTGCGTCTTATACCCCGGTGTGTCTTATACTCCAAAAAATATGGTACACTGCAATAATCTCCTATTCCCCAACCAGCTCCTGACCCCACTCTTTTAATCTATTAGTAAACCAAGGGGAGAACACACTTTTCCCTTCCAATTTCCAACCAATTTCACAATCTTGTAATTTTTATAGTCCATCAGATCAGTCCAAGAACTAATCCCAAAATGATGTAGAACACTTCTTTACAAACAATTGTTTCCTTTCTTCTTCTTCTTCTTCTTCTCTCAGTAATTAATAGTTAGTATGTGTAATCCACAAGGTAATTAATATTTGTAATCCACAAGGCCCACCAAGATGTTGTAGTTCTCAGTTCACTATTAGATTTATTTATAATCCCAAAGTATTCAGCTAGGAGGAAGAACAAAATACACTGTTTGTAGTATGTAGCCAACCCATGAACCAGAGAGAAAAAAAGAAGAAGAAATAGAAGGTAAAAAGAGAGGGGGGCAGGAGAAATCATCCACTAAGTCTCAAAACAAAACCAATCCATTTCTCTAGTTCACTTTAGTAAATATATTTGTAATCCACAATAGTTCAAAGCATTTCAGTGTTTTCACTATGTATCTCCAAACCTTCAGTGTAAAGAGTCCACAAGGTGTTATTTTGTTTCAGTCTCCATTCTAAAAATAACCACCCTAGTCATAACAATCTTCTTCCTTTCACTTGTAATGTCCACTCCAACCAGTAGATGCCTTTCTTACTCTATTTACTACAGCATTTATTCCAAACTGTCCAAAATATTAAAAAAACTTTTTAAAAGTCCATCCAAGCTTAATAACCATAAGATCAGTTCCAATATTTTTTAAATGTAAGAAAAAGGAAAAGAGAAAAGAACCAGTCCAGGCTTTCCTGTAATTTTAGCCTGTGCCTCTTTTTTTTAAAAAAAAGTAAATCAGGCTTTTTCCAGATCTGTCAAAGGCTCAGAGTCTTAGTCGCTGCTAGGCTTTGGGGAGTGGGAAAAGGACACCCTGCCTCCCCCTCTTGAGTCTCACTCTCAAAAAGGCAATTATTTGGGGGAAAATTCCACCCAGAGGTTAGAAAAGATTCTTGCCCAGATCACTCACACTGCTGCTCAGTCTTTCTCAGAATCTTTGGTCAGGCTGTCCCAGCTTACTCTAGCCGTAATGGCCGTCTTCTTCTCCTGCCGGATTGAGGGCTTCTGATCTGTCCCCCCCCCTTCAGAGACCCACAAAAACACAGCCAGCCGAGAGTTAAGAATCACTTGGCACACTCCACAGTTCTTATCTCAACCTTGGCAGCGATATGCACACCGTCTGCCAAGGACTTTATTAGTTTACACAAACAAGAAAATCACCTACGTAGCTTTGCCGTTCATCTAGCTTCCAAGACTATGAGGTTGCTATGTTTGTTTCGCTTTGTTCGTCACAAACTTCTTGACCCACTGTCCTGGCTTATATAGATAGGCTCTGGGTGTGGTCCAGTGACTCACTGATCCTGTGACTCCAATCAGTGACTCAGGTCTATTTCCTCATACGCCGCAGCTGCAGTAATCTTTTCTCTCGCCTTCTTTGGCGTGCGTCCAGGAATGACGTCTCTCCCTCACTCTCATCTGAGACACCTGTTTCCCCACTACTTGGCTCTCTTTCAGCTGGCACCTGAGACGGTGCCAGAGGGGGGGGGGGCTGGGAGATCTGGCTGGCTCCTCTTCCTCCTGCTCAGAGCTTCCTTCCTCCAATGGGATAGGCTCAGAGGACGGGGCCACAACACTATCCCCCACCGCAGGGCCCTTCCCCCGGGTCTGACAGTCGGGATGGGGTCGGGACGGGAACTGTTCGTGGAAAGCCCGCACCAGGTCAGGGGCCTGAACGGCAGATGCGTCCACTCAGGTGAAATCCTCGGCCCCGTACCCTTTCCAAGCGATGAGGTATTGGAAGCGTCCCTTCAGCCAACGGGAGTCCCGAATACTGTCCACCTCATACGTCGAGGCGTCGTCCTCGTCGGCTGCGGCTGGGGGGGCAGGCGGCGGCGGGCGGCGGAGAAGGCTAGCGGGAGTCTCAGGGACCAGGAGGGACCGATGAAAAACGGGGTGGAGCCGCATGGAGCGGGGTAGAGTCAACCGATAGGCCACCGGGTTGATGACCGCCTCGATGGGGAAGGGACCGATAAAGCGGTGGGCCAGTTTCCTCACCGGCTGGTCCGTGGGGAGGTGTTTCGTGGACAGCCACACCCGATCTCCAACTTCCAGCGGTGGCGTCGCCCGGCGGGCGCGATCGGCGAACCGTTTATAGTCCTCTTTCGCCCGGATCAGCTGCCGCCGCACCAGTTGCTGCACTGCCTGCAGCTCCGAGAGGAAGTCCCGGGTCTCAGGAACAGGGGAGTCCATGATGGTCAACGGAAAAAACCGTGGATGGTACCCGACGTTGGCATGGAACGGTGTCATCTGGGTGGAGGTATGTTGGGAGTTGTTAAAAGCGAACTCCGCCAGGGGAAGGTAGTCGGCCCAGTTGTCCTGCTGCTGGTTGACAAAACAGCGGAGGTACTGCTCCAGTATGCCAATGACCTTCTCCGTGCCCCCGTCAGTCTCCGGATGGTGTGACGACGACAGGCACACCTGCACCTCCAGCGCAGCCATAAGGCTTTTCCAGAAGCGGGCCGTGAACTGGGCTCCGCGGTCTGAAACCACCCGGTCCGGCAGGCCGTGGAGGCGGAAGATGTGTTGCAGGAACAGGCGAGCCGTGGTACGAACCGAGGGCAGGCCGCGGCACGGGATGAAATGTGCCATCTTCGTGAGCGCATCCACCACCACGAGGACGGTCGTGAACGTAGCGGACAGGGGCAGGTCAGTCAGGAAGTCCATGGAGATGGCTCCCCACGGTCTCTCCGGTGTCGGCAGCGGCTGGAGGAGTCCAGGAGGGGGGCCGGACGCGGCTTTGGCCTGTCGGCATGGCACACAGGACGTCACGTAGGCGTGCACGTCGTGCCGTACCCGAGGCCACCAAAAAGTCCGCGTCACTAGGTTCAAGGTCTTAAAGAAGCCGAAGTGCCCCGCCGCGGGGTTGTCACGGCACTGGTTCATGACGAGGGCTCGGAGCGGACTTGTGGGCACGTACAGCCGACCCCGGTGCCTGAGCAAGCCCTCCTCCACGGTCCATGGGGACGCGTGGCCGACGTCCGCTCTCCGCTGCTGCGACCAGTCGTCCCGTCGCTGCGCTTCCAGCACCTGAGTCCGCAGGTCCACCGGTTCCTGGACCGCGGCCAAGGAGTCCGCTGGCAGCACCGTCCGGGGGGAAAGGGAGTCCTTGGGGCAAAAGTATTCCGGCTTACGGGATAGCGCGTCCACCCTCTGGTTGAGGTGGCTCGGAATGTATGTGACGTGGAAGTTGAACCGGGCGAAAAACAACGACCACCGGATCTGCCACTGGTTCAAATTCCTGGCTGTGGTGAGGTGCTCCAGGTTCCGATGGTCCGTCCGCACCTCCACCTGGTGTCGGGCCCCCTCGAGGTGATGTCGCCAAGCCTCGAATGCGGCCTTGATAGCCAGCAACTCCTTTTCCCAGATGGTGTAGTTGCCTCGGAAGGAGTGAGTTTCCGGGAGTAGTAAGCACAGGGAAAAAGAGTGCCGCCATCCACCGGAGCCTGTAGCAGCACCGCTCCAATCGGAACGTTGGACGCGTCTGTCTCAACCACGAACGGACGGTGTGGATCGGGGTGCCTCAGGACCGGCTCCGTGACAAAGGCCTGCTTGAGAACCTCGAAGGCCTGCTGCTGCGGGGGCCCCCACTGGAACGGAACCTTCTTCCGAAGGAGCTGGGTCAACGGCACGGTCAGGGTGGCAAAGCCCGGGATGAAGGTCCGGTAGTAGTTGGCGAATCCCAACAGACGCTGGACGTCCTTCACCCGACGCGGGGGTTCCCAACTGCGCAAGGCCGCCACCTTGTGTGGGTCCATCGCGATGCCCTCGGGGGTGATGATGTGCCCGAGGAACTCTATGGAAGTCTGGAAGAAGTAACATTTCTCCAACTTCGTATAGAGCTGGTGCTCCCACAGGCGCTGCAGGACCTGGCAGACATGCTGGAGGTGACTTTCCGGGGTCCGGGAATAGATCAAAATATCATCCAGGTAAATCACCACGAACCGATCCAGCATGTCCCGGAACACGTCGTTCATCAAGTGCTGGAAGACCGCGGGGGCGTTGGTCAACCCGAACGGCATGACGGTATATTCAAAGTGTCCGTATCGGGTGCCAAATGCCGTCTTCCACTCGTCCCCCTCTCGCATCCGCACCAGGTTGTAGGCTCCCCGGAGGTCGAGCTTGGTGAAAATCGAGGCCTCCCGCAACCTCTCCATCAGCTCCGGGATCAGCAGCAGGGGATAGCGATTCCGTACCGTGATGGCATTCAAGCGCCGGTAGTCGCAACACAGGTGCAAGTCCCCCGTCTTCTTTTTCACGAAGAGGACTGGGGCCGAGAGCGGGGAGGTCGAAGGCCGGATGAACCCACGGGCAAGGTTCTTGTCCAGAAAGTCCCGTAAGGCGGCCAGCTCGGGCTCCGACATGGAGTACAGGCGTCCCGAGGGCAGGGGCGCGTTGGGCATCAAGTCCACCGCACAGTCGTAGGGTCGGTGCGGGGGCAAGCGATCCGCCTCCTTCTCGCTGAACACGTCGGCGAAGGATGTCAGCTCCGGAGGCAAGGAGACGTTCGGGGCAGAGACGTCCTGGCCGGCACAGGTGTGGCGAAGGTGGTCGACACACTGCAGGCTTGGGAACGAGATGGCATTTCTCGACCACGCCACCTGAGGGTCGTGCGCCCGAAGCCAGGCCATCCCCAGGACCAAGGGGAAGTGCAGGTCCGCCGTCACATAAAACTGGATCACCTCCTCATGGTTCCCAATGGCAAGGCGCAAGGGCTGAGTAGCGAAGTTGATGGGCCCCGCCACAAGTTCCCGCCCATCAATAGTTTCGACCCTCAACGGAGGGTCCACTGGAACCAAGGGAACCTTGTAATGGGCCACAAAGGCCTGGTCCATAAAGTTCGTGGTGGCCCCCGAGTCCACCAGCGCGTGCGCCTGGAGCCCCTCCGACCGGTTAGCCAACAACACCCGGGTGTTCAAAATCAGGTGCCGAGGGGGCTCACAGTCCACAGCCGCCGCCTCCGGTGGGGCATGGTCACCTGCCTGACCCAGAGTTTCCCCTAAGCCAGGCCTGCCCCGTTTCCCGGCTGGTCACGCCGAGGCTCCGTAACAGGCTTGAGCGATCCACTCCGCTTCCGGGGACACGAGGCGGCGAAATGTCCAGCCTCGCCGCAATAGAGGCACAACCCCCCTTGGCGTCTCCGCATCCGCTCCTGGGCCGTCAGTTGAGGTCTGGCTGCTCCGAGCTCCATGGGCTCCTCAGCCGTCGCCACCAAACGCGGTACGGTCCGGGGCGCTGTTGGTACAAAACGCGGGGGTGCCGGCACTGTCGGTGGTTCCGGAAGAGCCCTACGGGGCCGTCGCCGTTGTAGGCGGGCGGCGATGCGCAGGCAGTGGGTCACCAGCGCGTCCAGCGTCTGTGGCGCCTCCACCCGAACCAGCTCGTCCTGCATCTCATCGCAGAGGCCGTCCTGGAAGGCATCCATCAGCGCCGCCTCATTCCAGACCGAATCCTGGCCTAGCAATCGGAACTCCGCAATATAGTCCTGCAGGGGGCGCTTGCCTTGGCGGAGGTCCTTGATGCGCCTCGCTGCCGTCTGCACCCGGAGGGGGTCCTCAAACATGGTGCGCAGGTGTTGCAAAAAGCCCTGATAGTCCAGAAGCAAGGGGCTGTCTTGCAGCAACAGGGGCGTGGCCCATCGGGCGGCAATGCCAGAGAGGGAGCTGATAATAAAAGCCACCCGAACCCGGTCATCCGGAAAATCCTCCGGCCGCATTGCCATGTACAGCTGGCACTGTCCCAAGAAGGCCGGGAACATTTCCTGCTGCCCAGAAAACTTATCTGGCATGTTCACTGGGCATCTTGGACGGGGAAGGGGAGCAGGTGGAGCTGCTACAGGAGCATTTCCCAAAGCAAGTTGTGCAGTTAGCTGTGGTACTTGCTGTTGCAGAAGTTGATTGGCCTCCAGCATCTGCTGTACCTGCTGCTGCAGCTGTTGGTCCATCGTGGGTTAACGATGGAGTTTTGGGTGACGAACAAGATGATCTGTCCCCCCCCTTCAGAGACCCACAAAAACACAGCCAGCCGAGGGTTAAGAATCACTTGGCACACTCCACAGTTCTTATCTCAACCTTGGCAGCGATATGCACACCATCTGCCAAGGACTTTATTAGTTTACACAAACAAGAAAATCACCTACGTAGCTTTGCCGTTCATCTAGCTTCCAAGACTACGAGGTTGCTATGTTTGTTTCACTTTGTTCGTCACAAACTTCTTGACCCACTGTCCTGGCTTATATAGATAGGCTCTGGGTGTGGTCCAGTGACTCACTGATCCTGTGACTCCAATCAGTGACTCAGGTCTATTTCCTCATACGCCGCAGCTGCAGTAATCTTTTCTCTCGCCTTCTTTGGCGTGCGTCCAGGAATGACGTCTCTCCCTCACTCTCATCTGAGACACCTGTTTCCCCACTACTTGGCTCTCTTTCAGCTGGCACCTGAGACGGTGCCAGAGGGGGGGGGGTGTGGGAGATCTGGCTGGCTCCTCTTCCTCCTGCTCAGAGCTTCCTTCCTCCAATGGGATAGGCTCAGAGGACGGGGCCACAACAGGCTTCCTCCAGACCTTTGAGGGGTTGCTTACCTCCCTGGGATCCACGGAGTGTCCCTTCTACCTTTGTCACCTCTCTGGGGTGACTTTTGGCCCCCTGTGGGCCTCCTGGCAGGTAGGATTTGGCTGTAGGAGACTACCATATTGCCTCAACATCAGCTCCACCTGATGTATTGTGTTTTACTTGTCTGTGAGCCACCCAGAGGGATGCTGATATGGGTGGCTATATAAATCTGAATAATGAATAACCTGAACCATCCTCATTCTGATCCAAAAGACAAAAAGAAAGCATAGTTTTAGATGAAGATGAAGAAGTGTAACCCTATATGGTTGTTAGTTGACTAAGGCTGCAAATAGGATTTGACATTCCATATATTGCATACATACAGGGCCTGTCAGTATCAAAATCAGAAGCAGAGAGGACAGCAGTGGACTTCAGTGATTATTCCACCATATCTAAAAGACTTTAATTTTTTAGATTCTAATTACTTAGAATGTTAGAATGAAAGTTGAGCAATTTATTGCTTTTATTGAAAGAAATAAGATTATTGCATTGTGTATCCTGATCCATAGACATGGTTTCTTTCAGAGTGACTCATTTTTTCAGGTTTAATTTACTAGTATTTGCTGGATTAATGCACACTTGTATAATGATGAATAGCAATAGGATTTTGACTCATATACCGCTCCATAGTGCTCTACAGTACTCTCTGGGTGTTTTACAATGTAGAATTATTATTTGCATATTGCCTCACACAATCTGGGCCCTCATTTTACTGACTTCAGAAGGATGGAAGGCTGAGTCAACCTTGAGCCCCATCAGGATCAAAGTCCAGGCTGTGGGCAGAGTTTGCCTGCAATACTGCATTCTAACCACTGCGTCACCAGGGCTCCATGAACTAACATCTTGAAAAGAATTTGGAATCTTAAGAAGTAGATGCATACATCTGTGATCTGAGTTGTTATTGCAGGAAGCCTTGCACCACTATAAAGTGGAGGACAAATTGGTTCATTAGGGTTTTTTTAATTTAATTTTATTTTGTTTTTTATTTATATTAAATAAATAGTAGCAACAGTAAACAAAACATTTCCAATTTGTTTTGTGCATCACCCAGTGTTGCTGTTATATATATTTCTTTCCTTCCATTCAGTCATGTCTGATTCTTGGAAACTACCTGGACATGTCCCTGCATTATTCTTGGCAAGGTTTTTCAGAAGTGGTTGGATATTGCCTCCTTTCTAGGGCTGAGAGAAAGTGACAGGCCCAAGCTCACTCAGCTGGTTTTGTGCCTAAGGTGGGACTACAACTCAATGTCTCCTCTCCTGGTTTCTAGCCCAGTGCCTTAACTACAACACTGAACTGGCTTTCATTATTACAATATGGGTGGCTATATTGGTCTTTTAAAATAAAATAATATTAAGAGCCTGGATAGCTCAGCAGACTAAAAGCATTGTGATGGACTTCCGGTGGTGACATCATCATGAAAAGGGGGGGGAGAAATGGCCGCTGCCGTCTCTGGAACCCCAATATCCTTTGATAGAAGCTCTTCAAGGGTTTTTCCGATCCTGTAGGGATCGGGAAAAAAGAGGCGAAGTGCCAAAGCCTCTGGACGCCGCACTAGCGTTGCAGAGGAAGCGGGACAAACCCCCCGAATCTATTGAGGAGAAAGTTCGCTCGCAGGGCGGATAGGAGCGATGGTGGCTGTCTAGAGCGAAGACAATGATAGAAAAGTGGATTGAGTGACAGCGTGGTGAGGAGATTCCCGGTGACAAGGAGAGGAGAAGGAAAGCAGAGGAGAAGGAGCGCGATCGGAGGGAACAGCTGGTGGTGGCGATCTACGAGAGGAGCGCATATACAGATCTATAGTGATCGCAAGAGAAGCAGATCCTCACGCAGTGACTAAGGGAAAAACAGCAAACTTCTAAGACACCAGGCAGAGGTGGATTAATCATAAAAGGAGAAGCTTAAAGTGTACCAGAAAGAACTTGGAACTTGGAAATCTGAGGTGGTGGAACGTTAATCTAATCTCTGGTGTTGTTGAGGACTATTGTGAAAAGACGCTTTGAAAGACAACAGGAGCAGCCATATTAAAATCACAGAAGGGAGTGAACTAAACACCGGACTAGAGCGTTTAAAACCAAGGAAGAAGAAGGGGAGAGAACCCTGAAAGCTTTTTTCACTCAGCAAACTTTGACTTGTGGTATATTTTATATATTTGTATAGAGAGTAACTTCTTAGACCTTTAAGAGGGATAGTAGATATATTTCATTAATTTAAACTGGGTAGATTTCTGATTTGATAACTTATACTTGAATACTTGAATTATATTTGAATATTTATTTATCCTATTTATTTGTTAATCCAATTACTTTTTTATATATTTATTCTTCTATTTAAGCCATGAATTCCAATTGTTGATTATGTCTCAGCTATATAAATGTGAATAAGAAGAGGAGGGGGTTTGAATCAATTATATATAAGATAAATTGAGAAATTTTGATTGAGAGTGTAAATTAAAGGGGTTAATCTCAGTGAATTGATTGTATGAATAACTGAAAAATACTTAATTGCTGATTTAATAATCTAGTGGTGTAATTAATGAATATAGAGGGATTAAGCTGTGGTTAAGGAGTGATATTTGATAACAATAAGGAAAAATTGTTGTGAAAACTAAAGAACTAGCGGGTATTAGAATAACACATAAATATTATATGTTCGCCTGGGAAAGCTTCTCTAGAGTATTAAAAATGTCAACAACCTCCACTATAACAAAAACAGTGAAGAAGCCTCCTGTTAATGTGTCATTAGCAGCAGCATCACCCAGCCAACAAAAAACATTAGATAGTGTGGTGATTAAAGAGAAGGAGAAAGGGAAAACGGAAATGACATTAGATACGATGCAAAGCATGTTTTCCATGATACAGGAAACGCTGTTAAAAACACAAGAAAAAATGGCAGAGAATCAGGAAGAAATGAGATCACTCCATACTGAAATTAGAAATGAAATTGGAGAAGTTAGAGGTGACATCAAGAATATGAATGATAAAATTGGAGATATTCAAAAATCAATAACCGAAAATGAACAAAGAATTAAGAATGCGGAAGTTAAAATAGACTCAGTAGAAAAGAAAGTTGAGAAAATGGAGCAGAAAACAGCCCAAATAAATAAAGAATGGTCCGACTCCCTAGCAATTCTCAAAATGGAAAAAGCCTCCTATTTTTTGAGATTCCAAAACATATCTGAAGAAAAAGAAGACCTTGATGGAAAGATGGCAGAAATAATAGCAGAAATAGTAGAAAAAGATAAACAGGACATACAGGAACAATTAGAAGAAACTTATTGTGTCCAGACAAATTACATAAGGAGGCATCGATTGGCGAGAGAGGTACATGTGAAATTTTCCAAAAGATCAATTAGAGATGAGGTGTACATGAAATCTAGAGAAGGAACGCTGACTTATAAGGGCAAAGAAATTATTATTTTAAAACAGATACCCTGAAGAATTAGGAGTCAAAGGCAACAGTACCAATTTCTAACAAACCAGTTGAATAGACATAAAATAGCTTTTAGGTGGCTAACGCCAGAAGGAGTTTTGGTAACCTGGGAAGGGAAAAAATACAAATTAGAGACACTAGAGAAAGCAAGAGAGTTCCACGAGGCACATTTTAATCAGGAGGAAGGTCAAGACAGTAAAGAGGAACTAGAAAGTAGGAGTCAAGAAGAAACTCTATCAGAACCATCCATAGAGAAAGAAGGGAGGATAAGGCAGGACGAAGACAGAGAGGAGAAGGAAGGGGCAAAGATGAAAACACGGATGGAGACAAGGAATACGAAAAAACAGCTACAGTAGAAAATGGAAGAGGCCCTGAAACTTTTTTCTGTTAACATAAATGGTTTGAATGCACACAAAAAAAGAACCCAAATTTTTTCTAAATTACGAAAAGTAGGAGCAGATGTGACATGTCTTCAGGAAGTACACATAAAAAAAAGATATCAAAAGATTTTAGAAAATCCCAAACTAGGAAAATTATATACTTCTTTGACCACCAAAAAGAATAAAGGAGTGGCGGTATATGTGAAAGATTGGATTCTCTCAAAATTAATATATGCTGATGAAGATGGCAGAATAGTAATGATTGAACTAATATTGGAAAAAAGGAAAATATTGTTGGTAGTAATCTACGCCCCGAACCAAAATCAACAGGACTTTTTTAAAGGCATACACAGTAAGATAGTTGAGATGGACTACGAAGATGTTTGTCTAATTGGCGATTACAATGCAATAGTGGATGTGAAAAAAGATTACAAAACTGTAAAAAAGAATAAAAGGAAAAAGAGACTCTTCCCAAAGAATTCTTTGAAATGGCCAAGGAACTAAACTTAAGAGACGTGTGGAAGGAGACCCATGATGACCAACATCAATTCACTTTCTATTCCCACCCCCACCAATCCTGGTCTAGGATCGATATGGCGTGGATGACCACAAGTATTAGAAACGGGGTGGAAAAAATAGATATAGAAGTGAATCATTGGGCAGATCATAATCCTATACTGGTATCTTGGAGAGGAGTGAAAAGATTTAAACGATGGACAATGAACCAAAGAATTTGCAAACAATCGGATTTTAAAGAGATGCTAGAAAAAGAGCTAGGTTGGTTTTTTAAAATAAACCGGAAAGAGGATACTTCCATCCAGAATACTTGGGACACTGCCAAAGCATTTATTAGAGGCCTGATTATAGCCTATACAGGGAGAAAGAACAAGGAGAGAAAGAAACAACTAAATGAACTCCAGGAAGATCTAAAAAATATAGAACTCCAACTTCAACGTTATCCCCAAAATAAAATTATAAAAGAGAAATGGAAAGAAATAAAACATAATTTAAATTTGTTGAACCAAAAAGAATTAGCACAGAAAATAAAGATGGCCAAGCAGAACTATTTTGAATTTGCGAACAAAACGGGAAGATGGCTGGCCTATAAATTGAAAAAGAACAGAGATAAAAGAATGATATACCAACTTAGAGACATAAAAGGGGAAATTTATTATAGTAGGAAAGAAAAGAAAGAAATTGTCCAGACATTTTATACAGAATTATACAAACAAGAAGACGTAGATCCAGAAAAGATAAAACAGTATATTCATAGAACGGATATGCCTCCTATTACAGATGAACAAAGAGAAGCTTTAAACAAACCAATAACTATGTTGGAACTGGACACCGCATTGAAGAAACTTAAAAACAATAAAACCCCGGGACCGGATGGACTCCCTGGGGAATTATATAAGTCAATACAGGGAATAATAGAAGAAAATATGTTAGAGGTATTTAATGAGGCTCTACAAAAATCGAAAATCCCACAGACTTGGACAGAAGCTATAATTACCATTATTAACAAAGAAGACACGGATCCTCAACAAATTCAGAACTACAGACCGATATCCCTACTAAACACCGACTACAAAGTGTTCGCCATAATCTTAGCAGAAAGACTCAAAAATGTATTGAATGACTACATACACTCGGACCAGAATGGATTTCTGCCGGGCCGCCAAATTAGGAATAATATGAGAATAATATTAAACACGCTTGAATATTACGAAGCCCACCCGGAGAAACAATCGGCGCTGGTTTTCCTTGATGCCCAAAAAGCCTTTGATAATTTAAATTGGGAATTCTTAAAACAACAGTTAAAACATATGCATCTGGGACTAAATTTGGAAAATATTATAGGGAAATTGTATACCAAACAAACAGCGAAGGTAATTGTGAACGAGGAGATGACCGACCAAATCAACATAACAAAAGGGGTTAGACAAGGGTGTCCACTATCCCCCTTATTGTATATTCTATCGTTGGAGACTCTGTTAAAAAAATTAGGGAGGACCAAGAGATAAAAGGACTAAAAGTGAGACAAGAAGAGTATAAAACCCAGGCCTTTGCCGATTACTTAGTTCTTATAGTAGAAGAGCCCTTAGAATCATTACCGAAACTTTTTGAAAAGATAGAAGATTACGGAGAGGTGGCAGGGTTAAAGATAAATAGAAATAAGTCTAAGTTACTAGTTAAAAATTTGACAAAAACTCAGCAGACTGAATTGGAAAAAAATGTCCAAATTCAAGTGACTAACAAAGTTAAATACTTAGGCATTTGGCTATCATCAAGAACTTCCTCCATAAAAGAAAATAATTACGATAAACTAATTACACAGTTAAAAAAAGATATGGATAATTGGAAAAGATTGCAAATTTCACTTATGGGTAGAATCTCTATTATAAAAATGAATATATTACCAAAATTGTTGTATTTATTTCAGGTGGCTCCAATTAATTTAGGGAAATTTTTTTTCATGGACTTAAACAAGACTATGTCCAAAATCATTTGGCAGGGAAAAAGACCCAGAATAAAACTCAAACTGCTGCAAGATGCCAAGGAAAGAGGAGGAACAGCACTCCCGGATTGGGAACTTTATTACCAAGCAGCAGGAATAGTATGGATCAAGGAATGGATGGAACTAAATAATAATAGGATACTATCCATTGAAGGTCATGATCTGTGTTGGGATGGGGGGAGGTTTGCCCCCGAATCGTGAACCAGCACACAAGCAAACACACTATGACTGAAATAAGACTAGCAGAGGAGTCTTGTATAAAAATATACTTTACTACAAAACTTTTAAAAAACACTGTATCTTTAAAAAAACACATTAATAACAAGGTCTTATCCTGGTTAAATGAAGCCAGTCCATCTCCCTAAATTCCTCTCCACAATACCAAAACCAGTCCCTGGGAAAAACTAACAAGACATTGAATGGCTTCGGTGTCGATACATCATCGAGGTGGTAGAAGGGCAGCAGCATGGGCTTCAAATTAAAAGTCACCTGTAAAAGCAATCCAAGCAGCAAACATGGCTCGAAGCTCCTGGCAGGGAAACTGTCCAGTGTATCCCTCCGATGTAGCAGCAAATGTTCAAACGCTGGCTTGCGTGCTTCAAAAGCAAAAAACAAGCCGAAGGTAAAAACTTCAAAAGACTCCCGGCTATCTCAGCACACAGCTGCAAGATAGCTATGTGGGAGTAACACAGCTTCTTCTCCGCTGCTATCTCTGCTGCAGGCGTCGGGGCTTCCCAGCAGAGTTCTCCTCCTTTCTTCCAAGTCTGCGTCCAGGTGCCTCAGCACAGGTCTGCATTTAGGCCTAAAACAATGTCTAGGCCCAACTAGCAATGAGAAAGGTCCGTGCTTATATAGTAAGCTAACCTGCAATTAACTAGGGCGGGGAAGGCTTGCAGTTAATTGCAGACCGGAGATGGCTTGATCAAAGTCCATACAGTTTGTAGCTGATCAAGTGGCCACAGCAATCCTGAAAACACTTTGACAATCTGCAAGCGGGTTGGCATTCCTTCTTATGGGAAGAAAAATATAAGTCTCATACGTATTTTAAAAGGCATACAGTTAGGCATGTTTTATTACTAATATGGTTGAAAATCAAAAAACAACAATACACTAAGATTCCATTATGGTTTTCACCCTTAGAAGCCTTAAAACATCCAAACTTATTAGACCCTAAACATATAATCAGATATAAAGAGCTAATTGATCACCAAGGAAAACTCAAATCTAAACAGCAATTGGAAGCAGAGCTAAACAAGGAAATTGACTGGTGGACTTTTACACAGATACAATCCAAACACAAAGAATATATAAAAAAATACCAGATATGTAAAGAAAAGCAGGAATTAGACACCATTTTGCTAGACTCAGGAGAGAAACTAATTAGTAAAACTTATAAATTTTTGTTAAGATACAAGATGGAAGAGGAAATAGTTAAACATACAACGATTAAATGGATGCAGAATTTTAAATACTCAATAGAATTGGAAAAATGGGAAGAATTCTGGAAAACGAACACAAAAATAACCTTGGCTGCGGCATATAAGGAAAATCAGCTAAAGATGTTCTACAGGTGGCATATGTCGCCATCCAGGCTGGCCAAAATAAATCCAAAAATTAGTTCGGCGTGTTGGAAGTGTAAGAATCCACAAGGCACATTTTACCACTTGTGGTGGACGTGTCCGGTGGCTAAGAAATTCTGGTCCAACATCAAGAAATGGATAGAACAAATTACCAACTTACAAATTGATAAAAGACCTGAAACTTTTTTATTAGGAATCTTTACCAAATCTTACCCCAAAGAAATAAAGTATTTGCTAATACATATCCTAATGGCGGCATGGATAACTTATGCTAGTAACTGGAAATCTGAAAAAATCCCATCGGAGGACGAGATAAAAGATAAGATAATTCAATGTGCGGAAATAGACAGATTGACAAAAGAATTAAAGGAAAAAGAAGATACTGAATTCTATAAAGTTTGGGACAAATGGTACCACTGGCTCAGGGTTACTAGAGAAAAAACACAAGTAGAAAATAGTTAGAGGAGTAGTAGAACTGTAATTCACCACATATATATGATGTCCTTAACCTACAGAGATATCTAGTACAAAAAGTTTTCTTAGTACGATGAAGATAGACGAGGTTAAAGAGGTTAAAATGAACCAGTGTGTTAAGATCTATGGGAATTACATAATACTGTGTAAATAGATATATCACTACGAACCAATGCTTCAAAGGAATGAATATATATAATGTTTTAATGTAATGGTTTTTTTTCTTTTTCTTTTTTGTTGTGTTTATTATATGTATTGTGCGTGATTTTATTATTTGTTAATAAAGTTTATAAATTTTTTAAAAATAAAAATAAAATAAAAGCATTGTGATTAACACCAGCTGTCTGCAATTACTGTAAGTTCGAATCTCACCAGGCTCAAGGTTGGCTCAGCCTTCCATCCTTTTTAAGGTAGGTAAATTGAGGACCCAGTTTGTGGGGGCAATAAGCTGACTTTGTATAAATATACAAAAGTATGAAGGCTATTGCTTAACGCTTAACCCTCTTCTTCAAGAGGGGGGTGCAGACCTGGCTGGTATTACCGAGACCTGGTTGGGCCACGAGGGGGGGGTTCCCCTCGTGGAGATGTGCCCACCAGGTTTCCTTGCATTCCACCAGCCAAGAGCTCAGGGCAGGGGTGGGGGAGTAGCGGTCATTATTAAGGAAGGTCTGGGTCCGAGGGAGACCACTGTACCTCAGATAGCCGGGTGTGAGTCCATCTTTGTGAGGTGGGGTCATGGTGGGCAGATGGGTCTGTTAGTCACGTACCTGGCTCCCTGCCACGTGGCAACGACCCTGCCCGAGCTTCTCAATGTTGTAGCCGAGGTGGCGGTTGAGACCCCCGGGCTTATGGTCATGGGGGACTTCAATCTGCCATCCATCGGTGAAACATCTGAGATAGCTCGGGAGTTCATGGCTTCCATGACGGCCATGGACCTGACCCAGGTAATTCAGGGCCCGACCCACATTGGTGGACACACCCTGGATCTAGTTTTTGTCTCTGGGCAGTGGTTGAGTGGTCTTGATATCGGGGATATAGGTATTGAACCATTGTCATGGTCTGACCACTCGCTCCTTCGACTCGACTTTCAGACCGCTACACCTCACCACAGGGAGGTGGAACCGACCAGGTGGTTCCGCCCCAGGCACCTGATGGATCCTGATAGGTTCCAGACGGAGCTTGGGCCATTTCCTGAGACACTGACACGCGACTCGGCTGAGGACCTGGTGGTGGCCTGCAATAGGGTGGCCAGTGGGGCCTTGGAACGCGTCTTGCCTTTGCGGCCTCTGACCCAGCGCCGAACTCACTTATCTCCTTGGTTTACCAAGGAGCTGAGGGAGATGAAACGCTGGAGAAGACGCCTAGAGAGCGGTTGGAGGGCCAGTCGCTCTGAATCTGACTTGACACTAGTAAGAGCTCATATTAAGACTTACTTAGTGGCGATAAAAGCGGCGAAATCTAACTATTTTACTGCTCTTATCGCATCATCAAATAATCGCCCAGCCGCCCTGTTTAGGGTGACCCGCTCCCTCCTCCATCTGGGAGCGCGGGAGGATCCCTTGCAGGGTCATGCTGAGGACTTTGTTCAATATCTGGATGATAAAATAACTCAGATTCGGGATGACTTGGCTGCTGACTGGGTTAGTTCGGGCGGGGTGACTGAGGCAGGTCTTGAGAGTGTTATCTGGGCTGAGTTTGATCCTGTGGCTCCCGAGGACATGGACAGGACCTTGGGAAGACTGAACACAACCACATGTTTATTGGACCCGTGTCCCTCCTGGTTGGTGCTGGCCTCCCGGGAGGTTACACGAGGCTGGCTCCAGGAGATTATAAATGCTTCTTTGAGTGAGGGTGCCCTACCGGCCGCCTTGAAGGAGGCGGTGGTGAGGACCCTCCTCAAGAAGCCCTCCCTGGACCTGGCTATTTTGGCTAATTATCGTCCAGTCTCCAACCTTCCCTTTTTAGCGAAGGTTGTTGAGAGTGTGGTTGCGTGGCAGCTCCCTCGGTACCTGGATGAAGCTGTCTATTTAGACCCGCTCCAGTCCGGCTTCAGGTCTGGATACAGCACCGAAACGGCATTGGTCGCGTTGGTGGATGATCTCTGGAGGGCCCGGGGTAGGGGGTACTCCTCTATCCTGGTGCTGTTAGACCTCTCAGCGGCTTTTGATACCATCGACCATGGTATCATGTTGCGCCGGTTGGAGGGACTGGGTGTGGGGGGCACCGTTTTACGGTGGTTCTCCTCCTACCTCTCCGACCGGTCGCAATCTGTGTTGACAGGGGGGCAGCAGTCGACCCCGAGGCGCCTAGTGTGTGGGGTGCCGCAGGGATCGGTCCTCTCGCCCCTCCTGTTCAACATTTATGTAAAGCCGTTGGGTGAGATCATCCGTGGTTTTGGGGTGGAGTTCCATCAGTACACTGATGATACTCAGCTGTACATCTCCACCCCAGACCACCCCAACGATGCCGTGGAAGTGATGTCCCAGTGCCTTGAAGCTGTGCGGGTCTGGATGGGGAGAAACAGGCTTCGACTCAACCCCTCCAAGACCGAGCGGCTGTGGCTGCCGGCGTCCCGATATAGCCAGCTGACACCATCGCTGGTTATTGGGGGCGAATCATTGGCCCCCACGGAAAGGGTACGCAACTTGGGCGTCCTCCTGGACCCACGGCTCACACGACAGCTGTGGCCAGGGGGGCTTTCTATCAGGTTCGCCTGATACGCCAGCTGCGGCCCTTTCTAGATCGGGACTCCCTACGCACAGTCACTCAGGCGCTCGTCACTTCTCGCCTGGACTACTGCAATGCTCTCTACATGGGGCTCCCCTTGGGGTGCACCCGGAGGCTCCAACTGGTGCAGAATGCGGCCGCGCGGGGGATTATGGGAGCGACGGGGCACTCCCACATGACACCTCTCCTGCGCGAGCTGCATTGGTTGCCAGTGGACTTCCGGGTGCGTTTCAAGGTGTTGGTGATCACCTTTAAAGTGCTCCATGGCTTAGGACCAGGGTACTTACGGGACCGCCTTCTGCCGCCAATTGCCTCCCACCGGCCGGTTCACTCCCACAGAGAGGGCCTCCTCAGGGTGCCGTCAGCCAGACAATGTCGGCTGGCGACCCCCAGGGGGAGAGCCTTCTCTGTGGCAGCCCCTACCCTCTGGAATGATCTTCCTCCAGAACTGAGAACGATCTCCGACCTCCGGACTTTTCGTCGGGCCCTGAAAACTTATCTTTTCCAGCTTGCCGGTCTAGCCTGATCCCTGTTGAATTTTAAAATTTTTAGTGTTGTAGGGCTGTTGTATTTTAAGTATTTAATTGTTTTTAACTTTCAGCCAAAGTTTATATGGGTTTTATAATTTTTTAACTTTTGTGTACTGTTTTTTATTCGGCTGTTCACCGCCCTGAGTCCGCAAGGAGAAGGGCGGTATATAAATCCAATAAATAAATAAATAATAAAACGCATTGTAAGCCACCCTGAGTCTCCGGAGAAGGACGGCATATAAATCAAATTTAAAATATATATATTTAAATGCATTGTGAGCCATCCTGAGTCTTCAGAGAGGGGCGGCATACAAATTGAATTAATAAATAAATAAATATTAGTTCTAGATTGACATTTTATATGCCAATTTCCTTATAGGGAATCCCTATAGGATTATTGCAGATAATATCTGCTCATATTGCAGATGAGAGAAGGGTTGATGTGGCCTGAGGAAGGAGAAGACACTTGAAGTTCAGGTTTAGGTAAGCTACTACCTAGGATGTTGAGATATAGACATGTAGAATTGCCTGTGAAGCCATCTATCGGAAGGAGTCTGATAGTATAATTTCAGACTAACAAATTTTGTGAACTACAGTTCATAAAATCCTATGCCTTTTAATAAAATTTGTTAGTCTGGTACTACTAGACATCTCCTGAGCTTTGACTACCATAGACTATTAACACAGTCTCCTTCTACAATGTTTGTTAAGGCATATTGAACCACTTAGAATCATTTGCATAGAGTGGTATATACTGCTGTAAAAGTGAGTAGAGTTAAGAAGCAGCATTTGATGGTTCAAATGTGTACATTTGTTTTTAAAGTATGGCCTCATTATACTACATTTAAATTTAACAGATTTAACAGATTAACAGAGTTGGAAGGGACCTTATAGGTCATCTAGTCCAACCCCCCGCTCAAGCAGGAGACCCTACACCATTTCTGACAAATGGCAGTCCAATGTTTTCTTGAAAGTCTCAAGTGATGAAGCTCCCACAACTTCTGAAGGCAAGCTGTTCCATTGGTTGATTGTTCTCACTGTCAGAAAGTTCCTCCTCATTTCTAGGTTGAATCTCTCCTTGGTCAGTTTCCATCCATTATTCCTTGTCGGGCCTTCAGGTGCTTTGGAAAACAGCTTGACTCCCTCCTCTCTGTGGCAGCCCCTCAAGTATTGGAAGACGGTTATCATGTCTCCCCTGGTCCTTCTCTTCACTAGACTAGCCATGCCCAGTTCCTGCCACCGTTCTTCATATGTTTTAGCCTCCAGTTCCCTAATCATCCTCGTTGCTCTCCTTTGCACTTTTACTAGAGTCTCAACATCTTTTTATAGTGTGGTGACCAAAACTGGATGCAGTACTCTAGGTGTGGTCTTACTAGGGCTTTATAGAGTGGTATTAGTACCTTACTTGATCTTGACTGTATCCCTCTGTTAATGCAATTTAGGATTGCATTGACTTTTTTAGCTGCCGCTGCACACTGCTGGCTCATATTTAGCTGGTTGTCCACTAAGACTCCAAGATCCCTCTCACAGTCACTGCTGTTAAGCCTGGTTTTCCCCAGTTTATATGTGTGCTTTTGGTTTTTCTTACCTAAGTGTAAGGCTTTACTTTTCTCTACATTAAATTTCATTTTGTTAGATAGGGCCCAGTGTTCAAGTCTGTCAAGATCCATCTGGATCTTGAGCCTATCTTCTGGGGTGTTAGCTATTCCTGCCAGCTTAGTATCATCTGCAAATTTGGTGAGTTCCCCTTCTATTCCCTCATCTAAGTTGTTCATGAAGATATTGAAGAGTACTGGGTCTAAGACGGAATCTTGTGGCACCCCACTGCTTACTTCTCTCCATGTAGACTTAGACCCATTAAGGACTACTCATTGAGTATGGTTTGTCAGCCAGTTGCGAATCCATCTGGTGGTGAAGCTATCTATCCCACTTTTTTCTAGTTTACAAAGAAGTAGGTTGTGGTCTACTTTGTTGAATGCCTTGTTGAAGTCTAAGTATATTATGTCCACAGTATTTCGCTGGTCTACTAATTTAGTCACTATGTTGAAGAATGAAATAAGATTGGTTTGGCATGATCTGTTTTTAACAAACCTGTGCTGACTGCTAGTTATTTCTTTACTTGTTTCTAGGTGTTGGCAGATCTGTTTTTTTATTATCTTTTCCAGTATCTTCCCGAGTATTGATGTTAGGCTGATTGGTCTGTAGTTTCCTGGGTCTGTATTTTTTTCCTTTTTTGAAGATGGGAACCACATCAGCTTTTTTCCAGTCCTCTGGTAGTTCCCCGGTGTTCCAGGATTTTTTAAAGATGTGATGCAATGGTTCTGAGATGACATCTACCAGCTCCTTTAGAACTCTGGGATGTAATCCATCAGGCCCATGTGATTTGTATTCATCAAGATCAGACAGGTGTTCTCTTACTATTTTTTTGCTTATGTGAAGAACAAAGGCACAGGCAGGCATGAACAGAGAAGCCGCAAATTCTCTGTAGTGTCTGCATCAGCCCTTGACCTAGCAGTGTGGGAAGGCAGCCATTAGGAGCTGCCAAAAGCCAGGCAGTCACGTGCAAGAAGATAAAGGAAAAAGAAGAAGGTGATTATCTGGGTAAGACAGTGGTCTTGTAAACAAGATTCCTCTGTATATTTAACTCCTGAACTTTTAAAACTATTTACTTGAAAAAATTGGCAAAGAGAGAGGGGAGGGAGTGGAAAAAGACTACCTCCCCACTTCCGGAACAGTGGTGAAGAAGCGGAAGCCACTAATAAAAGCTAATTAACAAAAGCTGAAAAAGCAATTTAATAAACTGAAAGCAGATTGGGAAAAGAGGCATTTTTGGCTAAAGAACTGTAATTTGCAAATCAGAGTTTGGAGTTTTGAAGCTGGGGGTTTATTTTTTCTTTAAGACTATTTTGGATTGCAGAGGAAATTAAATTCCAAGAACAGTGAGAGATTTGAGAAAAGAATATCAATTTCTCACGAAATGTTTGATAAAGAGAGGAATACATTTTAGCTGGTTGATTCCAGAAGGAATAATGGGGAACTGGGAAGAACAAAGATACAGATTAGACTCAGTAGAAAAAGCAGAGCTATTTTATAAATAACACATAGCTGTCCAAGAGGAAGGAAGGTTGAGGGAAGAAAAAGGGGGTGAACAACAGGAGGAGAAGAAAGAACAGCCAAGAGAGACAACGAAAGAACAAGAAGAGAGAGCATTAAGAGAAGGAGCAAGGGCGAAAGAAGTTAAGGAACTAAGGGAGATAAGAATGACTAGATCAACAAAGCAAATAAATAAATAAGAAATGGAAGAAGAAATTAAAATAATATCATTAAGGAAGATAACTATTATAAACTAAGAAACCAAATTGAAACAGATTTGGAAAAATGGAAAAATGGAAAAATTTACAATTATCTTTAATGGGGAGAATAGCGTTAAACAAAATGAATGTATTGCCAAGATTGTTGTTTCTTTTTCAAACAATTCTGATAAAGTTGGAGAAAAAATACTTTGAAAGTTTGAATAAAATGATGTGGAAATACATATGGCAAGGGAAAAAAGCGAGAATTAACCTTAAATTGCTTCAAGACTCCAGGTTTAGAGGAGGATTTGGTCTACCAAATTGGGAATTGTATCACCAAGCAGCGATGTTAACTTGGATTAAAGAATGGATCTTATTGAGAAATACAAGACTATTGACTTTGGAAGGACATGACCTACAAATAGGATGGCATGCTTTCTTATGGTATGGAAAAAATCGGATTCACGGATATTTCCAGAGACATTGTGTAAGGAATGGCTTGTTGGTACTATGGGAAAGAGTAAAAGAAAAACATTATATGGAAGTACCAATGTGGCTTTCAACAATAGAAGCGTTGACACATCCAAATATGATTAACATGGACAAGATTGTAAGATATAAAGACATTTTAACAGAGAAGGGAGAATTAAAACAGAAACAAGACTTAGAAAAACAAGGGATTGAGACTGACTGGTATACACGGCTGCAGATACAATTAAGATATGATAAAGACTTGAAACAATATGGTTTTAATTTGGGGGAATCAGAGTTGGCTCAGATAATGATTGGAAAGGATGAAAAAATGATTAAAATACTGTATAATTATTTGTTGCAAATTAGATTGGAAGATGAAGAGGTAAAAGAGACAATGATAACATGGGTGAAAAATTTTGGATATGCAATAGAATTAGAGAAATGGCAACAACTATGGGAAAGGAATTATAAATTGACAATGGCAACTGCATATAAAGAAAATCTATATAAAATGTTTTATAGGTGGCATATGCCACCAGAAAGATTAGCAAAGATGTTTAAGGATAAATCAGCCAAATGTTGGAAATGTTTGCATATGCCGGGATCATGTTGGTCATGTTTAGAAGCAAAAAATTATTGGTCTAGAATACAGAAATGGTTGGAAGAAATATTACATAAATTTATAGAATTAAAACCAGAGGTTTTTTTATTGCGTATTCTCCCAGGGAGATATAGTAAAGAAGATGTGTATTTAACTATACATATAATAACAGCAGCAAGAATTGTGTTTGCACAAAATTGGAAGACAGAAAAAATTCCGTCAGAAGGTGAAGTAATAAAAAAGATTTTAGACTGTGTGGAAATGAATAGATTAACTCTAAGAATAAGAGATAAAGAGGAATCAGTGTATTTCAAGACATGGGGAAGATTTTACATATGGTTAGAAAAGAAATATGAAGATAAGAGCATAGATAAATGATTTAGATAATAGAAAGTTAAATGAGGGAGAGGATAAAAAAGAAATAGAAACCCAGATGACACCAGAGTAAATGAAAAAGGGGGATGGGAGGGGGGAAAAGAAAGAAGATAATAAGAATAAGTGTACAATTGACTTCCGCTGGCGCCTTCCTCGTCGGTGGCGGGCTTCTCCATGCCCGCCGGTCTCTCGGCGCATTAGAGCCGCCTTACAGCTGGCAGGCGGCTCGAAAAACCTGCTCCTTGACGGGAGGAGCAGGGAGAGCTTCTGGGGGTGAGGTTGAGCCTCCTCGAGCCCCCCAGGATTTTTCCTTTGTCCTGGGGAGGGCTCAGAAGGATGGCTCCCTCCATACCCCCAGGGTATGCTCCGCGCCGAGAGGAACCTCCGCTAATTACCTAATTAGCGGAGCCAGACGCTGGGAGCAACACCACACTTGGAATGATAATTGGAGCAAGCTGGAAGAGAAAGAAGGAAAATTTAAGCAAGTATGGATTTTTTTCAACGGATTTTTTTTGGAAGAGGAGGGGGGGAAGGGGGAAGGAGAGGAAGAAAAGTGAAAGTTTTTAAGATGGCGACTGGCTCTGCTTGAGAGGAAAGTGATAGCAGAAATGGAGTGCAGAGTTTAGTCCTGAAAGACTTTGAAACGAATATTCACAGACAAAGAACTTAAAGGAACAGAGGCTGAATAGATTTCTCCTGCTTTTTTTTTTCTTCTTTTTTCTCTATTGAAGTAAGAAGGATTCTCTTTTTTTGGTCCTTTTTAATAGTAAAGATGCCTAAACCTAAAGGAAGGGGGGGCTCCCCCTTGAATCAGATGAATAAAGTTGAAATGTCTCATTTGCAGAGACTTACAGAACAAGAGTTAAAAGAGTTAATTACAAGGTCTTTAGAGAGTGTGGTAGACCAGGTAAAAGGTTCACAGAAGGATATTGAGGAACTGGTTTTTGGGAAATATGACCAATTAAATCAAATTATTGCTCAAGTAGCTTCAGATTTTACAACTGCGATGGCTGCAATGGGGAAGAAAGTGATTGAGATGAGTAATAAATTTGAATCACAGATACAAGAGTTGCAAACGAAACTTCTGGAAGCAGAGGCCAAAAACCATAATATTCAGAATGATGTTATTATGCTTCAAATTAAGGCTAAAGAATCTGCAATCAGACTAAGAGGGATAAAAGAAAACAACAGAGAAAACTTAAGAATAACTTGTGCAAAGGCCTTTGCAGAATTATTAAAGCTACAAGATGAATCAATTTTGGGTTCAATAGCGAAAGTTTACAGAGTTAACTCACGTTTGGCTAAACAAAGAAATCTGCCTAGAGATGTTGTTGTTTACTTCACTGATAAAAGACTGAGAGATGATATTTTACAAAAGTCTTATTTTGATAGAGTGCAGGTAGCAGGTACACAAATTAGGATTTTCAAAGAGTTACCATCGAAGGTCTTAAAGGACAGGAAAGATTTTGATTTTTTGGTCAAGGAACTGAAGAGAAGTAATATCCCATTTAGATGGGATTTTCCAGTTGGTATAATTTTTAGATATCAAGGAGTGAGACATTGTCTGAATACTATTGAAAAAGCAGAATATTTTTATCAAAATATCTTTAAGGGAGCACCGAAACATCTTAAGGATAAAAAGTTAAAAACAGAGTTTACAAAATGTGAACAGAAAGAAGAAAATCAAAGTGTGTTAAAAACAAAAGGAGAATTTGGTGGTTGTCCAGAGGATTCTATTATGGATTTTTCTGATGAGAAAACTGAACACCTCCGTGTCCTTGGGGGATTACAGGACCTTGAATTGCTGGAGGAAGCCTCAAAAAACAAAGTTTTACTTCGAGATGACCAGCAACAGAGGTCCAATACTCTTCAAGACATGGGGGGTGATGCTAATCGACAGGAACTAGAGGTCAACGAAGAAATCCGACTGGAAACCACAGGTGACAAATTTAAAGAGCATCGTGAATTGTTTGATACTGAATCAGAAAGCATTGAAAGATCTGGAAAAAGTGGATTATAAAAATTGTTTTAAGAAGTACAACAATTTGTTAAAAGTTCATTCTGAGTTGGACTAACTTTAAATTCATCTATTAAAATGGATTATAAAAATTTTTACTATGAAGTTTATCCTGGATTGGACATGATATCCTGAGTTCTGATAGATTGCTGCAAAATTAGCAGCAATCATTGGTTACCCAATTATACATTTTTTGTGGAACTTATCATCTAGGAGAAGACTATGAAATTGAAAATATCTTATAACCCGAAGGATTGAATTGCAAAGGGTGGCAGGATTTGAAACAATTTTAAAGGAACATCTGGGAATGCAGCTCTTAGTTGGTTTTTTCTTTTTCTCTCAAGGTTTGAATGCTAAGGCTGCAAAAGCCTATTTTTAGGTATAGTATAAGTTAGCTTGAATGAATCTTCCTAGAGGGGTGAATATCTTCGTGGTTGAATTTTACTTATATAAAGTCACTCGGGGGGTGGTGTGGAGAAACGTTTTACTTTGCTGATGGGGGCAGCGGCAAGATGAAGATTATTGAAGCTGGATCTATGCGAGGAAATATGTTTGACATCAATCAAGTTGAAGAGAAGATTGAAATTTGGATTATAGAGATTGAAAAATGAATTAAATAAGATAATTCTCTTTATGATATAACTGTATGATTATCACTATATATGCATATATATTTCTTATGTTTTATGTTTTTGGGGTTTTTCTTTAGTTAAGGGGTGTAGTTAGGATAGAATTATAATAGTGTTTTTAATTATAATGACTATCAATGGTTTTTTTTAATATTGTTTAAATATATTAATGTTTGGTTCTTTGTTTGTTTGTTTTTTTACTTTTTTTCCCTCTTTCCTTCTCTCTCTTTCTCTTCCTCTTTTGAAATTTGTTTAATTGAGAATTTGAACACTTAATAATCTTTTTCTTTTTCCCTTGTTCTAAGTTTTTTTTTTTTTAACTTGTAGCGGAAGTCAGGGGGGGGGTTAGGGAGGGGAGGGGTTGGGGTTGAGGGAGGATGGGAGGGGGTGGGTAGGGGGATTGGGGAGGGGGGGTGAAAATGGAAAATTTTTTTGTATTGTAAAACTTTTTCAATAAAAAAAAAAGAATAAGTGTACAATTATGATGATAATACTGATAGAATAAATCTGAAAACAAATTGAAAGAAAGTATATACTGTTGTGTCCTTATAAGGACATCTGCCGGGGATTGGTTAGAAAATCCTCCAGCGGGAATTTTGAATCCCTGTCAGGGGGCGGTGCGGCTGCCGGAGCGAATATAAGGAGAGCTCCGGCAGCGCAGCGCCAGTTCTCTTCCTGTTGAATAAACTTGTTACATGAACTCCGCTGGTCTCATCTTCATTCCTGTGCCGATCTAACACTGGCGACGAAGGACTAG
This sequence comes from Coluber constrictor foxii, assembly GCA_038048745.1. Classification (NCBI taxonomy): domain Eukaryota; kingdom Metazoa; phylum Chordata; class Lepidosauria; order Squamata; family Colubridae; genus Coluber; species Coluber constrictor. The sequence continues at coordinate 11,238,317 of CM075961.1, forward strand.
AGAAGGAACCGACCGCGTGGCACGATCGCCATTTCTGAACCGAAGACACTTGCCGCTGATCCACACGATGGCAACGCCGCAAGCACTCTTCGCGTCGATCGCTCCATTCAACCCCGGACGGGAGAAATGGAGCTCATACATGATCCGTTTTCGCCAATTCCTCCGGGGAAACGGATACAGTAACCTGGATGACGAGAGGAAGAGGGCTCTCTTCCTAGCTCATTGTGGACCCGATGTTCTGGAGCTGGCCGTGAACCTCGTCGCGCCCCGAGACATCGAGGAAATGTCCTGGATGGATCTGCAAGCCGCCCTGCAGGAACATTACGCTCCCACGGGCACCCCCATCGCCAACTGATTCACCTTCCACCAGAGGAACCAACGGGAAGGTGAATCCATCAAAGAGTCCGTCAAATCGCAGCCAACTGCGAATTTGATAACGTGGACAACGCGCTGAGGGACCGCATCGTCTTCGGGATGCGAGATGCGGGCCTCCAGAAGAAGTTCTTGAGCAGAAAACGCATCACGCTCAAGGATGTACTCGAGGAGGCCACAGCCGCCGAGACCTCAGAGCATGCGGCCGCGGAGATGCTGAAGGCGAGGGGGATCCACAAGATCCACCAGTCGATCCCCGAGTCCTCCGAGGATTCAGCCACGCCATCCGATTCTGATGGAGAAATGGCCATCCAGAAAGTGTTCCAGCCATCCCGGTGGGAAAATCCCCAAAATGGCCACCGAGGGGAACGCTGCAGCAGCTGCAGAGGCGACCACCCCAGGACGTCCTGCAGATGGCGAGACGCAACCTGCCGACATTGTCTGAAGAGGGGACACATCGCTGAGGCATGCCGAGCCACCGATCCAGCCCCCGAACCGCCCAGACCCAAGAATCAGGAAAACCGCCGCGACAACCAGAGGACATCCAAACGGTCCTCGCACCAGCCCAGAAGCGATGGTTACGACGATTCCCGGAACGGCGCGGTGAATCAGACGACCATAGCCCACACCAGCAACAACAGTGCCACCAAATTTCACGTGACGCTGTTGGCCGAGGGCTCACCCTGCAAGATGGAGGTAGACTCTGGTTCCGTCTACTCCATCATTGATTAGCACCAACTAAAGAAGATCAAGCTGGCAGTAACCAAGAGCCAACTCAAGCCCCTACAGTCCAGGCTGGTGGATTTCGGCGGGAATCCCATCGGCGTCCTGGGAAGAACCAAGATCCACGTCGCCTTCAAGAGCTTCCAGGGCCAGCTGCCAGTCACCGTCGTGGAACACAGCCGCCCGAACCTGCTCGGCGTGGAGTGGTTTCAGCCGCTGGGGCTTTCCATCAGAGGCATCCACCAGATTAGGGCAGATGAACTCGACTCACTCATCGAAGAGTTCCAGGAAGTCTTCGATGGTAAACTGGGGAATTACATAGGGAAGCCCATCTCCTTCAATCTGGACCAGGGGGTCACCCCGATTCGGCTCAAGCCCCGCCGGGTTCCATTCGCCTTGAGATGAGCAGCTGGATAAGCTGATCGCCCAAGGTGTCCTGGAACCCATCGATCATGCTTCATGGGAGACTCCCATTGTGACCCCAATGAAGCAGGATGGATCTGTGCGCATCTGCACTGATTATAAGGTTACCATAAACAAGGCGTTGCAGCAGAGCGCATACCCTGTGCCAGTGATGCAGCACCTCCTGCATTCACTAGGCAAGGGCACAATATTTGCCAAACTGGACCTGGCCCAGGCTTACCAGCAACTGCCAGTTGACCAAAAAACAGCGGAGGCTCAAACCATTGTCACTCATAGGGGGGCCTTTAAATGCAACCGTCTCCAATTCGGAGTCAGTGCTGCCCCTGGGATTTTTCAATCAATGATGGAACGCCTTCTCCAAGGCGTTCCAGGGGTAGTGCCTTACTTTGATGATGTTTTGATCTCCAGAGACTCAAAGGCACAACTCCTTGTCCTGCAGCAGTTCAGAGAGAAGGGCTTGAGAGTCAGACGGGACAAATGCATCATAGGGGTCCAGGAGGTCGAGCATACACTCCACCAAATCAAAAGTTAAAGCTATCCATGAGGCTCCCAGCCCCAAAAACAAAGCGGAGCTTCATCGCTTGCTGGGGAAAGCGGTTTCCTGGAAGTGGGGCACCGAGGAGGAAACGGCTTTCCGGGCCATCAAGGGACTATTGATGTCCAGCAGCGTTCTCATCCAATACAGCGAGACGCTACCCATCCGGCTAACCTGCGACGCTTCGCCATATGGGGTCAGGGCAGTCCTCAGCCACGACCTGCCCAACAGCACGGAAGTCCCCATCGCCTACTTCTCAAAGACGATGTCCAGCGCTGAACGCAACTACAGCCAGCTGGACAAAGAGGCATTGGCAATCGTCGCAGGGGTGAAGCGCTTCCATGAGTACCTCTACAGAAGAAGCTTCACCATAGTCACGGACCACAAGCCGCTCCTGGGCTTCCTCGCCGGTGACAAGCAAACACCCACATTCATGTCGCCGCGGATGACACGATGGGCCATCTTCCTCGCCGGCTATTCGTACAGACTCATCCACCAACCAGGAAAGTCCATCGCGAATGCCGACGCCCTGAGCAGATGCCCATCCGCAGACGCCGTAGAAGACCCAGCCCCCACACTCGAACTCCTGCACATCGACCACGACAGCAGCTGCCCAGTCACATCAGCAGACGTGGCCACGCACACAAAGAAAGACCCCACACTCTGCCAAGTGCAGTCCTGGATCCTGAGAGGGTGGCCAGCGCAGATAAGCGGAGAAGAATACAGCCCCTTCAGCCGCAAGCAGAAGGAGCTGTCCACAATGAAAGGCTGTCTGCTATGGGGAGACAGAGTGCTGATCCCCGGCACTCTACAATGGAAGATGCTCGAGACGTTGCACAATGGACACCCTGGCATCGTCCGCATGAAGGCCCTGGCACGGAGCTACGTCTGGTGGCCGTCACTGGACAAGGACATTGAACAATGGGTCGCCAGATGTGGCCCGTGCCAAGAAGTTCGAGCAGCGCCGCCCCAAGCAGAGCCTACACCATGGGAGACGCCCAGCAGCCCCTGGTCTCAGATCCACATCGACTTCGCGGGTCCGATGCAGGGGCTCCACCTCCTAATTGTGGTCAATGCCTTCTCCAAATGGCTCAAGGTGGTCCCCATGGCATCAACCACATCAGAAGCAACCATTCGCGCCCTCCGCAGACTCTTCACAACCCATGGGCTCCCGGACATATTGGTTTCCGACAACGGTCCCCAACTTACGTCCGTGCCCATGGAGGCCTTCCTGGCAGGACTGGACATCCGCCACGCCCTCTCCGCGCCTTACAGACAGGCCGGAAACGGCCAAGCTGAACGGATGGTGAGACTCACCAAGGAGGTGCTCACCAAGGTGGGACCGGGTGACTGGCAGGAGCGCATCGACACCTTCCTCCTCACCCAACACATAACGCCACACGCAACCACCAGGAAATGCCCATCCGAGCTGCTGATGGGCAGAAGACTTCGGTCACCCCTGGACAGACTGCACCCCCAATACGACTCGGAGGTGCCCGCAACCGCTAGCCGCCAACTCCGCTGTTTTGCTGTGGGAGATCCCGTCTTCGCGCAGAACTTCCACGGCTCATCGAAATGGCTAAAAGTCAAGATCCACAGCGCAACCGGCCCGAAATCCTATCGGGTAGAGCTGGAAGGTGGACTGGTCGTGAGACGTCACATCGACCAGCTCCGCAAAAGGTTGAGGGGATCGGACGGAAACCACCCCGACGAGGTAGGCCTACAACACCCCAAAGAGGTAGGCCTGCCCACCCCCGACGAGGTAGGACTGCCACACCCCAGCGAGGTAGACCTACAACACCCCGGGGGAGAGGGCCCGCCAATCCCTGCCCGAGCCAGAAACGAGACAGTGCGAGTAGACTGGGGACAATGTCAGAGGGGAACCTTGAAGCACCCCAGGGTAGACGGGAATCGACACCCCGACACCCAAGACCCAGACGGCAGCCGCGGAAACCGAGGCCCAGATGACCACAACACCCAACAACACCCCGGTGAGGTCGGACGGCACCAGTCCGAAAGTGAGGGGCAATTGCAGATAAACCCGGTAGACCGGGGCCAACCGAGCAGGGGACATCAACAGCAACCCTGCAAGGTCGGCAACCGACACACCGGCGAGGGAGACTTCCATGCACCACAACAGAGGCTCCCCCAACAACAACCCGACCCGGACAAAGACCAACCCTGCGAGGAGGGCCTCCACCACCCCGGCAAGGGAGGCCTACACCAGCAGGACCGAGACGACCAGACACAACAACACCCCCATGGCGAAAGTCGGCGACCGCCACAGCAATGCCCACCCCACAGAGAGGGCCTACGCCACTCCTGCGGAGAAGGCCACGAGAATCCTCGACCACCCCAGCAGCGCCAGCCCAGCAGAGAGGGCCTACACCACCCCTGTGAAGGAGGCCTGCACCACCCCGGCGAGGTCGAGCCAACGCCAACCCACAACACCTGCAGCCCCGGGAGTGGACCGGACTCAACCAGGGACCCCCGGGAACTGACCCAGTCACCGCCGCCAGACCTGCACCCACGACCAGACCTGACTAACCCCGACCCAGTAGGAACCGGAGGGAAGCCCAGGGACTTACCGTGGCTCAGGAGTTCTGGACCAGTCGAGAGCGAGGACCCGCGACGGCGATTCCACGATCGGAGCAGGGAAGGAGAAGACCAGCATCGCCCGCAGGCGGAGATCAGCGACCCGGCCGGAGGTACAGAAGCACCGCCCGCAACCTCAACGGCCAGATCCAGCCCGGCTCCTGGGAGGGAACCGGGAGCAGCAGGAGCACCCTCCGACCAGGAGGGCTGCCAGCCAACGAATGGACTGCGCAGGTTTAATTGAACGTGCAGACGACCTGCCTATTTAAATGACTTTATAACTGATGGACAGCTTAAGAACTAGGGGGGAGGAGTGTTGTGTCCTTATAAGGACATCCGCCGGGGATTGGTTAGAAAATCCTCCTGCGGGAATTTTGAATCCCTGTCAGGGGGCGGTGCGGCTGCCGGAGCGAATATAAGGAGAGCTCCGGCAGCGCAGCGCCAGTTCTGTTCTTGTTGAATAAACTTGTTACATGAACTCCGCTGGTCTCATCTTCATTCCTGCGTCGATCTAACACATACTATTAGAATACAGGAGTTGTTCGGATACCAAACAAGGAGAATATTCCACAGCAAAGAAGATAGAAAGGAGAGAGGAGTAGAGGGTAGGAAGAGGAGAGGGAGGGAGAGGAATGGAAGAAAGGGAAAAGGAGAGGAAGGAAGGGTAGGGGATAGGAGTAGGAGAGAAGGTGAGTAGGGAGAAAAGAAGAGAGGAGTGGGGGAAAGGAAGGGGAAGTAGGATGAGGTAGGAGAGGAGGGAAGAGAAAGTAGGAGAGGAGAGGAGGGAGGGAAGGGAAAGAGGAGAAGAAGAAGGGTTGTTGCGAAACAAGGGAAGAAAGGGTAGAAGAGCAACTTCGAATGTAATTAAAATGCCTTATTTTAATGCTTTCTTTAAGGAAAATATGTATATGTAGGTTTTAATTATGTATAAGAAAATGTACATTTTATATTATGTGTATAAGAAATAAAACTGAAAAACTTTTCCAAAGGGAAAAAAACGGATTTTCATCCAAGGAATCTTTCCCAAGTACTCTCTGAGTTTATTAAAATCAGCTCTTTTAAAATCTAAGACTCTGGTATCATTTTGTTCTACTGCTTGTGTTTGCATTGTGTTGAATTCTAGTATGACATGGTCACTCTCACCCAAGGTTCCTGCAGTTTCAACTCCCTCTATCACTTCTTCTCTGAAAGTATTAAGTCCAGTATGGCTGTCTCTCTAGTTCCCTCCTCTACCTTTTGGACAACAAAGTTGTCAGCTAGGTTGGTTAGGAACCTATTTGATTTTTCACTTGGTGAAGAATTAGTTTTCCAATTGATATCAGGGTAATTGAAGTCCCCCATTACTATTGTAGTGTGTTTCCTACATATGTTTGTTAGTTGGTTGGCGAAAAGGATATCTATTTTTTTCTGCTTGATTGGGTGGCCTACACCTATGGTATAGACCTATGGCCATGTCATTCTTTTTGTCTTTTATTTTGACCCATATGCATTCTAGGAGGTTTTTGTCTTTGGTTTCATGCAATTCTATAGCAATATAGTGGTCCTTTACATACAGTGCAACTCCACCTCCTCTTTTATTGGGTCTGGTTTTTTGTTTTTTGTTTTTTGAAGAGTTTGTATCCTTCTATCAGTATGTTGCAGTCGTGGGTGTCGTCCCAAGTTTCTGTTATTCCTACTATGTCATATCTACCTTTGTGTATTAATAGTTCAAGTTCACCCTGTTTGATCCCCAGACTTTGTGCATTTGTATATAGGCACTTGAGGTCTTTATGCCTGATTCTGGGTATGCTTCCTATGTCTCCTATTTGGTATTTGAGTTTGTCTTCCTTCCCATGCCTCCTTACTTCATTATTTGACTTGCTTTCTAGGGTTTTTTGCTTGGAATTAGGTCCTGGAGATCCTAAAGACTGGTCACCCTCCACCCTCAATTTTAGTTTAAAGCCCTCCTGATAAACTGAGCCAGTTGTTTTCCAAAAACATTATTCCCAGTCTTTGTGAGGTGCAACCCATCCCTTGCTAAAAGCCCATCTTGGAGGTAGTACAGACCATGGTCCAGGAATCCAAAGGTTTTTTGGCGACACCAACCCTTTAGCCAGTGGTTCACTTCTAGAATTCTTTGTTCTCTCGCCAGATGCTGTACTTTCGTTGGCAGTACAGATGAAAAAACTACTTGTGCGCCTAAGTCCTTGACTTTCTTGCCTAGCTGCTCATAATCATTCAATATTATTTGATTATTATTATTATTATTATTTATTAAATTTATATACCGCCCTACTCCCGAAGGACTCAGGGCGGTGAACAGCCAAAAGGTAAAATACATATAATACAAACATTAAAAACCATTTAAAATGCATTAAATACTTTGGCCCAGAAAAACAAATTAAAACACCCCAATTTAGACAGATTTAAAAATTAAAAAGCAATTTAAAAGAGAAGTTAGGCCAGGCCAGCCTGCTGGAATAGGAATGTTTTGAGGGCACGGTGGAAAGCGTGTAGATCCGGGATCCTCCGTATCTCTGGGGGGAGCTCGTTCCAGATGGCAGGTGCCCCCACAGAGAAGGCTCTCCCCCTGGGGGCCGCCAGTCGACACTGTTTGACCAATGGCACCCTGAGAAGCCCCTCTCTATGGGAGCGTACTGGTTGGTGAGAGGCTACTGGTGGCAGAAGGTGGTCTCGTAAATACCCCGGTCCTAAGCCATGGAGAGCTCTAACGGTGGTGACCAAAACCTTGAAGCGCACCTGGAAGACCACCGGGAGCCAGTGCAGCTCGCACAGGAGGGGAGTCACATGGGAGTGCCACATCACTCCAATAACCACCCACGCGGCCGCATTCTGGACCAGCTGGAGCCTCCGGGTGCTCCTCAAGGGGAGCCCTATGTAGAAAGCATTGCAGTAATCCAGGCAGGAAGTGACGAGGGCATGTGTGACCGTATTTAACGAGTCCTGATCCAGAAAGGGACGCAACTGGCGAATCAGGCAAACCTGATAAAAAGTCCTCCCGGACACAGCCATCAAGTGCTCTTCTAAAGACAGCCGTGAGTCCAGGAGGACACCCAAGTTGCGAGCCCTATCCGAGGGGGCCAACGACTTGCCCCCAATAGTCAGTGATGGCACCAACTGACTATATCAGGACGTCGGAAACCACAGCCACTCAGTCTTGGATGGGTTGAGCCTGAAATATAGTTTTCAAGTCCTTTTTTGTGTCATTCGTCCCTACATGTAGTAGTAGAAAGGGGTAATAGTCTGTTGGTTTTATTATTTTGGTTAGGTTCTCAGCCTCATCTTTGATTTTAGCTCCAGGGAGACAACATACCTCTCTGGATTGACAGTCGGATTGACAGATGGCAGGTTCTGTTCCCTTGAGAATTGAATCTTCTATCACCAAGACTTGCCTTTTTTTTCCTAGGGAGGTTTGTGGTGTTTTTCTATCTATCACATTTGGTGGTGCTACTTTTTTAGGGACATTTGATGGTGCTTCTTCTCTATGTTTCTCTATGTTTTCTTCTAGTGAGAGTCCCTGATATCAATTGCTTAGCACCAGTCAGCGGGGCTGGTTTGGACAGGGATTTTGTACTAGGGAGTGGGTTGGTTTGGACAGGGAGTGGGTTGGTTTGGACAGGGATTTTGTACTAGGTTTGTGTTTTTTTCTATGAGTGACATGTTTCTATCTGTCTTTTTCCTCTAAGGGGTCAATTCTTTTAGAAGTTGTTTGGTCATTATTATGTTCAATTTGGGCATATTCTTTTTGCAAGGTTTGGGGTTTCTCATTTTGTAGGTCAAATTTCAGAGTGGTTAGAGTTTCCTCTAGACCCTTTACTTTTTCTTCTAGTAACTTGATTAATTTACATTTGGTACATATGTAGTTTGGGTGTTCTATGGGCATACGCAGTGGTGGGATTCTGCCGGTTCTAGGGGGTTCGGCCGAACCCTTTGTTAAATTGCTGGCTCGCCCAGCCCCTTGCCCCGCCCCTCCGCACCACTATTTATTGCCAATAAATAGTGGTGGGCGAGGGGTGGGCGAGCCAGCAATTTAACAAAGGGTTTGGTGTTTTTTTGTAATTTTATTGGCCCGCAGAGCTTCAGCATAGGCTAATTAGCCCTTGATTAGATCGCTCCCGACTCTCAGCTGATTTGCTCTCAGCTGTTTTGCGCAGGCTCTTTTGCAAGCTCTTGTTTTGCAAGCTCTTTCCTTGCTGCAGCGTGCTGGAGAAGTTTTTTTTTCCCTAGCTGAAACAAAACTGAAAGTAAAGCAGGCTCTGCTGCAACGTGACAAAATGAGGCAGGGAGAGAGATTTCTTTTTCTTTTTGCTCACCAAAAAAGGTAGGTGCAAACAATGGGAAATTTAGGGTAAAGAGGAGAGTTCAAGATTTTAAAACACAGAAGAAAAAAAGGTCTATTTATTGTATATTGTGTTGAAAGCAGAAATGGTTAAATTATGGTTTGGAGGAATATATGGGGAAAATTATTTGGTTTATTATTATTGGTAAATATAATGAATTGATTTGTAAGAAACTGGATTGCATGGAAATAATTGGAATATTGATGTTCATATTGATTAATATACAAACAAGATAATTATAACTGGTTTATATAAAAATGTTGAATTTGTATGGATGGATATAAAAATAGATGACAATGGGAAGGGGTATAATATAGAATAGAAGGGAAAAATTGAATTTGATTAAGATTAGAGATGAGGATGAAGGGTAATATTGGTTTTTTACAGAAATAGATGAGGGATAAATATGGCAAAAAGGAAATATAGAAATTGTAAATTTAATTGAAATGACTAAACACTGTTTAAATTTGTGAACCGGCCAAATACTCTGTTCAAAGAAAATACATTGTATGTTTGTATGTGTGTTTCTAATTATTGTTATTTATTCATATTTGTTCTCTTTTATTCTTTAAAGTTTAACAATTCATTCTTTATCTTAATATCTTCATATTTGTTTGGGGTTGGCTTTCTTCCCTTTCATCTTTTTTATTGTACAGCAATCTTTCTCCTCAAACCTACCACCTCTCTCTTTTCTTTCCTTCTTACTTTCTCTTCCTCCCCCTCTTCTTCTCCTCCCTACTTCCTCTTCCTTTCTCCTTCTCCTCCTCTCTTCCTCCCTCTCTTACCCTCACTCCTACTCTAATTTCCCTTCCCTTCCTTCATCCCTCTCTATTGCTTTTATGCATATGGACTACTCAGAGGGCTGAAAAAGTTATTTCTGACTGGTCCTTGCACTTTTGACCAGTCCTCAAACTTACAACTGTCCTCACTTTTTACATTTTTTGCCCTATCTTATCACCATGGTGTAGAGAAGCAGTTGTGAAATGATGACATGGTTGTTAAGAATGCTGCACGGGCATAAATGTGAGGATGGTCATAAGTGTGAGGACCAGTCAAAAGTGTGAGGACCTGTCAGAAATCACTTTTTTCAGCCCTCTAGGTAGTCCTTTTGTGCATATGGACTACTCAGAGGGCTGAAAAAGTTATTTTTGACTGGTCCTCACACTTTTGACCAGTCCTCCAACTTACAACTGTCCTCACATTTTACGTTTTTTGCCCTATCTTGTCACCATGGTGTAGAGATGCAGTTGTGAAATGACTGACACGGTTGTTAGGAATGCCGCAACGGGCATAAATGTGAGGATGGTCATAAGTGTGAGGACCGGTCAAAAGTGCGAGGACAAGTCAGAAATGACTTTTTTCAGCCCTCTGAGTAGTCCCTATGCACATAGCCACGTGCACCCAGTCACATGACCAACTAGCCACGCCTACACAGTCACATGACCAGCTAGACACACCCACCCAGTCACATGACCAGCTAGACACGCCCACCCAGTCACATGACCAGCTAGACACGCCCACCCAGTCACATGATCACCAAGCCACACACCCCAACTAAGCCACGCCCACAGAACCGGTTGTTAGAAAAATTGAATCCCACCACTGGGCATACGTATATACATGGAACATGTTCTGCAGATCACAATAGTATCAGTTTCTTCTTCCAACGGGAAAAATGTCCAATTTGGGATACAGATGTTCTAACAGATTACAGATAAATTAGGAACCATTAGAAAACATTCCTCTTGAGCACATGCTAACAAGCTTGAGACTTGTTGATTTAAAGCAATTTATTTCCAGTTGGATGCAGACAAATACTTTGAACTCTAGCTCCAATCAGTCCTAGCTGGAATAGCCAAAATTTGAGGATAATGGGAATTTCCAAAAGACCTGGATGGCCCCAGGCTGTGACAGCTTTTTTAAAACATACCGGAAAGGAGAATGGAGGATAGCAGAGATTTAATTAGTTCATGTCATATGGCCATAGAGCTTTGTGGAATTTGTTAGTTGAATATTTTAGTCTGGGCTGTCTGCTGATTTAATATTTCTCACTGGTTTTTTTTTTTTTTAAGGTTTGTATGCCACCCAGAGTGCTCTGGAGTAGGGTGGCCAAAAAATTTCAATAAATAAAATAAATACATATAGTCCTTGCTAGTGCTAAAAAAGGAGATTTACAATCAGTCCTTAAACCTTTCAGCCATCACAGTGTCCCTGTGGTCATCTGATTGCGATTCAGGTGCTTGGCAAGTGGCACCCATTGATTTTTTTTAAATTAGATTTATATGCCGCCCTTCTCCGAAGACTCAGGGCGGCTTACAATACGTTAAGCAATAGCCTTCATACTTTTGTATATTTTATACAAAGTCAGCTTATTGCCCCCACAAACTGGGTCTTCAATTTACCTACCTTAGAAAGGATGGAAGGCTGAGTCAACCTTGAGCCTGGTGAGATTCGAACATGGAGTAATTGCAGACAGCTGGATGTTAATAACAGGCTTTAGTCTGTTTTTAGCCTGTTGAGCTATCCAGGTTCTTTGACCTGATGATGGTCAAAATGTCTCACAGGCTTCCAACAAGCAAAGTCAATGAGGAAGCTGGCAGGAAGTTGCAAGTTGCAGCCACATGATATCTCACTTAACTGGGGTTGATTCGCTTCACTACTACAGCTAGAATTGTTGTCATGAGTTGGGGGGAACAGTACTGTGATGTTTCATATTATTATTATTATTATTATTATTATTATTATTATTATTATTATTATTATTATTATTTCAACTTATATACTGCCCTTCTCCACGAGGGGGGACACTTTAGGACTGTATCACTTAGTGATGATATTTCTGGCCACAATTGTGGTTGGTAAGTGAGGACTACCTGTAATGATGTGTTTCCAACTTAGTTATCCGAAAGATTATTATTTTAGTCATACAATGTAATGGTATATGGCAGGGGTGTCAAACTCAATTTCATTGAGGGTCACATCAGGATTGTGGTTGACCTCAGGGGGCCAGGTAGACATGGCTGACTGGGTGGGCGTGGCCAGTTTGACGCCACTCCCCAAACTGCTGGCATGTTTCCTCTTTGCACTGGGTAGATTGGCCTGAAGTGATGCTGGCCTAATCTTTCCTCTTTGCACTGGGTAGACTGGGCCAAAGCGACACGGGTAGACCGGGCTGAAACAACACAGGCCAGCCCCTTACATTTTCCAGGATGGCCCCACAGGCAGGAGCCTTGTGTTTGACACTCCTGGTATATGGAAATGACCTTGGGAGGCAGGGCAATGAGATGTGACCAAGACAACATACAAAAGCTTAGCCCACAGCAGGAATGAGGGTGGGACAAAAGGCTCAGAGAGGACCCTCCCTACTTTTGGGGCTCTAAAGGGGACAGGGGGAGAGAAGTACTTTCTGTCAGGCATAAACAACCAGGTGCACACGTGAAGGGTTCAAAATTACTGATTTACTGCTCTAGCCTATGCACAGGAATATTCTCAGACTAATGGCTTGCACCTGGATAAAACTAGATAAGGTTTAATGCATTCAAGGGGGGTTGGATTTTGTCCTGTTGTGACTAGGTAGAGACGGTAAACTGATTCCTTCTTTCACTCCTCACCCTGGCTTTGCCTGTCTGTCTCCTACACTTTTAGATTTGCAAGTTTCTGTTAATATAATCTTACAATTAAGTAGCTTTAGCTCATCTGTTCATATTTCCTTTCTGGGCTACCTCATAAGACTGACATACAACTTAAAGTTCAGTTGAGGCCACATCTTGTTGGGCCAAGATACCAGAAAGATAATCTGTCTCCATGTCACTGTCTTTGCTCTGAGATTTTCATCAGAAGCATTCGCCAGGTTCCCATGCCAGGTGCAGCTAAATATCTCCTGTTGTTGATGAAGACTGTATTTTTTTGGGAGACTCTTAAGAGGCTACAAGTCAATAGTAGCTGGGCTTAAGCAAACGTGGTTAGTGCATCCTTTTGGTTTCTGGCATCCCATTTATTTTTCATTCTGACACCGTCTTGTCTCCTTTATTATCCGGCCAGGACAAGGCACTCTTGCCAGAGATCTGAATGGAATGCTTGCAGTGAGCTTTTGAAATATGGCACCTTAAGGCAGTGGTGAAATCCAAATTTTTTTACTACTGGTTCTGTGGGTGTGGCTTGGTGGGCGTGGCAGGGGAAGGATATTGCAAAATCTCCATTCCCACCCCACTCTGGGGCCAGACTGAGGTGGTATTTGCCAGTTCTCCAAACTACTCAAAGTTTCTGCTACCGGTTCTCTGAACTGCTCAAAATTTCTGCTACCGGTTTCCAGAACCTGCTGGATTTCATCCCTGCCTTAGGGCCATCAGTTATTGATTCTGGTGCAAAGGATGACAGTCTGGGATAATTGTCAGTGCACCAACTCTGATCCTACGAGTTGTCCATTTGTGGTAAAGATTTGTTAGATTTATTCAGTGGTGGGCTGCAACTGGTTTAACAACCGGTTCTGTGAGCATGGGCTTTGAGCGCGAGCGCGCCTAATGCACTAGTGCAGCATTCAAAATACAGCAATTTGAAGATAAGGAACAATTTGGTATAAACAGGAAACAATCGGAATTAGATAAATTAATATTAGGATCAGGAAGAAAAATGATTACAAATATCTATAATTACCTATTAGGATACGAACTGGAAGAAGAAACAGTAAAGGAAACGATGATAAGTTGGGCTAGGAATTTCAGACATACCATAGAATTGGATAAATAGGAAAAATTGTGGGAGAAAAATTATAAATTGACAATGGCAGTATCATACAAAGAAAACAGCTATAAAATGTTTTATAGGTGGCATTTAGCAACAGCGAGACTGACAAAAATGTACCCCAATTTATCACCCCAATGTTGGAGATGCGTTCACAAACTAGGGACATACTACCACATGTGGTGGATGTGCCCTAAGGTGAGGAAATTTTGATATAAAATTAAAGGGTGGTTGGAAGTGATTACACTCCAAAAGATAGATTTTAAACCAGAGATGTTCCTCCTAGGAATGATTGCTAGAAAAATGGAAAAAAGTCTCTATTATAATATATTGCATATTCTAACGGTGGCCAGAATTACTCTAGTTCAAATGTGGAAGTTGACCAATACACCATCAGAAGAAACAATAATGAAGAAAATCCTTGAATGCGCCAAAATGGATAAATTAACAATGGAGATCAAAGAAAGAGAAGACTTGGATTATTATAAAGTGTGGAATAGGTTTTATACATGGTTGGAAAACAGAAATCAAATTAAAAATAAGAATATAAAGTGAAATTTGATATTAACATACTGGATATAAATGTAAATAATGATCCTGCTAACAAAACAGTTAATTATGAATATTTAAAAATAAGGAGAAGGAGCGGGAAGATAAAAGCTAAGAGTAAAGACAAAAGTCGATGCAGAAATTTGTAAAATTGTATATATCTGTTGTTAGTATTGTATTTTAATGTATTTTGCTATTGTGTGTTTGGTTTTAAAATGTAAAATACTCAATAAAAATTATTTTTTAAAAAACAAAATACAGCAATTTGAAGCTCAGCTGCTTACTTTCTAAGGCAGCGCCAGCGGTTTTTAACATAGAAGCAGATACACCCTCCTTTCTTTTTCCCATATGTCTCAACAACTCTGTCTGCCCTTTGAATCTGAAATTCTGGTAGCTATAAAATACTGTCTTCTATTGTCTCATTTAGCCAAGTTTCTGTAAATCAGAGAACTGCTGAATGAGAAAAGTCTGAGTTGATCTGATTTAAAAGAAGCAACTCATCCATCTTGCTTACTAGTGAGTGAAGGTTTGTTAGATGAAGTGAAGTTCTTACCCCTCTTTTTCTCAGTCTAATGAGGATACCTGCCCACTTCCCCCTATTCCTGCTGCACTTCCTTTGTCTTTGTCTCCTTTGTCTTGTCCTGCTGTTGAAGAGACCTGTTGTTTTTCAAATCAGAATATCCTGACAGCTTCCTTCCACGTTTCTAAACACAGGAGGAGGAATATTCCTAGAGAGTTGCCTGATGTTCAGAAGCTCATCTTTGGTGTATGTAATCCACAGTGAGTCAGATAAAATAACAAGAAAGTCAAAACTATTAGCATTTCACCGAGGTTGCCATCAACGGTGCCATCTTGAGGCCAGCAATAGCCATAGTTATAGCACTTAGACTTATATACCGCCCCATAATGCTTTACAGCACTCTCCGGGCAGTTTACAATGCACCCAACAATCTGGGCCCTCATTTTACTGACCTTGGAAAGATGGAAGGCTGAGTCAACCTTGAGCCCCATCAGGATCAAACTCCAGGCTGTGGGCAGAGTTAGCCTGTAATATTGCATTCTAACCACTAGGCCACCAGGGCTTAGTAAAAAGAATACATTTTTTTCAGTTGAAGTTAGAGAAAAATTATGCTTCACTTTTCCAATTTTAAAAAATTGAGCAAATAGAAATGTTTCACTGAATTTTTATTCATCTAACTTGTACACTTTCTAAAGAATTTGTTTGATTGGAAGTTGAAAAGAAGAACAAAAAAAGAGGAAAGTTGCTACTTTTGTGTGGTGATTAAGGCACAGTACAGTTGCTTATGTCTGAAGACCAACAATGAAAGTGGACAAGTTGCAACGATCTCCAAAGTTATTCAGACTGTGAAAGATGCAAGAAGCCCAATACAGTAGTCTTATCCTTGAAGGAAGTCAAGGTGGTCCTTGACTTATGCCTGGTTTCTTAGTGACCATTTGAAGTTAGGATGGACTACCTTGGGGGCAGGGGTGAAATGCTACCAGTTCGCACCAGTTCAGGAGAACCAGTAGTAATAAAAGCTACTGGTTCATCCGAACCAGTATTTCCAATGATCAGCTGTGCTGCATGATTTATATTCTAAATCGTGTGGTACAGCTGTTCCCTCCCCTCGCTGTTCTATTTACCTTCAAATGGCTCCTTTTTCTGTGCGAAGCGTGCGTTTGGTGTGTACTGTGAACGCACATGTGTGCAGCATGCATTTAGTGTGTACTGTGCATGCATGCGCAGCATGAGTTTGGCACGCAGCATGCGTGTGCGGGCAGCAAACCGGTGGCAACCCGCGGAGGATTTCACCACTGCTTGGGGGGTACTTATGACCTGGATTTGAAGTTCTGACAGTTCCCCCTGCAGTCATGGGATTGCACTTTGGACACTTGGAAACTGGCCTGCATTTATGGCCATTTGCAGCATCCTGCAGTCACAGAATTGTGTTTTATGATTGTTTTGCCAAAAACTGGCATTTACTTCCAGTTTTCAGCAAAACTAGGTCAAAACCAATGGTTTGCTTAACATCTGCTGCAAAAAAACTTGTAAAATTCGGTCGGTCATACGGTTGAGTTACAACCATGATGGGCAGGCTTGAGGACTACCTATATATTTTCCCAGTGCAGCAAGATCTGGCTGGGGCCTTTCCTTAAGAACTGCTACTTTGTTCTCACATCATCTTCAATTTATAGGACAAAAAAGACCCCACTGAAAGCAATGGGGTTTCTTATTTTAATGCTCCTATTCCCAGGTCAATACCACCTCTTCAGTTTGCATTAGTGTTCCCATATTTGAAAGCAATCTATCTGCTGTTGGAAGAAAATTTCCCTGGTTCATTCCAGCTGGGAAGCAGTCACCGATGCTGAGAAGAAATAGACATGGAAGCAGCTGACAGAAAAGGGATCCATTTAATTCAGGAAGACAAGAAGAATAGTGACACAGCACAAGCGTTCCTGGTTTGCAAGCAGAGTGGCATGATAAGTGTATGGATTTTTATACCCATTTTCCCTTTGAGGTTTGTGTGGTTTGATGAGATTTTGTGTGTGCCTTTAGTTAAGGTGATTGCTCTGAATTCTGTCTTCCTGCCTTAATGGGTTAATCCTGTTCCTGGGGCTTTGTCTTTCCTATCCTGGGGGTTAATTCTGCCAGGAAAGAGGAAAGGGTAAATTCCAGGTGAATTATTTTTAGCCTGATTCCCCTTATCTTAATGGTTGTACTTAAGTGTTCCTTTCAGCTGGTGCTTTTGCCTGGGGTTTTCTTAAAGGGGGAAGGGCTGGCTTGAGTCTCTTGGCACTGTTTTCTGAGGTTTCTGGTGCTATGAGTTTCTGGCACTGTCCTTCTGGGTATACTTCCCACACTCTGAATTCCAAACCTGCATAATAGGTGAGGTTACTGTCTTTTATATCTTGGTAATATGGTACATACTTTGTGAAAAAATCTGATTAGATGCTTTTGAGAAATGATGTTTGAATTTGCCCCTTCCCCATCATGGCATTATGTAACTTGATGTATTCTCATGAATGTATAAATACCAAGTAAGTGGAATTTGGTCTCTGTCATTTGCCTGTATTGCATGCAGACAAACTGACCCTTTGCAAAGTCTATTTTTTCTGTACACGTTTTTATATCTCTGTTTTTGCAATTTATTCAATAAAGATTTTTTTATTTCATGAACAAGGTCGTTTTGATTCTCACATGAAGGGACAGGAATTTCTTTTTCTCTTGCCAACGGACAGCTGATTTTGCCACCAAAGCTGGTTATTTGGTCGCTTTGCTCCCTGTTTTTTGAAGGGGAGACTAAGAAGGACCCAAGTGGACCTTTGAATGAAAGTTAAGAGGGGGGCTGGATGCCCACCATTCTCGATAAGGAGCAATATGAAGGTTTGATCTCTTGACACCTTTTCCCTTCAGCTGTTCGTTTTTTCTTAAGCATGCTTTTTTTTGTAAAAAGTTTTTCTTTATTTTTTACACATACACACACACACAAACATGCAATGTATTTTTGCTGATCAGAGTATTTGGCCGGTTAACAAATTTAAACAATTTTTAATTTTTACAATTTAAGATTACCATTTCTATACCTCCTTTTTGCCATAGTGTTCACTTTCATTTATTTTTTACCAATTTTACCCTTCATTTTCATCTCTAATTTTAACCAAATTCCAATTTCCCTTCTATATTAAGCCCCAATCCATCATCAGAATAATTAATTTATGGTGTTACAATTGTTCAATTCTTACAGGAATAGTGAGCCCACTTATTTTATGGCTTACATTTTCTTAAGTAATACAGTCCAACGTTTTAATATAATCGGTTACTTCCATAAGTATCTTTTCTATTTATATATTCAAACACTTAATGAATAGGAAAGAAAAAAGACAAATATAAACATAGCTGTTCCGATTAGTTCCATTTTCATACATCAAATAATTTCCCCATGTTCCTCCGAACCACATCCTAATAATTTCTATGTGCATCACAATATATCATTAAAACTATTTCATCTATTAGAATTCCTTTAATTAAATTTAAAAAATATTCTGTCTGTTATCCTCTACTTGCTTCCCCTATGTATTGTTTCAAATCCTCAGTCATTTTTATACACACCACCATAAACCATTGATAGTATTTCAATTATTACATTTTAAACTTATTCATATTTCTCAAAAAGGAAAAAAAAACAAAATTCATTGTTATGTTTCAAAACTATAAATGATAATATTCCAATTATTGTACAGTTCATTTTCACCATCATATACTTTGCCATTATTACTTGCTACAATTCACATTTTGGTTCTAAATGTATACCTCAAATTCCTCTTTCATTTCCTTCTCCTTTTCTCCCTTTTCAATTTTATTTTCACCTTTTTCTTTCCCCTTCTTTCCTGCACCTTAAAATCCTGGTCTCTCCTATTTTGCCCTATGTTGCCCATTGTTCCCTCTCTCTTTTCTCTCTTTTTTATTTCACCACAGTTTAGCCTGGTATTGTCATTCTGTATATTTAAAGGTTCTGGATTCTTCTCTTCTGCCCTATATTTCCTCTTTCTGTCTTTTGTGTTTTTTCACTGTAAATCCCAGTGTAATCATTTAAATTCTTTATATCCTTTCTTGTTCCACTCTTTTTTCCATGTTTGTCTCTTTCTATCCTCCCTATTACTTTCATTGTTAATCCCAATGTAATCTTTAAAAACCTCTTTTTTCTTATTACTATCCACATATTCAAATACATTTTCACATTTGGTCTCATTTTCTTTATCTTCTTTGTCTCCAGCCTCTGTGTCTCGCTTCTCCCTCTTTGTTTCCTTGTCAGCTTGCAGATGTTCTTTCTCATTTTTTATGTCCTCAAATTTTGATTCCCTATGTATCATTGTAGTTATTTCTCTTATTTCCCTTTTCCATGACAAGTACATTGATTTAATCATTTCTCTAATTTCCTGTGCCATTTTATTCTTTTTAAGTTAATATTGTTCCAATTTTAGAAGTTCAGTAGTATTCCTTCCCCCACCCCCAAAGTCAAGCCGCTTGCAAACAAAGGGATCCTCCCCAAAAGTTCTCACAGCTATTATCTGTAAAGTTCACGATTTTCCAAAACACAGACCAAGTTACAATGTTCCTTTTTGCTCCTGATGGTGTCTCTCTACAATCCACAATTTCCGGTTATCTAACAAGTATCCATTTTGTTTCAGTATGTTAACGATCTTAACTAGATTCTCTTTTTCTTTTTGGCTTTAAGAATACCAAATCAATTTTGTAGTTCAGTCCAAATTCTTTTCATTTCTTTTTCCCTTTTTGCTTTTGTTTATACAGCACTTCTGTTACAAGGCTTATCCATTCTTTTTTTAATTTCTCTTAAAGTTCATGAGAAAGAGGTGAGAAAAAGGATCTAATTATTCCTTTCCAATCCTTTAATCAATCTTGGGGTAGTTTCTTTCATTTTAAGAGTTTCCACGTTATTTTCCAAATTGTTTTGTTCAAAAATCAATTTTCTATTTGGGTTCTTTTTTTGTCTCTTTAAAAATATGCTCCAATGTTCTCTTTTTTCCATCCCCCATGCTTATTAGTCGCTGTTTTCTCGCTAGGGGTCTTCAGGTTTTTTTTAAAAAAATCCCTTATTTTGATTTGGCTAACACTCACCTGGCTCCAAAAACTCTGTTCAATTCACCACTCCTGCTCCATGCTTAGTCTGGTTGCCCCAACTTCATGACAGCCGCAATGGCTGCCATCCCCGCTGCCAAGTCGTAGAGAGCTACCTCTGACCATCGAGGAACTTGCCTGTTCCTCTTGGTCTTCTGAGGTGCCTCTCCTTCAACCCTTTTCCGTACAGGATGGTTCTGATCTGAAGACCCCTTGGAAGCGGTTTGTCAGTCTGGGTCTTTGCGGAGCTCATTAGAGCCCACAAATTCCCTGACTGTCTTGCCACGACGCTTCTGGTCGAATCACGCTTGGGTTTTAATTGCACTGTTTGCAGCTTTACAATCTCTTGATTTATGATTAGTTGACTTATGACCTATTTTATAACCCCTTGCTGGACTTCTAAAACTTTTTCTTTTTGCTCTTTCATTGTTTACCATTACATTTAAAACTATTTTTAACTGTATGGAATTTGCGGTGAGATCCACATCTACACAAGATTATACTATAAATTTTGCTCCCTCTAGCTTTTTTCTTTTTTCTTTTAAAAAGAGCCTTGATATTTATCTCTTAAAATGGGGTGCGTGTGCACATGCTCACCCGCTGCTTGCGCAAGTGGGGATACATGTGTGTGTGCATGCACGCTCGCCCATTGTTTGCTATGTTTCATTGGAACCCATTGCAATGGTTTAATAATGCAAGTTTTGTTGTGGAATTGCATTGCTATGTTGGCTGTTCACGTTCCAAATTGCTCATGAATAAACCTCTGAATCTTAAAGTAAGATTTATTGCTTTTGGTTTCCTCTTTGGGTTTTTTATTGGGGTATTTTTAAGATATTACATTCCCACATGCACTATTCATTTCAGCTATTGCCAAAATACCCTATACCAGTGATGGCTAACCTTTTCCAGACCAAGTGCCCAAAGCGCATGCGTGCCCGAACCCCCAAAATGCAATGCGTGCGCCCCCCAAACATGCCCCTACCTGGACTCCCGCACATATGCATGGGGGCCCCCTGCACACGCCTCACCCCCCTGCACATATGCCCTCTCCCCCCGCATGCGCACAACCACCCCACACACCCCACATGAATGTGCGGCAGAGACCCGAAGACCAGCTGGCTGGCAGGAGGCATGCATGCATGCGCAGCAGAGCTGAACTGCAGCAACAAGTTGCGTGCCATCAGAGAGAGCACTGCATGCCATCTCTGGCACACGTGCCATAGGTTCACCATCACGGCCCTATACCTTTCTGGAAAACTGAAGCTAGTGTCTACTGGGCAAATAATTAAAAATAAAGCATCGGTCTTTCCATAATTTTGCAAGTGGTTATCAAACCAAACACTTTTAGAAGACAATAGGTGACAGAGAAACATAGACACTGTTTAACTATTGTTATAAATGTGATCTGTCCCCCCCCTTCAGAGACCCACAAAAACACAGCCAGCCGAGGGTTAAGAATCACTTGGCACACTCCGCAGTTCTTATCTCAACCTTGGCAGCGATATGCACACCGTCTGCCAAGGACTTTATTGGTTTACACAAACAAGAAAATCACCTACGTAGCTTTGCCGTTCATCTAGCTTCCAAGACTACGAGGTTGCTCCGTTTGTTTAGCTTTGTTCGTCACGAACTTCATGACTCACTGGCCTGTCTTATATAGACAGGCTTCTGGGTGTGGTCCAGTGACTCACTGATCCCATGACTCCAATCAGTGACTCAGGACTATTTCCTCATACGCCGCAGCTGCAATACTCTTTTGTCTCACCTTCTTTGGCGTGCATCCAGGAATGACGTCTCTCCCTCACTCTCATCTGAGACACCTGTTTCCCCACTACTTGGCTCTCTTTCAGCTGGCACCTGAGCCGGTGCCAGAGGGGGGGGGCTGGGAGATCTGGCTGGCTCCTCTTCCTCCTGCTCAGAGCTTCCTTCCTCCAAAGGGATAGGCTCAGAGGACGGGGCCACAACACTATCCCCCACCGCAGGGCCCTTCCCCCGGGTCTGACGGTCGGGATGGGGTCGGGACGGGAACTGTTCGTGGAAAGCCCGCACCAGGTCAGGGGCCTGAACGGCAGACGCGTCCACCCAGGTGAAATCCTCGGCCCCGTATCCTTTCCAAGCGATGAGGTATTGGAAGCGCCCCTTCAGCCAACGGGAGTCCCGAATACTGTCCACTTCATACGTCGAGGCATCGTCCTCGTCGGCTGCGGCTGGGGGGGCAGGCGGCGGCGGGCGGCGGAGACGGCTAACGGGAGTCTCAGGGACCAGGAGGGACCGATGAAAAACGGGGTGGAGCCGCATGGAGCGGGGTAGAGTCAACCGATAGGCCACCGGGTTGATGACCGCCTCGATGGGGAAGGGACCGATAAAGCGGTGGGCCAGTTTCCTCACTGGCTGGTCCGTGGGGAGGTGTTTCGTGGACAGCCACACCCGATCTCCAACTTCCAGCGGTGGCGTCGCCCGGCGGCCGCGATCGGCGAACCGTTTATAGTCCTCTTTCGCCCGGATCAGCTGCTGCTGCACCAGTTGCTGCACCGCCTGCAGCTCCGAGAGGAAGTCCCGGGTCTCAGGAACAGGGGAGTCCATGATGGTCAACGGAAAAAACCGTCGATGGTACCCGACGTTGGCATGGAACGGTGTCATCTGGGTGGAGGTATGTTGGGAGTTGTTAAAAGTGAACTCCGCCAGGGGAAGGTACTCGGCCCAGTTGTCCTGCTGCTGGTTGACAAAAAAGCGGAGGTACTGCTCCAGTATGCCAATGACCTTCTCCGTGCCCCCGTCAGTCTCCGGATGGTGTGACGACGACAGGCACACCTGCACCTCCAGCACAGCCATCAGGCTTTTCCAGAAGCGGGCCGTGAACTGGGCCCCGCGGTCCGAAACCACCCGGTCCGGCAGGCCGTGGAGGCGGAAGATGTGTTGCAGGAACAGGCGAGCCGTGGTAAGAGCCGAGGGCAGGCCGCGGCACGGGATGAAATGTGCCATCTTCGTGAGCGCATCCACCACCACGAGGACGGTCGTGAACGTAGCGGACAGGGGCAGGTCAGTCAGGAAGTCCATGGAGATGGCTCCCCACGGTCTCTCCGGTGTCGGCAGCGGCTGGAGGAGTCCAGGAGGCCTGTCGGCATGGCACACAGGACGTCACGTAGGCGTGCACGTCGTGCCGTACCTGAGGCCACCAAAAAGTCCGCGTCACTAGGTTCAAGGTCTTAAAGAAGCCGAAGTGCCCCGCCGCGGGGTTGTCATGGCACTGGTTCATGACGAGGGCTCGGAGTGGACTTGTGGGCACGTACAGCCGACCCCGGTGCCTGAGCAAGCCCTCCTCCACGGTCCATGGGGACGCGGGGCCGACGTCCGCTCTCCGCTGCTGCGACCAGTCGTCCCGTCGCTGCGCTTCCAGCACCTGAGTCCGCAGGTCCACCGGTTCCTGGACCGCGGCCAAGGAGTCCGCTGGCAGCACCGTCCGGGGGGAAAGGGAGTCCTTGGGTCAAAAGTATTCCGGCTTACGGGATAGCGCGTCCGCCCTCTGGTTGAGGTGGCTCGGAATGTATGTGACGTGGAAGTTGAACCGGGCGAAAAACAACGACCACCGGATCTGCCGCTGGTTCAAATTCCTGGCCGTGGTGAGGTGCTCCAGGTTCCGATGGTCCGTCCGCACCTCCACCTGGTGTCGGGCCCCCTCGAGGTGATGTCGCCAAGCCTCGAACGCGGCCTTGATAGCCAGCAACTCCTTTTCCCAGATGGTGTAGTTGCGCTCGGAAGGAGTGAGTTTCCGGGAGTAGTAAGCGCAGGGAAAAAGAGTGCCGCCATCCACCGGAGCCTGTAGCAGCACCGCTCCAATCGCCACGTTGGACGCGTCTGTCTCAACCACGAACGGACGGTGTGGATCGGGGTGCCTCAGGACCGGCTCCGTGACAAAGGCCTGCTTGAGAACCTCGAAGGCCTGCTGCTGCGGGGGCCCCCACTGGAACGGAACCTTCTTCCGAAGGAGCTGGGTCAACGGCACGGTCAGGGTGGCAAAGCCCGGGATGAAGGTCCGGTAGTAGTTGGCGAATCCCAACAGATGCTGGACGTCCTTCACCCGACGCGGGGGTTCCCAACTGCGCAAGGCCGCCACCTTGTGTGGGTCCATCGCGATGCCCTCGGGGGTGATGATGTGCCCGAGGAACTCTATGGAAGTCTGGAAGAAGTAACATTTCTCCAACTTCGCATAGAGCTGGTGCTCCCGCAGGCGCTGCAGGACCTGGCAGACATGCTGGAGGTGACTCTCCGGGGTCCGGGAATAGATCAAAATATCATCCAGGTAGATCACCACGAACCGATCCAGCATGTCCCGGAACACATCGTTCATCAAGTGCTGGAAGACCGCGGGGGCGTTGGTCAACCCGAACGGCATGACGGTATATTCAAAGTGTCCGTATCAGGTGCCAAATGCCGTCTTCCACTCGTCCCCCTCTCGCATCCGCACCAGGTTGTAGGCTCCCCGGAGGTCGAGCTTGGTGAAAATCGAGGCCTCCCGCAACCTCTCCATCAGCTCCGGAATCAGCGGCAGGGGATAGCGATTCCGTACCGTGATGGCATTCAAGCGCCGGTAGTCGCAACACAGGCGCAAGTCCCCCGTCTTCTTTTTCACGAAGAGGACTGGGGCCGAGAGCGGGGAGGTCGAAGGCCGGATGAACCCACGGGCCAGGTTCTTGTCCAGAAAGTCCCGTAAGCCGGCCAGCTCGGGCTCCGACATGGAGTACAGGCGTCCCGAGGGCAGGGGCGCGTTGGGCATCAAGTCCACCGTGCAGTCATAGGGTCGGTGCGGGGGCAAGCGATCCTCCTCCTTCTCGCTGAACACGTCGGCGAAGGATGTCAGCTCCGGAGGCAAGGAGACGTTCGGGGCAGAGACGTCCTGGCCGGCACAGGTGTGGCGAAGGTGGTCGACACACTGCAGGCTGGGGAACGAGATGGCATTTCTCGACCACGCCACCTGAGGGTCGTGCGCCCGAAGCCAGGCCATCCCCAGGACCAAGGGGAAGTGCAGGTCCGCTGTCACATAAAACTGGATCGCCTCCTCATGGTTCCCAATGGCAAGGCGCAATGGCTGAGTAGCAAAGTTGATGGGCCCCGCCACAAGTTCCCGCCCATCAATAGTTTCGACCCTCAACGGAGGGTCCACTGGAACCAAGGGAACCTTGTAATGGGCCACAAAGGCCTGGTCCATAAAGTTCGTGGTGGCCCCCGAGTCCACCAGCGCGTGCGCCTGGAGCCCCTCCGACCGGTTAGCCAACAACACCCGGGTGTTCAAAATCAGGTGCCGAGGGGGCTCACAGTCCACAGCCGCCGCCTCCGGCGGGGCATGGTCACCTGCCTGACCCAGAGTTTCCCCTAAGCCATACCTGACCCGTTTCCCGGCTGGTCACGCCGAGACTCCGGAACAGACTTGAGCGATCCACTCCGCTTCCGGGGACACGAGGCGGCGAAATGTCCAGCCTCGCCGCAATAGAGGCACAACCCCCCTTGGCGTCTCCGCATCTGCTCCTGGGCCGTCAGTTGAGGTCTGGCTGCTCCGAGCTCCATGGGCTCCTCAGCCGTCGCCACCAAATGCGGTACGGTCCGGGGCGCTGTTGGTACGAAACGCGGGGGTGCCGGCACTGTTGGTGGTTCCGGAAGAGCCCTACGGGGCCGTCGCCGTTGTAGGTGGGCATCGATGCGCAGGCATTGGGTCACCAGCGCGTCCAGGGTCTGTGGCGCCTCCACCCGAACCAGCTCGTCCTGCATCTCATCGCAGAGGCCGTCCTGGAAGGCATCCATCAGCGCCGCCTCATTCCAGGCCGAATCCTGGCCTAGCAATCGGAACTCCGCAATATAGTCCTGCAGGGGGCGCTTGCCTTGGCGGAGGTCCTTGATGCGCCTCGCTGCCGTCTGCACCCGGAGGGGGTCCTCAAACATGGTGCGCAGGTGTTGCAAAAAGCCCTGATAGTCCAGAAGCAAGGGGCTGTCTTGCAGCAACAGGGGCGTGGCCCATCGGGCGGCAGTGCCAGAGAGGGAGCTGATAATAAAAGCCACCCGAACCCGGTCATCCGGAAAATCCTCCGGCCGCATTGCCATGTACAGCTGGCACTGTCCTAAGAAGGCCGGGAACATTTCCTGCTGCCCAGAAAACTTATCTGGCATGTTCACTGGGCATCTTGGACGGGGAAGGGGAGCAGGTGGAGCTGCTACAGGAGCATTTCCCAAAGCAAGTTGTGCAGTTAGCTGTGCTACTTGCTGTTGCAGAAGTTGATTGGCCTCCAGCATCTGCTGTACCTGCTGCTGCAGCTGTTGGTCCATCGTGGGTTAACGATGGAGTTTTGGGTGACGAACAAGATGATCTGTCCCCCCCCTTCAGAGACCCACAAAAACACAGCCAGCCAAGGGTTAAGAATCACTTGGCACACTCCGCAGTTCTTATCTCAACCTTGGCAGCGATATGCACACCGTCTGCCAAGGACTTTATTGGTTTACACAAACAAGAAAATCACCTACGTAGCTTTGCCGTTCATCTAGCTTCCAAGACTACGAGGTTGCTCCGTTTGTTTAGCTTTGTTTGTCACGAACTTCGTGACTCACTGGCCTGTCTTATATAGACAGGCTTCTGGGTGTGGTCCAGTGACTCACTGATCCCATGACTCCAATCAGTGACTCAGGACTATTTCCTCATACGCCGCAGCTGCAATACTCTTTTGTCTCGCCTTCTTTGGCGTGCGTCCAGGAATGACGTCTCTCCCTCACTCTCATCTGAGACACCTGTTTCCCCACTACTTGGCTCTCTTTCAGCTGGCACCTGAGCCGGTGCCAGAGGGGGGGGGGCTGGGAGATCTGGTTGGCTCCTCTTCCTCCTGCTCAGAGCTTCCTTCCTCCAAAGGGATAGGCTCAGAGGACGGGGCCACAACAAAATGCTATTACTGATTACATACCAAAACCCATGTCTAACATGCTGTCAGCTCCATCAAACACAAGGTAAGTGACTCTCTGAAGGTTTGTGGTTTTCTTCTTCACATGATCAATCAAGCGGCCCTGTGTGGAAACATTTAGCATACCCCTAAGCCTGAAAGCAAAGCAAACACCAATGTGGTTCAAACTACAGTAAACATTTTAAATGGGCACCAAAGTTCCAAGTTCCCCTACATCAATCCTTTATCATTTGGAATTTTTGTGAAACCTGCAAGTGAGCTCTGAGTTGGCATTAAGCAAATTGGAAATCAAAGAATTTCAGGAAATTTTGTTCCAAAGAAGAAAAAGAAAAAATACTAAATGTTGCTCACTGCAACACAACCATACTAGTGAAATACTCACAGGAGTAGAGACAACAATTTCTGCCCCTTCCTGAAGAGCTTTGGCCTGCTCCCACATGCTTCCTCCACCATTTACAGCTACAGACCGCGTATTGTAGGCTTTTCCAAAATGTTTGCATTCAGCGTGGATCTAAAACCATACAGGTTCACATCATGTTAAGAAAGAAGTAATGTAAAAACCAGAAAGAAGTTCTAATTATTTCAAATAAATGACTTTAAAAAGTCCTCCTATTCCTTAGAACAGTGGTGGGCATTTTTCTTTTGTAGTCAAGAGCTGTTCTTAACATTATTGGTGGCCTCAAAGTGGATGGAACCGTATATGCAAATATGGCTTTGGCCGTTTTTTAAAACTATTATTTACCTATTTTACAATATAGCTTTCTGTAAGGAGAACTTACAAGATAAAGATAAAAAGAAACAAAACTGTTCTGGTTAGAGTAAGTAGTTAGTTTAGGAATTAAGAACCATCCCCTTAAGGAATTGCTTTTAGGAAATGTAGTTTTATGTCACGTGGTCACATTTGTGTTTCTGATTGGCCATTGGGTCAGATTTCTGACTGGCTGCAGGGCTAACTTGCTACATAAGGAGCCTGATGGAGCAGTGGACTAAAGTACTGTTAAATAGCACTTAGCTGCCAGCTGCCTGCAATTACTGCAAATTCGAATCTCACCAGGCTCAAGGTTGACTCAGCCTTCCATCCTTCTGAGGTAGGTAAAATGAGGACCCGGATTGTGGGGGCAATAAGTTGACTTTGCATAAAAAAGAACACCGCTTGGGGGGGCCAAAAGCCCTACTAAGCAGGTATATACAAAAGTATGAAGGCTATTGCTTAACGCATTGTAAGCCGCCCTGAGTCTCCGGAGAAGGGCGGCATATAAATTGAACCAATAAATAAATAAATAAATACGTGTAAATTAGTGGGGTTTTTAAATTTCAGCCCTACCAGGAGATGTTTGCTCCCTCAACACGGGGGCAAACTACCTCGTTTCACCTACATGAATTGGGAACAGACTATGTGTACCTCAGAAGAATCTCTTCAGTGACTGTGAGTTATTGTTTAGAGAATGCCTGATGAATAAAAGTAATCTACATGATATCCTTTCCATGGAGTTTATCTGTCTGTGCCAAGCAGTCTGCCACTTGAAACAGAACAGTGAAATGAGGAATGTTTGTATCCTTCTCTTTGCACAAACTAAGAAAGACTCCTTTTGAGTTTAATTGAGAGAATTGCCTTGATATTGAATGGAGAGAGGTCCCCAGCATTTGCATGATAAACCCAGCTTCTGCAGCTAAACTGGCTCACTCTGCATTTGAAAGCCAAGCTCCTGCAGGACACGTTTGCATTGGAATGTTCACAAAGTAAGACCAGAAATCCTAGCCAGCAGTGCAACTAAAGTTACTATTCAGCTGTTTCCTTGACTCTTGCTTGAAAAACTGGCAGAGCAAACCCCGCTCAGAGTTTGCAAGGCACTCACAGTCCAAATTGGGACCCCAGAACCGGACAGTTAGCCCTGCAATCCTCATCAAAGGGAAACACCAACACCCAGTTTACTCCAAGCATTAGTCTATTTTGACTTGGAAGAAATTTTGACTATTGTTGACCTTGACATTTCGGTAGACTGATAAAGAAAACAGATGTGCAAGAGAGAAGATAGGATTTTGGACTTTCCTTTTGGCTTTTAATCTTTTATTATTATTACTCACTGACTGGTGACTGCTTTGAAGTTCCTTGTTTTGATCTTTGCTGGTGGATGAAAGGCACTCTATTTTGTGTTTTGTGTTTTCTATTTTTGGGGGGGACTTTTTTCCTATGCCTTTTTTAAAAAAAGAACTAGATTGACAAGAAATTGGATTAAGACTGGAAGAGTCAGAAGAAAATTTTTCCTTTTTGGTTGTTTGGATTTGTATTTTTATCTTTTACTTTTGGCAGTTGAATTTTTTCTCCTTTTTCCCCTCTCTGTTGGGGTAATTAGAAATTTGATTTTTGAGGGAGGTGGTTGATTGGAATTTTTGTTTTTTTAATTTTTGTATTTTATTTTTTTTTATTTTTTTGCTAATCCAACCATTGGGGATGATTAGGCACTTGGATTATAAATATGAAGAAATTTATATCACATCTACACTCAATAGCAAGTCCCTCATCAACAGAAACACAGAAAACTTCGGAGATGATGGAATTAAGAAATTTTATACAATTGCTTCATGATGACTTAAAAACAGGAAATTAAAGAAATTAAAGCCATGATTGGGAAAAATGAAGAGAGAATCCAGAAAGTAGAAGAAAAAGCAGAAATAACAGAAAAGAAAGTTGAGAAATTAGAAGAAAAATTGGTATCAACTGACAAATTGCAAGAAAAGACAATTATCCTGTTGGAGATGGAGCATTCTGAGTTTTACTTAAGATTTCAAAATATGGAGGAAGAAAAAGGAGAAAATTTACCTGAGATGATTGCTGAGATATTATCATAAGTTTTGGAACAATCCAAGGAAAAGATCTTAAACGAGATTGATGAAGCCTTTAGAGTATACACAAGATATGCAATGAGGAACAAACTACCAAGAGAAATACATGTAAGATTTATGAAGAAGGCAGTGAAAACAGAGATATTACAAGCAGCAAGAAATACAGCACTGAAACAGAAAGATAAAGAAATTGTGGTATTAAGACAAATACCTAGAAGAGTTAGAGAACTGAGGAGAGAATATCAGTTTCTAACGAAGTTCCTAATACTCAAAGGAGTGAGTTTTAGATGGTTAATACCAGAAGGAATGTTGGTGACATGGCAAGAACAAAGACATAGACTTGACTCCATTGAAAAAGCAAAATTATTTTATCAACAATTTTGTGGACCACTAGAAGAAGATTTGGGAGCACTAGGAGAGACAAAGCAAAAAGATGAAGAGAAAGACAAAGATGAAAAAGCAAAGGAAGAAAGAGCCCTAAGAGAAGGAGTGAGATCCAAGGATCCAATGTAACAAAGAGAGACAAGGGCGATGAAGTCAAAAACTAGTAACAAGTAAAACATGGAAGAAGAAATTAAAGCAATATCTTTAAATGTAAACAGACTGAATGCGGCCATAAAAAGAAACAGAACTTTATCTAAATTAAATAACTTGAATAACATTATATGCCTACAAGAAGTACATATTAGAAAACAGCATTTAAAATTATTACAATATCCAAAGTTAGGAGTTCTATTTATATCATTGATACAACAAAGCAAAAGAGGAATGGTGTTGTATATCAAAGAAAAATTAGAACCTAAATTACTTTTTGAGGATGAAGATGGCAGGATTCTGATGGTGGAAATAAAAATGAACTTTAAACAAATATTTTTGATAGCAATATATGCACCAAATGAAAAACAAAAAGAATTTTATCGGAGATTACAGAGAAAAAATTTAGAATTGGGCTATGAATATATATGTATAATGGGTGATTTTAATGCTGTAACAAATGTGGATCTGGACTATAAAACAATGAAGACGAACAAAAAATCCAGAAGAATATTGCCAAAATCTCTTTTTGCAATGAAAGAAGAGTTAAGTATTCAAGATATTTGGAGACAAAAACACTTGAAAGAAAACCAACATACCTTTTATTCAAATAGACATTTATCGTGGTCAAGGATAGATATTTAATTTAATTTAATTTATCACATTTCTATGCTGCCCAACTCCCAAGGGACTCTGATATGGATATGGATGTCAACAGAACTTACAGAAAATATACAAGAAGTAAATATTGGTTCAAATATTTGGGCAGACCATAGCCCGATGACAATAATATGGAAAGGAAAGAAGAAAAAGACAAGATGGACTTTGAATGCAACAATATTAAATGAAAAGGACTTTCAGCAGTTTATGGAAAAAGAACTAGAATTTTTCTTTAAAATAAATAAGAAAGAAGATACATCACTTCAGAACATATGGGATACGATGAAAGCATATATTAGAGGTTTGGCAATAACATATTTGGGGAAAAAGAATAAAAAGAAAAGGCAAAAACAGATAAGATTGGAAGAGGAGTGTAAGAACTTAGAGAAAGAATTCCAAAAAGATATCCAAAATAAAAAAATTAAGAAGATGATGGAACTGAAAAAACATGAAAGAAATTTAAATGAACAGGAATCATTAGCAAATAAATTAAGAGCATCTAAACAGAATTTTTTTGAAAATGCAAACAAACCAGGAAGGTGGTTAGCATATAAATTAAAAAAAGAGAAGGAGAAGAAAATAATAAAATATTTACAAGACGAAGAGGGGAAATTACACTATAGAAATGAAGAAAAGAAGATAGTAATTCAAAAATACTATGAAAAACTCTATTCCCAAGAAAAGATTTCAGAGGAAGAGATAATAAAATATTTGGAAAAATCAGATTTACCTAAAATACCAGAACAATATAAGGGAATGTTAGAAGAAAGGATAACAATGATGGAATTAACAGAAGCGATAAAAGGACAAAAAAATGGGAAAGCACCAGGACCGGATGGGTTACCAGCTGAACTATATAAAACACCACAAGAAGTGATGAGTAATGTAATGTTGGAACTATTTAATGAATTAGTAATGAAGGCAAGAATGCCAGACTCATGGAGGGAGGCTTATGTAACACTTATACCTAAAGAGGATACAGACCTGCGATTGATAAAAAACTATAGACCGATTTTGTTGCTAAATGTGGATTATAAGATTTTTGCTTCAATAATGGCATATTTGCCATTTAATCTATTGATTAAAAAAACTGTTAAATGAATGTATTCATATGGACCAAAATGAATTTTTACCTAAAAGGCAAATCAGAGACAATATGAGGATAATTTTGAATACTTTGGAATACTATGAGACACATTCAGAAAAACAAATGGCAATGATGTTTCTAGATGCCCAAAAAGCTTTTGACAATGTGAACTGGCAATTTATGATACAACAACTGCAGAGAATGGACTTTGGGGACAGATTTATAAACACTATAAAAACAATTTATGACAGACAATCTGCTAAAATAATGATGAATGAAGAAATGACAGAAAATGTTTGCATTATGAAGGGCACTAGACAAGGATGTCCTCTATCACCATTGCTGTTTATTTTGACCTTAGAAGTTTTAAATAGAAATATTAGGCGAAATGAAGAGATAAAAGGGATGAAAATCAAAAAGGAAGAGTATAAACTGCAAGCTTTTGCGGATGACTTAGTATTCATCTTAGAGGAACCACAAACAACAAATTACTAGAACAAATAGAGAATGATGGAAAGGTGTCTGGTCTAAAAATAAATAAAAATAAAATGAAAATTTTGGTGAAAAATATTACAGAAAAACACAAAAGAGAGATAGAAGAGAATTTAGATATACAAGTGGTGAAAAAAGTTAAATACTTAGGAGTCTATCTAACTTCAAGATGTGTAATGATAAAAGAGGATAATTATTATAGATTAAAACAACAAATCGAGAAAGACTTGGAGAAGTGGAAGAATCTTCAATTGTCAATAATGGGAAGGATTGCAATAATAAAGATGAATATTACCAAGATTATTATTCATATTTCAGACAGTACCGATAAAAACTGAAAAGACTTATTTTCAACAGCTTAATAAGATAATAAGGAACTTTATATGGCAAGGGAAAAAAGCAAGAATAAGCATAAAAATGCTTCAGGACACAAGATTATGTGGAGGATTTGGGTTACCGAACTGGGAATTGTATTACCAGGCAGAATTGTTGACTTGGATGAAGGAATGGGTTGCATTAAGAAATATAAGACTATTAACACTGGAAGGTCATGATTTACAATTGGGATGGCATGCATTTTTATGGTATGGTAGAAATAAGATACGTACTTTCATAGACATTATATAAGGAATGCATTGTTATTGGTATGGGAGAAGGTCAGAGATAAATATTATGTGAAAATACCAATATGGTTATCAACAATAGAAGCTTTGATACACCCAAATGTTTTTAATGTTTGAAATATTGTTAGATATAAGGACTTATTAACAGATAAGGGGGATTTGAAAGGGAAACGAGCATTGGAAGAACAGGGGATTGAGATGGATTGGTATATGTACATGCAGATACAAACAAGATATGAAAAAGATGCTAAATTATATGGTTTTCACTTAGAAAAGACAGAGTTGGATGGGATACTCACAGGAACAGTGGATAAATTAATAAAAAAACCTCTACAATTTTTTACTTGGCATTTAACTGGAAGAGGAGCAGGTAAAGGAAACAATGATAGCCTGGGCAAAGAATTTTGGATATTCAATAGATCTAGATAAATGGCAACAGCTATGGGAAAGGAATTATAAATTAACAATGTCCACTGCATATAAGGAAAATCAATATAAAATGTTTATAGATGGCATATGCCCCCTGAGAAACTGGCAAAAATGTTTAAAGATAAATCAGCTAAATGTTGGAAATGTCACCAGTTACCAGGTTCTTATTACCATATGTGGTGGACATGTCCAGAAGCTAAAAATTATTGGAATAAAATTAAGATATGGCTGGAAGAAATGATACAATAACGTATTGATTTAAAACGAGAGCTGTTCCTACTGGGTATCCTGCCAGAAAAAATTAGCAAAGAAAATATTTATTTGATTATACATGTAATAACAGCTGCAAGAATTGTTTATGCACAACGTTGGAAAGCAGAGAAAATACCTTTGGAAGGAGAAGTAATTAAAAAAAATTAGATTGTGCAGAAATGAATAGATTGACTTTGATGATTAAAGAAAGAGAAGATTCAGAATACTTTAAGATATGGAATCAATTCTACTATTGGTTAGAAAAGAGATACAAATAAGTAAATTAATAGTTATGTATAAAAATGTTATAATCAGAATTTTTTGTTAGTGATGAATTGTTGTACAATTGATTGGATGAGAATGAAGACAGAAGAAATAACAAAAAGAAGAACGATTGGAGACAACACCGAGATGTCACATGGAAGGAATGACTGATGTATTAAATGTTTGTTTGTTTAAAAAATAAAAAACTTTTAATGAAAAAAAAAAGAAAGCAGGCCTCCCTTCCATCCCTTGGATTCCAGGAACCTATGAAATCCTATGATTTTTTTAAGATTTGGAGCAACAATTCTAAAAATAGTTATGTGGGTAATAAAGATTGTGACATAATAAATTTCATATACTGTTAAAAAAAATAATAATCCTGGGAGAGATTGCTGCAGCTCTGCAACACACCCAAAGATGGGCCTCAAGGGCAGAGAGTCTTGTCATGCAAGCTGCACAAGCACAAATTGAAGCTGCAATGGCCACTGCAGTTCTACATGTGGCAAAGGCAGAGCAAGTTCAAAGGGAAGAAATGGCCAAAGCTCAGGCCAGCCTTGAGTTTCTTCAGTGTGAATGGGAGGAAGTAGAAAGGGCAGCACGGGCTGCAGCTTTACAGGCGGAGGCTGAAGGTGTCACCACACACACTCCACCACCACCACCACCACCACCACCACCACCATGATCCTGGAAAGCCAGAAAGAGAAAGCTCGTACAGCCATGTCAAGGATTATGTGGATGACCAGAACGTGCTACAGCACGAGCAGGAAGAAGTGGCGCAGTCGACCGCAAAACTCCCAAAACCAAGTGAATGAGGAGGAGAATCTCAACCACCAGATCTGCAAACTAGTCAGAAAGCTGACATCGTATGATCCGGACCACGAGACACACACCCACCCACCCTTCGGATTTAGAGAACTTACCCCAACAAGCCAAGATACACGGGGTAATCGGATTAGTCCACCAGCAACAGTGAAGGCTCCTCAGCGGGTAGGCATACAAGAAGCCGCAATTTCCAAGCTCAATGCAAAGGCAAGGGAACTCTGCAGAAAACTACTAGCCATCTTTGGCACACGCCCCTGCTCCTGGGGGCTATGCCTACGAGGATCCACGGGAAATCCCTAATCGTGCTCCCATTGAATCCATAAGGTACACCATAACACCTCACCATGATTACAACTCCTATGTAGCCCCAATAGATCCTTCAACATCCTGGAGAAGAAGAGAGAATGGTGTTGTGGCCCTCCAGTGGCCTGCGCGGATCGTGGCTGATCTCAATGATGAGGCTGGTGTGGTGTCGCAACAGCAGCCTGTGCAGCCGGCACTCGTGTCGGACAGCAAGGAGGCTGAAGAGGATGTGGTGCCAGAGGCAGAGACTCAGCCAGGGCCTTCAGAACCTCCAGAGGCTCCTTCAAGTGGAGAGAGTGAAGTGGAGGAGCCTCTCCTCAATGCTCGAGCATGCAGGACTGCCAAAAGGCAGGAGTGGCTATTCAGGAGGACGAGGTCTCCTCAAGAGTAAGGCCTGAGGATAATTGGCCACTCCCTTAGCCTATTTAAGTCACATACCGGTAGTAAGTTTCTTGCTAAAAACAACTTGTAACTATCATCAGAGCATTTTTTGGAAAAGTCTTATCGTATCTTGCTTTCTGGGCTGGTTGCCAACCTTTGCCGGACTTTGGTTTATTCTTGCTACTTAATAAACTTGATAAGGACCGTTGGTGTGTGTCAATATCTTCGGGAATCAGAAGCTGGGGCAGAACAAATGGTCACCCCGGCGGGGAAGGTTGGATTTGGCATCTAGTGGTGTGCAGAAGTTCTCTGACAGAGAATATCCACTATGGAAGCATATCTTCATGAATACCATTCATGACAAAGGGTTGCGGCCAGTCGAAGAGCTCAGACATATGATAGCATGGCTGGGACCAGAATCTGCAGAAGTAGTAAAAGACATCTACTCATCCCAACTAGGTAACCCAGTCACCGCCCTTAGGTGAGCTTGGGAAATGCTCAATCAGCAGTATGGTGCATCTACATTTATTTATGTATTTATTTATTTCAATTTATAAACCGCCCTTCTCCTTGCGGACTCAGGGTGGTGAACAGCCAGAATAAAACATGGTATACAAAAATTAAAAGCAAATTAAAAATATTAAATATTTTCGGCCGATAATTAAAACAATCCAATTTAAAATCAATTTCAATTTAAAACAGAGGATGGGATCAAGCCAGCCCAGCTAGCTGGAACAGATGGGTTTTTAGGGCCCGACGAAAGGTCCGGAGGTCTGGTATCCTGCATATCTCCGGGGGTAGGTCATTCCAGAGGGCGGGCGCCGCCACAGAGAAGGCTCTCCCCCTGGGGTCGCCAGCCGACACTGTCTGGCTGACGGCACCCGGACGAGGCCCTCTCTGTGCGAGCGTACTGGCCGGTGGGAGGCTATTGGCGGCAGAAGGCGGTCCCGCAAATACCCAGGTCCTAAGCCATGGAGCGCTTTAAAGGTGGTCACCAACACACCATTGACAGAGTCCTCATTCTTGGATCATACACCTCTACACCTCTACAGTGGGACCTGGCCTGCCAACAGGCATTCGAAACACTAAAAGCAACGTTTGCAAAAGAACCGGTCTTGAAGCATCCTGACCCCGAACAACCCTTCATCATCCAAGAAGATGCCAGCAATGTGGCAGTGGGGGCTGTCCTACTCCAAAGGAACAGACAAGGGGACTTACAACCTTGTGCCTACACATCCCACAAACTTACCAACACAGAGAGACGTTGGGCAGCGTGGGAAAAGGAAGTATTTGCAGTGAGGTGGGTGCTGTTGACCTGGCAACACCTGCTAGAAGGAGGCCAGAGACCGTTCGAAGTTTGGACTGACCATAAGAAACTGGAGGCCCTCGGGACCCCACGGAAGTTATCACCCAGGCAAGTCCGGTGGGCCCAATACTTCAATCGTTTCAACTTCAAGCTGAAGCACATCCCAGGGGAGAAAAAGCTTCTGGCCGATGCCCTCTCCCAAATGCCCCAATACAACAGTGAATGGGAGCAGGTAGTGAATGCCATCATCCCCTCTGCCCAAGGAGTGGGTCAAGTAGTCACCAGACAGCAGCGTCACGACCAGCATGGCCAACCAGCAAGTGACTTGACTACAAGGCTCAAAACAGAAACATTGGCAGACCCCTGGTTCCGAGACAATCAACATCTCTTGACAAAAAGGGATGACCTAGCATGGAAAGGGCTGAAACTCTATGTCCCAGAGACTCTATGCACCCTGGTCCTCAAGAGGAGCCACGACGTTAAACCAGCGGGGCATTTTGGCTTCCTAAAGACTCTGCATTTAGTACGAAGGCAGTTTTGGTGGCCCCACATGAGAAAAGACATAGACAGCTATGTAAAAAGTTGTACCATCTGTGCCACGATGAAAACCTGACCAGGAAGACCTTCCGGGCTGCTGCAGCCGGTAGCTGAACCAACAAGACCATGGGAAGAGATTGCAATGCACTTCATAGTAGAACTGCCAAGGAGTGGCGGAAACACAGTGATGTGGACTGTAATAGACTTATTCTCCAAACAGGCACATTTTATACCCTGCAGCGGACTACCCTCAGCCCGTCAATTGGCCAAATTGTTCCTAAAACACATCTACCACCTGCACGGAGTACCCAGAAGAATCATCTCCGATCGAGGTGTCCAGTTCACAGCGAAATTCTGGAGGGAATTCCTACGGTCCATAGGATCATCCCAAGGTCTCAGCTCAGCGTTTCACCCGAGCACCAATGGGGGGGACGGAGAGACTGAATGCCATGATAGAGCGGTACCTGAGGTGCTACGTCGACTACTAACAATCTAACTGGGCGGACCTCCTATCTTTTGCGGAGGTTGCGTATAACAATGCTGTCCACAGTAGCACAGGACTAACCCCATTTAAGATAGTGAGCGGTATGGATTTCGTCCCCATGCCAGAGTACCCAAGAGAGCCCCCTTCCACAGTCAGTTTGACCGATTGGATGGAAACGTTGAAAGAAACTTGGGAGAACGTCAAGAAGGCACTAGCCAAGGTGGCTCAATCCTATAAGAAGCAAGCGGATAAGCACCAAACTCCCCAAAGACCATTCTGAGTGGGAGAGAAGGTCTACCTCTCTACCAAGTATTTGAGACTCAGACTCCCGAGCAGGAAACTGGGCCCGAAGTTTATAGGACCATTCCCTATAGTAAAAGTAATCAACCCGGTCACAGTACAACTACAGCTGCCCCGATTACTAGGGAGGATACACCCCGTTTTTCACAGTAGCCTCCTGAAACCTGTAGTGGGGTTGACTTTAAGACCGGTGCCACGTGACCCGCCCCCCGAGCCTCTGGTTATTGGGGGCCACACTCACTATGAGGTACAGCGAATTCTCAATTTGAGATGGCACAGGGGGCACCTCCAGTACTTAATCAAGTGGAAGGGTTACCCCTTATCAGAGGTCTCCTGGGTGAGAAGCAGAAACATCCAAGCAGACCACCTTATAGCCAAATTCCATGCAGAGCATCGGGGCAAGGTGGGAGGGGATGGGACACACACTCCCGGCCGGGGTACCGGTACTTAACTTGTTGTTTGTCTTACACAGGCTGCCCTGGAGGAATGAAGGGGGAGGGGCCAGATGTCAGCACATCAAGATGCATTTATCTTAGTGCTGACATTTAGAAGGAGTATGCAGAAGTCTGCAACGGGGCGGTGGCCTTTCACCTACTTATTTTTCGCTGGAAATAATGTCCCCTAGGAGATGGATGGGAGGGGGGAAATTCTTTGAATTGGAGCAGTAGATTAGGGGTGAATGATTGGGAAGATGTTCAATGAATGCAGAGGAGTGGGGGGAAGGAAGAGGAGGGTGTTTGGGTCAGCACGTCAGTGCTGGCTGCATGGAGTCAGTGTAAAAGTTGTCGTGCTAAATAAAATGGAAATTTGTTTCATAAAAGAGACTTTGTTTGAAACGCAATTATTTTGAAGACGGCCTGAAAACCTGACACAGAAAAGAGTTGCCTATAGGTACCCTGTTTCCCCTAAAATAAGACATCCCCTGATAATAAGCCCAATCAGGCTTTTGAGCGCATGTGCTAAAATACCCCCCCCCCCGAAAATAAGCCCTCCCCGAAAATATTTAAATGCATGCACAGCCAGTCCCCACCATTTCCTCTGGTTAGGTTTAGGGAGACAGAGCTGGAAATCTGGTAAGAAGGCAAGAGGACCCCCATCTTGCTCCATGCACCTCAAAATAATAAGACATCCCTGAAAATAAGGCCAAGCACTTATCTTGGGTTCAAGAAAATATAAGACAGGGTCTTATTTTCGGGGAAACATGGTATTATATTTGCATATTTAACACTCTTCAGAGCACTTATTTTGGAACTCAATCCTAAGTACTATGTAGCTCTACATATGAATTACTATACAAGAGGATTTTCTTATCTGGTTGCAAAGTAGAATCTGTGGGGTGTGGGGAGTTGATATTTTAAAGACATGTAAGTCTTTTTCTCTATATCTGAACATCCATATTCGTTCTGGTACCGAGGATGATCTCTCTGATTTGATACATTTAGTTAATATATCACAAAACTCAGCCTGCCTTGAAGAAGTATTTCATAAACTAGACTGAGCAAAAGATAGAATAAAAATCAATGGTGCCTATTTAAATCACTTAAGATTTGCAGATGATGGGTGTTCTCTTCTTACAAGACCCAGAAGAGCTACAAAGACACATACAAGATCTGCACAAAGCAGAACCATTTGGCTTAAAAATAAAGCTGAGAAAGAGCCAAGTTATGTTTAATACATTCAGCAAAGAAAGAAACAAAAATATCTGGAGAAGACCTAGACGTAGTAGACCACTACATATACCTTGGCCTTTGGATCTCAATGGAAGGTGATACAATAAAGGATATTGAATGGCGTGTTAAATGTGGTTATCAGGCATTCAGCAAACTAAGCATAATTTTCAAGAACCTGAAGAGAAAAGTTTTTGATCAGTGTGTGCTACCTGCTCTAACATATGCCAGTGAAACATGGACACTAACCTCACAATCGATACAGAAGTTATGAGTGGCACAAAGAGCCATGGAAAGATACATGCTCGGCATTACAAGACAAGATAGAAAGACCTGCACATGGATTAGAGAACAAATGAAAGTATACAATATCATCAAGAGAGTAAAAGAATTGAAATGGAAATGGGGTCGTCACATAGCGAGAAGAACTGATGGGAGGTGGACTAAGGCAGTCATAGAATGGATCCCACTTCATAAAAAGCATCCACGAAAGAGACCTAAAACAAGATGGATCAACGTCATCAGCAAGTACTGCGGGCCCAATTGGCAAAAGAAAGCTCAGGACCGTATAGGTTGGAAACAGGTGGAAG
Organism: Coluber constrictor foxii; assembly: GCA_038048745.1. NCBI lineage: Eukaryota > Metazoa > Chordata > Lepidosauria > Squamata > Colubridae > Coluber > Coluber constrictor. Next base: position 11,278,745 of record CM075961.1, read on the forward strand.
AGGCCTTCGTCCTGCAGTGGATAGACAATGGCTAAAATGATGATGATGATACCACATTATAGATTATCCAATACCTGAAGTGTGTGTAGTGTGTGCGTGTGTGTGATAATGCCTGGGCACAGTGAAAACCAAGAGAATGGAGCTGGATCCATTACCCAGATCTTTAATATACAGCAAAGCAATGGCAGAAATGGATAGATGTTTGCCTTGATCCATTTGAGTACTGTATTTGAACTACTACAGCACTTTAAACATTATGTGGTCCTGGAGCATCCTGTTTTCCAAGTTCCAGAGCCAGTGTAGAAGTTGGATGTTTAGTCCTGTGTTTCTCAACCTTGTCCTCTAAGATGTGCTGATGACCACTCTCAGAATTCCCCAGCCTGAACTCTGGGTGTTGAAGTCCACACATCTTAAAATGGCCAAGGTTGAAAGACACTGGCTTTGCCTTTAGCCAGGGATGAGAAAAAATGCACACAGGGCAAGTCTAACAACTGCAACAAATCAGGCCTACATCCATGTAAATGACCCTGTGCATAACAATTTCACACAATACTTGGGTCAACCAGAAGTAAGATTTATTACGTTTTTTTCAAAAACTGGTGGGTCTTCAGTTTAACACAGCAACAGAAGTCCACACCCAGTTACAGATCTCAGCATATTTTATACATCCCTCTCACTGGCCACAGGTCCTTCCTAGCCAGGCCCAGTTGATAGGTCTGGTTCAGTCACATACTTTCTGACCACCTATAATCTACTATTACCCCTAAATGTATAAAGTTAATTAAATCCTTACTATCATCTAAACTTGCTAAGCAATCAACCCACCTCATATCTCATCCCTTGGCATTCTCTTATCTTGTTTTTCTGTATAATTCAGTACCTGGTACGTATCTCAAGTCAGGAGCTGGTATGTCCAGGGGTCACAAATCGGTCAACATGGCTGTGGTCTAGCTATGTAATATTGTGGTCATACTTGAAAATACTAACTCTAGACAGGTAAAGAATATAATATACAAGCAGCTATATGCTAGTTTACATTAAGGCAAATCACAATCTATTATATTGTATATTTATTTATTTGTTAACATTTATTTTTATTGATTTTACAACAACACAACACAACACAACATACAAAACACAAACACACTATATGTGTTTCTTTTTACATATCAGTTTCGTTCCTCTTACTTTCTACTATATACATTCCCCATTTTTCCTATCCTTTATTATCATTATCTTTATCATCCCTTTATTTTTAATCATTTACAATATTTTACACATTTGTCACCTTCTTCTCTCCATCATTTATTCACATTTACTTTCCCTAATCTCGAGCCAATCATACCACTTATTCCACATTTGATAATATTTTGTATCTTCCTTTTCTTGTATTTCTTTCGTTAATTCATCCATCTCCGCACAGTCCAGGATTTTCTTAATTATTTCTTCCTCTGTTGGGATCTTTTCACTTTTCCAGGACTGTGCATAGACTATCCTTGCCACTGTAATTATATGCAGAATCAAATATCTAATTTCTTTACTGTAAATTCTGTTCAATATCCCCAGTAAAAACATTTCTGGTTTCCAATCCACATTATAGCCAATTATCTCTTCTATTGAACTTCTAATTTTCATCCAATATTTTTTCACATTGGGACATGTCCACCAGAGATGATAATATGTTCCGGGGACTTTTTTACATTTCCAACAATTTGGAGAGTTGTTTGGAGACATTTTAGCAAGTCGTACTGGTGTGAAGTGCCATCTGTAGAACATTTTTAACTGGTTTTCCTTGAATGCCCTTGAGTCAATTTAATGTTTATTTCCCATAATTTTTCCCATTTCTCCAATTCTATATTATAGCCAAACATTTTGGCCCATCTAATCATGGTATCTTTAACTACCTCTTCTTCCATTTTATACCTCAGTAGATATTGGTATATATTACTAATTAATTTTATCTCTGTTCCATGAATAATTGTATCTAATTCTTGCGGCTCCTTTTGTATTTCATATATCTTTTTATCTCTTACAAATTTAGATTGCACTTGTGCAAATGTCCACCACTCCATCACCCTACTGATTTCTTTTTCCAATTCTTGTTTCTTTTTCAAATCTCCCTGATCATTTACCAATTCTTTATATCTAATTATCTTATTTTTCTCCAATAAATTTGGGTATATCAGTGCTTCTGTTGGTGATAACCACGTTGGGATTCTAGTATAATGTTTTTGTTTTGTTTTTTTCCAAATCTGTAGCAATGCATTCCTGATCAAATGTGTTTGAAAATATTTATGTGTTTTATATTTCTCATCCCACAGGAATGCATGCCACCCTGCTTGCAGGTCATGGCCTTCTATTGTTAGTGCTGTTATTTTTCAGCTCCATCCAGTCTTTTAACCATACTAAACTTGCGGCTTGGTGATAAATTTCCCATTCTGGTAATGCCAATCCTCCTCTATCCTTTGTATCGTGCAAAAGTTTTAATTTAATCCTGGGCTTTTTCCCTTGCCATATAAATTTGGAAATTCATTTATTTAATTCTTGAAATAATGTTTTCCCTAGTTTTAATGGTATCACTTGGAACAGAAATAAAATTCTCAGCAATATATTCATTTTCACTGTTGCAGTCCTCCCTAGAAATGAGATTTATAAATTTTCCCAATTTCCTAAGTCTTTTTTTATTTGGTGTATCAATTTATCGTAGTTGTCCTCCTTAATTGAGGAACGTATTGCTGTAAGCCAAATTCACAGATATTTTATTTTCTTAGTTATCTTCATTTTTATTTTGTCCTCCAATTCCTTTTCCTGACCCTTTGTAAGATTTTTTTAATTAATTTCGACTTATCCTTATTAATTTTGAGTCCCGCTACGTCACCAAATTCTTCTATCTTTTGTATCAATTTAGAACCCGTTTCTAATGGATCTTCCAAAATAAATACCATGTCATCAGCAAATGCTTGAGTCTTGTATTCTTCCTTCCTAATTTTTAAGCCCCTTATTTTCTGATCTTCCCTAATTTTCGTTAGAAGAGTTTTGAGTGATAAAATAAATAGAAGACGAGAAAGGGGACACCCTTGCCTAACCCCTTTTGTAATATCAATTTTTTCTGTCAACCCCTTATTTATAACTACCCTAGCTATTTGTTTTGAATATATTTTCCCCACCATTTTTTCAAATCTTTTCCCCAATAACATAATTTAATTGTGTTGTAATGAAGTTCCAATTCAAATTGTCAAAGGCCTTTTGGGCATCAAGGAAAACAAGTGCCACTTGCTTTTCCGAATGGCTTTCATAATATTCAAGGACATTCATTATTATCCTCATGTTATTTTTAATTTGCTGCCCCATCAGGAAACCATTTTGGTCCGAATGTATATAATTATTCAAAAAAAAATTTTAATCTCTCCGCTATTATTGTTGCAAATGTTTTATAATCTGTGTTCAGCAAAGAAATTGGCCTATAGTTTTGGGTTTATTGTATATCTGTGCCTTCTTTGGGTATGAGGGTAATGATCGCCTCTGTCCAGGTTGCCAGAATTTTTGCTATTTCTATCATCTCATTATTATTTATTTATTTATTTAATCAAATTTGTATACCGCCCTACTCCCAGAAGGGACTCAGGGCGGTGAACAGCCAAATAAAATACAGTGACATACAAAAGTTAAAAATATTTAAAATAAATTAAATAATTAGGTTAGAACAATTTAAAATCCAATTATATAAGACATTTTAAAACCCACTATAAAGGGGAGGTTTAAGCCAGACCAGCCTGTTGAAATAAGAACGTTTTTAAGGCACGGCGGAAGGTACGTAGTTCCTGTAACCTCCTTATCTCACGGGGGAGCTCGTTCCAGATGGCAGGTGCCCCCACAGAGAAGGCTCTCCCCCTGGGGGCCACCAGTCAACACTGTTTGGCCGACAGCACCCTGAGGAGCCCCTCTCTGTGGGAACGGACTGGTCGGTGAGAGTCTATTGGTGGCAGAAGGCGGTCCCGAAGATACCCTGGTCCTAAGTCATGGAGCGCTTTGAAGATAGTAACCAAAACCTTGAAGTGCACCCGGAAGATCACTGGAAGCCAGTGCAGCTCACGCAGGAGAGGAGTCACATGGGAGCGCCACGTCGCTCCCATCACCACCTGCGCGGCCGCATTCTGGACCAGTTGAAGCCTCCGGGTGCTCCTCAAGGGGAGCCCCATGTAGAGAGCATTACAGTAGTCCAGGCGTGAGGTGACGAGGGTGTGAGTGACCGTGCGTAACGAATCCCAATCCAGAAAGGGAAGATCAGATCAGGCGAACCTGATAAAAACTCCTCCCGGCCACGGCCGTCATATGCCCTTCTAAAGACAGCTGTGAGTCCAGGAGGACGCCCAAGTTGCGAGCCCCATCCATGGGGGACAATGACTCGCCCCCAATAGTAAGAGATGGCGTCAACTGACTATATCGGGATGTTGGAAACCACAGCCACTCGGTCTTGGAAGGGTTGAGCTTGAGTCTGTTCCTCCCCATCCAGATCCGTACGGCCTCCAGGCACCGGGACATCACTTCGAGGTCATCGTTGGGGTGGTCTGGGGTGGAGATGTACAGCTGGGTGTCATCAGCGTACTGGTGGTACTTCACCCCAAAACCACGGATGATCTCACCCAGTGGCTTCACATAAATGTTGAACAGAAGGGGCGAGAGGACCGACCCTTGTGGCACCCAACATACAAGGGGCCTCGGGGTCGACCTCTGCCCCCCTGTCAACACAGGCTGCGACCGGTTGGAGAGAAAGGAGGAGAACCACCGTAACACGGTGCCCCCCACTCCCATCCCCTCCAACCGGCGCAGCATGATACCATGGTTGATGGTATCAAAAGCCGCTGAGAGGTCTAATAGGACCAGGACAGAGGAACAGCCCCTGTCCCGAGCCCTCCAGAGATCATCAACCAACGCGACCAATGCCGTCTCCGTGCTGTACCCGGACCTGAAGCCTGACTGGAACGGATCTAGATAGGCCGATTCATCCAGGTACTGAGGCAGCTGTCGCACAACCACACTCTCAACAACCTTCGCAACAAAGCGAAGGTTGGAGACGGGATGATAATTTACCAACATTGCCGGGTCCAGGAAAGGCTTCTTGAGGAGAGGCCTCATCACTGCTTCCTTCAAAGCGGCGGGAAAGACACCCCCACTCAAAGAAGCATTTATAATCCCCTGGAGCCAGCCTCGTGTCACCTCCCGGGAGGCCAGCACCAGCCAGGAGGGACACGGGTCCAGTAAACATGTGGCTGCGCTCAGACCTCTCAGTATCCTGTCCACGTTTTCCGGAGTCACAGAGTCAAACTCTTCCCATATAATATTCTCAAGACCTGCCCCAGTCACCTCCCCTGGATCTACCCATTCAGAGTTAGAGTCCAGCTGTTCCCAAATCTGAGCGGTTTTGTCATAAGATATAAGTCCTCAGCTCTACCCTCCAAGGGGTCCTCCCGCACCCCCTGTTGTAGCAAGGAGCGGGTCACCCTAAACAGGGCGACTGGGCGATTATCTGATGACGTAATAAGAGCGGAAAAGTAACTCCTCTTCTCCGCTTTTATTGCCACTAGGTAATTCTTAATATGAGCTCTTACCAGTGTCCGGTTGGATTCAGAACGACTGGCCCTCCAACCGGTCTCTAGGCGTCTTTTCCAGCACTTCATCTCCCTCAGCTCCTCAGTATACCAAGGAGCCAGGTGGGATCGATGCCAGGTCAGAGGCCGCAAAGGCACGACTCAGTTCAAAGCCCCGGCAGCCGCCTCATCCCAGGCGGCCACTAAGTCTTCGGCCGAGCCGTGTGCCAGATCCTCAGGAAATGGCCCAAGCTCCATCTGGAACCTATCAGGATCCATCAGGCGCCTGGGGTGGAACCATCTCACCGGTTCCACCTCCCTGCAGCGAGGTGCAGCAGTTCGAAGGTCTAAGCGAAGGAGGGAGTGATCTGACCATGACAAGGGTTCAATCGCTACATCCCCTATCTCAAGATCACTCAACCACTGTCCAGAGACAAAAACCAGGTCCAGCGTGTTTCCCCCCATGTGAGTACGGCCATGAATTAACTGGGTCAGGGCCATGGCCGTCATGGAAGCCATGAATTCCCGAGCCGTCTCAGACATCTCACCGACTGATGGCAGGTTAAAATCCCCCATGACCATAAGCCTGGGGGTGTCAACCGCCACCGCGGCAATAACGTTGAGAAGCTCGGGCAGGGCCACTGCCATGTGGCAGGGAGCCAGGTACATGACTAGCAGACCTAACTGCACCTTATGACCCCACTTCACAAGCAGGGACTCACAGCCAGCCGTCTGAAGAACAGTAGCCTCCCTCGGAGCAAGACCCTCATTTATGACAACCGCCACTCCCCCTCCCCTCCCCTGTGACCTTGGCTGATGAAATGCACGAAAACCGGGTGGGCACATATCAACAAGGGGGACCCCCCTCCTGGCCCAACCAGGTCTCCGTAATATTTATTTATTATTTATTATTTATTAATTAGATTTCTATACCGCCCTTCTCCTACCGGACTCAGGGCGGTGAACAGCCAATTTAAAAACCAATACAAAAAAGTTAAAAACGTACTAAAACCAATATAAATTAGGCTGAAAATATAAAACCGAATAAAACTCTAAAAAGTTTAAAAAAGTAGAAGGGATCAGGCAAGTCCGGCAAGTTGGAAGAGAAAAGTCTTCAGAGCCCGACAAAAAGTCCGGAGGTCAGCGATTGTTCTCAGATCTGGAGGAAGATCGTTCCAGAGGGTGGGGGCTACCACAGAAAATGCTCTCCCCCTGGGGGTCGCCAGCCGGCATTGTCTGGCTGATGGCACCCTGAGGAGGCCCTCTCTGTGGGAGCGAACCAGCCGGTGGGAGGCAGTAGGTGGCAGAAGGCGGTCCCATAAGTACCCTGGTCCTAAGCCATGGAGCACTTTAAAGGTGATTACCAACACCTTGAAACGCACCCGGAAGTCAACCGGCAACCAATGCAGCTCACGCAGGAGAGGTGTCACATGGGAGCGCCCCGTCGCTCCCATAATCCCCCGCGCAGCCGCATTCTGTACCAGCTGGAGCCTCCGGATGCATCCCAAGGGGAGCCCCATGTAGAGAGCATTACAGTAGTCCAAGCGAGACGTGACGAGCGCCTGAGTGACTGTGCGTAGGGAGTCCCGATCTAGAAAGGGCCGCAACTGGCGTATCAGGCGAACCTGATAGAAAGCTCCCCTGGCCACAGCTGTCGTATGCTCCTCTAAAGACAGCCGTGGGTCCAGGAGGACGCCCAAGTTGTGCACCCTTTCCGTGGGGGCCAATGATTCGCCCCCAATAACCAACGATGGAGTCAGTTGGCTATATCGGGACGCCGGCAGCCACAGCCACTCGGTCTTGGAGGGGTTGAGTCGAAGCCTGTTTCTCCCCATCCAGACCCGCACAGCTTCAAGGCACTGGGACATCACTTCCACGGCATCGTTGGGGTGGTCTGGGGTGGAAATGTACAGCTGGGTATCATCAGCGTACTGATGGAATTCCACCCCAAAACCACGGATGATCTCACCCAGCGGCTTTACATAAATGTTGAACAGAAGGGGCGAGAGGACCGACCCTTGTGGCACCCCACACACTAGGCGCCTCGGGGTCGACCGCTGCCCCCCTGTCAACACAGATTGCGACCGTATTATCCTGCAAAGTAATAAGGGGTAAAATTGTTAGGTAGGTAACATGGTGGAAAAGAAGGAGGGAGAGGGAAAATGGAGTTTAATGTTTACTTTTAATTACTTTTAATTATATTATTTTGGAGGGAGAGGGAAAACGCTTTGGTTTTACTTCATGAATAAGGGCTCTTAATGATTGATTTATACTTATATTTGTAATATTTAGGAGGTTTTAAGGATAATTAGGAGGATTAAAAACGGGGTTTTAAGACTATTATACTTAAAAATTTTCTTTGTTTATTGTTGTTGTAGAAGGGGAAAATTATTCTTATTTTTATTTTTGTTTAGATAAATAGAATTGAGAAAATTTGTTTGAGGTTATTAGATCTCTCAATATACTTTTGTGGGGTTTAGGACACTTAAAAGTTTCTTTGTTTGTGGAAAATTAATTACCTTCAAGCAAGAGCAGTTATGTTTGGTTTTAAATAAGCAGAGTTAAAGTGCAAGTGATGATTGAACTCATAACTAATTAGTTGGTTGATTTTTTTTTGGCTTTGCTTTGTTGTTTTTTTTTGTTTGTTTGTTTTGTTGTTAATGAATTGTTATTAACTTTTACCCTGTATTTGTTCTGGGAAGTCAGGGGAGGGGAGGTTGGGATAGGTAGGGGAGGTGAAGGGAGGGGGGAAATCAAATGTTTTTTTTAAATGATTACAATGTATGTTATGATGTATATTGATTATAAATAAAAAACTTTTACTTTTAAAAAAACAACAACACAGATTGCGACCGGTCGGAGAGATAGGAGGAGAACCACCGCAAAACGGTGCCCCCCACCCCCAATCCCTCCAACCGGCGCAACATGATACCATGGTCGATGGTATCAAAAGCCGCTGAGAGGTCTAACAGCACCAGGATAGAGGAGTACCCCCTACCCCGGGCCCTCCAGAGATCATCCACCAACGCGACCAATGCCGTTTCGGTGCTGTAACCAGACCTGAAGCCGGACTGGAGCGGGTCTAAATAGACAGCTTCATCCAGGTACCGGGGGAGCTGCCACGCCACCACACTCTCAACAACCTTCGCTAGAAAGGGAAGGTTGGAGACTGGACGATAATTTGCCAAAACAGCTGGGTCCAGGGAGGGCTTCTTGAGGAGGGGCCTCACCACCGCCTCCTTCAAGGCGGCCGGTAGGGCACCCTCACTCAGAGAAGCGTTTATAATCTCCTGGAGCCAGCCTCGTGTAACCTCCCGGGAGGCCAGCACCAACCAGGAGGGACACGGGTCCAATAAACATGTGGTAGCATTCAGTCTTCCCAGGATCCTGTCCACGTCCTCGGGAGCCACAGGATCGAACTCAGCCCAGATAACACTCTCAAGACCGGGCTCAGTCACCTCGCCTGAACTAACCCAGTCAGCGGCCAGATCATCCCGAATCTGAGTTATTTTATCATCCAGATATTGAACAAAGTCCTCAGCACGTCCCTGCAAGGGATCCTCCCGCGCTCCCAAATGAAGGAGGGAGCGAGTCACCCTAAACAGGGCAGCTGGGCGATTATCTGATGACGCGATAAGAGCGGCGAAATAATCAGATTTCGCCGCTTTTATTGCCACTAAGTAAGTCTTAATATGAGCTCTTACTAGTGTCAAGTCAGATTCAGAGCGACTGGCCCTCCAACCGCTCTCTAGGCATCTTTTCCGGCGCTTCATCTCCCTCAGCTCCTCGGTGAACCAAGGAGATAAGTGAGTTCGGCGCCGGGTCAGAGGCCGCAAAGGCACGACACGGTCCAAGGCCCCACCGGCTGCCCTGTCCCAGGCAGCCACCAGGTCCTCAGCCGAGTCGCATGTCAGTGTCTCAGGAAATGGCCCAAGCTCCGTCTGGAACCTATCAGGATCCATCAGGCGCCTGGGGCGGAACCACCTAGTTGGTTCCGCCTCCCTGCGGTGGGGTGCAGCGGTCAGAAAGTCGAGTCGAAGGAGCGAGTGGTCAGTCCATGACAAGGGTTCAACACCTATATCCCCAATATCAAGACCACTCAACCACTGACCAGAGACAAAAACTAGGTCCAGGGTGTGTCCACCAATGTGAGTCAGGCCCTGAATTACCTGGGTCAGGTCCATGGCCGTCATGGAAGCCATGAACTCCCGAGCCATCTCAGATGTTTCACCGATAGATGGCAGGTTGAAATCCCCCATAACTGTAAGCTTTGGGGTATCAACCGCCACCTCGGCTATAACATTGAGAAGCTTGGGCAGGGTCGTTGCCACGTGGCAGGGAGCCAGGTACGTGACTAACAGACCCATCTGCCCACCAGGACCCCACCTCACAAAGGTGGACTCACACCCAGCTATCTGAGGTACAGTGGCCTCCCTCAGACCCAGACCTTCCTTAATAATGACCGCTACTCCCCCACCCCTACCCTGGGCTCTCGGCTGGTGGAATGCAAGGAAACCCGGTGGGCACATCTCCACGAGGGGAACCCCCCCCTCGTGGCCCAACCAGGTCTCAGTAATACCAGCCAGGTCCGCACCCCCCTCTTCAAGAAGATCACATATGAGGGGGGCCTTATTTACAACAGACCTCGCATTGCACAACAGCCGGAGCCTCGGGTCCTGAGACTCTAAACAACCCGGGGAACGGGGATAGCTCCAGGGACCGGGGCATGCAATCGCTCGAAGACAGCGAGTGCATGCCCCCGCCACACGATATGGCCCCCTGCTCTCGCCATATCTGCCCCTCCCACATAGCATAGTTATCACACCACCCTCAACAGAGGGCTCAGTGAGAGCCCTCTTACCTCCAGAAACTAACCCCCCCGTGGCATCACAGACTGCCGGGCCTGTCCCTTTCCCCCCCGGGTTTCCCCCCAAACCCGCACCCTCCCCCACCCCAGAACCCCCTAAAACACCCCTTAAAAAAGCACTTAAAAAACCCCTCAATCCCCGTTTCGCGACATGCCACCTCTCGGGGTCCCAAAACCCGTCATTAAGGTAGGCCCTCGATAATGTGGATACCCACCAGGTCTGCGCCCCCCTCCCGAATAAGATCACAGATGAGGGGGGCTTTATTTACCACAGACCTGGCGCTGCACAGCATCAGCCGAAGGCCCTGGGCCCGAGGATCTGTGCAACCAAGGGAACTGGAGGAGCATTGGGGGCTGGAGCACGCCACTGCTTGTAAGCAGCGGGGGGCGCACTCCCACAACCTGATATGGCCCCCTGCTCCCACCATATCTGCCCCTCCCACCTACAGTCTCGATGTAATAGCCATCCACAGGATCGGCTCTGACCCCCTCCTTGGACCCACAAACCGTACCTCCCATGCCGCACCTCATAGCTGGTCCAGGTGACCTCCCCCGTGGGTTCTCCCCCAGACCCACATAACCCACCCCCATCCCAGAATCCTTTAAAATCTTTTTTTTTTATTGAAAAATTTTTACAAATACAAATTTTTCATTCCCCACCCCACCCCCAGCCCCGTATCCTTCCCCATCCCCCCCTTGGCTTCCCTTACAAAAGATATTATTTTGTACAGTCTACAAATATTTGACAAAAAAATACGGTGAAATCCGGATAAGATAACATATCAAATCCCACTATTAATAATAAAGTTTTTCTAAAAATAACATCCAAATAATAATAATAATTACCTTCATTTATCAATCCCTCTTAATACATAGCAAAATCAAAAACATAATTCACATTCTCTCATCTGATCTACCCCACTATCAGTAATAAAATTTTTCCAGTCTACAAGTATTATAATAATTAAATCCAAATAAAAGATATCAAACATTTCTCTAATCTAATAATAATAATTATTCACCTTTATCAGTCCCCCTTAATATATAATAAAATGTAATATAATATATAATAAAATCACATATATCAAATAAGATTCTTTATCAATATGTCAATCTCTATTCTAATTTTAATTACCTCCACTTACTCTTTCCATTGTATGCTGTAAGCTCTCCGCACAACTTAACATTTAGAGACTGTATTGACACATATTAACTCACTGTATTAACCGGCTCTAGACAACCGGCTGTTGTTTAGAGACTATTTTTTTTTATTGAAAAAGTTTTTCAAGTACAAATTTTTCGTTTCCCCAATTTCCCCCCCCCCCACCCCGTATCCCCCCCATCCCCCCCTTGGCTTCATTATTTTATACAGTCTACAAATATTTGACAAAAAAAACTACGGTGAAATCCGGATAAGATAACATATCAAATCCCACTATGAATAATAAAGTTTTTCTAAAAATAACATCCAAATAATAATAATAATTACCTTCATTTATCAATCCCTCTTAATACATAACAAAATCAAAAACATAATTTGCATTCTCTCATCTGATCTACCCCACTATCAGTAATAAATTTTTTTTCAGTCTACAAGTATTATACTTAATATATAATAATAATAAATGTAATATAATATATAATAAAATCACATATATCAAATAAGATTCTGTATCAATATGTCAATCTCTATTCTAATTTTAATTACCTCCACTTACTCTTTCCATTGTATGCTGTAAGCCCTCCGCACAACTTAACCTTCTTCAACTAAATACTAACTGATACTTCTTTGTTTGATATTTATTCTGCACATAATCTATCCATTTCCTCCATTCCCTAACAAAAGTTTCTTGAGTCCTATCTTTTAAATAGGCCGAGATCTTTGCCATTTCTGCAAAAGTAGCCATTTTCAAAGTCCATTCTTCAATAGTAGGTAAAATGTCTTTTTTCCAATATTGTCCAATAAGTAACCTGGCTGCAGTAATCATATATAATATCAATCTTGTTTCGCTCGTTGGAAAATCCTTAACTATACCCAATAAGAACAGTTGTGGAGAGAATTGAAGCTTCTTCTTCAAAACATTCTGCATAACCCACCAAAGTTTAATCCAAAAGGCTTTCACTTTTCTGCAAGTCCACCATATATGGTAATATGTAGCATCTAAACAGTCACATCTCCAACATCTTGGTTGAACGTTAGGGTACATGCATGACAATTTCTTAGGATCTAAATGCCACCTATAAAACATTTTATAAAAATTTTCCCTCAAATTCTGTGCCTGAGTAAATTTAACATTCTGAACCCATATCTTTTCCCATGTTTCCAACATCACTGGTTCTGCAAAGTTTTGTACCCATTTTATCATACAATATTTAACCAATTCACTCTCTGAATCTCTTTCTGACAATATATTATAAACCCTTTTAATATACATCGGCCCTTTCTGTTTTATCTGTGTCACCAAATCTTCTTCATACAGCATCAGACCTGTTTTTTGATCTTCTCTCCATCTTGATTGAAGTTGACTATACTGTAACCAAGTTAAATTAATCCCTTCTTCCAACAGAGTTTTTAATGACTTCAAATTCCAGCTGCCCCCATCAGTAAAAAGTATCTCTTTATATAAAATCCCCCCGAGTGACTTTATATTCCGTATAATATGCCCAAGATCCAACCACAAAGGTATTTTGTAATCCAATTTAGACTGGTGCTTCTTCCAAACTCTCATCAAAGAGTTTCTGAGTATATGGCTTCTAAATACATTGTCCACTTTGTTTTCATAGAATAAGTATGCATGCTAACCAAATTCCAAATCGTGGCCTTCTATATTCAAAATTTCAGTCTTTGTTGTTCCAAACCAATCAGTCACTTGTGTCAACGCTGCTGCTTTATAGTATAGCCGTAAATTTGGAACTTTAAGGCCACCTCTCTCCCAGATATCCTGTATGATTTTCAGCTTTACTCTTGGCTTTCTCTCATTCCAAATAAATTTGTTCAACCCCGATTGCCATTCAATCAAGTTTTTATCACTTTTGAGCACCGGAATCATTTGAAACAAAAATAAAAATCTAGGTAGAACGTTCATCTTAACTGCTGCTATTCTGCCAAGTAGAGATAGTTGCAGTTTTTTCCAATTTTCCAAATCTTTTTGCACCTTTCGCCACAAAACTTCATAATTATTTTGAAAAAGTTTTATATTTGAAGCTGCAACCTGCACTCCTAGATATTTCACCTTTGAAACTATTTCAAAGCCTGCCAACCTTTCCAATTCCTTCCTTTGGGCTTCCGACATATTTTTAACTATCATCTTTGTTTTTTTCTGATTCAGTCTGAATCCTGAGACCAAACCATATTCCTCTATACTGTGTTTCATCTGGATGATTGATTCCAAAGGATGTGTTAGGGTAACCACCAGATCATCTGCAAATGCCCTTACTCTGTAGTCCTTTTGCCTTATAGCTATTCCCTTCAAAGCGTTCGAATCCCGTATTGAGTTCAACAAGACTTCTAAAGTTAAAATAAACAACAATGGGGATAGCGGACATCCTTGTCTTGTTCCCTTTTGTATATTAAAATTAGTTGTTAAATGCCCATTAATAATAATTTGCGCTGTTTGCTCTTGATAAATTGCTGATATCGCCTGGACAAACTGATCCCCAAAGTTCATTTTAGACAAAGTCTTTAATAGAAAATCCCAATTGACCCGATCAAAGGCCTTTTCCGCATCCAAAAACACCAGCACTACAGGGATCTGTTTAGATTTCTCAAGATGTTCCAATAAATTTATGAGTTGCCTCACATTATCCTTCATATATCTGCCTTCTATAAATCCAGCTTGATCATGATGAATCACCTCTTGGATAACTGGCATCAGTCTGTTGGCTAATACTTTTGCAAAGATTTTATAATCCGTATTCAAAAGAGAAATTGGTCTGAAGTTTTCTGGTTTTGTAGAACCATCCTCCTTTGGTATCAATGAAATAAAGGCCATCTTCCATGATGGGGGTATTTTACCCCCCTGTTGTATACTGCAGAATAAATCCTTAAGATGTTCAATCAATTCTGTTTGTAAAGTTTTGTAATACACAGCTGTCAAACCATCCGTCCCAGGAGCTTTAGCTGATTTCAGTTGTTTAATTGCAAGTATAATCTCTTCAGAAGTTATTCCTTGATTCATTCTTTCCTTTTGTGCAGTAGAAATTTTTGTAATTCTAGTTCCTTCAAGGTATTCATCTATAAGCTCATTCTTTATGTTATCTTTATGATATAATTTAGCGTAATAGTCTAAAAAAGCTTGTTTTATTAAATTTTGTTGAAAAACTTCTTTCCCTCCATATTCAATAGTATCAATAACACGAGTGCATCGCTGTTTTCTCAATGTATATGCCAACCATCTGCCCGGTTTATTGGCATTACAAAATGTATTATGTTTTGCAAATTGTAAATTAGTTGCCATTTGTTCTGCTATAAGCATTTGAAATTGGTTTTTCAGAAGTTTTATAGATTCTTGCAATTTATTATCTAGCGGATTTTTAATATGTAGTTGTTCCTTTTTCTTTATCTCTAGTTCCAGTTCTGTTCTTTTCCTTTGTTGAATTGACTTATGCTTAGAATTCATATAAATCAGTACACCTCGCATATATGCCTTACTCGCATCCCAAACGATTTCAATGGGTGTACCCTTATTCAAATTCATTTGAAAAAATTCCTTCACATGTTTTCCAAGTTCGGTTATATTCTTTTCATATCTAAACAAATTCTCATTCACTCTACAAGATCTTCTCTCTTTCTTCTCCAATTCTATTTCTATCCATATTGGGCTATGATCCGTTAGCGTTCTGGGAAATATTTTGGTCTTTGTAGTTTTAGTAAGTAAATCAGGTGTAACCAATATAAAATCAATCCTAGAAAAAGATCTATGTCGATCTGAAAAAAATGTAAAGTCCAATTCCTTCGGGTTCTGAACTCTCCATACATCTTTTAATTCCAGTCCTCTTTCATAGCAAAAAAAGTCTGTGGTAATTTAACCCCTGATTTTGCCAGGCTCTTCTTATCAACTTTAATATCAGTCACCCCATTCCAATCTCCCATAATCAAAATAGATTTATAATTCCATTGTAATATTTTAGCATATAATAATTTATAAAAATTTTCCTGCTGTTGGTTGGGGGCGTAAATTCCAATCAGTAGCAGTGGGTCATTCTGTAAGTTTATTTCAATTGCAATATATCTTCCATGATCATCTGTTTCTATAATTTTAGCTGGTATTCTTTTAGAGATATACAACACTACTCCATTCTTTTTTTCCGGGCTTGAAGATGAAAAATATGCTCCTAATTTAGAGTTTATCAAGTATTTTTGATCCTGAATTCTAATATGAGTTTCTTGCAGGCAAACAACATCATTATTAAATTGTTTCAAATAATGAAATATTTTCCTTCTTTTCTGTGGAGAATTCAGCCCATTCACATTCCAGGATAGAAATTTAACTGTCATTTGAGGTTTCATGAAGCAAATCCACCATTTGCCGAAGTCTCTGTTCCAGAGCAGTAGTCTTCGGTCTGGCTCCTCCCATGGCTTCAGATTTCTGTGATTTACCACTGGCCCCTTTCTCTTCTTGTGGTGTACTGGACCTCTGCTGTTTCTGCTTCTCTGACATTTGCTTCTCAGCTGCTCTTGTTATACGTTTATCTTTAGGTTCCTGCAGCAACAGTTCAAGGTCCATTGCCACCTCTCTTGTACTTCTAAGGGGCTTTTTTTTATTCACTGGAAAGTCCATGAGAGCCTCATCTGAAAGACCACCTACTGCTCCTTGAGCTTCTTCTATTGCTCTTTGAGTTTCTAATTCCATCTGCTTGCAGTGTTCCTCAGTCTCTCTTTCAGATTCTTTGTCTTTAACACCTTCCTCTATAGTTAACAGCATAGATGAATGTGGAGGTGTGGCAGTCCTTTTAAAAATATTATAATAGAAATGTTCCGCTTTTTCAATGGTGTTTAAATGGTATCTCTCATCTTCATATCTCAAAATTATGCCAACTGGGGCATCCCATCTAAATGGAATCTGACATCTTTTCAATTCAGTCACCAAAAATCCAAAATCCTTTCTGTCTCTTAGCATCTTGGGTGGTAACTCTTTGTATACGCCAATCTGATTTCCTTCTACCTGGATAGTGGCAAGGAAAGACTTCTGCAAAATATCATTCCTCAATCTTCTATCAGTAAAATAAACAACAACATCTCTAGGCAAATTCCTTTGTCTTGCCACATGTGAGTTCACCCTGTAAGCTTTATCAATTCTGCTAAAAAATTGATCAGGTTCAACCTTTAACAACGCAGCTAATGCCTCAGCACAGACTATTCTTAGGTCTTCTCTGTTATTTTCTTTTATACCTCTCAGTCTTAGAGCAAACTCCATAGATCTGAACTGAATCATTGTCACCTCATTTTCAATCCTTTGAGTTCTGACATCAGCATTAAAAAAAATTTCTTCTGTAACTTTCATCTTAGATTCAACTTCTGTGCTAAGTTCACCCACTTTTTTCTCAATTTCCACCACCGCATCTGAAAGACCAGAGACTACTTTAATTATATTTTGGTTCAGTTTGTCATATTTTTCTTGTACCAACTCCTTAATTTCCTTTTGAGATCTTTCCATTGATCTTTCCATTTTTTCCACAAAATTTCCTAAAGTCATAGCTATAAACTCCTTCAAATCCTCATTTCCAGTTCCCTGCTTGTGACTTTGAATCTGCGTTTGTGGCTTTTCTGGCTTTTCCTTTGTCTGATGGGTAGGGGAGCCCCCCCCCCTGGTTTGGTTTGTTTCGAAGCCATACCTCCACACAGTCTTAGCTTTTCCAAAAAAGAGGATTTCCCTCCTTTTCCAGCTTTTCTCCCCAGTTTTGTGGAGGCAGAAATTAAATCTATCTTCTTAGGTGTTTAAATATCCCAGTTAAGTGCTATAAGCAGGCAAAGTCTCTCACTTTCACTTTTAACTCTCCCTTCTTCCGTTTGAGCCAGTCGCCATTTTAAATTACTTTGTTTCTCTTTCTCCTATTTGAATCCTTCTTTTTTAAAAAATATTAACAAGAATACTTGCAGTATTAAAGTCCAGATTTCACCCTATTTTCTTTGCTGCAGGCTTCTGTTGTTTTTGAAGACATTGCTCTTGCCATCTTGCTCTGTAAAAACAGAGATCCTCCGCTGTCCGGAGCCCCGGCGAGCTGGAAGTGGAGCCTTTTTTCCCTGAGTCCTCCCCAGGACATAAACGAACCTGGGGGCTCCTCAGGGGGCTCTACCCCATCTCGCCAGCTCTAGCAATTCTTCGTTGTGAAAAACAAGCTTTCCGAGCCGCCTCACAGCTGTTGAGACGGCTCTACAGGCAGCGAAGCCGGCGGTCTTAAAGAGATCGTCCTACAGCGGCGGAGACGCCGACCGGAAGCCCAGAATCCTTTAAAATTTTGTTATAAAATTTCTCTAAAAAACCCCATAACCCTCTTTTTGACACATGCCATCTCTCTGGACTCCAAAGTCCATCCTCGAGATAGGCCCTCGATAGAGTGGAGGGCCACGTCTGTGAGAGGGGGGAATCTCACAGTTTGAGGAGTTCCCCCAACGAATACATTCCGTAATTTCATAACTAGGGGGCATGTTCCTGCTATCCAGGGTCCCTTGAGAAAGAGTCCGTCAGAGGTATCAATCATTTCCATCCCACTCAGATATAACCATCAGCCACCCTCTCACAGTGACTGAGTAAAAGAGGAAACAGCAGTCTTAATCCAGGTTCCATCAATGTTTGTAACTCTGACTAGGTGTAACAGCCAATGCATAATCAATAAGTTCGAGGCAAGGATGGTTTTCAGTGAGTCAGTAATAGGCAAATCCAGCAGGATATAGATGAAATAAAATGTTGGGCTTCTGTCCTGCACAAAGGAACCAATCCATCGGATAAGGGCAGTCACAAAGGCCCAATAACTGGCCATAGGGGAGGCAGAGGGGATGAAATATAAAGGAACAAAAAAGATGTAATAAGGCAGTGACCCACCAGAGGGACAATGCCCATGGAGGACACCGCAGTCCCTTCCCTTCCTCATTAATCCCGTTTAGGTCTTCCGTGTCCACAGTTAATCCGGGTTTCAGCCCCCCCTCCCCACTATAAGACAAAAGCTCTGTATGGTTGCCTCCCAACAGGTCAGCACCCCCAAATCGCCCAGGGCACGTTGGAATGTCAGGCAGACCCCCTGTTCTCCCCATGGCGGTCTCTCAGACCTCTGCCGCCTCTGCTGCTGGGAGCCACCATTTCGAGTGCCGCCACAGCCGCCGCCATTGCCACCGGCCTCCCTTGCTCCGACCCCGTCCACCACTGGCCTCTGCAGGAACTCCTGCCTGCGCCAGGGTCCAATGGCGTCTCGTCGCAGGTACCAGCTGGCCATCGCTGCCGCACACACCGCACACACCATCAGTCTCCAACATTATCCATTGTAGTACCTCTTATGTATTTTTATATAACTCAATCGGAATTCCATCTGGGCCTGGTACTTTATTGTTCTTTTGTTTTTTCAGGGCTATTTCAAATTCATTTATTATTATTGGTCTATTTAACATTTCTCTTTGTTCATCAGAAATTTTTCCCATTTTGGCCGCTTCTATGTATTGTTTAACTTTCCCATCTGCTATGTCTTCCTGCTTGTAAAGCTTTGTAAAGAAGTTTTGTATTATTTCCTTTTTTTCTTCTCTCCTATACTGTATTATACCATTTTCATCTTGTAACTGTTGTGTTATTCTCCTTCCTTTTTCTTTTCTTAATTTATATGCTAGCCATCGGCCTGTTTTATTCGCATTTTCAAAATAATTTTGTTTCACTATCCTAATTTTCTGTGCTATTTCTTTTTGTGTTATCAAATTAATCTTATGTTTCGTAATGTTCCATTTTTCCTTTATCTTTTTATTTTGTGGATCCTTTTGTAATTCATATTCATTTTTTTTTATTCTTCCTGCAAGCTTTCTAGTTGCACTCTCTTTTCTTTATTTTTCTTAGAATTATATGCCAATCCCCTTATATAGGCGTTTGTTGTCGAAGCGTGAATCAGCCTCATTCCCCCCCGGGGAAAACTGTGATTAATTAGAGGTGACTGGATCTTGTTTCCCATGGTGTATACTCTCCAAGAAAGAAAACCTGAATGTTTTATCATAAAAAACATTTTTATTACAAAAATAAAAAAACCTTAGCTAACTACATTTTGCCGGTAGTGATATCTCAAAGATGGACAAAAGAGAAAGTAAGTTAGAAAGAAAGAATGTAGACATGCACAGTAGCTCAGAAATCATAAGACGGTCTTATCTCTTGTTGATAAAATTCTCTGACAAGCTACCATAATGTTCAGAATGGAAGCTCAGCTGACAAATACAAAATAACGCAGTGACATTTGTGGTATCCCACAAGTTTTGTATTGAAGTATCTTCTTTTTTATTTATTTGAAAAAATGTTTTCAACTCCCTCTCTAACATTTGTCTATATTTGTTATCTTTACACAAATTCTGATTCATTGTCCATCATTTATTTTGTGTTTGGGTTTTCCATTTTAATATAATTGGATTGTGATCGGCCCAATCATTTACTCCCATTTCAATTTCTTCTATTTATTTTG
Source organism: Coluber constrictor foxii (assembly GCA_038048745.1). Classification (NCBI taxonomy): domain Eukaryota; kingdom Metazoa; phylum Chordata; class Lepidosauria; order Squamata; family Colubridae; genus Coluber; species Coluber constrictor. The sequence goes on from CM075961.1 coordinate 11,298,845, forward strand.
AATTTCTGCTGTTGTCCAGGCCATATCGATCCTGGACCACGACTGATGTGGGTATGAATAAAATGTATATTGTTTATGTGTTCTATGTGTCTCTTTCCATAAGTCTTGCAGATTGAACTCAGATGCTATATCAAAAAAGGCTCTTGGTAACACACTTTTTTACTTTTTATTTTTTTTTACTACCTTTATAGTCTCTCTCGACTTCCACCATCAAATTAAAGTCCCCAAACATACAAATCCTTTCATAGTCCATGTCCACTAATTTCTTGTGTACATTTGTAAAGAATTCTTGTTGATTTTTATTTGGTGCATAAATTACTGTAAGTAGCATTTCTACCTTCATCGTCTGCATATCTTAGATTTTATTTTATTTTTTCCTTTACTTATATGGCAATAGCTCCTTTCTTTTTATCTGCTAAAGTTGTGTATAATGTTCCTAATTTTCTATTTTCTAATAATTTTCTGTATTCTTTTTGTATATTAACCTCTTGGAGGCATATCACTTCAGCTTCCAATTTCCTTAATTTATTAAATATTTTTATTAAAAAGTTTTAGTAAGTTTTACAAGTGTTTCCCCATCCCAAAATACAGGGTATAGCATTTAACAAGCATAATCTAACATATGCTAACTACCTATAGCCTCCTATCACCCTCTTGTACTTTAACTCCCCTTTTGCTTAACTAAATTTAAATAATTTTCTAGCATCTCTTTGTTCATTTGTAAGCTATTTGAAACTTTTTAATCCGATATTTGCTTTGAATATAATCAATCCATCTTCTCCATTCCAAAATGTATTTTTCATTTGAGTGATCCTTCAAGTATGCTGAGATTTTGGCCATCTCTGCTTAATTTGATACTTTTAGTGTCCATTCTTGAATAATAGGCAAGTCTTCCTTCTTCCAGTACTGTGCCAACAAAAGTCTTACTGCAGTTATTCAATTTAAAATCAAATTAGTCTCTATAACCATACAATCTGTAATTATACCCAGCAAGAACAACTGTGGAGTAAACTTTATCTTCTTTTTAAGAATATTTTGGATAATCCACCATATTTTTATCCAAAATGCTTTAACTTTTTTACAAGTCCACCATATATGATAATAAGTGGCATCATCACAATCACATCTCCAACACTTAGATTGCAAGTTCGGATACATGCAGGCTAGCCTTTTCAGATCTAGATGCCATCTATAAAACATTTTGTAGAAATTTTCTCTCAAATTTTGAGCTTGCGTAAATTTTACATTTCTAACCCATATTTTTTCCCATGTTTCCATCATTATTGGTTCCTCAATATTTTGTGCCCATTTTATCATACAATCTTTAACTAACTCCGTTTCCAAATCTATTTCTATCAATGTATTATACAACCTTTTTATATGCATTTGACTTTGATCTCTGATTTGTTTTACCAAGTTTTCCTCATTTTGTGTGATACCAATTTTCTGATCCTTTTTCCATCTAGCCTGTAACTGTCCATACTGAAACCAAGTTTGAATTATCCTTTCTTCTTTTAATACATTCAAAGACTTTAACTGTATGTTCTGTCCCCAACCCCAAGCACACACACCAACAGACGTTCGAGAGTTAAAGACCAAACCAGCCGGCAAAAATCCTTTTCCTTAAGATAACGGAACTTGGCAACAGCCTAGTGGCTGCCTGCCAAGAGTTTATTATTTACAAAGAGGAGAGATAACTTCTCCCCACTTCTGATACATCAAAAGAAACAGCTCAATAATTACGGAGTCAATCAAGTCCAGAGATAATCCAGCAAAGTCTATAGCCAAAAATCCGACAAGGCAGAATGGCGTGGAAGCTTTCAGCTTTGTTCGTCACAAGGTTTGACTGGCCACCACACTCCCTTTTATATCCTGTGGGGTGTGGTCCAGTGACTCTGCACGCCTTCCCCTCTGCTGTGCACGCTTCTCCCTGTGCCGCTGCCGAGAATCCAGCCAGCACTTATCTTCTTCATCGCTGTCCACCTGTGGCTGCGTGGACGTGCTTGGCTTTGGGCCTATCTCTTGCCCTTCGGTGTCCTCTGGAGGCATTACCAGAGAGGAGGGTCCTGGAGAGGGAGGCCTTGCCAACTCCTCTCCCTCACTCTCAGAGTCTGCGTCTGTCGATGACACAGGCTCAGGCAACGGAGCCACAACACTGTAATGTACCTCTTTCTATATTAAGAAGCCCTTTATATGTAGTTACATCTTGTTTTTGTTCTACACTTATATTCTCTATTGCATGTCTGGGTACTGCCCATATAGGTATCTTATCATTTAATTTATATTGCTACTTTTTCCAGACACGCAATAAAGCATTCCTTAATATATGACTTTTGAAGGTCTTATCCACCTTCTTGTCATATAATAAATAGGCATGCCAGCCGTATACCAAATCATATCCCTCAATATTCAAAACTCTTTCTTCTGTTAAATTGATCCAGTCACTAATTGCTGATAGGGCAGCTGCTTCATAATATAATTTTAAATTGGGCATTTTCAGACCTCCTCTTTCACATATATCTTGCATTATTTTTAATTTTATTCTCGGTCTTTTCCCTGCCCAAACAAATGTATTAATACCCTTCTGCCATTCCCCCAAATTTGCATCCTTTTTGAGTATTGGTATCATTTGAAAAAGAAATAAAAACTTAGGCAAAACATTCATTTTTACTATTGCTATTCTTTCCAACAAAGACAGTTGTAATTTTTTCCAGTTATCCATCTCTTTCTGTATTTTGTGCCATAACGGCTCATAATTATGGTTATATAATTTCACATTTGAAGTTGTGATATAAACCCCTAAATATTTAACCTTTTTTACTATCTTGAATCCTGCTACTCTTTCTAATTCTTCTTTTTGATTTATAGTCATATTTTTAGTTATTTTCTTTGTTTTCTCTGTATTTATTTTAAATCCAGATACTTGACCATATTGATTAATTATATCCATTAAGCCTATAGCTGATTGCACTGGTTGGGTTAAAGTTACAACCAAGTCATCTGCAAATGCTCGTAATCTGTAACCATAATGCCTAATTTTAATTCCCTGTATTTTGTCTGACTCATGTAGTTTATTCCACAAAAATTCCAAAGTTAAGATAAACAATAATGGAGACAGGGGACACCCCTGTCTTGTTCCTTTTTCAATTTTAAAGGTTTCTGTTAAACTGCCATTAATTATTATTTGTGCTGTTTGTTTCTGGTATATTGCCTTAACAGATTGTGTAAAATACTCTCCAAACTGCATCTTTTCTATTATTTTCAGTAAAAACTGCCAATTCAATTGATCAAATGCTTTCTCCGCATCCAAAAATATAAGCACTGCAGGGACTTGGTTATTCTTCCCCAAATACTCCAATATATTAACAATTTGCCTTACATTACTTTTCATTTGTCTCCCATTTATAAATCCAGATTGGTCATTGTGAATCATTTGTTGTATAACTAACATTAACCTATTTGCTAATATTTTAGCAAAAATCTTATAATCTGTGTTAAGTAATGATATAGGCCTGTAGTTTTTTGGCTGACTATGGTCTTGATCCTCCTTCGGGATCAAAGAAATAAAAGCTGTTCTCCAAGATGGGGGTACCTCTCCTCCAAGTTGTATTTACTAAATAATTCCTTAAGAGGTTCCACCATTTCTAATTGCAATTTTTTATAATAAACAGCTGTCAATCCATCTGTTCCAGGAGCCTTACCAACTTCTAACTGCTTAATTGCCAATTAAGATTCAGTCTTTCCCTTTGCTCATCTGTAACTCTAGAGATAGAGTTACTTCTGTAGATATCTATCTATATCCGTACCTTGAATTTTATCACCAGCATACAACCTCGTATAAGATTCTAGAAATGCTTTTTTAATCATATTTTGTTGATACACCTCTTTACCTTTATACTCTATTTTCTCTATAGTACGAGACTTTTGTTTTTTCCTTAACGTATATGCTAACCATCTACCTGGTTTATTTGCATTGCAAAAGGTGTTATGTTTAGCATATTGCAGATTGGTTGCAACCTGATCTGACATCAACATATTAAACTGCCCTCGCAATAAAATAATTGCTTCTTTTATTTTCTTATCAGCTGGATTCAATATTAACGCCTGCTCTTTCTTTTTTATTTCCTCTTCTAATTCCATCCGTTTTTTCCCATCTGTGTCTGTATGCATTATTCAAATATATTAAAACACCTCTCATGTATGCTTTGCTTGCGTCCCAAACCATTTCCATAGATGTACCCTTATGCATATTGAAAACAAAAAAATATTTCATTAATTTTTTACATTCTTTCACATTTTCCTCATATCTAAATAAATTTTCATTTAACTGCCAAGACCTCCTGAAGCCCTCTCCATATTCCAATTCCATCCAAACCAGACTGTGGTCTGTTAAAGTTCTTGGACATATCTTTGTCTTCCTTACTCTAGAAAGAAAATCATTAGTAATTAGTATGAAATCAATTCTAGAAAAGGATTGGTGCCTATCAGAAAAAAATGTAAAATCTTGTTCTTTAACATTCCGCTCACGCCAAGTATCTCTCAGCTCCATATCATCCATCATATCAAAAAAAGATTTAGGCAATTTTGCGCACATTTGGATGTTTTGCAAAAGCCCCTTTTTGTCTTTTTTGGTATCCAACACTCCATTCCAATCGCCCAACAATATACACGATTTATAATCCCATTGTATTAATTTGGTATGCAGAAGTTTATTTTTTTTTCTTGTTGTTGATTAGGTGCATATACTCCAGTTAAAAGTATTTTCTTCCCTTCTATTAATAGTTTAATTGCTATGTATCTTCCTTGAGCATCTACTTCAATTAATTTAGCCATTAAGTCTTTCCTTAAATATATAACTATACCATTTTTCTTCTCTGGAGCAGATGCAACAAAGTGTGTTCCCAATCTTGCGTTTATCAAGTATTTTTGATCTTTTGTTCTGATACAGTCAGGTCCAGAAATATTGGGACATCGACACAATTCTAACCTCTTTGGCTCTATACACCACCACAATGGAGTTGGAATGAAGCAAACACAATGTGCTTTAACTGTAGACTGTCAGCTTTAATTTGAGGGTATGTATGTCCAACTCAGGTGAACGGTGTAGGACTTACAGCAGTTTGCATATGTGCCTCCCACTTGTTAAGGGACCAAAAGTAATGGGACAATTGGCTTCTCAGCTATTCCATGGCCAGGTGTATGATATTCTCTCGTTACCCCAATTTCAATGTGCAGATAAAAGGCCCAGAGTTCATTTCAAGTGTGCTATTTGCATTTGGAATCTTTTGCTGTCAACTCTCAAGATGAGATCCAAAGAGCTGTCACTATCAGTGAAGCAAGCCATCATTAGGCTGAAGAAACAAGACAAACCCATCAGAGAGCTAGCAAGAACATTAGGCGTGGTCAAAACAACTGTTTGGAACATTCTCAAAAAGAAGGAACGCACCGGTGAGCTCAGCAACACCAAAAGACCCGGGAGATCACAGAAAACAACTGTGGTGGATGACCAAAGAATTCTTTCCCTGGTGAAGAAAATACCCTTCACAACAGTTGGCCAGATCAAGAACACTCTCCAGGGGGTAGGTGTATGTGTGTCAAAGTCAACAATCAAGAGAAGACTTCACCAGAGTGAATACAGAGGGTTCACCACAAGATGTAAACCATTGGTGAACCTCAAAAACAGGAAGGCCAGATTAGAGTTTGCCAAACAACATCCCTACAAAGCCTTCACAGTTCTGGAATGAGATCCTATGGACAGATGAGACCAAGATCAACTTGTACCAGAGTGATGGGAACAGAAGAGTATGGAGAAGGAAAGGAACTGCTCATGATCCTAAGCATACCACTTCATCAGTGAAGCATGGTGATGGTAGTGTCATGGCGTGGGCATGTATGGCTGCCAATGGAACTGGTTCTCTTGTATTTATTGATGATGTGACTGCTGACAAAAGCAGCAGGATGAATTCTGAAGTGTTTCGGGCAATATTATCTGCTCACATTCAGCCAAATGCTGCAGAACTCATTGGACGGCGCTTCACAGTGCAGATGGACAATGACCCAAAGCATACTGCAAAAGCAACCAAAGAGTTTTTGAAGGGACAGAAGTGGAATGTTATGCAATGGCCAAGTCAATCACCTCACCTGAATCCCATTGAGCATGCATTTCACTTGCTGAAGACAAATCTGAAGGGAAAATGCCCCAAGAACAAGCAGGAACTGAAGACAGTTGCAGTAGAGGCCTGGCAGAGCATCACCAGGGATGAAACTCAACGTCTGGTGATGTCTATGTGTTCCAGACTTCAGGCTGTGATTGACTGCAAAGGATTTGCAACCAAATATTAAGAAGGGACAGTTTGATTTATGATTATTATTCTGTCCCATTACTTTTGGTCCCTTAACAAGTGGGAGGCACATATGCAAACTGCTGTAAGTCCTACACTGTTCACCTGAGTTGGATGTACATACCCTCAAATTAAAGCTGACAGTCTGCAGTTAAAGCACATTGTGTTTGTTTCGTTCCAACTCCATTGTGGTGGTGTATAGAGCCAAAGATGTTAGAATTGTGTCGATGTCCCAATATTTCTGGACCTGACTGTATGTGTTTTTTGCAAACAAATTACATCATTTTTAAACTGTTTCAGATAATGAAATATTTTCTTCCTCTTTTGCGGTGAGTTTAAGCCATTAACATTCCAGGTTAAGAATCTAGTTGCCATTCTTGGCCCCCTGAAGCTTTTGGAGCGCCTGCTGAAAATCCTCCTGGTTTTTCCTCTTCGGCCTTGCCCCTCCCACAGCTTCTGTATTTGTAGTTTCTTGAGTTATTATCTGAGTTTGTTGTATCTTTAATTCTTGTTCTTTACGTTTGGTTGCCGCTCGAGTTTGTCTTTGATCCTTTGGTCCTTCTATTTTTTCAAGTAATTCCAAAGCTTGAACAGTACTAGAAAGTTGCAGTAAATCTTCTTGAATAATCGAGGCCCCTCCTTGAGCTTGTGCCTGCATGCCTTCCTTCTCCCCTTTTCTTGCCTCCTCTGCTTCTTTTCTTCTTCTAACTCCTAGGGATGGTGGGCATCCAGCCTTTAGTACATTGATGTAGAAATCTCTTGCCTTCCAAACTGTATTAAGACAATATCTTTCTCCTGAATGGTTCACCACTAGTCCAGCTGGAACCTCCCACCTATACTGCATCTGGCAATTTCTAAATTCTTCAACAAGAAATGCATAATCTTTTCTAGATCTCAACATTTTGGGGGGAATTTCTTTCAGCACTAGGACCTCCTGTCCTGCCACTTGAAGTTTATTTTTATAAGAAGTTTGTAAAATTCCATTTCTTGCCTTCCTAGTAATAAAGTAGATTACAATATCTCTTGGTAATTGTCTCTGTCTGGCAATCCACAAGTTGACGCGATAAATTTTGTCTATTTGCCAGTCACACTCTGCCCTTGAATCTCCAGTTAGCTGGGCAAAAGCTTCTGCAAAAATCTCTCTCAAGTTCTCTTGATTATTTTCTCTCAAGCCTCTTACTCTCAGGGCAAACTCCATCGCTCTACATTGTATCATTGTAACTTCTGCATCTGTCTTTTCCATCTTAGTTTGAACCTCACCCACTTTATTCTCCAAATTCACATTGGACTGATTAATTTCTTCCACCCTTTCCTCCAGTGATTCAACATGACCTGCCAGACCCTGAAGCGCCAAAACAATGTCTTCTCTTATTTCTTTATTTCGGGTTTGGATTATCTCCTTAATTTCAGCCATCTCCTCAGACATTTCTTTAATTTTTTTCCTCAAAAATAGATGTGATTTTTCCTTCTAAAGCAGAGGCTTACGCCTTTAAAGCCTCCTGAAGGGCTTCAAGTGTCAATATTTGTGTATCCGCTGGGGCTAGCAAAGACTGCATTTTAGATGATTGAGTTGGTGAGCCCCCAGCACTTTTAGAATCGCCAAGTTTTATTTGCTTTGAGGTCATTTTCTAATTTTCAAATTGCACTTTCCAACAGCCAAATCAATAAGTCCAGAAAGTCCACTTAATTCCCAATCCATGGTAAATATTATAATTTGTTAATACGTCAATACTGTGTTCTTTAATCTTGAAGTCTTAATTCTTTTAAAGTTAAGTCCATTAATTTTAAATGGTGCTAACGATGTTAACAAGCACTTTCCTCTTAACTTTCACTTTTCCACACCCTTTAGCATTCCGGCACCATCTTCCTTTCCCATTTTTTTCCCCTCTTAATACTCTCAGAAGGAAGCAATGCTCGATCAGAGTTAAAGTTTGGTACTTGCAATTATAATCACTCCTGTCTTTGCTCTGCCTGCTTCTGAATCCGATGTTTATTGAAGAGTTGTTTGCAGGGATGGTCACGGCGTCTTGTTCTGCTTAAAGCAGAGGCGTCCCGGATCCGGAGCTCTGTCGGGCTTCTAGGGACCTCTCACCCTTCGAGCCCCAGAATTATTTCTGGGGGTCTTGGGGAGCTCTACCTTTGCCTGGCTGCTCATCTCCCCCTCTTTTCCCGAGGGGAAACTATCCAAACCGCTAGACAGCTGACTTGCGCTGTTCTAGTGGTTTTAACGTGATTGCGGGGCTGGCGCTCCCAAGGGAACATCTTCCAGCGCCTGCAGTGCCACTGGAAGTCTCTCCTTAATTTATTAAATATTAGTGTCCTTTTCTTTGGAATATTTAATCCATTAATATTTACCGAGAAAAGCTTAATTGCTTCTCCCATCTTCTACTTGATCTGTCTTTTTGTGTTTCTAATCTCTCTTACTACCCTACATTTTGCTCCTTCTGTCAAGGTTCGAAGCCGTCTAAAATAAATCGCATCTCAGCCACATCTTTGATGAAAAAATCATTGATTTATTAGAACAGCATTCTATCCTAGACTCATTGTAGCCAGGAATAGACTTTTGCCCCAAATTCCCTCCCTTCCTGGCTTGCTCTCCTATTCTGATTGGCCATCTTCTAAATCATTCTACTGCTCTCTGCTATCTAAGCTCACAGGAATTCCCCCCTCCCCTCTCATCTCCTAGGGAATCACTAGGTGAAATGTCAAACAGTCTCTTGCCAGATGCTCCCCCTTCTTCTTATGTCAGCCCTGAATGAAATGCAATTTGAGGGGCTGACATCCGGCCCCTCTCCCTTCATTCTCTCAGCAAGGCCTGTGCAAGATAGACAACAAGGTTAGTACCATTACCCCATCCGAGAGTGTGTCCCACCCCCTCCCGCCTTGTCCGGGTGATCTGCATGGAACTTAGCTATAAGCCGGTCAGCTTGGATGTTTGTGCTCTTCACCCAGGAAGCTTCTGACATGGGGTAACCCTTCCACTTAACTAAGTATTGGAGGCACCCTCTATGCCACCTCAAATCAAGAATTTTCTGCACTTCGTAGTGAGTCTGGCCCCCAATGATCAAGGGTCCTGGAGGATCACGAGGTACCAGTCTTAAATTTGACCCCACCACAGGCTTCAGGAGGCTACTGTGAAAAACGGGGTGTATCTTTCCTAGTAATCGGGGCAACTGCAATTGTACTGTAACCGGGTTTATTATCTTAACTATGGGAAATGGTCCTATAAATTTCGGGCCGAGTTTCCTGGTCGGGAGTTTGAGTCTCAAGTACTTGGTGGAGAGGTAGACCTTCTCCCCTACTCGGAACTGTCTTTGGGGGGCTCGGTGCTTATCTGCTTGCTTCTTATAAGCCTGTGCCACCTTGTCTAATGCCTTCTTGACATTCTCCCAGGATTCTCTTAGCATCGCCATCCAATCGTTCAAGCTGACTGAGGAATGGGGTTCCCTTGGATACTCTGGCATAGGGATGAAATCCATACCACTCACTACCTTGAATGGGGTTAGTCTTGTGCTACTGTGGACAGCATTGTTGTACGTGACCTCCACAAAAGATAGGAGTTCCGCCCAGTTTGACTGTTGGTAGTTGACGTAGCACCTCAGGTACTGCTCTATCATGGCATTCAGTCTCTCCGCCCTCCCATTGGTGCTTGGGTGAAACGCTGAGCTGAGACCTTGGGATGATCCTATGGATCGTAGGAATTCCCTCCAGAATTTCGCTGTGAACTGGACACCTCGGTCAGAGATGATTCTTCTGGGTACTCCGTGCAGGCAGTAGATGTGTTTCACAAACAGCTTGGCCATTTGGCGGGCTGAGGGTAGCCCACTACAGGGTATGAAATGTGCCTGTTTGGAGAATAAGTCTATTACAGTCCAGATCACTGTGTTTCCGCCACTCCTCAGCAGTTCTACTATGAAGTCCATTGCAATCTCCTCCCATGGTCTTGTCGGTTCAGCTACTGGCTGCAGCAACCCGGGAGGTCTTCCTGGTCGGGTTTTCATTGTGGCACAGACAGTGCAACTTTTCACATAGCTGTCCACGTCTTTCCTCATGTGAGGCCACCAAAATTGTCTTCGTACTAAGTGCAGAGTCTTTAGAAAACCGAAATGACCCGCTGGCTTAACGTCATGGCTCCTTTTGAGGACCAGAGTGCGTAGAGTCTCTGGGACATAGAGTTTCATCCCTTTCCATGCTAGGTCGTCCCTTTTTGTCACAATATGTTGATTGTCTCGGAACCAGGGGTCTGCCAATGTTTCAGCTTTGAGTCTTGTCATCAGGTCACTTGCTGGTTGGCCCTGCTGGTCGCCACGCTGCCATCTGGTGGTTACCTGACCCACCCCTTGGGCAGAGGGGATGATGGCATTCACCACTTGCTCCCGTTCACTGTTGTATTGGGGCATTGGGGAGAGGGCAGCGGCCAGAAAGTTCTTTCCTCCTGTGATATGCTTCAGCTGGAAGTTGAAACGATTGAAGTATTGGGCCCATCGGACTTGCCTGGGCGATAACTTCCGTGGGGTCCTGAGGGCCTCCAGGTTCTTATGGTCAGTCCAAACTTCGAATGGTTTCTGGCCTCCTTCTAGCAGGTGTTGCCAGGTCAGCAGCGCCCACCTCACTGCGAACGCTTCCTTTTCCCATGCTGCCCAGTGTCTCTCTGTGTCGGTGAATTTGCGGGAAGTGTAGGCACAAGGCTGAAGGTTCCCTTGGCTGTTCTTTTGGAGTAGAACCGCTCCCACTGCCACGTCACTGGCATCTGTTTGGATGACGAAATACTGGTTGGGGTCAGGATGTTTCAAGACTGGTTCTTTTGCAAACATTTCTTTTAGTGTTTCGAAGGCTTGTAGGCAGGCCGGGCTCCACTGTAGAGGCTGTCCTGGGCGAGGTTTTGTTGCTGGACTCCCTGTTTTTAGGAGGTCGGTTAGAGGTTTGGCAATTTTTGCAAAAGAGGGGATAAATTGTCTGTAGAAGTTCGCGAACCCCAAGAAGCTTTGCAGTTGTCTGTGGGTGCATGGGGGTCGCCAGTCAAGGACCGATTGTACTTTGGCTGGGTCCATTTCTATCCCCTCATTGGACACTCGGTAGCCTAAGTAGTCTAGCTGTGACTGGTGGAACTCGCATTTCGACAGTTTGACATAGAGGTTCGCTTTCAGCAGTTTTTCGAGCACCTGGCGGACGAGGGGTATGTGTTCGTCTACGGTTTCTGTGTAAATGAGAATGACATCCAGGTAGATGAGGACCCCCTTATAGAGGTGGTCATGTAGAACTTCATTTATCAGTTGCATGAACACTGCCGGTGCTCCCTGTAGTCCAAAAGGCATCACTTTAAATTGGAAACTTCCTAGGGGGCAGTTGAATGCTGTTTTCCACTCGTCTCCTTCCCTGATGCGTATCCGGTAGTAGGCTTTGCGAAGGTTTAGTTTGGTAAAGACCTTCCCTTTGGCCAGGTGGGCTAGCATGTCTTTCATGAGGGGAAGGGGATATAAGTTGTGTGCGCAGACTGCGTTGATTCCTCAAAAATTGACCACCAGACACATGGAGCCGTCTTTCTTCTCCCTGAAAAAGACTGGTGCCGCTACCCGTGGTTTGGCTGGCTCAATGAAACCCCTTTGTAGGTTCTTGTCTATGTACTTTCGCAATTCTTGCATTTCATGGGGTGTCATGGCGTACAATTTAGGTTTTGGTAGTTTCGCCCCAGGGATGATTTTGATAGTGCAATCGGCTTCGCGGTGGGGTGGTAGTACGTCACACTCGGTCTCGCTAAATACTTCTGCCAGGTCTTGGTACTCTTTTGGGATCTGTTCTGGGCCACGGGAGCTGCTGGAGGTGGCCGCCAGTTGCTCTGCTGTACCCTTATGGGGGGCGCCTGTGTTGGGGGCGACTTTTGTCCCTCTGGCGGGAGGGGTTAGAGCCCCTGGGTGGGAGGCACCTTCTCTGGTCGGGGCAGCAGGGGGTGGGGTCCCCTTGCTATTCTCAATCTGCGGGTCCCCTCTTGCCACCAGATGCTTGGGCCCCACTTGTCCAGCCAGGAGAGTCCCAGTAGACTGGGTTAGTCATCTTGGGGGCTATTATGAAATGAATCATTTCCCAGTGATCCGCTAGCTCCAGCTTCACTGGCTCGGTCAAGTGTGTGGCGTCAGCCCCCCCTACTAGGGATCCATCAATTGCTCAAATCAGATTGGGTGGCTGAGCCTTTTTGCTCGGATCCCCAGTTTTAGGACTGTGGGTAGGTTAATCAGGCACCTCGTGCAACCTGAATCTACTAGGGCTTGGAAAGTCCCTTGGGTCCCTGTTTTTGGGGCCGTTAGGCGTATGGGGAAGAGAAAAGGGTGGATAGGTGCGCTCTCCATTGGGTTGTCTTCACCATCGTCATCGTCGTCATACAGTTCGGGGGGTTGATTCGCATCGTCTGAGCTCCTCCTTGTTTCAGTCAGGTGGGCAAAGACTTCTGTACTCGGGGGAAGTTGTAGCGGTGCATTGGTGGTGCGCCTGGGTCGTCGTTCCGATCGTGCCTTGGCCAGTGGCTCTGGTCTCGGCCCCGGGGTTCCACACGCCGCTGCCAAATGCTCAACTCCCCCACATCTGTAGCACCTCAGCGGCCTCTGTGGGGCGGATGGCCTCTGCGTGCTCCATGGTGTTGTAGTCCCTCACTTGCTAGGCGGTTCCTGGTCTGGTTGGGCTCTCTCCTTGGCCTGTGGTTGCTTTAGCATGTCGTTGGCACGTAGCCCTCTTTCGACTTGCGTCGTTATCCGGAACCAGTCGGAAAGTCGATTCGGTACGTCTCGATAAGCGGTCACTTGGGCAATTCACTTATCTAATCTGTTCTGAAGAAGTATACTAGCAGTCGTTTTGGCAAGGGAGGTAAAGTCCCAATGACTCTCCTGAACTCATGGATATGCTCTTGGATGGGCCTCCCCTTTTGCATTAGGTTCCTGAGTTTGTCTTCCACATAGGGATCTTCCCCTGTTTCCTCGAACCGGGCTCGCAGTAGCTGTAAGAAGCCATCTGCATCTTGCAGTTGGGGGGCCCTGTTCTTGTACAGGGCTGCTGACCAGCTCTTTGCTTCCCCCTCCAGCCCTTCTGCCATGGCACTGACCAGGGCCCTGGGGAAAGGGTAGAGGTGCCCATAGCGCTCGATGTAAATCTCAGCTGTGTCGAGGAACTGTGCCAGCTGGTCCGGATCCCCATCGAACTTCCCTCTGAATCGGGGTTGTTCTGCCCTCAGTGGCCCCTCCTCCCATTGCGAGGGTCTGTGAGCCAGCCCTTGGTGCCGTTGGACTTCTTCATCATCTCTCATTTGGGTTGGAGGGGGTGATGTTCTGGCTAGGCTGGTGTGCTTGCTGGGCAGGGAGGGAACCCATGGGTGCTTCTTGGGGCTTTCTTCCCTTTCTGTGTGGGAGGGGGGAGGGCTATGCTGCCGTCTATGGGCTCTCAGTTCAGCAGGCTTGGCTGGTTTCCCCCTCTCTTTATTCTCTATGGGTTGTTCAAGTGGCTGCTTTGAACTTTTTTCCTGTCTGGCTTGCTGCCACTCACAGAGCCAATGCAACCTCCCCCGTTCACTCTCTCCCCGTTTACCTGGTGCTTTTGGAAGAGGGAATTCAAGTTCTGTAGCTTTGGGGAGAGTCCAACAAGGGGCATCATTCTTTTTTTCTCGGCTTGTTGAGTTTGCAGCTGCCTGAAGTAAACTTTCTGTGGAGAGCTGGCTTTCTTCCATGGCTTTTGAAGTGTGCCGCTACTCCCTACAGACATCTGGCAGGGATCTGGAACTCTGGATGCCTGCCAGGTCGGCTTGGAGAAATTTGTTTCTTGGCTATCTGCCAAGGTTCGAAGCCGTCTAAAATAAATCGCATCTCAGCCACATCTTTGATGAAAAAATCATTGATTTATTAGAACAGCATTCTATCCTAGACTCATTGTAGCCAGGAATAGACTTTTGCCCCAAATTCCCTCCCTTCCTGGCTTGCTCTCCTATTCTGATTGGCCATCTTCTAAATCATTCTACTGCTCTCTGCTATCTAAGCTCACAGGAATTCCCCCCTCCCCTCTCATCTCCTAGGGAATCACTAGGTGAAATGTCAAACAGTCTCTTGCCAGATGCTCCCCCTTCTTCTTATGTCAGCCCTGAATGAAATGCAATTTGAGGGGCTGACATCTTCTCTTTCTATCCTTTCTTTTTCTTGTTTCTTTTGTAAGTCTTTCTGTATTTCTAGTTCTTCTGACTTCTCTTCCTCCTGGCTTCTAGTCTCTAATTCTTCCCTACTCCCTTGATCATCCCCCTGCACGAAGTGGTGTTCATAAAATTCTTCTGCTTTCTCCAGTGAATCAATGCTATACTTTTTTTCTTGCCATGTCACAAGTAAGCCCTCAGGTATCAACCATCGATACAGTACTTTATATTTAATTAATTGCATTGTTAAAAATTGATATTGGCGTCTTTGATCTCTTATCCTTCTTGGTACCTGTTTCAATACTATGATTTCTTTGCCTCTATATGTTAATGTTTCCTCTCTTGTCCTTTTATATACTTCGTCTCTTATTGAATGTTTCATGAATTTAATGTGTACCTCCCTCGCCAACCTATGTCTTCATGAGTAGTTTGTGTATTCTCGATAGGTTTCATCAATATCTCATCTTATTTCCTGTTTATCTTTTCCTAATATCTCCACCACGATTTCTGCCATTTTCTCTCCTAAATCATCTTCTTTCTCTTCAACAATATTTTAAAATCTAAAGAAATAAGAAGCTTTCTCCATTTCCAGAAATATGATCAATTCGGCCAATTCTCTATTTATTTGCATCGATTTCTGTTCCCACATTTCCATTTGGTTGTTAATCTGATCAATTTTTGTTTCCATTTTTGGGATTCTCTGTTCATTTTCTACCATTGTTTGTTGTATATTCCCTATCTTATCATTCATATTTTTTATCTCACTTTTCATTTCCTCAATTTCATCTTTAATTTCTTTGTGGTGTACTCTCGTCTCCTCGTGGTTATCTGCTATGGCCGCCTGGGTCTTCATCATTGTTTAATTGTAATGCTATCTGCATACTTTGTGTACTCATCGCCTGTTCTGTTTTTTTCTTTTCCTAACATAGTCACTATCAATCTTTGACTTGTGGAAGAATCTGTTGGTGTAATGTTTATGACTGCTTTTTTGCCTGTTTTGGTTATTGTTGCTGTGCTTGACATCTTTATCACCTGTACAATATTCTTCCAAATTAACATATATCAATATACTGGTATTAGAATTTAAGTTCAAGCTGAGGAATTACCACTACTATACTTTAACAGCAATATTTTCCTGTTTTCTCTCTCACCCTTATATATTATATTTTATGATATTCTTATCACTTTATAACTCTAATAGTGATACTTATAACTATACAATTTTCTAAATTTCTATTATCACTCTTATTTAACTAAGTATATTTCTTTACAATACAATAATATTATTCTTCAATCAATTCACTTATTCAGTTATATCTCTACACTTTAATTCAATTCATTTTGACCATTTCATTTACATCAATATCTATAATCACTTTCCTTCTTATCACTTATTATCTGCTCGTGTCTGTCTGTTGCAATCTTGCACCAGCCTTCTCTCCAGATTTTTCTTGCCTTCAATATATCCACCATTCCACCAGATATCTCCTCTTCTTGTCTTCCTTCCAGTATATTCAATGGCTCCAAAATATTCAATAAACACTGTCCCCTTCTTTGTGCCAATAATTTCTTGTTTGTAGTTATCTTTTCATTCCTTAAAGTTCAGTTCCCTTAGTTAACACTTCGTTCTCCACTGTCCAATTGTCCCTTCAGCTTTTTATAATCCTTCACGTCAGTTTCTCAAAATCCTTAAATCGCCATTTTTCATTCAGTCAATACATCCCCAATATCTTCCATTTCCTTTCCTGTTCACAATCTCTTTAATCTGTTTCTAATCTTTTCTTTTTTTATTGGCTCCTCTATTTGGACTCTCCCCTTCTTTGAGGTTTTCTTAATCCAATCTGTTTCTCAATTCTCTGCTTTGCCCTCTTTTAGTTGCCGCCTTCTCAACACTTTGTGTCTTTCCTCTTATTCGCCTTACTAATTTCGCGCCGTCTCTTGCCAAAACCTCCTCACCTCTTTCTAAGGGAGTGAAGGGACAGTGGTCATGTGAGGGACATGACCAGACCAAGCTCATCGAGTCAGACAGTTAAGAAGCTCCTCCTCCTGTTGCTTCCAGCTTTCTGACTCAATCTGCTCGTGATCAGATGCACTCTCCATTGCTCTCTTAGAATTAATCTGAATTAATTAGAAAAATTATTTAAATTCCAAAATTTATTAATTGGACATAAAAAACTAATTTAATTGAATAGATTAAAGCTTTTAAGGTGCCTCAGCGAGGAAGGCTTCGGCCCATAACTGCTGGACCCACAGGGTCTGGGGATTGAGGCTCCTGAAGGGTTGAGCCTCTCCCTTTTTCTGCAGCGAGACAGGCTCACGTCTAATTCCGCTGCTGGAGCCTTCTGCTTACAATCCGGCTCCTATTACAAGTGCTGCAAGCCTGGGCAATCATTTCAAGGCTTTATTTCAAAATGGCACCTTTTCTGGCTCTCTGGTTCAGCCTCCCACTCAGCCAAGCTGCTTTTGCCGCCCAGACGCCCCTCTCCACGATCGGGGCATTTTTTCTGCAACACGAAGCTCCACAATGATTCTAGCGTTCTTGGGGAAGCCCCCCATACGCTATAACCTCAGCTGAGACCCCTGAGCTCCAGTGGTAATGTAGAAGAACGTTTTTTATTCTTCTCTGGGCTTCTTTCTGCCTCGTTGTGCTGGCAGCCGCCATTTTGGATTTAGTTAGAGCGGCCGCCATTTTGTCTCCTTGCCTCGTGGCCTTTAGAGGCCTAAAGCCTGCCTGGGGGCCTAAGTTTGCCTCCTTCCACAGAAGCCTACATAGATAAAGGAGCTAGGCGCTTGGGGCTATTTTTCTGGCAAAAAGGAGGTGGTATTGTTCCTACTAATGGCTTCTCATCAGACCAGGGCCTCAAAACGCTCGGCCCCAGAGGAATCTGCCCCAGGCCCATCTGATGCAGGGCACAATAAGAAATCAAAAAAGTCCTCCTCTAGAGAAAAAAAGGAGGCAGCTTCTAAAGCCAAAGAGGAGCTTCGTTTACATTTTGCAATAGAAAAGTCTATACAAAAGGCCCTTAAAGGAACTTCTTTAAAGGATTTAACAACTCCTACTCAATCTGTAGTTCCTGATCCTGGCCTACCTTCTCCTGCTCCTCAGGCATCTAATGAACTGACTGTTGCTCCTACTCAGGATATTCCTCCTCTGTCCCCTGATGGTGGCAATTATGTATCCCCCCTCCAAGGGGAAGACAGGGCAGTTCTTTTTGGGGCACAATCTGAGCCTTCCCCTTCAAGAGCAACTGCTGATGTAATCCCTTCTCAACCCCCTGAATTACAAACCTCGGGGGAAGGGGCCCCTCAGAAAGGGGATAGTATCTCCCCAGAATTAAGAGCATTCATTCAATCTGCTATTCAAAAGGGTGTTCAGGCTGAATTACATAGGAGAACTTCTTCCTGGGTCTCAGCTTCTTGTTCATATGCAGAGGGAGAAGGTTCCCAATTAGAAGAGAGTCAGATGCCTGCTGCAGTGGCAGGCCCTTCTACCTCTTTTTCAGAACATTTATCTATTACTGGGGAGGAGGCTAGGGAGCCTGACCTCTCCGATGATGAGGATTTACCTCCTGATCAACCCTCTTTCATAGGCCTCTTTAAACCCCAAATGTTTCGTTCACTTTTACATAAGGCAAAGCTCACGACCCGGCTGGGTTCTTCCCAAAAAACCCCTTCCAGTGAGACTGATCCCTCGGTTCCTCTCTTTGAGGAACCTGTGGTAGAGACTGAGGAAATTCCAGGACCTAAATTGTTTAGGGAGGTGCTAAGGAAACAATGGACAAGTCCAGCGTCTGGGCCTAACCCAAACCAGCTGGACAGACGCTTATACAATATGGCCCCACAATTGGCCAATTTGCTTCAAATTCCAACGGTAGATGCCCCAGTAGCGGCCCTGTCCTCTTCTTCCAATATAGCGGGCCCTCCAGAGGATAACCTCTGCCCAGAGGACAAGCACCTTGAGCAATCTTTGGTCAAGGTCCACCAGGCTTCGGCCTGGGCTACTAAATCCTCTCTAGCGTCATCTTTTTTTAACAGGGCTGCTATCCTGTGGGTTAAACAATTACAGAATAGGCTTCCGGTAGCAGACACCAGATCCCACCAGGATCTTAATAAAATTCTGGCAGCCCTGGAATTTTCTGCGGACGCGACACTTAATTCATCTCGTTTCGCTGCTAAGTCAATTGGATCTGCTGTGACATCTCGACGATTATTGTGGCTCCGTAATTGGCAAGTGGACGCCAGGTCCAAGTGGCGCTTGGCCACTTCTCACTTTGAAGGCCCTTCCCTGTTTGGGGCTTCCCTGGACCCCTTACTAGTTGAAACCAAGTACAAACGGCGTATCCTTCCTAGTGTGTCAAGGCGCTCAGAACACCGGCCCTTTCTCAACCAGCCCCGTTCCTTTCGGAACTTTAATTCCTATGGGGGAGCTCGCTCTCCCAGAGCGTTCTCTTCTCGTTCCCGGCCCCCGGACCGTCAGGGTTCTCAGAACCAAAGAGGGCAGGTCAGGCGCTCCTTCCGAGGTAGCAGAGGTCGCCCTTACAACAGAACCCGTTGACTGCACGTCCGACCCTCCCATTGGAGGCCGCCTGGCTCTCTTCGCCAGCCAATGGGAGGCCACTTCCTCGGACGCTTGGGTCAGAGAGACGGTCAGGTGGGGCCTCTCGATTGAATTTCTCTCCACTCCTCCCGACAGGTTTCTTCGATGCCCTCTTTCTCGGGATCGACAGAAACGGCTCCTGCTGGCTACGGCCATCCAACATCTTCTTGATATTCGGGCAATTGAACTCGTTCCGCAGGAGCAGCATGGACAAGGCTACTATTCTCGCCTGTTCGTCGTACAGAAATCATCGGGAGGCTGGAGACCTATTCTCGACCTTAAGTCGTTGAACCGTTGGGTCTTATACCGGCGGTTCAAGATGCAGTCGCTCCACTCTATCCTGGAAGGGGTCAGAAGCAGGGATTTCCTCTCGTCTATTGACTTGATGGAAGCTTATTTACATGTCCCTATCCATCCGGCTTATTCTAAATTTCTTTGGTTTTGTCATGCGGGTCGCCATTATCAGTACCGTGCCCTCCCATTTGGCCTCTCTTCGGCTCCCCGAGTCTTTACCAAACTTATGGCCGCCATTGCGGCACACCTCCGAGCTCAACCGGTCCGCATCCAGTGTTATTTGGATGACCTGCTCATTCTCTCGAGCTCGGAGGCACTGGCACGGCAGGACCTGGACACCACCATCCAGGTCCTGACGGCTCATGGTTTTTCCATCAATAGAACCAAGAGTCACCTGGTTCCGGCCACCCGCATCCAACACCTTGGGGCTGTTATTGATACGGTTGAGAGCAGGGTCTTTCTTTCCGAGGAGCGTCTGGCCAGTCTGCGGTCTCTGGTCAGATCTGTGGCCAGAGGGAACCCTGTTCCCCTGGCCACGCTCTCCCAACTCTTAGGAAAGATGGTCTCATGCATTGGCATAGTCCCTTGGGCCAGGCTTCACTGCCGGGCCCTGCAGTGGTTTCTTCTCCCATATCAGAAGTCCCTAATTTCGGCCTCTAAACAGATTGTTCGCCTTAACCCGGCTGCTCTACAGTCCCTCCAATGGTGGTCCTCCCAAGCCCTTCTCAAGGGGAGGGAGTTCAGGGAATCTGATCCCATCATCCTGACAACCGATGCCAGTTTGCAGGGCTGGGGGGCTCATGTCCTTTCCAGCATGGCTCAAGGTTTTTGGACTCCAGAGGACCGCACACACAACATAAACTGGCTGGAGCTCCGGGCCGTCCACCTGGCCCTCCGAGTCTTCAAGGACATTGTCAGGGATCGTCATGTGCTCGTACGCACGGACAACGTGGCCACCAAGGCTCATGTGAATTGCCT
Source organism: Coluber constrictor foxii (assembly GCA_038048745.1). Taxonomy (NCBI): domain Eukaryota; kingdom Metazoa; phylum Chordata; class Lepidosauria; order Squamata; family Colubridae; genus Coluber; species Coluber constrictor. The sequence goes on from CM075961.1 coordinate 11,319,216, forward strand.
GGGGGGGACCCGGTCTCGCCCGTTGATGGAAGAGGCAGAGAGGCTGGGGACCTGGACGGAGGCCAACCTACGATCTCTTCGAGCGTCGCACATTTCCGGCGTCAACAACTCGCAAGCGGACTGGTTGAGCCGGTCATTTGTAGACCACGGCGAGTGGCAGCTGGACCCGAACATGTTCCTGCGAATCACCCATCGCTTCGGCATGCCAGCGGTAGACCTGTTTGCCACGAGCAAAAATCATCAGACGCCCAGATTCTTCTCCAGCTTTCCGGATCCAAGGGCGGAAGCGACGGATGCTCTCCACAGCTCATGGCCACCCGGCCTTCTCTATGCCTTCCCCCCCCCCCTCTCCTTCCCAGGGTCATCCAGAAACTCTTGGAGGAACGGGCGGAACTGATTCTCGTCGCTCCTCACTGGCCTTGTCGGCCCTGGTTTGCTGACCTTCAGGCCCTGTCAGTACTTCCTCCCTGGCATCTTCCGCCAGACAACGTCGTCCTCCATCAAGGAGCTCTCCAACATCCGGATGCCGCCTGGCTTCAGCTGACCGCCTGGCGGTTGAGCGGCAACTTCTAGCGGGCTCAGTTCTCCCGGACAACGTCGTTGATACCATCTTAGCGGCTCGTCGGCCGGCCACAATCAGGATCTACGGGGCTACATGGCGATCTTTCACCAGATGGTGTTCATCGCAAGGTTTGGAACCTCGGTCGGCCTCCACTAAGCAGGTACTGGTTTTCCTACAAAAAGGGTTGGAGGCGGGGCTCGCTCCCAACACTCTACGCAGGCAAGTAGCTGCTTTATCTTCCATACTTTGCCTGGGCTCTCGTAGGTCCTTGGCTCAGCGGCCTTTGATACAGTTGTTCCTCAGGGGGACTTCCAATACTAGGCCCCAGCCTGTCCACCGTTTCCCTACGTGGAGTCTGCCCAAGGTTTTGGACGCTCTCACAAGAGCCCCGTTTGAGCCCCTCCGTACGGTGGGGCTTAGATTCCTTGCATATAAGGTTTCCTTTTTGATAGCCATTACATCGGCCAGACGTATCTCAGAGTTGGCAGCCCTTTCCACTAGGGCCGATCTTTGTGTGTTCCACCCGGATAGGGTCATCCTAAGATTGGACCCTACTTTCTTACCAAAGGTCAATTCCCCCTTTCATAGGGCTCAGGAGTTGATTCTTCCAGATTTTTGCCCCCATCCATCACATCCTAGGGAACGGGTTTGGAATTCCCTTGATGTTCGTCGTGCCTTACGCATTTATCTGCGATAAACATCCTCGCTCTGTAGATCGGAAGCGCTCTTTGTTTCCTTTCATCCTTCCTCCCTGGGGCTCAAGGTTTCCTCATACACCATTGGGCGTTGGCTACGGGTGACCATCGCCTCGGCTTACGAGAGTCAGTCCCTTCCGGTCCCCAGGCACATCACGGTGCATTCCACATGGAGCGCTGCTACTTCTGCCGCTTGGGCTACACAGGCATCTCTGCTTGATGTGTGCAGAGCGGCCACATGGACATCGCCAACGCCCTTTATCCGACATTATAAGATAGATCAGTTTGCCTCGGCTGAGGCGGCCTTTGGCCGTCGTTTGCTGCAACACGTTTGCGCGGATCAGCCTTCCACGTCTCAGGCGGACCCCTCCCTATAGTGTCGGGCTTTGGCAGGTCCCTCACATGACCACTGTCCCTTCACTCCCTTAGAATGGGCTTTGTCTTACCTGAAAGCCCTTTCTGAGGGCTGAAGGGACAGTGGTCATTCCCTCCTCTAGTCCGCTGGTCCGTGGTGTTCCGAGGCTCTCTTCTTTCCTTTCCTTTCTTCCGTTCAGATGGAGAGTGCGTCGTCAGACATCGCATTCCTCATGAGAAAGCTGGGAAGCAGCAACAGGAGGAGGAGCTTCTTAGCTGTCTGACTCGATGAGCTTGGTCTGGTCATGTCCCTCACATGACCACTGTCCCTTCAGCCCTCAGAAAGGGCTTTCAGGTAAGACAAAGCCCATTCTGGGTTTCCTCACATTTCCAGAACGAAGCTGTCACTTTAAATTTTCACTTCCCATTCTTGTGGCTGCCAGCGCTCCAGGCCGATCTTGAAGACCGGCTCTTTCTTCACTAAGTTTTAAGAGTGCCACTCCAATCAACTCAGGGGTTTGCCTTCCACCCGAGTCTCTTGAGCTTCCTCTTTAATTTGCCGTTCTCTATGCGATTGGTAATGTCCTAGAAGAGCTCTTAATGAAGATATTTCGAGCTTCAGGAACGGAGCCCCGTTCCCTCGCCCACCCCACGCTGTCGTCACTGCCAGAAGTCATATTGTATATTTATTTATTACCTTGTTAGGTCAAACTTTATTAACTTGTTATGCTTCTATTCTGATAATAACTTGAAACTATCCCCTACAAATCCACCCTTTCTCTATATCCAATTATTATTATCACATTTATTTTAAACTAGCTGAATACCCGTGCTCCACTACAAAACTATGTGATCGGGCTTGATAAATCAACACTTACAGCTTGAAAATTAATGAGTAGTTACAATCAGCCTCTCCTCTCCCCTTCTCTCCCTCGGGCTTGCCCCACAGAAGTCTCTCCTATCCTATCCCCTTCTCTCCTTTGGGTTTGCCCCACAGAAGCCTCCCCTATCCTATCCTATCCCCTTTCTCTCCCTCAGGCTTGCCTCATAGAAGCCTCCTTTATCCTATCCCCTGCTTCCTGCTGTGAAAGTAAAACTGAAACTGAAACTCCTCTCCTCTGCTTGTGTTTTGCATTTGGAACAGATTTCTTTTTTTAAAAAAAATATTGTAAACATTAAAACAAGACACAAACATGCAACATTTATATACATACACTTCTTCTTTTTTAACAGCTCTTTCAAAGTGGTCCTTTCTTACTATTTACACATATTTTAACTTTATCCTACTCCACATTGTTATCTATCTTCCCTTATTTCGTCTACATTTTACCTTGATCTTTAACATTTTTTTCCCTCTCCTTTATTCCTCTTTCTCATTTTTCCTATTCTCCAACCATTCATTCCATCTACACCACACTTTGTAATATTCTGTATCCTCTTTCTCCTTGAGCTCTTTTGTTAGTTTGTCCATTTCTGCGCACTTTATTTTTTTTTAATTAAATCTTCTTCTGTTGGTCAGTTTTCCTTCTTCCAATTTTGAGCATAGACTATGCGGGCTGCTGTTAGTATGTGTACTGTTAAATATTGTATTTCCTTTGTGTAATTTTCTATGGGAATCCCTAGTAAGAATTGCTCTGGTTTTCCCTTTATTGGTTTCTGTGTTATCTCCTCTAACCACTTTTTGACTTTGGCCCAGAATTTCTTTGCCACTGGGCAAGTCCACCAGAGATGGTAATATGTTCCATAGTTACTCTTACATTTCCAGCATTTCGGTGAATTACTAGGGAACATCTTTGCTATTCTAGCTGGTGGTAGATGCCATCTACGTATGAAACATTTTCATCTGGTTTTCCTTGTATGCTGTTGATATTGTCAATTTCATATTTATTCTCCACATCTTTTCCTACTTCTCTAATTCTACTGTGTGGTTGAAATTCCTTGCCCATTTAATCATAGTATCTTTCACTATTTCCTCTTCCATTTTATACCTTAATAATAATTTATATATTTTACTAATTAATTTTTGTTCCCTCCCATATACAATTTTATCCAATTTGTTTTGCTCCAATTGTACCTCATTTGTCTTTATATCTTCTGTATATTTTGTTTTTTTAAATTTTAAAACCAACTTTATTTAATATAAACAGATAAAAGATAAAAGAAGAAAAAAAATTATAAAACAGTCTTAACTCTAAAAATGAAGTACAATTCAATATTACTTATATTCTAATATTAATAAGCAAAATTTATCTATCTATGATATTTAAACATATAACCATATATATACATTTATCTTAACTAGCTGTTGACGGTGTAAATTTGTTAGCTTTGATTTCTTGACGTATTTGACATCTGTTTTTTTTCCCCTTGTTTATCAATCCATTCATACCATCTATTCCAAATTTGATAATAGTGTGAGTCTTCCTCGTTATTTAATTTTAAAGTTAATCTATCCATTTCTGCACACCTACATATTTTTTGAATTATTTGTTCTTCTGTTGGCAACTGTTCTAGTTTCCAAGATTGGGCTAGGGTTAGTCTTGCTGCCGTAATTATGTGTAGTGTAATATATTTTATTTCTTTTTTACTTTCTTTTTTAAGTATGCCTAATAAAAAGATTTCGGGTTTTAGGTCTATCTTTTCTTCTGTTATTTCTGTTATCCATTTTCCAATTTTCATCCAGAATTTTTTTATTTTTGGACAGAGCCACCAAAGATGATAAAATGTTCCCGGGGATTGTCTACATTTCCAACATGTCGGGTTACAATTTGGATACATTTTTGCTAATCTGGCTGGGGCCAGGTGCCACCTATACCACATCTTGTAGTGATTTTCTTTGAATGTTACTGCCTTTGTTATTTTACAATTGTTTTTCCAAATCATTTCCCATTCTTCTAATTTTATACTCCTTCCAATATTCCTGGCCCAGGCTATCATTTGGCCTTTGACTATGTTTTCTGCCAAATCGAATTCAAGTAAATATTTGTAAATCTTTGAAATTAATTTTCCGTCTTTAGTTTCTAGTAATTTGTCTAATTGGTTGGGCTTTATCTCGACTCCTCCATCTTCGCTATCTTTTTTATATCTACTTTGTATTAAAAGATACAGCCACCAGTCTATTTTTATGCCCATGTCCCTAAGTTCTTGGCGGGATTTGAGTCTCCCATTTATATCTAAAATTTCTTTATATCTTATTATTTTTTGCGTAGTTACTGTATTGGGATACATTATATTTGGGTGTGTTGTTGCCTCTAGTGTGGATAACCATCCTGGGACTTTTATGTAGTGCTTACATTTGATTTCCATCCATTTAGTAATTAAAGAGTTTCTTATTATATGGTTTTTAAAATGTTTATATGTTTTATTTCCTATGTTCCATAAATAAGCGTGCCAGCCTTTTAATAGACCATGCCCTTCCAATTTCAGTACTCTTTGGTTATCTAAATTGACCCAATCCTTAATCCATATTATACTTGCAGCTCTGTAGCATTTTTCCCAGGCTGGTAGGCCAAAACCTCCTCTTAGTCTATTGTCTTGTAATGTTTTTAAATTTATCCTCGGTTTTTTTCCCTCCCATATAAATTTTGCTATTAATTTATTCAAATTTGTGAAAAAAAAATTCTAATTTAATCGGGATGGTTTGAAACAGGTAGAGGATCCTTGGGAGTATGTTCATCTTTATCGCCGCTATTCGTCCTAATAACGATAGCTTTAAATTCCCCCATCTCTCTAAGTCTTTTTTAATTTGTTGTATTAATTCTCCATAATTATTATCTTTGATTGCTATATTTCTAGTTGTCAAATTTATACCTAGGTATTTTATCTTTTTTACTACTTGTAGTCCCGATTGTTGTTCCAATTTTCCTATTTGTTTTGTGTTTAAATTTTTGGTTAAAATTTTGGTTTTATTTTTATTAATTTTTAACCCTGCCACCTTGCCAAATTTCTCAATTTCCTCCATCAATTTTATTTGTGTTTCCAATGGGTCTTCTATGCAGAATAAAAGGTCGTCACTGAAGGCTTGGACCTTGTATTCTCCTTTTACTTTAAGTCCTTTTATATTTTTGTTTAATCTAATTCTCCTGAGCAAATTTTCCAAGGTTAATATAAAAAGCAGGGGCGAGAGTGGGCATCCTTGTCTTACTCCTCTACCTATTTCAAAATAATGTGTTAATTCCCCATTAACTAACAGTCTTGCCCTCTGATTTGTATATATTGTAGATATTATCTTTCCAAATTTCTCGCCAAAATCCATATTTTTTATTTGTTGTGTCATAAATTCCCAATTGACTCGATCAAATGCTTTTTGTGCATCCAGAAAAACAAGGGCTGCTTGTTTCTCTGGATGCACTTCATAGTATTCTATTATGTTTATCACCATTCTTAGATTGTTTCTAATCTGTCTTGTCGGTAAGAATCCGTTTTGATCTGAATGAATTTTGTTATTTAATATTATTTTTAATCTATTTGCTATTAAATTCATAAAAAATTTATAATCTGTATTTAATAATGAAATTGGCCTATAATTACTAATTTGTGTTGTGTCTGTTCCTTCCTTGTGGATTAATGAAATATATGCCTCTTTCCAAGATTCTGGTATTTTTGCTTCTTTTAATGCCTCATTGTATACCTCTATTAATATCCCATTTAATGATGTTCCTAGTTCTTTATATAGTTCTATTGGTAGTCCGTCTGTACCCAGGGTTTTATTGTTTTTTTGTTTCCTAATGGTTTCCTGTAATTCTTCCATTGTAATCTCCCTATTTAACATCTTTTTTCCTCCTCCGTTAATATGGGCATTTGCTCCTCTTTTAAGTATTGATTTATTTCTTCTATTTCTACCTTTTCTTGCTTATATAGATTTTGAAAGAAGTTAATTGCTATCTCTTTCTTTTTTTCTGGGCTCTGATGTAATTTCCCTTCATTATCTTGCAGTTGATGAATTATTCTTTTTTTTCCCTTTCCTTTCTTAATTTGTATGCCATCCACCTTCCTGGTTTATTTGCTTGTTCGAATTGATTTTGTTTTATGAATTTTAATGCATTGACATATTTTTCTTGTTCCAGTATATTTAGTTTGTGTTTGGCGGCCACCCAATTAGTTCTCATCTGTTCATCTCCTGGTCTTTCCTGTAATTTCTCTTCACATTTTTTAATCTCACTGTAAATTTTATTATATTCTTTTTCCCTCTCTTTTTTCTTTTTGCTATTGTAAGCTAATGTTATTCCCCTGATATATGCTTTTGTTGTGTCCCACAAATTTTGTAAAGATGTTTGGCTTTTATTATTTTCTTTGAAGAACCATTTCAGTTCTTCCTCTATTTTAATATATTCTTTTTCTTTCACTATTTGCGTGTTCATCATCCATCTGCCTTTACCTTTTCTCCATCCTCTCCATTCTATTATTAGTGGATTATGGTCAGCCCATTCATTTGCCCCTATTTCTATTGATTGAATTTCTTGTAATAGGGTCTTCGTAGCCCATACCATATCAATCCTTGACCAAGATTTATGGGGATTGGAGTAATATGTATATTGTTCCTTTTTAGGATTATATAATCTCCAGATATCTACTAGATTTAATTCTTCTATGAGGGATAAGAAGGTTTTCGGAATCAAATTTTTCTTATTATTTTTTTTATTCTGAGTACTTCTATAATCTTTTTTAGTATCTATAATGGCGTTAAAATCGCCCAGTAAGCATACATTCTCAATATTTTGTTCTATTATTCTTTTGTGTAGGTTTTGATAGAATTCTTTTTGTTGACCGTTTGGTGCATATATCCCAACTAATAACACATTTTTACCTTTAAGATTAACTTCAATCATTACAATTCTTCCTAAGTTATCTACATATTTCAGTTTACTTTCTATTTCTTCTTTGACATAAACTGCTATTCCTTTTTTCTTCTCGTCGGCTAGTGATATATATAATTTCCCTAGTTTTTTACATTGTAAATATTTTTCTTCATATTTTCTTATGTGAATTTCTTGAAGGCATATTATGTCTGCTTTTTGTTTGATTAGTTTTCTAAATGTTTGATTTCTTTTAACAGGGGAGTTAAGTCCGTTTATATTTATTGATATGATTTTCAAATTTTTATCCATTTTTAGGATTTAGTCCTTTTTCTTTTTGTTCCTTTACTTCTTGTCCTTTTTTTTTGCTTGTTCTTGTGCTCTTGTTGTTACTCCTTTTTCTTCTTCTTCCTGGATTTCCCCTTCCTCCTCTTTTTCCTTCTCTTTGTTGTTCTCTTCACGTATGGTTCTTTGATCTTCTCTTCTCGGTGTTGTTTGGTTCCTTCTCCTCGACTCCTCACCTCTATCATCTATTCCTTCTTGCTCTATGATCTGATCATACAGGTTTTGAGCTTTTTCTATCGTATCCACTTTTATCTTCCTCCCCTTCCATGTAACTAACACTCCTTCTGGCATCAACCATCGGAATAGTATTTGTTTTTTATTTAATAATACTGTGAGGAATCCGTAGTCTTTCCTCCACTCTCTGATCCTTCTGGGTATTTGCTTTAATGTTATTATTTCTTTTTGTTTATAATATATTGGCTCTTCTTTGGCTATTTTAAAAATAATGTCTCTCACCTTCTTCCTTACAAAACGTACGTGGACTTCTCTTGGGAGCCTATGTTGTCTTGCATAATTCGCATTTACTCTGAACACCTCGTCTATTTCATTGATGATCTCATCCTTCTCTCTTTGCAGAATCTCTGTGATTATTTCGGCCATTGTTTGGGTCAGGTCTTCGTCTCTTTCCTCCCGTACGTTTTGGAACTGTAGATAAAATGAAGCTCTTTCCATTTCCAATTGTGCTACGGTATTTTCAAGTTCTTTATTGAGACCGGTCATTTTTACATCTAGCAGTTCTATTTTCTTTTCTGTTTGTTCTGACTTCTCCTCTATGGCTGTAATCCTTTGATCATTTTTGGAAATCATCTCCTGGATAGAGTCCATTTTCCTATCTAGTTTCTGGATATCTTCTTTGACTGAATTTTTAATTTCATCTAAATCTCTCCTGGTTTCTTCGTGGTTTTTGAACATAGATTCTTGCATTTTTTGCATAGTCTCTTGTATAGTTGTCAATGTAGTCTGTACTGTCTGCATATTTATAGTCGGAGTTTGTTTTTCTTCTGGGAAAATTGTTTCTATGGTTTTCTGCGTAGCTGGAGATGCCATTAGTCCTACTGATGTTGGAATAGCCTTCTTCCCTGTCTTTACCGTAGTTACTGTAGTTGATGACATTTCTTTCAGAATTTTATACTGTTTTTCTAAAATTCTGTCTACTTTTTCCCAAATTAACATCCGTTTCTCAGTCAAGTCAGAGCTCTTATTTCCCTTATTGTATTGTTGTTATACTATTGTTGTTATAATTTTAAATAAAGCCAAATAGTTCCTATTTCAATCACTCCTCTGCTAAGTGCCTTCTTATATTCAATGATTTTATCCCAATCTATATTTCCTTGCTAAATTTCCTTATATTTCTATTAATACTCTGTTGTTGTAATTAGTTTTCAGTACAATTAATTATATTATTCCAACTTACGATCTATAAATTCCTTATATAAAAGTCTATCTTTTGAAATATACCCTATATGACTATATAATACTATATAACTATATAACTATATAATAATATTCTGTCACTAAGAAAGTTACTTAATATTACTATTAAACGTTTCCAAAGATTTGATCTCACTTAAAACATAAAAATCAAATTTGCTCAATATTGCAATATTTAAACAATACTAGTTTCAATATATATGTCTATTAATTAATACTATTTAAGGTAAGTTAATCTTCTAAAAGAAAAAATATTAATATAGCTAAAGATAAATTAATTAAGAGATAATTACAAAACTAGTTTCAATATATATGTCTATTAATTAATACTATTTAAGGTAAGTTAATCTTCTAAAAGAAAAAATATTAATATAGCTAAAGATGAATTAATTAAGATATAATTACTTATAAACAAATTACTATAATGTTAAATACACAATAGAGATATTAGTAGTTATTATGTTTGGAATATATTAACAATATCTATAGTATATAAATATGTAATAAGATAATAATAGTAAGAATATGAATATATATAAATTTCCTTTTAAAAATTAATTACATAGGGTTTACTGTTCTTTCCACAGGTTTCCACAGATTTCGTTTTGTAAATTTGTAGCTCATCAAAAGTCTACTAATATTTATTTCACTCTTCTTATGATTAGGAAGTCCAGATAGAAAAAGTCCAAGAATGGCAGTCGTTGTTTTACAATTACTTTATGTCCCCAATTTAGTTGTTGTCTATATTATTTTTCTCCATTGGTGTAGCTTAATCCAGAAAAGAAAAATTCAGCGTCCTGTTTTCTGTCCTTTTCACTCCAAAATTTGTTCCTCCTGGGTGTATTCTCTTTGGAAAGTCTCTTTAATGGATAATATTATCGTGCCAGGTTTCGCTGAGTCACTTCGCTCCCCTTGCTATTTGCCACCTGTTTCTTTCTGAGTCTCTCTGTCTCTCTGCTACTCCACCGGGCTCTCGGGTTGATCTCCTCCTCGCAGAAATCGTCAGTAAGAATATTGTAACTTTTTGTCCTCCTGCTCACCTCGATTTCCACCCCGTGCTCACTCTTTCACTTCCTGATTTAAAGATTTGCAGCGATGAGTCTCTGGTCTGGCCAAATTGGCTGTCTTCTTCCCGCGTCCAGGATAAGGGCTCTTCTCGGTGCGGTGGGAGACCGCACCTCTCCACACCGCCTCCTCCGAAGTATCCCTCTCTTTTGCAGTCCACCCCAGGACCGAACTCACCCCCTACGGGGCCCGAAACGCCGAAAAATTGACACGGAGTACGGAGCGCTCCTTTTCCGTGCCACCTCGACCCTCGCTTCAACCGGAAGTCTATCTTCTGTATATTTTGATCTTATTTGTAAATATGTCCACCATTCAACTTCCCTATTCAAATCCTGTTCCAATTCTTGTTTTGTTTTTAATTTTCCCAAATCGTTTAATATATCCCTGTATCTAATTATTTTGGTCCAGTCTATTAAATTTGGATGCATTAATGTTTCATTGGGCGAAATCCAAAACAGTATTCTCATATAATGTTGCTTTTTGATTTTGTTCCAAATTAATAATAATGAGTTCCTAATTATATGTCTTCTAAAATACCCATGGGTTTTATGCTTTTCACCCCATAGGAATGCATGCCATCCTATCTGTAAATCGTGACCTTCAATTGTTAACGTTCTTTTATTTCCCAACTCCAACCATTCCTTTAACCATGTTAGGCATGCTGCTTGATAATAAATCTCCCAATCCGGAAGGGCTACTCCTCCTCTGTCCTTGGTATCTTGTAAGGTTTTTAGTCTAATTCTAGGCTTTCTCCCTTGCCATATACAGTATATGTTTGTCTAAGATTGTTTTTAACCTTTCCGCAATAATTGACATGTATATTTTGTAATCAGAATTTAATAAAGAGATAGACTTGTAGTTTTGTACTAATTGCTGATGTGAATCTTCCTTGTATATGAGTGTGATTAATGCTTCTGTCCATGTTTTGGGTATATTTCTTTGCTGTCGTGCTTCATTAAATATTTCCAGCATTAATCCTCCTATCTGTTCTTGTATACTCCTATATAACTCAACTGGTATTCCATCTGGTCCTGGCGTTTTATTGGTTTTTTGCCTTTTTATTGCAATTCCAAATTCTGTTTCAGAGATTGGTCGGTTTAATACTTCCTTCTGTTTGTTCTGTCCCCGTCTCACACACGCACCCCCACAGACAGCCAAGGGTTAAATAAACCAGCCTACAAGAGTTTCTTTGATAGCAGAATTGGCAGCAACCCAGTGGCTGGCTGCCAAGAGTCTTTTACTTACAAAGGGAGGGTTTTTCCCTCCGTCCGGAACATCAAAACCAAAACACAGCAGATAAGAGAATAGTCAGATTCAGTCCAAGTGTTATGGAATGAAGTGACGAAGCAGCTCATCCAAGACCCCCTCGCTTTTATGTGGTCTTCGCAACCATCTGACCCATTTTGGAGTCTTCCCTCAGAGATGCTTTATAAATACCCACCTATCTTCTCTTGGGAGGAACCCAATCAACGTGGACACTTGCCACCGGACGGGAATGGAGTGCAAGGACCTTCACACGGAAGCTGGTAGCTCTTTGAGGGCCTCAACCTCCAGCTCCACAAATCCGCTGGCGACCCAGCAACAACAGGAGGATGACCTCTGGACCAGAAATGTTGTGCTCCCAGATCAACCCCTCTCTACCTCTGATTCCAAAGGTTTATCAGGACTTGGCCCCTTATCTTTGATTACTTGTTCCCCTTCTGCTCCAAGAATCTCGCCTCTCGAAATGCCACACTATCAGTCCCCACAACTGGCTGGTTTGACCTTGCAGACTCCTCAGGCTCCCCCTCTTTCGCCATCTATCATCATCACCAAATCACATAACGGCTGCATTTATTTTGATGACAACAACATCATACAGCTGTCCCCTCCGACAGTTTTACCTGTACGATATTCAAGCCACTACCAAGACCAGGACGATAACCTCAGTCCAAATCTGGCTTCCCACCAGAATTCTCCAAGATCTAAAAATGACCCCAAAACCAAGCAAGAAAAACAAGGCAAGATAACAGATTTTTTTGGTCTAACTGTCCCCCAGTCTTTCCACCAGCCCCCTGTTGCTACTAAATGACAGTCAAAGATTCACCCTCCAACTCCTCCTTGGTCCATCTTGAGTTGGAACATTGCAGGGTGGGCATCCAAAAAGGCCGACCCAGACTTTTTGAACTACCTCAAAAACTTTCAAATCCTCATATTTCAGGAAACGTGGGAGATCAACGACATTTCGCTATGTGGTTTTGAAATCATATGCTTGCCAGCCCGTCCCTCACTGCTTGGTGGTCGTTTGAAGGGCGGCCTTGCAACAGGTATCTCCCTGGATTTGCATGCAAACTTGGTCCCTGTGGACTCTCTTCACCCTTATGCCGAGGCAAATCTGATATCCATCGGGAAACTCTCGCTCCTGGTGTTTAATGTCTACCTTCCTCCCAGGGGCTCTCACTGGGACTTGGATGAGCTGTGGGCTGGTCTGGAAGATTTTCTCGCTACCATCACACTTACATTCCCACATTCTTTGGTTCTTCTGGCGGGGGATCTAAACGCCCACACTGCAGGGACTTGGGAAACCCTAGTTGCCTCCCATTGGTGGACAGGCCCGGCCAGGGATGACCACCCCCTGGACACCCTGAAAGGGAGAGTTTCCAAGGATCGGAAAGTTGACAAAGCGGGGACCTGTCTAGCTCTTCTTACCATCAAACTAGACCTCTTCCCCCTTAATGGCAGATGTGCCCCGGATGTCCCCGGGGAATTTACCCACTTGGCCAAAAATGGCAACAGCACAATAGACTATATTTTGGTTTCGAGAGCCTTTTTGCCATACATTTCCTCCTTCAAAGTAGACGACAGGATTTTCAGTGACCATCTTCTGCTTATTACAGTTGCACAGCTATATAGACCTCAAGGCCATCCCGCTCACGCTGTCTCCATAGACTCTAATCCCAGAGGCTTCCCAATGTTGCCAAAATGGTCAAGTCTCTGGCCCTTTTCCACGCACGCTTTTATCATCAAGAAGCAGCCAATATCTTGTCAGCCCTGATCGGAACCAAGGCTACACCTGGTGTGCTACTGACCACCTTCACTGAGTGTCTAAACAGCCTTATAGCCTCCTTTCAGCCCCCCTCCCTTATCCCTGGTAGAGTTTCCCGGAGGAAGGGAGCCCCTTGGTTTAACTTACAATGCAAACAAGCCAGGAACCATATGAGATCTATATATTCTGCCCACAAATGAACAGGTTCATCAACGCCCCCCCCCCCTTATTTTGAGGCCAAGAAGGCATACAACCTAGCCCTTTTAAGAGCTAAGCAAGACTGGCACCGGCTTAGGTGGAATGCATCACTAGAGGCCGCAAAATCCAGCAACCCTCGTGATTTCTGGAGTCTGTTAAACAGGAGGGCAACTAGTAGGCTCACTCATTCCATCTCGGCCACTACATGGGAACTCTTTCTACGCCGAGTCTTTTACGACACTGACGTGCCAGTCTCTTTGACCGCAGGCTCTCTCCCTAACCATCTTCCCAGATGGCCTCATGTCGAACCATCCACGATTGCCAAGCTAATCAGACAACTCAAACCTCAAAAAGCTCCCGGACCAGATCTCATCCCAGCCGAAGCCATCCTAGCCCATAAGGACTGGTGGATCCCGGTTCTTACCAAGGTATTCAATGCGATCAAACAAATGGGCCTTATCCCCAAGCTCTGGAAGGATGCTATAAATATCCCAATACACAAGGAAGGCACCCACTCCGATCCCGGCAACTTCCGTAACATCAGTCTTCTTTCAATTTTGGGGAAACTCTATGCCCGCTATCTCCTGTCCAAACTGGAGTGCTGGGCTGAAGAGGCCGACCTGCTTGGTTATGAGCAGGTGGGGTTCCGTCCAGACCACTCTACAATTGACCATTCTCTGATCCTTCATCATCTTGCCATAAAATACTCCACCCCCAGGAAGGGCCGTCTCTGCGTTGCCTTTATAGACCTAAAGGCTGCCTTCGACGGCATCCCTAGAGCTAAGCTGTGGGCCAAACTTTCTGCCTGGGGTATTGACAAAAGATTACTTTGGCTTATATCCCAACTGCATGAAGGAACAGAAGCAAAAGTGAGCCTTACCCCACAGGGGGATCTCACTAAAGCTATCCCCGTTAATAAGGGGGTTAGGCAGGGGTGTATACTGGCACCCTTTCTCTTTAACCTATATATCAGTGACTGGAGAAAGGCATTTTTGGATCACATGGTCTACATCCATGCTCCTAGATTAGCTGATTACAGATGTCCGCTCCTGCTCTACGCTGACGATGCCGCAATACTTTCATTCTCCCGGGTGGGCCTATGTAGAGCCTTAAAAATCCTTTCTGCTTATTGCTCTGCTAAGCAACTCCATATAAACCATTCTAAGTCTAAAATCATGGTATTTGCAAGAAGCAGGAAAATTTATCACTGGAACCTAGATGGCATCCCAGTGGTACAAGACCACAGATTTCAATACCTAGGTATCCTCTTTCAATCTAATACCAAGTGGCCTGCGCAGGTTGAATCTCTCTGTAATAAGGCTAAGATTTCCACCCATGCCCTCTTGCACTTTTTTCATACTGAAGGAGCTCATCATATCCCCTCAGCAATAAAAGTCTACAGGGCAAAGGTGATAGCGGCTATCACCTACGGCGCCCCCCTATGGGTCCAATCCAACATCTCCTCTCTTGAGTCCATCCACAGCCAGTTCCTACGCCGTCTGATGGGAGTCCCTCCCTGCGTAAGTAACGCCGCAATCCGGTTGGAACTGGGCATATCTTCACTTGCTACAATCATGTGGAAACGTGCAATTGGATATTGGTTGTCCCTGTGGACCAGACTCCCAGGTTATTACCTAGGCCAATGCCTATGGTGGGACCCTTTTCATAGTCCCTGGGCCCATAATATCCATACAAAACTTTTGAAGATCAGGATTTCCCCCATTGAAGCTTTTATTTTAGGTCCTGATGCTGCCAAATCATTGATTTTTCAATGGCTGGACGACATTGATAGACAACTAAATCTGGCAAACAGATCGGGAACATGCTCACCGTTTTCCCTTGGAATTGTTCCCTTGCCTCACCCTCCGCCTTACCTCTCCGCATTACATTCTATCAAACATAGGCTCGCATTTATGAAGGCAAGAGTTAATGTGATCCCCTCGAATGCCCTCGACAGTAGGCTCTCGGGGGAGTAAAATCCTCCTATTGTACATGTGATGGCCGATCCCCAGAATCTCTGTTCCACAGTATATTCGTATGCCCCCACTACCGAGACATAAGATCAAGATTCATTTCCCCTATTTCCCAGAGATTCCCTGGATCACCTGATCTGTTCAGCCTTTATTTCCTACTCCAGGATGCAGACCCTAATATAACTTCAAAGGTGGCAAAAAAATTTGCTGCAGTCATGGCTGAAAAAAAACAGGGGAAGAGACGGGTAATTCCTATGGCAGAGGATCACTAGTATTGATAGTACAGATTGTATCTGAGGTAGTAGATGGTGTATTGTCGCATGATCTATTTACATTTGTAAAATCTACCACCCCCCCTTTTATGTGTATTTTAATTTGGTCTCCGACCGCAATAAAAGCTATCTACACAGAAGGTTGTGTCGGTCAATGGGTACAGGTTTTGTGAACAGGTCAGCTAACTGGTCAGTTGTGTTACAATGTTTGATATGTACAAACCCCATTCTGGCAAGCTGCCTGACATTCTTGTATCGGATGTCTATGTGGCGGGACCTAGAGCCCACCGCGTATGTCCCCAAGATTCCAATTGCGGCCGTATTAGCTTCCTGAATTTGGATGGGCAGAGTAGGAGGTGCCCAGATGCTCGTTACCAGAGCATTGAACCAAATCAAGTCATTTGCAGTGTCCGATAGGCTGGCATATTCTGCCTCGGCCGTGGAACAAGAAACATTTTTTTGCTGCCTAACATGCCAATGGATAGGACAGCCATTTAGCAGTATGAGGAAACCAGAGGTGCTCCATCTACTCTTGGTGTCACCAGCCCAGTCTGCGTCCGAGTAAGTGGAGAGCTGGGCCGGCTTCCCCTTCTCTGGCTCCAGCATAAGGAGGGCATCGGCTGTGCCCCTGAGGTACCTAAGTACCCTCTTTTTTTTATTGAAAAGTTTTTTTAAAAATTTACAAACAATTTTCCAAGCCCTCCTCCCCTCTCCCAACCCAGCCCTCCCCCCCCCCACCGGACTTCCCAGAGCAAAATACAGAGTATAGCATTTAACAAACATAAGCTAACATATACAAACTATCTATAGCCTCCTATCTCCCTCTTGCACTTTAACTCCCCCTTACATGACTAAATATAAAAATTCCCTTAAGTATCTATATTCATTCATAAGCTATTTGAAACTTTTTGGTCCCATATTTATTTTGAATATAATTAATCCATCTTCTCCATTCCAATATATATCTTTCATTTGAGTGATCCTTCAAGTATGCTGAAATTTTAGCCATCTCCGCTAGTTTCACTACTTTTAATGTCCATTCTTCAATAGTAGGTAAATCTTCCTTCTTCAAGTACTGCACCACCAAAAGTCTAGCTGCAGTTATTCAATTTAAAATCAATTTAGTCTCTATAACCGTACAATCTGTAATTATACCCAGCATGAACAACTGTGGAGTAAACCTTATCTTCTTTTTAAGAATATTTTGAATAATCCACCATATTTTTATCCAAAATGCTTTGATTTTTTTACAAGTCCACTATATATGATAATAAGTAGCATCATCACAATCACATCTCCAACACTTAGATTGCAGATTCGGGTGCATACAGGCTAACTTTTTAGGATCTAAATGCCATCTATAAAACATTTTATAAAAATTTCTCTCAAGTTTTGGGCTTGCATAAATTTCACATTTCTAACCCATATTTTTTCCCAAATTTCCATCATTATTGGTTCCTCAATATTTTGTGCCCATTTTATCATACAGTCTTTAACTAACTCCGTTTCTGAATCTATTTTTATCAATACATTATACAACCTTTTTATATGCATTTGACTTTGATCCCTAATTTGTTTTACCAAATTTTCCTCATTTTGCAAGATACCAATTTTCTGATCCTCTTTCCACCTAGCTTGCATGTTACAAGTAAATGTTCTCCCTGGGCATATTCAACATTGTACACTGGCATGCCAAGAGTTAACCAGCTTAAACAAACCTAACCCCTCCTTCTTCCCCCTCCCATTACCTGCAACTCCACCTCCTGGGTATTTAAGGTCTCCCCCTGTTGTTGCCACCATTGTTCCTGATGATACCTGTAATGAAGCAGATGTAAACAAATAAAGATTTGTTCATGATAAATAATCTAGTGTGTCTTCGTACATTATTGGGCCCCAAATTGATCCAAGCTAACAAAATGGTAGCAGTCGATGGTTGGGCAACCCAATAATCAGAAGACATGCCAAAAAGACCGCAGACGAGGTCAGAGACCAAGAGGCGGGAAAAACAACAAAATCCAATTGAAGACATGGCAACGCCAATGACTTCGGAAGAAGAAAAAGAAAACAGCCCCAAAGACTATTCATCGGATGATGAACAGGGGCAAAAAGACCTAAACGAAGAAAAAACTCAACAAAAAGAAACCAGCAGACTCAGGAGAGAAATGATGAGCCTGCTAGAAACCCCTGCAACGGACGGAGATCTCCTGGCCGGCATCAGCTACCTCATTCAAAGCCAGAACGAGGCCAGGAAGATCCAAAGACGACAAGCGAGACGACCGGACACAAGCCCGGTAAGAAAAACCCCTCAAAACTGTTATATTCCAAAGGCTGAGGGGGGGATTCCCACGCAAAATCAAGACTGGTGGCCATCTTTGAACATGTGGCCAAAAAAGATGGCCGACCTCCAAAAAACTAAATTTGAATATGCAGATTCGCCAACCAATGAAGTGCCCGAACCCCAAAAACTACAAAATAATGATGATTCCTCGGAAGAAAGTGAGGAATCACCCCCCGAGGACATCCCTAGTGATCAGGTGGTGGAAGAAGCGATAAAAATGCTCACCGCCGCCTTCGGGACAAAAATAAAAATTTTAAAGGGGCTTCCGAAAAATGCTAAAAAACCCAAAGGAGAAAAGAGAAGACCCCCCAACTGTTCACCAAGGGACGCGGACACCGCTGAGGACCCACCGACGCCGCAGCGCCCCCCGGTCGCGATACGCCACCCCACTCCCAAGCCGCGCCTGCCGGAAAGAACCGAATGGAGAGAATACTCACCGCCGCCGCCGCAGAGAGAGACCAGGAGCCGTCCAGCGGAGAGGACAGCCTTCCCAGACCGCCGCTGGACATCTGGAGCCGGAGCAGAGGCCTTCCCATCCTGGACAGACAGCCAAGCCGGAGCGGAGACGAAGAGGTCCTTCCTCGACGAAGTCCCAGCCGAAATGAATGCCGCGCATGCGCAGAAGCTCCTGTGGATCAAAAGAGAAAAAAAAATGCAAGGAGGGACTTTTAAACTACCTACCAGCGTTCCTGAGCCGCTCTATTTCCAGCATGTCAAGTACCATGGACAGCAGCACCCACCTGTGAGTAATACACAAAAAAACACAGGAAACTTACCAAATGGGTTTCCTATTTTAAAAATGGAAGGTTCAAACTTAATGGAGTGGTATCAGCAACTCCAAGTTTTATTTCTAAAAGAAAATATGATGTTTTTTATAACTGACCCACCTGATATACCATGGACATTTGAACTGGACTGCATGCACCACAAGGCATTTTGCCTCCTTATCTCTAGCATATCACCCACCATTTATTATAGCATTGAGAATAATTTGACTGTACATGATGTTGTTCAGAAAATATTTGGGTACTTTTACAGCGACAGTGTAGCCACTACAACAAAAATTTCCAAAGACTTCTATTCAGCTAGGATTAAACCAGGGGTGTCAATGGGGGAGCATTTAATGGAATTAAATGCAACTAGGGCAGAATTGCAACTAAGGGGAGAAATTGTGTCAGAGCAGACCATGAAGAGTATCATTCTCAATTCACTAGACCCTTCCTGGCGAACATTCCTTACACAACTCAACATACTTAGCCTAGGCCACATGACAATAGACAGCCTATCTAATCTACTCATAGCAGAGGACAATCACAGAAAGGAACACCAGGTGACTCACAGAGAACATAAACAAGCACAAAGAGTGGCCTTCACTGACACCACCCGCGACTCCCCCGAGTGCTATAATTGCGGGCGAAGAGGTCACTACAAACGGGATTGCACCAAAGGGCACAGGGATAGATACAAACATGAACCACGCGAAAAGCACACAGATAAGCGCCACCATGACAGCAGGATGAGACGAAGGGATTCCCCCAGGCCCTGGGAGAAGAAAGAAAGCAGAGACAACTCAAGGGATAGCAGAGATGGATCCCTATGCAGAGTAGGAGGGGCCACACAGAGTAGCAAGACAAACGAAAAAGAGTCCTGGTGGCTCATTGACTCAGGGGCCACCAATCACACCACATGTGAAAGGGGACTCCTCTCCTCTTTCACAGAGGAAAATTACTTAATCAAAGTGGCTAATCAAAATGACGTGAGAGTGACAGGGAAAGGCAATGTAACCCTCCCCAAATTAGGAAAACTAGAAGGAGTGTTGTTGGTACCAGAAATACCCCACAACATACTCGCCTCCTTGAAACTCATCAAGGAGGCAGGAATAGAAATTAGCATTAAAGAGGGGGGAATCACCATGACCAAAGGAAACACAATCATAGGAAAAATCACAATTAGAGGGGGACTACCCTTCCTTTACGTAGACAGGACCAACATCAAGGAAGACACCGAGGGCAACAAAGAACAAGAGAAGGAGGGCACCCAACCCCGCAAGGAAGGCACACAAGACAAAGAAAAGGTTAATATAGGGAAGCCGCTCCATGATGAGTGCGCACATCTGCTGCACCGCAGGTTAGGACACGCTAGCTTCCCTGTTATTCAAAAGGTTAATGATTGTACAGAAGGTTCAAGAATAAAAAACTGTGAGACTTCCTGTGGCGTCTTCCTCGTCGGCGGCGGGCTTCTCCATGCCCGCCGGTCTCTCAGCGCGTTAGAGCCGCCTCACAGCTGGCAGGCGGCTCAAAAAACCTGCTCCTTGACGGGAGGAGCAGGGAGAGCTTCTGGGGGTGAGGTTGAGCCTCCTCGAGCCCCCCAGGATTTTTCCTTTGTCCTGGGGAGGGCTCAGAAGGATGGCTCCCTCCATACCCCCAGGGTATGCTCCGCGCCGAGAGGAATCTCCGCTAATTATCTAATTAGCGGAGCCAGACGCTGGGAGCAACACCACACTTGGAATGGTAATTGGAGCAAGTTGGAAAAGAAAGAAGCAAAATTTAAGCAAGTATGGATTTTTTTTCAACGGATTTTTTTTGGAAGAGGAGGGGGGGAAGGGGGAAGGAGAGGAAGAAAAGTGAAAGTTTTTAAGATGGCGACTGGCTCTGCTTGAAAGGAACGTGATTGCGGAAATGGTGTGCAGAGTGTAGTCCTGAAAGACTTTGAAAGGAATATTCACAGACAAAGAATTTAAAGGAACAGAGCCTGAATAGATTTTTCCTGCTTTTTCTTTTCCTTTTTTTTTCTATTGAAGTAAGAAGGATTCTTTTTTTTTTTGGTCCTTTTTAAAAGTAAAGATGCCTAAACCTAAAGGAAGGGTGGGCTCCCCCTTGAGTCAGATGAATAAAGTTGAAATGTCTCATTTGCAGAGACTTACAGAACAAGAGTTAAAAGAGTTAATTACAAGGTCTTTAGAGAGTGTGGTTGACCAGGTAAAAGGTTCACAGAAGGATATTGAGGAACTGGTTTTTGGGAAATATGACCAATTAAATCAAATTATTGCACAAGTAGCTTCAGATTTCACAACTGCGATGGCTGCAATGGGGAAGAAAGTGATTGAGATGAGTAATAAATTTGAATCCCAGATACAAGAGTTGCAAACGAAACTTCTGGAAGCAGAGGCCAAAAATTATAATATTCAGAATGATGTTATTATGCTTCAAATTAAGGCTAAAGAATCGGCAATTAGATTAAGAGGGATAAAAGAAAATAACAGAGAAAACTTAAGAACAATTTGTGCAAAGGCCTTTGCAGAATTATTAAAGCTACAAGATGAATCAATTTTGGGTTCAATAGCGAAGGTCTACAGAGTTAACTCACGTTTGGCTAAGCAAAGAAACCTGCCTAGAGATGTTGTTGTTTACTTCACTGATAAAAGACTGAGAGATGATATTTTACAAAAGTCTTATTCTGATAGAGTGCAGGTAGCAGGTACACAAATTAGGATTTTCAAAGAGTTACCATCGAAGGTCCTAAAAGACAGGAAAGATTTTGATTTTTTGGTCAAGGAATTGAAGAGAAGCAATATCCCATTTAGATGGGATTTTCCAGTTGGTATAATTTTTAGATACCAAGGGGTGAGACATTGTCTGAATACTATTGAAAAAGCAGAATATTTTTATCAAAATATCTTTAAGGGAGCACCGAAACATCTTAAGGATAAAAAGTCAAAAACAGAGTTTACAAAATATGAACAGAAAGAAGAAAATCAAAGTGTGTTAAAAACAAAAGGAGATTTTGGTGGTTGTCCAGAGGATTTTATTATGGACTTTTCTGATGAGAAAACTGAACACCTCAGTGTCTTTGGGGGATCACAGGACCTTGAATTGCTGGAGGAAGCTTCAAAAAACAAAGATTTACTTCGAGATGACCAGCAACAGAGGTCCAATACTCTTCAAGACATGGGGGGTGATGCTAATCGACAGGAACTAGAGGTTAACGAAGAAATCCGACTGGAAACCACAGGTGACAAATTTAAAGAGCATTGTGAATTGTTTGATACTGAATCAGAAAGCATTGGAAGATCTGGAAAAAGTGGATTATAAAAATTCTTTTAAGAAGTACAATAATTTGTTAAAAGTTTATTCTGAGTTGGATTAACTTTAAATTTATCTATTAAAATGGATTATAAAAATTTTTACTATG
Source organism: Coluber constrictor foxii (assembly GCA_038048745.1). Lineage (NCBI taxonomy): Eukaryota > Metazoa > Chordata > Lepidosauria > Squamata > Colubridae > Coluber > Coluber constrictor. The sequence goes on from CM075961.1 coordinate 11,341,460, forward strand.
AAGTTTATCCTGGATTGGACATGATATCCTGAGTTCTGATAGATTGCTGCAAAATTAGCAGCGATCATTGGTTACCCAATTATATACTTTTTGTGGAACTTATCATCTAGGAGAAGACTATGAAATTGAAAATATCTTATAACCCGAAGGATTGGATTGCAAAGGGTGGCAGGATTTGAAACAATTTTAAAAGAACATCTGGGAAGGCAGCTCTTAGTTGGTTTTTTTCTTTTTCTCCCAAGGTTTGAATGCTAAGGCTGCAATAGCCTATTTTTAGGTATAGTATAAGTTAGCTTGAATGAATCTTCCTAGAGGGGTGAATATCTTCGTGGTTGAATTTTCTTTATATAAAGTCACTCGGGGGGTGGTGTGGAGAAACATTTTATTTTGCTGATGGGGGCAGCGGCAAGATGAAGATTATCGAAGCTGGATTTATGTGAGGAAATATGTTTGACATCAATCAAGTTGAAGAGAAGATTGAAAGTTGGATTATAGAGGATGAGAAATGAATTAAATAAGATAATTCTTTTTATGATATAACTGTATGATTATAACTATATATGGATATATATTTCTTATGTTTTATGTTTTTGGGTTTTTTTTTTTAGTTAAGGGGTGTAGTTAGGATAATTATAATAGTGTTTTTAACTATAATGACTATCAATGGTTTTTTTTAATATTGTTTAAATATATTAATGTTTGGTTCTTTGTTTGTTTTTACTTTTTTTTACTTTTTTTCCCTCTTTCCTTCTCTCTCTTTCTCTTCCTCTTTCGAAATTTGTTTAACTGAGAATTTGAATACTTAATAATCTTTTTCTTTTTCCCTTGTTCTAAGTTTTTTTTTTTTAACTTGTAGCGGAAGTCAGGGGGGGGGTTAGGGAGGGGAGGGGTTGGGGTTGAGGGAGGATGGGAGGGGGTGGGGAGGGGGACTGGGGAGGGGGGGTGAAAATGGAAAAAAATTTTGTATTGTAAAACTTTTTTAATAATAAAAAAAAGAATTAAAAACTGTGAAACTTACTTGGACTGCTCTATATGTAAGCGCTCTAAACTAAAGGTAGCCCCCAAACCCAAAAAAGCCACACGCTCAACGGATCACATATTCGAAATGGTACACATGGACCTCGTAGGCCCACTTAGGCCTTCCATAAAGTATGGTAAGAGGTTCTTCTTAACTATAGTGGATGACTATAGCTGCTATGGCTTTGTGTACACCCTAAAATACAAAAGTGAGACCTACCAAAAATTTAAGGAATTCTATAAGCGTGTGGAAACACAGCACAACACAAAAATCAAGAAAATCATGACTGACAGGGGATCAGAGTTCTTGTCTAATGACTTCTCCCGTTGGCTGAGGTCAAAGGGCGTCCTGCACTTTAAGTCATCGCCATTTTCACCAATCCAAAATGGTGTCGTAGAACGCAAAAATTCGGCATTGCAGACGATGATGAGGTGCGTCCTCGAGGACGCTGGGCTTGGCCAACACTTCTGGGCCGAAGCCCTGGTTTATTCTAATTACACGATCAACAGACTCTGGTCCAGTGTGCTAAACATGACACCTTACGAAGTGATGTACAATAGAAAGCCAAGGATATCCCATCTCCACATCTTTGGGGTCACAGCAGATGTGCATATACCCAGACAACTCCATAGAAAGGGAGACAAAATATCAAAATGACTTAGATTCATGGGTTATGAGACAGGCACGAAAGGATACAGGTTTATAGACAGTAACAACAAATTCATCATCTCCAGATCTGCCATTTTTCACGAACAGGCTAATTGGTCAAAAATACACCTCAATGAATTACATCACCAGGTAGAGAACAGTCAGCAGAAATCAGACAATATTGATCACCCATACAACAACTACACACAAAAAGCACTCCAACCCAAACAGAAAGTAGATTCACTCACCAATAAAGAGGCAAGATACATGCACGATGCGGAGACCCTGCAAGGTAGGCCAGTCAGAAACAATAGGAACCAAAAACCTAAAAGATTCGAAGATTACGTCATGCACTTGCAGACAGAACCCATCACCCCGAGACATATAGCGAAATAACAAAGTTGCCATTGGAAGAAAGACAAAAATGGGAAGCCGCAATGGAAAAAGAAATGAACAGTCTTAGGGAGCTAAATGTATACACACCATCTAAGGCACCGGAGGGTAAGACCGTCATTGGGACAAAATGGGTCTTTAAAGTAAAGACTTTAGAGGGGGGCCAGAATCTATATAAGGCCAGGCTCATAGCACAAGGATTCGCCCAAAGATTCCCCGATGATTACACAGAGACATACTCACCAACTGTAAGGCCCGAGAGTGTCAAAAGCGCACTGGTCATCGCAGCCACCCTAGGTCTTGAAGTGCACCAATATGACATACAAACAGCCTACCTACACACCAAATTAGATAAAGAGATTTACGTGAGGGCTCCACCTAGTAAAGACACTACCAAGGGCGACACCTGGCTACTGAATAAGAGCCTATACGGGCTTAAACAGTTGGGTAAACAATGGTATGATTGTCTGGTCAAAGTATTGGAATCTATGGGGTTCAAGGCTACCTTAGCCGATAACTGTCTTTTCACCAGGAAAAACAACGGGGGCATAGAGTATGTCCTCATATATGTGGATGATATATTATTCATAAGTAAGAACAAAGAGGATTGCGATGTCTTCGCAAGTGAACTGGGCAAACATTTTTCTCTCAAATCATTGGGGGTATCAACAAATACCTTGGAGTACATGTTACTAGTTCACCCAAGGGCTTCCTTCTAAGCCAAAAGGAAAAAATCAGCGAACTTCTTGTTAAATGCAATATGTCAGGTGCCAAACCTTGTGAAACTCCCATGTTAGCAGATTTTCAAAAAAACGTGTACAATGACTCACCCCAATTCCCAGAAAACACCTTGTACAGATCCACAATAGGTTCCTTATTGTACATTGCTAACTGGACACGGCCGGATATTGCCCTGCCCGTGAACCTACTCTCAAGGCACGTAGCCAATCCCACCGTATTTCATTGGGAAGCAATAAAAAGAATACTTAGGTATCTAAAGTACAGCATCAATAACTGCCTCAAATTAGAACCCAATACCAGTAAGAAACCTCTCCTCTACTGCTACGCTGATGCTGATTGGGCAGGCGACACCAGAAGTAGGAAAAGTACTTCTGGGTACGTTCTCTTCTTAAATGATTGCCCAGTATATTGGTATACCGGTAAGCAAAACCTAGTGGCCACCTCCACCACTGAGGCAGAGTATATTTGCTTATCCAAGGCCATAAACAACCTCGTTTGGTTCGATGAGCTGCTGACTAACATCTGGGCCGAACCCATACATCCCATCCAAATTTATGAAGATAACAAGGCAGCAATAGAAATTTCCACATCAGATGCTGTAGGCCATAGGTCAAGACATATTGACATCAAGAACAAACACGTAAGGCAACTTCACAAATCAGGTTTCGTTACCATTACACACTGTGACACCGAGCATCAAACAGCAGACATACTCACAAAACCCTTACCAGTTAAGCAGCATTTATACCTTACTTCTAAACTCTGTGTTCTACCCATGGACATCAATCAGGTTGAGACTGTCAGTCCCAGGGATAAGCATTTAGAGGGGGATTTGTTACAAGTAAATGTTCTCCCTGGGCATATTCAACATTGTACACTGGCATGCCAAGAGTTAACCAGCTTAAACAAACCTAACCCCTCCTTCTTCCCCCTCCCATTACCTGCAACTCCACCTCCTGGGTATTTAAGGTCTCCCCCTGTTGTTGCCACCATTGTTCCTGATGATACCTGTAATGAAGCAGATGTAAACAAATAAAGATTTGTTCATGATAAATAATCTAGTGTGTCTTCATACATTATTGGGCCCCAAATTGATCCAAGCTAACATTGCAGCTGTCCATACTGAAACCAAGTTCGAATTATCCCTTCTTCTTTTAGTACATTCAAAGACTTTAACTGCAATATACCTCTTTCCATAATAAGAAGCTCTTTGTAAGTAATCACATCTTGTTTTTGTTCTACACTTATATTCTGTATCGCATGTCTGGGTATTGCCCATATAGGTACCGTATTTTCCGGCGTATAAGACGACTGGGCGTATAAGACGACCCTCCTCAGAGCCATTTAAGCCTCGTCAGAGCCTTTCGGGCTGGTCTCCCTGGTTACAGGAGAATGAGACCCGGCGTATAAGACGACCCCCAACTTTTGAGAAGATTTTTGTGTGTTAGAAAGTAGTCTTATACTCAGGAAAATACAGTATTTTATTATTTAGTTTATATTGATACTTTTTCCAGACACGCAATAAAGCATTCCTTAATATATGACTTTTAAAATTCTTATCCACCTTCTTGTCGTATAGTAAATAAGCATGCCAACCATATACCAAATCATATCCTTCAATATTCAATATTCTTTCTTCTGTTGAATTAATCCAATCACTAATTGTTGAAAGGGCAGCTGCCTCATAATATAATCTTAGATTGGGCATTTTAAGATCTCCTGTTTCACGTATATCTTGCATTATTTTTTGCTTTATTCTCGGTCTCTTTCCTGCCCAAACAAAGCCTTCTGCCATTCCTTTCAAATTTGCAAGTTTTTAAAGTATTGGTATAATTTGAAAAAGAAATAAAAACTTTGGCAAAACATTCATTTTTACTGCTGCTATTCTTCCCAACAAGGACAATTGTAGTTTTTTTCCACTTTTCTATCTCTTTCTGTATTTTTGGCCACAACAGTTCATAATTATACTTGTATAATTTCACATTTGAAGTCATAATATAAACTCCTAAATATTTAACTTTCTTTACTATTTTGAATTCTGTTACTCTTTCTATTTCTTCTTTTTGATTTATAGTCATATTTTTAGTTATTATCTTTGTTTTCCCTGCATTTATTTTAAATCCAGATACTTGTCCATATTGATTAATTATCTCCATTAAACCCGTAACCGATTGCACTGGTTGGGTTAAAGTAACAACCAAGTTGTCTGCAAATGCTCGTAATCTATATGTCAGGCTATGATGTCATCTCAAAATAAATTGAATTTCCACACAGCCGATCTTTGAGGAAATTTTCTTTATTGAGCATAACTATCTGTCCCTGACTCCCATTGCAGTCAGCACTAACCTTTGCCCCCCAAACCCTCCCTTTCCATTCCCCAATTCTCTGCGTCTCATTGGCCATCTTCCAAGCCACTCTCCCCATCCCTACTACTTCAGTTCACAGGAATGTCCCCCCTCCCATCCCATCTCCTAGGAGACAGTATCTTCAGGGGAATTAAGTAGGTGAAAGGTCAAACTTCTTCCTTCCTTCCTTATGTCAGCACTGGAGCGCTGACATCCGGCCCCTCTCCCTTCATTCTCTCAGTGAGGCCTGCACAAGACAAACAACAAGTTTACTACCGTTACCCCGTCCAAGGGTGTGTCCCACCCCCTCCCGCCTTGTCCGGGTGATCTGCATGGAATTTAGCTATAAGATGGTCAGCTTGGATGTTTGTGCTCTTCACCCAGGAAGCTTCTGATAAGGGGTAACCCTTCCACTTAATTAAGTATTGGAGGCGCCCCCTGTGCCACCTTGAATCAAGAATTTGCTGTACTTCATAGTGAGTGTGGCCTGCAATGATCAAAGGCTCTGGGGGATCTCGTGGCACCGGCCTTAAAGTTGACCCCACCACAGGCTTCAGGAGGCTACTGTGAAAAACAGGGTGGTGTTGTGGCCCCGTCCTCTGAGCCTATCCCTTTGGAGGAAGGCAGCTCTGAGCAGGAGGAAGAGGAGCCAGCCAGATCTCCCAGCCCTCCCCCTCTGGCACCGGCTCAAGTGCCAGCTGAAAGAGAGCCAAGTAGTGGGGAAACAGGTGCCTCAGATGAGAGTGAGGGAGAGACGTCATTCCTGGACGCATGCCAAAGAAGGCGAGAGAAAAGGGTACTGCAGCTGAGACGTATGAGGAAATGCTGAGTCATTGGATTGGAGTCATGGGATCAATGACTCACTGGACCACACCCAGAAGCATATGTATATAAGACAGTACGGTGGGTTACGAAGTTCGTGACGAACAAAGCTAAACAAACGGAGCAACCTCGTAGTCTTGGAAGCTAGATGAACGGCAAAGCTACGTAGGAGATTTGCTTGTTTGTGTAAACCAATAAAGTCCTTGGCAGACGGTGTGCATATCGCTGCCAAGGTTGAGATAAGAACTGCGGAGTGTGCCAAGTGATTATTAACCCTCGGCTGGCTGTGTTTTTGTGGGTCTCTGAAGGGGGGGGACAGATCAGGTGGATCCTTCCTAGTAACCGGGGCAACTGCAATTGTACTGTAACCGGATTGATTATTTTTACTATAGGAAATGGTCCTATAAATTTCGGGCCCAGTTTCCTGGTCGGGAGTCTGAGTCTCAAATACTTGGTGGAGAGGTAGACCTTCTCTCCTACTCGGAATGGTCTGTGGGGGGCTCGGTGCTTATCTGCTTGTTTCTTATAAGACTGTGCCGCCTTGTCTAATGCCTTCTTGACGTTCTCCCAGGTTTCTCTCAGCATTGCCATCCAATCGGTCAAGCTAACTGAGGAAGGGGGTTCTCTCTTGCCACCAGTTGATTGGGCCCCACTTTTCTAGCCAAGAAAGTCCCAGTATGACTGGATCGGTCATTTTGGGGGCTATTATGAACCGAATTGTCTCCCAGTGATCCCCTAGCTCCAGTTTCACTGGCTCGGTCAGGTGTGTGGCGTAAGCCCCCCCCCCCCTTACTAGGGATCCGTCAACTTGCTCAAATCAAATTGGGTGGTTGAGCTTCTTAGCTCGGATCCCCAATTTTAGGACTGTGGGTAGGTTAATCAGGCACCTCGTGCAGCCCGAATCTATTAGGCCTTGGAAAGTCCCCTGGGTCCCTGTTTTTGGGACCGTTAGGCGTATGGGAAATAGAAGAGGGTGGATGGGTCCATTCACCATTGGGTCATCTTCACCATCGTCCTCGCTGTCATACGAGTTGGGGCATTGATCTCCATCATCTGGGACTCTCCTTGTTTCAGTCAGGTGGGCAAAGACCTCTGTACCTGGGGGGAGTTTTTGTGGTGCATTGGTGGTGCGCTTGGGCCCTCGTTCCATTCGTGCCTTTGGCGGTGGGTTTGGCCTCGGCCCCGGGGTTCCACACGCTGCTGCCAGGTGGCCCGTTCCCCCACATCTGTAGCACCTCAGCAGGCTCCGTGAAACGAAGGGCCTTTGGGTAGGCCGTAGTGCCATGGTTCCTCATCTGCTATGCGGTCCCGGGTCCGATTGGTCTCTCTCCTTGACATCTGGTTGCTTTAGCATGTCATTGGTGCGCAGCCCCCTCTTGATTTGCGTCTCTACCCGGACCCATTCAGAGAGTCGGTTCGGGATGTCCCGATAAGCAGTCACTTGGGCGATTCGCTTATCTAGGCTTGTTCTGAAGAAATAAACCAGTAGTCGCTCTGGTAGGGGAGCTAAGGTGCCAACGACTCTTCTGAATTCACGAATGTGCTCTTTGATGGGCTTCCCTTTCTGCATTAGGCTTCTGAGCTCATCCTTCACTTAGGGGTCCTCCCCTGCCTCCTCAAACCGGGCTCCTAGTAGTTGCAAGAAACCATCTGCATCTTGCAGTTGGGGGGCCCTGTTCTTGTAGAGGGTTGCTGACCAGCTCCTTGCTTCTCCCTCCAGCCCTTCTGAAATGGCACTGACTAGGGCTCTGGGGAATGGGTAGAGGTGTCCATAGCGCTCGATGTAGATCTCAGCTGTGTCGAGGAATTGTGCTAGCTGGTCTGGTTCCCCATCCAACTTCCCTCTGAACCAGGGTGGTTCCGCCCTCAGTGCCCCCTCCTCCCATTGCGGGGCTCTGTGAGCCTGCCCATGGTGCCGTTGGACTTCTTCCTCATCTCTCATTTGGGGGCCGGGGGGGGTGATGTCCTGCCTAGGCTGGTGTGCTTGCTAGGCAGGGGAGGAACCCATGGATGCACTTTGAGGCTTTCTTTCCTTCTGGTGTGGGAGGGGGGAGGGCTATGCTCCCATCTATGGTGACTCAGTTCAGCAGGCTCGGCTGGCCTCCTCCTCTCCTTAGGCCTGCAGGATGGTCCCTCCCCCAGTCAGATGGCATGGTCAAAATCTTCCTTCAACTTCTCCATGGGGCTCTCGAGTGGCTGCTTTGAAGCTTTTTGCTGTCTGGCTTGCTTCCTGTCCCATAGCCAATCTGCCCTCCCCAATTCACTCAGGGGTCTCCCCTTACCTTTCGCATCCGGGAAAGGGAACTCAGCTTCTGCAGATTTTGGCAAAGCCCACCAAGGGTCATTTTTTTTTGTCTTTTTTGGTTTCCAACACTCCATTCCAATCACCTAGTAATATACACGATTTGTAATCCCATTGTATTAATTTAGTATGTAATAGCTTGCAAAATTTTTCCTGTTGTTGGTTAGGTGCATATACTCCAATTAAAAGTATTTTTCCCCCTCTATTAAAATTTCAATTGCTAAATATCTTCCTTGATCATCTGCTTCAATTAATTTAGCTATTAAATCTTTTTTTAGGTATACAACTATGCCATTTTTCTTCTCTGGTGCAGATGCTACAAAATGTGTTCCCAATCTTGCATTTATCAAATATTTTTGATCTTTCATTCTAATATGTGTCTCTTGCAAACAAATTACTTCATTTTTATACTGTTTCAAATAATGAAATATTTTCCTCCTCTTTTGTGGTGAATTTAAACCATTGACATTCCAAGTTAAAAATCTAGTTGCCATTCTTGGCACCTTGAAGCTTTTGGAGCATCAGCTGAAAATCTTCCTGCATTTTCCAGTGTGCTGCGTCTACACTCCATAGCTGGGACCAATCCTCTTTTCTGACAGCAACTGAGAGAACTTTTAAATCAATTCCCCACCTCACTCTGTGCTCTAGCCACACCCTCTTTACCCTTGATTCCTCAGTCTTTCTCTCAGTTGCTGACAGACTGGGTGGATTGTTTGGTTCCTCTGTGCTCTAGTGTAGTGCGTTAGGACTTTAGTTATTTTTGATTAGAATTTTTTTTTTCCTTTCAGCTCAATTCGGTATAGCTTAGGCTTTTATTGTTTCTGTTCCTTCTGGATTGCCTGCCTCTGCTGTGTGGCTGATTGCGTGCCTGGTAAGCCAGGTCGGGTCGTGCTTAGCGCTCTTAGCGCTCACAGCTGCCGGTCTTTGTCCCTGCAGGGCGGATCCGGCTGGGAGAATCTGCTGCCGGTGGAGGAGGGGCTGGGTGGTTCGCCATCGTAACCCCTGCCTCAATCTTATCTGATCGGAAGGTTCCCGGCGAGAGAGGCGGCGGCAAGGCAAGTAAACACTGCTGGTGTTTAGCCTCCCTACAGTCGGCTTGCGTTCCCGGCTTTAATGAGAACCGGCTCCTGTCCCGTCAGGGATCTGTGGGCGGGGCCGTGCTTAAAAGGGCCAGGCGATCGGAGCTCCTTTCTCTGGGAGAAGGGTGAGTGATTTCGGAGGGCTGAGCGGCGGCTTTAGCTTTCTCCAACCGCCCACACCGTTGTAGAGTGGCTTGGCATCCTGCTCCACGTGGCGGGCGCAGCCTGGGCGTTTCGGCTGGGCGCGGCCGCCATTTTGGGGTGCCACCTCAGCTTACCTTCACGCCCTTCCTGGCCTCTTCAATAGCCTGCTTAGCCTAACCAGCTGTTGCTCAGTTGGGAGGGGCGAATGTGATTATTTTGGGCTATTTGGACTAGTTTTCCTGATTGGTGTTTCTGGCTGTTCTTTTGGTCAGTGCACCTATTGCTCCAGGCCCACGCCCTGGGGAGGCCTGCAGGCTTACCCCACGTGGCTGTCTCTCTTTCAGAGTTTAGCTATTACCAAGGCCTGCTACCTTGTACTATTACTGTTGCTAAGCCATAAAATAATAAATTTAAAATAAAAAAAAGAGATTAGATATATCTCTACAAAGGGCTGATTGAAATCATTACAACGGTACTAAGATCCTGTAATTTCCATACACTCTTACCTTTTTGAAGCAGTTTGCCCGGGGGCTATGGCAGATTCATCCCTTTCTTCTGACCTGGAGCAGGATACCAGCCCTGCCAGGCCATCTAAATCTCAAAAGAGAAAAAAGAAGGATAAGAAACCTGCCTCCTCAAGTCACAGGTCTCATCATGCCAAAAAGCCTGCAGGGTGGGACAAAGATGCCCTTAGACGCCACAAGGCCTTCGAGAAACAATACAAGAAGGCCAAGCAGGCCGCTGCCTTGCTGGTTAACCCTGAGCCAGGTTAAACCCACTCACCTTCTCTGGTGCATGAAGGCTCCCCTTCTGGTCAGCTATCCCCTACTCCACTGACATTGAGCAAGAGGGTGTCGCAGTCCATGCTGGATGTTTCAACTGCGGGGATGCACTATTCAAGTTTGCCAGCCAGACAAGCCCCGTCTGCCACCTTTACCCCCACAGCGGTGGGCCTGCGCCCTTCCGAACTGTCTCCAGCGGGTTCCCCCGTTGACTTCCAGACTATGCTGTCTACAGTGCTTGCCACTATAATGGCAGCTGGAGCCCACCAATCGGCCCAAGGGCAGACAGTGGGGGCCCCACAAGGGTCTACTTACGCGCCAAGAGTGCACCGGTCTCGTTACCCTCTTTGCCAGGGGTCGGATTCCTCGGAGGAGTCGGAGGATGTAGAAGGGTGCCCTGAAGATTTCGAATTTTCCGAGGATGAGGGTCTCATGCCTGATACTCCCGCCTTCACGGGCTTGTTCCACCCGTCTCTGTTTAAATCCCTCCTCCACAAGGCCCGTTTTACTACAAACTTGGGGTCTGTAGGGGCTCAACTTCCTGCTCCTCAACCTGAGGCGGGTCCACATGATGCCTTGTTCAAACAAGCCAAGCAGGAGAAGGATTTTATTCCATGCCCACAGTTGTTCACTGATGTGCTGCAGGCGCCCTGGGGTCAACCGGGGTCGTTGACGGCTCCTAACAATCAAGACAAGAAATTGTATTGCTCAGCTCCTGAACTAGAGACATTGTTGGAACTGCCTTCTGTGGATACTCCCGTGGCTAATCTCACTACTCAATCGGTGGTTTCTGCCGATCCGCTGGATGGACTGAAATCTGAGGACAGACGCACCAAATTGGCCCTTCGTAAGTCTCATCAGGCGGGGGCTTGGGCCATCAGGATGGCTACGGCTACTTCCTTCTTCAATCATGCTTCCTTGATTTGTCTGCGTCAGTTACAAGAGAGGATTCCTCCGGAGGAGACTCGTTTACATCAAGATGTCAACAAAATCATCAGGGCCACCGAGTACTCTGCTGACGCCTCGTTAAACTCGGTGAAATTTGCCTCCAGGGCCCTCGCCTCCACATTAACATCACGCAGGCTCTTCTGGCTTCGCCCTTGGAAGGCGGATGTTAAAACAAAGTGGAAGTTGGCTTCAGCCCTGTACAAGGGTTCCGCTCTGTTTGGGGCCACCTTGGACCCGCTCCTTGTTGAGGATAAGGACAAGCGAAAGGTTCTTCCCTCGACATTTCATAAGCAGGACAGGCGTTTTAACCCGTACTCACAACGACAGCCCTTTCGTGCCTACTCAGGGTCTGGGGGACCCTCGACCTACAGACAGTCCTTCCATGCTTCAGACCGTTCTTCAGACAGACAGCGGTTTCGAGACAGGGGCAGATCACAGATCTCATCAAAACGTCTGTTTCGTGGGGCCAGGTCCAAACCCTATCGGCGGGGCAAATGACTCGCTGCCGGAAGGCCCAGTGGGGGGTCGCCTCCGGGACTTCCAAGAGCAGTGGACTCTGTCGACCTCAGACGTTTGGGTACGCCGCACAGTCTCCGAAGGTCTTCGAATAGAGTTCGTGGATCGACCTCCACATCGTTTTGTCAGGTGCCCGATACCTCATTCTGCAGAACACTTTCATCTCATGTTGGCGGAAATAACACACTTGTTAGACATCAAGGCAATAGAGCTGGTACCGTTGGACCAACAAGGGACTGGGTTCTATTCGGTTCTGTTCCTGGTTCCAAAGAACTCCGGAGGGGTCAGAGGCATTCTCAATCTGAAGCAGCTCAATTTGGCGGTTCGCTATCGGTGCTTCAAGATGCACTCCCTGTGATCGATACTGTCCTCGGTACGCCAGGGAGACTTGATGCAGTCCATGGACCTTCGCGAGGCCTACCTCCACGTGCCAGTTCACCCATCCTACCGGCAATATCTGCGGTTCGAATTTGCTGGGAGGCATTTCCAGTACTGTGCCATGCCCTTTGGACTCTCTTCCACCCCCAGAACCTTCACCAAGCTGGTGGCGGCGGTGGCAGCCACTCTTCACTCGGTGCCAGTGAGACTGCTGTGCTATCTGGATGACATTTTGGTCCTGTCGTCTTCCCAGGAGTGGGCGGCCAGGGACATGCAGTTGGTGCTTTCCACGTTCCGAGCACATGGGTTTACAATCAACATGGACAAGAGTCACCTCATTCCGTCAACGTCCATTTTGCACCTTGGGGCCGTAATCGACTTGTCAAAAGGTCAGGTGTTTTTGTCCCCAGAAAGAATCCAGAATGTCACGGCATTACTGGACAAGGTCCTGACTCTGCGGTCGGTGGCATTGTCGACCCTTTCCCAACTGCTTGGAAAACTAGTGTCCTGTATCCGCATTGTGCCGTGGGCTCGCAGGCATTCCCGTCCACTTCAATGGCTGCTCCTCCCCTTCCAGAGGTCGGGCTCCACCACATCTTCAAGGAAAGTGTCTCTGCTGCCTCAGATCCGGCTGTCTCTACGTTGGTGGATGTCTCCAGCTGTTCTACGGGGCTGCCACTTCCTGGATCTGGACCGGGTGGTGCTTACCACAGATGCCAGTCTACATGGTTGGGGGGGCCATGTAGCGAACCAGGTGGCCCAGGGCAGGTGGTCCCCATTGGAGCGTCGTCACAGCATCAACCCCCTCGAACTTTGGGTGATTCGGCTGGCGCTGTGTCACTTCAAGTCGGAGGTACGGGGCCACCACGTGTTGGTTCTCACGGACAACATGTCCGCAAAGGCGCATGTGAACAGAGAGGGGGGCACGAAGTCTCATACACTGATGCTCGAATCCGAAAAACTGTTCAGTTGGGTGGAACGCCACCTCCTGTCGATCCGGGTGGATCATATCTCCGGGGCAGCAAACGTTCAGGCGGATTGGCTCAGCAGAGAGTTGATCAACCTGGCCGAATGGCAGTTACACCCACGCCTATTCCAGGAATTGTCTCTCAGGTTCGGGACACCTGTGATCGATCTGTTCGCCAGTCCCGCCAACGCCCAGCTTCCTCGGTTCATGTCCCGCTATCCGAACTCAGCAGCAGAAGGTGTGGACGCTCTCAGATGTCGGTGGCCGAGGGGCCTGTTGTATGCCTTTCCTCCGGTCGCTCTGATACAACAGGTGGTACAAAAGATGGTGGCAGAATGAGCGGAGATGGTGCTGGTAGCTCCCAATTGGCCGCTCCGTCCCTGGTTTGCAGACCTCGTGGAGTTCTCTGTCAGCAGCCCGTGGGTGATTCCGCCTCATCGGATCACGTTGTGCCAAGGGGCCATATCTCATCCAGAGCCTCAGTGGCTCCAGTTGGCTGTGTGGCATTTGAATGGGTCATCCTGAGGAAGAATAGCCTGTCGGAGGACGTGATTGGCACGATGCAGGCATCCCGTCGTCCCTCCACGACTAGAATTTATGAGGCGTCATGGAAGGCGTTCTGTCGTTGGGCGGCTGCCCACCATGTGGACCCAACTTCGGCAGTCATTCAGGATGTGTTGGACTTCTTGCAGTCGGGGTTGGCCAAGGGCTTGGCGCCGGCCACCTTAAAACATCAAGTTGCGGCTTTGTCTACGGTCATCTCCTGCCCGCCTTATCAGTCGTTGTCTCACCATCCGTGGGTCCGTGAGTTTCTTCATGGCGCCACTAATATCCGGCCGCCTACAGTCCACCGTTACCCTTCTTGGGATTTGTCTCTTGTTTTGCAAGCTCTGACGGTCCCTCCGTTTGAACCCTTGGGTTCAGTTTCGCTCAAGTTTCTCTCATTCAAGGTGGCGTTCCTACTGGCGGTCACTTCAGCCCGGCGTATCTCCGAGATTGCCACCTTATCTGTTAGGAAGGACTTATGCATATTTCATGCCAATACGGTGGTGCTCTGTCTTGATCCAGAATTTACGCCTAAAGTTAATTCATGGTTCCATCATTCTCAAGAAATAGTTTTGCCGGACTTCTGCCCTAACCCTAGGCATCACCGCGAGGTTCTCTGGCACACGCTTGACGTTCGCCGGGCGTTACGTCGATACATCCACAGGACTGCGTCTTTTCGGAAGACGGAAGCTCTTCTTGTATCTTTCCATCCTGCTTCTATGGGGCAGAAGGTGTTGTCGGCTACAGTGGGTCGGTGGATAAAGGCCTGCATTTCTCTGGCCTATAAGGATCAAGCCCGGACGGTCCCGCCTCATATTTTGCCTCACTCGACCAGGACCGCGGCTGCTTCGGCGGCCTGGGCTACGCAGGTGTCTGTACTGGATATTTGTCATGCTGCCACTTGGACTTCACTGTCGCCATTCATCAGACATTATAGAATTGACGCTTACGCTTCGGCAGAGGTGTCTTTTGGGCGGTGAGTGTTGCAAAGGGTGGTTGCAGAATCTGTTTCAGGAGGTAGTCAGCTTCCCGCCCCTGGTGTTTAGGCTTGGGTATATCCCAGCTATGGAGTGTAGACGCAGCACACTGGAAAACGGACGTTGACTTACCTGAACATCCATTTTCTGGGTGCTGCGGATACACTCCATTCCCTCCCTTTGTTGGGCTGACTGTTTGGTTGTGTTTGGTTGTGATTATTATGGTTTTGTTAATAAAATTGAGTTGTATTCAGTTCTGTGCTGCACCTTCGTTCAAGACTGAGGAATCAAGGGTAAAGAGGGTGTGGCTAGAGCACAGAGTGAGGTGGGGAATTGATTTAAAAGTTCTCTCAGTTGCTGTCAGAAAAGAGGATTGGTCCCAGCTATGGAGTGTATCTGCAGCACCCAGAAAATGGACGTTCAGGTAAGTCAATGTCCGTTTTCCTCTTTGGCCTTGCCCCTCCCACAGCTTCTGTTTTTGTGATTTCTTGAGTTTTCATCTGAATTTGCTGCACCTTTAATTCTTCTCTGCGCTTAGTTGCCGCTCGGGTCTGTCTTTGATCCTTTGGTTCCTCTATTTTTTCAAATAAATCCAAAGTTTGAACAGTGCCCAAAAGTTGTATTAAATCTTCTTGAGTAGTCAAAACCCCTCCTTGGGCCTGTGCCTGCGTTTCTTCTCTCCTCCCCTTCTTTGCCTCCTCTGCTTCCTTTCTTCTGACTTCTGGAGATGGTGGGCATCCAGCCTGTAGTACATTTGTGTAAAAATCTCTTGCCTTCCAAACTGTATTGAGACGATATTTTTCTCCTGAGTAATTCACCACTAATCCAGCTGGAACCTCCCATCTATACTGTATCTGACGTTTTCTTAGTTCTTCCACCAAAAAAGCAAAATCCTTTCTAGTTCTCAGCATTTTGTGGGGAAATTCTTTCAGTATTGAAACCTCCTGCCCTGTCACTTGAAGTTTATTTTTGTAGGAAGCTTGTAAAATTTCATTTCGTATCCTCCTTGTGAAGTAAAGTACAATATCTCTTGGTAGATGTTTCTGTCTGGCAACCCATGAATTAATGCGATAAATTTTGTCAATTTGCCATTCAAGATCTTCCTTCTGTTCTCCTATTATCTGTGCAAAGGCTTCTGCAAAGATCTCTCACAAATTCTCTTGATTATTTTCTTTCAGGCCTCTTACTCTCAGGGCAAACTCCATCGCCCTATATTGTATAATTGTCACTTTTATGTCTGCCCTCTCCATCTTTGTCTGGACCTCGCCCAATTTATTTTCCAAGTTCGCATTGGATTGATTAATTTCCTCCACTCTTTCATCCAGCCCTTCAATATGGCTTGCCAGACCCTGAAATGCCAAAACAATATCTTCTCTAATTTCCTTGTTTCAAATTTGAATTACTTCTTTAATTTCTGCCATCTCATCAGCCACATCCCTCATTTTTTCTTCAAAGACAGAAGCAATTTTTTCCTCTAAAACAGAGGCTTGTATCTTTAAAGCTTCTTGTAAAGCTTCCAATGTTAAAATTTGTGGTTCCTTTGGAGCTGACAAAGATTGCAATTTGGATAGTTGGGCAGGTGATCCCTCAATACTTTTAGGCAATGTTAGGATATGGTGTAAGCCTAACAGGTTGTCCAGGCAATATATGTGTTCTGTGACTTTAACGTGGATATGTATTATGTGACTTTAAGTTTTACTGCTGTATCATTGTAATGCTGAGTCATGCTGTAATTAGATAATGACTAGTTGTAAATGTATTTAAGTGATCTGTAATGTAGTCAGTTGATGATATGCTACCATTGTGTGAGGAGTTGCTACCATTGTGCTATCATCGTGGTTTGTGTACCAGAGTGAACTTGTTATTCTAACCAACTACTGTTTGTATGGTAGGAAGATTTTTGTATCACTGGACTGATTTAACTGGCAAAGACTTGGATTGTTTAAAAGACTATGAGATTGTTTTTTCACTATAAAGTAAACTTTTGATAAACCAGTTTGCACATCTCTTATTCATTGCTCTCAGCACCGCTTTCTCTGTGCTCTACACTCTGCTGGTTGGTAATACAACAATATCCTTAACAGGTACAACAGTTTTTATTTGCCTTGAAGCCATTTTGATTGTCAATTTTAAACTTTTGCAACAGCCAAAACAATAAGTTCACTAAATCAGATTAATTTCCAGTCCTTAGTAAGTATTTTAATTCGTCTAAAGTCAATTTTAAATCTTCATTCTTTTAAAGTAAAGTCCAATAGTTTTAAACCAGGGCTGTCAGCGCTAGAGGATACTTTGCTCTTAACTTTCACTTCCATGCCCCATTAAAGCTCCATCGCCATTTCCTTTCCCTTTCTTCCCTTAATAATCCAGAAGGAAGTATGTAATACACATTCAGAGTTAAGTTTAGGACTTGCAGATATGATCGCTCCTGCCTTTGCTCTGCCTGCTTTTGTATCTAGCATTTTTGAAAGATTGTTGCAGGGGTGGTCACGGCATCTTGTTCTGCTTAAAGCAGAAGCATCCCGGATCCGGAGCTCTGTCGGGCTTTCGGGGAGCTCTCATTCTTCAAGCCCCAGAATTATTCCTGGGGCTCTTGGGGAGTTCTACCCACACCCGGCTGCTCTCTTCCCCCCTTTTCCTGAGGGGAAAGTTTCCAAGCCGCTAGACAGCTGATTTTCACTGTTCTAGCGGCTTTAACGCGATTGCAGGGCTGGCGCTCCCAAAAGAACAACCGCCGACGCCTACGGTGCCACCAGAAGAAAACCCTATGTACCCTCTTGACAGCATTCCAGTGGAATTCCTTTGGGTTTTCCACGTGCCTGGACAATAGATTCACGGCTAAAGCTATGTCAGACCTGCTCCAATTGCTAATGTATAGCAAGGAGCCAATCACAGATCTATATAATTTATTATCTGTGAACTCAGGGCTGTCCTTCTGATTATGGCCATAGTAGACACTTTGCATGGGGCTATGCATTGGGTTAGACTCCGCCATTTTGCATTTGGCCAACAACTCCTCAATCTTTTCTCTTTGGGATAATGCAAATCTCTTTTTAGTGGCCAAGATATGCACACCCAGGTATCTGCCAACCCGCCCCAAGGACTTCAGGGTAAACGTTTCCCCCAGAGCCTTGGCAAATTCGTCACACTTTTCCTTGCCAGGCCCTACGTATAGGAGGTCATCCATGTAAACCAAGATCTGTTCTGTATTACCTATGGTGTCACGTGTGAAAGCGCACTCATCTGCATGAGATGCCCTGAAGC
Source organism: Coluber constrictor foxii (assembly GCA_038048745.1). Taxonomy (NCBI): domain Eukaryota; kingdom Metazoa; phylum Chordata; class Lepidosauria; order Squamata; family Colubridae; genus Coluber; species Coluber constrictor. The sequence continues at coordinate 11,359,327 of CM075961.1, forward strand.
CAATTCACTCTAAACCCTTTTTGAGGCAGTCGTACCAGAGTTTCCCCGACTGCTTGAGGCCATATAATCCCTTTTGGAGTAACCATGTGTTTCCCCACTCCTGCTGGTAACCAGGAGGGGCCCTCATGTAGATCTGCCAGTCCAAGTTGGCGTGGAGGTAGGCTGTCTGTATGTTGAATTGGTAGACTTCCTTCCCCAGAGCAGCTGAAGTTACGAGGGCGGCCTTGACACTTTCTGCCCAGACGGTCGGAGAATAGGTCTCTATGTAGTCCTCCATGTAGCGCTGGGCAAACTCCTGTGCTAGCAAGCGGGCCTTGTACAGGTAGTGGCCATTGGCAAGTGGTTTGGCCTTGAAAACCCACCTTGTGCCAATGACCACCTTCTCCTTGGGTGGTTGCCTGGGGGTGAAGACCTTGAGCTTTCTCAGGCTCTCCATCTCCCGTTCCATCACAAGCTGCCACTTCTCCTGTTCTTCGATGGGCAGCTCCTGGATGTCAGAGAAAGTCTTTGGGGTGACCACGACGCTGTTGATGGATGCGATGTGCCTAATGTCAATTCTCTTAGGTGGGACCCCCTTGTTGGACCGCTTTGACCTTCTGACCTCCTGCCACTCACCACCCTTTTCTTCTGCAGGTTCCCTGCCAACTGGCTGTTCACGACCGTGATGTGGAGGCCCTCGGTCCCAGATGTTGGGCACCATGGGCCTCTGAAGCATCGCTAGAGGTGAAGAGTTGGGTGAAGATGGCGTGTCTTTCCCCTCATGACTGGACGGTTCATCCTCCCCATCTGGACCAGGTAGACTGACCTCTTCATCCTGTTCCTCGCTCTCGTCGGTGGCAGTGTCTGTGGTTGTCTCAGGCGGTGTCTTGGTTGGTGCAGCTTTGCTGGGCCGGTTGATGTATGGGCCCAGATCATTTGAGTGGATCTGGGTCAAATTGGAGTCCTCTTTGAAGGAGGCAGATTGGGAAGTCACAGCCCTGCCACCTTCTCCCAGGAACCGGTAGGCCTTGAAGCCAGGGGCATAGCCCAAGAACCTCAGTCTCTGGGAAACGGCTCTCCCCTTCTTCCGCAGCTGCTTGGGGATGTGCACCCAAGCGTAGGAGCCAAATACGCGTAAGTGTCCCAAACTTGGCTTCCTACCATGGACCAGAAAATATGGGGTCTGGTTCACAACGCTGCTCCAGGTGTGGTTCAGGGTGTAGTTGGCGTAGTGTACTGCCTCTGCCCAGTACGATTCTGCAACCCCAGCATCTGCAATCAGGCTGCGCACCATGGTCTGCAGAATGCCGTTTCGTTTCTCTATCACGCCGTTCTGCGCAGGGATAGAAGGGGCTGTACGAAAGTGGTGTATGCCCTTATGCCTCACCCATTCCTGGAATTTTCGGGACATGAACTCAGCCCCACAGTCACTCTGCAGCTGCGCGATCCTGGTCTTGCGCTGGGTTTTGACATAGTTATACAGTGATTTTATGGTGTCAAAGGTCTCAGACTTTTCTGCGAGGGTATATACATGGCCATACCGTGAGAAATCATCAACGGCAGTGAGGAAATACTGCCTTTTCCCTAGGGACGGTGTAAATGGCCCAACCAAATCAACATGTATTAATTGATATGGGTATTGGGTTTTGCGCTGTGACACCTTCGGTATTGGGGCTGCCTTCCTCTTTGCCCTCTTACAGATGGCGCAGTCCAGAAACACCTCACACTTCTGGAGGTGAATCCCCTCAGCAAATTCCCCCATCTTTTTGACCACGGGGAAGCTCACATGGCCTAACCTCCGATGTAAGAGGTGGGCACATTTGGTATGAAGTGGCTTCCTCATTGACACCCCCTTGGCTCTGGTTGCCTTGGGCGGTGCTGGCACCTTAGGCCCTTTCTTGGGCTTATCTGCCTTAGGTGCCTGTTGAGGCTTGGGTTTCTTGCCCGCATTGGCCTTAGAAGGCTGTGGGGCTGGTTGAGGTGGCGTCGGCGCAACTGCCTCAGTCTTGTGCATCTTTGACAGCCTGGGAGCTGGCTGTGGAGCCTTTCTCTCTCTCTGCACACAGGCCCCTTCTGAGGTGGCACCCTGCGGGCTGTCTCCTGTAGCTGGGTACTCAGGGGAGAAATATGGCAAACCATTTATAATGGTAACACTCCCAATGACCCTTTTGTCTCGTGTGACATGACCTCCCCCTTTGCAAAACAATACCTCCACCCTGCCATCATCACATAACTTGGTTATACTTAACAGGTTATTGGCGATAGAGGGAGCATGCAATACACCTTCAACATTGCCCAGCCCTGGTACAGAGACAGTGCCCTCCCCAACAACCAAAGCATTGTTACCATTGGCAACCTTGAAGGAGGAGTTAATTCTCCTTAACCTCTTAAAGCCTTGTTTCATGTTAGCAATGTGAGATGAAGCCCCAGAGTCCAGTAACCAGAGGCCAGTAGGGCCATCAGCCTTTGTGGCGGGTGTGAGGTAAGTAGTACACACAAAATTGCCTTTGGCACCACCTTTGCCCCTGCCAGGCCCCCTTCTCTGCCCCCTGCCCCTTTCTTGATTGGAACCATGCTTAGGTCCTTACTGGTAATGGGGGCAGTCCTTCTTCAGCTGCTCCTCAGAGCCACAGATGAAACACTTGGGTAGAGAGTTAACGTGCTCTGAACTCTGGTGCCTCCTGTTTATGCGATGAGTTGTGGCCCTGGTGTATTCTCCTGCATCTCTACACCTCCTGTCTTCCTCATTGAGCCTCCCGGTGAGGTAGGACAGAGTCATGGTTCCTTCCTGGTTCCCTCTAGTGAGACAATAAAATTGTCCCAACTTTTGTCCATGGATGCCAGAATAACAGCGATCATGTTGGCCTTAGTCACAGGGTAGTCCCTGAAGACCAGTTCTGCCCTGAGTGCCTTCAACTTTCCCAGGTGTTCAGCCATGCTAGCTCCAAATTTCAGTTTAGTGTTATAGAACTCCGATGTAAGCCTTGTGGTGGAGCCCAAGATATCACTATTAAATAGGCTATATAACAACCCCCAAATCTTGCCAGCTGTGAGCCCATCTGGAATGCTGGGGTACAATTTAGCATCCAGTGAGCGCAATAGAGTGGTATAGGCTTTCCTGTGGTACCACTCTTCTTGTGGTCCCCAAGGGAAAGGTGGGGGATCTAAAACCATTTCTAGGGTCCCTTCCTTTAAGTGGCATACCTGTATCTCTTTGTTCCATATGTTGAAATTCTCACCCCCCAGATGTAATTTTTCAAAATTATTCGGGAGTCCTGACACAGCTGGGGTAGAAAATGCTGATCCCACTTGCTGTCCATGGTATCTATGGGAGGATTCCATTGAAGTAAATGGGAGAGGGATCCCTCTGCTGGCGAGTGTAGGTATTTTTCTCTGATTATTTTTCTCCTTTTCAGATAGAGCAAAAAGGGCATGCTCGAACTGCTGAGCATGCTCAGAGCTCATTCCAGCCCAGGAGCTGACGGGAGCGGACCGCTCTCTCTATGCTTCAGGGCTAGGCCTGGGCCTAAGCCTGTGAGTGTCACTGCGTTTTTTGTATTTGCCAGCTGAGCTTCCTTTTTGGACTTTAAGACTTACAGTAGCTTGCCAGACTCTTATCAATAAGCTACTGCTCATGTCCACATTCTTTCTTTCTCTTCTAACTTTCTTTGTTCGCCTGCCAAGAGGTCAGGTGGGAATGCTGCCAAAATGTAATTAATTAGCTAGTAAGATGTTTTTATTTCTTTAAAATAAAAATGAGTTTCTTAGAATGTATCTCGGTTTATTTTCTCTTGAAAGTATACTCCAAGGAAAAGCCATGATTCACCTCTAATTTAGTGCAAATAATAATAATAATAATAGTAATAGTAATTATTATTATTATTATTATTATTATTATTATTATTATTTTATTTCTATACCGCCTCTCTCCCGAAGGACTCAGGGCGGTGTACAGCCTGATTAAAAGCACAAGACAAACACAATTTAAAAATTAAAAATATTAAATAATTTGGCTCAAATATAAAACCCCAAATTTAAAATCCCAGATTAAAACCAATTTAAAATCTTTACACTGATAGCCCGGCCTGGTGGAACAACAAGGTTTTGAGGGCACAGCGGAATACACGGAAGTCAGAGATCTTATGTAATTCTGGGGGCAGTTCATTCCAAAGCGTATTTACCCCAGGAAGGGAACGGGGCTGATTGCCACCCTGACACGTGGTAGCAGGAGGATGGTTCAAATTATGGCTTTTTCCTTGCTTGTTACTTTGATAATAAACATCTAGGCTAATTGATAGATGATTGATTTAGCGACTGCAGAATGCTAATTAATTGCCTACAAAGATGCCAAAAAAGAAGAAAAAGGGCAAAATGAAGCTCAGAGCATTCTCTATTAATGGTTTGAATCTCTCCGACCAAGAGGAGATAGAAGAAAGACGGCTTTCAAGTTTCCAGCCGCTTGCTTCAGCCACCCGGCTAGAAGGAGCCGTGGGAGGAGAAACAAATGAAATGCTCTTACAGAGGCTTCAGGAGGAAGAAGATAGAAAAGCTGCTCTTGAAGGGAACGTGCTACGGCTGAGGTCAGTGATGCCCCCTTCTAACTATGCATGCTCTCAAACAGTCCTCCAAGAACCTTTTGAATTTGAAACACTTGGTGCAAGGCCAAAGTTTCCACAAACTGCTGAGCATTTTTCCTCCCACACAGAGAGAGGAGTAATTTATTATTTTCCTCAAAGCTCCAAGATCACCCCACAAGAGCAAGCTATAAAGAGCTATCATGATCAAGTAGAAATATTTGAATGTGAGCTATCCCAGGCAAAAATGGCTTTATCTATGCTTGAGCCAGATAAGGGAGAGTCTCGTGTTTTTAAAATTCCTGAAAACGCCATCTTAGCTTCTTCGAAGCCAAAGACACACCCCCGGAGGATATTGTGTCAGGCAAATCAGAACAGAGAGCTGTGTACATGTCACAATTGTCACATGACGTTCTCTCTTCTCAAATTCCACAGCATGCCATGAAGACGGAAAAATTATCTGAGCTGCCCGAAACTAAAGTTGCAGCACCATCTGCTGGCGAAAGTAATTTACTAGAGAAAGCTGAAATACATCGCAGTTTGCAAGAACAATTACAATTATTGCAACAGAATTTATCAGACATGTCTTTAATTCAGTCAAATATTCAGACTGCAATGCCACAAGTGTCTCCACAGGCTCAATTTTCAGCACCCCCTGGTGGCGCTGGTGTCTCTTTATATGGAGCACAACACTCAATTCAGCAAAGACAAATGACTGCGTCTCCAGCAGGCCATGATAATATTGCAGCTCAAATACCACAGCTCCAAACTCATGCACACATGCCTCCAGCCGTACAACCAGGACCAGCTCCTGGTCCACCTCCAGCGGCACAACCAGGGCCATTTTCTGGTCCACAACAAGAGCAACAAGTATTTTTACCGCCACAGCCAGCATTTCAAATGCATATTCCTCAACAGGCATACTCTGTTGCTCCACTGGCTGGTGAGTCAAAATTAAGATGTCAGGGCAGAATTACAAGGCCTGGGTCAGTGCGGTTGGACTTTTGCTACATAGAGAAGGTACCCATCATATGGTGTTTGACCCTCCTGACCAACCATGGACTCCTGCAATAATAGACTTAGAGACTAAAGCCTGCACAACATTATTGATGTCCATGGATACTTTTTTTTAAAATTAGATTTATATGCTGCCCTTCTCCGAAGACTCAGGGCGGCTTACAATGCGTTAAGCAATAGCCTTCATACTTTTGTATATTTTATACAAAGTCAGCTTATTGCCCCCACAAACTGGGTCCTCAAGTTACCTACCTTAGAAAGGATGGAAGGCTGAGTCAACCTTGAGCCTGGGGAGATTCGAACTTGCAATAATTGCAGACAGCTGAATGTTAATAACAGGCTTTTAGTCTGTTGAGCTATCCAGGCCAGGAGCTGAACTGCAGGTTACCTTTCCACCTGATGCAACAGCCCAACAAATTTGGGTCCAATTGGAAAATTGCTACAGGCCTGTTTCAATTGAGTCTTCATGTTTGCTCATGTCTGAATTCCATGGTTCAAGATTGAAACCTGGTGAACAAATTGGAGGACATTTGACCAAACTGAAAGGAATGAGAAAAGAATTGAGAGAAAGAGGCTATCCTATTGAAGATATTCAAATGATCAGCATTATCATTAACTCTTTGAACTATGAATGGAAAGATGCCATTACAAAGATTAACCAAATGCCTATTGCTCAACGCACAGTGGACAACGTATGCAAACTTTTAATTAAAGAAGAAGCACTGATGTTAGCCACGCCACATTTGAGAGGACCACATGCATCAAGAGCTCCACCAAGGTGCCCCTTCCAAGGAAGAGCCCACGTTCCAAGGATGCCAAGATGCTACATTTGTAATCGTGTGGGACATGCCACCTAGGATTGTCCCCAACGATTTCCAGCTCCCGTCACGTACCAGCCCAGAGGAACAGACTCCAGAGGAGGCAGAGGCAGAGGCGGAAGACAAGGTTGTCATGGTCCCAGGCATGATCAGCAAGCTCCACTCACCACATTGGCTTTAACCAATGATCCACAACCTCATCCAGAGTACGACAGATGGCTTTTGTGGACTTTGGACAGTGGTGCAGCATTGCATGTTACTTACAGAAAAGAACTTTTTAGAGATGCACGAGTCTGAACCCGAACTACGTGAACTTTATTCTTTTTCAAATCATCCTTGTCAGGTCAGAGGAAAAGGATCTATTTATGTTGAAGAGCTCGATGCATTCATCCCTGAAGTTTATTACATACCAACAGCAAATAGTAGTTTGCTTAGTCAGGCTCACTTGTCTAGAGTGTTAAAGTTCCAGGTTCACCACCTCGAGAAAGCAAGTTACATAGTTAAAGATGGATTGTTGCTGAAACCATGTTGATTGGTGGTGTTTATTACTTAAAGCCAAAGCCTAAATCGCAAACACAGGCAAGTAAGCAAACTCCAAAAGAGGAGAGCACAGGCCCAGAGAGAGATGTTCCAGTGAGAGATCCTGTTGCTACTCCAAAGACTCCTAAAGCCAACAAAAAGGAAATTGGGAAACAGGTTGCTCAGAGCAAGCCTGAGGTTCCTCATAAAACTGTTAATGTTGAAAATTCACTAACTGGTAAACCTTTGAATTACAGGTGTATCCATAAGTGGCATAGAAGATTGGGGCATGCCAGCTTTCATGTTCTTAGGAAAATGCCAGAGTTCACAAAAGGTTTGGATCTAAAGGGATGTAAGGGTTTTCTGGATTGTGCTGTCTGCAAAAAGGCCAAATCCAAAGCAGCAGCCATTCCAAAAAGCGCTACATGACTGTCAACACACATTTTTGATTTGGTACATACTGACGTAGTTGGTCCATTTCCGCCAAAACTTGGTGGTAGAAATTTTTTTAAACAATTGTTGATAATTACTCTAGATTTGAATATGTATATTGTCAGCCTCTCAGTGCTGACATAGTAAAGAGGGGGTTAGATTCCTGTGGGATTAGTAAGAGAGACTGCCGTAGAATGATTTAGATAATGACCAATAGGATAAGGAAGCAAGCCAGGAAAGGGAGGGAATTTGGAGCAGAGGTCATTTCCTGACTGCATATGAGTCCGTGAAGACGTTGTTCCTAACAAATAAAAGTTTTTTTTCTTTATTATCAAAATGTGAGAGGCATTTTATTTCTTTAGACAACTCGAACTCGGACAGACAGTCAGGAAATTAAAAAACTAAAAAAATGCTCTCTTCAAAAACTTTTCTTCTAAAAATATTTATGCATTCCTAATCTACTCCACCCCGACGTTGGCAGACCTCCAGATGTCTCTGAAGCATTATCCAAGGCCATGGAAGAAAGCCATCTCCACTGGAGGTTTGCCTCAGAAAAGGCAAAAATTATGATGCCTTTTGCTGGATTCTCAACAAAGGTTCAATGGCTTTCCAAATGGCAGAATAGCCCCCCCCCCCCCCACACACACACACAAGAAAAGAAAAATGAGAGAAGAAAGCTCCAAAATGCACTCAGGGCTTCCCTCCCGGCTCAGCAAGCAACCCAGCCCAGCCACGGCATCACCCCCCTGCACCCAAATGGGAGATGATGAAGAAGCCCAAAGGCACCGTGGGCAGGCTCACAGACCCCCGCAATGGGAGGAGTGGCCACTGAGGGTGGAACCACCCCGATTCAGAGGGAAATTCGATGGGGATCCGGACCTGCTAGCTCAATTTCTCGATGCAGCTGAGATTTACATTGAGCGCTACGCACACCTTTCCCCTTTCCCCAGGGCCCTGGTCAGTGCCATTGCAGAAGGTCTGGAGGGAGAAGCAAGGAGCTGGTCAGCGGCCCAGTACAAATACAGGGCCCCCCAACTGCAAGATGCAGATGGTTTCTTACAACTGCTACGAGCCCGCTTCGAAGAAACAGGGGACGATCCCTATGTAGAAGATGAGCTCAGGCACCTAATGCAGAGGGGGAAGCCTATCCAATAACATATCCGTGAGTTCAGAAAAGTTGTTGGGACTTTACCTCCTTTGCCTGAACGACTGCTAGTATACTTCTTTAGAACAAGCTTAGATAAGCAAATCGCACAAGTGACCGCTTATCGAGATATTCCGAACCGACTGTCCGACTGGTTCCGGATAACGATGAAAGTCGAGAGAGGGCTACGTGCCAACAACATGCTAAAACAACCACAGGCAAAGGAGAAAACCCAGCTGGACCAGGAACCCTCTACCAGACCAGAAACTACAGCATCACAGGCCACCCAGAGGCCATCCACCCCACGGAGTCCACTGAGGTGCTACAGATGTGGGGGAGTTGGGCATTTGGCAGCAGCGTTTGGAATCCCGGGGCCAAAAACAGAGCCCCTGGCCAAGGCACGACTGGAACGAGGACCCAGGCACACCACCAAGGCACCATTAAGACTTTCCCCGACTGCAGAAGTTTTTGCCCATCTGACTGAAAATAGGGGGAGCTCCGACGATGCGAATCGACCCCCCGAACTGTATGATGGCGATGACAATGGTGAAAACGACCCAATGGTGAGCGCACCCATCCACCCTTTTCTTTTCCCCATACGACTAACAGTCCCAAAAACAGGTACCCAAGGGACTTTCCAAGCCCTAGTAGATTCGGGTTGCACGAGGTGCCTGATTAACCTACCCACAGTCCTAAAACTGGGGATCCGGGCTAAAAGGCTTAGCCACCCAATCCGTTTTCAGCAAGTTGATGGATCCCTACTAGGGGGGGCAGATGCCGCACATTTGACCGAGCCAGTGAAGCTGGAGCTAGCGGATCACTGGGAAATGATTCGGTTCATAATAGCCCCCAAGATGACCAACCCAGTCATACTGGGACTCTCCTGGCTGGACAAGTGGGGCCCCACCATCTGATGGCAAGAAGGGACCCGCAGACTGAGGATAGCAAGGGGACCCCACCCCCTGCCACCACAACCAGAGAAAACGGCCCCTCCTCCCACCCAGGGGGTCCAACCCCTCCCTCTAGAGGGACAAAAGATGCCTCCAACACAGGTACCCAACCCGCCCTGTAAAGGGACAACAGAGCAACTGGCGGCCACCTCCAGCACCTCTCACGGCCCGGACCAGATCCCAAAAGGGTACCAAGACTTGGCAGAAGTATTTAGCGAGACCGAGTGTGACGTACTACCACCCCACCGCGACGCCGATTGCGCTATCGAAATCATCCCTGGTTCGAAACTACCAAAACCTAAATTGTACGCCATGACACCCCGTGAAATGCAAGAACTGTGAAAGTACATAGACAAGAACCTACAAAGGGGTTTTATCGAACCAGCCAAACCACGGGTAGAGGCACCAGTTTTCTTCAGGGAGAAGACGGCTCCATGCGTCTGGTGGTTGATTTTCGCGGGATAAACTGGGTCTCCGTGCACAACTTATACCCCCTCCCCCTCATGAAAGACATGCTAGCTCACTTGGCCAAAGGGAAGGTTTTTACCAAACTAGACCTTCGTGAAGCCTACTACCGCATACGCATCAAGGAAGGAGACGAGTGGAAGACAGCATTTAACTGCCCCCTAGGAAGTTTTCAATTTAAAGTGATGCCTTTTGGACTACAGGGAGCACCGGCGGTGTTCATGCAACTGATAAATGAAGTTTTACATGATCACCTTTATAAGGGGGTCCTCGTCTACCTGGACGACATTCTCATTTACACAGAAACCATAGATGAACACATACCCCTTGTCCGCCAGGTGCTCGAAAAACTGCTGAAAGCGAACCTCTATGTCAAACTGTCGAAATGCGAGTTCCACCAGTCACGGCTAGACTACTTAGGCTACCGAGTGTCCAATGAGGGGATAGAAATGGACCCAGCCAAAGTACAATCGGTCCTTGACTGGCGACCCCCACGCACCCGCAGACAACTGCAAAGCTTCTTGGGGTTCGCAAACTTCTACAGACAATTTATCCCCTCTTTTGCAAAAATTGCCAAACCTCTAACTGACCTCCTAAAAACAGGGAGTCCAGCAACAAAAGCTCGTCCAGGACAGCCTCTACAGTGGAGTCCAGCCTGCCTACAAGCCTTCGAGACACTAAAAGAAATGTTTGCAAAAGAACCAGTCTTGAAACATCCTGACCCCAACCAGTCTTTCGTCATCCAAACAGATGCCAGCGACGTGGCAGTGGGAGCGGTTCTACTCCAAAAGAACAGCCAAGGGAACCTTCAGCCCTGTGCTTACACTTCCCGCAAATTCACTGACACAGAGAGACGCTGGGCAGCATGGGAAAAGGAAGCATTTGCAGTGAGGTGGGCGCTGTTGACCTGGCGACATCTGCTAGAAGGAAACCAGACACCGTTCGAGGTTTGGACTGACCATAAAAACCTGGAGGCCCTTAGGACCCCACAGAAATTATCACCCAGGCAAGTCCGATGGGCCCAATACTTCAATCGGTTCAACTTCGAGCTGAAACACATCCCAGGGGGGAAGAATTTTCTGGCCGATGCCCTCTCCCGAATGCCCCAGTACAACAGTGAACGGGAGCAGGTGGTGAATGCCATCATCCCCTCGCCTCAAGGAGTGGGTCAAGTAACCACCAGATGCCAGCATCGCGACCAGCAGGGCCAACCAGCAGGTGACCTGACGACACGGCTCAAAACGGAGACATTGGCGGACCTCTGGTTCCGAGACAATCAGCATCTTTTGACAACGAGGAACGACGTAGCATGGAAAGGGACGAAACTTTACGTCCCAGAAACTCTACGCACCCTAGTCCTCAAAAGGAGCCACGACATTAGACCAGCAGGCCATTTCGGTTTTCTAAAGACTCTGCACTTAGTACGAAGACAATTTTGGTGGCCTCACATGAGGAAAGACGTGGACAGCTATGTGAAGAGCTGCACCATCTGTGCCATGATGAAAAACGACCAGGAAAACCTCCTGGGTTACTGCAGCCAGTAGCTGAACCCACAAGACCATGGGAGGAGATTGCAATGGACTTTATAGTAGAACTGCCGAAGAGTGGCGGAAACACAGTGATCTGGACCGTAATAGACTTATTCTCCAAACAAGCACATTTCATACCCTGTAGTGGGCTACCCTCAGCCCGCCAATTGGCCAAGCTGTTTGTGAAACACATCTACCGCTTGCATGGGGTACCCAGAAGAATCATCTCCGACCGAGGTGTCCAGTTCACAGCAAAATTTTGGAGGGAATTCCTACGATCCATAGGATCATCCCAAGGTCTCAGCTCAGCATTTCACCCGAGCACCAATGGCGGGGCGGAGAGACTGAATGCCATGATAGAGCAGTACTTGAGGTGCTATGTAGACTACCAACAGTCGAACTGGGCGGACCTCCTATCTTTTGCGGAGGTCGCGTACAACAATGCTGTCCACAGTAGTACAGGTCTAACCCCATTCAAGGTAGTGAGCGGTATGGATTTTGTCCCCATGCCAGAATATCCCAGGGAACCCCCTTCTTCAGTCAGCTTGAACGATTGGATGGCGATGCTAAGAGAATCCTGGGAGAACGTCAAAAAGGCATTAGACAAGGCGGCACAGGCTTATAAGAAGCAAGCAGATAAGCACCGAGCCCCTCAAAGACCGTTCCGAGTAGGAGAGAAGGTCTACCTCTCCACCAAGTACTTGAGACTCAAACTCCCAACTAGGAAATTGGGCCCGAAATTTATAGGACCATTTCCTATAGTAAAAATAATCAACCCGGTCACGGTACAATTGCAGTTGCCCCGGTTACTAGGAAAGATACACCCCGTTTTTCACAGTAGTCTTCTGAAGCCTGTGGTGGGGTCAACTTTAAGGCCGGTGCCACGTGATCCCCCAGGGCCCTTGATCATTGGGGGCCAAACTCTTTATGAAGTACAGCGAATTCTCGATTCGAGGTGGCACAGAGGCCGCCTCCAATACTTAATTAAGTGGAAGGGTTACCCATTGTCAGAAGCATCATGGGTGAAGAGCACGAACATTCAAGCTGACCGCCTTATAGCTAAATTCCATGCAGATCACCCGGACAGGCCGGGAGGGGGTGGGACACAGTCCCAGACGGGGTAATGGTATTAGACCTGTTGTTTTATCTTGTGCAAGTTTTGGTAAAGAATGAAGGGAGAGGGGCCGGATGTCAGCCTCTCAGTGCTGACATAGTAAAGAGGGGGTTAAATTCCTGTGGGATTAGTAAGAGAGACTGCCGTAGAATGATTTAGATAATGACCAATAGGATAAGGAAGCAAGCCAGGAAAGGGAGGGAATTTGGAGCAGAGGTCATTTCCTGACTGCATATGAGTCCGTGAAGACGTTGTTCCTAACAAATAAAAGTTTTTTTTCTTTATTATCAAGATGTGAGAGGCATTTTATTTCTTTAGACAACTCAAACTCGGACATACATCCTATGAAAGAAAAATCTGAGACCTTTCAGATCTTTTTTTTTATAACAAAAGTTTTTTATTTTTAATATTCAAGCATCCAAACAATGCAAAATCAATTATTATACATCATTTTATCCCCACCCAACCCCCACTTCCCAATCCCCCCCCCCGACTTCCCAGAGCAAAAACAGGATAAAACATTTAACAAACATAGGCTAAAGGGTACAAACTGTGCATGTCCAAGATGGCAGCACCCGCTGGGATCACGATCTAGGATGGGGCGCCGACCTACCTTTGGGTCTTTTGGGGGTCATTTTACAGATCCATGATCCCAGGACCAGTTAGGGGAGCTCCCTGCCAGCACGGAGAGGGTTTTTCTTCCCTCCATGACTGAGCAGGGGGAGCAGGGAGAATTAAAAAAAATTTTTTTTTAAATTTGATTTATATGCTGCCCTTCTCCGGAGACTCAGGGCGGCTTACAATGCATTAAGTAATAGCCTTCATACTTTTGTATATTTATACAAAGTCAGGTTATTGCCCCCACAAACTGGCTCCTCAATTTACCCACCTTAGAAAGGATGGAAGGCTGAGTCGACTTTGGGCCTGGTGAGAATTGAACTCGTAGTAATTGCAGGCAGCTGGATCTTAAATGCTGCCTTAGTAGGAGGCATTAGCCTCCTACGCCACTCAGGCTCAGAATTACGATGTTGTGAGCAGCGGGCTGCTCAGCTGGGCGGCGGTGGTGTTTTCTGGGCGGCGGCAGCATTTTTCCACAGCCGTGGCCATCTGGGTGTCAGAGTGGTGCTGCACCGGGGGCGCCCGCCCCGCGTGGCAAAATTTCAAGCCTGGGGGGGTTGCCCGAAGAGTTGTAAGACGTGTCGGGCACCCCACCAAAGACTTCTGGGACGCCACCAGGCTCTTTTATGGGGCTGGCGATATCGGCGTGGTCGTGAGCAGTGGCAGCTGTCTGGTGACCCTACCCAGCGACCCCCCCTTTTGGAATTGGAGCTGGGGGGGCGATGAAATAACAAGGAACAAGACTGGGCAGTGAGGGCGACGGAAGTGGCAGCTGTCTGGCGGTCAGAGGGCACTGGCGACCCCCCCCCTTGGAGTTGGAGTTGAGGGGGCAACAAAACAACAAGACTGGGAGACTTGTGACCACGGCTAGGACCTGGTGTGATATCTTTGCCCAGGCCTTGGGAGGCCTCCCATTGTGGCTGTATGGGGGCTGGGGCTGGAGACAACTGCCCCATTTCTGCCCCACTTCTTTTTTCCCAGTGTTTCCCTTTTTAGAACTGGGCCCACCTGGACCAGCAGTAGCCTGTGGGACTCACGTATCGCTATGTTTATTATCATCTGAACCCCTCTGACTGTGGAGAGGGCTATTTCCATCTGAATTGGAGGTTGGGATATGGCTTCATCCCATCGGCTGAGGGGGCTGGACATCAGTTCAACCACCGTGAGAGGGTGGCCTGGTGTCGGGGCCCCTGGGGGCTGAACTGGGATGATTTCACATATTTTGCACTTTGTCAGTGGAGGGGACTTGACCAACTGCCGTGAGAGGGCGGTTTTTGGACCTGACCCCCGGACGCTGTTGTCGGCATTGGTTTCATCGCTGCCATCTCACCACAAGAGGGGGCTGACCAGCTGACCTAACCACCATGAGAGGGTGGTTGGATCTACCCCCCCCCCCTTGGATTGTGGTCGCCTTGGAACTGGACTTTGTCCTCTGTTGTGAGGGGACAGTGGACTTGGTCCTGTGAACATGTCTTTGGGACCCCTCCATTTCTTTTTCTTCTCCCTTGGACCTTTATGGACCCTCAGGTTATGGTCGTGTTTAGCCGTTATAGTCAAGATGTACTCAGCAGTGGAGCTTCTTGGTATGCGAGACTCCCCCCTCTCGCAGGCTTGGCCCTTCACTCTATCGAGGACCTACCTCGATGACGGGTTTTGGAACCCCGAGAGGTGGCATGCCACAAAGAGGGGGCTGCGGGGTTTTTTAAAATTGTCCTTGTTTAATCTTTTAGGGGGGTTGGGGAAGGGGGAGGGGAGGGTTATAGGCCGGGCTCGTCACAGGAGCCTGTAACGGGAGGCGGGGGACGGGGTGCGGAGGAGCTCATTGCGGAGAGGAAGGAGGACAATCCCATCAGAGCCATAGTTGGAAGGGGCAGATATGGCGGGAGCAGTCGGCCGCATCATGTGTTGGGGGCACGCACCCGCTGACTCCAAGCGGTGGCATGCCTCGGCCCCCAGGACTCTTCTCACTCCCCGGGTTGTCCAGAGTTGCAGTGTCCGGGCCTGAAGCTGATGTTGTGCAATGCTAGGTCCGTGGTTAATAAGGCCCCCCTCATTTGTGACCTTATTCAGGAGGGGGGCGCGGACCTGACAGGTATTACAGAGACCTGGTTGGGCCAAGAGGGGGGGTTTCCCCTCGTAGAGATGTGCCCACCAGGTTTCCGTGCATTTCATCAGCCAAGGGCCCAGGGTAGGGGTGGCGGGGTGGCGGTCATTATAAAGGAAAGTCTTGATCTAAGGGAGGCCACGGTACCTCAGATAGCCAGATGTGAGTCTCTCCTGGTGAAGTGGGGCAATGGTGTGCAGGTGGGCCTGCTGATCACGTACCTGGCTCCCTGCCACTTGACAGCGGCCCTGCCCAAGCTCCTCAACGTTATTGCCAGGGTGGCAGTTGACACCCCCAGGCTTTTGGTCATGGGGGATTTCAACCTGCCGTCTGTCGGTGAGGTGTCTGGGTTGGCTCGGGAGTTTATGGCTTCCATGACAGCCATGGACCTGACACAACTAATTCTTGGCCCTACTCACGCAGGAGGACACACTCTGGACTTGGTTTTTGTCTCTGGTCAGTGGTTGAATGGCCTGGATGTTGGGGATATAGCCATCGAACCCCTGTCATTCTCTCCTGAGGCTAGACTTTCTGACCACCGAACCCCGCCGCAGGGAGGTGGAACCGATTAGGTGGTTCTGCCCCAGGCACCTGATGGATCCTGATAGGTTCCAGAGGGAGCTTGGGCCAATACCTGTAACTCTGGCTCACGATTCGGCTGAAGAGCTGGTGGCCGCCTGGGATAGGACGGCCGCCGGTGCCCTGGACCGAGTCGTGCCTTTGCGGCCTCTGACCCGGCGCCGAATCTGCCCGGCTCCTTGGTTCTCTGAGGAGTTGAGGGAGATGAAGCGCCGGAAAAGACGCCTAGAGAGTGGTTGGAGGGTGAGTCGATTTGAATCTGACCGAACACTAGTTAGGTCCCATCTTAGGACCTATTTAGTGGCGATAAAAGCAGCAAAGTGTAATTACTTTTCTGCTCTTATTGCATCAGCAGATAATCGCCCAGCCGCCTTGTTTAGAGTGACCCGCTCCCTCCTACATCAGGGAGCACGGGAGGACCTCTTGCAAGGGCAGGCTAAGGATTTTGCACAGTATCTGCACAATAAAATCGCTCAGAGTCGGGAAGGCTTGGACTCTGACTGGGTAGATTCTGGCGAGGTGACTGAGGCCGGTCTTGAGAACATTATCTGGGAGGAGTTCGATCCTGTGACTTCTGAGGACGTGGACAGGATTCTGGGGAGGTTAAACACAACCACATGTTTATTGGACCTGTGTCCTTCCTGGCTGGTACTGGCCACTCGGGAAGTTACATGAGGCTGGCTCCAGAGGATTATAAATGCTTCTCTGAGCGGGGGTTTCTTGCCTGCCACCTTGAAAGAGGCGGTGGTGAGGCCCCTCCTCAAGAAGCCTTCTCTGGACCCGGCTGTTTTGGCAAATTACCGTCTGGTCTCCAACCTTCCCCTCATTGCGAAGGTTGTTGAGAGTGTGGTTGCGCGACAGCTCCCACAGTACCTGGATGAAACCGTCTATCTAGATCCATGCCAGTCCGGCTTCAGACCTGGGTGCACTCTGAGGAGGCCCTCTCTGTGAGAGCATATCGGGCGGTGGGAGGTATTCATTGGCAGAAGGCGGTCCTGTAAATATCCTGGTCCTAAGCCATGGAGCGCTTTGAAGATGGTAACTAACACCTTGAAATGCACCTGGAAGACCACCGGAAGCCAGTGCAGCTCGCGCAAGAAGGGAGTTACCCGGGAGCGACGAGTCGCTCCCATAACCACTCGTGCGGCCGCATTCTGGACCAGCTGAAGTCTCTGGGTGCTCCTCAAGGGGAGCCCCATGTAGAGAGCATTACAGTAGTCCAAACGGGAAGTGACGAGCGCGTGAGTGACTGTGCGTAGGGCGTCCCGATCCAGAAAGGGACGCAACTGGGCAATCAGGCCGACCTGATAAAAAGCCCCCCTGGCCACGGCCGTCATATGATCGTCTAAAGACAGCCGTGTATCCAGGAGGACGCCCAAGTTGCGAGACCTCTCTGAGGGGGGCAAGATCTCATCCCCAATAGCCAGTGATGGCACCAACTGGCTATATCGGGGCGCCGGCAGCCACAGCCACTCTGTCTTGGAGGGATTGAGTCTGAGCCTGTTCCTCCCCATCCAGATCTGTACAGCTTCCAGGCAGCGGGACATCACGGCAAGGGCATCATTGGGGTGATCCGGGGTAGAAATGTACAACTGCGTGTCATCAGCATACAGTTGACACTTCACCCCGAAACCACGGATGATCTCACCCAGCGGCTTCACATAAATGTTGAACAGGAGGGGCGAGAGGACAGACCCCTGTGGCACCCCACAAGTGAGGTGTCTCGAGGTCGACCTCTGCCCCCCTGCCAACACAGACTGCATGCGGTCAGCAAGAAAGGAGGAGAACCACCGCATAACGGTGCCTCCCACTCCCAAACCCCCTAACCGACGCAGCATGATACCATGATCGATGGTATTAAAAGCCGCTGAGAGATCAAGAAGGACCAGGACCGAGGAAGATTCTCTGTCCCGAGCCCTCCAGAGATCATCAACCAACGCGATCAATGCCGTTTCCGTGCTGTAACACGCCCTGAAACCCGACTGGCACGGATCCAGATAGACAGCTTCATCCAGGTAACAAGGGAGCTGTTGTGCCACCACACTCTCAACAACCTTCGCCGTGAAGCGAAGGTTGGAGACCGGACGATAATTACCTAATATAGCCGGGTCCAGGGAAGGCTTCTTGAGGAGGGGCCTCACCACCGTCTCTTTCAAGGCGGCCGGGAAGACACCCTCACTCAGAGAAGCATTAATAATACCCTGGAGCCAGCCTCGTGTAACCTCCCGGGAGGCCAGTACCAGCCAAGAGGGGCACAGGTCCAATAAACATGTGGTAGCGTTCAGCCTCCCTAGAATCCTGTCCACGTTCTCGGGAGTCACAGTGTCAAACTCATCCCAGATAACATTCTCAGGATCCACTCCCGTCATCCCATCCGGAACTACCCAATTGGAGTCCAGACCGTCCCGAATCTGAGCGACTTTATCATGCAGATATTGCACAAATTCCTCAGCTCTACCCTGGAAGAGGTCCTCCCGCGCTCCCAACAGTAGGAGGGAGCGGGTCACCCTAAATAGGGCAGCTGGGCGTTTATCTGCTGATGCAATAAGAGCGGAGAAATGATTACGTTTTGCCACTTTTATTGCCACTAGGTAAGTCTTAATATGAGCTCTTACCAGTGTCCGGTCAGATTCAGAGCGACTGGCCCTCCAATTGCTCTCTAGGCGTCTTTTCCGGCGCTTCATCTCTCTCAGCTCCTCAGAAAACCAAGGAGCTAATCGAGGTCGGCACCGGGTCAGAGGCCGCAAAGGCATGACGCGGTCCAAAGCCCCGGCAGCCGCCCTATCCCAGGCGGTTACCAGTTCTTCAGTCGAGCCGTGAGCCAGAGTCTCTGCGAAAGGCCCAAGCTCCGTCAGGAACCTGTCTGGGTCCATCAGGCGCCTGGGACGGAACCACCTAGTCGGTTCCGTCTCCCTGCGATGAAGGGAAGCGGTATGGAAGTCTAGACGAAGGAGCGAATGATCTGTCCATGACAAGAGATTGATGACTAGTTCCCCTAAATCAAGATCATTCAGCCACTGACCAGAGGTAAAAACCAAGTCTAGCGTGTGTGTCCCCGTGTGGGTGGGGCCATGAACTAACTGGGTCAGGTCCATGGCCGTCATGGAAGCCATGAACTCCTGAGCCGCCTCTGATGTTTCGCCGATGGACGGCAGGTTGAAATCCCCCATAACCATAAGTCTGGGGGTATCAATCGCCAACCCAGCTATTACGTCAAGCAACTCAGGCAGGGCTGCTGCCACGCGGCAGGGAGCCAGGTACGTGATCAGCAAGCCCATCTGCACCCCACGACCCCACTTCACAAGGAGGGACTCACAGCCAGCAACCTGAGGAACAGTGGCCTCCCTCGGATCAAGGTCTTCCTTAATAATCACCGCTACCCCTCCGCCCCTCCCCTGAGCCCTCGGCTGATGAAATGCGCGGAAACCTGGTGGGCACATCTCGACGAGGGGCACCCCCCCCTCCTGGCCCAACCAAGTTTCTGTAATTCCCGCCAGGTCCACACCTCCCTCCTGGATTAGGTTGTTAATGAGGGGGGCTTTAGTTACTGCAGACCTGACATTGCATAGCATCAGCCGAAGGCTCGGGCCCTGAGGCTCTGGGCAACCAGGGTTAAAGGAAGCGCTCCGGGGGCCGGAGCATGCTACCGCTCGCAGATAGCGGGTGCGTACTCCCCGAAACTGATATGTCCCCCTGCGCCTGTCATATCTGCCTCTCCCACCCACTGTACAGATGGAATGGCCCTTCTTGTCCTCCCCCCCGACTCCCTCCGCTATGTCCCTCAGACCCACTCTGCCGCTCTGACATTCCATGGATCCCCCCAGGTCCACTTCTACCCCCACCCTCTCCCCCCCCGGAACCCCCTAAAAATTGCTTAAAACCCCTTGTTAAAAAACCCCTCACCCTCTTCTTTGCCACATGCCACCTCTCGGGGTCCCAAAGCCCGTCATTAAGGTAGGCCCTCGATAACGAAGAGGGCCAGGCCTACGAGAGGGGGGAATCTCGCAGTGCTAAGAGATCGGCTAATAAATACATCGCAATTCAGCTGAGAGAATAAATAAGGCCAAGGATTCATAAAACATCTTAAAAGCAAAGGTCCAAGAGAAAGAGTCCGCCCATTTCTGGTGTGAGTAAGTCCATCGGGCTTCACTGTCCTCTCACGGCAGTGAAGAGGAATCTCAGGCCGCTGCCCCCGGAGAGATAGTACCTAGTTGCCCTCTCACGGCAACTGGCATTAATGGATGTAATCCTGTCCAGTGGCAGCAGCAATAGGTTGGCTCCCTCGATGCCCACACCCAGGCTGGGACCTCTTCTCATAACAGAGTGTAGCGGGTGAAGTTGGTCTCAATGCGCTGGCAGATGATAAAGATGATAAGATGGTAAAGGTGGTTCAATAAATATAGCCAGAGTCAGAGTCAGGGATGCAACAATGATGATGTCAAATAGAGGGGATATAATCATGATGATGTCCAGGAGAGGGGATACCGCCTTCACCACTGCAGCATTACAGGTGGGCAGGGGCTCACCGGGGGGGGCGAGGCCACAACAGGCCACCCTCGCCCCCTTCCCTCCACCACCCCTGCCGGCGTTGCAAAACTGCTGAATCGGCTGCCCATTGTTGTAAAGAAAGCGCCGTCCTCCGTCGCCGCCCTCACTGCTGCAGGGTCGCGGGGAGGGGAGGGGGCGAGGCCACAACAGCCACCATCACCCCCCTCCTCCACCTCCCCTGCCGGCATTGTAAAACCGCCGAGCCAGCTGCCCATAGCTGTAAAAAAGGCAGCCGCAGGCTCGTAAGGGGGAAGGGGTGGCGAGGCTGCAACAAGCCACCCTCACCAACTCCCCCCCACCACTCCCTACCGTTGCTACAAAGGAGCCGAGAGTCACCACCATCCTCGGCTCCAAAATCCAAAGTCCCGACTCCAAGTCTTCCAAGTTTTCCATGTCTTCCAAGTTTTCCGTGAGTGCCGTCAGAGCCTCGAACGCCCACACAGTCCTCCAGCGCGTTCCTCGGCTCTGCGGCCCAACTCAAATTCTGCCAGCCATTCCGGCTCAAGATGTCGGACAAGGCTAAAAAACCCATCGCCGGACTGCCCTGACTACTGCCCAGCTGGGACCGGGCCAGGAGCTGAATTTCGGCCCACGTAGGAATCCATAGGGCCCCTTACTCTTGTGCTTGTGTTTCAGACGCATGTACTTCTCTAATGTGGTTTGATGCTTTGGTCACAGATATCTGGACACGTCCGATTCGACCGATCACAGTGATGGAAGACAATGAATCGGTGGTTTATATTTCTGAATCACATTTCACAGGTTCTAGGTCCAGACACATTGACATTAGTTATAAAAATATCAAACAATTAGTGAAACAAGGTTTTGTAAAATTGCAGTATGTGCCTACACATGATCAGATTGCAGACATGCTCAACAAACCGCTCCCAACAGCTCAACATGAGTATCTGCGTAAGAAGATGTGTCTTATTTGATGATGTACCTGATGTTCGCTCAACTGGCAAAGAAGAGGATTGTCACTGCGTTTTTTGTATTTGCCAGCTGAGCTTCCTTTTTGGACTTTAAGACTTACAGTAGCTTGTCAGACTCTTATCAATAAGCTACTGCGCATGTCCACATTCTTTCTTTCTCTCTTCTAACTTTCTTTGTTCACCTGCCAAGAGGTCAGGTGGGAACGCTGCCAAAATGTAATTAATTAGCTAGTAAGATGTTTTTATTTCTTTAAAATGAAAATGAGTTTCTTAGAATGTATCTCGGTTTATTTTCTCTTGAAAGTATACTCCAAGGAAAAGCCATAATTCACCTCTAATTTAGTGCAATTACCCCAGGAAGGGAACGGGGCTGATTGCCACCCTGACAGTGAGGCCCTGAAAATTCCACTGGAAGCCTCCCCAGTACTGGAACACTTACCATGGGGTTAAGGCTGCAGGATGGGGCCGGAAATGCCCGAAGAAGACGAGGATCGCCTGGAGGGGCCCACCGCTGGTCCTGAAGACTCTGGAGGAGGCAGCCATCGTTGGAAGTGGAAGGCTCGGCTGGAGGCCCCCTGAGGACATTGAGGTGAGTCCTCCATTGCCTTGGTGGGGGTGTTAGGAAGGCTGGAACCCCCGGGGGCTCTCTGGAGGTGCAGGTCATTGCTGGGGGGCTCTGGACTGGATGCCCCCCCCTTGTTGGTCTCCTGGGGGTAGTGAGGGAGGCTGGCTGCCCCCGAGGTTGAGGTCATGGTCATCGTGGCCTCCTGGGCTACGACCAGGACTTGGATCGCGGCTCTGATGCCCGCTGCAGCGGGTGCAGCCAGGCAGACTTCGAGGCTTGCCGGTGGGGGGGGGGGGGAGCAGTTTGCAAGCTGCTTCGGCTGGCTGCCATCAGTTTCTGGGCCTCGTGGCCTAGCTGAGGCCTACCAAGCCTCGCTGGAGTAGGTAGCCTGGGGGCCACCATGCTGCTTCCGATTGGCCCTGGAAGCTGCAGGTCGCGATTTGGTGGGAATTTTCCCACCAAAAGCTCCAGGGTCCCGGGGTCCCCCTGGGTGGCCGGTGCCATGTTGGGGAGCGTCCTGGGTGCTGGGGAAGGACTTACCCGGTGTCCAGAGGCCCCCTGCACTGGTTTCCAACGTGGCTTGGCTCCTGGCGTCCCTCGGGCTGCTAGGAGCGTTCGTAGCAGCTCTCTGCATTCCTCGCCAGTGAGCTGGTCTACGCTGGGGGTGGCCTGGTCCCTGGCTGCATCCCCAGTGTCCTGGCAGTCCTGGGTGGACTGCTGGCATTCCACTCTTTCCTCTGTGGCTTGCAGCTTCAGGGAAGTGTGTGAAGGGATCCCTTGCGTTCTGCTGAGTCCTCTGGGGGCATAGAGATCATCTGTACCCTCCTTTGGATCGAAGCTCGCATCAGGGACTGGATGCAGGGTAGCCATCCTGGATTGAAGACTCCTGGTCACAATTGGGGATCTCCTGCCATCCGTCTCTTGGGGGTTCTTTCTGGAACCTCCTGGCATCTTGCTTCTGCTGGCTTGGAAGCATTGCCTCAAACCATGCTCTGCTACCACTTTGTGAGGGATCTCATGAAGATCGATGGTTCATTGAGGGCACTTCCAAGAAAAGTCAGCACGCAAGGATGCAATGAAATTAAGCCTTTATTTAGAAGTAAAAGTAGAGTAAAATGAGTTCCCTGGCATGGAGGCATCCATGCCTGGATTGAGCCCATGGTTCAGTCCCGTAGGAAGTTAGAACAAGAGCCCAAGATCAACCCCTGTGCAGGGGATCTTATAGGGGCCCCTGGCCCCTCCCTTACCAATATGTGTGAGGGGGCTGTACGGGCCATTTACTCTCCCCAATGGGGCTGCAGGGGCCAGAGCCCCTTGACCCACCAGTGGGATCAAAAGTCCCTCTTTGCTCCCATCTGGTGGCCCTTTAAGAAACTGCCATGGCTGGCACAAAACACCTAACATAGATTATAGATTATAGATTGGTAAAATAGATAGATAGATAGATAGATAGATAGATAGATAGATAGATAGATATAGATAAAATAGATAGATGATAGTTAGATATGGGTTGCTGCCAGTGTCCTAGGTATCAACAAATTCCTCCTATTTTCTCCCCTGTGAGGTGGCTTGGACTGAGAAAGACTGGACTGAAGTTACCCAGCTTTCGTGCCTAAAGCAGGACTAGAACTCACCGTCTCTCAGTGGTTGGCCTAAAAGTCACCCAGGAAAAAAGTGAGATATTATAAAAATGTACACAAATGATGAAATAAAAATAAATAATAATTGAATAAGAAATTGAAATGAGAATAAAGATAGTTAGAAAATCGGGGCTGCTCGAATACCACTTTAGATTGAACTGAAAAGGGAAACAACAGGAGAGAGGCGACAGAGGAGTGACTGTTGCCTTGCGTGCCCCCCTCCCCCCCCCGGCCCCTTCGGCCATTTTTGGACCTTTGGAGGGTCACCTGGCACCCATGGTATCTGTTCCTGGTTGATGGAGAGTACCCCTCCATATCCATCTGCAACGTTCCAACCTTGATAGGACTCTCCTTTAAGCCTTGGACTGGCTTATTACACTACCTTGGTTATCTTTGCTCACTCATCGCAGGGAGAGATGCAGTTTAGGGGATGTATTGAAGGAGCTGGTCCAGTACTGCATTGTCACCTCCAGGGGGTGTTTGATCTGCTCCATGGCCAGTTGTGGCCTACCACCATGAGAGGTTGGTTTTGGATGTCTACCCCCCAGTTGGTCGATACGCCAGGACTCCTACCCACTGTCGTGAGAGGACAGTGGAGATTTTTCTGTTTCCAGCTGCACCCCAGACTTGCCTTCTTCTCTCCTAGACGCCTGGATATATTATGGCCAACCCCCTAGCCATGTTCCACCATCATCCCAGAGCTGTGACTTGTTGTGATGTACACAAAAACTGACCTATTAGCACTGCGAGACTCCCCTCTCTCGCAGGCCTGGCCCTCCTTACTATCGAGGGCCTATCTTGATGAAGGGTTTTGGGACCCCGAGAGATGGCATGCCGCGAAGAGGGGGTTGAGGGGTTTTTTATCAAAATTTTTAATTAAAATTTTAAGGGGTGTGGGGGAGGGTTGTCCTAAGACTGGACCTGGGGGTGTCCATACAGCTTCAGGACTGCACGACAGATCCGATGGGCATGGTGGGAGTTATGACGGAGGAGGTGGGAGTCTAGTTAGGGTGCTAGGGGGTGAGGGTGAGGGTTGTGAAATTAATGCAGTGACTGGAACGGGCAGATATGGCGGTAGCAGGGGGCCGAATCATGTTATGGGAGTACGCACTCGCTGTTTACGAGTGATTGGGCACTCCGGCCCCCAATGCAATTCTCGTGTTCTGGGTTGCACAGAGCCACAGGGCCCAGGCCTTCGGCTGATGTTGTGCAATGCCAGGTCTGTGATTAATAAGGCCCCCCTCATTTGTGATCTTGTTCAGAAGAGGCGTGCAGACCTGGCAGGGATCACGGAGAACTGGTTGGGCCAAGGGGGGGTTCCCCTCACTGAAATGTGCCCACCAGGTTTCCGCGCATATCATCGGCCATGGGTTCAGGGGAGGCGCGGGGGGGTGGCGGTTATTATTAAGGAAAGTCTTTGTCCGAGGGAGACCACTGTTCCTCAGATAGCCGGATGCGAGTCCCTCCTTGTGAAGTGGGGTCATGGGGTGCAGATGGGTTTGCTGACTACGTACCTGGCTCCCTGCCACGTGGCAGCAACCCTGCCTGGGCTGCTTGACGTAATAGCTGGGGTGGTGGTGGACACCCCCAGACTTATGGTCATGGGGGATTTCAACCTGCCATCCATCGGCGAAACATCAGGGGCAGCCTGGGAGTTCATGGTTTCCATGGTGGCCATGGACCTGACCCAGTTAGTTCAAGACCCTACTCACACAGGGGGTCACACTCTGGACTTGATTTTTGTCTCTGGTCAGTGGTTGAATGATCTGAAATTAGGGGATCTAGTCATCTCTCCCTTGTCATGGTCAGATCATTCACTCCTTCAACTAGACTTTCTAACCGCTACCCCCCGCCACAGGGAGACGGAACCGATTAGGTGGTTCCGTCCCAGGCACCTAATGGATCCTGACAGGTTCCTGACGGAGCTTGGGCCATTCCCTGAGGCTCTGGCTCACAACTCGACTGAAGAACTGGTGGCTGCCTGGGAAAGGGCAGCCGCCTGAGCTTTGGACTCCATCGTGCCTTTGCGGCCTCTGACCCAGTGCTGATTCCAACTGAAAACCCCTGGTTTTCAGAGGAGCTGAGGGAGATGAAGCACCAGAAAAGATGCCTAGAGAGTGATTGGAGGACCAGCCACTCCAAATCCAACCGGACACTGATGAGGTCTTATATCAAGACCTACCTAGTGGCAATAAAAGCGGCAAAGTCAAATTATTTTTCTGCTCTTATTGCGTCTGCAGAGAACCGTCCAGCTGCTCAGATTTGGGAAGGCTTGGACTCTGATTGGGTGGGTCCAGGGTTGATGATTGGGGCATGTCTTGAGAATGTTATCTGGGAGGAGTTTGACTCTGTGGCTCTCGAGGACGTGGACAGGATCCTGGGTAGGCTGAGCTCTGCCACATATTTATTGGACCCGTGTCCCTCCTGGTTGGTGCTGGCCTCCCGGGAGGTTACATGAGGCTGGCTCCAGAAGATTATAAACGCTTCTTTGAGTGAGGGTGTTCTCCCTCCCGCCCTGAAAGAGGCAGTGGTGAGACCCCTCCTCAAGAAGCCCTCTCTGGACCCAGCTGTGCTTGCAAATTATCATCCAGTCTCCAACCTTCGCTTTGTGGCGAAGGTTGTCGAGAGTGTGGTAGCGCAGCAGCTTCCCCAGTACCTGGATGAAGCAGTCTATCTAGATCTGTTCCAGTCAGGCTTCAGGCCGGGATACAGCTCGGAAACGGCATTGGTCTCATTGGTTGATGATCTATGGAGGGCTCGGGACAGGGGATGCTCCTCTGTCCTAGTCCTATTGGACCTCTCAGCGGCTTTTGATACCATCGACCATTGTATCATGCTGCGCTGGCTGGAGGGGTTAGGAGTGGGAGGCACCGTGCTGTGGTGGTTCTCTTCCTTCCTCTCCGGTAGGATGCAGTCTGTGTTGGCAGGGGGACAGAGATCGACCCCGAGGCACCTTGTTTACGGGGTGCCACAAGGGTCGGTTCTCTCGCCTCTGTTGTTCAACATTTATGTGAAGCCGCTGGGGGAGATCATCCGTGGTTTTGGGGTGGAGTGCCATCTGTACGCTGACGATACTCAGCTGTATATCTCCACCCCGGACCACCCCAATGATGCCCTTAACGTGATGTCTCGCTGTCTGGAGGCCGTGCAGGTCTGGATGGAAAGAAACAGACTCAGACTCAACCCCTCCAAGACTGAGTGGCTATGGCTCCCGGAGTCTTGGTATAGTCAGCTGGCTCCATCGCTGACTATTGAGGGTGAAGTATTGGCCCCCTCGGAGAGAGCACGCAATCTTGGTGTCCTCCTGGATGCACGGTTGTCGTTAGACGAACACATGATGGCCGTGGCCACCTGATCAGGTTCACCTGATGTGCCAGTTGCGTCCCTTTCTGGACCGAACGTTTTTTAACACTCTCTACATGGGGCTCCCCTGAAGAAGGAGCCTGGATAGCTCTGCAAACTAAAAGCATTGTGATTAACACCAGATGTCTGCAATTACTGTAAGTTCGAATCTCACCAGGCTCAAGGTTGACTCAGCCTTCCATCCTTTCTAAGGTAGGTAAGTTGAGGACCCAGTTTGTGGGGGCAATAACCTGACTTTGTATAAATATACAAAAGTATGAAGGTTATTGCTTAATGCATTGTAAGCTGCCCTGAGTCTCCAGAGAAGGGCGGCATATAAATCAATTTTTTTTAAAAAAAAGAGCACCCAGAGGCTCCAGCTGGTCCAGAATGCGGCTGCGCGGGTGATTATGGGTGCGTCGGGTCGCACCCATGTGACACGTGTCCTGCACGAGCTGCACTGGCTCCCGGTGGTCTTCCGGGTGCAATTCAAGGTGCTGGTCACCACCTTTAAAGCGCTCCATGGTTTAGGGCCTGGATATCTACGGGACCGCCTTCTGCCACCAATAGCCTCCCACCGACCAACACGCTCCCACAGAGAGGGGCTCCTCAGGGTGCTGTCGGCTAAGCAATGTAGGCTGGCAACCCCCAGGGGGAGAGCCTTCTGTATGGGGGCACCCGCCCTCTGGAATGAGCTACCCCTGAGATACGCATGATTCCCGATCTCCGTGCTTTCCGTCGGGCTCTCAAGACCTTGTTGTTCCATCAGGCGGGCCTGGCTGACTAAATAAAATTCGGATGGGGTAGTTTTAAAATTATGGAGTTTTAAAACCAAGAAAGCCAAGTTTTGTTTAATGTTATTTTAAACAGGTTTTAAATTTTGTACGATTTATTGTCTTTTATTATGGCTGTACACTGCCCTGAGTCCTTCAGGAGAAGGGCGGTATATAAATCTAATAAATAATAATAATAATAATAATAATAATAATAATAATAATAATAAAGCATAGAGAGAGGAAGGGAGAAGAGAGGAGAGGAGAGGAGAGGAGAAAGAAGAAAGGGAAAAGGAGAGGAAGAAAAGAGGGAAAAGAAGAGCAGAGGAGAAGGTTAGAAGGGGGAAGAAGAGAGGAGTGGGGGAAGAGAAAGGGAAGGAGGAAAGAGGAGAGGAAGAACGAAGGAAGTAGGAGGAGAAAGAGGAAGGAAGAGAAGGGGAGGAGAAGAAAAAAGGTTGGAGTAAAGTTAAAGGGTAAAAGAGCAGCCCCGAAAAAGTAAAAATTAAAAATGAAAGTTAAAAGAAAAGATGAATGAAAAATGATGGAAATGATGGTACATGTAAATGTGTTTATGAGAAATAAAAATAAAAAACTTTTTTGAAAAAAAAAACCCAAAATCAATCAGAATAGAGCTGGAAGGGACCTTGGAGGTCTTCTAGTCCAACTCACTGCTCAAGAAGGAGACCCTATAAAATTTCAGACAGGTGACTGTGCAGTTTTTCTTAAAAACCTCCAAATCTCACCTCCCCCGATCAGGCACAACTGTCCAAGGAAATTCAGGTTGATTCCACATCACTCCTTTTTTAATCCAGGAGTGAATCAGCTACAGAGACCAGCTCCTAGCAACCAAGCCAGCCATTTGCCTAGCAGAGCAAAAAACAAACTACTAATTCAAAACACCATTTTCTGGGCAGACAGGCCTTTAATCATTTTAGTAGCTCTTCTCTGCAATTTTTCCAGTCTCAAAATCTATTTTGCAATGTGACCAAAACGGGATGCAGTATTCCAGGTGTGGTCTTACTAAGGATTTATAAAGCAGTACTAATACTTGACATTATTTTGATTCTACACCTCTGTTTATACAACCAAGGATTGTATTAGCTTTTTTGACTGCTGCCGCACACTCATGCTTCATGCTTAACTGATCGTCCACTAGGACTCCAAGGTTCCTGTCATGGTTACTGTCTTTGAGCCAGGTTTTGCCTACTCTGTACTTGTGCTTTTGGTTTTTCCTGCCTAGGTGTAAAATCTTGCTTTTCTCCACATTAACTTTCATGTTGTTGGATAGGGCCCATTGTTCAAGTCTGACAAGATCTTTTGGGATCCTGAGCTTGTCTTCTGGGGTGTTGACCATTCCTGCCAGCTTAGTGTCATCTGCAAATTTGATGAGTTCCCCTTCTACTCCCTCATCTAAGTCATTTATGAAGATATTGAAGAGTACTGGGCCTGAGACAGAACGTTGTGGTGCACGTCAGTGACAAGTCCTGTGACCATCGCCACTGTATCCACCCTGTTCACTCTGGCTGCTCTCCATTGCCTGCCAGTGCCGCTTGCGGCTGGACCCGTGACCATTGGTGCCGTATAAGCCGTACAAGTCCCATGACCGTACAAGTCCCATGACCATAGCCGCCGTATCCACCCTGTTCGCGCCGGCCGCACCCCATTGCTTGCAGCTGGACCCAGCCAGGAGAACGGCCTGCTGCACCAGAGGAACGACGTTGCAGTAGAGCTGCTCAGAAGGCAGCTGCCTCAGTCTTTAAGGTACTTTGACACGGGGGGGAGTGTGGACCATAAAGAGACAGGCCGCAGGAGCTGCCTTCCGAGCAGCTCCGCTGCGAAGGGTGGCAGAAAAGTTTAGCTTCTCTCTGCTGCAGCATTCAACGTGGCTGCTTCTCTCCTCCTTCTCGGCCTCATACACACAGAGCAAACATGAGGAGACAAGATGCAGCCAGATTGAATGCTAGAAGACTTGGCCAAACTTTTCTGTCGGTTCTGTGGGTGGGCCTTGGTGGGTGTGGCTTGGTGGAGTGGTGCCGCCCCACCTTGCTGTGAGTGATGTCAAGTTGGCCACGCTCACTCAGTCACATGACCCCCACCAAGCCACACCCAGAGAACTGGTAGTGGAAAAAGTTGAATCCCACCACTGGTATTGTCCAACAATGAAGTTCAATATAAGGCAAGATTAGTGGCACAAGTTTTTTTGCAAAAGAAAAACATGCAATATGATGAGGTGATTGTACCAACGGTAAAAACGGTGAAACTATAGGCTTGCACTAGCATTGGCAGCGGCACATGGCCATAAAATTTGGCACTTTGATATAACCACAGCATTCCTCAATGCAGAATTAGAGGAAGAAATTTACATGGTTCAAGCACCAGGGTATTTTATTCATTTCATTTCATTTATTGAATTTGTATACCGCCCTTCTCCCTGGGGACTCAGGGCGGTGAACAGCCAAAATTAAAATACATACAGTATAAAAGTTAAGATAGCTAAAATAAATTAAATCAATCGGCCTCCCCAATTTAAAACCCCATATCTGTACAATTTAAAAACTACAAAGACCCTAATACAAGAAATTCAATCAATAGAAATAGGGGCAAATGAATGGGCTGACCATAATCCACTAATAATAGAATGGAGAGGATGGAGAAAAGGTAAAGGTAGATGGATGATGAATACGCAAATAGTGAAAGAAGAAGAATATATTAAAAGAATAGAGGAAGAACTGAAATGGTTCTTTAAGGAAAACAATAAAAACCAAACATCTTTACAAAATCTGTGGGACACAACTAAAGCATATATCAGAGGAATAACATTAGCCTATAATAGCAAAAAGAAAAAAGAGAGGGAAAAAGAATATAATAAAATTTATAATGAGATCAAAAATTGTGAAGAGAAACTACAGGAAAGACCAGGAGATGAACAGATGAGAACTAATTGGGCGGCCGCCAAACACAAACTAAATATACTGGAACAAGAAAAATATATCAATATATTAAAATTCATAAAACAAAACCAATTCGAACAAGCAAATAAACCAGGAAGGTGGATGGCATACAAATTAAGAAAGGAAAGGGAAAAAAGAATAATCCATCAACTCCAAGATAACGAAGGGAAATTACACCAGAGCCCAGAAAAAGAGAAAGAGATAGCAGTTAATTTCTTTCAAAATTTATATAAGCAAGAAAAGGTAGAAATAGAAGAAATAAATCAATACTTAAAAGAGGAGCAAATGCCCATATTAACGGATGAGGAAAAAAAGATGTTAAATAGGGAGAGTACAATGGAAGAATTACAGGAAATCATTAGGAAACAAAAAAACAATAAAACCCCGGGTACAGACGGATTACCAATAGAATTATATAAAGAATTAGGAACATCATTAAATGGGATATTAATAGAGGTATACAATGAGGCATTAAAAGACGCAAAAATACCAGAATCTTGGAAAGAGGCATATATTTCATTAATCCACAAGGAAGGAACAGACCCAACACAAATTATTAACTATAGGCCGATGTCATTATTAAATACAGATTATAAAATTTTTATGAATTTAATATCAAATAGATTAAAAACAATATTAAATAACAAAATTCATTCAGATCAAAACGGATTCTTACCGACAAGACAGATTAAAAATAATTTAAGAATGGTGATAAACATAATAGAATACTATGAAGAGCATCCAGAGAAACAAGCAGCCCTTGTTTTTCTGGATGCACAAAAAGCATTTGACCGAGTCAACTGGGAATTTATGAAACAACAAATAAAAAATATGGATTTTGGCGAGAAATTTGGTAAGATAATATCTACAATATATACAAATCAGAGGGCAAGATTGTTAGTCAATGGGGAATTAACAAATCATTTTGAAATAGGTAGAGGAGTAAGACAAGGATGCCCACTCTCGCCCCTGCTTTTTATATTAACTTTGGAAAATTTGGAAAATTTGCTCAGGAGAATTAGATTAAACAAAAATATAAAAGGACTTAAAGTAAAAGGAGAAGAATACAAGGTCCAAGCCTTTGCTGATGACCTTGTATTCTGTATAGAAGACCCATTGGAGACACAAATAAAATTGATGGAGGAAATTGAGAAATTTGGCAAGGTGGCAGGGCTAAAAATTAATAAAATAAAACCAAAATTTTAACCAAAAACTTAAATATAAAACAAATAGGAAAATTGGAACAACAATTGGGACTACAAATAGTAAAAAAGATAAAATACCTAGGCATAAATTTGACAACTAGAAATATAGCAATCAAAGACAATAATTATGGAGAATTAATACAACAAATTAAAAAAGATTTAGAGAGATGGGGGAATCTAAAGCTATCGTTATTAGGACGAATAGCGGCGATAAAGATGAACATACTTCCAAGGATCCTCTACCTGTTTCAAACTATCCCGATTAAATTAGAAAAAAATTTTTTCACAAATTTGAGTAAATTAACAGCAAAATTCATATGGGAGGGAAAAAAACCGAGGATAAATTTAAAAATATTACAAGACAATAGACTAAGAGGAGGTTTTGGCCTACCGGCCTGGGAAACATACTACAGAGCCGCAAGCATAATGTGGATTAAGGACTGGGTCAATTTAGATAACCAAAGGGTACTGAAATTAGAAGGACATGATCTATTAAAAGGCTGGCATGCTTATTTATGGAATATAGGAAATAAAACATATAAACATTTTAAAAACCATATAATAAGAAACTCTTTAATTACTACATGGATGGAAATTAAACGCAAGCACTACATAAAAGTCCCAGGATGGTTATCCACACTAGAGGCAACAACACACCCAAATATAATGTATCCCAACACAGAATCTACGCAAAAAATAATAAGATATAGAGACATTTTAGATAAAAATGGGAAACTCAAATCTCGCCAAGAACTTAGGGACATGGACATAAAAATAGATTGGTGGCCGTATTTGTTAATACAAAGCAGATATAAAAAAGATAGCGAAGATGGAGGAGTCGAGATAAAGCCCAATCAACTTGACAAATTACTAGAAACAAAAGAGGGAAAATTAATTTCAAAGATTTACAAATATTTACTTGAATTCGACTTAGCAGAAAACAGTCAAAGGCCAAATGATAGCCTGGGCCAGGAATATTGGAAGGAGTATAAAATTAGAAGAATGGGAAATGATTTGGAAAAAAATTGTAAAATAACTAAGGCAGTAACATTCAAAGAAAATCACTACAAGATGTGGTATAGATGGCACCTGGCCCCAGCCAGACTAGCAAAAATGTACCCAAATTGTAACCCGACATGTTGGAAATGCAGACAAGCCCCAGGAACATTTTATCATCTTTGGTGGCTCTGCCCAAAAGTAAAAAAATTCTGGATGAAAATTGGAAAATGGATAACAGAAATAACAGAAGAAAAGATAGACCTAAAGCCCGAAATCTTTTTATTAGGTATACTTAAAAAAGAAACTAAAAAAGAAATAAAATATATCACACTACACATAATTACAGCAGCAAGATTAACCCTAGCCCAATCTTGGAAACTAGAAAAGTTGCCAACAGAAGAACAAATAATTCATAAAATATATAGGTGCGCAGAGATGGATAGATTAACTCTAAAATTAAAAAACAAGGAAGACTCACACTATTATCAAATTTGGAATAGATGGTATGAATGGATTGACAAACAAGGGGAAACAAAACAGATGTTAAATACATCAAGAAACAAAAGTTAGTAAATTTACACCGTCAACATAAATATATTACAGCAAGTGAAGATAACTGTATATATATGGTTATATATTTAAATGTTATAGATAGAAAATTTTTGCTTAGCAATATTAGAACATAAGTAATATTGAATTGTACTTCCTTTTTAGCCTTAAGATTGTTTTATAACTTTTTTCTTTTTTGGATTTGGATTTGGATTTCGATTTATTGGATTTATATACCGCCCTACTCCCGAAGGACTCAGGGCGGTGTACAGCCAACAATAAAAATACATACGTACAAAATTTAAAAACCAACTAAAAACAGATTAAATGAATTTGGCCCGGACAGAATTAAAACACCCCAATATAATTTAAATTTTTTTTAAAATTTGACACTAAAAACGGGGAGTGGTTAGGCCAGGCCCGCCTGGCGAAATAGAAAAGTCTTAAGAGCGCGGCGGAAGGTGGGCAGATCCGGGATCCTCCGTATCTCTGGGGGGAGCTCATTCCAGATAGTAGGTGCCCCCCCTGGGGGCTGCCAGCCGACATTGGCTGATGGCACCCGGAGGAGACCCTCTCTATGAGAGCGTACTGGCCGGTGGGAGGCTATTGGTGGTAGTAGGCGGTCCTGCAAGTACCCAGGTCCTAAGCCATGGAGCGCTTTAAAGGTAGTAACCAGGACCTTGAAGCGCACCTGGAAGACCACTGGGAGCCAGTGCAGCTCGCGCAGGAGAGGTGTCACATGGGAACGCCATGTCGCTCCCATCACCACCCGCGCGGCCGCACTCTGTGCCAGTTGGAGCCTCCGGGTGCTCCTCAAGGGGAGCCCCATGTAGAGAGCATTACAGTAGTCTAGACGGGAAGTGACAAGGGCGTGAGTGACCGTGAGCAAGGAGTCCCGATCCAGAAAGGGACATAACTGGCGGATCAGGCGAACCTGATAGAAAATCCTCCCGGCCACGGCCGTCAGATGCCCTTCCAAGGACAGCTGTGAATCCAGGAGGACGCCCAAGTTACGAACCCTCTCCGTGTGGGCCAGTGATTCGCCCCCAATAGTCAGTGATGGCGCCAACTGACTATATCGGGACGTCGGAAACCACAGCCACTCGGTCTTGGATGGGTTGAGCCTGAGCCTGTTCCTTCCTATCCAGATCCGCACAGCCTCCAGGCACCAGGACATCACTTCAAGGGCATCGTTGGGGTGGTCTGGGGTGGAGATGTACAGCTGAGTGTCATCAGCGTACTGATGGTACTTCACCCCAAAACCACGGATGATCTCACCCAGCGGCTTCACATAAATGTTGAACAGGAGGGGCGAGAGGACCGATCCTTGTGGCAACCCACATATAAGGGGCCTCGGGGTCGACCTCTGCCCCCCTGCCAACACAGACTGCGACCGGTCGGAGAGATAGGAGGAGAACCACCGCAACACAGTGCCTCCCACCCCCATCTCTACCAACCGGTGCAGCATGATACCATGGTCGATGGTATCAAAAGCCACTGAGAGGTCTAACAGGACCAGGACACAGGAGCACCCCCTGTCCCGAGCCCTCCAGAGATCATCAACCAACGCGACCAATGCCATTTCCGTGCTGTACCCAGGCCTGAAACCCGACTGGAACGGATCTAGATACGTCGCTTCATCCAGGTGCTGGGGAAACTGTTTCGCAACCACGCTCTCAACAACCTTCGCCACAAAGCGAAGGTTGGAGACCGGACGATAATTTACCAACATTGCCAGGTCCAGGGAAGGCTTCTTGAGGAGAGGCCTCACTACCGCCTCTTTCAAGGCGGCAGGAAAGACACCCTCCCCCAATGAAGCCTTTATAATCCCCTGGAGCCAGCCTCGTGTCACTTCCCGGGAAGCCAGCACTAACCAGGAAGGACACAGGTCCAATAAACACGTGGTCGCGTTCAGTCCACCCAGTATCCTGTCCACATCCTCAGGGGTCACAGGATCAAACTCAGTCCAGATAAAATTCTCAAGACCTGCCCCGGTCCCTTCCCCCGAGACCACCCAGTCGGAGTCCAAATCTTCCCGAATCTGAGTGATTTTGTCATGCAGATATTGAACAAAATCCTCGGCTCTACCCTCCAAGGGGTCCTCCCGCACTTCCTGGTGGAGCAGGGAGCGGGTCACCCTAAACAGGGCAGCCGGGCGATTATCTGATGACGCAATAAGAGCAGCAAAATAGCTACATTTTGCTGCTTTTATCGCCACTAGGTAAGTCCTAATATGGGATCTCACCAGTGTCCAGTCAGATTCAGCAAGACTGGCCCTCCAACTACTCTCTAGGCGTCTTTTCCGGCGCTTCAACTCCCTCAGCTCCTCAGTGAACCAAGGAGCCAAGTGAGATCGACGCCGGGTCAGAGGCCGCAAAGGCACGACCCGATCCAGAGCTCCGGCAGCCGCCCTATCCCAGGCGGCCACCAGGTCTCCGGCCGAGGCGTGTGCCAGAGCCTCGGGGAATGGCCCAAGCTCCATCTGGAACCTATCAGGTTCCATCAGGCGCCTGGGGCGGAACCATCTTACCGGCTCCACCTCCCTGCGGCGGGGTATTGCGGTTCGAAAGTCAAAACGAAGGAGAGAGTGATCTGACTATGACAGGGGTTCGATGACTATGTTCCCTATATCAAGATCTCTCAACCACTGTCCAGAGACAAAAACCAGGTCCAGTATGTTTCCCCCCGTGTGGGTAGGGCCATGAATTAACTGGGTCAGGTCCATAGCCGTCATGGAAGCCATGAACTCCCGAGCCACCTCAGACATCTCCCCCATGGATGGCAAGTTGAAATCCCCCATGACCATAAGCCTGGGAGTATCAACCGCCACTGCGACCAATGCCGAGAAGCTCGGACAGGGCTGCTGCCACGTGGCAGGGAGCCAGGTACGTGATCAGCAATCACGTAC
The DNA here is from genome assembly GCA_038048745.1 of Coluber constrictor foxii. NCBI lineage: Eukaryota > Metazoa > Chordata > Lepidosauria > Squamata > Colubridae > Coluber > Coluber constrictor. The sequence goes on from CM075961.1 coordinate 11,395,581, forward strand.
CCATCTGAACCCCATGACCCCATTTCACAAGGAGGGATTCACAACCGGCCGTCTGAGGAACAGTGGCCTCCCTCGGTTTCAGACCTTCTCTAATAATAATAATAACCGCAACCCCCCCCCGCCCCTCCCCTGTGACCTTGGCTGATGAAATGCTTGGAAACCCGGCGGGCACATTTCAACGAGGGGCACCCCCCCCTCGTGGCCCAACCAGGTCTCCGTAACACCTGCCAGGTCCGCACCCCCCTCCTGAACAAGCTCACAGATGAGGGGGGCTTTATTTACTGCAGACCTGGCATTGCACAACATCAGCCGAAGGCCCGGGCCCTGAGGGTCTGTGCAACCTAGGGAGCGGGAGGAGCCTTGGGGGCCGGAACACGCCACCGCTCGTAAACAGCGGGTACGTGTTCCCCTGACACGATATGGCCCCCTGCTCCCGCCATATCTACCTCTCCCACCTACAGTAACGATGTTCAATATACTATCCGGATCCGCTCTAATCCCCTCCACGACCCCGGGTCCCACACTCCCCCCACCACTCTTTACGGCTCGACCCAACCCTCCCCTTGGTGGGTTGTCCCCCCTACCCACTATCCCCTCCACCCCCCTCCCGGAACCCCTTAAAAGTTTAGATAAAAATTTACATAAAATTTTTTTATCTTTTATCTGTTTATATCAAATAAAGTTGGTTTTAAAATTAAAAAAAATAAAAAATAAAAAAAATAAAAACTAACCCATAAAAACCTATTTAGGCGAGGCCAGCTTGCTGGAACAAAAAGTCTTCAGGGCCTTACGGAAAGTACGAAGGTCCGGGATCAGTCATATTCCGGGAGGTAGCTCATTCCAGAGGGCGGGTGTCCCCAAAGGGAAGGCTCTCTCCCTCGGGGCCGCCAGCCAACATTGCTTGACCGACGGCACCCTGAGAAGGCCCTCTCTGTGAGAGCATACTGGCTGGTGGGAGGTTATCGGTAGCAGAAGGCGGTCTCGTAAGTACCCTGGGCCTAAGCCATGGTGTGCTTTAAAGGTGAGAACCAGTACCTTGAAGCGCACCCGGAAGACCACCGGGAGCCAGTGCAGCTCGCGCAGGAGAGGTGTTACATGGGAGTGCCATGTCGCTCCTGTATTCACCCGCGCGGTCGCATTCTGGACCAGTTGGAGCCTCCAGGTGCTCCTCAAGGGGAGCCCCATGTAGATAGCGTTACAGTAGTCCAGGCAAGAAGTGATGAGGGCATGAGTGACTGTGCATAAGGAGTCCCGATCCAGAAAGGGGCGCAACTGGCGTATCAGGCGAACTTGATAAAAAGCCCCCCTGGCCATGGCCGTCATGTGCTCTTCTAAAGACAGCCGTGTGTCCAGGAGGACACCCAAGTTGCGAGCCCCCTCTGTGGGGGTCAATGACTCGCCCCCAATAGCCAGCAATGGCACCAGCTGGCTATATCAGGACGCCAGCAGCCACAGCCACTCAGTCTTGGAACGGTTGAGTCGAAGCCTGTTCCTCCCCATCGTATGAAAATAAAAAGCCTGACACTGTGTACAAACTGAACAAGGCCATTTATGGGCTGAAGCAGTCAGCCAGAAACTGGAACATCTGTTTAGCTATGGCATTGAAGGGTCTTGGGTTCAAGAGTTGCAAGGCTGATGGTTGCATATATACTGCAAGGTTACACGGTGGGGATTGTCAATTATTAGCATTTGTGGATGATCTTTGCTTCATTGCAAAAGATCTGATACAGGTGAAGGAATTTGCTAATCAGTTTGAGAAAAAGTTTGAATTGAAAAAATTGGGTGAAATACAAAACTATCTTGGTGTAGAGATACAAAAAACTGAGAAAGATGGTTACATTTTCAGTCAAAGAAAGAAAATTGAACAGCTGTTGGAGAGATACAACATGACGGATTGTAATTATGCTCCAACACCTATGAGCACAGATTTTCACAACAATTTGAGTGAGGGCAAAAGTGAAGCCTGTGATCAAGAAATCTATCAGTCAGCAATAGGGAGCGTGTTATATTTGTCACAGTGGTCCAGACTGTCGAAGCGTGAATCAGCCTCGTTCCCCCCCTGGGGAAAACTGTAATTTAATTAGAGGTGACTGGATCTTGTTTTCCATGGTGTATACTCCCAAAGAAAGAAGACCCGAATGTATTCTTCTAAAAAACATTTTTATTTATAAAGTAAAAAAACTAGCTAACTATATCGTTACCGGTAGTTGTATCTCAGAGATGAACAAAAGAGAAAGTAAATCAGGAAGTTAGAAAGAAAGAATGTAGACATGCGCAGTAGCTTCATAAATCACAAGACAGTCTTATCTCTTCTCTCTGATAAAGTCCTCTGGCAAGTTACCATAATGTTCAGAATGGAAGCTCAGCTAGCAAATACAAAATAATGCAGTGACACAGACCGGACATAGCTTGTGCAGTAAGCATCTTCAGTTGCTTTACTGCTGCACCAACGCAGTTGCATTGGATGGGTGTAAAAAGAATTCTCAGGTACTTGAAGGGAACTGTGAATTTAGGTCTTCAAATACAGGTCTCTGAAGAATTAAAGTTAAAATGTTATGTTGACAGTGATTATGCCAATTTGTGTGAAAACCAGCAAATCCTATTCTGGGATTGTGGTATTATTTGGAGGGGCTTTAATTGGATGGAAGTCCAGAAAACAAACTACTGTAGCCATTTCTACTGCAGAGGCAGAATTTATTGCTCTATCTGAACATTGTTCAGAAGTAACTTGGAAGCTGTAACAGTGTTTGAAGATAATGCTGCTTGGGGTTTCCGGTGGCGTCATCGTGTCAGCAAGACAGGCATGGAGTTTGCTCCTGTCCTGTTTTTGTAAACTTTCCAGCCTGGGCAGCTTTTTCTTGCCGGTGGCGGCCCCGGAGAGGCAGCCGTAAGCGGAGAGGAGCGAAGCGCGTGTGTGGAGTGGCAATCTGATGCGCAAAGGCGAATCTCTCCTGTCACAGGCTGGGAAGACAGCGCCATATTGGAAGGGAAACCTGATCGCAGACAGGCAAGGAGTCCCCTTTAAAATCAATCAAATTAGTTCATACTGAGACAGATCTTTGACTCCTCTGATCTCCTTACTATGAATGCTGTGGTGGTGAGGAAAAAAAAGTGCCCTTTTTCAATTGGAGCTAAGATGGGAAAAGCAGCTGCTTGTTTATTATACCTTGAATTTTGAGCCGATATTGAACTGTATTGTCTGAAAGAAATATTCTGGAAAAAGACTTGTATCTGACTGGTGGAAAGTTTTGATGGATGGTTTATTCCCTTTCTTCTTGCTGATGAATTAAGAATTAAGAATAGAGATTGAATGAACAGATCTACCTCTTGTTAGAGAGATATTATTCCCCCCCTCTTTTTTTTTTCTTCTTTCAGCGTGATCATTAGAGGGTGAGTGTGTGGAACAGTACTCTATCTCCCTCTAGTGGTGAATTGTAGATCTAGATTAAATACTGTAATTCTAGGAGAGAAGAATTTTGAATTTGGTTTTTATCTGATTGAATGAATTACCCCATTGATTATTATCTCCAATGATTAAATCTGATGTGAAGGATTTGTAATATAAATTATTTGCCAAATTGACTAATTTAAAAATTGACTAAGTCATACTGAAAGTGATTGGGAATATTTCTACAAGCAAGATGTCAAGTGCAACAACTGTGGCAACCACAAAAGTGGGGAAAAAAGTTCTGACACTTCCAACGGTTGCCACTCCGGCTACACCTACTTCATCACCTTCATCCGCTAAATCATTGAATGATATAGTTGCTGCAGGGAAACCTCCATCATTATCAAATCTACAGAGCATGCTGCAGGCAATGTACGAGGTGATGACAAAAAACCAAGAAGTTATCTCCAAAAACTTAGAGGACTTAACATCAGACCTCAAAGGGGAATTGGGAGCTGTCAGAAAAGATATTAAAATGTTGAATGAGAGTTTGGAAGGTGTTCAGGGGGTGCTGACGCAACAGGAGAGTAAAATACAAGATGTTGAGAGGAGAGTGGGATGATGTGAGGAGAGACTGGATGGAAATGAAAGAGAACAGCTTTCAGTGAATAGGGCCCTCGAAGAAGAAATTATTTTTCTTGAAATGGAAAGATCAGCTTTTTACCTGAGGATACAAAATGTGGTGGAAGAATGGGGGGAGCCCCTAAGAGGTATAGTGGCAGACATTCTGGCTGGGATTTTGGAGATAACTAAGGAAGAGGTTCTGAGGGATATAGATGATGTTTTTCGGGTATACATGAGCTATGCCAGGAGACAGAGACTTCCGACAGAGGTCCATGTCAGATTATCCAAGAAAACCCTTAGGAAAGAAGTGATTGTGAAGTCCAGAGACAAAATGGTAACATATAAAGATAAACAACTGATATTTCTGAAGCAACACCCCAGACGGGTACGGGAAATATGGAGAAACTACCACTTCTTAACGGCTCAACTAATAAACCACAAAGTATTATACAGGTGGTTATTACCAGAAGGGTTACAATTTACCTGGGCAGATAAAAAAGTGAGAATCAACAACCTCAGAGATGCTAGAGATTTTCTTATAAGATATATGAACCCCTCAGAATCAGATGCGGGCGAAGAGTCAGAGAGTAAGAGTGGGGAAGAAGCATTAGAGGTGGAAGAGAGAGGAGAACCAGAACAGTTAGGTGGGAGAAAGAAAGGAAAAGGACAAACACAGACACAGGCAGAGAGAGGAGCTGAGGGATTGACCCAGAAAGAAACAAGACAAACAAAAAAGAAACTCCAAGTAGAAGGCAAGTAAGGGAAACAAGGGAGAAGGGATGGGGGAGGAAACCCATCTACTGTCAGTTAATATTAACGGGCTGAATAGCCCAAACAAGAGGAAAAAGATTTTTAACAAACTAATAAAAGCACGTTTGAATATAATATGCCTCCAAGAAGTACATGTGAAAAGAGATCATCTCTATCTATTGAATTATACTAAATTGGGTCAATTATATACATCCTTAGCAGAAACTAAAAAAAGAGGAGTAGCAATTTATGTTCAAAGGCATATAAACTCGAGATTTATTTTCACAGATGAAGAAGGGAGACTTCTGATGATCGAAGTAGAAATTCGTTGTAAAAAATGTTTACTGGTCTGTATTTATGCACCTAATGGGAATCAGAAAGTCTTCTTTCAGAATCTCTATACTAAATTGGTAGAATATGATTATACACACATTTGTGTACTGGGGGACTTTAACGCAATAGATGATAAAGACAAAGATTATATATCCGGAAAGAGGAAACAGGAAGGGAAAAAGAGCACAGTAAAGAAAAGGTTGCCTATTATTTGCCATCAAATACAAAAGGAATTTGAACTCAGAGATATTTGGAGGGAAAAAAATCCGGAAGATAAACAATATACATACTTCTCTGCCAGGCACTCATCTTGGTCGCAGATAGATGCAGCTTGGATGTTGGGGGAATTGAGGCAGGGAACACAGAAAGTAGAGATAGGTGTCAATGAGTGGGCAGATTGTGGTGGTCTCCCATGAGAAATAAGACACGCAAGCAGGTATCTCGGGATGGGAGCCCGGAACAAACTCCGCGACCCCCTTTTATTGGGAATACTCTTAATTCATTATACAGCATCATAATAAGGTGGGGTTGGAGGTGGTTACATGATCGGGTTGCATATAGGTGAGGGTAATCACGTAGGCAACTCCTGTGCCCATACGAGAGTAATCACGTAGGCATTTCCTGAGCCGTTGGGACTTTCAGATGGCGTGTTGTACTTCGACATCCTAATTCCCTATACGTGCTAAGATAAGACCTACTGACAATTCTGTTATTAGGTGACTTATTATTCCCACACTGGATAACATGGGGAGGTTTGAAAACAAGGCCTAGGTGGAGAATGGATGTGAGGGTTCTCAAAGATGAACAATTCTTAAGTTATCTAAAGAAGGAGATGGGTTTTTTCTTCTGGGAAAATAATAATGAAGATGCGAACTTTTTAAATGTATGGGAAACAGCTAAAGCAGTGTTTCGGGGTTTAGTGATAAACTATACAGCTGGGAAACGGAAGAAGGAAAGGGCTAAGCGAAATAAACTATTAGAAGACTTGACAAGAAGTGAGGCTATGTTGCAACAGGACCCAAACAATAGAGAACTCAATATGAATTTGAAATTAGTGCGACACCAAATTAACTTATTAGATCAAGAGGACTTAGGGGAAAAAATAGGTGGATGAAACAACGACAATTTGAAAATGCAAATAAACAGGGAAGGTGGCTCACATACCGACTAAAAAAAGAAAAGGAAAAGAGTAGAATTCACAACTTGATAGATGGGAATGGCGATTGGATCATAGGGGAAGAAGGGAAGAAAAGAATACCGCAGGAATTTTATACCGACTTATAGAGAAAAGAGGACAAGTCTGAGCAGGAAATAAAGAAATATTTAGAGGAATCTGACTTACCCAAAATATCGGATATGTCTAGGGAAATATTGGATAGGGAAATAACTGAAGGGGAAATTGAAAGTGTTATGGGTAAACAAAAGACAGGAAAGACCCCCGGTACAGATGGTCTCCCGATAGAATATTACAAGGCACTTTGGGAAGTCTTAAGCCCTTATATGACAGACCTATTTAATGGGGTAATTCGGGAGGGACAGATCCCGAACTCCTGGTCAGAAGCCTTAATAACCCTCCTGACGAAGGACAGCAGTGACTTATCCTGGATCCAGAATTATAGACCTATTTCGCTCCTTAACGCAGACTACAAACTATTTGCGGCAGTATTAGCAAAGAGGCTAAAAGGCTTTTTAAGCCAATTTATACATGAAGATCAAAATGGTTTCTTACCTTGCAGGCAGATTAGAGATAATGTGAGAATAGTTATGAATGTTTTGGAATATTATGAAACCCATACTGACAAACAATTGGCTTTGGTCTTTGTGGATGCGCAAAAGGCCTTTGATCGAGTGAGTTGGAGCTTTTTAGTGGGTTTACTACAACATATGCAATTTGGGGAAAGGTTTATCTGGGCAATCTGTACAATTTACTCGAAGCAGTCTGCCAAAATTTTAATTAATGGAGATGTTTCTGAACAAATTTGTATTGAGAAAGAAACTAGACAGGGGTGCCCGCTGTCTCCATTGTTATTCATTCTAACATTAGAACCTCTATTGAGGGAAATTAGGCGCAACCCGGGGATAAAAGGACTGCATATTAAAAATCAACAATATAAGATACAAGCATATGCCAATGACCTAGTATTTATATTGGAAGATCCCATTTTATCAGGATCATATTTGATTCACGAGTTAGAAAAATATGGAAAGGTGGCGGGTTTAAAAGTAAACAAGGAAAAAACTAAGGTCATTATTAAAAATTTGACAATAAAGCAGGGGAAGGAATTAGAAGCGAACTTGGGATTTCAAATTGTCAACAAATTACAATATCTAGGTATTATATTAACAGCCAAATGCTTAACAATCAAAGAAGACAATTACTTGAATTTACTCCACCGAACAGAACAGGATTTCAAGAAGTGGAAGAACCTTCAGACGTCCCTATTAGGTAGGATAGCGATTATAAAAACTTATACCCTCCCAAAATGGATATATTTATTTTATACAGCACCAGCTAGATTAGATAACAACTTCTTTAAAAAGCTAAACCAATGTGTCCTTAAATTTATCTGGCAAAATAAAAAGCCTAGAATCAAACTTAAAATGCTTCAAGAGGTGAAAGAAAGAGGGGGATTCGGCCTACCAAAATGGGAATATTATCAGGCTGCAAATTTAGTTTGGGTAAGGGAATGGATACTGCTGAGAAGAAGAAGGTTGTTGATCTTGGAAGGCTCGGGGTTACAACAGGGTTGGCACCACTTCCTTTGGCAAGATAAGGTTAAAAAGTATAGGAGCTTTGCAGGACATTATGTAAGGAATATTCTAATTGAAACTTGGAGGAAAATTAAGGGTAAATTCTACCCCTCGACCCCTTCTTGGCTGGTCCCATTAGAAGCTACAACATATAGTTCACTTTATAATAAAGAAAAGCACCTATCCTACTGGGAGCTGTTGGATGTCCAAGGCCGCTTGAAAACAAGAACTGAGTTAGAGCTTCAGGGAACGAAATTGGACTGGTGGGCTTATGCCCAGATCAGTTCCAAATATAAAAAAGACAAGGAACAAGGCGGTATAAATGTGACCCAGCAAGAAATAGATAATATTATATTAGGAAAGGAGGAAAGAATGCTATCCAAGATTTATAAACTTCTAATAAACTACTGGATTGGGGATGAGATTGTTAAAGATTCAATGATTGCCTGGGGGAAAAATATTGGTTACTCAATTGAGCTGATAAAATGGGAAGAAATATGGACGAAACAATTGAAACTCTTGATGGCAACCACCTACAAAGAAAACTTGTATAAGATGATGTATAGATGGCATCTCCCCCCTGCTCGACTATCTAAAATGTACCCAGGACTCTCTCCAAACTGTTGGAAGTGCGGGGAGATAGGTACTTATTTTCATGGATGGTGGACTTGCCCTAAGGCAATCGAATTTTGGAAATCTATACTGAGGTGGATATTAGAAATTATGGGATATAAACTACAATTGAAACCAGAATATTATCTATTAAATATTAGGCCAGATAAGATAGGCACGAATATATGGTATTTGATTATATATATCACAACCACAACAAGAATATGTTTTGCTCAACATTGGAAGGGGAAAGACCTGCCGGCTGAAGATTTGATTTTGGGGAAAATCATTGATTATGCGGAAGCTGACAGATTAACAAAAATGTTGAGAGATCAAAAGGACTCCGCATATTTTCATTGCTGGGACCAATGGTATATCTGGTTGAATAATAAAATTAAAAAAGGACAAGGTTAATGTAGATTTCATTTTTATTTGTAAATTTTGATTGAAGTTAATATACTGTGTAAAGTTCCCGTCGCGATCTGTATGTTGAATAACTATTTTGTTGTAATGAAATAAATAAATAAAAATTAAAAAAAGAAGAAGAAGAAAATGCTGCTTGCATTAAAATGGCAACAGGTGACAGAGTGAAAAATAGAAGCAAGCATGGACATCAAGTATTGTAATGTCAGAAAAGCTATCAAAAGTAAACTAATTCTCTTGCTTCACTGATCTTCAGAAGACAATCTAGCAGATGTAATGACGAAGCCATTGGGTGGAGTGCACCATGGGAAGAATATTAAATTATTTGGTTTTATGTCTATTCCAGTCATAAAGGGAGGAGTATCTGTGTATAAAGAATTTATGAACTGGAATAGCCATGGCAACAATCCAGCCAATGGGAACTGTTTATGTTCTGTTCTTAGGGGAACAGAAACTATAGTCTGCAAACCACACATTCAGTCTTGGCAGGTATGTTGTCTCTCTGGAGCAAAACTAAAAGATGTAAATGAGAACCTTACTAAAATAATCAACCCCACAGATTACTACCTCTTTCTTCTCCTACATGTGTGTTGTGGCCCCGTCCTCTGAGCCTATCCCATTGGAGGAAGGAAGCTCTGAGCATAAGGAAGAGGAGCCAGCCAGATCTCCCAGCCCCCCCCCCCTCTGGCACCGTCTCAGGTGCCAGCTGAAAGACAGCAAAGTAGTGGGGAAACAGGTGTCTCAGATGAGAGTGAGGGAGAGACGTCATTCCTGGATGCACGTCAACGAAGGCGAGATAAGCGCTTGCAGCAGCTGAGGAGACGTGCGAGGGAATAGACCTGAGTCACTGGACTTGAGTCACAGGACCAATGAGTCACTGGACCACACCCCAGAGACTATATAAGAGAGGGTGGTGGTCAATGATCCCTGTGACGAACAATAACTCAATCTGGTGGTCATTGGAGCTAAAAGAACGGATTTTGGCAAAGCTACGTATGTGATTTTCTTTCTGTGAACAATTAAAGCACTTGGCAGACGGTGTGCATATCGCTGCCAAGTGGGAGATAAGAACTGTGGTGTGTGCCAAGTGCTTCTTTAACCCTCGACTGGCTGTGTTTTTGTGGGTGTATGTAGAGGGGGACAGATCAATGTGGGGACGAAAAACACAACAATGAATCTGAAAACAATAACAATAGATTACGAACAGCTGGGGAAAAAAGTTAAGGAAATAGGAGCACAAGTGATGTTTTCATCTATACTTCCAACAAAAATCTGACATCCAATGAGGGAGCAAAGGATTTTAGAAATCAACCACTGGCTTAAAAAATGGTGTTGTCAAGAGAACTTCAGTTTCCTACACCATGGTCTGCATTACCTGCATGAAGGGCTCCTGGCAAGGGATGGAGTGAACCTCACAAGAACAGGAAAGAATATATTTGGAAAACAACTGGCTCATCCTTCTCTGTGTGGGCACCCACCCTCTGGAATGAACTGCCCCCAGGGATACGCATGATCCCCAACCTGCGTACCTTCCGCTGTGCCCTTAAGACCTTACTTTTCCAACAAGCTGGACTAGCTTGACAACAATCTGGATTGGGGTTTTTAAATTTTTGGGTTTTTAATTTGTGACGCCAAATTATTTAATTTATTTTAAATTGTTTTTAAATTTTGTATGCTGTGTTATTTTATTGTGGCTGTGCACCGCCCTGAGTCCTTCGGGAGAAGGGCGGTATAGAAATTTAATAAAATCAAAATCAAAATCTTATCAGAAGGGCTTTAAACTAAAATTGAGGGGTTGGGTGAACAATCCTCACAACCTTTAGGACCTAATTCCAAGCATAAACCACTAGATAACCAATCAAATATGGAGGCAGGGAGTAAAGAGAAAGAAAAAAACTCAGATGCAAAGTAGGAAATGTAGGAAGCATACCCAGGGTCAGCCACAAAGAACCTAAATACCTATACACTAATGCTCAGAGTTTAAGGAATAGGGTGAACATGAAATACTAGTACATGAGGGCAAGTATGATATAGTTGCCATTACAGAAACTTGGTGGGATGTAACTCATGACAGGAATGTACTAGAAAGCTACAAACTATTCAAAAGAAACAGACCTAACAAAAGAGGAAGTGGAGTCGCATTATATGTTAGAGGTCACTTCCTCTCCATAAAGATGCACACAACAAAGGATGAAAGCCTTCCAGAATGCATATGGGTCAACATAAAAGGAAAAAAGAATGACATTGCCATAGGTATATACTACAGGCCATCCAACAAATCTGAAGAAACAGATGAACTTTTTGCTAATCAGTTAACCAATGTATGTAGGAAACACACCACAGTAGTAATGTGGGACTTTAACTATGCTGACATCAACTAGGAGACAAACTCTGCAACAAATGGCAGATCTAACAGATTTCTTACCCACCTAGCTGAAAACTTCACCACCTGAAAGGTAGAGGAGGCAACTAGAGAGACAGCAAGATATAATATTATTCAACGTAAAACAGAGAAAAGCAACAGAACATAATCAAACCAGTGTCTTAGACTTTAAAAGAGCTGATTTTAACAAACTCGGAGAGAGCATGGATGAAAATCCTAAAGGAGAAATCAAATCCTAAAGGAGAAATCAAATCCTCCTCAGGGCACATGCCTGAAGATGGCGGCTCGTGGGTGATTCTCTGGTGCCAAGTGGGGTAATTTTTTGGCCCTCATGGACTCAATGGGGGCCGAATTCCATCTTTTTGGTCCTGGCCCAGCAAGATGAGTGGGTGGTCAGCCCCGCTGAGAGCTTTTTAGCTCTCAAAAACAGCGTGGCTTGCTGATAAGAGCTGAAGAGCACCACGGGAGGATCGATCGAGGTCCGGGTGGTGCTGGCTTGCTTGGCGAATTTTTTCAGTGATGCCTGGAGCAGCAAAGGGGGCGCAGCGGTGATGGTGGCTTGCTGTGGCACGATTGACCCCCCCCCCCCGAAGGCTCGCAGCTACTGACAGTGGCTGCGGCAATGGTTGTGGCGGTGGCGGTGGTTGTGAGTGAAATGGCGGCTGCTGAGGCGACGCTGAGTGAAACGGTGTTGCCCTGGTCGAACTTTTTAACTGTGGAGGGGAGGGCAGGGGCTACAGAGTCATCAACTTGGACCTGCCAGGTTGGTCTCCCTTTTGAAGATCTGGGAAGCAGGGAAAGCTGGAAGGCCAGTGAAAAACAAATGAGACAGGAATGGGCTGGATGAGCTGGTTTGCTGCCCTTACGTCTCTCCCCCCCCCCCCCCGGCTTGGTTCGGGCGTTATTGGGGTTGTTGCCATCTGGACTGGATCCGTCTACAGAGAACTGTCCCCTTTGGTTCTATCTGTCCCCCTGACATTTGCCAGTGGACCCCCGGTTCCCGCTCCACTCTATCATCCGTACCATCTATATATACCAAACTGCTATTCCTTGCTGTGAGGGGAGCTTTTCAGCCTGGGCGCGGGCACTGAGGGAGCTGATTCCTGCTGCTGTTACCAGAGACGACATTCCATCTATTGTATTCCAGTCATCGTGAGAGGGTGGCTAGTGTTCATCATTCCTCTGGTTGAAACGGCTTGAGACTCCTTTCCACCTGATGGGATGGGGGGAGGTTTGCCCCCGAATCATGAACCAGCACACAAGCAAACACACTAGGACTGAAATAAAACTAGCAGAGGAGTCTTGTATAAAAATATTCTTTACTACAAAACTTTTAAAAAACACTGTATCTTTAAAAAAGCACATTAATAACAAAGTCTTATCTTGGTTAAATGAAGCCAGGCTGACTCCCTAAATTCCTCTCCACAATACCAAAACCAGTCCTTGGGAAAAACTAACAAGAATTAAACAGCTTCGGTGTCGATACATCATCGAGGTGGTAGAAGGGCAGCAGCATGGGCTTCGAAGTAAAAGTCACCTGTAAAAAAGCAATCCAAACAGCAAACGTGGCTTGAAGCTCCTGGCAGGGAAACTGTCCAACATATCCCTCTGATCGTAGCAGCAAATGTTCAAATGTTGGCTAGCGTGCTTCAACAAAAGCAAAAGGCAAGCCGAAGGTAGAAACTTCAAAAGGCTCCCAGCTATCTCAGCACACAGCTGCAAGATAGCTACCTGGGAGTAACACAGCTTCTCGGCTTCTTCTCCGCTGCTATCTCTGCTGCAGGTGTCGGGGCTTCCCAGCAGAGTCCTCCTCCCTTCTTTCAGGTCTGCATCCAGGTGCCTCAGCACTAGGTCTGCATCTAGGCCTAAAACTGTGTCTAGGCCCGACTAGCAAGGAGAAAGGTCCATGCTTATATAGTAAGCTAACCTGCAATTAACTAGGGCAGGGAAGGCTTGCAGTTAATTGCAGACTGGAGATGGCTTGATTAAGTCCATACAGTTTGTAGCTGATCAAGTGGCCACAGCAATCCTGAAAACACTTCCTGACAATCCCCTTCTCTGTGGCTATTAGATTAGATAACAAATCATACATATATCATTGAGTACATATACACATCAATGGTTAGTATATTTTACATAGCCATAGATATCTTACTCAGGAGATAATGATGTTGTTCACGAGGCAGCGGTTTAGTGAACACATCCGCCTCCTGTTCCCTAGTTTCACAATAAACGGTTTTAATGAAACCTGTTTTCACAAATTGTCTGACATGCTTACACTTGATGTCAATATGGCGCGATCTGTGTCCTACAGCATCGGCCTCAGATATGTTAACGGCAGCCATGTTATCCTCATAGATATTTATAGGATACATGGGCTCCCTCCACAAGCTCACCAAAAGATCATCAAACCAAACTAGGTTATTGGAGGCTTTGGATAAACTCACATACTCAGCTTCCGCTGTGGAAGTTGCAATTAACTTTTGCTTGCCAGAGTACCAATACACGGGACTACCATTCAGATATACGATGTATCCCGAGGTACTTTTTCTAGATCTAACATCCCCTGCCCAATCGGCATCCAAATAACAACACAACTTTAGTTCCCCAGATATCTCTGGCTCCAACAACAATGAGTAATGCACAGTACCTTTTAGGTATCTCAGGACTCTTTTGACTCCAGTCCAATGGTACTGTGTGGGATGTTCCGAATGTCTAGACAACACGTTCACGGTCAGACTAATATCCGGCCTTGTCCAATTCGCAATGTACAACAGCGACCCAATCACAGATTTATAAAGGGTCTTATTCTCAAACTCCGTACTCTCAGTGTACATGCTCTTAAGGAAATCTGTTGCCATAGGGGTATCACATGGTTTCGCCTCGACCATGTTACATTTCTCAAGTAATTCAAGGATCTTGTCTTGCTGAGAGAGTCGAAACCCCTTCTCAGTTTTTACAAATTGCTGAAGAATTTGCTGACCCGGCCTAGTGGTTTTAATGCAAAATTCTTGCCTAGGCTATCTGAGAACTCCTTGTACCTGTCCTCAGACTTGCAGATGTACAAAATGTCATCTACATACAACAAGATGGTTTCCTTAATGCCCTGATCGTCCTTAACGAACACACATTCATCAGCCGATGATGGTGTAAAACACATCTGTCTTAAACCTTTTGTGAGACATTCATACCAACGCTTACCAGATTGTTTTAAGCCATATAGGCTCCTATGATGTCCTACGATGTGTGGTTCAACAACCACACATCATCTTCCCGATGGCTTACTCCCTGAGGAATCCTCACATACAGCTCTTTGTCTAATTGGGCGTGCAAATAAGCAGTTTGTATATCAAATTGATATACTCTTTCACCCCGCATGGTAGCAATAGTGAGAGCTGTTTTTACGCTCTCAGGGCGCACCGTAGGCGAGAAGGTATCCTCATAATCGTCAGGAAATCTCTGCGAGAATCCCTGCACAACTAATCTCGGATTGGAACTAGAGCTGTGGGTTTGGGGGATAACCCACTTAGGGGAGGTTCGGGCCTGGCCATGACGCGCGGCGGGGGGGGGATCCGGGGATAATGGGGGGGGGGTCGAGCTTGTCCAGATTACACTTTTACCATTGGTACTGTGAGTGGGAGGGGTAGATATGGCAGGAGCAGGAGGTCATATCATGTTAAGAGAGCGCGTGCCCGCTGTCTTCGAGCGGTGGCGCGCTCCAGCCCCCAAGGCTCCACTCGTTCCCCACATTGCACAGACCTTCAGGGCCCGGGCCTGCGACTGATGTTGTGCAATGCCAGGTCTGTTGTAAATAAAGCCCCCCTCATCCGTGATCTTATTCAGGAGGGGGGAGCAGACCTGGCGGGTATTAAGGAGACCTGGTTGGGCCTGGAGGGAGGGGTCCCTCTGGTAGAAATGTGCCCACCAGGCTTCCTTGCATTCCATCAGCCGAGGTCACAGGGGAGGGGCGGGGGAGTAGCGGTTGTTATTAGAGAAGGCCTTAGGCCGAAGGAGGCCACTGTCCCTCAGACGGCTGGCTGTGAGTCTCTCCTTGTGAAGTGGGGTCATAGGGTTCAGATGGGTTTGCTGATCACGTACCTGGCTCCCTGCTACGTGGCAGCAGCCCTGCCCGAGCTTCTCAGCGTTATCACCGCGGTGGCGGTTGATACCCCCAGACTTATGGTCATGGGGGATTTCAACCTGCCGTCCATGGGTGAGGTGTCTGAGGTGGCTTGGGAGTTCATGGCTTGAGACCTAGTGGCCGCCTGGGATAGGGTGGCCGCTGGAGCTCTGGATTGAGTTGTGCCTTTGCGGCCTCTGACCTGGCGCTGATCTCACCTGGCTCCTTGGTTCACCGAGGAGCTTAGGGAGATGAAGTGCCAGAAAAGACGCCTAGAGAGTAGTTGGAGGGCCAGTCGTGCTGAATCTGACCGGACACTGGTAAGATCTCATATTAAGGATTACCTAGTGGCGATAAAAGCAGCAAAATGTGCTCATTTTGTTGCTCTTATTGCATCATCAGTTAACTGCCTGGCCACCCTGTTTAGGGTGACCCGCTCCCTGCTCCACCAGGAAGCGCGGGAGGACCCCTTGGAGGGAAGAGCCAAGGATTTTGTTCAGTATCTGTATGAAAAAATAACTCAGATTCGGGAAGATCTGGACTCCGACTGGGTAGATCCAGTGGGGATGACGGAGGCAGGTCCTGAGAATGTTATCTGGGTTGAGTTTGATCCTGTGACCCCTGAGGACATGGACAGGACTCTGGGTAGACTGAACACGACCACGTTTGTTGGACCCGTTCCCCTCCTGGTTACTGCTGGCTTCCTGGGAGGTGACGCGAGGCTGGCTCCAGAGGATTATAAATGCTTCATTGGGTGAAGGTGTCTTCCCTGCCGCCTTGAAAGAGGCAGTGGTGAGACCTCTCCTCAAGAAGCCTTCCCTGGACCCAGCACTATTGGCTAATTATCGTCCAGTCTCCAACCTTCGCTTTGTTGCGAAGGTTGTTGAGAGTGTGGTCGCACGACAGCTCCCCCAGTACCTGGAGGAAACGACGTATCTAGATCCATTCCAGTCGGGCATCAGGCCTGGGTACAGCATGGAAACTGCATTGGTCACGTTGGTTGATGATCTCTGGAGGGCTCGGGACAGGGGGTGCTCCTCTGTCCTGGTCCTGTTAGATCTCTCAGCGGCTTTTGATACCATCGACCATGGTATCATGCTGCACTGGTTGGTAGAGCTGGGTGTGAGAGGCACCATATTATGGTGGTTCTCCTCCTTTCTCTCTGACCGGTCACAGTCTGTGTTGACAGGGGCGCAGACGTCGACCCCGAGGCCCTTTATATGTGGGTTGCCACAAGGATCGGTCCTCTCGCCCCTTCTGTTCAACATTTATGTAAAGCCGCTGGGTGAGATCATCCGTGGTTTTGGGGTGGAGTACCACCAGTACGCTGATGACACCCAGCTTTACATCTCCACCCCAGACCACCCCAACAATGCCCTTGAAGTGATGTCCCGGTGCCTGGAGGCCGTACGGATCTGGATGGGGAGGAACAGGTTCAGGCTCAACCCATCCAAGACCGAGTGGCTGTGGTTTCCGACGTCCCAATATAGTCAGCTGGTGCCATCGCTGACTATTGGGGGTGAGTCATTGGCCCCCACGGAAAGGGCTCGCAACTTGGGCATCCTCCTGGATTCACGGCTGTCTTTAGAAGAGCACCTGATGGCCATGACTGGGAGATTAGATTAGATTAGATTTAGATTTAGATTTAGATTTATTAGATTTATATACCGCCCTACTCCCGAAGGACTCAGGGCGGTGAACAGCCAACAATAAAAATACATGTATACAAAATTTAAAAGCCCAAATAAAATCAAATTAAATAAATTTGGCCCAGACAGAATTAAAACACCCCACACAATTTAAAACAGATTAAAATTTAACACTAAAAGAAGAAGAGAGGTTAGGCCAGGAGCGCAGATCCGGGATCCTCCGTATCTCCGGGGGGAGCTCGTTCCAGATAGTAGGTGCCCCCACAGAGAAAGCTCTCCCCCTGCGGGCCACCAGTCGACACTGTTTGGCTGACAGCACCCGGAGGAGCCCCTCTCTATGAGAGCGTACCGGCCGGTGGGAGGCTATTGGTGGTAGTAGGCGGTCCTGCAAGTACCCAGGTCCTAAGCCATGGAGCACTTTGAAGGTGGTAACCAAAACCTTGAAGCGCACCTGGAAGACCACCGGGAGCCAGTGCAGCTCACGCAGGAGAGGTGTCACATGGGAACGCCATGTTGCTCCCATCACCACCCGCGCGGCCGCACTCTGCGCCAGTTGGAGCCTCCGGGTGCTCCTCAAGGGGAGCCCCATGTAGAGACCGTTACAGTAGTCCCGATGGGAAGTGACGAGGGCGTGAGTGACCATGAGTAAGGAGTCCCGATCCAGAAAGGGACGTAACTGGCGAATCAGGCGAACCTGATAAAAAATCCTCCCGGCCACGGCCGTCAGGTGCCCTTCTAAGGACAGCCGTGAGTCCAGGAGGACGCCCAAGTTCTGAACCCTCTCCGTGGGGGCCAATGATTCACCCCCAATAGTCAGTGATGGTGCCAACTGACTATATCGGGACGTCGGAAACCACAGCCACTCGGTCTTGGATGGGTTGAGCCTGAGACTGTTCTTCCCCATCCAGATCCACAGGGCCTCCAGGGAGGATTTTTCATCAGGTCCACCTGATTCGCCAGTTGCGTCCCTTTCTAGATCGGGACTCTTTACACACAGTCACTCACGCCCTTGTCACCTCCCGTCTGGAGTATTGTAATGCTCTCTACATGGGGCTCCCCTTGAGGAGCACTTGGAGGCTCCAACTGGCGCAGAGTGCGGCCGCGCGAGTGGTTATGGGAGCGACATGGCGCTCCCATGTAACACCTCTCCTGCACGAGCTGCACTGGCTCCCGGTGGTCTTCCGAGTGCGCTTCAAGGTTTTGGTTATCACCTTTAAAGCGCTCCATGGCTTAAGACCTGGTTATTTACGGGACCGCCTACTACCACCAATAGCCTCCCACCGGCCAGTACGCTCCCATAGAGAGGGGTTCCTCCGGGTGCTGTCGGCCAAACAATGTCGGCTGGTGGCCCCCAGGGGGAGAGCCTTCTCTGTGGGAGCACCTACCATCTGGAACAAGCTCCCCCCGGAGATACGGAGGATCCCGGACCTGCACACCTTCCGTTGCGCACTCAAGACTCGCTTATTCCATCAAACTGGCCTGACCTAAGTCTTTTCCCCCTTTTAAATGGGAATTTTAATTTGTTTTAAATTATTGGGATTTTAAATTTTTCAGCCAAATTATTTAATTTCATTTTAGTCTATTTTAAATTTTGTATTTATATGTTTTATTTTCTGGCTGTACACCGCCCTGAGTCCTTCAGGAGTAGGGTGGTATATAAATTCAATAAAATTTAAATCTAAATCCTAAAGACTTGTCACATGACCATCAAGTCACACCCACAAAACTCAAGAAGCTTGGGAAACTGAAAAATATGAATATATATTTAAATATATATATATATATAAATATTTTTGCTGATAATTCTATAAATAAAGGGAGGCTGTTATAGATCTATTTCGAGCTTATTTGCTCTCGTCAGACAGTCATACCCTTACTGGGATTTGAACCTGGGCCGTCTGCCTATAAGGCAGTTGATTTAACCCTCAGGCCACAGGCTCTTATCCGATTACCAGCTCATTTCCAGGTAGGTTTATTTGTATGTTTTTTGTGTTGAGTCATCCTGGATTACCACGAATGGAGGAGGAGATATCACAAATCTCCAATTTTTTGCCTTTCAGCCCAATCTCATGGGCCGTCCAGACAGTATAATATAGCTGACAACTTAGAACTAAGGAGAAATTTCCTGACAGTTAAAACAATTAATAAGTGGAACAACTTGCCTGCAGAAGTTGTGAATGCTCCAACACTGGCATTTTTTAAGAAGATGATGGATAACCATTTGTCTGAAGTGGTGTAGGGTTTCCTGCCTAAGCAGGGGGTTGGACTAGAAGACCTCCAAGGTCCCTTCCAACTCTGTTATTATATTATATATTATATTATAAAAGCCCAGTCCAGTTCAATACCACTAAAAAAGAAAAACAAAAAAACCAACAAAAACCCAGCAGGGTTGCACAAAGAATTCTCAGACTAACTGAGAGAAAAAAAGTGTTCTGTTTCAAGCGGCAGACTGCTTGGCACAGACAGATAAACTCCACGGAAAGGGTACATGCAGATTACTTTTATTCGTCAGGCATTCTCTAAACAATAACTCACAGTCACGGAAGAGTTTCTTCTGAGGTACACATAGTCTGTTCCCAATTCATGTAGGTGAAACGAGGTAGTTTGCCCCCATGTTGAGGGAGCAAACAGCTCCCTGTAGGGCTGAAATTTAAAAACCTCGCTAATCTACATGTAGCAAGTTAGCCCCACAGCCAATCAGAAGTCTGACCCAGTGGCCAATCAAACACAGATGTGACCACATGACATAAAACTACATTTCCTAAAAGCAATCCCTTAAGGGGATGGTTCTTAATTCCTAAACTAACTACTTACTCTAACCCGCACACTCCCCGCCTGGAATTTTAAAATTTCCACTATTAACTAACTACTAACTAACATAAACAGAGGCATAGCATCAAGCAGTGAGACAATGGGGGGGACATGGCTAGCGTCACAGCGGAACGACAGATCCTTTGGAAGCTCCCAAGGGACTGTTGATATCCCAGCTGTTAGGTGGTCCTTTTGGACCTGAGTTTATTTTATTTATTATTGAATTTTTATACCACCCTTCTCCCGAAGGACTCAGGGCGGTGTACAGCCACAATAAAACAACATATAATACAAAATTTAAAAAACAATTTAAAAATGTATTAAATAATTTGGCCCTAAATTAAAACTCAAAGATTAAAACACCCATTACAAATCCTTATTAAGCCAGCCCAGCCTGTTGGAATAGTAAGGTCTTAAGGGTACAGCAAAAGGTACGTAGGTTGGGAATCATGCGTATCCTGGAGGGCAGTTCATTCCAGAGGGTGGGTGCCACCACAGAGAAGGCTCTCCCCCTGGGGGTCACCAGTCAACATTGTTTGACTAACGGCACCCTGAGGAGTCCCTCTCTGTGGGAGCGTGTTGGTCGGTGGGAGGCCATCGGTGGCAGAAGGTGATCTCATAAATATCCCGGTCCTAAGCCATGGAGCGCTTTGAAGATGGTAACCAGCACCTTGAATTGCACCCAGAAGACCACAGGGAGCCAGTACAGCTCGCACAGGAGAGGTGTTACATGGGTGCGCCGAGTCGCTCCCATAAACACCCGTGCGGCCGCATTCTGGACCAGTTGGAGCCTCCAAGTGCTCTTCAAGGGGAGCCCCATGTAGAGAGTGTTACAGTAGTCCAGACGGGAAGTGACGAGGGCATGAGTGAACGTGCGCAGGGCGTCCCGGTCCAGAAAGGGACGCAACTGGTGAAACAGGCGAACCTGATAAAAAGCCCCTCTGGCCACAGCCATCATATGATCTTCTAAAGACAGTCATGCATCCAGGAGGACATCCAGATTGCGAGCCCTCTCTGAGGGGGCTAGGATCTCACCCCCAATAGCCAGCGATGGAACCAGCTGGCTATACCGTGACACCAGGAGCCATAGTCACTCGGTCTTGGAGGGGTTGAGTCTGAGTCTTTTTCTCCCCATCCAGATCTGCATGGCCTCCTACGAGAGCAAGGGGAGCACACTCTGGATCTCAGGGAACCTGCAAATTCCCTGATAGAGCCAGAGAAGCTCCCTAAACAGATGGTTGGGAAGGCGACCATTGTGAATCACTACAAAGCTGGGGCAGCCACTGCAGAGCGTGGAAGCGAAAGGAAGGTGTGATCGGTCTGGGTGAGATATTTTGAATATTTTTTACTACCTATTAAACTGGATTAAAGAAGAACCTCCTAGGAACAGCAGAGGAGAATGTGACCTCAAAGGAGGAGGTGGAATTGGGTGTTTTACCTATTCCACCCCCAGAAGAATGGCAGCGAAGAAGGTGGGTGGGGCCAAGAAAATAAAGGAATAAGAGAAAAATAGGCTTATAAAGATTGGGCTGAACAGTAAAGTCTGAATCCAGGCTGGATACTTTAATTTTTAAATTGGGGATTATTGATTAAAGAATACTTGATTAGATGAACTTTCTTGGAACTTTTTTTAAAGTTTGGATTTTAACTTGCTGTGACAGTACTGTACAGAGGGGAAGAAGGAGAGAGAAATAAAGCAACAGTGCCACCTGCAGGCAAAAGCTGGTGACCTTGGGAGCTAAGAAAGCTAGTGAACTAAATTGATAAGCAGCTGTTTTGACTAAACAATTCAAGATATAGAGTGAAACACTGGAGATTTTGTTTTTTCTCTTTGAGAACAGTGCAGCTCTTGGAACCTAAAAGGCAAAAGACAAAACAACAGAGAAAAAGTAAGGAAATCTACACTGGCATTTTGGAATAGGGCTCTTGTCCTCTCTTTCTTTTTATAATTCACCCACCCACCCGTTGTTCTAGTGGTTGATATTGGTGGTTTTTTCTTGAGTCTCTTTTTGTTTTTCACTGTTGTTTTGGGTTGAATTGTGAATTTGCTTACTGGAATATATACCCTGGATAACAATATTTTTTAGGCTTGATGGGCCGATTTGGATTATAACATTTTATTTTATAAACTCCTCTTTCGGAGGCTGTTTGGATTAAGGTTAGAAGAACCTGAAGTATAGAAGTTGGAAAAATTATGAGAAGGACATCAAAGATTGGGTTTTGGACTGGGATTGGAACTGGACTATTCTTTTCCCCTTGTTTTCTTTTTCTTTTTTTCTTTTCTTTCTTTTTTTCCCCCTTCTCCTCCCTGTCTTCTTGCTGGAGGACCTATATTTGGATTATAAATTGAATTTGAATTATATTTTTTACACTTGGTGGATTACAAAATACAAGACATCACAAAATGAAGAAAACACAATCAGTGCCGACTTCAGCAAGTTCATCTGCAACTTCTAGCCCTGCAGGTCAGAGAACATTGGAGGCCATGATACAACAACAAAAAAATTTAGAAAAATCTAATGCTATGCAACTGGAATTGAAAACCATGATACAAGCTCTTCATGAGGATTTGAAGGAAAGAATAGGCATGAGAGATGAGAGAATGGAGAAAGTAGAAGGCAAAGTAGAAAACATTCAAGAGATTATGGGAAAACATGAACAAAGAGTACAAAAAGTAAAAGAAAAAGCTGAAGCAACAGAAAAAAGATTGGGAGAGCTGGATTATAGACTAACAGCGGTAGATAGAAATAAAGATAAAGCAATTATCTCTGTAGAAATGGACAGGGCAGATTATTACTTGAGATTCCAGAACATGGAAGAAGAGAGAGGAGAAAACTTAGCAGAGATAATGGCTGACTTGCTGGCGGAAGCGATGGAGGAAAATAAGGAAAAAATCTTGAATGAGATTGACAAGATATTTAGAGTGCATACTAGGTACGCAATGAGAAACAAGTTACCTAGAGAGATTCATGTTAGGTTCACCAAGAAAGCAATATAAATGAGATTCTACAGAAAGTAAGAGACAATCCAATTAAGTATAAAGGTAAAGAAATAGTTGTGTTAAAACAAATTCAGAAGAAGTTAGAAATTTAAGAAGAGAATACCAATTTCTGATGAAATGTTTGATCAAAAAATGAGTGAATTTTAGATGGTTGATACCAGAGGAAGTACTGGTGACTTGGCAGGAGCAAAGACATAGATTAGATTCAGTAGAGAAGGTAGAACAATTTTATGACAAATACATGGGACTGCAAGAAGAAGAGAGATTAGAGAAGAGAGAGAGATTAGACGTCAGGAAGAATTTGTGGAAGAGAGAGACAAACTGCAAAAAAAAAGATGCAAGAGACAAGGAGGAGATAGCAATAAGAGAAGGAGCAAGGGCGAAAGAACCAAGAGAAAGAAGAATGACTAGAGCAGCAAATCCTATATACAAGTAAAACTATGGAAGGAGAAATAAAGTTAATGTCAATCAACATAAATGGATTGAATTCAGCAATAAAAAGGAAAAGAGTTTTTAACAAATTAGAGAGACTAAAACAGGACATAATTTGCTTACAAGAAGTCCACATTAGAAAACAACATGGAAAAATTTTAGAATACCCAAAAATGGGGAAATTATACGCCTCACTTGCACAGCAAAGTAAGAGAGGTGTAGCACTATATATTAAAGAGACGATTAAAGCTAAACAAATATCTCTGGATGAGAAAGGAAGAATTTTGATGGTGGAGATAACGTTGAATAACAAACAAATATTATTAGTGGCGATATACGCACCAAATGAGAACCAAGAAGACTTCTATAGTAAACTATATAGAAAAATAATAGAACTGGAATATGAGAATATATGTATTGTAGGTGACTTTAATGCAATTGTGGATGCAGAACTGGACTATAAAACTGAAAAAAGAAACAAGAGAGCTAGGAAAACACTTCCAAAAATATTTTTAAAAATGATGGAAGAATTAGGTATGCAAGATGCTTGGCGAGGGATGCATCTGGACAAAAATCAATACACATTTTACTGTAATAGACATATGTCTTGGTCTAGAATAGACATGTTGTGGATATCAACTGAGCTACTACCCAATATACAAGAAATAAGTATAGAAGCAAGCACATGGGCAGATCATAATCTGATGAAAATTATATGGAGAAGACAAAAAAAGAAGTTAAGATGGACAATGAACCAAACAATTTTAAAAGAAAGCGACTTTATACAATTTATGGAAAGATAGCTGGCCTTCTTCTTCAAAGAGAATAGAAAAGAAACATCATTACAAAATGTATGGGATACAGCAAAAGCATATATTAGAGGACTGGCAATAACATATGTGGGAAAGAGGAATAAAAAGAAAAGACAAACTCAAAAGCAATTAGAAGAGGAATATAAGAAGCTAGAGATGGAACTACAAAAAGACCCATGAAAAAAGAACATCAAAAATCAAATGGACTTGAAAAAATATAAACTAAACTTAATAGAAAAAGAAGACTTAGCATAAAAGATTAAGAGAGCTAAGAAAACTTTTTTGAAAATGCAAATAAACCAGGAAGATGGTTGGCATATAGACTGAAAAAAGAGCAGGAGAAAAAGCTAATTTATCAATTAATGGATGAGAAAGGGATTTTACATTATAGAAATGAAGGAAAAAAGGGAACGATCCATGACTACTATGAAAAATTATATAAGCAAGAGGCAATCTCAGAAGAAAAAACAAAACAATATTTGGAAAAAGCTGAATTACCTACAATACCAGAGACATTTAAAAAGGCACTAGAGGAAAGAATAACAGTGATGGAACTCACAGAAGTTATCAAAAGGCAAAAGAATGGCAAAACACCGGGTCCAGATGGGCTACCAGCAGAACTGTATAAAACACTTCAAAATGTTATAAGTAACATGATGTTGAAAGTATTCAACAACCTGCTGATAGAGGCGAAAATACCAACTTTGTGGATGGAGGAGTATATTACTCTTATACCGAAAGAAGACACAGACTTGCAACAGATAAAAAATTACAGGCCGATCTCCCTGTTGAATGCAGATTATAAGATATTTGCTTCAATTATAGCAGAAAGACTAAAGAGATTCATAAATGAGTTTATACATACAGATCGAAATGGATTCTTACCTAAGAGACAAATTAAAGACAATATTAGAATAATCTTGAACACACTGGAATATTATGAAGCACATCCAGGGAAACAAATGGCCTTGATTTTCCTTGACGCTCAGAAGGCCTTTGACAATGTGAGCTGGCAATTTATGTTGATGCAACTAAAAATTATGGATTTTGGAGAAAATTTTATTAATATGATTAAGACAATCTACCATAAGAAATCAGCAAGGGTGATGGTAAATGGAGATATGACTGAAAAGGTTAATATTATGAAGAGTACAAGACAGGGATGTCCTTTATCCCCATTGTTATTTGTATTGACACTGGAGGTATTAAACAGAAATATAAGACAGGATAAGGAGATAAAGGGTATGGAAATAAAAAAGGAGGAATATAAATTGCAGGCATTCACAGATGATTTGGTATTTATTTTAGAAGATCTGCAAGAAACAGGACAAAAGTTATTAAAAAGAATAGAAGAATATGGTGAGGTGGGTAATGGTCCCTCACTGATGCACAAGTGAGGGACTTGTAGTTGTGAATGGTTCTCAGGGTTTGTGGTGCCTGGGTCTCGTTTCTTGGGCACAAAAAAGGTAGGTGCTGAAGCTGGTGACTTTGAAGGTCTAATCAAGCCTTTCTGCAGGTTAGAGTCCAGATACTGTTTCAAAATTGATAGTTCTTTAGCTGACATGAGATACTGTCTCCTAGCAGGTATTTTAGCTCCTGGGATCATGTCTATAGCATAGTCATAGTCTCTATGTGGGGGAAAGGACTGCTGCTTCTTCCTCCCCAAATACAGGTGGTCCTCGATGTACGACCACAATTGAGTCCAAAATTTCTGTTTCTAAGTGAGACAGTTGTTCCCACAGAGAGGGGCTCCTCAGGGTGCCGTCAGCCAAACAGTGTCGACTGGCGGCCCCCGGGGGAGAGCCTTCTCTGTGGGGGCACCGGCCATCTGGAACGAGCTCCCCCCTGAGATAAGGAGGATACAGGACCTACGTACCTTCCGCCGCGCCCTAAAAACGCTCCTATTTCATCAGGCTGGTCTGGCTTAAACCTCCCCTTTATAATGGGTTTTATACTGGGTTTTTAAATGTCTTATATAATTGGATTTTAATTTGCTTCAGCCAAATTATTTAATTCATTTAAAATTTTTAAACTTTTGTATGACATTGTATTTTAATCGGCTGTTCACCGCCCTGAGTCCCTTCGGGGAGTAGGGCGGTATACAAATTTGATTAATAAATAAATTTTGCCCCATTTTATGACCTTTCTTGCCACAGTTGTTAAGTGAATCACTGCAATTGTTAAGTTATTGGTATTAACACAATTGTTAAGTGAATCTGGCTTCCTCATTAATTTAGCTTGTTAGAAGGTCACAAAAGGTGTTCAAAGGTGATCCACAAGCCTGTGTAAACAAGGCATTACGAATTCTAGTTGACCAGATTATGGAGGCTGAAGGCAAATACCCTGACTCACTGGCCATTATTTTGGGAGATCTAAACAAAGCAAACTTAAGGAAAGAACTACCAAAATACTTTCAGCATGTCAATTGTCCCACTGGAGACAAGAATACTTTAGACCATTGCTACACAACACTAAAAGATGCTTATCAGTCTTTACCACAAGCAGCTGTGGGACACCATCATTGCATGGTTCACTTTGTACTTACTTACAGACAAAAACTTAAAAGCACAAAACCAACAATTAAATCAGTGAGGACCTGGACTGAGGAGGCAAAGTTAAAGTTACAGGCCTGCCTTGACTGCACTGATTGGAATGTTTTCGAAAATACCTCTGCAGACTTAGATGAACTCACAGATACTGTAACATCATATGTCAGCTTCTGTGAAGACCTATGTGTACCCACCAGGAACTTGCAAATATACAGTAACAATAAACCTTGGTTCGCAGCTAAACTTAAGCAGCTACGTCGTACCAAGGAGGAAGCCTACAGAAAAGGTGATAAAATGCTGTACAGGGCAGAAATGCATTAACAAGGGAGATCAGAGCAGCAAAAAGAAGCTACTCTGAAAAGCTAAAGAATCAGTTCTCAACAAATGAACCAGCAAACATGTGGAAAACTGTTAAAAATATCACCGGTTACAGCAAACCCCCTTCCCAGGCTGAAGGAAATCAACAACTGGCAGATGACCTGAACGTGTTTTACTGCAGGTTTGAAAGGAAACTACAGCCACCTATCTCCACAACCCCCATCTCAGACACACCAACAACAGCCAAGCCTCCTACAACTGACCCCATGCCATTGGGTTCACAACCCCTAGTGATCACAGAAAAGGAAGTGCAAGACCTATTTCACAGACAAAAGCCAGGAAAAGCTCCAGGCCCAGACAAGATAACTCCTTCTTGTTTAAAAGTCTGTACTGACCAATTGGCCCCCGTCTTCACCCGTATCTTCAATAAATCTTAATTATTGCTTAATGCATTTTAAGCTGCCCTGAGTCTCCAGAGAAGGGCGGCATATAAATCGAACTAATAAATAATAAATAAATAAATAATAAATCGCTAGAGATGTGCTATGTTCCTTCTTGCTTCAAACGCTCTACTATCATCCCAGTGCCAAAGAAGCCTACCCTCAAGGAACTGAATAACTACAGACCAGTTGCTCTAACATCTGTAGTTATGAAAACCTTTGAAAGGCTAGTGCTGTCCCACTTGAAAACCATCACGGATCTGCTGTTAGACCCCTTGCAATTTGCATACCAAGCAAATAGATCGACAGATGATGCTGTTAATATGGCTCTGCACTACATCCTACAACATCTTGAATCTCCAAAGACCTATGCAAGGGTCCTCTTTGTAGACTTTAGTTCAGCATTCAACCCCATCATTCCAGACATTCTTCTAACTAAGCTAAACCAGCTACAGGTACCTGAACACACTTGTAAGTGGATCATAACAGACAGGAAGCAGCAGGTGCAGCTAAGCAGAATCACATCAGATACCTGTACAATTAGCACAGGGCCCCCCCAAGGATGTGTGCTTTCTCCACTTCTCTCTATATACCAATGACTGCATCACAAACGATCCATCTGTTAAACTACTGAAGTTCGCATATGACACAACAGTGATCGGTCTCATTCGAGACAATGATGAATCCGCATACAGAAAGGAGGTTGAACAACTAGCCTCGTGGTGTGACCAGAACAATCTGGAACGGAACACACTCAAAACCATAGAAATGGTGGTAGACTTTAGGAGAAACCTTCCCATACTACCACCTCTTACAATACTAGACAACACAGTATCAACAGTTGAGATCTTCAAATTTCTAGGTTCTACCATATCTCAAGACCTAAAATGGACACCTAACATCAAAAACGTCATCAAAAAAGCTCAACAAAGAATGTTCTTTCTGTGCCAACTCAGAAAGCTCGAACTGCCCAAGGAGCTGCTGATACAGTTCTACAGAGGAATTATTGAGTCTGTCATCTGCACCTCTATAACTGTCTGGTTTGGTTCTGCAACCCAACAAGACAGACACAGACTTCAGAGGATAATTAGAGCTGCAGAAAAAACAATTATTACCAACCTGCCTTCCATTGAGGACCTGTATACTGCACGAGTCAAAAAGAGGGCTGTGAAAATATTTACAGATCCCTCGCATCCTGGACATAAACTGTTTCAACTCCTACCCTCAAAACGACGCTATAGAGCCGTGATGGCGAACCTATGGCATGGGTGCCACAGGTGGCACGCGGAGCCATATTGGTGGGCACGTGAGCTCAGCTCTGGCACACATGCATGCGCCAGCCAGCTGATTTTTGGGCCTTCTAGGCCCACCAGAAGTCAGGAACCACACTGTTTCCGGCCTCCGGATGGCCTCTGGAGGGGGGCGAGGCCATTTTTGCCTTCCCCAGGCTCCTAGAAAGGCTCTGGAGCTTGGGGAGAGCAAAAAACGGGCCTACTGGGCCCACCGTGCCATCGTGTGTGAAAAGCAGGGGGAACGGGGGGACGGGGCGCATAGAATTATGGATGTGGGCACGCGTGCGTGTGACCCCACTGTGCTCCCCCCGCTTTTGGCACACGATGGCAAAAAAGTTAGCCATCACTGCTATAGAGCACTGCACACAGAACAACTAGACACAAGAACAGTTTTTTCCTGAACGCCATCACTCTGCTAAACAAATAATTCCCTCAACATAGTCAAACTAGTTATTAAGTCTGCATTACTATTAATCTTCTCATCGTTCCTATCACCTATCTCCTCCCAGTTATGACTGTATGACTGTAACCTTGTTGCTGGTATCCTTATGATTTATATTGACTGTTTCCTAATATGATTTGATTGCTTATTTGTTCCCTATGACTATCATTAAGTGTTGTACCTTATGATTCTTGACGAATGTATCTTTTCTTTTATGTACACTGAGAGCATATGCACCAAGGCAAATTCCTTGTGTGTCCGATCACACTTGGCCAATAAAGAATTCTATTCTATTCTATTCTAAATGAGCCTGGGACACTGCAGCTGTCATAAATATGGGTGAGTTACCAAGCATCTGAGTTTTGATCACGTGACCATGGGGATGCTGCAACAGTCATAAGTGTGAAAAATGGTCATAAGTCACATTTTCAGTGCCATTGTAACTTTGAGTGATCACTAAATGAACTGTTGTAAGTTGAGGACTATTTGTACATCTGTGAAATCTACATACTTGCTCAGTAGTTTGGAATTTCCTTCCTTGTCGCTTACTGCTGGCTGGAGTGAGGAATTTGCCATCTAGGCATGGTGATGATTGCAAGCTGGGGCATTAAAATATAGAGTTCCTTCTGTGCAATCTATCATAGGGTTGTGAAGCTTTAATCACTCTGACCCCAATACCATTGGAAAGTGGAGGTGACTCATGACATACAGGGTTAAAAGCTCAGCATGTTCGGCTATAGTTATTTGCAGGGGGTTGTAATTATTTTAAATAATTAAATTGAATTGTTGAATTGTTACTAGTTGAATAGCACTACTGGAGAACGTGTGGGTGCTGGGGCTATTGGAGGTAGAGGCTGTTCTAAATTCTGCATTTGTTGCACCAATTGAAACATAGTGGTTGACATATTACGCATTTCGGTTTCCATACCATCCTGGTGGCGCAGAACATCTTCTAACATGGTTTAGTCAGCTGCTGCTCCAGTACGTGGGACAGATGCCATGTTGGTGTTTTTTGTTGTAGTCCATTGAACTTTTTGTGCGATTTAATAATATTAATCTCAAGCATGAAAGAACATGTCTATGCATGAAAGTCCTATTAAATGGATTTATTGCTACTCTATATACAGGAATATTCCCAATTAATGGTTAGCACCTGCTTGGAGTTAGATAAGGGTCAACGAAATTCAAGGGGGACTGGACTTAGTTTGCTTGTGGCTATGTATAGATTCTAGCAGTGGTGGGATTCAATTTTTTTAACAACCAGTTCTGTGGGCGTGGCTTAGTTGGGGGTGTGGCTTGGTGATCATGTGACTGGGTGGGCGTGGCTATGTGCATAGGGACTACTCAGAGGGCTGAAAAATGTCATTTCTGACTGGTCCTCGCACTTTTGACTGGTCCTCACACTTATGACCATCCTCACATTTATGCCCATTGAGGCATTCTTAACAACCGTGTTAGTCATTTCACAACTGCTTCTCTACACCATGGTGATAAGATAGGGCAAAAAATGTAAAATGTGAGGACAGTCGTAAGTTTGAGGACTGGTCAAAAGTGCGAGGACCAGTCAAAAATAACCTTTTCAGCCCTCTGAGTAGTCCATATGCACAAAAGGACTACCCAGAGGGCTGAAAAAAGTGATTTCTGACAGGTCCTCGCACTTTTGACCGGTCTTCGCACTTATGACTGGTCATCATTTATGCCCATTGTAGCATTCTTAACAACCATGTCATCATTTCACAACTGCTTCTCTACACCATGGTGACAAGATAGGGCAAAAAACGTAAAATGTGAGGACAGTCGTAAGTTTGAGGACTGGTCAAAAGTGCGAGGACCAGTCAAAAATAACTTTTTCAGCCCTCTGAGTAGTCCATATGCACAAAAGGACTACCCAGAGGGCTGAAAAAAGTGATTTCTGACAGGTCCTTGCACTTTTGACCGGTCTTCGCACTTATGACTGGTCCTCACACTTATGCCCGTGCAGCATTCTTAACAACCATGTCATCATTTCACAACTGCTTCTCTACACCATGGTGATAAGATAGGGCAAAAAAACGTAAAAAGTGAGGACAGTCATAAGTTCGAGGACTGGTCAAAAGTGCGAGGACCAGTCAGAAATAACTTTTTCAGCCCTCTGAGTAGTCCATATGCATAAAAGGATACAGCAATAGAGAGGGATGAAGGAAGGGAAGGGAAATTAGAGTAGGAGTGAGGGTAAGAGAGGGAGGAAGAGAGGAGGAGAAGGAGAAAGGAAGAGGAAGTAGGGAGTAGAAGAAGAGGGGGAGGAAGAGAAAGTAAGAAGGAAAGAAAAGAGAGAGGTGGTAGGTTTGAGCAGAAAGATTGCTGTACAATAAAAAAGATGAAAGGGAAGAAAGCCAACCCCAAACAAATATAAAGATATTAAGATAAAGAATGAATTGTTAAACTTTAAAGAATAAAAGAGAACAAATATGAATAAATAACAATAATTAGAAACACACATACAAACATACAATGTATTTTCTTTGAACAGAGTATTTGGCCGGTTCACAAATTTAAACAGTGTTTAGTCATTTCAATTAAATTTACAATTTCTATATTTCCTTTTTGCCATATTTATTCCTCATCTATTTTTGTAAAAAACCAATATTACCCTTCATCCTCATCTCTAATCTTAATCAAATTCAATTTTTCCCTTCTATTCTATATTATACCCCTTCCTATTGTCATCTATTTTTATATCCATCCTCACATTGGTTAATTATGTAATATTACAGTTGTTTAATATACATTCAATGTTTTAATATAAATCAATTAGTTATATAACTACCTTTTTTGTATATTAATCAATATGAACATGAATATTCCGATTATTTCCATGCAATCCAATTTCTTACAAATTAATTAAATATATTTACCAATAATAATAAACCAAATAATTTCCCCCATATATTCCTCCAAACCACAACTTAACCATTTCTGCTTTCAACACAATATACAATTAATAGTATCTCAATTATTACAATTCCCTAGTTAAATAGAGCTTTTTTTCTTTTGTGTTTAAAATCTTGAACTCTCCTCTTTTGCCCTAAATTTCCCAATGTTTGCACCTACCGTTTCTGGTGAGGAAAAAGAAAAGCAATCTGCCTGCCTAATTTTCCAATGTTGCAGCAACAGCAAAGCCAATTTACTTTCAGTTTCCTTTTTCAGCAAAGCTAGCTCCAGCAAGCAGCAGAGCTCTGCTCCAGCAAGCAGCAGAGCCCTGCACAAAACAGCTGAGAGTCGGGAGCTGATCTAATCAAGGGCTAATTAGTCTATGCTGAAGCTCCACGGACCAATAAAATTACAAAAAAACACCAAACCTTTTGTTAAATTGCTGGCTCGCCCCGCCCCTTTGCACCACTATTTATTGCCAATAAATAGTGGTGTGGAGGGGCGGGGCAAGGGGCGGGGCGAGCCAGCAATTTAACAAAGGGTTCGGCCGAACCCCCTAGAACAGGCAGAATCCCACCACTGGATTCTAGGCTGATTCCTCTTTTAACTCTGCCTCCAGATTATACCAGTCCTTCTCCTACGGTTAATTTGGCCATCTCTGCTAGCTCAATCAGTTTTTAACAGCCATTCTTCCATTGCGGGTATTAGTGTATCTTTCCATTTTGGCGCTAAAGCATTCTCACTGCAGTCAGCATATACAACTAAGATCCAGTTTTTAAAAAAAAAAAATTAAAAAAACAAACTTTATTGAAGTTAAAAAAATAAAAACTGTACAAAGTATTCATGACCATAAAATTACATAAGACAATACAAATCACAACATACAAACTAAATGTCAGGTTTCGAGGTCGTCTCAAATAAATTGCATTTCAAACAAAGTCTTTGATGAAAAAACTCTCATTTATTAAGCACAACATTCTAGCTCTGACTCATCATAGCCAACACTGACTTCCGACCAAAAAACCCTCCCTTTCCTTCCCCCACTCCTCTGCACTCATTGGCCATCTTCCAAGTCACTGTACCCCTAATCTACTGCTCCAAGGAATTTCCCCCTCCCATCCCATCTCCTAGGGGATATTATCTCCAGGGAAAATAAGTAGGTGAAAAGTCAACCGTCCCTTTCCAGACGCCTCTGCTTCTCCTTCTTATGTCAGCACTAGAGTAAATGCAGCTTGAAGTGCTGACAACTATCACACTTTACACACAAAATGTCACATACAGCTTTGTGAGATTTTGTGTGTTTCTGTAGTGAGTGTGAAACACTACAGAAACACACAAAATCTCAGAAAGCTGCACAAACCTAAAAATATAAAGGCAACTAAAACTTCCTAAATTTTATATGGATATTTCCTAAAAAAAAAATCCTAAAAAAACCCCCAATTAACTATTTTTTAAGCAAAAAAACCCCCACCACTTACTTACCCAATTGAAGGCACAAGGCAGGGAGGCAGATTCAGTTGCTCACCAATGAAATGGATGCAGGCTATCCATTTCGTTGGTGGGATTGCAGCAGGAAAAGCAAGGCAGGCGTGTCTGTGACCAGCGGCTCGGGATTCGGTCCGAAGAGCAAAGGTAAGCAAGCTGGAGGCTGGGGGGGGAGGGGGGAAGGTGGGTAGTTAGCTAGTCCCTCCTGGGATGGGGCCAAGGTGGCTTAGCCAGGCAGGTAAGCCCGAGGACGGGGGGCGGCACACTAGGCCGCAACCAATCCCCGGCGGCTGCACAAGCTACGCAAGCCTGGGGATTGTGGGGGGTGGCACACTAGGCTGCAACCAATCCCCAGCGGCTTTGCAAACTACGCGAGCCCAGGGATAGGGGGGTGCACACTAGGCCACAACCTGCAATGCTTACCTTTGAGTGAGCGGGCGTTGGCGAGGCATCTGAGCGAGGCGCTGAGCTGAGCAGGCATCAGCGAAGCAAGTAGCTGGGCCGCGTGGTGGATGGATGGGCCGAGAAGCCAGAAGCAGCAAGCAGCCAGAAGCGGTGAGCAGGTGACCGAGCAGGCGTGTGCAGGGCCACCAGAGGTGATTACTGCCAGTTCAGCAAACCGATGCCAATCATCCCTACCGGTTCACCCAAACCAGTCCGAACCAGTCGGATTTCACCCCTGGCCAAAACTTATAAAGAGAACCAGGGTTACACCAAAGCCCATGTTAACATCTCAGCAGCTAGCCAACCTTGGTTGATCTTGAAAAGCTAAGTAGGGCCAAATCTGGTTATGTGTTATTAAATCAAATATTTATTTGCAGTTGTACTGGAAACACATTTTTAAAGTGTATGCTTTAATCATGGTATGTTTTTTGATGTATTAATCTTTATGACCGAGGTGGCACAGTGGTTAGAGTGCTGTACTGCAGCTACTTCAGCTGACTGCTAGTTCAGCAGATCAAATCTCACCGGCTCAAGGTTGACTCAGCCTTCCATCCTTCTGAGATGGGTAAAATGAGGACCCAGATTGTTGGGGGCAATATGCTATTTAGTATACTGTCGATTGTTGTAAGCCGCCCAGAGTCCTTGGAGAGTGGGTGGCATAGAAATATGATTAATAAATAATAATGACCGAAATACCAAGCACTGGTCACATGCTTGTCCCTTGCTGTTCTTGACAAAAGTAAGCAGACCTATACAAGCCCCAGATGGGAAACCACTAGGAAATCCCTGTTCTGACCCAGCCTTAGCAGAAGCAAGAAACAGACCCGTCACGAAAACCCCTCTTTATTTACCTCTTGTGAATTAATTGCATTCACCCACCAAAAGGTCCAGGCAAGAGACCTGCAAGGAGTTAACAGCAGCAACAGACCTTATCAGTTCCTTGCGATAATTGTAAAGCCCTGAGCATAAAGGCTGCAAATTAAGTTCTGGCAAGCAGTCTTTGTGACATGAAACACAATGAGCAAAATCTTCAGAAATACAAACTGTTGTCTCCTATGACAACCACTCCCCTTTCCTTCTATTTATTCCCCAGCCAGGGAGGGGCCATTAAGCATCCATGTGTGCTTTGCTTCCAGAGTCAACTCCTTGTCCTCTGTTGTTTACCTCTCCTAACTGTTCTGTGCATACATGCATCTGGAACAGGCCCCAACTGTTCTTCCTCCTCACTCATCTCAGCCTCCAAAGGCAGCTGCCTCTCCAGTGGCTGGGAAATGTCGGACGGCCCTGGCTCTATCTCTGCGTCCGACGCTAAGTATCCATCAGAGCATTCCCCAGATTCCAGAACTGGCCCAAGTTCCTTCCCAACCTCCTCATCGTCCGAGTCTGACACCAGCTCTGCTGGCAGCTGGCAAGCCACAACAATCCCAGTTTTTAATAAAATATCCCAGAAGACAATGGCAAACCACCTTTGCTGCTAATCAATTTAAACAGACATATCCACACAATCAGCAGGAGCCAGGATGGACTTAAAGGAGACTATCGCCCCCCTTTAAAGCCCTTGTCAACAATTAGTACCTCCAGATCAGGGGTGAAATTCACTTACCTTCTGTCATGCCCCTGTCGGAGTCTGAATCCGAAGGGGAAGACGAACAGCCGACAGAGAGCGAGAGAGTGCCTCCATTGGCTGGGGAAGAAACTGGGGAAAGGCAAAGTCAGGCTGGGCAGAGCAGGGGAGAGGTAGAACAAGGGAGAGGGGGTTCAGATGAAGACCAAGGCCCAGCGCAGGGAAGAATGGAGAAGAGAGCAGTGTGGGTTGCATGGTTTATGAGGGAGGAAAGGGGCCCAATTCCGTTCACAAGGCAGGGAATGATGGAGTTTAAAGGAGGCAAGTGGGAGGGGTGGTTGTGGGGCACAAACACTGAGTACTTCATGTTCACTGATTATCTGAGTTCCTGGCCAACTGGTTTGATTTACTGCTGTGCTACTTCATTTCTGGAACTCCTTATCTTGCTGCCCTGCCGGACTAATTACCTTATCTTGCCTTATTGGATTTATAGTTGGAAGTTTTCTGCTTACAACGTTTGGGACTGAAGTATTGTCAGCCAAAGACTATTACAGGTTGGTGGAAGAGCTCTCTCCAGGCCAGAGAGTTGAAAGGGACATTGGGGGCACAGTTGGTGATAATAAAGGGACTCATACCAGTTTTCTGGCTGTGTTGCCTTTGTGTCACGCCCCGGGTCACCACACTTTCCCTACTGGTTTGCAAATGTGTGCATGCCGCATGCACGCTCACTTTGCTCATCTGTGCTGTTGTCCGCGCATGTGCAAAGCCTTCTGTGCATGCAGAGGCTGAAAATCATCGCAAAAAAGGGACGTCATGACGTCCGCGCAGGTGGGCAGGGCTTCATGCAGTTGGCCCTACCATATCGCGTGATCCGGTAGGAACCAACTGAATTTCACCCCTGCTCCAGGGGTGAAATGCTCCCGGTTCGGACCGGATCACCCGATACGGTAGCAATGGAGGCGGGTGGTTTGGAGAACCGGTAGCAAAAATCCCTGCCCCCCCCATGCCCAGCTGAGTCCCACAATCATCAGAGGCTTTTTTTTCTTACTTTTAAAAGCATTTTTTCTACCACCTCTTCAGAGCGAAGAGGTTGTAAAAAAATGCTTTCAAAAGCCTTTGACGATCCCAGCTGAGTTGCCTGATCGGCAGAGGCATTTTAAAAAAAGCAAGCCTCTGCCGATCAGGCAACTCAGCTGGGATTGTCAGAGCCTTTTGAAAGCATTTTTAAACAACCTCTTCGCTGAAGAGGTTGTAGAAAAAATGGTTTTAAGGGATTTCCAGCGTGACATCATAGGCGAGTGGAACGGCAGGGAAAGTTCTCCCGAGCCATGAAACTCTTAATTCTCTTCACTGAGCAGCTAAAGGAGCTGTTGTTGATCGTGAAGCGATCGGCAAAGAAGGAGGAAGGTCTGGGCTTGTCGGGAGTAGTGCAAACTCCTGACGAAGCAAAGGAAGATCCTGATCTCCGGTGAGAGAAAAGGGCCCTGCGGTGAGGGCAGAGGCTTCATTATAATGACAAAGCACTTTTGAGGGAAGGAAGCAGAAGCGGCGCTGGCAGTGAAGTAAACAAACTGGTTTGCGAGAGGGGAACAGATTGTCCCCTCAGGATCAACGCTGAAGATTCGAGGGGGTGCAAAGCTTATTTTGTAGGCTGGAAGCGGCAGAGTGGCAGTGTGAGTAACTTGGAGGCGAGATTGGAAGACTGGAGAGATCGGGTGCCGAGTGGCTTGCTGAGTCAGATGGGTGCTGTTTCCTCTGAATCTGGGGTCTAATTGGCTGGAATATCTTTAGACTTTACTCTATATACTATCAGAATTGTTGTACTTCTTAAAAGTGATTTGACAATTAATTGGTAAGTGCTGAAAGAGCTTCTCTTATCAATCTCTCTTCTGACATGGAGGTGAATTTGGTGGTGACTGAAATATTTCAACGTGAACAGCGCTCCCTCTTTTGAACTCTATTCTCAAGAGTAATTGTGATCTATCTACTGACTTTTAGATCATTTCTCCTAATGGACTGATTCAAAGTATAAGTAACTTGTTGAGATATATTGGCCTTGGAAAATTAAGTGTTAAATTTATTAGTGTGATTTAAGATTAAGTGGACTACCTGATTTGTTTAAAGTACTAATTAATTCTAAAGTACTAATTAGATAATTAACTGATCTAATATCAATCAAATACTAAGCAGCCTAGTTGATTACTAAATTGAACTGATTAATTACTATTAACTATTTAAGAATACTGAAGGGGGGATAGGGAGCAACATAGATAAGTGACTAAATTAATAGATCATATCTATTATCTCTTGGGACAGGGTAGAGTAGTAACTAATATCCTTGGGTTCACCCTAGTTATATGCTACTTTGGAGGAGGTTCCTTTGCTTAACAGAAATGTCTAGCTCCTAAATTAAGACCGGAAAGAAGCACCCAATATCAACAGCAGCTATGGCCCCAATCACGACTCCTCCTACTCCGCATAAATCTATGGAGGCAGTAGCTGCGGCTGAGAAGACTTCTACGCTCCAAGGAATTCAGAATTTACTATACACCATACAGGAAACTATGACAAAAAACCAGGAGGCCACAGCGAAGGATTTGGCTGAATTGAAACAGGAGATGGGAGGTATGCGAGGGAAAGTGAAACAAATTTCTGAGAGATTAAATGAAGTGTGCGTGACAATGGAAAAGCATGAGGGCCAGATCCAGGAGGTAGCTACAAAGGTGGAAAAGGTGGAGGCGGTGATAGAGAGGCATGAGTTGCAACAGCTACTGGTCAATAAGCAGCTTGAAGATGATATAGTTTTGCTTGAGATGGAGAAGTCTGCCCACATCCTGAGATTTCAAAATATTAGGGAGGAGCCAGAAGAAAACTTGGAAGATAAAATGGTTGAGATGGTAGCAGAGATGCTTCAGAAAGACACGTAAATGGTACACAATGGTATTGACGAAAGTTTCTGGATTTTTACATCATTTACTAGGAGACAGAATCTCCCGAGGGAAGTTCATGTAAAATTTAGTAAGAAATCATTACGAGAGGAAGTATATCAGAGATCAAAAGACCATGTGATAAAATATGCTGGCAAGCAGGTCACTGTTTTGAGACAGGTGCTGAAGAAGGTACGAGACTGAAGACGAAACTACCAAGCGTTGACAACACAACAAAGGAAATATGATGTGAGATATAAATGGCTACTTCCAGATGGGCTGATGGTGACATGGCAGGGGAAGAGAGTACGTCTTGAAACCCTGCAAGAAGCTGATGAATTTCGTGAAAGTGAATTTGCAACTTGGGAAAAGGGAAGGAGGAAGAGAAAATGAATATATGGTAGATAGTAAGGGTCGGGAAGGAGGGCAGGAGGAGAAAGGAGCAGCAGGAGTAAGAGAAGAAGAAGAGGAGATTAGCCAAAGGGGAACTAGACAGACAACTAGAGCAAAGAACGCAGACAAGTAAAGATGGGGGAGGAAATATGTTTGTTTTCACTAAATATAAATGGTTTGAATGCACAGGTGAAGAGAAAGCGGGTTTTTAAGAACTTAATAAAACTAAAACTGGATGTTATATGCCTCCAGGAAGTGCATATTAAAAAACAATGTGAATGTGTTTTGCAATGTCCTGAACTTGGTAAACTGTATGCTACGTTAGCTGATGAGAAGCAGAGAGGTGTGGCCTTCTATGTTAGGAACTATCTGGAATCTAAATTAATTTATATGGATGACGAGGGCAGAATTTTAATGCTGGAGATATATATAGGCCGGCTACGGGTTCTTTTGGTGGGAATATATGCCCCAAATAATGGACAGTCTGACTTCTATCAAAAGGTATATCAAAAACTTATTGAGTTGCAATATGATCATATAGTCATACTGGGTGATTTTAATGCAGTAATTGACAGGGATTTGGACTATCTACCGGGAAATACTCAAAAGAGAGAAAATAGGAGAATACTTCCGAAAATATGTGCAGATATGAAGGATGAGTTAGGTCTTATGGATCTATGGCAAACGTTCCACCCTCAGACAAATCAATATACTTTCTTCTCTTCCAGGCATAAATCTTGGTCGAGGCTGGCTATGATGTGGGCAACCACAGAGTTAAAGACCAGAACGGTAGCGATAGAGATAGAACCTAATACCTGGGCAGACCATAGTCCATTATTGGTTAGGTGGAAAAGGGATATAACTAAAAGAAAAAGGTGGATGCTGAGAGCAAGCATTCTAACGGAGATGGAATTTCAACAAATGGTGAAGAGTGAAATGGAAGCCTTCTTTAGGGTCAATGACAATAAGGAAACCTCGATACAGACTCTGTGGGACACAGCGAAAGCCTATATGAGAGGGTTAGCAATACACTGTGGGGAAGAACGCAGTGGACAACGAAGCTGTGGAATGCAGAGAGGAATTTACAGGTTAATCCACTAGATGCTAAAGCTAAGGAAGCAGTAGACACAAGTAAACATCAACTCATATTACTAGATCAGGAGGAAATAGCACATAATATTAGAATGGCCAGACAGCATCACTTTGAACATACCAATAGGGCCATCCGGTGGCTTACTTATAAACTAAAGAAGGAGAGGGAAAGTAGGCAGATAGATCAATTACAGGATAGGACGGGAGTCATATAGGTAGATAATAAACAGAAAAAGGGGATTGCACAGGAATTCTTTTCACAACTGTATGCCAGTGAGCAAGTGCCGGATGAGAAAATTAAGGTATATTTGGAACAGTTGGACCTCCCCAAATTCCCAGAATCAATTAAAGAGCTGTTGAATAAGGAGATTACGGAAGGAGAGATAGAGATTGCGATCAAGAGGCAGAAGACCGGTAAAACCCCTGGCACGGATGGCTTACCTGTAGAGATATATAAAACCTTTTCAGATTTGTATATAAAATATATGAAGGAAATCTTTAATATGGTATTGATGGAGTCCAAGTTTCCCAAATCATGGCTAGAGGCCTATATCTCTCTAATACCTAAGGAAGGAGTGGACCAAACACTTATACATAACTACAGACCTATTTCACTTTTAAACGCCGACTATAAAATTTTTGCAGCTGTAATGGCAGCTAGATTTAAGAAATACCTTAGTGAATTTATCCACATGGATCAAAATGGTTTCCTATCAGCTAGACAGCTGAAAGATAATGTACGGATTATAATGGATGCCCTGGAATACTACGAGGCCCACCCTGAGAGGCAGGCGGCGTTCCTCTTTTTGGACACCCAGAAAGCCTTTGATAGGGTTAATTGGAACTATCTAATATTACAACTGAAACAGATGGAGGCTGGCGATCATTTTATTAATGCAATCCAGGCAATTTATAACCA
Organism: Coluber constrictor foxii; assembly: GCA_038048745.1. Lineage (NCBI taxonomy): Eukaryota > Metazoa > Chordata > Lepidosauria > Squamata > Colubridae > Coluber > Coluber constrictor. The sequence continues at coordinate 11,436,445 of CM075961.1, forward strand.
ACAGAAGGCCAGGATCTTAGTTAATGGAGAAGAGTCGGAGGAGGTGACAATAGCGAAGGGAACGAGACAAGGCTGTCCACTCTCCCCATTACTGTTTATATTCACACTAAAACCTTTGCTTAGGATAATAAGACAAGAGGTGAGCATAAGAGGACTAAGGATCCGAGAACAAGAATATAAGGTCCAGGCGTACGCGGACGACCTGGTCTTTGTTCTGGAAGACCCATTAATCTCCGGAGGGCGACTTATCGAAACAATACAGAAATTTGGTGAAGGAGCTGGATTACAAATAAATAGGACAAAAACAAATATTATAGCAAAAAATATGACAGAAAGACAAAAATCAGAACTACAAAATACTTTGGGCCTACAGGTAGTGCGTAAAGTCAAATATTTAGGGATTTGGCTGTCTGATCGATGTTCATCAATAAAGGGGGATAACCATTTAAAATTAATTGAATAACTAGATAAAGATTTGGAGAAATGGAGGAAGATACAATTGTCACTAATGGGACGAATAGCCTTAATTAAGACCTACGCAGTGCCCAGAATGGTATTTCTCTTTCAAACAGCCCCAGTTAGGTTGGATAAAACCTTCTTTAAGAATTTGGACAGGACCACAAATAGGTTTATTTGGCAGGGCAAGAAGCCTCGAATTAGGCTGAAGGTAATGCAGAAACCGAAAGAACAAGGTGGGTTAGGGGTCCCAAATTGGAAATATTATTATAATTTGGCGGTTTTGGTTTGGATCTGTGAATGGATTACACTGCAAAGGAGACGTCTGCTAGCAATCAAAGGTCACGATCTCCAACAGGGGTGGCATGCCTGTTATGTCCTTATAAGGACATCCGCCTGGGATTGGCTGAAGATCCTTTCGGCGGGAGTTTTGAATCCCTGTCAGTGGGCGGTGCGTCTGCCGAAGCGAATATAAGGAGAGCTCCGGCAGCGCACAGGCAGTTCAGTTCTCGTTAATAAACGTTGTTACTTGAACTCTGCTGGTCACTTCTTCTTTCCTGCGCCAATCTAACACTGGCGACGAAGGACTAGAGAAGAATCTCCGCGTGGCACGATCGCCTTAACGAGCTTAAGTCACTCAACGCGGTCTGAGAGATGGCAACGCCGCAAGCGCCGTTCGCCTCGTTGGCTCCTTTCAACCCCAGCCGGGAGAAATGGAGCTCCTATATGATACGTTTCCGCCAGTTCCTCCGGGGAAACGGCTACAACAATCTCGACGACGAGAGGAAGAGGGCTCTCTTCCTCGCTCACTGCGGCACCGACGTCTTGGAGCTCGCCGTCAACCTCGTCGCACCCAGAGACATTGAAGTCATGTCCTGGGTGGATCTGCAGACTGCCCTGCAAGACCACTATGCACCAACGGGCACCCCCATCTCAAATCAGTTCACTTTCCGCCAACGGAACCAGAAGGAAGGCGAATCCCTCAAAGACTTTGTGGCGGCATTGCGTCAAATCGCAGCAAACTGCGAATTTGAGAACGTTGACAATGCCTTACGCGACGGGATCGTCTTCGGGATGAGAGATGCAAACCTCCAAAAGAAGTTCCTGAGCAGAAAAAGACTGTCCCTGAAGGACGTTCTTGAGGAGGCTACGGCTGCTGAAACATCCGAGACCGCCGCCGCTGCCATGCTCCAGTCCCGAGGGATCCATAAGATCCGCAAACCGTCATCTGAATCGTCCGATGACTCTGCCACACCAACCGACTCAGAGGGGGAGTCGAACGTTTTGAAAGTTTCCCGCCCATCTAGGCGGGAAATTCAAAAAGATGGCCGCCGCGCCACTCAGTGCGGCAGTTGCAAGGGACACCATCCCCGCCAATCCTGCCGCTGGCGTGATGCAACCTGCAGACGCTGCCTCAAGAAGGGGCACATCGCTGAGGCATGCAGAGCCTCTGATCCGGTTCCTGAATCGATTAAGCCCCGTACTCCGGAAAATCGCCGCGACTCCCAGAGGTCATCCAAACGGTCCTCACTTCAGCACAACCGCGACGACCGCAACAGTTCTCATGGCGGCACTGTGAACCAGACCACAATCGCCCTCACCAGCAACAACAGTGCCACAAAATTCCATGTGACACTGTTGGCAGAAGGCTTGCCGTGCACGATGGAAGTCGATTCCGGCTCCGTCTATTCTATCATTGACTGGCACCAGGTTAAGAGGCTGAAGCTGGCCCTCACCAAGCGCCAACTTGAACCCCTTCACTCCAAGCTGGTGGACTTCGGTGGAAATCCCATCAGCGTCATCGGAAGAACCTGCCTTCAGATCGCCTTCAAGCAGTTCCAAGGCCAGCTCCCCATCACTGTCGTGGAGCATAGCCGTCCGACCCTGCTGGGCGTGGAGTGGTTCCAGCCGTTGGGGCTTTCTATTGGAGGCATCCACCAGATTAGCTCAGGCGAACTCGACTCACTCATCGGAGAGTTCCAAGAAGTCTTCGATGGTAAGTTAGGGACCTTTTCAGGGAAACCCATCTCTTTTAATCTAGACAAGGGGGTAACCCCAATTTGGCTCAAGCCCCGCCGAGTTCCATTTGCCTTGCGGGCTAAAGTAGACGCTCAGCTAGATAAGCTGATTGCCCAAGGCATACTGGAACCCATCGATCATGCTCCATGGGAAACTCCCATTGTGACTCCCATGAAGCAGGATGGATCTGTGCGCATCTGCGCCGACTACAAAGTGACCATCAACAAGGCGTTGCCGCAGAGCGCATACCCTGTGCCAGTAGTGCAACATTTGCTGCACTCACTCGGCAAGGGCAAAATTTTTGCGAAACTGGACCTGGCCCAGGCTTACCAGCAATTGCCAGTTGATCAGGAAACGGCGGAGGCACAGACTATTGTCACCCATAGAGGCGCGTTTAAGTGCAACCGTCTCCAGTTTGGAGTCAGTGCAGCCCCTGGCATTTTCCAATCGATGATGGAACGCCTTCTCCAAGGCGTTCCAGGGGTGGTGCCTTACTTCGATGATGTACTGATCTCTGGGGACTCAAAGGCTCAACTCCTTGACCGACTAAGGCTCGTTCTCCAGCGGTTTAGGGAGAAGGGCTTGAGGGTCCGGAGGGACAAGTGCATCATTGGAGTACAGGAAGTCGAGTTCCTGGGCTATCTCATAGATAGTTCTGGCATCCACCCCACCAATTCAAAAGTTAAAGCTATCCATGAAGCTCCCAGCCCCAAAAACAAAGCGGAGCTTCAGGCTTTCCTTGGATTGCTTAACTTCTACGCTATTTTCCTCCAGCAGAAAGCCACTGTTGCTGAGCCACTCCATCGCTTGCTGGCAAAGGCGGCTTCCTGGAGGTGGGGACGCGAGGAAGAGTCTGCATTCAGAGCCGTTAAGCAACTTCTGACCTCTGACAGTGTGCTCATTCAATACAATGAGACACTGCCCATCAGACTGACCTGTGACGCTTCCCCCTACGGAGTCGGCGCTGTGCTCAGCCATGAACTGCCTACCGGCTGTGAAGCCCCCATCGCCTATTTCTCAAAAACTATGTCCAGTGCTGAGCGCAACTACAGCCAACTGGACAAAGAGGCGTTGGCTATTGTTGCGGGGGTGAAGTGTTTCCACGAATATCTGTATGGAGGGCGTTTCACCATTGTCACCGATCACAAGCCTCTCCTGGGCCTACTCGCAGGCGACAAGCAGACCCCAGCCTTCATGTCCCCACGGATGACGCGTTGGGCTATCTTCCTTGCTGGCTACTCCTACAGCCTCGTCCACCAGCCTGGTAAAGCCATCGCGAACGCCGACGCGCTAAGCAGGTGCCCATCCGCAGACTCCGTGGAAGACCCAGCACCCACGCTCGAGCTGCTGCATATCGACAACGACAGCAACTGTCCAGTGACATCTGCCGACGTGGCAACGCACACGCGGGCAGACCCCATCTTTCGCCAAGTCCAATCCTGGGTCCTAAGAGGCTGGCCTGCCCGAATTGACAGCGACCACTTCAGCCCATTCAGCCGCAAGCAAGGGGAGCTGTCCACCATGCGCGGCTGTTTACTATGGGGAGATCGGGTGCTGATTCCCAGCTCGCTTCAACAAAGGACTCTTGCAGCTCTGCATAAAGGACACCCGGGCATTGTCCGGATGAAAGCCCTGGCACGGAGCTACGTCTGGTGGCCGACACTGGACAAAGACATTGAACATTGGGTCGCCAGGTGTAGCCCGTGCCAAGAAGTCAGAGCCGCCCCGCCTCAGGCCGACCCGACGCCCTGGGAAACCCCGAGCTCCCCCTGGTCGCGCATTCACATAGACTTTGCTGGCCCCATCCAGGGGCACCACCTCCTCATCGTGGTTGATGCCTACTCAAAATGGCTGGAAGTCGTCCCTATGGCATCCACTACAACGGAAGCCACGATCCGTGCACTCCGGCGTCTCTTCGCGACTCATGGACTTCCAGACGTCTTGGTTTCTGACAACGGACCCCAACTTACGTCCGTGCCCATGGAAGCTTTCCTCGCAGGTTTGGGCATCCGCCATGCCCTCTCTGCCCCTTACAGACCGGCCGGAAATGGACAGGCTGAAAGGATGGTGAGGCTTACAAAGGAGTCGCTCGCCAAAATGGGACCGGGTGATTGGCAGGAGCGCATTGACACTTTTTTGCTTACCCAGCACATCACGCCTCATTCTGCCACCCGGAAATGCCCTGCCGAATTATTAATGGGCATGATCTGTCCCCCCCCTTCAGAGACCCACAAAAACACAGCCAGCCGAGGGTTAATAATCACTTGGCACACTCCGCAGTTCTTATCTCAACCTTGGCAGCGATATGCACACCGTCTGCCAAGGACTTTATTGGTTTACACAAACAAGAAAATCTCCTACGTAGCTTTGCCGTTCATCTAGCTTCCAAGACTACGAGGTTGCTCCGTTTGTTTAGCTTTGTTCGTCACGAACTTCGTAACCCACCGTACTGTCTTATATACATATGCTTCTGGGTGTGGTCCAGTGAGTCATTGATCCCATGACTCCAATCCAATGACTCAGCATTTCCTCATACGTCTCAGCTGCAGTACCCTTTTCTCTCGCCTTCTTTGGCGTGCGTCCAGGAATGACGTCTCTCCCTCACTCTCATCTGAGGCACCTGTTTCCCCACTACTTGGCTCTCTTTCAGCTGGCACCTGAACCGGTGCCAGAGGGGGAGGGCTGGGAGATCTGGCTGGCTCCTCTTCCTCCTGCTCAGAGCTGCCTTCCTCCAAAGGGATAGGCTCAGAGGACGGGGCCACAACACTATCCCCCACCGCAGGGCCCTTCCCCCGGGTCTGACGGTCGGGATGGGGTCGGGACGGGAACTGTTCGTGGAAAGCCCGCACCAGGTCAGGGGCCTGAACGGCAGATGCGTCCACCCAGGTGAAATCCTCGGCACCGTACCCTTTCCAAGCGATGAGGTATTGGAAGCGCCCCTTCAGCCAACGGGAGTCCCGAATACTGTCCACCTCATACGTCGAGGCGTCGTCCTCGTCGGCTGCGGCTGGGGGGGCAGGCGGCGGCGGGCGGCGGAGACGGCTAGTGGGAGTCTCAGGGACCAGGAGGGACCGATGAAAAACGGGGTGGAGCCGCATGGAGCGGGGTAGAGTCAACCGATAGGCCACCGGGTTGATGACCGCCTCGATGGGGAAGGGACCGATAAAGCGGTGGGCCAGTTTCCTCACCGGCTGGTCCGTGGGAAGGTGTTTCGTGGACAGCCAAACCCGATCTCCAACTTCCAGCGGTGGCGTCGCCCGGCGGCCGCGATCGGCGAACCGTTTATAGTCCTCTTTCGCCCGGATCAGCTGTCGCCGCACCAGTTGCTGCACCGCCTGCAGCTCCGAGAGGAAGTCCCGGGTCTCAGGAACAGGGGAGTCCATGATGGTCAACGGAAAAAACCGTGGATGGTACCCGACGTTGGCATGGAACGGTGTCATCTGGGTGGAGGTATGTTGGGAGTTGTTAAAAGCGAACTCCGCCAGGGGAAGGTACTCGGCCCAGTTGTCCTGCTGTTGGTTGACAAAACAGCGGAGGTACTGCTCCAGTATGCCAATGACCTTCTCCGTGCCCCCGTCAGTCTCCGGATGGTGTGACGACGACAGGCACACCTGCACCTCCAGCGCAGCCATCAGGCTTTTCCAGAAGCGGGCCGTGAACTGGGCCCCGCGATCCGAAACCACCCGGTCCGGCAGGCCGTGGAGGCGGAAGATGTGTTGCAGGAACAGGCGAGCCGTGGTACGAGCCGAGGGCAGGCCGCGGCACGGGATGAAATGTGCCATCTTCGTGAGCGCATCCACCACCACGAGGACGGTCGTGAATGTAGCGGACAGGGGCAGGTCAGTCAGGAAGTCCATGGAGATGGCTCCCCATGGTCTCTCCGGTGTTGGCAGCGGCTGGAGGAGTCCAGGAGGGGGGCCGGACGCGGCTTTGGCCTGTCGGCATGGCACACAGGATGTCACGTAGGCGTGCACATCGTGCCGTACCCGAGGCCACCAAAAAGTCCGTGTCACTAGGTTCAAGGTCTTAAAGAAGCCGAAGTGCCCCGCCGCGGGGTTGTCATGGCACTGGTTCATGACGAGGGCTCGGAGCGGACTTGTGGGCACATACAGCCGACCCCGGTGCCTGAGCAAGCCCTCCTCCATGGTCCATGGGGACGCGGGGCCGACGTCCGCTCTCCGCTGCTGCGACCAGTCGTCCCGTCGCTGCGCTTCCAGCACCTGAGTCCGCAGGTCCACCGGTTCCTGGACCGCGGCCAAGGAGTCCGCTGGCAGCACCGTCCGGGGGGAAAGGGAGTCCTTGGGGCAAAAGTATTCCGGTTTACGGGATAGCGCGTCCGCCCTCTGGTTGAGGTGGCTCGGAATGTATGTGACGTGGAAGTTGAACAGGGCGAAAAACAACGACCACCGGATCTGCCGCTGGTTCAAATTCCTGGCCGTGGTGAGGTGCTCCAGGTTCCGATGGTCCGTCCGCACCTCCACCTGGTGTCGGGCCCCCTCGAGGTGATGTCGCCAAGCCTCGAACGCGGCCTTGATAGCCAGCAACTCCTTTTCCCAGATGGTGTAGTTGCGCTCGGAAGGAGTGAGTTTCCGGGAGTAGTAAGCGCAGGGAAAAAGAGTGCCGCCATCCACCGGAGCCTGTAGCAGCACCGCTCCAATCGCCACGTTGGACGCGTCTGTCTCAACCACGAACGGACGGTGTGGATCGGGGTGCTTCAGGACCGGCTCCGTGACAAAGGCCTGCTTGAGAACCTCGAAGGCCTGCTGCTGCGGGGGCCCCCACTGGAATGGAACCTTCTTCCGAAGGAGCTGGGTCAACGGCACGGTCAGGGTGGCAAAGCCCGGGATGAAGGTCCGGTAGTAGTTGGCGAATCCCAACAGACGCTGGACGTCCTTCACCCGACGCGGGGGTTCCCAACTGCGCAAGGCCGCCACCTTGTGTGGGTCCATCGCGATGCCCTCGGGGGTGATGATGTGCCCGAGGAACTCTATGGAAGTCTGGAAGAAGTAACATTTCTCCAACTTCGCATAGAGCTGGTGCTCCCGCAGGCGCTGCAGGACCTGGCAGACATGCTGGAGGTGACTCTCCGGGGTCCGGGAATAGATCAAAATATCATCCAGGTAGATCACCACGAACCGATCCAGCATGTCCCGGAACACGTCGTTCATCAAGTGCTGGAAGACCGCGGGGGCGTTGGTCAACCCGAACGGCATGACGGTATATTCAAAGTGTCCGTATCGGGTGCCAAATGCCGTCTTCCACTCGTCCCCCTCTCGCATCCGCACCAGGTTGTAGGCTCCCCGGAGGTCGAGCTTGGTGAAAATCGAAGCCTCCCGCAACCTCTCCATCAGCTCCGGAATCAGCGGCAGGGGATAGCGATTCCGTACCGTGATGGCATTCAAGCGCCGGTAGTCGCAACACAGGCGCAAGTCCCCCGTCTTCTTTTTCACGAAGAGGACTGGGGCCGAGAGCGGGGAGGTCGAAGGCCGGATGAACCCACGGGCCAGGTTCTTGTCCAGAAAGTCCCGTAAGGCGGCCAGCTCGGGCTCCGACATGGAGTACAGGCGTCCCGAGGGCAGGGGCGCGTTGGGCATCAAGTCCACCGCGCAGTCGTAGGGTCGGTGCGGGGGCAAGCGATCCGCCTCCTTCTCGCTGAACACGTCGGCGAAGGATGTCAGCTCCGGAGGCAAGGAGACGTTCGGGGCAGCGACGTCCTGGCCGGCACAGGTGTGGCGAAGGTGGTCGACACACTGCAGGCTGGGGAACGAGATGGCATTTCTCGACCACGCCACCTGAGGGTCGTGCGCCCGAAGCCAGGCCATCCCCAGGACCAAGGGGAAGTGCAGGTCCGCCGTCACATAAAACTGGATCGCCTCCTCATGGTTCCCAATGGCAAGGCGCAAGGGCTGAGTAGCAAAGTTGATGGGCCCCGCCACAAGTTCCCGCCCATCAATAGTTTCGACCCTCAACGGAGGGTCCACTGGAACCAAGGGAACCTTGTAATGGGCCACAAAGGCCTGGTCCATAAAGTTCGTGGTGGCCCCCGAGTCCACCAGCGCGTGCGCCTGGAGCCCCTCCGACCGGTTAGCCAACAACACCCGGGTGTTCAAAATCAGGTGCCGAGGGGGCTCACAGTCCACAGCCGCCGCCTCCGGCGGGGCATGGTCACCTGCCTGACCCAGAGTTTCCCCTAAGCCAGGCCTGACCCGTTTCCCGGCTGGTCACGCCGAGGCTCCGGAACAGACTTGAGCGATCCACTCCGCTTCCGGGGACACGAGGCGGCGAAATGTCCAGCCTCGCCGCAATAGAGGCACAACCCCCCTTGGCGTCTCCGCATCCGCTCCTGGGCCGTCAGTTGAGGTCTGGCTGCTCCGAGCTCCATGGGCTCCTCAGCCGTCGCCACCAAACGCGGTACGGTCCGGGGCGCTGTTGGTACGAAACGCGGGGGTGCCGGCACTGTGGGTGGTTCCGGAAGAGCCCTACGGGGCCGTCGCCGTTGTAGGCGGGCATCGATGCGCAGGCATTGGGTCACCAGCGCGTCCAGGGTCTGTGGCGCCTCCACCCGAACCAGCTCGTCCTGCATCTCATCGCAGAGGCCGTCCTGGAAGGCATCCATCAGCGCCGCCTCATTCCAGGCCGAATCCTGGCCTAGCAATCGGAACTCCGCAATATAGTCCTGCAGGGGGCGCTTGCCTTGGCGAAGGTCCTTGATGCGCCTCGCTGCCGTCTGCACCCGGAGGGGGTCCTCAAACATGGTACGCAGGTGTTGCAAAAAGCCCTGATAGTCCAGAAGCAAGGGGCTGTCTTGCAGCAACAGGGGCGTGGCCCATTGGGCGGCAGTGCCAGAGAGGGAGCTGATAATAAAAGCCACCCGAACCCGGTCATCCGGAAAATCCTCCGGCCGCATTGCCATGTACAGCTGGCACTGTCCCAAGAAGGCCGGGAACATTTCCTGCTGTCCAGAAAACTTATCTGGCATGTTCACTGGGCATCTTGGACGGGGAAGGGGAGCAGGTGGAGCTGCTACAGGAGCATTTCCCAAAGCAAGTTGTGCAGTTAGCTGTGCTACTTGCTGTTGCAGAAGTTGATTGGCCTCCAGCATCTGCTGTACCTGCTGCTGCAGCTGTTGGTCCATCGTGGGTTAACGATGGAGTTTTGGGTGACGAACAAGATGATCTGTCCCCCCCCTTCAGAGACCCACAAAAACACAGCCAGCCGAGGGTTAATAATCACTTGGCACACTCCGCAGTTCTTATCTCAACCTTGGCAGCGATATGCACACCGTCTGCCAAGGACTTTATTGGTTTACACAAACAAGCAAATCTCCTACGTAGCTTTGCCGTTCATCTAGCTTCCAAGACTACGAGGTTGCTCCGTTTGTTTAGCTTTGTTCGTCACGAACTTCGTAACCCACCGTACTGTCTTATATACATATGCTTCTGGGTGTGGTCCAGTGAGTCATTGATCCCATGACTCCAATCCAATGACTCAGCATTTCCTCATACGTCTCAGCTGCAGTACCCTTTTCTCTCGCCTTCTTTGGCGTGCGTCCAGGAATGACGTCTCTCCCTCACTCTCATCTGAGGCACCTGTTTCCCCACTACTTGGCTCTCTTTCAGCTGGCACCTGAACCGGTGCCAGAGGGGGAGGGCTGGGAGATCTGGCTGGCTCCTCTTCCTCCTGCTCAGAGCTGCCTTCCTCCAAAGGGATAGGCTCAGAGGACGGGGCCACAACAGGGCAGGCGACTCCGGTCACCCCTGGACAGACTGCACCCGCAATACACTTCTGAGGTTCCCGCATCGGCCAGTCGTCAACTTCGCCAGTTTTCCGTCGGCGATGCCGTTTTCGCTCTTAATTTCCACGGCTCGCCTAAATGGCTTAAAGCTACAGTACACAGCACAACCGGTCCCAAATCCTACCGCGTTGAGCTGGAAGATGGACAGATCGTGAGACGTCATCTCGACCAGCTCCGCAAAAGGTGGAGGGAAGTGAGTGAACACCACCCCGACGAGGTAGGCCTAAACCACCCCGATGAGGTAGGCCTAAACGACCCCAACGAGGTAGGCCTAAACGACCCCGGCGTGGTAGGCCTAAACCACCCCTACGAGGTAGGCCTAAACCACCCCGACGGGGCAGGCCAAAACCACCCAGATGAGGGAGGCCGGCTACATGCGGGAAGAACAGATACCCCAGCACCTAGCCTAACGCCAAATCCGGCAAGGCAAGTAGACCGGGGACAAGCCAAGCAGGGAACCCCGAAGCAACGCGGGGTGAATGACAGCTGACACCCTGAGACCCAAGACCTCCCAGCAAGCAACGAAGGCCAAGTAGACCGGGGACAACTCAGCAGGGAAAGCCAACATCAACCCTGCGAAGTAGGCAACCAGCAGTCCAGAGACGGGGACCTCCAGCCAACGTTACAGGAGGCCCTACAACAACCAGCCGACCGCGCAGAAGACCAACCATGCAAGGAAGGCCACCACCACCCCGGCAGGGTAGGCCAACACCAACCCGACATGGCCGAGCAGCCCAGCGGCCAGAGGAAGCAGCAACCACCACCACCAGACCAACCGCGCAGAGAGGGCCTACACCACCCCTGCAAGGTAGGCCTACACCACCCCGACAGAGCCGACCTGTCACCAATTTCGTCCGCCTGCCGCCCCGGGAGTAAGCCGGACTCAACCGGAGAACCCAGGGGCTTAACCCAACCACCACTGCCGAACTCGCACCCTGACCCAGACCGGCGCGACCCTATCCCAGAGGGGACCCGAGAGAGACCCAGGGACCTACCGAGGCTCAGGAGTTCCGGACCAGTCGAAAGCAGGGATCCACACCGGCGGCTCCACGATCCGTGCAGGAATGAGGCAGACCAGCATCACCCGCAGGCGGAGGTCCGTGACCCGGCCGGAGGTTCAGGAACAGTGCCCGCGTCCTCGACGGCCAGATCCAGCCCGGCACCGGGGAGGAAGCCCCGAGCAGAGCAGACACCCTCCGTCCGGGAGAGTGCCCATCTTGACTGTGAACTGCGCAGGTCTACGCGAGCACGTAGACGTCCTGTTTATCTTAGTGACTATTTCCCTGATCGACTGACTAAGAACTAGGGGGGAGGAGTGTTATGTCCTTATAAGGACATCCGCCTGGGATTGGCTGAAGATCCTTTCGGCGGGAGTTTTGAATCCCTGTCAGTGGGCGGTGCGTCTGCCGAAGCGAATATAAGGAGAGCTCCGGCAGCGCACAGGCAGTTCAGTTCTCGTTAATAAACGTTGTTACTTGAACTCTGCTGGTCACTTCTTCTTTCCTGCGCCGATCTAACAATGCCCACCTTTGGTGGGAGAGAGGCAAGCCCCGAACATATTTTATAAACCACGTGCGAGGAGTCCTGATTGAAAGCTGGATGGAAATTAGGAAAACATATTATAATAAAGTGCCACTCTGGGTTTCACCTGTGGAAACTGTGACCTATCCGACTTTGTATAACCCAGAGAAAAAAGTGACCTATAAAGAGATATTAGATACGACTGGGAAGCTAAAAACAAAAATGGCACTTCAGGAACAAGGGGTGAACCTAGACTGGTGGACATACACACAAATCAATAGTAAATACACAAGAGACAGACAGAGAATGGGGATTAGCCGAGAGATGCAGATTTTAGATAAGATATTAACGGGGGTGGACGAAAAGGTGCTGTCTAGATGCTATAAATTCTTTATGGCTATGGAGGTAGGAGAGGAAGGTGTGAAGACCTCGATTCATGCCTGGGAGAAGAATCTAGGTCATTCAATTGAGCCTGAGAGGTGGAATGAAATCTGGACTAAGAATCTGAAATTAACCCAGTCAATAGGATATAAAGAAAATATATACAAAATGGTGTATTGATGGCATTTGCCGCCGGCCAGACTTGCCAAAATGTTCCCTGGAACATCCTCAACCTGTTGGAAATGTGGCTTTAAAAAAGGCACATATTTCCACCAATGGTGGACCTGTCGAGAGGCAAGGAAAGTTTGGAAGAATATTCAGAAGTGGCTCAATGAGATGTTGGGGCAATATATACAACTGTGTCCTGAAGTATTTTTATTAGGGATAAGACCCGTAAATATTAATAAAATGTCATGGTACCTGTTGTTACACATAACAATAGCTGCAAGACTGGCATGGGCCCAATATTGGAAGATGGTTGTTAACCCACCCAAACAAGTAATAATCCAGAAAATAATGAACTGTGCAGAATCGGATCGGCTTACTATGATTCTGAAAGGACGAGGGGACACAGACTATTATATATCCTGGAGTCAATGGTATAATTGGATTTCTAATAGAGCTGTAAATAGAGATATTAGATAAATACACTATTTAGTATATGTAATAGACCTTTGCAGGTTACTGTATATATGTAATGGGACAAGTTTATTTCCTTCTCGTGTTATGATGTAGACCGCAATAGAGTTAACGTTTGTTAGATGTATAAGACAAAATAAAAACCTTATTAAAAAAGAAAATAAAAAATGGTTTTAAAAGTAAAAAAAAAAAATTGGCCATGCCCACCCAGTCACATTACCCCCGCCCCCCCAACCAAGCCATGCCCACAGAACCGGTAGTAACAAATTTTAGATTTCACCATTGCCCTGCTCCAGATGTGACAAAATGTGCTTCAGAATGTGGCTGTCTCATTTCTCACTACACTGAAGTGTTTAAACGATCTTTGGACTCTGAGATCATACCCCTAATATAAAGGCATACTGGCTAGTTATTTTATATACAGTATATCATCTTTGTTCAGGTTCTCCAAAACCAACATACAAACCTATTTTAAAAGAAGCAGACTGTCAGCCAGTTGATGGTTGACATGGGGGAAGGGGACGAAGTATTTCCTAAGCATTTTGTTATTGTAATGTTCCAAAGAGCTCAAAGAGAAAACGGAATCTAAATAAACACACCTCCACGAAAACAATTATTGATAGCGAGGGTTAAGAGACTTTCTGCTCATTGCTCATTTTTTTTGCAAAACTGGGAGAAACTGTGAAAGCGGAAAATAAAGCAGGGGTGAAGACGAGGTCGAGCAAGCAGTGCTAAAATGGGGGGGAGGGGAAACAAACGAGAGAACCAGGGCACGTGCACGCGCACACTAAACTGTTCTCCATCTATTTTGGGGGCTTTGGTTGCAGAATGTCAGTTCAGTTATGGAAAAAGCAACCGATAGCTTTCCAATTGGTTTTCAAAATTCAGAATGCCACTAGATGGCAGGATAAAGATCTCCCTGCATCTTCTGTGATCAGTTGTCCAGACTTTTGCAGTCCAAATAGCCTGCCCAGATGTTGTGATTTCCTTTTTTAAAAAAAGCTTACCGTAAAAGTTGCCTAACATCTTAACGGATCAATGTATCCGTTGTTACATCCTCAAAACCTCACAGCTTCAACGTAAAACTGTCTACCGTGGACCTCACCCCATTCCCAAGAGGTCCATAAAGGGTGTGTTGGAAGAAACATCCTTCTGGGTTCTGCTCCAAGTGGGGAAAAAGACACTGGAAACATGGAGACTGCTTGGAAAGATGGTTTAATGGTGGACAGGATCACATGGCTTGAGTTCCTAAACAGAAAAGGAAGCGAGGATACAGTGAATCCTTGGGTTTTTATGCTCTCTCTGGCTTTGCATTTCCTGGGGCCCCGAAATAGTATCCTGATTGGTTGTCAGACTCCCAGGGGGTGGGGGTCTTAGCTAGCCTTGCTGGCTGATGGTCACATGTGCTTCCCAGGTCACATGCTTCCCAGGTCTTATGTGGTGAGTTTCTGCTGCTATTGTGTAGAGGGCTAATCCTATCTTTGTTGGATCTTTGGCAATTCCATCTATGGCTCTGCCTGAAGGAGGTAGATCTTTGTTATGTAGAATAGACTGGCCCAGGCCTTAATGGCCCATTGACAAAGGGTGGGGGCAGGAAGATGGGAGCTGCTTCAAAACATGCTTATCCATTTCTCATCCAGGGAAATATAAGATTCTGCCTTTTTAAATATTTCCTAAAAATATTCCATTCTTCTGGGACAGGGGTGGGTGCTAACCTCCTACAGGTGCATGCATAAGTGCACCAGCATGTGTGCCTACCATCCCTGTCCTACTGTCCCCATTTATTTGTATTCATTTCCCTTGTTCGTGTTCATATTCATACCTGCTATCTTGTACATGTTTGACAAACTAATAAATAAATCTTCAGTTACTCTCCAGCGGTCCATGCTCGATTTAGCAGCGCCTCTCAATTTTACTTTCAGTACTACAGCAACCTCCGCCCTACCCTGACAAACAACCACCAAAAGCTTTCACTCTGAGTAGCTTCCAGCTTTATATACGCTTCTAAAAATAGCCTCTGGCTTCCAAGGCCAATCACGACAGGTCGAATTTTGAATCGGACCAATGGGATGAGGCGTCACGGAGAGGTTCGGTCACGCCAAGGGGATCCGAGATGCGTGGCCATTGAGCTAATCTGACATCATTGGAATGCGATTTAACGAGTTTGTTGTTATAGCTTGGGCAGCGTTCTGAGCCTGTGTAATACGATCACGAGGTGGAGGGCGGGAGAAGAGTAAAGGGAGTGTGGCTTCCAGCAGAAGGGAGGGAGAGAGGGGGGAGTAGAAAGAGGGGGGAGGTGGCGGTAGTCAAGGAAAGTTCTGAAAGGGAACTTTTGCAGCGGGTTACGTTTGCAGTCACCTCGGTGTTTGCAAATATTGAGAAAGCTTCTCAGCAACTATCTTCTGGAGAGCCCCAGGAGTGGAAAGTAGCCTCAGCGTCGGAGACACTGCAAAACAAAAAGCGGAAACAACAAAAGCCAACCAACCAAAAGAGAGGGGCCAAAGAACCCTGATATATTGATGTGCAGTTGAACTTTGCATGGAACTTTTTTATATGTTGTTTAAAAACATGTCTATAACTTCGTCTGAAATCGTGAACAGGAATTTAATATATCTAACTGTAGATTGCTACTTTCTCCCCTGAAAATGTTATAGAAATTAAGACTCACAAGATTTCCATGGGTGATCAGAGAGGTTTATTGCGCAGATTCAGTGCAACAAAAGAAGCAAAAACACTGAATAAAAAATAGAATCCTAGGGCAGCTTTTTATACATACTTTTAACATCTTATGATTGATTACAATGCTGACAGCCCACCGCAACAAACCCACCCCCCTATTTCCTTGTTACTAATTCCTACAAGCGTACTAACGTGTATTCCCTCTTTAAGAGGAACACAGGTGTTCTTGCAAACCTTATCTAAGTTCCTGCCGTTAGATCTGTGGTTACCTCTGCTTGGCTAAGTGTGATATTTTACTCCTGATAATGTTTCCTGAGCTTGACAGCTGTGAAAGCTTAGTTATTTCTGTGGTTTTACCTTTTGAACCCAATACTAAAGAAAGGGGCCCTTCAGAGATCATCTAGACTGACCCCGTTTTATATCATTTTTTAAAATCCAATTTCATTATTCTATTTTACTCCCCCCTTTTCTTTTGGAAGTTTTTCCATCCAAAAACTTCCACTGCTTCCCATCTGTTTCATGCTTTCAGTAGGTAACCAGTCTATACTTCTTAATAAGCAAGCAAGCATATAATATTTTTGTATAACATAATCAGTTCAGGATACATAATAAAGAGATAGAAAAGGTAAGTAATACATATGAAATGACTTTTGATTCTCAATTTCTGAAGGCACTTTCACCATTTACATGGGTGCAAATTGTACATATGTATCTGTATCAGAACCTTCATTTTCATCAGGGGGATTGGAGTCCATCTGATGGTCAAGAAGGCATTCCATCAAAACTAACTCTTTCTCAACTTGTATCACCTTCACTGCTCTCTTAGCCAGCTGTCTGAGTAGAGGGATAGCACAAGGAATAAAAGCGAGACTTACTGCAGCACAGATTAACATGAATAGTATCTGCTTTATCCAACCAGACCCAGACAACCAAGAAAACCACATGTCCGTTGTTTGTACTCTCTGTCCTATCCTGGAGGCCTGGTACTGCAATTCCTTTGCAACCTCTCTAACCACACCTGACTTGTTCATGTAGAAACAACAGTCTTCTCCTAAAAATACACACAAACCTCCTTTCTCTGCTGTTAGGAGGTCTATGGCGCGTCGATTTTGTAAAACCACTGCTGCTAAAGAATCTCTCTGATTTTGGACCTCTACTAAGGACCCAGCAATTTGGTTCAGGCTTTCTTGAAATTCCTCTGACAATTGCTGAAACTTTATTATGGAGTGTGTCATCCCACTTACACCTGTTCCAATTGCTGTTCCCATTCCTAAGATTGCTAATAGGGGGATCAAGATAGGCACCCTTTTCTGAACATGTCTCATGAGGGGAACAGGGAGAGTATGTTCCCCGCCAACAACACCCATTTTAGGAAACAGATATACCAGTGTGCATGTTCCCGTCCAATTTGTTGGTAAACACAAATATGCATTTTTCCCACATAAGAAGAAAACTCCATCTTCCTCTACACACACGCCCATGCTCATGGAAAAGATGTGGTCTCGGTGGTTCTTTTCATTAGTCCAAACTTGCAAAGTCCCTGCTACTATCATTCCAGTCAGAGGCTGTAATGGGACTTCTAGTGAAGGATTCCTCTGCCTATCTCTGAGAACTGGACCTTCAAAAAGATAATGGGAAGTTATGTTTCCCGGGGGAAAGAGAATACATGGACATGCACCTGTGTGAACCAGAGAGAGCCAGCTATTATTTCGAGGGGGCTGAAATGGTCTTGGGCACCTTACCCGAGATACATTCCATCCTCCCCATTTCTTAATAATGACAGTTGGTGGTAGTGAGAAAGTTACCTTCTGTTGAAATAAGTTGTAAGCGGAAGAAGCAATGGCTTTGACTAGGTTTATATCCCTGAGATCCGTCTCATTTCTAGGACCAAGGTAAATTTCTGATGAACATTGTTCTTCTGTCAGGGACCCTACAGGATTACCAGGTTCCTGATATCTCTTTACACATAAAGAGGGTGGCCCTAGGATTTCCACACCAACAGCTATAGGGCCAAAAATTGGGAGATGACTTTCTCCCAATTTTTTGAATACATTATAAAAATCTTCTTGCAATTTGACCTCTGCTGTTTTGGTTCTCCATCTAATATTTTTCTCAAAGACCATTGTGGTTTTGGTCCTGACCCAGAGATCTAACTCAACTGGAACAGCATTGTAAGAGGAGGGACTAGCAGACAAACACAACCAGCATTTTTGGCCCAAGGCAGGGTCAGATTGGTTAACAAGGCTTTGACCTAATTCCAGTATCCTCAACATGTAGTTCCCTTCTTGTAATTGTTGGAGGGGCCCGTTCTCCCTTTGTTTTACCCCTCCTTTTGCCGGGATGGTCAGATACTTGTCCTTGTGTCTTGGGGTTATCCTAGGTCCAGGGTACCGACCCCACCTATCGATGACACGTCATTGGCGGGAACAGACCTGACCCACGGTGAACCCACTTTGTGACCTGCTCTTGTCCAGTTCCAAGGGGTTTTTGAAACCCCCCCCCCCATCCTCCCTTAAGGGCAAGGGGAATTTCTCGGGCATCCTCACAACATTGGGAACTATTGTTCTGGATACTATCACTTAATAGACCCTTTGCTAATAGCATCCAAAGCCACAGGAAGGTCAACCTTATTTCCTCCCCACCGACACAGGGCTCTTATTCAATCCCAACACTCTTAGTTTACAGAATTACCACGTCAGGAAGGGGGTTGGGAGTATATGTGATTTGTAGGGCAATATCAGTCTTAGGGATCCCACAGAACCAGTCCTTTTTTGTTAAATACAATGTCCACAGTCCCAGGAGTAGGATAGCGATGCAGAGTCCCCACTCCCAAGTTTCCTCAAACATCAGTCTCTACAGGAGTTTTGTATTCATCTCTAGCACAGCTAATAGTTTTTAACTCAGTACCAGTTTCTTTAGTTTGGAGGCGTTTCCAAAAGAATAGGTATCCTATATTGTCACGAGTAAATGCCATCCCTGGGCAGACCCTAACTCCCAAACCAGCGACTCAGGGGTTAACTACCCTAGGCAAGCCCACTTCCCCTTCTTTTGTTCTCCCCTTACCTGTAGCTCCACCTCCAGGGTACTTAAGGGCTCCTCACGTAGGCACCGACCTTGTTCCTGAAGATACCTGTAAGAAACCAGACAAGCATCAATAAAGATACCTTTGATGATCCAATCCATGTGTCTTCGTAAGTTATTGGGCCCTAAATCGATCCAAGGTAACAAAATGGTAGCAGTCGATGGTTGGGCAACCCAATAACCAGAAGACATGCCAGAAAAGAATCGCAAGACAGAGGAGAGAAAAAAGCCACAAACAAGATCAGAAACAAAGAGGCTGGAAAATCAACAGCCCGCACTCGAAGACATGGCAGCAAAAGCAACGTCGGAAGACGAAAGAGAAAATAGCCCCGAAATCTACTCATCAGACGATGAGCAGGGGCAGGATGACCTAAGCGGGGAAGAGCCCGAACGAGCAGACATCAGCAGGCTCAGACACGAAATGCTGAGCCTGCTGGAAACCCCCGCCACAGATGAAGACCTCGTGGCCAGCATCAGCAACCTCATCCGAAGCCGGGGCGAGGCCAGAAGGAGCCAAGGACACAAAGCGGGACAGCCGGACACAAGCCTGGTAAGAACCCCCACCCCCCCGAACAACTGCTATCTAAAAAGCGAGGGAGGTGCTGCCGCGCCAATCCTGGAGTGGCGGCCATCTTTAAACACGTGGCCAAAAAAGATGGCCGACCTCCAAAACATCAAATTTGAATATTCAAAATGGCCGGCCAATGAGATGCCGGAACCCCAAAAACTACAATATGGGGGCAATTCCACGGACGGAAGCGAGGAATCACCCCCCGAAGACATCCCTACCGAGCGGCAGGTGGAAGAAGCGATAAAAACGCTCACTGCCGCCTTTGGGCCTAAAATGAAAATCCTGAAGGGGCCCCCCAAGACGCCCCAAAAACCCAAGGGGGAAGGGAGAAGACCCCCCAACTTCCTACCGAGGGACGCGGACGCCGCTGGGGACCCACCGACGCCACAGCGCCCCCCGGCCGCGGTACGCCACCCCACTCCCAAGCCGCACCTGCCGGAAAGGGCCAAATGGAGAGGATACTCACCGCCACCGCCAGGACCGCCGCAGACGGGAACCAGGGGTCAGCCAGCAGAGAGCGCCACCCTCCCAGACCACCGCTGGACATCTGGAGCCGGAGCAGAGGCCTACCCATCCTGGAGAAGCAGCCTCACCTGAGCAGCGACGAGAGGATACTTCCCCGACGAAGCCACGACAGGAATGGACTTCGCGCATGCGCAGAAGCTCCTGTGGACCAAGAAAGAAAAAAAAATGCAAGGAGGGATTTTTAAATTACCTACCAGCGTTCCTGAGCCATTCTGCTGCTTCCAACACGTCAAACACTATGGACAGCAACAGCCACCTGTGAGTAACACACAAAACAACACAGGGAACTTACCAAATGGGTTCCCTACACTAAAAATGGAGGGATCAAACCTAATGGAGTGGTATCAACAACTCCAAGTCATCCTCTTAAAGGAGAACATGATGTTTTTCATCACTGATCCCCCAGATAGACCCTGGACTTTTGAAATGGACTGCATGCACCACAAAGCGTTTTATCTGCTAATTTCTAGCATACACTTACTCACTCACTTACTGAGCATGCTCAAGATGGCAATGCTAGTCGAAATCGTGGCTTGAGGGATGGCGACTTATTTACCTTCAGGGGCCTTTCTGGGGTCGTTTTAATCTTTTCCGACCCCTACCCCGGCTAGGAGAGTCTGTTGCCAGCCTGGAGAGGACTTTTTCCCTCTCGGACATTGTGGCTGGGATGAGAATACAGCATCGGGGCTGACAGCTCCCACCAGCCGGGCGGCGGCGGCGGCAGCGCCCCCTGAGCTGGAGCCACTTGGAAATCAGGGCGGCGTGGCGGCGTCTCTCGCTGAGGTCGCTTGCTGCACGGCAACAGTCCCAGGCCTTGGGGTTTCCTCGATGGCCATGGATCTTGCCAGTCTCCAGGAAGACCTTGGGAGGCTGCCAGAATTTTCGTTTGGCAGCAGGGACAGCAGCGGCAACAGCGGGGGCGGCAGCTGCAATGAGGACCAGCTGGCGATGGCAGGGAGGAGAGCACCGGATGTCAGTTTGCTAACATGGTTGATGGGGATTTACGCAGCTGAGGATCATCGAGTGCCGGGATGGATTAAGATTAAGACCTGATTAAGACCTGATGTGAGGGCTGCCCAGTGATGGGTCAGCTTCTCACAGACATTGGAAGGCCTCCATTTGTGGATAGTTTTGGGGGCTGGGGGGGGGTTGGACATTAAATACCCCCCCCCCATTTGTCTCTTTTCTCCTTGGCACTATGCCCCGCTTGGACTGGCTTCGACCTTACTGGACACATTGACATCCACACTGGCTCATTTCCATCTGAGCCTGTTGCCCTAGCCGTGTGGAGGACTGTAGATAGTTGACTGGGAGCCGGTTCATAGCTCCATCTCACCAGCAGAGGGGCCTGACCATCAGACCAACCACCGTGAGAGGGTGATGTTGGTCCTGAGCCCCTCGAGCTGTGCTGACATGTCATTTTTTTTGGCACCTACCAGCCGAAGGGAGTGACTATCGATCCCAACCGCCGTGAGAGGGCGGCTTTGGACTTATACCCTTTGTGCTGGGATGTTTATACTGGTTTACTACTTCCATCTCACCAGCAGAGGGGGCCGTCCATCGGATAACCACTGTGAGAGGGTGGCTAAGTTTTATATTCCCCCCCCCCCCTTGTGCTGTGTCGACGTGGATTGAGACTTTGGACCTCTGTTGTGAGAGGACAGTGGTCTTCGACTTCGATTTTGAGATGCTCCCATTATACCATCATTATACCATCATTATATCATTATATTATATTATACTATGATTTGTTCTCCACTGGACTTTTTAATTTGGACCCTTGAGGACATAGTCGCTTTTATCCTCTTGTGCAAGATGTATTCGGCAGCGGAGCTTCTTGTTCTGCGAGATTCCCCCCTCTCGCAGGATTGGCCCTCCACACTATCGAGGGCCTACCTCGATGACAGGTTTTGGAACCCCGAGAGGTGGCATGCCGCGAAGAGGGGGCTGAGGGGATTTTTAAAATTGTCATTAGCTAAATTTTTAAGGGGTGGGGGGAAGAGGGAGGGTTATTTGGCGAGGGAGGGGTGTAGGCCAGGCCCGGCACAGGGACATGTTGGGGAAGTTGCGGAGCAGGGAGTTGAGGGGGTTAGTACTGGTAGGGAAGAGGGCGATTCCATCAGGACCGTGGCCGGGAGGGGCAGATATGGTGGGAGCAGGAGGCCAGATCGTGTTGTGGGGGCACGCACCCGCTGTCTTCAAGCGGTGATGTGCCTCGGCCCCCTAAGCTCCTCTCGTTCCCTGGGTTGTCCGGAGTCTCAGAGCCCGAGCCTTAGGCTGATGCTGTGCAACGCCAGGTCCGTGGTTAATAAGGCCCCCCTCTTCTGTGAGTTAATTCAGGAGGGAGGAGCGAACCTGGCGGGTATTACGGAGACCTGGTTGGGCCAGGAGGGGGGGGTCCCTCTGGTAGAGTTGTGCCCACCGGGCTTCCGTGCATTTCATCAGCCGAGGGCGGAGGGGAGGGGTGGGGGGGTGGCGGTCATTATAAAGGAAGGTCTTGATCCTAGGGAGACCACTGTGCCTCAGATAGCCGGATGTGAGTCTCTCCTTGTGAAGTGGGGCCAGGGGAAGCAGGTGGGCTTGCTGATTGCGTACCTGGCTCCCTGCCGCATGACAGCAGCCCTGCCCGAGCTTCTCGGTGTTATAGCCAGGGTGGCGGTTGATACCCCCAACCTTTTGGTGATGGGGGATTTCAACCTGCCGTCCATCGGCGAGACGTCTGAGATGGCTCGGGAGTTCATGGCTTCCATGACAGCCATGGACCTGACTCAAGTAATTCATGGCCCTACTCACACACTCTGGACTTGGTTTTTGTCTCTGGGCAGTGGTTGAATGGACTGGTTATAGGGGATATAGCTATTGAACCCCTGTCATGGTCAGACCATTCTCTCCTGAGGTTGGACTTTCTGACCGCTACACCCCACCGCAGGGAGGCAGAACCTATCAGATGGTTCCGCCCCAGGCGCCTGATGGATCCTGATAGGTTCCAGATGGAGCTTGGGCCATTTCCTGAGTCTCTGGCTCATGACTCGACTGAAGACCTGGTGGCCGCCTGGGATAGGACGGCCGCCGGGGCTTTGGACCGAGTCGTGCCTTTGCGGCCTCTGACCCGGCGCCAGATCTGCCCAGCTCCTTGGTTTTCTGAGGAGCTGAGGGAGATGAAGCGCCGGAAAAGACGCCTAGAGAGTGGTTGGAGGGCCAGTCGCTCCGAATCCGACCGAACACTAGTTAGGTCTCATATTAAGACCTACTTAGTGGCGATAAAAGCGGCAAAGTGTAATTACTTTTCCGCTCTTATTGCATCGGCAGATAATCGCCCAGCTGCCCTGTTTAGGGTGACCCGTTCCCTCCTCCATCTGGGAACGCGGGATGACCCCTTGCAGGGACGGGCTGAGGATTTTCTACAGTATCTGCACGATAAAATCGCTCAGATTCGGGAAGGCTTGGACTCTGACTGGGTAGGTTCCGGTGAGGTGTCTGGGGCAGGTCTTGAGACTGTTGTATGGGATGAATTTGACCCTGTGACTCCCGAGGACGTGGACAGGATCCTGGGGAGATTGAACGCAACCACATGTTTATTGGACCCGTGTCCCTCCTGGCTAGTGCTGGCTACCCGGGAGGTTACACGAGGCTGGCTCCAGAGGATTATAAATGCTTCTTTGAGTGAGGGTTTCTTGCCTCCTGCCTTGAAAGAGGCGGTGGTGAGACCCCTCCTCAAGAAGCCTTCTCTGGACCCGGCTGTTTTGGGAAATTATCGTCCGGTCTCCAACCTTCCCTTCTTGGCGAAGGTTGTAGAGAGTGTGGTTGCGCGACAGCTCCTGCAGTACCTGGATGAGACTGTCTATCTAGATCTGTTCCAGTCCGGCTTCAGGCCTGGGTACAGCACGGAGACGGCATTGGTCGCGTTGGTTGATGATCTCTGGAGGGCTCGGGACAGGGGTTGCTCCTCTGTTCTGGTCCTATTAGACCTCTCAGCGGCTTTTGATACCATCGACCATGGTATCTTGCTGCACCGGCTGGAGGGATTGGGGGTCGGAGGCACCGTGTTGCGGTGGTTCTCCTCCTATCTCTCTGACCGGTTGCAGTCTGTGTTGGCAGGGGGGCAGAGGTCGACCTCGAGGTGCCTTGCTTGCGGGGTGCCGCAAGGGTCAGTCCTCTCGCCGCTCCTGTTCAACATTTATGTGAAGCCGCTGGGTGAGATCATCCGTGGTTTCGGGGTGCAGTGTCATCTGTACGCTGATGATACGCAGCTGTACATCTCCACCCCGGATCACCCCAATGATGCCCTTGAAGTGATGTCCCAGTGTCTGGAGGCCGTACGGGTCTGGATGGGGAGGAACAGGCTCCGACTCAATCCTTCCAAGACTGAGTGGCTGTGGATGCCGGCGTCCCGATATGGCCAGTTGGTGCCTTCGCTGGCTATTGGGGGCGAGTCTTTGCCCCCCACAGAGAGGGTTCGTAACTTGGGCGTCCTCCTGGATCCACGGCTGTCTTTAGAAGAGCATATGACGGCCGTGGCCAGGGGGGCTTTTTATCAGGTTCGCCTGATACGCCAGTTGCGTCCCTTTCTGGATCGGGACTCCCTATGCACAGTCACTCATGCCCTGGTCACTTCTCGCCTGGACTACTGTAATGCTCTCTACATGGGGCTCCCCTTGAGGACCACCCGGAGGCTCCAACTGGTCCAGAATGCGGCCGCGCGGGTGATTATGGGGGCGACTTGGCGCTCCCATGTGACACCTCTCCTGCGCGAGCTGCACTGTCTCCCAGTGGTCTTCCGGGTGCGCTTCAAGGTCTTGGTTCTCATCTTTAAAGCGCTCCATGGCTTAGGGCCCGGGTACTTACGAGACCACCTTCTGCCACCGATAACCTCCCACCGGCCAATACGCTCTCATAGAGAGGGCCTCCTCAGGGTGCCGTCGGTCAGGCAATGTCGACTGGCAACCCCCAGGGGGAGAGCCTTCTCTGTGGGGGCTCCCGCCCTCTGGAACGAGTTACCCCCAGGGATTCGATTAATCCCAGACCTCCGCACTTTCCGCAAGGCATTAAAGACTTTTCTATTCCAGGAAGCCGGGCTGCCTTAACGTAGATTTTAATGGGTGAATTTTAGGAGGGATTTTAAATTTGGGGAAGCCAAAATTTG
The DNA here is from genome assembly GCA_038048745.1 of Coluber constrictor foxii. NCBI lineage: Eukaryota > Metazoa > Chordata > Lepidosauria > Squamata > Colubridae > Coluber > Coluber constrictor. The sequence goes on from CM075961.1 coordinate 11,461,255, forward strand.
ATTTAATTACATTTTTAGATTATTTTTTAACTTTTATATTGCTTGTATTTTAATGTTTTAATGTTTGGCTGTTCACCGCCCTGAGTCCGTCAGGAGAAGGGCGGTATATAAATCTAATAAACTAACTAACTAAACTAACTAACATATCACCCACCATTTATTATAGTATTGAAAATGACTTAACTGTATTTGATGTTGTTCAAAAAATGTTTGGTTACTTTTATAGTGACAGTGTAGCCACTACCACAAAAATCTCCAAAGACTTCTACTCAGCCAGAATCAAACCTGGGGTGTCAATGGGGGAACACTTGATGGAATTAAATGCGGCTAGGGCAGAACTACAACTGAGGGGGGAAATTGTCTCCGAACAAACCATGAAAAGCATCATACTAAACTCACTAGACCCCTCCTGGCAAACATTCCTCACACACCTAAACATCCTCAGCCTAGGGAACATGACAGTAGATAGCCTCTCCAACCTCCTGATTACAGAAGACAATCACAGAAAAGGCCAACAAATAACTCACAGAGAACACAGACAGACACGGAGGGTAGCCTTCACAGACAACCCTCGAGACTCCACAGAATGTTACAACTGTGGATTAAGGGGACACTACAGACGAGACTGCACCAAGGGCAACAGAGACCGAAGTAAACACGAACAACGCAGTAGACACACAGAAAGGCGCCACCATGACCACAGAATAAGGCGCAGAGACTCACCTAGGCCCTGGGAGAAAAAGGGGAACAGGGACAGTTCAAGGGATAGCCGGGACGGGTCGTTGTGCAGGGTAGGGGGGCCCACACATGAAACCCCTCAAGACAGCAAACCAGGCGGAGAGGGATCCTGGTGGCTCATCGACTCCGGAGCCGCCAACCACACCACATGTGATAGGGAGCTCCTCTCTTCCTTCACAAAGGAAGACTACCTAATTAAAGTAGCAAACCAAAGTGATGTAAGGGTAACAGGGAAAGGCAACGTAGTGCTCCCCAACATAGGCAGAATAGAGGGGGTATTACTAGTACCTGAGATACCCCACAACATACTTGCCTCCCTGAAACTCGGCAAGGAAGCAGGGATAGAGATCAGCATCAAGGAGGGACGGATCACCATGGCCAGGGATAATCAAACCATTGGGAAAATCACAGTCAGAGGGGGACTGCCCTATTTTCACGCAACCAAAGCTGACCCAGATAACGAAAACACCGACACGGGAGGTGAAACAAAAGGGGGCAAACGGACTTCCGGTGGCGCCTCCGTCGTTGTCGGCGGTCTCTTCATGACCGCCGGCCTCCCGGCGCGTTAAGAGCCGCCGCACAGCAGGTAGGCGGCTCAAAAAACCCACTCTTTATTCAAAAGAGCGGGGAGAGCTTCTGGGGGTGAGGTTGAGCCCCCTGAGTCGCCCCAGGATTTTTTTTCTTGTCCTGGGGAAGGCTCAGGGTGATGGCTCCCTATCCACTCCCAGAGTATGCTCCGCGCCGTGAGGGATCTCCGCTAATTAGTGGAGCCAGACGTCGTGAGCAACACCACGACTGAATTGATAACTTAAATGAGCTGAATAAGGAGTCTTCAGTAAACTAGAACGCAAGTATGCTTTTTATTGATTTTTTTTTTTGGAAGAGGAGGGAAGGAAAAGGGAAGGAGAAGATGAACAGTGAAAGTGTTTTTTAAGATGGCGACCGGCTTTGCTGATGAGATAATAAGAGCGGAAAGTGAAAGTAGAGCTTAGTGGTGAGCGATTCTAAAAGAAACATTCTGACTAGTGAAAAGAATTAAAGAAACAAAAGCTGATTTATACAGATTTTTTTTGTTTGCTTTTTTTTATTGAAGTAAGAATTTCTTTGGTCTTTTTGAAAAGTAAAGTATAACAGAAGTATGACTCCTAAACCTAAAGGAAGGGGGGGCTCCCCAATGACTCAGTTGAAGGATAAAGCTGAAATGATTCATCTGCAGGCATCTGTAGATGTGGACTTAAAAGATTTTATAACAAGGTCTTTAGTGAGTGTGGTTGACAAGATAAAAAGTTCACAGAAGAACCTTGAGGAGTTGGTTTATGGGAAATATGACCAATTAACTCAAGCTATTACCAAAGTAGCCTCGGATCTTTCAAGTGTGGTGGTTGAGATGGGGAAGAAAGTGATTGAGATCAGCAGTAAGTTTGATTCCCAGATGCAAGAAATACAAGAAAAGTTACTGGAAGCAGAGGTTAAAAATCAGAACCTAGAGAATGATGTCATTATGCTTCAAATAAAAGCTATGGACTCAGCAATCAGATTAAGAGGTATAAGAGAAAATAAGAGAGAAAACTTAAGAACAATTTGTGCAAAGGCTTTTGCGGAATTATTAAAGCTAGAAGATGAGCTAATTCTTGGTTGTATAGAGAAAGTCTATAGAGTCAACTCACGTGTGGCTAAACAAAGGAATTTGCCTAGAGATGTTGTTGTCTATCTTACTGATAGAAGATTGAAAGAGGATATATTACAAAAGTCCTACCCTGCCAGAGTGCAGGTAGATGGTATACAAATCAGTATTTTTAAAGAGTTACCACCGAAGGTTTTAAAAGATAGAAAAGATTTTGCTTTTTTGGTCAAGGAACTGAAGAGAAGTAATATCCCATTTAGATGGGATTTACCAGCTGGTATAATTTTTAGATACCATGGTGTGAGACACTGTCTGAATACCATTGAAAAAGCGGAATATTTTTATAAAAATATCTTTAAGGGAGCCCCGGAACATGACAAGAATAAAAAACAAAAAAAGAGAGTCTACAAAATGCAAACAGAAAGAAGAAATTCAAAGTGTGTCAAAAGAAAAAGGAGCACCAGGTGGTTGTCCAGAGGATTCTATTATGGATTTTCCAGATGAGAAAATTGAGCATCCCAGTGACCCTAGAGGGGGAGTACAGGACCTTGAACTGCTGGAGGAAGGTTTAAAAAATAAAATTATACTTCGAGATGAACAGCAGCAGAGGCCCAATGCTCCTCAAGAAATGGGGGGTGATGCTAATCAGCAGAAACTAGAAGTTAATGAGGAAATTTGACTGGAAACCACAGATGACAAACTTAAGGAGTATTGTGAATCGTTCGATATTGTAACAGAAAGCATCGAAAGATGTGGAAATAGTCTAAACTTTAAAAAAAAACTTACAATCTGAGTTGGATTTATATTTGACTTACTTACTAAAATGGATTATAAAAAATTTTCTAAGAAGTTTTTTTTGAGGATTTGAGCTATTGTAGATAGCTGTTAAAACTTTGGAGATGTATAACAATTGGTTAAAAGTTCATCCTGAGTTGGTCTGACATTAGACTTATATACTAAAATGGATTATAAAAATTTTACTATAAAGTTCATCCTGAATTGGACTTATCATCCTGAGTAAGGTTAACAGATTGCTGCAATATCAGCAGCAATCACAGGTTACCCTATTATATCTTTTTTTTTTTTTTGGAATTCATCATCTAGGAGAAGAGAATGAAATTGAAAACATCTTATAACCCGAAGGAATGAATTGCAAAGGGTGGCAGGATTTGAAAGAGTTGTAAAGGAACATCTGGGAATGCGGTTTCTAGTTTGTTTGTTTTTTTCTTTCTTCAAGGTCTGAATCTTAAGAGGAGCTGCAATGGATTTTTTCCTACTTTTAGGTGTTACAGTATAAGCTAGTTTGAATGATTCTACCTAGAGGAGTGAATACCTTCGGGGCTGGATATTATATAAAGTCACTCGGGGGGTTTGTGTGGAGAAATGCTTGATTTTGCTGATGGGGGCAGCTGGAAGATGAAGCTTATTGGATTTGGATTTATGTTGGAGGAAATATATTCAACTTCAATCAAGAAGAGAAGATTGAAATTTGGATTATGATTATAATTATATATGCATAATTATATATATTATATTGCATGTTTTATGTTTTTTGTTTTTTTTAATAAAGGGGTGTAGTTGGAATAAAATTATTTGATATGGATATGTAGTAAGGGGGATTCGGTTTGGTATATGATTAGTAACATTAATATTATTGGATTACAGAAAGGTATAATATTTTTTTAAATTGGTTTGAATACTATGATGGTTATTATTATCGGTTTCTTTTTTTCTTATTACAACATTGTTAATTTTAGATATATATTAATATTTATAGGTATATTGCTTTACTTTTTGGTTATAGTTATTGGGTTTCTTTTGTTTGTTTGTTTGTTTGTTTTCTTTTTCTTTTCTTTTTTTTTCTCTTCCTCTTTTGAAATTTTTTTAATTTAGAATTTGAATATTTAATAATTTTTTTCTTTTTCTGTTTTAAATTTTTTCTTTTAAAATCTGTAGCGGAAGTCAGGGGGGTTGGGGAGGGAAGGGGTTGGGGTAGAGGGAGGTAGCGGGAGGGGTTGGGAGGTGGGGATTGGGGAGGTGGGGTGAAAATGAAAAATTTTTGTATTGTAAAACTTTTTCAATAAAAAAAGGGGGGGGCAAACCCAAGAGCAATGAGAAACAAGAAAGAGAGGATGCACATCCCCACAAGGGAGGCGCACAAGGCACAGGGAAGATCAATTTAGGGAAGCCCCTCCACGATGAGTGCGCACACCTGCTCCACCGCAGACTAGGGCACGCCAGCTTCCCAGTTATCCAAAAGGTTGCTAGTTGTACTGAGGGATCCAAAATAAAGAACTGTGAAACATTCTTGGACTGTTCTGTATGTAAATGCTCTAAGCTCAAGGTGGCCCCCAGACCCAAAAAGGCCACGCGTTCTACCAAACACACATTTGAAATGGTACACATGGACCTCGTAGGCCCCCTGAAGCCGTCCATAAATATGGCAAGAGGTTCTTCCTAACCATAGTGGACGACTACAGTTGTTACGGCTTCGTGTATACACTAAGGCACAAAAACGAGACTTATCAGAAATTCAAAGAATTCTATAAACGGGTAGAAATACAACACGACACAAAAATAAAGAAAATAATGACAGATAGAGGATCAGAATTCCTATCTGGAGACTTCTCACGTTGGTTGAAGTCAAAGGGTGTTCTGCATTTCACATCTTCGCCTTTCTCAGCTTTCCAGAATGGCGTGGCAGAACGAAAAAATTCCACCCTGCAGACAATGATGAGATGCGTCCTCGAGGACGCTGGACTAGGCCAACACTACTGGACCGAAGCTCTAGTCTACTCTAACTACACCATCAACAGGCTCTGGTCCAGTGTACTAGACAAGACACCTTATGAAGTAATGTACAGCAAAAAACCACAGATATCCCACCTGCACATTTTTGGGGTCACTGCAGACGTACATATACCAAAACAACTACGCAGAAAGGGAGACAAGACAAGACAAACGACTCAGATTCATGGGCTATGAGCCAGGCACAAAGGTTCATAGATAGTAATAATAGGTTCATTATCTCCAGAACTGCCACATTCCACGAACAGGCAAACTGGTCTAGAATACACCTGAATGAACTACAACACCAGATAGAAGCCAATCACAACAGGCAAGACAAGAGTAATCACCCCGACACAGACTACACACACACAAGGGAAGAGAAGTCAGAGCAACAGGGAGGCAAAAACACAACACAGAAGTCAAGCCAAAGTAAACAAAAGGTAGACTCACTCACCAACAGAGAAGCGAGGTACATGCACGACACGGAGACCCTGCCAGGTAGGCCAGTCAGGGCCAATAGAAACCAAATGCCCAAGAGATTTAATGACTACATCATGCACCTACAATCCAGCCCCATCACCCCCGAAACATACGATGAGGTAACTAAACTACCACAGGAAGAAAGATTAAAAGTGGGAAGCTGTGATGGAGAGAGAAATGGACAGCCTTAAGGCGTTAGACGTATACACCCCATCCAAGGTACCAGAGGGCAAGACCATCATAGGGACAAAGTGGATCTTCAAAATAAAGACTCTAGAGGGGGGCCAAAGCATGTACAAAGCAAGGCTAGTCGTGCATGGGTTCGCCCAAAGATTCCCCGAAGACTACACTGACACATATTCACCAACCGTAAGGCCCGAGAGCGTGAAGAGCACACTACTCATTGCAGCCATACTAGGCCTCGAGGTGCACCAGTACGACGTTCAAACAGCGTACCTGCACGCCGAGCTGGACAAGGAGATATACGTGAAGGCACCACCTAGCAAGAACACCACCAGAGGCGACACCTGGCTGCTGAACAAAAGTTTATATGGACTTAAACAATCTGGAAAACGGTGGTACGAATGCTTAGTCAGGGTGCTGGAATCAATGGAATTCAAGGCGACCCCAGCCGATAACTGTCTTTTCACCAGGAGAAACAATGGGGATGTAGAATATGTTCTTATATACGTGGATGACATATTATTCATAAGCAGAAACAAGAAGGACTGTGACCTCTTTGCGAGCAAGTTAAGTGAGCACTTCTCGCTAAAGTCTCTGGGGAACATTAATAAATACCTCGGAGTGCAAATCAGCAGATCACCCAAGGGATTTCTGCTATCTCAAAGGGAGAAAATCACTGAGCTTCTCCTTAAGTGCAACATGGCTGAGGCAAAACCAAGTGAGACTCCCATGCAAGCAGATTTCCTAAAGAATATGTACAACGACTCCCCCCAATTCCAAGATAACACATTATACAGATCCACCATAGGCTCCCTATTGTACATCGCCAACTGGACACGACCAGACATTGCCCTGCTCGTAAATCTGCTATCAAGACACGTAGCCAACCCCACAGTGTACCATTGGGAGGCAGTCAAGAGGGTACTCAGGTACCTGAAATACAGCGTCAACACCTGCCTCAAGTTAGAGCCCAGTACCACTAAAGGGCCTGTGCTGTCTTGCTACGCCGATGCCGACTGGGCCGGTGACACAAAGAGCAGGAAAAGTACCTCAGGGTACATCTTCTTCCTGAATGACTGTCCCGTATACTGGTACACCGGTAAGCAGAATCTTGTGGCCACATCCACCACTGAGGCTGAATACATATGCTTGTCCAAGGCCATAACCAGCCTTATATGGTTCGACGAGCTACTCACCAATATCTGGGCAGAACCCACACACCCCATTCACATATTTGAGGATAACAAGGCAGCCATAGAAATATCCACCTCAGATGCTATAGGTCATAGGTCCAGGCACATAGACATCAAACACAAACACGTGAGACAATTCCATAAGTCAGGATTCATCACCATCATACACTGTGACACAGAACACCGGACAGCAGACATACTCACCAAGCCTCTACAACACAAGCAACATTCATACCTTACATCTAGGCTTTGTGTCATACCCGTAAACCCACATCAATCTGAGCCAATCAATCCCAGGGGTGGGCATTTAGAGGGGGATTTGTCAGGAGTAAATGCCATCCCTGGGCAGACCCTAACTCCCAAACCAGCGACTCAGGGGTTAACTACCCTAGGCAAGCCCACTTCCCCTTCTTTTGTTCTCCCCTTACCTGTAGCTCCACCTCCAGGGTACTTAAGGGCTCCTCACATAGGCACCAACCTTGTTCCTGAAGATACCTGTAAGAAACCAGACAAGCATCAATAAAGATACCTTTGATGATCCAATCCATGTGTCTTCGAAAGTTATTGGGCCCTAAATCGATCCAAGGTAACATATATAGCCAATTACAAATAAAGCAATCACACACACTAAACCTAATGCACTTATAGCTATGTATGAACGGATATCCATTCTTTGACAAATGGCCCGGTTCCTAATTTATTTTACTCTCTTCCATTCCCTTCTTCTGCCGTGCGCAGGGAACCAGCTTCCGGGGTGGTTCAGCAAGGCTCGTTGTTTTAGACTGTGCGTAGAGAATCCATTGCCGGTAGGATTCAGCAGAGTCTATCTTTGCATTGTACGTTGAGAACCTTTTTCCGGTCAGGTTCAGTAGGATGCTTTCTGGTGAATTTCAGCACTAGGGGCTTATCTGTGGTCTTTACTGTATACTGGACTGGATCAGTGTGATCAGCCCTTTTTAATCTGGTCCAATGGATCCAGGATTTAGATTCCAAGGTCTTAACTGCTAAAGGAGAACACATTATCACAGTATATGGGCCCTTCCATTTGGGTTTTAAAGGGCTATCCTACCAATGCTTTACCTATACTCTATCACCTATTTTGAACCGATGAGGTTCCAAAGCTATTGGTGGTGGGGGTGGGGGTTGTTCCATCACATAATGCCTTAATTTATGCTGTTGTAAATTAATTTGTTGTACTTGTTTTAACAATTTTTGCTGTCCTATTCCCCCTTTAATAGATAAATCACCACTAGAGGGTGTATTACGAGTAACAGTAGGTGGAAAACCATATAATAATTCAAATAGTGTAAGTTGAAGTTTGGTCCGTGGAGTTGTCCTGCAAATATAAAGGGCTAAAGGTAAAGCTTGAGGCCAATGAAGATGGGTTTCCATACAAATTTTAGTAAGAATAGTTTTAAGAGTCCTGTTAGCACGTTCAATTTTCCCAGCACTTTGAGCGTGAAGAGAACAGTGATAGCGCCATCTAGTGCCTATAGCGTTTACTAATTGTTGATTTATTTTGTGAACAAATTCGGGTCCATATCAGAAGAAAGCTGCGAAGGACAACCGAAGCGTGGAATGATATCTTTTAGAAGACATTTGGCTACAGTCAAAGCGGTTTTATTGCGGCAGGGATATGATTCGAGCCAGCCAGTATAGGAGTCAATAATCATCAACAAAGCAGAGTATCCTTGGCATTTAGGCATGTCAGTAAAATCCAGAATCAAATAGTCCATAGGAATAAAGGCAACCGGCTGGAGGGTTTTTTTTGCCTTGTCTAGCATTGACCTGGGCACAGGTGGCACAAGTCGCAGTTACGGAAGCAACAAGTGTGGGTAAGAGTGGGATGTAAAAGGCACGATCAATTAACAGGGCTAAAGAACTTTTTCCGCAATGGTGAGAAGAATGTGCCTGCATGACCAAAGGCTTAGCTAAAGACGCTGGGATAACAGGTCGCTGGTCAGGCAAGTAATACCATCCATTTCGGAAAGTCGCATTTAAGTCTGTTTGAAATTGTTCTATTTCTGTCTTAGTGTGGGAGGGCATATGTTGTTGAATGAAATCATCCAGGAAATAGAGTTTCCCAAAGAGTTCATTAGAATATGGCTCACCTTGTCTGGCAGCAAATCGAGCAGCTGCGTCAGCCTTATGATTTCCCTTTGAGATATCGGATGAATCTCTTTGATGACCGGGACAATGAATGAGGGCCAGCTTAGAGGGAAGTTGGGCTGCCTTTAAGAGGGCTTTAACTAGTTTCAAATGCTGGATGGGTTTTCCAGCGGAATCAACAAATCCTCGCTCCCGATAAATGGCTGCATGAGCTTGTACAGTGAGAAAAGCATATTTGCTATCAGTATAAAGATTTAGGGATTTTCCTTTGGCTTTAATCATAGCTTTAATCAATGCCCACAATTCTGCAGCCTGTGCACTCCAGGAAGAAGGGAGGGCCCCAGAGCAAATGATGTTTTCCAAAGAGACTACAGCAAATCCAGTGTAACGAATCCCACCTTCCATGAAACTAGAACCATCTGTAAACCAGGTGTAATCAGAGTTCGACAGAGGTTGGTCTGAAAGGTCAGGTCTACATGAATAAGACGCATCAATGGTCATTAAACAATCATGTAAAGGCAAAGAAGTATCTGGTGAAGGTAGGAGGGTAGCTGGGTTTAAAGTAGCACACTGATGGAAAGTAAGATCAGGAGAATCCAGAAGTAATGCTTGGTATTTATGCAATCTCTGATTACTAAGCCACAAGTGTCCCTTATTTTCTAAAATCGCAGAGATAGCATGAGAAGTGTAAACTTGAATTTTAGAAGCAAAGGTTAGTTTCTGAGCTTCGACTAGCAAGAGAGCGACAGCAGCAATTATTTTGAGACAGTGTGGCCATCCCTTAGAAGCTGTATCAAGTTGTTTAGACAGATAGGGTACAGGGCGCTGCCACGTTCCCACAGATTGAGTAAGAACTCCTAAGGCAACGTTACGTCTGACTTCAACATACAGGTGAAAAGGCTTGGTCAAATCAGGCAATCCCAAAGCAGCGGAAGTAGAGAGCAATGATTTCAAGGTTTCAAAAGCATTTTTACATTCTTTGGTCCAATTAAAGGAGTCAGTATCTTTACCCTTGGTTGCTTCGTAAAGAGGAGTCGCGATCACTGCAAAATTGGGAATCCACATTCTGCAATATCCAGCAGACCCTAAAAATCCTCGGAGTTCGTGCCTGTTGATTGGGGTGGGGATCTGCTGTATGGCTTGAATACGAGCCGTTCCTAAAAGTCTTTTCCCATGAGTTAAAAGGAAGCCCAGTTAATTAACCTCATTCTGCACTAATTGGGCTTTCTCACGAGAGGCTCGATAGCCACAGTCCTGAAGTCTGTGTAAGAGGGCATTGGTATTTTGCCAGCAGGAGTCTTTTGTGTCACCTGTGACCAGAATATCATCTACATACTGTAAAAAGATGCCATCAGGTGCTGGGAGAATCAAGTGGTGCAAATCATTAGCTAGAGCTTGGGAAAAGTGCGTAGGAGAGTTTTTAAAACCTTGGGGTAAACGAGTCCATGTGTATTGAGTTTTAGTATATCTATCAGGATCAGTCCACTCGAAAGCAAAGAGAGATTGACTCTTTTCAGCCAAAGGAATAGTAAAGAAATCATCTTTAAGATCAATAACTGAAAACCACTGGGAAGTAGCCGGGATATTACTAAGAAGAGTATAGGGGTTGGGCACGACTGCATGGACAGTTAGAACCTGTCGGTTTAAGGGTCTCAGATCTTGTGCCGGTCTCCATTTTCCATTAGGTTTTCTGACAGGTAAAATAGTGGTGTTCCAATGAGAGCGGCACCTTCGTAAAATGCCTTCCTTTAAATATATCTTAATCAGTTCATGGGCGTCCACTCAGCAACCGGTCTGTCCCCCTGAGGATCCTTGGCGTGATTTCGAGTGCAGGCACTAGGACCCCACTGTGGCTGTAGATGTACCAAACCCTTCAACGGAGGGTTGGCCGGCCTGGTAGATCAGCCAGACCACAGCGTGGGCTGTGCTGGACTAAACCCGCCAGGAGAGTCAACGGCTCCTTCCTGTGAGTCCCTTCGTGGTCGCCATGTATGTTATAGAAATTAAGACTCACAAGATTTCCATGGGTGATCAGAGAGGTTTATTGCACAGATTCAGTGCAACAAAAGAAGCAAAAACACTGAATAAAAAATAGAATCCTAGGGCAGCTTTTTATACATACTTTTAACATCTTATGATTGATTACAATGCTGACAGCCCACCGCAACAAACCCACCCCCCTATTTCCTTGTTACTAATTCCTACAAGCGTACTAACGTGTATTCCCTCTTTAAGAGGAACACAGGTGTTCTTGCAAACCTTATCTAAGTTCCTGCCGTTAGATCTGTGGTTACCTCTGCTTGGCTAAGTGTGATATTTTACTCCTGATAATGTTTCCTGAGCTTGACAGCTGTGAAAGCTTAGTTATTTCTGTGGTTTTACCTTTTGAACCCAATACTAAAGAAAGGGGCCCTTCAGAGATCATCTAGACTGACCCCGTTTTATATCATTTTTTAAAATCCAATTTCATTATTCTATTTTAAAAGTACTTTCCTCTGTGGATTTTTTTGCTTTGAATTTGGTGTTTCCTATGGAGGAAGTGAGACTTTCTAAATAGCTGGTGGTATTTCTGTTGCCATCACCTGCCATGGCGATTACATCCTGTGAGCTGGAGCCCAAGACCTCAGTAGCTTTGCTCCGCATTTCCGACCTGCGAAAAAAACCCAGCGATTTGATGCTGCCTTTGCGGAGGGCTTCTTGTTGCAACTTTCGTTCCTCTTCCCCACCCCACCCCCGCCGCCTCCCACGAAAGGCATGGATGTACTTCCAATGTGTAGCATCTTTCAGGAACTTCAAATTGTTCACGACACTGGTTACTTCTCCGCTTTGCCATCTCTGGAGGAATACTGGCAACAGGTAAAGGAGAATGGGCTATGTTTGCAGCCATTTCGGGCTTTTAACGTTGGGGACTACAAACATGTGTAAGGTTCAGCGCTTAAAAAAAAATTGCCCGGGACTTCCAGTGGCATCGCCAGCCCCGCGGTGGCTCTTTTTGGGAGCTATGACTCCCGTGATCTGTAAAACTGCTAAAACAGCGAAAAACAGCTGTTTTAGCAGTTGGAAATCTCCTCTTCGGGCTAAGAAGGGGAGAAGAGTGCGCAGGTGGGGGTAGAGCCCCCCGAAAACTCCCAGGATTAATCCTGGGGGTGCAAAGGGTGAGGGCTCCCCAGATCGTCTGAAAGCTGCTCCAGACCTGGGAGGACTCTGTTCACGGAGCAAGGCGCCGCAACCATCCCTGCGGGCTAATTGATTCCAAGGGCTGATTTATACGTAGGCAGAAACAAAACAGGAGAGTTTTCTGTAAGTGTGTTATTTCTCTTTAACTCTGACCTCAAGAAAGTTTTATTTTACTCCTTGCGGATTTGAGTGAGTGAAAGTTTTACTGAAACTTAAAATGGCACTGATTGAGAACGGAAGCCTGAGGAGAAAGTGATCATTGAGCTTGTTAACGCTTGTTAAAGCTGTTAAAGCTGAAAGAAGTTGGATTCTAACTTTGCAATCTAAGCGTTTTACTGTTGTTGCTGAGAAGCTGCTGGAAATTGTTGTTGTTTTTTTTTGGAGATGGCGGTGGTAAAGTTTTTTGAAGAGAATGAAGGTGTTATTTCATATACAGCAGCATTCATGGAAAGATTGGATGAGCTTTTGAATAAGATTTTTACTCAAACAAGGGATGAAGATGCAAGGGCTGACAAAGAGGTGGAAGATGTAGTTCAGAGAAATGCACCTGTGGAAAAAGGATTGGATGTTTTTCAAACCAAGAGTGGAAAACTGTCAGGCTTGAAGGAGATTAAACCGGAGGTACGGAGAGAGAGCTACCCAGAGGTTCAGATGCAGATGAAAGGAAGAGGTCCAGGAAGTTTTTGGATTTTCAAGGTACCCAAAAGAATCCGAAATGGAACATTACAATTCCTCTACAAATATGGGTTTTTAATCCTAATTAAGGATGTGTGTTTTTTAAAAGGATTTGTACAAGGAATTAAGATTCAAAAATTACAGTGGAACATTCACGAGCTGGTAAAAAAAAAAGAAAATGGAGGAATAAAACGGAAGAAGAAGGTTGGGGGGGGGAAAGAATGGAAGAATTTTCCCCCTCATTATTAGGCAGGATAATACGGTGGAAAAGAATGATTATGGATTAAAAAGATGAATTATATGGATGAAATTGTATATTTTGATCTTTATGTTTACTTCTAATTATTTGTATGCAGGATATTTAGGAGGATTTGAAAAGGAGAGGGAAAATAAATGGTTTATCTTTAAGGGGTTTCAAGAAATTGTATATTTAACTATGTGGATGAAATTGCATATTTTGATCTTTATGTTTACCTCTAACAGAATTGAGAAAATTTGTCTGATTGATAAATTTAAGGTTACTACTTTTAAGGGGTTTAAGATATTATTAAATTGTATAGTTGGTTTTAAATTACATTAATGTAATCTAGTGGATAAAAATTAATTACCCTCAAGCAAGAGCGGTTATAAGATGAACTATATGGATGAAATTGCATATTTTGATCTTTATGTTTACCTCTAATCATTTGTATGTAGGATATTTAGGAGGATTTGAAAAAGCAAGAGTGATTATAAATTTAAGGTTACTACTTTTAAGGGATTTAAGATATTATTAAATTGTATAGTTGGTTTTAAATTACATTAATGTAATCTAGTGGATACCTAAAAATTCTCTTTGTTTACTAACAAGCAGAGTTAAAGTGCAAGTGATGATTATTAGTTTACCTTTAATTACATTATTATTTTGTTTTTTATGTTTATATTTACTTTTATTTGGATGAATAGAATTGAGAAAATTTGTCTGATTGTTAAATTTAAGGTTATTAGATCTCTCAATGTACCTTTAAGGGTTTTAAGATATTATTAGTTGGTTTTAAATCATATTAATGTAATCTAGTGGATACTTAAAAATTCCCTTTGTTTATGGAAAAATTAATTACCTTCAAGCAAGAGCGGTTATATTTAGTTTTGAACAAGCAGAGTTAAAGTGCAAGTGATGTTTAAACCTATAGATAATTAGTTTTTGGGTTTTCTTATGGATTGTTATTAACTTTTACCCTGTACTTGTTCTGGGAAGTGTGGGGGGAGGGGGGTGGGGGGGATGGGAAGGGGAGGTGGAGTGGGGGGGATTTATTCTTTGTTTGTAAAACTTTTCAATTAAAAAAAAAAATTCCCGGTTCAGGGAAGCTTCGGGCAAAGATCGCCTTTGAATTTCATTGAGGGGGTTCTGTCCAGGGGGAGAAGCTATTTTAATCTGGGCCATTAGCAAATGAAGGGCATTTCTTTTTCTTTTTCTAATACATGGTGGTTCTCATTCCCCCTTCTAGGTGAACCAGGCTGTCAAAACTTTGGAGCATTAGTTGTATTTTTGAACGCTTGTTTGCTTGCACCCTGCCTGGCTCTCACCGATGCAAACAGCAAGCTCCCTAGTGAAAGCTGGTTACGCTAAATAAATCATAAAATAGAATCGATTCGGATTCTTAAATTTCTGCCTGTCCCATTTGTCTGACCCGACTTTTTGGGGCAGGGGGGGGGGGAGTTTCCCTCTCTCCTCTCTGCCCCCACCCTTTGAAGCAAAGCCAATTGGTATAAGGAGAACTTGTCATCCAAACTGTTCTGTGTTTGGAAATAGTTGTTCTCCATGCCTCCCCTCCCCTCCCCGAAAATCCTCCCGAAATGGGATCTTCTCAGTACTGTACTATTTTTATGGCAGGATCATGTACAGTTTTTAAAAAGTCCCCCTCCCCACAGAACGAGTTGTCAGTCCTATGACATTGATTCCCCTCTTCACCTTTTGCTTTGTGTCCTAATAATGGAAAATCTGTGAATTGTTGCCTTTAAGAGACATGGTGTTTTTTTAGTCCATGTCATTGAATTCCAAACACCGGAAAATGTTTTTTCACTACTTGAGATTTTTCCTTGAGGGTGGGGGCTGAGAAGGCACATTTATTTGCCCCTTCCTTAATTCTAATGATTTCTGTCTCTAACCCAATTTAATTTGAGTCCCCTCGAAGCGAGATAGCAAACAAATCTAATAATCTGGGTTTCCAATCCTAATGTTTGAAAACCTCTTGGATGTTGAAATCTGAAGCTTTACCAACCTTTTCAGGTCTGGGGGTTCTCTGCCACATGCTCTCTCCCTTCTCTCCCCCCCCCCCCAATTTTTCTAGGACAGCCCTGCTAATAATAGGTCTAAAAAGCTTTTCTTGGGGTGTTGAGATTTTTGCTAAGATCCAGATTTGGTTCTCTGTAGCCTTCAGAATCATTTTAGCTCTCTCCCCTTCCCAGCTGATCCTCAGCTTTAATTTGCATAATAGGGGAATTTACATCTGAGTGTTAAACCTGCTTTTTGTATAAATTTCCTTTTCTGGTCAATACCTTTGCAAGGTGTTGGAAGGGTGCCACAATCAGTTTCTTCATTGTAGTGAAACTATAAATATTGGTCAGAAAATACTTTGCTGTCTCTTCCTCTGTGCTCCCCACATAACCCAATAAACAGGGGTGGAACAACATACAAACTTAATTTTCTGCCCTAACAGCAAGTCTCTGAGTTTAGTGGAGCTTATGTCCAAGTAGGTATGCCTAATATGGGAACTCAGGAGAAGGAAGTGTGGAAGTCCACAGGTTATTATGACCAATTTAAGTTATGCTGAAATGGTGTGTGTGCAGCATTTTCTTTCACACAATTGTGGGAGGAAGAAAGGGCTCTTGCTGAAAATCACATGGCTCATGCTAGACTGACCATTTTGCCTAGAATCTGATTATTAATACAATCCAAAGGATTAGCATGGCCAGTCTTTCACTGTCATGGCTCATATATATATATATGTATGTATGTATGTATGTATGTATGTATGTATGTATGTATGTATTTGTTTTCTGAGGTTTTCGGGGGTGTTTGTATGTAGGTCTTTGGTTATTCAGGTCTTCTCCCGCGTAGAATTGGAAGTATCTTGGCAACGTTTCGACGAAGTCTCATTTGTCATCTTCAGGCTGGTGTTCTCGGCTTCGTGCTTCCAACACAGGAAGGTTTGTGAAAAATATCCACCATCCTAAGGAACCCCAAAGACAAAATTGAGTTAGAAAATCAAGGAGTATATGAAATCCCATGCACCGCCTGCCCCACCACATACATCGGACAAACCAACAGAAGAATAAGTGCACGCATTGAAGAACACAAAAACTCAGTCAAAAAAGAGGAACCAACTTCTTCCCTGGTCCAACACTTTAAAGCCATAGGACATGAAATTGACTTTAAAAAGACCAGAACTATCGCCAAAACTGAACACTTTAATAACAGAATAATCAGAGAAGCTATCGAGATAGAAAAACGCCCACACAGCATGAACAAACGAGACGATACCTCCCACCTACCAGCCATTTGGAAACCCGCCCTTACTGACAAATGAGTCCCTAACACGATGAATGACACCAGACCCACACTCACGAGAGCCACACAGGATGTCACCACCACACATCCATGCAGAAAGCAGACTCAAACCCACACTGATAATGAGGCACGACCAAGGACCAGAAGCCAGATCGCAGCTGCATCATTAGCCACTTTTAACCCCTCCAATCCATACATGATGTTATGTTTGTGGAGGATTTTGCTTATTCTGTCTGTGGTGCCTTTTATGTATGGGAGGAGGGCTTTGCCGTTTTCTTGTTCTCTGTCTTGAATTTTAGTGGGGGTTTCTTTTTGGATTAGGTTGGTAATCTTATTTCTTTGGAATCCATTGGATGTTAGTACATTAGTTAGTCACATAACATCAAGACAGCATTCTGCACAAACCACACAGGATGTCACCACCACACATCCACGCAGAAAGCAGACTCAAACCAACACTGATAATGAGGCACGACCAAGGACCAGAAGCCAGACTGCAGCTGCATCATTAGCCACTTTAAACCCCTCCAATCCATACATGAATCAGACTGACACCCACCATGAAGAGCTCTCACGACCACAAACACGAAGCCAAACAACAACGCAGCTCACCAGCTCAAATCCCCCTGCAACTCAGACTAAGCCGAGCACAACCAAGCCCCCACCCAAACAGAACACACCCCCAGCCAATCAGAGCACAGCCAAGCCCCTAACCAATCAGAACACACCTCCACCCAATCAGAACACACCCAAGCTCCCACCCAATCAGCTCACACCCCCACTAGCAGTTAAAAGGAAGAGACAGCTGCAATCTCACATTGCTCCTGGAAGCACGAAGCCGAGAACACCAGCCTGAAGATGACGAATGAGACTTCGTCGAAACGTCGCCAAGATACTTCCAATTCTATGTGAGAGAAGACCCGAATAACCATAGACCTCCATATATATATATATATATATATATATATATATATATATATAATTAATTAATTAATTAATTAATTAATTAAATTTGTATACCGCCCTTCTCCTGGTGGCCTCAGGGCGGTGCACAGCCAAGAATAAAAAACATTTCAGTGCAAAATTTAAATTTTTTTAAAAGAATTAAACAGTTTTGGCCCATAAAATTTAAAACATCGCGACTAAAACCCATAACTTAAAAAGCTAAGGGGCGGGGGGGGGGGGTTACGCCAGCTCAGCTTGATGAAATAAAAGAGTTTTTAGGGCACGGCGAAAGGCCCGGAGATCTGGTATCCTGTGGATCTCCGGGGGCAAATCGTTCCAGAGGGCAGGTGCTGCCACAGAGAAGGCTCTCCCCCTGGGGGTCGCCAGCCGACATTGCCTGGCTGACGGCACCCTGAGGAGTCCCTCTCTGTGGGAGCATACTGGCCGGTGGGAGGCTATCGGCGGCAGAAGGCAGTCCCGCAAGTACCCAGGCCCTATGCCATGGAGCGCTTTAAAGGTGGTAACCAGCACCTTGAAGCAGACCCAGAAGACCACCAGAAGCCAATGCAGCTCACGCAGTGAGTCCTTGAGGTTGCTTGCTGTTGCTGCCTGGGCGAGGGGGGATTTTATGACCAATTCATGCAAAACTCCGTGTAATCCCAAGGGGTTCACATACTTTTTCTTACAACTGTAAATTCTTTTCTTTCTTTTTTAATAATTTTTATTCAACATTTTTAACCTTTAAAATCACAATTATATTATTACAGCTTTCCGTTATTGGATTTTTCTCTTAATTTCAACTTATCCATAGGCCTATTGTTTTATACACATACATTCTTATTTCATAGTTACTTATTTGTATAATATATACAATATTTACACGTCTACTAAACTCTAAATATATATTTTTTCATTTTGTTATCTTTCCTATACATTTGTCAGTATTTCACACTGCACTTACGCCAATGCTGACATAAGAAGAAGAAGCGGAGGCATCTGGAAAGAGACAATTGACCCTTCACCTACTTATTTTCACTGGAGAGAATATCACCTAGGAGATGGGATGGGAGGGGGGAAATGCCTTTGAGGGGAGCAGTAGATTAGGGGCAGAGTGACGGGGAAGATGGCCAATGAGTATAGAGGAGTGGGGAAAGGAAAAGGAGGGTTTGCCTGAGGAAGCCAGACTTGGCTGCAATGAGTCTAGGAGATAGAACATGCGTGCTTAATAAATTAGAGGTGTTATGTCCTTATAAGGACATCCGCTGGGGGATTGGTTGATTCCACCAGCGGGAAGTTTAAATCACTGTCATTGGCTGGCGGGCATGCCTGAGCAGGAAATAAGGAGGCTCGGCAGCCGCAGCCAGCAGTTCAGTTTGCGCTTTATAAAGGTTCTGAATGGACAGCAGCTGAGTCACGTTTCTTTCCGGCGCCGATCTAACACTGGCGATGAAGGATTAGAGAAGAACCGACGAAGAGCACCAGGCACGATCGCCACCTCACTCCCAAGAGCAAGTCACTGAGCTGAGTCACTGAGCTAGTCACTGGAACCATGTCCGGACCCCAAATCTCGCTGGCTCCATTCAATCCTAACCAGGAGAAATGGAAGTCCTTCATGGTTCGCTTCAGGCAGTTCCTGGCAGGAAGCGGCTTCACCGACCTGAACGACATCAGGAAGAGGGCTCTCTTCCTGGCACACTGTGGCTCAGAAGTTCTGGAGATGGCCATGGACCTCGTGGCACCATGGGACATGAGTAGATGCCATGGTCCGAACTACAAGACGTCCTCCAAGAGCACTACGTGCCTTCGAGCACTCCTCTAGCCAACCGCTTTGATTTCCACCAGAGAAATCAACTGGAAGGGGAGTCGTTCAAGGAGTTCGTTTCGGCGCTCCGGAAGATCATGGCCAGCTGCGAATTTGAAAACATAGACGTCCAACTTCGGGACCGCATCATCTTCAGCATGAGGGACTGCACAGTCCAAAAGAAGTTCCTCAGCTGAAAGAAAGTCTCCCTAAAAGATGTCATTGAGGAAGCCACCACCGCTGAATCATCGGACAGGGCAGCAGCCGCAATGAGGAGATCCAAGGGGATCCATAAGGTTCACAGGGATTCCCCGCCATCATCGGACGAAGTCTCCACGAGGTCAGACTCAAATCCTGAAATGGCCGTCCACAAGGTCACAAGACCCCAACGGCGGGAAAAGCCCCAAGATGGCGGACAGCATGAGCGCTGTGCCAGCTGCAACGGGAACCATACACGCGCCAGATGTCGCTGGCGGGATGCAACTTGCAGGCGCTGCAGGAGGAAGGGCCACATCGCTGAAGCCTGCCGGGCAGCAGAGCCAAGTTTCGAGCCATCCAGAGCAATGGACTGCGAGTACCAGAGATCATCCAAACGGTCCCAGTACCCGTGGCGAGACGGCGACGGCGACCACAAAAGCAGAGGGATCCACCAGACCACAATCGCACACGCAGCAGGGGAAGGATCCGACAAATTCCACGTAACGGTCCACGTGGAAGGGGCACCATGCCCCATGGAGATAGACTCTGGCTCACCTTACTCCATCATCGCATGGGACCAGCTGAAAAAACTCCAGCTATCCAGAAAGCAGCTACAACCCCTACAAGCAAGGCTGGTGGATTTTGGAGGGCATCCCATCGGCATCCTGGGGTGGATCAACATCTGGGTGAAGTTCAAGGACTTCGAAGGAAGCTTCCCCATCACCATCGTTCAGCAAGCCCGTCCAACCTTGTTAGGCGTAGAGTGGTTCAAGCCTCTAGGGCTCACAATGGCGGAATTAACCAAATCCAGGCTAGCGCACTCGACCAACTCCTGGAGCACTTCAAGGACGTCTTTGACTGGAGTCTAGGTAAATTTATGGGGAAACCCAGCTCTTTCAATTTAGACCCTACAATTGCACCCATTCAGCTAAAGCCCCGCAGGGTTCCGTTTGCCCTCAGGCCTAAGGTAGACGCACAATTGGATAAGTTAATAGCCCAGGGCATCTTGGAACTGATTGATCATGTGGCATGGGAGACTCCCATTGTGACTCCCATGAAGCATGATGGATCTGTGCGCATCTGCGCCGGCTACAAATGCACGATCAACCGGGCACTTCTGCAGAGTGCATATCCCGTGCCAGTAGTGCAACATCTGTTGCATTCCGTGGGCAGCGGGTCAATTTTCGCAAAACTGGACCTGGCCCAGGCTTACCAGCAATTGCCAGTTGACCAAAAGACTGCAGAGGCACAAACAATAGTCACCCATAGAGGGGCATTCAAGTGCAACCGTCTCCAGTTTGGAGTCAGTGCCGCCCCGGGTATTTTTCAGGCCATGATGGAACACCTTCTCCAAGGCATTCCAGGGGTGGTACCTTACTTTGACGACGTACTAATCTCTGGAAACTCGGAAGCCCAACTACTGGAGCGGCTCAGGCTTGCCCTGCAGCGGTTCCAGGCGAAGGGCCTACGAGTGAGAAGGGACAAATGCATCGTGGGGGTCCAGGAGGTTGAGTTCCTGGGCTATTTAATCAATAGCAAGGGCATCCACCACACCAAAAGCAAAATTAGGGCAATACACGAAGCTCCAGCCCCCAAAACTAATTCGGAGCTTCAGGTGTTTCTGGGACTGCTGAATTTTTACGCTGTCTTTCTGAAACAGAAAGCCACAGTGGCTGAACCACTCCACCACCTGCTAGGGAAGGCGGTGCCCTGGAAGTGGGAAGAGGAAGAGGAAGCGGCGTTCCGGAAGGTCAAGACCCTACTCTCCTCCGACAGCGTCCTCATTCAATATCATGAGTCACTCCCACTGTTCCTGATGTGCAACGCCTCACCGTATGGGGTCGGAGCTGTCCTCAGCCACCAGCTCCCCAACGGCTCCGAAGCCCCTGATAAGGAAGCCCTCGCAATTGTAGCCAGGATCAGACGCTTCCATGAATACCTGTACGGGAGGCCCTTCACGATTGTCACCGAACACAAGCCCCTTCTGGGTCTGCTTGCTGGGGACAAGCCAACGCTGCCCTACATGTCGCCCAGGATGACACGCTGGGCCATCTTCCTCTCGGGATATGCCTACAACCTCATCCACTGCCCCGGCAGGAACATCAGCAATGCCGACAGCCTCAGCAGATGCCCTCTGCAAGAACCAGTGGAGGACCCTGCCCCCACCCTCGGCCTCTACCACATAGACCGAGACCGGATGTGCCCGGTGTCGTCTACCACAGTGGCAGGGCTGGCCAATGGAAAAGGTGGGTGAAGAATTCACCCCGTTCATCCGGAGGCAGCAAGAACTGGCCACCATGAAGGGCTGCCTCCTCTGGGAGGACAGGGTGGTGATCCCTCCCACCCTACAGAAAAGGAACTTAGAAACCCTCCACAGTGGCCATCCGGGCATAGTCCGCATGAAGGCACTGGCACGAAGTTACGTCTGGTGGCCCACCTTAGACAAAGACATAGAGGCATGGATTGCCAGATGTGACCCGTGCCAAGAGACAAGACCAGCACCACCACAAGCCCAGCCAACAGAGTGGGAGCAACCCAGTGGGCCCTGGTCAAGAATCCATATCGACTTCGCCGGGCCCATGAATGGGAAATCCCTCATCATCATCGTCGACGCCTTTTCGAACTGGCTGGAGGTCATCACAATGCCATCCACCATGACAGAAGTCACCATCAAAGCCCTCTGCCGCCTGTTCGCCACTCATGGATTGCCAGACATCCTAGTATCCGACAACGGCCCACAACTCACTGGGAAAGCGATGGAAGACTTCCTGGTGGGCCAAGGCATCAGGCATGCCCTCATCGCCCCATACAAGCCGGCTGCAAATGGGCAAGCTGAAAAGATGGTACGGCTCACGAAGGACACCCTCACCAGGATGGGCCCAGGGGACTGGCAGGAAGAAATCGACAAGTTCCTGCTAGCACAACACATCACCCCCCACGCCACAACGAGGAAAAGCCCAGCCGAGCTATTAATGGGAAGGAAACTCCGCTTGCCGCTAGACAGACTGCATCCGCTATACAGCCCGAAAGACAAACCGATCCAACTACCGCCGACGCGAAGCTTCGCTTGCGGAGACCTGGTGTTCGCACTTAACGTCCAGGGTTCGCCCAAGTGGCTTAAGGGCCGAATCGGAAGAGTGACCGGGCCAAGAACATACAAGGTGGAGCTGGACGATGGCCGGACATGCCGACGTCACATCGACCAGCTCCGCAAAAGGTGGAGGGGAGTCGAGGTGAACCACCCCGGCGAGGTAGGCCTGCCTCACCCAGACAGGGTAGAGCTACCACAACCCGAAGAGGTAGGCCTACCACACCCCGACGAGGTGGGCCTGCCACCCCCCAATGGAGGAGACCCACCCTACCCCGAAGAGGTAGGCCCACGCCACCCCGTTGAGGGAGGACTGCAACAACCCGGTGAGGCAGGACCACCCCACCCAGGGACAAGGGACCGCAGTAGCCGCAGTGAAGAGGGCACGGTAGACCGGGACCTGCCCCACCGGATGGACTGCCAGCCTGCCAATGCAAATGGCACCCGGCAACATAACCCACAAGACCGACAGCGCACCAAGACAGTAGACCGGGGACCGTCCAAGAAGGCAACGGTGCACCGGCCGGGCGAGGTCGACCTCCAACACCCCAGGGAGGGAGACCAATGCCACAACGGAGAGGAAGCCAAGAGTCGCACCATCCCAGCACATCAACACCACCCCAACAAGGTCGACCAAACCATCAGCAGCCCAAGAAGTGAACACCGACCCGGCAGGGCAGGACTACAACACCCCAGTGGAGGAGTCCTACCCCACCCCGACGAGGTTGACCAACCCATCCGCACCCAGGGCGGCACCCGCCAACCCGGCAAGGTAGGACTGCAACACCCCAGCGGTGGAGTCCTACCCCACCCCGATGGAGCAGACCGACCAGCCCAGGCCAGGATGGGGCCACAGCAGCAACCTCCACCCGGGGGTACCCCAACTAAGGAACAGACCGCCTCCCCCAGACGGGGGGACCCCTGGACACTAAACGAGGACCTGGGAGCCTTACCGAGGTTCAGTCGACCGTCTCAGGACAGCAGCGTCCAGAGGGACTCGAACGACCATCATTCCATCCACGACGCGGCACCGGACCGGCGACCCGGCAAGTCTTCAACCCCAGCCGGAGGTGCTAGGCGAGGCCCCGCGCACTCGATGGCGGAGTCCGGAGAACCCCGGGCGAGAGGACCGGAGTAAACCGGAGCCAGACCCGTCCGGAGCAGCATCACGATACAGACTGATCTGCACAGGTCAGGTAGAACTGTCAGCCGTCCCGCCTACCTGCGCGATTACATGACGGCGTACTCTGATTGACGGACTAAGGACTAGGAGGGGAGGGGTGTTATGTCCTTATAAGGACATCCGCCGGGGGATTGGTTGATTCCACCGGTGGGAAGTTTAAATCACTGTCATTGGCCGGCAGGCATGCCTGAGCAGGATATAAGGAGGCTCGGCAACCGCAGCCGGCAGTTCAGTTTGCGCTTAATAAAGGTTCTGAATGGACAGCAGCTGAGTCGCGTTTCTTTCCGGCGCCGATCTAACAAGAGGTTTTTTGTCAAACACTTTGTTTGAATTGCAATTTATTCAAGACGCCTTCGAAACCTGACAACATTCACTATACATTGATTTTAGACTTCTTTTCAAGCCAGTTATACCACCTGTTCTATGTCTCATAATACACTGTTTCGTCTCTGTCCCTTAATTTCATAGTTAATTTGTCCATTTCTGTGCATTCTAGCACCTTTTTTATGATAATTGTGTTTGATGGAGTGTTTTCTTGCTTCCAATTTTGAGTGAATGTAATTCTGGCTGCAGTGATTATATGGAGCATGATATATTGAATTTCTTTACTTACATTTCCTTTTATTATACCCAAAAGGAATAACTCTGGCTTCATATCAATTTTTTGTTCAATAATTTCCTCCAACCATTTTTTGATTTTTGTCCAATATTCCCTAGCTCTGGGACATATCCACCACATGTGGTAGTAGGTCTCTTGTTGGTGGTTACATTTCCAGCAGTTTGGTGGCCTATTGGAAAACGTTTTGGCCAATCTGGCCGGGGGTAAGTGCCTTCTATAAAACATTTTGTAAATGTTCTCCTTGTATGCGGCCAACATCATCATTTTATCATTTTTTCCCCCATAATTTTTCCCAATGCTCCAATTCGATATTGTATCTGAAATTTTTAGCCCAAATTATAATTGTTTCTTTCAGTTTCCTCCATTTTAAATTTATATGTTTTGGTAATCATTTTTTCATCAGACCCTGTTAATATTTTGTCCAATTCTTGTTGCTCATTTTGAAACCCATATTGTTCTGAATCTTTTTTATATCTTCCTTTTCTTTAAGTTCTTTTGTTAATTTGTCCATCTCGGCACACTCTAAGATTTTTTTTTATCAATTCTTCCTCCGTTGGTGTATTTTTATTTTTCTAATTTTTTCAAATGATATTTGTGCGGCCGTTATAATATGTAAAATCAAGTATTTTATTTCTTTAGTATATTTTCTAGTGAATATTCCTAATAAAAATGTCTCTGGTTTCCTATCAATCGGTTGATCTGTTATTTTTTTCTAGCCATTTCTTGATTTTAGCCCAAAACTTTTTTGCGGCCAGGCAAGTCTACCAAAGATGATAATATGTTCCATAGATCTTGTTGCATTTCCAACATATTGGCGAGCTGTTCGGGAACATCTTAGCAAGCCTTGCCAGTGGGAGGTGCCATCTGTAGAACGTCTTCAACTGGGTCTCCTTGAATGCCGCAGACATAGTAAATTTTGTATTTATTTGCCACATTTTCTCCCATCTCTCCAGTTCTATATTATAATTAACATTTTTGGCCCATTTAATCATTGTTGTCGAGCACAGCCTCTGCTCGACAACGGAGCAACATTGACCACCCACGCTGCAAGCAAATGATGCCACCCGGAGACGGAGGGGGGGGACTAACTACGGGTGGTGGGGTGCACGGGTGCTGGTGGAGGGGCTGGAGTCCGTATAGGCTGCGTGTATCACCGGTGGCGGGCAGTATGTCGGGGCGCGTGGGCGGTGAGGCAACAGCGGCCGGGATGGATGACGGCAGCACGAAGCGCCCGGGCGGACGTTTTGAACTAATTACTGAGGCGGGGCGCTCCCGGGCGGGCGCTTTAAACTCATTACTGAGGCGGGGCGCGCCCATGATCAGGACTCCTATAAAGCACACCTCCCAGCCATGCCTGACAGCCGAGTCTTTGTGTTGCTAACGCATGCCGGCTTCTCACGGAAAGAGCTGTAGCACAAATAAAAGTCACGTTAATTATCTGCTTACCTGCGTGAAGGCGTGAGTTTGTAGCACAGCACAACGGAGAGCTGAGAGGAAGACTCGGCTCACCCCCACCCTTTTCAGGACCAAGGAGAGACGGAAGCAGTATGGCAGAGGGCGGAGCCAAGGAGGGGTCGCTTGCTGAGACTCTGGTGACAGATGTGGAGGAGGCGGAAAACATCGTGCCCGATCTACCCGCACCAGCCGAGCAACCCGTAGTACGCCCAAAACATCGGGAGTCACGGATACTACCGATGGCCAGGAAATAAAGGGCTTAGATCCCAACACCCGGAGCGGAGCTGGGCACTGGTGGCATAGCCCCGCCCTTACAGGCTTACGAACACATACCACGCCCCCTGCTGGATCCCAGTTCCAGGGTTGGCGGGAAAGGCAATGGATCGAGGATGAAGAGGGCGAATGGAGTTATTCCACCATGCTGGGAGCAACGACTATGGATCTTTTGCGGGATCGATTTGGTGAGGCCAGCTTTAGGGATGCTCCCTCTTGGCAACCGTGGGCGCCCACAGCGGAACAGGGGGGTTCCCGGCAGGGGCCCCCAGTTGGGGGGGCCAGGTCAGAAACCCGGTTCCGTTTGGCAAGCCCCAAATTCAGAGGGGACAGGCGAGCGATTAGGGACAGGGAGGAGGAGCTGGAGCGCAGTAGTACGGGTCCTGGGCCAGAAGAGGAGCGGTCTCGGATGACTGGGGGAGGCACCATGGGACCAGAGAGGAGAGAACAAAGGGGAGACCCCCAAGGGGAGCATCAACCGACCCGGAGTGGCTCCAATCGCCGGATTTCAGGTCCCCAGCCGGGGAACGTGCTGCCGATGTGGGGTCCCAACCCTTGGGGTCCCCAGTTTCCCTGGAGTCCACCACCAGTCCAGGCGTCGTTTGATGGAGCCGCGGAGAAGGTAGCCCTATTCCTGAGCCAGGTCATCAGCCACATGGATATGTACGGCCGCTGGTATCCTTCGCAATGGTCGCGCGTGGTCGCAGTAACAGCAGTGTTAACGGGTGAGGCAGCAGATTGGGTGGCGGATCTGCATAGTGAACACGCTCGTGAGCTAACTGACCTAGGCTTATTCTTGGAGGCATTACGTGTCAGGTTCGAGGACGAGACCCGAACGCAGGTCATAGAGGGAGACCTGCTAACTCTTAAACAAAGAGGTAGGGCGGTCAAGGACTATGTTAAAGAGTTTCGCGCCTTGGCCGGGAAATTGCGGTCATGGCCCGAACGGCTCCTTGTCCATCAGTTTCAGACCGGGTTGGACAGGGAGATCAGACAGGCCTGTGTATACCGTGGGTTGGGACCCCGCCTCACAGACTGGTACAAGGCGGCAGTCGATCTCGATATCGGCCTACGGGAGTTCAGAATCCGGGGCCCGCAAGGGCAGAGCCAACAAAGACGGGGGATTTCACGCCCGTTTACGGCCGGAAGACCAACCGGGGCGGTACGGCCGGTTTCTGAGGGGGAGGCCGGGGGTCTGGGCCCCAGCAGACGGCCTTTCCGGTGTTTCCGCTGCAACCAGGAGGGACACAGGGCCCTTGATTGCCCGTTGCCACCGGCACGCATGTCTACCCCAAAACCCGCTGGGTCAACCCCAGGCACAGTCACGAAACAGCGGTCCTTGAGGCTAGTGGAAAAGACCAGAGTGGCTGCCCAAACACCATCGGGAGAAACAACCCCCTGTCCTACGGTTCCCGGACCCGCAGGACCAGTTCGCTTGTCCGACACCATCGAGAACAGTGACCATGATGACGACGTGCAAGACCCTATGGTAAGTGCTCCTGTACGTCCCTTCTTGGTCCCCATACAGTTAACACACCCCCTTACAGGGCGTAAAAGCGATCAGGAGGCGCTTATAGATTCCGGGTGTACGAGATGCCTTATCCGCCGCTCCATAGCAGAAGAACTAGGGCTCCGTCTTCTCACATTACGACAGCCCATAAAGTTTGAACAAGTAGATGGTTCAGTGTTGGGGGGTACCCCAACCTCCCAGATCACCGAACCGGTGTTACTGAAAATAGGCGCTCACCAGGAGAGGATACGGTTCGTGGTCATAACCCAAATGATCGAACCAGTGATCTTAGGCCTAGCATGGCTGGACAAATGGAAACCGGTTATATGGTGGCAAGGGGACTGTCGGAAAGTACGGTTACCGGTTGGTCCAGAACCATGCGGGGCACTCCAACCAGAACACGAGAAACCCCAGATGTTTCCTGCTGTTTATAACAATCTTGCTCAGGTATTTAGTGAAGACGAGTGTGACATACTACCACCCCACCGGGATACCGATTGTGGCATTGAATTGCTCCCAGGGACCAAGTTACCAAAACCCCGCATGTATGCCATGACCCAGCCGGAGTTACAGGAGTTACGGGCCTATATCGATAAGAACCTAGCCCGGGGGTTTATACGGCCCAGCCACTCACATTTAGCAGCACCTGTCCTGTTCCGTGAGAAAAAGGATGGTGGGTTATGCCTCTGCGTTGACTACCGAGGCCTGAACGCCGTGTGCGTTGAGCCTTTGTATCCCCTACCATTGATGTCTGATCTCTTAACCACGTTAGCGAGGGGGAAAATATTCACAAAACTCGATCTTCGAGAAGCGTATTACTGGGTCCGTATAAAACCAGGGGATGAATGGAAAACAACATTCAATTGCCCGTTAGGGAGTTTTCAGTTTCTCGTCATGCCTTTTGGGCTGCAAGGGGCTCCGGCGGTCTTTATGCAACTCATTAACAGTGTATTGCACGAACATCTCTATCGGGGCGTGTTGGTTTATTTAGACGATATTCTAGTGTACTCAGATACGATGGAAGAGCATGTACAACTAGTCAGGCAGGTGTTGGCCAAGTTATTGAAAGCGCACCTCTACGTGAAACTTTCCAAATGTGAGTTCCATCGCACAGAAATAGACTATCTCGGTTTCCGAATCACGAAGGCTGGGCTCCAAATGGACCCCAAAAAGGTACAGGCAGTTCTGGAATGGCAAGCCCCACGAACGCGGAAACAACTGCAGAGTTTCTTAGGGTTTGCCAATTTCTATCGGCATTTCATACCGTCGTTCGCAGCGACAGCTTTCCCGTTAACGAATCTGTTACGAACAAAAACCGCTTCGGGCATAAAACCAAAACCAAACCAGCCCCTAATGTGGACCCCCGACTGCCAGAAGGCATTTGAACACCTGAAACAGCTGTTTGCTCAAGAGCCTATCCTGAAACACCCAGACACCACACAACCGTTTATCATACAAGCGGATGCTAGTGACGTGGCTGTAGGAGCTATCCTGTTACAAACGGACTCTTCTGGAGATCTCAGACCTTGTGCCTACACTTCCAAGAAATTCACAACCACAGAACAACACTGGGCTATATGGGAAAAGGAAGCATTTGCAGTGAAATGGGCGTTACAGACATGGCGGCATCTGTTAGAAGGAAGCACCCAGCCGTTCGAGGTCTGGACTGACCATAAGAACCTGGAGGCGCTGCAAACCCCTAGAAAACTGTCCCCAAAGCAAATCCGATGGGCTCAATATTTTCAACGGTTTCGTTTCTCATTGAAATACATACCAGGGGGCAAGATGTTCCTCGCCGATGCCTTGTCCCGTATGCCCCAATATAATAGCAAACGCAGTGAGGACCTACAAAGCCTGTTACCAGGGCCCCACTCAGATCTTCGGGTGAATGTCTGTACCGATAAACGGTCTCAGCAGCCAGACTGGATCCGGGACCTACGACTAGGATTAGCCTCCGACACATGGGTGTTGAAAAATCAGGCAGCCGTCACCCACAGGGATGGCCTGGCATGGTGGGGTGATAAGTTGTACATACCCGCTGTTCTACGGGACCGAATACTACGCCAGTGTCACGACGTCAAAACTGCGGGGCATTTTGGTTTTCTGAAGACCCTGCACCTCATTAGAAGGCAATTTTGGTGGCCAGGAATGCGAAAAGAGATCGAGGAATATGTCCGTAACTGCCACGTTTGTGCCGTCTCCAAAACAAAACCCGGAAAACCCTTTGGCCTGTTACAAACGGTAGCAGAACCCACAAGACCATGGGATGAAATCTCTATGGACTTTATTGTAGACTTACCAAGTAATAAAGGTTATACAGTGAACTGGACAGTACTGGACCTCTTCTCAAAACAGGCCCATTTCATTCCCTGTAAGGGCCTGCCAACAGCCCAGCAGTTGGTAAAACTGTTCCTACACCATGTATATAGACTTCACGGAGTACCAAAGCGTATAATATCAGATCGAGGCATACAGTTCACAGCAGTGTTCTGGCGGAAATTCCTTAAGCGCATTGGCTCAACACAGGGACTCAGTTCCGCATACCATCCTAGTACAAACGGAGCAGCAGAACGAGCTAATGCTATGGTGGAACGGTATCTCCGTTCTTACGTTTCATACCAACAACATGATTGGGTGGATTTCTTGCCATTTGCAGAAACCGCTTATAACAACGCTGTCCATCGTAGCACTGGGTATACCCCTTTCCGAGTGGTGATGGGCAGAGAGTTTGTGGCTGTCCCTGACCTAGACCTCCAACCCCCTGACAATACCACCCCATTTCAATGGGCATCCAATATACAAAAAGCGTGGCCCCATATCCAGAAGGCGTTAGAAAAAGCATCCCATGAGTATAAACAACAGGCAAATAAGAAACGAGTTGATGGCCCCACATTCAAAGTGGGGGACCATGTATATCTCTCTACGAAATACATCCGCTTACGGCTACCGAGTAAAAAACTGGGCCCAAAATATATAGGACCCTTTTCCATAATGAAGATTATCAACCCCGTGACCGTGCAATTGCACATCCCTCCCCGATATGGGAAAATCCATCCTGTTTTCCATGTTAGCCTGGTAAAACCAGTTGCTGTCCCTATAAGTCCACAGCCCGTACCAGGACCAGTACACGGCTCCCAGTATGAAATACGGGACATTATCGATTCCCGAACCCACAGAGGTCACCTCCAATACTTAGTCAGGTGGACGGGTTACCCAGATACAGACGCCTCTTGGGTCCTCAAGGAAGATGTGCACGCCCCACGACTAGTCAGGAAATTCCATAAGCAGCATCCGGACAAATATACAACCTAACAATGAACTGCTAACCGTTTTCTTTTTTCTTTTCCCCTAGGCGGACACCTGGTAGGGGGGGCCGCCTGTCGAGCACAGCCTCTGCTCGACAACGGAGCAACATTGACCACCCACGCTGCAAGCAAATGATGCCACCCGGAGACGGAGGGGGGGGACTAACTACGGGTGGTGGGGTGCACGGGCACTGGTGGAGGGGCTGGAGTCCGTATAGGCTGCGTGTATCACCCACGCTGCAAGCAAATGATGCCACCCGGAGACGGAGGGGGGGGACTAACTACGGGTGGTGGGGTGCACGGGTGCTGGTGGAGGGGCTGGAGTCCGTATAGGCTGCGTGTATCACCGGTGGCGGGCAGTATGTCGGGGCGCGTGGGCGGTGAGGCAACAGCGGCCGGGATGGATGACGGCAGCACGAAGCGCCCGGGCGGGCGTTTTGAACTAATTACTGAGGTGGGGCGCTCCCGGGCGGGCGCTTTAAACTCATTACTGAGGCGGGGCGCGCCCATGATCAGGACTCCTATAAAGCGTGCCTCCCAGCCATGCCTGACAGCCGAGTCTTTGTGTTGCTAACGCATGCCGGCTTCTCACGGAAAGAGCTGTAGCACAAATAAAAGTCACGTTAATTATCTGCTTACCTGCGTGAAGGCGTGAGTTTGTAGCACAGCACAACGGAGAGCTGAGAATTGTTTCTTTAACTACCTCGTCTTCCATCTTGTACCGCAGTAAAAATTTATATATCCTACTAATTAATTTCTCCTCTGTCCCTTGTATAATTTTGTCTAGTTCATGTTGCTCATTTTGTATTTCATATAATTTTGTATCTTCTCTATGTTTAGACTGAATTTGCATATATGTCCACCAATCACTTTCCCTATTTAAATCCTGTTCTAATTCCTGTTTCGATTTCAAATTTCCTTGTTCTTTTAACACATCCCTATATCTTATAATCTTATCCATCTCAATTAAATTTGAGTGTTTTAATGCTTCCATTGGTGAAATCCAGATTGGTATTTTTGTATAATGCTGGTTTTTTATTTTTATCCAGATTTGTAACAATGCGTTCCTTAATATGTGTCTTCTGAAATAGCTATGTGTTTTGAGTTTTTCGTCCCAAAGGAATGCATACCATCCTACTTGTAAATCATGTCCCTCTATTGCTAAGATTCTTTTATCTCTTTAATTCTATCCACTCTTTTAGCCAGGTTAGGATAGAAACTTGGTAGTATAATTCACATTCTGGAAGTGCTAATCCCCCTTTATCTTTTGTATCTTGTAAAAGTTTGAGTCTAATCCTTGGTCTTTTCCCCTGCCATATGAATTTAGTAACTATTTTATTTAAAGCTTCAAAAAAAATTCTCTAATTTTATTGGAACAACCTGGAATAAAAATAGTATTTTTGACAATATGTCATTTTGATTGTAGCGATCCTCCCCAATAATGAGATCTGTAAGTTTTTCCAGTTTTCTAAGTCTTTTTTAATTTGCTGTAGAATTTTATTATAATTGTCTTCTTTAATTGAGGAACATTTAGCTGTAAACCAAATCCCTAAATATTTTATTTTCTTGGTTGGTTGTATTTTTATACTACGTTCCAATTCTTTTTCTTGATTTTTGTAAGATTTTTAGTTATTAATTTGGATTTATTTTTATTAATCTTGAGTCCCGCTACTTCACCAAATTCTTCTATTTTTTGTATCAATTTTGGTCCTGATTCTAATGGTTCCTCCAGTATAAACACCAAATCATTGGCAAAAGCCTGTACCTTATATTCTTCTTTCTTTATTCTTAAACCTTTTATTTCTTGGTCTTCTCTAATTTTCATCAAAAGCATTTCTAGGGTTAATATAAATAGAAGTGGAGAGAGTGGGCACTCTTGTCTCACCCCTTTTGTTATATCGAATTGTTCTGCAGTGTCCTCATTCATAATTACCCTTGCCATTTGTTTGGTGTAAATTTTTTCAATCATCTTTTCAAATTTTGTCCCAAATTCCATAAATTCCAATTGCCTTATTATAAATTTCCAATTCAAATTATCAAATGCCTTTTGGGCATCAAGGAAAACCAGTGAAGTTTGTTTTTCAGGGTGTGTTTCATAAAATTCTAGAGTATTTATTATTGTTCTCATGTTGTTTTTGATTTGTCTGCCTGTCAAAAATCCATTTTGGTCTGGATGTATATATTTGTTCAATATTTAGGGAGAGCCTTCTCTGTGGCGGCACCCGCCCTCTGGAATGACCTACCCACGGAGATACGCAGGATATCAGACGTCCGGACTTTTCGTCGGGCCCTTAAAACCCACTTGTTTCATCTAGCCAGACTGACTTGATCCCATCCTCTGTTTTAAATTGGAACTGTTTTTAAATTGGATTGTTTTAATTGTCGGCCGAAATTATTTAATATTTTTTTTAAATTGTTTCATATTTTATATATATCATGTTTTACTTTGGCTCTTCACCACCCTGAGTCCACGAGGAGAAAGGCGGTTTATAAATTGAATCAAATAAATAAATAAAATAAATAAATAAATTCTCTCGGCTACTATTGATGCAAATATTTTGTAATCTGTGTTTAATAGTGAGATTGGTCTGTAGTTTTGGATTTGTTGGTAGTCTGTGTCTTCTTTGGGAATCAGAGCTTCTGTCCATGTTATCAGTATTTTTGCCTCCTCCAGCACATCATTGAATATTTCTAACATTATCCATCCTAGCATTTCTTGGGTATTTTTATATATCTCCACAGGGAGCCCGTCTGGACCAGGTGTTTTATTGTTTTTTTGTTTTTCAATGCCATATCAAGTTCTGTCACAGTTATTGGTCTATTTAATATTTCTATTTGCTCTTCTGTGATTTTATTCAAATTTGTTCCCTCTATGTATTGTTTGACTTTTTCTTCTATTATATCCTCCTGACAGTATAGATTTGAGAACAATTTTTGGATAATTTTCTTTTTTCCTTCCCTTCTATATTGCATTGTCCCATTCTCATCTTGTAATTGATATATCATTCTTTTATCCTTTTCCTTTTTTAATTTATAGGCCAACCATCTACCAGTTTTGTTGGCATGTTCGAAATAATTTTGTTTTGACATCTTTGTTTTCTGGGCTATTTCCTTTTGAGTTATCAAAATAATTTTATGTTTTATAATATTCCATTCTTCTTTTAATTTCTTATTTTGAGGGTCTTCCTGTAATTTACGTTCTGCCTTTTTAAGTTCTTCTTGTAGTTTTTCTTGTTGACATTTCCTTTCTTTATTTTTCCTTGCTTTATAAACTATCGTCAATCTGCAGATATATGCTTTTACTGTGTCCCACAGGTTTTGAATTGAGGTATCCTCTTTTTTATTTACAGTAAAAAATAGTGTCAGCTCTTTCTCTAGCATCAGTCTGTATTCTTTGTCTCTGCATATATTTTGATTCATTGTCCATCTCTTAAACCGTTTTGTCCTTTCCATTTTATGATTATTGGATGATGATCTGCCCAGTCATTAACTCCTATCTCTACTTCTTCTAGTCCTGTTCAAATTTCTGCTGTCATCCAGGCCATATCAATCCTGGACCAGGATTGATGTGAGTGTGACTAAAATGTGTATTGATTGTCTATGCTATGTGCTTCTCTCCATACATCTCTAAGTTTTAATTCTGTTGCCATATCAAAACATTTCTTTTGGTAATGTATCTTTCTTCTTTTTATTTTTCTTGTTACTCTTATAATGCTTTTTAACATCCGCTATTGTGTTATAGTCCCCAATTAGGCAAATATTATCGTATTCTAATTCTATTATTGTATGTACCTTTTTGAAGAATTCATGTTGGTTTTTGTTGGACGCATATATTACCATTAGTAAAGTTTGTTTTTGTTCAACTTCTAGTTCTACCATTACGGATACATTATCAGTATCATGGAGACCTGGTTGGGCCCGGAGGGAGGAGTTCCTCTCTCTGACTTATGCCCACTGGGTTTTCGTGTTCTACACCAGCCTTGACTCCAGGGGAGGGGCAGTGGTGTGGCGGTTGTTATTAGGGAAAGTCTTAGACCTAGGGAGGTCACTGTCCCTCAGATAGGAGGGTGTGAATCACTTCTGCTGAAATGGGACCCTGGAGTACAGTCGGCTCTGTTGATTACGTACCTGTCTCCCAGCTGCGTGTCTTCAGTCCTGCTCGCACTGCTCGAAGTCATAGCTGAACTGATGGTTGAGCTCCCCAACCTGATGATTGTGGGAGACTTTAATCTCCCGTCAGCCGGTGAGACAACTGAGCTGGTTCAGGAGTTCTTGGCCTCCATGATGGCCATGGACCTGACTCAAGTTGTACAGGGCCCAACTCACAGAGGTGGACACACACTTGACCTGATTTTTATCTCTGGGCAGTGGATAAATGCTCGGGGGAGGGGTGAATTGTCAACTCAACCCCTGTCATGGACCGACCATTCCCTCCTTAAACTGGACTTTCCATCCGCCAACCCATGCTGCTGGGAGGTGGAACCAACTCGTTGGTTCTGCCCCAGGTGCCTGATGGACCCTGATAGGTTCCTGACGGAGCTTGGGACATTTCCCACTGACCTTTCCCGCGATTCGCCAGAGGTCTTGGTGGATGCCTGGGAATGGGTGGCCACCGGGGCACTGGATCGAATCGCCCCTTTGTGGCCTCTCCGCCAACAGGGATCCCGTTTTGCTCTGTGGTTTTCCATGGAGCTACGGGAGATGAAGCGTCAGAAGAGACGCCTAGAGGGCCGTTGGAGATCTTCCCATTCCAAATCCGACCGAACACAGCTAAGAACCCATATTAGGTCTTATCTTGTGGCGATGGAAGCAGCGAAACGGGACTATTTCGCTGCTGTCATTGCGTCTGCAGAAAATCGCCTGGCAGCCTTGTTTTGAGTGACCCGCTTTCTCCTTAATCAGGGAGCGAGGGATGACCCCTTACAAGGCAGTGTTGAGGATTTCATACAATTTCTGCAAGACAAAGTCGCTCAAATCCGGAATGGATTAGACTCCGACTGGGCAGAGTCCGATGAGGAAATGGAAGCTAGTCTTGAAGGTGACATCTGGGTTGAGTTTGACCCTGTTTCCATAGATGAAGTGGACAGGATTGTGGGCAGATTGGGAGCCTCCACATGTTTGCTGGACCCATGTCCCTCCTGGTTGGTTGCTGCCACCAGAGAGGGGACTGGAGACTGGATCTGGGTGATTACCAATGCTTCTCTGAGAGATGGGGTCTTCCCTGCTGTACTTAAAGAGGTGGTGGTGTGGCCCCTCCTCAAGAAGCCGACACTGAATCCAGCCTCCCTAAGTAATTTTCGTCCCGTCTCCAACCTTTGCCTGATAGCGAAGGTTGTTGAGGCCGTGATGGCCTACCAACTCCCACAATTTCTGGAGGAAACTGATTACCTAGACCCGTACCAAACGGGCTTCAGGCGTGGCCACAGCACAGAAACGGCATTGATCACCCTGGTGAATGATCTCTGGTGGGCCTGGGATGGGGGTTGTTCCTCCATTCTGGTGCTACTTGACCTCTCAGTGGCGTTTGATACCATTGACCATGGTATCCTACTGCAATGGCTCTGGGGGTTGGGAGTGGGGGGCACTGTATTACAGTGGTTCTGCTCCTATCTCTCGGGCCGTACACAGTTTGTATGGGTGGGGGGTCAGAGGTCCTCCTCGAGGCCCTTCACATGTGGGGTGCCACAGGGGTCAGTTCTCTCCCCCCTGCTCTTCAACATCTACATGAAGCCACTGGGTGAGATCATTCGTAGCTTCGGGGTGAGGTATCATCAAGATGCTGATGATACCCAACTGTATATCTCCACCCCAGAGCAACCCAGGATGCCCTTTCCGTGATGTCGAAGTGCCTGGAGTTGGTGCGGGTCTGGATGGGTAGAAACAGGCTCCAACTCAACCCCTCCAAGACTGAGTGGCTGTGGATCCCGGCATCCCCTGATCTAGCCACCCCGTCACTTATGATGGGAGGGGAGTTTTGACTCCCTCTGATAAGGCTCGCAATCTTGGCGTCCTCTTTGATTCACGGCTGTCTTTGGTAGATCATCTAACGGCCGTGACAAGGGGGGCTTTTGCACAGGTCCGCCTAGTGCTCCAGTTGCGGCCTTTTCTAGACAGGGATACCCTCTGTACAGTCACTCAAGCTCTCATTGTCTCTCGATTGGATTACTGCAATGCCCTCTACATGGGGCTGCCCTTGGGGTGCACCAGGAGGCTCCAGCTGGTCCAAAATGCAGCTGTGCGGGTTGTTACGGGAGCTTCCCATTACTCTCGGGCAACACTTCTCCTGCACGAGCTGCACTGGCTGCCGGTGGCCTTCCAGATCCGCTTCAAGGTGCTGGTACTCACCTATAAAGCCCTACATGGCATGGACCCGAGGTACTTGCAGGACCACCTCCTACTGGCCTCCCACCGCCCTGTGCGTTCTCATAGAGTTGCCCTCCTCCGGGTGCCGTCGGCTAGACAATGTTGGCTGGCGGCCCCCAGGATGAGGGTGTTCTCTTTGGCTGCACTGACCCCCTGGAATGGGTTACCCACTGAGCTCCAGATGTCTCCCGATCTCCGCACATTCCGCACCAGCCTTAAGACATGGCTTTTCCACCAAATTCCCTGACCAATTATGGGGTTTTTTTAATTGGAGATTTTAATTCTTGGATTAGATTTTAAACTGTATTGTCGTCATCATTGTTCTTGTTTTTAATGTGTGAGCTGCCTCTGCATCCTATGGGAGAAGGGTGACATATAAATTTTAATAATAAAATAAATAAATAAATAAATAAAATTCTACCTTCTTCGTCTGAATAAAGTAATTTTGATTTTATTCTTTCTTTTACATATATAGCAATTTCTCTTTTCTTTTTTTGTATTAATGATGTATATAATATCCCTAACTTTGGGTTCTCTAATAGCTTTTGGTATCCCTTTTTAATGTGTACTTCTTGTAGACATATCGCATCTGCTTCAAGTTTTCGCAGTTTTGTAAATGTTTGTGTTCTTTTTTCTTGGTGAATTTAAACTGTTTATATTTACAGAGAAGAGTTTGATTGCCTCTTCCATTTTTACTAGAGTTGTTTCTTGTCTCCCTTCGTACTCTCCCTTTCACACTCTCTCTTTCTTCTCGTTCTTTTTCTTGTGTCTTTCTTATTTCTCTTTCTCATTCTATTTCCTCTACTTGATCTTCATCTTGGCTTTTACTCTCCAATTCTTCCCTACTTTCTTGTACTTTTTCCTGTGTAAAATGAAGTTTATAGAATTCTTGCACTTTCTCTACTGTGTCCACCTTGTATTTTTTCTCTTGCCACGTTATCAGTATGCCATCTGGTATCAGCCATCTAAACATAACTTTATATTTTGTTAATTGATTTGTTAAGAATTGATATTGCTGTCTTTGGTTCCGGATCCTACGTGGTATCTGCTTCAGATTTATAATTTCCTTGCCCTTATATGTTATTGACTCTTCTCTTGACTTTTTATATATTTCATCCCTCACTGTGTCAGCGTTCCCACACAAGAGAAGGTGGCAGCATTGAAGCTTCCAGCCTAATATGGCTTCCAAAGCTGACACACTATTTGTTTGGTAAATCTTATATGTACCTCCCTCGTCTTCGTGCATAATTTGTGTGTACATGGCAAATTTCATCTATCTGTCCTCTTACTTCTGCCTTATCTCTCTGCAATATTTCCACCAGGATCACCTCCATCTTTTCTCCTAACTCTTCATCTTTTTCTTCCACGATATTTTGAAACTGTAAAAAATACGAAGTTTTCTCCATTTCCAAAAATGCAATTGACTCTGTCAGCTCCTTATTTAGTTGCAGAGACTTCTGCTCCATCATTTCCATTTTATTGTCCATCTGATCCATTTTTGTTTCCATTTTTTTAATTCTTTGTTCATTTTCCATCATTGCTTGTTGGATATTCTCTATTTTATCATTCATATTTTTGATATCATCTTTCACTTCTCCACTTTAATTTTTAATTTCTTTATGGTGTATTTTCATCTCTTCATGATTGTCAGCAATTTTCTCCTGTGTTTTCATTAATGTTTCTTGTATCATTTGCAACATACTCTGCATACTGTGACTATTCACTGTAAATTCTGATTTTTTCTTTTTCTTTTCCCAGCATATTTTCTATCGTTCTCCGGTTTCTCCCTAAATATTGAACAAATATGATGCAGCTACAAGTGGAAGATTTGTGGCTGGTTTTTTTCCTACTTTATTTATAGTTGCTGTGCTTGACATTCTTATCACTTGGGTAACGTTCTTCCACAATACCATATAATAAATAACCAAATACTTTTATACACACGTTCTTATATACTGGTTATTTAGTCTATCTGTATTCTCTAGAAAGGTTTATTCTATATATATCTAATTACCCAACACTATATCAGTCTATAAATTCTATATACAAGCTTACTATAAAGTTGTTTGATATCTAATATGGTTGATAATATTCTTAAATTATTTTATCTGTCCACAGTTACTATCAATATACAGTTCTTATCCCTCAATATTTTATCACCGCTTTAAATCTCAATCAATATCTATCTTTATATACATTTATAAATAACTTTAAATTATTCACTTAATCTTTAAATCTATAATCTATAATTCATTAATCTATTACAATTTACTTTTTCAATTCTGTTTCTTATTGTTTATAATTATTATCAGTGTTCAAATATATCAATTCATTGCTTTTATCACTCCAACA
Organism: Coluber constrictor foxii; assembly: GCA_038048745.1. NCBI lineage: Eukaryota > Metazoa > Chordata > Lepidosauria > Squamata > Colubridae > Coluber > Coluber constrictor. The sequence continues at coordinate 11,500,866 of CM075961.1, forward strand.
GTTATAATTGTTCTTGTTTCTTATTTCTTTCTCCAAATCGTTTCTTCCTGTCATCCAGTCTCTGTGTAAATCTATGAGGCAATATTGCATCAGTCTTACTCAGTTCTTTAATCAAGTCTTCACGTCCACACAATATCAGCTTTTCTTTCCTTATTTGCTTCTATATCTCCAATAGTCCGATTTTCACAGTTATGTTTCAAAAATATAATTCCTTTAAAGTTGTAATAATAGTTTGTCTCCTACTGGCTATCCTCCTATTCTCCAATCTCCACTTCTCCATGCTCTGCTTTTCACAATCCTTAAAGTCCTCTCGCAGTTAGTGTTAATTCCTCATGCTTTATGGAATCCACTTATTGGGCTCTTCCTGTTTTATGCCAGGCTTTCTCGGATCTGTCTCACCGCTCTGTGCTCTACTCCATTTTAGGGGCTGCTTTTCTGGACATGCTTTGTCCTTCTCCTTAGAGCCTTACTCTCTCTGCGACTCCAATCCAGGGGTGAAATGCTCCCAGTTTGGACCAGATCAACTGTTTCGGTAGCGATGGCGGCGGGTGGTTCGGAGAACTGGTAGCAAAAATCCCTGCCCCCCCATGCCCAGCTGAGCTGCGCGATCATCAGAGGCTTTTTTTTTTTTACTTTTAAAAGCATTTTTTCTTCGGCCAAAAAAATGCTTTTAAAAATTACAAAAAAGCCTCTGATGATCGCGCAGCTCAACTGGGATCATCAGAGCCTTTTAAAAGCATTTTTTGCAACCTCTTCAACTGAAGAGGTTGTAGAGAAAAATGCTTTTAAAAGGCTCTGATGATCCCAGCTGAGTTGCCTGATCATCAGAGCCTTTTAAAAGCATTTTTTACAACCTCTTCAGCTGAAGAGGTTGTAGAAAAATGCTTTTAAAAGTAAAAAAAAAAAAGTTGGCCATGCCCACTCAGTCACATTACCCCACCACCACCAAGGCACACCCACAGAACCGGTAGTAACAAATTTTACATTTCACCACTGCTCCAATCCACAAAATATTTCTCACCTCCTTCTGGGGTTATCTTCTCCGCCAAACGAAGCTGTCATTTTCCACTTTTTGCTTCCTTCTTATGCAGCTGTCATCACTCCTAATCTGTTTTAAAGGCAGACTCTTTCTTCACCAGATTTAAGAATGTTGCTCCTGTCCGCTCAGGTGATTGCTTTTCGTCCAGCATCTTCAGAGCTTCCTCTTTAGTTTCCCAATCTCTAGGGGATTGGTATTGCCCTTAAAGAGCTCCTGATGAAGAATTTTCGGGATTTGGGTACGGAGCTTTGTTCCCTTTCTCCCGCTCTGCGATGATGACACTGCCGGAAGTCCCTCCACCAGTCTATTTTAATTCCCTGTGCTTTTAGATCTTGACTTGATTTGAGTTTCCCTTGCCCATCTAATAGCTCTTTATACGTTACTATCCTGTTCAAATCAATTACATTAGGGTAAACCATTGCTTCCATAGTTGATATCCATGTAGGAATTTTTGTGTAGAGATTTCTTTTAATTTTCAACCAGATCTCTAATAAGGCATCTCTCACCTGGTGTCTCTGAAAATATTTATGGGCTTTATTCTTTCCCTCCCAAATAAAGGCATGCCAGCCCCGCTGTAAATCATGTCCTTCTATCATTAATATTCTTCTATTTTTTAAAATTATCCACTCTTTATGCCATGTTACAGCTGCCACCTGATAATAAAGTTCCCAGTCTGGAAGGTCAAAGCCTCCTTTCATTCTGGAATCCTGTAGGAGTTTTAATTTAATTCTAGCTTTTTTCCCCAGACAAATAAAGTTATTTTATTTTAAGAGTTATTTTATTTAATTCTACAAAAAACTTTTACCCTAATTTTATAGGTGCAGTCTGAAATAAGTATAGAATTTTTGGTAAAATGCTCATTTTTATGGTTGCAATTCTTCCGACCAGAGATAATTGTAGTTTCACCCAATTCTCCAAGTTCTTTTGAATTTGTTGTAATAGTTTTGTGTAATTATCTTCTTTTATGGAGGAAATTTTTGCTGTCAACCAGATTCCGAGGTATTTTACTTTTTTCACTCCTTGAATTTCCAATATCCTCTCTAGTTCCTTATTTTGGCCTTGTGTAAGATTTTTGGTTATTATCTTCATTTTGTTTTTGTTTATTTTTAAACCTGCAACCTTACCAAATTTCTCTATTTCCTGAATTAATATTTCTCCTGTTTCAAGGGGATCTTCTATTATGAAAGCCATATCATCTGCGAATGCCTGTGTTTTGTACTCTTCTTTTTTGATTTTTGACCCTTTTATTTCCTGATTTTCCCTAATCCGTGTCAACAAAACTTCTAACGATAGGATAAATAGGAGAGGGGATAGTGGGCATCCTTGCCTAACCCCTTTATTTATGGTGACTTTCTCTGTTAGATCTCCGTTTACCATTATTTTTGCTGTTTGGTTTGAATATATTCCCTTAATCATTCTAATAAATTTTTCTCCGAATTTCATAGTGGTTAATTGTGTGGTAAGAAACTGCCAATTTAAATTATCAAAAGCCTTTTATGCATCCACCAATACTAGTGCTAATTGTTTTTCAGGGTGGGCTTCATAGTACTCTAATACGTTCATTATGATTCTTGTGTTATTTCTTATTTGTCTTTTGGGTAAAAATCTGTTTTGGTCCGAATGAATAATCTTATTTAGTATTTTTTTGAGTGTTTCCGCTATAATTGTTGCAAATATTTTATAGTCAACATTTAGCAGCAAGATTGGCCTATAATTTTTAATAAATTGGTTAACTGTATCTTCTTTCGGAATTAGTGTTATGAATGCCTCAGTCAATGAGTTTGGCATTTTAGCCCGCTCTAATACTTCATTATACATATCTAGCATAATTTCCTCCAATGATTCTTGAAATGTTTTATATATTTCCACGGGGATCCCATCTGGTCCTGGTGTTTTATTGGCTTTTTTGTTTCTTGATTGCCTCTTTCATCTCTATTAAAGTTATTTTATCATTTAACATTTCTCTAGCTTCCTCAGATATGTTTGGCAAGTTCCTCTCTTGTAAGCACTTTTTAATATTTTCTTCTAAAATACTTTCTTGACTGTATAACGTTTGGAAGTAGTTTTGGATAATATTTTCCCCCCTCTATCTTATAAGGCAGATTCCCGTGTTTGTCCTGTATAAATCTTCCAAGTTTATTCGCTGTTTCAAAATAATTTTGTTTTGTCATTTTTATATTCTGTATCATTGCTTCTTGTTGTTTTAGATTAATTTTATGTTTCGTTAAGTCTCTTTCTTCCTTAATTCTATCGTTTTGCGGCTCTTTCTGCAGGGCAGTTTCCAATTTTTTGAGTTTCTCCTGTAGTAGTGTTTGTTGTTTCCTTTTCTCCTTATTTCTCCTCGCCACATAGGCTATTGTTATTCCCCTCATATATGCCTTGGTGGTGTCCCATAAATTCTGTAATGTTGTTTGTTCTTTCCTGTTCTCCTTAAAGAAAATGTTCAATTCTTTTTCCATTGTTTGTACGTATGGTTTTTCTTTTACAATTCTCTGGTTTAGGGTCCATCTCATTTTTTTCCTCTGACATTTCCATTTTACTATTACTGGGTTGTGGTCTGCCCAGGTGTTTGGCGAGATCTCTATATCCTCTAAATTATTAATCAGTTCTGGATTCATCCATACCATATCTATTCAAGACCACAAACTATGGGTGTGGGAAAAGAAAGTGTATTGTTTTTTCCCTGGATTTAACTGCCTCCACGCATCTCTTAAGTTTAATTTTTGCACCATTTCAAAAAACGTACTTGGTAGTTTTTGTCTTTTCTGTTTATTTTTCTTTGTACTCCTGTAATCACTTTTATTGTCTACCACCGCATTGAAGTCGCCTATTATGCAGACGTTTTCACAATCTAATTCAGTTATTTTCCTAAGTAGTTTATTGTAAAAAAAATTCTGTTTGGCATTTGGTGCTTAGATTTTCATTAAAAGTATTTGTTTTTGATTTGTTGTTATCCGTAATCAAAATTCTACCTTCTTCATCACTAAATATTTTTCTCGAATTTAACCAGTCTTTTATGTATACTGCAATCCCTCTTTTTTTTTTTTCTGTGCCAGAGCCAGATAGTTTTCCTAATTTGGGGCATTTTTAAAAATTACCATGTTTTTCTTTAATGTGGACCTCCTGCAGGCAGATAATATCCATATTTTCTCTTTGGAGTCTTACTAATGTTTGTTTTCGTTTAGCAGGTGAGTTGATGCCATTGATGTTTAAGGATAGCATCCTTATTTCGTCTTCCATCTTATTATTTATATGTAAGTTTTGGTCCTTTCCTTGTTCTTGTCTCAGTTCTTGTGCTCTTGTCCTGGCTCCTTCTCTCTCCTGTTGTTCTATTTCCCTCTGTTTTCTCATGTCTTGTTCCACTATTTTTTCCTCTGATGTCTGTTCCTCCTGGCTTTTGTTTTCTGCTTCCTCTGCTGTCTTGTTCATCCTCCCCACTTATGTAATGGTCATAAAATTCTTGTGCTTACTCCAGGAAGTCTATACAAAATTTCTTTTCTTGCCAAGTTATTAACATCCCCTTGGGGATGAGCCATCTAAATAACAACAACAACAACAATAACAACAACTTTATTGTCATTGTATATGTATACACAGTAAACCCATACAACGAAATTCACTTAACACCCAAAGACCAGGTCCAACACACATAACAATTCCCAAACACATTCCCACCCACCACAATTCCCCACCCCTAAGCCACCCAAACATCAACACAAGAGACCAAATAATGCTGTCCAACAGCTCACTGATGGTGGCCCTTTAGTTCATTGTTGAGTGCAATTATAGCTCTGGGATAAAAACTATTCAGAAAATGTGTGGTCCAAGTTTTAATTGTTCTGTATCTTCTGCTAGAAGGCAACAGTCCAAAAAGATTTTTAGCAGGATGGGACGAGTCTCTGAGAATGTTATGCAACTTCCTCAAACAGCAAGATTCGAAGATGTCATCCAGGGCTGGTAGCTGGAGCCCGATGATATTCTGGACAGTCTTAATGATTCTCTGTAGAGCCTTTTTGTCTGCTACAGAGCTGCTCCCATACCATGCAAGAATGCCATATGTCAGGACACTCTCAATGGTGCTGCGATAGTAGGACAGAAGTAGATGCTGAGATAGATTTATCTTCCTGAGCATTCTCAGGAAGTACATCCTCTTCTGTGCCTTCTTCGCAAGCATGTTAACATTCATAGTCCATGAGAGGTCCATGGCTCTCATGACTATATTTTAGCAATTGGGTGGATAAGAAATGGTAATTTCTTTGTTGTTCCTTTATTCTTCTCAGTACCTGTTTTAACTTTATAATATCTTTTTCTTTGTAAACCAGGGGATCCTCTCTTGTTCTACTATAGACTTCGTCTCTAGTTTTCTTTCTCATGAACCATATGTGCACCTCTCTAGGGAGTTTGTATCTACGTGCGTAGTTCGTATGTATTCTATAGACTTCATCTTTCTCATTTTTGACATCTTGTTTATTTTTTGCAGAGGTTCTGCTAGGAGTTCTGCCATCAATTTTGGAAGCTCTTCCTCCTTACTTTCCACGATAGTTTGGAATTGAAGATAGAACATTGATTTTTCCATCTCTAAGTTTATTATAGCCTGTTCTAAATCTTTATTTGCTGCCATCATTCTGCTTTCTGTTATATCTAATTTTTTTCCACTTGTTCCATTTTAGCTTCTACTGTTCTTATCTTCTGTTCATTTTTTGTTATCATTTCTTGCATTGTGCCAATTCTGTCATCTAACGTGCGTATCTCTCCTTTCACTTCTCCCATATCATTTTTGATGTCTTCATGGTTTTTTGCCATTACTTCCTGCATCTTCATCATTGTCTCCTGTATTGCCATCAAGGTTGATTGCATACTCTGCAAATTCAGTGGAGCCTGATTTCTCACTTCCCAGCATGCTTTCCACTGGACGTGGTCCTGAGGGGGAGGTTATTATCAAAGTTGCTCCCCCCCCCATTTTTGTAAATGTGGTGGTTGTACTTGTCATCTTGACATTTTTTTAAAAAAAATTCCACAGTACCATATATCCACCCCTATTCTTCTCTTCCTTTCTTTTAGGCTCTATCTTAATTCCTCAAAGTTCCTTCCCAAAAAGATGTTATAATACCCCCCCCCCCCAGTATCACTCCCTATCTAGCAATCTATCTAGCAATCTATCTAGTTCTACCTTCTCAATATCATTAACATTCAATACTTCACCAGTCAACTAAATACCTCTAAAATTCCTCTATTAGTGCTTACTTTACATTCAAATTAATTTGAGTTAATAATACAATTACTTAAATGATTCATTAATTGATTAATAGTTATTGAATAAATTCCTTCTTTCTTTAAAGTCAAATGAGAATATCTAAAATATATTTATATACACTGCTCAAAAAAATAAAGGGTGCACAAGTAGAAGACATCCGAGATCTGAATGAATGAAATAGCCTTATTAAATACTTTGTTCGTTACATACGGTAGTTTTGTGTTCCCTTTAGTTGTTTGAGCAGTGTATAATATACATCTGGGAGGATCGAGGTAGCCCAGTCCAATACTTCTTGGATCAACTTTGCTTCATTTTCTTCACTTTTCTCCGGATAGCCACATATCCATAAATTTGAACAGCGCTGACAGTCCTGTATCTCAATCAAATCCTTTTTCACCTGATGCATCATAGTCATCTGGCTTTTTAATGCCCTATCGTGTTCTCCCATCTGGGCCCACACTTCTGTAATATTTTGTGTCATATCCTGATTTTGTTTCACCAGATCTGTTATTCTTACATCCATACTATCCATTTTATCATTTATTTGCTTTAAATCCTCCTTTATATTTTTCTTCATTTCTGTTAAGTCTTGTAAGAGAACATCAAATTTAACTGATTGAGTCAGTGATTTCTAGGTGATTTTTTCCTTGCTTCCATTTCTAAGGCTTTTTCCACTCGAATCAGGCATACAGGTAAAACTCAAAAAATTAGAATATCATGCAAAAGTTCATTTATTTCAGTAATGCAACTTAAAAGACGAAACTAATATATGAGATAAACTCATTACATGCAAAGTGAGATAGTTCAAGCCTCAATTTGTCATAATTTTGATGATTATGGCTTACAACTCATGAAAACCCGAAATTCACAATCTCAGTGTCAGCATTTCACACTGCACTTACTCTAATGCTGACATAAGAAGGAGAAGCAGAGGCATCTGGAAAGGGATGGTTGACTCTTCACCTACTTATTTTCCCTGGAGAGAATATGACCTAGGAGATGGGATGGGAGGGGGGAAATTCCTTTGAGTGGGAGCAGTACATTAGGGGCAGAGTGACTGGGAAGATGGCCAATGAGTGCAGAGGAGTGGGGAGAGGAAAAGGAGGGTTTTGGCTGAGGAAGCCAGAGTTGGCTGCAATGAGTCGGAGTTAGAATGTTCGTGCTTAATAAATAAGAGTTTTTTTCATCAAAGACTTTGTTTGAAATGCAATTTATTTGAGACGACTTCGAAACCTGACACTCAGAAAATTAGAATATTACATGAAATCAACAAAACAAGGGTTGTACATAGAACAATATTGGACCTCTGAAAAGTATAAGCTTGCATATGTACTCAGTACTTGGTTTGGGCCCCTTTTGCATCAATTACTGCCTCAAGGAAGTGTGGCATGGATGCTATCAGCCTGTGTCACTGCTGAGGTGTTATGGAAGACCAGGATGCTTCAATAGTGGCCTTCAGCTCTTCTGCATTGTTTGGTCTCATGTCTCTCATCTTTCTCTTGGCAATCCCCATAGATTCTCTATGGGGTTCAGGTCAGGCAAGTTTGCTGGCCAATCAAGCACAGTAATCCCATGGTCATTGAACCAGGTTTTGGTACTTTTGGCATGTGGGCAGGTGCCAAGTCCTGCTGGAAAATGAAGTCAGCATCCCCATAAAGCTCGTCTGCGGAAGGAAGCATGAAGTGCTCCAAAATCTCCTGGTAGATGGCTGTGTTGACCCTGGATTTAATGAAGCACAGTGGACCAACACCAGCAGATGACATGGCTCCCCAAATCAACACAGACTGTGGAAACTTCACACTGGACTTCAAGCATCTTGCAGTGCGTGCTTCTCCATTCTTACTCCAGACTCTGGGTCCTTTGTTTCTAAATGAGATGCAAACGTTGCTCTCATCAGAAAAGAGGACTTTGGTCCACTGAGCAACAGACCAGTTCTTTTTGTCTTTAGCCCAGGTAAGACGCTTCTTATGTTGTTTGTTGTTCAGGAGTGGCTTGACAAGAGGAATACGACATTTGAAGCCCATGTCCAGGATCCGTCTGTGTGTGGTGGCTCTTGATGCACTGACTCCAGCCTCAGTCCACTCCTTGTGAAAGTCCCCAACACTTTTGAATGGCCTTGATCTGTCCCCCTCTACATACACCCACAAAAACACAGCCAGTCGAGGGTTAAAGAAGCACTTGGCACACATCACAGTTCTTATCTCCAACTTGGCAGCAATATGCACACCGTCTGCCAAGTGCTTTAATTGTTCACAGAAAGAAAATCACATACGTAGCTTTGCCAAAATCCGTTCTTTTAGCTCCAATGACTACCAGATTGAGTTATTGTTCGTCACAGGGATCATTGACCACCACCCTCTCTTATATAGTCTCTGGGGTGTGGTCCAGTGACTCATTGGTCCTGTGACTCAAGTCCAGTGACTCAGGTCTATTCCCTCGCACGTCTCCTCAGCTGCTGCAAGCGCTTATCTCGCCTTCGTTGACGTGCGTCCAGGAATGACGTCTCTCCCTCACTCTCATCTGAGACACCTGTTTCCCAACTACTTTGCTCTCTTTCAGCTGGCACCTGAGACGGTGCCAGGGGGGGGGGGCTGGGAGATCTGGCTGGCTCCTCTTCCTCGTGCTCAGAGCTTCCTTCCTCCAATGGGATAGGCTCAGAGGACGGGGCCACAACAGGCCTTTTCCTGACAATCCTCTCCAGGTTGCGGTCATCCCTGCTGCTTGTGCACCTTTTTCTTTCACACTTTTTCCTTCCACATAACTTTCTATTAATGTGCTTTGATACAGTACTTTGGGAACATCCAACTTCTTTTGCAATTATTTTTTGAGGCTTTCCCTCCTTATGGAGGGGGTCAGTGATGGTTTTCTGCACAACTGTCAGGTCAGCAGTCTTTCCCATGATTGTGATTCCTATTGAACCAGACTGAGAGACCATTTAAAGGCTCAGGAACCCTTTGCAAGGTGTTATGGCTTAATTAGCTGATTAGAGTGGGACACTTTGAGCCTAGAATATTGAACCTTTTCACAATATTCTAATTTTCTGAGATTGTGAATTTGGGGTTTTCATGAGTTGTAAACCATAATCCTCAAAATTATGACAAATCAAGGCTTGAACTATCTTGCTTTGCATGTAATGAGTCTATCTCATATATTAGTTTCACCTTTTAAGTTGCATTACTGAAATAAATGAACTTTTGCACAATATTCTAATTTTTTGAGTTTCACCTGTAAACCAATAATAATAAATAATAAAGGAAAAGGAATGCATTCAATTTATGGAAAGAGAATTAGACTTTTTTTCCCAAAGAGAATATAAAAGAAGAAACATCACTACAAAATGTATGGGAAATGGCCAAAGCATACAGTCAGGTCCAGAAATATTAGGACATCGACACAATTCTAACATCTTTGGCTCTATACACCACCACAATGGAGTTGGAACGAAACAAACACAATGTGCTTTAACTGCAGACTGTCATCTTTAATTTGAGGGTATGTACATCCAACTCAGGTGAACAGTGTAGGACTTACAGCAGTTTGCATATGTGCCTCCCACTTGTTAAGGGACCAAAGGTAATGGGACAGAATAATAATCATAAATCAAACTTTCCCTTCTTAATACTTGGTTGCAAATCCTTTGCAGTCAATCACAGCCTGAAGTCTGGAATGCATAGATATCACCAGACGCTGGGTTTCATCCCTGGTGATGCTCTGCCAGGCCTCTACTGCAACTGTCTTCAGTTCCTACTTGTTCTTGGGGCATTTTCCCTTCAGCTTTGTCTTCAGCAAGTGAAATGCATGCTCAATGGGATTCAGGTCAGGTGACTGACTTGGCCATTGCATAACATTCCACTTCTGTCCCTTCAAAAACTCTTTGGTTGCTTTTGCAGTATGCTTTGGGTCATTGTCCATCTGCACTGTGAAGCGCCGTCCAATGAGTTCTGCAGCATTTGGCTGAATGTGAGCAGATAATATTGCCCGAAACACTTCAGAATTCATCCTGCTGCTTTTGTCAGCAGTCACATCATCAATAAATACAAGAGAATCAGTTCCATTGGCAGCCATACTTGCCCACACCATGACACTACCACCACCATGCTTCACTGATGAGGTGGTATGCTTAGGATCATGAGCAGTTCCTTTCCTTCTCCATACTCTTCCCATCACTCTGGTACAAGTTGATCTTGGTCTCATCTGTCCATAGGATCTCATTCCAGAACTGTGAAGGCTTTGTTAGATGTTGTTTGGCAAACTCTAATCTGGCCTTCCTGTTTTTGAGGCTCACCAATGGTTTACATCTTGTGGTGAACTCTCTGTATTCACTCTGGTGAAGTCTTCTCTTGATTGTTGACTTTCACACACATACACCTACCCCCTGGAGAGTGTTCTTGATCTGGCCAACTATTGTGAAGGGTATTTTCTTCACCAGGGAAAGAATTATTCGGTCATCCACCACAGTTGTTTTCCGTGATCTCCCGGGTCTTTTGGTGTTGCTGAGCTCACCGGTGCGTTCCTTCTTTTTGAGAATGTTCCAAACAGTTGTTTTGGCCACGCCTAATGTTCTTGCTATCTCTCTGATGGGTTTGTCTTGTTTCTTCAGCCTAATGATGGCTTGCTTCACTGATAGTGACAGCTCTTTGGATCTCATCTTGAGAGTTGACAGCAAAAGATTCCAAATGCAAATTTGAAATGAACTCTGGGCCTTTTATCTGCACATTGAAATTGGGGTAACGAGAGAATATCATACACCTGGCCATGGAATAGCTGAGAAGCCAATTGTCCCATTACCTTTGGTCCCTTAACAAGTGGGAGGCACATATGCAAACTGCTGTAAGTCCTACACTGTTCACCTGAGTTGGATGTACATACCCTCAAATTAAAGTTGACAGTCTGCAGTTAAAGCACATTGTGTTTGCTTCATTACAACTCCCATTGTGGTGGTGTATAGAGCCAAAGACGTTAGAATTGTGTCGATGTCCCAATATTTCTGGACCTGACTGTATATCAGAGGATTAGTTATAACATATAGAGGGAAACAGAACAGAAAGAAGAAACAAAACCAAAGAAAATTAGAAGAAGAGTATAAGGAGTTAGAGATAGAACTACAAAAAGACCCACCAAAAAAAGAAAAATAAACCAAATGGACTTAATGAAACATAAGATGAGTCTAAAGGACAAAGAAGAATTTGCACAGAAAATTAAAAGTGCTAAGCAAAATCTCTTTGAAAATGCTAACAAACCAGGAAGATGGTTGATGTATAAACTAAAAAAGAGAAAAAGAAGAAACTGATAGATAAGTTAATGGATAGTGAAGGGGGAATTCAATACCAAAATAAAAAAAAAGGAACTGATTCAAAACTACTATAAGAAATTATATGAGCAAGAATTACTATCAGAAGAGAAAATAAAACAATATCTGGAAAAAGCGGAAATACCTAAAATACCTGAAACAATTAAAACATCATTAGATGAACGTATATCTATGATGGACTTAATAGAAGCAATTAAGAGGCAAAAGAATGGGAAGACACCAGGACCGGATGGTCTGCCAGCTGAATTATATAAAGAATTACAAGAAACATTGAGTATACCAATGTTGGAAGTATTTAATGAACTCTTGTTAGAGGCAAAAGCACCGGATTCATGGATGGAAGCATATATTACCCTTATACCGAAAGAAGATGCAGACATACAACAAATAAAAAACTATAGACCAATATCTTTGTTAAATGCGGACTACAAGATATTTGTGTCAATAATGGCAGAAAGACTAAAGAGATTTCTGAATCAATTTATACTTTCAGATCAAAATGGTTTTTTACCTAAGAGGCAAATTAAAGATAATATGAGAATAATCTTGGACACTTTGGAGTATTATGAAGCACATCCAGAAAAGCAAATGGCGTTGATCTTCTTAGATGCGCAAAAAGTGTTTGACAATGTGAATTGGAAATTTATGCTAGCGCAGCTAGAAAAGATGGAGTTTGGGGAGAGATTTGTGAAAATGATCAAGGCAATATACCATAAGCAAACAGCAAAAGTGATAGTAAATGGAGATATGACTGAGAAAATTAGTATTAAGAAAGATACAAGACAAGAATGCCCCCGTCTCCATTATTGTTTATACTGATGCTGGAAGTATTAAAAAGAAATATTAGACAAGATACAGAGATAAAAGGCATGGAGATTAAAAGGGAACAATATAAATCATAGGCATTTGCAGATGATTTAGCTTTTATTCTAGAAGGTCCAGTAATAACAGGGCCTAAACTACTGAAAAAAATAGAAGAATATGGAGAAGTGGCAGGACTGAAAATAAATAAAGAGAAAACTAAGATTTTAGTTAAAAATCTTGCAGATAAGCCAAAAAAAAACCCTAGTAAAGAATGTAGATATTCAGATAATAAAGAAAGTCAATTATTTAGGGATCCAGCTGACAGCAAGATGTGTAACAAAGAAGATAATTACTATAAGCTGTTAAAGCAAATTCAAGTTGATCTGGAAAAGTGGAAGAATCTGCAATTATCTTTAGTAGTGTAAGTGTCAAGCCAAGCGACACGCTCGACAACATTACCTGCACGGGGGGGGGGGTGCACTGGTGATGGGAGCACTAAGGAATAGGCGGCCGTGTGCAGGGTGGGGAAGGTGGGGCGACGGTGTTAGGGCTTCAACACACTGACTGCTGTATTCACTGACACCCTCGCTGCAGAGACGCCGACAAGAGGAGAGGCTGAGAAAACGCTGAGACACCGAGCCGAGGATCCGGAAAGATGAGGGAGGGTGTGGCTTTAAATACAGGGCGGGATGGCACAGTAACGAGCTATTTGCTATAAAACAGGTGTACGCCTATGGAATGTAGCGCTAATTTCACATCGTTTAACGAGTGCAGCACGTTCCTGGAGCCAGCCGGATAATAAACCAGCATAGCACCGACCTGTGGGCGTCTGTTTCTTGGCGTTGCCGTGCTTAGCCTAGGATGGCTGAGAGGAAATTAGCGCTACCCTCATCAAACCCTGTCACACGGCTCTGGGATGGCGGAGGGCGGCGAGGACGTGCTTGAGATCACTGTGTTGGCGGAAGAGAATGCGGCTCCGGATGAGCCACGGGAAGAAAGCCCTGAGGTAGCCATCCAGCTAACAGTCCGCCCGAAAGAACGGAGCCCAAGCCGGAGCTCCGCCCAGATGAGTGACCCGAGAGGGGCGCAAGGTGTGGCTTCCAGGGCGGTGTCTGGAGAGTGGTGGAAGAGCCCCACGTTGGCTGTCCTGGGAGGGCCTCCCACCTCCCACCCTTTCAGCGAGCGGTTCCTGAAGTGGAGAGAACGGCGATGGGTGGAAGAGGATGATGGAGAATGGAGTTACTCCACTGGAATAGGCCAATCCACGATGGAATTACTTCGAGAACGGTTCGGGGAAGCCAGCTTCAGGGATGCGCAATCTTGGCAGCCGTGGCTGGCAGGGGCGGAGACGGGGGGGTGGCACAAACAGCCCGCAGGGACAGGAACTAGGTTCCGCTTGGCTAGCCCCAAGTTACGGGTGGGCACTCATGCAGGTGCTACCCGGCCGCCTGAGCCCCAGTCTCTGCGTGCAGCTGAGGGGCAGCCTCAGTCCGGGTCTGGAGCAGGCCGTCAGACGTTGGGGGAGGCTCTCCCCCAGGTGGTCCCAGCCAGGCCCCAGGCGTGGGTGCAGGGGTGTGGGGACCACAGCCAGTATGGGGCCCGCCTCCCCTACAAGCCTCTTTTGATGGCAACCCGGACCGGGTGGCCCTGTTCTTAAGTCAGGTCATAAGTTACTTTGACCTTTATGGTCGTCTGTACCCATCCCAGTGGTCTGTGGTGTTGACTGTCACTACCACGTTGACGGGGGAGGCCGCAGACTGGGTAGCGGATCTCCATACCGACCATGCTTCGGAACTCACTGACGTCGGGTTGTTTCTGGAGGGACTCCGGGGGAGGTTTGAGGATGAAACCTGGACCCAGGTAGCAGAGGGGGACCTTGTGGCTGTTAAACAACGGGGCCGCCCTGCGAGAGAGTATGTAAAGGAGTTTAAGCAATTAGCATGGAGAGTGCGGGGGTGGTCCGAACGCATGCTGGTCCACCATTTTCACCTGGGCCTAGATAGAGACCTTAGACAGGCATGTGTGTATAGGGGATTGCCGCCTCGGCTGTCAGACTGGTGTCGAGCGGCCATCGATTTGGACGTCGGTCTGAGGGAATTCCGGACGAAAGGGACTGCGGGGCCACCTACCAGTCGGAGACAGGCCGAGAGGCCGTTGCCCAGCACAGGGGGACGGGAACTGGACGTACGGTCAACAGACCCCACCCGCCGGCCACCGTTGTGGTGTTTTCGGTGTAATCAGGTGGGTCATAGAGCCTTGGAGTGCCCACTACCTCCAGTCCAGCCCATCAAACCAACGACCCCAGCGGCAGGCGGGAAGAACAGAGGACGGGCGACACCAGAAAAGACCAAAGATGATCTGTCCCCCCCCTTCAGAGACCCACAAAAACACAGCCAGCCGAGGGTTAAGAATCACTTGGCACACTCCGCAGTTCTTATCTCAACCTTGGCAGCGATATGCACACCGTCTGCCAAGGACTTTATTGGTTTACACAAACAAGAAAATCACCTACGTAGCTTTGCCGTTCATCTAGCTTCCAAGACTACGAGATTGCTCCGTTTGTTTAGCTTTGTTCGTCACGAACTTCGTGACTCACGGGCCTGTCTTATATAGACAGGCTTCTGGGTGTGGTCCAGTGACTCACTGATCCCATGACTCCAATCAGTGACTCAGGACTATTTCCTCATACGCCGCAGCTGCAATACTCTTTTGTCTCGCCTTCTTTGGCGTGCGTCCAGGAATGACGTCTCTCCCGCACTCTCATCTGAGACACCTGTTTCCCCACTACTTGGCTCTCTTTCAGCTGGCACCTGAGCCGGTGCCAGAGGGGGGGGCTGGGAGATCTGGCTGGCTCCTCTTCCTCCTGCTCAGAGCTTCCTTCCTCCAAAGGGATAGGCTCAGAGGACGGGGCCACAACAAAAGGGATCTCGCAGCCTAGACAAACCACAGATGGGACATCCCCGCAGGAACCCACCACCCATCCCAGGGTCATTCCGGTGGTGGTGCCGGAGAGTGAGGATGACGAGGACCTTGATGATCCTATGGTAAGTGGCCCCATACACCCTTTCCTTATCCCAATCACCTTGACATCCCTACGGGGATCAGGGCCCTTACGGCATGAAGCGCTAGTGGACTTGGGGTGCACCCGCTGCTTGATGCGGCGTTCCTTGGCTGCCCAATTAAAGGTGCGAGTGCGGCCCTTGCGAACCCCCATAACCTTCGAACAGATGGATGGAACCATCCTAGGCGGGGCGCCGGCAACGTACGTAACCGAGCCCATACGAATGACCATTGGGCCCCACCATGAAACACTGTGCTTTATAGTGATAGATACCATGATCGAACCTGTCATCCTGGGTTTAGCGTGGTTGGATAGATGGAAACCTACCATTTGGTGGGAAGGGGGTTTCCGGAAGCTACGTCTCGACCCTGGCCCAAAACCGAAACACATGCCTGACAGCTCGTTGAGGGCAGGTGGAGTGGAGTCCCTCGATTTAGATGCCGCTGGCATACCACGGGTATATGCTGACCTGTCGGCGGTGTTCGACGAGACGGAGTGTGATATCCTACCGCCACATCGACCCACTGATTGCGCTATCAAACTAATCCCAAACGTCAAACTCCCAAAGCCACGCATGTACGCCATGACGCCGCAGGAGGTGGAGGAGTTGTGGGCGTACATTGATAAAAATCTGGCAAGAGGGTTCATTCAGCCAAGCCGTTCGCACCTGGCCGCCCCCGTCCTCTTCAGGGAGAAGAAGGATGGCGGACTTCATCTGTGTGTGGACTATCGTGGTTTGAATGCCATCAGTGTGGAACCTCTTTATCCTCTTCCTTTGATGAAAGATCTCCTTGCAGCCTTGGCGACCGGAACGTATTTTACTAAGTTGGATTTGAGGGAAGCGTATTACCGAGTTCGGGTCAAGAAAGGGGACGAATGGAAAACCACTTTTAACTGCCCCCTAGGGAGCTACAAATTCTGTGTGATGCCCTTTGGCTTACAGGGCGCACCTGCTGTCTTCATGCAGCTAATTAACGAGGTGCTGCATGAGTTTCTTTACCGTGGTGTTCTGGTTTATCTGGATGATATCCTGATTTACACGAAAACCATGAAAGAACATGTTACACTAGTCCGGCGGGTGTTGCAGAAGCTACTAGATGCTCAACTTTATGTAAAAGCCTCTAAATGCGAGTTCCACCGCACACAGTTAGATTACCTCGGGTATCGCATTTCGAAGGACGGGGTGGAGATGGACCCCAAAAAAGTGGCTACCGTTCTGGAATGGCAAGCACCCACAACCCGACGCCAGTTGCAAAGCTTCCTCGGCTTCGCTAATTTTTATCGCAGTTTTATACCCACGTTTGCACACATCGCTCTACCACTAACAAACTTGCTGCGCACCAAAGGGGAGGCACCACCACGTCCCAGGCAGCGCCTGCACTGGACGCTCGAGTGCCAGGAGGCATTCTAAACTTTAAAACGGCAATTTGCTAAGGCTCCCGTGCTACAGCACCCAGACCAAACAAAGCTGTTTGTTGTACAGGTAGATGCAAGCGACGTGGCCGTGGGAGCTGTTTTGTTGCAAACGGATGCCCAGGGCCACCTCAGGCCATGTGCTTACACATCAAAAAAGTTCAACCCCACAGGGAGGGGTTGGGCCATTTGGGAGAAGGAGGCCTTTGCTGTTCACTGGGCCCTGCTCATGTGGTGACATTTACTAGAGGGGGTACAGATCCCGTTTGAGGTATGGACCTGTTGTGGCCCCGTCCTCTGAGCCTATCCCTTTGGAGGAAGGCAGCTCTGAGCAGGAGGAAGAGGAGCCAGCCAGATCTCCCAGCCCTCCCCCTCTGGCACCGGCTCAGGTGCCAGCTGAAAGAGAGCCAAGTAGTGGGGAAACAGGTGTCTCAGATGAGAGTGAGGGAGAGACGTCATTCCTGGACGCACGCCAAAGAAGGCAAGAGAAAAGGGTACTGCAGCTGCGGCGTATGAGGAAATCCTGAGTCATTGGATTGGAGTCACAGGATCAATGACTCACTGGACCACACCCAGAAGCATATCTATATAAGACAGTACGGTGGGTCACGAAGTTCGTGACGAACAAAGCTAAACAAACAGAGCAACCTCGTAGTCTTGGAAGCTAGATGAACGGCAAAGCTACGTAGGTGATTTTCTTGTTTGTGTAAACCAATAAAGTCCTTGGCAGACGGTGTGCATATCGCTGCCAAGGTTGAGATAAGAACTGCGGAGTGTGCCAAGTGATTATTAACCCTCGGCTGGCTGTGTTTTTGTGGGTCTCTGAAGGGGGGGGACAGATCAGGACCGACCATTGGAATCTAATAGCATTGCAGACACCCCGCCGCCTATCCCCCAAACAGGTGCGGTGGGCTCAGTATTTTCAGCGGTTCCACTTTACTCTGAAGCACGTACCAGGGGGAAAGAACTTCCTAGCGGATGCATTGTCACACATGCCGCAATTCCAGAGTCAGAGAGACGAGGTGGTTCAAGCTATGGTGCCAGGAAGACAGCCCGACACACAGACAACAGATCTCATGGTGCAAAGCACAAACGAGTGGAGGAATCAACTACAAAGGGAGGAGACAACAGATGACTGGTTACAAAACAACCGACACGTCCTTACCAAAAGGGATGGTCTCTTCTGGAAGGGGGAGCGAATATACGTCCCTTTGGGGGCTTGGATGAGCGTATTACACCGATGCCATGACTGCAGGGCTGCTGGACACTTTGGTTTCCTGAAGACGTAACATCTGGTCCGACGGCAGTTCTGGTGGCCGCATATGTCCCAAAATATACCTGAGTCACCAGAATGCCAAAGAGAGAGACTCAAGACGACGCTTGCAAAAAAGCAGATTTTATTTATGGCCAAAAACAAAATACTGAGTGGGACTATATCCAGAACATACAGATACAATGCATGTGAGGAGATAGCCACACCTTGGGGAAGGTATGGCGTCCTTTTATACCCTCAGAGACGTCAGTTTAGTACCCAATTCTGGCCTCCTAATTTAGGCTTGTGTATTCCTTGTTGCCCTGCAAGGGAATAGAAACTTCCCAATTAGTCTTATCTCGTCCTTGAGCATTCCTTTGTTTTCTCAATTGGCCCTTTGGCCCCCTGGTTCTTCAAGGAACGAGTTTATACAGATCAAAGGTATAAATTAGGGCTGAGATGTAAATTATCCCTTGGAGATACATACCATGCTCTTAGATGGCACAAGAAAAACAGGAAGAATATTGATATGGGTTCAGGTCAAATGGCAGAGACATATGTTTGACAAATACCAGATATATTACAGAGGCCTAATAACAGAATATGTTTGTTACAGGAGATACAAATATAAAGGCATAACATATGTGATACAAATACAAATCATATTCTAGTATTATTTATTATATCCTTATTATTGTTTCCCTTCAGTAGGAAGAGTGACAACAATTAAAATGAATATATTTCCAAGGATATTGTATTTATTTCAGACCATTCCAATAAAGCTGGAAAAGAAATATTTTGAGGAACTTAAAAAATAATTCATAAGTTCATTTGGCAAGGGAAAAAAGCAAAAATTGGCTTGAAAATAATGCAAGATATAAGGAGTAGAGGAGGCTTTGTACTACCAAACTGGGAATTGTACTATCAGGCTGCAGCACTAGCATGGATGAAAGAGTGGATTGTACTGAGGAATATAAGGTTATTGACCTTGGAAGGACATGATTTACAATTGGGATGGTATGCTTTTTTATGGTATAGGAAAAATAAGATACATGAATATTTTCAGAGACATTATATAAGGAATGCATTACTATTGGTATGGGAGAAAATTAAAGAACAGCATTATTTAAAGATACCAGTTTGGCTTTCAACAATGGAAGCATTAATTCACCCAAATATTATTAATATGGGAACTATTGTCAGATATAAAGATATTTTGAATGAGGAAGGGGGACTTAAAACGGAAGAAGAAATGAGTGAGCAAGGGATTGATTTAAGTGGTATTCATACATGCAGATACAGTCTAGATATGAGAAAGATGTTAAAATACAGGGCTTTTACAAAGAATTAACGGAGTTAGATAAAATTTTAACAGGAACAGAAGAAAAACTAATAAAGAAATTGTATAGCTACTTATTGGGTATAAAATTGGAAAAGGAACAAGTAAAAGAAACAATGATAGCATGGGCAAAAAACTTTGGCCACACGATAGAATTAGATAAATGGCAGGAAGTGTGGGATAGGAATTCCAAATTAACAATGTCAACTGCATATAAAGAGAATTTGTATAAGATGTTTTACAGATGGCATTTACCACTGGCAAGGTTGGCGAAAATGTTTAAGGACAAATCAGCTAAATGTTGGAAATGCTACCAAATACCTGGATCATACGTGGTGGGCATGTGGAGAAGCAAAAAAGTATTGGACAAAAATCAAGACATGGTTGGAAGAGATGATACAGCAACATGTTGAATTGAAACCAGAAATATTTCTGCTAGGAATTTTACCTGAAATTTATAATAAAGAGAATGCATATTTGATTATTCATGTAATAACCACAGCTAGAATTGTATTTGCACAACATTGGAAAAGTGGAGAGATTCCCATTGATGAGAAGGTGATAAGGAAAATATTAGAATGTGCAGAAATGAACAGATTAACATTACCAATTAAGGAGAAAGAACAAACTGAATATTATGTGCTTTGGGAGGTATTTTATCAATGGCTGGAGAGAAATGACTGGTACGGCTAGATACGTACCAGTTGGGCTTCAGGACGGGATACAGCATGGAAACGGCATTGGTCGCATTGGTTGATGATCTCTGGAGGGCTCGGGACATGGGTTGTTCCTCGGTCCTGGTCCTCCTAGACCTCTCAGCGGCTTTTGATACCATCGACCATGGTATCATGCTGCGTCGGTTAGAGGGGTTAGGAGTGGGGGGCACCGTGATACGGTGGTTCTGCTCCTTCCTCTCTGACCGTACACCGTCTGTGTTGACGGGGGGACAGAGGTCGACCTCGAAGCACCTCTCTTGTTCAACATTTATGTGAAGCTGCTGGGCGAGATCATCCGTGGTTTTGGGGTGAAATGTCACCAGTATGCTGACGATACACAGCTGTATATTTCCACCCTGGAGCACCCCAATGATGCCCTTGACGTGATGTCCCGATGCCTGGAGGCCATGTGGATCTGGATGGGGAGAAACAGGCTTAGACTCAACCCCTCCAAGACTGAGTGGCTATGGCTCCCGGTGTCCTGGTATAGCCAGCTGGTGCCATCACTGGCTATTGGGGATGAGATCTTGGCCCCCTCAGAGAGGGTTCGCAACTTGGGTGTCCTCCTGGATACACAGCTGTCTTTAGACGATCATATGACAGCTGTGGCCAGGGGGGCCTTCTATCAGGTTCACCTGATTTCCCAGTTGCGCCCCTTTCTGGACTGGGATGCCCTGCACACAGTCACTCACGCCCTCGCCACTTCCCGTCTGGACTACTGTAATGCTCTCTACATGGGGCTCCCCTTGAAGAGCACTCGGAGGCTCCAACTGGTCCAGAATGCAGCCGCGCGAGTGATTATGGGGGGCGACACGTCACACCCATGTAACACCTCTCTTGCGTGAACTGCACTGGCTTCCGGTGGTCTTCCGAGTGTGTTTCAAGGTGTTGGTCACCACCTTTAAAGTGCTCCATGGCTTAGGACCTGGATATCTACAAGACCGCCTTCTGCCACCGATTGCCTTCCACTGGCCAGTACACTCCCACAGAGAGGGCCTCCTCAGGGTGCCGTCGGTCAAGCTGTGTTGACCGGCGGCCCCCAGGGGGAGGGGAGGGCCTTCTCTGTGGGGGCCTCTGCCCTATGGAACGAACTGCCCCGAGATACGAAGGATCCCCGACCTCCGCGTCTTCCGTCGTGCTCTGAAGACTTTATTATACTATCAAGCCGGTCTGATGGAAGGATGAGTTTTAATCGGGTATTTTAACTTTAGGGTTTTAATAATATCACCTAACTATTGAATTATTGTAATTGTTTTTAACTTTTGCGTTTCTATTGTTTTTACTATGGGCTGTACACTGCCCTGAGTCCTTCGGGAGAAGGGTGGTATAAAAGTGCAATTAATAAAATAAATAATAAATAAAATTAAAAAAGGAGTTTGGAAATGAAGAAGATTAAAGAGAAAGTAAAAATACATTAAGATAAAGATGTAAATAAAAAGTAAATTGTTAGTATATATAATGAGAATAAGGAAGTTTAACCTTAAAATGTATTATTATTATAAGATATTAAGAAGAAAATGGAGAGCATTTATGTTTAAATATTTAATATACTATAATATTAAGCTTAGCAAAATAATGTTATGTGAATGCGAATGAGATGGAAAATGGTGAATGATTGTTGGAAGAAATATCCTTCTGCGTTCTGCTCCAAGTGGGGAAAAAAACACTGGAAACATGGAGACTGCTTGGAAAGATTAATGGTGGACAGGATCACATGGTTTGAGGTCCTGAACAGAAAAGAAGGGCAGATACAGAGTTTCCGGGTTTTATGCTCTCTCTGGCTTTGAACTTCCTGGGGCTCAGAAAGAGTATCCTGATTGGTTGTCAGACTTCCAGGGGGTGAGAGGTTTTAGGTAGCCTTGCTGGCTGATGTAATCTTCCCAGGTGCCATGTGGTGAATTTCTGTCTAGATGGGTCCCATTGTGTTAGTTTCTGTTGCTATTGTGTTGCAGATGTCCTTTGACAAAGGATTGGGTTTCTGCCTCTGGCCCATTAACAAAGGGTGGGGGGTAGGAAGGTGGGAGCTGCTCCGTCTTTAAAACATGTTTCTTCATTTCTCAAGCAGGGAAACATAATATTCTGCCTTTTTAATATTTCCCAAACTATTTCATTCTTCCAGGAAAGGGGTGGGTGCTACATGATGTTGCACAGAGATGTTTGTAACCAGACGACACACTGCAGATGGACAGATGGAATGTTTATGTTTGTAATTGAAAAATAAATAAACTTTTTTTAAAAAAAGAACTAGGCACAAGTAAACCAGGGCCAGAAATGACAATTTATATATAAAACAGATCAATGTATGAATTGTATTATATTTTCTGCTTCCATGACGTGCAGCAAATATACTTTTCTTTTTGGCATGGACCTGCTCTTGCTATTTCTAAATAGTAAATCCAGAACCTGGATTTCCCTCCCCTCTTTCCCTGCAAAGTTTGCAATTTAAATGTAAATTGCAAAGACAAGGCTGTGAGGAACTATGAATACAGGAGCTATTGGCATCAGCATAACAGTTTCTCTTCATACTTGTTGTATCCGAGTAGAAGTTTTCCCCAAAAGGGTTTGAATCTCCCAGCTGGGAAATCCTTGCAGGCACGATGAGCCGATTAACGAGTGAAGCGAGCTGCATGAAAACAGGATTCTTTTTACTGGTTTCAGGAAGATGGACCAGGCAAGAGGATGAACCAGCGTTCCTGGGTAAGCTGACATCGTTACAAGGTAAGCATACATTTTTATACCTTTCTGTACAAAGGAAATTCTTTGTTTCTTTTGTTACTTTTGTGTGTGTTTCTTTTGTGTGTGTCCCCCGTGTTTTCTTATTCTGATCTTTTCCTACTTGAAACTAGGTGGTGTCTTAGTTATCTGACTTCGTGTCCTTTTGTTTCCTTCTGCTCTCATTATTTGCCCCTTGCCTTAAGCTAATCATGTTGTTATCAGGTAAGGTAAGCCCTTACCCCTGGCTTGACTCTTATCAGATTGCTTGGGCTATTGATTAAATCTCTTCCTTAGTTAATCCTCTGCCGTTCCTTTTGTCTTATTCCGCTGTTTCAATAGTTTCTTTTCTGGCATGTCTTGAGTCTTTGTGTGTGTCATTTCCCTGGGTCTCCTTTTATTACTAAATGGCCCTGATGCTTATGTGTTCTATTTTGGGTAGGTCATCTTCTTATGCCTGGGGCTTTTCCCTTCCTGAGTTGATCCTGTGCTATGAGGTTTGGCTATGCTTTATTGGCCTTGGCACTGTCTTGGTGGTGTTCCCCTCCTACATACTTTCACAGCCTTGTCTTTGCAGTTTACATTTTCTGCAAGTGGGCGGGGGGGGGGGGGGGGGGGCATCCACCTTTGCCTTTAATTACAAACTTTGCAGGGAAACCTCTCTTCAGAGAGGAGAATGAAATGGAACATTTTTCTGCAAGTGGGGGGAGGGAAATCCAGGTACTGGATTTACTGCATAGAAATAGCAAAATTTGGAGGAAACTGCTTCCTGAAAACTTTCTCCTTGGTGCTTCCATGTGCAGCGCACACACACACACACACCCCATTCCAAGCTTGGAGACTTTTATCTACATCTGAGCTGGCAAATTGTCAGCTTGAGGAGAAGGACCTTTCCTTCCTCTGTGGATAAAAGTCCCCAAACTTGGAATGTGGTGTATGTGTGTGTGTGTGTGCGTGCGAATGTACTTGGCTGCCAGCAGTTTGGGGAGGTGAGGAGCATGTGGGGCACTGAGTTGTTCCCACATTGAGTTAGCCGCCCTGAGTCTTCAAAGAGGGGCAGCATATAAATTGAATTAAATTGAAATTGAAATTGAAATTGAAATTGAAATTGAAATTGAAATTGAAATTGAAATTGAAATTGAAATTGAAATTGAAATTAAGTTAGATGGTGTGACTTGTTCCGTGCTGACCCAGCCATCCCAAGTCAGTGGGGCCGAGTTGGCTGCACCTACCTGGGCATGCCTATTGAGCCACATCCACCTGGCCATACCGAATCAGCCATGCCCAGTGAGTGGCGTTGAGCTGGCCATGTCAAGCCAGACACATCCACCCAGCCACACATACCCAGTCAAGCCCACCTGGCCACTGTGAGTCATCCCATTCTGTCCTTATGTGATGACCCGGGGCATGGCACAAAAGCAGCACAACCAGAGAACAGGTCTAACTCCCCTTTATTGCTCCAACTGTGCCCCCAAATGTTCCCACATTCACTACAAGTCCTGGAGCAAAGCTCTCACATGCACCTTCAGAAGCCTCTGGCTGCAAGTAGTCCAGTAAGCCAGGCTAACCAAACAGCAACCAGGGTCAGCAGTCCAATAAGCCAGGTTAGCTAAACAGTAATTAGAGCAAGAAGTTCAGCTAAGCAGGCAAACTGTCAAGCTCCACAAGACAGAGTACAGCAATCTCCAGGCTTTGGCAAGTGCACACGAGGCTCCACAGATTCAACACTTGTTCCTGACAAATGTCCCTCCCACTGGCACCCCTTACATCTCAGTCCCCAGGTGTGTCTTGTGAAAGGGGGCAGGGCACTCTCCTCCCTCATAGCCGGCTCAATTTGTGTTGACCTCACCGTCTCTCTTCCCTCCTTGCTCTCGGATCAGGAAGGGGTAGTCCTTGCCCCTCTCTTGAGCTCTCCCTGTCTGCAGGCCTTACTAATTCAGAAAAGCCTTGCCTGGACTGACTGCCCTTCCCCAGTTTCCTTCAAGGCCAACAGAGCCAGCCTCTCCATCTCTGTCAGTTCTTGTTCCAGCTCATCTTCCCCCACAGATTCAGACTCTGACAGGGGCATGATACCTTAGAGACTAAGGATCAGTAGACTGGATGCATTTTCATAGATGGAGGCAACTGGAGGTGGAAGGCTACAAGGTTGCTTTGTCGGAGAAGCTTGAATTTCCCCACAAATTTAGCGTCTAGCTTCTTGGAAGGTCTTGAAGATGCTAAGAACTTGGTAAAGAGCCAGACCTTGTCCCCTACCACTATGGGAGACTTCTCCCACCGCCTTCTTGTAAGACTGTTTTGTTTGGTCGAGTTGTTGATTCAAGAGGACTTGGGCAGCAAGTTGCTCATGTAAGAAGTCAACCACCCTGGAACAGTTGACGCCAGTACGAAGTGGACTGGCAACATTTTGTGTGCCATAAATTGCTTGAAATGGTGTCATTGAAGTTGATGAATGTAGTGAGTTGTTATAAGAAAATCCTGCAAGGAGCAACAAGGATGGCCAGTTGTTTTGGCTATAGGTGCAATTGCACCTCAAATACTGTTGGAGAAGCTGGTTTTCTTAGCCTCACCATTCATGGCAGGGTGATGGGCTCAAGAGATGTTGACCTTGAGATTCAGGACCTGGAACAGTGCCTTCCAAAATCTGGATTTGAACTGTATGCCTCTATCTGAAACCAAAGCCATGGTAGCAAAAGAAATGGTCTAGAAAAAGCTGGGCTGTGTCTTTGGCATTGGGTAATCCCTTGCAGGGCATGAAAAGAGCCATCTTGCTGAAAAGATCTACCACCACCAAAATGGTAGTGAAGCCTTGGACCAGGGTGTGTGTGTGTGTAAATCATTAATTAAATCCAGAGAGACTGTGCCATGGGTGTTGGTGTTGGGAGTAGTTACAAGAGCCCTGCAGGTTTCTGATGGAGGGGTTTGTCCCTCCTGCATGTGTGGCATTTTAGGCTACCAAAATTCTCCAAAGGTACTATGCAGAGATGTTACAAGGGGGTGAGGTTTGTCCCAACAAACCGTGAACCTGTTCACATGCAAATGCACTGGGGCTGAAATAAAACTGACAGGAGTCTTGTAGAAAAATATACTTTACTAAAGAACATTAAAAGGACTATGTCTTTAAAAACACAAATAACAAAACTTATCTTCATTGACAGAAGCCAGGCCGGCTCCTTAAATTCCTCTCCACAATACTGAAACCAGTCCTCTTAACCCTTTCCAAGGGGGAAGGAAGAAACTAATAGAACACTAAGTGGTTTCAGAATTGGTACATCGAGGTGAAGGAAAGCGGCAGCATAGGCTTCTCGGCAGAAAGGATGAGAAAGGTCCTGAGTCAAAACACCTGTAGAGTTGATTCAATCGTGGCTTGAAGCTTCTGACAGGGAAACTCTCCATCTCTCCCTCTTGGTCATGGCTTCAGCAGCAGCAGCAGCAGCAGCAGCAGCAGCAGCAGCAGCAGCAACAGCAACAGCTCAGAGACATCAACAGATGCTAGCTTGCAGGCATATGCTAGCTTGAATGCTCAGCTCAGCAAAGGCAAGCTTTCCTCTTTCTGGCTTTCTAGCTCTGAGCTTCAGCTTTTAGCTCAGGCATTTTAGTGACTTTATTTCAGATCTGTTTGCTCCAGCTCGTTGTTAGCTAGCTCAGCTCTAGGTAGCCCTTCTATCTGTGTCAGGCCCCTGCGTTTGGCTCTCTCTTTCGGTGACTGCTTTGACCATGTTCTGGCAGGCAGCAAGTTCCTACTTATATAGGGAGTGAATAGGCAATTAACTAGGGCGGGAAGGCTTGTAGTTAATTGCGAGGCAGAGATAGGCCTGTTTGAATCCTTACAGTTTGTAGCTAATCACATAGTCACAGCAATCCTGCAAGCACTTCTGACAAGAGATTTGAAAACACCCCAATGTTCTGATGGCAACAACTGAAGCATCTGTTTAAACCACAAATATCTTTCATGAGCCATGGCCCCATCAGAGCCAAGTTTGGAGGAGGAGCAGGAGTTGGAACTGGGAACGTCCAACAGGGAAGGCATGCCAGGGGCTGAGGACGATGCTGTCCCGGGCCCCTCAGGCACTGGGGGAGGTGGTCGACCAGACGGAGAGCTGCCCACCTGCACAGACACAGGGGAGGATCCGCTGCTGACCAACAGTGGTGCTGATAGGCAGTCAATCTCCTCTGATGAGGAACCGCTGTCTACTCCACTTGATCCAAGGGCAAGGAGAGAGGAGTGTAGGTAAGCCCAGAGAAGGGTGCAAGGCTACTCAGGAGGAGGTTGCCCCACCCCTCCTCACAAGAAACACCTGGAAGGGAGTAACTTAAAGAGAAGTCATGGGGAGTTAGTCTTTGCCAGGAACAATTGTTTACTTTGGCTTACACTCCTATGGCTTTGACTTGTGCCTGTTGCTGTTTGCCTTGCTTCACTTGGAAGATTGCTCTTCACCTTTTGTTTGGACTTAGCCCTTCTCTTGTGGACTGCAGTTAACCGTTTCTTCACTGTGCCTTTGGAACTGCTTCTTCCTTGGGACCTGTTTCTTGACCTAAGGACTGCCCTTGTCTTGTGCCTGGACTCTGCCTTGGGGATTGGACTTGGAACCCTGGACTTGCCTTGTGAGCATGCTCCTACTCTGTGGGCTTTCTTTGTAATACTGGGGCTGTGTTTGGGAAACTGAGGGTGGCTGCCTTCAGGGTAGCATAGGGTAGCATGGGGGTGGCAGGGTAGCATGGGGGTGGAGCTTTACCAGTCATTGGAAGGCCGTTGGCTGGAACATTTTATTTTATTTATTTGTCAAACATGTACAAGATAGCAGGTATAGGTATAAACATAAACATAAACAAAGGAAGTAAGTACAGATAAATGGGGACAGTAAGACAGGCATGCTGGTGTGCTTATGCACACCCCCTTTACGGACCTCTTAGGAATGGGGTGAGGTCGACTTCCGGCTGAACTTCCGGTGCCTTCAGAAGCGGGACCATGAGCTCTGTGGCCCATTCTGAGCTCTCTACATTGGAGGGCTCCAAATTGGGGGCATAGCCACCCTGGAGGGGAGGTGAAGTAAAGGGGGACTGCCGTGCAGGTCGAGGAGAGCCGCATCTCCCTGACTTGGAAAGCCCCCTCCGAAGACGAAGAGCAGTGGCAGTCAAAATGGCTGCCATGAAGTCGGGAACAGTCTGAAAAACTAAGACAGTGCAGGAGCAGAGAAAGTGAATGGTATGTGAACTGGGTGAGAATTTTTTTTGTTGTTGAAATTGGACCCCAAGAAATCTAAGGTGGAAGTATATTGAGAACTATTTGATGAAGCGGCGTACCAGGCACTTGGGAAAATACCAAAGGATTTAAGAGGAAAAATTACTTTTTAAAATGAATAGAAACTTGGACTCTCAAAATTAAAGACGTGGCATTGAAGAGGCGCTTTTAAAACACTGGAATTACAATCCCAAATTTTATTTTTTTACCATTGCTCAATTGCAGGACTTACAATTTAAAATAATTAAATTGTACTTACTAATAACATTACAGAGTGGCTGAGCAGACTGAAGCGAGAGCGCCATCTGCTGAGGAAAAGGGAACTAATTATTTAAAGAGACAGAAATTATTTGCTGGATAAGTATCTGCCCTAAGACCACTAGAGATTTGAATATTAAACAAGAACTTCAGCTAAGAGACCCCTGAATACTATTGAACATATAAAAATGACTTGAAGAGATGTGGATCTGGTGAATTTAAATTGACTGGATGGACTGGATTGATTATTGATGAGACATTTAAAACAAGTTTTGTATTGAATTAATGATTCCTGGACAATTGGCCAAAAAGGAAACTTATTAAATACAGATGCAACACAAGATGGAAGTGAGAGAAGAAAAACAGAATGGAATTGTTTTAAAGCATGAAGGAAATCTTTGAGCGTATAGACCAAAAACTGGAAAATATACTACAAGTGATAATGAATAAAGACCAGGACAATGAGGAAAGAATGGAACCATCAGAAGGAACAGAGGAAAAAGCGGAACTGAGAAAACAACAGAAAGAAATCAATAAGGACAATTTATTACTAAAGCTAATAATGGTTAAGGAATTAAAAAAAGGAGGAACATACTGTAAAAGACATAAAAAGGGAACAGGAGAAACAGGAAGAGAGTTGAGGAAAAGAGAAGGGGCAAGGAGCAGATAGTTTTGGAACCAGACAGTGGGAAAGGGTAGAGAAGAGAGAAAAAGTTAGATTATAAACAGAAGACAGATTTAGATGTAGAGGGAGTATGAGACTTAAGGGATGAATATGGGAGGCAAACCAAAAAGAAAATAAGATTAAAGGTTCGTATGCGAGCAAGAGATGATGGATAAAAGGGGGGGGGATCATTCATAAATATATCTTAATAAATATGTATTAATCTTAGAATTACATAAGCTGGTTAATTATTTTATAAGTAGTGTAATAGATAATTAGAATAACATTTCAATACAAATAGATATGAAGAGTGGAATAGAGGAAATAGGAGAAGCATGAATAGGAATGAAACAATAAGTGAACCTAGAATTTGAAATATTAAAGATGCATAAATATGATTAGCAATGAAATATTGGAACTAAAATGGGTGATTAGATAATGAAAGAATATATTTTAATATACATATGTGTATTAATAGAATTATACTCTATACTATAGAATTATGTATTAATGATTGTGATTGGTACTAGGAGTGTATATTGAGGCAATGAATAACAAAAGACTGAAGGGTGAATTTTTGATATAATGTAAGAGTTAACTAAAGGAAGTGAAAAAAACACAACTTTGAATATTATAGCGATATTGAAAGAAAAAAAATAAAATTGAGTTAGAAACAAGAGGGGAATAATAATAGATAGATAGATAGATAGATAGATAGATAGATAGATAGATAGATAGATATTGTATATAGATAAATTGACATGAAGGTGTATGAAAGAACAAAAGGAAGGTTTAGAATTAAAGGGTGATAGTAAAAGATATGTGTATATGAAACAATGAAAATGAAATGTAATAACTAGAAATAATAACATTATGTTTATTGTACTGAAATGTATGATACCCAGATATCACTCTATTCACGCATTGATATGTATAAACAATATATAAAAAATAAAACTTTAATAAAAAAAAGGAATGGGGTGAGGTCCACGGTAGACAATTTGAGGTTGAAGTTGTGAGGTTTTGAGGCTGTAACAACGGGGTCGGGTAGAGCATTCCAGGCATTGACCACTCTGTTGCTGAAGTCGTATTTTCTGCAATCGAGTTTGGAGCACTTTACTTTTAATTTGTATCGATTGTTTGCCCGTGTATTATTGTGGTTGAAGCTGAAGAAGTCATTGAGAGGTAACACGTTGTAGCAGACAATTTTGTGTACTATGCTTAGATCAGGCTGCAGGCAGCGCAGTTCCAGATTGTCCAAGCCCAGAATTTCAAGTCTGGTGGCATAAGGGATTCTATTGTGAGTAGAGAAGTGGAGTACTCTTCTCATGAAATACCTCTAGACCCGCTCAATAGTATTAATGTCCGATATACAGTGTGGATTCCAGATGGATGAGCTGTATTCAAAAATTGGTCTGGCAAAGGTTTTGTATGCCCTAGTTAGCAATACAATGTTACAGGCGAAGAAGCTTCGCAAGATTAGGTTAACAATTCTTAATGCCTTTTTGGCAATGCTGTTACAGTGAGCTCTGGGGCGTAGATCATTTGAGATGAGTACTCCTAGGTCCTTGACACAGTGAGGGTCATCTACAAGATCGTTTCTGCCCAGCTTGTATTTAGTGTTCTGAATTTTTTTTGCCAATGTGTAGGACAGAGCATTTATTAGTTGAGATTTGGAGTTGTCAATTACACGACCATTCAGACACATAGTCAAGGTCGCTTTGTAGGGCAGCAGCATTGTCAGTGGTGTTAAATAATTTTATGTCATCATCAAAGAGGACGCAGCTGCTTTTAATATGATCACATAGGTCATTGATGTAAAGCAGAAAGAGTGTAGGTGTTGTGACCTAGGCTTACTGAGTCATTACAAGACACAATTATTCCCAAATAAACCTATTTTATTGTAACAGCTGAGAATTATGTTCATTCCCAGCTGAGTCCCAATTAGTTGCAACAAAAGTCCTTCGGAGGAAGTCCTTCGGGATACTCACCAACCTTTATCTTCTTTGACACCCTGCCAAAGGTTTTACTTGGCAAAGCCCCACAAAGTTCAAAAATAAACAAGAGATGCTGACTGGAAACATAGTTAGCAATGTTGCTTTCCTGCAAAAGGCCCCAAGTGCCTTTGTTTCTCTTTTAAACCTTATGGGAGGGGGCAATCATCTCCAAGCCTTACTCCCTAGTTGTCCCTTTTGTTTTAACTGTTCTTGCCTTCTGGCAGCTCTTCTCATATGTGCACTAGGAACAGGCTCCTCCTGTTCCTCTGCCTCTCTGCTGTCCGACTCTGGGGGCTCCGGAGTCCATGCATCACTCCCAGATGGCCCTGGCCCCATCTCTGCCTCTGATGCAGAGCCCTCGTCTGGGCCTTCCCCAGACTCCAGGACTGGCCCATGTTCCTCCCCAGCCTCCTCACTGTCTGATTCCACTGTTAGTGACCTTTGGCTGGCCACGCCCCTGAACCAGTCCCCACTCGCTCACCCCGCTCGCCCGATGCTCGCCCGCCCCACCCAGCCACTACTTGCAGAATCTAGCCCCGTACTTCTGCTCACCGCTGCTGGCAAAAGTAAGGCCGAAGGGCACGGGTGGGCAGGGGAGGGAGAGCTGGTGGAGGGGTGATACCAGCAGCGGGTGGTGGACCGATGCATGCAGGGAGGGAGGGGAGCGCGTAGGAGATCATGGCACCGGAGCTCTTCCCGTGTGTTTCCCCCAGCTGGCCTAGCCTGTGAGGGAAGCATGCGGGAGATCCTAGTTGCAGTTTACTCGTGAGCACCATTGGCTGGGAGAGGCAGGGAGAAAGGCCAATGGTGCTCATGAGTAAACTGAGGCTCCTAAGGGCGGGTCGAGCCTTCCCGCCCACAACATCTTTACCTGAGGGCATCGCTGGCAGCCACTTCCTGCGTCTCCCGTCACGTGCTGTTCCTGCTGCTGCTCAGCCTCCTCGATGCACGGAGGCAGGAGGCGATGGTTTCTTTTGCTGCCTGTGATCTGCTGCCTGCCTCTAATCTGCAGTTTACTCGTGAGCATGGTGCTCATGAGTAAACTGCAGATTACAGGAAGCCAGCAGATCGTTGGCTTACTCACTCTGCTGCTCACCTGGCAGAGCGCAGACTGGCAGCTCCAGGTCGTCTCTCAGCTGTTGTGTGCAGGGAAAAACCTTGCAAAGCAAAGAAATATTTCTCCTGAGTGCGAGAAGTTAGTTGCCTCAAACTCCCTGCACACAACGACTGAGAGACAACCCAGAGCTGCCACTCTCCAGTAAAATGCGCGTCTCGCAGTAGGGCACAATTTGGGGTGGCAGGTGGGGCAGGGGATGTGGGGGAGCTCAGCAAGCTTTGCAGCTATGTGGCTACAAAGGTTGCTGTGCTGGCTCCCTTCTCCCTGCCAGCCAGCACCTCCCAAAGCCGCTGGCGTTGCATGCAGCCACTACGCTGGAACCAATAGGGGCAGCAGCAGCCCTCCTGTCTTTCTCCAGCTGGGTGGGGAAAAAAGGAGGGGGACTTCACAAAGAAAAGAAAATTCTCTCTTTTAGCACTGGAGCCAAAGCTAAAAGAAACTGGTGGGGAGAAAAAGAGGGAGGGTAGCAACAGGGGAAGGGCAATTTTTTCATTGTTTTAACTCTGTAGCAACATCTTTCCCAGCTACTGCTTTCTCTGCTCAGCAGCAGAGCTTTTTTTTTTTTAAGGTTAGTCCCCTTCTTCCTGGGAGAGAGAAGAGCAGGGGCAGTGAGAGAAAAAGGAAGGTGGGGTGGGAGTGGGGGGGGGTTGTTTTAGTCCCGGCAAGTTGCTGCTTCCTTGGGTCCCCTCAACTTTTCAGTTGCAGAAAGCGGCTGAAAAATGCCCTCCTCCATGGACCATTTTCTGTCCTTGCCTCCTTCCTGTTTTTATTTGGCTTTCCCTCCCACCCAAAATTTAGGTATAAATTTTGTTAATGTAGAAATTTTACTTACAGACTATTAAACAACGGTGCTAGCTGTCTGCCTGCAATCATGTGTATCTATTAGGAGTAAATCCCACTGAAAGAGAGTAGCCTTACTGCCAAGTAAACATGCACAAAATAAGTCACACCCACAGAACCGGTAGTAAAAATTTTACAACCCACCCCTGGCCAACAACTATACAGGGGGTAGTATGTGGGTACCAGGAAGGGTAACCCAGATCACAGGTCCCCGATCTTACCATATAGAACTAGAGGACAGTAAGGTCTGGAGAAGGCACATTGACCAGCTCCAGGGACGAAGGACATACAGTGCCTGTACACAAACAGAGTCAGACCAGGCCCTGAAAACTAGAAATACTAATTCACAATTAACTCACTTCCCCACACTATACTCAAGCCGGGAGGATGAATGCAATAACTTTGATGAGGAAACAAGAGTCCAGCAAAGGGTCTCTGAGGAACCAGGGGTCCAACCAGGAGTCACAGAAATAATCCAAACTGCGGAAGCAGTCAGGCCTCTGGAAAGGTTTGAGGCAATTCCACAGGCAGAGGCGGGAGCGACAGAAGGTTTGCCTGCTCAGACCGCTGCTGCCGAGTCGAATGAGCTGCGCAGGTCAGGGTGCACCCATAGAAGGCCCGTATACTTACGTGACTATGTCTTGTAACACATTTTGATGGGATAACTCTCATCCAGAAAGGAGGGGTGTTGAATATGCAAGTAGGAGTGTGTCTTACATAAGCCTTCACTCATTGGTTCATTTTCCCCAGCGGGAAAATGAACAAGCATCAGTGGCTGACAGGCTGGACAGTTCCCGGCAAAAGGAGCTGCAGCCTCGGGCAGCCCACAGTTCGTAGTTATTTTGTTGTTGTTCCTATTGCCTGAAATAAATGGTTGTTTTATTTCACTACGATTGTCCTGCCTCTCTGTTTGTGTCCGGACTTAACATTTTCCTCTTCTAAATTTAGGTGCATCTTATAGTCTGAAAAATATAGTAGCCTTTTTTAAGGCCTACTTTCCTTCTGAGACCTATATAATCAAACCCCAGTTTTCATCTTCTCACAGTTCTTCCTCTTTGTCCTTGAGGACAACACCAACAAGTGATCATATAGTACCTAGCACATCAACTGTTTAAGTTTTGAATTTTGAATTTCATTAATTAACAAACCAAAACATTCTTCATTTAAGATGAAGGAGGACAGCTACTTTAATTAAAAGGCATTTCAGCAAGGCAAATACATAAAAGGGGATAGACAGGCTGAACTATTTGAATGGTGGGACATATAACCCTAAATACAACATAGAACTGAAAAGGAGCAATGCAGCGCTGGTCCAGACTGCAGGCATAAGTCCTCTCCTAATGCAGTCTGTTTCTTGCAGTCGTTGCTGGGCTTTCATGAAGCAGTTCTTTTATCACTTGCGATTGCAAATAGAGATGAGTTGATTTGATGCTGACGTCTTGGTCGAAGATTGCATGGAGGGAGGGGAAGCAGAGGTTACTAGCACTTGCTCCCTTGTGTCCGAGTTGAGTTGTCTAAAAGAAATAACGTGCCTCTCACATTTTGATAATAAAGAAAAAAAACATTTATTTATTAGAACAACGTCCTCACGAACTCATATGCAGCCAGGAAATGACCTCTGCTCCAAATTCCCTCCCTTTCCTGGCTTGCTCCCTTATCCTTATTGGTCATTTTCTAAATCATTCTACTGCAATCTCTCTTACTAATCCCACAGGAATTTAACCCCCCCTTTACTATGTCAGCCCTGAATGAAAGGCAATTTAAGAGGCTGACATCCGGCCCCTCTCCCTTCATTCTCTCAGCAAAACTTGCACAAGATAAAACAACAGGTCTAATACCATTACCCCGTCTGGGACTGTGTCCCACCCCCTCCTGGCCTGTCCGGGTGATCTGCATGGAATTTAGCTATAAGGCGGTCAGCTTGAATGTTCGTGCTCTTCACCCATGATGCTTCTGACAATGGGTAACCCTTCCACTTAATTAAGTATTGGAGGCGGCCTCTGTGCCACCTCGAATCGAGAATTCGCTGTACTTCATAATGAGTTTGGCCCCCAATGATCAAGGGCCCTGGGGGATCACATGGCACCGGCCTTAAAGTTGACCCCACCACAGGCTTCAGAAGACTACTCTGAAAAACGGGGTGTATCTTTCCTAGTAACCAGGGCAACTGCAATTGTACCGTGACCGGGTTGATTATTTTTACTATAGGAAATGGTCCTATAAATTTCGGGCCCAATTTCCTAGTCGGGAGTTTGAGTCTCAAGTACTTGGTGGAGAGGTAGACCTTCTCTACTACTCGGAACGGTCTTTGAGGGGCTCGGTGCTTATCTGCTTGCTTCTTATAAGCCTGTGCCGCCTTGTCTAATGCTTTCTTGACGTTCTCCCAGGATTCTCTTAGCATCGCCATCCAATCGTTCAAGCTGACTGAGGAAGGGGGTTCCCTGGGATATTCTGGCATGGGGACAAAATCCATACCGCTCACTACCTTGAATGGGGTTAGTCCTGTACTACTGTGGACAGCATTGTTGTACGCGACCTCCGCAAAAGATAGGAGGTCCGCCCAGTTCGACTGTTGGTAGTCTACATAGCACCTCAAGTACTGCTCTATCATGGCATTCAGTCTCTCCGCCCCGCCATTGGTGCTCGGGTGAAATGCTGAGCTGAGACCTTGGGATGATCCTATGGATCATAGGAATTCCCTCCAAAATTTCGCTGTGAACTGGACACCTCGGTCGGAGATGATTCTTCTGGGTACTCCATGCAAGCGGTAGATGTGTTTCACAAACAGCTTGGCCAATTGGCGGGCTGAGGGTAGCCCACTACAGGGTATGAAATGTGCCTGTTTGGAGAATAAGTCTATTATGGTCCAGATCACTGTGTTTCCGCCACTCTTCGGCAGCTCTACTATAAAGTCCATTGCAATCTCCTCCCATGGTCTTGTCGGTTCAGCTACTGGCTGCAGTAACCCGGGAGGTTTTCCTGGTCGGTTTTTCATCGTGGCACAGATGGTGCAGCTCTTCACATAGCTGTCCATGTCTTTCCTCATGTGAGGCCTCCAAAATTGTCTTCGTACTAAGTGCAGAGTCTTTAGAAAGCCGAAATGGCCTGCTGGTCTAACGTCGTGGCTCCTTTTGAGGACTAGGGTGCGTAGAGTCTCTGGGACGTAAAGTTTCGTCCCTTTCCATGCTACGTCGTTCCTCCTTGTCAAAAGATGCTGATTGTCTCGGAACCAGGGGTCCTTGGGCAGAGGGGATGATGGCATTCACCACCTGCTCCCGTTCACTGTTGTACTGGGGCATTCGGGAGAGGGCATCGGCCAGAAAATTCTTCCCCCCTGGGATGTGTTTCAGCTCGAAGTTGAACCGATTGAAGTATTGGGCCCATCGGACTTGCCTGGGTGATAATTTCCGTGGGGTCCTAAGGGCCTCCAGGTTTTTATGGTCAGTCCAAACCTCGAACGGTGTCTGGTTTCCTTCTAGCAGATGTCGCCAGGTCAACAGCGCCCACCTCACTGTGAACACTTCCTTTTCCCATGC
The DNA here is from genome assembly GCA_038048745.1 of Coluber constrictor foxii. Lineage (NCBI taxonomy): Eukaryota > Metazoa > Chordata > Lepidosauria > Squamata > Colubridae > Coluber > Coluber constrictor. Next base: position 11,537,418 of record CM075961.1, read on the forward strand.
TGCCCAGCATCTCTCTGTGTCAGTGAATTTGCAGGAAGTGTAAGCACAGGGCTGAAGGTTCCCTTGGCTGTTCTTTTGGAGTAGAACCGCTCCCACTGCCACATCACTGGCATCTGTTTGGATGACGAAAGACTGGTTGGGGTCAGGATGTTTCAAGACTGGTTCTTTTGCAAACATTTCTTTTAGTGTTTCGAAGGCTTGTAGGCAGGCTGGGCTCCACTGTAGAGGCTGTCCTGGGTGAGGTTTTGTTGCTGGACTCCCTGTTTTTAGGAGGTCGGTTAGAGGTTTGGCAATTTTTGCAAAAGAGGGGATAAATTGTCTGTAGAAGTTCGTGAACCCCAAGAAGCTTTGCAGTTGTCTGCGGGTGCATGGGGGTCGCCAGTCAAGGACTGATTGTACTTTGGCTGGGTCCATTTCTATCCCCTCATTGGACACTCGGTAACCTAAGTAGTCTAGCCGTGACTGGTGGTACTCGCATTTCGGCAGTTTGACATAGAGGTTCGCTTTCAGCAGTTTTTCGAGCACCTGGCGGACGAGGGGTATGTGTTCGTCTATGGTTTCCGTGTAAATGAGAATGTCGTCCAGGTAGACGAGGACCCCCTTATAAAGGTGATCATGTAGAACTTCATTTATCAGTTGCATGAACACCGCCGGTGCTCCCTGTAGTCCAAAAGGCATGACTTTAAATTGAAAACTTCCTAGGGGGCAGTTGAATGCTGTCTTCCACTCGTCTCCTTCCTTGATGCGTATGCAGTAGTAGGCTTCACGAAGGTCTAGTTTGGTAAAAACCTTCCCTTTGGCCAAGTGAGCTAACATGTCTTTCATGAGGGGGAGGGGGTATAAGTTGTGCACGCAGACACAGTTTATCCCTCAAAAATAGACCACCAGACGCATGGAGCCGTCTTTCTTCTCCCTGAAGAAAACTGGTGCCGCTACCCGTGGTTTGGCTGGTTCAATAAAACCCCTTTGTAGGTTCTTGTCTATGTACTTTCGCAGTTCTTGCATTTCACGGGGTGTCATGGCGTACAATTTAGGTTTTGGTAGTTTCGAACCAGGGATGATTTCGATAGCGCAATCGGCGTCGTGGTGGGGTGGTAGTACGTCACACTCGGTCTCGCTAAATACTTCTGCCAAGTCTTGGTACTCTTTTGGGATCCGGTCCGGGCCATGGGAGGTGCTGGAGGTGGCCGCCAGTTGCTCTGTTGTCCCTTTACAGGGTGGGTTGGGCGCCTGTGTTGGAGGTGTCTTTTGTCCCTCTAGAGGGAGGGGTTGGACCCCCTGGGTGGGAGGAGGGGCCGTTTTCTCTGGTTGTGGCGGCAGGGGGTGGGGTCCCCTTGCTATCCTCAGTCTCCGGGTCCCTTCTTGCCACCAGATGGTGGGGCCCCACTTGTCCAGCCAGGAGAGTCCCAGTATGACTGAGTTGGTCATCTTGGGGGCTATTATGAACCGAATCATTTCCTAGTGATCCGCTAGCTCCAGCTTCACTGGCTCGGTCAAATGTGTGGCATCCGCCCCCCCTAGTAGGGATCCATCAACTTGCTGAAAACGGATTGGGTGGCTGAGCCTTTTAGCCCGGATCCCCAGTTTTAGGACTGTGGGTAGGTTAATCAGGCACCTCGTGCAACCCGAATCTACTAGGGCTTGGAAAGTCCCTTGGGTACCTGTTTTTGGGACTGTTAGGCGTATGGGGAAAAGAAAAGGGTGGATGGATGTGCTCACCATTGGGTCGTTTTCACCATCGTCATCGCCATCATACAGTTCGAGAGGTCGATTTGCATCATCTGAGCTCCCCCTATTTTCAGTCAGATGGGCAAAAACTTCTGCAGTCGGGGAAAGTCTTAATGGTGCCTTGGTGGTGTGCTTGGGTCCTCGTTCCAGTCGTGCCTTGGCCGGGGGCTCTGTTTTTGACCCTGGGGTTCCACACACCGCTGCCAAATGCCCAACTCCCCCACATCTGTAGCACCTCAGTGGACTCCGTGGGGTGGATGGCCTCTGGGTGGCCTGTGATGCTGTAGTTTCTGGTCTGGTAGACGGTTCCTGGTCCAGCTGGGTTTTCTCGTTTGCCTGTGGTTGTTTTAGCATGTTGTTGGCACATAGCCCTCTCTCGACTTGCGTCGCTATCCGGAACCAGTCGGACAGTCGGTTTGGAATATCTCGATAAGCGGTCACTTGTGCGATTTGCTTATCTAAGCTTGTTCTAAAGAAGTATACTAGCAGTCGTTCAGGCAAAGGAGGTAAAGTCCCAACAACTTTCCTGAACTCACGGATATGTTCTTGGATAGGCTTCCCCCTCTGCATTAGGTGCCTGAGCTCATCTTCTACATAGGGATCGTCCCCTGTTTCTTCAAAGTGGGCTCGTAGCAGTTGTAAGAAACCATCTGCATCTTGCAGTTGGGGGGCCCTGTATTTGTACTGGGCCACTGACCAGCTCCTTGCTTCTCCCTCCAGACCTTCTGCGATGGCACTGACCAGGGCCCTGGGGAAAGGGTAAAGGTGTGCGTAGCGCTCGATGTAAATCTCAGAAATTGAGCTAGCAGGTCTGGATCCCCATCGAATTTCCCTCTGAATCGGGGTGGTTCCACCCTCAGTGGCCACTCCTCCCATTGCGGGGGTCTGTGAGCCTGCCCACGGTGCCCTTGGGCTTCTTCATCATCTCCCATTTGGGTGCAGGGGGGTGATGCCGTGGCTGGGCTGGGTTGCTTGCTGAGCAGGGAGGGAAGCCCTGGGAGCATTTTGGAGCTTTCTTCTCTCATCTTTTTTTTTTCGTTGTGTGTGTGTGTGGGGGGGGGGGGCTATGCTGCCATTTGGAGAGCCATCGAACCTTCCCCCGTTACCTGGCACTTGATGAGAGTCCAGCAAAAGGCATCATAATTTTTTCCTTTTCTGAGGCAAACCTCCAGTGGAGATGGCTTTCTTCCATGGCCTCTGATAATGTTGTTTACCTTCCGAGACAGTTGGAGGTCTGGCAATGTCGGCGTGGAGTAGTTTAGGAATGCATAAATATTTTTAGAAGAAAACTTTTTGAAGAGAGCAAAATTTTTCCTGGCTGTCTGTCCGAGTTGAGTTGTCTAAAAGAAATAACGTGCCTCTCACATTTTGATAATAAAGAAAAAAAAACATTTATTTATTAGAACAACGTCCTCACGACCTCATATGCAGCCAGGAAATGACCTCTGCTCCAAATTCCCTCCCTTTCCTGGCTTGCTCCCTTATCCTTATTGGTCATTTTCTAAATCATTCTACTGCAGTCTCTCTTACTAATCCCACAGGAATTTAACCCCCCCTTTACTATGTCAGCCCTGAATGAAATGCAATTTAAGAGGCTGACACCTTGTTGGGCAAAGCTTCAATCTTTGCCTTTGTGCAGCCAGTTGACTGAGGCTGAACAACTTCCTCGTCTGGGGGTTGGTATTTTCTTATAGTGCGAAGCATGCACCCAGAAAGCCAAATCTTGACACTTCACAGCTGTATTGGTGGTCAGGAAGATCTGGAACAGACCCTTTGTCAGCTTTGGAAGCCATATTAGCACTGGAAGCTTCCACGCTGCCACCTTCTTGTGTGTGGGAAAGTAGGGGGGGATTTAGTAGAGGGTATGTAGTTAGACAAAATAGCATTCTTCTTTTCAGTCAAGGTCATGACAGTCCTGCATCTGGAGAAGAAGTGGCTGGAGTGATGTCTTGAGATGGGACAGATGGCGATTGGACCATGTGATGGACTGATGTGTGCAGGGGATGGATTTGGGGGATTTGATTTACTGAGGGAAAACCCAGAACTCTCAGATTCAGGGTTTTTTTTTTTAATTTGATTTATATGCCTCCCTTCTCCGGAGACTCAGGGCACCTTACAATGTGTTAAGCAATAGCCTTCATACTTTTGTATATTTCTACAAAGTCAGCTTATTGCCCCCACAAACTGGCTCCTCATTTTACCTACCTTAGAAAGGATGGAAGGCTGAGTCAACCTTGAGCCTGGTGAGATTTGAACTTACAGTAATTGCGGACAGCTGGTGTTAATCACAATGCTTAAGTCTGCTGAGCCACCAGGCCCCTTTCCCAGATGAGCCAGTATACCTACTCTAATAAATGGAACTTTGAGAAAGTGCCTATCTCTGAGTTTTTAATTGTAGTTGGGGGTTTATGGAACACTGACATTAACCCGAATCCCTAAAATTATAAAGGCACCCTGAAAGGGGGCTGTCCGGGGTGCTGAGCCCCAGCATCAACCTAAACCTCGGGTGGTGCAAAGACTCATTGAAGATGGAGAAAGAGGAGATCGCAGAGGGAGCTGTGGAAATGGATACTGGAGGATTTATCGAGACCCGATATTCTCCTTCAGAAGAAGTGGTGCTCTCAGCTTCCCGTTGATTTGGAAGCACAATTACTCAAGGCTTCACTCGTTTTGGAAGGTAAGCAACTTGGTTTATTGTGTAACAACAGCTCTTATGCTTACCCGGAAAGGAAGATCTACAATAAAATCCATTGAGATTTCATCCCATGGTCTAGTGGGTTCGGCCACTGTTTGTAGTAGACCTAAGGGTTTTCCAGGCCTTGGTTTGGATACAGCACAAACGTGACAGTTACAAACATACTCCTCAATCTCTTTGCGCATTTTTGGCCACCAGAATTGTCTTCTGGTGAGATGTGGCATTTTTAGAAATCCGAAATGTTCTGCTGTTTTGACATCATGGCAATGCTTGAGGACTCACTGTCTTAGCGTAACGGGGATATATAACTTCTCACCCCACCATGCTAACCCATCCCTATGGGTTACTGCTGAATGATTCTTTAGCAACCAGCTATCCAACGCCAACTCTGTCTGTAAGGATCATATCCAGTCCTGGTGTTGGGGCTGTTCTGCAGTACATGTTCCCACACATGTCCCTAACTACAGGGATGGCATCACAGCTTGTAGCACTTCGTCCCATTTACTATTGTATTGAGGCATATGGGACAGAGCGTTGGCTAGAAACATTTTCCCAGCAGATTTATATTTCAGGGCAAACCAAAACTGTTGGAAATATTGTGCCCATCTGATTTGTCTCGGAGATAGTTTCTTGGGCGTTTGGAGGGCCTCTAGGTTTTTATGGTCTGTCCAGACCTCAAAAGGATGTGTGTTGCCTTCCAATAAGTGCCTCCACATTTGTAACACCCATGTTACCACAAAAGCTTCTTTTTCCCAAATAGCCCAATTTCTTTCAGTTGCAGTGAACTTCCGTGAGGTATATGCACAGGGTCGTAGATCGCCGGCTCCATCTGTTTGTAAGAGGACAGCACCCACAGCGACATCACTAGCGTCTGCCTGTATGATGAACGGTAGTGAGGTATCAGGATGTTTCAGGACAGGTTCTTTGACAAACAGACGCTTTAGATTTTCGAATGCTTCCTGGCACCCGGGAGTCCAATGCAATACTTGTCCTGGCTTAGGTTTTATGCCGGTTGCAGATTTTGTTCATAGCAGGTCGGTTAATGGTAATGCCGTGGTAGCAAAGGAAGGGATAAAATGCGAACCCCAGAAAACTCTGTAATTGCTTCCGTGTTCTTGGGGCCTGCCATTCCATCACAGCTTCCACCTTTTTAGGGTCCATTTGGATCCCTTTATCATTGATCCAGAAGCCAAGGTAGTCGATCTCTGTGCGATGGAATTCGCACTTAGAGAGTTTAATGAAAAGACGGGCTTTTAATAACTTGGTCAGCACTTGCCGGACTAACTGGACATGTTCTTCCATAGTATTTGTATAGATTAGAATATCGTCTAAGTAGACTAAAACCCTTCTGTACAAATGTTCATGCAGAACCCCGTTGATGAGTTGCATGAATACAGCCGGGGCCCCCTGTAGTCCAAACGGCATCACCAGGAAGTGATAACTCCCCAAAGGGCAGTTGAATGTGGTCTTCCATTCATCCCCTGGGCATATACACACACGATAGTATGCCTCGTGGAGATCGAGTTTTGTAAAGAATTTCCCAGTGGCCAGAGTTGTCAATAAATCGGTCATTAGAGGCAGGGGGTACAACGGCTCAACACAGATGGCGTTTAAACCTCAATAGTCGACACATAGATGTAGGCTGCCATCCTTCTTTTCACGAAAAAGCACTGGTGCTGCTAAGTGTGACCGGCTGGGGCATATGAAGCCCCGTGCGAGGTTCTTATCAATGTATTCTCTCAATTCCTTCAGCTCTCTCTGAGTCATTGCATACATCCGGGGTTTTGGTAACTTGGCCCCAGGGATTAATTCAATACCACAATCAGTATCCCAATGTGGCAGTAAAACATCACATTCATCCTCGCTGAACACCTGGGCAAGATCACTGTAGACGTTCAGGTATTTCTGTATCCCATCATCCCCAGGTTGGAGTCTACTACACGGTTCTGGACCCAACGGTAGCCTCAATTTACGAGAACCCCCTTCCCACCAGATCGTTGGTTTCCATTTATCCAACCATGCAAGACTGAGGATTATCGGTTCAATCATCTGTGTGATAACCACGAATCGTATATGTTCTCGGTGTTCTCCAATTTTCAACATAACTGGTTCGGTAACATGGGCGGTTGGTTTACCACCTAGAACCGTACCGTTTACTTGCTCAAATTTTATGGGAGTTCATAACGTGCTTATGCACAACCCCAGCCCCTCAGCTATAGATTGGCAGATAAGACACCTAGTACATCTGGAGTCTATCAATGCCTCTTGGGTGCTTTCCTTTTTTGTTACAGGATGTTGTAGAGAGACCGGAATTAGGAAGGGACGTATCGGGTCACTTACCATGGGCTCTTCGATGTCTTCCTCGTTGTCGCTAGTCCCGGTGGTTTCAGGAACACAAGCCATTCCCGACAGTCCCAAAACGGTGGAATGGGTTGTTGTTTCCAGCAGCGAGGCTTGGGTTGCAGCTCTGGACCATTCTGGGGTGTGAAGGGATCGCTCTTTTGATGCAGTGCCTGAACTCGGACCCACCGGCCATGGGGTGGAAATATGTGATGGAGGTAGCGGCAGTCAACTGCCCTATGCCCCTCCTGGTTGCACCAAAAACAACGAAAGGGTCTCCTGCCAGGGCCGTCGTTTCCGATCCCAAAACCCGGAGTCGGTCTAACTGACCCTCTGTCAGTGAACTGCCTGACCGCACCACGTTTCTGTTGGCCTTGACTCAACCCTTGCAGGTGAAACTCCTGTAGGCCGATATCCAAATCAACCGCCGCCTTATACCAGTCTGATAAACGGGGTCCTAGGCCCCGATAAACACAGGCTTGTCTAATCTCTCTGTCAAGTCCAGTTTGAAATTGATGGATAAGAAGGCGTTCCGGCCATGATCGTAACTTGCCAGCTAACGTGCAAAACTCCTTGACATAGTCCTTCGCTGGTCGACCACGTTGTTTCAGATTTACCAGATCCCCCTCAATGACCTGGGTTCGTGTCTCATCCTCAAACCGGCTTCGTAACACTTCCAAGAACAACCCAAGGTCGGTCAGCTCAGGGGCATGCTCACTATGTAAGTCGGCTACCCAATCTGCTGCTTCACCCGTGAGCACCGCCGTTATCGCGACTACCATAGACCATTGTGATGGATGCAATCGGCCATAAAGGTCCATGTGGCTAATTACTTGACTGAGAAATAGGGCTACTTTTCCTGCTGTTCCATCAAAAGTAGCCTGCACTGGCGGTAGCCCCCCCCCCAAGGATTTTGGGGGGTCCACAACCTGGGCCCCCACATTGGTAGGGAGTCCAATTGACGAGGGAGGGAAGGCCTGCTTCTAGCCCCACTCTAGTCCTGTTGTCGTTCCACCCTGGGTTCCCCTCCCGGCTCCCTATGGCACTCCTGGTTGGAGCCCGAGCCCTGTCTCCATCCAACGACCTGGCTGAGCTGATATTCCCCATTCACTCGTCCCTTCTTGCTTCACTGGTCGGCAACTCAGGCTGGCAATATGAAGCCTCATGTCAGAACTGCTGCTCCCCACCGCTGTTCCCCCCTGCCAATTACTCATCTGCTCGAAACTGGGAGCCCAGGGCTGCCAGGAGGGCGCATCCCAGAAGCTTACCTCTCCAAATCTATCCCGGAGGATGTCCATAGCGGTTGTCCCTGGGCCGGTGGAATAACTCCATTCCCCATCCTCATCCTCTATCCATTGTCGTTCCCGCCATCCTTGGAACTGGGGTCCTGCATGGGGCGGGGTTTGGACCCTCGTACCTGTCAGTGCTGAGCTATGACACCAGTGCCCAGTACCCCCCTGGGAGGTTGACCCCAAGCCTCCCCAAGTCCTGGTCTTCAGCTCCCTCTCTCCACGGCTCCCATCGCTTGGGTCGCGCTACCGGCTGCTCCCCTGCCCCCAGCAGGTTGATCACCATGTCCCCCGCCTCCTCCTCCGTCTTTGGCGTCTCTGCTAGTTGCGCCTCCTCAGAAACACCTTCAGCCATACCGTACTTTCCTCGCTCTCCGCTGACGGGTGTAAGAGAGAACTGCGTCTTCATCCCGGCTTCCCGTTGATTTGGAAGCACAATTACTCAAGGCTTCACTCGTTTTGGAAGGTAAGCAACTTGGTTTATTGTGTAACAACAGCTCTTATGCTTACGTGGAAACTGGAATGCAAAACAAAACAAAGACGCAGCTAGTGAACGCTCGACTCGATGCTAGTTATACAGTTCTTAATTGAGGGTGTGTCTTCCGGCCAGCAGTCAGGTGAAACTTCTCATTCACATCTCCTGCCATGACAGCCTGGGCGCGCCCTGATGATGTCATTCGCTGGGCCAGCTCCAGTCTCGCCAGCTGGCTGTGAAGCCCTCTCTGCTGCGGGTCTGCTCCTACTCCCACATGATCCCTTGTATGCACCCACCAACAACTGCGCCTCAGACCTTCTATACGCAATGCCTAACCTCTCAGATGTTCTGAGCAAGACGCAAGCAAAACACAGCAACTTCAGTTCAGCTCTTTCCTGTATGCTGGTTTATTCACGTCGGCTTCTAGCACACGCTGGGATTCGCTCAGGCAAACGAAAGTGGCACTATGATTCTCTGGTAAACAGCGTTTTAAATAGCCCCCCTGTGAACTGCCTCCGTCCTCCTTAAATACCACGCCCCGGCTAGTATCACTACGCCCCTCCTTTCTCCATGGGCGTGCTGGGCGGCGGGGAGCGCCAGCGTGCTTCTCCGCGTCGTTCCAGGAAATGCCCTACACCCGGCGCACACGACACCTCCACCCCGCACCCTGCACACGACTGCCTGCACCTAACACCACCGTCACCCTGTGTGTGTATGTATGTATGTCGTTCGTTGCCGTCATCACTCTGTAGTGTGTCAAGCGTGCTGCAAGGCTCGACGTAACCCCAGCACCATCACCCGTGATATCCGACGCCTGCAAAACCCCCCACCCCACTGGTAGAGTCGGCTTCCAAGGCTCAGTCTTTATGGAAAAGTGTCGAGTGCAGTATGACGCTCGACAGGTGCGAGCCATTGAAGCTGCAGAGACGACACGAAGGCTAGGTGCTCGGACCAAGGAGTCAGATTCCTGAAAAAGTTGCCAGTCTGATCCAATTCCAGAAATGGGACCGGAAGAAAGACCACCTGAATATCGTGCTGCTTCCAGCCCAATGAAGTCACCCCACAAGCCAGAGTGGAGAGATGTGACAGAAATTCCCGGGACTGGAACCTATTGCCTCCGTCTCGAAGCCAATCATTAACCGGGCTCCTGGAACATTTTAAGCAGATGGAAGTGGGAAGTTATGCTCCGCGGTCCCAACCTCCTCAAGTGAGATGGAGCTTAACACAACCCACGTTCACTTTTCCTGATCCAGGAGCTGGAGGAGGAACTAGCATGGTGCTGGCACCTTTCTAACTGGCCAAGGATGACAGAAGGGGTGACTCGGCGCAGCCAGGCCAAGCAGCAGGTGGGAGACAGCAAACGCAGCTGGCATGGGCACTGCCACCACTGCCAGCTGCCCCCCCTCACCAACCTGCCTTTATGCTACCCCCTGCAGAATGTATCCCCCAAAGCTGGGGATTCTATCCCAGCCAGGGGTGGGTCCAGTGCCAGTGGATGCCAGCACCTTCTGCTGCAAATTTTCTGGGATCACCATGGCCCCAATATGCCCCAATGATCCCGGCACATCAGTGGGGGCTAATCCAGCAGCCAGCTTGGAGCTCATCCCTCTTCTTCAGCCCAACAAACAGTGCAGCAGCCGGCCCCTGTCCCGCCGCCAGCCGCCAGCCGCCAGCCGCCAGCCGCCAGCCGCCAGCCGCCAGCCGCCAGCCACAATCCAGCAACCAGCAACCAGCAACCAGCAACCAGCAACCAGCAACCAGCAACCAGCAACCAGCAACCAGCAACCAGCAACCAGCAACCAGCAGTAGCTCCGCTGCAGGTTCCAGCTCAGCTGCCAGCGCTCGCCCCACTGCCCACTATGGTGCACCAGCAGGTCCCCAGCCTATCACTGGGGCCAATCCACCAGTGAGGAAACTGCCACCCTGGTTTAGAGCAACATTTTATGGTAAGCCTGCCAGACTGGCTTACTTCAGACGAATCTGGGCTCATATAGATCAGTATGGAGAACAATACGAAACAGATCGAGACTTAGTATCTGCGATTTCTGATGGGATGAATGAAGGGGATGCTGCCGATTGGACAGCCCAGCTGCACAATGAGGGAGCTGCTGAACTAAATGATGCCGACAGTTTTGTTGAGCTGCTCTGGGCAAGATTTGAAGACCCAGACCAAATCAATGAAAATGAAGCCACAATAAAGATGATAAAACAAGGTAATTGACCCATAAAAGACTTTGTATGGGACTTTAGACAGGTCGCAGGGAATCTGGGGCATTGGTTGGACCGAATACTCCTACACTATTTTAAAGAAGCCATTGATCAGGAAGTCAGAACAGCCTGTATACTCCAAGGGGTGCCTGAGCGACTGCAAGACTGGTATACCATTTAATTTAATTTAATTTAATTTAATTTAATTTAATTTAATTTAATTTAATTTAATTTAATTTAATAATTTAATTTAATTTAATTTAATTTAATTTAATTTAATTTAATTTAATTTAATTTAATTTAATTTAATTAATTTAATTTAATTTAATTTAATTTAATTTAATTTAATTTAATTTAATTTAATAATTTAATTTAATTTAATTTAATTTAATTTAATTTAATTTAATTTATTTAATTATTTAATTTAATTTTTTAATTTAATTTAATTATTTAATTTAATTTAATTTAATTTAATTTAATTTAATTTAATTTAATTTAATTTAATTTAATTTAATTTAATTTAATTTAATTTATCATATTTCTATGCCGCCCAACTCCCAAGGGACTCTATCCATAGAGCCATGTCCATAGCTCTGGATAGAGAAATTCACCCACACCGCAAAACCCCAGCTGAGAAGCTGCCTCGGAGGACTTTGGCTAGATGTCCACTTTCAAAGCCTGCTGAAGTCCCTCCCACTCAACCTGCAGGGGTGATTAAATGCTACCATTGTGGACAAGTGGGTCATTGAGCTTCTGAGTGTCTGGCCCCTGTGCCAGTTCCACAACAACGTCCAGCCATGGCCGCCCGAGGCAGAAGGGCTCCATGAAAGCCCCCAGATACCAGTCAATTTGCCTGACAAGCCATAGAGGTTCCCCTCCCCATCGAAGAGAGCGAGGAACCTCTGGCCAAAGAAGCCCCTCCCAATGAGGCTAGCAGAGAAGATGACCCAATTCAGTTCAGCCATCCCCACTTTTTCAATTAAAGTGAAATTAGTGGTGCCTGAGACTGGGGAGCAAGGAGAAGTATCAGCAGTAATAGATACAGGCTGTACCAGATGTTTAATTGGGCTTCCAATTGTTGAACAATTAGGGATTAAAACAAGAGCCATAAAGCGCCCAATTAAGTTTGAGCAGGTGGGATTCGACTGGAAGCATTGTGGCGAGACAGTCGGGAATTAGCAAGCTCTGATGAGCCTTGCGAAATTCCAGGCTGACAAACCGCTGTTGGGAGGTCTTCGGACCAGATCTGTCCTGTAGGGATGGAGAAGAAGGAGAGGAACCTCAGACGACCAAGAGGAACAGGCAAGTTCCTCGAAGGGTTGGAGGAAACTCTTTGACTCGGGGGCGGCGGCCATAGCGGCGGTCATAAAACTGGGGCAACCAGACTAAGTTTTGAGCAGGAGCAGTGATTTGGATGGAGTACTGGTACCAGGTGAATGATTGCCAGCTCACAGGTAAAAAAGAAATATTTCTAAATTGTTAAAAGGTGCCCCGGCGAAGAAACAGCAGCTAATGGGTGTGGGGGAATGTCAATGGAGAGAGAAGAACAAAGCAGAAGTTTAAAACATTAAAGCCCGGAATGGAACTTGATTTTTGGATTAGAATGTGAGTGGAGATAATTAAATTATTAGAAGATGAAACCCGAAATAGCTGTGAAGAGGACTTTAAAAATTTTGACCACTGAAGGAAGAACAAAGAAAAACTTAAAACTAAAGCCCTGTAACAGAAGTCTTTTAATTGGATTTGGAACTGGATTTTAAATTGGATTTTCGGGAATACAAAATTTAGAAGAAGATGGAAATTGGCAAATATTGACAACATGGATTTATTTTCTTAGTTTGCTGATTGGAATTGTGGATTGGAGAGAGAAATCTACAGGCGGAAAAAAACATTACAATGGTTAACTTGTATTTTGGAAAAAAAACTTTTTAAAGTGATAAGAGCAGTGGGAACTTTTGAGGAGGATTTGTTTTCTTTTAAGCTGTTTGATCTCGACAGCCAAAGAAGGTGGATTATAATAAAACTTAAAATTGGAACAACAACTGAGTAGCGTAGGGGGCTAATGCCTCCTACTAAAGGCAGCAATTAACATCCAGCTGCCTGTAATTCTGTGAGTTCAATCCTAGCCAGGCTCAAGGTCGACTCAGCCTTCCATCCTTTCTAAGGTGGGTAAATTGAGGACCCAGTTTGTGGGGGCAATAAGCTGACTTTGTATAAATATATACAAAAGTATGAAGGCTATTGCTTAATGCATTGTAAGCTGCCCTGAGTCTCCGGAGAAGGGCGGCATATAAATCAAATTTTAAAAAAAAAACAACAACAACAACCCAGAAACAACAAAATGGTGCAGGAACTAATTGAAATGATTAAAATGATGTGTATATCATTCAAATTGGAATTAAATGAAATGATTATAATGATGCATGGAAAACCTAAGCATGATGAACTAGAGACTTTGTTAGAACATACCCAAGTGGATAAAGAAACTATGAATGAGAAGCAAGAAATTAATACTGAAGATAAAGACATTGATCATGAAAAATTAAATGATCATGTGGAGAGTAACAATGAAAAAAAGAGAGGAGTTAGGAGAAAATTAACTGGAAAAAAGAAACAAATAAAGAGAAGAAAAGGAAAGGGGAAAAGATTAGGAACAAAGGTGAATTTTAAAAATTACATTGGGATTAACAATGACAAAAATAGAGAGGGTGGAAAGAGGAAAGGAGAGAAAGAAGAGGGGAAGTGACAAAACACAAAAAATCCAAATAATTACACTGGAATCAACAGTTGGAAAATAAGAAAGGGGAAAAAGGAGAACAGATGGAAATACAGGGCAAATGAGGAGAGTAAGGGACTTTACAATTAGGAGAAAAAAAGGGAAAAAGAAGAAAATAAGAGAAAGGGAGAAAGGGAGAAAGAAGTAGTTAATGGAAAGGAAAAGGGAAAGTATGTTTTCTATTTAGAACTATAAATGAATTGTAGTAAGTTTAATATATGTGATTGTAATACTTGGAATGTCTTTAATTGTAGTAACGGAATTCAGCTAAAGCATTTGAAATTATATTGTATTGTGAAAAGGGATTAATGGATTATTAAATAAGAGGAGAATGGAAAGGGAAAAGATGAAACTTGACTTTGTTTACTGTTTAACATGAAGAGAGACACTGTTAGCGGTTGGCGCCGCCGTTATCGCTGGCTGTCTCTTTGGGACCGCCAGCCCCGCTGCCCGTAAAGAGCCACCTCTACAGCTGAGAGGCGGCTTGAAAAACTCCGTGTTTCTGAGGGAACATGAGGAGAGCCGGCGAGACCAGGTAGAGCCCCCTGCGAAGCCCCCAGACTGTCTTTTTTGCTTCTGGGGAGCAAGCAGGGTGAGGCTCCCTATTCAGCTCGCCGAGGCTCCGGACTCCAGGGACAACTCTGCTTCCATCAAAGCAAGACGACGCGACCAACCTCAGCAGAGGAAAATAACTGGATCTTTTAAATCAAGCAGGGTGAAACCGGGACTTTTAACTAAAAATGCAAGTATTCATGCTAGCCCTGTCAATAAACTTAAGAATGGTGAAAGAGTGAAAGTTAATTAAAATGGCATCCGGCTTCAGCAGAGGAAAAAAGCTGAAAGCGAAAGTGGAAATGCCTGTGTGTTTCAACGTATGTTAAAGTATTTAAAGCAACAGCGCTTGTTAGAAGAAAAGAGAAAAGTTTTTTTTAAAGTGATTTCAATTTGTTCTATCTCCTTTACAAATCTGATTGAAGCTGGGGAAGTTTTTAAAAGGATTCTGTGGTGGAAAAGGGGGGAAGACCTCTTTTCTAGAAAGAATAAGACTGCGTAGAAATATGGCTTCAAAAACCAAACCAGCTCCTAAAGCTGCAGGGGGGGGGGCTCCCCTACTCACCAAACAAAAGATCAGTCAGAGACAAAGACTCAGAGTCAAGAAAAGGAGACTGGATTTAAGGATTTGAAGGAATTTATTGCTGGGGCTTTGATGAACCAAACTGAAGTAATGGATCAAAAATTTGAAAAGTCCCAGCAGAAATGTGAAAAGTCCCAGCAGGAAATTAAAGAGGTGGTTCAAGAAAAGTATGATAAGATGAAAAGAGATATATTGACAGTTGTTACTGGTTTGTCAGAAGCGGTTGTTGAGATTGATAAAAAAGTGGTTGAACTCAGTTCAGAATTTGAATCTAAAATGAGGGAAGCTGACAATAAAATTGCTAATGTGGACAATAAAACTCAAAGAATTGAAAATGAAGTAACTATGATGCAATTCAGATTTATGGAATTTGCTTTAAGACTGAGAGGAATAAAAGAAAATAACAGAGAGGATTTGAGAATGGTTTGTGCTGATGCCCTTGCTGTGATGCTAAAGGTTAATCCTGAAGATGTTCTGAGCAAGATTGACAAGGTCTACAGAGTGAATTCTCGGGTGGCAAGACAAAGAAATTTGCCTAGAGATGTGGTGATCTACTTTACAGATAGAAGAATGAGAAATGATATCTTGCAAAAGTCTTTTGTTTCTGTTGTTCAAGTGGATGGAAAGGAGATTGGAATTTATAAAGAATTGCCGCCTAAGATGTTAAGAGATAGAAAAGATTTTGGATTTTTGGTGACTGAGCTGAAGAAACAACAGATTCCATTTAGATGGGATGCCCCAATTGGTATAATACTGAGATACCAAGGAGAGAGATACCGATTAAATACTGTTGAAAAAGCGGAGGAATTTTATTTTAGAGTTCTTAAAACTGGTGCAGCATCCCCACGTACATCTTCAGTGTTAGCTATAGAGGAGGGTGTCACAGAGAAGGAGTTTGAACAAGAGTCTGAGGAACAGTGGAAACAGATGGAGTTGGAGGCAATGGAAACTCAAAGAGCAATAGCGGAAATTCAAGGAGCAATAGGGGGCTCTTTGGATGAACCATTGCTGGATTTTTCTGAGCCTAGAAAAGGGCCACCCAAAAGTACAAGAGAGGTGGCATTGGATCTTGATTTGTTGTTGCAAGAACCTAAAGATCAGCGTATAACTCGAGCAGCCCACAAATCTTAGACAAGCAACAGCAGCAGAGGTCTATCCCACCACAAGATAAGAAAGGTGCCAATGGTAAACCACAGAAAACTGAAGCCATGGGAGGAGCCAGGCCGAAGACTACCACACTCGAACAGAAACTTCGGCAAATGCGAGACTTCAAATGACAATTAAATTTCTATCTTGGAACATGAACGGATTGAACTCTCCACAGAAAAAAAGGAAGATATTTCATTATTTGAGACAATTTAACAATGATGTCATCTGTTTGCAAGAAACTCATATCAGAATACAGGATCAAAAATATTTGATGAACTCTAAATTAGGTGCACAATTCATAACCTCAAACTCAGAGAAAAAGAATGGTGTCGTGATTTACATAAATAAAAGATTATTAGCCAAAATTATAGAAGCAGATGATTGTGGAAGATATATAGCAATCGAATTACATACACAGAATGGCCCACTTTTGGTGATTGGAATTTATGCTCCCAACCAGCAACAAAAATTTTTTTATAAATTATTACATTCTAAAATATTGTAATGGGATTATAGATCTATTTTACTTATGGGCAACTGGAATGGAGTAATAGATATTAAAAAAGATAAGAAGAGTTTGGCAAAATCATGTGTTAAATTACCACAGACTTTCTTTGATATGAAAGAAGACTTTGAATTGAAAGATGTATGGAGAGAGCAGAACCCAAAAGAATTGGATTTTACTTTTTTTTCAGATTGACATAGATCCTTCTCCAGGATTGATTTCATTTTAGTTACAGCTGA
Source organism: Coluber constrictor foxii (assembly GCA_038048745.1). NCBI lineage: Eukaryota > Metazoa > Chordata > Lepidosauria > Squamata > Colubridae > Coluber > Coluber constrictor. The sequence continues at coordinate 11,553,957 of CM075961.1, forward strand.
TCTACTTTTAAAAACAAAGAAAACAAAGATATTTCCGAGGACTTTAACTGACCATAGCCCGGTATGGATACAAATGGAAATGGGAAAGATCGAGAGAAGATCATGGAGAGTAAATGAAAATCTGTTCAGATATGAAAAGAATGTAAATGAACTCAAAAAACAAATGAAAGAATTTTTTGAAATGAACTTGAATAAGGGTACCCCTATTGAAATCGTTTGGGATGCGAGTAAGGCATATATGCGGGGGGTACTGATTTATATGAACTCCAAACATAAGTTAAATCAGCAAAAGAAAAGATTAGACATGGAAGGAGAGATAAAGAAAAAAGAACAATTACTTATAAAAAATCCGATGGACAAAAAATTACAAGAAATCATAAAACTTCTGAAAGACCAATTTCAAATGCTTATAGCGGAACAAGCAGCAACTAATCTACAATTTGCAAAACATAATACATTTAGTAATGCCAACAAACCAGGCAGGTGGCTGGCTTATACATTGAGGAAACAGCAGACCTCTCGTGTTATTGGTAGTATTGAACATGGAGGGAAGGAAGTTTTTCAACAAAATTTAATTAAACAAGCCTTTTTAGATTATTATACTAAACTATATGCCAAAGATCATATACAGAATGAACTTATAGATAAATACTTAGAAGAAAGTAGAGTCATGGAAATCTCTAGAGAACAAAAGGAAAGAATGAATCAATTAATAACATCTGAGGAGATTATTTTTGCAATCAAACAATTGAAAACAGCTAAAGCTCCAGGGACGGATGGTTTAACAGCGGTGTATTATAAAACTTTACAAGCAGAAATGATTGAACATCTTAAAGACTTATTTTGTAGCATACAAAAAGGGGGTAAAATACCCCCTTCATGGAAGGCAGCCTTTGTTTCATTGATACCAAAAGAGGAAGGTTCTACAAAACCGGAAAATTTCAGACCAATATCTCTCCTGAATACGGATTATAAAATTTTTGCAAAAGTTTTAGCCAACAGATTAATGCCAGTTATGCAAGAGGTGATTCATCATGATCAAGCTGGATTTATAGAAGGCAGATATATGAAGGATAATGTCAGGCAAATCATAGAATTATTGGAACATCTTGAGAAGAGTAAACAGATCCCTGCAGTGCTGGTGTTTTTGGATGCGGAAAAGGCCTTTGTTCGAGTCAATTGGAATTTTCTATTAAAGACTTTAATAAAAATGGATTTTGAGGACCAATTTGTCCAGGCAGTTTCAGCAATTTATCAAGAGCAAACAGCACAAATTATTATTAATGGAAGTTTAACTACAAACTTTTGTATTGAAAAAGGAACAAGACAAGGTTGTCCGTTATCCCCATTGTTGTTTATTTTAACTTTAGAAGTCTTGTTGAATACAATACGGGATTTGAGTACCTTAAATGGAATAGCTATAAGGCAAGAGGACTACAGAACAAGGGCATTTGCAGATGATCTGGTTGTTACCCTAACACGGCCGATGGAATCAATAATTCAGATGAAAGACATTATAGAAGAATACGGTATGGTATCAGGATTTAGACTGAATCAGAAAAAAACCAAGATGATAGTTAAAAACATGTCAGAAGGTCAAAAGAAGGAGCTTGAAAGGATGGCAGGATTTGAAATAGTATCAAAGGTGAAATATCTAGGAGTTCAAGTTGCAGCTTCAAATATAAAACTTTTTCAAAATAACTATGAAGTGTTGTGGCGAAAGGTGCAAAAAGATATGGAAACCTGGAAAAAGCTGCAGCTATCTTTACTTGGAAGAATAGCAGCAGTTAAGATGAATGTTCTACCTAGATTTTTATTTTTGTTTCAAATGATTCCGGTGCTTAAAAGTGATAAACATCTTATAGAATGGCAAAAAGGAGTGAATAAGTTTGTTTGGAATGATAAAAAGCCAAGAGTCAAACTGAAAATTATGCAAGATGTTTGTGAAAGGGGTGGCCTTAAACTTCCAAATCTACGATTGTATTATGAAGCAGCAGCGTTAACACAAGCGAGTGATTGGTTTGGAATGACAAGGTCTGAAATATTGAATATAGAAGGCCACGATTTGGAATTTGGTTGGCATGCATATTTATTCTTTGAAAATAAAGTTGATAAAGTATTCAAGAGTCACATACTCAGAAACTCTTTGATGAGAGTATGGAAGAAGCACCAGCTTAAATTGGATTACAAAATACCTTTGTGGTTGGATCTTGGTCATATTACACGGAATATTAAGTCACTCGGGGGGATTTTATATAAAGAGGTACTTTTTAATGATGGGGTAGATGGCAATTAAAGACATTAAACACTCTGTTGGAAGAAGGGATTAATCTAACTTGGCTACAGTATAATCAACTTCAGTTGAGATGGAGGGAAGATCAAAAAACTGGTTTGATATTGTACAAAGAGGAATTGGTAAGACAGATAAAAGAGAAAGGTCCAATGCATATTAAGAGGATTTATAATATTTTGTTAGAAAGAGACTCTGAAAATGAACTGGTTAAAGACTGTATGATAAAATGGGCGCAAAACTTTGCAGAACCAGTTATGATGGAAACATGGGAAAAAATATGGGTCCAGAATGTTAAATTCACAGTGTCACAGAATTTGAGGGAAAATTTTTATAAAATGTTTTATAGGTGGCATTTAGACCCTAAGAAATTGTCATGTATGTATCCTAATGTTCAGCCAAAATGTTGGAGGTGTGATTGCTTAGATGCTACATATTACCATATATGGTGGACTTGCAAGAAAGTGAAGGCTTTTTGGATCAAAATTTGGTGGGTAATGCAAAATGTTTTGAAGAAAAAACTCCAATTTTCTCCTCAATTGTTTTTACTGGGTATAGTTAAGGATTTCTCACCGAATGAAACAAAACTGATATTATACATGGTTACAGCAGCTAGGTTATTGATTGGTCAATATTGGAAAAAAGATGTTTTACCTACTATTGAAGAATGGACTTTGAAGGTGGCCAGTTTTGCTGAAATGGCAAAGATATCAGCATATTTAAAAGACCGGACTCAAGAAACTTTTGTGTGGGAATGGAAGAAATGGATAGACTATGTACAGAATAAATATCAAACAAAGAAGTACCAGATTGCGTTTAGCTGAATGCTATGTAGAAATTTATAGTATATACAGGGTGTAGAGTAGTTGGGGGGAATTATGATATGATTTGGATTTCACTTTTTAATATTTGGGATAGACTATGTGCAGAATAAATATCAATCAAGGAAGTATTAGATAGCTTTTACTTGAATGTTATGTAGAAATTTTTAGTATTGACGGGGTAGAATAGTTGGGGGGAATTGTATGATATGATATGATTTGGATTTCACCTTTTAATATTTAGGGAGTTAAAAATGAATTGTAATTTTAAGGTTATAAGGGAAGTCAGGGGTGGGGAGGGATGGGTCAGGGAGGGTTAGGGAGGGGAAGCGGGGGGAAAGGGGGAAAATTTGTATTTGTAAAACTTTTTCAATAAAAAAAAGAGAGAGACATTGTTAGCAATAATTGAAATTAACTTTTAAGAGGGGGAAATATTACTGATTATGATTATGGTTTATTATGAAGAGGTGTAGATGGTATATATATTTGATTTTAAAAAACAATTGGAATTGAGAAATAGAAATAAATGACTTTAATGTTATACAGTATACTTAAATGAATTGTAGTAATATATTTGATTGTAGTATTTGGATATATGTAAAATTGTATGAATAGTAATGTCAGCCTCCGCCTTTCCGACAAGTAATAACTGTAATTGGAATAATGGAATCTAGGGAAAATATTTGAAGCTATATTATGTTGTGAAAAGGGAGCAATGGGAAATTATTTGAATAAGATGATTTAGAGCAGGGGTCCTCAAACTTTTTAAACAGGGGGCCAATTCACGGTCCCTCAAACTGTTGGGGGGCCAGATCGGCTGGGAGGGCATGGCTAGGTGGTCATGTGACTAGGTGGGCGTGGCTAGGTCATGTGACTGGGTGGGCCAATTTAACAGTCCATTGAACAATGCACACAAATTAAACTTTAATTTGTTTTGCTCCTGGGGGTGTTTTATTTGCTTTTATTTGCATGTTGCTCTTTTGGTTGCCTTTTCTTCTTACTAGATCATTTTTTTCAGTTGTTTAGGAGTCTAGTGGTCCATTTCAGGAAACTCAGTTTTGCTGCAATTCTTCTCAGCCCCAAGGAGCTTGAGAAATCTCTCTCTGTCTCGCTCTATCTCTTTTTCAGTTTTGGAAGCCATATTAGGCTGGAAGCTTCAATGCTGCCACCTCCTCATGTGGGAAAGTAGGAGGGGGGGATTTAGGAGAGGGGGGTTAGTAGACATAATAGCATTCTTCCTGTTGGTCAAGGTCAGGGTATCCAGCATCTGGAGAAGGAGTGGTTGGGGGGCTGGGTCGAGATGGAACGGATGTTGATTGGAGCATGTGATCGATTGGGGAGAAAGGGGGTGGTTTTGGGAGCTTTGACTTACTGAAGGAAAACCCGGGCTTTTCAGATTTGGGATTTCCCAGATGTGCCAGTTTGCCTCTTCTAGTAAAGTGAACTTTGGAAAATGCTTGCTTCCATGTTTTTACATGGAGTTGGGGTTTTTCTGGAATGCTGACATTATCCTGAATCTCACTTTTGTCTAACGGCACCCCGTAAGGGGGCTGTCGGGGGTACTGAGCCCCAGTATCTACTTAAACCCTGGGTGGTGCGAAGACTAAGTGAAGATGGAGGAGAAAGGAGAAAGCAGAGAAGGGGCCAACGGGGGACCAGGCGCTCAAGGAATTTCCGACCCCTTGCTTTCCCCCGCTGAAGAAATGGGATGGGCCATGGAGGCTGCAGAGGAAGCCTTTCAGCTCGGGGCTCAGCCCAAGGCATCGGAGTCCTGGAAGAATTGCCAGTCTGACCCATCTCCAAGAGGGGAATTGAAGTCGCCCCGTGAACAAGACTGGAGAATGGGAGCTACTGTTGAATCCAGTGACTCCCGGGATTGGGACCGGCCACACCCAAGGCACAGCCAATCCTTAACTGGACTTCCTGAGTGGTTTGAGTGGATGAAAGTGGGGCGATACACACCCTCTTCCCAACCCCTTGAGGTGAGATGGCGGCTAGCACAACCTACATTCACTTTCCCCAGTCCGGGACATGGAGGGGGGTTTAGCAGGGCACAGCCCCCCCCCCACCCAGCCAGAAGCACAACGGGAGGATCGGAGCAGCACAGCCATCTGGCAGCAGGGGAACACCAGCCCCAGCCGGCATACGGTATGCAAAAACCCCAACTTGGGGCCCTTCGTCAGCCTGCCTTCTCCCTACCTCCTGCGGAGAGCATACCAGCCGGATGGGGTTTTTATCCAGGCCAGGGATGGGTCCAGTGCCAGTGGTATCCCGCACCATCTGTTCCAAGCTTCCAGGGACCCCCCTGGCCCCCCTCCTATGCCTCAACAATCCTGGCACCCCAGGGGGGGCTAATCCATCAGCCGGGGGGACTACCCCCCCTCCAGTGCAACAGGCATCTCAGCAGCCAGGCCCCCTGCCCCAGCCGCTGGGGGGATTAACACCCCCCCCTTTCCAGCCCAGCAATTTTTACAGCAGCCTGTTGGAATGCAACACTCAGGAGCAGCCCTGCAGCAAGTTCCAGCCCAACCACCTGTGGCCGGAGTGCCTCCACCCACGAGGCCAATGCCACCCCGTTTCAAAGCAACCTTTGACGGAACGCCAGCCAAGCTGGCTTACTTCCTCAGCAGGGTCTGGGCTCACGTGGATCAGTATGGAGACCTATACAAATCAGAACAGGACTTAGTGTCGGCAATCTCAGATGGGATGAATGAGGGTGAGGCCTCTGAATGGATAGCCCAGCTGCACAACAAGGGTGCTGCAGAACTGAATGATGCCAATGGATTTATCACACTGCTCCGTTCCCGATTTGATGAGCCAGACCACGTAAATGAAAGCAAAGCCACACTAAAGATCACGAAGCAAGGTAATCGACCTATAAAAGACTTTGTATGGGACTTCAGACGAGTTGCAGGGAATCTGGGCCATTGGCCTGACCGCATATTCCTACACTACTTTAAAGAAGCTATTGACCCAGAAGTCAGAAAAGCCTGTGGGATCTGGGGGGGGGGGGGGGGGGGTGTGTGCCTGAGCGTCTCCATGACTGGTATACTATGTCCATTGCCATTGACAGAGAAATCCACCCCCTCAGCAAAATCCCAGCAGAGCAGGCGCCTCGCAGAGTGCTATCTAGAATGCCCATTTCAAAGACTACAAATTTCACCCCCCTCAACTGGGGCGGGGGCGATCAAGTGCTATCGTTGCGGACAAAGAGGATATTGAGCTTCTGAGTGCCTGGCCCCTGCTCCAGTTCCACAACAACGCCCCACCACAGCTGCACGAGGCAGGAGGGCTCCAAACAAGGCCCCAGACACCAGTCCCTTAGCCAGACAAGCCATTGAAATTCCTCTCCCCACGGAAGAAAGTGAGGACCCTCTGGCAAAAGAAGCCCCTCCCGGCATGACTAGCGGAGATGAAGACCTGATGGTGAGTGCACCCATCCCCCCCTTCTCAATTAAAGTAAAACTGGTGCTGCCAGACACAGGGAAACAAGCAGAACTCCCAGCAATAATAGATACCGGCTGTACCAGATGTCTAATCTGCCTTAAAGTTGTAGAACAATTGGGGATCAGGAAAACACCCTTAAAGCACCCAATTAAATTTCACCAGGTGGATGGAACGTTAATTGGGGGAGTCCCTGCCACCCACATTACTGAACTGATTAAATTAGAGATGGGGAAACATCATGAACTCATACGATTTATAGTACTCCAAAAAATGTCACACTCTATCATACTAGGCCTGGCTTGGCTGGACAAATGGGGCCCCACCATCACATGGGATGATGGATACCAGAAAATCAGAATAGCAGTTGGCCCATCACCCCCTACCCCTCCCCCCAAACAGCAACCCACCCATAATGGCCAGGGGCCAGAAACAGCAGCAGCTTCTTCAGACGGGCCTCCAGGCGAACACCAAATCCCTAAAGTTTATGCAGACTTAGCCGAAGCTTTCAGTGAAGAAGACTGTAACCTCCTCCCATCTCATCGGCCCACTTCATCGGCCCACAGACTGTGCCATCGAACTACAACCAGGGGCAAAATTGCCAAAACCTAGAATGTACTCCATGACACCTGCTGAAATGACTGAGTTGAGGAAATACATTGACACCAACCTAGCCAGAGGGTTCATCGAGCCTGCAAAATCCAGCATGGCCACCCCAGTACTGTTTAAAGAAAAAAAAAGATGGTACCTTAAGATTATGTATTTATTTTTCGTTCTGTCAATGCCATTTGCATACAAAATACCTACCCCCTCCCACTGATGAAGGACTTGTTGAACCACCTATCGAAAGGAAAAATTTTCACCAAGCTAGATCTAAGAGAAGCCTACTACCGAGTTCGCATAATGGAGGGAGACAAATGGAAGACTCCTTTTAACTGCCCCTTGGGCAGCTTCCATTTCAGGGTCATGCCTTTTGGACTCCAGGGGGGCCCCGTGGTCTTCATGCAACTGATCAACGAAATTTTGCATGAGCATTTATATCAGGGGGTGCTTGTTTATCTTGATGACATTCTTGTATTCAGCAAAAATATGGAAGACCACGTCAAATTGGTCAGACAAGTGCTGAGAAAGCTGCTAGCAGCCAAACTTTATGCAAAATTGTCCAAATGTGAGTTTCATAAGGAGGTCCTGGACTACCTGGGATACAGGGTGTTGAGTCAGGGGATCGAGATGGACCCAGGGAAGGTGAGGGCAGTGCTGGACTGGCAGCTCCCACGCACCCGTAAGCAACTCCAGAGCTTCCTGGGATTTGCAAACTTTTACAGACAATTCATCCCTTCCTTCACTGAGGTCACACTCCCTTTGACAGAATTGCTAAAAGCCGGCCCGTCTCCCACCAAGCCAAAACCTAGCCAGCCCTTAGCTTGGACAATGGACTGCCAAAAATCCTTTGAACAATTAAAATGCCTATTTGCGATGGAGCCAATCCTACAGCATCCTGACCCAAATAAGCCCTTCATGGTACAGGCGGACACAAGTGATGTGGCGGTGGCTGCTGTTCTACTGCAAAGGGACGCCCAAAACAATCTAATGCTGTGTCCTTACGTATTGAGAAAGTTAACGGACACTGAGCGCAGGTGGGCAGTGTGGGAGAAAGAGGCATTTGTGGTACGATGGGCTTTCCTATCCTGGAGACACTTCCTGGAAGGGGTTGAGGAACCTTTTGAAGTTTGGACTGACCACAAGAATCTCGAGGCGCTGAAGACCCCAAGGAAACTTTCTCCCAAGCAGGTTCGTTGGGCTCAATATTTCAAATGCTTTAACTTTAACCTGAAATACATCCCGGGGGGGTAAAAACCTTCTGGCTGATGCTCTCTCCTGTAAGTCCCAGTTTGACAGCTGATGGGAAGAGATAGTGCACACCATGATCTCGGAAATTCATCCAGCCACCCAAGCCCGCACCCGAGCACAAACGCGCCAGGGTTCCAACCTCCCCAAAGACAAGTTGACAGCAGAGCTAAAAGCAGCGCTCTCAAACAGTACGTGGTTTAAGGAAAACCAGACGGACTTATCTTTGAGGGAGGGATTGGCTTGGAAAGGTAGTAGTATTTATGTGTCCAGCTGCATGAGACTAATGGTGCTAAAGCATAGTCATGATTCTCAAGTAGGGGACCACTTTGGATTTTTAAAACTGTTGAGGAATTCACAGAGCAACTCTAGAGTAGCAAGGGTGTGCACATGAAAGCGACTGAGAGCAGTTGCAAATAATCACAGCCAAAACACAGATGCACTTAGTTGTGTTTACTTTTAGGAAATAGTAATAAGGCACAGTCCAATAAACAGTCCAGTTCATACACAGATAAAGCAGTAGATAGTAAAACAATAGTCCAGGGATATTCCAATAACAAAATCTTCCTACCAGTCATCGTAGTCATACACAATAAACAGTTGCAAACACAGCAAATAGCAGTAACGATCAGCAAAGAGCAGCAGAGAGTATCAGAGAGTATCAGAGAGAAATAAACCATGTTTCAAGCTCCCTCTTAAGGACATTGGCTACAGAGCTAACCAATCAGGACACAGTATGATGCAATACAGCAATACAGTCTTAAAGCTATATTGAGGTTTATATATTGCCAACCCAACAAGTTAGGTAATTATCATTTCCTGACATTCTCCCCTTTGGGTAGGATGATATATAATACCTTACATTCTTAAACCATAATTATCACAACACAAGTTGTGCTTAATTGCACCCTGAGCCTTTGTGAAATGAGCTGCAATATTATATTCAGTCATACAGTACTCTAACTGAACCAATTGTTAACAAGTTAGTTGCTATGGGTTTTGTAGCTGGTAAAGCTGATCCATGTTTGTTCAAGAAAGAGAAAGATAGTTTAGTTTCTTTATTATTGCTATTTACTGACGATATAACACTTATAACAAAATCTGAAAACAAATCAACCGAAATTGTTTCAATGTTGCAAAAGAAGTTCAGAATTTGGGAGAAATTAAGCATTATCTTGGTCTTGATGTAGTTAAAACTAGTAAAGGTTACAAAATTTCACAAGCCAAGAAAGTTAGCCAATTACTGAAACGTTATAACATGGAACTCTGTAAGTCTGCTAAAACACCAATGAGTCAGGATTTTAAACATAGTGATATTCAAAGTCCTGTATTCGATAAGGAAATATATCAATCCTTAATAGGCAGTCTATCATATTTAAGTAATTGGTCTAGGCCAGATATATCTTACAGTGTGAATCAACTAGCTAGATATAATGCTGAACCTACTGAAAGGCACTGGAAAGCTGCTAAGCAAATACTTAGGTATCTAAAACAAACAATCCATTATTCGTTATATTTGGAGCCTAGTAGTGACTTAGTTTTAAAGGCATATGCTGATGCAAGTTTTGCAACTGATCTACCTACTCGTAAATCAACATCAGGTATAGTGGTAATGTTGGGTAATTGTTGTTTCAATGAACAAAGATGTGTAGGCAGGAACGATGGTTCATGGGAAGGCCCCTTGGTGGGAGGGCGCCTTGGTGAGAAGGCACCCTGACTCCATCCAAAAGGCTCCCTTTTATTGTCATTTTACAACTGTATGGCAAAACATTTACTCATTCTTATTGGCTAAAGAAAGCTCATGATTTTCACGTGGATTCTTCGTGTTTCCCTCATGTCCTTCCTGTAACAGACAATGCTTAGGGTCTTGCATATTTGAGATAGGGTTTCTGCCAGATATCCTGTCTTACTGTCCTGAGATAGGGTCTCTGCCAGATATCCTGTCTTACTGTCCTGATGAGATAAGGATTTTATGGAGATACCGTTTTACTCAGTGCGGTTTGCCAACCTCTGAGATAACATTATCTCCACAGGTAGTTGTTTGATAGGATGGAAATCTATTAGGCAAAAACATCTTAGTTTATCACCTATGAAAGCCGAATTTTCATGTTTATCCTTGATATGCACTGAATTGATATATTATAAACAATTGTTAATTGATATAGGATTAAATGTGAATGATCCGTTTATAGTTTACAAAGATAATCAATCTGCAATTAACATGGCTACAAATTTAGCTGAAAAAACATGGTCTAAGCATACTGATTTTCGATATTTAAACGTTAGACAGTGTGTGCAAAGTAAGCAGTAGATAGTAAAACAATAGTCCAGGGATATTCCAATAACAAAGTCTTCTTACCAGTCATCATAGTCATACACAATAAACAGTTGCAAATAGTAGCAAACACAGCAAATAGCAATAAGGATCAGCAAAAAGCAGCAGAGAGTAGCAGAGAGAAACAAACCATGTTTCAAGCTCCCTCTTAGGGACAATGGCTACAGAGCTAACCAATCAGAACACAGTATGATGCAATACAGCAATACAGTCTTAAAGCTATATTGATGTTTATATATTGCCAACCCAACAAGTTAGGTAATTATCATTTCCTAACAAAAACCTTCCATTTGGCTGGAAGACAATTCTGGTAGCCAAGGATGAAAACTGATGTAGAGGACTATGTAAAAAGCTGCACAATCTGTACTACCGTGAAGGCCAAACCAGGGAAACCCCCTGGGTTTCTCCAGCCTGTGGCCGAACCCACAAAACCCTGGGAAGACATTGCAATGGACTTTATTATCAAACTCCCGGAAAGCAGAGGAAATACGGTGAATTGGGCTGTTGTTGATTTATTCTCCAAGCAAACACACTTTACTACTTGCAACGGATTACCTTCTGCCAAAAAGCTGGCAAAACTTTTTGTGACGCACATCTACAGGCTTCATGGCATCCCACGGCAAATAATATCAGATCGTGGGGTCCAATTACTGCTAAGTTCTGGAAGGAGTTCCTGAGGTCCATTGGGTCATCCCAGGGCCTTAGCTCAGCTTTCCATCCTGCTACTAAGGGATCTGCGGTACGATCCAATGCCATGGTGGAACAATACATCAGATGTTATGTAAACTATCAACAAGAGAACTGGGCGGATTTGTTACCATTTGCAGAAGTGGCTTATAATAATGCAGTACATACAGTGGTGGGTTGCTACCACTTGCGAACTGGTAGTGGAAATTTTGAATAGTTCGGAGAACCGGTAAATATCACCTCTGCCTGGCCCCTCCCCCAATCTATTTGCTGCCTCCCAGTCTCCCAGCTGATCGTCTAGAAGGAAAAAATCAGGGCTCACTTGACAAAGAAGAGGAAAAAAAAACAAGACACCGTCGCTTTAAATTGAGAAGCCAAGAAGCCTCCCAACTGATCGGCTAAAAGGAAAAAATCAGGGCTAGCTTTTCAGCCAGGAGATCACTTGGCAAAGAAGTGCCGATGTCTGAGTTGCCTAGAGAGCGACCCACTTCCATGTCCCTAACAGAATGGATAACCTCCTTACAAAAGGGGTGGGAGAATACTAAGAAAGCTTTAGCGGAAGCAGCGCAGAAATATAAAACTCAGGCAGACAAGCACAGGTCTCTCCAACCACCTTTCCGAATAGGAGATAAAGTATATTTGTCAACCAAATACCTAAGATTGAGGTTACCTAGAAAGAAGTTTGGACCCAAATTCATCAGTCCCTTTCCTATAGTGAAAGTGATTAACCCTGTAACTGTCCAACTTAGCCTCCCTTGCATATTAAGGAAAGTGCATCCAATGTTTCACAGCAGCTTATTGAAACCAGCAATAGGATCTAATTTAAGTCCCTTACCAGCTGCTCCCCACCCGCCTATGATAGTACAAGGGGAGACTCATTATGAAGTTAAAAAAATCCTTGACTCTAGATTACACAGGGGTCGGTTACAGTATTTGGTACACTGGAAAGGGTACCCTTTGTCAGAAGCTACTTCGGTAAAAAGTTGGGATGTGAAAGTTGATAGACTAGTAAAACAGTTTCATGATAAATTTCCTGAAAAGCCAAAGGGTCCTCCTGGAGGCAGGAAAGGGGGTTAAGCGGTTTGATGTACAATACATTAACTCTTTCTTTTGTGTTTTGTCTATTTTATTTTCCAGGGTGTGTTTTTTCCTTCAAGGGGGGACTCTTGTCAGCTTTGGAAGCCATATTAGCACTGGAAGCTTCCATGCTGCCACCTTCTTGTGTGTGGGAAAGTAGGGGGGGGATTTAGTAGAGGGTATGTAGTTAGACAAAATAGCATTCTTCTTTTCGGTCAAGGTCATGACAGTCCTGCATCTGGAGAAGGAGTGGTTGGAGTGATGTCTTGAGATGGGACAGATGGTGATTGGACCATGTGATGGACTGATGTGTGCAGGGGATAGATTTGGGGATTTTGATTTACTGAGGGAAAACCCGGAACTCTCAGATTCAGGTTTTACCAGATGTGCCAGTATACCTAATCTAATAAATGGAACTCTGAGAAAATGCCTGTCTCTGAGTTTATAATTGGAGTTGGGGTTTTCTGGAACACTGACATCCTTCCAACGAGGAGTCAGGCAATTTTTCCATTGGAATACTTTTGCAGGAATGCAATGGTTCAGGCTGGTGTGATTTTATTGGGAGATTCTTGCTTCAATTTTCATCCAGGTCCCACATTTGCAAAGATTTGCTCTGCATTTTTTCATCAACTGCATTGTACAGTGGGGCAAAAAAGTATTTAGTCAACCACCAATTGTGCAAGTTCTCCCACTTAAAAAGATGAGAGAGGCCTGTAATTGACATCATAGGTAGACCTCAACTATGAGAGACAAAATGAGAAAACAAATCCAGACAATCACATTGTCTGATTTGGAAAGAATTTATTTGCAAATTATGGTGGAAAATAAGTATTTGGTCAATATCAAAAGTTCATCTCAATACTTTGTTATATATCCTTTGTTGGCAATGACAGAGGTCAAACATTTTCTGTAAGTCTTCACAAGGTTGGCACACATTGCTGGTATGTTGGCCCATTCCTCCATGCAGATCTCCTCTAGAGCAGTGATGTTTTGGGGCTGTCGCTGGGCAACACGGACTTTCAACTCCCTCCAAAGGTTTTCTATGGGGTTGAGATCTGGAGACTGGTTAGGCCACTCCAGGACCTTGAAATGCTTATTACGAAGCCACTCCTTCGTTGCCCGGGTGGTGTGTTTGAGATCATTGTCATGCTGAAAGACCCAGCCACATTTCATCTTCAATGCCCTTGCTGATGGAAGGAGGTTTGCACTCAAAATCTCACGATACATGGCCCCATTCTTTCCTGTACACGGATCAGTCGTCCTGGTCCCTTTGCAGAGAAACAGCCACAAAGCATGATGTTGCCACCCCCATGCTTCACAGTAGGTATGGTGTTCTTTGGATGCAACTCAGCATTCTCTCTCCTCCAAACACGATGAGTTGTGTTTCTACTAAACAGTTCTACTTTGGTTTCATCTGACCATATGACATCCTCCCAATCCTCTTCTGGATCATCCAAATGCTCTCTAGCAAACTTCAGATGGGCCCAGACATGTACTGGCTTAAGCAGGGGGACACGTCTGGCACTGCAGGATCTGAGTCCCTGGTGGCATAGTGTGTTACTGATGGTAGCCTTTGTTACGTTTGTCCCAGCTCTCTGCAGGTCATTCACTAGGTCCCCTCGTGTGGTTCTGGGATTTTTGCTCACCATTCTTGTGATCATTTTGACCCCACGGGGTGAGATCTTGCGTGGAGCCCCACATCGAGGGAGATTATCAGTGGTCTTGTATGTCTACCATTTTCTAATTATTGCTCCCACAGTTCATTTCTTCACACCAAGCTGCTTGCCTATTGCAGATTCAATCTTCCCAGCCTGGTGCAGGTCTACAATTTTGTTTCTGGTGTCCTTCGACAGCTCTTTGGTCTTCACCATAGTGGAGTTTGGAGTGTGACTGTTTGAGGTTGTGGACAGGTGTCTTTTATACTGTTAACAAGTACTTGCTTGTTTGTAGGTGACCAAATACTTATTTTCCACCATAATTTGCAAATAATTTTTTTCCAAATCAGACAATGTGATTGTCTGGATTTGTTTTCTCATTTTGTCTCTCATAGTTGAGGTCTACCTATGATGTCAATTACAGGCCTCTCTCATCTTTTTAAGTGGGAGAACTTGCACAATTGGTGGCTGACTAAATACTTTTTTGCCCCACTGTAGGATGACAATCACAACAATGAGATCAACAACAATAATCAATAATACAACTGTAATCACAAAAACCAGCACATCCAACTGGTCAACTTAACAAACTGAAAGCAGGTTGGAAAAAGAGGCATTTTTGGTTAAAGAACTGTAATTTGAAAATATATTGGACAAAGGAAAAGATGAGAGTGGAGTGACCTTGGGATGTTTTGGAAACTGGCAAGAAGATTTTGATAAGAAGTGGTCTCATGACTTTGTAACAGAAGGGGGAAGATATAGAAGGGAAAAAAAGAAAGTTGTTTGTTTTTTCCTTTCGCTTGATGGAGTTATAAATTTTGGAAGATTTTGGAATAATGGTGTTTTGGAATATTATTTTTTCTTTCTGGTTTTTCTCTTTTTGTGCCTTTTCCTTTTCCTTTTTTCTTGTAGAAATTCCCTTTTCCTGGACTTAAAAGAGTTCATTGGCAGGGTTTTTGTTTTTTCTATTTTTTAATTTTTGGGGGGAGATATACTTCTTTCATCTTTTTATTGCTTGGTTGGATATTTTGGGCAAATACCTGGGTTTTGGACTAGTGAATTTTTATTTTTGCGTTGATCTGGTTTTATCTTTTTTCTTTCTTTCTTTCTTTCCTTTTTTTTTCTTTCTTTCCTGTTTTTTTTCTTTCTTTCTATTTTTTTTTTAATTTTTGCCCTTTTGGGCTGTTTGATTGTTCTTGGCTTTTTGTATGGTTTATGGATCAAATCTATGTGGATTAGGGTATCAAGAACCTGAAGAGTCTGATTGGGCATTTTGAATTTAAAGAAATCGAGTATTTGGATTATTGATTGATTGATTTGATTTATATGTCGCCCTTCTCTGGAGACTCAGGGCAGCTTACAATGCATTAAGCAATAGTCTTCATACTTTTGTATACCTGCTTAGTAGGGCTTTCGGTCCCCCCTAAGCGGTGTTCTTTATTATACAAAGTCACTTTATTGCCCCCACAATCCGGGTCCTCATTTTACCTACCTCAGAAGGATGGAAGGCTGAGTCAACCTTGAGACTGGTGAGATTTGAACTTGCAGTAATTGCAGGCAGCTGGCAGCTAAGTGCTATTTACCAGTGCTTTAGTCTGCTGCTCCAGCAAGGCTCTTATAAAATTATAAAATTGGGTAGTAAGATTTGAAAAAAAACAAGATGAAGAAAACAACACAACATCTATCATCACCATTAATATCAACAACGCCTGGTACTACAGGGCAAAAGACAACAGAAATTGCATCACAGCAAAAGAAAGTCAACACGGAATTTAAAAAATATGCTACAGACTATATATGAAGATCTTAAGACAAGATTAGACAAGGTAGATGGGAGAATGGAAAAAATGGAAGGAAATATGGAAAAAATGGAAGGAGGATTGAAAGAAGTTAAAGAAATGATAGGGAAAAATGAACAATTGCAGCAAATGGAAGAAAAAGCAGAAACAATGGAGAAAAAAGTTGAAGAGATGAACTATAGAGTTACAATTACTAATAAAAATCAGGAAAAAACAATTATAACCCTGGAAATGGATAAAACTGATTTTTATTTAAGAATATATTGAAGAAGAAAAGGGAGAAAATCTAGCAGAGAAAATTGCAGAGATATTCCAGAAGCAATGGAAGAAAGTAAGGAAGGGATATTAAGTGGAATCGACGAGATACACAGAGTGCACACGAGATACACGATGAGACATAATCTACCTAGAGAAATTCAGGTCAGATTCACCAAGAAAACACTGAGATATTGCAATTGATGACAAACATGACGATAAAGCATAAAGGGAGAGAAGTAGTGGCACTGAAACAAATTCCAAGAAGAGTGAGAGATCTGAGAAAAGAATATAAATTTCTCACAAAATGTTTGATAAAGAGAGGAATAAATTTTAGATGGTTGATTCCAGAAGGAATAATGGTGAACTGGGAAGAACAAAGATACAGATTAGACTCAGTAGAAAAAGCAGAGTTATTTTATAAACAACACATAGCTGTCCAAGAGGAAGGAAGGTTGAGGAAAGAAAAAGGGGATGAACAACAGGAGGAGAAGAAAGAACAGCCAAGAGAGACAACAAAAGAACAAGAAGAGAGAACGTTAAGAGAAGGAGCGAGGGCAAAAGAAGTTAAGGAACAAAGGGAGATAAGAACGACTAGATCAACAAAACAAATAAATAAATAAATGGAAGAAGAAATTAAAATAATATCTTTGAATATAAATGGATTAAACTCGGCAATAAAGAGAAGGAAAATATTCAATGAATTAGAGAAGCTAAAATTAGAATCTCAGCCGTCCTAGGCTAAGCACAGCAACACCAAGAAACACACGCGCACAGGTCGGTGCTATGCTGGTTTATTATCCGGCTGGCTCCAGGAACGTACTGCACTCGTTAAACGATTTGAAATTAGCGCTACATTCTGTAGGCATGCAGCTGTTTTATAGCAAAGAGCTTGTTACTGTGCCGCCCCGCCCTGTATTTAAAGCCACACCCTCCCTCCTCTTTCCGGATGCTGGTCTCGGTGTCTCAGCGTTTTCCCAGCCTCTCCTCGTGCCGGCGTCTCTGCAGTGAGGGTTTCAGCGAATACAGCAGTTGGTGTGTTGAAGCCCTAATACCGTCGCCCCGCCTTCCCCACACGTCCGCCTATTCCTGAGTGCTCCCATCACCAGTGCACACACCCCCCCCCCCCCGTGCAGGTAATGTTGTCGAGCCTGTTGCTTGGCTCGACAGGCGGCTCCTCCTTCACCACGAGTCCTTCTGTAAGGGAAAATCACAAGATTAGTAGCCTATCGCGGCTTCTGGGGATGCGTCTTATGAAACTGTTTGACTAATCGTTTAGCGTTTACGTTTGGGGTGGACACCCAGGATGCCTCCTCATGGGGATATCCCTTCCACCTAATCAAGTACCACACTTTACCCCCTTTCATTTTGGAGTCTAAGATTTCCTCCACTTCATAATAGTCCCCTGTGGTTGGGCCAGGACGGGTATGCGGGTCTGGGCCAGGGGGAACGAGCTTCAGGAGACTTATATGAAATACGGGGTGGATTTTTCCCAGTAATGGCAGCAGCTTGAGCGCTACTGTTACGGGATTTATGAGCTTAGTAATTGGGAAGGGCCCTAGGTATTTTGGCCCTAATTTATGACAGGGTACTTTCAATTTAAGGTACTTGGTTGATAGATATACCATATCCCCTATCTGTAATGGACGGCAAGGGGCCATCCTCTTTTTGTCGGCTTGAGTTTTGTAGTCCTTTGCCGTCCTCTCTAGTGCGTCTCTCACTTGTGGCCATACGGCTGTGAGCTTTTCTGCCCATTCTGCTGGCATCACCGCCGTCCCTGGTGCCTGGTCTAGCTCTGGGATGGCTACAAAGTCCCGCCCTGTTGTTATACGAAAGGGGGTGAACCCAGTGCTGCTGTGCACCGTGTTATTATAGGCCACTTCAGCGAAGGGTAATAACGTTGCCCAATCGTGTTGTTGATAGGACACGTAACAGCGGAGATAACGCTCTATCATCGCATTTGCCCGCTCTGGCGCTCCATTCGTGCTGGGATGGTAAGCAGAGCTAAGTCCTTGAGATGACCCTATAGCTCGTATAAAGTTGCGCCAGAATCGGGCCGTGAATTGCACCCCCCTATCAGAAATAATACGACGGGGTACACCGTGTAACCTATAGATGTGTTGGATGAATAGTTTCGTCAGGCATTGAGCTGATGGTAGGCCATGACAGGGAATGAAATGGGCTTGCTTCGAGAACAAATCAACGATAGTCCAGATCACGGTATTCCCATTGCTTTCTGGTAAGTCTACGATAAAGTCCATTCCTATGTCTTCCCATGGCTGGGTAGGTGTAGCGACTGGGTGTAAGAGGCCGAGCGGTTTGCCAGGTCGTGCTTTCGTTTTCGCGCAGACGGAACAGCTCTGGGTATACTCTTCCACGTCCTGTCGCATATGTGGCCACCAGAACTGCCGTCGGACCAGATGGTACGTCTTCAGGAAACCAAAGTGTCCTGCAGCCCTGCAGTCATGGCATCGGTGTAATATGCTCGTCCGAGCCCCCAAAGGGACATATATTCGCTCCCCCTTCCAGAAGAGACCATCCCTTTTGGTAAGGACGTGTTGGTTGTTTTGTAACCAGTCATCTGTTGTCTCCTCCCTTTGTAGTCGAGTCCTCCACTCGTTTGTGTTGTGCGCCATGAGAGCTGTTGTTTGTGGGTCGGGCTGTCCTCCTGGCACCATAGCTTGAACCACCTCGTCTCTCTGACTTTGGAATTGTGGCATGCGTGACAAAGCATCCGCTAGGAAGTTCCTTCCCCCTGGTACGTGCTTCAGAGTAAAGCGGAACCGCTGAAAATACTGAGCCCACCGCACCTGTTTGGGGGACAGGCGGCGGGGTGTCTGCAACGCTATTAGATTCCGATGGTCGGTCCATACCTCAAACGGGATCTGTGCCCCCTCTAGTAAATGTCGCCACGTGAGCAGGGCCCAGCGAACAGCAAAGGCCTCCTTCTCCCAAATGGCCCAACCCCTCTCTGTGGGGTTGAACTTTTTTGACGTGTAAGCACATGGCCTGAGGTGGCCCTGGGCATCCGTTTGCAACAAAACAGCTCCCACGGCTACGTCGCTTGCATCCACCTGTACGACAAACGGCTTTGTTTGGTCCGGGTGCTGTAGCACGGGCGCCTTAGCAAATTGCCGTTTTAAAGTTTCGAATGCCTCCTGGCACTCGAGCGTCCAGTGCAGGCGCCGCCCGGGACGTGGTGGTGCCTCCCCTTTGGTGCGCAGCAAGTTTGTTAGTGGTAGAGCGATGTGTGCAAACGTGGGTATAAAACTGCGATAAAAATTAGCGAAGCCGAGGAAGCTTTGCAACTGGCGTCGGGTTGTGGGTGCTTGCCATTCCAGAACGGTAGCCACTTTTTTGGGGTCCATCTCCACCCCGTCCTTTGAAATGCGATACCCGAGGTAATCCAACTGTGTACGGTGGAACTCGCATTTAGACGCTTTCACATAAAGTTGAGCATCTAGTAGCTTCTGCAACACCCGCCGGACTAATGTAACATGTTCTTTCATGGTTTTTGTGTAAATCAGGATATCATCCAGATAAACCAGAACGCCACGGTAAAGAAACTCATGCAGCACCTCGTTAATTAACTGCATGAAGACAGCAGGTGCGCCCTGTAAGCCGAAGGGCATCACACAGAATTTGTAGCTCCCTAGGGGGCAGTTAAAAGTGGTTTTCCATTCGTCCCCTTTCTTGACCCGAACTCGGTAATACGCTTCCCTCAAATCCAACTTAGTAAAATACGTTCCGGTCACCAAGGCTGCCAGGAGATCTTTCATCAAAGGAAGAGGATAAAGAGGTTCCACACTGACGGCATTCAAACCGCGATAGTCCACACACAGACGAAGTCCGCCATCCTTCTTCTCCCTGAAGAGGACGGGGGCGGCCAGGCTGAATGAACCCTCTTGCCAGATTTTTATCAATGTATGCCCGCAACTCCTCCACCTCCCGCGGCGTCATGGCGTACATGCGTGGCTTTGGGAGTTTGACGTTTGGGATTAGTTTGATAGCGCAGTCAGTGGGTCGATGCGGCGGTAGGATATCACACTCCGTCTCATCGAACACCGCCGACAGGTCAGCATATACCTGTGGTATGCCAGCGGCATCTAAATCGACGGCCCCCGCTCCACCTGCCCTCAACAAGCTGTCAGGCATGTGTTTCGGTTTTGGGCCAGGGTCGAGACGTAGCTTCCGGAAACCCCCTTCCCACCAAATGGTAGGCTTCCATCTATCCAACCACGCTAAACCCAGGATGACAGGTTCGATCATGGTCTCTATCACTATAAAGTGCAGTGTTTCATGGTGTGGCCCAATGGTCATTCGTATGGGCTCGGTTACGTATGTCGCCGGTGCCCCACCTAGGATGGATCCATCCATCTGTTCGAAGGTTATGGGGGTTCGCAAGGGCCACACTCGCACCTGTAATTGGGCAGCCAAGGAACGCCGCATCAAACAGTGGGTGCACCCCGAGTCCACTAGTGCTTCATGCCGTAAGGGCCCCAATCCCCGTGGGGATGTCAAGGTGATTGGGATAAGGAACGGGTGTATGGGGCCACTTACCATAGGATCATCAAGGTCCTCGTCATCCTCACTCTCCGGCACCACCACCGGAACGACCCCGGGATGGGTGGTGTGTTCCTGTGGGAATGTCCCATCTGTAGTTTGTCTCGGCTGCGAGATCCCTTTGGTCTTCTCTGGTGGCACCCGTCCTCTGTTCTTCCCGCCTGCCGCTGGAGTCGTTGGTTTGATGGGCTGGACTGGAGGTAGTGGGCACTCCAAGGCTCTATGACCCACCTGATTACACCGAAAACACCGCAACGGCGGCCAGCGGGTGGGGTCTGTTGACCGTGCGTCCCGTTCCCGTCCCCCTGTGCTGGGCAGTGGCCTCTCGGTCTGTCTCCGACTGGTAGGTGGTCCCACAGTCCCTTTCGTTCGGAATTCCCTCAGACCGACGTCCAAATCGATGGCCGCTCGACACCATTCTGACAGCCGAGGTGGCAATCCCCTATACACAAATGCCTGTCTAAGGTCTCTATCTAGGCCCAGTTGAAAATGGTGGACCAGCATGCGTTCGGGCCACCCCCGCACTCTCCCTGCTAATTGCTTAAATTCCTTTACATACTCTCTCGCGGGGCGGCCCCGTTGTTTAATAGCCACAAGGTCCCCCTCCGCTACTTGGGTCCGGGTCTCATCCTCAAACCTCCCCCGGAGCCCCTCCAGAAATAACCCAACGTCAGTGAGTTCATGGGCGTGGTCGGTATGGAGATCTGCTACCCAGTCAGCAGCCTCCCCCGTCAACGTGGTAGTGATAGCCACCACCATAGACCATTGGGATGGGTAGAGGCGACCATAAAGGTCAAAATAACTTACGACCTGACTTAAGAACAGGGCCACCCGGTCCGGGTTGCCATCGAAGGAAGCTTGTAGGGGAGGCGGGCCCCACACTGGCTGTGGTCCCCAGACCCCTGCACCCACCTGGCTACCACCTGGCCACCCCTGGCTAGGACCACCTGGGGGAGGCCCCCCCCAACGTCTGACGGCCTGCTCTAGACCCAGACTGAGGCTGCCCCTCAGCTGCACACAGAGACTGGGGCTCAGGTGGCCAGGTAGCACCTGCATGAGTGCCCACCCGTAACTTGGGGCTAGCCAAGCGGAATCTAGTTCCTGTCCCTGCAGGCTGTTTGTGCGAACCCCCCCAGTCTCCGCCCCTGCCAGCCACGGCTGCCAGGATTGCGCATCCCTGAAGCTGGCTTCCCCAAACCGTTCTCGAAGTAATTCCATCGTGGATTGGCCTATTCCAGTGGAGTAACTCCATTCTCCGTCATCCTCTTCCACCCATCACCGTTCTCTCCACTTCAGGAACTGCTCGCTGAAAGGGGGGGCGGTGGGAGGGCCTCCCGGGACAGCCAACGCAGGGCTTTGCCACCACTCTCCAGACGCTGCCTGGGAAGCCACACCCTGCGCCCCGTTCGGGTCACTCATCTGGGCGCAGCTCCGGCGTGGGCTCCGTTCTTTTCGGCGGACTGCTAGCTGGCTTGCTACCTCAGGGCTTTCTTCCTGTGGCTCATCCTGAGCTGCATTCTCTTCTGCCAACACAGTGAGCTCAAGTGTGTCCTCGCCCCCCTCCGCCATCCCAGAGCTGCGGGACAGGGTTTGATGAGGATAGCGCTAATTTCCTCTCAGCCGTCCTAGGCTAAGCACGGCAACACCAAGAAACACACGCGCACAGGTCGGTGCTATGCTGGTTTATTATCCGGCTGGCTCCAGGAACATACTGCACTCGTTAAACGATTTGAAATTAGCGCTACATTCTGTAGGCATGCAGCTGTTTTATAGCAAAGAGCTTGTTACTGTGCCGCCCCGCCCTGTATTTAAAGCCACACCCTCCCTCCTCTTTCCGGATGCTGGTCTCGGCGTCTCAGCGTTTTCCCAGCCTCTCCTCGTGCCGGCGTCTCTGCAGTGAGGGTGTCAGCGAATACAGCAGTTGGTGTGTTGAAGCCCTAATACCGTCGCCCCGCCTTCCCCACCCCGCACACGTCCGCCTATTCCTGAGTGCTCCCATCACCAGTGCACACACACACACACACACACACACCCCGTGCAGGTAATGTTGTCGAGCCCTTTGCTTGGCTCGACATAGAAATTATATGCCTACAAGAAGTGCATATTAGAAAACAACGTAAAAATCTTTTGGAGCGAATAAAATTAGGGACATTGCATACAACTTTGGCTTGTCAAAGCAAAAGAGGAGTAGCATTTTACATCAAACAGACAATACAATCCAAACAAATATATGAGGATGAGGAAGGAAAAGTATTAATGGTAGAAATTGTAATGAACTATAAAAAAATATTACTTGTAGGTATATATGCTCCAAATGAAAATCAAGAAGAATTTTATGCAAAATTACACCGAAAAAAATAGAAGATGAAGATGAAGATATTTGCATAATTGGAGATTTTAATGCGATTGTTGATAATGAGTTAGATTATAAATCTACAAAAGTGAATAAAAAACTAAGAAAGACACTCCCAAAAACATTTTATACAAATGGTAGATGAAGTAGTTCTGATGGCTCAGCAGGCTAAAGCATTATAATTAAACACCAGCTGTCTGCAATTACTGTGTTCGAATCTCGCCAGGCTCAAGGTTGACTCAGCCTTCCATCCTTTCTAAGGTAGGTAAATTGAGGACCCAGTTTGTGGGGGCAATAAGCTGACTTCGTATATATATACAAAAGTATGAAGGCTATTGCTTAACGCATTGTAAGCCACTCTGAGTCTTCGGAGAAGGGCGTCATATAAATCAAATCAAATAAAAAAAAAATTAAGTTTACAGGATGCTTGGAGGAAAAGAAATTTAAAGAAAAAACAATATACATTTTACTCAAACAGGCATATGTCATGGTCAAGAATAGATATGATGTGGATGTCCATAGAATTAATATCCAAGATAGACAAGATTGATATAGAAGCAAATATATGGGCAGATCACAATCCAATAATGATGAAATGGAAAGGACAAAGAAAAAGAATGAGATGGACATTAAATCAAAGCCTATTAAATAAGAAAGATTTTATACAATATATGGAAAAAGAATTGACCTTTTTCTTCAAAGAAAATAGAAAAGAAAATACATCATTGCAAAATGTATGGGACACTAGCAAAGCATATATAAGGGGTTTGGCAATGACATATGCAGGAAAAAGAAATAAACAGGACAGACAAACTCAAAAGAAGTTGGAGCAGGAATATAAGAGGTTAGAGAAAGAATTGCAAAAAAATCCACAAGACAAAAAAATTAAAAACCTAATGGAATTGGGGAAATATAAATTGAATTTAATAGAAAATGAAGACCTGGCAAGGAAAATAAAAGCATCAAAGCAAAACTTTTTTGAAAATGCAAATAAACCAGGAAGTTGGCTGGCATACAAGATGAAGAAGGAAAAAGAAAGGAAACTGATAACTCAATTATTAGATCAAGAGGGAAAGATGTGTTACCAAAATGAGGAAAAGAAAAAAATAATTGAGAAATATTATTTATTTATTTATTTATTTATAATTTTATTTCTATACCACCCTTCTCCCAAAGGACTCGGGACGGTGTACAGCCAAATAAAAACACAATATATAAACATCATGATTTAGATTTTAAAAAATTATTAAAATTATTACACTATTCGGCCAGATTAAATAAAAACCCCAATTAAAACTCCAAATTTAAAAACTCAATTACAAAGATAGCCCCGCCTGTCGGGAAAGCAGGGTCTTGAGGGCACAGCGAAAAGCACGGAGGTCGGAGGTCGTGCGTATTTCTGGAGGCAGTTCGATCCAGAGGGCAGGGGCTCCCACAGAGAAAGCTCTCCCCCTGGGTGTCACCAGCCAATATTGCTTGGCCAACGGCACCCTGAGGAGTCCCTCTCTGTGGGAGCGAACTGGCCGGTGGGAGGCTATCGGTGGCAGAAGGCGGCCTCGTAGATACCCAGATCCTGAGCCATGGAGCGCTTTAAAGGTGGTAACCAGCACCTTGAATCACACCTGGAAGACCACTGGCCAGTGCAGCTTGCACAGGAGATATAATTATAAGAAATTATATCAACAAGAGCAGATACCAGAAGAGAAGATAGAACAATATTTGGAAAAAGCAATGACCCCTAAAATACCAGAACAATTTTAAAAAGCATTAGAAGAAAGAATATCAATGATGGACTTGATGAAGGGAATTAAAAGACAGACAAATGGAAAAACCCTGGGACCAGTTGGGCTACCAGCAGAAGTATAGAAAAAGTTGCAGGATGTACTAAGTAATATATTGTTACAAGTATTTAATGATTTATTAATAGATGTCAAGAAGAAACAGATTTACAACAAATAAAGAATTATAGACCAATTTCACTATTAAATGCAGATTATAAAATATTTGCATCAATTATGGCAGAAAGATTGAAGAGGCTGTTAAATGAATTTATACACCCAGACCAAAATGTTTTTTTGCCTAAAAGACAAATTAGAGAAAATATAAGAATTATTTTGGATACATTGGAATATTATGAGGCACATCCAGAGAAACAAATGGCATTGTTATGTTTAGATGTGCAGAAAGCATTTGATAACGTGAATTGGCAATTTATGATTTTACAATTACAAAAGATGGATTTTGGGGACAGATTTATCAATATGGTTAAGACTATATATAAAGATCAATCAGCTAAAGTAATAATAAATTGTGAAATGGCTTAGGCCCGGGGTACTTACAGGACCATCTCCTGCCTTCCTCCCATCGTCCAGTGCGCTCCCACAGAGTTGGCCTCCTCTGGGTGCCTTCAGCCAAACAATGTCGCCTGACGGCCCCCAGGGCAAGGGCTTTCTCTGTTGGAGCTCCGACCCTCTGGGATAGTCTGCCCACCGACCTCAGGATGGCCCCCGACCTCCACTCCTTTCGCCGTGGATTAAAGACGTGGCTGTTTAAACAATATTTCGATTGTGGGGTTGTATAGTTTCCTTTTTAGAATGATTTTAATATGGATTTTAATTCATTTTAATGTGTTTATTGTGATTTGTATTTATGATTCTTTATGTAAGCCGCCCTGAGTCCTCAGGGAGAATGGTGGCATATAAATCACATAAATAAATAAATAAATAAATGACAGAGAAAGTAGATATAAGAAAAGGAACCAGACAAGGATGTTCGTTATCTCCACTATTATTTATTCTGACCCTAGAAATTTTAAACAGGAAAATAAGACAAGACAAAGAAATAAAAGGGATGAGAATTAAAAAAGAAGAGTATAAGCTACAAGCATTTGCAGATGAAAAGGTCCAAAGTTAATTGAGCAAATAGAGGAATATGGAAAAGTAGCTGGATTGAAAATAAATAAAGATAAAACAAAAATAATAGTTAAAAATATGAGAGAAAAACAAGAAGCAATTAATGGAGAAGTTAGATATTCAAATAGTGAAGAAAGTGAAATATTTGGGTAGCCAATTAACCTCAAGATGTATTACAGTGAAGGAAGATAATTATAAACTAAGAAACCAAATTGAAACAGATTTGGAAAAATGGAAAAAAATTACAATTATCTTTAATGGGGAGAATAGTGTTAATCAAAATGAACATATTGCCAAGATTGTTGTTTTTCTTTCAAACAATTCCGATAAAGTTGGAGAAAAAATACTTTGAAAATTTGAATAAAATGACGTGGAAGTATATATGGCAAGGGAAAAAAGCAAGAATAACCTTAAATTGCTTCAAGATTCCAGAATTAGAGGAGGATTTGGTCTACCAAATTGGGAATTGTATCACCAAGCGGCGATGTTAACTTGGATTAAAGAATGGATCTTATTGAGAAATACAAGACTATTGACTTTGGAAGGAAATGACTTAAAACTAGGATGGCATGCTTTCTTATGGTATGGAAAAAATTGGATTCATGGATATTTCCAGAGACATTGTGTAAGGAATGGTTTGTTGGTACTATGGGAAAGAGTAAAAGAAAAACATTATATGGAAGTACCAATGTGGCTTTCAACGTTGACACACCCAAATATGATTAACATGGACAAGATTGTAAGATATTGGTTTTTTTAATTGAAAATTTTAAAAAGTTTTACATATATTTACCCTTCCCCCCTATTCCCCCATTCCCCTCCCTAACCCACCCCCCACTTCCCAAAGCAAAATACAGGGTATCACATTTAACAATCATAAACTAATATAAGCTAGTAATCTATAGTCCCCTATCACCCTCTTGAACTTTTAACTCCCTTTTACTAATCTAACCTTAAATGCATTATAAAACTCTCTTAACCGCTTCTTTATTCAAAAGCTATTTGTAATTTTTTAGTCTTGTATTTGCTTTGGATATATTCTATCCATTGTATCCAGTCCAGCCTAAATTTTTCCTTTGAATAGTCTTTTAAATATGCTGAAATTTTAGCCATTTCTGCTAAGTTTGTTACTTTTAATGTCCATTCTTCAATAGATGGTAGGTCTTCCTTCTTCCAGTACTGTGCCACCCAAAGTCTTGCTGCAGTTATTAAATTCAACATCAAGTTAGTTTCTATTACCGTACAGTTTTGTACAATACCTAACAAAAACAACTGTGAAGTAAATTTTATCCGTTTTTTCAAAACGTTCTGTATAATCCACCATATTTTTATCCAAAATGCTTTAACTTTTTTAGAAGTCCACCAAACATGAAAATAAGTAGCATCAACACAATCACATCTCCAACATTTAGATTGTAAGTTCAGATACATACAGGCTAATTTTTTTGGATCCAAATGCCATCTATAGAACATCTTATAAAAATTCTCTCGTAAATTTTGTGCTTGTGTAAATTTTACATTTCTGACCCAAATCATTTCCCAAGTTTCCATCATTACTGGCTCTTCAAAATTTTGTGCCCACTTTATCATACAATCTTTGACTAACTCTG
The DNA here is from genome assembly GCA_038048745.1 of Coluber constrictor foxii. Classification (NCBI taxonomy): domain Eukaryota; kingdom Metazoa; phylum Chordata; class Lepidosauria; order Squamata; family Colubridae; genus Coluber; species Coluber constrictor. The sequence goes on from CM075961.1 coordinate 11,581,606, forward strand.
TCTCTGAATCAATTTCTATCAGTACGTTATACAATCTTTTTATGTGCATTGGCCTCTGATCTCTAATCTGTTGTATCAAACGCTCTTCACTTTGCGCAATACCGATTTTTTGATCTTTTTTCCACCTATTCTGCAACTGTACATACTGGAACCATGTTTGAATTGCCCTTTCCTCTCTTAATATATTCAAGGACTTTAACTGTAACACATTCTTTTCTATAATCAATAATTCTTTATAAGTAATCATATCCTGTCTTTGCTCTATACTAATGTTCTCTATCGCGTGTCTGGGAACTGTCCACAGAGGTATCTTATCATTTAATTTATATTGATATTTTTTCCAGACATGCAGAAGAGCGTTCCTTAATATATGGCTTTTAAAAGTCCTATCCACTTTCTTGTCATAAACCAAATAAGCATGCCAGCCATATATCAAATCGTAGCCCTCAATATTCAATATCCTTTCTTCTGTTAAGTTAATCCAGTCACTAATAGCCGATAAGACAGCTCCTTCATAATACAATTTTAAATTAGGCATTTTCAAACCTCCTCTTTCACGTATATCCTGCATTATTTTTAATTTAACTCTTGGTTTCTTTCCAACCCAAATAAACTTATTAATGCCTTTCTGCTATTCTTGCAAGTTTGCATCTTTTTAAAGTATTGGTATCATTTGAAGTAGAAATAAAAACTTGGGCAAAACATTCATTTTAACCGCTGCTATCCTTCCCAGTAATGATAATTGTAATTTTTTCCACTTATCTAACTCTGTCTGTATTTTATGCCATAGCACTTCATAATTATGTTTATATAGCTTCCCGTTTGATGTCGCAATATAGACTCCTAAATATTTAACCTTCTTCACTATCTCATGGCCAGTTACTTTTTACAACTCTTCTCTGTCTTCTTTAGTCATATTCTTGGTTAACATCTTTGTTTTTCCTACATTTATTTTGAATCCTGAAACTTGACCATATTGCCTAACTATATCCATTAGACTTACTGCTGATTTCACTGGTTGGGTTAAAGTTACAACCACGTCATCTGCAAATGCTCATAATCTATAGTCTTGTTGTCTAATTTTAATACCCTGTAAATTGTCTGCCCCCCGTATTTTATTCAACAACACTTCCAAAGTCAAGACAAACAACAATGGTGACAAGGGACACCCTTGTCTTGTTCCTTTTTCAATTTTAAATATTTCAGTTAAATTACCGTTCACTATTATTTATGCTGTTTGTCTCTGATATATTGCTTGAATTGATTTTATAAAATACTCCCCTAATTGCATCTTTTGAACTATCTTCTCTAGAAATTGCCAACTCAGGCGATCAAAAGCCTTCTCTGCATCCAAAAACGTAAGCACTGCAGGGACCTGGTTGTTCTTTCCCAAATATTCCAGTATATTAACTATTTGCCTCACATTGCCTTTCATTTGTCTACCTTGTATAAACCCAGTTTGATCAGTGTGAATCACTTGTTGCAAAACTGACATTAACCTATTTGCTAAAATTTTTGCAAAAATCTTATAATCTGTGCTAAGCAATAATATAGGTCTATAATTCTTTGGTTGAATATAATCCTGGTCTTCTTTTGGAATCAAAGATATAAAGGCTGTTCTCCAGGATGGCGGTACCTCTCCTCCCATTTGTATTTTAACAAATAACTCCTTGAGTGGTTCCACCATTTCTAATTGGAAATTTTTGTAATACGCTGATGTCAGACCATCAGTTCCAGGAGCCTTTCCACTTTTCAGTTGTTTAATTGCAAGGAGAATTTCCTCATTAGTAATCATTGAATTCAATCTTTCCCTTTGTTCATCAGTAATTATAGGAATATTCTCCTTCTGCAAAAATCTATCTATATCAACACCTTGTATTTTATCACCAGCATAAAGCTTCGTATAAAAATCTAGAAAGGCTTTCTTGATCATGCTCTGTTGGTACACCACTTTACCTTTGTATTCTATTTTTTTCTATTGTACATGATTTTTGTTTTTTCCTTAACACATATGCTAACCATCTGCCTGGTTTGTTTGCATTACAAAAAGTGTTATGCTTAGCATATTGCAGATTTGTTGCCACCTGATCTGACATCAACATATTAAACTGTCCTCGCAACATTCCTTTTCTTTGTATAATCTATTATTATACCTCTAGCATAAGCCTTCATTGTATCCCAACGGTTTTGTATTGATGTATCCTCCTTTTTATTCTCCTTAAAGAAAAATCCCAGCTCTCTTTGCATTTTCTGTACAAATTCTTTTTCTTTTAGGATTGTGTTATTCAAGGTCCATCTGGCTTTTCTTTTTTGGCCTTTCCAAGTTACTATTACTGGATTATGATCAGCCCACAAATTGGTATCTATTTCTGCCTGCTCAATTTTCAAATTTTATTAAGGCCATGCTTCGAACGGTTACGTGTACATAAGGATTTGAGGGTGCAATTGGCAAAATTCAGGAGCCTGAATAGCTCAGCAGACTAAAGCCTGTTATTAACATTCAGGTGTCTGCAATTACTGTAAGTTCGAATCTCACCAGGCTCAAGGTTGACTCAGCCTTCCATCCTTTCTAAGGTAGGTAAATTGAGGACCCAGTTTGTGGGGGCAATAAGCTGACTTTGTATAAAATATACAAAAGTATGAAGGCTATTGCTTAACGCATTGTAAGCCGCCCTGAGTCTCCGGAGAAGGGCAGCATATAAATCCTATATATATATATATATATATATATATATATATATATATATATATGTATGTATGTATGTATGTATGTATGTATGTATGTAGGTCTTTGGTTATTCGGGTCTTCTCCCGCGTAGAATTGGAAGTATCTTGGCGACGTTTCGACGAAGTCTCATTCGTCATCTTCAGGCTGGTGTTCTCGGCTTCGTTCTTCCAGGAGCAATGTGAGATTGCAGCTGACCCTTCCTTTTAACTACTAGTGGGGGTGTGAGCTGATTGGGTGGGAGCTTGTCTGTGTTCTGATTGGGTGGAGGTGTGTTCTGATTGGTTGGGGGCTTGGCTGTGCTCTGATTGGATGGGGGATTGGTTGTGCTCTGATTGGCTGGGGGTGTGTTCTGTTTGGGTGGGGTTGTGGTTGGTTGTGCTCGGCTTAGTCTGAGTTGCAGGGGGATTTGAGCTGGTGAGCTGCGTTGTTGTTTGGCTTTGGGTTTGTGGTCTTGAGGGCTTTTCATGGAGGGTGTTGGTCTGATTCATGTATGGATTGGAGGGGTTAAAAGTGGCTAATGATGCAGCTGCGGTCTGGCTTCTGGTCCTTGGTCGTGCCTCATTATCAGTGTGGGTTTGAGTCTGCTTTCTGCGTGGATGTGTGGTGGTGACATCCTGTGTGGCTCTTGTGAGTGTGGGTCTGGTGTCATTCATCGTGTTGGGGACTCGTTTGTCAATAAGGGCGGGTTTCCAAATGGCTGGCAGGCGGGAGGTATCGTCTCGTTTGTTCATGCTGTGTGGGCGTTTTTCTATCTCGATGGCTTCTCTGATTATTCTGTCATTAAAGTGTTCAGTTTTGGCGATAGTTCTGGTCTTTTTAAAGTCAATTTCATGTCCTGTGGCTTGAAGTGTTGGACCAGGGAAGAAGTTGGTTCCTCTTTTTTGACTGAGTTTTTGTGTTCTTCAATGCGTGCACTTATTCTTCTGTTTGTTTGTCCGATGTATGTGGTGGGGCAGGTGGTGCATGGGATTTCATATACTCCTTGATTTTCTAACTCAATTTTGTCTTTGGGGTTCCTCAGGATGGTGACCCAATAACCTCTAAGACACTTAGGAGTTATATCAGATCATACTTTATTAATGGATGTTTACCTTTTGCAGGTGCAGGAACAACAACATGAGGAGCATGCTGGATCAAGCTTAAGTACCCCGGAGGCGTGGCTACAGGTAAGAGGGGTTCATGGGAGTGGGAGGAGGACTGAGGTGCACAGTTTAACCCCTGAGGTGCCAGGCCAGGTAGGGTGAGGGAGGCAGGGATGGCATTTATTCCTAACAAATCCCCCTCTAAATGCCTGACCTGCGAGTGTGTGCTTTCTGACATATCTACGTTGTTAAGGAGTATTCTTAGCTTGGTAGTGAGGTATGAATGCTGCCTAGGTTGGAGTGGTTTTGTGAAGATATCTGCTGCCTGTTCCTTCGTGTCACAGTGTGTGGTGTTTATGAAGCCCACCTTGGAGAATTCCCTCACATGTTTATGTTTTATGTCAATATGTCTTGACCTTTGTCCTACTGCATCTGCCTTAGATATCTCGATGGCCGCCTTGTTGTCCTCAAAAATGGTGATGGGGTAATGAGGTTCGGCCCAGACGTTGGAGAGGAGGTCATCGAACCAGACTAAGTTGTTGGCAGCCTTTGAGAGGCATATGTATTCTGCTTCTGTTGTGGATGTGGCGACCAGCACCTGTTTTCTGGTGTACCAGTGTACTGGGCTGCCATTCAGGAAGAGTATGTAGCCCAATGTACTTTTCCTGCTCTTCGTGTCCCCGGCCCAGTCAGCGTCCGCGTAGCAGGTGAGGGATGGTTGTTTGGAGACTCTGGGCTCCAATAGCAGGCAGGCCTCGGAACTATATTTGAGGTAGTGGAACACCCTCTTTTTCTTTTTTTTATTGAAAAAGTTTTACATACAAAATTTTTCCATTTTTTCTCCCCCCCCCCCAAACCCCCCCTCCCCCCTCCCCCCTGCCTCCCCCCATCCCCACCCCATTTTCCCCCCATCTCCCCCTTGACTTCCGCTACAAGTTAAAAAAAGAAAAAAAACAAGTACATATAACAAAATAATATAACAAATAAACCTATAAGTAGTAAAATTTTCTTAAAATTAACTATATTATAATAAAAAAACTAATAACAATAAGATTAACCTCATTAATCAATATTAATATTCATTTGTCAATCAGTACCATACTTATATTTAAACCCAATTAAAAAAAATCATACCTTTCTCTAATCCATTGATATTAATATTACTAATTATATACCAAGATCAATCCCCTAATAATAAAATATAATAACTCACCTCCATATCCATATCAACTAATTTTATCCCAACTAGGCCCATTAGCTATTAAACAAAAACATAAAACATTTCTCTATTCTAATAAAATATCATATATGATTATACATATATAATTATAATTATACAATTATATCCAAAAATTTTCTATCTCAATAATCCATGTTTCAATCTTCTCTTGATCTTGATTGAAGTTTATCCGACATAGCTCTAATAAGGTTCGTATTCTTGCTGCCTCCATCAGCAAAAAACATTTCTCCATATAAAAATCCCCCCAAGTGACTTTATCAAATAGATTTTCTATCTCAATAACCAGATTTTCATCTTCTCTTCATCTTAATCTTGATTAAAATTGGACAACTATCTTCTGAGACAATATGTATAAACTAGTTCTTATTGTTATTCAAGCTGCCCCCATCAGCAACAAACATCTCTTCATATATAAATCCCCCCGAGTGACTTAGTATTTGTAAAATCCAACCACAAAGGTATCTTATAAACCTCTAGGTAGATCAATCAACCTAACTCCTGATGTATCCATTAAAAGAAAAAAACAAATGCAGCTTATACAAGCTGCACTCCTAGATGTTCCTTTAAAACTCTTTCAAATCCTGCCAACCTTTCCGCCTCTTTCCTTCGGGTTTCCAAGATGTTTTCATCTTCAAGCTCCTCATCTAGATAATTAATTCCAATAAAATTATAATAGGGTAATCACAGATCCTCTGCTTATTTTGCAGTGATCTGTTTAACTTTCTCAAGATGTCAAATCCAAATCAGGATGAGTTTGTAACAAATTTTAAGTCCAATATCATATGAAAATTAAATATAACAATAGTTATCTTCCAAACTATTTCAAATAATCCTTTATGTAATAGATTCCATCTATTCAGAATTAACCTTTAGGGTTCACCATGCGGTTCCATCGAAGGACACATTTTCGGCTGGAGTTCAGTTTTAGTGGTTTTCAATTTCTTTCCTCCCTTGACTTGTAATTTCTGTTGCTTCTCCTCCTCATACTTTCCCACTTGTGGAATACTGGGCCTCTGCTGTCTCAAAAATATTTGTTTTTCATCTTGCTTCAACAGTTCAAGGCCCGGTACCACTTCTCTTGAATCTCTGGAATGCTTTGTTTTCAAATCTGGATATTCCATAATATAATCATCTAGAAAACCACCTAACTCTCCTTTTTCTTCTAACACACTTTGCTTATTTTGATTTTGTAATTCCATCTGCACACATTGTTCCTCAACCTCTCTTTCAGACTCTTTATCTTGCTTGTCTTCTTCCATAGATGACAACATAGCAGAAGATAAAAGTATGGGGGATCCCTTAAGAATGTTATTATAAAAATGTTCAGCTTTTTCAACGGTATTTAAACAATATCTCACATCTTGATAACTCAAAATTACACCAACTGGTACGTCCCATCTAAATGGAATCTTTCTTCTGTGCAATTCCTTCACCAAAAATCCAAAAAATTTTCTGTATCTCAAAATCCTAGATGGTAACTCTTTATAGACCCTGATTTGTAGACCTTCTACCCTTAAAGTAGCTGAATAAGATTTTTGTAAAATATCATTTCTTAATCTTCTATCAGTGAAATAGACAACAACATCTCTGGGTAGGTTCTTCTGTCTGGCAACAGGTGAATTAACCCTGTAGACTTTTTGAATACAGCCAAGAATTTGGTCAACTTCCAAATTGAAAAAAGGAGCTAATGCCTTAGCACAAAGTATTCTCAAATTTTCTCTGTTATTCTCTCTTATACCTCTTAATCTCAAAGCAGACTCCATAGCTTTAAATTGAAGCATCATCACATCATTCTGGGTTTCCTGATTTTTGGCATCAGCTTCATCTAATTTTTCCTGTAAATCTTTCACCTTGGAGTCAAACTTTCTACTGATTTCAGCCATCTTCTTCTCTATACTCACCAATGCACTTGTAAAGGCAGCAACTACTTTGAAAATAGTTTGGTTCAGTTCTTCATATTCTCCCTGTACCAGCTCTTCAAGATTCTTCTGTGAGTTTTCTATCTTCTCAACAATACTTCCTAAAGACCTAGTTATAAAGTCTTTTAAGTCCTCATTTGCAGTTCCCTGCAAGTGCTTTGGAATCATTTCTACTTTTTCCTTTGTCTGACTTGTGAGGGAGCCCCCCCTTGCCTTTTGTTTAGGAGTCATACTTCCAAAAAAGTTCTACCTTTTCTCAGAAAAAAAAACACCACCAAAAAGGTCTTGTTTAAATCAATTTGTTTCCTTTTCCCTGCTAGGATGTTTCTTTTAAAAATACTTCGGCACTGGCTAAACTCTTACTTTCACTTTACACTCTCCATTTTCTCAAGCATTTTCCGAGCAAAGCCAGTCGCCATTTTCAAAACACTTTCTCCAATCACTCTTCTTCTTCCTCTTCTCATTTCTAAGAATTAATAAAAAACAATACTTGCATTTTTCCTCCAGGTTTCACCAGCTTGCTTTTTTTATAGCTTTCAATCGGTCTGTGGTGTTGCTCACGATGTCTGCCTCTGCTGCTAGAAGCAGCAGAGATCCCTCGCAGCGCGGAGCTTCCCCGGGGGTGAATAGGGAGCCGTCATCCTGAGCCCTCTCCAGGACACAAAAAAAGTCCTGGGGGCAATTCAGGGGGCTCTACCACACCCCCAGTAGCTCTCCCCGCTCTTCCGACTGAAGAGCGGGGTTTACGAGCCGCCTGCCAGCTGTAAGGCGGCTCTTTCACGCGCAGCGAGGCCGGCAGTCATGAAGCGACTGCCGACAACGATGGAGGCGCCACCGGAAGTCGCGGAGCACCCTCTTGACAGCCTCCCAGTGGTAGGTTGTGGGTTTACTCACGTGTCTGGAGAGGAGGTTGATGGGCAGGGCGATGTCAGGCCGGGTCCAGTTTGCAATGTACAGTAATGAGCCGAGGGTAGACCTGTACAGCGTGTTATCTTTGAATTCTGGGGATTCACTGTACATGTTTTTCGGGAAGTCAACGTGCATGGGTGTGTCGCAGGGTTTCGCCTCTGCCATGTTGCATTTGTGGAGTAGTTCGGAGATCTTTTCTTTTTGAGTTAACCGGAACCTTTTGTCTGTCTTGCTTATTTGTACCCCTAGGTATTTGCTTATGTTTCCTAGGGATTTTAATGAAAATTGTTCCCCTAATCTGCTGGCGAAGGCCTCGCACTCACTCCTCTGCTTGCCCATGTAAAGAATGTCGTCTACGTAGAAGAGTACGAATTCGGGGAACTCACTGGTCTTCCTTATGAAGAAGCAGTTATCGGCTGATGTGGCCTTGAACCCTAGTGATTCAAGCACGTTGAGCAGGCACTTGTACCAGCGTTTTCCTGACTGCTTTAGCCCGTATAGGCTCTTGTTGAGCAGCCAGGTCTCTCCTCTCTGGGTGTCTTTGCCGGGTGGGGCCCTGACATATATCTCCTTGTCCAGCTTGGCGTGCAGGTAGGCGGTCTGCACATCGAACTGCTGCACCTCCAAGCCTAGGATTGTGGCAATGACCAGGGCGCTTTTGACACTTTCTGCCCTCACGGTGGGGGAGTAAGTGTCCATGTAGTCCTCGGGGTACCTTTGTGCGAACCCTTGGGTGACGAATCGGGCTTTGTACAGGGCCCCGCCGTCCTCCAGGGTCTTGACTTTGAACACCCACTTGGTTCCAATGGTGTTCTTACCTTCTGGGGCCTTGGCTGGAGTAAAGACGTTTAGCTGCCTGAGGCTGTCCATCTCTTTCTCCATGGCAGTTTCCCACCTAAGTCTTTCCTCGATGGGTAGCTTGGTCACCTCCTCGTAGGAGCTCGGGGTGACAGGGCCAGAGTGCATGTGCAGTATGTAGTCATCCAGTCTCTTGGGCATCTGATTCCTGGTGGCCCTGACTGGTCTCGCGGGTGTTGATTCGATATCGTGCAGGTATTTCGCTTCTTTCTGAGTGAGTGAATCTATATTGAGTTTAGGGTGGTTTTCTTTCCACTCACCTATTTTGATTTCCTTGTGCTTTGGTATGCTTCTGCTCCTTGATGATTTGGTGTCTGTGTCTCGTTCAGGTTGCACTTGATCGTCTGTTGTTGCCTCTAGGTGGGGGTGGATCTTGTTCAAGTGTATCCTGGACCAGTTCGCCTGCTCGTGGAAATTGGCTGTTCTGGACACTATGAAACGGTTGTTACTGTCAATGAACTTGAACCCCTTTGTCCCTGGTTCATAGCCCATAAACCTTAGCCGCCTAGACCCCTTGTCCCCCTTGCGACGCAGTTGCTTCGGGATGTGCACATTGGCGGTGACCCCGAAGATGTGCAGGTGGGCTATCTGGGGCTTTTTTCCATACATTACTTCGTATGGGGTTTTGCCTAGCACGCTGGACCATACCCTATTGAGTGTGTAGTTAGAGTATGCCAGTGCTTCTGCCCAGAAATGCTGGCTGAGTTGGGAGTCTTCCAGGGCGCACCTGACCATTGTCTGCAGGGTGGAGTTTCTTCGTTCTACAACCCCATTCTGGAATGCTGAGAATGGGGAAGAAGTGTAGTGTATGATGCCCTTTGACCTCAGCCATCGGGAGAACTCGCCAGACAGGAACTCTGAGCCCCTGTCGGTCATTATCTGTTTTACTCTGGTGTTATTCTGCACTTCTACCCTTTTGTAGAAGTCCTTAAACCTCTGAAATGTTTCACTCTTGTGTCTTAGGGTGTAGACGAAGCCGTAGCGGCTGTAGTCATCAACTATGGTAAGGAAGAACCTCTTCCCGTGTTTTATGGATGGTCTTGGGGGGCCCACTAGGTCCATGTGCACTAGGTCAAAAGGGTGTTTGGCTGTGCGGGTTGCTTTCTTAGGTCTGGGTGCGGTTTTGAGCTTGGAGCACTTACACACCGAGCAGTCGAGGTAGGCTTTACAGTTCTTTATTGTGATACCTTCGCTACATTCCAACATTTTTTGCAGTACAGGAAAGCTTGCATGACCTAGTCTGCGGTGCAGTAAGTATGCGCAGTCCTCGTGTATGGGTTTGCCTGTGTCTATCCTTTTTGGGTGTTGTGGGCTGTCTCTGGGTGCGTCGTGTCCCTTGTGGTTGTCTGTGTCTGTACTGGTGTTGATACTGGGCGTGTTTGTGCGTGTTGCGTGCAGGTAGGGTAACCCCCTCTTGATCATTATTTTCCCTATTGTCTCACCACCCACCACCCACCCCCGTTCATGGTCATATCTCCATCCTTGAGTGGCACTTCTATCCCTAGCTCCTTACTGAGTTTCAACGCTGCCAGTATGTTGTGGGGTATCCCGGGGACCAGTAGTACCCCCTCTATCTTCCCTATCCCTGGCAGTGTTACTTCACCTTTCCCTGTCACCTGTACCTCACTCTGGTTAGCCACTCTGATCTGAAAATTCTCTTCCTTGAACAATGATAGTAGTTTTCTGTTGCATGTGGTGTGGTTAGTCGCCCCAGAGTCGATGAGCCACAGTATGCCATGTTTGTCTGGAGTGTGTGTTTGAGTGCACCCACCTACCCCATAAGAGGACCCGTTCCTACTGTCCCTGGAGCTATCTCTGCTTCCTCTCCGGTCCCTGGGGGTGGGTGAGTCCCTGCGCCTATGCCTGCCTTCTGGTGATTGTCTGTCTTGATACCGGTGTCTGGGCTCACGTCTGTCCCTTTCCCTGTGATTCCAGGGGCAGTCTCGCTTATAGTGCCCCCTGGATCCACAGATGAAGCACTCTACAGGTTCTGATGGCCTGTCTTGGAAGGCCACCTTTCTGGTGTGCTTGTGTTCCCTGTGTGGGGGTTGCCTATCTTTTCTCATGTTGTCTTCGGTTATCAGCTTATTAAACAGGCCCTCAATGGATAGGTAGCCTAGGCTAGTGATGTCTAAGCGGGAGATAAAGGCTTCCCATGAGGGGTCTAAAGAGTTGATGACAACACTTTTCATCGTTTGTTCTGAGACAACCTCCCCCCTCAGCTGTAGCTCTGCTCTGGTGGCGCTTAATCCCATCAGGTGTTCCCCCATGGAGACCCCTGCCTTCATTCTGGCTGAGTAAAAGTCCTTTGAAATTCTACTGGTGGCAGCCACACTCTCATTGTAAAACAGTCTAAACATTTTTTGGGTTATTTCTGATACTGTCATGTGTTGTCCTATACCCAGGTACATAGATGGGGAAATGCTAGAGATTAGTATACAGAAGGCTTTGTGGTGTGGGGGGTCTTGCTCGAGAGTCCAGGGTCTATTTGGGCGGTTAGTCATAAAAACCAAAACATTTTCCCTTAGAAAAACCACTTGAAGGTGCTGGTACCATTCCAGCAAATTTGTCCCATCTAGTTTAAGCTTAGGGAAGTCATTAGGTAAGTTCCCAGCACCATTGTCCTTGTTACTTACATTGGGAGTCTGTCCATGGTGCTGGAGGCCTGGGAACTCACAGAAAGGCATGGGTATGCTCTTTGGCAATTCAAAAATCCCTCCCTGCATTTTTTTTCTTTTTCTGTCCATAGGTGGCTCTGCGCATGCGCGAGAGTCATTCTGGCCATGGACTCGTCGAGGGAAAAGCTTGCTGCTGCTGCTCCGGCTGGGAGGCCTCCTCCGGTCGTGTTGGAGTCCGTCCATGGCCCTGAGGTCCAGCGGTGGTCCATTGGGGTCTCCTCTTCCTTTGGATGGTGGTCTGTCTTCATTTGGTAAGTTCGCGGCAGCGGCGGCGGCGATTGGCGGTCCCGGTGGTTGCGGCCTGGGCGGTGTGCGGTGTAGGTATGCTGGGGGGCGCAGCGGTCCCGGTGGTCTTCCAGCGGTGCCCGCGTCCCCTGGTTGGTAGTTTAGGAGTTCCCTTCCTCTGCCCCTGGTCTCCTTTGGCGCCTCGGGATGCGTTTCGGCCATTTTTGTTTTAGGCCCGAAGGTAGCGGTGAGGATCTTCATGGCTTCCTCCACCTGCCGCTCGGTTGGGGGTTCCCCAGTTTCCGGCTCTTCGTCCCTTTCTATGGGGTCCCCCCGTTTTTCGCTTTTTAGGGGTTTTTTGAATAGTCTTTTTTGATTGGCCAGCGGTCAGCCATTTTTTCGGGGCACGTGGTCCAAGATGGCCACCGTTCAAAAGTGAGCGCGGCATCTTCCTCTTTGTTTTGGCCGGTGGGTTCGGTCGGGGGGTCTCTTACCGGGCGATCGTCCTCCTGCCTTGTCGCTTGTCCTCTGTCGCCGCTGATGAGCTTGTTGAGGCTGGCCATGAGCTCTTCGGCGGCGGCGGATGATCCGAGCAAGCTCAGCAGGTCGCGCCTGAGCTTGCTGATGCCCGGGTTGCGGTTCTCTCTCCCTTTCGGCTTTTCGGCGCCCCTCTCATCGTCCGATGAGCTGGTTTCGGGGTCCATCGCCTCTTCCTCTCTCTCGGGCGGTCCCGCTGGGGGGTTACTGTTGGCTGCCCATCGCTCGTCCTCCATTCTCTTCTTTTCGGACCTGGTGAGCAGTTTCTTCCTGTTTTCTTCCGGATGGTCATGCCTTTGCGTGTCTTCTGTTCTTTGGGTCAGGGAACCATCCTCTGCTACCATTTTGTGAAGTGGGAAGCGATGGGTGACCCAATAACTTCTAAGACACTTAGGAGTTATATCAGATCATACTTTATTAATGGATGTTTACCTTTTGCAGGTGCAGGAACAACAACATGAGGAGCATTCTGGATCAAGCTTAAGTACCCCGGAGGCGTGGCTACAGGTAAGAGGGGTTCATGGGAGTGGGAGGAGGACTGAGGTGCACAGTTTAACCCCTGAGGTGCCAGGCCAGGTAGGGTGAGGGAGGCAGGGATGGCATTTATTCCTAACAAATCCCCCTCTAAATGCCTGACCTGCGAGTGTGTGCTTTCTGACATATCTACGTTGTTAAGGAGTATTCCTAGCTTGGTAGTGAGGTATGAATGCTGCCTAGGTTGGAGTGGTTTTGTGAAGATATCTGCTGCCTGTTCCTTCGTGTCACAGTGTGTGGTGTTTATGAAGCCCACCTTGGAGAATTCCCTCACATGTTTATGTTTTATGTCAATATGTCTTGACCTTTGTCCTACTGCATCTGCCTTAGATATCTCGATGGCCGCCTTGTTGTCCTCAAAAATGGTGATGGGGTAATGAGGTTCGGCCCAGACGTTGTAGAGGAGGTCATCGAACCAGACTAAGTTGTTGGCAGCCTTTGAGAGGCATATGTATTCTGCTTCTGTTGTGGATGTGGCGACCAGCACCTGTTTTCTGGTGTACCAGTGTACTGGGCTGCCATTCAGGAAGAGTATGTAGCCCAATGTACTTTTCCTGCTCTTCGTGTCCCCGGCCCAGTCAGTGTCCGCGTAGCAGGTGAGGGATGGTTGTTTGGAGACTCTGGGCTCCAATAGCAGGCAGGCCTCGGAACTATATTTGAGGTAGTGGAACACCCTCTTTTTCTTTTTTTTATTGAAAAAGTTTTACATACAAAATTTTTCCATTTTTTCTCCCCCACCAAACCCCCCCTCCCCCCCCAAACCCCCCCTCCCCCCCTGCCTCCCCCCATCCCCACCCCATTTTCCCCCCCATCCCCCCCTTGACTTCCGCTACAAGTTAAAAAAAGAAAAAAAAAACAAGTACATATAACAAAATAATATAACAAATAAACCTATAAGTAGTAAAGGCCAGGCCAGGTAGGGTGAGGGAGGCAGGGATGGCATTTATTCCTAACAGTACCCAGAGGCTTGACTGCCACATCTTTCTTGATTGGGACTAGGTTCAACACGCCTTATCTGAAAATAGGGCTATGTCCTTGCCCCACGCCTTATCTGTTAGGGTTACTCATGCTTATCTTGATGGGTTTAGGCTTAGGGTCATATCCAGCTAGGGTCCTGCACCATGTGGGGGTGGATTATGCATATCACATCCGGGGAGGAGGGCTATGCACGTTCTATCTGGAGGGTGGGGGCTGAGCACGTCACTTCTGCTTAGGGTCATGATCTGGTGACAACATCATGTGGGTTTGTTTACTTTGATTACGTCACTGATCAAAAGTACTGATAATTTTCATTAAAAAAAGGTATACACTATATCTACTGAGATATTTATTTTTTATTTATGAAATTTGTTTGCTGCCCATATTTCCATGAGGTAACTGCCTTACTCAACAGATGCTGAAGAGATGTGCCTGTGAGGGATCTCACGAAGATCGATGGTTCATTGAGGGCACTTCCAAGAAAAGTCAGCATGCAAGGATGCAATCAATTTAAGTCTTTATTTAGAAGTAAAAGTAGAGTAAAATGAGTTCCCTGGCATGGAGGCATCCATGCCTGGATTGAGCCCATGGTTCAGTCCCGTAGGAAGTTAGAACTAGAGCCAAAGAACAGCCCCTGTGCAGGGGTTCTTATAGGGGTCCCTGGCCCCTCCCTTACCAATGTGTGAGGGGGCCAGAGGGCCATTAACTCTACCCAATGGAGCTGCAGGGGCTGGAGCCTCTTGACCCACCAGTGGGATCAAAAGTCCCTCTTTGCTCTCATCTGGTGGCCCTTTAAGAAACTGCCATGGCTGGCACAAAACGCCTAACAGTGCCCTGATGCTGTGTGCAATACATCTTTCACCAGACATGGAGATGGATGGATGCATTGGATGGGGCAATGACAATGGCTGCCCCACTTGACATATGTGTCAGAGGCATGATTTCTGAGGTGTTTCCCACCTCAAAATAGGTGAGCCACACTGCTGATTTTGCAAGGTAGGGCTCCACAAAGAGGTTCAACTTTAGAATGAAAATAACTGTCTTACTTGGTTCCTTTTTAAAATTTGTGGTAGAAATAGTACAGCTCTGAAAGTTTGGGGATGGATTGCTTTCACTCTAACATCAAACTGCATTGTAATATGACAAATGGATTCTGTGCATCCTAAATAGGTGTCTTGTTTCTTTATGTCTTAAACAAGTCTGAAGGTAGCATCTTTTCATATTCTTATATGTTGTCTGACATGCAAAGGAGGTGGTAATAGAATAAAATAAAATAAAAAGGAGTTGTATATGCCCAAGAAGTTGTAGAATTAAATATTGTAATAGCTTTCGCGGACGACCTTGTCTTCTTCATAGAAAACCCAATAGAAACAACCCCGAAATTAATAGAAGAGATCGAGAAATTTGGAAAAGTAGCAGGATTAAAAATTAATAAAGAAAAGACAAAAATGATGACGAAAAATATGACAGTAAAACAAGTAGATAAATTATCAAAAGACTCAGGACTACAGGCAATTAAAAAAGTAAAATACTTAGGGATAAATTTGACAGCCAAAACCGTGAAAATAAAAGAAAATAATTATGAACCTTTAGTCCAGAAAATAAAAGAAGATTTAAACAAATGGGGAAAATTAAATTTAACCTTGTTGGGGAGAATAGCGGCGATAAAATCGAATATACTTCCAAGACTCCTTTATCTATTCCAAACAATTCCAATAAAATTAGATAAGAAATTTTTTACTAATCTGGATAAAATAACTACAAAATTTGTGTGGGAGGGGAAAAAATCAAGAATAAAATTAAATATATTACAAGACGATAAAATGAGAGGTGGATTTGGGTTCCCGGCATGGGAAAAATATTATAAGGCGGCAAGTTTAACATGGATCAAGGAATGGATAACCCTAGACAATCAAAGACTTTTGAATCTGGAAGGACATGACTTAATGAAGAGATGGCATGCCTTTATATGGAGCCCTGGAAATAAAACATACAAGCATTTCAACAACCATACCATCAGAAAATCTTTAATAAATACATGGCAACAGATTAAATCCAAACACTATATGAAAATCCCCGGTTGGCTATCAACAATAGAACCAATAACCCACCCTAATATACTAACAAAGCATAAAATCCTAAAATACAGCGAAATATTAGATGTACAGGGACAACTGAAATCAAGAGAAGAACTCAATGACCAAGGAATAATAATCGATTGGTGGCCCTATTCACAAATAAAGATAAGATATAGAAAAGACCAAGAGGAGGAAGGAATTGACCCAAAACAAAATCAATTGGATAAATTACTAGAATCTAAAGAAGGGAAATTAATCTCAAAAATCTACAAATATTTATTGGAATATGATTTGGCGGAAGAATTGGTTAAGGATCAGATGATAGCGTGGGCGAGGAATATAGGGCATAATATACAACTAGAGGAATGGGAAAGGGTATGGGAAAGCAATTATAAGATGACAAAATCGGTAGCCTATAAAGAATATCATTATAAAATGTGGTATCGGTGGTATCTGGCTCCTGCAAGACTAGCCAAAATGTATCCAAATGTAAATCCAACTTGTTGGAAATGTAAAAAATCACAGGGGACTTTCTATCATGTTTGGTGGCTCTGCCCAGAAGTTAAGAAATTTTGGAGTAAAATAAAAACGTGGATAACAGAAATAACGGAATACGAAATTGAACTAGAACCTGAGGTTTTCCTACTAGGCATGATTAAAGGGAATATTAGAAAAGATATTAAGTATTTAATATTACATATAATCACGGCGGCTAGGTTATCGTTAGCGCAATTGTGGAAAAGTGATCGCTTGCCAACAGAACAGGAAGTAATACAGAAAATATTTTCATGCGCAGAAATGGACAAACTAACTCTACAACTAAAAGATAAGGAGGACTCAAATTATTATATAATATGGAATAAATGGTACCAGTGGACAAATCAGAGGAAGGGGGGAAAATGAGTAAAGATGAAATCCAGAAGAAATTAACACAATTAAAAACAGCACTGTCAGATGGATATAGTAGGAATAAATTACTGTGTGTATGTATATATGTATATATATATATAGAAATAGAAATTAGTCAATATGTGAAGTTGAGTATGGTGTATGTAAATTTGTTTTTTTTTACTAAGATAAATTTGTATATTTTAAATGTTTTTTTAAGTCTTAATAAAGGTTTGTTTTAAAATTAAAAAAAATATTGTAATAATCTTGAATCTGAAAATGGGACTGTAGTGGTAAGTTCAGAACACATATTTTGGAAAATGTAATAGTTCATAGAAGTCTACATTTTAAATCTTTATTTTTATTGATTTACATTTGAAGATGCACATTCTTTGCTTACATTTTAAATATCCAAGCCCTGCAATTATTCTTTTTTTAAAATCAGTGTTTTCTTTTATTCTCATGGCATTTATTTTTATGACATTTACCTCTCCAAATATGGATTCAACTGTTGTGGAATGAAGGGACTAAACAACATTCCTGGGTCAGCCAGAGAGAGTTTATTTCCGGAGGTTCAAAGCCAAATTCGTACCTGAAACTTTGAACAAAGAAAACAGCTCTGATAGACAGTTTATATATGTTTCCAAGACAAAGGATTCGGTGAGATCATGCATTTTCCATATATGGTTAACATGAGCTCATACATTTTCTATATATGGCTAACATACATTTGTTATATGATAATTGACATTTCCTAATTACTAAACCATTAGTAAACCATTATTTTTGGTTTATAAGATTATCTTAGTTTAGACAACCTTCCTTAAGTGCTTGTAGTTGCTAATGGGAAATATACTGCTATCCTTGGGTCATAAGTGACTTTTTGTAACATACATATGTTTGTGTCTTTGACAGTGATGCCCATCAAATGTTTTCAATATGGCTTTTCCTTCCTTGATAGCTAGCTGAACTTTCTTTATCAGATGTTATATTTACCAATAATGGCTTTTAGCTGATTTTTAATATAATCTCCAAGCCCTTTTCTTCCTTATAATAATGTGAATAGAGAGTGTCCTTTAACTGACTCTTTCTCCCTTAGAATAAAAGTGAATAAAGAGTGTCTTTTAGAGTTCATGTAACTGATTCTGTATGATTCCTACTTTATTCACTTTTATTCCCATTTACCTTATTCCCATTATTATTTTATTCACTTTTATTTACGTTATTCCCCCCTTTGAAAGTTTTTCAGAAACTTTCACCATTCCTTACATGTTCAACTCTTTAGTAAATATTATTCCATTCTTTTGGATAAACGAAGCTAACATATAATATCTTAACAAAATATGACTAATCTAGGCAAGAGATAGGTATTTCTTGATCTTCATTCCTTTATCTTTGGAGGTCCTCCCTCCATTCTTTCCCAGACTCCATTTCTACATATGTGTCTGTTTCAGAAACTTTTTCTTCAAGAAAGCGCTCTGTCAAAATGAACGCTTTCTCATTCTGTATCTCTTTCACTGCTCTGATTGGACAGCTGCTTCAGCACAGGGATTGCACAAGGAATAAAAGTGGGCCTGCCACAGCCATATCAACAAGAATAACATTTGTTTAATCCAGCTGGATCCAGGCAACCAAGAAAACCACATGTCCGTTGTTTGTAACCTCTGACCTATCTTGGATGCCCTACCTGCAATTCCTTGGCAATTCCTCTGACCACACCTGATTTATTCATATAGAAGCAACCATCTTCTCTCACAAATACACACACACCTATTCTCTCTGCAGTTAGGAGGTCTAAGGCACGTTGATTTTGTAGGACCACTGCTGCCAATGAATCTATCTGGTCTTGGACTTCTACCAGAGTTCCAGCAATTGGGTTCAGGCTTTCTTGGAGCTCCTCTGATAATTGCCGAAACTGTATTACTGAGTGTGTCATTTCTCCTATACCTGTCCCCACAGCAGTTCCTATTCCCATGATTACTAATAGTGGGACTAGGGTTGGTACCTGTTTCTGAACATGTCCCATGAGAGGAACAGGGATGGTATGTTCTCCACTAACAACACCTATTTTAGGAAAAAGGTGTACTAGTGTGCATGTTCCAGTCCAATTTGTTGGCAAACATAAATACGCATCATTTCCGCAGAAGAAGAAAATTCCCTTTTCCCTTACGCACACACCTATGTTCATGGAGAAAGCATGGGTCTGATGGTTCTTTTCATTAGTCCAGATCCCCTAAAGTCCCTGTCACAAACATTCCAGCCAGCAGCTATAATGGAACGTCTGGTGACGGGTCCTTTTGCTTATCTCTGAGGATTGGACCTTCAAAAAGATACCAGGAGGTAGTATTCCCAGGGGGAAAGAAGACATAGAAATCTGTGCTGGACCCAATGGAGAGCCAGATAGGGAAGCGAGGGGGCTGGAACAGACTGGGGCCCCTTTCCTTGGATATATTCCAGGACTCCTCTGATCCCCCCCATCTTGTGATGATGGCAGTTGGTGGTAGTGAGAAAGTGACCTTATGGTGAAATGATGGTGTGCAGAAGGAAAAAGATCTTTGGTTAGTTTGACATCCTTAAGGTTCATTCTAGGACCAAGTACACTTCTGATGGACATTGCTCTTTTGTCAGGGATCCTACAGGCCTACAAGGTTTCTGAAGGTTTCGACCCGATTCCAGTATCCCTGATATGCAATCTCCTCTTTTCAATTGTTGTACAGGTCCGTTCTCTCTTTGTTCTTGTATTCCCCCCTTTACTGGGTTTGTCAAACTCTTAACCTTAGGTCTAGAGGTTGATTTAGGACTCAGGTACCCACTCCACCTTCTGATGCCACGTTGTTGGCAGGAGTGGACCTGACCCAAAGTGTCCCCATTCAGTGTCCTGATGCTGCTAGGTCCCCTGGGATTCCTGACATCTTCAAATCCTTCCGCAGGGACAAGGGGGATTTCTTGGACACTGACGCAACATTGGGAACTACTGTTCAAGATAGTATCACTCACTAGACCTTTAGCTAATAGTACCCAAAGCCATAAATAAATCATAATGACACACCCACAAGGCCTTAAGAGCGCAAGACCCATAGTTTACAAATTCACTACATCAGGAAGACGGTTAGGGGCATGCGTAACTTGGGATAGGGCAATATCAGTGTAAAACAATACCAACAGAAGGGCTAAAGTAGCTGTTGCCCAGAGTCCCCACACCCAATCTTCCTCAAGCATAAGTGTCTTTAAAAATTGCTCACTGGATTCTATCACAGTTAATGGGTTTACATTACAAATTACAGTTAAGGATGAAATTCACTATGCCTAAAATTACTAAGCTTAGACTAGATATGCTAACATTCCTTAATACTTGGCCATATTTCTAATACATCTTACAAAAGGAATATTGTTTTTCTCTGTTCCAAGCTTCAGCCGTGCGCGGGGAACCAGCTTCCGGGGTGGTTCAGCAAGGCTGACGATCACCACCATGCGTTGAGAGTCCATTGCCGGTAGGACTCAGCAGGGTGTATTCTTCTTTAACTTCAGCACCAATGGTTTGTCAGTTTTTGTTACCTGGTATGTGACTGGGTCACTCTGGTCTGCAGGCTTCAATCTCGTCCAGTGGATCCAAGATCTTCCTTCTAAGGTCTTAAAAACACAATTACAAAACCAACACATCTGGGAGAGCGTGCAATGGAATCTGATCAGTTGTAGTCCTCTTCAGTTGGGGAAACAGCATAGGCAACCACTCAGTCCTAAGAAAGAAAAATACAAAAATAGTCCAGATGATGAAGAACGCTATTCCACTGGTTACTGCCTACCAGTCCTTTGGGTTCTTTGGATTGCCAACTTCAGTGGATCTCCTTGGTGAGATTCCACCTTCCACTCCTTTGGGGCTGGCACGGGCCCTTTCACTTGGGGTTTGACTTCCTTCCAGCTCCGGATCAACACCCAATCATCGTGGTGGAATTTGTGGACTGGAAACTCCAAAGGTGGTGTTTGGGCTAATAGTCCTTGTTTCCTAAGAACTTTAAAATATCTGGACAGTTTATACACATATTGTTTCAATACATTGTCTCTGGTTTCCAGGGAATCAATGCATATGCTTTCTGGAGTGAAAGCTACTCCAAACAACAATTCATATGATGATATTCCAATATTCTTTCTAGGTTGCATCTAACTAAACTCTTGACACTTCTGTTGCTGTAGCATTATTGCAGGGAAAAGCTTCAACCCACCCTGTGAGGTGGTCCACTATGACCAATAAATATTTTACTCTCCCCACTTTTGGTAATTCTAATTCTGTAAAGCCCACTTGAATACATTGAAATGGTCTTAAAGCTGGTGGTCTCCCACCCATCTGTTGTTTCCTGACAGCTTGTTTATTTACCTTTTTGCAAATCAAACATTTGTTTATAATTAACTTTGCTAAAGGATATATCCCAATACAACCATAGCATTTTAAAAGTTCATTTACAATAGCTTGAATTCCCCAATGACTCCACCCATATTTTTCTAAATGTATGCATTATCCCCAAATGCATACTTCAAATCTGCCTATTTTCCCTTCCAAGATGCATAAAGCCCTTTTTTTTTTTAATTGATTTATATGCCGCCCCTCCCCAGAGACTCAGGGTTACAATGCATTAAGCAAAAGCCGTCACAATTCTGCACCTTCACACAAAGTCAGCCCATTGCCCCCACAAACCGGGCCCCCAATTCACCCACCCCAGAAAGGATGGAAGGCTGAGCCAACCCCGAGCCTGGTGAGATTCGAACCCACTAATTACAGACAGCAGGAGTTAAATTACAATACGAGCTATCCAGGCTCCCTATCAATAGAGCTTGATTTTGTGCATACAATTCACAGGTTTGAGCAGACCAATTTCGAGGCAAACCCCTTGCTTCCAGGATCTTTTTAGTGTGTCCCTTTATAATAGCATATCTGTTTTTCCGTACTCCCTCCTCCACCCTAGAGGAACTGTCTATAAAATTTGCTTCTCCTTTCTCCAGGGGGTGTTCCTCCAAATCAGGTCTTATTTTTGTTTGTAAATCAATTACTTTAGCACCATAATGTTTTCATCCATACTGATCCATTGATCTGGTGTTGGCTAAGAACTGTGCTAGATTCAAATTGTGATCTGTAGTTAAAATCAAGTCTGTCTGCTGCATTTAAATTGCTTCATATTTTAGATGGGGTGCTCACAATAAGGGCTTCCCCAAAAGTCAATTTCCTACTTTCTTGGACTAATATTGTGTAGCAGCAATTGCTTGAATACATACTGGCCATCCCCTTATTACTGGGTCCATTATTTTTGACAGGAATGCCACAGGTTTCTTTTGTCCTGCCCAGTCCTGAGCCAACATCCCTTTTGCAATTCCCTTTTCTGTGTTTTCAAAGATTAGGTCCCACTACTAAATTTATAATTCAAAAACAAGTATTTGACCTCATTTTAAAATATTGACAATTCTAATCTATAAAAGATTAATGAGAAGTACTATCAGAAAAATACCAGAAATGGAACCATTGTTAGAAATGTATCATCCCATTGTATTAAAACATCCATATGAAGATTTGATTTAAAAACAAGTTAGTATTCAAATAGTTGTTACAGCCACATGTTTTAATGGAAATTCTTCACATGTTGCTCCTTCAAGATCCCAATAGAGAGGAAGGGGAGGAGCAGGGGACACCCCCCCCCCCCCTTAACTAAAGATGTCGGTGTTTCCAGGCTGGAAACAGAATTCCATTTGGGAATAACTATAGTTCACATCATAATGCCCCAAAGATATCACAGCATGAAATATTGTGGCAGGGTAGGGACAAAGCAATTGCTTAGAAAAGACAACAGCTTCCAAATTCTGGAGCTTAGTCTCAATCTCTTTAAACCTAAAATCAAGCCTGCAATTTCCTTCACCGACTTTGACCAAACATAATTCCAAGGAGTGTTCAGCTACCTATGTTTTTCTTGCCAAACTTTTCAGAGAACTGAACAGTAATTCTCCAAAACTGAACCAAACTTCACTAACTCTGGAGTATGATTCACAAAAAGCAAACAAAACTTAACAAAAGAGTGGTAAAGAATAAGCACAAAAACAGATAAGAACAAAAGAATATTCAGACATATTTGGTACATAAAGGATATCTGTATCCTCCTTCAACCAAAGAACAAATCTGATCCCCTCTTCCCAATGTCCATGTAAAACAGCCTCTGGTTGTATCTATTAATAGTTTAGGGATAACAGAGCTGCAGTTCATTGTAATGCCATTCAAGATGGAACAATTAGACCAGAGCTTAAATAATCCAATGCAAAATCATTTACAGAGGGTTCCTCCAGACATGATTCATTGGAAGGGTTATTCTGAATTAAATTTATTCTTCCAATGTAGCATTCATGACATAAAAATCTGGGTTTTTTTACTTTCTCAGAGAGTACAAGTTTTGCTTTAGGTTATTTATAGTCACTTTCACAAACTTAGAAATACTATTAAAGTGTGCATTTTTGGAGGCTTATTTGCAGGGTGAATCTCTAGAAAAATCCTAAACTATTCAGGTAATGTTTAAAAGTAAATTTATATTGATAGTTCTCTCACTCCCTTCTACTATTGTAACCCATCTCTGTAACAATTTCTAAAACGGCAACAACTTATGCTACTAACAAACAGACAATGCCATATGATGGAGCACCTAAGCATTCAAAATGCAGACAGGCATAAAGGCATTTTTTTTAATGCAGGTAAGAAGAACAGCTTCAAAAATAAAACAATTTAAATGAAGTATTTTGGATCAATGCTCTGAAATATATTTGGATCAATCTCTGCCTTTAGTAAAATGCAAGTCAGATTCAGAAAATCTTTCAAAATCATTTCTTTTATATAGGTTTAATTAAATATTTTAAACCTCAACAATTTCCAGAAAAACAATAAAATCAAAATTGTATTCAGAGCAGAAAAGAAAACACCTCTGTACAGCCTCTTTATGCAGATGAAAGTGACCAAAGGAGGCAAGGCTGCACGAGCAAGCCCACTTCCCCCCTCCTTTCTCAGACCGGTCAAGAGAAAGGAAAAAAAATGTTTAAAGCACGCAGACAAGCCTCACTACGCCCCCCCTCTTTCACTCAGCATTTTTTTTTTTAACAGAACAACACGATCTCTCCAGCCGCAACAACACACAGACATTATCCACCAATTTCTGCTTACTTCACAACAGCAACAACAACAAAACCTTGCAACTTAGTGTTTATATGAAAGGGAATCAAAATACATTCACCCCAACTTTTACCCTCAACGCACTCACATTTGATTAGAGGATTTCCTCCTCCATCCAGCTCTTTCCACTTTTTCTTTCCTTGGTTAATCTGTAGCTTCAAGCAGTGGGGAAACTCAGGAAGCAGTTTTAATCACAGATATGATTTTGGGCCCTAACCACTGCCCGTTTCCCACAGCTCCAAGCCAAGATGTTTACTTAAATCACAGGCTGATCAGACATCTCACAATCAATTCAATCCCATTCAATTCTACACACTATCATTATAGATGCACATCAACAAAATAATTTTTAACAGGAATCATATCAAATTAATCAATTCAAATTATCTGAGTTCCCATTTAGACAGGCTTTACCTTTACCTGCTAAACCCCGGGTGGGAAAAACAGTAAACAATTTATTTATTTATTTTTATTCTTAGTTCTTTCAGAGTTCTCTGACTTTTTAAGAATGGTAATTTATCAGAATGTTTATAACACTGCAGTAGTTCCTTTTTTTTTTTTTTACCACACATAAGATCACACACATTTTTTAAACTTTTATTGCATAAGGTTTTCTTTCTCCCCTTTTAGATTTCATCAAACAGACCCTTAAAATTGGCTAACATGCATTGTAACGGTGTCCTCGGGACACTATTACGTCCACCCCTCCTAAAAATACACTATGACCGATTCAATACACCAGACAATCACGGCTGTATTTGAGACCTGCGGCCATTTAACCAACCCACACAATCCTAACAGGAGGTTTTAAGACGACGCTTTGCCTCCTGGGGGGGTGATCAGGCCCCACTTTTGTTCACCCCAAAGTCGGTGAGCTATCCATTTTACTTATACTTACCTGTTCCCGAGGAGAGACTCGAACTCCCTAACTTATACTTGTCTTGGACTTTTGTTGAGATCTCTGTCTGGCTGGCCTTTGAGGATCCTTGACTAGTCTGCTCTCCAGTGGGTTTTACGGCATTTCCTCACTGAAAGATTCCGTAGACTTCAAGGGAGTCTTTGTGGCCGGCCAGTGAACTTTCTTTGGGGAGGTGTCGGTTCCCACTGGGGCAGCCCGTCCGGCAGAACAAACGTCTTTGTTCTTAGTCCCATCTGGCGGTGCCATAAATGTTGTGGAATGAAGGGACTAAACAACATTCCTGGGTCAGCCAGAGAGAGTTTATTTCCGGAGGTTCAAAGCCAAATTCGTACCTGAAACTTTGAACAAAGAAAACAGCTCTGATAGACAGTTTATATATGTTTCCAAGACAAAGGATTCGGTGAGATCATGCATTTTCCATATATGGTTAACATGAGCTCATACATTTTCTATATATGGCTAACATACATTTGTTATATGATAATTGACATTTCCTAATTACTAAACCATTAGTAAACCATTATTTTTGGTTTATAAGATTATCTTAGTTTAGACAACCTTCCTTAAGTGCTTGTAGTTGCTAATGGGAAATATACTGCTATCCTTGGGTCATAAGTGACTTTTTGTAACATACATATGTTTGTGTCTTTGACAGTGATGCCCATCAAATGTTTTCAATATGGCTTTTCCTTCCTTGATAGCTAGCTGAACTTTCTTTATCAGATGTTATATTTACCAATAATGGCTTTTAGCTGATTTTTAATATAATCTCCAAGCCCTTTTCTTCCTTATAATAATGTGAATAGAGAGTGTCCTTTAACTGACTCTTTCTCCCTTAGAATAAAAGTGAATAAAGAGTGTCTTTTAGAGTTCATGTAACTGATTCTGTATGATTCCTACTTTATTCACTTTTATTCCCATTTACCTTATTCCCATTATTATTTTATTCACTTTTATTTACGTTACAACCACTACACTTTATTAAATTTAATGGTCTAGAGCAGCAATTCCCTCACCCCCATCACTCTCATGTTAACTCATAAACAGAGAACAACATTTTGCAGAGTCAGCTACCATGTGGTGGGGGAGGGGGTCATTACTGTGGATGAATGAATGAACGGAGACTACAGATTTGATCTGGTGCTTGTGCTCAGCTTCTGACTTGTTGGAAGGCAGCGTTCAAAGCAGCAGGTGGCTGGATAAATATTCAGCTCACTCCTACCTTCCTGAGCACATGCTACCGTATATGTTATCAGATTTTCAGCTGCCACAGCCAGAACTCTATTATTTTGTTAAAACTACCGTTTCTTCTGGCGGGTGGCCAGAGAATGGAGGAATAGGATGTGTGTGTATGTGTGATTCCCAGAAATAGGTTACGGAAAGAACGGACCATTGTGTCTTCTTTTTCTCTCGGTGAAGATAGCGTATGGGTTGGGGTGGGCTGACCAGCCTGTGGAAGGTGGCGAGGCAGTGGGGCGATAAGTTGAAGAGATGTGGGGCGAGGACAAGACGGGTGGGGAATCGAAATGGGAAGTGCCTGGACAGCTGCGTTATTGTGGAACGAAGGGGCAGATTTAAACGGATAGGAAGGGTACCAGGGAGTAGCGGGACCTGGAATACTTGGGGAAGCGGATTATAGGGCGTGGGGCGAGAGAAGAGGGGAGGCCCGTGGTGCCTTGTTCTGATCCCAGCCCAGCGTAGGGGCCGATCGTTGGGTAATTTTAAAATCTGCGTCCCCCGAGCGACACTAAGCCCGTGCCATTGGCTTTCTGCTGGGTTTTCCCCAACTCGGATCTACGGAAGAGCGGAATGGTTGGCGGGTGGGTAGGTTGCCTAGTTTGCAGATCCTTATGTGGGGGGGGGGGGGGGGGGGATGGGGTGAGGAATGGAGACGCGGAGGGAGTAAGAAAGGAGGGAAGGCGGAAGGAGAATTACAGAAAAAGGTGGGAAGGCGTGTGGGAAAAGGAAAGAGAAGCCTGCCCTCCCACGTTCCCATATTCCCTCCCCCAATCGCGCTGCCGCTGGGAGGATGCGCTATGCCCCCAGCCCCCACCTCCATTCGCGGCAGCTCCTGCATGCCGATCCCCTTCCCCTCCGCTCGTCGAGGGGTGAAGGCTGATTCATTCCCACCACCCTTTCCCCTGCCGGGGTAAGAGACAAGGGGAGAGCACGGCAGCACTGGCGAAGGAGGAGATGGTGAGCAGTTGCCATGGGGATGCGGCGCAGATGGAAGTGGGGGAGAGTTGGGTACCAGGGATGCAGGAATGGTTGGACCTGGGATGGAGGAGAGGCTACGCCAGGACCAGCGAGGGAGAAATTGGCTTGCCTCGTTTCTCACCATCATCCAAGCTTCCTAATACACTGCTAGGATTTGGGGTATATTTATTGTGACTGTCTTTTGATGTTTCCTTCTCCTGTTCTCTCGTAGAATGCCTTGAACAACCAGTTGTAGTCTGGTGAAACTCTGCAGCTTTCCTGAACCTTCTACATTCTGCCTTTTCTCTCTGCTTCACTCTATCCCTCCTCTTCCACACCAGCTCAGCCTTTTAGCTTTTATGCCATCCTATCATCCCTCCCCTAATTAAAGGCCTACTTGACGCTTGGACTAGCTTCTCCCTCCAAGTAGCCTTCATGGCCATTTCTCCCATATCAGGTGCAGCTCTTAAGACTGCATCCATAAACCTTGTTCTGCACCTTCTCCCAGCTATCTGGTTCCTTGGAGAAGATTTGGGAAATAGTGGACACATTTTGTTTGAGTCAAGACCCTCTCTGACCTTGGGAAGGAATTTTATTTCTCCATGTTGCTCAAAGTAAACTACAAAAACTGCAGGGAAGAGGCTGTACTTTGTAGAGGAAAGTTACTTGGCTTGCTTACTTGAGCTGAATTTCATGGTGAAGACAGAATTAAAACCAGCAGATTATATGGCACATTAAGCAAATTAAATGTTTAATATGAGTATTCATAGGCCACAGCTTGTTTCATCAGACAGATAATTGTTTTTCCCCCTGAACTGTCTTCCTTTACTATGGAATCCTGTGGTTCTTGCTCTTGTGCTAATGCAGAAATGGAGAATACAATTCCTTCACAATGTTTCTGAATTATACCTGCCAGCATCTCCCATCAGTGTGGCCAATAATGAGAAGTTCTGGAACTACAGCTCCACAACATCTGGAGGACCACATATTTGCCATCTTGTGTTAGTGACTGGATGGCTGAGCTATCTCTTATAGATTTTGATTGAGATTAGAACTTTAAAGGGGTCAAAACACAAAATAATGCCTGCCAATGCCTGCCAATCTTCCTAGAACATTATTCCAGAGCATCCTTCTCTCCAATTCCTTTCAATTTATCCTTGGGGCACTTTGCCCTGCTTCCAAACTTTTGATTTCTTTTGTGTACTTTTGTCCCTTACCTTCCAACAACTAATGTTCCATATTTATCCTCAAAAGATTCAGTGCTTTGTTTACAGAACATCCTAGATTCAAGTTAAAAGAATCAGTGGAATAAATAAAAAAATAACACTTCTTTCTGCCTAGAATGCACCTGCCAGCTTAAACAAAGCAGTCTTCTATCATGGAATCTTCCAGATGTGTTGAATTAAAACTCCCACTACCATCACCATAGGAACAATATCATTCAGGGAAAAACTACTCATTTCCATTCAAGTTCCCATCATTGTATGAACACTAGACCAAATCTGCTCTCTGCCTATTTTGATTTCTCTACAATGCAGAACTGAACCTAATGTCAATACCACGGGGTCTTCTTATTGTATGCATGTAATTTCAGCCTTTTCTGTGATGTCTACAGCTGTCTCACCTCTGGGATCAACAACTGAAATTCAGTGGCAATTTTGGTCTTTTCAGTGGTTGAGCATAAACAGACAAACCTGAATTACACCTTAAAATAAATATGTTAAGCTTTTAATGCTTGTAAGCTGCCCAGAGTTGCCTCTGAACAAGATGGGCAGCAAATAAGTAAATAAATAAAATAAAATAAAATAAAATAGACCATTTTTGTGTAATGCCTTCTCAAATTCCAAAAGGAAAAACAAATTGAAAAGTCCAGCTTCACCTTTTTTGCTGAAATCATTATCCAGCCCCTCCCACTGCAATTCCCCAAAACTAACGATACCATTCTTTTACTACTGCTGCTGCTGCTACTACTACTACTACTAATAATAATAATAATGTAGCCAAAGAGAAAAAAGTTATCCAGGTATGTTTTAGTTCACACGATTCCCCCCACACACACATAACTTACTAATTCATTGGTAATAGATGTAAAGTATTATTTGTTATCAATAGTCAGCCAGACTTATGTACTTATTACCATTGACTTGGACTGATGTTATAATTCTTCCTATGCTTTTACAATTAAATATCCTTAACATGGGAAGCTTGATCATAAAGGAATTTTATTACATTTTTTTCACCCTTTCCCTTTTCCAAGGACATTTTCTCTGTTTTATTTTCACAATTATCTCATAAGATAAATTAAGATGTGGAACAGTGGCTCACTGAATGGGGATTAAGCATGGGGAATCCTTGGTCTAGTTTCTGATATATTTGTTCACACTATCATATGGATTTACATATTTTGTTTAAAAAGCTTCATAGATTAGCCTTTTATGATCAGATCCTCTCAAGGTGGCTTCCTGTATGTTTACCCACAGTATAAATCTAAACAAGTTTTAAAAACATAAAGCATAAAGTTTAGCATCCAGTGTAGTAAGAACAATAAACTCAAATAAATCCTGTGGTGAAACCATAATTATAGCATTGTGACTGTTGCAAATAGATCCATGTTTACAGTTTGATTGAATACCTATAATGATGTTATATATTTCCATCTGAACAGATTTTCACAACCATAAGGATATAGCTGTTAATATATACTGGTGTCATATTCTGACCACCAAGTTCCCACCATACATGACACCATGTTTTATCTCATTTGAGCATTTCAAATTAACTGTCAAGACAGTTCAAACTCTTCAGAATTTGGATGTGATGAATATTGTTTTCTGTTTGCTACTGTGATACAGTGTTAAAGTGGTGGCTTACAATCAGGGATATCCAGGTTCAACACATAACTACATAACTCTCATTCCACATTATATGGGTTGTGGAGAAAAAAGGAGAAAATGAATACTATGTAAGGTAGCTCCCAGAGAAAAGTCAGGATATGAATAAAAAAAAGTAATGAAATCTAAAATTATTCACAGTACAGGTAACACCTTACTTAATGACTGCCCTGTTTAGCAACCATTCAAAGTTATGGTGTTGAAAAAGTAACTTTACAACCAGTCCTCACAGTTATGACCATTGCAGCTTCATGTGGTCACATGATTGCCATTTGCGCAGTTCACAGCTGGCAAGCAGACTTAATGAAAAAGCTGGTAGTAAAATTGCAAGTCACAGTCATGTGAACTCTTGCTTAACAACCTGTGATGATAAACTTAACAACCAAATGGGAAGTGACATCGTCAGCATGTCGCAGTTGTGCAAATTTTCACTTAGCAACCATTTTGCTTAGTGACAGTTGCAGGTCCCAATTGTCACTAAGCAAGGACTACCTATACAGTTACAGGAGGGTAGGTGTATCTTTATTGTCAACAAGGATGGTTTTGCTGAGCATATATGAAGATGTCTTCACTCACTTCAGATTGCTAATATTCTTTTTTATATATACAACTTTTTTTAAAAAAAAACATTCCATCTTTCCTTATGCAGTGTGTCGTCTGGGTACATGCATCTCTGTGCTACATCGTTCCTCATTTATCACATCTTTCACATTCACATTAACATTAATTTTATAATATGTTAAGTACATTACACATTTAAATATTGTAAAATTCCCCATTTTCTTCTTAGCATCTTTCAGTAATAATACCATATTAACATCAAATATCATTATTCTCTTCATACATATACTAACAATTTTCATCTTATTTATAACTCTTTCTTAATATATTTTCTACTTATTTTTGGTCTCCTTCATTTCCAAACTACATTTTTATTCTCCAACCATTGATAAAATACTTCCCATATCATATAATATTCCATTTGCTCTTTCTCTTTAATTGCTAACAATCTATTCATTTCTGCACATTCTAATATTTTCCTTATCACCTTCTCTTCAATAGGAATCTCTCCACTTTTCCAATGTTGTGCAAATACAATTCTAGGTGCAGTTAATACATGAATAATTAAATACACATTCTCTTTATTATAGGTTTCCGGTGAAAGTCCTAACAAATATTTATGGTTTCAACACAATACGTTGTTGTATCATCTCTTCCAACCATGTCTTAATTTTTTTCCAGTACTTCTTTGCTTCTTCACATGTCCACCACATATGATAGTAAGATCCAGGTAGTTGGTGACACTTCCAACATTTAGCTGATTTATCTTTAAACATCTTTGCCAACCTCGCCAGTGGTAAATGCCATTTGTAAAACATCTTATACAAATGCTCTTTATATGTGGTTGACATCGTTAATTTATAATTCCTATCCCACAATTTCTGCCACTTATCCAATTCTATCGCATAACCAAAGTTTTTTGCCCATGCTATCATTGTCTCTTTTATTTGTTCCTCCTCCAATTTCATACCCAATAGATAATTATATAATTTCTTTATTGCCCTCTCTTCTGTTCCTGTTAGGATTTTATCTAACTCCATTAATTCTTTATAAAAGCCCTGTAATTTAACATCTTTCTCATATCTAGACTGTATCTGCACATGTGAATACCACGTTACATTGATCCCTTGCTCGCTCATTTCTTCTTTTGTTTTAAGTCCCCCATCTTCATTTAAAATACCTTTATATCTTACAATTTTTTCCATATTAATAATATTTGGATGAATCAATGCTTCCATTGTTGAAAGCCAAACTGGTATCCTTAGCTAATGTTGTTCTTTAATTTTCTCCCACACTAATAATAATGCATTCCTTATATAGTGTCTTTGAAAATATCCATGTATCTTATTTTTCTCATACCATAAAAATGCATGCCACCCCAGTTGTAAATCATGTCCTTCCAAGGTCAATAGTCATATATTCTGCAATACAATCCATTCTTTCATCCATGACAAAGTTGCTGCCTCGTAGTACAGTTCCTAGTTTGGTAGTCCAAACCCTCCTCTACTTCTTATATCTTGCATCATTTTCAAACCAATTCTTGCTTTTTTCCCTTGTCAAATATACTTATGTATTATTTTGTTAAGTTCCTCAAAGTA
Organism: Coluber constrictor foxii; assembly: GCA_038048745.1. Classification (NCBI taxonomy): domain Eukaryota; kingdom Metazoa; phylum Chordata; class Lepidosauria; order Squamata; family Colubridae; genus Coluber; species Coluber constrictor. Next base: position 11,613,617 of record CM075961.1, read on the forward strand.
TTTCTTTTCCAATTTTATCAGAAATGACTGAAATAAATACAATAATCTTGGTAATATATTCATTTTAATTGTTGCTACTCTTCCTACCAAAGATAATTGCAGATTTTTCCACTTTTCCAGATCTACTTGGATTTGCTTCAACAATTTATGGTAGTTATCTTCCTTAATTGTTACACATCTTGCTGTCAGCTGTATCCCTAAGTATTTAACTTTCTTTACTATCTGAATATCTACATTTTTTACTAATTCGTGTTTTTTTGTTTTTCTGTGAGATTTTGAACTTGAATCTTAGTTTTCTCTTTATTTATTTTCAACCAAAAACTTCCGGTGGCACCGCTTGCGTTGGCAGCAGCTTCTTTGTGAGCGCTAACCCCTGTGATTTCGTTAAGCCACTAGAACAGTGAAAATCAGCTGTCTAGCAGCTTGGAAACTTTCCCCCTGGGAGAAGGGGGGAAAGTGAGCTGTCAGGTGTGGGTAGAGCTCCCCAAGACCTCCAGGAATAATCCTGGGATGCAGAGGGTGAGAGCTCCCCAAGCATCTGACTGAGAAGCTCCGGATCCAGGATGTTTCTGTTTTAAACAGAACAAGGTGCCACGACCAACCCTGCAAGCTAAACTTTTTTTTACAACAATTGGATTTAAAAGGAGGCAGAGCAAAGACAGGAGAAATCACAACTGCAAGTACCAAACTTTAACTCTAATAGACTATCACTTCCTTCAGAGTTTGAGATGGGAGAAAGTTTAAAGAAGATGGCACTGGTTTGCTTAAGGGCGTGAAAATGAAATTTAAAGAGAAAGTGCTTGTTAACGCCTGTTAACGCTTGTTAAAGCTGTCAGTATTGTTTTAAGACTTTGCTGGGGGAAATTAAGGTTTGCAAGCTAAAGAAAATAAGACTGATTTATCAGTAAATTATAATACCTATCAAAGAGTGAGATCAAGAGACTTATTGGCTTTGTTGTGAGGTTGTTGAAAAAGTTTAATTTGGAAATGGCTGCGAAGCAAATAAAAACTGCTGTGGTCAAAAGTGCTGGGTCTTCTCCAGCCCAAACATCAAGAATGCAGTCTTTGTTAGCCCCTCCAGACACACAAGTATTAACACTAGAAGCTCTTGAGGGGGCTTTAAAGAAACTATCTATTGACTTGGAAGAAAAAAATCACACTCCGTTTAGAGGGAAAAATAAAAGAAGTGTCTGAGGAACTGCTTGATATTAAAGACACAATCCAAACCCAAAATGATGCAATAAGAGAAGATATTGTGGAAGCCTTCAAGGGAGTGTGGGGTTATGTTACATCTTTGGAGGAAAGAGTGGATGAAATTGATCAGCACAATTCGAATGTGGAGGCTAAACTGGGGGAGGCTCAGATTAAAATTGAAAAAGCAGAAGCAGAACTCATAATGACACAATACAAAGCAATGGAATGGGCAGTGAGGGTGAGAGACTTGAAAGAAAATAATCAGGAAAATCTCAGGGAGATCTTTGCAGAAGCCTTTGCTCAATTTACTGGAGAATCAAAAGCAGAATGTGATTGGCAAATAGATAAAATTTACCGCGTTAACTCATGGATTGCTAGACAGAGACAATTACCAAGAGACTTCATGATTTATTTTGTTACAAGGAGGTCAAGAAATGAAATTTTACAAGTCTCTTATAAAAAGAAACTTCAAGTGGCAGGACAGGAGGTTGCAGTAATGAAGGAAATCCCCCCAAAAATGCTGAGATCCAGAAAGGACTATGCGTTCTTAGTTGATGAGCTCAGAAACCGTCAGATACAGTACAGATGGGAAGCCCCAGCCGGATTAGTGGTGAATTATTTAGGTGAGAGATATCGTCTCAATTCAGTTTGGAAGGCAAGAGATTTTTATACTACCATACTGAAGGCTGGAAATCCTCCATCTCCAGATGTCAGAAGAAGGAAAGAGGCAGGGGAGGCCAAAAAGGGGGGAAAGGAAGTTATACAGGCACAATCTCAAGGAGGTGTTTTGACTACTCAAGAAGAATTATTACAACTTTCGGAGGATGTTCAACTTTTGGATTTATTTGAAAAAATGGAAGATCCCAAAGAACAAAGACAAACTCGAGCTGTAACCAAACGTAAAGAACAAGAATTAAAGAAACAACGAAGTCAGATGATAACTCAAGAAATTGTAACTACAAATACAGAAGCTGTGGGAGGAGCTAGACCAAAGAGGAAATTTCAAGAAGAATTCCAGCTGGTTCTCCGGAAGCTTTCAGGAGCCAAAGATGGCAAATAAATTTTTGACCTGGAATGTTAATGGATTAAACTCACCACAAAAGAGGAGGAAGATATTTCACTATCTGAAACAGTTTAAAAATGATGTAATTTGTTTGCAAGAAACACACATTAGAACAAACGACCAAAAATATTTAATAAATGCTAGATTGGGAACACATTTTGTTGCAGCAGCTCCCGAGAAGAAAAATGGAATAGTTATATATATAAGAACAGATTTAACGGCTAAATTAATTGAAGCAGATTCACAAGGAAGATATATAGTAATTGAATTATTAATAGAAGGGAAGAAAGTACTTTTAATGGAAATATATCCACCCAATCAACAACAAGAAAAATGTTACAAACTTTTGCATACAAAGCTAGTACAAATGGATTACAAATCATGTATAATGATGGGTGACTGGAATGGATAAAAAGACCCTTTTGCAAAATACTCAAAAATGGGCTAAATTGCCCAAATCTTTTTTTGACATGGTGGATGATATGGAGTTGAGAGATATATGGCGTGAACGAAATCTTGATGAACAAGATTTTACATTTTTTTCTGATAGGCACCAATCTTTTTCTAGAATTGATTTTATTTTAATTACAAATGATTTTCTTTCCAGGGTAAAGGAAACAAAGATTTGTCCAAGAACATTAACAGAACACAATCCAGTATGGATGGAATTAGAGTTTGGAGAAGGATCTAGGAGGTCCTGGAGATTAAATGAAAATTTATTTCGATATGAGGCAAATGTGAAAGAATGTAAAAAGTTAATGAAGGAATTTTTTGAGTTAAATATGCATAAGGGTACACCTGTGGAAATGGTTTGGGATGCAAGTAAAGCATATATGAGAGGAGTTTTAATAAACTTAAATAATGCATATAGACGTAAACAGGGGAAGAAATGGAGAGAACTGGAAGAGGAAATAAAAAAGAAAGAACAGACGTTAATAGGTAAACCAGATGATAAGAATATAAAAGAAGCTATTACAATACTGCAAGGACAGTTTAATATGTTGATGTCAGATCAAGTGGCAACCAATTTGCAATATGCTAAACATAATACTTTTTGCAATGCAAACAAACCTGGCAGGTGGTTAGCATATATGTTAAGGAAAAAACAAAAATCTCGTACAATAGAAAAAATAGAGTACAAAGGTAAAGAGGTATACCAACAGAATATGATTAAAAAAGCATTTTGGATTTTTATACGAGGTTGTATGCTGGTGATAAAACACAGGGTATTGATATAGATAGATATTTGCAGAAGGAGAATATTTCTATAGTTACTGATGAGCAAAGGGAAAGATTGAATTTATTGATAACTGCTGAGGAAATTCTCCTGGTAATTAAACAGTTGAAAAGTGGAAAGGCTCCCAGCACAGATGGATTGACAGCAGTGTATTATAAAAATCTTCAACTTGAAATGGTAGAACCACTGAAGGAATTATTTGTTAAAATACAAAGGGGAGAAGAGGTACCACCATCTTGGAGAACAGCTTTTATTTCCTTGATTCCGAAAGAAGACCAAGATCGTAGTCAGCCTCAAAATTACAGACCTATATCATTACTTAACATAGATTATAAGATTTTTGCAAAAATTTTAGCAAACAGACTAATGTCAGTTATGCAACAAGTGATTCACAATGACCAAACTGGTTTTATACAAGGGAGACAAATGAAAAGTAATGTAAGACAAATTGTTAATATACTGGAATATTTGGGGAAGAACAACCAAGTCCCTGCAGTGCTTATGTTTTTGGATGCAGAGAAAGCATTTGATGGATTGAATTGGCAGTTTTTAGAGAAGGTAATTCAAAAGATGCAGTTGGGAGAGCATTTCATAAAATCAATCAAGGCAATATATCAGAAACAAACAGCACAAATAATAGTTAATGGTAGTCTAACAGAAACGTTTAAAATTGAAAAAGGAACAAGACAAGGGTGTCCCTTGTCTCCACTATTGTTTATTTTAACTCTGGAAGTATTGTTGAATAAAATGCATGGTTCAGATAACATACAGGGTATTAAGATTAGGCAACAGGATTATAGATTACGAGCATTTGCAGACGACTTGGTTGTAACTTTAACCCAACCAGTAAATTCAGCCATAGGTTTAATGGATATAGTTAAGCAATATGGTCAAGTATCAGGGTTTAAAATTGCCTAAGTTTTTATTCCTTTTCCAAATGATACCAATACTTAAAAAAGATGCAAATTTTGAGGAATGGCAGAAAGGTATTAACAATTTTGTTTGGGCAGGGAAGAGACTGAGAGTTAAATTCAAAATAATGCAGGATACACGTGAAAGAGGAGGTTTGAAATTGCCCAATCTAAAATTGTATTACGAAGCAGTTGTTTTATCAGCAATTAGTGATTGGATTAATCTAACACAAGAAAGAATATTGAATATTGAGGGGTATGACCTGATATATGGTTGGCATGCCTACTTAGTTTATGACAAGAAAGTGGACAGGACTTTTAAAAGCCATATATTAAGGAATGCTCTTTTGCATGTCTGGAAAAAATATCAATATAAATTGAATGATAAGATACCCATGTGGGTAGTACCCAGACATGCAATAGAGAATATAAGTATAGAACAAAGACAGGATGTAATTACATATAAAGAACTTTTGATTACAGAAAGGAATGTATTACACTTAAAGCCTCTGAATGTATTAAGAGAGGAAAGGGTAATTCAAACATGGTTTCAGTATGTACAGTTACAGAACAGATGAAAAAAAGATTAGAAAATTGGTATCACACAAAGTGAAGAACATTTGATAAAACAGATCAGAGATCAGAGGCCAATGCATATAAAAAGGTTGTCACGATCCGCTATTATCTCCGAACAAATGAATTTCCAAACGCCCGTTCTTTGTGGAAATATTTGTCTTTATTGGGCATAACAAACTAATCCATGACTCTGTGCAGTTAGCACTGAACCTTGGCTCCCCAAGACCTCCCTTTCCAGCCCCCATTCTCTGCTCCCCATTGGCTGTCTTTCAAACCATTCTTCTCTTCTCTCCCACCTTAGCTCACAGGAATGTCACCCCTCCCATGCGTCTCCCAGGAAACTAAGTTCACCGAAAGGCTTTTCTAGGTGAAATGTCACACTCTTTCTCAAGCTTCTATGTCAGCCCTGGAACGCTGACAAAGGTTGTATAATATATTGATAGAAATTGACTCGGAGACAGAGTTAGTTAAAGATTGTATGATAAAATGGGCACAAAATTTTGAAGAGCCAATAATGATGGAAACTTGGGAAATGATTTGGGTAAGAAATGTAAAATTTACACAAGCTCAAAATTTGAGAGAGAATTTCTATAAAATGTTTTATAGATGGCATTTGGATCCCAAAAAATTAGCTTGTATGTATCCGAATTTACAACCCAAATGTTGGAGATGTGATTGTGTTGATGCTACTTATTTTCATGTTTGGTGGACTTCTAAAAAAGTTAAAGCATTTTGGATAAAAATATGGTGGATTATTCAAAATATTCTTTAAAAAAGGATAAAATTCACTCCACAGCTGTTTTTGTTAGGTATTATAAAAGATTGTACGGTTATAGAGACTAATTTGATTTTGAACTTAATAACTGCAGCAAGACTTTTGGTGGCGCAGTACTGGAAGAAGGAAGATTTACCATCTATTGAAGAATGGACATTAAAAGTAGTAAATTTAGCAGAGATGGCGAAAATTTCAGCATATTTAAAAGACCATTCAAATGAGAAATTCATGTTGGAGTGGAGAAGATGGATAAATTATATTCAAGGCAAATATCGGACTAAAAATTGCAAATAGCTTATGAATAAAGAATGAATAAAGAGAGGTCATAAAGTACTTAAAGTTAGTTTAGTAAAAGGGAGTAAAAAGTTCAAGAGGGGGATAGGAGACTATAGATTGTTAGCTTATGTTAGCTTATGATTGTCAAATGTTATACCCTGTATTTTGCTCTGGGAAGTGGGGCGGGGGGCGGAGGGAGGGGGAAGGGGAAATGTTTGTAAAATCTTTAAAAAATTTTCAATAAAAATTTATTTATTTTCAACCCTGCCACTTCTCCATATTCTTCTATTTTTATTTTTTTTTATTAATTTGGGCCCTGTTTTTAATGGATCTTCCAAAATAAAGGCTAAGTCATCAGCAAACGCCTGTAGTTTATATTGTTCCTTTTTAATCTCCATGCCTTTTATCTCTGTATCTTGTCTAATATTTCTATTTAATATTTCCAATGTCAATATAAACAGTAATGGAGACAGTGGACATCCTTGTCTTGTGCCTTTCATAATCCTTACTTTCTCCGTCTTATCTCCATTTACTATCACTTTTGCAGTTTGTTTGTGATATATCGCCTTGATCATTTTAACAAATCTCTCCCCAAAGTCCACCTTTTCTAACTGTGCTAGCATAAATTGCCAATTCACGTTGTCAAACGCTTTTTGTGCATCTAAAAAGATCAATGCCAACTTCCAGTTGGCGCTGCCGTCATTGCAGATGGTCTTCTATGACCGCCAGCCCCGCCGCCCGTAAAAAAGCTGCCCCGAAGCTGAGAGGCGGCTTGAAAAACTCTCGTTTTGAAGATAAATGAGAGTAGAGCCGGCGAGTGCAGGTAGAGCCCCCTGCGAAGCCCCTGGATTATTTCTGGGGAGGAAGCAGAAAGAGGCTCCCTAAATAGCTTGCCGAAGCTCCGGACTCCGGGACAGCTCTGCATTTATGCAGAGCCAGACGACGCGACCAACTTTAAGCAGCAAAGTTCAAGCTAGTTTAAAAATAAGCAGGGTGAAATCTGGACTGCAAATTTAAAATTGCAAGTATTTGTACTAGCCCTGTTATTATACCTAAGAATGGAGGAAGAGTGAAAGTGATTTTAAAATGGCATCTGGGTTACAGCGGAGAGAAGAAAGCTGAAAGCGAAAGTGATTATGCTTGTGTGTTTTAACGTGCTATAAAGCAACTAAAGTAATTGAACTTGCCAGAAGAAAAGAAAAAACCTTTTAAAGGGATTTCCATCTGTTTTTTCTCCCTTAGAGACTGGATTAAAATTGGGGAAGTTTTTGAAAAGATTCTGTGGTGGTGAAAAGGGGAGGAAGACTTCTTTTTTTGAAAGAATAAGATTGCATAGCAGTATGGCTTCAAAGCAAACAAAGTCAGCTCCTAAAGGTGCCGGGGGGGGGGGGGGGGGCTTCCCTACGCACCAACAAAAAGTGCAGTCATTAAGCTTGCAGACTCAGAGTCAAGAGCAGGAGACTGGATTTAAAGATCTGAAGGAATTTATTGCTGGGGCTCTGAATAACCAAACTAAAGCTATGGAAGATTTGAACAAAAAAATTGAAAAATCTCAACAGGAGATTAAAGAGGTGGTCCAAGAAAAGTATGACAAAATGAAAAATGATATATTGACAGCAGTGACTGGTTTGTCAAAAGTGGTTGTTCAGATTGATAAAAAAGTGGGAGAACTCAGTTCAGAATTGGAATCTAAAATGATGGAAACTGATAATAAAATTACTAATGTGGATAATAAAACCCAAAGAATTGAAAATGAACTAACTATGATGCAATTTAGATTTATGGAGTTTGCTGTAAGACTGAGAGGAATAAAAGAAAAGAACACAGAGGATTTGAGAGCAATTTGTGCTGAGGCCCTGGCAGTGATGTTAAAGATTAACCCTGAAGATGTTCTAAGTAGGATTGATAAGGCTTACAGAGTGAATTCTCGGGTGGCAAAGCAAAGACAGCTGCCTAGAGATGTGGTGATTTATTTTACAGACAGAAGAATAAGAAATGATATTTTGCAAAGATCTTTTGTTTCTACTGTCCAAGTGGATGGAAAGGAGATTGGGATCTACAAAGAGCTGCCACCGAAGATGTTAAGAGATAGAAAGGACTTTGGATTCCTGGTGAATGAGCTGAAGAAACAGCAAATTCAATTTAGATGGGATGCTCCAGTTGGCATAATATTGAGGTACCAAGGAGAAATATATCAATTAAACACTGTTCTAAAAGCTAAAGAATTCTATTTTAAAGTTCTAAAAACTGGGACAGCATCTCCACGTGCATCCTCATTTCCATGTGTAGAGGAGAATGATAAAGAGAAGGGATTTGAACAAGAGTCTGAGGAACAGTGGAAGCAAACATATGCAGAGGTGGCGGAAACTCAAGGAGCAACAGGAGGGGGGTTATTGGATGAACCATTGATAGATTTCCCCCTGGAGATTAAAAGTGGATCACCTAAGAATACAAGACAGGTAGCATTGGACCTTGAACTGAAACTACAAGAACCAAAAGATCAACGTATAACCAGAGCAGCTTACAAGCAACTTCAAGAGAAGCAACAGCAGCAGAGGTCCTTGCCACTACAAGATAAGAATGGAGTCAATAGTAAATCACAGAAATCTGAAGCAATGGGAAGAGCTAGGCCAAAGACTACTACTTTGGAACAGGAACTTCAGCAAACGCTCTTAAGGCTTCAAAAGACCACAAATGACAACTAAATTTTTATCCTGGAACGTGAATGGATTAAACTCACCACAGAAGAGAAGAAAAATATTTCACTATTTGAAACAATTTAATAATGATGTTATTTGTTTGCAAGAAACTCATATCAGATTATTAGACCAAAAATACCTGATAAACTCTAAATTAGGTGCACAATTTATAGCATCAGACTCAGAGAAAAAGAATGGCATTGTGATTTATGTAAATAAAAGACTACCAGCCAAAATAATAGAGGCAGATGATTGTGGAAGATATTTGGCAATTGAATTAAATACACAAAATGGACCAATTTTGGTGATTGGAATTTATGCCCCCAACCAACAACAAGAAATTTTTTATAAATTATTATATTCCAAAATATTGCAATGGGACTATAGATCTATTTTGTTTATGGGAGACTAGAATGGAGTAATAGACATTAAAAAAGATAAGAAGAGTCTGGCAAAGTCATCAATATGTGCTAAACTACCACAAATATTTTTTGATATGAAAGAAGATTTGGAATTGAAAGATATATGGAGAGAGCAAAACCCAAGAGAATTGGATTTTACTTTTTTTTTTCAGATAGACATCGATCCTTCTCTAGGATTGACTTCATTTTAGTCACAGATGATTTACTTTCTAGGACAAAGAAAACAAAGATATTCCCGAGGACTCTAACTGATCATAGCCCGGTGTGGATAGAAATAGAAATGGGAAAGAATGAGAGAAGATCATGGAGAGTAAATGAAAATCTGTTTAAATATGAAAAGAATTTAAATGAACTCAAAAAACAAATGAAAGATTTTTTTGAAATTAATCTGAATAAGGGTACCTCTATTGAAATCGTTTGGGATGCGAGCAAGGCCTATATGCGGGGGGTACTAATACGTATGAACTCTAGACATAATTGAATCAGCAAAGAAAAAGATTAGAAATGGAAGGAGAGATAAAGAAAAAAGAACAACTACTTATAAAAAATCCGACAGATAAAAAACTACAAGAAATTATAAAATTTCTGAAAGATCAATTTCAAATGCTTATAGCGGAGCAAACAGCAACTAACTTACAATTTGCAAAACATAATACATTTTGTAATGCTAATAAACTGGGCAGGTGGTTGACTTATGCATTGAGGAAACACCAGAGTTCTCGAGTCATTGGTAGAATTGAGTATGGAGGGAAGGAAGTTTTCCAACAAAGTGTAATTAAAGAAGCCTTTTTAGAGTACTATACAAAACTATATGCCAAAGATGATATACAGAATGAACTTATAGATAAATACTTAGAAGAAGGGAGAGTTACGAAAATTGCCAAGGAGCAAAAGGAAAGAATGAATCAACTAATAACAGTCGAGGAGATTATTATTGCAATTAAACAACTGAAAACAGCTAAAGCTCCAGGCACAGATAGTCTAACAGCGGTGTATTACAAGACCTTACAAGCAGAAATGATTGAACACCTCAGAGATTTATTTTGTAGCATACAAAAAGGGGGTAAAATACCCCCTTCATGGAAAGTAGCCTTTGTATCATTGATACCAAAAGAGGAAACAGGTTGTACAAAACCGGAAAATTTTAGACCAATATCCCTCCTGAATACGGATTATAAAATTTTTGCAAAAGTATTAGCCAACAGATTAATGCCAGTTATGCAAGAAGTGATTCATCATGATCAAGCAGGATTTATAGAAGGCAGATATATGAAGTATAATGTGAGGCAAATTATAGATTTACTGGAATATCTTGAGAAGAGTAAACAGATCCCTGCAGTGCTGGTGTGTTTGGATGCAGAGAAGGCCTTTGATCGAGTTAATTGGAACTTTCTATTAAAGACATTAATAAAGATGGGTTTTGGGGACGAGTTTGTGCAAGCTGTTACAGCAATCTATCAAGATCAAACAGCACAGATCATCATTAATGGAAGTTTAACTACAAACTTTAGTATAGAAAAAGGGACAAGACATGGTTGCCCACTATCCCCACTGTTGTTTATTTTAACTTTAGAAGTCTTGTTGAACAAAATACGAGATTCGAGTATTTTGAATGGAATAATTATAAGGCAAGAGGATTACAGAATAAGGGCATTTGCAGATGATCTGGTTGTTACCCTAACACGGCCTATGGAATCGGTAATGCAGATGAAAGACATTATAGAAGAATATGACATGGTATCAGGATTCAGATTGAATCAGAAAAAAACCAAGATGATAGTTAAAAATGTGTCAGAAGCTCAAAAGAAGGAACTTGAAAGGAAGGCAGGCTTTGAAATAGTAGCAAAGGTGAAATATCTAGGAGTTCAAGTTGCAGCGTCAAATACAAAACTTTTCAAAAATAATTATGAGGTGTTGTGGCAAAAGGTACAAAGAGTTATGGAAACTTGGAAAAAACTGCAACTATCTTTACTTGGTAGAATAGCAGCAGTTAAGATGAATGTTCTACCTAGATTTTTATTTTTGTTTCAAATGATTCTGGTGCTTAAAAATGATAAATATCTGACTGAATGGCAAAAAGGAGTGAATAAGTTTGTTTGGAATGAGAAAAAGCCAAGAGTTAAACTGAAAATTATGCAAGATGTTCGTGAAAGAGGAGGCCTTAAAGTCCCAAACTTACGACTGTATTATGAAGCAGCAGCTTTGACGCAAGCGAGTGATTGGTTTGGAATGACAGAGACTGGAATATTGAATATAGAAGGCCATGACTTCATATTACACGAAATATAAATATAAAGTCACTCGGGGGGATTTTATATAAAGAGGTACTTTTTAATGATGGGGTAGATTACAATTGAAGACATTAAATACACTGTTGGAAGAAGGGATAATTTTAACTTGGTTACAGTATAATCAACTTCAATTGAGATGGAGGGAAGATCAAAAAAGTGGTTTAATGTTGCATGAAGAAGATTTGGTAAGACAGATAAAAGATAAAGGCCAAATGCATATCAAGAGGGTTTATAACATTTTGCTAGAAAGAGATTCTGAAAATGAGTTGGTTAAAGACTGCATGATAAAGTGGGCGCAAAACTTTGCAGAACCGGTTATGATGGAAACATGGGAAAAAATATGGGTTCAGAATGTTAAATTTATGCAGTCACAGAATTTGAGGGAAAATTTTTATAAAATGTTTTACAGGTGGCATCTAGATCCCAAGAAATTATCATGTATGTATCCTAATGTGCAGGCAAAATGTTGGAGATGTGAATGCTTAGATGCTGCATACTATCATATATGGTGGACCTGCAAGAAAGTGAAGGCTTTTTGGATTAAAATATGGTGGATTATGCAAAATGTTTTGAAGAAAAAACTGAAATTTTCTCCTCAATTGTTTTTACTAGGCATAGTTAAGGATTCTTCAGTGACTGAGACAAAAATGATATTATGTATGATTACAGCAGCTAGATTATTGATTGGCCAATATTGGAAAAAAGACTCTATGCCTACTATAGAAGAATGGACGTTGAAGGTGGCCAGCTTTGCAGAAATGGTGAAGATATCAGCATACTTAAAAGACCAGACCCAAGAAACTTACATGTTAGAATGGAAGAAATGGATAGATTATGTGCAGAACAAATACCAAACAAGGAAGTATCAGATAGTTTTCAGTTGAATGTTAAGAAGTAGAAATTTATAGTGTAGTTAGGGGTTAGGGCTGTAGGAGGGTAATGTATGATATGGTATCATTTGGATTTCACCTAGGGAAGTCGTGGGGGGGAGAAGTGGGGGGGTTAGGGGAGGGTAGGGGAGGGTAGGAGGAGGTGGGGTTACGGGAGGGGGGTTATGGGATAGGGGGGGGAAACGGGGAAAAATTTGTATTTGTAAAACTTTTTCAATAAAAAAAATAAAAATAAAAAGATCAATGCCATTTGCTTCTCTGGATGTGTTTCATAATACTCCAAGGTGTTCAGAATTATTCTCATATTATCTTTAATTTGTCTCTTAGGTAAAAAAATCCATTTTGATCTGGATGTATGAATTGGTTTAAAAACCATTTCAGTCTTTCTGCAATTATTGACACAACTATTTTATAATCCGCATTTAACAAGGATATTGGTCTGTAGTTTTTTATTTGTTGTAGGTCTGCTTCTTTTTTCGGTATAAGGGTAATATATGCTTCCATCCATGAATTCGGTACCTTTGCCTCTAACAAAAGTTCATTAAATACTTCCAACATTGGTTTGCTTAAAATTTCTTGCAATTCTTTATATAGTTCAACTGGTAGACCATCCGGTCCAGGTGTCTTCCTATTTTTTTTGCCTCTTAATTGCTTCTGTTAACTCCATCATAGTTATACATTTGTCTAGTACAGTGGTTCCCAACATTTTTTTTGGACTAGTGCTATTTTGACTGTTTCAGGTATTTTAAGTATTTCCGCTTTTTCCAAATATTGTTTTATTTTCTCTTCTGATATTGACTCTTGCTCATATAGCTTCTTATAATAATTTTGAATCACTTTCTTTTTCTCTTCAGTTTGGTATTGAATTTCTCTTTCGTTGTCCATTAATTTGTCTATCAATTTCTTTTCTCTCTCTTTTTTTTTAATTTATATGCCAGCCATCTTCCTGGTTTGTTAGCATTTTCAAAAAAGTTTTGTTTAGCACTTCTAATTTTCTGTGCTAATTCTTCTTTTTCCATTGAACTCATTTTATGTTTCATTAAGTCCATTTGATTCTTTTATTTCCTTTTTTTGTGGATCTTTTTGTAATTCTAACTCAAGTATCTTATATTCTTCTTCTAATATTCTTTGGTTTTGTTCCTTCTTTCTATTTTGCTTCCCTCTGTATTTTATAGCTAGTCCTCTAATGTATGCTTTGGTTCTTTCCCATATGTTTTGTAATGAAGTTTCTTCTTTTCTATTCTCTTTGAAAAAAAATTCTAGTTCTCTTCCCATAAATTGAATACATTCCTTTTCTTTTAAAAATTTTTGGTTCAATGTCCATCTTGATATTCTTTTTTGTCTTTTCGATATAACTTTTATTGGGTTGTGATCAGCCCAATTGCATATTTCAATACTTATTTCTTGTACATTAGCTTTCAATTCTGCTGTCATCCATATCATATCTATCCTTGATCAAGACACGCGTCTGTTTGAGTAGAATGAATATTGTTTTTCTTTGGGATGCATTTCTCGCCAGACATCTTGAATAGCTATTTCTTCTGCCATTGTTGAAAAGCCTTTAGGAAGTGTTTTCCTTGCCTTTTTATTTACTTTTCTAGTTTTATAGTCCTTTTCTACATCCACGATTGCATTAAAATCTCCCAGAATACAAATATTATCATAATCAAGTTCTGTTATTTTATTATGAAGTTTTCTATAAAAATCCTCTTGGTTGGCGTTTGGTGCGTATATTGCTACCAAAAGCATCAATTTATTATTCATCATTAATTCCACCATCAAAATTCTGCCTTCCTCATCTGTAAAAACTTGTTTAGCATTTATTGTTTCTTTTATATATAAGGCTATTCCTCTTTTCTTTTGTAGTGATAAAGCAGTATATAACTTCCCAATTTTAGGGTATTCCAATACTTTCTTATGTTGTTTTTTAATGTGTACTTCTTGTAAACAAATTATATCCAATTTTAATTTTTCTAATCTATGGAAAATCTTTTTCCTTTTTATTACCAAATTGAATCTATTTATATTGATTGAAATTAATTCTTTTTCCATAGTTATTTTTAGATAGGATTTGTTGTTCTAGTCATTCTTATCGCTCTTGGTTCTTTTCCTCTTGCTCCTTCTCTTAACGCTATTTCCTCCCAGTCTGTGTCTTTGCTCCATCCAAGTGAATAACCATGTGTCTGAAGTGGTGTAGGGTTTCTTACCTGGGCAGGGGGTTGGACTAGAAGACCTCCAAGGTCCCTTCCTGTTATTCTATTTCTATTTCTAAGTCTCCAATATTCACTCTGGAATCAACCACCTGAAGTTAACTCTGTGCTTGATTAGTTGTCTTGTTAAAAATTGATATTCTCTCCTTATTTCTCTTACTCTTCTCGACACTGGTTTTAATACTACGATTTCCTTCTCCTTGTATTTTAATGGGTCATCTCTTGCTCTTTGTAAGGCTTCTGCTTTCATTGCTTTTTTTGTGAATCTCACATGGACTTCTCTAGGAAGTTTATGTTTTGCCGTATATCTGTTAGGAAATGATGATTACTAACTTGTTGGGTTGGCAATATATAAACCTCAATATAGCTTTAAGACTGTATTGCTGTATTGCATCATACTGTGTCCTGATTGGTTAGCTCTGTAGCTAATATCCTTAAGAGGAAGCTTGAAACATGGTTTATTTCTCTCTGCTGACCATTACTGCTCTTTGCTGACCATTGTTGATCTTTACTGCTTTTTGCTACTGTTTGCAACTGTTTATTGTGTATGACTATGATGACTGGTAAGAAGACTTCGTTATTGGAATATCCCTGGACTATTGTTTTACTATCTACTGCTTTATCTGTGTATGACCTGGACTGTTTATTGGACTGTGCCTTATTACTATTTCCCAAAAAGTAAACACAACTCAGTGTATCTGTGTGTTGGCTGTAATTATTCGCAGCTGCTCTCAGTCACTTTCATGTGCACACCGTTGCTACTCTAGGGTTGCTCTGCGAATTCCTCAACACTCTTCTCGGCACCGGTTTTAATACTACAATTTCCTTCTCCTTGTATTTTAATGGGTCGTCTCTCGCTCTTTGTAAGACTTCTGCTTTCATTGCTTTTTTTGTGAATCTCACATGGACTTCTCTAGGAAATTTATGTCTTACCGCATATTTGATATTGACTCTAAATATCTCATCAATATTTTCCAATATTTTTTCTTTATCTATCTCCAAGGTTCCTGTCAATAACTCTGCCATTATTTCTGGTAGATTTTCTCCTTTTTCTTCCTCCATGTTCTGAAATCACAAATAAAAGTCAGCCCGTTCCATCTCCAGAGAAATTATTGTTCTCTCTTTGTTTTTATCTGCCAATGTAAATCTATCATCAACTTCATTTATTTTTTTCTTTACATGTTCAGCTTTTTCTTCTACTTTCTGTATACATTGTTCATTCTTTTCCAGCATTTGTTGAACTTTTCCTAATTTGTCTTCTACTTTCTCTAATCTGTCATCTACTTTCCCGATTTTTTCTTTAACATCTTTAAAATCATCATGCAGCGCTTGGATAATTTCTTTCAGTTCTGACTGCATTAAATTTGTTTTCTCTTGTTGAACTAGAGCAACCAAGGTCTTCTGTCCTGCAGGGCTTGAAGTTGCTGAAGAGGTCACTGACGATGATGCTGATACTGCTTTCTTCATCTTGAATCTTTTCAAATCCTTTTAATATTTGTAATCCACCACAAAAGCAAAAAAGCAAAAAAAGAGAAATAATAATAATAATCCGATAGTAATCCAAAGTAGACAGAGATTAAACAAAAAAACCACAAAAGAGAGGCCACAAATCACTTGTATTCAAAAAATCCAAGACATTTGTTAAGTTTTTATAAATGATTTACGG
The DNA here is from genome assembly GCA_038048745.1 of Coluber constrictor foxii. Classification (NCBI taxonomy): domain Eukaryota; kingdom Metazoa; phylum Chordata; class Lepidosauria; order Squamata; family Colubridae; genus Coluber; species Coluber constrictor. The sequence continues at coordinate 11,629,827 of CM075961.1, forward strand.
TTGATTGAGGGTTAATAGTGTATATATGATTTAGCCTGATATATATTTGATAGACTAATTTTATTCTATTCATGTTTAGTAAATATTTTAGATTAATATTATTTTACTTATTGTTAAAATTTATGATATTTTATTTGGATCTCACCTATACTCTTTGTTTAATATTGATTGATAAATAAGATTGATGTTTTTTTAGTAACGGAAGCCTGGGGGGGGGATGGGAGGGGGGGAAAGGGAGGGGGTGTTGGGGGGAGGGGGGATTCTTGGGGGGAAATGGGGATAAAAATTGTATTGTAAAACTTTTTCAATAAAAAAAAAATCCAAGACTTCCAATAATTCAAATCTCTTAACCCCCCTTCTTCTATTTGTTCTTTGTTGCTTTTGTCAGGTTCTTCAGACCCTAATACTTTAATATCCAGTCACAAGGGATATTAAATTGTAATACAATTAGGCCCACCAAACCCAATTGTTTTTTAATTGCCTTATGAAAAAAAGGAAAGAAAAAGAAAAAAAATCACAGAGTTCACAGAGTTCATGGAGCCAGAGAAAAGCAAAAAAGAAAAATAGAGTCTTTTTGCTATCTATGTTCCCTCTGAGTTCCAAGAGCAAAGCTATTTAATAATAAGTTTCACTCTACGCGCTCTATCTAAATTTTGGGTTCCAATCAGCCCATCTTATACTGCCAAGATTATTTCTAATAGTCACTTATCTTTGTTTATACAGTTTCTCAAGGCTGTCTCTACAGCTGCAGGTGCAGCTCCCAATCTACACTTTCAACTTCTGCCAGTAGATGGCACTCTGGCTCTGCTGCTGTCTCCTTCTAGCACTTTCAGACTATATTTCCTGTTCAGTCTTTAAGCCAAGTAAAATAAAATAACATAAAATAGAAACAAAAGGCAGTTCAGCTTCTCCAATTATTATGGCGTTCAAAAACTTAATGTCAGCGTTCCAGAAAACCCCAACTCCAATTAAGACCTCCGAGGCAAGCATTTCTCAAAGTTCCATTTATTAGAGTAGGTCCCCCTCTCCCCTCTCCCAGAGGACCCTTTGGCTTGTCAGAGAATTTATTGTGAAATTGTTTCACTAGTCTATCAGCTTTGACATCCCAACTTTTTACCCACATAGCTTCTGACAAAGGGTACCCTTTCCAGTGTACTAAATATTGTAACTGACCTTGTTGCAACCTAGAGTCAAGAATCTTCTTGACTTCAAGAAGCAGCTGGCAAGGGTCTCAAGGTAGAGCCCACTGCTGGTTTTAAAAGGCTGCTGTGAAACACGGGATGTATTTTTGCTAAGATTCGAGGGAAGCTGAGCTGGACAGTTACAGGGTTAATCACCTTCACTATAGGGAAAGGACAGATGAATTTTGTTCCGAATTTCTTGCTAGGTAGCCTCAATCTTAGGTACTTAGTTGACAAATACACCTTATCTCCTATTCAAAAAGGTGGCTGGAGAGACCTGTGTTTGCCTGGGTTTTATATTTCTCAGCTGCTTCTGCTAGAGCTTTCTTAGTATTCTCCCAACCCTTTTGCAAGGAGGTTATCCATTCTGTTAGGGATATGGAAGTGGGTGGTTCTCTAGGCAATTCAGGCATAGGCACAAAATCCATGCCAGTAGTTATTCGAAAAGGAGGCAATCCTGTACTACTGTGTACTGCACTATTATAAGCCACTTCTGCAAATGGTAATAAGTCCGCCCAGTTTTCTTGTTGATAATTTACATAATATCTAACGTATTGTTCCACTATTGCATTCACTTTTTCAGCGGATCTGTTAGTAGATGGGTGGAAAGGCAAGCTAAGCCCCTGGGACAACCCAATGGACCTCAGGAACTCCTTCCAGAACTTAGCAATAAATTGGACCCCTTGATCTGATATTATTCTCCAAGGAACCCCATGTAGCCTGTAGATGTGCTTCACGAAAAGTTTTGCTAGCTTTTTGGCAGAGGGTAGTCCATTAAAAGCAGTGAAGTGTGCTTGTTTGTAGAATAAATCAATGACAGTCCAAATCACTGTGTTTCCTCCACTTTCAGGAATTTCGACAATAAAGTCCATTGCAATCTCCTCCCATGGTTGCATAGGTTCTGCCACTTGCTGGAGAAGACCAGGGGGCTTCCCCGGTCGGGATTTCATGGTGGCACAGGTAGCGCAGCTTCTAACATAGTCCTCTACATTGGTTTTTATTCTTGGCCACCAGAACTGCCTTCTAACCAAATGAAGGGTTTTTAAGAACCCAAAGTGGCCCCATAGTCGGGAGTCATGACTACGTTTTAGCACTAGCAGTCTCATGCAGTGGGGCACATAGATCTTACTCCCTTTCCAAGCAAGTCCCTCCTTCCCGCAATGTTAAGTCTGGTTGGTTTTCTTTGAACCAGGCATTGTCTGATAGCACAGCTTTTAACTCTGCCATTAACTTGTCTTCGAGAAGGTTGGAACAGAGTCTGGTTTGTGCCCTAGTGCATGCTTGGGCAGATGGCTGAGCTTCGGAGGTCATGGCATGTACTACCTCTTCTCATTGGCTGTCAAATTGGGGTTTCCTGGATAAAGCATTGGGCAGCAGGTTTCTCCCCCCCCCCCCCCCCCCCCAGGATGTATTTTAGCTTGAAGTTAAAGCATTTAAAATACTGAGCCCTGCGAACTTGCTTGGGGGAAAGTTTCTGAGGGGTCTTTAGCACCTTGAGGTTTTTGTGATCAGTCCATACCTCGAAAGGCTCCTTAACCCCCTCTAGGAAATGTCTCCAGGATAAGAGAGCCCATCACACTGCAAAAGCTGCCTTCTCCCAAACCGCTCACCTGCATTCCATGTCCGTTAGCTTTTTCTACACATATGCACAAGGCATTAATTCATTTTGAGTGTTCCTCTGCAGCAGGACAGCTGCGACTGCTACATCACTGGCATTGGCTTGGACTATGAAGGGCTTGTTTGGGTCAGGGTGTTGGAGGATCGGCTCCGCCACAAACCACTGTTTTAATTGTTCAAAGGTTTTCGGACAGTCCATGGTCCATTTCATTTCATTTCATTTCATTTATTAGATTTTTATACCACCCTTCTCCCGAAGGACTCAGGGCAGTGCACAGCCATGCTAAAACAATATACGATACAAAATTTAAAAACAAATTTAAAACAAATTAAATAAATTTGGCCCTGTCAATTAAAAACCCACAAATTTAAAATACCCCATCCAGATTCTTATTCAGCCAGGCCAGCCTGTTGAAATAGCAGGGTCTTAAGGGCCTGGCCAAAGGTATGGAGATCGGGAATCGTATGTATCCCAAGGGGCAGTTCGTTCCAGATGGCGGGTGCCCCCGCAGAGAAGGGTCTCCCCCTGGGGGTCGCCAGTCTGCATTGTTTTACTGAGAACACTCTGAGGAGCCCCTCTCTGTGGGAGCGTGTTGGTCGGTAGGAGGCTATCGGTGGCAGAAGGTGATCCCGTAAGTATCTGGGCCCTAAGCCATGGAGCACTTTAAAGATGGTAACCAGCACCTTGAACCTTACCCGGAAGACCACTGAGAGCCAGTGCAGCTCGCACAGGTGTCACAGGGATGCGTCGAGTTGCACCCATAATCACCCGCGCGGCCGCATTCTGGACCAGTTTGAGTCTCCAGGTGCCCTTCAAGTGTAGCCCCACGTAGAGAGCATTACAGTAGTCCAGACGGGATGTGACGAGGGCGTGAGTGACCATGCGCAGGGTGTCCCAGTCCAGAAAGGGATGCAACTGGTAAATCAGGCGAACCTGATAAAAGGCCCCCCTGGCCACAGCCGTCATATGGTCTTCTAAAGACAGTCGTGCATCCAGGAGGACACCCAGATTGTGAGCCCTCTCCGAGGGGGCTAAAGTTTCACCCCCAATAGCCAGCGATGGCACCAGCTGGCTATACCGGGATGCCGGGAGCCATAGCCACTCAGTCTTGGAGGGGTTGAGTCTGAGCCTGTTTCTCCCCATCCAGATCCGCACGGCCTCCAGACAATGAGACATCATGTCAAAAGCATCATTGGGGTGGTCTGGGGTGGAGATGTACAGCTGAGTATCATCAGCGTACAGATGACACTTCACCCCAAAACCACGGATGATCTCCCCCGGCGGCTTCACATAAATGTTGAACAAAAGGGGTGAGAGAACCGACCCTTGTGGCACCCCATAAATAAGGTGCCTTGAGGTCGATCTCTGTCCGCCTGCCAACACAGACTGCGTCCAACCGGAGAGGAAGGAGGAGAACCACCGCAACACGGTGCCCCCCACTCATAACCCCTCCAGCCGGCGCAGCATGATACCATGATCGATGGTATCAAAAGCCGCTGAGAGGTCCAATCGGACTAGGACAGAGGAACAACCCCTGTCCTGAGCCCTCCAGAGATCATCAACCAATGCGACCAATCCGTTTCCGTGCTGTATCCCAGCCTGAAGCCCAACTGGAATGGATCCAGATAGACTGCTTCATCCAGATACCGGGGGAGTTGTTGCGCCACCATACTCTCAACAACCTTCGCCACAAAGCGAAGGTTGGAGACCGGATGATAGTTCACTAACACAGCCGGGTCCAGAGAGGGCTTCTTGAGGAGGGGCCTCACCACCACCTCTTTCAGGGCGGAGGGGAGGAAACCCTCACTCAAAGAAGCATTTATAATCTTCTGGAGCCAGCCTCGTGTAACCGCCCGGGAGGCCAGCACCAACCAGGAGGGACATGGGTCCAATAAACATGTGGCAGAGCTCAACCTACCCAGAATCCTGTCCACGTCCTCGGGAGTCAGAGTCGAACTCCTCCCAGATAACACTCTCAAGACCCACCTCCGTCACCCCCTCTGGACCCACCCAATCGGAGTCCAAGCCTTCCCGAATCTGAGTGATTTTGTCATGCAGGAATTGCACAAAGTCCTCAGCCCTATCCTGCAAGGGGTCTTCCCGCGTTTCCATATGAAGGAGGGAGTGGGTCACACTAAACAGGGCGGCTGGGCGGTTCTCTGCAGATGCAATAAGAGCAGAAAAATAGTCTGATTTTGCTGCTTTTATCGCCACTAGGTAGGTCTTAATATAAGACCTCACCAGTGTTCGGGTGGATTCAGAACGGCTGGCCCTCCAATCACTCTCCAGGTGTCTTTTCTGGCACTTCATCTCCCTCAGCTCCTCTGAAAACCAGGGAGCTAATTGGGATTGGCACCAGGTCAGAGGCCACAAAGGCACGACACGGTCCAAAGCTCCAGCGGCCACCCTTTCCCAGGCGGCTACCAGTTCTTCAGTCGAGTCATGAGCCAGAGCCTCAGGGAATGGCTCAAGCTCCATCAGGAACTTATCAGGATCCATCAGGCGCCTGGGACGGAACCACCTGGTCGGGTCTGTCTCCCTGCGGTGGAGGGAAGCGGCTCGAAAGTCTAATTGAAGGAGTGAATGATCTGACCATGACAAGGTCCAAGTTAGGGGTTGGCTAGGTTTTGGCTTGGTCGGAGGTGGACCAGTTTTTAGTAATTCTGTCAAAGGGAGCGCAACCTCGGCAAAGGAAGGGATGAATTGTCTGTAAAAATTTGCAAATTCCAGGAAGCTTTGAAGTTGCTTACGTGTTTGTGGGGGTTGCCAGTCTAGCACCACCTTCACCTTTCCTGGGTCCATTTTGACTCCTTGATTAGACACCCAGTAGCTCAGGTAGTCCAAGGACTCCTTATGGAACTCACATTTTGACAGCTTTGCATAAAGTTTGGCTGCTAGGAGTTTTTTCAGTACTTGTCTGACTAGTTTGATGTGTTCTTCCATATTCTCGCTGAATATAAGAATGTCATCTAGGTAAACTAGGACTCCCTTATACAGGTGTTCATGCAGCACCTCATTGATCAGCTGCATGAATACTGCAGGGGGCCCCTGAAGCCCAAAAGGCATGACTCGGAATTGGAAGCTGCCCAGGGGGCAGTTAAACGCCATTTTCCATTTGTCTCCCTCCTTTATGCTGACTCAGTAGTAGGCTTCCCTTAGACCTAGCTTAGTGAAGATTTTGCCTTTTGATAAGTGGTTCAGCAAGTCCTTCATTAGGGGTAGATGTTTTGTATGTAAATTGCATTGACATTGCAAAAATCAACACATAATCTCAGCCCCCCCATCTTTCTTCTCTTTAAACAAAATAGGGGCTGCTACTCTGGATTTTGCAGTCTCGATGAATCCTCTGGCTAAATTGGTATTGATGTACTTCCTCAACTTGGTCATTTCTGCAGGTGTCATGGAGTACATTCTGGGTTTTGGTAACTTGGCCCCAGGTTCTAATTCAATGGCACAGAGACTCGATGAGGGGGAAGGATATTACATTCCTCCTCATTAAAAGCCTCGGCCAGGTCTTTATATTCCTTAAGAATCTGGGGCTAACCTGGAGGGCAACCTGAAGCGGCTGCTGCGGCTTCTGGCATTTGGCTCCTATAGTTTGGCAGTCTCTTGGGAGGAGGGATGGGGGGCAGTGGGCCAACGCCAATTATGATCTTCCGGTACCCATCTTCCCATTTGATGGTAGAGGCCCATTTGTCAAGCCACGCAAGGCCTAATATGACAGATTCTGACATCTTTGGTGCTACTATAAATTGTATAAATTCACGATGTAACCCCATTTCTAATTTCACCAGTTCTGTAATTTAGGTGGCTGGAACCCCTCCAATTAATGTTCCATCTACCTGTTCAAACTTAATTGGGTATTTTAGGGCTCTAGTTTTTATTCCCAGTTGTTCAATGATTGGACGGCCAATTAAACATCTAGTACAGCCTGTATCTATCACTGCTGATACGTCTCTTTACTCCCCAGTCTCAGGCACCACTAATTTCACTTTAACGGAAAAAGGGGGGTGGGGTGGCTGCACTCACCATTGGGTCATCATCATCATTTGGCTCGCCGGGAGGAGCTCCCTTGGCCAGAGGGTCCTCGCTCTCTTTGGTGGGGAGGGGAACCTCTACGGCTTGTCGGGCAAATTGGCTGGTGTCTGGGGGCTTTTGTGAAGCCCTTCTGCCTCTGGTGGCTGTGGGAGGATGTGGTTGAGGACCTGGTGCAGAAGCCAGACACTCGGAAACTCAATGCCCCATTTGGCTACAACGGTAGCACTTGATAGCCCCCATAGGTTGAGAAGGAGGGGCTTCAGTAGGTTTTGAAAGAGGACAGCTAGCCAAAGCCCTCCGCGGTGGCTTCTCCATTGAGGGCTTGCAGTGTGGGTTGATTTCTCTATCCAAAGCTATGGATATGGTATACCAGTCCTGCAGCCACTCTGGCACCCTTTGGACTCCACATGCTTTCCTGACTTCCTGATCAATGGCTTCTTTAAAATAGTGTAGGAGTATGTGGTCCAGCCAATGGCTTAGGGCCCAGATACTTACGGGACTGCCTTCTGCCACCAATAGCCTCCCACCAACCAATGCACTCCCACAGAGAGGGGCTCCTCAGGGTGCCATCGGCAAAACAATGTAGGCTGGTGACCCCCAGGGGGAGAGCCTTCTCTGCGGGGGCACCCGCCCTCTGGAATGAACTACCCCCTGGGATACGTACGATTCCCGATCTCCATACCTTTGGCCAGGCCCTTAAGACCCTGTTATTTCAACAGGCTGGCCTGGCTGACTAAAAATTTGGATGGGTTATTTTAAATTATGGGTTTTTAACTAAGAAGGCCAAAATATGTTTAATTCTGTTTTAAATGGGTTTTAATGTTGTAGGGTTCATTGTTTTATCATGGCTGTACACCACCCTGAGTCCCTCGGGAGCAGGGTGGTATATAAATCTAATAAACTAAACTAAACTAAACCAATGGGCAAGGTTCCCCGTGACCTGCCTAAAGTGCCATACAAAGTCTTTTATGGGTCGATTACCTTGCTTCATCTCCTTTATTGTAGCTTCGTTCTCACTGATATGGTCAGGGTCATCGAATCTGGCCCGGAGCAACTCAACAAACCCTTCAGCATCATTTAGTTTAGCAGCTCCCTCATTGTGCAGCTGGGCTATACAGTCCGAAGCATCTCCTTCATTCATCCCCTCTGAAATTGCAGATACTAAGTCACGATCAGTTTTGTATTGTTCCCCATACTGATCAATATGGGCCCAGATTCGGCTGAGGAAGTAAGCCAGTTTGGAAGGCTTACCATAGAAGGTGACCCTAAAATGGGGTGGAGGTGGCCTTGCAGATGGATTGGCCCCAGCAACAGGCGGCAGGGCTGGGACCTGCTGGTGTGCCCCGCCCGGTGGGCAGTGGGGTGAGCGCTGGCGGCTGAGCTGGAATCTGTGGCAGAGCTGCTGGTGGTGGCTGGATTGCGGCTGGAGGAGGGATGGGATGGCTCCTGTGCTGCTTGTTGGGCTGCAGAGGGTGAGGGAGCTCCAGCTGGCTGCTGGATTAGCCCCCACTGATGTGTCAGGATCATTGGGGCATATTGGGCCCATGGGGATCCCTGGAAAATTGGAGCAGAAGGTGCTGGCGACCACTGGCACTGGACCCACCCCTGGCCGGGATAGAATCCCCAGCCTGGGGGGATACATTCTGCAGGGGGTAGCACAAAAGCAGGCTGGCGAGGTCGGGTAGCAGGCAGGGGTGGCAGCCCCCATGCCAGCTGCATCTGCTGTCTCCCAAATGCTGCTTGGCCCGGCTGCGCTGAGCCACTCCTCCTGTCATCCCTGGTACCTGCTGGCCTCTAATTCTTCCGCCAGGTCGTGGATCAGGAAAAGTGAAAGTGGGTTGCATTAAGCTCCATCTCACTTAAGGAGGTTGTGTGTGTGGGGGGGGGGGGCTTAACTTCCCACTTCCATCCGTTCAAACCACTCTGGGAGTCCGGTTAATGATTGGCTTCGAGACAGAGGCAACAGATTCCAATCTCGGGAATCCCCGGATCCCAAAGTTGTCACACCTCTCCACTCTGGCTCGTGGGGTGACTTAATTGGGCTGGACGTGGCACGATATCCAGGCAGTCTCTCCTCCTGTCCTCTTTCTGAAGTTGGATCAGACTGGCAACTTTTCCAGGAATCCGACTACTTGGGCCGAGCTCCTAGCCTTCGTGTCGTCTCTGCAGCTTCAATGGCTCACACCACTTCTTCAGAAGGAGAATACCGGGTCTCGATAAGTCCTTCGGCATCAGTCCTCATGGCTCCCTCTGCAATCTCCTCTTTCTCCTCCATCTTCGCTGAGTCTTCGCACCACCCGAGTTTTAAGTCGATGCTGGGGCTCAGCACCCCGGACAGCCCCCTTTTGGGGTACCATTATGATTTTAGGGATTTGGGTTATTGTCAGCATTCCAGAAAACCCCAACTCTAATTAAGAACTCCGAGGAAAGCATTTCTCAAAGTTCCATTTATTAGACTAGGTATACTGGCACATCTGGGAAAACCCGAATCTGAGAGTTCCGGGATTCTCCTCAGTAAATCAAAACCCCAAATCCAGCCCCTGCACCCATCAGTTCATCACATGGCCCAATTATCATCCGTCTCAACCTGAGCCATCACCGAAGCCACTCCTCCTCCAGATGCAGAAATATGCAGACCTTGACCGAAGGGAAGAATGCTATTATGTCTAACTACAGTACAATCGCTGTCCTGAATCCCCCGCTCCTACTTTCCCAAGCGCAAGAAGTTGGCAGTGTGGAAGCTTCTGGTGCTAATATGGCTTCCAAAGCTGACACTTTATACAGTCCAATGATATATTTGAGATATCCAGTCCAGTTTATAGTATCTAATATTTTCACTCCTTCAGAGTTTCTCCAGCCACACTTCCTGTTTTAGAGAGAAAAACACAAATCCACCTCCTTCTTGGAGTCCCACTTCCACCAGCTATTTCCCAGGGAGACTCTTAGTTCTACTCCTGATAAAAATTGTAAGTTGAAATTCTCTCACCCCAATCAATCACACTGACAGTCTCTCACTTCAGCACTTCTCTTCTGTGGCTGTGCCAGCTTTGGTCCTGTACGCAATGTCCTTCGCTTCCATTATGTTGTGTTTAAGACCCTTCTCTGAACCTATCAGGGAGTCTGTAGGCTCCCTGAGCTCATCAGAGCACACTCTTTTTTTCCTCACCCCTCTGGGGTGATTCCAGTCCAAATGGACCGTCCCAAGCAGATGGATTCGGCGCTATCCCCCAGGAGTTCCCAGGAGATGTGTCGTCTTCGCTGTGACACTAGCCACACCCCTCTGATTGCTAATATTCTGTTTAATCCAAGAATAATGAAGTTATGGTCTTCCTGAAGTTGCTGAACATCTCAGCAATCCCAACAGTATGATAATTAGCGAGGGACCCTGGTGTGGTCTCCAACATGCTTCCACTTTCATGATGGCTGCTGCACGGTAAGAGTTTCTTCTTTCTCTTACCAATGATCTACTGATTTCACTGGTTCTTTGGCAGCACTGCTCCTTGGGAGCACTTGGGAGTGACTTAAGATGACTTTTGGACTGATTGTGGACCCATTGGGCAAGGTGGGTCTTGAAGATTCCAGTTCCCTCTGGAAGCAATCGAAAAGTCATTGGGCATATCCATCTTCCTGTCAAGCAGTTTCATTTTCTAAGCATGCCAGAATTTTAACGTTCACTTTTTGACTTCATTGCTTTATTTTGCTTATTGTTTTAAAAGTTGATTAATGGTTGGCTGCTGATTTATTTCAACCCCTTGCTGGACTCTAATTGCTTTTTCTCTTTTTTTCCTTTTGATACTGTATATGTTGTTCAGAGGAACAGAGGAAGAGTCCTCTGTTTCTTCCGTATGGAAAGCACGATAACGTTCAGAGGTGGTGGTAAAGAGTTCTCAGACTCTCACCACTGGATTCTGTATTTTTTGAATTTGAAAAACACTGAGTTTATTTCCATTGAACTTTTCTTATAATCTTGGATTGAAATATAGAGATAAACATACTTGTTTTTTTAAAAAATAATTTTTATTAAACAGTTTTTAAAAAAATGTTTTGACAGTTTTCTTCTTTACAACATTTCCACATCGGTATACTTCTATTGTGTGTTAATTTCCCCCCTGTTCAATTTACCTTTAGCTATACATGTGGTTCCATTATTTTTTATACATATTGATATATTAATTTATTACATTACAATCATACATTTTGTGTCGTTTCCATATATTGTTCTGCCCCAGCTACAGACCCCAAAGAAAGCAGCACACACAAACTCTATACAAAGCTTATTTTACTCAAATAACTTAGTCTTTATCATTCAGAGGCTGTTAATGAACTGTCTTAACAGCCTACCAGAATTCTAAGATAAGGTAATCACAGTCTTACTAGAGTTGGCAGAAAGCCCAGAAACAATTTTGCAGAGAATCCAGACGCAAAGGAGATTGAACTAAAGTTGTTCTCTACAGCTTGTTGCAAGCGGCAGTCCTTCTTAAATAGGCTAAGGAAGTGGCCAATTAGCCCCAAACCTTACTCTCGAGGAGACCTCCTCCTGAGGAGCCACTCCTGCCTTTTGGCAGCTCTGCGCTCGTGCATTGAGAAGAGGCTCCTCCTCTTTGTCCTCTTCACTTAAAGGAGCTTCTGGAGGTTCTGAAGGCCCTGGCTGAATCCCTGCCTCTGGCACCACATCTTCTCCAGCCTCCTCAGTGTCTGACTCGAGCGCCAGCTGCACAGGCTGCTGACGCAGCACCACACCAGCCTCCTCGTTCTCGGAATCAGCTACAATCTGTACAGGCCACTGACGGGCCACAACATATATACAAGTTTGTTACTAATGTCTAACTCCTATATCATCTTTATTTAGTCTTTTTATAACCTGTACATCTATCCTCTAACCATTTATACCATTTATTCCATACCATGTAGTATTCTGTTTTTTCTTTATATTTTATTTCTTTTGTGAGTCTGTCCATCTCTGCACACTCTAAGATTTTCCTTATTACATTTTCCTCTGATGGCACATTGTTATTCTTCCAATTTTGTGCGTACATTATTCTCGCTGCTGTTGTGATGTGTAAAATTAAATATTGTATTTTTTTGTCATAGTTCCCTGTAAATATTCCTAATAAAAATAATTCTGGTTTCATATCTATTTGTTGTTTGGTTATCTCTTCCAGTCATTTTCTTATTCTATTCCAATATTGTTTTACATTTGGGCACGTCCACCACATGTGGTAATGTGTTCCCTGATTTTGTCCACATTTCCAGCAGGCTGGTGATGTATTCAGGAACATTTTAGCCAGCCTGGCTGGTGGAAGATGCCATCTGTAGAACATTTTATACATATTTTCCTTATAGGCTACAGACATTGTCAATTTATAGTTTTTATCCAAAATTTTCTCCCATTTCTCCAATTCAATATTATAGCCAAAATTTTTGGCCCAGGTTATCATAGTTTCTTTACCTCCTCCTCCATTCTATAGCTCAGTAAATAATTGTAAATTTTCTTAATCAATTTGTCCTCTGTGCCTAATAAAATCTTGTCTAATTCTTGTAGTTCTTTTTGGAATCCATATTGTTCTAAATCTTTCTTATGCCTAGTTTGAAGCTGTATATATGGCTACCAATCAATGTCTATGCCCTGTTCTTTTAGTTCTTGTCTTGTTTTCATTTCCCCCTGGTCCTTTAATAAATCTTTGTATCTTTTTATTTTATCCATATCCAATACATTCAGGTAAATTAATGCTTCCATTGTTCATAGCCAATTTGGTATTTTGATATAATGATTTTTTAAAAATTTTTGCCATACTTGTAGCAACGCGTCCCTAATTAGATGACTCTGGAAGTAGCAGTGAGATTTATTTTTCCTGTCCCATAAGAAAGCATGCCATCCTATCTGTAGGTCATGCCTCTCTAATGTTAGAATCCTTTTACTTTTTAGCTCTATCCAATCTTTGATCCACGTGAGTGCCGTTGCCTGATAGTATGTCACCCAGTCTGGGAGCCCAAATCCACCTCTTTCTCTACTGTCCTGCAATAATTTTATTTTAATCCTTGGTTTCTTCCCCAGCCAAATGTATTTTGTTATTAGTTTGTTCAGATCTTCGAAAAAAATTTTCCCTAAATTTACTGTTGCTACTTTGAAAAGAAACAATATTCTTGGTAGAATGTTCATCTTGATAGAGGCTATCCTTCCAATAAGAGAGAGCTGTAGTTTTTTCCAGGTTTCCAAATCCTTTTTTATCTGTTGCTTTAATTTGTTATAATTATCTTCCTTGATTGATGAACATTTAGGTGATAGCCAGATTCCCAGATATTTTACGTTTTTGTTCACTAGTATACCCATTATTTCTGCCAATTCTCTTTCCTGTTTTTTGGTGAGGTTTTTTGTTATTGCCTTTGTTTTGGTTTTGTTATTTTTAAACCGTGCTACTCTACCATATTCTTCTATTTGTTGCACTAATTTGGGTCCTGTCTCTAATGGTTGTTCCAGAATAAATACTAAATCGTCTGCAAACACTTGGACTTTATATTCTTCTTTTTTTATTTTCAGGCCTTTTATTTCCTGTTCACCTCTGATTTTTATTAGCAATACCTCTAAGGTTAAGATGAATAATAGAGGTGATAATGTCAACCTTGCCTTACCCCCTTTGCAATGTTAAATTTTTCAGTGATATCCCCATTTATTATTATTTTTGCTGTTTGGGTTGTATATATTTTTTCCACCATTCTTACAAATTTCTCTCCAAAGTTCATGTTCTCCAATTGTAAAATGATAAACCTCCAATTTAGGTTATCAAAGGCTTTTTGTGCATCCAGGAAGATTAATGCCGCTGTTTTCCAGGGTGGGCTTCATAGTATTCCAATGTGTTTATTATAGTTCTCGTATTATTTTTTATTTGTCTTCTTGGTAAGTATCCGTTCTGATCTGAGTGGATAAACTTGTTTAAAACTTTTTTGACTCTTTCCGAAATTATAGCTGCAAATATTTTGTAGTCCGCGTTCAGTAGTGAAATGGGTCTGTAATTTTTAATCTGTTGCAGGTTTCAATCTTCTTTTGGGATGCATGTGATAAATGCTTCTGTCCAAGAATTAGGTATTTTAGCCTCTACTTGGGCTTCATTAAATACCTGTACCATCTTGTATAGCTCCACCGGAAGTCCATCTAGGCCTGGTTTTTTATTGGGTTTTTTGTTTTGTTTTTTTTGGCTTCTTTCTCGCCTCCACTACTTCCATTATAGTTATTGTTCCGTTTAATATCTCCCTTTTTGTCTCTGTGATTTTAGTTAGATTCATCTTATCCAAGTATTGTTTGCTGCTGTCTTCCGGAATGTTTTCTTGGCAATATAAATTCTGAAAAAATTGTTGTGTTAGGTTCTTTTTTTCTTCTCTTCTGTGGTGTATCACTCCCTCCTCATCCTGCAATTGATGTATTATTTTTTTCTCCTTTTCTTTTTTTAATTTATATGCTAACCATCACCCCGGCTTGTTTGTGTGCTCGAAGAAATTTTGTTTTGCCATTTTGGTTTTTTGTACCATTTCATCTTGTGTGACCAAATTCAACTTGTGTTTTATTAGATCTCTTTTTTCTTTTTTCTTGTTGTTTTGGGGCTCATTCTGTAAGTCTAATTCTAATCTTTTAAGTTCTTCTGCAAATTATCTTGTTTTTGTTTTGTTTTCTTATTTCTTTTTGCCATGTATGCTATTGTAAATCCTCATATATACACTTTTGTGGTATCCCACAGATTTTGGAGTGATGTTTCTTCTTTTGTGTTTATCTTAAAAAATGCTTTCAGTTCCTTATCAATCATTTGTGTATATTCTTTCTCTTTCAATATTTCTTGATTCATAGTCCATCTCCTTTTTTCCCCCTGCCCTTTCCATATCACCCTTAATGGATTATGGTCCGCCCAAGTGTTAATCATTATTTCTGTCTCTTCAATCTCTTTTCTAAGCCCTGGTGTCATCCATGCCATATCAATCCTTGACCATGATTGATGTGGATTTGAGTAGAATGTGTATTGGTTCTTTTTCATATTTATTTCTCTCCATGCATCTTGTAGACTTAGTTCTTGTGTCATTTCATTAAATGCATCTGGTAGGGTTCTTTTCTTTGTCTTATTCTTCTTATTGCTTTTGTAATCTTTTTTGATGTCCGTAATTGTGTTAAAATCGCCAATTAAACATATATTATCATATTCCAATTCCCTTATTTTATCATGTATCTTTCTGTAGAATTCACTTTGATTGTTATTTGGTGCGTATATTGTGGCCAGCAATATTTGTTTTTGCTCTGTTTCTATCTCAATCATTAAAATTGTTTCCTCCTCATCTGTGTATACATGTTTTGGTTTTAGTCTTTCTTTGATATATGTTGCAATTCCTCTTTGTGTGTGTGTGTGTGTGCTAGTGATATGAAGAGTTTTCCTATCCTTGGGTTTTCTAGTAGTTTACTATACTGTTTCTTGATGTGTACTTCCTGCAAGCTTGTGATATCCATATCCAATCTCTGTAATTTGGAGAGTGTTTGTGTTCTTTTGGCTGGTGAATTTAATGCATTTATGTTTATTGAGACAATCTTAATTTTCTCCTCCATTTCCTTGTTTATTTATTCATCGTTCTTAATTTCCTTGTATTTCTTTTTTTTTTATTAAAATGTTTTACAAACAAAAAAAATAACATTTTTCTCCCCCCACCCCCCTTCCCACCTCCCCTTACCCCCCCTTCCCTCCTCCTCCCTCCCCCTCCCTGACTTCCCAGAGCAGAATACAAGGTATTAGAAAAAAAACCACTTATAAACTAAATTGATCTACCCATCCATAAACTAACGCCGCCCAAAAGAAACCTTAACTCCCTTATAAATAACCCAAATTACTGTTATACTCATGCATACGCAATTTGATATCTTCTTGTCTTGTATTTGTTTTGAACATAGTCTATCCATTTTTTCCACTCCAAAATATATTTCTCTTGCGTATGATCCTTCAAGTATGCTGAGATCTTCACCATTTCAGCTAAATGTGTTACTTTCAATGTCCATTCTTCTATAGTATATAGAAGAATGTATATTCTTCTATATAGAAGAATGTACTATATAGAAGAATGTACTTTTATAGTATTTAAGTATTTAATTGTTTTTAACTTTCAGCCAAAGTTTATATGGGTTTTAAATTTTTTTAACTTTTGTGTACTGTTTTTTATTCGGCTGTTCACCGCCCTGAGTCCGCAAGGAGAAGGGCGGTATATAAATCCAATAAATAAATAATAATAATAATAATAATAATAATAATATAGTAGGCACAAAGTCTTTCTTCCAGTATTGAGCTACCAACAGCCTAGCTGCTGATATAAAGTTCAAAATCAGTTTAGACTCTAGTACTGTACAATCAGTTATTATACCCAATAAAAACAACTGTGGAGTAAATTTCACTCTTTTTTTCAAAATATTTTGAATTACCCACCAAACCTTTATCCAAAATGCTCCACCATATATGATAATAAGTTGCGTCATCAGAGTCACATCTCCAACATTTGGGCTGCATATTTGGATACATACATGACAATTTCTTGGGATCTAATTGCCATCTATAAAACATTTTATACAAATTTTCCCTTATATTTTGCGCTTGTGTAAATTTAACATTTCTAACCCAAATCTTTTCCCATGTATCCATCATTATTGGTTCCTGAAAGCTTTGTGCCCATTTAATCATACAATCTTTAACCAATTCTGTTTCAGAATCTATTTCCAATAAAGCATTATACAGCCTCTTAATATGCATTTGACGCTGGTCTCTAATCTGTTTTACCAGATTTTCTTTTCTTTGCATAAAACCAATTCTTTGATCTTCCCTCCATCTGGCTTGGAGTTGACCATACTGAAACCAGGTATGAAGTATCCCTTCATCCTTCAACATCTCTAAAGACTTCAGTTGTAAATTACCCCTTTCATTAAACAAAAGCTCTTTATAAGTAATTACCTCCATTTTATATTCTATGCTTATATTTTCTATTGCATGTCTAGGGTTTTCCCATATAGGTATCTTATAGTTTAACTTATATTGATACTTTTTCCAAACTCTTAACAATGCATTCCTTAATATATGACTTTTAAAGATCTTATCCACTTTTTTCTCATACAGTAAATAGGCATGCCATCCATATAACAAATCATATCCTTCTATATTTAATATCCTTTCTTCAGTTAAATTAAACCAATCACTAATTTGCACTAACACAGATGCCTCATAATACAACCTTAAATTAGGCATTTTCAAACCCCCTCTTTCACGAACATCCTGTATAATTTTTAACTTTACTCTAGGTTTTTTTCCAGCCCAAATAAAAGTATTAACTCCTTTCTGCCATTCTTTCAAGTTTCCATCTTTCTTAAGAACTGGTATCATTTGAAACAAAAATAAAAACTTAGGTAATACATTCATTTTTATTGCTGCTATTCTTCCTAATAAAGATAATTGCAATTTTTTCCAGTTATCCATATCCCTTTGTACTTTTTGCCAAAGAACTTCATAGTTGTTTTTGAATAACTTTGTATTTGAAGCTGCAACATATATTCCCAAATATTTAACCTTTTTGGCTATTTCAAATCCCGTTATTCTTCCTAACTCTTCCCTTTGCAGAACAGTCATGTTTTTAGCTATAATCTTAGTTTTATGTTGATTTACTTTAAATCCAGAAACCCTACCATATTGTTCTAATATATCCAACATATATGGAACTGTTTTTATAGGTTGAGATAAAGTAACAACCAAATCATCTGCAAAGGCCCTCAATCTATAGTCCTGTTGTCTAATTACTATTCCCTTCAACTTATCAGATTCACGTATTTTATTTAACAAAATTTCTAGAGATAAAATAAATAGCAATGGTGACAAAGGACAACCCTGCCGTGTTCCCTTCTCAATCTTAAAACTTAGATTAAATCTTAGACCTCCATTAACAATTATTTGTGCTGATTGTTCTTGATATATTGCTTTAATTGATTGTGTAAACTGATCTCCAAATTGCATCTTCTCCATAATTTTAAACAAAAATTGCCAATTCAATCGATCAAATGCCTTCTCTGCATCCAAAAAGAAAAACGCTGCAGAGATTTGGTTGTTTTTTTCCAAATATTCCAGTAAATCTATAACTTGTCTTACATTATATTTCATTTGTCTACCTTTTATAAACCCTGATTGATCATTATGAATTAGTTGTTGCATAACTGGCATCAATCTATTTGCCAATACCTTAGCAAAAATTTTATAATCGGTATTCAAAAGTGAAATTGGTCTAAAATTCTCTGGCTTAACATTCTGATCATCTTTTGGAATCAATGAGACAAAAGCTGTTCTCCAAGAGGGTGGAATCCCCCCCCCCCCCGGCTTGGATTCTAGAAAATAATAATCTAAGTGGTTCAATCATTTCAGACTGTAAGTTCTTATAATAAACAGCTGTCAATCCGTCTGTTCATGGTGTTTTACCCACTTTTAACTGCTTAATTGCTAAACCAATCTCTTCAGAAGTTATAGGTTGATTCAAACATTCCCTCTGTTCCCTTGTTATTTCAAAACTACTATTCTCCTTTAAGTATCTATCAATATCTGACCCTTGTATTGGATCTCTTGCATATAGTTTTGTATAAAACTCTAAAAATACTTTTTTAATCATATCTTGTTGATAAACTTCTTTACCTCTAAATTCTATCTTACTAATAGCTCATGATTTTTGTTTCTTCCTTAATGTATAAGCCAGCCATCTACCTGGTTTATTGGCATTACAAAAAGTATTATGTTTTGCATATTGCAAAGTAGTTGCTACCTGATCAGCCATTAACATATTAAATTGCCCTCGCAATATATTTATTACTTCTTTTACTTTTACATCTCCTGGATTACATATTAATAATTCTTTCTTTTTTATTTCCTCCTCAATCTCTTTCCTCATCTTTGTTTGCTTTGATTTATATTTATTATTCATATATATCAAAACTCCCCTCATATAAGCCTTGCTTGCATCCCACACCATTTCCATAGAAGTACCCTTATCCATATTGTTAATAAAAAATTCTTTCATTGACTTTTTAAGCTCATTCACATTTTTTTCATATCTAAATAAATTTTCATTCAATCTCCAAGACCTCCTTTCCCCTCTTTCCTGTTCCAGTTCTAACCAAACTGGACTATGGTCAGTTATACTCCTAGGACATATCTTCGTCTTCTTTACCCTAGGGAGAAAATCATTTGTAATTAGTAGAAAATCAATTCTAGAAAAAGATTGATGTCTATCCAAAAAAAAGGTAAAATCTTTTTCATCCATATTCCGCTCTCGCCAAATATCCCTCAATTCCAAATCTTCCATTATATCAAAAAAAGATTTTGGTAGTTTTGCACATGTAGAAACTTTAGATATGCTCATCTTATCCTTTAACGTATCTATAACTCCATTAAAATCACCCATCAAAATAAATGATTTATAATCCCAATGTATTATTTTAGAGTATAAATGTTTGTAAAAATTATCTTGTTGTTGATTCGGGGCATATATCCCAATTAAAAGCATCTTGCCATTTTGAGTTAATAGTTCTATTGCTATATATCTTCCATACACATCTGCCTCAATTAATTTAGCCATTAGTCCTTTCTTTATGTAAATAACAATTCCATTTTTCTTCTCTGGAGCTGAGGCCACAAAATGAGCCCCTAATCTTGAATTTATTAAGTATTTTTGATCTGATAATTTAATATGTGTTTCTTGTAGACAAATGACATCATTTTTAAATTGTTTCAAATAATGAAATATTTTCTTCCTTTTTTGTGGTGAATTTAAACCATTGACATTCCAAGAAAGGAACTTAGTTGCCATTCTTGGCACCTTGAAGCCTTAAGAGCATTTGCCGAATATCATCTTGCATCTTACTCTTCGGCCTTGCCCCTCCCACTGCTTCTGTTTTTTGAGATTCTTGAGCTTCTTGGGTTAGATCTTGGATTTGTAGTACTTGTGACTGTTGTTTTTGTTGTTGTTGTTTTTGTTGTTTATAAGTTGCTCGAGTCATACGCTGTTCCTTTGGTTCCTCTAACTCTAGCTCTGGCTCTTCTATACCCCTCAATGGAAAAGGAAGATCTTCTTGCGCCTTTCCTCCAGCTGCTACATCAGCATAGGTTATTTGTTTTCCATTTTTCTCTTGCTGAGGTATCTCTATTTATTTTTTACCCTCCTTGGGTGGTGGTGAACGTCCTGCCTTCAAAACATTGAAATAGAAATCTTTGGCTTTCCAGACTGTATTCAAGCGGTATCTCTCTCCGCCATAGGTAACTATTAAACCTATTGGAGCATCCCATCTGTACATTAGTTGTTGCCGTCTCAGCTCTTCAACCAAAAAACCAAAGTCCTTTCTATCTCTTAACATCTTAGGAGGAATCTCTTTCAGTACCTGGATTTCTTGACCAAACATCTGTATTTTATTTTTGTAAGAAGCTTTTAATATATCATTTCTAATTCTTCTATCAATGAAATAAATCACCACATCTCTTGGCAATTGTCTTTGTTTAGCCACCCAGGAATTGACTCTATAGGCTTTGTCAATCTGATGTACCACGTCATCTTTCTTTGCTCCAATGATTGCTTCAACAACCTCAGCACATCTGTCTCTTAAATTCTCCCGACCATTCTCCTTCATTCCTCTCAGTCTCAAGGCAAACTCCATAGATCTATATTGAATCATAGTTATCTCATTTTCCAGTCTTTCATTTTTAGTCATTACCTCACCCAATTTAGCTTCCAGATTTAAATTAGATTCATTGATTCCTTCAACTCTTTCATACAACTGAATAAGGTGCTTAGACAGACCAGATACTGCTAATAAAATATCATCTCTTATGTCATCATACTTTTTTGCAACAACATCCTTAATTTTCTTTATTTCTTCCTCAAATTTCTCCAATTTTTCTTCTATTCTGCCTCTATTCTCCTCTATCATTGCAGTTTGGTTATTCATAGCTTCTGATATAAATTCTTTAAGATCTTTAATAGGGGTTTCTTGACTTTTTGAGCCTACAGGAAGTTGAGCTTTCTGTGTCACTACTGACACTATAAGAGAACCCCCTCCTACTTTTGAAATTGCAGGTTTAGTTTGCTTGGAAGCCATTTTTATACCTTCTTTCTTAAAAACCTTTTTTTCCCTCTTCTCCCCCTTTACAAATAAAAAAGTTCTCAAAACAACTTTCAGAGGCTTTAAAGTTCAGAAAATTTTTTCCTCTTTTAAAACAAAAAAGAGGAAAAAATCTCTACAGTCTTCTCTTTCCAGCAGCTTCAATAAATCCAATACACAAAAAGCCTCAGCCGAGACTTCCACTGCTAAGTTTCACTTTCGTTGTTATTACAAAAGCACCATTAAGAAAAAAAAAATCCACTCACTTGACTGCCATTAGAAACAAAGTAAGCGTTGATTCTTTCTTGCAAGCACACTTGCTTCTGCTCCGTCTGCTATTTAACTTCTTTTGATCTGCTAATTGAGTGCAAAGCCGGTCGCTGCGTCTTGCTCTGCATAAGCAGAGTCGTCTGGAGCTTTGGAGCCTCCTCGGGTTAAACGGGGAGCTAGTCCTTCCAGCCTCTGGAATAACTTCCAAGGGGCTTTTGGAACTGCTCTACCCCCCCCCCCCCCGATTGCTCTCCTCATCTTCTTCTCCCGAAGGCGAGATTCCGAAGCCATCAGGCAGCCATTTTTCACTGCCAAAACAGCTTCACAAAAGCTTAACGCGCTGCGGTGCCAGGCAGAAGTCCAATTTCCTTGTATTTCTTGTCTCTCTCTGTATTCTTCCTCTTGCGCCTTTTCTTTTTATTCATTCTCTTTCCTGTTTCCTCTTTTCTCCTTGTTCCCCTTCATTCTCCTCTCTTTGGTATTCCTCTTGACTCCTGCTCTCAACTTCTTCTCTGCTCTCATGGTCTTCTTCAATTGCAAAATGGTGTTAAAAAAACTCTTGTGCTTTATCGAGAGTGTCTATTTTAATTTTTTTCTCCTGCCAGGAAATCAGAATGCCTTCTGGCATCAGCCATCGGAACATCATGTTCTATCTGTTTAATTGTGTAGTTAGGAACTGGTAATTTCTTCTTTGATTTCTCACTCTCCTCAATATTTGTTTCAGAGTTATTATTTCCTTTCCTTTATAAATTATTGATTCCTCCCTCATTTTCTTATATATTTCATCCCTTATCACCTTTTTCATAAACCTCACATGGACTTCCTTCAGTAATCTGTGTCTGCGTGAATAGTTTGTATGGACTCTGTATACCTCGTCTATATCTCTCTGTATATCCTGTTTGTCTTTCTGTAGTGCCTCCGCTACAATTTCTGCCATGGTCTCACCTTCCTCTTCCTCTCTATCTTCTACAATATTTTGGAATCTTAAGAAGAAGGATGCTTTCTCCATCTCTAGAAACACAATCGATTCTTCTAAGTCTCTGTTGGCAAGCACACATTTCTGTTCCCTTGTCTCCATTTTTTTATCTACTTGTTCCATTTTTGTCTCTACTGTTTTTATTCTCTGTTCATTTTTAAGGATAGTTTGCTGGATGTTTCCTATTTTGTCATCCATTCTTCTAATATCTCCTTTCATTTCTCCCATCTCGTGTTTGATTTCTTCATGATTTCTTTTTGTCTCTTCACAGTTATTTGCTATTGCTTCCTGTGTTTTTGTCATTGCCTCTTGTATCATTATTAATGTAGCTTGCATACTCTGGATGTTCAGTGTTGAGCCTGATTTCTCTGTTCCCAACATGCTCTCTATTGAACGTTGGTGTGCAGGTGATGAAGTTGTAGATGCAGGGTTTGGAGCTATTGTCTTACTTATCTTAGTAGTAGTTGTTGTGCTTGTCATTTTCCCCACCCGAAAAAGGTTTTTCCAAAATAACATACAATATGTTAACTATACAGCCTCCACAATCTTGTATTTCTTATGCACAATTTCTACAATGATAATGATAAAGCCTTCAATATACCTTTAAATATGTAAATATAGATATAAATGTAGATATAAGTATAGATATAAATATATAGATATATGGGTGTATATATTTTGCTACAAATGTAAAATTCTTATATTCTGTAATCAGTTTGTATAAGTGTATATATATATATATATTTCTTTCTTTCTTTCTTTCTTTATAGGTATGCAAATATATAAAGGTTATATACAATTATTAGTTAAATATGATATATATGATATCTAAATTAATGTAGTTATTCTAGTTGTAATAGCCCAAGGTTTAACACTTTAAGACCGATTTATATTAATTTACAAATGAAGATGAATAAATATGAATATATGTACCGACTATATAGATATAATAATTTAAAGATCCAGCAATTCTATCTTAGATATTTAAAGTTAAACAGTTATTTCACCTTTTACAATCAATTGTTTCTTATATTTCTTATAGTATTATTTATATTTATATTAATATCTTTTGTTTTTTTTCTTTGTGTTTTATTGTCCTCCAATGTCCTTCAACAAGATTCCTTTTCTTATATTGCTTCAGCAATCTCACCTCAGTCTTGCATCATTCTTTATATGCACTACTTATTTAGTTCTGTCATTTCTTTGGCCTCCAGATGGCGCTCTTTTTCTCCTTACATGGCACCAATGCTCCCTGCTATTGAAGTTCCAAATTAGAAAGTTGTGAAAGTCCTCCAAATCTCTTGAGTTGTAAAAGATATATCTTTATTCAATTTATCCAATTGTAGCAGTTTTAATCACCAGTCCCATTATATTCCGCTTCTAGAGAAAAGACTAAAGAAGCTATGTAAAACCTTGGCCCCCTTGGTAGCAAAGATGTCCGGAAATCAAATACTGCTCTTGATGACTGTATCCATCCAACACTGTTTTTCATAACAGTGTTAAGGAAGTGACTTGCCTTCTGATATGTTTTTGTGACTTTCCACCTAGACTATAGACATTTCTAGGTGATCACCACACAACTCCACTTAGCTTCTAAGGTCAGTCAAGATTGGCTAGGGCTTGATAATATAGGTTAACAATAGGACTGCATAGTCAAAGCATGCTGGCACTTTTGTAGGCATGTCCAGAGTTGTGCAAATGCAGGAAAAGATGTAACTTCTTTAAAGAGTTGCCAATAGATGCAATATGTGCACCTATGTGCATTCTGAATCACTTTTCCCTTTCAAATCTAGATTGTTGCAATGTCCTTGCTAATAAATTCAGTTTGACTCAAAGAAAGTTTGGGCTGATCTTTCCATTACTAAGTTGGTATCCAATGCTGTAATACAGGGGTCCTCAAGCTTTTTAAATGGGGCCAATTCATGGCCCCTCAAACTGATAGGGGGCCGGACTATAATTTGATTTGCCTAATGACCAGCTGGGTGGGCATGGCTAGGTGGCCATGTGACTGGGTGGGCGTGGCCAATTTAGCAGTCAATTTTGCCAATTTAGCAGTCCATTAAACAATACACAGCAGCCCCCTTTTCTATTCTTCTTTTTAATACTGCATGAAGTTTATGCTGTAGGATTTTTTTTTTTTACCAGGGGGTCGGGTGGGGGAAGAGGTTGGCAATGCCTGGGGAAGGAAAGGCATGCTTTCCACAGGTCTTATGGCTATTTTTAAAGGGCCAGCTAATGTCATTGGTGTTGGGAGTGTTGATTATTGAATGGCAGATTTGAACGGACCAATCAGGAAATAGGAACTGGAGTGGGAAATTCAGAGGAACGTCAGTGGCTGAAGATGCAGACAGCTCCTAGCTATAAAAGGAGCTGCCGTGGCCAGCCTGAGCATTGCGATTTACAGAGCTAATAAAAGTGTTTAACTGTACCGTGTGTCCAGTCCTTCTTGCGCCCACTATATAACACTGGTGACGAAGCTGGGATTCTGAAGGACGAAGAATGCAAGCATTGAACCTCCAACAAGCAATCATCAGCCAACCAGATCAACGACTGCCGACACCAGTCAGATCATCGGCTACCACAATGTCTTCAATCAGCCCACCCGCACCTTTCAACCAGGCTGGAGAAGACTGGGAATCTTACATGGAAATATTCCACATGTTCCTTGAGGGGAACGATCTATTGAGCCTGTCGGAACAGAGAAAGAGAGCTATTTTCCTCACTCATTGCGGAGCCGCCTTGTTCAAGATGGCAAAAGCGCTTGCAGCCCCTGTCGAGCTAAGAACAATGTCCTGGCCGATCCTACAAAGCATCCTGAAGGCACACTATGCTCCCCAAGCTTCATCCCTGGTAAGGAGACATGAATTCTACCGGAGGGACCAGAGGGAAGGCGAATCAATAAGTGAATTCATTGCAACCCTGAGGGAGATAGCTGCAGCCTGTGACTTTTCCAACCTAGATGAAGCTATGAGGGATCGGCTGGTGTTGGGGTTAAAAGACCTCACATTGCAGAGTACACTATTGGCCAAGCCTCAAATAACCTTCAAAGAAGCTATGGAAGAAGCCACCGCAACAGAGGCATCCCAGAAATCCGCGGCAGCCATGAAGAAGATGAACAAAGGGCCGCAAGGAAAAGAAGAATACTCGATCCATTACGAGGAAGTAGAAACAGAATCAGAGGAAGAAGAGGACAAAGTCCATCACCTCCAAACAGACCGAAGGGGCAAGCCACAAGGAAAAGGAAAGACAGAATTCCAGTGCACGGGATGCGAGGGAAACCACCCAAGGGCAGAATGCAGGTTCCGTGATGCCATATGCCAGAGATGTGACCAGAAAGGACATATAGCGAGAGCCTGCAGAGCATCCCAGCCAGCGTCCCGAAGGAACCGACCGAACCGACCGCCCAACTCGCCTACAAACAACTGACAGTTCCAGGCAAGTGAAAAAAGACAACTGTTTGGAAGCGGTCGCAGAAGCGAGGATTCCGGATCGGACAGAAGAGAAACCCACTAATAATAGTGGGTCATGCAAGCGCGGGAAAATCGAACAAGATGGCGGCGACTGTACTCATCAAAGGGAGATCTTGCAAAATGGAGGTCGACTCGGGGTCCTGCCTATCCATGGTCTCCTGGGCAACAATCAAACGGCTAGTTCCTGACATGCTCCCACAGTACCTGGAGGAAACAGTCTATCTAGATCCGTGCCAGTCCGGTTTCAGACCTGGGTACAGCACGGAGACGGCATTGGTCGCGTTGGTGGATGATCTCTGGAGGGCTCGGGACAGGGGGTGCTCCTCTGTCCTGGTCCTGTTAGATCTCTCAGCGGCTTTTGATACCATCGACCATGGTATCATGCTGCGTCGGTTGGGGGGTTTGGGGGTGGGAGGCACCGTGCTACGGTGGTTCTCCTCCTATCTCTCCAACCGATCGCAGTCTGTGTTGGCAGGGGGGCAGAGGTCGACCTCGAGGCACCTCGTTTGCGGGGTGCCACAAGGGTCGGTCCTCTCGCCGCTCCTGTTCAACATTTATGTGAAGCCGCTGGGTGAGATCATCCGTGGTTTTGGGGTGAGTTGCCAACTGTACGCTGATGACACTCAGCTGTACATCTCCACCCCTGACCACCCCAATGATGCCCTCGAAGTGATGTCCCAGTGCCTTGAGGCCGTGCGGGTCTGGATGGGGAGGAACAGGCTTCGTCTCAACCCTTCCAAGACTGAGTGGCTGTGGATGCCGGCGTCCCGGTATAGCCAGCTAGTGCCATCGCTGGCTATTGGGGGTGAGTCATTGGCCCCCACAGAGGGGGCGCGCAACTTGGGTGTCCTCCTGGACTCACGGCTGTCCTTGGAAGGGCATGTGGCGGCCGTGGCCAGGGGGGCCTTTTATCAGGTTCGCCTGATGCGCCAGTTGCGCCCCTTTCTGGATCGGGACTCCATGTGCACAGTCACTCATGCACTCGTCACATCTCGCCTGGACTACTGTAACGCTCTCTACATGGGGCTCCCCTTGGGGTGCACCCGGAGGCTCCAACTGGTCCAGAATGAGGCCGCGCGGGTGATTATGGGAGCGACAGGGCGCTCCCATGTGACACCTCTCCTGCGCGAGCTGCACTGGCTTCCGGTGGTCTTTCGGGTGCGCTTCAAGGTGTTAGTTTTGACCTTTAAAGCGCTCCATGGCATGGGACCGGGGTACCTGCGGGACCGCCTGCTGCTACCGATAACCTCCCACCGGCCAGTACGCTCACACAGAGAGGGCCTTCTCAGGGTGCCATCAGCCAAGCAATGTCGGCTGGTGGCCCCCAGGGGGAGAGCCTTCTCTGTGGGGGCACCTACCCTATGGAACGAGCTGCCTCCAGAAGTTCGTTTGATCCCGGACCTCCGCACTTTCCGAAAGGCCCTTAAGACCTATTTATTTCAACAAGCCAGCCTTGCTTGATTGTTTTTAATGGGGTCTTAACAAATTGATTTCTGGGGTTTTAAATTGGGTATTTTAATGGGGTTAGAATTTTATTTGGAACGCCAATGAATTTAATTTAATTTTATTACTCTTTTAATGCTTGTATTATATGTTTTTTAAATTTGGCTGTTCACCGCCCTGAGTCCCCCTCCCGGGGAGAAGGGCGGTATAGAAATTGAAACAAATAAATAAATAAATAAATGACCACCAGCACACTCAAACGCCAAAGACTGACACTAATAGATTACCAAGAGAATCGGATTCCGGTAATTGGCACAAGAAATTTTAACGTCTCATACAAGACCTTCAAAGCAAAGCTGCCCCTCACCATCATGGACTGAGATAGACATAGCCTATTAGGTCTGGAATGGTTTGAGCCATTGGGACTGGCCATAACGGGCATCGACCACATCAACGACTGTGGCTGGGAGGAAAAGCTGATGACAGAATTCGTGGAGGTGTTCAACAGCGAATTAGACAAGTACACGGGGTCCCCGATATCATTTAACTTAGATTCCCAAGTTGGCCCTGTCTGGATTAAACCCAGAAGGGTCCCATTTGCTCTAAGGCCCAAGATAGATGAGCAACTAGACATGCTAGTTGCCCAGGGAGTCTTAGAGCCTACAGACCATGCAAAGTGGGAGACACCCATCGTCACCCCCATTAAGCCAGATGGGTCGGTACGCATCTGTGGATACTATAAAAGCACAATAAACGGCATTACAGCAGACTGCATATCCAGTGCCAGTGGTGCAACATCTGCTCCACTCCTTGGGCCAAGGAACATTTTTTGCAAAGCTTGACCTAGCCCAAGTGTACCAACAGTTTCCTGTGGACAATGCCACAGCCGAGGCTCAAACAATCGTGACACACAGGGGGGCCTTTAAATGCAAGCGGTTGCAGTTTGGAGTCAGCGTAGCCCCAGGGCTGTTCCAAAGCCTGATGGAACGCCTATTACAGGGGATTGAAGGAGTCGTCCCATATTTCAATGATGTACTAATCTCGGTGGTAGATTTAGACCAGCTACAGCAGCGGTTAAGAGAAGTGCTATCTAGATTCCAAAAAGTAGGGCTAAAAGTGAAAAGGAACAAATGCAACTTGGCGGAGAAACAAGTCAAATTCCTGGGATATTTAATAGATGAGTCAGGAATATGACCCACTCCGGGAAAACTGAGGGCCATTAAAGAAGCACCTACACCCACAAACAAAACGGAGCTGCAGGCTTTCTTCGGTTTACTGAACTTTTATAATATTTTCCTACCGCAGAAAGCCACAACTGCTGAACCTCTTCACCAGCTACTGAACAAAACAATGGAATGGAGGTGGGGGAAACAAGAAAGAACGGTATTCAAAGAAATAAAAAAACTATTAACCTCAGACAGAGTATTGGTACAGTACAGCGGAACATTGCCAATCAGGCTGACTTGCGATGCATCACCTTTTGGCATTGGAGCTGTACTAAGCCACTGCATGCCAAATGGAAGAGAAGCTTCCATCACATTCTATTCCCAAACATTGTCCAAGCCGGAAAGGAACTATAGCCAAGTAAATAAGGAAGCATTGGCTGCAGTAGCCGGAATAAAGAGATTCCACGAGTATTTGTATGGTTGGAGATTCGAACTCATCACTGACCATAAACCATTATTTGGCATCATCGCCGGAGACAAACCCGCACCTCCCATACTATCACCAAGAATGCTCGTTGGATAGAGTTCCTGGCAGCCTATGATTACCAACTGAACTATAAGCCCGGAAAGACAATCAACCATGCTGACACACTCAGCAGATGCCCACTTCCGGAAACAGCAGAAGACCCAGCTCCAGCATCAACCACCTTACTGATTGAAACCATGGAAAGTGCACAGATCTCCACTGCAGACATCGTGAGGGCCACAGCAAAAGACAAAACTCTGGCGCACGTTTTGAACTGGATCTGGAAGGGATGACCGGAAGCGAACGTGGACGCAGAATTCCAACCATTCAAATCGAGACAGACCGAGCTGTCGGGGTTGAAAGGGTGCATATTGTGGGGAGACAGAGTCATAATTCCCAGGTTGCTGAGGCAGGACATTTTAAACATGTTACATGAGGGCCACCCAGGAATCGTGAAGATGAAAGCTTTGGCAAGAAGCTATGTGTGGTGGCCTGGAATGGATAAGGAGATAGAGGCATGGGTGGTGACATGCACACTCTGCCAAGAATTACGACCAGCGCCGCACACTGGACCCACACATGATTGGGAGAATCCAGGAACACCCTGGTTAAGAATACATATAGACTTTGTGGGGCCATGCCAGGGCAACATGTTCCTAATAATTGTGGACGCATTTTCCAAATGGCTGGAGGTGTATCTAATACCATCAACAACCACGGAAGCTGTCATCCGAGTGCTCAGACGATTGTTTGCAACACATGGGTTGCCTGACTTGCTGTTTTCAGACAATGGCCAGTTCACGGATAATACATTCGAGATGTTCCTGTACAGCCAAGGGATCCAACACGCATTATCTGCACCTGGAAAACCATCCACGAACGGTCTTGCTGAAAGGATGGTGAGAACGACCAAGGAGACTTTGGCAAGACTGGGACCCGGGGACATGCAGGCCAAAATAGACAAGCTGCTGACTATCCAACACATTACACGGAGCGCATCCACACACCGAAGCCCAGCCAAATTGTTAACGGGGAGAAAATTAAGATCCCCATTAGACAGACTGCACCCTCAGTACAGCACAGAAAAGCCAACCGACTCCACGAGCTGGATCTGGTAATTCCAAGTGGGGGACAAAATCTACGCAAAAAACTTCAGCGGTAACCCCCTATGGATACCGGGAGAAATAATCCAAGTCACAGGACCACTGTCATACAGACTACAGACCGAGGATGGCTGACAATGGAAGCGGCACATTGATCTGATCAGAGGCCAGGTGACCAGAAACAAACAAGACCCACCAGAAGACACCCAAGAGTGAAGGAAGGAAAAATACACAGAAAGGAACCAGACCCTACCACAGGCACAAACACAAGACAGTGCAGGAAAAGTCTCAAGCCCGAGAAGAGACAGCGGACACTTACCTGAAGTCCAGGAGGAGTCGTCGAACATCAGTATCAGTCCACCATGTCATCTAGGGGAGGAAGGCAGTAACATCCGAGGGAATAATTCCATACCAGCGAGTGAGTTCCAGAGAGTTCCAGAGGCAGAGCCAGCAGAGCCACCGAACTCGACCTCTCATTCCAAGAACGCTGGGACGACTGATCTGCGCAGGTGTAGTTGCGCCTCGAGATGACCCTCCTACTTACGTGACTATGTAGCCTAGAGACTTCAGGAGTGGTTATGCTAAACTAGAGGGGAGGGGTGTTGAGTATTGAATGGCAGATTTGAACGGACCAATCAGGAAATAGGAACTGGAGCGGGAAATTCAGAGGAACGTCAGTGGCTGAAGACGCGGACAGCTCCTAGCTATAAAAGGAGCATTGCGATTTACGGAGCTAATAAAAGTGTTTAATTCTACCGTGTGTCCAGTCCTTCTTGCACCCACTATATAACAGGGAGATTCATTGGTGAGGTGATAGTGACTCAATGTGCGATGTTCACTGGACCAGTAACTGGAGTTGGTAAATTGACAGGTGTGGTGAGTGTTAATGGAGAAGTCATGAACAAAGGGCTGTTTATGGTAACAGGGTTGCCTAAGCTCATTGGGCTGGAGATGTTAACCGCGCTCAAAACATTGGCTGGGCTTCTCATATTCATTGCAGCAGCCACAATGCAAGGCGCTGATCCTTCAGTACTCACTCCCCCCCCCAATTGTCAGCCACTGCACCACTTCTCCAGGGAAGCAGCCGCATTCCGAGCATGTCCTTTTGCAGCCGGGGGGATGGCATGCCCCTTTGCCCTGCCCCCCAGGCCAACACCAAATCTAAATCCCTCGTAATGGTGAGGGTCTTCCTCGCTGGGGGGTCGCCAGCTGGTCTCGCTGGGGTGCTGCGGTTCACCCCCTTCAGGATGTCGCCGGTCTACCCCCATGGAATGCCGCCGGGCCGCTTCACCAGGGTGGTGCAGGCCTACCTCATCAGGGTGTTGCAGGCCTACCTCGTCGGGATGTTGCAGGCCTACCTTGTCAGGGTGTTGCAGGCCTACCTCGTCGGGCTGGTTCCATCCTACTTCCCTCCACCTTTTCCGGAGCTGGTCGATGTGATGTCTACAGACCTGTCAGTCTTCCAGCTCCACTCTGTAGGACTTTGGGCCGGTTATGCTCTCGATCGTCCCCTTCAGCCATTTCGGAGATCCATGGAAATTGAGCGCAAATACCGGGTCTCCTATGGTGAAGGTGTGAAGCGGGAGGCTGGTGTTTATTGGCACCTCCGGGTTGTACTGGGGGTGCCATCGATCCAGGGGGGACCTCAGTCTTCTGCCCATTAACAGTTCTGCTGGGCTCTTGTGAGTGGTAGCGTGCGGCGTGATGTGCTGGGTGAGGAGAAAGTTGTCAATTCTCTCTTGCCAGTCGCCTGTGCCCATCTTGGTGAGTGCCTCTTTAGTGAGCCTCACCATTCTTTCTGCCTGCCCATTCCCAGCCAGTCTGTAGGGTGCTGACAGGGCATGACGGATGCCCAGTCCTGCCAGGAACAATTCCATGGGCTTGGACGTAAGTTGGGAGCCATTGTCAGAGACCATCATATCCAGTAGCCCATGGGTTGCAAAAAGCCGCCAGAGCACCCTGATCGTTGCTTCTGTTGTGATGGATGCCATGGGAACTATCTCCAGCCACTTCGAGAAGGCATCCACAACTATTAAGAGGTACTTTCCTTGCATCGGACCTGCAAAGTCAATGTGGATTCTTGACCAGGGGTTGCTGGGCACCTCCCATTCTGATGGCTGGGAATAGAGAGGCGTGGGTCGTACCTCCTGGCATGGGTCGCATCTGGAGACCCATTCCTCGATGTCCTTATCCAGGGTTGGCCACCAAACGTAACTTCGTGCCAGCCCCTTCATTCTCACTATGCCCAGGTGCCCGCTGTGGAGGGTTTCCAGTGTCTTCCGTTGCAGGGTGCTGGGAATCACCACTCTGTCACCCGAGAGAAGGCAGCCCTTCATGGTGGATAGCTCCTGCTGCTTCCTGGTGAATGGGCTGAACTCTTCTGCCGTCTTCTCCGTGGGCCAGCCCCACAGGACCAATGACTTTACTTGTTTGAGGGTCCTGTCCTTCTGAGTATGGGCTGCCACATCTGCAGAGGTTACTGGGCAGGCTTGGTCATCGTCAATATGGAAGAGCCCAAGCGTGGGGGCTGGGTCTTCCACTGGCTCTTTGGAGGGGCATCTGCTCAGGCATCCGTGTTTCCTATGGTTTTGCCAGGTCTATGGATCAGTCTGTAGGAATACCCAGCTAGGAAAATTGCCCATGGCGTCATTCTGGGGGACATGTAAACTGGAGTCGGTTTATTGCCCACGAGTAGTCTCAGCAGCGGCTTGTGATCCATAATGATATTAAAGCTTCGGACGTATAGATACTCGTGGAAGTGCTTAATGCTTCCGACGATGGCCAAGGCTTCCTTGTCCAGCTGGCTGTAATTCCGTTCTGTGCTGGACATCGTTTTGGAAAAATAGGTGATAGGTGCTTCAGTGCCGTTAGGAAGTTCATGGCTAAGCACTGCTCTGACTCCGTAGGGTGATGCGTCGCAGGTCAACATCAGGGGAAGTGTCTCGTCGTATTGCATGAGCACGCTGTCTGAAGAGAGCAGTCCTTTAATGGCTTTGAATGCTGCTTCCTCTTCTTCCTCCCATCTCCAGGGTGCCGCTTTCCCCAACAGGCGATGGAGTGGCTTTTTGTTTTAGGAAAACACTATAAAAGTTGAGTAATCCTAAGAAAGCCTGAAGCTCCACTTTGTTTTTTGGACTGGGAGCTTCATGGATGGCCTTTACCTTGTTTTTGGTGGGGTGGATGCCCATGCTATCAATGAGATAGCCCAGGAACTAGACCTCCTGGACTCCAATGATGCACTTATCTCTCCTGACTCTTAAACCCTTCTCCTTGAACCGCTGCAGGACAAGCCTGAGCCGCTCAGTTAGTTGGGTTTTTGAGTCCCTGGAGATTAAGACATCGTCAAAGTATGGCACCACCCCTGGAATGCCTTGGAGAAGGCGTTCCATCATAGATTGGAAAATGCCTGGGGCTGCACTGACTCCGAATTGGAGGCGGTTACATTTAAATGCGCCCCTATGCGTGACAATTGTTTGAGCTTCTGCCGTTTTTTCATCCACTGGCAGTTAAGCCTGGGCCAGGTCCAGTTTAGCTAATATTGAACCACTCCCAAGTGAATGCAACAGATGTTGCACCACTGGAACTGGATATGCGCTCTGCTGCAATGCCTTATTTATCGTGCACTTATAGTCAGCGCAGATGCACACAGATCCATCATGCTTCATTGGGGTCACAATGGGGGTCTCCCATGTCGCATGATTGATCGGTTCCAATATGCCCTGGGCAATTAATTTGTCCAGTTGGACATCTACTTTGGGCTGCAAGGTGAATGGAACCCGGCGAGGCTTGAGTCTAATTGGGGTAATTGTTTTGTCTAAATTGAAGGAAATGGGCTTTCCCAAAAATTCCCCTTGCTTACCATTGAAGACTTCCTTGAATTCTTCGATGATGTGGTCGAGGTCATCTTACATAATTTGGTGGATTCCTCCAATTGAGAGCCCTAAGGGTTTGAACCACTCCACTCCCAGGAGGTTCGGGTGGCTGTGCTCAACAACGGTGATGGGGAGGTTGCCATGGAAGTTGTGGTAGGTGACCTGGAGTGAGGTTCTTCCCAGGATTCCGATGGGATTCCCTCCTAAATTGACCAGCCTCAACCACAGGGGTTTCAGGTCCTTCTTGCTGCAACCCGGCTTGAGACGCTTCAGCTGGTGCCAGTCTATAATCGAGTAGATCAAGCCCGAGTCTACCTCCATGGAGCATGGTGTCCTTTCCATGTGCACTGTCATATGGAACTTGGTGGCACTATTGTCGTTGGTATGGGCAATGGTAGTCTGGTGGACTGCCCCACTCCTGGGAAACGCGTCTTCCCCACGTTTGGGTTGGAAAGAGGACCATCTAGATGACCTCTGGTTATCTTTTCGATTTTCACGATTTCGGTGCTTGGGTGGTTCTGGGGCTGGATCTGCAGCTCTGCAGGCTTCTGCGATGTGACCCCTCTTCAGACAATGTCTGCAGGTCGCATCTCTCCACCGGCAAGTGGCCCTCGCGTGGTGTCCTCTGCAGCTGCCGCAGCGCTCCCCCCGGTCGCCATTTTGTGCGGTTTCCCACCTTGGGGGTCTGGAGACCTTGTGGACGGCCATTTCCTCTTTGGACTTGGATCCAGCGGTGGAGTCGTCGGTGGAGCTTTGGGGAGCCTTTTGGATTTTATGGACCGCTTTGGCTTTCATCATTGCGGCCACTGCTTTCTCCGACATCTCCGCAGCCGTGGCTTCTTTGACAATGTCCTTGAGTGTAATTTTTTTCCTACTCAAGAACTTCTTCTGGAGAGCCATGTCCCTCATTCCAAACACGATGCGGTCTCTGAGGGCATTCTCCACATTGTCGAATTCGCAGTTGGCTGCGATTTGGCGCAGGGCTGCCACGAAATCCTTGATGGACTCCCCTTCCAGCTGGTTCCTCTGTTGGAAGGTGAAGCGGTTTGCGACCAGGGTTCCAGTCGGGGCATAGTGCTCTTGTAGCACTTCTTGGAGGTCAGCCCACGACATTTCTTCGATGTCTCTCGGGGCCACGAGGTTGATGGCCATTTCCAGGACTTCAGAGCCACAGTGGGCCAGGAAAAGGGCTCGTTTGCGGTCATCTGTGAGATCTTGAAAGTTGTTACCCCGCAGGAACTGGCGAAAGTGGATCATATATGATCTCCATTTCTCCTTTCCGGGGTTGAAGGCGGCAAGCGAGACCAGCGGGGCTTGCGGCGTTGCCATGCTTCTCGGTGGCTTCTGTTTGGTGACTTCAGCTCAGCTAGTCACTTGGCGATGTGCCACGAAGTTCGTCGCTGTGGTTCTTTGTGTCCTTCATCGCCAGTGTTAGATCAGGCACAGGGAAAAGAAGACGTGACCAGCGTTGGTCCATTCAGCACCTTTTATTCAGTACAGAACAAAACTGGTGGCTGCGCTGCTGGAGCTCTCCTTTTAAGCGCTCCGGCAAGTCGCACCGTCCAAAGACAGCATTTCAAATTTCCCACCGGTGGATTAGCCATTCCCCAGCGGATGTCCTTATAAGGACATAACACTCACTATGGGGAAGGGGGCAGGAATTTTGGTCCCAATTTCTGCAGGGCACCTTCAACCTCAGGTATTTTGTTGAGAGGTACACCTTCTCCCCCACTTGGAAGGGCTTTTGCAGGGCTCATTTCTTGTTGGCCTGGGTTTCCTGGGTTTTGGCCGCTTTCCACAATGCTGTTTTCACATCACCCCACACCCCTTGCAAGGTTTTCATCCACTCAGCTAAGCTAACAGGTGAGGGAGCCTCTTGAGGATACTTGGGAATTGGGATGAACTCCAGACCATTCACCACTCTGAAGGGGGTGAAGCCCATGCTGCTGTGCACAGCATTGTTGTATGCCACCTCCGCAAATGGCAGTAGTTCTGCGCAGTTGGTCTGCTGGTAGGTGACGTAGCATCTTAAATACCGCTCCACCATGGAATTAGTTCACTCCGCTGCCCCATTTGTACTTGAGCTTGCAGCTACTTCCTCTTACAATTTTAAATTTCGAAGACCTTTCACTTAGTCCTATCAGTCCCCCCTTCTATTTCTTCTTCCTCTGAAGGGTCTTCATTATCATGCTTGGAAAATCTTGTAACCATTAACTGTATAATTTCTTCTTTCACTAATTGCTTTTCCTACAGTTTTGGTTAGAGCAGATGCACATAGAGGAATACATTGCAGACATGCACAATACATAAGTCCTACGACCACAAAAAATATCAGGCCAAGGAATATCTGTTTCAGCCATCCTAAATTGGGAAGCCAATTAGTTAACCAACTCCACCCCACATATTTTCATACTTTTGTTCAGGAGCCTTAGCCACTTTCCTGATTCCTTTTGCAATATCGATTACTGCTTCATGATTGTCATCTATCTGTAAACAACGGTGGGTAAAATTAAAATTTCCACATACTCCTCCTTCAAAAGCTAATATGTAATCTAGAGTCATTCTATTTTGGATTACAGCTTCTCTGATTTGTCTTACCTCGGTAGCCAGCAGTGCTAAAGCTGTAGCTTTTGCTTTCAGAGAACTAAAACAGCCCTCAAAGCATAAAACAGGAGGAAAATTGCCATAACACTTTCCTGAAAAAGTAAACCACTTCTTCCTTTTTATTACGCTTAAATATACCCAATTCCTGTTTTTTTATAAATTTTATTTATTTAAAAATACAGACAGAACAAAACAAGTAACAACAATACATACAAAACATGTAAACATGAATTCAAATATACATTTTATCAAAGTTGTCGCAACTGTAATCTATGTTGTTGTTTATGATTTTGACTCCTCCTTGTTTTGGTCTTTCTCTTATAACTATCTTTGTAATTTACTGTTAACCTACATTAGTGGTTTATGTTCCTATTTCTATATTAGGTCACTCTAATGACTTCCTAGTCTTTTTTCCCTTTTCTATCTTCCAATCAAGTGTACCACTTTTCCCATACTAGATAGTAGTCATGCTCCTCTTTTTCTTGTAGTTCCTTTGTGAGTCTGTCCATTTCTGCACATTCCATGATTTTACTAATTACTCTATCTTCTGTTGGTATGTCATTACTCTTCCAATTTTGTGCAAAAATTATTCCTGCTGCTGTTATTATATGAATGATTAAATACTTTATTTCCTTTTCGTATTGTCCATTTATTATGCCTAGTAGAAAGGTTTCTGTCCTCATTTCTATTCTTTGTTGTGCAATTTCTTCTGTTTGTGTTCTAATCATTTGCCAGTATTGTTTTGCCTTTGGGCAGGTCCACCACATGTGATAATAGGTTCCTTTGTGAAGTTTGCATTTCCAGCATGTTGGGGAAGTATTGGGGAACATTCTTACCAGTCTGGCAGGTGGAAGGTGCCACCTATAAAACATTTTGTACAGATTTTCTTTATAGGGTACAGACATTGTTAATCTATAATTTATTGTCCATAATTTTTCCCATTTGTCTAATTTGATATTATAGCCAAAATTCTTTGCCCAGATTATCATGTTCTCTTTAACCAACTCTTCTTCTAATTTATATCCTCGTAAATAATTATAAACTATTTTTTATCAATTTGTCCTGTGATCCTTGTAAAATTTTATCTAATTTGTATTGACCTTTTTGGAATCCAAATTGAGCCAAATCTTTCTTATACTTTGATTTTATTTGTAAGTATGGCCACCAGTCAATGTCTGTACCCATCTCCTTCAATTCTTGTCTTGTTCTTAGTTCCCCTTGGTTGTTTAACAAATCTTTATAGGTTTTCATTTTGGTGCTATCCATGGCGTTTGGGTAAATCTGAGCTTCCATGGTTGATAACCATTCCGGAATTTTATTGTAGTGTGCTTTTTTAATGCCCTGCCATGTCTGATATAATGCTTGTCTGACAATATGTCTCTGGAAATATCCATGTCATTTGTCGGTGCCTTCCCATAGAAATGCGTGCCATCCTCATTGTAGATCGAATCCTTCCAAATTCAGTAATCTTTTATTTTTAAGTTCCATCCATTCCTTGATCCAAATCAGTGCTGATGCTTTATAGTATGTTTCCTAGTCCGGTAGTGCTAGTCCTCCTCTTTCTCTTGAATCTTGTAGGTGTTTTATTTTAATTCTTGCTTTCTTCCCTTGTCAGATGTAATCTGCTATTAATTTATTGAAATCCTTAAAAAAATTCTTCCCTGGTTTTATTGGGATCACTTGGAAAAAATATAGAATTCTAGGTAGGACATTCATTTTAATTGAAGCAATCTTTCCCAAAAGAGATAGTTGTAGTTTTTTCCAAATCTCTAAGTCTTTTTTAATTTGTCTTGTCAATTTATCATAGTTGTCTTCTCTAATTGATGAGCTTTTATTAGTGAGCCATATTCCTAGGTATTTTACCTTCTTTGTCGTTTCTATACGTAATTCGTCTTCTAGTTCCTTTTCCTGTTGATTAGTGAGATTTTTCATTAGTACCTTTGTTTTTTGTTTATTGATTTTGAGTCTGGCTACTCTCCCATATTTTTCTATTTTATCTAATAATTTAGTGCCGGTTGTTATTGGTTGTTCTGTAATAAATACAATGTCATCGGCGAAAGCTTGGAGTTTGTATTCCTCCCTTTTAATTTTCAAAACTTTTATCTCCTTATCTCTTCTAATTTCCTTTAAAAGAGTTTCCAAAGCTAATATGAATAACAGAGGATGTCAAGTCGCCATTTATTGTTATTTTTGCCTTTTGGGAGGAGTAAATTTTCTTTATCATATTTGTAAATTTATTGCCGAATTTCATAGCTTCCAATTGTAATGTAAGGAATTTCCAATTTAGGTTGTCGAAGGCCTTCTGTGCATCTAAAAAAATTAAGGCCAGTTGTTTGTCTAAATGTGTTTCATAATATTCTAATACATCAGTTATTAATCTCATATTGTTTTTTATCTGTCTCTTTGGAATAAAGCTGTTCTGATCTGAATGAATGTATTCATTAATTATTTCCTTAATTCTTTCTGTGATAATCGATGTAAATAGTTTGTAGTCCACGTTTAAAAGTGATATCGGTCTGTAGTTTTTAACATGTGTATGGTCTGTCTCTTCTTTTGGTATCAATGTAATGATGGCCTCTGTCCAGGAATCTGGAATTGTAGCTTCCTGGAGTGAGTCATTAAGTACTCCGAGTAAGATTTCGTCTATTGAGTGTTGGCAGATTTTATAAAACTCTGCAGGTATACCATCTGGTCCTGGGGTTTTGTTAATTTTCTGTTTTTTCCTCACCTCTATTAATTCTGTCATCGTGATTGGCCTGTCCCTTTGTGTTTCTTCTAATTCTTTGATGTCAGCTTCGTTTAGGTATTGTTTGATGTCCTCTTCTGAAGACTCTTCCTGTTCATATAATTTTTGAAAAAATGTTCTTGCTATGTTCTTTTTCTTTTTATTCCTGTGATATATCTCTCCTGTATCATCCTGTAGTTGATGTATTGTCCTTCTCTCTTTTTCTTTCTTCAATTTGTATGCCAACCATCGCCCTGTCTTATTTGCATATTCGAAATGGTTTTGTTTTACTAATTTAATTTTCCTAGCTATTTCTGTTTCTGTGATTAAGTTTATTTTTTTGTTTTGTCAAATATATTTTTTCTTTGATCCTTTTATTTTGAGGTTTGTTCTGTAGCTCGGATTCATACTTTTTGAGTTCTTTCAAATTGTCTCTTTTCTGTTGTTTTTCTTTATTTTTTTTCGCCACATATGCTATTGTCAGGCCTCTTACATAGGCTTTTGCCATGTCCCATAAGTTTTGGAGGGAGGTTTGCTCTTTGATGTTGATCTCAAAAAATATTTTCATTTCTGTTTTTATCATTTGTACATAGTCTTTGTCTTTTAAGATTTCGGTGTTCATCATCCATCTCTTCTTCTGCCGATAGCCTTTCCAAATTATTTTTACCGGATTATGGTCTGCCCATATGTTTGTCATTATTTCTATTTCTTCTAGGTCTTTCCTAAGATCTGTTGTCATCCAAGCCATATCTATTCTAGACCAGGATAGATGAGGATTGGAATAGAACGTATACTGTTTTTTTTCTTTATTTATTTCCCTCCAAGCGTCCTGAAGGCATAGTTCTTGCGCCATCTCCTTAAAAGTGTCTGGGAGGGTCCTTTTCTTAGTTTTATTTTTTCTAGTACTCCAATAGTCTTTTTCCGTGTCCGAAATTGCATTGATGTCACCTGCAATACAAATATTCTCGTAATCCAAGTCTTTTACTTTGTTGTGTATGTTTTGGAAGAAGGCACGTTGATTCTCATTTGGTGCATAAATCGAGATCAATAATATTGTTTTTAATTCTGTTTGTATTTCGATCATTAGAACTCTTCCCTCTTCATCTGCGGATACCTGTTTTGTTTTTAAGTGTTTCCTAATGTAAACTGCAATGCCTCTTTTTTTTTTTGTTCTGCTAGTGAAGTGTAAAGGTTCCCTAATCTTGTATTTTCTAATATCTTTTGGTGTTGTTTTTTGATGTGAACTTCCTGTAGATTTATAATGTCCATAAATCGGACCTGGCAAGTATTATGGAGACCTGGCTGGGCCAGGAGGGGGGGGTCCCTTCGTTGAAATGTGCCCACCAGGTTTCCATGCATTCCATCAGCCGAGGTCACAGGGGAGGGGCGGGGGGGGGGGTAGTGGTTATCATTAAAGATGGTCTGAGGCCACTGTCCCGCAGACGGCCGGCTGTGAATCCCTCCTGGTGAAATGGGGTCATGGGGTCATGGGGTTCAGATGGGTTTGCTGATCACATACCTGGCTCCCTGCCACATGGCAGCAGCCCTGCCCGAGCTACTCAACGTCATCGTTGACAGGGGGGCAGAGGTTGACCCCGAGGCCCCTCATATGTGGGGTGCCACAAGGGTCGGTCCTCTCGCCCCTCCTGTTCAACATTTATGTGAAGCCGCTGGGCGAGATCATCCATGGTTTCGGGGTGAAGTACCACCAGTACGCTGATGACACCCAGCTGTACATCTCCACCCCGGACCACCCCAACGATGCCCTTGAAGTGATGTCCCAGTGCCTGGAGGCCGTGCGGATCTGGATGGGGAGGAATAGGCTCAGGCTCAACCCATGCAAGACCAAGTGGCTGTGGTTTCCGACGTCCCAATATAGTCAGTTGGTGCCATCACTGACTATTGGGGGCGAATCATTGGCCCCCACGGAGAGGGTTCGCAACTTGGGCGTCCTCCTGGATTCATGGCTGTCTTTGGAAGAGCACTTGACGGCTGTGGTCAGGGGGACTTTTTATCAGGTTCTCCTGATTCGCCAGTTGCGTCCCTTTCTGGACTGGGACTCGTTAAGTACGGTCACTCATGCTCTCATTACTTCCCGCCTGGACTACTGCAATGCTCTCTACATGGGGCTCCCCTTGAGGAGCATCCGGAGGCTCCAACTGGTCCAGAATACGGCCACGCGGGTGGTTATGGGAGTGACGTGGCACTCCCATGTGACCCCCCTCCTGCGCGAGCTGCACTGGCTCCCGGTGGTCTTCCGGGTGCGCTTCAAGGTTTTGGTTACCACCTTTAGAGTGCTCCATGGCTTAGGACCTGGTTATCTACGGGACCGCCTACTACCACCAATACCCTCCCACCGGCCGGTACGCTCTCACAGAGAGGGGCTCCTCTGGGTGCCGTCAGCCAAACAATGTTGACTGGCGGCCCCTAGGGGGAGACCCTTCTCTGTGGGGGCACCTACTATCTGGAACAAGCTTCCCCCGGAGATATGGAAGATCCCGGATCTGCGCACCTTCTGCCGTGCTCTCAAGACCTTTTTCTTTCACCAGGCAGGCCTGGCCTAATCTTTTCCCTCTTTTTTAAAATGTAAATTTTAAATTGGTTTTTAAATGATTGGGGTGTTTTAATTTGTCTGGGCCAAATTATTTAATTTGCTTTTATCCTATTTTTAAATTTTGTATTGTGTATTTTTTATTGTTTGGCTGTTCACTGGCCTGAGTCCTTCGAGAGTAGGGCGGTATATAAATCAAATAAACTAAACTAAACTAAACTAAACCGTGCCACTCATTTCACAACTGCCACTCATTTCACAATTGTTCACCATGGTGACAAGATAGGGCAAAAACATAAAATGTGAGGACAGTCGTAAGTTCGAGGACTGGTCAAAAGTGCGAGGACCAGTCGAAAATAACTTTTTCAGCCCTCTGAGTAGTCCATATGCACAAAAGGACTACCCAGAGGGCTGAAAAAAGTGATTTCTGACAGGTCCTCGAACTTTTGACCGGTCTTCACACTTATGACTGGTCATCATTTATGCCCATTGTAGCATTCTTAACAACCGTGTCACTCATTTCACATCTGCTTCTCTTCACCATGGTGACAAGATAGGGCAAAAACGTAAAATGTGAGGACAGTCGTAAGTTCAAGGACTGGTCAAAAGTGCGAGGACCAGTCAAAAATAACTTTTTCAGCCCTCTGAGTAGTCCATATACATAAAAGGATACAGCAATAGAGTGGGATAAAGGAAGGGAAGGGAAATTAGAGTAGGAGTGAGGGTAAGAGAGGGAGGAAGAGAGGAGGAGAAGGAGAAAGGAAGAGGAAGTAGGGAGGAGAAGAAGAGGGGGGGAAGAGAAAGTAAGAAGGAAAGAAAAGAGAGAGGTGGTAGGTTTGAAGAGAAAGATTGCTGTACAATAAAAAAGATGAAAGGGAAGAAAGCCAACCCCAAACAAATACAAAGATATTAAGATAAAGAATGAATTGTTAACCTTTAAAGAATAAAAGAGAATAAATATGAATAAATACCAATAATTAGAAACACACATACAAACAGACAATGTATTTTCTTTGAACAGAGTATTTGGCCGGTTCACAAATTTAAACAGTGTTTAGTCATTTCAATTAAATTTACAATTTCTTTTTTTTTAATTTTAAAACAAAACTTTATTAAATCTTTAAAAAAACATTTAAAATATACAAATCTCTCTTCATCAAAAATTAATTTGCTTGTACAATACACAACTTCAGCTGATAATGGTTTTCTATTATTCCATATACATATATAAATAGTGATTTGTTGCCTACTCCATCCATCTGACAGTGCTTTTTTTTAAATTGTGTTAATTTCTTCCAAATTTTATCTTTATCCAATGTTTCCCCTCCTCTGATTTATCCACTGGTACCATCTATTCCATATTGTAAAATATTTTGAGTCTTCCTTGTCTTTTAACTGTAAGGTCTCAGACCACTCGGCAGCCTGGGCACTCCAACAAACCACGCTGAGACGAGACGCTCGAGCAAACAGAAAAGCAGTTTATTTTCGTCTTCCAGGAAGCCGTAGATTACGCTGAGTTCACCAAAAGGGATAACACAAAGTCGGCGTTGGGATTCCCTCACCCCAACTCCGTTTAAAAAGCCGTGCTGTACAACCAGCCAATCAGCGCTGCTTCCAGGTTCCACCCCACCCATTATGCAAATTGCAATTGTCTCTCATTAGTCATGGTTAGCCTAGCCCGTCCGCAGCGTGACCGACCGCCTAGCCCGTGACACCCCCTCCACCATTGTGCCCATGCGTCTCCTCTTGATAGCAGGTGTGTTCTCTCCTCCCCACCTAGCAGGTAAGTCCTTTGCCCTGATGTGTCGAGCTGGGCAGGCTCGACAGGTGGCTCCCCCTACCAGGAGTCCCCCTGGAAGACAAAAGCATAAAGTTATAGCAATCGCTATCAAACCACCCCACCCAGCTTGCCAGGTTTGTTGGGATATTTTCTATGAAATTGACGACGTAGCCTATTTGCATTAAGGTTTTCTAATGGAACCCAGATTGCGTCTTCCAAGGGATAGCCTTTCCATCGTACTAGGTAGTACAGCTTATTTCTGCGAACTTTGGAATCTAAGATCTCATCTATTTCATATTGATTCGTGTAGAGAGGTCCAGGGCAGGTTAACGGGTCTCGTGTCTCCGTCACCGGTTTGAGGAGACTACTATGGAAAACAGGGTGGATTTTTCCTAACAAGGGTGGTAACTTCACTTCGACAGTTACTGGATTTATAACTTTTGTGACCGGAAAAGGGCCGAGATATTTAGGGCCCAATTTTTTGCTGGGTACCTTCAACTTGATGTATTTTGTGGACACATACACCTGGTCTCCAACCTTGAATGATGTAATGTCCCGTCTCTTTCTATCGGCGTATTTTTTGTACTTGTCCACCGCTTTTCCTAAGGCTGTTCTGATGATTGGCCATACTTGACAAATCCTCTCCCCCCACTCCTTTGGAGTTGTTTGGGCTTGACTAGTTTCCTCTAACTCAGGGATAGCGGTGAATTCCCACCCATGCACCACTTGGAAAGCTGTGACTCCTGTGCTA
The DNA here is from genome assembly GCA_038048745.1 of Coluber constrictor foxii. Classification (NCBI taxonomy): domain Eukaryota; kingdom Metazoa; phylum Chordata; class Lepidosauria; order Squamata; family Colubridae; genus Coluber; species Coluber constrictor. Next base: position 11,674,038 of record CM075961.1, read on the forward strand.
CGGTGTACCGCGTTGTTATACGCGACTTCAGCAAATGGTAGGAGTTGTGGCCAGTCAGACTGCTGATATGAAACGTAACACCGTAAGTATTTTTCTACCATCGCATTGGTCCTTTCTGCAGCTTCATTGGTACTTGGGTGAAACGTGGAGCTGAGCCCTTGCGACGACCCTAATAAGGTAATAAAATCTCTCCAGAACCGGGCCGTGAATTGTACTCCTCTGTCTGATATTATTCGAGTCGGAGCTCCATGCAACCTATATATATGTTTCACGAACATGTGTGCTAGTTTTCTCGCGGATGGTAGACCTCGGCAGGGGATGAAATGGGCCTGCTTTGAAAAGAGGTCAATCACAGTCCAAATGACCGTGTACCCATTACTGTCAGGGAGGTCCACAATGAAATCCATTCCTATCTCCTCCCACGGTTTGTTGGGGGTCGCAACAGCTTGTAACAAGCCCAACGGTTTACTAGTGTTTGCTTTTGTTGTTGCACATATTTTACACCCTCTGATATACTGTTCTGTATCCTTTCGTAAGCGAGGCCACCAAAACTGCCGTCTAACGAGATGCAACGTTTTTAGGAATCCAAAATGTCCTCCTATTTTTGCATCGTGACATCTGTGCAACACCACTAGTCTCAATGGTTTAGGAATGTATAATTTGGACCCTACCCAGGCGAGACCATCCCTCATTGTTAGCGTTGTTCCATGTTCCTTTACCCAAGGGTCATGGCTTACTTCCCGTTGCAACTCGACTTTCAAGGTATCAGGATCTAAGGAGGTAGCTTGTGTTCATGCTGCTTGTTGTGGTTTTGGGATGATAGCCTGAACTACTTCATTTCTCTTACTATTGAACTGTGGCATGCGTGATAACGCATCGGCTAGAAAATTCTTCCCCCCAGGAACATACTTGAGATCGAAATTGAACCGGTGGAAATATTGTGCCCAACGGACTTGCTTTGGTGACAACTTTCTTGGTGTCTGAAGGGCCTCCAGATTTTTATGATCTGTCCACACTTTGAACTTCTGCCCAGCCCCTTCTAGCAAGTGGCGCCAAGTAAGCAATGCCCACCTTACTGCAAAAGCTTCCTTCTCCCAAACAGCCCAGCCACGCTCAGTTGGTGTAAGTTTGTGTGAAGTGTATGCGCACGGTTCTAACTGTCCGGTTTTTGTTCGTTGCAGTAGCACAGCGGCCACAGCTACATTGCTAGCGTCTGCTTGCACAATAAATTGCAACATCGGGTCTGGGTGTTTGAGTACTGGCTCTTGGGAAAAGAGCCATTTCAACTGCTCAAAGGAGCGTTGACACTCCGGTGTCCACGAGAGTGGCTGTCCTGGTTTTACTTTCCCTATGATGTGTTTTGTTTTCAATAACTCAGTCAAGGGGAGGGCTACCTGAGCAAATGAGGGTATGAATTGGTGATAAAAGTTGCCAAAGCCCCAAAAACTCTGCAACTGCTTTCTAGTTTTAGGTGCCTGCCATTCTAATACTGCCGCTACTTTCTTGGGATCCATTTCCACCCCTGTGCCCGAGATGCGGTAACCAAGATAGTCCAAAGAGGTACGGTGGAACTCACACTTGGACAACTTGACGAACAATTTTGCTTTTAACAATTTTGTGAGAACGGTTTGTACTAACTGTATATGTTCTTCCATCGTTTTCGAGTATATAAGAATGTCGTCCAAATAGACAAGAACTCCTCTATATAAATGCTCATGCAAAACTTCATTAATAACTTGCATAAACACAGCAGGTGCCCCCTGTAGCCCAAACGGCATTACGCAAAACTTAAAACTGCCTAACGGGCAATTAAATGTGGCTTTCCACTCATTGCAATTGTCTCTCATTAGTCATGGTTAGCCTAGCCCATCCGCAGCGTGACCGACCGCCTAGCCCGTGACACCCCCTCCACCATTGTGCCCATGCGTCTCCTCTTGATAGCAGGTGTGTTCTCTCCGCCCCACCTAGCAGGTAAGTCCTTTGCCCTGATGTGTCGAGCTGGGCAGGCTCGACATAAGGTTAATTTATCCATTTCTACACATGAAAATATTTTCTGGGTTACTTCCTGGTCTGTTGGCAAGCGATCAATTTTCCACAATTGTGCTAACGCTATCCTGGCCACCGTAATTATGTGTAATATTAAATATTTGATCTCATTTCTGATATTTCCTTTAATCATGCCTAATAAGAAGACTTCAGGTTCTAGCTCAATTTCATGCTCCGTTATTTCTATTATCCACATTTTTATTTTACTCCAATATTTCTTAATTTCTGGACAGAGCCACCAAGCATGATAGAAAGTTCCCTTTTTACATTTCCAACAAGTCAAATTCACATATGGGTACATTTTAGCTAACCTTGAAGAAGCCAGATACCATGGGTACCACATCTTATAATGACTTTCTTTATAGGCTACCGATTTTGTCATCTTATAATTATTTTCCCATGCCCTTTCCCAAGCTTCTAACTGTATATTGTGCCCTATATTCCTCGCCCACGCTATCATCTGGCCTTTAACTAATTCCTCCGCCAAATCATATTCCAATAAATATTTATAAATTTTCAAAATTAATTTCCCTTCTTTAGATTCTAATAATTTATCTAATCAATTTTGTTTTGGGTCTATTCCTTCCTCCTCTTGATCTTTTCTGTATCTTGTCTTTATTTGTAAATAAGGCCACCAATCTATTATTATTCCTTGCTCCTTAAGTTCTCTTGTTTTCAATTGTCCCTGTACGTCTAATATTTCTCTGTATCTTAACATTTTTTGTTTTGTTAATGTGTTAGGATAAGTTATTGCTTCTATTATTGATAGCCAGCCAGGAACGTTTGTATAGTGTTTGCATTTGATCTGTTGCCATGTATTTATTTTTTATTTTTTTAATTTTCAAAACAAACTTTATTTAACTTTCAAATGTATACAAAAACAGTTAAAAACCATATTAAAATATCCATGTCCATAAATCGTAATCAATGATGAAATTCGTTTCTACTCTCTTAAGTATCTATACGTGTTTACTATACATATACACATATATATACATACATTATACCATTCATTGCTTGTCCCGTTTTCATCCACATGCCTTTTGTTGGTGAAGTCATCATGGGTACTTATATAAGGTTAACATACAAATACCTTTCCAATTTTCATTCTTAATTTAAAATTCACTAAGAGTATAATAACATATATTGCTCGTTCAAATTAGCTTTCATATTCAATTAAAAGTATCATTATCCATTTTGTCTTTGTTTGATCCAATCGTACCATCTATCCCATACCCTAGAATATTTTGAACTTTCCTCATTTTTTAATTTCTGCGTTAATTGATCTGATTCCGCACACAAATATATCTTTTGTATTACTTGCTGATCGTTTGGCAAATATTTCTTCTTCCATACTTGTGCATTCGCTATTCTCACCGCTGTAATTATGTGGTGTATTAAGTATATCTTTTCTTTTCTAATGTTTTGTTTGTAAATTCCTAATAGAAATATCTTGGGGTCTAGTTCAATTTCTTCTCCTACTATTTGTATTATCCACATTCTATTTTTCTCCCAGTATGCCTTAGTTTTGGGGCATAACCACCACATATGGTAAAAAGTTCCTCTAGCCTGTTTGCACTTCCAGCATTTTGAGTCTATGTTGGGATACATTTGTGCTAGCCTCGACGGGGGTAAGTGCCATCTATACCATATCTTATATTGGTTTTCTTTATAACTTACCGATTTTGTCATTTTAATATTATTTTCCCAAATTCTTTCCCACTCTTCTAATTGGATATTTCCGCCTATGTTTTTGTTCCAGGCAATCATCTGCCCTTTAATTAAATTCTTATTCAATTCCAGTTGTAATAAATATTTATATATTTTAGATATCGTCTTCCCTTCTTTCATTTCCATAATTTTGTCTAATCTATTTGGGTTTAACTCAACTCCTCCTTCATCCCTATCTTTTCTGTATCTATTTTGTATTTGAAGGTAGGGCCACCAATCTAATTCTATTCCCCCATCTCTGAGTTCCTGGCACGTTTTTAATATCCCGTCTGAGTCTAATATGTCTCGGTATCGTATAATTTTTTGAAAGGATATGGTGTTTGGGTGCATGACCGCCTCCACAGTGGAAAACCACCCGGGAACTTTCTTATAACATTTTTTTTTAATTTCCAGCCAAATATCGATTAAGGCACCTCTAATTATATGGTTCTTAAAATGATGATAACTTTTGTTCTCGGCAGTCCACAGGAAGGCGTGCCACCCCATCATTAGATCATGCCCCTCTAATTTTAGTAAACATTGGTTCTCTAAGTTAACCCACTCCTTTATCCATAACAGGCTTGCTGCTTTGTAATATTTGTCCCACGCAGGAAACCCAAACCCTCCTCTAAATTTATCGTCTTGTAGTGTGCTCAGGCTTATTCTAGGCTTTTTACCTTCCCATACAAATTTTGTCGTGATTTTATTCAAATTAATAAAAAAACTTTTTTCTAATTTCACTGGAATGGTTTGGAATAGATAGAGGAGCCTCGGCAGGATGTTCATCTTTAGTGCAGCTATCCTTCCCAAAAATGAAATATTTAGTCCTCCCCACCTTTCTAGATCATTTTTAATTTGGTAAACCAATTTATCATAATTGTTTTTCTTTATATCTATATTTTTATTTGTCAAATTTATTCCTAAATATTTTATTTTCTTAACTACTTTTAGTCCGGATTGTTTCTCTAATTCCTCTGTCTGTTTTATTGTTAGGTTTTTTGTTATTATTTTTGTCTTATCCTTATTAATTTTCAGACCGGCTACTTTTCCAAATTTTTCAATTTCTTTCATTAAGTAGGGTTCAGTTGCTAAAGGATCTTCCAGAAAGACTACAAGGTCGTCTGCAAAGGCTTGGACCTTGTATTCTTCTCCTTTTATTTTAAGCCCCCTGATATTTTCGTTAGCTCTTATCCTTTGAAGCAAATTTTCTAAGGTTAAAATAAATAATAGTGGTGAAAGAGGACATCCTTGCCTTACTCCTCTACCTATTCCAAAAAAATTGGTTGCTTCTCCATTAATTAATATTCTTGCCTTTTGGTTAGTATATATCGATGAAATTAATTCTTCAAAGTTCTTTCCAAATTTCATATTTTTTATCTGTTTGGTCATAAATTTCCAGTTAACTCGGTCAAATGCCTTCTGTGCATCTAGGAAGATTAAGGCTGCCTGTTTTTCTGGGTGTTTATCATAATATTCAATTATATTTATAACTGTCCTCAGGTTATCTTTTATTTGCCTACCTGGTAGAAATCCGTTCTGGTCTACATGTATCTTTCGATTTAATATTATCTTTATCCTGTTAGCCAGTAGACTCATAAAAATGTTATAATCCGAATTCAGCAACGAGATAGGTCTGTAATTTTTTATATGGGTAGTATCCGTCTCTTCCTTGGGGATCAATGAAATATATGCTTCTCTCCAAGTCTCTGGTATTTTTGCATTTCTCAAGGCTTCATTATATACTTCCAGGAGAATTGAATTCAAAATCTCGCCTACACTTTTATATAATTCTACTGGGATCCCGTCTGTTCCTGGTGTCTTATTATTTTTCTGTCTTTTAATTGTCTTCTGTAATTCTTCTTTAGTTATCTCTCTGTTTAACATCTCTCTATCCTCTGTCGAGCCAAGCAACAGGCTCGACAACATTACCTGCACGGGGGGGGGGGTGCACTGGTGATGGGAGCACGCAGGAATAGGCGGACGTGTGCGGGGTGGGGAAGACGGGGCGACGGTATTAGGGCTTCAACACACCAACTGCTGTATTTGCTGACACCCTCACTGCAGAGACGCCGGCATGAGGAGAGGCTGGGAAAACGCTGAGACACCGAGACCAGCATCCGGAAAGAGGAGGGAGGGTGTGGCCTTAAATACAGGGCGGGGCGGCACAGTAACAAGCTCTTTGCTATAAAACAGCTGCATGCCTACGGAATGTAGCGCTAATTTCAAATCGTTTAACGAGTGCAGTACGTTCCTGGAGCCAGCCGGATAATAAACCAGCATAGCACCGACCTGTGCGCGTGTGTTTCTTGGTGTTGCCGTGCTTAGCCTAGGACGGCTGAGAGGAAATTAGCGCTTCCCTCATCAAACCCTGTCCCGCAGCTCTGGGATGGCGGAGGGGGGCGAGGACACACTTGAGCTCACTGTGTTGGCAGAAGAGAATGCAGGTCAGGATGAGCCACGGGAAGAAAGCCCTGAGGTAGTGAGCCAGCTAGCAGTCCGCCCGAAAGAACAGAGCCCACGCCGGAGCTGCGCCCAGATGAGTGACCCGAACGGGGCGCAGGGTGTGGCTTCCCAGGCAGCGTCTGGAGAGTGGTGGCAAAGCCCTGCGTTGGCTGTCCCGGGAGGCCCTCCCACCGCCCCCCCTTTCAGCGAGCAGTTCCTGAAGTGGAGAGAAAGGCGATGGGTGGAAGAGGATGACGGAGAATGGAGTTACTCCACTGGAATAGGCCAATCCACGATGGAATTACTTCGAGAACGGTTTGGAGAAGCCAGCTTCAGGGATGCGCAATCCTGGCAGCCGTGGCTGGCAGGGGTAGAGACTGGGGGGGGGGGGTTCGCACAAACAGCCTGCAGGGACAGGAACTAGATTCCGCTTGGCTAGCCCCAAGTTACGGGTGGGCACTCATGCAGGTGCTACCCGGCCACTTGAGCCCCAGTCTCTGCGTGCAGCTGAGGGACAGCCTCAGTCTGGGTCTAGAGCAGGCCGTCAGACGTTGGGGGGGGGCCCTCCCCCAGGTGGTCCTAGCCAGGGGTGGCCAGGTGGTAGCCAGGTGGGTGCAGGAGTGTGGGGACCACAGCCAGTGTGGGGCCCGCCTCCCCTACAAGCTTCCTTCGATGGCAACCCGGACCGGGTGGCCCTGTTCTTAAGTCAGGTCATAAGTTATTTTGACCTTTATGGTCGCCTCTACCCATCCCAATGGTCTATGGTGGTGGCTATCACTACCACGTTGACGGGGGAGGCTGCTGACTGGGTAGCAGATCTCCATACCGACCACGCCCATGAACTCACTGACGTTGGATTATTTCTGGAGGGGCTCCGGGGGAGGTTTGAAGATGAGACCCGGGCCCAAATAGCGGAGGGGGACCTTGTGGCTATGAAACAACGGGGCCGCCCCGCGAGAGAGTATGTAAAGGAATTTAAGCGATTAGCAGGGAGAGTGCGGGGGTGGCCCGAACGCATGCTGGTCCACCATTTTCACCTGGGCCTAGATAGAGACCTTAGACAGGCATGCGTGTATAGGGGATTGCCGCCTCGGCTGTCAGACTGGTGTCGAGCGGCCATTGATTTGGATGTCGGTCTGAGGGAATTCCGAACGAAAGGGACTGTGGGACCACCTACCAGTCGGAGACAGACTGAGAGGCTGCTGCCCAGCACAGGGGGACGGGAACGGGACGCACGGTCAACAGACCCCACCCGCCGGCCGCCGTTGCGGTGTTTTCGGTGTAATCAGGTGGGTCATAGAGCCTTGGAGTGCCCACTACCTCCAGTCCAGCCCATCAAACCAACGACTCCAGCGACAGGCGGGAAGAACAGAGGACGGGCGCCACCAGAGAAGACCAAAGGGATCTCGCAGCCTAGACAAACCACAGATGGGACATTCCCACAGGAACACACCACCCATCCCGGGGTCGTTCCGGTGGTGGTACCGGAGAGTGAGGATGACGAGGACCTTGATGATCCTATGGTAAGTGGCCCCATACACCCGTTCCTTATCCCAATCACCTTGACATCCCTACGGGGATCGGGGCCCTTACGGCATGAAGCGCTAGTGGACTCGGGGTGCACCCGCTGTTTGATGCGGCGTTCCTTGGCTGCACAATTACAGGTGCCAGTGCGGCCCTTGCGAACCCCCATAACCTTCGAACAGATGGATGGATCCATCCTAGGTGGTTCACCGGCGACATACGTAACCGAGCCCATACAAATGACCATTGGGCCACACCATAAAACACTGCGCTTTATAGTGATAGAGACCATGATCGAACCTGTCATCTTGGGTTTAGCGTGGTTGGATAGATGGAAGCCTACCATTTGGTGGGAAGGGGGTTTCCGGAAGCTACGGCTCGACCCTGGCCCAAAACCGAAACACATGCCTGACAGCTCGTTGAGGGCAGGTGGAGTGGGGACCATCGATTTAGATGCCGCTGGCATACCACAAGTATATGCTGACCTGTCGGCGGTGTTCGATGAGACGGAGTGTGATATCCTACCGCCGCATCGACCCACTGACTGCGCTATCAAACTAATCCCAAACGTCAAACTCCCAAAGCCACGCATGTATGCCATGACGCCGCGGGAGGTGGAGGAGTTGCGGGCATACATTGATAAAAATCTGGCAAGAGGGTTCATTCAGCCAAGCCGTTCGCACCTGGCCGCCCCCGTCCTCTTCAGGGAGAAGAAGGATGGCGGACTTCGTCTGTGTGTGGACTATCGCGGTTTGAATGCCGTCAGTGTGGAACCTCTTTATCCTCTTCCTTTGATGAAAGATCTCCTGGCAGCCTTGGCGACCGGAACGTATTTTACTAAGTTGGATTTGAGGGAAGCGTATTACCGAGTTCGGGTCAAGAAAGGGGACGAATGGAAAACCACTTTTAACTGCCCCCTAGGGAGTTACAAATTCTGTGTGATGCCCTTCGGCTTACAGGGCGCACCTGCTGTCTTCATGCAGCTAATTAATGAGGTGCTGCATGAGTTTCTTTACCGTGGCGTTCTAGTTTATCTGGATGATATCCTGATTTACACGAAAACCATGAAAGAACATGTTACACTAGTCCGGCGGGTGTTGCAGAAGCTACTAGATGCTCAACTTTATGTGAAAGCGTCTAAATGCGAGTTCCACCGTACACAGTTGGATTACCTCGGGTATCGCATTTCAAAGGACGGGGTGGAGATGGACCCCAAAAAAGTGGCTACTGTTCTGGAATGGCAAGCACCCACAACCCGACGCCAGTTGCAAAGCTTCCTCGGCTTCGCTAATTTTTATCGCAGTTTTATACCCACGTTTGCACACATCGCTCTACCACTAACTAACTTGCTGCGCACCAAAGGGGAGGCACCACCACGTCCCGGGCGGCGCCTGCACTGGACGCTCGAGTGCCAGGAGGCATTCGAAACTTTAAAACGGCAATTTGCTAAGGCGCCCGTGCTACAGCACCCGGACCAAACAAAGCCGTTTGTCGTACAGGTGGATGCAAGCGACGTGGCCGTGGGAGCTGTTTTGTTGCAAACGGATGCCCAGGGCCACCTCAGGCCATGTGCTTACACATCAAAAAAGTTCAACCCCACAGAGAGGGGTTGGGCCATTTGGGAGAAGGAGGCCTTTGCTGTTCGCTGGGCCCTGCTCACGTGGCGACATTTACTAGAGGGGGCACAGATCCCGTTTGAGGTATGGACCGACCATCGGAATCTAATAGCGTTGCAGACACCCCGCCGCCTGTCCCCCAAACAGGTGCGGTGGGCTCAGTATTTTCAGCGGTTCCGCTTTACTCTGAAGCACGTACCAGGGGGAAGGAACTTTCTAGCGGATGCTTTGTCACGCATGCCACAATTCCAAAGTCAGAGAGACGAGGTGGTTCAAGCTATGGTGCCAGGAGTACAGCCCGACCCACAGACAACAGCTCTCATAGCGCACAACACAAACGAGTGGAGGACTCGACTACAAAGGGAGGAGACAACAGATGACTGGTTACAAAACAACCAACACGTCCTTACCAAAAGGGATGGTCTCTTCTGGAAGGGAGAGCGAATATATGTCCCTTTGGGTGCTCGGACGAGCGTATTACACCGATGCCATGACTGCAGGGCTGCGGGACACTTTGGTTTCCTGAAGACGTACCATCTGGTCCGACGGCAGTTCTGGTGGCCGCATATGCGACAGGACGTGGAAGAGTATACCCGAGGCTGTTCCGTCTGCGCGAAAACGAAAGCGCGACCTGGCAAACCGCTCGGCCTCTTACACCCAGTCGCTACACCTACCCAGCCATGGGAAGACATAGGAATGGACTTTATCGTAGACTTACCAGAAAGCAATGGGAATACCGTGATCTGGACTATCGTTGATTTGTTCTCGAAGCAAGCCCATTTCATTCCCTGTCATGGCCTACCATCAGCTCGACGCCTGACGAAACTATTCATCCAACACATCTATAGGTTACACGGTGTACCCCGTCGTATTATTTCTGATAGGGGGGTGCAATTCACGGCCCGATTCTGGCGCAACTTTATACGAGCTATAGGGTCATCTCAAGGACTTAGCTCTGCTTACCATCCCAGCACGAATGGAGCAGCAGAGCGGGCAAATGCGATGATAGAGCGTTATCTCCGCTGTTACGTGTCCTATCAACAACACGATTGGGCAACGTTATTACCCTTCGCTGAAGTGGCCTATAATAACACGGTTCACAGTAGCACTGGGTTCACCCCCTTTCGTATAACAACAGGGCGGGAGTTTGTAGCCATCCCAGAGCTAGATCAGGCACCAGGGACGGCGGTGATGCCAGCAGAATGGGCAGAAAAGCTCACAGCCGTATGGCCACAAGTGAGAGACGCACTAGAGAGGACAGCAAAGGACTACAAAACACAAGCCGACAAAAAGAGGATGGCCCCTTGCCGTCCATTACAGATAGGGGATATGGTATATCTATCAACCAAGTACCTTAAATTGAAAGTACCCTGTCGTAAATTAGGGCCTAAATACCTAGGGCCCTTCCCGATTACTAAGCTCATAAATCCTGTAACAGTAGCGCTCAAGCTGCCGCCATTACTGGGAAAAGCCACCCCGTGTTTCATATACGTCTCCTGAAGCTCGTTCCCCCTGGCCCAGACCCGCATACCCGTCCTGGCCCAACCACAGGGGACCGTTATGAAGTGGAGGAAATCTTAGACTCCAAAATGAAAGGGGGTAAAGTGTGGTACTTGATTCGGTGGAAGGGATATCCCCATGAGGAGGCATCCTGGGTGTCCGCCCCAAACGTAAACGCTAAACGATTAGTCAAACAGTTTCATAAGACGCATCCCCAGAAGCCGCGATAGGCTACTAATCTTGTGATTTTCCCTTACAGAAGGACTCGTGGTGAAGGAGGAGCCGCCTGTCGAGCCAAGCAACAGGCTCGACAACATTACCTGCACGGGGGGGGGGTGCACTGGTGATGGGAGCACGCAGGAATAGGCGGACGTGTGCGGGGTGGGGAAGACGGGGCGACGGTATTAGGGCTTCAACACACCAACTGCTGTATTTGCTGACACCCTCACTGCAGAGACGCCGGCATGAGGAGAGGCTGGGAAAACGCTGAGACACCGAGACCAGCATCCGGAAAGAGGAGGGAGGGTGTGGCTTTAAATACAGGGCGGGGCGGCACAGTAACAAGCTCTTTGCTATAAAACAGCTGCATGCCTACGGAATGAAGCGCTAATTCTCTTCCGTAATTACTAAGGTCTTATCCTCCTCCAAGTATTGTTTTATTTTCACATCTGATGTCTCCTCTTGACTGTATAGTTCCTGAAAATACTGGATTGCTATCTCCTTTTTCTGTTCGATATTTTTCTGTAAGTTTCCTTGTTTATCTTGTAATTGATGTATAGTCCTTTTCTCTTTTTCTTTTCTTAATTTGTAAGTCATCCATCTCCCTGGTTTGTTTGCATGCTCAAAATATTTTTGTTTTATATATTTCAAAGAGTTGATAGTTTTTCCCTGCTCTAACAGGTTCAATTTGTGTTTAGCTGTTATCCAATTAATTTTTATCTTTTCATCTCCTGGATGGCTACCTAATTTTTCTTCCCAGGTTCTGATTTCTTCTTGTATCTTATTATACTCCCTTTCCCTTTCTTTCTTCCTTTTACTATTATAGGCAATAGTTATGCCTCTAATATAGGCCTTTGTGGTATCCCATAGGGTCTGTAAGGATGTTTGTTCCTTAGTATTATCTTTAAAAAACCCTTTCAGTTCTTTTTCTAACGTTTTAGTATATTCCTCCTCCTTAATTGTTCTTACATTCATCATCCATCTTCCTTTTTTTGGTATCCGCCCTTTCCATTCTATTAGTATGGGATTATGGTCCGCCCATTCATTTATTCCAATCTCTACCGCTCCAATTTCCTGAACTAAGATCTTGGAGATCCATATCATGTCGATTCTTGACCAGGATTTGTGTGGGCTAGAGTAATACGTAAATTTCTGCTCCCTTGGGTTTTGAAATCTCCAGATATCGATCAAATTTAACTCTTCTGTCAAATTGAAAAATGTCTTGGGCAATAAGTTTCTCTTCTTTATATTTTTTTGATTACTTATGTAATCTTTTTTCCAGTCAACTATTGCATTCAAGTCCCCCAGTAAGCAAATTGAATCAATATTTTGTTCAATTATTTTCTCATGCACTTTTTGGAAAAATTCTCTTTGACCATTACTTGGCGCGTATAATACTACCAACAATACTTTTCTGTTTTTAATATTTATTTCTATTAACAATACTCTTCCATCCAGTTCAGCATATATCAATTTGCTTTCTACCTTCTCATTCACATATACCACTACCCCTCTCTTTTTTTCTTCAGTCGAATTTTTTGCGTTGTAGATACTTTTCATCTTGCCTTCTTATATGTGTTTCTTGTATGCAAATTATGTCTAATTTTTTCCTGATTAATTTTTTAAATATCTGGTGTCTTTTAATTGGCGAATTAAGACCATTAACATTTAGTGAGATGATTTTTATATTTGAGTCCATCACCTATTTTAACTATTTTCCTATTACCTCTTGTCTTTCTTTTTCGCTTCATTCATTGCTCTCGTTGTTACTCCTTCATCCTCTGATTTTCCACTCTCTTCCTGTGTCTCTTTTCTATTATTCCTCCCCTCATGAGGTCTATCCTGTTGTTCTGTGGCTATTTTAGATCTAACATTCCCTTCTAGTTCTTCTCTTCCACCGTTGGATCTCTCTGTCTCACTTATCTGCTCATACAAGTTTTGCGCTTTCTCTATTGTATCCACCTTTATCCTCTTCCCTTGCCACGTTACTAGCACCCCTTCTGGAATAATTCATCTGAACAAGATTTGCTTCCTATTTAATATCGATGTAAGGAATCCGTATTCTCTTCTCCATTCTCTCACCCGTCTCAGAATCTGTCTCAATGTTATTATTTCCTTTTGTTCATAATATACCGATTTATCTTTTGTTATTTTATATATTGTATCTCTAACTTTTTTTCTTGCAAATCTTATATGGACCTCTCGGGGGAGTTTATGTTGTCGGGCATAATTGGTGTGCACACGATATACCTCTTCAAATTCCTTCATTATCTCTTCCTTATCACACTGTAGTATATTTGCCAATATCTCTGCCATTACATTACATAAATCTTCATCCCTCTCTTCCTTAATATTTTGGAACCTCAAGTACAAGTCCGCTTTTTCCATTTCGAGTTGTGCCACCATATGCTCCAGTTCTTTATTGAGACTACCCATTTTTCCATCTATTAATTTTATTTTCTCCTCTATCTGTTCTGCTTTTCCCTCCACCTTTGTAATCCGTTGTTCATTTTTTAAAATTAACTCCTGAAATAAATCTACCTTTCCATCTAGTTTTTGGATATCATCTTTAACTGCATTTTTAACACCGTCCATATCTTTTCTCGTCTGTTCATAATTCTTTACCATGCATTCCTGCATTTTTATCATAGTTTCCTGTATCGATACTAATGTTGTCTGTACAGCCTGCATTGTCATCGTAGTGGATTGCTTTTCTGTTGGAAACATTGTACCTAGTGTTTTCTGTGATATTGGAGAGGCTGTCGTTCCACTTGGTATTGAAACAATTTTCTTTCCGGTTTTCCCTGTTGTTGTTATGGTTGATGTCATCTCTTTCAAAATTTTGTGCTGTTTCTCTAATATATTATCTATTCTTTCCCAGATCCGCATCCACTATATTCTGTATCCTATGTTCTTAATATATATAAATATCTGTGTCTACTCTAATACTGGTTTATGATCCACTAACTCTAAACTTTGTACCTAACAAAAATATTAATACAATATAAGGATCAGATATAAGTTATAGGTATTAAATATTAATTATAGATATTAAGAATAAGGTTGTAATATAACTCTAATCAATTACTCCTAAATAGAATGTTATTACTCCAGAAAAAAAACCAAAGCTATTAAAATTACTATATAACTCTATTTAGGTAATCCTAATAATTAATTACTTTCAAATTATTAAAGTTGCTAAAAATGCTAAAAGTTACAACGGAATTACTTAATCTTTCTTAACAATAATTATTGGAAAAACAAAAATAAAGGAAGGAGAACAAGAGAGCAATACAATCTAATCAATCAATCATTTCATTAGTATAAATTAATAATCTTAATCCTCTACAATTAACTTATCAATCGATCAATCAATCTATTAAGGCTATATATAGGATTATGAGATTTTTACCATATATAATTTATATAATTATCAGAGGTCAAAATATAACTTTGTAGGTTATTTCTCTTTTATAATCCCAACTATGCTTTTAGTTGACTATATTTGTGTAGTTTATGTATTCCAAACAATACGTTATTGCCTATAGTTCCAATCTAAGTCCAATTGCTATTTTCAAATGTCACTCTCCAGATGGATTTTACTCAAATTATCTCCTTTTATTCTTTAAAATTTCAAAGTCTAAAACGGAATTATTCTTTTGTTTATATGTTTTCCACTAGTCCAGTGTTCCAAGATGTCTGGCACAGTCACAGTGACGATCTGTTTCTTCTTTTCTTTGCACCTGCACTTTGTCTTGCCCACTAGCCCTCTCCTTCAACGGAGCTTATTTAATCAGACAAACTCTCTTTCCAATGTATTTATATGTATATTCCCCCCCCCCCCAGGGAGGGGGAAAGCTTTAAACTTGCTGCCACCAGTTGTCAAAGTTCAGTTCTGCTGAGTCACTCTGGCCGATCTTACTGCTGCCGCTTTTTTCCTCTCGTTGTGCCAACTCTCCTTTTTGCTGTGCTTCCGGAGTTAAAATCCTATCCTCCTTTCGTCGGCTCCTCGATGCTAAACAAAAAAGAAATCCTTTGTGGCGCTGGATCTTTGCTCTCGCTGCCGATTCTCACCGCACTCCCTTCCTGTCTTCCTTTTCTTAAAGACACAGGCCATCAGGTCTCTGGATCCGCCGCGTGGGCTTCTTTCTTCTATGTCCGAAATAAGGGCTCTCCTTGGTCCGATGGAAGATCGCACCTCTCCTCAACGGGCCTCCGAAGTCGCCCTCCTTCTCACGGTCCTCCCCCGGACCGATCGCCCTTTTTTAAGGGCACCGAAACATAGAAAATCAGCATGGGAAAGCAGAGCTCTCTTTCCTCGTGCTGCTCCGACCTGCGCCTCCACTGGAAGTCTGCCATGTATTTATTAATGATTTTCTAATGGTGTGGTTATTAAAGTGTTTGTATGTTTTATTTCCAAAACTCCATATAAAGGCATGCCATCCCTTCATTAGGTCATGTCCTTCTAGATTCAAAAGTCTTTGATTGTCCAGAGTTATCCATTCCTTAATCCATGTTAAGCTTGCAGCCTTATAATATTTTTCCCATGCCGGGAACCCAAATCCACCTCTAAGTTTGTCATCTTGTAATATATTTAATTTTATTCTTGATTTTTTCCCTCCCCATACAAATTTTGTAGTTATTTTGTCCAAATTAGTAAAAAATTTCTTGTCTAATTTTATTGGAATTGTGTGGAATAGATAAAGGAGTCTTGGAAGTATATTCAATTTTATCGCCGCTATTTTCCCCAACAAGGATAAATTTAATTTCCCCCATTTATCTAAATCCTCTTTTATTTTCTGGACTAAGGGTCCATAATTATTTTCTTTTATTGTCGCAGTTCTGGCCATCAAAATTATCCCTAAATATTTCACTTTTTTAACTACCTGTAATCCTGACTCTTTTGATAATTTATCTACTTGTTTTGTTGTCATATTTTTCGTCATCATTTTCATCTTTTCTTTGTTAATTTTTAGACCTGCTACCTTTCCAAATTTCTCAATCTCTTCTATTAATTTCGGGGTTATTTCTATTGGATTTTCTATGAAGAAAACAAGGTCGTCTGTGAAGGCTTGGACCTTGTATTCTTCTTTTTTAATCTTTAATCCTTGTATTTCTTCATTTGCCCTAATTCTAATCAGCAGATTTTCCAAAGTTAAAATAAATAATAAAGGTGACAGCGGGCATCCCTGTCTTACTCCTTTATCTATTCCAAAGAAATTTGTTTGATCACCATTCACCAGGATGGATGCCTTTTGGTTCTGGTATATTGATGCTATCATTCTTGTAAATCTCTCTCCAAAGTTCATGTTATGGATTTGCTGCTTCATGAATTGCCAGTTTACTTGATCAAACGCTTTTTGTGCATCCAGAAAGATCAGTGCCACCTGTCTCTCTGGATGCACCTTGTAATATTCCAAAACATCTATTAACATTCTTAGATTATTTTTTATCTGTCTAGTGGGCAGGAAACCATTTTGATCCTGATGTATTTTGTTTTGTAACACTTTTTTCATCCTATTAGCAATTATGCTCATGAAAATTTTATAGTCGGTATTCAATAAAGAAATCGGTCTATAGTTTTTTATTAATGTGGTATCTGCTCCTTCTTTAGGTATCAGGGAAATGTATGCTTCTTTCCATGTGTTTGGTGATTTTGCCTCTATCAGAGCTTCATTATATATTTCTAATAGTATTCCATTTAATGATTCATCAAATACTTTATAAAACTCCGTTGGTAGACCATCAGTCCCAGGGGTTTTATTATTTTTCTGTCTCTTCAACGCTTCTTTCAGTTCCCCTATAGTAATCTCCTTATCTAATAGATCTTTTTCTTCCTCCGTTAATATTTTCAATCCTTCTCCTTTTAAATATTGTTCAATTTCCTCCCCTGTTACTATGTCTTTCTCATAAAGTTTTTGATAATATTGAACTATTATCTCCTTTTTCTTCTCTAGGCTTTGTTGAATCTTTCCCTCTTCATCTTGTAATTTCTGAATTGTTCTTCTTTCTCTTTCTTTCCGCAGCCTATATGCCATCCACCTCCCTGGTTTGTTTGTGTTTTCGAAATAATTCTGCCTTATATATATCAATGTTGTTGCATATTTCTCTTGTTCTAATATATTCAGTTTGTGTTTTGCTGCTATCCAATTTACTCTTGCTTGTTCATCCCCTGGATTTCCTTGTAATTTACATTCCCAATTTTGTATTTCTTCCTGTAATTTATTGTATTCTTTTTCTCTCTCTTTTCTCCATTTTGCATTATAAGCTATGGTGAGTCCTCTTACATACGCCTTAGTTGTATCCCATAAATTTTGTAGGGAGGTGTGTTGTTTTGTATTTTCCCTATAAAACAGTTCTAATTCTTTTTCCATGTATTTCTTATATTCTTTTTCTTTTAGTAACTGTGTATTCATTGTCCATCTATTTTTTTTTCCTTTTCTGCCCCTTCCACATTATCATTATTGGGTTATGATCTGCCCAGTTATTTGATAGTATTTCTACATTCCCTATTTCCATCATTAACGTATTAGTTACCCATGCCATATCCAACCTTGACCAGGACCTATGTGGATTCGAATAGTATGTAAAGTTTTTCATTTCGGGATTATAAAATCTCCAACTATCTTCCATATTTAACTCTTCCACCATATCTGTGAAAGTTCTGGGCAATACGTTTTTCTTATTTTTATTTTTCTGACTGCTTTTGTAATCTTTTCTTACATCCAAAATGGCATTAAAGTCTCCAATCAAACATACATTTTTCATTTTTTGATCTATAATTTTCTCATGTACTTTTTTTATAAAATTCTGATTGTTGACTGTTTGGAGCATATATTACTACCAATAATATATTTTTGAAATCCAATTTTAACTCTATCATCACTATTCTGCCTTCTAGATCCACATATCTTACATTACTATCTATTCCATATACTATCTATACTATTTCTATACCAACACTCCTCTTTTTTTTCCTCTGCCAATGATGAATATAATTTACCTAATTTCTTATATTGTACATATTTTATATCTTGTTTTCTTATGTGTACCTCTTGGAGGCACACAATATCTATTTTTTGTTTCACAATTTTTTAAAAAATTTGGTATCGTTTGGATGTTGAGTTGAGGCCATTTACATTCAACGATAAAATTTTTAGACTTTGTTCCATTTCTTACCGACTTTCTTGTTGCTTCTTCTTTGTTTCTTCCTGTTCCCTTTTTTCCCCTCTTGTTTGCACTCCCTCTTCTTCCTGGGTCTCTCCTTCACCTTCTTTTTCTCCTTGTTGTGGGGTTCCTTCACGTTCTCATCTCTGTTTTCCTTTGGTGTTCCGTCCTCCCTTTTCTTTACTGCTACTCGTTGTCTCAATGCCCATCATTTGGTCATATAGTTCCCTTGCTTTACTTTGCGAATCTACTTTTATTTTATTTCCCTGCCACGTTACCAGCATTCCTTCTGGTGTTGTCCATCTAAAGGGTATATATCTCTTATTTAGTAACGTGTAAAGGGTATGTATCTCTTATTTTCGTAAGTCCCTTATTCTTTTTGGGATTTGTTTCAAGGTAATTATTTCTTTGTTCCTATAGAACATAGGTTCATCCTTTGTTATCTTATACACAATATCCCTCACCTTCCTTCTCACAAATCTTATGTGTACCTCCCGTGGGAGTCTGTTTTGTCGGGCATAATTTGTATGAACCCGGTATACTTCATCTAATTCATTTATTATTTCCTCCTTTTCTCTTTGGAGGGCCTCTTCTATCATCTCCGCCATTACCATTGTTAGATCTTCCTCTCTGTCTTCAGCTACATTTTGAAAATGGAGGTAAAATGCCGCTTTTTCCATTTCCAATTGTGCCACGGTATTCTCTAATTTCTTATTTAGTCCCATCATTTTTATATCCAAAGCTTCCAATTTTTCTTCTGTCAATTCAGTTTTTTGTTCTATTACTTTTATCCTTTGATCATTCTTTTTAATGATTTCTTGTATCAAATCTATTTTTCCATCTATCTTCTGAATGTCATTTTTAACTTCTCTCTTTACCTCATCAATGTCTTTTCTTGATTCTTTGTGGTTCCTAGTCATACATTCTTGCATTTTGGTCATGGTTTCTTGTATCGTCAAAAGCGTGGCCTGCATTGTTGGCATATTTGGTGTGGTAGGCTGCTTCTCTGCTGCAAACATTCCCTCCAAGGTTTTCTGTGTCGCTGGGGAGGCCAATGTTCCCGTCAGAACTGATGCTACTTTCTTCCCTGTCTTCAAAGTTGTTGTAGTGGTGCTGGTCATCTCTTTCAAAATTCTGTATTGTTCCACCAGTATTTTATCAACTTTCTCCCAACTCACCATCCAAATTCTTTATAAATTATTATTATTATTTTTCCCCCCTTTTCTCCAATAAGGTTCAATTCCTTATTATCTTTACAAATTTCTTTGAACCTAAAACTGCTGTCAATTAATTCCTTAATCAATCATTCACTTGGTCAATCAATTAATTAGCTCTATAAAATAATTAATAAAGGTATAGAATAAATATGAATAAATATGGATTTAAATATAGCTGTGTGGCAATATATACACTTAAATAATCAAAAAAGGAAACTTAACCAATCAATCCGTCATTAATACTTAATACATAATACTTGCTTATTTAATATTTAGTAGCTGTAATAATTAAGTTATATAATATCTAAAAACCAGGAAAATTACTATTTCTAAAATATTTAACTATTTCTCAATTATTATTTCTAAGTCTCTAAATATACTATAAATTTTAGAAGTTTCCGAAGCTTCCCCTCTTTATTCCTGATCTCTCCGGAACCAGTCTTCGCCAAAACAGGCACCAAAAAGACTTAGAAATCCACCACTGGAAAGAGAGCATTTATTTCCGTGCCGCCACGACCCTTCGTCACTGCCGGAAGTAAATTTACAATTTCTATGTTTCCTTTTTGCCATATTTATTCCTCATCTATTTTTTTAAAAAAGAATATTACCCTTCATCCTCATCTCTAATCTTAATCAAATTCAATTTTTCCCTTCTATTCTATATTATACCCCTTCCCATTGTCATCTATTTTTATAACCATCCTCACATTGGTTAATTGTGTAATATTACAGTTGTTTAATACAAATTCAACATTTTAATATAAATCAATTAGTTATATAACTATCTTTTTTGTATATTAATCAATATGAACATGAATATTCCAATTATTTCCATGCAATCCAATTTCTTACAAATCAATTAATTATATTTACCAATCATAATAAACCAAATAATTTCCCCCATATATTCCTCCAAACCACAACTTAACCATTTCTGCTTTCAACACAATATACAGTTAATAGTATCTCAATTATTACAATTCCCTAGTTAAATAGAGCTTTTTTTTTTCTTTTGTGTTTTAAAATCTTGAACTCTCCTCTTTTGCCCTAAATTTCCCATTGTTTGCAGTTTTGCACCTACCTTTTTTGATGAGGAAAAAGAAAAAGCAATCTCTCTCTGCCTCATTTTGTCACGGTGCAGCAAAGACCCTGCTTTACTTTCAGTTTCACTTTTTCAGCATAGCTAGGGGGAAAAAATCTGCTCCAGCTCTCTTTGCAGCTAACAACAGAGAACAGACCCCTGCATAAAACAGCTGAGAGCACATCAGCTGAGAGTCGGGAGGCCGATGTAATCAACTTGTGGTAATTAACCTATGATGAAGCTAAAAGGGGCTGTTTTTTCTATTTTTGCAGGCACCTGTCTACTCATTTGTTGACCTTGAAATCTCTTTTGCGTTCCTTCTCTCAAGAAGCTTGGTCAACCTGAGTGAAGGAAAATGAAGACAGGCAGACTGACGGTGGCTTGCTGACATTGGTGGGAAAGTCAGTCCCATATTCCAGAGCTGTGGCAGGCCAGTGTACTCGGGTGGAGGAGCTGCTCTGGGATGGCCAAAAAGCCAGTCCTGTGACTGCCACAGCTTTGGAATATGGGACCAGGCCATGGTGGGGCTGGAAATCTCTGCCATAGGGGGTGGCACGTGCAATGTGCAACTTTGCAGGTGGTGCAACATGCGAAAAGGAGCACAGCCCTTGCTGGCCTGAATGAGATAATGGTGCTGTTACAGAGGGGGTGGGGGGTGGCCCAAGCGGGCTGAAGTGGTGGTGGCGATGGCGATGGCTGGAAGGTGCAGGAGTGAAGTGCTACTTGCATTTGCATGGCATCAGCATTCTGCCTTCACCATGGTATATTTGTGCCAGCTGGAGGCACCAAGGCAGCCCTTGTCTCCTGCCGTTTGGGGCTCAGAGTGGTAAACCACATCCAGGAAGCACTACAGCTTTTTTCCATTTTATCATTTCTTCCCTACATTACAGTACACTGTTTATAACTGACCTATTTTAAATTTAATCAGCATCAACTTAGAATCTTAACCGGTGCACCATTATTATTTTTTGCACAACATAATCAAGGCAATGCAGCAAAGAAAGCAAAGCTAACAAATCTCAGTTCCTCCACTTCATGCTAGATTTCTTTTAAGAATTTCTGCTCATTCCCATTTTAAATACATAGGCATATTCATGCCTAGGATTTATCCACCAATCTGTTGTGGCCCCGTCCTCTGAGCCTATCCCATTGGAGGAAGGAAGCTCTGAGCATGAGGAAGAGGAGCCAGCCAGATCTCCCAGCCCCCCCCCCCTCTGGCACCGTCTCAGGTGCCAGCTGAAAGAGAGCAAAGTAGTGGGGAAACAGGTGTCTCAGATGAGAGTGAGGGAGAGACGTCATTCCTGGACGCACGTCAAAGAAGGCGAGATAAGCGCTTACAGCAGCTGAGGAGACGTACGAAGGAATAGACCTGAGTCACTGGACTTGAGTCACAGGACCAATGAGTCACTGGACCACACCCAGAGACTATATAAGACAGGGTGGTGGTTAATGATCTCTGTGACGAACAAGAACTCAATCTGGTAGTCATTGGAGCTAAAAGAACGGATTTTGGCAAAGCTACGTATGTGATTTTCTTTTTGTGAACTATTAAAGCACTTGGCAGACGGTGTGCATATCACTGCCAAGTTAGAGATAAGAACTGTGGTGTGTGCCAAGTGCTTCTTTAACCCTCGACTGGCTGTGTTTTTGTGGGTATCTGTAGAGGGGGACAGATCATCTTGTTCATCACCCCAACTCCATCGTTAACCCACGATGGACCAACAGCTGCAGCAGCAGGTACAGCAGATGCTGGAGGCCAATCAACTTCTGCAACAGCAAGTAGCACAGCTAACTGCACAACTTGCTTTGGGAAATGCTCCTGTAGCAGCTCCACCTGCTCCCCTTCCCCGTCCAAGATGCCCAGTGAACATGCCAGATAAGTTTTCTGGGCAGCAGGAAATGTTCCCGGCCTTCTTGGGACAGTGCCAGCTGTACATGGCGATGAGGCCAGAGGATTTTCCGGATGACCGGGTTCGGGTGGCCTTTATTATCAGCTCCCTCTCTGGCACTGCTGCCCGATGGGCCACGCCCCTGTTGCTGCAAGAAAGCCCCTTGCTTCTGGACTATCAGGGCTTTTTGCAACACCTGCGCACCATGTTTGAGGACCCCCTCCGGGTGCAGACGGCAGCGAGGCGCATCCAGGACCTCCGCCAAGGCAAGCGCCCCCTGCAGGACTATATTGCGGAGTTCCGATTGCTAGGCCAGGATTCGGCCTGGAATGAGGCGGCGCTGATGGATGCCTTCCAGGACGGCCTCTGCGATGAGATGCAGGACGCGCTGGTTCGGGTGGAGGCGCCACAGACCCTGGACGCTCTGGTGACCCACTGCCTGCGCATCGACGCCCGCCTACAATGGCGACGGCCCCGTAGGGCTCTTCCGTAACCACCGACAGCGCCGGCACCCCCGTGTTTCGTACCGACAGCGCCCCGGACCGTACTGCGTTTGGTGGCGACGGCTGAGGAGCCCATGGAGCTCGGAGCAGCCAGACCTCAACTGATGGCCCAGGAGCGGATGCGGAGACGCCAAGGGGGGTTGTGCCTCTATTGCGGCGAGGCTGGACATTTCGCTGCCTCGTGTCCCCGGAAGCGGAGTGGACCGCTCAAGCCTGTTCCGGAGCCTCGGCGTGAACAGCCGGGAAATGGGTCAGGCCTGGCTTAGGGGAAACTCTGGGTCAGGCAGGTGACCATGCCCCGCCGGAGTTGGCGGCTGTGGACTGTGAGCCCCCTCAGCACCTGATTTTGAACACCCGGGTGTTGTTGGCTAACCGGTCGGAGGGGCTCCAGGCGCACGCGCTGGTGGACTCGGGAGCCACCACGAACTTTATGGACCAGGCCTTCGTGGCCCATTACAAGGTTCCCTTGGTTCCAGTGGACCCTCCGTTGAGGGTCGAAACTATTGATGGGCGGGAACTTGTGGCGGGGCCCATCAACTTCGCTACCCAGCCCTTGCGCCTTGCCATTGGGAACCATGAGGAGGCGATCCAGTTTTATGTGACAGCGGACCTGCACTTCCCCTTGGTCCTGGGGATGGCCTGGCTTCGGGTGCACGACCCTCAGGTGGCATGGTCAAGAAATGCCATCTCGTTCCCCAGCCTGCAGTGTGTCGACCACCTTCGTCACACCTGTGCCGGCCAGGACGTCTCTGCCCCGAACGTCTCCTTGCCTCCGGAGCTGACATCCTTCGCCGACGTGTTCAGCGAGAAGGAGGCGGATCGCTTGCCCCCGCACCGACCCTACGACTGCGCGGTGGACTTGATGCCCAACGCGCCCCTGCCCTCGGGACGCCTGTACCCCATGTCGGAGCCCGAGCTGGCCGCCTTACGGGACTTTCTGGAAAAGAACCTGGCCCGTGGGTTCATCCGGCCTTCGACCTCCCCGCTCTCGGCCCCAGTCCTCTTCGTGAAAAAGAAGACGGGGGACTTGCGCCTGTGTTGCGACTGCCGGCGCTTGAATGCCATCACGGTACGGAATTGCTATCCCCTGCCGCTGATCCCGGAGCTGATGGAGAGGTTGCGGGAGGCCTCGATTTTCACCAAGCTCGACCTCCGGGGAGCCTACAACCTGGTGCGGATGCGAGAGGGGGATGAGTGGAAGACAGCGTTCGGCACTCGGTACGGACACTTTGAGTATACCGTCATGCCGTTCGGGTTGACCAACGCCCCCGCGGTCTTCCAGCACTTGATGAACGACGTGTTCCGGGACATGCTGGATCGGTTTGTGGTGATCTACCTGGATGACATTTTGATCTATTCCCGGACCCCGGAAAGTCACCTCCAGCATGTCTGCCAGGTCCTGCAGCGCCTGCGGGAGCACCAGCTCTATGCGAAGTTGGAGAAATGTTACTTCTTCCAGACTTCCATAGAGTTCCTCAGGCACATCATCACCCCCGATGGCATCGCGATGGACCCACACAAGGTGGAGGCCTTGCGCAGTTGGGAAGCCCCGCGTTGGGTGAAGGACGTCCAGTGTCTGTTGGGATTCGCCAACTACTATAGGACCTTCATCCCGGGCTTTGCCACCCTGACCTTGCCGTTGACCCAGCTCCTTCGGAAGAAGTTCCCGTTCCAGTGTGGGCCCCCGCAGCAGCAGGCCTTCGAGATTCTCAAGCAGGCCTTTGTCACGGAGCCGGTCCTGAGGCACCCCAATCCACACCGTCCATTCGTGGTTGAGACAGACGCGTCCAACGTGACGATTGGGGCGGTGCTGCTACAGGCTCCGGTGGATGGCGGCACTCTTTTTCCCTGCGCTTACTACTCCCGGAAACTCACTCCTTCCGAGCGCAACTACACCATCTGGGAAAAGGAGTTGCTGGCTATCAAGGCCGCGTTCGAGGCTTGGCGACATCACCTCGAGGGGGCCCGACACCAGGTGGAGGTGCGGACGGACCATCGGAACCTGGAGCACCTCACCACGGCCAGGAATTTGAACCAGCGGCAGATCCGGTGGTCGTTGTTTTTCGCCCGGTTCAACTTCCACGTCACATACATTCCGAGCCACCTCAACCAGAGGGCGGAGGCGCTATCCCGTAAGCCGGAATACTTTTGCCCCAAGGACTCCCTTTCCCCCCGGACGGTGCTGCCAGCGGACTCCTTGGCCGCGGTCCAGGAACCGGTGGACCTGCGGACTCAGGTGCTGGAAGCGCGGCGACGGGACGACTGGTCACAGCAGCGAAGAGCGGACGTCGGCCCCGCGTCCCCATGGACTGTGGAGGAGGGCTTGCTCAGTCACTGGGGTCGGCTTTACGTGCCCACAAGTCCGCTCCGAGCCCTCGTCATGAACCAGTGCCATGACAACCCCGCGGCGGGGCACTTCGGCTTCTTTAAGACCTTGAACCTAGTGACGCGGAATTTTTTGGTGGCCTCGGGTACGGCACGATGTGCACGCCTACGTGACGTCCTGTGTGCCGTGCCGACAGGCCAAAGCCACGTCCGGCCCCCCTCCTGGACTCCTTCAGCCGCTGCCGACACTGGAGAGACCGTGGGGAGCCATCTCCATGGACTTCCTCACTGACCTGCCCCTGTCCTCTACGTTCACGACCGTCCTCGTGGTGGTGGATGCGCTCACGAAGATGGCACATTTCATCCCGTGCCGCGGCCTGCCCTCGGCTCGTACCACAGCTCGCCTGTTCCTGCAACACATCTTCCGCCTCCATGGCCTGCTGGACCGGGTGGTTTCGGACCGCGGGGCCCAGTTCACGGCCCGCTTCTGGAAAAGCCTGATGGCTGCGCTGGAGGTGCAGGTGTGCCTGTCGTCATCGCACCATCCGGAGACTGACGGGGGCACGGAGAAGGTCATTGGCATACTGGAGCAGGACCTCCGCTGTTTTGTCAACCAGCAGCAGGACAACTGGGCCGAGTACCTTCCCCTGGCGGAGTTCGCTTTTAACGACTCCCAACATACCTCCACCCAGATGACACCGTTCCATGCCAACGTCGGGTACCATCCACGGTTTTTTTTTCGTTGACCATCATGGACTCCCCTGTTCCTGAGACCCGGGACTTTCTCTTGGAGCTGCAGGTGGTGCAGCAACTGTTGCAGCGGCAGCTGATCCTGGCGAAAGAGGATTATGAACGGTTCGCCGATCGTGCCCGCCGGGCGACACCACCGCTGGAAGTTGGAGATCGGGTGTGGCTGTCCACGAAACACCTCCCCACGGACCGGCCGGTGAGGAAACTGGCCCACCGCTTTATCGGTCCCTTCCCTATCGAGGCGGTCATCAACCCGGTGGCCTATCAGTTGACTCTACCCCGCTCCATGCGGCTCCACCCCGTTTTTCATCGGTCCCTCCTGGTCCCTGAGACTCCCGCGAGCCTTCTCCGCCGCCCACCGCCGCCTGCCCCCCCAGCCGCAGCTGACGAGGACGACGCCTCGACGTATGAGGTGGACAATATTCGGGACTCCCGTTGGCTGAAGGGGCGCTTCCAATACCTCATCGCTTGGAAAGGGTACGGGGCCGAGGATTTCACCTGGGTGGACGCGTCTGCCGTTCAGTCCCCTGACCTGGTGCGGGCTTTCCACGAACAGTTCCCGTCCCGACCCCATCACGACCGTCAGACCCAGGGGAAGGGCCCTGCGGTGGGGGATAGTGTTGTGGCCCCGTCCTCTGAGCCTATCCCATTGGAGGAAGGAAGCTCTGAGCATGAGGAAGAGGAGCCAGCCAGATCTCCCAGCCCCCCCCCCCCCTCTGGCACCGTCTCAGGTGCCAGCTGAAAGAGAGCAAAGTAGTGGGGAAACAGGTGTCTCAGATGAGAGTGAGGGAGAGACGTCATTCCTGGACGCACGTCAAAGAAGGCGAGATAAGCGCTTACAGCAGCTGGGGAGACGTACGAGGGAATAGACCTGAGTCACTGGACTTGAGTCACAGGACCAATGAGTCACTGGACCACACCCAGAGACTATATAAGACAGGGTGGTGGTTAATGATCTCTGTGACGAACAAGAACTCAATCTGGTAGTCATTGGAGCTAAAAGAACGGATTTTGGCAAAGCTACGTATGTGATTTTCTTTCTGTGAACTATTAAAGCACTTGGCAGACGGTGTGCATATCGCTGCCAAGTTAGAGATAAGAACTGTGGTGTGTGCCAAGTGCTTCTTTAACCCTCGACTGGCTGTGTTTTTGTGGGTATCTGTAGAGGGGGACAGATCACAATCTAATACAAAGAGAAGTCTTTAAAGCCCGGTGATGTCCAGAAAGGGATGGCCAATGTAAATAATAATTTTAAAAAATCACAATCAAAGGGGACTTGGGCAGCTAACACCGGAAAAGCCAGCTTTGGAAAGCACCAGCTGGATACAAAAAGAGGAAGGGTTCTTTCCCCCCCCCCCCCCCCCCCAGAAAGAGCCACAGGGAAAGAAGGGGAAAGAGCCAGTCGGCTTTGTATGGAAAAGTCAGGCAAAGATACCTCAAAGAGGTTTCCTCCTCCTCCTCCTGGAACTGCTGCTGCTCTTCTTCCTTTTCTTCCCGGCCATAGCCACCCAACCTCTGAAGATCCAGTATTTCCACCTCATCCAAAAGGCTGGGGGCAGAAGGATGGAAGGGGTGGTGAGGGCTTTGTGGGGTCCCCCTGATGGGGGATGGCTTGAAGTAGACGAAGGGCTCGGCTTGGCATATGAGAGCCGGCGCTGGGCTCAGCCTCCCAGCTGGAGGGGAGCTGCTGCGGGGAACTGATGAGAGGGTGCTTGGGGCTTAGAGCGGTAAACCACGTCCAGGAAGCACTACAGCAGAGGGAAGCAGCCAGAGTCAACCCTGGCTTTGCTGTCCATTGCAGATGCTAGATCAGCTCCTTTCAAACTCTCGTCTCTCGAGGAGCCCGGCCAAAGTTTCCCATGCCTCTTCAGCGAGTGCTCCTTGAGAGACGAGAGTTTGCAGGGGGCTGATCTAGCATCTGCAATGGACAGCAAAGCCAGGGTTGACTCCAGCTGCTTCTCTCTGCTAACAGGCGGCCAAGTTATCTGCCTGAAGGACTCCATCCTGTCTCTGGGAGTCAAAGCGCTGAAGCACGAGCAGCACAGGAAACCTTGGCTGGGCTCCCTGAGAGAAATGCAACGATTTCTCTGCAGACCACCAAAATTTTCTCATGGACCACCAGTGGTCCGCGGACCACCGGTTGGTGACCACTGCTCTATTGCCCTCTTGGGCCCATATAAGAGGGTCCACTTTTCCTTGAGCTTCCTTGCTCAAGGCCATAATATTTACAATTATTTCCCTTTCATTCCCCATAATAACAATCCCCAATTTACCAAGTAAGTCCCTCCTAGCCAAATTGCAGCTTCATTTGACTAACATGAAATCGCACCAAACTCCAGGTCCTTTTGCTACAGCCTGGACCATAGCAGGTTTAAATATCGGTGCTTCTACTACATGTCCCCCAATGCCCTGAGCCTTAATCTTCCCTTCCCCAATTTGCATTCCTGGAAGTATATAGTTTAGGGTAGATCTGGTGGCTCCGGAATTCACAGGAATACCATTTTCTTCCCCAGGGGTCCAACTTTAAGGTTTATCAGGCATTCTTGAAAAGCTGGACCAGAAAACAACCATGTCCCCTGACACCCTTAATCCTCAAAATTCATCAAATTAGCTAGTTCTTCCCCCTCCTTCCTCTTATGGCACTCCAATGCCCTCTTTCTTTACAGATGGCACATTGATCCTGTCCTAACCATAGAGTGACAGGCTCCTTCCCTAGTGCCTTTGGGGAAACCTCTTCTTACACTGTTTTCTGGCAACCTGTCTAATCATGTCATTCTCCTCTGGTGTGAACAACATGTTAAAAATAGATTGCATTTCTCTCCATGAATATTTTCCATTGTGGTGCTTAGGCAATTCAAGTGTGGGTTTTCTCTCATCTACTTGCTAGGGACTGAGTGTAGTATTTCTTTAAATCTGCTGTGACCACGCCTCCTTTGCTCTGCTGAGCCCAGTTTTTTCGCTCAGTCTAGCAATAGGGACGTGTGTAAACCTGCTCTTGTAGCTAGGATAGTTAGTTCGATTTTTTTTTAATTTGCTAAATAGATAAATTTTTATTTCTTTTATGCCTTTTTGATTGGTTTTAGAAGGGAGCAGAAGAGGAGCTGTTGCTGGGATCAGCTTGCGGTTGCAGCTGTTTCCCTTGGCTGCGAAGTCGGTAGATCGCCTCTGGGTCTCCAGGGTGACTGCCCACGGGGAGAATTTTTTTGCAGCAGTTGGGTTTGTTGCCCTTTGTGGGCAGGCCTGTTGGGATCTCATTGCCCTGGATTTTGCCACCGGCAGTTGAGCTGGTTCCCTAGTCTGCCAGCATAACCACCTCTGCCATTGCTCCCGTTTAGGCTGGCAGATCCAGAGTCCCTGCTGGGTAAGAGGAAGCAGGCTCTGATGACTTTGATCCTCGTGGCGCCTTTTGGAGCAGGATTTTCGCTCCGGCACCTTTGAAACAGCCTGGGTTGGAGAACAGCGAGGAGGAGAGTCGCTGAAGGCTCCTAATTACAGCGGCGGCGCATCGGAGGCTTGGGAATTGGCCTCGAGCCATTTGTAAGCTTTGCGAGCCGGCTGGGGACATGGAGGTTTGAATCTCCCGCCCTTTCGTTTCTAATAGGCTGCATTGCGAGAAGGTTGTTTGGGGAGTTAGGAGAGCTCTCCCAAGGCCTTAATTGCTCAGGAGTGAGCGGAAGCGCTGGGAGGAAGTTAGTCCTCACGCTTATTTTGGGTGTGGTGGAGCTGCCTGGCTTAGTGCTCCTGCGCCATCTTACAACTGCTGGAGCAGTCCTGGGATTGGACTCTGAAGCTCTGCAACTTGTGTGGTGATATCTTTGGTTGAATTGTGTTTTTTTCTGCCTATTTACTGTTTATAACGGGGGATCAGGAATTCTCTTCGGATATAGAGCAGCCTGTTACCCACCCCCACCCCCCACCCCCGAACTACCAGAGCTTCCAAAAGTAAATCTAAAAGCTCTGCTCCAGTGTGCAGGGAGGAGTCTGGGGACAACAGACCAGATACTCCCCTGCCTTTATCAAAATCCTCGATTGGGGATAAGGATGCCCAAAGGAGACATATTGCTTTGGAAAAACATTTTGCTAAAGCACAACAAAAGGCACAATCTGCCAGTGCATCTGTTTCCTTCTGCCCAGTCTTCTGTATCCATGTCTCAACCCAGGGTGGTTTCACCACTTACTGAGGTTCAAGATTCTTCTTCAGATCCCCACCAGGTCAACCCTGCAGGGGTGCAGGTGGGACAGGTTTCAGGGAGACTGGCTCTTACAGCAACATTTACCCCAACAGCAGTGGGGCTCCGCTTGGGGGAGGAGCAGGGATCTGCCCAACCTTTGGATTTCCAAACTTTGTTCACAAATGCCTTAGCTCAAGCTCTGGCTTCAGGTTTGCACCAAGTGGGACAGATGCAGGCAGCAGTGCCAGGATGGCAACCACAGCCTCAGGCCCAACCAGTCCCCAGACCAGTGTCACCAGTCCGGCAGGACTCGGTTTGCAGTGAGGAAGCTTGGATGGAGGAGGATAGTAGGGATCCTGAGTTTTCAGAGGATGAAGGGGTGTTACCTGACAAACCAGCTTTCACCACCCTCTTTTGTCCTTCAGTGTTTAAAACCTTGCTTCGTAAAGCCAAGATAGCCACTAATATGGGTACTATTGTAGATCCTAAAGATCAGGGTTCTGAGACTCCTAAACCTCATGAGGAATTGTTTGCAATTCCTACTCTAGACCAGGATTTTATCCCCTGTCCAGAGTTGTTTTCAGAAGTTATCAAGTGACAGTGGGACCAGCCTGGTGGGCTAGTGGCACCCAGTGGTCATGATAAGAAGTTGTATTGTGCAGATCCTGTTTTAGACAGTCTGCTCAATTTTCCAACTGTTGACCCTCCGGTGGTTAGCCTTTCTTCCTTGACAGTTTTTTCTCAAGATGTAGGAGAAGTCTTGAAGTCAGAGGATAGGAGAGTGGAGAGTTCCTATCGGAAAACTCATCAGGCGGCAGCTTGGGCCGTAAAAGCAGCTACTGTGGCTTCCTTCTTTAATCGAGCTACTATAATTTGGCTGTGACAGTTGAGAGAGCGTCTTCCTCTGGAGGATGTTAGGATCCAGCAGGACATTAACAAGATGGTGGCAGCTACTGAGTATTCAGCTGACACCTGTTTAGATGCGGCTAAATTTGCATCGCGGGCTGTAGCTTCTACAGTCACTTCCCGTAGGCTCCTTTGGCTGTGCCCTCGGAGAGCTGATTTGAAGTCTAAATGGAAGCTGGCTTCAGCTCCTTAAAAAGGTTCTGACCTTTTTGGACCAGCCCTTGACCCTATTTTAGTAGAGGGTAAGGACAAGAGGAAGATGCTGCCCACTTCCTATTGGAGGCTGGACTGTAGATACTCTCCGTATTTCCAAAGGCAGCCCTTTCGGCAGGAAGCTGGACCCAGTGGGTCCTACTCACATAGGCCTTATTCCCAAGGGTTTGAGAGGTCCTCAGATAGACAGTCCTTCAGAGATAGGGGTAGATTCAATCCCAATGCCAAATGACCTTACAGAGGTATGGGGCAGCAGGCTGCTAAAAGGGGCAAGTGACTCACTGTCACAACTTCCCATTGGCGGCCACCTAACTCATTCCCTCAGCCAATGGGAGGTCACATCGTCCAACGCTTGAGTGCTTCAGACGGTGGGGCAGGGAGTCACCCTAGAATTCCATTCCAGCCCCCCAGATCATTATGTTCAATGTCCCATTTCCAGAAATCAGGACAAGTGGCATTTTATGGGTGCAGAAATTCAGCATTTGTTGGACATAGAAGCAATAGAGCCAGTTCCCTCAGGGCAGGAAAGAACAGGGGTGTACTCAATTCTTTTCCTTGTACCCAAATCTTCAGGTGGCTGGAGGGGGATCTTGAACCTCAAATCCCTCAACAAATTTGTTCAATACCAGCGGTTCAAAATGCAATCCCTCAGAACAATCCTGGGATGCATACAGGATGCTGATGTCATGACATCAGTGGACCTACAGGAGGTGTACCTCCATGTTCCAATCCATCTGGCATATCGGAAGTTTCTGAAATTTGCTTACACCAACCATCATTACCAATACAAGGCCATGCCGTTCGGTCTGTCATCGGCCCTGAGAACATTCACCAAACTGTTGGCAGCGGTGGCAGTGTCCATCAGATTGGTTCCGGTTCGCATTTTATGTTATCTGGACGATGTCTTAATTCTTTCACCCTCACATCAGCAGGCCAAATGGGACTTGGACACTGTTTGCCACATGCTCGGTCAGCACGGATTTTCTATCAACCTGAAGAAAAGTCAGCTGCAGCCCATCACATGTATCACCCATCTGGGGGCTATGATCGATTCAGTGAAAGGTCATGTTTTCCTGTCAGTCGACTGGCAGAGGGACATCAGGGATCTGGTGATGCACATATTGGCACATGAGATGAGTGACCTTGATCAGCTTGTCTCAGTTGCTAGGAAAGTTTATTTCATGTATTTCCATCGTGCCATGGGCACGCAGACATGCAAGGCCACTTCACTGGTTCCTGCTGCCATTCCAGAGGGCCGGTTGGGGCAGCTCTCAGTCCAAGGTGGTCCTTCCATCCAAGGTATGTGCTTCCTTCAAATGGTGGGCCTCAGGGGCCATTCTGAAAGGGTGTGTGCTTCAGGAACCAATCGCATCGTGGTGACAACAGATGCGAGCCTCACTGGCTGGGGGGCTCACCTGGGGTCTCAGATGGTTCAAGGACTATGGTCCCAGGCAGATGCCAAGAACTGCATCAATTGGCTGGAGCTGAGGGCAGTGCACCTGGCACTTCGCCACTTTCAGCAAATATTGATCCATCAGCATGTCTTTGTCTTAACTGACAATATGACTACGAAAGCCCACATAAGTCGGGAGGGGGGCACTCACTCTCAATGTCTGATGTCGGAAATGGAGAGATTGATGAACTGGGCAGAGGCTCACACTTTGTCATTGAAAGTGGAGCACATCTCCAGGAATGCCAACATCAGAGCAGACTGGCTGAGTAGAACGCAGCTGGATCTGTCAGAGTGGAAACTTCATCTGGACTTGTTTCAGGAACTAGTTCGCAGGTTCAGGCAACCGACAGTAGATCTTTTTGCCTGGCCGGAAAATGCTCAGCTTCCAAGGTTCGTTTCCCGTTATCCTTGCAAGGGGGCTCTGGATTGCAATGCTCTACGATGCACGTGGCCTCCAGGCCTCTTGTATGCCTTCCCTCCAATTCCCCTCCTCCCGTGGGTAATTTGAAAACTGTTAACAGAACAGGCAGAAATACTTCTGGTTGCTCCTCATTGGCCAAGGCGTTCCTGGTATGCCGACCTCGTGAGTCTTTCAGTGTCCTGTCCTTGGAGGATTCCTCAGGACAAGATCTCTCTCAGCCAAGGGGTCATGCTACACCCAGACCCTCAGTGACTCCAGTTAATCATGTGGCACTTGAGAGGATCCTCCTGAGGAAAGACAATCTTTCAGGGAAAGTGATTAACTCCATCCAGGCCACCAGGCAGCCTTCCACTACCAGGATATATGATGCATCGTGGAGGCCCTTCTGCCTGTGGTGTTCCCAACGTCATGTGGATCCAACGTCAGTGTCCATCTCTGACATTTTAGAGTTTTTGCAATCAGGACTGGAAAAAGGATTGGCCCCAGCCATGCTGAGGTGGCAGGTCACGGCCTTGTTAACAGTGCTAGCCCAGGACGTTCCCCACTCTGTCGCACAGCATCCAAGAATTCAGGGGTTCCTTCAGGGAGCCAGCAATCTTAGGCCTCCTGTGATACATAGATATCCTACGTGGGATCTGTCCTTGGTACTTCAAGCCCTTATGGCCTCTCCTTTTGAACCATTAGCTTCCATTAGTCTAAGACTTTTGTCATTTAAAATAGCCTTTCTCCTAGCCATTACTTTGGCAAGGAGGATTTCAGAGCTGGCTGCCCTGTCCATTAGAAGTGACTTATGCATTTTCCATCCCAACACAGTAGTCCTGAGGATGGATCCCTCTTTCCTGCCAAAGGTGAATTCTAGTTTTCACCGGGCCCAGGAACTAGTGTTACCTGATTTTTGTCCAGTGCCCAAACATCCGTTGGAAGTGGAGTGGCACACTTTAGATGTCAGGAGGGCTCTCCATAGGTACACTGCAAGAACCACTTCATTTAGGAAGTCTGAGGCGCTTTTGGTATCTTTTCGCCTGTCTTCCATGGGGAAGAAAGTTTCATCCATGACTATAGCTCGCTGGATTAAGCCTTGTATTTCTTTAGCATACAGCAGCAAGGACAAGCCTTTACCGGGGAGGGTGTTAGCCCACTCTATGAGGAGTGCGGCTACATCTGCAGCCTGGGCCACTCAGGCTTCAATAGGGGATATTTGTAGAGCAGCCATATGGACGTCGTTAACACCGTTTGTGAAACATTATAAGTTAGACAGCTGTGCCTTGGCTGAGGCATCATTTGGGCATAGGGTGTTACAGAGTGTCCACTCAGCTAGGTCCCCAGGGCCCAGTCAGCCTCCCTCCCACTAAGTTTGAGCTTGGGTATATCCCACGCTTGAATTGCCTAAGCACCACAATGGAAAATGGATGTTGGCTTACCTGAACATCCCTTTTCATTGTGGTGTGTGGCAATTCAACCCGCCCGTCAGGCTGCCTGGTTCATTCTGGCTCGGGGAGGATGTTTTTTGTTTGCTTCGTAGGACACGTTGGTGGATGACGCCTTCACAAAACAACTGAGCTCAGCAGAGCAAAGGAGGTGTGGTCACAGCAGATTTAAAGAAATACTACACTCAGTCCCTAGCAAGCAGATGAGAGAAAACCCACGCTTGAATTGCCACACACCACAAAGAAAAGGGGTGTTCAGGTAAGCCAACATCCATTCCATTGGTCCTAAAAACATCTCCACTTGCTTTCCTGCATCTATTGGATCTTCTACTAATTTGAGCAGTTCCTTCTTGAACTGTCTGACTTCAGACGCCATCAGAGGGGCCTCCACATAACCCAAATTGCCTTCTCCCATAGGCACCTGTCTAAAGGGTGCCATAAAGACTTACCCCCTTTTATGTTTTGGGTTCCCATTTGGACATCTGCATCGGATTACCTTGTGGTCCCATCCAAGCAGCTGCATAATGTGATTCCTCTGTTCCTACCTTAGTTTCATTTATATAAATATTTAAGTTTTGTATTATAGCCAAATCATTGGTACCGAAGGGAGGCCATATAAAGCCTCTGAATTTATACTTAGGCCAGATATATATACTGTAATGTATCACCCTTCCTCTGTTCAATTGCCTTGTTTGAGGAATTGACTTCCAATACTTCAACATCCTCCCTAAGGGAGTCCATTCTGGAATGTGAATACCTTTCTCTGTTTCCTTATTGGCCAGCACTGGCGTCCCTCCTCTTCGAACTCTTATTGACCATTGATAGCCCTCTGGTATCTAGATAACCCTCTGTCAACTTACCTGTCGGGTGGAGTTGAAGCAGGGGTGAAATGCTCCCGGTTCGGACCGGATCGCCTGATTCAGTAGCGATGGAGGCGGGTGGTTCAGAGAACCGGTAGCAAAAATCTCTGCCCCCCCCCCCCATGCCCAGCTGAGCCGCGCAATCATCAGAGGCTTTTTTTTAAAAAAAATGTAAAGCATTTTTTCTACAACCTCTTTTAAAAGTAAATAAAAAGCCTCTGATGATTGTGCAGCTCAGCTGGGATCGTCAAAGTCTACAAACCTCTGAAGAGGTTGTAGAAAAAATGCTTTTAAAAGCCTCTGACAATCCCAGCTGACTTGCCTGATCAGCAGAGGCTTTTTTCTTTTAAAATCCTCTGATGATCCCAGCTGAGTTGCCTGATCGTCAGAGCCTTTTGAAAGCATTTTTTTACAACTTCTTCGCGGAAGAGGTTGTAGAAAAAATGGTTTTAAAAGTAAAAAAAAAAATTGGCCATGCCCACCCAGTCACATTACCCCCCACCAAGACACACCCACAGAACCGGTAGTAACAAATTTTAGATTTCACCACTGAGTTGAAGTCCTCCTTGAATTGGCTGACTTTCCCTTAGGTTGTCACTGGGTGCTGGCTTTCCATCTCGGGTCTCCGATTCCCCTTGTTTCGGCATGGGAGATCCAACCTTTAGGGCTGGGAAAGCTTACCCAGGTGTGCACTCCCCTTTGGATGTCCCCAGCTGCCAATGGTGGAACAGATGTAAATCCTGGACGAGCCTCCAAGGCTGTTATTTACTCCTGGCCACTTTCCTTCACAGCCAGTGGCAAACTTGCCTGACCAATAACCAGCCAAGACACAGTGAAGACCTTTTGTTTCGTTTATTGCAATAAACGGGGGAAAGCTATCAAAGCTTGGTTCTCTCCAAAGTTCATCAACCTCCAGGCACTGCGAGAGGGAGGTCATGACATTGCTTAACTCACCATGGACTGAGACATACAGCTGAGTATCATCAGCATATTGGTGATATCTCAGTCCATGGTAACAGATGATCTCACCCAACAGCTTCATGTAGATGTTGAATAGGAGTGGAGAGAGTACCGAACCCTGCGAGACCCCACAAAGCAGTGGGTGAGGGCTGGATCTCTCACCTATTAACACTGACTGAGAGTGGCCACAGAGGAAAGGAAGTGAAGCTGGATAGCACAGGGCCTCCTGCTCCCAGCCCCCGAAGCCACTTCAGGAGGATACCATGGTTGATGGTATTGAAAGCCGACGAGAGGTCAAGTAGAGCAAGGATGGATGCACTACCCCCATCCTGCTCCCACCAGAGATCATCAAAAAGCATGATCTGGTATGGGTCTAGATAATCTGTTTCATCCAGAAACCTCTAGAGCTGCTGCACAACCACCTTCTCAACAACCTTCCCCAAAACCGGAAGATTGGAGACAGGTCAGAAATTATCCAACAAGGTGGAATCCAGCAATGGCTTCTTTAAAAAAGGGTGGACCACAGCCTCCTTAAAGTTCTGGGGCACTACCCCCTCCTGTAAGGAAGTGTTAATCACCGCCAGAATCCACCCACCTGTCACCTCCCAGGAAGCTTTCACAAGCCAGGAGGGACATGGGTCTAAAACACAGGTCCTTGTGTGCATATTCCCTAGGATCCTGTCCACTTCCTCAGGAGCAACAGGGTCAAACCGCTCCCAGATAACAGGGCAAGAACCTGCCTCAGGCTGCCACTGGACCAGCAACCATGCCGGCATCTAACTGGGAACGAAGTCGAGCAATTTTGTCTTCCAGAAAATCCTCAAATTCCTCAGCGTGCCCCTTCAGGTGGACCTCAGTCTCCTCCTTCCCGAGGAGGAGATGGCTCACCTTAAAGAGGGTCGCTGGTTGATTATCTGCAGACACAATTAGTGCGGAGAAGTATTTACACTTCTCCACATGAACTGCCACAAGGTAGGCCTCAATAGCAGCTCTTACCTGTGTTCGATCAAGTTCATCCCTTGTCTTCCACCAGCAGCGCTCTAGCTGTCTCTTCATCCATTTCATCTCTCTCAGTTCCTCTGTATACCACAGAGGGCAGAGAGGTCTATGGGTGAGGAGAGGTTGCATGGGGGGTGGGAGTGTTTACAGCTCTCGAGAAACTCATTACCACCAGACTGTGATCTGACCATGACAGGGGGACCAAAGACAAGTCCACCAATTCCAGGTCACATAGGCTCTGACAAGGTGCTCTGACAAGAACACTAAATCAGATGTGTGACCACTATTTCTTTTTTTTTTTAATTTCCAAACTTTATTCAATATAAAAAGATAAAAATTGTACAAAACATTCTTAACTCTAAAAATACATTCAATACTACTCACAAACAAAACTAACAAACAGGACTCCTTATCTACAGTATAATAAGTAAGCATACAAATATATACGTTGACCTTTTCCTTCTTTTATCTTGATGACGGTGAATATTTATTACTTTTGATTTCTTACTGTGTTTGACTTTAATTTTTTTCCCATTGATTAATCCATTCATACCATTTATCCCATACTTTGAAATATTGTGAGTCTTCTTTGTCATTTAGTTTTAAAGTTAATCTATCCATTTCTGCGCATATGAATATCTTTTGAATTATTTGCTGCTCTGTTGGCAACTGCTCTGATTTCCAGAATTGAGCTAGAGCTAATCTAGCCGCCGTAATTATATGTAGCGTTATGTACTTTATTTCCTTTCTACTGCTTTTTTTTGAGTATTCCTAACAGGAAAATTTCAGGTTTTAATTCAATATCTTCTTCCATTATTTCTATTATCCAAGTTCTAATTTTTATCCAAAATTTCTTAATTTTGGGGCAAAGCCACCAGACATGATAAAAGGTTCCCTGTGCTTGTTTACATTTCCAACATATCGGGTTGAGATTTGCATACATCTTTGCCAATCTTGCAGGGGCTAGGTACCACCTGTACCACATCTTATAATGGTTCTCTTTATATGTTGTTGCTTTTGTTATCCTGTAATTATTTTCCCATATCATTTCCCACTCTTCCAATTGTATGTTTCTTCCAATATTCCTAGCCCAAGCTATCATTTGAACTTTAACTATGTTTTCTGCCAAATCAAATTCTAATAGGTATTTGTAGATCTTTGAAATTAGTTTTCCCTCTTTAGTTTCTAATAATTTATCTAACTGGCTAGACTTTATTTCTACTCCTCCTTCTTCACTGTCTTTTTTGTATCTGGTTTGTATTAATAAGTAGGGCCACCAGTCCATTTCTATACCCTGATCTTTGAGCTCCTGTCTTTATTAATTTTTAAACCTGCCACCCTGCCAAATTTCTCTATCTCCTCTGTTAATTTTAATTCGGTTTCTAATGGGTCCTCTATGAAGAATACAAGGTCATCAGCAAAAGCTTGGACATTGTATTCTTCTCCTTTTACCTTGAGTCCTTTTTTATTTTTAAAATTCTCCAAGGTTAGGATAAAGAGCAGTGGAGAGAGTGGGCATCCTTGTTGTACCCCTCTACTTATTTCAAAAAAATCTGTTAGTTCCCCATTCACTAGTATTCTTGCCTTCTGTTTTGTATATATTGTAGCTATCATCTTTTCAAATTTCTCCCCAAATTTCATATTTTTTATATGATGTGTCATGAGTTTCCAATTTACCCGATCAAATGCTTTTTGTGCATCTAGGAAAATCAGCACTACCTGTTTCTCTGGATGCATCTCATAGTATTCTATTATATTAATCACCATCCTTAGATTATTTTTAATTTGTCTTGTCGGCAAAAATATGTTCTGATCTGAGTATATTCTACTATTTAGTATTACTTTTAATCTATTTGCCATTAAATTCATAAAAATCTTATAGTCGGTATTTAGTAAAGAGATCGGCCTATAATTTTTTATTTGTCTTGTATCTGCCCCCTCTTTCAGGATTAGCAATATGTGTGCTTCCTTCCAAGATTCTGGTAGTTTTGCCTCCTTTAATGCCTCATTATAAACCTCTAGTAATATCCAATTTAACGATTCTTCTAATCCTTTATATAATTCTATTGGTAGCCCATCTGTACCCGGGGTTTTATTATTTTTTTGTTTCCTAATTGTTTCCTGTAATTCCTCCATCATGATTTCCCTGTTTAACATCTTTTTTTCTTCTTCCGTTGTCACCGGCATTTCCTCCTCTTTTAAGTATTGATCTATTTCTTCTATTGCCACATTATCCTGTGTATATAAATCTTGAAAAAATTTAATTGCTATCTCTTTTTTCTTTTCTGGGCTCCCTTGTAGCTTGCCTTCATTATCCTGTAATTGATGGATTATTTGTTTCTCTCTTTCTTTCCTTAATTTATAAGCCATCCACCTCCCTGGTTTATTTGCGTGCTCAAATTGATTTTGTCTTATAAATTTCAATACATTAGCATATTTTTCTTGTTCAAACATATTCAGTTTGTGTTTGGCAGTCATCCAAGTAACTCTTACTTGTTCATCTCCTGGTCTCTCCTGTAATTTCTCTTCCCAATTTTTAATCTCTTCATAGATTTTATTATATTCCTTTTCCCTCTCTCAGCCGTCCTAGGCTAAGCACGGCAATACCAAGAAACACACGTGCACAGGTCAGTGCTATGCTGGTTTATTATCCGGCTGGCTCCAGGAACGTACTGCACTCGTTAAACGATTTGAAATTAGCGCTACATTCCGTAGGCATGCAGCTGTTTTATAGCAAAGAGCTTGTTACTGTGCTGCCCCGCCCTGTATTTAAAGCCACACCCTCCCTCCTCTTTCCGGATGCTGGTCTCGGTGTCTCAGCGTTTTCCCAGCCTCTCTTCGTGCCGGCGTCTCTGCAGTGAGGGTGTCAGCGAATACAGCAGTTGGTGTGTTGAAACCCTAATACCGTCGCCCCGCCTTCCCCACCCCGCACACGTCCGCCTATTCCTGAGTGCTCCCATCACCAGTGCACACCCCCCCCCCCGTGCAGGTAATGTTGTCGAGCCTGTTGCTTGGCTCGACAGGCGGCTCCTCCTTCACCACGAGTCCTTCTGTAAGGGAAAATCACAAGATTAATAGCCTATCGCGGCTTCTGGGGATGCGTCTTATGAAACTGTTTGACTAATCGTTTAGCGTTTACGTTTGGGGCGGACACCCAGGATGCCTCCTCATGGGGATATCCCTTCCACCGAATCAAGTACCACACCTTACCCCCTTTCATTTTGGAGTCTAAGATTTCCTCCACTTCATAATGGTCCCCTGTGGTTGGGCCAGGACGGGTATGCGGGTCTGGGCCAGGGGGAACGAGCTTCAGGAGACTTATATGAAACACGGGGTGGATTTTTCCCAGTAATGGCGGCAGCTTGAGCTCTACTGTTACAGGATTTATGAGCTTAGTAATCGGGAAGGGCCCTAGGTTTTTAGGCCCTAATTTACGACAGGGTACTTTCAATTTAAGGTACTTGGTTGATAGATATACCATATCCCCTATCTGTAATGGACGGCAAGGGGCCATCCTCTTTTTGTCGGCTTGTGTTTTGTAGTCCTTTGCTGTCCTCTCTAGTGCGTCTCTCACTTGTGGCCATACGGCTGTGAGCTTTTCTGCCCATTCTGCTGGCATCACCGCCGTCCCTGGTGCCTGGTCTAGCTCTGGGATGGCTACAAACTCCCGCCCTGTTGTTATACGAAAGGGGGTGAACCCAGTGCTACTGTGAACCGTGTTATTATAGGCCACTTCAGCGAAGGGTAATAACGTTGCCCAATCGTGTTGTTGATAGGACACGTAACAGCGGAGATAACGCTCTATCATCGCATTTCCCCGCTCTGCTGCTCCGTTCGTGCTGGGATGGTAAGCAGAGCTAAGTCCTTGAGATGACCCTATAGCCCGTATAAAGTTGCGCCAGAATCGGGCCGTGAATTGCACCCCCCTATCAGAAATAATACGACGGGGTACACCGTGTAACCTATAGATGTGTTGGATGAATAGTTTCGTCAGGCGTCGAGCTGATGGTAGGCCATGACAGGGAATGAAATGGGCTTGCTTCGAGAACAAATCAACGATAGTCCAGATCACGGTATTCCCATTGCTTTCTGGTAAGTCTACGATAAAGTCCATTCCTATGTCTTCCCATGGCTGGGTAGGTGTAGCGACTGGGTGTAAGAGGCCGAGCGGTTTGCCAGGTCGCGCTTTCGTTTTCGCGCAGACGGAACAGCCTCGGGTATACTCTTCCACGTCCTGTCGCATATGCGGCCACCAGAACTGCCGTCGGACCAGATGGTACGTCTTCAGGAAACCAAAGTGTCCCGCAGCCCTGCAGTCATGGCATCGGTGTAATACGCTCGTCCGAGCCCCCAAAGGGACGTATATTCGCTCCCCCTTCCAGAAGAGACCATCCCTTTTGGTAAGGACGTGTTGGTTGTTTTGTAACCAGTCATCTGTTGTCTCCTCCCTTTGTAGTCGAGTCCTCCACTCATTTGTGTTGTGCACCATGAGAGCTGTTGTCTGTGGGTCGGGCTGTCCTCCTGGCACCATAGCTTGAACCACCTT
Organism: Coluber constrictor foxii; assembly: GCA_038048745.1. NCBI lineage: Eukaryota > Metazoa > Chordata > Lepidosauria > Squamata > Colubridae > Coluber > Coluber constrictor. The sequence goes on from CM075961.1 coordinate 11,715,984, forward strand.
GTCTCTCTGACTTTGGAATTGTGGCATGCGTGACAAAGCATCCGCTAGGAAGTTCCTTCCCCCTGGTACGTGCTTCAGAGTAAAGCGGAACCGCTGAAAATACTGAGCCCACCGCACCTGTTTGGGGGACAGGCGGCGGGGTGTCTGCAACGCTATTAGATTCCGATGGTCGGTCCATACCTCAAACGGGATCTGTGCCCCCTCTAGTAAATGTCGCCACGTGAGCAGGGCCCAGCGAAGAGCAAAGGCCTCCTTCTCCCAAATGGCCCAACCCCTCTCTGTGGGGTTGAACTTTTTTGACGTGTAAGCACATGGCCTGAGGTGGCCCTGGGCATCCGTTTGCAACAAAACAGCTCCCACGGCCACGTCGCTTGCATCCACCTGTACGACAAACGGCTTTGTTTGGTCCGGGTGCTGTAGCACGGGCGCCTTAGCAAATTGCCGTTTTAAAGTTTCGAATGCCTCCTGGCACTCGAGCGTCCAGTGCAGGCGCCGCCCGGGACGTGGTGGTGCCTCCCCTTTGGTGCGCAGCAAGCTAGTTAGTGGTAGAGCGATGTGTGCAAATGTGGGTATAAAACTGCGATAAAAATTAGCGAAGCTGAGGAAGCTTTGCAACTGGCGTCGGGTTGTGGGTGCTTGCCATTCCAGAACAGTAGCCACTTTTTTTGGGTCCATCTCCACCCCGTCCTTTGAAATGCGATACCCGAGGTAATCCAACTGTGTACGGTGGAACTCGCATTTAGACGCTTTCACATAAAGTTGAGCATCTAGTAGCTTCTGCAACACCCGCCGGACTAGTGTAACATGTTCTTTCATGGTTTTCGTGTAAATCAGGATATCATCCAGATAAACCAGAACGCCACGGTAAAGAAACTCATGCAGCACCTCGTTAATTAGCTGCATGAAGACAGCAGGTGCGCCCTGTAAGCCGAAGGGCATCACACAGAATTTGTAGCTCCCTAGGGGGCAGTTAAAAGTGGTTTTCCATTCGTCCCCTTTCTTGACCCGAACTCGGTAATACGCTTCCCTCAAATCCAATTTAGTAAAATACGTTCCGGTCGCCAAGGCTGCCAGGAGATCTTTCATCAAAGGAAGAGGATAAAGAGGTTCCACACTGACGGCATTCAAACCGCGATAGTCCACACACAGACGAAGTCCGCCATCCTTCTTCTCCCTGAAGAGGACGGGGGCGGCCAGGTGCGAACGGCTTGGCTGAATGAACCCTCTTGCCAGATTTTTATCAATGTACGCCCGCAACTCCTCCACCTCCCGCGGCGTCATGGCGTACATGCGTGGCTTTGGGAGTTTGACGTTTGGGATTAGTTTGATAGCGCAGTCAGTGGGTTGATGCGGCGGTAGGATATCACACTCCGTCTCATCGAACACCGCCGACAGGTCAGCATATACTTGGGGTATGCCAGCGGCATCTAAATCGACGGCCCCCGCTCCACCTGCCCTCAACGAGCTGTCAGGCATGTGTTTCGGTTTTGGGCCAGGGTCGAGCCGTAGCTTCCGGAAACCCCCTTCCCACCAAATGGTAGGCTTCCATCTATCCAACCACGCTAAACCCAAGATGACAGGTTCGATCATGGTCTCTATCACTATAAAGCGCAGTGTTTCATGGTGTGGCCCAATGGTCATTCGTATGGGCTCGGTTACGTATGTCGCCGGTGCCCCACCTAGGATGGATCCATCCATCTGTTCGAAGGTTATGGGGGTTTGCAAGGGCCGCACTCGCACCTGTAATTGGGCAGCCAAGGAACGCCGCATCAAACAGCGGGTGCACCCCGAGTCCACTAGCGCTTCATGCCGTAAGGGCCCCGATCCCCGTAGGGATGTCAAGGTGATTGGGATAAGGAACGGGTGTATGGGGCCACTTACCATAGGATCATCAAGGTCCTCGTCATCCTCACTCTCCGGTACCACCACCGGAACGACCCCGGGATGGGTGGTGTGTTCCTGTGGGAACGTCCCATCTGTGGTTTGTCTAGGCTGCGAGATCCCTTTGGTCTTCTCTGGTGGCGCCCGTCCTCTGTTCTTCCCGCCTGCCGCTGGAGTCGTTGGTTTGATGGGCTGGACTGGAGGTAGTGGGCACTCCAAGGCTCTATGACCCACCTGATTACACCGAAAACACCGCAACGGCGGCCGGCGGGTGGGGTCTGTTGACCGTGCGTCCCGTTCCCGTCCCCCTGTGCTGGGCAGCAGCCTCTCAGTCTGTCTCCGACTGGTAGGTGGTCCCACAGTCCCTTTCGTTCGGAATTCCCTCAGACCGACATCCAAATCAATGGCCGCTCGACACCAGTCTGACAGCCGAGGCGGCAATCCCCTATACACGCATGCCTGTCTAAGGTCTCTATCTAGGCCCAGGTGAAAATGGTGGACCAGCATGCGTTCGGGCCACCCCCGCACTCTCCCTGCTAATCGCTTAAATTCCTTTACATACTCTCTCGCGGGGCGGCCCCGTTGTTTAATAGCCACAAGGTCCCCCTCCGCTACTTGGGTCCGGGTCTCATCTTCAAACCTCCCCCGGAGCCCCTCCAGAAATAATCCAACGTCAGTGAGTTCATGGGCGTGGTCGGTATGGAGATCTGCTACCCAGTCAGCAGCCTCCCCCGTCAACGTGGTAGTGATAGCCACCACCATAGACCATTGGGATGGGTAGAGGCGACCATAAAGGTCAAAATAACTTATGACCTGACTTAAGAACAGGGCCACCCGGTCCGGGTTGCCATCGAAGGAAGCTTGTAGGGGAGGCGGGCCCCACACTGGCTGTGGTCCCCACACTCCTGCACCCACCTGGCTACCACCTGGCCACCCCTGGCTAGGACCACCTGGGGGAGGCCCCCCCCAACGTCTGACGGCCTGCTCTAGACCCAGACTGAGGCTGCCCCTCAGCTGCACGCAGAGACTGGGGCTCAAGTGGCCGGGTGGCACCTGCATAAGTGCCCACCCGTAACTTGGGGCTAGCCAAGCGGAATCTAGTTCCTGTCCCTGCAGGCTGTTTGTGCGAACCCCCCCCAGTCTCCGCCCCTGCCAGCCACGGCTGCCAGGATTGCGCATCCCTGAAGCTGGCTTCCCCAAACCGTTCTCGAAGTGATTCCATCGTGGATTGGCCTATTCCAGTGGAGTAACTCCATTCTCCGTCATCCTCTTCCACCCATCGCCTTTCTCTCCACTTCAGGAACTGCTCGCTGAAAGGGGGGGCGGTGGGAGGGCCTCCCGGGACAGCCAACGCAGGGCTTTGCCACCACTCTCCAGACGCTGCCTGGGAAGCCACACCCTGCGCCCCGTTCGGGTCACTCATCTGGGCGCAGCTCCGGCGTGGGCTCCGTTCTTTCGGGCGGACTGCTAGCTGGCTCGCTACCTCAGGGCTTTCTTCCTGTGGCTCATCCTGAGCTGCATTCTCTTCTGCCAACACAGTGAGCTCAAGTGTGTCCTCGCCCCCCTCCGCCATCCCAGAGCTGCGGGACAGGGTTTGATGAGGGTAGCGCTAATTTCCTCTCAGCCGTCCTAGGCTAAGCACGGCAATACCAAGAAACACACGCGCACAGGTCGGTGCTATGCTGGTTTATTATCCGGCTGGCTCCAGGAACGTACTGCACTCGTTAAACGATTTGAAATTAGCGCTACATTCCGTAGGCATGCAGCTGTTTTATAGCAAAGAGCTTGTTACTGTGCCGCCCCGCCCTGTATTTAAAGCCACACCCTCCCTCCTCTTTCCGGATGCTGGTCTCGGTGTCTCAGCGTTTTCCCAGCCTCTCTTCGTGCCGGCGTCTCTGCAGTGAGGGTGTCAGCGAATACAGCAGTTGGTGTGTTGAAGCCCTAATACCGTCGCCCCGCCTTCCCCACCCCGCACACGTCCGCCTATTCCTGAGTGCTCCCATCACCAGTGCACACACACACACCCCCGTGCAGGTAATGTTGTCGAGCCTGTTGCTTGGCTCGACACCCTCTCCTTTTTCCTTTTGCCATTATAAGCTAACGTTAGGCCTCTAATGTTGGCTTTGGTTGTATCCCACAGGTTTTGTAAAGTTGGTTGATATTTATTATTATCTTTAAAGAACCACTTCAGTTCTTTTTCTATTCTTTCGGTATATTCTTTTTCTTTCATTACCTGTGCATTCATCATCCATCTACTTTTCCCCTTTCTTTGTCCTCCCCATTCTATTATTAGTGGACTATGATCAGCCCAGTCATTAGTCCCTATCTCCACTGATTCAGTCTCCTGTGTTAAAATCTTCGTAGCCCATACCATGTCAATCCTCGACCAAGATTTATGGGGATCGGAGTAATATGTATACTTTTCCCCTATTGGATTATATAGTCTCCAGATATCTACTAGGTTTAATTCTTCTATAAGAGGTAAAAATGTTTTCGGCAGCAAGTTTTTCTTTCTTTTTTTTTTTTTATTATCCTGATTACCACTATTCCTAGTTGGGCCCCGGATAACCTGGGACAGGCCCATGGAAATCATGGTTTCCATGAAATCTTGGGCTACCTCTGCCCCCAGCCCCCGGGATGGTAGGTTGAATTCCCCCAGAACTCTAAGCCTGGGGAACTCCATTGCCAACCCCGCGGTGAGTTCCAGGAGCCCGGGTAGGGAAGCTGCCATGTAGTAGGGAGGCTGGTACAGCAGCAGCAATCCCACCTGATCCCTTGAGCCCAACCTAAGAAAAAGGGTCTCACAGCTGGACACTTGTGGAGCCATGTCTGTCAGGTGCAAGGTGAACCCTATGGGCACTATAGCACTTGCTCTCAGCGCCCTCAAACTCACACCACCCCTTCCTCACTGCTGCAGAGGGGTCACATCCAGCACCCCCTTATCCCCCCAACACACTCACAATACATTTACTCAATGCACGAACAGCACCCTGCCCAGTCACTCTCATCCACCAAGCAGGGAGCCACTCCTCCCCCCCCCCCAGGGGAGAGGGACCACACTCGCCTCTCACCCAACACTCCCCTTCAGCCCCTAAGTTTCCTGAACAGCCTTCCCAGGCCAGATTACAAAACATTCCAAAGATTGCACAAAGTAGTCAGACGAGCAGCCAAAAGGCATGCTATTGTTCTGTCCCCCTTCCTCACACAGGCAAACGTAATACCAAGCATGCCTGCCAATATTTTATTAGGTAAACAGATTAGAATTCTTGGCAGACCAAGGTTTTGGCAGCAAACTGCCGAATGCTTGCCAAGACTGTTTTCACTCCCATAAAGCAGAAGAGGACTTATCTTCAGTCCATACCAGGAGCAACAAATTATCCACGAGACAAGAGTTTAGTCAATGTTCAGTCCAAAATATATCCAAGCGGAATTTCAGAGATCACGATGTGACTTTCAGGGTTTAACTTTGTCTGTCACAAAGCCTGAAGAGCAATCCCACCCACTTTTATTCCTGGTGGGGCGTGGCTCCGTGACTCAGCTCAATCTCTGGCCCTCCCACGCCTCTTCCGTTGCTGCGCATGCTTCTCCCTCCGATGCTGCCTGGGATCAAGCCAGGATTCATCATCCTCGCTCCCTATCAATTTGTGCTCCAATATGCCTTCCTCCTGGCACATCCCAGGCTGTTCTTCCTGGCCTTTGGATGGAACCTGAGGCATTGCCAGAAAGGAGGGTCCTGGAGAGGGAGGCCTTGTCAGTTCCTTCCCATCACCTTCTGAGTCCTCTTTCTCTGTTAGGACAGGCTCGGGAGTCAGGGTCACAACAGCTATGCTGCACTAAATATTGTTGCAGCTGTGCAGTCCTGAACTTCAGGTGTCTCCTGAAGTTCAAAAGGTTCCAAGCTCCCACTAGCCAGTTGAGCATCAAAAAATCCACAGGGATTTTTACACTGGTCCACAGTGTAAGACCAGGGAAGCAGACCAGGGAAGCTTGTTTCTTCTGTCAGCTCTGCCTCCATCATAAGATCCACACCAACTTTCAGAGCTGCAGCTGCCACTGTTGGCTCTTGAGCTCTCAGACCAGGGCTTAGCTCCAATTTATTACAGTTCATTGAGATCCAGGGGGAGTCCAGGAGAGTCCAGGGGTCATAAATCATCCACCTCCTCTCCTCCGTCTCACCTTCCAGCTGCCCCTTTCCAATCTCTCTGCTCTTCAAGCTCTTGGCCTTTCTGCTTCTCCACCTCTCAGTTTCTCCACCAAATCTCCAGCCTCTCAACAACCTTATAATGCCTGTCTCCCTCTTGCCTTTTTCTGAACACTCCTCCACTTTCACATACCAATCTCTACATTCCAAACTTTCCAAAACCCTCTCTGCAAAACACTTTGGAGCACCATCAACAAACACATACTGATGCTGTCACCATCTTTAAAAAAAAATACTTAGTTTTTGATAAAAAATAAGGAACCAAATCATCAAATATTAAATCAGTGGCAGTTGGGACAGAGCCTTTTCTATGGTGGTACCTTAAAGGCAGAACACTTTGAAGGCAGTATTATTTGCTTCTATTGTTTGGCAGCAGAGAAAGCCATTTTGTTTTTCTGAGTTTTGCTGCTTCTCTTTACTCATTCAACTTGTGCTCTGTGCTGCCAGCTTGAGGGTTGTGGAAGATGGATCTTTTATCTTGAAGTGCACGCACACTAACTATTCCAATTTACTTGTTGTCCCTGCTGTTTGCTTTGCTTTTTTTCCCTTTTTTTGAGTCAGAAGGGAACCAGGGAATATGCCTGCTTCGTATGAATTGTTTTGGTGATTATTACCTTTTAGGATTTAGCTCCCTCCCCAGGTAGTCTAAAAGTTAAATCTAGAAATGGGCGTTAGTGTCTCTGATGCATCTACACCAGCAATCCCCAACCTTTGCGGCTTAGGGGACCAGCTTGCAGGGGGAAGAGGGGAACTGGGCCACACCAGTGGCGGGCCGACACATACTGTAGACTCCTAAATATTTAACCTTTTTTACTATCTCACATCTTGTTACTCTTTCTAGTTCTTCTTTTTGATTTGTAGTCATATTTTTAACTATCATCTTTGTTTTCCCTGGATTTATTTTAAACCCAGATACTTGACCATATTGATTAATTATGTCCATTAAACCTATAGCTGATTTCCCCGGTTGGGTTAAAGTTACAACCAAGTCATCTGCAAATGCTCATAATCTATATTCGTGATGCCTAATCTTAATTCCCAGTACATCATCTGAATCACGTATTCTATTCAGCAATAATTCCAGAGTTAAAATAAACAATAATGGAGACAGGGGACACCCCTGTCTTATTCCTTTTTCAATTTTAAAAGATTCTGTTAAGCTACCATTAACTATAATTTGTGCTGTTTGTTTCTGATATATTGCTTTAATAGATTACGTAAAATACTCTCCAAACTGCATCTTTTGTATTATTTTCATTAAAAATTGCCAATTCACTCGATCAAATGCGTTCTCCGCATCCAAGAATATAAGCACTGCAGGGACTTGGTTATTCTTCCCCAAATCCTCCAGTATATTAACAATTTGTCTTACATTACTTTTCATTTGTCTCCCATGTATAAAACCTGATTGGTCATTGTGAATCACTTGTTGCATAACTGACATTAACCTGTTTGCTAATATTTTAGCAAAGTTCTTATAGTCTGTATTAAGTAAGGATATAGGCCTATAGTTTTTTGGCTGACTATGATCTTGATCGTCTTTCGGAATCAAAGAAATAAAAGCTGTTCTCCAAGATGGTGGGATCTGTCCTCCAAGTTGTATTTTAATAAGTAATTCCCTAAGAGGTTCTACCATTTCTAGTTGGAAATGTTTATAATGAGCCGCTGTCAGTCCATCTGTTCCAGGGGCTTTACCAACTTTTAACTGCTTAATTACCAGGAGAATTTCCTCCGTGGTTATCAGTTGATTCAATCTTTCCCTTTGTTCATCTGTAAGTATAGGAATATTCTCCTTTTCCAAATATCTGTCTATATCTATGTCTCATATTGTATCACCAGCATATAGTCTTGTATAAAATTCTAAGAAGGCCTTTTTGATCATATTCTGTTGATACACTTCTTTCCCTTTATATTCTATTTTCTCTATGGTACGAGACTTTTGTTTTTCCTTAACATGTATGCTAACCATCTACCTGGTTTATTTGCATTGCAGAAAGTATTGTGTTTAGCATATAGCAAATTAGTTGCTACCTGGTCTGATATCAACATATTAAATTGCCCTTGCAGTAAAGTAATTGCTTCTTTTATCTTCTTATCATCTGGGTTAGATATTAGCGCCTGCTCTTTCTTTTTTATTTCCTCTTCTAATTGCCTCCGTTTTTCCCCCTGTCTACGTCTGTGTGCATTATTCAAATTTATTAGAACACCTCTCATATATGCTTTACTTGCATCCCAAACCATTTCCATGGGTGTTCCCTTGTGCATATTTAAAACAAAAAATTCCTTCATTAATTTTTTACATTCTATCACGTTTTTCTCATATCTAAATAGATTTTCATTTAATCGCCAAGATCTCCTAGACCCCTCTCCATATTCCAACTCCATCCACACCGGATTATGATCTGTTAGAGTTTTCGGGCATATCTTCGTCTTCTTCACCCTGGGAAGAAAATCATTCGTAATTAATATAAAATCAATTCTACAAAAGGATTGGTGCCTATTGGAAAAAGATGTAAAATCTTGCTCTTTAACATTCCGTTCACGCCAGATATCTCTCAGCTCCATATCATCCATCATGTCAAAAAAAGATTTAGGCAGTCTTGCACGTGTTTGAGTATTTTGCAAAAGTCCCTTCTTGTCTTTCTTAGTATCCAATACTCCATTCCAATCACCCAATAATATGCACGATCTATAATCCCATTGTGTCAATTTAGTATGCAGCAACTTGTAAAACTTTTCTTGTTGTTGATTGGGAGCATATACTCCCATTAAAAGTATTTTCTTTCCTTCTATTAATAGCTCAATTGCAATATATCTTCCTTGAGGGTCTGCTTCAATTAATTTAGCCTTTAAGTCTTTCCTTAAATATATAACTATGCCATTTTTCTTCTCTGGTGCAGATGCCACAAAATGTGTTCCCAGTCTTGCATTTTTGCATTTTTGGTCATTTGTTCTAATATGTGTTTTTTGCAAACAAATTACATCATTTTTAAATTGTTTCAAATAGTGAAATATTTTTTTCCTTTTTTGTGGTGAATTTAAACCATTAACATTCCAGGTTAAAAATTTAATTGTCATCTTTAGCCCTTCAAAGCTTTTGAAGCACAGCCTGGAAGTCTTCCTGGAATTTCTTCTTCAGTCTGCCCCCCCCCCCCCCCAGCTTCTGTATTTGTATTTATTGTTTCTTGGGTTATTATCTGAGTTTGTTGCTTCTTTAATTCTTGTTCTTTGCGTTTAGTTGCCGCTTGTGTTTGTCTTTGTTCCATAACTCCTTCTGTCTCTTCAAATAAATTCAAGGCTTGAACAGCACCTGAAAGTTGAATTAAATCTTCTTGTGTACTCAAAACTCCTCCTTGGGCTTGTGCCTGGGTAGCTTCCTTTCTAACCTCCCCTGCTTCTTTCCTTCTTCTGGCTCCTGGAGATGGTGGGTATCCAGCCTTTAGTGCATTACTGTAAAAATCTCTTGCCTTCCAAACTGAGTTAAGACAATATCTTTCTCCTGAGTAATTCACCACCAATCCGGCTGGAGCCTCCCATCTGTACTGTATCTGAGGATTTCTAAATTCATCAACTAGGGATGCATAGTCCTTTCTGGATTTCAACATTTTAGGGGGAATTTCCTTCAGTACTGCCACCTCCTGTCCTGCCACCTGTAGCTTGTTTTTATAAGAGTCTTGTAATATTCCATTTCTTGTCTTCCTGGTAACAAAGTAGATTACAATATCTCTTGGTAGTTGTCTCTGTCTAGCAATCCATGAGTTAACACGGTAAATTTTGTCAATCTGCCAATCATATTCTGCCTTTGGTTCACCAGTTAACTGAGCAAAAGCTTCTGCAAAAATCTCTTTCATATTTTCTGGGTTATTTTCTTTCAGGCCTCTTATTCTCAAAGCAAATTCCATCACTCTGTATTGTGTCATTGTAACTTCTGCCTCTGTCTTTTCCATCTTAATTTGAGCCTCATCAACTTTGATTTCCAAATTAACATTGGACTGATTAACTTCTTCCACCCTGTAATCCAGCGATGTAAATGCATCCACAATATCCTCTCTTATTTGTTGATTGCAGGTTTGGATTAAGTCCTTAATTTCAGACATTTTGTCAGACACATCTTTAAAGGCAGTTGAATTTTTTTCTTGCAAAACAGAGGCTTGTGCCTTTAAAGCACCTTGGAGGGCTTCAAGTGGCAGTGTTTGTGTATCCGCTGGGGGTAAGAAAGACTGCAATTTGGAAGGCTGAGCTGGAGAACTTCCAGTGCTCTTAGGAGCACCAACTTTTGTTTGCTTTGAAGCCATTTCCAAATATTCAAATTACACTTCCCAGCAGTCAAAGTAGTAAGTCCAAAAAGTCCACTTAATCCCCAAATTTGTTAAATCTTATAGTTTGTTAGTAAACCAGTGCTATTTTCTTTAATCTTGAGCTCTTTGTTCTTTTAAAATTGAGTCCATTGATGAGAACAGAGCTAACGACGTTAACAGGCACTTAACAAGCACTTTCCTGTTAACTTTCACTTTCACCACACCCTTTAACTTTCTTTCTTTTTTTTTTAATGAATATTTTATTGAATTTTTATAAATACAAAAAGTTTTCATTTCTCTTTACATCAGATTTGCAGTGTTTTTACATATATACAAATAAATATTTGGTGTCACCTTTACCCTTTATTATTCTTTATTTAACACACCTTTTACTCCTGTTTTTGCTTTTCTTTCATTCATCCATTCGTACCACCTTTCCCACACATTATAGTAGTCTGAGTTTTCGTCATTATTTAATTCGTAAGTTAGTTTGCTCATCTCTGCACACAAATGGAAAAATATAAAAAGAAGGAAACATCAGAGATGGAGATTTAATGTGAATTTATTGAACGATAAGGAGTGTATGGATAAAATGAAAGAAGAAGTAAGGCTCTTCTTTAAGGAAAATGGGAATCAAGAAACATCCCCTGAAATTGTATGGGATGCGATGAAAGCGTATTTAAGAGGGGTTGTGATATCATATAGCGCATATAAAAATAAAGAAAAAAGAAAATCCCTGGATGAGCTCTTAAAACAGTTAGGAGAAGCAGAAAAAAAGCTCCAAGAGAAACCTGGAGATAAAGCTATAAAAGAAAATTGGCTGATGTGGAGGCATAAATTAAATATTGTAGAACAAGATGAATTAGCACAAAAACTAAAAAGAACAAAACAATACTATTTTGAGAATGCAAACAAGACAGGCAGGTGGTTGGCCTACAAATTAAAAAAGGAAAACGAAAAAGGGACGATTCAAATTTTAGAAGATTCAGAGGGTAACCTTCTAAATGAAGAAGATGATAAATTAGAAAGAGCAAGGGAGTACTATGAAACCTTATACAAAGCAGAGGAGGTCCCGAAAGAAGAAATAGAGCAATATTTGATAAATGCAGAGCTTCCACAAATAGCCGAAGAAGAGAGGGAGATGCTTAACAGGGAAATAACAATTGATGAACTTAAAACAGCCCTTTCAAAACTTAAGAATAACAAATCGCCAGGTCCAGATGGATTCCCAGGGGAAATATACAAAAAACTGGAAGAAACTCTACATCCAAAGCTACTGGAAATCTTTAATGAGGCACTGAGGGGATCAAAAATCCCGGATTCGTGGAGGGAAGCGCATGTTACACTCTTGCCGAAAGAAGGTGCTGACCATAAACAAATTCAGAATTATAGGCCAATTTCCCTTCTGAACACTGACTATAAATTATTCATGACCATAATGGCAGAAAGAACTAAAAAAATACTTAACGCTTGGATATATAAAGACCAAAATGGATTCCTCCCAGGGAGACAAATAAGGGATAATTTGAGAACAATATTAGATACATTAGAGTACTATGAGGAGCATTCGGAAAAACAGATGGCCTTAATATTTTTGGATGCCCAAAAGGCATTCGATAACCTAAATTGGAATTTTATGATTAAACTAATTAGAATAATGGGATTTGGATCAAACTATGAAAAAATGATTAAAACTATATATGACAAACGAAGGGCGAGCATCTTAGTAAACGGAGACAGGACAAGAACATTTCAGATAAGGAAGGGGGTAAGGCAGGGATGCCCCCTATCTCCGTTATTATTTATCTTGGCTCTAGAAGTCCTACTACGAAAAATTAGGGAAAATGAGGAGATCAAAGGTTTAAAGATTAGGAAAGAGGTCTATAAAACTCAAGCATTTGCAGACGACGTGGCTTTAATATTAGAAGACCCATTAGAATCTGGACTAAAAGTATTAGAGGAATTGGACAAATATGGAGTAGTGTCAGGCTTTAAATTGAATAAAACAAAAACTAAATTATTAACCAAGAATGTAACGGAGACACAGAAACAGGAGATAGAAGGAAAGCTGGAGTTACAGGTTGTCAAGAAAATAAAATACCTCGGAATTTGGATAACGGCAAGGTGCTCATCCTTGAAAGATGATAATTATACTCCCCTACTCCAAAAAATAAAACAAGATTTGAATAGATGGAAGAAAATTAAATTGTCACTTATAGGCAAGATAGCTGCGATTAAAATGAACATTCTCCCAAAAATGTTATTTTTATATCAAAATATACCACTGAATTTGGACAAAAAATTTTTTTTAGAATTGAATAAAAACATTCGGAAATTTGTATGGGAGGGCAAAAAGTCGAGGATTTCTTTTAAAGTACTACAGGGGAAAAGAAACATGGGAGGATTTGGTCTCCCTGATTGGGAAGCATATTTGAAGGCCGCCAAGTTAGTTTGGATAAAGGAGTGGGTCACTTTGGAAAACACACCCTTTAACTTTCAGGCGCCATGTTCCTTACCGTTTTGTTCCCCTCAATCTTCACAGAAGGAAGTAATACTGCATCAGAGTTAAAGTTTGTACTTGCAATTATAATCACTCCTGTCTTTGCTCTGCCTGCTTCTTATTCAGATGTAAATTCAAGCATTGTTTGCAGGGATGGTCGCGGCGTTTTGTTCTGCTGCTGCAGAAGCATCCCAGATGCGGACCTCTGTCAGGCTGCTGGGGAGCTCTCACCCTTCGAGCCCCAGAATTGCTCCTGGGGGTCTAGGGGAGCTCTACCCTTGCCTGGCTGCTCATCTCCCCCTCTTTTCCCGAGGGGAAAGTTTTCAAGCCGCTAGACAGCTGATTTGTGCTGTTCTAGCAGCTTATATGCGATCACGGGGCTGGCGCTCCAACAGGAGTGTCTTCAATGCCTACAGTGCAACCGGAAGTCCCCCTTAACTCATTCTTTACATCAGTCTTCACGCAAAAAGAAGCTATAGCCTAACCTATCAAAAACATAACCATAAAAGACAGACTAGAAATAAAAATTAAAATAAGCAAGAAAATGGCAAGAGAACACCTATCTGACCTTGATGAATATAAATCACCAGGACCTGACAGATTACATCCCAGAGTTCTGAAGGAGCTGACAGATGTTATCTCAGAACCATTGTACCATATCTTTCAAAAATCCTAGAGCACCAGAGAACTACCAGAGGATTGGAAAAGAGCTGATGTGGTTCCCATCTTCAAAAAAGGGAAGAAAAAGAAACAGACCCAGGAAACTACAGACCAATCAGCCTATCATCAATACCTGGGAAGATACTAGAAAAGATAATCAAAAAACAGATCTGCAAACTAGTAGAGCAGAGCAGAACAGAACATGGAGGTCTTCAAGTCCAGCCCCCTGCTCAAACAGGAGAGTCACTTATTTCAGATAAGTGACTGTCTAGTCTCATCTTAGAAACCTCCAGTGATGAACCACCTACAACTTCTGAAGGCAAGCTGTACCTGTTAGATTGTAAGTATGGGAAAGAAGAGGCAAGCCAAGGAACTATTCAGCACCTTTATTATGTAATAGCTAACTCTACAAACATTCGGAAATTTGTATGGGAGGGCAAAAAGTCGAGGATTTCTTTTAAAGTACTACAGGGGAAAAGAAACATGGGAGGATTTGGTCTCCCTGATTGGGAAGCATATTTGAAGGCCGCCAAGTTAGTTTGGATAAAGGAGTGGGTCACTTTGGAAAACACACCCTTTAACTTTCAGGCGCCATGTTCCTTACCGTTTTGTTCCCCTCAATCTTCACAGAAGGAAGTAATACTGCATCAGAGTTAAAGTTTGTACTTGCAATTATAATCACTCCTGTCTTTGCCCTGCCTGCTTCTTATTCAGATGTAAATTCAAGCATTGTTTGCAGGGATGGTCGCGGCGTTTTGTTCTGCTGCTGCAGAAGCATCCCAGATGCGGACCTCTGTCAGGCTGCTGGGGAGCTCTCACCCTTCGAGCCCCAGAATTGCTCCTGGGGGTCTAGGGGAGCTCTACCCTTGCCTGGCTGCTCATCTCCCCCTCTTTTCCCGAGGGGAAAGTTTTCAAGCCGTAATAGCTAACTCTACAAACTGCAGGCAATCTGCCGGAACTCGCTTTTTATAGAGCTCCAGCATGCAAGCTGGCCACTGACTGCACTTTATTTTTCCCGCCACGATCTTAACCAATCAGTGGCGGTCATGCAAATAACTCACGTATGTCTGTATGTAACACCCCTCTCCTCCTGGATGGAGGATTGTCCAATCTGTGGTCAACAAACATCACATAATCGTGCAAGTAGGCAGGGCGCCTAATAGTCCTACTGGGCCTGCGAGATTCAGTTGTTCCTGCATTGTCAACCGGTGCGGTTGGACCTGTTGTCTCTCTGGCCGCCAGCAATGGAAAAGCCTGGAACTCCCCCCCTGGGAGTTGTAGTTCCCGGCCTGGCATCGTGGCGTCTCCATTCCCGACCACTTCGCTGGACTCTGTTGGCTTCAAGGAGTGGACCACACTCTGATACATAATTATAAGCCTATCTCACTTTTAAATGCTGACTATAAAATTTTTGCAGCTGTAATGGCAGCTAGATTTAAGAAATACCTTAGTGAATTTATCCATATAGATCAAAATGATTTTCTACCGGTCAGACAGTTGAAAGATAATGGATAGATCATAATGGATGCCCTGGAATATTACGAGGCCCACCCTGAGAAGCAGGCGGCTTTCCTCTTTTTGGATGCCCAGAAAGCTTTCGATAGGGTCAATTGGAACTTTCTAATATCACAATTGAAACATATGGAGGCTGGCGATCACTTCATTAATGCAATCCAGGCAATTTATAGTCAACAGAAGGCCAAGATTTTGGTCAATGGAAAAGAGTCAGAGGAGGTGACGATAGCGAAGGGAACAAGACAAGGCTGCCCACTCTCCCCATTACTGTTTATATTCACACTAGAACCTTTGCTTAGGACAATACAACAAGAGGTGAGCATAAGAGGACTAAAGATCAGAGAACAAGAATACAAGGTCCAGGCGTTCGCGGACGACCTGGTCTTTGTTCTGGAAGAGCCACTAACCTCCAGAGGGCGACTTATCGATATAATACAGAAATATGGTGAAGTAGCTGGATTACAAATAAATAGGAAAAAAACAAATATCATAGCAAAAAACATGACAGAAAGACAAAAATTAGAACTACAAAACACTTTGGGCCTCCAGGTAGTTCGTAAAGTTAAATATTTAGGGATTTGGCTGTCTGATAGATGCTCCTCAATAAAGGCAGATAACTATTTAAAATTAATGAACAACTAGACAAAGATTTGGAGAAATGGGGGCAGATACAATTGTCATTAATGGGACGGATAGCATTAATTAAGACCTATGTAGTGCCCAGAATGGTATTCCTCTTTCAAACAGCCCCAGTTAGATTGGATAAAACCTTCTTTAAGAACTTGGACAGGGCTCCAAATAGATTTATTTGGCAGGGAAAGAAGCCTCGAATTAGGTTGAAAGTGATGCAGAAACCAAAAGAACAAGGCGGGTTGGGGGTCCCAAATTGGAAGTATTATTATAATTCGGCAGTT
Source organism: Coluber constrictor foxii (assembly GCA_038048745.1). Taxonomy (NCBI): domain Eukaryota; kingdom Metazoa; phylum Chordata; class Lepidosauria; order Squamata; family Colubridae; genus Coluber; species Coluber constrictor. Next base: position 11,731,953 of record CM075961.1, read on the forward strand.
TTGGTTTGGATCCGTGAATGGATTACACTACAAAGGAGATGTCTGCTAGCAATCGAAGGTCATGATCTCCAACAGGGGTGGCACGCCCACCTTTGGTGGAAGAGAGGCAAACCCCCAGCATATTTTATGAAACACCATGTGCGAGGAGTTCTGATTGAGAGCTGGATGGAAATTAGGAAAACATATTATAATAAGGTACCACTCTGGGTTTCAACTGTGGAAGCTGTGACCTATCCGATTCTGTATAATCCAGAGAAAAAATTGACCTACAAAGAAATATTAGATACAAATGGGAAGTTAAAAACAGAACTGTTACTTCAGGAACAAGGAGTGAACTGGTGGACGTACATTCAAATTAGTAGTAAATACATGAGAGATAGAGATTTGGGATTAGTCAAGAGGTGCAGATTCTAGATAGGATATTATTGGGGGTGGATGAAAAGATGTTATCTAGATGCTATAAATTCTTTATGGCCATGAAGGTAGGTGAGGAAGATGCGAAGACTTCGGTTCATGCCTGGGAGAAGAATCTAGGTTATTCAATAGAGCCTGAGAGGTGGAACGAAATCTGGACTAAGAATTTGAAACTAACCCAGTCAATAGGATATAAAGAAAATATATATAAAATGGTGTATCGATGGCATCTGCCGCCAGCCAGACTTGCCAAAATGTTCCCTGGAACATCCTCAGTCTGTTGGAAATGTGGCGTTAAAGAAGGCACATATTTCCACCAATGGTGGACCTGTCGAGAGGTCCACCTTCAGTTTTGGAAGAATCTTCAGAAGTGGCTTAATGAGATGTTTGGGCAGTGTATACAACTGTGTCGTGAGGTATTTTTATTAGGGATAAGACCCGTAAACATTAATAGAACGACATGGTACCTGCTGCTACATATAACAACAGCTGCAAGATTGGCATGGGCCCAATACTGGAAGATGGATGTTAGCCCACCCGAACAAGTAGTAATTCAGAAAATAATGAACTGTGCAGAATCAGATCGGCTTACTATGATACTGAAAGGATGAGGGGACACAGACTATTATATATCTTGGAGTCAATGGTATAATTGGATGTCAAATCGAGCTGTAAATAGAGGTATTAGATAAACATGTTATTTGGTATATGTAATAGACTTTTGCAGGTTACCCTATATATGTAATGGGACAAGTTTATTTCCTTCTTGCATTGTGATGTAGACCGCTATAGATTTGTTTGTTGGATGTATAAGATAAGAAAAAAAAAAGAAAAGAAAAGACTGCGTTCTCTCTCCGGGTTGTAGGGTAGGTCGTCTCTGCTGTTTGCAGATAGGGCTGGTTCTCCATTGTTGGTCTCTGGCTCATCATCCTGATATGGTCATCGGGGCAGAGACCTGCACCTCACATGGGTCTGTTCCACGGCTGGTACTGGGCTCTCCTCCTCCGGCTGCCTTAACCGGGATTCCACTAGTCAGTTCCGGAGTTGGTCAACGTGCCTTCTCCATATTCGGCCGTCATTCAGCTCCACTTTATATGACTTGGGGCCTGTGACAGCCATGACCTTAGCCTTCACCCAGGTGGGGTAACCCGCATAATTGTGAGCAAATACCAGATCATCTATTTCAAACGATATAGTGGGTTCGGCTGGGTCTGAGGTCTTCTCAGGGTGGTAATCCGAGTGCAGGCGATCCAGTCGAGATCTCAGCTTTCGCCCCATTAGCAGTTCAGCTGGGCTTCTGTTGGTAACAGAGTTCGGTGTGGTGTGTTGGGCTAGGAGGAACTGGTCAATTTTCTCTTGCCAGTTTCCTGGTCCCATGCGGGTGAGGGTTTCCTTGGTCTGTCTCATCATTCGTTCAGCCTGTCCGTTTCCAGCCGGTCTGAACGGGGCCACCAAGGTGTGCCTGATCCCCTGGGCCGATAGGAATGACTCCATGTCCTTAGCAGTCAACTAAGGTCCGTTGTCCAAGACCAGGATGCCATGTATACCGTGGGTAGTGAATAGCTTCCTTAATGCCTTGATGGTGGCTTCTGTCATCAGGGTAGGCATGAATATAACTTCCAGCCACTTCAAATAGGCGTCCACCACTATTAAGAATGACTGTCCCCCCATGGGTCCCACAAAATCTATGCGGACCCTTGACCAGGGTCCCTTGGGTACTTCCCATTCCCGTGGGGGTGTGCGGGGTGGTGCTGGTCATGTTTTCTGGCAAGGCATGCATGTTGCTACCCACTCTGTGATATTCCTGTCCAAATTTGGCCACCAGATGTAGCTTCGTGCCAACACTTTCATGTGCACGATCCCCGGGTGCCCTGCACGTAATGTCTCTAGGACTTGCTTCTGTAGGCTCTGGGGTACAACGACTCTCTCTCCCCATAGCAGGCACCCCTTCAGTGCAGACAATTCTAACTGCTTGTTTTCAAAGTTCGTAAACTCGTTCCCCACCTTTTTTTGTGGCCACCCCCTCAACACCCAGTTCAAAGCTTTAGACAACACCTTATCGCTTCCGGTGTGTTCTGCAACCTCTGTGGATGTGATGGGGCTGGTCTTGTTGATATCTATTAGCATGACTTGTGCAGCTGGCGCAGGATCCTCTACAAGTTCTGGCATTGGGCATCGGTTGAGGGTGTCTGCGTTGCTGATGATCTTCCCGGGCCGGTGCACCAGTTTATAGTTGTACCCCATTAGGAAGATGGACCACCTTGTTAATATGGGAGACATAAAAGCCGGGGTTTGCGGGTCTCCTGCGATGAGGCCTAGGAGCGGTTTGTGGTCGGTGATGAGTTCGAATCTTCGTCCATAGAGATACTTGTGAAAACGCTTTATCCCGGCCATGGTGGCTAGCGCCTCTTTGTCCAGCTGACTATAGTTCCTCTCAGCTGGGGACAATGTCTTTGAATAGTAAACGATAGGAGCCTCTGAGCCATCTGGGAGCCTATGGCTGAGGACGGCTCCAACTCCGAAGAGGGAAGCATCGCAGGTCAGAAGTAGAGGAAGAGTTTTGGTGTACTGTATGAGGACGCTGTTGGACGCCAGTAGTTCCTTCACAGCTGTAAATGCGATGTCCTCCTTCCATCCCCATGTACACGTGGTTGTCTTCCCCAGAAGCCTGAATAGCTCAGCAGACTAATGCATTGTAATTTAACTCCAGGTGTCTGCAATTAGTAAGTTCGAATCTCACCAGGCTCAAGGTTGACTCAGCCTTCCATCCTTTCTAAGGTAGGTAAATTGAGGACCCAGTTTGTGGGGGCAATAAGCTGACTTTGTAAAATATACAAAAGTATGAAGGCTATTGCTTAATGCATTGTAAGCCACCCTGAGTCTCCAGAGAAGGGCGGCATATAAATCAAATTTTTTAAAAAAGTCTATAGTCCCAAAAAGGCTTGTAATTCCATTTTATTCTTTGGAGTTGGGGCTTTCTTCATGGCTATCCAATCATAAAATTGTTCCCAGATTTTGTAGTACTTAGTTTCGCTTTATTCTTGAGTTCCAAAGTGAGTCTGTCCATTTCTGCGCAGTTAAAAATTTTCAGTAATATTTCCTCTTCAGGTGGAATATCTTTCTCTTTCCATTTTTGAGCGAAGGCTATTCGTGCCGCTGTGACTATATGCATTAATAAATAATTTGTATCTTTCTTATATTTTCTTTCTATAATTCCCAATAAGAAAAATTCCGGTTTGACCTCTATATCTGTTAGCAAAATTTCTTCCAGCCAATTCTTTAGTAAATTCCAAAATTTTTGCACCTTTGGGCATTCCTACCACATGTGGTAGTAATTCCCAATGGTCTCTCCACACTTCCCGCATATCGAGGGTTTCCCCTTATTCATTCCTGCTAATCTTGTGTGTGGGGGGGTGCTACCTATAGAACATCTTATAGAGGTTTTCCTTGTAGGAAGTTGCTAGTGTGATTTTTAAATTTTTTTCCCATAAACTTTGCCAATTGTCCAAATCGATATTGTGCCCAAAATATTTACACCAAATTATCATCATTTCTTTCACCTGTTCCTCAATCATATCTTGTTCTAATAAATATTGATATAGTTTACTTATGGTCTTGCCTTCCCTGCTAAATAAAATTTTATCTAATTCTGATGATTCTTGCTTTATGCTCCATTCCTTTTTATCTTTGCTAAATTTAGACTGAATTTGGAGATACGCCCACCATTCCAATTCGATTCCTTCTTCCTTTAAAGTATTTCTCGCTTTTAATTCTCCTTTCTCATTCAAAATATCTTTATAGGTGACAGTTCCCCCCTTTTTTGTCAAATTTGGATGTGTGTACATTTCTTCTCTTTTTTTTATTGAAAAAGTTTTACAAATACAAATTTTTCCCCTTTTCCCCCCCTTCCCCTCCCCAACCCACCCTAATCCATCCCTCCCCACCCTTGACTTCCCTTATAATCATAAAAATTACTATACATTTTTAACTCTCCCAGATATTAAAAAGGTGAAATTCAAGTCATATCATATCATACCATACAGTTCCCTCAGCTATTCTACCCCCTGTCAGTACTAAAAATTTCTAAATAACATTCAGATAATAGCTATCTGATACTTCCTTAATTTATAATTAATCTACACATAATATATCCCAAATGTTACAAAGTAAAATCCAGATCATAATTCCCCCAGATACTTTACACCCTATATACTATAACTTTCAACACAACATAACATTTTCTATATAACATTCTGCATCTATATAACAGTTTATACTTAACATTCAGCTAAAAGCTATCTGATACTTCTTAGTTTGATATTTATTCTGCACATAGTCTATCCATTTCTTCCATTCCCACACGAAAGTTTCTTGGGTCCTGTCTTTTAGATATGCTGATATCTTTGCCATTTCTGCAAAACTGGCCACCTTCAAGGTCCATTCTTCAATAGTGGGTAAAATATCCTTCTTCCAATATTGGCCAATTAATAACCTAGCTGCTGTAATCATATATAATATCAATTTTGTTTCACTCAATGAGAAATCCTTAACTATACCCAATAGAAATAACTGTGGAGAAAACTGAAGTTTCTTCTTCAGCACATTTTGCATAACCCACCAAATTTTAATCCAAAAAGCCTTCACTTTTCTGCACGTCCACCATATATGGAAATATGTAGCATCTAAACAATCACATCTCCAGCATTTGGGCTGAACATTAGAATGCATACATGACAATTTCTTAGGATTTAAATGCCACCTATAAAACATTTTGTAAAAGTTTTCCCTCAAATTCTGTGACTGAGTAAATTTAACATTCTGGACCCATATCTTTTCCCATGTTTCCATCATAACCGGTTCTGCAAAATTTTGTGCCCATTTTATCATACAGTCTTTAACCAATTCGTTTTCAGAATCTCTTTCCAGCAATATGTTATAAACCCTCTTAATATGCATTGGACCTTTCTCTTTTATCTGTCTCACCAATTCCTCTTCATACATCATTAAACCAATTTTTTGATCTTCTCTCCATCTTGGTTGAAGTTGACTATACTGTAGCCAAGTTAAATTAATCCCTTCTTCCAACAGAGTATTAAATGTCTTTAGATTCCATCTGCCCCCATCTTCAAAAAGTATCTCTTTATATAGAATCCCCCCGAGTGACTTTATATTCCATATAATGTGACCAAGATCCAACCACAAAGGTATTTTGTAATCCAATTTAAGATGGTGCTTCTTCCATACTCTCATCAGAGAATTTCTAAGTATGTGGCTTTTAAATACTGTATCAACTTTATTTTCATAAAATAAATATGCATGCCAACCAAATTCCAAATCGTGACGTTCTATATTCAGTATCTCAGTCCTTGTCATTCCAAACCAATCACTCGCTTGTGTCAGCACTGCTGCTTCATAATATAGTCGTAAGTTTGGAACTTTCAGGCCACCTCTTTCACGAACATCTTGCATAATTTTCAGTTTAACTCTTGGCTTTTTCTCATTCCAAATAAATTTGTTCACTCCTTTTTGCCAGTCTATCAAGTTTTTATCACTTTTAAGCACCGGAATCATTTGAAACAAAAATAAAAATCTAGGTAAAACATTCATCTTAACTGCTGCTATTCTCCCAAGTAAAGCTTGCAGCTTTTTCCAAGTTTCCATATCGTTTTGCACCTTTCGCCACAACACTTCATAATTATTTTGAAAAAGTTTTATATTTGAGGCTGCAACTTGCACTCCTAGATATTTCACCTTTGCAACTATTTCAAAACCTGCCAACCTTTCAAGATCCTTCTTTTGACCTTCTGACATGTTTTTAACTATCATCTTGGTTTTTTTCTGATTCACTCTAAATCCTGATACCGAACCATATTCTTCTATAATGTCTTTCATCTGAATTATTGATTCCAATGGCCGTGTTAGGGTAACAACCAGATCGTCTGCAAATGCCCTTGTTCTGTAATCATTTTGCCTTATAGCTATTCCGTTCAGAGTACTCGAGTCCCGTATTGAATTCAACAAGACTTCTAAAGTCAAGATAAACAACAGTGGGGATAACGGACAACCTTGTCTTGTTCTTTTTTGTATATTAAAATTTGTTGTTAAACTTCCATTAATAATAATTTGTGCTGTTTGCTCTTGATAAATTGCTGAAACCGCTTGGACAAACTGATCTCCAAAGTTCATTTTTGTTAAAGTCTTTAATAGAAAGTTCCAACTGACACGATCAAAGGCCTTTTCCGCATCCAAAAACACCAGCACTGCAGGGATCTGTTTACTTTTCTCAAGATGTTCCAATAAATCTATGATTTGCCTTACATTATCCTTCATATATCTGCCTTCTATAAATCCAGCTTGATCATGATGAATCACCTCTTTCATTACTGGCATTAATCTGTTGGCTAATACTTTTGCAAAAATTTTATAATCCGTATTCAGGAGAGATATTGGTCTAAAATTTTCCGGTTTTGTAGAACCTTCCTCTTTTGGTATCAATGAAATAAAAGCTGTCTTCCATGAAGGGGGTATTTTCCCCCCTTTTTGTATGCTACAAAATAAGTCTTTAAGGTGTTCAATCATCTCTGTTTGTAGAGTTTTATAATACACCACTGTTAGACCATCCGTCCCTGGAGCTTTAGCTGCTTTCAGTTGTTTGATTGCAAAAATAATCTCCTCAACTGTTATTAATTGATTCATTCCTTCCTTTTACTCTCTAGAGATTTTTGTGAGTCTACTTTCTTCTAAATATTTATCTATAAGCTCATTCTTTATATGGTCTTTAGCATATAGTTTAGAATAATAATCTTAAAAAGCTTGTTTAATTATATTTTGCTGAAAAACTTCCTTCCCTCCATATTCAATGTTATCAATGAGTCGAGAGCTCTGCTGTTTTCTCAATGTATAGGCCAGCCATCTGCCCGGTTTATTAGCATTACAAAATGTATTATGTTTTGCAAATTGTAAATTGGTTGCAGTTTGTTCCGCTATAAACATTTGAAATTGGTCTTTCAGAAGTTTTATAATTTCTTGTAACTTTTTATCCATCGGATTTTTTATAAGTAATTGTTCTTTTTTTTATTTCTGCTTCCATTTCTAATCTTTTCCTTTATTGATTTAATTTGTGTTTAGAATTCATATGAATCAGTACCCCTCGCATATACGCCTTACTTGCGTCCCAAACAATTTCAATAGGGGTACCCTTATTCGAATTTATTTCGAAAAATTCTTTCATATGTTTTTTAAGTTCAATTGTGTTCTTTTCATATCTAAACAAGTTTTCATTTAATCTCCAGGATCTTCTCTCCTTCTTTCCCATTTCTATTTCTATCCATATCGGGCTATGATCAGTTAGAGTCCTCGGAAATATTTTTGTTTTCCTTGTCTTTAACAATAAGTCAGCTGTAACTAGAATAAAATCAATCCTAGAAAAAGATCTATGTCGATCTGAGAAAAATGTAAAGTCCAATTCCTTAGGGTTCTGCACTCTCCATACATCTTTCAATTTCAAATCTTCTTTCATATCAAAAAACGTCTGTGGTAATCTAGCACATGATTTTGCTAAACTCTTTTTGTCTACTTTGACATCTATCACTCCATTCCAATCTCCCATAATTAAGATAGATCTATAGTCCCATTTCAGAATTTTAGAGTATAATAGTTTATAAAAGTTTTCCTGTTGTTGGTTAGGAGCATGGATTCCAATCACCAAAAGTGGATCATTCTGTGTATATAATTCAATTGCTATATATCTTCCACCATCATCTGCTTCTATAATTTTAGCTGATAATCTTTTGTTTATATACATCACAACACCATTCTTTTTTTCTGGATTTGAAGATATAAATTGTACACCTAATTTAGAATTCATCAAATTTTTTTTTATTGAAAAAGTTTTACAATACAAAATTTTTTTCATTTCCCCCCCCACCCCAACCCCTGCCTCCCAGCCCCTCCCCCTACCTCCCTCTACCCCAACCCCTTCCCTCCCCATCCCCCCTGACTTCCGCTACAAATTTTAAAAGAAAAAAGTTTAAAACAAGAAAAGAAAAAATTATTAAGTATTCAAATTCTAAATTGAAGAAATTTCGAAAGAAGAAAGAAAGAAAGAAAAAAAAGGAAAAACAAACAAAAGAAACCCAATACTTATAACCAAAAAGTATAACAATAGACCTATAAATATTAATATTTTTCTAAAGTTAACAATGTTATAATAAAAAAACCCAATAATAATAACCATTGTAATATTCAGACCAATTTAAAAAATATAATACCTTTCTGTAATCCATTAATATTAACATTACTAATCATATACCAAACTCAATCCCCCTTATAATAAAATATAGTATATCACCTGCATATCCATATCAAATAATTTTATCCCAACTACACCCCTTAACTCAAAAACAAAAACATAAAGCATGCAATATAATATATATAATTATGCATATATAGTTATAATCATACAATTATATCCAAAAAGAAATTTTTTCTATCTCCATAATCCAAATTTCAATCTTCTCTTCGTCTTGATTGAAGTTAAATATACTTTCTCCAACATAAATCCAATTCCAATAAGCTTCGTCTTCCAGCTGCCCCCGTCAGCAAAATAAAGCATCTCTCCACACAAACCCCCCGAGTGACTTTATATAAATAATATCCAACCACAAAGGTATTCACTCCTCTAGGTAGAATCATTCAAACTAGCTTATACTGTACCACCTAAAAGAAAAAAAAAAACCCAATGCAGCTCCTCCTAAGATTCAAACCTTAAAGAAAAAAACAACTAGAAACCGCATTCCCAGATGATCCTTTAAAGCTCTTTCAAATCCTATCGCCCTTTGCAATTCATTCCTTTGGGTTGTGAGATGTTTTCATTTTCATTCTCTTCTCCTAGATGATGAATTCCCCCCAAAAAACTATAATAGGGTAACCACAGATCGCTGCTACTATTGCAGCAATCTGTTGACCTTTCTCAGCATGTTAAGTCCAATTCAGGATAAACTTTGTAGTAAAATTTTTATAATCCATTTTAATATATAAGTCTAATGTCAGTCCGACTCAGGATGAACTTTTTAAAAAATTGTTGTACATCTCCAAAGTTTTAACAGCTATCTACAACAGCTCGAATCCTCAAAATAAACTTCGCAGAAAATTTTTATAATCCATTTTAATATGTAAGTCAAATATAAATCCAACTCAGTATAAACTTTAAAAAAATTTATAACCTATTTCCAAATCTTTCAATGCTTTCTGTTATAATGTCAAACAGTTCACGATACTCCTTAAATTTGTAATCAGTGGTTTCCAGTTGAGTTTCCTCATTAACTTCTAGTTCCTGTTGATTAGCATCACCCCCCATTTCTTGAGGAGCGCTGGGCCTCTGCTGCTGCTCATCTCGAATTGTAATTTTATTTTTTAAATCTTGCTCCAGCAGTTCAAGGTCCGGTACTCCCCCTCTAGGGTCACTAGGATGCTCAATTTTCTCGTCTGAAAAATCCATAATAGAATCCTCTGGACAACCACCTAGTGCTCCTTTTTCTTTTAACACACTTTGAATTTCTTCCTTCTGTTTGCATTTTGTAGACTCTCTTTCTTGTTTTTTATTCCTAACATGTTCCGGGGCTCCCTTAAAAATATTTTTGTAAAAATATTCCGCTTTTTCAATAGTATTCAAACAATGTCTCACGCCATGGTATCTGAAAATTATACCAACTGGTAGGTCCCATCTAAATGGGATATTGCTTCTCTTCAATTCCTTGACCAGAAAACCAAAGTCTTTTCTGTCCTTTAAAACCTTCGGTGGCAGCTCTTTAAAAATATTAATTTGTATACCTTCTACCTGCACTCTGGCAGAGTAAGATTTTTGTAAAATATCATCTCTCAATCCTCTATCGGTAAAATAGACAACAACATCTCTAGGCAGATTCCTTTGTTTAGCTACACGTGAGTTGACTCTGTAGACTTTCTCTATACAACCAAGAATTAGCTCGTCTTCTAACTTTAATAGTTCCGCAAAGGCCTTTGCACAAATTATTCTTAAGTTTTCTCTCTTGTTTTCTCTTATGCCTCTTAATCTAATTGCTGATTCCATAGCTTTAATTTGAAGCATAATGACATCATTCTCTATGTTCTGATTTTTAGCCTCAGCTTCCACCAATTTTTCTTGTATTTCTTGCATCTGAGAGTCAAACTTAGTACTGATTTCAGTCACTTTCTTCCCCATTTCCACCACTGCACTTGAAAGATCCGAAACTACTTTGGTGATAGTTTGACTTAATTGTTCATATTTCCCAGAAACCAACTCCTCAAGATTCTTCTGTGAACTTTTTATCTTCTCAACAACACTGACTAGAGACCTTGTTATAAAATCTTTTAAATCCTCATCTGCAGATCCCTGCAGATGAGTCATTTCTGCTTTATCCTTCAACTGACTCATGAGGGAGCCCCCCCTTCCTTTAGGTTTAGGAGTCATACTTCTGACTTATTATTTACTTTTCAAAAAGACCAAAGAAATTCTTCTTACTTCAGTAAAAAAAACAGGAAAAATCTGTTTAAATCAGTCTTTGTTTCTTTATTTCTTTTCACTATCAGAATATTTCTTTTAAAATCTCTCGGCACTAAGCTCTGCTTTCACTTTCCACTCTCAATTTTTCTTCAGACAGAGCCGGTCGCCATCTTAAGAACACTTTCACTATTCATTCTCTCTTTCCTTTTTCTTTCTCTCCTCCTCCAGAAAATCAATAAAAAAAAACATACTTGCGTTCTTCTTTTCTGAAGAATCCTTATTCAGCTTGTTTAGGTTGTCAATCAGTCGTGGTGTTGCTCACGATGTCTGGCTCCGCTAATTAGCGGAGATCCCTCTCAGCACGGAGCTTCTCTGGGGGTAGATAGGGAGCCATCACCCTGAGCCTTCCCCAGGACAGGAAAAAAAATCCTGGGGCGATTCAGGGGGCTCAACCTCACCCCCAAAAGCTCTCCCCGCTCTTTCAGTTAAAGAGCGGGTTTTTCGAGCCGCCTGCCTGCTGTGAGGCGGCTCTTTACGCGCCGGGAGGCCGGCGGTCATGAAAAGACCACTGACAATGACGGAGGCGCCACCGGAAGCCCGAATTCATCAAATATTTTTGATCCTGCATTCTGATGTGGGTTTCTTGCAAACAGATAACATCATTATTAAATTGTCTCAAATAGTGAAATATTTTCCTTCTTTTCTGTGGTGAATTCAAACCATTCACATTCCAAGATAGAAATTTAATTGTCATTTGAAGTCTTACGAAGCGTTGCAAGCATTTGCCGAAGTTTCTGCTCAAGAGTGGTAGTCTTCGGTCTAGCTCCTCCCATGGCTTTGGTTTTCTGTAGCTTACCATTAGCTCCATTCTTGTCTTGTGGTGGGATAGACCTCTGCTGCTGTTGCTTGTCTAAAATTTTCTTATGGGTTGCTCGAGTTATACGCTTGTCTTTAGGCTCCTGCAACAGTAGTTCAAGGTCCAATGCCACTTCTCTTGTGTTTCTGGGTAGCCCTTTTTTGGCCTACAATGGTTCCTCCAAAGAGCCGCCTGTTGCTCCTTGACTTTCCTCCAATGCTCGCTGAGTCTCCATTGCCTCCATCTCCTCCATCTCCATCTGCTTCAACTGTTCCTCAGTCTCTTGTTCAAATTCCTTCTCTTTGTCACCCTCCTCTATAGCTAGCACTGAAGATGAACGTGGAGATGCTGCACCAGTTTTAAAGACACTGAAAGAAAAATGTTCCGCTTTTTCAACAGTATTTAGATGATATCTCTCACCTTGATATCTCAGTATTATTCCAACTGGGGCATCCCACCTAAATGGGATCTGATGTTTCTTTAGTTCAGTTACCAGGAATCCAAAATCCTTTCTATCTCTTAGCATCTTAGGTGGCAGTTTTTTAAAGACACCAACCTCTTTTCCATCCACTTGAATAGTAGTAAGAAAGGACCTCTGCAGGATATCATTTTTCATTCTTCTGTCAGTAAAGTAAATCACCACATCTCTAGGCAAATTCCTTTGCCTCACTACCCGAGAGTTCACTCTGTAGACCTTGTCTATCTTACTAAAAATGTCTTCAGGATTTACCTTTAATATCACAGCAAGTGCATCAGCACAAACCACTCTTAGATCTTCTCTATTATTTTCCTTTATTCCTCTCAATCTTAAAGCAAACTCCATAAATGTTGCCCTCATTTTAGATTCAAATTCTGAACTAAGTTCACCCACTTTTTTTTCAATCTCAACCACAGCTTCTGAAAGACCAGTAACTACTGTAAGTATATCTTGCTTCATCTTATCATATTTTTCTTGAACCACCTCCTTAATTTCCTGTTTAGATTTTTCCATAGCTTCAGATTGGTTCCCTAGAGCCACAGCTATAAATTCTTTCAAATCTTTAAATCCAGATTCCTGTGCTTGGCTCTGTGTCTGAGTCTCTGGCTGTTCTTTTGTTTGGTGAGTAGGGGACCCCCCCCCCCCCCCCCGCTGCTTTTGGAGCTGGCTTAGTCTGTTTTGAGGCCATGCCTCTGCACAATCTTATTCTTTCTAAAAAGGAGGTCTTTCTCCCGTTTCCACCACCAAAACCTTTTAGAAATTTCCCCAGCTTTGTAAGAGAGAAAAAATAGATAAAAAAAAACACTCTGAACGGACTTTTCTCTTTTCTTTTAAAAAACGCTGTTACTTTAAGTACTTTGGATACTTTAGAGTGTGTTAGAATACACAGGCATTTCTACTTTCGTTTTCAGCTTTTTTTTCTCCACTGAAGCCGATCACCATTTTGATTTAGTTCCACAACTTTCACTCCTTCTTCCTTCTTAAAATTATTGACAGGGCTAGCACAAGTACTTGCGTTTTTAAAGTCCTGGTTTCACCCTGCTTAATTTGAAGGCTTCTGCTGATTTTCAATGCTGGCATTAATCATGCCGTCTGGCTCTGCTTATGCAGAGTTGTCCCCGTAGTCCGGAGCCTTGGCGAGCTGGCTAGGGAGCCTCACCCTGCTTCCCCGCCCAGAAGCAAAAAAAACAATCTGGGGGTTTCGCAGGGGGCTCTACCTTGTCTCGCCGGCTCTACTCACGTTCCTGTACAGAAGACGGAGTTTTCCAAGCTGCCTCCCAGCTGTTGAGGCAGCTCTAACGGGCGGCGGGGCTGGTGGTCTTAAAGAGACCATCTTGCGATGACGGAAGCGCCAACCGAAAGCGATGTGTGTACATTTCTAATGTTGACACCCAATTGGGAATTTCCATTTAATTATTTATTTTTATTTTTTTCCAAATATCTAATAGTGCTCCCCTAATATAATGCCTCCGGAAGCACTGATGGGCTAAATGTTTTTCCTCCCATAGAATAGCGTGCCATCCTGTCTGTAGGTCATGACCTTCTAGTGCCAAAAGTCTTGTGTTTTTGAGATGCATCCACTCACTTAGCCAAACCAACGCCGCTGCCTGATAATACTTTGTCCAGTCTGGTAGGCCAAATCCTACCAGATGCTCTTTCTCCAGCATCTTGTAATAATTTGAATCTGATTCTCGGTTGTTTCCCTTGCCATATGAATTTTGAAATGAGTCTGTCCAAATGTGTAAAAAAGTCTTTTTTGAGCCAAATTGGTATGCATTGAAATAAAAACAACATTTTGGAAGAACATTCATTTTGATGGTGGTTATCCTGCCCATTAGAGATAGCTGTAATTTTCCCCATTTTTCCAAATCAGACCTAATTTGCGCCATTAATTTGTCATAGTTATCTTCTTTAAGTGAGATGCATCTCACTGTCAATTGAATTCCCAAATATCTTATTTTTTTTTTGTAGTCTGAATATTTATCTTTCCCTCCAATTCTTTTTTTTTTTTTGCTCTTCAGTCATGTTTTTAACTATCATTTTTGTTTTATTCTGGGTTATTTTTAGGCCTGCTACTTCCCCATAGTCCTCCAGCACTTCCATCAGCCTAAAACCAGATTGTACAGGTTCTTCAATAATAAATACAAGGTCATCCGCAAATGCCTGTACCTTAAAACGTTCTTTTCTTATTTTTAAACCTTTGATTTGTTTGTCTTCTCAAATTGTTCTAATTAAAGCCTCTAGTGATAAAATAAAAAGCAGTGGTGATAGCGGACAACCTTGCCTTGTGCCTTTTTGGATTAAAAAGTTCTTTGTCATTTCCCCGTTTATCACCACTCTGACTTCTTGTCTGGAGTAGATTGTTTTGAACATCTTTATACATTTTCCCCCAAAATCCATATATTTTAATTGTTCTAGTATGAAGTCCCATTTGATGTTATCAAATGCTTTTTGCGCATCAATGAATATCAACGCCATCTGTTTTTCATCGTGGACTTCATAGTATTCTATTGTATCCAAAATAATCCTAATGTTGTTCCTTATATGCCGTCTGGGAAGAAAACCATTTTGATCAGTATGAATGAAATTCTGTAAAATTTTCTTTAGTCTGTCTGCCATAATTGTCATGAAGATTTTATAATCTGAATTTAGTAGGGATATCAGCCAATAATTTTTAATATAAGTCAAATCGGAATTTTCTTTGGGAATCAATGTGATTGTTGCTTCTTTCCCTGATTCAGGTATCTTAGCTTCATTAAGTACATCATTATAGAAGGAGCCTGGATAGCTCTGCAGACTAAGCACCCTAATTAACATCCAGCTGTCTGCAATTACTTCATGTTCGAATCTCACCAGGTTCAAAGTTGACTCAGCCTTTCATCCTTTCTAAGGTAGGTAAATTGAGGACCCAGTTTGTGGGGGCAATAAGCTGACTTTGTATAAATATACAAAAGTATGAAGGCTATTGCTTAACACATTGTAAGCCGCCCTGAGTCTTCGGAGAAGGGCGGCATATAAATCAAAAAAAAAATTATACCTGTTATTATTCTAATAACAGTGGGCTTTATAATTCCTGGTGATTTTTATAAATTTCTGAAAGTAGACCATCTGGGCCTGCCGCTTTGTTACTTTTTTGTTTTTTGATTGCCTCAGATATCCCATGCTGTTATCTCATTATTTAATACATTTTTACCATCCTCCGACATTCTGGGCAATTCTGTTTTTTGAAGGTATTGCACTATCTTACCTTCTTCTATCTTCTTACCCTCGTAAACTTTTTTTAAAACTCATACTGTACCTTCCTCTTTGTCTCATTTTGATAAATAAACTATCCTTCTTCATTATGTAATTTACTATTCTGGTTCTTTTCTTTCCGTTTTCTTAGTCTATAAGCCAGCCATCTTCCTGGTTTATTTGAATTCTCAAAAAAAATTGTTTAATGTTTTTAATTTGTTGTGCCATATTTTCCTTTTCAATGATATTTAATTTATGTTTAATTGTGTTTATTTGTTGTTTCAATTCCCGTTTTTTGGGTTCTTTCTGCAGCTCTTTTTCCAGTTTGCTAAGATCTTCCTCTAAATTTTTTTGCCGTTGTCTTTTTTGTTCGTTGTCTTTGGCCATGTATGACATTGTGATACCCCTCATAAAAACTTTTGCCGTGTCCCACAGGTTCTGATTGTTCGCATCCTCTTTTTTATTACTTTGAAAAAACAAACTCATTTGATCATCCATCTTTAATTTAAATTCATTTTGATTCAAGATTGCTTTTTTTAGGGTCCACCTCCTTGTCTTTTTTTGCCCTTTCCATTTAATTTTAATGGGATTGTGGTCTGCCCTCGAATTTATGTCAATATTAACTTCCTCAGTTCTGAGATTCAAGTCTGTCGATGCCCAAACCATATCAATTCGAGACCAAGATTGATGTCTACCTGAATAATAAGTATATTGTTTCTTATCCCCATTTCTTTCCCTCCAACAATCCTTTATGCTTAATTCTTCCACCATCTCGAAAAATGAATTAGGTAATATCCTTCTAACACCTTTCTTTCAGCTGTCATTTCTATAGTCTAGTTCTCTATCTACAATCTCATTGAAATCACCAATTATACACAAATTATCGCAGTCTAAGTCTTTAATCATGTTATACAGTTTCTTATAAATTAGTTTTTGGCCCTCATTTGGCACGTATATTCCAACTAACATCAGTTTTTTCCCATCCACCGTTAATTCTATTATCAATATTCTGCCCTCTTCATCTTTATACATCTGTTTGGCCAAAATACCCTCTTTTACATACATTACAATTCCCCCTTTCTTCTGCTGCAATGAAGATATGAACATCTTTCCTAACTTAGAGCATTTTAATAGCTACTGATGCTGCTTTTTTATGTGCGTCTCTTGCAGCACTATTATATCTACATTTGTCTTATACAGTTTACTAAAGAAGTTTTTCCTTTTCCCTGGAGAATTTAACCTATTAACATTTAATGATAGAATTGCTAATGCTTCTTGAAAACCTCTACTTATACTTACGTCTTGTTGCCCTTGTTTGTCTGACTTCTTTATATTCCTTGCGTTATCCACATTCTCTCCTTTTCCATTCTCTTTATCCTTGATTTGGGATTCCCCCCTATTTGATGACTGACCTCCTAGTTCTCCTTCTTCCCTTCTTTCTCTTTCCTCCAATTCAACCTCACTGCCAAAATTTTGTCTATAAAACTCTTCTACTTTGTCCACCATGTCCAATCTCAACCTTCTTTCTCCCCAAGATACCATAATCCCTTCCGGAGTCAGCCACCGAAAATTTACGTTTTTCCTTGTTAGTTTTGCTGTAAGCGTTTGGTAGGGTCGTCTTAAGTCTCTTACCCTTCTCGGGACTTGTTTGAGCACCACAAGCTGTCTTCCTCGTAACTCTAGTGAATCTTCTCTGGTCCTATAGAGAATCTCATCACGGATCGATTTTTTTAATGAATCTAATATGCACTTCTCTAGGTAGATTATGTCTACGTGCATAATTTGTGTGGATTCTATAAATTTCATCCAGTTCATTAATCATTTCTTCCTTCCCAATTCCTAATGCTCCTGCCAATAGCTCTACCATCATCTCTGGAAGGTCCTCATTCTTTTCTTCCCACACATTCTGAAATCGTAGAAAATGGGCAGCCTTATCTATTTCCAATTGGATTATTGTCTGTTCGAGATCTCTATTGGCTTGAATTAATCTTTCTTCCATCTCCTCCACTTTTTTTTCTTCCCTTCCCATTCTATCTTCCATCTCCTGTAATTTTTGTTCATTTTTTAGAATTTGTTGCTGGAAGCATTCAAATTTATCATCCACTGATCTCATCTTTTTTTTTCATTTCTCCCATGTCATTCCTTACTTCTCCTATCTCTCATTTCAAATCTTCATGGTTCTTTAACATAACCTCCTGCATTGTTTATAGCATCTGTTGTAGATCCTTAAATGAGTTTGATCTCTTTCTCTGTAGCATTCCTTCAATAGATCTTTGCCCTGCTGGACTTAGTTCCATTGTTGTAGTTTGAGCTCCTTGCCTCCTTCCTGCACTAATTATTGTCAAATTGGGGATACTTGTCTTTTTTAATACCGCTTTAAATTGACTTCCCCATTTCCTTATATTTCTCTTAGTTTCCTCCAGCACCCTTCAACTATCACTCTCTCAACTAGTTAATTCTCAGTGCTTAACTTTGCAGCTTTCACTCTCTAATTTAAGGTTTTAAATGTCTCTTATGTATTCTTTTAACTTCCTTTCTTGATCTTTCCTACCCCAACTGCAAACCTTCCCCTTAGTCAACAATTATTAACAAAATCTATAATTAAATCACTTAATAATATCAATAATTAATGCAGTAGGTGGTGGAGTTAATACAATAGTAGTCCAAAGATTGCATAGAAAGAACAATAATAATTAGATGATTTCCTCTTGAAAAAGTTCCACTACGACTATTTCATTAAATTTTTCACATCCAAATTTACTCCTTAAGTTTCCTTGATTTATAAGTCCGTTATTGGCAGGCCATCCAAAATAGGTCTTGTTTCTCTTTAAATTCCCTCTCCTTACTTAAATTGTCTCCAGTTTTTTTCCTCGGCCAGTAGGTGTCTCTTGCTCCCTATTATCCTAGTTAACAGTCAGTCTTACTTCAAAATGCCTGCGTTTTCTGATTACTCAGCACTTTCGCTCCCAAACTAAATTGTCTACTTAAATCAGCAATAATGGTAAGTTTCCTCTTCCTCTTTTTCTTCATGCCGCCAGTGATATCTATCGTGTTGAAATGGTCTCTTTTTTTGGCCCCCACTTGCTGTTCGCCACTTTACTATGGAGGAAATTTCCTCCTTCCTTGGGCCTCCTTCTGACTCTTCCCTCCTTGCAATCCCTCGAGAAGATCTTCACCCCGGGTCACTCACAGAGGGCTGCCAAGATCACTTTTGCCCAGGTCCATCTCTCTGTTGTCCAGCTAGTCCACTGCTAATGTTGTCCAGCTGCCAGTTGTTGTTTCTTCATGGCCACCATTATGGGCCACCTTTCTTCCCCCGTTCGACTTCTCTGAGGCTTTCCTACCATCTGCACTCTCAACCGCCATTGAGAACTGCTCTACAGGGCACCCCTTTCTTCCGATTTCCCGCCAAGGAATCTGGGACTCCGAAGAATCCACCGATCAGATGGAAAAAGCTGTGTTCGACTCTCTTAAATGGAGAGCCGTTCTGCACAGCTTTCCCTCTTGACAGCTGGCCCCGCCCCCACTTTGAGTCCTTTGTTTTGGAACCTTCACAATGTTTCCTGTAATCTGGCCATGAGCTGCTTGATCGATTCTCCTGATATCAGGACATCGTCAAAATACAGGACCACCCCTGAAATGCCGTGCAGCAGACATTCTACCATGCTTTGAAATAACCCGGGGGTCATGCTCAGTTCAAATTGCAGTCATTTGCATTTGAATGCCCCCCCTGTGGGTCACAATTGTTTGGGCTTCAGCAGTGGCCTCGTCCACTGGTAACTGCTAGTAAGCCTGGGCCAAATCTAACTTGGCAAATACCTTGCCCTTTCCCAGCGAATGCAGCAGATGTTGCACAACTGGTACCGGATATGGGTTTTGTTGGAGGGCCTTATTGATTGTGCATTTATAATCAGCACACACACTGATAGACCCATTTGGCTTCATTGGGGTGACTATTGGGGTCTCCCACATGGCATGATCGATTGGCTCCAGGACTCCTTGAGCAATGAGTTTATCTAATTGCTTGTCTACCTTGGACCGTAGAGCAAACGGAACCCTGCGAGGCTTGAGTCTTATTGGGGTAACCTGGGGGGTCTAGATTAAATGATATGGGTTTGCCCGTATATTTACTTAGGCTCCCGTCGAACACGTCTCCGAATTCGGCTAGCAGCTGGTCCAATTCGTCCCCTTTGATTTGATGCAGTCCCGTGATGCCTAGTCCCAAGGGTTTGAACCATTCAACACGCAGTAACATTGGCCAATTGCTTTCGATGACTGTTAAGGGGAGGCGACCATTGAATTCTTTGAATTGGACTTTGACTTCAGTTCGTTCCAATACTCTGATGTGGTTGCCTTGGTAGTCATTCAGCTTGATGTTCTGTGGTTTCAGCTGCTTCCAGGATATCTTTGGGTTCAGACACTGGAGGGTTTTCCACGAGGCAATGGTGAAGAATGACCCCGTGTCCAGTTCCATCATGCAGGGATTCCCTTCAATAGATAGGGTTATATGGAACTTGTCCCTGTCGAAAGTGTCATTTGGTTGATGCCTTGGTGGTCTGGGTAGGGGTCCTCCCGGTGCCTGTTCCTCTGAAACCCTTGCATGGCTGGACCCTGCCACCTGGGGGCTGATGGTGGTCTGGATTGGGATGGGGTGGGTTGTGTGGCTCTGCAGGCCTCGGCGATGTGGCCTTTCTACTGGCAGTGGCGGCAAATGGCTTCTTTAAAATGGCAAACCGATCTTGCATGGAATCCCATGCAGCCAGAACAACGGGTTTGCGAAAAGTCCGTGTCTCTATGGCTTACCCGTTTGTCTGGATACAGCCTGTGGACGGCTTCATCCTCATCCCCATCATCCTCATATTCCGACCCCTCGGTCAGTCCTTCGGGCTCTCTATTGTTTCTGTGGATTCCGCTGGTTCTCCTGATGTCTGCAGCGGAGTTGCCTGAAGTTTCAGCGGCTCTTGCTTCTTCGACGGCATCCTTGAATGACACCCCTCATCTCACCAGTAGTTTCTTTTGGAGGGTCAGATCTCTCATGCACAGGATGATTCGGTCCTTCATCATTTCTTTGGGATTGATGAATTCACATTTTGACGCAATCTCCCTCAGTTTGGCCACAAACTCATTTATCATTTCCCCTTCTCGTTGGCGCCGATGGTAAAACTCATTTCAGCTCATCATAGGGGTTGCCACTGGGGCATAGTGGTCCTTCAAAATGCTCTGCAACATTGTCCATGAAATGGATTCAATGTCAGCTGGGGCAACGAGGGTCTGTGCCATCTAATATACCTTTGACCCGCATTAGGTAAGGAAAAGAGCCCTTTTTTGGTTGTCTGGCAGGTCCTGGTAGTTGTTTGCCTCCAGGAACATTCTGAAATGGCTCATGTATGTGTGCCATTCTTCCGTTTGTGGATCGTAGATTGCTGGTGCGGGTGATGTGTGGGCAGCCATTGTCTGGTTGGCTGATGCAGTTTCCTCCAAGCAGTAAGATGGCCGCAGCTGCCACAAGGTGGATGGTCCATTCCTTGTCCTTGTCCTTCACCTTCATTGCCAGTGTTAGATTGTAAGCGCGGGAAAGAAGAGGCAAGCCGAGGAACTATTCAGCACCTTTATTAGGTAACAGCTAACTCTACGAACTGCAGGCAATCTGCTGGGACTCGCTCTTTATAGAGCTCCGGCATGCAAGCCAGCCACTGACTGCACTTTATTTTTCCCGCCGCGATCGTAACCAATCAGCAGTGGTCATGCAAATAACTCATGTACGTCCGTACGTAACAGTACCACTGGTGAATTGTCCTCACTGAAATTTCTCCTTAGATCTAGGTTTCTTCTCTCCTTGATTAGTTTCCATCTATTGCTTCTTGTCTTGCCTTCTGGTGCTTTGGAAAATCAGTTGACCACCCGCCTCTTTGTGGCAATCCCTCAAATACTGGAATACTGCTATCATGTCACCACCTAATTTTTCTTTACGTTAGACTAGCCAAACCCACATCCTGCAGCCATTCTTCATTTGCTTTAGTCTCCAGGCCTTTGATCATCTTAGTTGCTCTTCTCTGAACTTTTTCCAAAGTCTCTACATCTTTTTTTTTGTGGTGACCAAAACTCGATGCAGTATTCCAGGTGTGGTCTTACAAAGGCTTTATAAAGCAGTACTAATACTTCACGTGATCTTGATTCTTTGCCTCTGTTTATACAACCAAGGATTGTATTAGCTTTTTTGGCTGCTACCGCAAACTGCTGGCTCATATTTAAGTGATCATCCAGTAGGACTCCAAGGTCCCTCTCACAGTTAACTGTTTTTGAGCCAGGTTTTTCCTAATCTGTACTTGTACCTTTGGTTTTTCCTGCCTAGGTGTAAAACCTTGCTTTATTCCAGATTAAATTTCATGCTGTTGAATAGGGCCCATTGTTCAAGTCTGTCAAGATCTTTTTGGATCCTGAGCTTGTCTTCAGGGGTGTTGGCTATTCCTGCCAGTTTAGTGTCATCTGCAAATTTGATGAGTTGTTTTTTTAAAATTAGATTTATATGCTGCCCTTCTCCGGAGACTCAGGGCGGCTTACAATGCGTTAAGCAATAGCCTTCATACTTTTGTATATTTTTTATACAAAGTCATCTTATTGCCCCCACAAACTGGGTCCTCAATTTACCTACCTTAGAAAGGATGGAAGGCTGAGTCAACCTTGAGCCTCGAACTTGCAATAATAGTTCCCCTTCTATTCCCTCATCTAAGTCATTTATGAAGATATTGAAGAGTACTGGGCCCTAAGATGGAGACTTGTGGTACCCCACTGCTTACTTCCCTCCCTCCATGTAGATGTAATAACATTAAGGACTACTCGTTGAGAACAGTTTGTCAGCCAGTTACAAATCCATCTGTTGGTGATGTTGTCTATCCCACATTTTTCTAGTTTACCAAGAAGTAGGTTTTGGTCTACTTTGTCAAATGCCTTACTGAAATCTAAGTATACTATGTCCACAGCATTAGTCTACTAATTTAGTCACTTTGTCAAAGAATGAAATAAGATTGGTTTGACATGATCTGTTTTTAAGAAACCCATGCTGGCTTTTAGTTATAACTTTATTTGTTTCTAAGCTTTCACAGATCTGTTTCTTAATTATTTTTTCCAGGATCTTCCCAAGTATTGATGTTAGGCTGATTGGACTGTAGTTTCCTGGGTCTATTTTTTTCCTTTCTTGAAGATGGGAACCACAACAGCCCTTTTCCAATCCTCAGGTACTTCCTTGGTGCTCCAGGATTTTTGAAAGACATGGTACAATGGTTCTGAGATAACATCTGCCAGCTCCTTCAGAACTCTGGGATGTAATATGTCAGGTGATTTATATTCATCAAGGTCAGATATGTGTTCTCTTACCATTTTCTTGCTTATTTTAAGTTTTATTTGCAGTTTGTCTTTTACAGTAGGGGTTGGGGTTTTTGTTTTTTTTTGGTACATTGGGCTATAATTTCTTTTTGCATGAAGACTGATGCAAAGAATGAGTTAAGCAGCTCTTCTTTCTCCCTACTGCCTGTTACTTCCTCGCCGTCTTCTCTCTAGTGGACCAACTGTTTCCTTGACTTTTTTTTGTTATTTATATGTTGAAACTTTTTTATTATCTTTGACTTTTGTTGCAAGTCTTTGTTCATTCTGAGCCTTTGCTTTCCTGGGTTCATTTTTGCATGTTCTGGCTATCTGCTGACCATCAGCCTTAGATATGTGTCCCTCTTTCCATTTTTTGTACTTGTCCTTTTTGTCTTTCAGTGTGTCAGAGAGATCTTTATGCAGCCATGCTGGTTTCCTCTTGATTTTCTTGTTTTTCTTTTTCATTGGTATTGTGCTGGACTGGGCTTTTATGATCACATTTTTCAGAATTTCCCAAGCTTCTTGAGTTGTTTTCCCCTTTAGGATTTTCATCCATGAATTTCTTTCCTAGGCTCTCTCTGAGTTCGTTAAAATCAGCTCTTTTAAAGTTTAAGACACTGGTTGGATTATTTTCTATTGCTTGTGATTGCATTATATTGAATTCCAGTATGACATGGTCACTTTCACCCAAGGTTCCGGCAACTTCCACTCCCTCTATCACTTCTTCTCTATTAGTAAGACTTAAGTCCAGTATAGCTTTACTTCTAGTTCCCTGCTCTACCTTTTGGATGACAAAGTTGTCAGCTAGGTTGGTTAGGAATCTGTTCAATCTCCCACTTGCTGCAGAGTTTGTTTCCCAGTTGATGTCAGAGTAGTTGAAGTCCCCCATTACTATTGTGGTGTATTTCCCACATACATTTGTTAATTGATTAGCAAAAAGTTCATCTATTTCTTCTGCATGGTTGGGTGGTCTGTAGCATACACCTATGGCAATGTCACTCTTTTTCCCCTTTATATTGACCCATATACATTCTAGGGGGTTTTCATCTTTGATCTCGTGCATTTCTGTAGTTAAGTAGTGATCCCTTATGTATAGTGCAACTCCACCTCCTCTTTTTGTATATCTGTTTCTTTTGAACAATTTGTATCCATCCATCAGTACATTCTAGTCATGGGTTTTGTCCCACCAGGTTTCTGTAAAGGCATAACTACCCTCGTGTACTATTGCTTCTAATTCACTCTGTTCCCCAAGCTTTGATAATTTGTTTATAAGCATTTAAGACCTTTATGCCTGTCCATGGGTATGTTTCCTGCATCTCCTAATTGTTGTTTGAGTTTTTCTTTTTTTTTTCATCACATCCTGTTTTATTTATGATTGGTTTTGTGTTCTAGAGGTTCTAAAGATTGGTCACCCTCCCCCTTCAATTTTAGTTTAAAGCCCTTCTGATGCATTGGGCCAGTCTTTTTCCAGGTACATTTTCCCTGTTTTCATGAGGTGCAGCCCATCCTTTGCCAAGTCCTTCATGTAGGTAATGCAGTCCATGGTCCAGGAAACCAAAGTTTTCTTGGTGACACCAAACCTTTTGCCCAGGGGTCCTCAAACTACAGCCCACGGGCCACATATGTCCCTCCAAAGCCATTAATCCAGCCCACACAGGACCACGAGGCTCTCCTGCCCACATTGCCCTGCCCACCTGCCAGCCCCCACCCTTTGGCTGAGCACAGGATTTATCTTCGCGAGCCCTGCGGACTGGAACTGGAAAGTAAGGCCAACATTTTTGGCCTGCAGAGTGCTTCTGGAGGTGGGGGAGGTGAAAAACGGGGCGTGCAGATGCACTGGGAGGCTAAAAATGGGCTAAAACACCTCCCCTGTCTCCAGTAGGACTCTGCAGGCCAAAAACAGGATGCACGGAGGCCTCCCAAGGCCTCTGCATGTCCTGTTTTTTTACCTCCCCCACCTCCAGAAGATAGAGAGAAAGAAAGAGAGATAGACAGAAATAGAGAGAGAAACAGACAGAAAGATAGAGATTGTTGTGGCCCACCAGCGGCCTAAGCAGATCGTGGCTGATCCCGACGACAAGGAGGCTGGTGTGGTGTCATGCCAGCAGCCTGCGCAGCCGGTGCTTGCATCGGACAGCAAGGAGGCTGAAGAGGATGTGATGCCAGAGGCAGAGACTCAGCCAGGGCCTTCAGAATCTCCAGAGGCTCCTTCCTTTGGAGAGAGCGAAGTGGAGGAGCCTCTCCTCAATGCTCGGGCACACAGGAGTGGCTACTCAGGAGGAGGAGGTCTACTCGAGAGTAGGGCTTGAGGATAATTGGCCACTCCCTTAGCCTATTTAAGTCGCACGCAGCTAGTGCTTTCTTGATAGAAACAACGTCTCATTAATACAGAGCATCTTGGAGAGCGAGCGACTTCGCATATCTGGTTTTCTGGGCTGGTTGCCAACCTTTGTCGGACTTTGTTCTTAATAACTTTGATAAGGACCTTTTGCACGGGAAGCCTGCATTCTTGAAAGGGGTTTGTTTGGAATTAAACAGTGTTTGCGAAGCTTGGTGTGTGTTACATTCTCTGGGAATCCGGAGCTGGGGCAGAACAGAGAGAGGGAGGGAAAGAGAGAGAGACACAGAGAGAGACACACACAGAGAGAAAGAAAGAGACAGACAGACAGACAGAGAACAAGAGACAGAGACAGAGACACAGAGAGAGAGAGAGAGACTTGTTGATTGTAAGCTCCTTGGGGCTGAGAAGAATTGCTGCAAACCTGAGTTTCCTGAAGTGGACCACTAGACTCCTAAACAACTGAAAAAATGATCTTGTAAAAAGAAAAGTCAACCAACAGAGCAACATGCAAACGAAAGCAAATAAAACACCCCCAGGAGCAAAACAAATCAAAGTTTAATTTGTGTGCATTGTTTAATGGACTGCTAAACTGGCCACACCCACCTAGTCACATGACCACCTAGCCACGCCCACCCAGTCGGTCCAGGCCCCCAACAGTCTGAGGGACTGTGAATTGGACCCCGGTTTAGACAGTGATTTATTTTTAGAATTCTTTTTCCCCTCAATGGGTGTTGACCTTTCATTGGCAGTACTGATGAGACCACTACTTGTGCTCCTAGCTCCTTAACTTTATTGCCTAGTTGCTTATAGTCTTTCAATATTGTACTCAGGTTCTTTGTTGTGTTATTTGTCCCAATGTGAAGGAGGAGGAAAGGGTAGTAATCTGTGGGCCTAATTATTTTGGTTAGGTTCTCAGCCACATCTTTGATTTTTGCTCCAGGGGAAGAAAGCTTAGAAACAAATAAAGTTATAACTAAAAGCCAGCATGGGTTTCTTAAAAACAGATCATGTCAAACCAATCTTATTTCATTCTTTGACAAAGTGACTAAATTAGTAGACTAATGCTGTGGACATAGTATACTTAGATTTCAGTAAGGCATTTGACAAAGTAGACCACAACCTACTTCTTGGTAAGCTAGAAAAATGTGGGATAGACAACATCACCAACAGATGGATTTGTAACTGGCTGACAAACTGTTCTCAACGAGTAGTCCTTAATGTTATTACATCTACATGGAGGGAAGTAAGCAGTGGGGTACCACAAGTCTCCATCTTAGGGCCCAGTACTCTTCAATATCTTCATAAATGACTTAGTTGAGGGAATAGAAGGGGAACTCATCAAATTTGCAGATGACACTAAGCTGGCAGAGGTAGTCAACTCCCCAGAAGACAAGCTCAGGATCAAAAAAGTTATTGACAGACTTGAACAATGGGCCCTATCCAACAAAATAAAATTTAATGTGGAGAAAAGCAAGGTTTTACACCTAGGCGGGAAAAACCAAAGGTACAAGTACAGATTAGGCGAAACCAAAAACAGTTAACTGTGAGAGGGACCTTGGAGTCCTACTGGATGATCACTTAAATATGAGCCAGCAGTGTGTGGCAGCAGCCAAAAAAGCTAATACAATCCTTGGTTGTATAAACAGAGGCAAAGAATCAAAATCACGTGAACTATTAGTTGTTGTTGTTAGTCGCGAAGTCATGTCCGACCCATCACAACCCCATGGACAATATTCCTCCAGGCCTTCCTGTCCTCTACCATCCCCCGGAGTCCATTTAACCTCATGCCTACTGCTTCAGTGACTCCATCCAGCCACCTCGTTCTCTGTCGTCCCTTTCTTCTTTTGCCCTCAATCGTTCCCAGCATTAGGCTCTTCTCCAGTGAGTCCTTCCTTCTTATTAGGTGGCCAAAGTATTTGAGTTTCATCTTCAGGGTCTGGCCTTCTAAAGAGCAGTCAGGGTTGATTTCCTCTAGGACTGACCGATTTGATCGCCTTGCAGTCCAAGGAACTCACAGGAGTCTTCTCCAGAACCATAGTTCAAAGGCCTCAATTCTTTGGCACTCAGCCTTCCTTATAGTCCAACTTTCACAGCCATACATTACAACTGGAAAAACCATAGCGTTGACTATATGCACTTTTGTTGGCAGGGTGATGTCTCTGCTTTTTAGTATGTTGTCTAGATTTGCCATACTGTAGCTTTCCTCCCCAGGAGCAAGCCTCTTTTAATTTCTTGGCTGTAGTCTCCATCTGCAGTGAACTTGGAGCCCAAGAAAATAAAATCTGTCACTATCTGAGAGCCTGAGTGGTGTAGGAGGCTAATGCCTCCTACTAAAGGCAGCACTTAACATCCAGCTGCCTGCAATTACACCAGTTCGAAACTCCCCAGGCTCAAGGTCAGCTCAGCCTTCCATCCTTTCTAAAGTGGGTAAATTGAGGACCCAGTTGTGGGGGCAATAAGCTGACTTTGTATAAAAAATATACAAAAGTATGAAGACTATTGCTTAACGCATTGTAAGCCGCCCTGAGTCTCTGGAGAAGGGCGGCATATAAATCAAATTAAAAAAAAAAACTATCTCCATTTTTCCCCCATCTATTTGCCAGGAATTGAGAGGGCTGGATGCCATGATCTTAGTTTTCTTAATGTTGAGTTTCAAGCCAACTTTTGCACTCTCCTCCTTCACCCACATCAAGAGGCTCTTTAGTTCCTCTTCACTTTTTGCCATTAGAGTGGTCTCATCTGCATATCTGAGGTTGTTGATATTTCTCCCAGAAATCGTAATTCCAATGTGCTCTGCATATAAGTTAAATAGGCAGGGTGACAGTATACAACCTTGCCGAACTCCTTTCCCAATTTTGAACCAATCAGTGATTCCATGTCCAGTTCTCACTGTTGCTTGTTGACCCGCATATAGGTTTCTCAAGAGCCAAATAAGATGGTCTGGTGCTCCCATCTCTTTAAGAACTTGCCACAATTTGTTGTGATCCACACAGTCAAAGGCTTTAGCATAGTCAATGAAGCAGAAGTAGATGTTTTTCTGGAACTCCCTAGCTTTCTCCATGATCCAGCGTATGTTGGCAATTTGATCTCTAATTCCTCTACCTCTTTGAAATCCTGCCTGTACTTCTGGTAGTTCTCGGTCCACATACTGCTGGAGCCTAGCTTGTAGGACTTTGAGCATAACTTTGCTAGCATGTAAAATGAATGCAATGATGTGGTAGTTTGAACATTCTTTGGCATTGCCCTTCTTTGGAATTGGAATGTAAACTGACCTTTTCCAATCCTGTGGCCACTGTTGAGTTTTCAAAATTTGCTGGCAAATTGAGTGTAGCACTTTTACTGTATCGTCTTTTGAGATTTTGAACAGCTCAGCTGGAATACAGTCACCTCCACTAGCTTTGTTGTTGCTCAGATTTCCTAAGGCCCATTTGACTTCACATTCTAGGATGTCTGGCTCAAGGTCAGTGACCACCCCATCGTAGTTATCAGGGATGTTAAGCTCGTTCTTGTATAGTTCTTCTGTGTAATTTTGCCACCTCTTCTTAATCTCTTCTGCCTCTGTTAGGTCCCTGCCATTTTGGTCCTTTATCATGCCCATCTTTGTATGAAACGTTCCCTTCATATCTCCAATTTTTTTGAAGAGATCTCTGGTCCTTCCTATTCTAATATTTTCTTCTATTTTTTTGCACTGTTCATTTAAGAAAGCATTCTTATCTCTTCTAGCTATTCTCTGGAATTCTGCATTCAATTGGGTGTATCTTTCTCTTTCTCCCTTGCCTTTCACTTCCCTTCTTTCCTCAGCTATTTGTAAAGCTTCCTCAGACAGCCATTTTGCTTTCTTGCATTTCTTTTTCTTTGGGATGGTTTTAGTTGCTACCTTTTGTACAATGTTGCAAACCTCCGTCCATAGTTCTTCAGGCACTCTGTCTATCAGATCTAATTCCTTAAATCTATTTGTCACCTCTACTGTATATTCATCAGGGATATGATTTAGTTCATACCTGAGTGGTCTAGTGCTTTCCCCTACTTTCTTCAATTTAAGCCTACATTTTGCCACAAGAAGCTCATGATCTGAGCCACAGTCAGCTCCTGGTCTTGTTTTTACTGACTGTATAGAGCTTCTCCATCTTTGGCTGCAGAGCACATAGTCAATCTGATTGCTGTGTTGACTGTCTGATGATGTCCATGTGTAGAGTTGTCTCTTGGGTTGTTGGAAGAGTGTTTGCTATGACCATCGTATTCTCTTAACAAAATTCTACCAGCCTCCTTGACAAAATTCTACCAGCCTGCTTCATTTTGTACTCCAAGGCCAAACTTGCCTGTTATTCCGGTTATCTTTTGGCTTCCTACTTTAGCATTCCAATCCCCCATGATGATAAGGACATCATTTTTTGGTGTTAATTCTAGAAGGTGTTGTACGGCTTCACAGAACCAGTCAACTTCATCCTCTTCAGCACCAGTGGCTGGGGCATAGACTTGGACTACTGTGATGTTGAATGGTTTGCCTTGGATTTGAACTGAGATCGTTCTGTCATTTTGGGGATTATATCCCAGTACTGCTTTTCCTATTCTTTCATTGACTATGAAGGCTACTCCATTTCTTCTGAGGGATTCTTGCTCGCAGTAGTATACCTGATGGTCATCTGAATTAAATTCACCCATTCCTGTCCATTTTAGATCGCTCTATTCCTAAAATGTCGATGTTCAATCTTGTCATCTCTTGTTTGATCACATCCAGCTTGCCTTGATACTTGGATCTTACATTCCAGGTTCCTATGGAGAATAGATCTTTACAGCATCGGACTTTTCTTTCACCACCAGATACATCTACAGCTGAGTGTCATTTCGGCTTTGACCCAGTTGCTTCATTCTTTTTGGTGCTACTAGTACTAGCCCTCTGCTCTTCCCCAGTAGCATATTGGACACCTTCCGACCTGAGGGGCTCATCTTCCAGCGTCATATCTTTTTGCCTTTTGGTACTGTCCATGGGGTTTTCATTGCAAAGATACTGGAGTAGGTTGCCATTTCCTTCTCCAGTGGATCACGTTTTGTCAGAGCTCTCTGCTATGACCTGTCTGCCTTGGGTGGCCCTGCACGGAATAGCTTATAGCTTCATTGAGCTATGCAAGCCCCTTTGCCATGTCAAGGCAGTGATCCATGAAGGGGAGAATGCTATTATATACAAGTAAAGAATATTATTGTTACTAGAATTTTTTATACGTATGTAAAATGACCCAGATAATACACTGTTTACTAAATACTTATATATGTTAAGAAAAATGTATAAATAAAAATATATTAAAAAAAGGAGAGAAGCAACCTGGAATTAAGGAGAAACTTCCTAACAGTGAGGACAATTAACCAGTGGAACAGCTTGCCTTCAGAAGTTGTAGGTAATTCATCACTGGAGGTTCTTAAGAAAAGACTGGACAGCTACCTATCTGAAATGGTATAGGGCAGTGATAGCTAATCTTTTTGCCATCGCATGCCAGGAGGGGTGGGTGGGGGAGGTTTGTGCATGCATGTGCCCACACCCATAATTCTATGCGCCCCACCCCACGCATGTGCGCATGACCCCCCCCCCTGTTCCTGGCACACGATGGCCCGGTAGGCCCGTTTTTCTTTCTCACCTTGCTCCAGATCCTCTCTATGCATCTGGGGAGGGTAAAAACAGCCTTCCCCACCCCCTCGGAGTCCCGAAACGATCTGTTTCCCAACTTCTGGTTGGACAGGAACTGACTTTTTTGCTGTCCCCAGCGTCCAGAACCTCTCTAGGGGGTGGGGAAGGCTGTTTTTGCCCTCCCCAGATGCATAGAGAGGATCTGGAGCCAGGTGAGAAAGAAAAACGGGTCTTCCCCACTCCCACCCCCAGGCCCTCCGGAGGCAGGAAACAGCCTGTTTCTCTACTTCTGGTGGGCCCAGAAGGCCCAAAAATCAGCTGGCCGGCACGCACATGTGCGCCGGAGCTGAGCTAGCCTGCCCACTGATATGGCTATGCATGCCACCTGTGGCACACATGCCATAGGTTCGCCATCATGGGTATAGGGTCTCCTGCTTGAGCAGGGGGTTGGACTAGAAGACCTCCAAGGTCCCTTCCAGCTCTATTCTGATTGATTGTTCCATTTTTATATATTCTTTCTCTCTCATCCCTTTTAGCACTGATCTATAATACCCATAGCCTGTCTTATCTCAGTTACTGTAAATACCTGTATCCTGCTTAGATTCTTTAAAATCTTATTATGTCCATTCCAATCCTATCAGTGCTGAAGGGGGACCCAGTTTGTGGGGGCAATAAGCTGACTTTGTATTAAAAATATACAAAAGTATGAAGGCTATTGCTTAACGCATTGTAAGCCGCCCTGAGTCTCCGGAGAAGGGCGGCATATAAATCAAATTTTAAAAAAATCATCTGCAATTATTGAGCCATTTCTTCCCTCGACTGTACCCCATGCCTCCCTTTTCCAGCTCTCAAATATGGCATCCTGGATTGTTTTGTAACAGGTCCCACATAAGAAGCTTCATTATTCTGCTTTGTATCCTTTGTGGCTGCAAACTGTGATATATACCATATTTTCCAGCGTATAAGATGACTTTCTAACACATAAAAATCTTCTCAAAAGTCGGGGGTCATCTTATACGCTGGGCGTCGTTATCCTTTAACCAGGTAGACCAGCCCAAAAGGCTGTGACGAGCCTTAAATGGTTCTGACGAGTCAAGCTCTGACCATCCCAGCTGAGTTGCGTGCTAATCAGGCAACTCAGCTTGGATCGCCAGAGCCATGTAAAAGAAAAAAAGTTTTTTCCTTTTAAATGGCTCTGGCAATCCAAGCTCTGACCATTTTTGCTAATCGGTAGCAAAAATCCTCCCCCCCCCCCAGCTTGCTTACCTTAGCTGCTAGTCGCAATGCTTGCTTTGCTTCGCTTGCCTGCAATTCATTGCATCAGCAAGCAACTGAATCTCCCTGCCTGCAATCAAGCAGGCAGGGAGTTGTGGACTTCAACTCCCAGAATTCCTCAACCAGCAAAGCAAAGCTGGCTGAGGAATTCTGGGAGTTGAAGTCTACAAGTCTTAAAGTTGCCAAGGTTGGGTTCTGTTCTATTGGGTAAGTTTTTTTCCCCTTTGGGAGCTTTAAAAAAAATAGTTAATTGGGGGTTTTTTTAGTTGTTCTTTTTTAGACCTAGCCATTTAAAGTTTAGGAAGTTTTACATTTAGCTTTCATATAAAAATAAAAATAAAAATAAATTAAATAATATTTGTGCAGCTTTCTGAGATTTAGTGTGTTTCTGTAGTGTTTCACTCTAACTACACAAACACACAAAATCTCACAAAGCTGTATGTGGAATTTTGTGTGTGTGAAGTGTGAAAGTTGGGTTTTTGGGCTTTTTTGTGGCTGTGTGAGGTTCCTGCTTGTTGCAGGGGTCATTTTGGGTCTAGCACAGCTGCTTTTACATTGTAGGTGAGCCAGTTGATGTTTTTTAATTTTTATTTGTTGTAAAGTTGTAAAGACTAGTTTGGTAGCCAATTGTAGAGACAAAATCTCAACTATTAGCCCTTTTCTATCCTTTTTCCTGCCCAAAGAGGGTTCTGCAACATACCTAATATGCCTTCCCCCTCCTATTTTCCCCACAAGAAACCTGTGAGGTGGGTTGGGCTGAGAGTGTGTGACTGGCCAGTTTTGGCCAATTTGGGCTCAGTTTTTCAACCAGAGCAATTTGCCCTACTTTTAAAAGATCACTTAAAAGAAGGATTATAATTTATGAAAGCAAACCTGGCAGCTCACAACAGAAAGTTGATGAATCTGTCAATTTCTTAGTGTGAATTGATATATATGCTTTAGGAAATACAGTAACAAACCAACAGAAGGATACACTACACAAGGTTATTGTATGATTCCCCCCCCCCCCAATTTCCTCAAAAACTATCAACCAAAAAGGCTATATCATTGAGGTGATAGAGAAAGCTGTACAAGAGACACAGAGGTTTATGTGGTGAGGAGGTTTTTAAAAAGGCAAGGTAGACATGACTTGTCAGGTTAAATGTCTAACTTGTATGCATTCATCTGCCTACTGCCTTGCAAGGGTTAACACATTCCCCCGCCCACATAACTCCTCCTTACCTCTGACCACTCCTCCTGGGTACAAAAGCTTCCACCACAAGGTCATCCAGTAGTTCCAGATGTGTACCTGTAAAGGAAAGGATACAAGTCAGTGATCATATGCTGAATAGGCCTTGGATCATTTCAGGCCTGCAATAAAAGGTTTAAGATAAACACCTCAACTTGTCTCGTGAGTTATTGGGTCAGATCCATCCCTTCACAGCTGGTAGCAGAGGATGGTTTGCCCATAACTCTGAGTGATGATTGAACCAGGAGTTTATTCTGAAACCAAGAACAGAATAAACACCATGAGTTTACCTACGCTAAACTCATGGCTGAGCTACAGGCAACCGAAGATGCCACAGCGAAATTCATGATGGCTGAGAGTGAGCAGGATGCCAATCCGAACTCACTGCTCAGAGATGTGAGACCACAAGAAGAAACCAACAACCGCGAAAGAAAGGAAACACAAGGAAAAGACAAACTCCGAACGACACTACGTAAGATGATGGAAGCACCCATCAGTGACAGAGAGCTCATCGCGAAACTCCAAGGTCTCTTAGAAAACCATGGAACAGCGATGAATGACCAGCAACAAACACACGGAGCTGCCAGCCCGGTAAAAGGAAAACACCCCCAAGCAGAGGCACCGGACATGGACAATTGCAATTTCACGCCATTCTCCCAGTGGCCATCTTGGAATGGCCAGCAACCAATAGGAAGCCAGGATTTGAATCTAATGCGCAAAACAGCAAAGACCCCAAAACAAATAGGGGACACCCAGAAAACGACCACGAGGAACAAACCCAAGACAACTGGAACTCGCCTACTGAGTTCGAAGTGGAAAAGGCAATAGAAACCCTAGCGGCAGCATTCGGCTCTGCTTTCAAACCTCCCGCACCAAACACAAGCCACAATGAAAACCACGAAAGCCAGAGGGACATCAGGGTGACCACCGGCTATGAAACACTGACCCTGTCACTACCCAGGGGGGCAACGTGCTTCCATGACAATCAAGAAACCCCGGCCGCCTATGGGACAGAACAACAGCAGGACTCGAACTCACCACCCACCTCACTAACTACGCGAGACCCGAGGGGGGAAAGACGAGCCAGTCACTCTGCCAGGCTTCCCTGCTCGACCAGAGACCAGTGCATCTGGATTGGGACCAGCCATCGCTGCCATCGCTGTCGCCACCGCTGCCGCCGCCGATCTTCGGGAGTCCTTGACCTGTGACTGCATCGATCCCGAGCCTCCAGCCGTTCTTTGCCGGGGATCCTGCAGCCCAGCAACGACTCCCATGGTCCAATGACATCTCCAGACCCACCAGGGGTGAGTCAAGTGCTCCACTGGCAGGCCTAGGCCTGGGACAGAGAACAGCGGCCACGAGCTCCTCACCAGACGGCTTCCAGCACAAAATGAGCTTTGTGCATGCCCAGTCCCCACCTGTAAGAAGAGAAGAGAGGAACATAGATACAAGTCTGTTCAGAGTTACCACAGTCATCCCTATGCCATATTGTGAGTTCCCTAATCTCCAAAACCATGGACAGCTACCCTCAGTAAGTAACTATTCTAACAATTCTGGGACAATATCTGTTAACCTACCAAAATTACAAATAGATGGAGGGAATCTCTTGGAATGAAGCCAGCAGCTACAGGTTGCCGTTATGAAAGAAAATGTACTCTTTTTAATTTCTGAACCTCCAAAAAAGCCTTGGTCATTTGAGGTTGATTGTATCCACCACAAGGCATTTTACATATTGTTAACTAGTATCCCACCAACTATGTATCCTAGCATTGGTAACAATTTAACTGTGTATGAGGTTATGCAAAAATTATATGGTTTGTTCTATAGTCAGAGCAGAGAAACAACAACAAGAATATCCAGGGAGTTCTACTCTGCCAGGCTTAGACCAGGGGTTTCCATGAGCGAACACATATTGATATTAAATGCAACCAGGGCTGAACTAATGCATAGGGGAGAGATGATTACTGAGGAAAGTATGATGAGTATAATTATTAACTCATTGGACAGTAGCTGGGACAACTTTGTAACTCAATTAGATAGCCTCAGTATAGAACATCTATCATTAGGCACACTCACAAACAGGCTAATTGCAGAAGACAATCTGAGAAGGGACCGCCATTTATCCAGGAGGGAACCTAGGCCCATAAAGAAGGTTGAGTTCCAGGATAAGACAAGGGGCACCCCTGAATGCTTCACCTGTGGATAAAGAAATCACCTAAAAAGGGATTGCCCCAGGAACAGCAGAGAAAAGGGATACCACGACCGTAGGGGGAGGCAATCACCAGAACACAGGCCGTTTAGGGAACGGGGGCGTGGGTGGTCCCCCAATCCAAGAAGACACAATGAGCATAGAGACAGTTCCAGGGACAGTAATCCAGGTTCCATGTATGGTTTCAGATATGGAGAACCAGAGCACAAACAAAAGATATGTGAGGACATGTGGCTCTTAGACTCGGGAGCCACAAACCACACCACATGTAACCCAGAGTTGTTCAGCTCACTCACAGAGGCAGACTTCAAGTTAAAGATGGCCAATCAGAGTAGCGCCCAGGTATTAGGGAAAGGGAGCATGCATGTCCTAGAAATTGGAAAGATAGAGGGGGTACTATATGTGCCAGATATACCTTATAACGTGTTATCCACCACTAAACTCACACAGGACACAGGCAACGAGGTAGTGTTCAGGAAAGGGAAAGCTTACATACTTAACCAAGGGAATAAGGTCGGGGAGACAACCATACATGATGGTCTACCCTATTTTACACCTAGCATGAACAACAGAGGACACATCAACACAAACACCATCAGTAAGGAAAAGGGAAACACGGAAGTAGGGGAGGCACACCAGGAGGCAACCCATTGTAAGCCACCTGGTAAGAACAGGGTATCTATAGGAAAACCTATCCATGATAACTGTGCCCACCTCCTTTACAGGAGGCTAGGACATGTCAGTTTCCCCACTGTAAAGAAAATGCTAGAATGTGCTGAAGGCCTTAAAGTAAAAGACTGTGAAAATTACTTAGAGTGTTCCGTTTGTAAGTGCTCAAAAATTAAGGTTAAAACGAGACCAAGGAAGTCAGAACGAACCACTGACTCTGTGTTCCAACTGATACATATGGATTTAGTAGGGCCCCTGAAACCATCAATCAGACATAAAAAAAGATTCTTCCTGACTATTGTGGATGATTACAGCAGGTATGGCTATGTCTACTCACTCAGACATAAAAATGAAGTATTTCAAAAATTCAAAGAGTTCCACAAAAGAGTAGAGTTACAGCACAACACAAAAATCAAACAAATAATGACTGACCGGGGATCAGAGTTCATGGCCAGAGACTTTGCAAAATGGTTAAGGGAACAGGGCATAGTACACTACTCTTCTTCACCTTTTTCGCCATTTCAAAATGGGGTCGTAGAACGAAAGAATGATGTACTCCAGACCATGATGAGGTGTGTACTAGAGGACGCGGGGATGGGTCAGTCATTCTGGTCTGAGGCACTGCATTATTCTAACTATACGTTAAACAGGTTATGGTCAAGTTCGATTAACAAAACACCATACGAGATAATGTATAAGAGAAAACCCAATTTGACCCACCTACACATATTCGGTGCCCCAGCAGACACACACATCCCCAGACAGTTGAGAAGGAAGGGAGAGAAAATATCCAAGAGATTAAAGTTTGTAGGGTATGAACCAGGAACGAAAGGTTTCAGGTTCGTAGACTGCAACAACAGGTTTATTGTATCCAGATCTGCAGACTTCCACGAACACTCAAACTGGTCAAGACTTCACGCCAACGACATAATCATCATCAGTGACACACGAGCTCATAACCAAAGAGAAGAGGGAACAACCACAGAGAAGGCCAAAGAAATAAGATCAAACAAACCCAAGCACCACGAAATAAACACCGAAGAATGGAAGGAAGGACACCCAACATTGGACTTAGACAGCCTTACAAACAAAGAAGCTGAACGCATGCACAAAGCAGATACAACCCCAGGCAGACCAGTCAGGGAGAATAGGAATAGATTACCAAAAAGGCTAGAAGACTATGTCATGTCCATACGCACCAACAACCCCACACCAAATTCCTATGAGGACATACTTAACCTTCCACAGGAAGAGAGGGAGAAGTGGAAACTAGCCATGGAAAGAGAGATGGAAAGCCTAAGGGACCTACATGTGTATTCACCAGCCCAAGCGCCAAAAAACAAAAAGCCAATAGGAACCAAATGGGTGTTCAGAGTCAAGACCCTGGAAAATGACAAAACATTATACAAAGCGAGACTGGTCGCGCAAGGATTTGCACAGAAGTATCCAGAAGACTACACTGACACCTATTCACCAACAGTCAGAGCAGAAAGCGTCAAGAGTGCACTGGTGATAGCCACCATTTTGGGACTTGAAGTTTTCCAATTTGATGTGCAAACTGCATATCTCCATGCAGAGTTGGACAAAGAGATATACGTCAAAGCACCACCAGGATACAACGAAGGAGAAAATTGCACTTGGCTCCTGAATAAAAGCTTATATGGACTCAAGCAGTCAGGCAAGAGATGGTACAACTGCCTAGCCAAAGCCCTCAAATCCATGGGTTTCACAGCCACCTCAACTGACAAATGTTTTTTTACAAAAAAGAGAGAATGAGTCATTTGAAGGCATCCTTGTCTATGTGGACGATATTCTGTACATAGGCAAACAAAAGGACAAATGTGATAAATTTGCCACTGAACTGGGGAATCACTTCTCTCTAAAATCACTAGGGAGAATAGACAAGTACTTAGGAGTTCAAGTGACCAAAACCGACTCTCACAGAGAGAAAAGATCATTGAACTATTATCAAAGTGCAATATGTCAGAGGCGAAGCCCAGTGAGACACCTATGCAACCGGACTTTCTAAAAAGTATGTATGATGAGTCTGAATCCTTCAATGACAACAAGTTGTACAGGTCTACCATTGGATCACTGCTATATATTGCAAATTGGACTAGACCAGACATCGCCCTGGCTGTCAACCTGTTGTCTAGGCACATGAGCAAGCCCACAACATCACACTGGGATGCCATCAAAAGATTGCTCAGATATCTCAAATACAGCATCAACGCACAACTATGCCTTGAACCAGAACTATCCACTAAACCAAAACTAACTTGCTATGCTGACGCTGATTGGGCGGGAGATATTAAAAGTAGAAAAAGTACTTCTGGGTACGTGCTCTTGTTAAATAACAGCCCTATCCACTGGTACACGGGGAAACAAAGGCTGATGCCGTTGGCCAACGATCAAGGCACACTGACATTAAATGCAAACATGTTAGGCAGTTCTCAGAGATTGGCTTTATTAAAGCTATACATTGTGACACTGAGGAACAAACGGCAGATATCCTTACCAAACCCTTGCCTCAAAAACAACATGCATATCTCATGTCAAAAATATGTGTACATATGTAAATCATGTAACCTTGTATATGTATGTATTGTATGCTCATAATCAGTTAGACATTTAGAGGGGTTTTTGTCAGGTTAAATGTCTAACTTGTATGCATTCATCTGCCTACTGCCCTGCAAGGGTTAACATATTCCCCCGCCCACATAACTCCTCCTTACCTCTGACCACTCCTCCTGGGTACAAAAGCTTCCACCACGAGGTCATCCAGTAGTTCCAGATGTGTACCTGTAAAGGAAAGGATACAGGTCAGTGATCATATGCTGAATAGGCCTTGGATCATTTCAGGCCTGCAATAAAAGGATTAAGATAAACACCTCAACTTGTCTCATGAGTTATTGGGTCAGATCCATCCCTTCACATGACTATGCAAGGAAAGTCCAACCTATATTTACATGTGTCACATGCATAAACTACATAAAAAGGGGGCAGGGATTGAGTCCCATGTGCTGCCTTGCCTCCCCCCCACACCCCTGGAGAGATAAGTGCCTAAGCCAAAGTGTGGGTCCTACAGCTACAATTCTCTTTGAAAAAGAAAAACTTGGAGAAGATCTGGCACAAGCTTTTAAACCCTCACTTCTAGTCCAGTGCTCGGGAGTGACCTGAATTAAATGGGATTTCAAGTAGTTCCTGCAAAGAACTGTAGCTGTTAACTTTCTTTCATGCAGGGGGAAGCAATTCTTAAATGATGGTTGGATGAAGGGAAAGTGGGGCAGTTGAAGGAGAAGAACGTGGCAACCATGGGGAAGGACCCATTTTTCAGATGGGCTTTTTAGCATCTTTCTTTATCCAGAGTCCTTATAACCTCAGTACAATAAATCAGGCTTCTTGCTTACTTTCCCTTTGCCCATTCCATATTTTAATCTGAAGTAGAGATGGACAAAATGGGTCTATTTCTCATCTGCATCACTTCTGCATATATTTTGGCATCAGTGCATTTAATTTAATTCCTTCAAGCATCTGCCATGATTTCCTCTTAAAGGCAGTACAATAATTCATTCAGGCATACACATTTAAAATGCTGATTTTTCCCGAAAGAGAAACTTCTGCTAAATATATTTTCTATACACATTTTAAAAATGCATTGAGAGTGACTGAGGTGAGAATAGTTTGGGAAGGGGTGAAATGAGAGCTTTTCAGTCTTGCATGAGTAGATGAAGTACATTCATAATGAAATTTGCAGAGACCCAGTTCCTCAGGTGTCCCTAATGTGAGGATACGTGGTTGAAATTTTGAGTTCAATACAAGCTGTCATCTGAAATAACATTGAACAAAGGTGTGCAGTTTAAATACCCTGAAATTCAAGGATTTTGCATATGACACCAACAAATTCTATCCATGTTACCTTGAGCTCCTGAATGAAAGACAAATATAAAGCAAACAAATAAATAAATGCAGGAAATCATTGATGTGATTAAATTAATATGATTCCTTGGATATGATGTTTCTTCCCTCTATAAATGCTTAATTGGAAATGAAACTATTATTTGGAAATATTTAAAATTCACCAGTTTGAACTGCTGTCGCAATGTCACTACACTGTGTGCACAATTATTAGGCAAGTGAGTATTTTGACCATATCATCCTTTGTGTCAGGGTTCCGATGGATGCCCTAATTAAATCATGAACCTTGAGCCAAGCTTCAAAAGAAATCCAGTTATTTATTAGGAGCTTCATGTCGGCACATTCCCAAGGGAAGCCAGCTCTGACCCTACATAATTTACACTCCAATTATGACCCTGTTTCCCCCCTCCTCCCAGGGTGTGTCATCAATCACATTCGCCAATGGAACAATTTCACGGGTTATAGAGGTCACTCCCCTTCAGCTGCTGTAGGTAACCCTGGGATAAAGACATCCAACAAATGTTAAAAATAATAAAAAGAGTTTGTTTCAAGATCTAAAAAAGAAGAAAAAGGGAAACAATTGGTCCACTAATGGGAGAAGATGGCAAGGAAGTGATGGGCAGTAGGGAGAAAGCAGAGCTGCTTAATTCATTCTTTGTATCTGTCTTTATGAAAAAAAGAAAAAATAGATCAACCTACCAAATGTCAGGGTTCCAAGTAATACACCCATAGTAAACATAACTCCAAAGCAGGTAGATTCCTCAAAGAATAGTTTTATTTGGATATATCATATAGGCACAGGCTGGTGAAAACTGACTCTGAATGTTCCTGTGTTTTTCACCTAATTAAAAGTAAAAGTTTTCTCCCTTCCCCAAACAATTAGTCACATAGTCCAATCAAAGTGTCATCCGGTTGCCTGGTAATTTCACTCCTCCTCTCTCCAACCACCTGTGGGAATGTCCTTGGTTCCCAGGAGAAAGTATTTTGTTTTGGCTACAAACTATCTCTATTGCCCCCTCCCTATCCCCCAGCTCCAGTGTGGCAACACTGAAGCCTCAAAATGGCCTCGGTCAGGTCAGCTTCAGGGTTGACACCAAAAACAGAACTGTAAAATACATACTAGGAATACAAGTTAAAACAGGCAAGAAAAGCCAACATCTGTCCACCCTAGATGAGTTCAAATCACCAGCTCCAGATGAATTACATCCAAGGGTTCTGAAAGAGCTGCCAGGCGTGATCTCGGAACCATTGAACCATATCTTTCATAGATCCAGGAGCACTGGGTGGATCATCCCAAACAAATCTTATTGCATTCTTTGACAA
Organism: Coluber constrictor foxii; assembly: GCA_038048745.1. Taxonomy (NCBI): domain Eukaryota; kingdom Metazoa; phylum Chordata; class Lepidosauria; order Squamata; family Colubridae; genus Coluber; species Coluber constrictor. Next base: position 11,773,384 of record CM075961.1, read on the forward strand.
AGTGACTAAACTAGTGGACCAGTGACATGTTGTAGACATAATATATTTGGATTTCAGTAAGGCATTTGACAAAATAGACCACAACCTACTTCTTGGTAAACTAGAATAATGTGGGTAGACAGCATTACCACCAGACAGATTCATAAGTGGCTGACAAACTGCACTCAACATGTAGTCCTTAATGGAACTACATCTACATGGAGGGAAGTTTGCAGTGGGGTACCCCAAGGTTCTGTCTTAGGCCCTGTACGCATCAACATCTTCATAAATGATCTAAACAAGTGAATAGAAGGGGAACTAATCAAATTTGCAGACAACACCAAGCTGGCAGGAATAGCCAACACTCCAGAAGATAGGCTCAAGTCTTGACAGACTTGAACACTGGGCCCTATCTAACAAAATGAAATTCAATGGTGAGAAAAGTAAGGTTTTACACTTAGGAAAGAAAACCCAAATGTACAGGTATAGAATACGTGAAACCTGGCTCAATAGCAGTAACTGTGAGAGGGATCTAAGAGTCCTAGTAGACAACCACTTAAATATGAGCCAGCAGTGTGGTGCAGCTGCCAAAAAAAGCCAATATAATGCCAGGCTGAATTAACAGAGAGATAGAATCAAGATTGTGTGAAGTGTTAGTTCTGCTTTGTAATGCCTTGGTAGGACCACACTTGTAATACTGCATCCAATTTTGGTCACCACAATACAAAAAAAGAATGTTGAGACTCTGGAAAGAGTGTAGAGAAGAGCAACAAAGATGATTTGGGGACTGGAGGCTAAAACATGAAGAAAGGTTGCAGGAATTCAACATGTCTAGTCTAGTGAAAAGAAGGACTAGGGGTGACATGATAGCAGAGTTCCAATATTTGAGGAGCTACCACAAAGAAGAGGGGGGGGTCAACCTATTTTCCAAAGCACCAGAAGGTAAGACAAGAAACAATGGATGGAAGCTAATCAAGGAGAGAAGCAACTTGGAATTAAGGAGAAATTTCCTGACAGAATAGTTAAGCAGTGGAACGGCTTGCCTTCAGAAGTTGTGGGTGCTCCATCACTGGAGGTTTTAAAGAAGAGATTGGACAGCCATTTCTCCAGAATAGTGTAGTGTCTCCTGCTTGAGAAGGGGGTTGGACTAGAAGACCTCCAAGGTCCCTGCCAACACTGTTATTCTGATTTAACCTGAAATTTGAACAATTTGTTTGCTGCTAGATGTTGCTGATATACAGTAATCTTCCCTTGTTACTACTTCAATGAGTGACTGCAAGAAAATACCAGACCTGCAGGCTTTACAGGGAAATAAAAATATTGCAGAACAAGCAAACTATTCCTATAACTCTGCCAAGAAAAACAGTATAGTTGCAGTCATCAGGAGCCTAGTTTGCCTCAATAGGCTTCCTTTCTTTTCCTCTTTAGTCTCTGCCACCATCCAATGGTATGAACAACAAATATCAGGGCAGCCACACTCCTCTCCTGTTATTTTATAAATAGACTGTCAAGGTTCCAAGTAATACATCCCATTCAATAAGAACTCGGAGGCAGGCAGATTCCTCAAAGAACATTTTATTGGGACATATCAAATTGGCACATTCCTGGTGGAAAACCAGGTCTAAGTTCCCACTGGTTTTACACCCAATTAAAAGTAAAACTTTGTCACCCCCCCCCCAGAGTCCTCAGTCACATAGTCCAATCAGCATACAGTCCAGTTGCTAGGTGACCTCAGTCTCCACCTTTCAAACACTTGCACCAATGTCCTTGATTCCCAGGGAAAATAATTTTATTTAGGCTACAACACCCCAGCTATCTCTACACCTCCCTCCCTGGCTCCTTTGCTCCAGGCTGTGTCAGCCCTGAAGCATTGAGAAGAGAAACCTCCCTAGAGAAAACTACCAAAAAGAAAATAACCACAGTTTGGCTAACTTCAGGGTTGACAGACTGCCCCCCCTTCAATTGAAGAAAGTTTCCTGTAAGAGAGAGAGAGAGAGAGAGAGAGAGAGAGAGAGAGAGAGAGAGAGAGAGAGAGAGAGAGAGAGAGATCACAGAGAGGTTAGTTGGGGAGGTCCCTAACCTCCTCTCTCCCCGCCCCCAGGAGGGCCCTTTGGTTTATGGGGGTTGCTTAATCAATCTATCTGCCTTTACCTTTCAACTTTTCACCCAGGAAGCTTCAGCTAGGGCAGGGGTGAAATGCTCCCGGTTCGGATCGGATCACCCGATCAAGTAGCGATGGACGCGGTTGGTTCGGAAAACCGGTAGCAAAACTCCCTGCCCCCCCCCCCCCAATACTCAGCTAAGCCACACACTCATCAGAGGCTTTTTTTTCCTTTTAAAAGCATTTTTTCTACAACCTCTTTGGCTGAAAAAATGCTTTTAAAAGTAAAAAAAATAAGCCTCTGATGATCGCGCAGCTCAGCTGGGATTCTCAAAGGCTTTTAAAAGCATTTTTTCTACAACCTCTTCAGAGTCTAGTATGGCTCTGACTTTTGCCGGGTCCATTTCAACTCCCTCATTTGACACTTGGTAGCCCAGGTAGTTCAGAGCAGTCTTGTGCAACTTGCATTTTGAAAGCTTGATGTATAACTTCGCTGCCAGCAGTTTTTTCAGGACTTGGTGTACTAGCTTCACATGTTCCTCCATTGTTTCACTGAATATAAGAATGTCATACAAGGACTCCCTTGTATAGGTGCTCATGCAGCACCTCATTGATTAATTGCATGAAGATAGCAGGGCCCCCTTGTAACCCAAAGAGCATTACTTTAAATTGGAAGCTGCTCAGTGGGCAGTTAAAAGCAGTTTTCCATTCATCTCATTCTATAATTCGGACTCGGTAGTATGCCTCCTGTAGGTCTAGTTTGTTGAACACCTTCCCCTTGGCCAGGTGGGACAGCATGTCTTTCATTAGTGGCAGTGGGTAGGTGTTTTCCATGCATACTGTGTTTATTCCTCTAAAGTCCACGCAGAGCCTCATCGACCCATCTTTCTTTTCTTTAAACAAAATGGGGGCGGCCACCCTAGGTTTTGCTGGTTGTATGAAACCCCAGGATAGGTTGGCATTGATACAGTCTCTTATCTCTTTCATCTCCTTAGGAGTCATAGAACACATTCTTGGTTTTGGTAGATTAGCCCCTGGCACGAACTCTATTGCGCAGTCTGTGGGTTGGGGGGGTGAGGTGGGGTAAAGTATTAAATTCCTCTTCATTGAACACCTCTACTAAGTCCCAATATTCTTTTGGGATCTGGGGAGTCCCTGGGGGCAGCTCCGCCATTACGGCAGCCTTCTCTCTTTGGTTAGAGTCGCTCAGCCGCTGGCAGGGTTCACTCTCCATTGGAGTTGGAGGCAGGTCTGGATCCAGCACCAATTTCAATTTTCAGTAACCCCCTTCCCAGATGACCATGGGTCCTATTTGTCTAGCCACACCAGTCTCAGTATGATGAACTCGGTCATTTTTGGCACCACTACTGTTATGATCCGCCAGCAGCCTGCGGAGCTGGCAGTGGAGTCAGACAGTTAGGAGGCTGGGGAGGAACATGGGCCAGTCCTGAAGTCTGGGGAAGTCCTGGATGAGGGCTCTGCATCAGAGGCAGAAATGGGGCCAGGGCCATCTGGGAGTGATGCGTGGGCTCTGGAGCCTCCAGAGTCAGACAGCAGAAAGGCAGAGGAACAGGAGGAGCCTGTTCCTAGTGCACACATGCGCAGAGCTGCCAGAAGGCATGGACAGTTAAAACAAAAGGGATGACTCGGGAGTAAGGCCTGGAGATGATTGGTCCCTCCCATAAAGCTTAAAAGAGGAGCAAAGGCATGTGGGCACTTTGCAGGAAAGTAACATTGTTAATTCTGTTCCCAGTCGGCATCTCTGTTTGATTCTGGAATCCATGTGGCTTTGCCAAGTAGGTCTTTGGCAGCGTGTCAAGGGAGGTAAAGGTTGGTGATTATCTCGAAGGACTTCTCCCGAAGGACTTTTTGCAACTAATTGGGACTCAGCTGTGAATGAACGTAATTCACAGGTGTTGCAATAATTTATTTATTTATTATTTGTTTATTAATTCAATTTGTATGCTGCCCCTCTCTGAAGACTCAGGGCGGCTCACAATGCATTTAAAATCATTATAAAAAACAATTAAGAATTAAAAACATTAAAACTCATTCACACCATTCATGGCCGGATCTCGCCGGATCGCAAGAGCGAGATCAACGGTCCCAGGCCTGCCGGAAAAGCCAGGTCTTCACCGCTTTTCGGAAGGCCAATAGGGTGGGGATGGTCCAGACCTCAGGAGGTAACTGGTTCCAGAGAGCTGGGGCAGCCACAGAGAAGGCCGTCCCCTGTGGGCCCGCCAGCTGGCATTTTTAGCTGACGGGACCCGGAGGAGACCAACTCTGTGGGATCTTACTGGTCGTTGGGAGTTATGCGGTAGAAGGCCATCTCGAAGATACCCTGGTCCTGAGCCATGTAGGGCTTTAAAGGTAACAACCAACACCTTGAATTGTGACCGGAGACCAATGGGGAGCCAGTGCAACTTGTGGAGAATTGGTGTAATGTGGGTGTACCTAGGTGCACCCACGACAGCTTGCGCAGCTGCGTTCTGGACCAACTGTAGTCTCCAAACACTTTTCAAGGGTAGCTCCATGTAGAGCGTGTTGCAATAATCTAACCATGAGGTGACAAGGGCATGAGTGACCATGAGGAGAGCCTCCCGATCCAAGTAGGGTCGCAATTGGTGCACCAGGAGAACCTGTGCAAAGGTCCAACTAGCCACAGCTGTCCGATGTTGCTCTAATCTTAGCTGTGAGTCTAGGAGGACACCCAAATTGTGAACCCGTTCTGAGGGGGACAATTTCTCCTCCCCCAGAACCAATAAAAGAGGTTTTTGGGACTATTCGTGTGTTTTAATGACTAAGGAAGCCTAGGTCACAACAACTACAAACCAAATTAGCTCCCAGTGGCAGCCCATTTCTAGTTTGATGGGTTCAGTGACATGTGTAGCTGAGCATCTCCCTATTAGCGACCCATCGACCTCAAATCTCATGGGGTTTGCTAGGGCTCTCATATTTATAGCCAGCTTACTTACTGTGGAAGGGCTGATGAGGCAGCAGGTACAGCCCGTGTCTATGATGGCCTCTACTTCCCCTTAGCGTCCCATGTCTGGCACCATGAATTTTGACAATTGTGAAAGGACAGATGGCTTCACTTACCATCAGGTCATACCAGTGGTGAAATCCACTTACCTTTGCTACCAGTTCAGAAATGGGAGCGTGCTATGCTCGTATGCACCTCTTCTGTACATGTGCAGAGCCTTCTGCGCATGCGCAGAGGGTAAAAAATGGGACATAATGACATTCCGGTGGGTGGGTGGAGCCTCCTGCCACCACTGCTACAGGTTTGCATGAGCTGGATAGATCCAGCCGGATTTCACCACTGGGTCATCCTCACTATTGTCACTGCTGTCACTGCTTGTCAGTGGCAGGACCTCAGGGACCGGAGTTCTCTCTTCTCCTTCTTGGGGAGAGAGACCTCAATGGCTTTCTGGGCAAACTTACCCTTTTTTGCAGGTTTCCGCTGTGGTATTTTTGGCTTTGAGGAAGAGGTTTGGCCTCTTGCTTGTGGAACAGGGGCTGGGGCCTGGCACTCAGAAGCTCAGTGGCTTTGTTGTCCACACCAGAAGCATTTTAGGAGCATCGTGGAGGCCCCTCTAAGTGGCCTCTCCACCAGGCGTAGGCTGGCTCACCATCTCAGTTGTCTCTTAAGCTTCCTCTCTGGGGTCTCCTTCTGATGCCGCCATAGTTCTAAGTCAATAGCCACCGTCATCCCATACCAGTCATGAATGAGATTTGGGACTCCCTGGCAAAGGCAAATTTGGAGCAATTCCTTGTCCAGACCTTCTTTGAAGTAATGGACCAATATCAGTTCTGGCCACCGTCTCAGCTTCCCGGCAGCTCTTCAGAATTTCTGGATGTATTCCTTAGCCGGGTGGCTTCTCTGTCTGATTCTCTTTATTGCTTTCTCTGCCTCTTGCCTGTGGGATACGTCCTCAAATTGGCTCCTTAATTCCTGTAGAAAGTCATCAACATTTTCTAGCTCAGGAACCCCCTCATCATGAAGCTGGGTCACCCTTTCCAATGCTTCCCCCTCCAGGTTGTCACTGAGGGTGGAAACAATTTCTTGGTCGTCTTGGTAGCTGTCCCCATAGCAGTCGATGTGCACCCACTCTCAATTTAGGAAGAAGGCCAATTTGTCCAGACTCCCATTGAACACTGCTCTAAAGCGTGGTGGGGCTTCTCGGGGTCATGGCATGGTTGCGGTGCAGCTTGTAGCTGCAGTTCAACTGGTGGGGCTGGGATCCACTGGGCCTGGACCTGGACCCAGCCCTAGCCCTGTCCAGGGTAATATGCCCAACCAGGGAGCACTTCCCTAACAGGCTGGCTGGTCTTCTGCAGCTAGGCGGGCTCCGATAGGAGCTGGGGCTTGACCAAGCTGATAGCAGCTGTGGAGGGCTGGTAGCTCGGGTCACTGGGAGAGTTGACCAGTCTCTCCTGAGCAGACTCAGTTTCATCCCCAGTTGCCCCATATGCAAGGGTTGAGGCACCGCACCCTGGATAGATCTGTCCCCTTTCATGGGAAATGTGAAAGTTGGTTGGTCCAGGACAGCTATCAAGTGACCCGTACACTGCTGCTGCCTGACGCTACCGAGATGCAGCTGCTCGAATTCTTTGGGCAGCCCGTCCATGGTTTGGCTGTGAGCCTGGTACTTCCATTCCCCTGACTCATTTGAATTTAGGGGGTCCCATCGACCTCCACTCCAGTATCATCATTCACGCTTCCCTCATGGATGTGATCGGTCTCTCCCACATCTGGCCCTGAGAGGCTAGCTTGGCCTCCAGGTCCTCCTCTGCTCGATAAAGCTCCTCGGAAACCAGCGGTAAAAGAAACTGGGAGTAAAAGAATAGAAAGGGGGGGGGGGGAAAGGCCACCAGCTGAACAATAGATTAAAGACTGTTCTGTTTGACTGTTATTTTTTCTTTATATATATATCACCTGCTGTTTATTATTATTATTATTATTATTATTATTATTATTATTATTATTATTATTATTGGCTATTTGGGTCTAAGACTTTGGATTTTTCTTTCTTTTAACATTTGAATCATTAGGAGCTAAGAATTTGGAGATTGTTTTTCTTTCTTTTCTTGTTTTTGCTTTTTTATTACTTTGTACTTTTGGTGCATATTTTTTCTTTTTCTACTGCTTTTATTGCATTTTTACTTTTGTCTTTTCAATCAGATTTCTCTTTTGCTGGTTTTTTGTGCTTTTCTTTTTTCTTTTTTGGGGGGGGGGGCTTGGTAAATTTATTTTATTTTTGGTGGTTTGTGGTTTTTTTGTTTTTGTTTTTTCCTATCCTTTTTTCCCTCCATGTGGAATATTTTTGTCTGGTTTTTGCTACTATCATTTTCTAAGTATATGGATTAGGGTAACAAGAACCTGAAGATCCATGGTGGCCAGGACAACAAATGTGGATTATAATTACTTTCAAAATTTAGATTACAAATTAGGTGGTTTGAAAATAAAGACCAAAATGAAGAAATTAGCATCACCTTTATCATCACTGTCAATAACAATAGCATTGACATCTGCGGCGCAAAAAACAGCAGATATTGCAACACAACAAGAGAAAACCAACATGGAATTTAAAAGTATATTGCAGGCAATGCGTGAAGACCTTAAGGAATGAATAAACAAAGTGGAAGAAGAAGTAAAGGAGGTGAAAGAGATGATGGGCAAAATGAACAACAATTGATAGCAGTGGAAGAGAAAGTAGAGTCAACAGAGAAAAAGGTGGAGGAGATGGACTCACAACTATAGATAAAAACCAGGAAAAGACAATTATACAGTTAGAAATGGATAAGGTTGACTTTTACTTAAGGTTTCAAAATATAGAGGAAGAAAAAGGAGAGAATCTACCAGAAAAAAATGCTGAAATACTAGCGGAAGTCATGAAAGAGAGCACAGAAAAGTTAATAAATGGGATAGATGAAATCTGCAGAGTGCATACAAGATATGCAATGAGAAATAATTTACCCAGAGAAATACATGTCAGATTCACCAAAAAAAAAACCATTGAGAACTGAGATTTTGCATCTTATGAGGAACACGACGATAAAATATAAAGGTAGAGAGATAGCAGTGTTGAAACAAGTTCCAAGAAGGGTGAGAGATTTAAGAAAAGAATACCAATTCTTGACAAAGCATTTGATTTAAAAAAGGAGTGGGTTTTAGATGGTTGGTACCAGAAGGAATTTTGGTGAACCTACAAGAACAAAGACACAGATTGGATACAGTAGAAAAGGCAGAACTATTTTATCAGTAATACATGAAACACCAAGAAGAAGAGAGTTTGAGAGAAGAAGGAGGGACAAGCTGCCAAGAAAAGAAAAAAGAACAATTAAAAGAGATAACCAAGGAACAAGAGGAAAAAGCATTAAGAGAGGGAGCAAGGGTGAAAGAGGCAAAAGAACAAAGAGAAATAAGAACAACTAGATCTACCAAACAAACAAATAAGTAAAAATGGAAGAAGTAAAAGTAACATCAGTAAATATAAATGGACTAAACTCAGCAATAAAAAGAAGAATATTTAACAAACTAGAAAAATTAAAATTAGAGATTATATGCCTACAAGAAGTTCATATTAGGAAACAGCATAAATATTTATTGGAGCAAACGAAATTGGGAACATTATATACAACACCTGCTAGTCAAAGTAAAGGAGGGGTCGCACTATACATTAAAAAAGCAATCCAATCTAAACAAATTTTTGAAGATGAGGAAGGAAGGATATTAATGGTTGAAATAAATATGAATTTAAAAAAATATTGTTAGTGGCAATATATGCCCTGAATGACAATCAAGAAGAATACTATGTGAAGTTGCATTAAAAAAATAATAGAATTACGAATATGAAGAGATATGTATATAAGGGGATTTTAATGCGATAATAGATAAGGAGTTGGATCATAAATCCACAAAACTGAATAAGAAGTTAAGAAAGATACTTCCAAAAACTTTCTTTACAATGATATACAAATTAAATCTATAAGATGCTTGTAGACGAAGTTACCCAAAAGAAAAGTAGTATACATATTATTCAAATATACATTTGTCGTGGTCAAGAATAGACATGATGTGGATGTCAACAGAATTAATAGCTAAAATACAAAGGTTCCTGGGGCATTGAAACAAATGTATGGGCAGACCACAATCCAATAACAATGATGTGGAAAGGAAAGGAAAGGAAAAAAATGAGATGGACATTAAATCAAAAATTACTAAATGAAAAGAATGTTCAACAATATATGGAAAAATAATTGATTTTTTTTCTTTAAAGAGAATACGAAAGAAGATACATCATTACAAAATGTGTGGGACACTATCAAAGCATATATTAGAGGGTTGACAATGACATATTTAGGAAAACGAAATAAACAAAACAGGCAAACACAAAAGAAACTAGAGGAGGAATATAAGAGGTTAGAGATGGAGTTGCAGAAAAATCCTCATGACAAAAAGATTAAAAATTTGATGGACTTGAAAAAGCATAAGATAAATTTAATGGAAAATGAAGAGCTGGTGAATAAAGTAAAAGCTACAAAACTATTTATTTTTGAAAATGCAAATAAACCAGGACGATGGTTAGCATATAAAATGCAAAAGGAGAAAGAAAAGAAGTTAATAAGTCAATTAATAGACCAAGATGGAAAGGTATGTTATAAAAGTGAGGAAAAGAAGAGAACAATTGAGAAATATTATAATGGACTGTATCAACAAGAGACAGTAGCAGAAGAAAAGATAGAACAGTATTTAGAAAAAGTGGAAATACCCAGAATTCTGGAAAAGTTTAAAAAAATGTTAGAAGAAAGAATATCAATGATGGAATTAATGGAGGAAATTAAAAGAAAAAAGAATGGGAAGACACCGGGTCCCGATGGATTGCCAGCAGAGGTATAAAAAACTTTGCAAGATGCATTAAGCAATGTGATGCTGCAAGTATTTAATGAACTATTACTTAAACCTAAAATTCCGGACTCATGGATGGAGGCATACATAACCTTGATACCAAAAGAAGAGGCAGATCTGCAACAAGTAAAGAATTATAGACCAATATCCCTATTAAATGTGGATTATAAAATGTTTGCATCAATTATGGCTGAAAGATTAAAGATACTTTTAAATGAATTTATACACTTGGACCAAAATGGGTTTTTTTACCAAAAAGACAAATTAGAGACAATATGCGAATTATATTAAATACATTAGAATATTATGAAACACATTCAGTGAAGCAAATAGTGTTGCTGTTTTTAGATACACAGAAGGCGTTTGATAACGTGAATTGGCAATTTATGATAACACAGTTAAAAATGATGGATTTTGGGGATAGATTTATAAGTATGATCAAAACTATATATAAAAATCAATTGACAAAGGTGATGGTCAATGGTGAAATGACAGGAAAAGTAGATATTAGAAAAGGAAAAAGGCATGGATGCCTTTTATCTCCATTATTATTTATATTGACATTAGATGCTTTAAATAGAAAAGTGAGACAGGAAAATTATATAAAAGGAATGAAAATTTAAAAAGAAGAATATAAATTGCAAGCATTTGCAGATGATTTGGTGTTTATTATGGAAGATCCAATAGAGACAGTGCCAAAACTGCTGGAACAAATAGAAGAATATGGAAAAGTAGCAGGACTGAAAATTAATAAGGACAAGACAAAAATACTAGTTAAAAATATGAGAGAAAATAAAATACAGGAGATAATGGAGAAACTGGACATTCAAATTGTGAAGAAAGTGAAATACCTGGGCATTCATCTGACGTCAAGATGTGTAACTTTCAAGGAAGATAATTATTATAAACTGAAAAAACAAATTGAAATAGATTTGGAGAAATTGAGAAATCTGCAACTATCACTAATGGGAAGAGCAGCATTAATAATATTACCAAAACTGTTACTGTATTTCTAGTTCAAACTATATCAATAAAATTGGAGAAAAAGTACTTCGAAGATTTGAAGAGAATAATATGGAAATATGTGTGGCAAGGAAAAAGAGCAAGAATCAACATAAAGATGCTGCAAGATGCAAGATCTAGAGGTAGGTTTGGATTACCAAACTGGGAATTGCATTACCAAGCGGCAGCATTAACATGGATTAAAGAATGGATTCTATTGAGGAATATAAGACTATTGAGGCTGGAGGGACATGATTTATAACTAGGTTGGCATGCTTTCCTATAGTATGGGAAACAAAGGCTACATGGATATTTCCAGAGACATTATGTAAGAAATGGTTTGTTATCAGTGTGGGAAAGAGTGAAAGAAAAACATTATTTGAAAATACCTATGTGGCTTTCCACAATAGAAGCTTTGACATATCCAAATATTGTTAATATGGGGAATAATGTTAGATACAAGGATATTTTAACAGAACAGGGAGAACTGAAACAAAGGCAAGAATTAGAGTCAAGGGATTGAGACAGATTGGTATACAAGACTGCAAATACAATCAAGGTTTGAAGCAGATCGTAGGCAATATGGTTTTAACTTGGGGAAATCAGAATTGGATGAGATACTGACAGGAACAGATGAAAAAATGATTAAGAAATTATATAATTATTTATTGCAAATTAGATTAGAAAGTGAAGAGGTAAAAGAAACAATGATAGCATGGGCAAAATTTTTTGGATATACTGTTGAACTGGAGAAATGGCAACAGCTATGGGAAAGAAATTATAAATTAACAATGGCAACAGCTTATAAAGAAAACCTGTATAGATGGCATATGTTACCATAAAGATTAGCTAAGATGTTTAAAGATAGATCAGCTAAATGTTGGAAATGTCATCAATTGCCAGGATCATATTATCATAGGTGGTGGTTGTGTAAAGAAGCAAAGTATTATTGAGTTAAAATACAGACATGGTTAGAGGGAATGCTGCAGCAACATATAGAGTTAAGACCAGAGATATTTTTATTGGGAATATTGCCGGAGAAATATAGTAAAGAAGATACATATTTGATTGTTCATATAATAACAGCAGCCAGAATTGTATTTGCACAGAATTGGAAAGCAGATAAAATCCCGTTGGAAGGAGAAATTATAAAGAAAAATTTAGAATGTGCAGAAATGAACAGACTAACACTGAGAATAAAAGATAAAGAGGAGTCGATGTAGGACTTCCGGCGGTGACGTCAGAGCAAAGTGGGTGAGGGTGCAATTTGTTGCTCCCGAAAATTCCAATTTATCCCCAATAAGAAGCCCTTTAAGGGCATTTCTGATCCTGGAGAGATCAGAAAACAAAAGGGGAAGGTCGGAAGACTTCAGACAACCTGCTATCGTCCTGGAGGACAAGACCGAACCCCTTAAATCTGGCAGGGAAAGAGTTTGTCTTCAAGGCGGACCGAGAGTGATGGCCGCCGCACAGTGAGGAAGTGGAAAAGTGAAATCAGCATCGGGTGGTGATCGTGAAAGAGTTAGAAAAAGGAAGGCAGAATCTGGCTGAGCAGAGGAGAAGGAAAGGCGGTGACTGAGAGGAAAAAGCGCAAGATGGAGAGAGGATCGGATGGAGAGGTTAGTGCAACAGAAAAGAAGATCCCATAAAGTGGATACAAGTAACGGAGAGAAACTGAGACTGGAGCGAAGGGCTTATCGTAAAAAGGAAAGTGGAGAGGGCACAAAAAAGAAAGGAGACATTGAAGGGGATTCAGCGGAAATAGTGCAAGAGACTCAAAAATACTGGTTTAAATAAGACTATAAGAACTAATATAAAGACTAGTGACTGTGGAAAAGACAGACTAAGGGTGGAATAAGGACAGAAACTACAAACAAACTCACCGTTATTTTGGTGGATATTTTGGTGGATAGCTATGGATTTATAACTTTGGATAAAAAAGGAAGATTGTATTGAGCAGAGACTAAAAACTGAAGAACTGAGAGAGAATACTGTGGAGAAGACGGAGACTGATGCAATACGGACTTAAAAGGAAAGATACAGAAAAGAAACAGAAAACTTTGGAAAGACTCTAAAACAATTGTTGATTGTGTAATAAGTGGGAAATTACTCTGTTAAGCTGTCTTAATTTATTAATCAGTCTGTTGACATTGAAAGAGGGGAAATTTGAAAAATATTAAAGGATTAATGAATTGTAGAAGGATTGTTTGGATTGGAGGTGAAGGAACTAAAGTAATTTATATATCTGTATTACTGGTATAAGATAAATATAGAATAAATAATAAGATAATTATTGATAGAGATTAAGAGGATAAAATATAGAGATTGAATATTATTATAAGTTTTTCTTGAAAATATATTATTATAACTCTTCCATTGAATAGGTATAATTTACTTTAAATATTAAATAAGTATATGAAAAGTGAAAAAGAATAATACAAATCAACTTCCTAAAAAAGAAAGATTAATCAAGAGGCTTATAGAAGAAAGAGGGGATACCAATTGAGTGATACAGAAAAAAGAGTATAAATGTAAATAGAATATCGTGTTTGTATGATATTGTGGAAAAATTTCACCTGGAGTTTAAAAATGTCATCCACGGCCACTGTAGCTAAAACAGGGAAAAAACCTACTACCAACCCCCTAACTATGGCCTCACCCTCAAATCAAAGGTCAATAGAAAATATGTTGAGGAAAGAAAAAGATAGAACAGAGTTGACAGTAAATAGCATGCAGAATATGTTACAGATGATACAGGAAACTCTGATGAAATCACAAGAGAAAATGGCCAACAACCACGAAGAGGCAAAGGAACATCACAAAGAAATCAAGAATGAGATAGGAGAGCTAAAAGAAGACATCAAAAATATGAATGATAAGATAGAAACTATACAACAAGCAATGCTAGAGAATGAGCAAAGAATTAAGAAAATGGAAACAAAAATAGATCAAATAGACATTAAAGTAGAAACAATGGAACAGAAATCAGTACAATTGAATAAAGAGCTCTCAGATTCAATTGCATTTCTGGAAATGGAGAAAGCCTCATACTTCTTATGATTTCAGAATGTTGTGGAGGAGAAAGAAGAGGACCTGGGTGAAAAAATGGCTGAAATATTGGCGGAACTAACACAAAGAAATAAGATGGAGATGAAAGAATATATAGACAAAATTTATCACGTGCACAACAACTATATAAGAAGGCATTGATTGGCAAGAGAAGTCCATATAAGATTCACAAAAAAAGCAGTCAGGGATGAAATCTACAAGAAATCGAGAGATGAAACAATAACATATAGAGGTAAAGAAATTATAATTTTGAAACAAATTCCACGAAGAATTCAGACTCAAAGACAACAATATCAGTTCCTCACAACACAACTTACCAAGTATAAAGTGATGTTTAGATGGACAATCCCAGAAGGCATCCTTATTATGCGGCAAGATAGGAAGTATAAGGTAGACTCAATAGAGAAGGCACAAGAATTTTACAAAAATTATCTCTCACAGAAAGAAGAGCAAGAGAGTAAAGAAGAATCAGAAAGTAAAAGTCAAGAGGAAGATCAGTCAGAAGAAACAGAAAGGGAGAGAGAGATAAGAAAAGTACAGGAAACAGAGCGAGAAGAAAAAGAAGGAGTGAGAGGGAGAGTAAAAAGAGACAAGAAATACTAAGAAACAATTGCAGTAGAAATGGAAGAGGCACTAAAGCTCTTCTCGGTGAACATAAACGGTTTAAACTCACCAAAAAAAGAACACAAAATTACACAAAATTAAAGAAACTCAAAGCAGGTGTGATATGCCCCCCAAGCAGTACACATTAAAAAGATTTTCAGAAGCTATTAACAAATGCAAAACTAGGAAGACTACATACATCACTAACACACACACACACACACACACACAAAGAGGAATCGCTATATATGTAAAAGAGAGAATAAAATCAAACTTAAAATACTCAGACAAAGAAGGTAGAACTTTGATGGTAGAATTAGAGACAGAGCAAAAACAAATACTATTAGTAGTGATATACGCCCCCAACAAAAACCAACATGAATACTTTAAGAAATTACATAATAAAATCATAGAACAAGGCCACGAGAATATCTGCTTAGTAGGGGATTACAATGCTATAGTAGATAGTAAAAAAGACTATAATAGTAATGGGGGGGGAGGAGATCTTACCCAAAGAATTTTTTAATATGGCAACAGAATTAAACCTACAGGATGTGTGGAGAGAAACACACAATGAAGAAAAACAATATATATTTTACTCCCACCCGCACCAATCGTGCTCCAGGATTGATATGGCCTGGATAACATCAGAGATACAAATAGGATTGGGAAAAATAGAGATAGGAGCTAATGAATGGGCAGATCATAATCCGATAAATATAGAATGGAATGGACAAAAAAAAATATAAAAGATGGACAGTCAACCAAAATATATGTAAAGATAAAGAGTATATTCAGATGCTGGAAAAGGAGTTGAAAATATTTCTCAGGGTAAACAAAAAAGAAGATACGTCAATTCAAAATCTTTGGGATACGTTAAAAGCACATAGCAGAGGATTAACATTAGCCTATAATGCAAGAAAAAAGAAGGAAAGAAAACATGAACAGGACGAACTTCAGAAAGAGTTTAAAAAACTAGAAGGAAATTTGCAGGAAGACCCTCAAAATAAAAAAATAAAAGAGGAATGGAGGATAGTTAAACATAAAATAAATTTTATAACTCAAAAAGAAGTGGCACAGAAAATAAAGATGTCAAAAAAGAATTATTTCAAACACACAAATAAAGTAAGTAGATGGTTAGCCTATAAACTAAAAAAGGAGAAAGATAAACGAATGATTTACCAATTGAAAGATGACAAAGGAACAACCCAATACAAAAGAGAAGAAAAAAAAAGCAAATTATACATACATTCTTTTCAAAACTATATACACAGGAAGAGATAACAGAAGTAAGGATTGAAGAATATCTGGAGGGAACACATATAGGTAAAATAACGGAAGAACAACAAGAAATGTTAAACCGACCAATAACAGAAACAGAGTTTGGAATTGCAATGAAAAAACAAAAGAATAACAAAACACCGGGCCCAGATGGACTACCAGTGGAGTTATACAGAAATATCCAAGGATTGATAGGAGGGTTAATGCTAGAAATATTTAACGAGGCGGTAGAACAAGCAAATATACCAAATACTTGGACAGAAGCATTAATTACTCTGATACATAAAGAAGATTTTATACACCAATCTTTTATACACCAATCTCTTTGTTAAATACAGACTACAAAATATTTATGTCAATTATAGCCAAAAGAATAAAAACAATTCTAAATAAACATATACATTCTGACCAAAATAGTTTCCTACCAGGCTGACAAATTAAAAATAATACCAGAATAATAATGAATACCCTAGAGTTTTACGAAGCACACCCGGAAAAGCAAGCTTCACTAGTTTTCCTTGATGCCCAAAAAGCATTCGACAACTTGAATTGGAAGTTTATGACCAAACAACTAAAACTTACGGAATTTGGGACCAAATTTGAAAATATGATTGGGAAAATATATACAAAACAAATGGCAAAGGTATTAATGAAGATATGACCAACAAATTCGATATAACAAAAGGTCTGAGACAAGGATGCCCACTTTCCCCACTTCTCTTTATATTATCATTAGAACCACTTTTAAAAAGGATTAGAGAGGACCATGAGATAAAAGGACTAAAGATAAAAAACGAAGAATACAAAGTACAGGCCTTTGCCGACGATCTGGTCTTTATTGTGGAAGAACCCTTAGAATCAGGCCCAAAATTGATAAAAAGAATAGAAGAATTTGGTGAAGTGGCTGGACTAAAAATAAATAAAAATAAATCTAAATTATTAGCTAAAAACCTTACCAAAAAACAAGAGGAAGAATTGGAACGTATAACAAAGATTCAAACAACTAAAAAAATAAAATATTTAGCCATCTGGCTCACCGCAAGAGGTTCTTCAATTAAACATGACAATTATAAATTATTACTGCAAATTAAAAAAGATCTAGATAATTGGAAAAACTTACGAATTTCACTCATGGGAAGAAGTGCCACAATTAAAATGAATATCCTGCCCAGAGTCTTACTCCTCTTCCAGGTTATACCAGTGAAATTAGATAAAATTAAACAAAACACTTAAAAAATTTATATTTCATTTCATTTCATTTATTAGATTTTTATACCACCCTTCTCCCGAAGAACTCAGGGCGGTGCACAGCCATGCTAAAACAATATACGATACAAAATTTAAAAACAAATTTAAAACAAATTAAATAAATTTGGCCCTGTCAATTAAAAACCCACAAATTTAAAATACCCCATCCAGATTCTTATTCAGCCAGGGCCGGGAAAAAGACCTAGAATCAGATTAAAAACCTTGCAAGATTTTAAAGATAGAGGAGGACTAGCACTGCCAGAGTGGGAGATATACTACCAAGCAGCAAACCTAGTATGGTTGAAAGAATGGATGGAATTGAAAAATCAAAGAATATTAGTAATTGAAGGGCATGACTTGCAAGTGGGATGGCATGCATTCCTGTGGGATGATAAATACAAAACATGAATATTTTAAAAGACATATTAAGGAATGCATTGCTACTGATTTGGGCTAAAATTATAAAACACCATTATACAAAATTACCAATTTGGATTTCCCCTACAGAAATATTAATACACCCAAATTTAATAGAATGGGACAAGTTAATTAGGTACAGGGATATTCTAAAAGATCAAGGAAAATTAAAAACAAAACAAGAATTAGAACAAGATTTAAAAAGAGAAATAGATTGGTGGATATACATACAAATTCGGTCAAAATACAAAGAAGTCATAAAATTGAATGAGGTACAATTGGAACAAAATGAATTGCATAAAATTATACAAGGGACAGAGCAGAAACTAATTAGTAAAATATATAAATTTTTACTATGGTATAACATGGAAGAGGAAATAGTAAGACACAATGATTAAATGGGCAAAAATTTTTAATCATACAATAGAATTAGAGAAGTGGGAAAAGATGTGGTAAACAAATATTAAATTGACACTGTCAACGGCATACAAGGAAAACCAGATGAAGATGTTTCACAGATGGCACTTACCGCCGGCAAGAATAGATAAGATGTTCCCTAATAAATCCCCATTATGTTGGAAGTGTAAGAACAATTACGGAACATATTATCACCTCTGGTGGACGTGTCCAGTGGCAAAAAAATTTTGGACCAAAATCAAAAAGTGGCTAGAGAAAATAATACAACAGTCGATAAATGTAAAACCTGAGATGTTCCTACTAGGGATATTCACAGAAAAATTTATGAAGGAAGTAAAATATGTAATTAATAACTATTATTACTTAAGGTTTATCAGGGTATTTGGTGTGAAACAACTGCACTTTTCTAGGTGCCCGAACATCACGTTTATTCACCCATTCAGCTTGTGATAACGGGAAGTGTTTCCATGCCACCAGATACTGCACTTTACCATGATATTTTCTAGAGTCCAAAATCTCTTTTACTTCAAAATGTTGTTCCCCTTCAATGAGGATGGGAACGGGAGGAGGTTCTTTGGCTGGACGTAGAGGGGACGAATGTTCCAGTTTCAGTAAGCTAACATGAAACACTGGATGAATTTGTCGCAAGTTCTTGGGTAAATCTAATTCAACTGTTACTGGGTTAATGATCCGAGTAATGGGGAAAGGGCCCACATACTTAGGCCCAAGCTTTTTTGATTTCTGAGGAGTTTGCAAATACTTGGTAGAAAGATAAACCATGTCCTCCACTTTATAAACATGCGCAGGGCACCTCTTTCTGTCGGCTTGGGTTTTATGGGCTTGGTGAGCATCATCTAAAGCTTTTCGAGTTACTGCCCAAGTCCCTTGTAATTGTTCGATCCACTCAATTAGAGAAGGGTTCTGTGGGTTATCGTGAGGTAACTCTGGGATTGGCACAAATTCCTGGCCAGAAGCCACCTTGAAAGGAGTGAACCCTGTGCTGCTATGTATGGAATTATTATATGCCACCTCTGCAAATGGCAGCAAGTCTACCCAGTTATCTTGCTGGTATTTTATATAACACCTCAGATACTGTTCTAGTACAGCATTGGTTCTTTCACAGGCCCCATTGGTCTGGGGGTAATGGGTGGAGCTTAATCCTTGGGCGGAGCCTATCAGCATCAGGAACTCTTTCCAAAAACTGGAGGTGAATTGTACTCCCCTGTCTGAAATTATACGTTTCGGAGCTCCATGTAGCCTATATACATGTTGAATGAACATCTTAGCAAGGGTCTTTGCTGATGGGATCTTAGAACATGGGATAAAATGCACCTGTTTGGAAAACAAATCAGTCACTACCCATATAACTGTGCACCCCCCACTTTCAGGAAGGTCTACAATGAAATCCATGGATATTTCCTTCCAAGGGGCAGTGGGTCTGGCTACACTTTGGAGTAGACCAGGTGGCTTCCCTGGGGGACTCTTAGCTGAGGCACACACTGGACAGCTTGCTACATATGCCTCTGTGTCCTTTTTGAGTCCAGGCCACCAGAACTGTCTTTTGACAAGATGTAAGGTTTTGACAAATCCAAAGTGCCCCGCCACTTTGGAATCATGGGCGTGCTGCAGAACTGTTACTCGTAGGCTGGCTGGAACTTACAATTTAGCTCCAATCCAAGCTAGACCATCACAAAGTGTACATTCGTTTGAGTGGGCTTGGAACCACTCATCGGTTTTCAAAGTCTCTTGTAGTTTCTGGAGCAAATTGCCCGAGAGGCTTGGGTCACTCTTCGACTGTGCTCGGGTAGTCACTGGTGCCGCCAGTTGGGCTGAAGGGACAATTGGATGAACCACTTCCTCCCTGGTGCTGTTGTATTGAGGCAATCTGGACAGAGCATCTGCCATGAAGTTCTTCCCACCAGGGAGGTAGCGCAAGGTGAAGTTAAAGCGGTTGAAGTGTTGGGCCCAGCGAACTTGTTTTGGTGACAGCTTACGTGGGGTTTTTAAAGCCTCGAGATTTTTATGATCAGTCCATACTTCAAAAGGATGCTTAGCTCCTTCGAGAAATTGTCTCCAGGTTAGAAGTGCCCAGCGTACAGCGAAAGCTTCTTTCTCCCATATGGCCCATCTCCTTTCAGTTTCGGACAGTTTCCGGGATGTGTAGGCACAAGGCTGTAGTTTCCCATCTGCATTCTTTTGCAGAAGTACGGCTCCTACTGTGACGTCATTGGCATCTGCCTGTACTACAAAAGGTTCATCCATGTCTGGGTGTTTGAGGACTGGTTCGGCGGAGATTAGTTATTGGCAGTGCGATTTTGGCAAATGAGGGGATGAACTGTTGATAAAAGTTAGCAAACCCCAAGAAACTTTGTAATTGCTTGCGGGTGCGTGGCGCCGTCCATTCTAACACCGCCTGAACCTTTGCAGGGTCCATTTCTATCCCCCCCTGGGAGATGCGATATCCAAGATAGTCAATCTTGGTTTGGTGGAATTCGCACTTAGAAAGTTTTGCATACAGTTCAGCAGCCCTGAATTTTTTCAGGACGGTGCGCACTAATTTCACGTGGTCGGCCATGTTTTCAGAGTAGATGAGAATGTCATCCAAATAAACCAGCACCCCCTTGTACAAATGCTCATGCAAAACTTCATTGATCAATTGCATGAATACCGCAGGAGCCCCTTGTAGCCCAAAAGGGAGTACTCGGAACTGGAAACATCCCAGCAGGCAGTTAAATGCAGTTTTCCATTCATCCCCCTCCTTAATTCGCACTCTGTAGTAAGCTTCCCGTAAGTCTAGTTTGGTGAAAATCTTTCCCTTCCCTAAGTGCGCTAGCATGTCCTGAAAAAACTCAGGGCTGCTGAACTGTATGCAAAACTTTCTAAGTGCGAATTCCACCAAACCAAGATTGACTATCTTGGATATCGCATCTCCCAGGGGGGAATAGAAATGGACCCTGCAAAGGTTCGGGTGGTGTTAGAATGGACGGCGCCACGCACCTGCAAGCAAAGTATAAAAAATAGGAAATAGACATGAATAAGAGAAATATATTGTATATATAGTAATTAAAATGTCAGGGACAAGTAGTAAATCGGAATAATGCAAAGAGAAAGAAGGGGAAATTGTGAATAACAAAGAAGATCACCATGCAATAGCTGTAAAGAGAGTGCGTTTATAAATGTTGTATGTCTTGTATTGTTATATTGTGTTATAAAAATAATAATAAAAAAGAGGAATCGTATTTCAGGACATGGGGAAAATTTTATGATTGGTTAGAAAAGAGATATGAATAAAGGTATGGAGATAAAATAGATAGGGAAAAGAGGAAAAAGAGAAAAAATAATTAGAAGAATAGAAACTCAGACGATGCCTAGGTAAAGGAAAAAGGGGGAAGCGGGGGAAGGGAAAAAATGAAGTTATTATAAAAGTGTACACAAATGATGAAATAGATGTAATTACTAAAAAAATAAACTGAAATGAAGATGGATACAAATAATTGGGCTGCTCAAATACCATTCTAGATTGAATTGAAAAGGGAAACAACAAGAGAGAGGAAAAGGAGTAGAGAGAGAGGAAGGGAGAAGAGAGGAAAGGAGAGGGAGAGATAGAAGAGAGGGAAAAGGAGAGGAAGAAAAGGGAGGAGAAAGAGGAGTAGGAAAGAGGGTTAGAAAGGGAGGAAGAAGAGAGGAGTGGGGGGAGGGAAGGGGAAGTAGGAAAGAGAAGGAGAGGCAGAACGAAGAAAGTAGGAAGAGATGGAGGAAGGAAGAGAAGGGGAGGAGCAGAGGAAAGGTAGTGGTAAAATAAAGGAGGGTAAATGGTAAAAGAGCAGCCCCAAACAACTAAAAACTAAAGTTAAAAGATAAGATGAATGAAAAATGATGGATAAAAGATTATACATTTAAATATGTTTATGAGAAATAAAAATAAAAACTCTTTGGGGAAAAAAAAAGGAAATCAGCGGTTGGAATTGTTCCTTCACCCGGGCCCCTAGTTGGTGTTTGACTTCAGCCGCGGCCGTGGCCGCTTGCTCGGGCGTCGAGGGGAATGTCAGGCTCTCCTCGATTCCCCCGCAGGCCCCACCGGCACCCAGCGCTTCTCTGGTTTCTTCCTCCATCTTCCCTGAGTCTTTTCTGCTGCTCAGGTAGTCCAGGTAAGTGACCGGAGCTCAGGACCCTGTACAGCAGCTCCTGTTTGGAGCCTTAGAGTTTTGAGACCTGGTTTAATGTGATTGTTCCAAATAATACATCCCATTCAATAAGAACTCCAAGGCAGACAGATTCCTCAAAGAACAATTTATTGGGACGTATCAAATTGGCACATTCCTGGTGGAAAACTGGCTCTAAGTTCCCGCCGGTTTTACACCCAATTAAAAGGAGCCTTGGTGGTGCAGCAGACTAAAGTGCTGTTAAGTAGAATTTAGCTGCCGGCTGCCTGCAATTACTGTGAGTTCAAATCTCACCAGGCTCAAGGTTGACTCAGCCTTCCATCCTTCCGAGGTAAGTAAAATGAGGACCCAGATTGTGCGGGCAATAAGATGACTTTGTATAAAAAAGAACACCGCTTAGGGAGGGCCAAAAGCCCTACTAAGCAGGTATATACAAAAGTATGAAGGCTATTGCTTAACGCATGGTAAGCCGCCCTGAGTCTCCGGAGAAGGGCAGCATATAAATCAAATAAATAAATAAATAAATAAATAAATAAATAAATAAATAAATAAATAAATAAATAAATAAATAAATGTAGAGCTTTGTCACTTCCCCCCGAGTCTCCAGTCACATGGTCCAATCAGCATACAGTCCTGTTGCTAGGTGACCTCAGTCTCCACCTTTCGAACAGGGGAAAGAATTTTATTTAGGCTACAACACCCCAGCTATTGCTACACCCCCCTCCCTGACCCCTTCACTCCAGGCTGTGCCAGCCCTGAAGCATTGAGAAGAGAAACCTCCCTAGAGAAAACTACCAAAAGAAAATGGCCACAGTTTGGGCTAACTTCAGGGTTGACACAGAGTGGATATAAAATATCTATACACCCCTGTTAAAATGTCAGGTTTTTGAGATGTAGAAAAATCAGACAAAGATAAATCACTTCAGAATTCTTTCCACCTTTAATATAACATGTCAGCTGTACAATTCAATTGAAAAACAAACTGAAATATTTTGGTGGGGAGAATAACAAAAACATACAATAGCATGGTTGCATAAAGAAGCACACCCTTAGTACTTTGTTGAAGCACCTTTTGATTTTATGACAGCATTTAGTCTTTTGGGTTAGGAGCCTATCAGCATGGCACATCATTCCTTGGGAATCTTTGCCCACTTTTCCTTGCAAAAGCGCAACAAATCTGTCAGATTACGAGGGCATCTCCTGTGCACAGCCCTCTTTAGCTCACCCCACAGATTTTCAATCGGATTCAGGTGTGGGTTCTGGCTGGGCCATTCCAAAACTTTGGTCTTCTGGTGAAGCCATTCTTTTGTTGATTTGGAGGTATGCTTTGGGTCTTTGTCATGTTGAAAGGTGAAATTCCTCTTCATGTGCAGCATTGTAGCAGAGGCCTGAAGGTCTTGTGCCAAAATTGACTGATATTTAGAACTGTTCATAATTCCCTCCTCCTTGACTAAAGTCATACTTCCAGCTGAAGAAAAGCAGCCCCAAAGCATAATGCTGCTGCAACCACCATGCTTCACTGTGGGTGTATGGTATACTTTTGGTGATGTACAGTGTTGCTTTTGCACCAAACATACTTTTTGGAATTATGGCCAAAAAGGTCAACCTTGGTCTCACCAGGCCACAACACATTTTTCCACATGCTTTTGTCAGACATGATGTAGGTGTCAAGGCCGACTCACTCTGCACTTTCGCTTGCAGCCAGGCAACAGAAACCAGGGAGAGGGGAGGAATGATTGGAATGTATTTGTGGCTGGGAGGGAATTGAGGGATCCATGTGCACCGTCTGTGGCCTGGGAGAATCTTGATACCTCACGTTTGAATGATGAGAACCTTCTGAGCTGAGCACACTGTTTCCCAAAACAAAGATTGCAGTGGATTGGTGGACACTGGACAGTGGACAGCAGGTGGCCTGGGGAGAAAAGAGGGATTGTAACTATGCAGTTTTCACATGAAAAGTCAGAACTGGCTTTGCTTTCTACTTTCCCTATATGGATGTATCAGTAAAGTTATGCTTCTGGTGAAATAGTGTCCCAGGAGTTTCTTTTGCTGCATATGCCAATGGGACATTTATTTATTAATTTATTTACTTATTAATCAAACTTTTATACCGCCCTTCTCCCGAGGAACTCAGGGCAGGCTGCCCCCTTGCCACCAGATGGTCGGGTCCCACTTCTCTAGCCAGGAGACTCCCAGTACGACTGCATCTGTCATTTTGGGGGCTATTATGAATTGAATTGCTTCCCAGTGATTCGCTAGCTCTAGCTTCACTGGTTCGGTCAGATGGGTGGCATAGGCTCCCCCCAATAGGGACCCATCAACCTTTTTGAACCTGATCGGGTGGGCCAGTCTTTTCGCTCTGATCCTCAGTTTCAGGACCATGGTTAGGTTGATCAAGCATCTAGTGCAGCCTGAGTCTATTAGGGCTTGAAAAGTCCCCTGGGTTCCTGTTTTTGGGGCTGTGAGGCATATTGGGAAAATGAAAGGGTGAACTGGTTCACTCACCATTGGGTCATTTTTGGCCTTGTCCTCGCTGTCGTAGGAATCCGGCGACTGGTCATCATTGCCTGGGGTTCTTCCCCTTTGGCTGGGTGGGGAGGGACCTCTGCAGCCTGGAGGGCTTTCCAGGATGTGTCAGTGGCATGCCTAGGGCCTCGTTCTGGTCGTACCCTGGGTGGTGTCTCTGGCTTTGGTTTCAGGGCTGGGGTTGTGCATGCTGATGCCATGTGGCCTATTCCCCCCACATCTGTAGCATTTCAGCAGACTTCGTGGGAGGGTTGGTTTTGGGGCTGGCTATGGTGCTATGGTTCCCTGTCAGCTGGGTGGTCTCTTGTCTGGTTGACCTCTCTCTTTAGTGTCCGGTTGCTTTCTCATGTCGTTGCTGCACAATCTGCTGTTGACTTTTATGGCTACTCGGAACGACTCAGAGAGTTGGTTCAGGATGTCCCAATAGGTGGTTACCTGGGCAATTTGCTTGTCCAGGCTTGTTCTGAAAAAAATGAACTAACAGCCTCTCTGGCAAAGGGAGTAGCTTCCCAATGACTTTCCTGAACTCATGGATGTGTTCCTTAATGGGTTGCCCCCTCTGTTTTAGGTTTCTGAGCTCATCTTCCATGTATGGATCTTCCTCAGCCTCCTCAAATCTGGCCTCTAGTTTTCGTAGGAAGTCGTCTATGTCTTGCAGTTGGGGGGCTCTCCTCTTGTGGACGGCTGCTAGCCATTCCCTTGCTTCTCCCTCTAGCCCCTTGGCAATGGCATTCACCATGGCTCTGTGGGATGGGTAGAGTTGTCCATAGCACTCTAGGTGGAGCTCAGCCAAGTCAAGGAATAGAGCTAGCTGATCTGAGTCCCCATCTAATTTCCCCCTGAAGCGGGGCAGTTCGTTTAGCACTGCTCCTCCCTCCTACTGTTGGCCCCTGTAAGCCTGTGCTTGATGTGGCTGGCCATCTTCCTCGGATCTAGTTCGGAGAGAGGGGGGGCTGTCTGTCCTGGGCGGCTTGCCTGCTGCATGGAGGAGTCACTGGCTGCAGCCCCAGGCTCCTTCTCCTTCTGGTGGGTGGGGAAGGGGGGCTGCATTCATGTCTGCATCTCCTCACTTCAAAGGGCTCAGCTGCAACTTCCCTCTTTTGGGTGGCATGACGGCCCCTCATCATGAAGGGTGGCCTGGTCAAATTCCTCCCTCAGCTGCTCTATGGACCTCCCCAGGGGTTCCATAAGGGGCTTTAGGAACCTGGCCTATGCCCAGTCCCACATCCAATCCACTCTTCCCAGCTCGCTCAGGGGCTTTCCCCCCTTCTGGGCATTAGGGTGAGGGAACTCGACCTCAGCTGGTTTAGGGATTCTTTTCCACCAATACTCATCTCTTCTTGCTTCAGTCACTGGGGCGGGCGTCTCAGCTTTGATGTTCAGGGAGGGCTGCACTCCGGTTGCAATTAGGCTGCTGGGTCCTGGAAGTCCCTGCTTGGAGGTAAGCTCTGCCACTCTCTGGGTCGCCTGGAGCAGGCTCTCTTTGAATAGTCTGCCCTCTGCCATGGTCACCTGAGTTTCTCTCCAAGCACCCCAGATGTTGGGGAGGGACTGGAAAGCCCAGGACCCAGGAATCCTGGTAATCTTGATTAGTTTTGAGAGAACTGGCTTGCTGTCAGGGTTCTGATGGATGCCCTACTTAAATCAAGAGTCTCGAGCAAAACTTCAAAAGAAATCCAGTGATATATTAGGAGCTTCATGTCGGCACGTTCCCAAGTGAAGTCAGTTCTGACCCTACGTAATTTATGCTCCAATTATGACCCTGTTTCCCCCCTCCCCCCAAGGTGTATCATCAATCACATTCACCAATGGAGCAATTTCACAGGTTGTAGAGGTCACTCCCCTTCAGCTGCTGTAGGTAACCCTGGGATACAGCATTGAGAGAGATAAGTGTGGAATGTGCATCTGTCTTTGGCTGCTGTGCCATTTTATCGGTTTTCCATCCCCCCAGCCTATGACAACTCAAGAGCAGGCCAGGGATGCTTTGCGTGTTGACATTTTGTATGCATATTTTCCACCTCCAAGCTGTATAAACTTAAATGCTTAGTGGATATAAGCAGATCAGGTGATGTGTATTTGTGTAATGAGGGTGAGTGTGGCCTAAGGAGATCAACACCCTATATCCATGATGGCGAACCTATGGCATGCGTGCCACAGGTGGCACACGGAGCCATATCGGTGGGCACACAAGCTCAGCTCCAGCGGGCATGCACGTGCTGGCCAGCTGATTTTCAGGTCTTCTGGGCCCACCGGAAGTTGGGAAACAGGCTGTTTCTGGCCTCTGGAGGGCCCCCGGTGTATGGGGAAGGGCATTTTTACCCTTCCCAGGCTCCTAGAAAGCCTCTGGAGCCTGAGGAGGGCAAAAAATGGGCCTACTAGGCCCACCGTGCTATCATGTGCCAAAAGCGGGGGGAGCATGGGGGGGTCACACACAGGGGGGCAGGGCACATAGAATTATGGGTGTGGGCATGCACGCACACGACCCCCCTGCACTCCCTCCACTTTTGGCACGCGATGGCAAAAAGGTTATCCATCACTGACCTATATCAAGGTGTGCATAATTAATAGGCAGCTTCCTTTTCTCAGGCAAAATGGGCTAAAAAAGAGATTTAACTGACTCTGAAAAGTCCAAAATTGTAAAGTCTTTCAGAGGGATGCAGCACTCTTGAAATTGCTAATATATTGGGGCGTGATCACAGAACCATCAAACGTTTTGTTGCAAATAGTCAACAGGGTCACAAGAAACATGTTGAGAAAAAAAGACGCAGATTAACTGCCAAAGATTTGAGAAGAATCAAACGTGAAGCTACCAAGAACCCATTATCCTCCAGTGCTGTCATATTTCAGAACTGCAACCTACCTGGAGTGCCCAGAAGTACAAGGTTTTCAGTGCTCAGAGACATGGCCAAGGTGAGAAAGGCTGAAATCCGACCACAACTGAGCAAGACACATAAGTTGAAACAGCAAGACTGGGCCAAGAAATATCTGAAGGCAGATTTTTCAAAGGTTTTATGAACTGATGAGATGAGAGTGAATCTTGATGGACCAGATGGACGGGCCTGTGGCTGGATCAGTAATGGGCACAGAGCTCCACTTTGACTCAGACACCAGCAAGGTGGAGGTGAGGTACTGGTATGGGCCGGTATTATGAAATATGAGCTAGTTGGACCTTTTCGGGTTGAAGATGGACTCAAAATCAACTCCCAAACCTACTGCCAGTTTTTAGAGGACAATTTCTTAAAGCAGTGGTACAGGAAAAAGTCTGCATCTTTCAAGAAGACTATGATTTTTATTCAGGACAATGCTCCATCACAAGCATCGAAGTACTCCACTGTGTGGCTAGCCAGTAAAGGCCTTAAAGATGAAAGAATAATGACATGCCCCCCCTTCCTCACCTGACCTAAACCCTGTTGGGAACTTGTGGGCCCTTCTTAAATGTGAGATTTACAGTGAAAGAAAACAGTACACCGCTCCGAACAGCGTCTGGGAGGCGGTGGTTGCTGCTGCATAAAATTTGATCATCAACAGATCAAGAAACTGACAGACTCCATGAATGGAAGGCTTATGACTGGTACTGAAAAGAAGGGTGGCTATACTGGTCACTGATTTATTTTTTTTGAACTGTCAGAAATGTTTATTTGTAAATTTTGAGTTGTTTATTATTCTCACTTTAACAGATGAAAATAAATTAGATGGGAAAATTTTCATTTTTCATTTAGTTGCATAATAATTCTGCACACTAATAGTTGCCCAATAATTGTGCACACATATTCTCCTAAAACAGCCATAACCTCACTTGTACTTTCTTAAATATTCAGGTTTGAGGTTTATTAACATTTTGGATTGACCAAGAGCACTGTAGTTATTCAATAATAAAATTAATCCTCCAAAATACAGCTTGCCTAATAATTGTGCACAGTGTATTCTGCTTTAAAAATATTGACTATGATATTGATTAGCACAATTACTGTATAATGAATGTATGAGCTTTAAAAATTTATTTGTATCCCGTGTAGTGAAACACCTATTCTTCCTCTATTTGTTTTTACCCCAATTCATCTCTTTCCTTTCTTCCCAAGTGCAGAATTTTACACTGTAGGTTCCAATCCTAGTCTCAGTGAAACCTACATTGCTTCTGAAACTGAGCCATGTGTAGCAAAACTGTTTCAGCACTGAAGCTATCCTGTGTTCAAGTACAGATGTTTCTGAGATTTCTAAGTTCTCTACAGCTCCTTTGCAAGATACTTGGGGGGAAAAAACTGGTGCCAGGCTTCCATCAAGGAAGGGAGGCTCTAAAAGGGCAATTTTCATCCTCCTTTCCTTTACAAATCCAGTTAAAACAGCAACAATCACCCTCTGATTATTTGAACGAATCTCCTTGCCATCCTGAAAAGAGAGTTCCCATCTTCTTAAAGATCTTTTAATGGCAAAGTATACATTTAAACAAAATTAACTCTCCATTTTTTTCAAAATATTGAATTAGTTGGAATCCTGTCCAATCTGTCCATCTGATCTTCTGTTTCTCTCCTTTGCTGCTCCTCTCAACTCCGGTAAGCATCAGTCTTTTCCTTATTAATTGACTGTGCAATTTCCCCCACTGCTAAAACTTGCCAGCCTCTTTCCTCCAATTGGCTGAGTCAAACAAAATGCTAAAAAGTTATATTTATGTAGTTACTTACCAAGCACATCTAAATTATATTAAAGCAACCAAAATATATTTACAATCCCCAAGGCATGTCACAATTTTTGAGCCCCCCTGTTTTGAAATTGAAAGTTGAAAAATTGGACACCCCCTACAAGTTATGCCAACGGAACCTTCTTATGCTTTTGCAACCACAAGTTGCTCTCTTCCCTAGAATGGAACTCTGGATGGGCTGAGGGGTACAAGGAAAAAAGCCTCTTGCATTTCCTTTTTCCCATTTCTTATTCACATAGTCTTTCTTTTGTTCTTGTTTTTTTTTCTTGAGAGAAAAGGTTACCTAGCCATACCTTTTTAGGCTGCCTCTTTATAGGCTAACTTTTCCCTTTTCTTTTTAAAAAAATTTTTTTATTAATTATAAACAAAGATATAAAGACAATACAAATACAAACAAAACCCCACTGTTGTAGAAAATGAAAGACTGGAAAACATTCCTGGGTCAGATAGATGCATTTATTTGCGCAAAGGTTCAGTGCAGTTTTGGATTCTCGCGAATCTGAACAAAGAACAGCTTTTCTTACACCGTTTTTATCTGTTTTCAAAACAGGGAGCGGAATTAGCACTTCCGACTTCCATATATGGTTAACATGAGCTCATACATTTTCTATATATGGTTAGCGTACATTTGTTATATGATAATTGACATTTCCTAATTACTAAACCATTAGTAAACCATTGTTTTTGGTTTATAAGATTATCTTAGTTTAGACAACCCTTCTTAAGTGCTTGTAGTTGCTAATGGAAAATATACTGCTATCCTTGGGTCATAAGTGACTTTTTGTAACATACATATGTTGGTGTCTTTGACAGTGATGCCCATCAAATGTTTTCCATATGGCTTGTTCTTCCTTGGTAGCTAGCTGAGATTTCCTCATCAGAAGATATATGTACCAATAATGGCTTTTAGCTGATTTTTAATATAATCTCCAAGTCCTTTTCTTCCTTATAATAATGTGAATAGAGAGTGTCCTTTAACTGACCCTTTCTCCCTTAGAATAAAAGTGAATAAAGAGTGTCCTGTAGAGTTCATGTAACTGATTCTGTATGATTCCTACTTTATTCACTTTTATTCCCATTTACCTTATTCCCATTATTATTTTATTCACTTTTATTTACTTTATTCCCCCCTTTGAAAGTTTTTCTATTCAGAAACTTTCACCATTCCTTACATGTTCAACTCTTTAGTAAATATTATTCCATTCTTTTGGATAAACAAAGCTAACATATAATATCTTAACAAAATATGACTAATCTAGGCAAGAGATAGGTATTTCTTGATCTTCATTCCCTTTATCTTTGGAGGTACTTCCTCCATTCTTTCCCAGACTCCATTTCTACATATGTGTCTGTTTCAGAAACTTTTTCTTCAAGAAAGCGCTCTGTCAAAATGAACGCCTTCTCATTCTGTATCTCTTTCACTGCTTTGATGGATAGCTGCTTCAGCACAGGGATTGCACAAGGAATAAAAGCTGGGCCTGCCACAGCCATATCAAGAAGAATAACATTTGTTTAATCCAGCTGGATCCAGGCAACCAAGAAAACCACTTGTCTGTTGTTTGTAACCTCTGATCTATCTTGGATGCCCTACCTTCAATTCCTTGGCAATTCCTCTGACCACACCTGATTTATTCATATAGAAGCAACAATCTTCTCCCACAAATAAACACACCTACTCTCTCTGTGGTTAGGAGGTCTAAGGCACGTTGATTTTGTAGGACCACTGCTGCCAATGAATCTATCTGTCTTGGACTTCTACCAGGGTTCCAGCAATTTGGTTCAGGCTTTCTTGGAGCTCCTCTGATAATTGCCGAAACTGTATTACTGAGTGTGTCATTCCTCCTATACCTCTCCCCACAGCAGTTCCTATTCCCATGATTACTAATAGTGGGACTAGGGTTGGTACCTGTTTCTGAACATGTCCCATGAGAGGAACAGGGATGGTGTGTTCTCCACTAACAACACCTATTTTAGAAAAAAGGAGTACTAGTGTGCATGTTCCAGTCCAATTTGTTGGCAAACATAAATACGCATTATTTCCGCAGAAGAAGAAAACTCCCTTTTCCCTTAAGCACACACCTATATTCATGGAGAAAGCATGGGTCCGATGGTTCTTTTCATTAGTCCAGATCCCCTAAAGTCCCTGTCACAAACATTTCAGCCAGCAGCTATAATGGAACTTCTAGTGATGGGTCCTTTTGCTTATCTCTGAGGATTGGACCTTCAAAAAGATACCAGGAGGTAGTATTCCCAGGGGGAAAGAAGACATAGAAATCTGTGCTGGACCTAATGGAGAGCCAGATAGGGAAGCGAGGGGCTGGAACGGACTGGGGCTCCTTTCCTTGGATATATTCCAGGACTCCTCTGATCCCCCCCATCTTGTGATGATGGCAGTTGGTGGTAGTGAGAAAGTGACCTTATGGTCAAATGAGTGGTGTGCAGAAGGAAAAAGATTTTTGGTTAGCTTGACATCCTTAAGGTTCATTCTAGGACCAAGTACACTTCTGATGGACATTGCTCTTTTGTCAGGGATCCTACAGGCCTACCAGGTTTCTGAAGGTTTCGACCCGATTCCAGTATCCCTGATATGCAATCTCCTCTTTTCAATTGTTGTACAGGTCTGTTCTCTCTTTGTTCTTGTATTCCCCCCTTTACTGGGTTTGTCAAACTCTTAACCTTAGGTCTAGGGATTGATTTAGGACTAAGGTACCCACTCCATCTTCTGATGTTGTTGGCAGGAGTATACTTGACCCAAAGTGTCCCCATTCAGTGTCCTGATGCTGCTAGGTCCCCTGGGATTCTTGACATCTTCAAATCCTTCCGCAGGGACAAGGGGGATTTCTTGGATACTGATGCAACATTGGGAACTACTATTCAAGATAGTATCACTCACTAGACCTTTAGCTAATAGTACCCAAAGCCATAAATAAATCATAATGACACACCCATCAGGCCTTAAGAGCACAAGACCCATAGTTTACAAATTCACTACGTCAGGAAGACGGTTAGGGGCATGCGCAACTTGGGATAGGACAATATCAGTGTAAAACAATATCAACAGAAGGGCTAAAGTAGCTGTTGCCCAGAGTCCCCACACCCAATCTTCCTCAAGCATAAGTGTCTTTTAAAAATTGCTCACTGGATTCTATCACAGTTAATGGGTTTACATTACAAATTACAGTTAAGGATGAAATTCACTATGCCTAAAATTACTAAGCTTAGACTAGATATGCTAACATTCCTTAATACTTGGCCATATTTCTAATACATCTTACAAAAGGAATATTGTTTTTCTCTGTTCCAAGCTTCAGCCGTGCGCGGGGAACCAGCTTCCGGGGTGGTTCAGCAAGGCTGACGATCACCACCATGCGTCGAGAGTCCATTGCCGGTAGGACTCAGCAGGGTGTATTCTTCTTTAACTTCAGCACCAATGGTTTGTCAGTTTTTGTTACCTGGTATGTGACTGGGTCACTCTGGACTGCAGGCTTCAGTCTCGTCCAGTGGATCCAAGATCTTCCTTCTAAGGTCTTAAAAACACAATTACAAAACCAACACATCTGGGAGAGCGTGCAATGGAATCTGATCAGTTGTAGTCCTCTTCAGTTGGGGAAACAGCATAGGCAACCACTCAGTCCTAAGAAAGAAAAATACAAAAATAGTCCAGATGATGAAGAACGCTATTCCCACTGGTTACTTCCTACCAGTCCTTTGGGTTCTTTGGATTGCCAACTTCAGTGGATCTCCTTGGTGAGATTCCACCTTCCACTCCTTTGGGGCTGGCACGGGCCCTTTCACTTGGGGTTTGACTTCCTTCCAGCTCCGGATCAACACCCAATCATCGTGGTGGAATTTGTGGACTGGAAACTCCAAAGGTGGTGTTTGGGCTAATAGTCCTTGTTTCCTAAGAACTTTAAAATATCTGGACAGTTTATACACATATTGTTTCAATACTTTGTCTCTGGTTTCCAGGGAATCAATGCATATGCTTTCTGGAGTGAAAGCTATTCCAAACAACAATTCATATGATGATATTCCAATATTCTTTCTAGGTTGGATCTAACTAAACTCTTGACACTTCTGTTGCTGTAGCATTATTGCAGGGAAAAGCTTCAATCCACCCTGTGAGGTGGTCCACTATGACCAATAAATATTTTACTCTCCCCACTTTTGGTAATTCTGTAAAGCCCACTTGAATACATTGAAATGGTCTTAAAGCTGGTGGTCTCCCACCCATCTGTTGTTTCCTGACAGCTTGTTTATTCACCTTTTTGCAAATCAAACATTTGTTTATAATTAACTTTGCTAAAGGATATATCCCAATACAACCATAGCATTTTAAAAGTTCATTTACAATAGCTTGAATTCTCCAATGACTCCACCCATATTTTTCTAAATGTATGCATTATCCCCAAATGCATACTTCAAATCTGCCTATTTTTCCTTCCAAGATGCATAAAGCCCTTTTTTTTTTTTAATATGCCGCCCCTCCCTGGAGACTCAGGGTTACAATGCATTAAGCAAAAGCCGTCACAATTCTGCACCTTCACACAAAGTCAGCCCATTGCCCCCACAAACCGGGCCCCCAATTCACCCACCCCAGAAAGGATAGAAGGCTGAGTCAACCCCGAGCCTGGTGAGATTCGAACCCACTAATTACAGACAGCTGGAGTTAAATTACAATACGAGCTATCCAGGCTCCCTATCAATAGAGCTTGATTTTGTGCATACAATTCACAGGTTTGAGCAGACCAATTTCGAGGCAAACCCCTTGCTTCCAGGATCTTTTTAGTGTGTCCCTTTATAATAGCATATCTGTTTTTCCGTACTCCCTCCTCCACCCTAGAGGAACCGTCTATACAAATTGCTTCTCCTTTCTCCAGGGGGTGTACCTCCAAATCAGGTCTTATTTTTGTTTGTAAATCAATTACTTTAGCACCATAATGTTTTCATCCATACTGATCTATTGATCTGGTGTTGGCTAAGAATTGTGCTGGATTCAAATTGTGATCTGTAGTTAAAATCAAGTCTGTCTGCTGCATTTAAATTGCTTCATATTTTAGATGGGGTGCTCACAATAAGGGCTTCCCCAAAAGTCAATTTCCTACTTTCTTGGACTAATATTGTGTAGCAGCAATTGCTTGAATACATACTGGCCATCCCCTTATTACTGGGTCCATTATTTTTGACAGGAATGCCATGGGTTTCTTTTGTCCTGCCCAGTCCTGAGCCAACATCCCTTATGCAATTCCATTTTCTGTGTTTTTAAATATTAGGTCCCACTACTAAATTTATAATTCAAAACCAAGTATTTGACCTCATTTTAAAATATTGACAATTCTAGTCTATAAAAGATTAATGAGAAGTACTATCAGAAAAATACCAGAAATGGAACCATTGTTAGAAATGTATCATCCCATTGTATTAAAACATCCATATGAAGATTTGATTTAAAAACAAGTTAGTATTCAAATAGTTGTTACAGCCACATGTTTTAATGGAAATTCTTCACATGTTGCTCCTTCAAGATCCAAATAGAGAGGAAGGGGAGGAGCAGGGGACACCCCCCCCCCCCCCCGTTAACTAAAGATGTCGGTGTTTCCAGGCTGCAAACAGAATTCCATTTGGGAATAACTATGGTTCACATCATAATGCCTCAAAGACATCACAGAATGAAATATTGTGGCAGGGTAGGGACAAAGCAATTGCTTAGAAAAGACAACAGCTTCCAAATTCTGGAGCTTAGTCTCAATCTCTTTAAACCTAAAATCAAGCCTGCAATTTCCTTCACTGACTTTGACCAAACATAATTCCAAGGAGTGTTCAGCTACCTATGTTTTTCTTGCCAAACTTTTCAGAGAACTGAACAGTATTTCTCCAAAACTGAACCAAACTTCACTAACTCTGGAGTATGATTCACAAAAAGCAAACAAAACTTAACAAAAGAGTGATAAAGAATAAGCACAAAAACAGATAAGAACAAAAGAATATTCAGACATATTTGGTACCTAAAGGATATCTGTATCCTCCTTCAATCAAAGAACAAATCTGATCCCGTCCCTTCCCAATATCCATGTAAAACAGCCTCTGTACTATTTGTATCTATTAATAGTTTAGGGATAACAGAGCTGCAGTTCATTGTAACGCCATTCAAGATGGAACAATTAAACCAGAGCTTAAATAATCCAATGCAAAATCATTTACAGAGGGTTCCTCCAGACATGATTCATTGGAAGGGTTATTCTGAATTAAATTTATTCTTCCAATGTAGCATTCATGACATAAAAATCTGGGTTTTTACTTTCTCAGAGAGTACAAGTTTTGCTTTAGGTTATTTATAGTCACTTTCACAAACTCCCAAGAAACTAGAACCTGAATTCCAAGTTTTGCATAGAAATAATGGTTTATATGGTGAATGCAAATATTCCTCCTCAAAAGAGCCCAGAGTGGTTTCAGAACAGTTCTTTAAATAAATCCTATCGAGTACTATTAAAGTGTGCATTTTTGGAGGCTTATTTGCATGGTGAATCTTTAGAAAAATCCTAAACTATTCAGGTAATTTTTAAAAGTATATTTATATTTATAGTTCTCTCACTCCCTTCTACTATTGTAACCCATCTCTGTAACAATTTCTAAAACGGCAACAACTTATGCTACTAACAAACAGACAATGCCATATGATGGAGCACCTAAGCATTCAAAATGCAGACAGGCATAAAGGCATTGTTTTTAATTCAAAAATAAAACAATTTAAATGAAGTATTTTGGGTCAATGCTCTGAAATATATTTGGATCAAACTTTTAGTGTCAATCTCTGCCTTTGGTAAAATGCAAGTCAGATTCAGAAAATCTTTCAAAATCATTTCTTTTATATAGGTTTAATTAAATATTTTAAACCTCAAAAATTTCCAGAAAAACAATAAAATCAAAATTGTATTCAGAGCAGAAAAGAAAACACCTCTGCACAGCCTCTACATGCAGATGAAAGAGACCAAAGGAGGCAAGGCTGCACGAGCAAGCCCACTTCCCCCCTCCTTTCTCAGACCGGTCAAGAGAAAGGAAAAAAAATGTTTAAAGCACGCAGACAAGCCTCACTATGCCCCCCCTCTTTCACTCAGCATTTTTTTTTTTTTTAACAGAACAACACGATCTCTCCAGCCGCAACAACACACAGACATTATCCACCAATTTCTGCTTACTTCACAACAGCAACAACAACAAAACCTTGCAACTTACTGTTCATATGAAAAGGAATCAAAGTACATTCACCCCAACTTTTACCCTCAACGCACTCACATTTGATTAGAGGATTTCCTCCCCCATCCAGCTCTTTCCACTTTTTCTTTCCTAGGACAATCTGTAGCTTCAAGCAGTGGGGAAACTCAGGAAGCAGTTTTAATCACAAATGTGATTTTGGGCCCTAACCACTGCCCGTTTCCCACAGCTTCAAGCCAAGATGTTTACTTAAATCACAGGCTGATCAGACATCTCACAATCAATTCAATCCCATTCAATTCTACACACTATCATTATAGATGCACATCAACAAAATAATTTTTAACAGGAATCACATCAAATTAATCAATTCAAATTATCTGAGTTCCCATTTAGACAGGCTTTACCTTTACCTGCTAAACCCCGGGTGGGAAAAACAGTAAACAATTTATTTATTTATTTATTTTATTCTTAGTTCTTTCAGAGTTCTCTGGCTTTTTTAAGAATGGTAATTTATCAGAATGTTTATAACACTGCAGTAGTTCTTTTTCTCTTACCACACATAAGATCACACACATTTTTTAAACTTTTATTGCATAAGGTTTTCTTTCTCCCCTCTTTTTTTAGATTTCATCAAACAAACCCTTAACATAGGCTAACATGCATTGTAACGGTGTCCTGGGGGCACTATTACGTCCCCCCATCCTAAAAATACACTATGACCGATTCAATACACCAGACGATCACGGCTGTATTTGAGACCTGCAGCCATTTAACCAATCCACACAATCCTAACAGGAGGTTCTAAGACGACGCTTTGCCTCCTGGGGGGGTGATCAGGCCCCACTTTTGTTCACCGCAAAGTCGGTGAGCTATCCATTTTAAAATATACTTGCCTGCTGGCTTTTGTTCCTTCCTGGTGGCCACCTGTGGAGAAGTATGGATCTGATCTGACCGGAGGATCCTTGACTGGTCTGCTCGTCAGCGGCTTCACGGCACCCTCTCACCGAAAGATTTGTTTATAGACTTCAAAGGAGTCTTGGCCGGCCGGGCTGTAAACTTTCTTTGGGAAGGTGTCGATTCCTTGCTGGAGCAGAGATCAGGCAGAACAAAACTTCTTTGTTTTTCAGTCCCTTCGTGGTTCGCCAGAAAATGTTGTAGAAAATGAAAGACTGGAAAACATTCCTGGGTCAGATAGATGCATTTATTTGCGCAAAGGTTCAGTGCAGTTTTGGATTCTCGCGAATCTGAACAAAGAACAGCTTTTCTTACACCGTTTTTATCTGTTTTCAAAACAGGGAGCGGAATTAGCACTTCCGACTTCCATATATGGTTAACATGAGCTCATACATTTTCTATATATGGTTAGCGTACATTTGTTATATGATAATTGACATTTCCTAATTACTAAACCATTAGTAAACCATTGTTTTTGGTTTATAAGATTATCTTAGTTTAGACAACCCTTCTTAAGTGCTTGTAGTTGCTAATGGAAAATATACTGCTATCCTTGGGTCATAAGTGACTTTTTGTAACATACATATGTTGGTGTCTTTGACAGTGATGCCCATCAAATGTTTTCCATATGGCTTGTTCTTCCTTGGTAGCTAGCTGAGATTTCCTCATCAGAAGATATATGTACCAATAATGGCTTTTAGCTGATTTTTAATATAATCTCCAAGTCCTTTTCTTCCTTATAATAATGTGAATAGAGAGTGTCCTTTAACTGACCCTTTCTCCCTTAGAATAAAAGTGAATAAAGAGTGTCCTGTAGAGTTCATGTAACTGATTCTGTATGATTCCTACTTTATTCACTTTTATTCCCATTTACCTTATTCCCATTATTATTTTATTCACTTTTATTTACTTTACCACCACCCACAAAAGCTACACAACATTTATAACTTTTTACATATATGTTTTGTCATCAACAGAATATATAGTGTTTTACTTTCTATATTAGTGCAAAGATACTATTAAATTCATTTGTTCAGATATGTTACACTAGAAATATACTTGCATTATCTCCCTATTCATCTCCTACTATTAATCTTTCACCCAGATTTCTATATTCTACATTTGTGCTAATTTTGCTTTCCAGACATTTGTACCATTGGTGCCACACAAGATAATAGTCAGTTTCCTCCCTATCCTGGAGTTCCAGCGTCAATCTATCCATTTCGGCACATTCTGTTATCTTTGAGATAATTTTATCTTTGGTTGGGAGTTGGTCTAATTTCCAATTTTGGGCGAACAGTAATCGTGCTGCTGTCAAAATATGCATAATAAGGTATTTCGTTTCTTTAGCGTATTGCGCTGTAATCATGCCAAATAAGAAAAAGTCTGGGCTGTCTTCTACTTGTAGATTCGTTATTTCCTCAATAATCCTTTTTATATCTTGCCAATATTGTTGGGCCTTGCTACATTTCCACCAAGCATGGTAATATGTCCCCTTTTTTGTCTTACACTTCCAACAAAATGGGGAGGTGTCTGGATATATTTTGGCTAATCGAGCCAGAGGTAGGTGCCATCTGTAAAACATTTTGATGAGATTCTCTTTGTACGATGTGGCATTTTAATATTTTGTTTCCATAATTTCTCCCAATTTGCCAATTGAATATTATGCCCTATGTCCTTCACCCACCTTATCATGTTTTCTTTAACTGTTTCTTCTATTAATTTATATCTAAGAAGATAGTTATATATCTTAGTTATCATCTTTTGTTCAGTTCCCTTATCGAATTTGTTCAGATCATTTGTAATTCCATATTGTTTTTTATCTACTGTACATCTTGAGTATATTTGGGTATAGGGCCACCAATCAATATTTATGCCAGACTTTTGTAATTGCTGTCTTGGGATGAGTTCTTCTTCCTGGTTTAATAGGTCTTGATATCGCATCATCTTTCCTGTCTCAAGGGTGTTTGGATGTATCAAAGCCTCCATCGGGGACCACCATTTTGGTATACTAGTATAATGATTTTTCTTAATTTCCTGCCAAATCTTGAATAATGAGCCTCGAATTATATGTCGTTGGAAATACATATGTCTTTTGTCCGGTCCGTCCCATAGGAAAGCGTGCCATCCTCGTGTTAAATCAAAGCCTTCTAAATATAGCATTCTTTTGTTGTCCAATTTCATCCATTCTTTAATCCAGGTCAGCCCTGATGCCTTATAATAAAGTTCCCATTCTGGTATTGCCAGGCCTCCTTTATCTTGTGAGTCTTGTAAAGCTTTGATTTTGATTCTGGCCTTCTTTCCCTGCCATATGTAGGTCATTATAGTTTTACTAAGGTTCTTGAAAAAATCTCTTCCTGGATGTATTGGTATTACCTGATACAGATATAATACTCTTGGTAGTATATTCATTTTTATTGAGGCAATTCTGCCCATCAATGACAGTTGTAATCTATTCCAAATTTCCAAATCCTTTTTAATTTGTTTTAATAATTTAATATAATTATCTTCTTTGATCGTAATTGCTTTTGCCGTCAACCAAATACCTAAGTATTTTATCTTCTTTACTATTTGAATTCCTAATTCTTCTTCTAATTTCAAGCTCTGTGTCTGGGCCATATTTTTCGTCAATATTTTCGTTTTTTGTTTATTTGGAGGCCCGCGACTTCCCCATATTCTTCTATCATTGCCATCAACCTGGGTCCGGATAATCTTGGGTGTTCCATGATGAAAGTTACATCATCTGCAAAGGCAAGCAGTTTGTACTCTTCTCCTCAAATCTTGAGGCCTTTAATATCTTCCTCCTTCCTAATTTCATTTAAATAACTTTTCCCTTTACTTTTCTCTAGCTACTGCTCTAGACTAAACTTCTGCTCCATTTCTATTTCTCTGGATGTGGGTCTCTTGCACCCAGCTTTGGAGCTTTTCAAACCTTTCCAAAACTCTCCTGAGTTTTGCGTCTG
The DNA here is from genome assembly GCA_038048745.1 of Coluber constrictor foxii. Taxonomy (NCBI): domain Eukaryota; kingdom Metazoa; phylum Chordata; class Lepidosauria; order Squamata; family Colubridae; genus Coluber; species Coluber constrictor. The sequence continues at coordinate 11,813,930 of CM075961.1, forward strand.
CCTCTCTACTTCTTTAGACAACCACACCCATTGTCTGGAGGTCCCTAATTTTATTTCTTTTCATTGGCTCCGAGCTGTCCAAGAGCAGTCACTTTTACCCCTCCCTTAATTTCCACCCAATTGCTCTCTCTGGAGTTTCTTGTTTCTCCCAGATTCTCACTTTTTACAGTCTCAAATACTTGGCATGCAGCTTTTAACTCCTGGCAAATCCCTATTGTACCAAACTTTAATTCCACTGCTAACCTCCTGGTTGCAAATGGTTAAGATTTTCACCTAACAAGCCATTTTCAGATGACCAAGCAAACCACAGCTGTTCATGTTCAAGAGTTCTGCTCCTTTTGCCACATTTTTCAGGAATCTTTCCAATATCTGGTTAACTTTTAACTTTCATAAAAACAAGGGTAGCCAGGAAAAATTAACCTTTCCTCCAACCTCTGTCACAGGAGCTGTCACAGAGAGGAGGGGGTCAACCTATTCTCAAAAGCACCTGAGGACAATGCAAGAAGTAACAAATGGAAGCTTAACAAAGAGAGATCTAACCTAGAATTTAGGAGAAATTTCCTGTCAGTGAGAACAATGAATCAGTGGAACAGCTTGCCTCTAGAAGTTGTGGGTATGCTCCATCACTGGAGGTTTTTAAGAAGAGATTGGACAGCCATTTGTCTGGAATGGTATAGGGTCTCCTGCTTGAGCAGGGGCTTGGACCTTTGGATCTCCAAGGTCCTTTACAACTATGCTATTCTATATTCTGCATTCTTCTAGCACATCCAAACGGGTGAGAATCAAAATGGAAGCTGTAGCTAAATTGCTGTAGGAACAGCTCAGTTTTGCCATCTGCCTGTTTTGGAAAAGTAATAGCTGCTTGAATAACACACATTGTGTTTGAGTTAAATTAATTTAAAACAAAGGATTGATCCACATTGTGACTAAGATAGTCCTCCTAGACTGTAATTTAAATTATGATCAAGCTATAAACAGTATGTAAGCCAAACTGTAACATAGCAACATCTGAATCAACTTAGTGGTTTACTTCCAAAAAACATGCCTTGAATTGTGTTGTAAGTTCCTTGATGCAGTGTTCTCTTCTCTTGCTGTTTTATAAAGTGCTATGCACACTGATGACACTATATTAATAACATGCCCCAGTGAGGCACTACCTTGACGTGTTTATGGGTCTTGTGTGCTCTGAGGAAGATGAGGGCTATGCCAGAGGTTCAACCATACTGGACAGGTCTCATCAGAGGAGTCAGACAAAGAGTGTCTCTCCCATAAAAAAATATGGTGAGACATAAATTACAGAAACCCATACCACCTCAGTCACTGTCCGGGTCAACAAGGACCCTGCTAGTTGTTGGTGTTCCTGGACATCTGGTGAAAAATGGGCTGTAGTACTTGTTAGATAGTTGGCGCAGGAAGGACACAGGACATGGACCTCAGTAACAGCTCTTTTTTAGCTCCAGTACAGCAATCGATTGCCTAGCTGCGGCAGCCCCTTTTAAAGGGAGCTGTTCGTGGCTTCAGCCATTGACGTGCTTCTAAATCTCCTGCTCTATTTACTCACTTCCAATTGGTCCGTTTGAATTGTCATTCAATACTCAACACCCCTCCCCTCTAGATCGGTATTAACCAATCCTGGAGTCTCTCAAGCCATGTAGTCGCGTAAGCAGGCAGGCCTTTTCGAGGCGCGACTGGACCTGCGCAGTTCAGTTGTTCCAGTGATCTTGGAGTGAGAGGTCGAGTTCTGTGTCTCTCCTGGAGGTGCCTCAGGAACTCTGCTGCTGGCGTAGGCTTATTCTGTTGGATGTTTCTTTCTTCTCCCCCCAGCTGGAACGGTGGACTGTCGCGGTTATCGATGACTCCCTCCTGGACTCCAAATAAGTGTTCGCTGTCTCCAGTCGGGTTTGAGTGTTGTCCCCGTTGTTCGTTTGGTGGCGTTTGGTGTAGGGCCTGGTCTGTTTATGTGTTAATTTCTTTTTTTCTTCCCTGGGTTCCTTCTTGTGTTTCGTGTTCTCTCCTGACTTCCCGGCCCCTGAGCTGATATATGTTTCTTTTCCAGTTCCGACCATCCTCTGTTTCTATCCTGTAGGACAGGGGCCCTGTGATCTGAGTTATTTCTGCTGGGACCCATAGGGGGTTTCCACTAAAATTCTTAGTGTACACCTTATCACCTACTTGGAACTGTCTAGTCTTGCTGGTTGAGTCGACTGGTTTTTCTGTACTGTAATGAGGGTGAAGTCTATCTAAATTGGATCTTAGCTTCCTTCCCATTAGCAGTTCCATGGGGCTTCTGTGTGTGGTGGCACTGGGTGTGATGTGCTGTATGCTCAGTAGCTTATCTATTTTCGCTTGTATGTCCCCTGGTCCCTGTCTTGCTAAGGTTTCTTTCGTCGTTCTCATCATCCTTTCAGGCAATCCCAGTTGTGTGTGGGTGCTGTGTGTGTGGCTGGGCAGGATTCCTGGCATGGTGTGCAAGTTGATACCCATGTCTCTATTTCTTTGTCCATCCCCGGCCACCAAACATAGGTTCTTGCCAGCACCTTCATTTTCACGATCCCCGGGTGTCCCTCATGTAACAAGTCTAAAACGTCATTTCTTAATGCTTTTGGGATTATCACTCTATCCCCCCACAATAAACACCCTCTTAAACCTGAAAGTTCTGTTTGCCTCATCTTGAATGGTTGGAATTCAGTGTCTATGTACGTCACAGGCCATCCCTTCCAGACCCAATTTAAAACACGCGCCAGAGTTCCGTCCTTAGCTGTTGCTCTCATGATGTCCATAGCCGAGATTTGAGTGTTCTCCATGGTTTCTATCAGCAGAGTGGTTGTGGCTGGTGCTGGGTCTTTTACTGGTTCTGGAAGCGGGCATCTGCTGAGTGCGTCAGCATGGTCGATGGTCTTTCCCAGTTTGTACTTTAGTTGGTAGTTGTATGCTGTGAGGAATTCTGTCTACCTTAGCATTCTCAGGGATAGTATGGGGGTTGTAGGTTCCAGCAGCGATTCCAGTGCGTTAGGGGTGGAAAGGATGGGGCTCCGTCTTTGAATCCCTAACAAGCCCACTCCTGGAGCCGAAATCGGCACTATCGGTTATGAAGAGATCGATAGCTTAAAGGGGAATATCTTAGGACCTCGGAGGAGAGCGCAACCCCTCCGAAGGTTCAAGACGATCCCTTAATCCAGCAGCGAGGAAAAACCAGCCCTCGGGCTGGCCAGAAGTGCTTGACACTGTACTAGGGGGAAGCGAAAATCAGAAAAGAGGAGAGAACTGTCAACAGGTGAAGGAAACAAAAAACTAGTCCCAAAAAATCCAAATAATCAAGAAGATTTTGACGCTGGAAGCAGAAAGCCGGGGAGGAGATTAAAGTAAAGCGGTGACAGTGAAAGTGATCGGAATGGGGCCATCTTGAAAGGACGAGTGACAGCGCAAAATGTGGATTAGAAGCCAGCGAACACAGAGTGAGTGAGTAAGGAAATAGATTTTAATGAAAGAGGGGACGGAACTTGTGCTTTTTGCTACAGTAAAGATTGGGTTTATAATTGAGGTTTTTACGAAGTGGAGGTTGATTACTGAAAAGAGCAATATTGCAGACGCCGAATTGAACTGAGCAATTGAAAGAGTTTGGGGTGCAAAGTCTCAGAGGATCATCCAGAATCCGAGGTTTGGGACTGAGCTCGAGAGCCCCGGATCTTATTGGAGTCGATTGGACTGACGTGGAGATCGACAAGAGAAATCCGGAGAGGATATCGAAACCTGGAGAGGATATCGAAGGTGGAATTGAGCAATTGAAAGAGCGTGGGGTGTAGAGTCCCAGAGGATTATTCAGAGCTGGAGGTTTTGGACTGAGCTCGAGAGCCCCGGATCTTATTGGAGTCGATTGGACTGACGTGGAGATCGACAAGAGAAATCCGGAGAGGATATCGAAACCTGGAGAGGATATCGAAGGTGGAATTGAGCAATTGAAAGAGCGTGGGGTGTAGAGTCCCAGAGGATTATTCAGAGCTGGAGGTTTAGGACTGAGCTCGAGAGTGCTGGATTTTATTGGAGTCGATTGGACTGACGTGGAGATTGAAGAGAGGTTTGGAGAGGATATTGAATGTGAAACTGTATAAACTATATTAGCACTGTTGTTATATTGCTATCAGTAGAGACATCACTTGTGAAGAGAACGTGACTGAGAAATTAATGGCGTTTCACATATGAGAACCTGACTCACTTTGTTTGTGAAACGTTTTGCGAAGACGACTTGGAAGAAAATTTGTGACGTGAAAGAAAAGGACAAACGATCAATAGCTTTACATACAACAAAGTAAACTGGATTGAAACCCGATTTACCTGGATATATTAAGTATTAATACGAAACTCTTACTTTTTACTTTATTTTTCTTTCTTTGTGTTTATCTCGTTGTCATTAAATTTTAAATAACTTGAAGAATTTATAGAAGGAAAATTTATAGAAGATCTGATAATTAATATAAGAAAAGCATATTATTCTGGATAGTATATAGAATTGATGAATTTATAAATTTGAAGGTAACTTATAGAGAAACTATAGAAAATTGCAAAGTAATTAATGAATATTAGAATATTTTAGAAAATTTTATACTCTTGAAGGTTTGATATAAGAATAATTGTGTTAGATTAAGATATACTTTAGGTTTTTAGGATTTTAAGAGGAAACTAATGAATTGCTAAAGAATTGATTATTCTCCACTGTTCCTATATCTACTCAGTTACCCCCCCCCCCACTTAGTAAGGAATTATTAAATAAGTTGATTAAGGCATAACCTATAAGAATTGGTGAATAAGAATAATTACTGAGAAATAAGTACATAAGAATACTATAAGGTATAAGATAGAACTACTTTAAGGGGGGGAAAAAGGGGGGGTCTAAGAAAAAAAAAGGTGGTTGACAATTTCAAAATATTGTGGTTGAAAATAAGTAAGATATTAAAGATGGCAACATCAAGTTCATGGGCTACCACTAAAACGACCAAAAAGAAATCTCCAACTCAGACAGTACAGATAGCTTCCCCAGCATGTCAAAAGACAGGAGACGCAATAGAAAAAGAAAAAGCAGATGCCATAATAGGAATGCAAAACATCCAGGCAGCCCTCGCTATGATCCAAGAGGGAATGAAAAGAATGGATGAGAAGATGACCTATAATCACGATGAAATGAAGAAAAATCAGGAACAAATGAAGAAAGATGTGGGAGAAATAAAAGAAGACATTAAAAACATTGATGAGAGGATAAATACAATTCAGCAGAATATTACAGAAAATGAAAAAAGAATCCATTTAGTAGAAGAAAAGACAGAAGCCACAAATATGAGATTGGAGAGGGTGGAAAATATGCAAACAATTAAAAACCAAGATACCAAGGACGCTTTAATGTACCTGGAGATGGAAAAGGCATCATTTTACCTGAGATTCCAAAATATTGAGGAACAAAGAGAGGAAGAACTGGGAGAAATTATGGTTGAATTACTTGCAAAGGCAACCCATAAAGAAAAAAGTGAAATAAGGAATGGCATAGATGAAATATATAGATCATATACAAACTACGCAAGAAGGAATAAGCTCCCCAAGGAAGTCCATGTAAGATTCTCAAAAAAAGCAATAAAAGAAGAAATTTATAGAAAGATGAGGGAGGAAACAGTCATGTATAAAGGAAGGGAGGTACTAACACTGAAGCAAGTACCCAAAAGGGCCAGGGATAGAAGGAAAGACTAGAACTTCCTAACCAACCGATTGAATAAACAGAGGATAAAGTTCAGATGGTTGATCCCAGAAGGGATCCTCATAACGTGGGAAGGAAGGAAGTTTAGAGTAGACAACATAGATAAGGCCCAAGACTTTATAGATCAACACTTGGGAGACGAAGAAGAACAGAGAAACAGAGAGAGCAAAGAGGATTCAAGTTCTATTGATCCTGATATACGGAAAATAAAAAATGGAGATAAAGAACAAGGAAAAGGGGGACAGGGAAGAGAAGGAACAGTGGAGACCACTCAAAGAGTAACAAGAAACACATCCAAAACTAAAGCAGCAGACAAGTAAATAAGGATTGAAATGGAAGAAAAACTAACACTTACATCTATAAACATTAATGGTTTGAATTCACCTAGCAAAAGACAACAGATATTCACCAAACTGAGGAAATTAGAATCAGACATAATCACATTACAAGAAGTACACATCAAAAAACAACACAAAACATTATTGGAAAATAAGAAATTAGGAATACTATACACATCATTAGCGGAATGTAAGAAAAGAGGAGTAGTAATTTACGTAAAAGAGCATTTAAGATCAAACTTAATTTATACAGATACGGAAGGCCAGTGCTAATAATAGAAATCAAATTAGAAACAAAAATTATCTTGCTAGTATCGATATATGCCCCTAACGGAAACCAAATGGACTTTTATAAAAAACTACATGACAAATTAAAAGAATTTGATTATGATAATATATGTATTATTGGCGACTTTAATTCGATAGCAGATACACAACAAGATTATCACAACAATAGGAGAAATAAACTTAAAAGGAAAATATTGCCACAAACATTCCAAAATCTGACTGAAGAATTAACGCTACATGATTCTTGGCGAGAATTAAACCCAAAAACAAAACAATATACGTATTTCTCAAACCCATACCAATCATGGTCCAGACTGGATATGGCCTGGATGACTCCACAATTACAGAAACAGATAGAAGATATAGAGATTATGCCAGGCACATGGGCTGATCACAACCCACTCAAAGTAACTTGGAAGGGCTTCCGAAAACAGAGGCGATGGAAGATGGACATAAATATTATAAAGGAAAAGGGATATGCAGAGATGATAGAAAAAGAAATGAAGATATTTTTTCAGAATAACAAAAAAGAGCAAACATCCCTACAGAATTTATGGGATACATCGAAAGCTTTCATTAGAGGCCTAACTATAGCATACACAGCTAAAAGGAGAAAAGAAAAACAACAAGTTAGGGATGATATAATGAAAGAAATTGAGATATTGGAGGCCAAATTGCAAAAATTACCAAACGATAAAACGATACAGCAGAAACTTAATCTAGCGAAACATAAATTAAATTTAAACACAAAGGCTGAACTGGCACAGAGAATTAGAATGACAAAACAGACGAACTTTGAGCATGCTAACAAGACTGGATGTTGGCTAGCATATAAACTAAGAAAATTGACAGAAAGTAGATCGATATATCAACTCCAAGACCACCTAGGAATTCTACAACACACACATTTAGAAAAGAAAAATATAGCAAAAGCATTTTTTCAAGATCTTTATCGGAAAGAAGATATATCGGTAGAACAAATCACAAAATATCTACAAAATACCACAATCAAACAGTTTGAGGAAGAACACCGGGAAACCCTAAATCGCCCTATAACAATGTTTGAATTAGTGGAAGCACGCAAAACGCAGAAGAACAATAAAACACCGGGGCCAGATGGAATACCAGCTGAATTTTACAAGCACTGCCAACAAGCAATAGACCAAATTTTGTTACAAGTATTCAATGAGGCCTTACTAACAGCTAAAATACCACACTCTTGGACAGAAACAATTATCACTTTAATTCACAAAGAGGACACTGACCCAACACAAATTCGAAATTATAGACCTATTTCACTGCTCAGTGTAGATTATAAATTACTTATGACAATAATGGCAGCAAGACTCAAAACAATGATACAAAACTATATACATCCAGATCAAAACGGCTTCATACCCAAAAGACAAATCAAAAATAACCTAAGAACGATTATAAATGCACTAGAGTATTATGATCAGAAGATAAACAAAGAAATTGCCATAATCTCACTCGACGCCCAGAAGGCATTTGATAATGTCAATTGGTTATTCCTTACAACGCAATTAGAGAATATGAACTGCGGAGATAAATTTCTCTCACTGATAAAAAAATTTACTCACAACAGACAGCAAGGATAGCAATAAACGGTGATATGACCCAATCGTTCAGTATTGAAAAAGGGGTACGGCAAGGCTGCCCTATGTCTCCATTACTATTCATAATGGCTCTAGAAGTATTATTAAAAGTTATAAGAGAAGACGAAGGAATTAGAAGTCTCAAAATTAGAGGAGAAGAATATAAACTTCTCGCCTTTGCCGATGACATAATTTTTATATTAGAAGATCCAATAATAACGGGACCCAAATTGTTGACAAGAATTGAGGAATATGGCCAAGTTGCAGGTCTTAAAATTAACAGACATAAAATGAAAACATTAACTAAAAATATGACACATGGCCAAAAATTGAAATTAGAGGAAGATTTGGGAATCCAGGTGGTAAAAAAGATAAAATATTTAGGTATTTGGCTGACGACGAAAACAACAACAATAAAAGAAGATAATTACACAAAACTATTAACACAAATCGGAAAGGATTTGGAAACCTGGAACAGACTACAGTTATCATTTATGGGCCGAATTGCGTCTATAAAAATGAACATACTCCCAAGAATAATGTATCTATATCAAGTAATTCCGATAAACCCAGGAAGGGAATTCTTTAAAAAATTAAACAAACTAACGATGACATATATATGGCAAGGAAAGAGACCTAGGATAAAAAGAAATGCATTACAAGACACAAAAGACAAGGGAGGATTGGCGTTACCAGATTGGGAACTATACTACAAAGCGGCAGCATTAACTTGGATCACAGATTGGATAAAATTAGAAAATAAAAGATTATTATACTTAGAAGGATTCGAACTCACACGTGGATGGCACGCATTTTTGTGGGATGGGCCTGACAAGCGACACATGTATTTTCAGCGCCATATCATCAGAGAGTCGCTACTAAAGACCTGGCAAGAAATAAAGAGGGAACAATACTCCAAAATTCCAAGATGGTGGTCCCCGATGGAGGCACAAATCCACCCAAATACTTTAGAATCGGGGAAAGTCATACGTTATCAAGAGCTGTTAAACAATGAAAACCAAATTATCTCTAGACAACAACTACTAACCCAAGGTATAAACATTGAATGGTGGCCTTATAACCAAATTCTTTCAAGATATCAATCAGATAAGAAAAAACCAGGAATTGCAAATAACCCAAATGAATTAGATAAGATATTGCATGGACCACATCAAAAAATGCTAACTAAAATATACAACTTTTTACTTAGGCATAAATTACTAGAAGAAACAGTAAAGGACAATATGATTAGGTGGGCAAGGGATATAGGACACCATATTGAATTAGCAAAATGGGAGAAACTATGGTCACAGAATCTCAAAATAACCAAAGCTACACCTTACAAAGAAAATTTAATAAAGATGTTTTATAGATGGCACTTACCACCGGCCAGAATAGCTAAGATGCACCCAAATGTTACAGATACCTGTTGGAAGTGTAAAACACAAAAAGGAACCTATTTCCATGTTTGGTGGAAATGCAGAAGAGCACAACAGTTTTGGAAAACTATTAAAAAAATAATTGAGGAGGTATCAGATTTAAAACTAGGCAACAGTCCAGAAACATTTTTACTAGGCATGATAGACACTAAATGCACCGAAGAGACAAAATACCTCATAATACATATTTTAACGGCAGCTAGGTTATTGTATGCACAAGGTTGGAAATCTGATCAAACCCCAACGGAAGACAAAATTATCTCCAAAGTAAATGATTGTGCCGAGATGGACAAATTAACGCTAGAACTCCGAGATAAGGAGGATAGTGAATACTATGCGGTATGGCACAAATGGCAAAAATGGCTTGAAAGGAGAACTGAAATAAAAAATGAGAATAAAAACTAGGGTATAGAAGAGAAGAGGAAGGTTATAGGAAAGATATTACCTTTGATATGGGTTATATAATAACGAAGTACATATACAGAGAATTATAAAACCTGTTGACAGAAAAACTGCTATATGTTAGTTTCACAATTGGTGGTGGGAAGGGTGAGGTGGGGGTGGGTGTATTGTTTGTATGTATTGTTTACTTTTATGTGTATGTTTAAAAACTCAATAAAAAAAATTTAAGAAAAAAAACCCTGAAAGTTCTGTTTGCCTCATCTTGAATGGTTGGAATTCAGTGTCTATGTACGTCACAGGCCATCCCTTCCAGACCCAATTTAAAACACGCGCCAGAGTTCCGTCCTTAGCTGTTGCTCTCACAATGTCCATAGCCGAGATTTGAGTGTTCTCCATGGTTTCTATCAGCAGAGTGGTTGTGGCTGGTGCCGGGTCTTTTACTGGTTCCGGAAGCGGGCATCTGCTGAGTGCGTCAGCATGGTCGATGGTCTTTCCCAGTTTGTACTTTAGGTGGTAGTTGTATGCTGTGAGGAATTCTGTCTACCTTAGCATTCTCGGGGATAGTATTGTTGTGGCCCCGTCCTCTGAGCCTATCCCTTTGGAGGAAGGAAGCTCTGAGCAGGAGGAAGAGGAGCCAGCCAGATCTCCCAGCCCCCCCCCCCCTCTGGCACCGGCTCAGGTGCCAGCTGAAAGAGAGCCAAGTAGTGGGGAAACAGGTGTCTCAGATGAGAGTGAGGGAGAGACGTCATTCCTGGACGCACGCCAAAGAAGGCGAGACAAAAGAGTATTGCAGCTGCGGCGTATGAGGAAATAGTCCTGAGTCACTGATTGGAGTCATGGGATCAGTGAGTCACTGGACCACACCCAGAAGCCTGTCTATATAAGACAGGCCAGTGAGTCACGAAGTTCGTGACGAACAAAGCTAAACAAACGGAGCAACCTCGTAGTCTTGGAAGCTAGATGAACGGCAAAGCTACGTAGGTGATTTTCTTGTTTGTGTAAACCAATAAAGTCCTTGGCAGACGGTGTGCATATCGCTGCCAAGGTTGAGATAAGAACTGCGGAGTGTGCCAAGTGATTCTTAACCCTCGGCTGGCTGTGTTTTTGTGGGTCTCTGAAGGGGGGGGGACAGATCAAGTATGGGGGTTGTAGGTTTATCTCTCGTAATGATTCCCAGGAGCGGCTTGTGGTCTGTGATGAGTTGGAACCTTTTAATGCCAGCTACTGTGGCCAACGCCTCTTTATCCAGCTGGCTGTAATTTCTTTCTGGCTTGGACAGTGTTCGTCAGTAGTATGCAATGGGGGCTTCTCTGCTGTTTGGCATGCAATGGCTTAGTACAACTCCGATGCCGAATGGAGACATGTCGCAAGTCAGTCTTAAAGGCAATGTCCCACTGTACTGTACTGTACTAATACTCTGTCCGAAGTTAAAAGTTTTTTTATCTGCCCAAATGCATTCTTCTCTGTCTTCCCCCATGTCCACTCCGTTCTCCTATCCAGTAACTGGTGAAGGGGCTCAGCAATTGTGGCTTTTTGTGGGAGGAAAATATTGTAGAAATTAAATAACCCCAGAAATGCCTGCAGTTCTGTTTTGTTTGTTGGGGTCGGTGCTTCTCTGATAGCCTTTAATTTGCCTAGGGTGGGTCGTATTCCTGACCCATCAATTAGGTATCCCAGGAATTCTACTTGTGTTTTGGCTAGCTGGCACTTGTCCCTTTTTACCTTTAGCCGCACCTCCTGGAATCTGGTTAGCACTGCCCTTAAACGCTGCTGTAATTGTTCCTGATTTTTGGCTGAGATTAATACGTCGTCAAAATAGGGAATGACTCCTTCGATTCCCTGTAACAGGCATTCCATAAGACTTTGGAATAGTCCCGGAGCTACGCTTATTCCAAACTGCAGGTGCTTGCACTTGAACGCTCCCCTGTACGTGACTATTGTTTGTGCTTCTGCTGTGGCATCATCTATCAGTAATTGTTGGTATGCCTGGGCCAAATCCAGCTTCGCAAATATCTTCCCTTGCCCCAGGGAGTGTAAAAGGTGTTGCACAACGGGTACTGGGTAGGCACTCTGTTGTAATGCCTTATTCAGGGTGCTCTTATAGTCTCCACAGAGGCGCACTGTCCCATCTGGCTTTGTGGGGACGTCAACTTGCAAAGCTTTCAAGTTGCCATGAGCAGGAGGGAGGGAGAACTGATAGAGCTGATTGACTAACTGAAGTTACATTCTGTTGGGATGGGGGGAGGTTTGCCCCCGAATCGTGAACCAGCACACAAGCAAACACACTAGGACTGAAATAAGACTAGCAGAGGAGTCTTGTGTAAAAATGTACTTTAATACAAAAGTTTTAAAAAACACTATATCTTTAAAAAGGCACATTAAGAACAAAGTATTATCCTGGTTAACTGAAGCCAGGCCGTCTCCCTAAATTCCTCTCCACAATACCAAAACCAGTCCCCGGGAAAAACTAATAAGACATTGAATGGCTTCGGTGTCGATACATCATCGAGGTGGTAGAAGGGCAGCAGCATGGGCTTCAAGTAAAAGTCACCTGTAAAAGCAATCCAAAACTGCAAACGTGGCTTGTAGCACCTGGCAAGGGAAACTCCAGCATATCCCTCCGATGTAGCAGCAAAAGTCCAAGCGTTGGCTTGCGTGCTTCAAAAGCAAAAAGCAAGCCGAAGGTAAAGACTTCAAAAGGCTCCCAGCTATCTCAGCACGAGATAGCTACGTGGGAGTAACACAGCTTCTTCTCTGCTGTTATCTCTGCTGCAGGCGTTGTGGCTTCCTAGCAGAGTTCTCCTCCTCTCTCCCAAGGTCTGCATTCAGGTGCCTCAGCACAGGTCTGCATTTAGGCCTAAAGCAATGTCTAGGCCCGACTAGCAATGAGAAAGGTCCATGCTTATGTAGTAAGCTAACCTGCAATTAACTAGGGCGGGGAAGGCTTGCAGTTAATTGCAGACCGGAGATGGCTTGATCAAAGTCCATACAGCTTTGTAACTGATCAAGTGGCCACAGCAATCCTGAAAATACTTTAACACATTCCATACATTCTTCATGACCGCAGTCAGAGGAAGGGTGTTGAATTTCACAGCCAGCCAAAGTGGTTAATTGGAGAATGTGATTTATGACATGGCCAGGGAGGAGGGGAGAGACAGGGTCATAGGGGAACGTAAATCTACGTGGGATTAGTTCTAACTGCCGAATATTGCCGGAATGGTGCTCCTAATAAATTGCTGTGTTTCTTTTGAAGTTTGGCTCATGGCTCATTAATTAATTAGGGCATCTTTCGGAAACTTCACAGACAGTTAGAACTCCTTTTACAACATTCTGGATCAAGTGTTTGCAGTCATATCCTGTTCTGTCTGAGACTGTGTTGCACCTTCTTCTTCCATTTCCAGCAACATATCTTTGTGAAATAGGGTTTTCCAGCTTGTTGGTTATAGAAGTACATAGAAGTAGACTTCTTGTGGAAGATGATCTTCGTTGTGCTCTTGCAAAGACTGCCCTGAGAATTTCTGATTTGGTGAGAAAGAAGCAATCTCAACCTTCGCACTGACGTTGGCTTTTTATGCATACTGTTACAAAATGTACCAATGTAGTTTACTGTTGTTGTATTAAAACTGTTATCCATACTACACCATGCTTCAAGACAAAATTTCATTTATTTGTAATTAGAAATAAATATTTCACAATATATAATTACTTATTGGTTTTGTGATTAATCACTATGCTTTAATTATGTTCAATTTGTAACAATAAAAATACATCCTGCATATCAGATATTTACATTACGATTCATAACAGTAGCAAAATTACAGTTATGAAGTAGCAACGCAAATAATTTTATGGTTGGGGGTCACCACAACATGAGGAACTGTATTAAAGGGTCGCGGCATTAGGAAGGTTGAGAACCACTGTTCTAGGTGTTCACTGATTCGTTGCTTGGTTATCTTCTCCAGAATCTTCCCTGGTATTGAGGTCCGACTGATAGGTCTGTAGTTTCCTGGATCTATTTTTTTTCCCCTTTCTTGAAAATGGGAACTACATCAGCTCTTTTCCAGTCCTCTGGCAGTTCCCCAGTGCTCCAGGATCTTTGAAAGATATAGTTCAGTGGTTCTGAGATCTCGTCTGCCAGTTCCTTCAGAACCCTGGGGTGTAATCCATCCGGTCCTGGTGATTTGAACTCGTCTAGGGTAGACAGGTGTTCACTTACCATTTTCTTTCCTATTTTAACTTGTGTTCCTAATCTTTTTTTTTTTTGTGGTGCTGTTTTTGATAGGTTGGGCTGTTTTTTCCCTTTGTGTAAAGACAGATGCAAAAAACGAGTTAAGTAGTTCTGCTTTCTCTCTGTTGGTTGTCACCTTCTTGCCACTTTCTCCCAGCAATGGACCAATTGTTTCCTTGACTTTTTTCTTGTTTTTAACATTTTTTTCAAAAAGTTTTTATTTTTATTTCTCATAAACATATTTGAGTATACAATCTTTTTATCCATCATTTTCCATTCATCTTATCTTTTAACTTTCATTTTTAGTTGTTCGGGGCTGCTCTTTTACCATTTACCCTCCTTTATTTTACCACAACCTTTCCTCTTCTCCTCCCCTTCTCTTCCTTTCGCTATCTCTTCCTATTTTTTTCATTCTTCCTCTCCTTCTCTTTCCTACTTTCCCTTCCCCCACTCCTCTTTTCTTCCTCCCCTTCTAACCCTATCTCCTACTTCTTTTTCCCCTCCCTTTTCTTCCTCTCCTTTTCCCTCTCTTCTATCTCTCCCTCTCCTTTCCTCTCTTCTTCCTTCCTCTCTCTCTACTCCTTTCCCTCTCTCTTCTTGTTTCCCTTTTCAATTCAATCTAGAATGGTATTCGAGCAACCCCAATTATCTATTTGCATCCATCTTCATTTCAGTTTCTTACTTGTTTAGTAATTACATCTGTTTCATCATTTGTGTACACTTTTATAATAATCTCACTTTTTCCCTCCCCCCTTCCCCCTTTTCCCTTTACCTAGGCATCGTCTGTGTTTCTATTCTAATTATTTTTTCTCTTTTCTATCTTTTCCCTATCTATTTTAGGGAAAAGATGGAAAGATTTCCATACCTTTATTCATACTTCTTTTCTAACCATTCATAAAATATTCCCCATGTCTTGAAATACATAGACTCCTCTTTATCTTTTATTCTCAGTGTTAGTCTGTTCATTTCTGCACATTCTAAAATTTTCTTTATAATTTCTCCTTCCAACGGGATTTTATCTGCTTTCCAATTTTGCGCAAATACAGTTCTCGCTGCAGTTATAATGTGTATAATCAAATAAGTATTCTCTTTACTATATTTCTCTGGTAAGATACCCAATAGGAACAGTTCAGGTTTTAAATCAATATGTTGTTGTATCATTTCCTCTAGCCATGTTTGAATTTTAATCCAATAGTTCCTTGCTTCTGGACACATCCACCACATATGATAATATGATCCTGGTATCTGATGGCATTTTCAGCATTTAGCTGATTTATCTCTAAACATTTTTGCCAATTTTTCAGGTGCCATATGCCATCTATAAAATATTTTGTATTGATTTTCTTTATATGCTGTGGACATGGTTAATTTATAATTTCTTTCCCATTTTTGCTGCCATTTGTCTAACTTGATTGTATATCCAAAATTCTTAGCCTATGCTATCATTGTTTCTTTTACCTGTTCTTCTAGTTTAATTCTCAATAAGTAATTATATAGTTTTTAAATCATTTTTTCATCTGTTCCCGTGAGTATCTCATCCAGCTCTGTAATTTCCAAATAAAAACCATATAATTTAGCATCTTTTTCATATCTTGTTTGTATTTGTAATTGCGTATACCAATCCATTTCAATCCCTTGTTCTTTTATTTCTTGTTTCTTTTTCAATTCTTCCTTATCTGTTAGTATATCTTTATATCTAAGAATAGTCCCCATATTAATAATATTTGGATGTATTAACGCTTCCATTGTAGATAACCATATTGGTATTTTCAGGTAATATTTATCTCTAACATACTCCCATACTAATATTAATGCATTTCTTACATAGTGTCTTTGAAAATAACTGTGCATCTTATTTTTGCCATACCATAAAAAAGCATGCCATCCCAATTGTAAATCATGTCCTTCCAAAGTTAATAGTCTTGTATTTCTTAATTGAATCCATTCTCTCATCCACGTCAATGCCGCTGCCTGATAATATAGTTCCCAATTAGGTAGTCCAAATCCTCCTTGAAGTCTCGTATCTTGTAACATTCTTATGTTAATTCTCGCTTTTTTCCCTTGCCATGTGAATTTCATTACTATTTTATTTAATTGTTCAAAATATTTCTTTTCCACTTTTATCAGTATTATTTGAAATAAAAATAAGAGTCTCGGTAATATATTCAACTTAATTATCACAATCCTTCCCATTAGTGATAACTGTAGATTTTTCCATTTCTCCAATTCTTTCTCAATTTGGTTTTTCAGTTTATAATAATTATCCTCTTTAATCGTTACACATCTTGAAGTTAATTGGATTCCTAAATATTTTACTTTCTTCGCAATCTGAATGTCTAGTTTCTCCATTAAGTCTCTCTTCTGTTTCTCTGTAATATTTTTCACCAATATTTTTGTTTTTTCTTTATTTATTTTCAGTCCTGCCACATCTCCATATTCTTCTATTTGATCTATTAGTTTGGGTCCTGTTATTTAAGGTTCCTCCAAAATGAATACTAAATCATCTGCAAAGGCTTGTAGTTTATATTCTTCTTTTTTGATTTTCAATCCCTTTATTTCTTTATTTTGTCTTACATTTCTATTTAATACTTCTAATGTCAATACAAATAATAATGGGGATAAAGGACATCCTTGTCTTGTTCCTTTCATTATATTAAACTTTTCTGTCATATCTCCATTCATCATTACCTTTGCTGACTGTTAGTAATAAATTGTTTTTATTATATTTATGAATCTCTCCCCAAAGTCCATAATTTGTAACTGTTTCATCATAAATTGCCAATTCACATTGTCAAACGCCTTTTGAGCATCCAGGAATATCATTGCCATTTGCTTATCTGAATGCACTTTGTAATATTCCAGAGTATTCAAAATTGTTCTCATATTATCTCTAATATGTCTTTTGGGTAAAAAACCATTTTGATCCATGTGTATAAATTTGTTTAACAACTTTTTAATCTATTCACCATTATTGATGCAAATATTTTATAGTCAGCATTCAACAATGAAATTGGTCTGTAATTTTTAATTTGTTGTAAATCTGTATCTTCTTTAGGTATAAGAATAATATATGCCTCCATCCATGAGTTTGGTACCTTTGCATTTACTAAGAGTTTGTTAAATACTTCCAACATTACATTGCTTAGTACATCTTGCAGTATCTTATATAGTTCTGCTGGAAGTCCATCCAGGCCTGGTGTTTTCCCATTCTTTTGTTTTTTTATTGCTTCTGTTAATTCCATCATTGTTATTCTTTCTTCTAGTACTTTTTTTTTATAGTTTTCAGGTATTTTAGGTAAATTGGATTTTCTTAAATATTGTTCTACCTTTTCTCCAGATATTATCTCTTGTTTATATAGTCTCTTGTAATACTGTACTTTTGAACTATTTTTTTCTTTTCTTCATTTCTATAACATACCATTCCTTTTTCATCTGTTAATTGGCTGATTAGTTTTTTCTCCTTCTCTTTTTTCATTTTATAAGCCATCCATCTGCCTGGCTTATTTGCATTTTCAAAAAAAAAATTGTTTAGAAGCTCTTAATTTATTTGCCAAATCCTCTTGTTCAACTAAATTCATTTCATGTTTTTTCACATCCATTTGTTTTTTAATTTTCTTATTTTGTGTATCTTTTTGCAGTTCCTCCTCCAGCTTTTTATATTCCTCTTCTAACTTTTTTTGTTTTTGTTTTTTCTTTTTATTCTTTTTTCCCAAGTATGTCATTGCCAGCCCATTAACATATGCTTTCACTGTGTCCCATACATTTTGAAGTGATGTATCCTCTTTTTTGTTTATTTTAAAGAAAAAAAACCCCTCCTTTTCCAGAAATTGTTGAAATTCATTTTCCTGTAAAATTGTCGAATTCAAAGTCCATCTCAGCCTTTTCTTCTGGCCTTTCCATATAAATATAATCGGGTTATGATCTGCCCATGTACTTGTTTCAATATTCACTTCTTGTATATTAACTAATAAATCTGTTGACATCCACATCATGTCTATTCTATGACATATGCCTGTTTGAGTAAAAAGTATGTTTTTCTTTCAAATGTCTTTTTCTCCATGCATCTTGTAGACTTAATTCCTCAACCATTGTAAAAAAAAGTCTTTGGAAGTATTTTCCTAGGTTTCTTATTTATCTTTGTTGTTTTGTAATCCAAATCTGCATCTACCACATTAAAATCACCCATTATGCAAATATTTTCATACTCAAATTTTAATATTTTTCTGTGTAGTTTCCCATAGAATTCTTCTTGGTTCTCATTTGGTGCATATATTGCTATCAACAGTATTTGTTTATTGTTCATTGTTACCTCAACCATAAGTATCCTCCCTTCTTCATCTGCAAAAATTTGCTTAGGTTCTAGTTTTTCCTTTATATATTATTATTATTATTATTATTATTATTATTATTATTAATATGCCACCCTTCTCCTTCTCCAGGGCAGCTTACAAGATAAAAAATCAACAATATAAATGAAGTACAAACTAAAATCCAATTTAAATTAATTAAAATTATTACAGTGTAAAAACCCCTCAACGGGTCAGTCCAGTTGATGAAAAAGCCACATCTTCAGTTTGAGGTGGAAGGAGAGGAGGTCGGGGGCTGTCCTAAGCCCAGTGGGCAAACCATTCCAGAGGGTCGGCGCTCCCACAGAGAACGCTCTCCCCCTGGGGGCCGCCAGCCCACATTGTTTGACTGACGGCACCCTGAGGAGGCCCGCTCTGTGAGAGCACATGGGACGAGGGGAGGATGGCAGGAGATGGTCCTGCAAGTACCCCAGGCCTAAGCCATGTAGGGCTTTATAGGTGAGCACCAGCACCTTGAAACGAACCCGGAGAACCACTGGCAGCCAGTGCAGCTCACACAGGAGAGGTGTTACATGGGAGTAATGAGAAGCTCCTGTAACAAGCTGCGCAGCCGCATTCTGGACTAGCTGAAGCCTCCGGATGCATCCCAAGGGCAGCCCCATGTAGAGGGTGTTACAGTAATCCAACCGAGAAGTAAAAAAGGCATGAGTGACCGTGGCGAGGGCATCCCGGTCTAGGAAAGGGCACAACTGGTGCACAAGGCGTACCTGTGCAAAAGGACCCACCAGAGATCATTCACCAGGGCGTCCAATGCCATTTTTGTGCTGTGCCCGTGCCTGAAACCTGATTGGTATGGGTCAAGGTAGTCTGTTTCCTCCAGGAATTGAGGGAGTTGTTGTGCCACTATGGACTCAACAACCTTCGCTAAAAAGCGAAGGTTGGAGACTGGACAATAGCTGTTAAGGGAGTCTGGATCCAGGGTAGGCTTCTTAAGGAGGGGTTGAACCACCGCCTCTTTAAGTGCAGCAGGGAAGACCCCTTCCTTTAACGAAGCATTGACAACAGCCTGGATCCAGCCTCCAGTCACCTCTCTGGCTGCAGAAACAAGCCAGGAGGGTCAAAGGTCCAATAAACACATGGAGGCACCAAACCGACCCACAATCCTGTCCACTTCATCCATCAAAACATGCTCAAACCCAACCTTGTCTACCATCCAGACAAGCCCCTGTCTCCTCGGTGGACTTTGCCCAGTCAAAGTCCAACCCAGTCTGGATCTGAGCGATTTTATCTTGCAGAAACTGTACAAAGTCCTCAGCTCTGCCCTGCATGGGGTCCTCCCTCACTCCATGATTGAAAAGAGAGCGGGTGATTCTAAACAGGGCTGCTGGGCAGTTTTCTGCAGATGCAATGAGAGTGGTGAAATAATGATGTTTCGCCGCTTCCATCACCACAAGATAAGACCCAATATGGGTTCTTAACTGTGTTTGATCAGATTCCAACTGGGAGGATCTCCAACCGCCCTCCAGGCATCTTTTCCAACGCTTCATTTCCCTGAGCTCCTTGGTGAACCATAGAGCCACCTGGGATCTGCGTCGGGTCAGAGGCCGCAAAGGCACAATTCGATCCAAGGCCCCCACCGCAGCCTGTTCCCAGGCCGCCACCAGGGCCTCGGATGAATCATGGGTTAAGGAGGTGGGAAATGACCCAAGCTCCATCAGGAACCTTTCAGGGTCCATCAGGCGCCTGGGGCGGAACCATCTCATATAACACTACACCTCTTTTACTTTGGTCTATCAAAGAGGTAAATAATATTCCCAATTTTGAATGCTCTAGTAGTTTTTTATGTTGTTTCCTGATGTGAACTTCTTGCAAGCATGTAATATCCATCTTTAGTCTGTTTAATTTATTTAAAGTTCTATTTCTTTTTGTCACCGAATTTAGTCCATTTACATTTATTGATATAGCTTTAATTTCTTTTTCCATATTTACTAGTTGGTAGTCTTTGTCACTCTTGTCGCTCTTGTCTCTTTCTGTTCTTTTGCCTCTTTTGCCCTCGCTCCTTCTCTTATTGCTCTCTCTTCCTGTTCTTGTGTTCTTCCTTTTGTTATCTCTTCTTTCTCCTTTACAGTTTCTTCTTGGTCTTTAGTCTCTCTTGCTTTTCCCAGTTTTCCATCTTCAAGTGATCCCCAAAACTGCTCATAGAATATTTCTGCTTTGTCTATAGAGTCTAATTTGTGTCTTTGTTCTTACCAAGTCACCAATATTCCTTCTAGGACTAACCACCAAAAACTCACTCCTTTTTGGTTTAACAACTTTGTCAGGAAATGATATTCTTTTCTCAGGTCTCTCATCCTTCTGGGTATATGTCTCAGCACTACTATCTCTTTATCCTTGTAGTTTATTGGGGTGTTCCTTGCTATTTGTAGTATTTCTGTTTTTATCGCTTTCTTTGTGAATCTTACATGAACTTCTCTTGGTAGCTTATTTCTCATTGCATATCTTGTGTGTATGTTAGGGTGTGTGTAAAAAGTATTTGTTGCTTGTGCAACGAGCAGAGCAAAAACACACAGGGAAGAAGATAAACGTGCAGCTCGTGTGAAAAGAAAAACTTTATATACAAGATAAGATTCAGTCTCGGTGTAGGTAAAACAGTCCAAGGTCATAAACAGTAATATCAGTCCAGTAGGTATCTTCCCTTACCAAAGCAAACAGACTTTAGTAACTCTTGGTATACAGTACCATATAACAATCCAGTCAAACACCAATCAGCAGGAAGACGCAGGAAGCAACAACCAGGAACAAGAAGAAAGAACGCTTCTCTGCGTTACTTATTTATACACTGTAGCCTAATTACAGGGTTCAGCAAACCCTGATTACTTGGCTCAGTTGTTTCTTAAAGAAACAGATATATTGCCTGACCAACAGTTAGGAGTAAGCTACAGGCTGAACCTAACAGTGTACCCTAAATATTTCATCAATCCCATTTAATATCTTCTCTTTAGGTTCTTCCATCATTTCTGCCAACATCTCTGCCATAACTTCTGCCAAGTTTTCCCCCTTCTCTTCCTCTATGTTTTGAAATTTTGGATAATAATCTGATCTATCCATTTCTAACACAATAATTATCCTTTCATGATTTTTGTCCACTGATATTCTATCCTCAAGTTCTCCCACTTTTTTCTCTGTCTGATCTGCTTTTTCCTCTATTTTTTGAATTCTTTCTTTAGTTTTCCCCATCTCCTTGACCTCTTTTAAATCTTCATCTACTTTTTCAATTTTCTCATCCACTTTCACTATCCTTTCTTTCAGGTCTTCATAAAACATCTGTATCATATTTTTGAACTCCATAGTTTCTGATGTTTTCTGTGACTCTGCAGAGGAAGGACTTGCTATTGGGTGCAGATGTGCAGTAAATTTCTTCATTTCTTGAATTTGATAGCCACTCAATTTGTAATCCAAAAATGGTTGAATTTGTAATCCAAATATCTAATGGGTGGATTAGAAAAAATATATATAGGTAAAAATAAGCCCAACACAACCACCTCAAAAAGAAGAAGAAAAAATAGAAAGCATCTGTTTAAAAAGAAAAAGAAATCTAAAAAAGAATTCAAGGGAAAAAAAGAAAAAGAAAAATAAAGAACACCAAAAAAGTTTTTAAAAAATTATCCTTCTGCAGGGTCTTCTTGCCTTCATCCCAATTCTCTGTAGTGAAGCCCAATCAAAATGCCTCTTTGTGAAATCGCCAAAAAAAGAAAAGGAAGAGGAAAAAAAGCAAGCAAAAAAGAGAGAAACAAAAAATCCCAGGTCCAAAAGTCTTCTATCCCCACCAATATATGGTAAACAATAAAGTCAAATCAAAAGTTCCAAAAAGTACTTCAAAGATAGCGTATACACAAGAAAGTTGAAAAATTAAAAAAAACCAATGTAAAATAAAAATCCAAAAAGTAAAGCAAAATCAACCAGCCAGTTTGTTGTTTCAATCTTTCAAAAGGTTCACTGTTTATCGTACATTAAAATATCACTCCCAAAGTCTCTCTTTTTCTTTAACATTTGTTCTTTATCAGTCTAGCTGACACTGTCAAGGTCAGCCTTATTCTTTTTTCAATTTAAAGTCTTTTCTCTTATGCCACCAGTTGGTGCTGCAGTTTTAGTTTCAATTAGCAAAAATAGAAAAAGTTAAACTTTTCAAAATACTCCGTTCAGTTCCAATTCATTTAAGTTCATTTATCCATACAAAAAAAAATATCTCAATCAGGTTATCTATCTTCTCTTATTTTCAGATCAAATCCTTTCTTTCAGTTCACTCTGTAATTCATTCTTTTCTTTAGATTTACTTGCTTTCCTCGCCACTCTAATACTGGAAGTGGAGAGCTGTCATAGACCCACTCTCCCTCCCCTCTTTACTCCATTTCACTTTTTCACTTTCTATTTATTCTAAGCAGCTATGAAAAGAAACTTTAGTGTAAAAAGCCAAGTTCTCACCCAGATGATACACTCTGTCTTTAACTCCTCGCTTCAGTTGTGGCTGCCCCAGCTTTTTAGCGGCACAGTATAGCCGCTTTCTCAGTTGTTCGGTGTGAGAGGCTGTATCTGATTAACCAGGGACTTTGCAGAATCCCCGTGTTAGTCCATCTGTGCCTCTCTTTCTCACTGACCCTAAGAGTTGTCTTAGGTCAATGAAGACCCCCAAACAGCTGAGATATCAACGGTTACCCCAGAAGCAGAGGAACTCATTGTCTCGCCATGATTCTGGCCACACCCCCTCCTTATACAGGTTTTCTTTATAAGCTGTTGCCATTGTTAATTTATAATTTCTTTCCCATAGCTGTTGCCATTTCTCCAGTTCAGTAGTATATCCAAAATTTTTTGCCCATGCTATCATTGTTTCTTTTACTTCTTCATCTTCTAATACAGTGGTTCTCAACCTTCCTTTTTTTTTTAATTTTCAAAACAAACTTTATTTAACTTTCAAATGTATACAAAAACAGATAAAAACCATATTAAAATATCCATGTCCATAAATCGTAATCAATGATGAAATTCGTTTCTACTCTCTTAAGTATCTATACGTGTTTACTATACATATACACATATATATACATACATTATACCATTCATTGCTTGTCCCGTTTTCATCCACATGCCTTTTGTTGGTGAAGTCATCATGGGTACTTATATAAGGTTAACATACAAATACCTTTCCAATTTTCATTCTTAATTTAAAATTCACTAAGAGTATAATAACATATATTGCTCGTTCAAATTAGCTTTCATATTCAATTAAAAGTATCATTATCCATTTTGTCTTTGTTTGATCCAATCGTACCATCTATCCCATACCCTAGAATATTTTGAGCTTTCCTCATTTTTTAATTTCTGCGTTAATTGATCTGATTCCGCACACAAATATATCTTTTGTATTACTTGCTGATCGTTTGGCAAATATTTCTTCTTCCATACTTGTGCATTCGCTATTCTCACCGCTGTAATTATGTGGTGTATTAAGTATATCTTTTCTTTTCTAATGTTTTGTTTGTAAATTCCTAATAGAAATATCTTGGGGTCTAGTTCAATTTCTTCTCCTACTATTTGTATTATCCACATTCTATTTTTCTCCCAGTATGCCTTAGTTTTGGGGCATAACCACCACATATGGTAAAAAGTTCCTCTAGCCTGTTTGCACTTCCAGCATTTTGAGTCTATGTTGGGATACATTTGTGCTAGCCTCGACGGGGGTAAGTGCCATCTATACCATA
The DNA here is from genome assembly GCA_038048745.1 of Coluber constrictor foxii. Classification (NCBI taxonomy): domain Eukaryota; kingdom Metazoa; phylum Chordata; class Lepidosauria; order Squamata; family Colubridae; genus Coluber; species Coluber constrictor. Next base: position 11,838,044 of record CM075961.1, read on the forward strand.
TCTTATATTGGTTTTCTTTATAACTTACCGATTTTGTCATTTTAATATTATTTTCCCAAATTCTTTCCCACTCTTCTAATTGGATATTTCCGCCTATGTTTTTGTTCCAGGCAATCATCTGCCCTTTAATTAAATTCTTATTCAATTCCAGTTGTAATAAATATTTATATATTTTAGATATCGTCTTCCCTTCTTTCGTTTCCATAATTTTGTCTAATCTATTTGGGTTTAACTCAACTCCTCCTTCATCCCTATCTTTTCTGTATCTATTTTGTATTTGAAGGTAGGGCCACCAATCTAATTCTATTCCCCCATCTCTGAGTTCCTGGCACGTTTTTAATATCCCGTCTGAGTCTAATATGTCTCGGTATCGTATAATTTTTTGAAAGGATATGGTGTTTGGGTGCATGACCGCCTCCACAGTGGAAAACCACCCGGGAACTTTCTTATAACATTTTTTTTTAATTTCCAGCCAAATATCGATTAAGGCACCTCTAATTATATGGTTCTTAAAATGATGATAACTTTTGTTCTCGGCAGTCCACAGGAAGGCGTGCCACCCCATCATTAGATCATGCCCCTCTAATTTTAGTAAATGTTGGTTCTCTAAGTTAACCCACTCCTTTATCCATAACAGGCTTGCTGCTTTGTAATATTTGTCCCACGCAGGAAACCCAAACCCTCCTCTAAATTTATCGTCTTGTAGTGTGCTCAGGCTTATTCTAGGCTTTTTACCTTCCCATACAAATTTTGTCGTGATTTTATTCAAATTAATAAAAAAACTTTTTTCTAATTTCACTGGAATGGTTTGGAATAGATGGAGGAGCCTCGGCAGGATGTTCATCTTTAGTGCAGCTATCCTTCCCAAAAATGAAATATTTAGTCCTCCCCACCTTTCTAGATCATTTTTAATTTGGTAAACCAATTTATCATAATTGTTTTTCTTTATATCTATATTTTTATTTGTCAAATTTATTCCTAAATATTTTATTTTCTTAACTACTTTTAGTCCGGATTGTTTCTCTAATTCCTCTGTCTGTTTTATTGTTAGGTTTTTTGTTATTATTTTTGTCTTATCCTTATTAATTTTCAGACCGGCTACTTTTCCAAATTTTTCAATTTCTTTCATTAAGTAGGGTTCAGTTGCTAAAGGATCTTCCAGAAAGACTACAAGGTCGTCTGCAAAGGCTTGGACCTTGTATTCTTCTCCTTTTATTTTAAGCCCCCTGATATTTTCGTTAGCTCTTATCCTTTGAAGCAAATTTTCTAAGGTTAAAATAAATAATAGTGGTGAAAGAGGACATCCTTGCCTTACTCCTCTACCTATTCCAAAAAAATTGGTTGCTTCTCCATTAATTAATATTCTTGCCTTTTGGTTAGTATATATCGATGAAATTAATTCTTCAAAGTTCTTTCCAAATTTCATATTTTTTATCTGTTTGGTCATAAATTTCCAGTTAACTCGGTCAAATGCCTTCTGTGCATCTAGGAAGATTAAGGCTGCCTGTTTTTCTGGGTGTTTATCATAATATTCAATTATATTTATAACTGTCCTCAGGTTATCTTTTATTTGCCTACCTGGTAGAAATCCGTTCTGGTCTACATGTATCTTTCGATTTAATATTATCTTTATCCTGTTAGCCAGTAGACTCATAAAAATGTTATAATCCGAATTCAGCAACGAGATAGGTCTGTAATTTTTTATATGGGTAGTATCCGTCTCTTCCTTGGGGATCAATGAAATATATGCTTCTCTCCAAGTCTCTGGTATTTTTGCATTTCTCAAGGCTTCATTATATACTTCCAGGAGAATTGAATTCAAAATCTCGCCTACACTTTTATATAATTCTACTGGGATCCCGTCTGTTCCTGGTGTCTTATTATTTTTCTGTCTTTTAATTGTCTCCTGTAATTCTTCTTTAGTTATCTCTCTGTTTAACATCTCTCTATCCTCTTCCGTAATTACTAAGGTCTTATCCTCCTCCAAGTATTGTTTTATTTTCACATCTGATGTCTCCTCTTGACTGTATAGTTCCTGAAAATACTGGATTGCTATCTCCTTTTTCTGTTCGATATTTTTCTGTAAGTTTCCTTGTTTATCTTGTAATTGATGTATAGTCCTTTTCTCTTTTTCTTTTCTTAATTTGTAAGTCATCCATCTCCCTGGTTTGTTTGCATGCTCAAAATATTTTTGTTTTATATATTTCAAAGAGTTGATAGTTTTTCCCTGCTCTAACAGGTTCAATTTGTGTTTAGCTGTTATCCAATTAATTTTTATCTTTTCATCTCCTGGATGGCTACCTAATTTTTCTTCCCAGGTTCTGATTTCTTCTTGTATCTTATTATACTCCCTTTCCCTTTCTTTCTTCCTTTTACTATTATAGGCAATAGCTATGCCTCTAATATAGGCCTTTGTGGTATCCCATAGGGTCTGTAAGGATGTTTGTTCCTTAGTATTATCTTTAAAAAACCCTTTCAGTTCTTTTTCTAACGTTTTAGTATATTCCTCCTCCTTAATTGTTCTTACATTCATCATCCATCTTCCTTTTTTTGGTATCCGCCCTTTCCATTCTATTAGTATGGGATTATGGTCCGCCCATTCATTTATTCCAATCTCTACCGCTCCAATTTCCTGAACTAAGATCTTGGAGATCCATATCATGTCGATTCTTGACCAGGATTTGTGTGGGCTAGAGTAATACGTAAATTTCTGCTCCCTTGGGTTTTGAAATCTCCAGATATCGATCAAATTTAACTCTTCTGTCAAATTGAAAAATGTCTTGGGCAATAAGTTTCTCTTCTTTATATTTTTTTGATTACTTATGTAATCTTTTTTCCAGTCAACTATTGCATTCAAGTCCCCCAGTAAGCAAATTGAATCAATATTTTGTTCAATTATTTTCTCATGCACTTTTTGGAAAAATTCTCTTTGACCATTACTTGGCGCGTATAATACTACCAACAATACTTTTCTGTTTTTAATATTTATTTCTATTAACAATATTCTTCCATCCAGATCAGCATATATCAATTTGCTTTCTACCTTCTCATTCACATACACCACTACCCCTCTCTTTTTTTCTTCAGCCGAAGATGTATAAATCTTTCCTAATTTTTTGCATTGTAGATACTTTTCATCTTGCCTTCTTATATGTGTTTCTTGTATGCAAATTATGTCTAATTTTTTCCTGATTAATTTTTTAAATATCTGGTGTCTTTTAATTGGCGAATTAAGACCATTAACATTTAGTGAGATGATTTTTATATTTGAGTCCATCACCTATTTTAACTATTTTCCTATTACCTCTTGTCTTTCTTTTTCGCTTCATTCATTGCTCTCGTTGTTACTCCTTCATCCTCTGATTTTCCACTCTCTTCCTGTGTCTCTTTTCTATTATTCTTCCCCTTGTGAGGTCTATCCTGTTGTTCTGTGGCTATTTTAGATCTAACATTCCCTTCTAGTTCTTCTCTTCCACTGTTGGATTTTTCTGTCTCATTTATCTGCTCATACAAGTTTTGCGCTTTCTCTATTGTATCCACCTTTATCCTCTTCCCTTGCCACGTTACTAGCACCCCTTCTGGAATAATCCATCTGAACAAGATTTGCTTCCTATTTAATATCGATGTAAGGAATCCGTATTCTCTTCTCCATTCTCTCACCCATCTTGGAATCTGTCTCAATGTTATTATTTCCTTTTGTTCATAATATACCGATTTATCTTTTGTTATTTTATATATTGTATCTCTAACTTTTTTTCTTGCAAATCTTATATGGACCTCTCGGGGGAGTTTATGTTGTCGGGCATAATTGGTGTGCACACGATATACCTCTTCAAATTCCTTCATTATCTCTTCCTTATCACACTGTAGTACATTTGCTAATATCTCTGCCATTACATTACATAAATCTTCATCCCTCTCTTCCTTAATATTTTGGAACCTCAAGTACAAGTCCGCTTTTTCCATTTCAAGTTGTGCCACCATATGCTCCAGTTCTTTATTGAGACTACCCATTTTTCCATCTATTAATTTTATTTTCTCCTCTATCTGTTCTGCTTTTCCCTCCACCTTTGTAATCCGTTGTTCATTTTTTAAAATTAACTCCTGAAATAAATCTACCTTTCCATCTAGTTTTTGGATATCATCTTTAACTGCATTTTTAACATCATCCATATCTTTTCTTGTCTGTTCATAATTCTTTACCATGCATTCTTGCATTTTTATCATAGTTTCCTGTATCGATACTAATGTTGTCTGTACAGCCTGCATTGACATCGTAGTGGATTGCTTTTCTGTTGGAAACATTGTATCTAGTGTTTTCTGTGCTATTGGAGAGGCTGTCGTTCCACTTGGTATTGAAACAATTTTCTTTCCGGTTTTCCCTGTTGTTGTTATAGTTGATGTCATCTCTTTCAAAATTTTGTGCTGCTTCTCTAATATATTATCTATTCTTTCCCAGATCCGCATCCACTATATTCTGTATCCTATGTTCTTAATATATATAAATATCTGTGTCTACTCTAATACCGTTTTATGATCCACTAACTCTAAACTATGTACCTAACAAAAATATTAATACAATATAGGGATCAGATATAAGTTATAGATATTAAATATTAATTATAGATATTAAAAATAAGGTTGTAATATAACTCTAATCAATTACTCCTAAATAGAATGTTATTACTCCAGAAAAAAAACCAAAGCTATTAAAATTACTATATAACTCTAGTTAGGTAATCCTAATAATTACTTTCAAATTATTAAAGTTGCTAAAAATGCTAAAAGTTACAACAGAATTACTTAATCTTTCTTAACAATAATTATTGGAAAAACAAAAATAAAGGAAGGAGAACAAGAGAGCAATACAATCTAATCAATCAATCATTTCATTAGTATAAATTAATAATCTTAATCCTCTACAATTAACTTATCAATCAATCAATCAATCTATTAAGGCTATATATAGGATTATGAGATTTTTACCATAAATAATTTATATAATTATCAGAGGTCAAAATATAACTTTGTAAGTTATTTCTCTTTTATAATCCCAACTATGTTTTTAGTTTATGTATTCCAAACAGTACGTTATTGCCTATAGTTCCAATCTAAGTCCAATTGCTATTTTCAAATGTCACTCTCCAGATGGATTTTACTCAGATTATCTCCTTTTATTCTTTAAAATTTCAAAGTCTAAAACGGAATTATTCTTTTGTTCATATGTTTTCCACTAGTCCAGTGTTCCAAGATGTCCGGCACAGTCACAGTGACGATCTGTTTCTTCTTTTCTATCACTTTGCACCTGCACTTTGTCTTGCCCACTAGCCCTCTCCTTCAACGGAGCTTATTTAATCAGACAAACTCTCTTTCCAATGTATTTATATGTATATTTTCCCCCCCCTACGGAGGGGGAAAGCTTTAAACTTACTGCCACCAGTTGTCAAAGTTCAGTTCTGCTGAGTCACTCTGGCCGATCTTACTGCTGCTGCTTTTTTCCTCTTGTTGTGCCAACTCTCCTTTTTGCTGCGCTTCCGGAGTTAAAATCCTATCCTCCTTTAGTCGGCTCCTCGATGCTAAACAAAAAAGAAATCCTTTGTGACGCTGGATCTTTGCTCTCGCTGCCGATTCTCACCGCACTCCCTTCCTGTCTTCCTGTTCTTAAAGACACGGGCTGTCAGGTCTCTGGATCCGCCGTGTGGGCTTCTTTCTTCTATGTCCGAAATAAGGGCTCTCCTTGGTCCGATGGAAGATCGCACCTCTCCTCAACGGGCCTCCGAAGTCGCCCTCCTTCTCACGGTCCTCCCCCGGACCGATCGCCCTTTTTTAAGGGCACCGAAACACAGAAAATCAGTACGGGAAAGCAGAGCTCTCTTTCCTCGTGCTCCTTCGACCTGCGCCTCCGCTGGAAGTTCCGGTTCTCAACCTTCCTAATGCCGTGACCCTTTAATACAGTTCCTCGTGTTGTGGTGACCCCCAACCATAAAATTATTTGTGTTGCTACTTCATAACTGTAATTTTGCTACTGTTATGAATCGTAATGTAAATATCTGATATGCAGGATGTATTTTTATTGTTACAAATTGAACATAATTAAAGCATAGTGATTAATCACAAAACCAATAAGTAATTATATATTGTGAAATATTTATTTCTAATTACAAATAAATGAAATTTTGTCTTGAAGCATGGTGTAGTATGGATAACAGTTTTAATACAACAACAGTAAACTACATTGGTACATTTTGTAACAGTATGCATAAAAAGCCAACGTCAGTGCGAAGGTTGAGATTGCTTCTTTCTCACCAAATCAGAAATTCTCAGGGCAGTCTTTGCAAGAGCACAACGAAGATCATCTTCCACAAGAAGTCTACTTCTGTATTTAGACTTGATAACCAACAAGCTGGAAAACCCTATTTCACAAAGATATGTTCCTGGAAATGGAAGAAGAAGGTGCAAGACAGTCTCAGACAGAACAGGATATGACTGCAAACACTTGATCCAGAATTTTGTAACTGGCATTGTAGCAAAATCAGTTCTCGCTGCATCGTTGTTAATAAGTTCAATGAACTCCTCTTGTGCTGTCTCAGGAACATCTTCAACTTTGACGGTGAATGGGCTTCTGGCAAGTGCAAATGGGGTGTCAGGTAGATTTGGAAAGTACGATGAAACTTCGTCTTCAAGCATGTGCAAGTGTTCTTTCACAGAAATTATCATCGTAATCTTTTTGTCTGGTTCAATGTCATGTTCCTCAAACAAAGCAGATAAGGTAGGCAGCATGTAAATTTTATTTTCATCCAATTTGTTTTGCCAAAGCTGAAGTTTCATTTGGAATGCTCGTGTGAAGTTTCCGAAAGATGCCCTAATTAATTCATGAGCCATGAGCCAAACTTCAAAAGAAACACAGCAATTTATTAGGAGCAACATTCCAGCAATATTTGAATTTCAGTCAGAACTGATCCCACATAGATTTACGTTCCCCTATGACCCTGTCTCTCCCCTCCTCCCTGGCCATGTCATAAATCACATTCTCCAATTAACCACTTTGGCTGGCTGCAAAATTCAACCCCCTCCCTCTTATTGCGGTCATGAAAAAATGTATGGAATGTAACTTCAGTTAGTCCATCAGCTCTATCAGTTCCCCCCTCCCTCCTGCTCATGGCAACTTGAAAGCCTTGCAAGTTGACAGCTCGGATCTTTTCAGACAAATCGAGGCATGTTGTATCTGGTCCTTGCAGTGATAAATTTAACTCATTCAAGATGGCAAAGGTATCAACCAAGTAAGCTATTTTCTGCAGTTCACTTTTATCCCTGTGGTTTGTCAAACACAGATCATGCCAGACTTTCTTTATTGTATATTATTTGTTGCATTCTTTGAGAAAAGTGACAAAATTAGTGGACCAGAGGAATACTGTTGATATAATTTACTTGGACTTCAGTAAGGCATTTGACAGGTTGAGAACCGCTGTTCTAATCTAATCCGCAATAAATAATTATATAATTTCTTAATCATTTTTTCATCTGTTCCAGTCAATATCTCATCCAATTCTGATTTCCCCAAGTTAAAACCATATTGTCTACGATCTGCTTCAAACCTTGATTGTATTTGCAATCTTGTATACCAATCTGTCTCAATCCCTTGACTCTCCAATTCTTGCCTTTGTTTCAGTTCTCCCTGTTCTGTTAAAATATCCTTGTATCTAACAATATTCCCCATATTAACAATATTTGGATATGTCAAAGCTTCTATTGTGGAAAGCCACATAGGTATTTTCAAATAATATTTTTCTTTCACTCTTTCCCACACTGATAACAAACCATTTCTCACATAATGTCTCTGGAAATATCTGTGTAGCCTTTGTTTCCCATACCATGGGAAAGCATGCCAACCTAGTTGTAAATCATGTCCCTCCAGCCTCAATAGTCTTATATTCCTCAATAGAATCCATTTTTAATCCATGTCAATGCTGCCGCTTGGTAATACAATTCCCAATTTGGTAGTCCAAACCCACCTCTAGTTCTTGCATCTTGCAGCATCTTTATGTTGATTCTTGCTCTTTTCCCTTGCCACACATATTTCCATATTATTCTCTTCAAATCTTCAAAGTACTTTTTCTCCAATTTTATTGGTATAGTTTGAACTAGAAATAACAGTTTTGGTAATATGTTCATCTTTATTAATGCTACTCTTCCCATTAGTGATAGTTGCAGATTTCTCCATTTCTCCAGGTCTATTTCAATTTTTTTTCCAGTTTATAATAATTATCTTCCTTGAAAGTTGCACATCTTGACGTCAGATGAATGCCCAGGTATTTCACTTTCTTCACAATTTGAATGTCCAGTTTCTCCATTATCTCCTGTTTTTGATTTTCTCTCATATTTTAACTAATATTTTTCAATCCTGCTACTTTTCCATATTCTCCTATTTGTTCCAGCAGTTTTGATCATACTTATAAATCTATCCCCAAAGTCCATCATTTTTAACTGTGTTATCATAAATTGCCAATTCACACTGTCAAAGGCCTTTTATGCATCTAAAAGCAGCAACGCTATTTGCTTCTCTGAATGTGTTTCATAATATTCTAATGTATTTAATATAATTCACATATTGTCTCTAATTTGTCTTTTTGGTAAAAAAAACATTTTGGTCCAAATGTATACTCATTTAAAGGTTTCTTTACTCTTTCAGCCATAATTGATGCAAAAATTTTATAATCCACATTTAATAGGGATATCGGTCTATAATTCTTTACTTGTTGCAGATCTGCCTCTTCTTTTGGTATCAAGGTTATGTATGCCTCCATCCATGAGTCCAGAATCTTAGCTTTCAGTAATAGTTCATTGAATACTTGCAGCATCACATCGCTTAATACCTCTCGTAATGTTTTATATACCTCTGCTGGTAATCCATCCGGACCCGGTGTCTTCTCATTCTTTTGTCAATTCAATTCAATTCAATTCAATTCAATTCAATTCAATTCAATTCAATTCAATTCAATTCAATTCAATTCAATTCAATTAATTTAATTATTAATTTAATTTATTTCTATGCCGCCCAACTCCCAAGGGACTCTTTTTATTCCCTCCATTAATTCCATCATTGATATTCTTTCTTCTAACATTTTTTTAAACTTTTCTGGAATTCTGGGTATTTCCACTTTTTCTAAATATTGTTCTATCTTTTCCTCTGCCACTGTCTCTTGTTGATACAGTCCATTATAATATTTCTCAATTATTCTCTTCTTTTCCTCACTTTTATAACATACCTTTCCATCTTGGTCTATTAATTGACTTATTAACTTCTTTTCTTTCTCCTTTTGCATTTTATATGCTAACCATCATCCTGGTTTATTTGCATTTTCAAAGGAATGTTGCTTTGTAGCTTTTATTTTATTCGCCAGCTCTTCATTTTCCATTAGGTTCATCTTATGCTTTTTCAAGTCCATCAAATTTTTAATCTTTTTGTCATGGGGATCTTTCTGCAACTCCATCTCTAACCTCTTATATTCCTCCTCTAGTTTCTTTTGCGTTTACCTGCTTTGTTTATTTCATTTTCCTAAATATGTCATTGTCAACCCTCTAATATATGCTTTGCTAGTGTCCCACACATTTTGTAATGATGTATCTTCTTTCTTATTCTCTTTAAAGAAAAAAGTCAATTATTTTTCCATATATTGTTGAACATTCTTTTCATTTAGTAATTTTTCATTTAATGTCCATCTCATTTTTTTTCCTTTCCCTTCCATGTCATTGTTATTGTATTGTGGTCTGCCCATACATTTGTTTCAATGCCCCAGGAATGTTTGTATTTTAGCTATTAATTCTGTTGACATCCACATCATGTCTATTCTTGACCACGACAAATGTCTATTTGAATAATATGTGTACTGCTTTTCTTTTGGGTAACTTCATCTCCAAGCATCTTGTAGACTTAATTTGTCTATTATTGTGAAAAAAGTTTTTGGAACTGTCTTTCTTAACTTCTTATTCAGTTTTGTGGATTTATAGTCCGCTCATTATCTACTATCGCATTAAAATCCCCTAATATACATATCTCTTCATATTCATATTCTATTATTTTTTATGCAACTTCACATAGTATTCTTCTTGATTGTCATTCAGGGCATATATTGCCACTAACAATATTTTTTTTAATTCATATTTATTTCAACCATTAATATCCTTCCTTCCTCATCTTCAAACATTTGTTTAGATTGGGTTGCTCTTTTAATGTATAGTGCGACCCCTCTTTTACTTTGACTAGCAAGTGTTCTATATAATGTTCCCAATTTCGTTTGCTCCAATAAATATTTATGCTGTTTCCTAATATGAACTTCTTGTAGGCATGTAATCTCTAATTTTATTTTTTATAGTTTATTAAATATTCTTCTTTTTATTGCTGAGTTTAGTCCATTTATGTTTACTGATATTACTTTTACTTCTTCCATTTTTACTTGTTTATTTGTTTGGTAGATCTAGTTGTTCTTATTTCTCTTTGTTCTTTTGCCTTTTTCACCCTTGCTCCCTCTCTTAATGCTCTTTCCTCTTGTTCCTTGGTTGTCTCTTTTAATTGTTCTTTTTTCTCTTCTTGGCATCTTGCCCCTCCTTCTTCTCTCAAACTCTCTTCTTCTTGATGTTCTATGTATTGCTGATAAAATAGTTCTGCCTTTTCTACTGTATCCAATCTGTGTCTTTGTTCTTGTAGGTTCACCAAAATTCCTTCTGGTACCAACCATCTAAAACCCACTCCTTTTTTAATCAGATGCTTTGTCAAGAATTGGTATTCTTTTCTTAAGTTTCTCACCCTTCTTGGAACTTGTTTCAATGCCGCTATCTCTCTACCTTTATATTTTATTGTCGTGTTCCTCATAAACTGCAAAATCTCTGTTCTCAATGTTTTGGGGTTTTTTTTTGGTGAATCTGACATGTATTTCTCTGGGTAAATTATTTCTCATTGCATATCTTGTATGCCCTCTGTAGATTTCATCTATCCCATTTATTATCTTTTCTGCACTCTCTTTCATGACTTCTGCTAGTATTTCAGCAATTTTTTCTGGTAGATTCTCTCCTTTTTCTTCCTCTATATTTTGGAATCTTAGATAATGATCAGCCTTATCCATTTCCAACTGTATAATTGTCTTTTCCTGATTTTTGTCTGTAATTGTACGTCTATAATCCATCTCCTCCACCTTTTTCTCTGTTGATTCAGCTTTCTCTTCCACTGCTGTCAACCGTTGTTCATTTTTTCCCCTCATTTCTTTCACCTCTTTTACTTCTTCTTCCACTTTGTTTATTCTTTCCTTAAGGTCTTCATGCATTGTCTGCAATATATTTTTTAATTCCATATTATTTTTCTCTTGCTGTGTTGCAATATCTGCTGTTTTTTTGCACCGTGGCACTCATTGCTTTTGTTATTGATGGTGATGATAGATGTGATGTTAATTTCTTCATCTTGGTCTTTACTTTCAAACCACACAATTTGTAATCCAAATATCACAATTAATTATAATCCACATTTGCTGTCTTGACCACCACAAATCTTCAGGTTCTTGTTACGTTAATCCATATACTTAGAAAACAATAGTTGCAGAAACCAAACAAAGATATTCCACTTGAAAGGGAAAAGAAAAAAGAAAAAAACACAATAAGAAACAACCCTTTTCTTTTTTCCTTTCATATTGACCCAAATGCATTCAAGACAGTTTTCATCATTGGAAAGGAGGCTGTTAGGAAAAGGGCTTCAAATAGATAATTCTTTCTTGTTTGTCCCCTGCTGTTTTCCACCACCTAGCCTACTCCCCCAAAATATTCTGAAAGCAAGTTGTAATTTATGTTTATTAAATGATATATAGGCTTTCTGGGTGATCATGAGAATGCTTATCTTTGTATGAACTAATCTTTCTTTCATTAATGCCCTTTACTCAGGGCTGGCCAAGGCACTTTGTTGCTAGAGCTGAAGGACAAGGTGGATGTCCCCCCCTCCTTCTTACAGAACTTAACTGGGCTGAATTGCATCTGAGGGCTTCAGGACAATTAAAGGGTCCAGCACAGGTCATGTGACACATACATGATTCTTAACAGCTTGCCACTGCCATTTTCAAAGCATCTCCTACCTCAGGCAGTCACCGTACTTTGTCTTATTTACAGCTCGCCCTGCAGGGCTCTCAGACGAACTTGGTAATGATTAGGGAGAATGTTGCTGTTCTGTTTTTGGAAAAGAGAGCTGTACCTTTTTTAAAAAACTGAAAAGTTGATTTTTATTTACTGAGAAATCTTAGAAATGGTATGCTAATTGCTATAAATGCTACACTAAGTGATGTTTTAGCTGATGTCACTGCTATTTTATGTTGTTTTCTTTCCAGTTGTTATATTTTCATTTATGCTGTTATTGTACATGGCTTGGGGGTATTTGGAAAAACAGGTTATTGCTTCTAGAACAGTGGTTCCCAACCTTTTTTGGCCATGCCCCACCTAAGCATCTCTAAAATCCTGATGCCCCCCCCCCCCCCCCCGGTGACATTTAATTCTTACTATTCAAAAAGTGAATTCCTACTCACACGGAGGAAGCCTAAAAGGCCATTAACTTGGGTTAAACAAGGTTCCAAAGAACATGGCCTCCATGAAAGAGAAAAATAAAAGAACGAAAGACAGTAGAAGTACTGAGGAACTTAAAAAATAATAGTATGAAGGGATATGAAAAAACAGCAAATAAAGTTTCAAAACATATAATAGAGAACTGAAATGCATAAATATAAAAAATAATTTTAATGAAAGCTTTTTCTGTAATACTTTGATCATATTAATTACTGTACATATTAAAATAAAGGTACCTAACAAATTCAAAATACAATTTGAGCTCACCTCAAGATCATATTTGCAATGCAATCCTATGCATGTCTACTCAGAAGTAAGTACCATTGTCTTCAATGGGGCTTACTCCTGGGAAAATGTTGTAGGGTTTCAGCTTTAGTCTACTTAAAGACTCATGACTAAGTGAGATCCTTGTGCTTGATGCCTGCTGCAGAGAGATTTTATATTAGGCTCCTATTAGTCAGTTTCATTCTCAAGTCTTCTCATTCAGTGATAGCCAGTTGATTTCTTTTCTTCAGTAGCAAATCATTTATAGCACTAAAGCCACATTCAGCTAAATATGAAGATGGGAACGGTAACAGCAGTTTTCTTGCAAAGTAGGTTGAATTTGGGTACTTAGCTTCTGTCTCATCACAAAGCCATTCCATCACTCCTTTTATATTGAATAAAGTTTTAAGTGAGTCATCATTTTGCATTTCCAAGAGTTCTTCTTGGTACTGCATTGAAACATCAGACAGATCCACCAGCATTGCTGCACTACCCATGTTGGAAAATCAATTTGTTTTAAATCAGAAAATCTTTCTTTCAAATCAGAGGCCAATATTTTCAGATGATCCACAATGACAAGTACAGCAGCATCAGTCACCTCACATTTTTTTAGCCAATGAAACATGTCAACATTTTTGTCAGAAATATCTTTTTGACATAACTCTATAAATACCTTCGCCTTTGCATCAACAAGAGTTTTATTTGTTCCTTGAAGTTGTTTATTCAACATATTCAGTCTTTCAAAGATATCTGCTAAATAACTCACAAATGCTTTAACATCAATGGTTAGCAGGTGCTTCATTTCAGGCTTGTCACTTAAAAAGTCACTAAGAACATCAAATAGTTCAATGAATCTTTTCAAACAATTTCCCTTTGAGAGCCACCTTACCTCAGTGTGAAGTACAAGTCTCACATGGTCTGCATTTTTATCTTCACAAAATTGCTTGAAGAGACACTCACATTTGGCATTAGCTTTGATAGCATTGATACATTTTATAACTGATTTTAGTACCTCATTAAGAGCAGGAGAAATATTTTTGGACACTAAGTTCTCTCTGAATAACACAGTGCACAAGAAGCATTTCTGGATTCTCATCTTTCATCAATTTTAAGTAGCCATTTTTCTTGCCCATCATAACATCTGCAGCACAAGATGTTATGTTTTACATTGATATATTATTGACATCTAAGTAATTTTTTAGATTTTATAGATAGATAGATAGATAGATAGATAGATAGATAGATAGATAGATAGATAGAGGTGGTCTCTAATGATTTGCAGAATAACATTTCTTCAGCAAATTCACCTTTATCAATATATCTTGCATAGGTTAGCACTATGGCCTCATTGTCTCTCAGAGTTGATTCATCCATTAGTACTGAGAATTTTCTTGATTTCAGCTTTTCAACAAGTTGTGCTTCAATATCTTCACTCATTTCATCTATTCTTCTGCTAACAGTATTGTTACTGAGTGGCATGGTTTTCACATCTTTGTTATCTTTTTCCAGAACTGTTTTAAGAAATGCTGATATTGATGGTTTAATTAAATCCTCTCCTATAGTATGATGTTTTCCAGATTTAGCAATGAGTAAAGAAATTTCATAACTAGTCTCAAGAGTACGACTGACAATTTTTTCAAATTTCTCCTTTAAAGACTTGAAGAAATTTAAATCTGAATTTACGTACACACTATGTTTCGCCTTCAAATGTGCCCCAAGATGACCTTGTTCCATTGATTCGTTGGGCAAGCATTGTTGGCATAAGAGGCAGAAAGATGACTGTTCATCATGGATAGCGGGTATGAAGCCAAGTTTTAAATATTCTTGTGAATACTGACGAACTTTTTTCTTGCTTGCACTACTCATTTTATGCATAGGGTTTGTGACTAAAAGAAATAAATATGAGAAAAACTTATGAAATGATGCAAATTATTAAAGAAATAACTATTAAAAGAAGATGGCTCAGAAAGAGGGAAATTTAAAAAACATTCTTAGCTTAATTTATGAATAGTATTATTGTCATGAATGGAAGGGGGGTTGTAACCTATGACCCCCCTACTCGCCCACTTGGTTTGAACCTGCAGTTTAGTGGGGAAATACTTTGGTAGTTCAGTAGGTGGAGGTGAATCACACAGGCCTGGTAAGGTCTAGGCATGCGTGGCCCAGCCCCAGATTGGTCTGAGAGGAAAAGCCTTGTAAAACACTGCCTGGAAAAACACAGACTAAAAATAACTGTAAATCTAACAATTTCTTACTTAAACTTGGGTCCTGGTTCTGTATCCTCACTGCTGGGCTTCCCTCACAGAGCAGCTCTCCCTGCAACTACCCAGCAGCAAAGCCCACAGGAAAGAGAGAGAGAGACTCTGACAGTTCCATGATCCTTAGTGGGAACACATCTGATTGGCTGGAAGTTGCTCCCTCCTCCACCCAGCTGGGATATCCTTAACATACCCAAGACCAATAAAGGACTCAAATGCCTATACACTAACTCTCAAAATCTAGGGAACAAACAGGGTGAACTTGAAGTCTTAGTACATGAAGGCAGATATGATATAGTTGTTATTACTGAAACCTGGTGGGATGAAACTCATGACTGGAATGTACTGATGGGAGGATACAAACTATGCAAAAGAAACTTATGAGCCGAGGTGGCGCAGTGGTTAGAGTGCTGTACTGCAGCTACTTCAGCTGCCTGCTAGATCAGCAGATCAGCAGATCAAATCCCACTGGCTCAAGGTTGACTCAGCCTTCCATCCTTCCGAGGTGGGTAAAATGAGGACCCAGATTGTTGGGGGCAATATGCTATTTAGTATACTGTCTATTGTTGTAAGCCGCCCAGAGTTGTCAGAGAGTGGGAGGCATAGAAATATTAATGCTAATGCTAATGCTAATGCTAATGCTAATGCTAATGCTAATGCTAATGCTAATGCTAATGCTAATGCTAATGCTAATGCTAATGCTAATGCTAATGCTAATGCTAATGCTAATGCTACTAATAATAAACAGACCTTACAGAAGAGGAGGTGGAGTTGAATTATATATAAAAGATCACTACATCTCTACATAATAATATTCTGCGCATGCCCCAACATGGCAGTCTGAGTTGGGGAGAGGCAAAAGAAGAACGCTGCGGGAGGCAGCGGGAAGCCGTGAGACGCCGCGGGAGGAGGATTAGAGAGGCCGGCTTGCAGCAATGTTGGCTTTTTCCCTGCTTTTCCTTGCTTGCTCAGCAGCAGCCATCAGAGCGGCGGTGACGGCATGGCGCTACCGAGGGTGCCGATGGTGGACTCTGAGGGGGTCTGGCACTGTCAGTGGAGTTGCAGAGTTGCGGTGGCAATGGCGGCCACCGCGCAGCGATTGGGAGGGGATGACAAAGATAACGAAGATGGCTGCAAAATGGATGAGGTGGGGGTTGCTGGACACTGGCAGAGAGGCGAAACGGAGGCTGCCAACGGGGATTTGGCTGGTATGATGATAGAGGATGGAAAGACCTGGGGTTGGAGAGCCCGGTGGAAGGCTCTGGCATTGGGCCTCCATGGGTGGCCTCTCCTCCCCCCCCTTCCTGGCCTTGTTATCGGCCTAGGGGTCAGCCTTTCCTCCCTCCTCCCCTTCCCCCCCCCTTGTGTACACCTATCCTCCTGTGGGACTGTTGTGCTGCATTTCATCTGTACCCCACCTCAAATTGTATGTGGGACTACTATGCTGCTTTTCATCTGTACCCCACTTGAAATAGCTTTTATTTCATCGAAACTCACTGACAGAGGGGGACTTGGACTAGGACAGTACTATGTGGACCCTGAGGGAGTTGACTGTTATGAACCATCTATCACCAGAGGAGATTAAATCATCAAATTCCTGCTTTTGGACATCTGGTTGGCTTCTGTGAGAGGGTGGCCAGAAAATTTTCCCTCTGAGTGACTGTGTAAACTGACTCCTTCCGCTGTTGTGAGAGGGCAGTGGAGCCCAGGCGGCTACCTATATGGAGACTTTTCTGTCCTAAGACTTTGTTGGACCCTACCAAACTGCTCTCCCATCCTGGTCTTACTGTATGTACTCGGCGGCGGAGCTATGTGCACTGCAAGATTCCTCCCTCTAGCAGGTTTGGCCCTCTACTCTATCGAGGGCCTACCTTGATAACGGGTTTTGGAACCCCAAGAGGTGGCATGGTGTGAGAAGGCAGTTTAGAGGCTTTTTAACTAAGATTTTAGACAAAATTTTAAGGGGCTCTGGGAGGGATAATTTACGGGAGGCTGGGACTAGCCTGGCGAGGGGCAGCGCTATGGGGGGTGCGGGGTCAGGGGTTAAGGAGGGGGCGAGTGTCCATATTGTGGAGGGTTGTTCCATCGGTACTGTGGTTGGGAGGGGCAGATATGGCGGGAGTAGGGGACCACATCATGTTCGGGGAGTGTGTACTTGCTATCTCTAGGTGATTGCATGCTCCGGCCCCCAAGGCTCTTCTTGCTTCCTGGGTAGTCCAGACCCTCAGGGCCCGGGTTTTTGGTTGATGTTATGCAACGCCAGGTCCGTGGTAAATAAAGCCCCCCTCATTTGCGATCTTATACAGGAGGGGGGTGCGGACCTGGCGGGTGTTAAAGAGACCTGGTTGGGGCAGGAGTGGGGGTCCCCCTCACTGAACTGTGTCCACCAGGTTTCTGCACATTCCATCAGCAGAGGGCTCAGGGTAGGGGCGGTGGGGTGGTGGTTATTATTAAAGAAGATCTAAGTCCGAGAGAGGCCACTGTTCCTCAGATAGCCGGATGTGAGTCCCTCCTTGTGAAGTGGGGTTGGGGGGTTCAGATGGGCCTGCTGACTGCATACCTGGCTCCCTGTCATATAGCAGCGGCCCTGCCCGAGCTGCTTGATGTGATAGCTGGGGTGGTGGTGGATACCCCCAGACTTATGGTCATGGGGGATTTCAACCTGCCATCTGTCGGCGAGACGTCAGAAGCGGCTCGGGTGTTCATGGCTTCCATGACGGCTTTGGACCTGACCCAGGTAGTTCATGGCCCAACGCACACTGGGGGGGACACTCTGGACTTGATTTTTGTCTCAGGTCAGTGGCTGAATGATCTAGATATAGAGGATGTAGTCATCGAACCCTTGTCATGGTCTGATCATTCGCTCCTCCGACTGGACTTCTGTACCGCTGCCCCCCCGTCGCAGGGAGGCGGAACCGGTTAGGTGGTTCCACCCCAGGCACCTGATGGATTCTGAGGGATTCCAGAGGGAGCTTGAGCCATTCCCTGAGGTTCTGGCTCACGATTCGACTGAGGAACTGGTAGTCGCCTGGGATAGGGCAGCCGCCGGAGCCTTGGATTGGGTCGTGCCTTTGCGACCTCTGATCCGGTGCCGACCCCGTGTGGCACCGTGGTTTTCCAAGGAGCTTAGGGAAATGAAGCACCAGAAAAGACACCTAGAGAGTTGCTGGAGGGCCAGCTGATCTGAATCCGACCGGACACTGGTGAGGTCTTATATTAAGACCTACCTAGTGGCGATAAAAGCAGCAAAATCTGAGTATTTTTCCGCTCTTATCGCATCATCAGATAATCACCCAGCCACCCTGTTTAGGGTGACCAGTTCCCTACTTCATCAGGGAGCGAGGGAAGACCCCTTGCAGGGGAGAGCTGAGGACTTTGTGCAATATCTGTATGACAAAATCGCTCAGATTCGGGAAGGATTGGACTCTGACTGGGTGGTTTCAGGCGGGGTGACGGAGGCGGGCCTTGAGAATGTCATTTGGGAGAAGTTTGACACTGTGGCTCATGAGGACGTGGACAGGATTCTGGGCAGACTTAGCGTGGCCACATGTTTACTGGACCTGTGTCCCTCCTGGTTGGTAATTGCCTCCTGGGAGGTTACACGAGGCTGGCTCCAGGGTATTATCAATGCTTCTTTGAGTGAGGGTAACTTCCCCGCTGCCTTGAAGGAGGCGGTGGTGAAGCCTCTCCTTAAGAAGCCTTCCCTGGACCCAGCTTTATTAGCTAATTATCATCCAGTCTCCAACCTTTGCTTTGTGGTGAGGGTTGTTGAGAGTATAGTGGCGCGACAGTTTCCCAGGTACCTGGAGGAAACGGTTTATCTAGATCTGTTCCAGTTGGGTTTCAGGCCTGGGCACAGCACAGAAATGGCATTGGTCACATTGATGGATGATCTCTGGAGGGCTCGGGACAGGGGTTGTTCCTCTGTCCTAGTCCTATTAGACCTCTTGGTGGCTTTTGATACCATCGACCATGGTATCATGCTGCGCCGATTGGAGGGGTTGGGGATAGGGGGCACCATGCTACAGTGGTTCTCCTCCTTCCTCGCCGACCGGTCGCAGTTCATGTTGATGGGGGGACAGAGATTGACCTCGAGGTGCCTTGTGTGTGGGGTGCTGCAAGGGTCAGTTCTCTCACCCCTCTTGTTCAACATTTATGTGAAGCCGCTGGGTGAGATCATCCATGGTTTCGGGGTGAACTGTCATCTGTACGCTGATGATACTCAGCTGTACATCTCCACCCCGGACCATCCCAACAATGCCCTTGATGTGATGTCCCGGTGCCTGGAGGCCGTGCGGATCTGGATGGGGAGAAACAGGCTCAGGCTCAACCCGTCCAAGACCAAGTGGCTGTGGCTTCCGGCATCCCGATATAGTCAGTTGGTACCAACGCTGACTTTTGGGGGTGAGTCGTTGGCCCCCACAGAGAGGGCTTGCAACTTGGGCATCCTCCTGGATACATGGCTGTCTTTGGAAGAACATATGATGGCTGTGGCCAGGGGGGCTTTCTATCAGGTTCGCCTGATCCGCCAGTTGTGGCCCTTTCTGGATTGGGATGCCTTACACATGGTCACTCATGCCCTTGTCACGTCCTGCCTGGACTACTGCAATGCTCTCTACATGGGGCTCCCCTTGAGGAGCACCCGGAGGCTCCAACTGGTCCAGAATGCAGCCGCACGGGTGGTTATGGGGGCGACTCGGCGCTCCCATGTAACACCTCTCCTGTGCAAGCTGCACTGGCTCCCAGTGGTCTTCCGGGTGCGCTTCAAGGTATTGGTTACCACCTTTAGAGCGCTCCATGGCTTAGGACCCGGGTACTTACGAGACTGCCTTCTGCCACTGGTAGCCTCCCACCGACCAGTACGCTCCCACAGAGAGGGCTTCCTCAGGGTGCCGTTGGCCAAACAATGCCAGCTGGTGGCCCCCAGGGGGAGAGCTTTCTTTGTGGGGGGCACCTACCCTCTGGAACGAGTTGCTCCCGGAGATACGGCGGATCCCGGATCTGCGCACTTTCCAAACTGCCCTAAAGACGTTTTTGTTTCATCAAGCCGGGCTGGCCTGACCTACTCTCTTAAATTGTTTTTAACTTAAATTGCTAAAATTATGGGTTTTAATATAGGGGTTTTAACTATGGGCCAAATTAATTTAATTGGATTTTAATACTGTTTTAAATTTTGTATTTTCTGTATTTTATTTGCTGGCTGTTCACCGCCCTGAGTCCTTTGGAAGAAGGGCGGTATATAAATATAATAAACCATAAACCATAAACCATAAAAAAACCAAGTATGAAAACCTCCTAGAATCCATATGAGTCAATATAAAAGGGGGGAAATGACATTGCTATAGGCATATAATACAGACCACCCAACCAAGCAGAAGAAATACATGAACATTTTGCTAATCAATGGACAAATGTATGTAGGAAACACACCACAGTAGTAATGGGGGACTTTAACTACCCTGACATCAACTGGGAGACAAACTGTGCAGCAAGGGGGAGATTGAACATATTCCTGACCAATTTAGCTGACAACTTTGTCATCCAAAATGTACAAGAGGGAACTAGAGGAAAAGCTATACCAGAACTATTTCTTACTAATAGAGAAGAAGTGATAGAGGGAGTTGAAGTTGCTGGAACCTTGGGCGAGAGTGACCATGTCATATTGGAATGCAAGCACAAGCAATAGAATATAATCCAACCAGTGTCTTAAACTTTAAAAGAGCTAATTTTAACAAACTCAGAGCCTAAGAAAAATTCCATGGATAAAAATCCTAACGGGGAAAACAACTCAAGAAGCATGGGAAACTCTGAAAAATATGATCATAAAAGCCCAGTCTAGTGCAATACCACTTAAAAAGACAAACAAGAAATCCAAGAAGAAACCAGCATGGCTGCACAAAGATCTCTCTGATAAACTGAAAGACAAAAAGGATAAGTTACAAAAAGTGGAAAGAGGGACACTAAGGCAGAATATTAGCAGATAGCCTGAATCTGCAAAGATGAAATCAGGAAAGCAAAGGCTCAGAATGAACAAAGACTTGCAACAAAAGTCAAAGACAATTTTTTAAAAAGTTTCTTTCAACATATACTGTAAATAACAAGAAAAAAGTCAAGGAAACAATCAGTCCACTAATGGGAGTAAATGGCAAGGAAGTAACAGGCAGTAGAGAGAAAGCAGAGCTGCTTAACTGATTCTTTGCATCAGTCTTCATGCAAAAAGAAACTATAGCCCAACCTACCTATGAGCCACGGTGGCACAGCAGTTAGAGTACAATACTGAAGGCTACTTCTGCAATTTGGCAGTTCAAATCTCACCAGGCTCAAGGTTGACTCAGCCTTCCATCCTTCTGAGGTGGGTAAAATGAGGACCCAAATTGTTGGGGGCAATATGCTGACTCTGTAAACTGCTTAGAGAGGGCTGTAAAGCATTGTAAAGCGGTAGATAAGTCTAAATGCTATTGCTATTGCTACCAAAAACATAACCTTAAATGATAGACTAGAAATAAGAATTAAAATAAGCAAGAAAATGGTAAGAGAACACCTGTCTGACGTTGATGAATATAAATTACCAGGACCTGATGCATTACATCCCAGAGATCTGAATGAGCTATATTATTTTCAATTGGTTATGATAGGACCTTTTTTGCCTGGAATCACCTAGAGATGCATTGCATTGCTACAAGAAAACACTTAGAATAACAGTTGGAAGGGACCTTGGTGGTCTTCTAGTCCAACCCCCTGCTTAGGCAGGATACCCTACACCACTTCAGACAAATGGTTATCCAACATTTTCTTTAAAACTTCCAGTGTTGGAGCATTCACAACTTCTGGAGGCAAGTTGTTCCACTAATTAATTGTTCTAACTGTCAGGAAATTTCTCCTTAGTTCTAAGTTGCTTCTCTCCTTGATTAGTTTCCACCCATTGCTTCTTGTCCTACCCTTAGGTGCTTTGGAGAATAGCTTGACTCCCTCTTCTTTGTGGCAGGCCCTGAGATATTGGAACACTGCTATCATCTCTCCCCTAGTCCTTCTTTTCATTAAACTAGACATACCCAGTTCCTGCAACCGTTCTTCATATGTTTTAGCCTTCAGTCCCCTAATCATCTTTGTTGCTCTTCTCTGCACTCTTTCTAGAGTCTCCACATCTTAACAGAGAAGATGGCAAGGAAGTAATGAGCAGCAGAGACAAAGCAGAACTGGTTAACTCATTTTTTACATCAGTCTTCACGCAGAAAGAAACTATAACCCAACCTACCAAAAGCAACCGTAAAAGACAGACTAGAAATAAAAAATTAAAATAAGCAAGAAAATGGTAAGAGAACACCTGTCTGACCTTGATGAATATAAATCACTGGGACCTGATAGCTAACATCCCAGAGTTCTGAAGGAGCTGGCAGATGTTATCTCAGAAGCATTGTACCATACCTTTCAAAAATCCTGGAGCACCGGGGAACTACCTGGGGATTGGAAAAGAGCTGATGTGGATCACATCTTCAAAACGGGGGGGGGGGGGGGGGGAGGGCAGACGGGGATGGGGGGGGACAGATGGACAGGGGATGGGACAGATCCAGGAAACTACAGTCCAATCAGCCTAACATCAATACCTGGGAAGATACTGGAAAAGATAATAAAAAACAGATCTGTGAACATAACATTCACATTCACACATAATTATTCACAGATCTGTGAATAAAGTTATAGCAAGTAGCCAGCACGGGTTTGTTAAAAACAGATCATGCCAAACCAATCTTATTTCATTCTTCAACATAGTGACTAAATTAGTAGACCAGCGAAATGCTGTGGACATAGTCAACTTTGACTTCAGCAAGGCATTCAACAAAATAGACCACAACCTACTTCTTGGCAAACTAGAAAAATATGGGATAGACAGCATCGTCCCAAAGGTGCTTTTTCAGGAAGGAACTGGACTTTCTTGTTTTTTGTTTTTATTTGAAGACATTTTGCTTCGCATCCAAAAAGCTTCTTCAGCTCTGACTGGATAGCAATAGCAATAGCACTTAGACTTATATACTGCTTCACAGTGCTTTACAGCTCTCTCTAAGTGGTTTACAGAGTCAGCATATTGCCCCCAACAATTTGGGTCCTCATTTTACCCACCTCGGAAGGATGGAAGGCTGGTGAGATTTGAACTGCCAAATTGCAGGCAGCTGGCAGTCAGCAGAAGTAGTCTGCAGTACTGCACTCTAACCACTGTGCCACCGTGGTGGGGAATGGACAGCATCACCACCAGATGGAGTTGTAACTGGCTGACAAACCGTACTGAACAAGTGGTCCTTAATGGTACTACATCTACATGGAGGGAAGTAAGCAGTGGGGTACCACAAGGTTCTGTCTTAGGCCCAGTACTCTTCAATATCTTCATAAATGACTTAGATGAGGGAATAGAAGAGGAACTCATCAAATTTACAGATGACACTAAGCTGGCAGGAATAGCCAACACCCCAGAAGACAAGCTCAGGATCCAAAAAGATATTGACAGACTTGAACAATGAGCCCTATTCAACAAGATGTAATTTAATGTGGAAAAAAACAAGGCTTTACACCTAGGCAGGAAAAAACAAAGGTACAAGTACAGATTAGGCGAAATGTGGCTCAAAAACAGTTAACTGTGAGAAGGACCTCAGTAAGACTACACCAGGAATACTGCATCCAGTTTTGGTCACCATATTACAAAAAAGATGTTGAGCCTTTGGAAAAAGTGCAAAGAAGAGCAACTAAGAACAAAGAAGAGCCTGGAGACAAAAACATATGAAGAACAGTTGCAGGAATTGGGTATGGCCAGTCTAGAAAAAAGCAGGACTAGGGTGACGTAGTAGCAGTATTCCAGTATTTGAGGCACTGCCACAAAGAAGAGGGGGTCAACTTATTTTCCAACACACCAGAAGACAAGACAGGAAACAATGGATGAAAACTAATCAAGGAGAGATGCAACCTAGAACTAAGGAGAAACTTCCTGACATTGAGAACAATTAACCAGTGGAACGGCTTGCCTCCAGAAGTAGTGGGTGCTCCATCGCTGGATGTTTTTAAATAGAGTTCAGACAGGGTAGTTTTATACATTAATGAAACAATCAATTCTAAACAAATTTATACAGATGAAGAAGGAAGAATCTGGATGGTGGAAGTAGTGATAAACCAAAAACAAATATAAATGTACATTTATATAATAACACTTTTTTCTGTTTTCCCCCTCCTTCCCCCTTTTTCATTTACTCATGTGTCATTTGGATTTCTATTCCTTTTTTGTCTTTTCTCTCATTTACTTTTGTCCTATCCAATTTGTTAATCTCTAATCTTTTATTCATATTTCTTTTCTAACCAGTCATAAAAATGTCCCCATGTCTTGAAATACATCGATTCCAGTGCTGGGTTGCCCCCGGTTTGGACCGGTTCTATAGAACCGATAGTAAAACCATTGGGAGGCTCTGCCCACTGACCCTGATGTCATCAGGAAGCTTCTGTGCATGGGCAAAAGGTTCTGCGCATGTGCAGAAGTGCACACATGCGAGCAAGCAAAGACAGCATGTGTGCGCGGCCCCGTTGCAAACCGGTAGTAGAGGTAAGTAGAACCCACCCCTGACCGATTCCTCTTTATCTTTTATTCTTAATGTTAATCTATTCATTTCTGCACATTCTAAAATTTTCTTTATTATCTCTCCTTCTGACGGGATTTTTTCTGCTTTCCAGTTCTGTGCAAATACTATTCTAGCCGCTGTTATTATATGAATAATCAAATATGTATCTTCTTTACTATATTTCTCCAGTAGAATACCCAATAAAAAATTCTCTGGTCTTAACTCCATGCACTGGTGTAACATTCCCTCTATCCATGTTCGCATTTTAACCCAATAATTTTTTGCTTCCTTACATGACCACCAGATATGATAGTATGATCCTGGCGATTGATGACATTTCCAACACTTAGCTGATTTATCTTTAAACATTTTTGCTAATCTTTCTGATGGCATATGCCACATTTTGTATAAATTTTCTTTATATGCTGTTGCCATCGTTAATTTATAATTCCTTTCCCATAGTTGTTGCCATTTCTCTAATTCAATCATATAGCCAAAAATCTTTGCCCATCCTATCATTGTTTCTTTTACCTCTTCACTTTCTAATCTAATTTGCAATAAATAGTTATGTCATTTCTTAATCATTTTTTCATCTGTTCCCATCAATATCTCATCCAATTCTGATTTTCCCAGATGAAAACCATATTGTTTGAGATCTTTTTCGTATCTTGATTGTATTTGCAATTGTGTAAACCAATCTGTCTCAATCCCTTGTTTTTCTAACTCTTGTTTTTGTTTTAGTTCTCCCTTTTCTGATAAAATATCCTTGTATCTAAAAATATTTCTCATATTAATAATATTTGGATTTAATTTAATTTAATTTAATTTATCACATTTCTATGCCGCCCAACTCCCAAGGGACTCTGTCAAAGATGTGTCAAAGCTTCCACTGTTGAAAGCCACATTGGTATTTCCATGTAATGTTTTTCTTTCACTCTCTCCCACAGTTAACAAACCATTTCTTACATAATGTCTCTGGAAATAGCCATGTATTTTGTTTTTCCCATACCATAGGAACGCTTGTCAACCTAGTTGCAAATCATGTCTGTTAGGGAATGGCTATTGCCTAACTGGTTGGGTTGGCAATATATATAAACCATCAATGCATGTTTTCAGTCAAAATGTAATGTATAGCTTTAAGACTGTAATGCTGTATTGCATCATACTGTATCCTGATTGGCTAGCTCTGTAGCCAACGTATTTAAGAGGAAGCTTGAATCATGGCTTATTTTTTTCTTATTACATTATTATTGCTCCTCTCTGCCTGATCTCTCTGCATGATTTTGCATAACCCACCATATTTTAATCCAAAAAGCCTTCACTTTCTTGCAGGTCCACCATATATGATAATATGTAGCATCTAAGCATTCACATCTCCAACATTTTGCCTGCACATTAGGATACATACATGATAATTTCTTGGGATCTAGATGCCACCTGTAAAACATTTTATAAAAATTTTCCCTCAAGTTCTGTGACTGCGTAAATTTAACATTCTGAACCCATATTTTTTCCCACGTTTCCATCATAACTGGTTCTGCAAAGTTTTGCACCCACTTTATCATGCAGTCTTTAACCAACTCATTTTCAGAATCTCTTTCTAACAAAACGTTATAAACCCTTTTAATATGCATTTGGCCTTTATCTTTTATCTGTCTTACCAAATCTTCTTCATGCAACATTAAACCAGTTTTTTGATCTTCCCACCATCTCAATTGAAGTTGATTATACTGTAACCAAGTTAAAATTATCCCTTCTTCCAACAGTGTATTTAATGTCTTTAATTGTAATCTACCCCATCATTAAAAAGTACCTCTTTATATAAAATCCCCCCGAGTGACTTTATATTTATATTCCGTGTAATATGACCAAGATTCAACCACAATGGTATTTTGTAATCCAATTTAAGCTGGTGCTTCTTCCATACTCTCATTAAGGAGTTTCTAAGTATATGACTCTTGAATACTTTATCAACTTTACTTTCATAAAATAGATATGCATGCCACCCATACTCTAAGTCATGGCCTTCTATATTCAATATTCCAGTCTCTGTCATTCCAAACCAATCACTCGCTTGCGTCAAAGCTGCTGCTTCGTAATACAATCGTAGATTTGGGACTTTAAGGCCACCTCTTTCACGAACATCTTGCATAATTTTCAGTTTAACTCTTGGCTTTTTCTCATTCCAAACAAACTTATTCACTCCTTTTTGCCATACAGTCAGATTTTTATCATTTTTAAGCACCGGAATCATTTGGAACAAAAATAAAAATCTAGGTAGAACGTTCATCTTAACTGCTGCTATTCTACCAAGTAAAGATAGTTGCAGTTTTTTCCAAGTTTCCATATCTCTTTGTACCTTTTGCCACAACACCTCATAATTATTTTTGAAAAGTTTTATATTTGAAACTGCAACTTGAACTCCTAGATATTTCACCTTTGCTACTATTTCAAAGCCTGCTTTCCTTTCAAGTTCCTTCTTTTGAGCTTCTGACACATTTTTAACTATCATCTTGTTTTTTTTCTGATTCAATCTGAATCCTGATACCATGCCATATTCTTCTATAATGTCTTTCATCTGCATTACCGATTCCATAGGCCGTGTTAGGGTAACAACCAGATCATCTGCAAATGCCCTTATTCTGTAGTCCTCTTGCCTTATAACTATTCCATTCAAAGTACTCGAATCTCGTATTTTGTTCAACAAGACTTCTAAAGTTAATATAAACAACAGTGGGGATAGTGGGCAACCTTGTCTTGTCCCTTTTTCTTTACTAAAGTTTGTAGTTAAACTTCCATTAATGATGATCTGTGCTGTTTGATCTTGATAAATTGCTGTAACAGCTTGCACAAACTCGTCCCCAAAACCCATCTTTATTAATGTCTTTAATAGAAAGTTCCAATTAACTCGATCAAAGGCCTTCTCCGCATCCAAAAACACCAGCACTGCAGGGATCTGTTTACTCTTCTCAAGATATTCCAGTAAATCTATAATTTGCCTCACATTATACTTCATATATCTGCCTTCTATAAATCCTGCTTGATCATGATGAATCACTTCTTGCATAACTGGCATTAATCTGTTGGCTAATACTTTTGCAAAAATTTTATAATCCATATTCAGGAGGGATATTGGTCTAAAATTTTCCGGTTTTGTACAACCTGTTTCCTCTTTTGGTATCAATGAAACAAAGGCTGCCTTCCATGAAGGGGGTATTTTACCCCCTTTTTGTATGCTACAAAATAAATCTCTGAGGTGTTCAATCATTTCTGCTTGTAAGGTCTTGTAATACACCGCTGTTAGACCATCCGTCCCTGGAGCTTTAGCTGTTCTCAGTTGTTTAATTGCAATAATAATCTCCTCGACTGTTATTAGTTGATTCATTCTTTCCTTTTGCTCCTTGGCAATTTTTGTAACTCTCCCTTCCTCTAAGTATTTATCTATAAGTTCATTCTGTATATCATCTTTGGCATATAGTTTTGTATAATAATCTAAAAAGGCTTCTTTAATTACACTTTATTGAAAAACTTCCTTCCCTCCATACTCAATTCTACCAATGACTCGAGAACTCTGCTGTTTCCTCAATGCATAAGCCAACCACCTGCCCAGTTTATTAGCATTACAAAATGTATTATGTTTTGCAAATTGTAAGTTAGTTGCTGTTTGTTCCGCTATAAGCATTTGAAATTGATCTTTCAGAAGTTTTATAATTTCTTGTAATTTTTTGTCTGTCGGATTTTTTATAAATAGTTGATCTTTTTTCTTTATCTCTCCTTCCATTTCTAATCTTTTTCTTTGCTGATTCAGTTTATGTTTAGAGTTCATATGTATTAGTACCCCCCGCATATAGGCCTTACTCGCATCCCAAACGATTTCAATAGAGGTACCCTTATTCAGATTAATTTCAAAAAAATCTTTCATTTGTTTTTTGAGTTCATTTACATTCTTTTCATATCTAAACAGATTTTCATTTACTCTCCACTATCTTCTCTCATTCTTTCTCATTTCTATTTCCATCCACACCGGACTATGATCAGTTAGAGTCCTCGGAAATATCTTTGTTTTCTTTATCCTAGAAAGTAGATCAGCTATAACTAAAATGAAGTCAATCCTAGAGAAGGATCGATGTCTATCTGAAAAAAAAGTAAAGTCCAATTCTCTTGGGTTTTGCTCTCTCCATATATCTTTCAATTCCAGATCTTCTTTCATATCAAAAAATATTTGTGGTAGTTTAGCACATATTGATGACTTTGCCAGACTCTTCTTATCTTGTTTGATGTCTATTACTCCATTCCAGTCTCCCATAAACAAAATAGATCTATAGTCCCATTGCAATATTTTGGAATATAATAATTTATAAAAATTTTCTTGTTGTTGGTTGGGGGCATAAATTCCAATCACCAAAATTGGTCCATTTTGTGTATTTAATTCAATCGCCAAATATCTTCCACAATCATCTGCCTCTATTATTTTGGCTGGTAGTCTTTTATTTACATAAATCACAATGCCGTTCTTTTTCTCTGAGTCTGATGCTATAAATTGTGCATCTAATTTAGAGTTTATCAAGTATTTTTGGTCTAGTAATCTGATATGAGTTTCTTGCAAACAAATAACATCATTATTAAATTGTTTCAAATAGTGAAACATTTTTCTTCTCTTCTGTGGTGAATTTAATCCATTCACGTTCCAAGATAAAAATTTAATTGTCATTTGTGGTCTTTTGAAGCCTTAAGAGCGTTTGCTGAAGTTCCTGTTCCAAAGTAGTAGTCTTCAGCCTAGCTCCTCCCATTGCTTCAGATTTCTGTGATTTACTATTAACTCCATTCTTATCTTGTAGTGGCAAGGACCTCTGCTGCTGTTGCTTCTCTTGAAGTTGCTTGTAAGCTGCTGTAGTTATACGTTGATCTTTTGGTTCTTGTAGTTTCAATTCAAGGTCCAATGCTACCTGTCTTGTATTCTTAGGTGATCCACTTGTAATCTCCAGGGGGAAGTCTATCAATGGTTCATCCAATAACCCCCCTCCTGTTGCTCCTTGAGTTTCCGCCACCTCTGCATATGTTTGCTTCCACTGTTCCTCAGACTCTTGTTCAAATTCCTTCTCTTTATCACTCTCCTCTACACATAGAGATGAGGATGCACGTGGAGATGCTCTCCCAGTTTTTAGAACATTAAAATAGAATTCTTTAGCTTTTAGAACAGTGTTTAATTGATATATTTCTCCTTGGTACCTCAATATTATGCCAACTGGAGCATCCCATCTAAATTGAATTTACTGTTTCTTCAACTCATTCACCAGGAATCCAAAGTCCTTTCTATCTCTTAACATCTTCGGTGGCAGCTCTTTGTAGATCCCAATCTCCTTTCCATCCACTTGGACAGTAGAAACAAAAGATCTTTGCAAGATATCATTTCTTATTCTTCTGTCTGTAAAATAAATCACCACATCTCTAGGCAGCTGTCTTTGCTTTGCCACCCGAGAATTCACTCTGTAAGCCTTATCAATCCTACTTAGAACATCTTCAGGATTAATCTTTAACATCACTGCCAGGGCCTCAGCACAAATTGCTCTCAGATCCTCTCTGTTATTTTCTTTTATTCCTCTCAATCTTACAGCAAACTCCATAAATCTAAATTGCATCATAGTCAGTTCATTTTCAATTCTTTTGAGTTTTATTATCCACATTAGTAATTTTATTATCAGTTTCCATCATTTTAGATTCCAGTTCTGAACTGAGTTCTCCCACTTTTTTATCAATCTGAACAACCACTTTTGACAAACCAGTCACTGCTGTCAATATATCATTTTTCATTTTGTCATACTTTTCTTGAACCACCTCTTTAATCTCCTGTTGAGACTTTTCAAATTTTTTTTTCAAATCTTCCATAGCTTTAGTTTGGTTATTCAGAGCCCCAGCAATAAATTCCTTCAGATCTTTAAATCCAGTCTCCTGCTCTTGACTCTGAGTCTGCAAACTTAATGACTGCACTTTTTGTTGGTGCATAGGGGAGCCCCCCACTGCACCTTTAGGACTTTGTTTGCTTTGAAGCCATATTGCTATGCAGTCTTATTCTTTCAAAAAAAGAAGTCTTCCTCCCCTTTTCACCACCACAGAATCTTTTCAAAAACTTCCCCAATTTTAATCCAGTCTCTAAGGGAGAAAAAACAGATGGAAATCCCTTTAAAAGGTTTTTTCTTTTCTTCTGGCAAGTTCAATTACTTTAGTTGCTTCGTAGCGCGTTAAAACACACAAGCATAATCACTTTCGCTTTCAGCTTTCTTCTCTCCGCTGTAACCCAGATGCCATTTTAAAATCACTTTCACTCTTTCTCCGTTCTTAAGTATAATAGCAGGGCTAGTACAAATACTTTTGATTTTAAATTTGCAGTCCAGATTTCACCCTGCTTGTTTTTAAGTTTGCTTGAACTTTGCTGCTTAAAGTTGGTCACGTTGTCTGGCTCTGCATAAATGCAGAGTTGTCCCAGAGTCCGGAGCTTCGGCAAGCTATTTAGGGAGCCTCTCCCTGCTTCCTCCCCAGAAATAATCCAGGGGCTTCGCAGGGGGCTCTACCTGCACTCGCCAGCTCTACTCTCATTTATCTTCCAAACAAGAGTTTTTCAAGCCACCTCTCAGCTGCGGGGACGGCTTTTTACGGGCGGCGGGGCTGGCGGTCATAGAAGACCGTCTGCGAAGGCGGCGCCGCCAACCGGAAGTCCATGGCTTATTTTTTTCTTATTACATTATTGCTCCTCTCTGCCTGTTCTCTCTGCATGATCACTGACTGATCATTGCTACTTGTTGTTTTCTACTGTTTTACTGATTGTTTTACTGCTGTACTTGTTCCTGTTTGCAACTCCAAAAAGAATTGTTTTATTGCATATGACTACAACAACTGGTAAGAAGAATTTGTTCTTGGACTATCCCTGGATTGACAATTTAACTATCTTTATCTGTGTATGACCTGGATTGTTTATTGGACTTTGCTTTACTTTTTCCTAAAAGTAAAAGAATATCACAACTCCGTGTCTGTGTATTGACAGTGCTTAGTCACAATCACTCTCAGCCGTTTCTCATGTGCACAACCTTGCTACTCAAGGGTTACTCTGCACATATTCCTTAACAATGTCCTTCCAAAGTCGATAATCTTGTATTTCTCAATAAAATCCATTCTTTAATCCACGTTAACGCTGCCGCTTGGTGATATAGTTCCCAATTTGGAAGTCCAAACCTGCCTCTAATTCTTGAGTCTTGTAACATTTTTATATTAATTCTTGCTTTTTTCCCTTGCCATACAAATTTCCACATTGTTCTATTCAAAGTCTCAAAGTACTTTTTCTCCATCTTTATTGGTATCATTTGGAAAAGATATAAGATTCTTGGTAGTATGTTCATCTTAATTAACGCTATCCTTCCCATTAGCGATAATTGCAGATTTCTCCATTTCTCCAAGTCTACTTCAATTTGATTTCTTCATTGATAGTAATTATCTTCCTTGACAGTTGCACATCTTGAAGTTAGTTGAATACCCAAGTATTTCACTTTCTTCACTATTTGAATGTCTAGTTTCTCCATCATTTCTTTTTTTTTTTCTCTCATATTTTTAACTAAAATTTTTGTCTTATCCTTATTAATTTTCAGTCCCGCTACTTCTCCATATTCCTCTATTTGTTCAAGTAGATTTGAACCCATTTCTATAGGATCTTCCATAATAAACACTAAGTCATCTGCAAATGCTTGCAATTTGTATTCTTCTTTTTTGATTTTCATTCCTTTTATTTCCTTATCCTGTCTTACCTTTCTGTTTAAAATCTCTAGTGTCAATATAAATAATAATGGAGATAATGGACATCCTTGTCTAGTTCCTTTTCTAATATCCACTTTTTCTGTCATTTCACCATTTATAATCACCTTTGCCAATTGGCCTTTGTATATAGCAGTGATGGCTAACCTTTTTGCCATCGCGTGCCAAAAGCAGGGGGAGCGCGGGGGTCGTGCGCATACCCCCACCCATAATTAGTTTAGTTTAGTTAGTTTAGTTTATTAAATTTATATACCGCCCTTCTCCTAGTGGACTCAGGGCAGTGCACAGCCAGGAATAAAAACACTTCAATACAAAATTTAAAATTTGTAAAAGAATTAAACAATTTTTGGCTCAGAAAATTTAAAAAACCAATAGGCAATTTAAAATTTAAAGCCCATAAACAATTTAAAAACTAAAATGGGGGGGGGGGGTTACGCCAGCCCAGCTTGACAAAATAAAAAAGTTTTTAGGGCACGGCGAAAAGCCTGGAGATCAGGTATCATATGGATCTCAGGGGGCAAATCGTTCCAGAGGGCTGGTGCTGCCACAGAGAATGCTCTCCCCCTGGGTGTCGCCAGCTGACATTGCCTGGCTGACGGCACCCTGAGGAGTCCCTCTCTGTGGGAGCGTACTGGCCGGTGGGAGGCTATCGGTGGCAGAAGGCGGTCCCGCAAGTACCTAGGCCCTATGCCATGGAGCGGTTTGAAGGTGGTAACCAACACCTTGAATCGCACCCGGAAGACCACTGGAAGCCAATGCAGCTCACACAGGAGAGGTGTCACATGGGAGCGCCCCCTTGCTCCCGTAATCCCCGCGCGGCCGCATTCTGCACCAGTTGGAGCCTCCGGGTTCTATGCATCCCGCACCCCACACTCTATGCATCCCGCACCCTGCACATGCGCACACGACCCCCTCCCCACACTCCCCATGCTTTTGGCACGTGATGGCACAGTAGGCCTGGTAGGCCCGTTTTTCACCCTCCCCAGGCTTCAGAGTCTTTCTAGGAGCCTGGGAAGGGCAAAAACGGTCTTCCCCATCCCCCCAGAAGTCCTCTGGAGGCCAGAAACAGCCTTTTTCCTGACTTCCAGTGGGCCCAGAAGGCCTTAAAATCAGCTAACCATGATCCGCATGGGCACCGGAGCTGAGCTCGTGTGCCCACCCATATGGCTCCGTGTGCCATCTGTGGCACACGTGCCATAGGTTCGCCATCACTGGTATATAGTTTTGACCATATTTATAAACCTATCCCCAAAATCCATCTTTTTTAGCTGTGTTATCATAAATTGCCAATTCACATTATCAAACACTTTTTGTGCATCTAAAAATAACACCATTTGCTTCTCTGAATGCACTTCATGATATTCCAATGTATTCAATATTATTCGCATGTTGTCTTTGATTTGCCTTTTAGGTAAAAAGTCATTCTGATCTGGATGTATAAATTCATTTAATAATCTCTTCAATCTTTCAGCCATAATTGATGCAAAAATTTTGTAATCTGCATTTAATAAAGAAATTGGTCTATAATTCTTTATTTGTTGTAGGTCTGACTCTTCTTTTGTTATCAGAGTTATATATGCCTCCATCCACGAGTCCGGAATCTTAGCTTCTAGTAATAAGTCATTAAATACCTGTAACATTACATTACTTAATACGTCTTGTAACATTTTATATAACTCTGTTGGTAA
Organism: Coluber constrictor foxii; assembly: GCA_038048745.1. Lineage (NCBI taxonomy): Eukaryota > Metazoa > Chordata > Lepidosauria > Squamata > Colubridae > Coluber > Coluber constrictor. The sequence goes on from CM075961.1 coordinate 11,872,244, forward strand.
TCCATCCGGTCCTGGTGTTTTACCATTCTTTTGTCTTTTAATTCCCTCCAGTAATTCCATCATTGATATTCTTTCTTCTAATGCTTTTTTAAATTTTTCTGAGATCTTAGGTATTTCAGCTTTTTCTAGATATTGTTCTATCTTTTCCTCTGCAACTGTCTCTTGTTGATATAATCTTTTGTAAAATTTCTCAATTATTTTTTTCTTTTCCTCATTTTGGTAACATTTATTTCCATCTTGGTCTAATAGTTGGTTTATTAACTTCTTTCTCTCTCCTTTTTCATTTTATATGCCAACCATCGTCCTGGTTTATTTGCATTTTCAATAAAAAAAAATTTGTTTATTTTATTTTATTTTATTTTATTCGCCAATTAAATTCAATTTGTGTTTTTGCAAACACAAGGTTCTTAATCTTTTTATTCTGTGGATTTTTCTGTAGTTCCATCTCTAACTTCTTAAACTCCACTTCCAGTTTCTTTTGTGTTTGTCTAACCTGTTTGTTCTGTTTTCCTAAATATGTCATTGTCAGTCCTCTGATATATGCTTTACTGCAGGGGTGAAATGCTCCCAGTTTGGACCGGCTCAGGCAAGTAGGTAGCGATGGCGGCAGGCAGTTCAGAGAACCGGTAGCAAAAATCCCTGCCCCCCACCCCCCATGCCCAGCTGAGCTGCGCGATCATCAGAGCCTTTTTTTTTCTTTTAAATGGCTCTGATGATCCCAGCTGAGTTGCCAACTCAGCTGGGATCGTCAGAGCCTTTTGAAAGCATTTTTACATGGTTTTTCATGTAAAAAATGGTTTTAAAAGTAAAAAAAAATGGCCATGCCCACCAAGTCACATTAGCCCCCCCACCAAGCCATGCCCACAGAACCGGTAGTAACAAATTTTAGATTTCACCCCTGCTATACTGGTATCCCATACATTTTGTAATGACGTATCCTCTTTTCTATTTTCTTCAAAGAAAAAAGTCAATTCTTTTTCCATATACTGTTGAAAATTCTTTTCGTTTAATAATTTTTGATTCAATGTCCATCTCATTCTTTTCCTCTGCCCCTTCCTTGTCATTGTTATTGGGTTGTGGTCTGCCCATGTGCTTGTTTCTACATCAATCTTACGTATTTTAGATATTAATTCTATTGACATCCACATCATATCTATTCTTGACCATGACTTATGTCTATTTGAGTAAAATGTATACTGCTTTTCTTTCGGATATCTTCTTCTCCAAACTTCCTGCAAGTTTAATTCATCAGCCATTGTAAAAATGTTCAGGGAAGTGTCTTTCTTAACTTCTTATTTGTTTTTGTAGATTTGTAATCCAGCTCCTTATTTACAATCACATTAAAGTCTCCTATTATACATACATCTTCATCTTCATATTCTATTATTTTTCTATGTAGTTTCGCATAAAATTCTTCTTGATTCTCATTTGGAGTATATATCGCTACTAACAATATTTTTTTGGGTTCATTACTATTTCGACCATTAATACCCTTCCTTCCTCATCCTCAAATATTTGTTTAGATTGAATTGTCTTTTTGATATATAGTGCTACTCCTCTTTTACTTTGGCAAGCAAGCGTTGTATATAATGTCCCCAGTTTTGACTGCTCCAAAAGCTTTTTATGTTGCTTTCTAATATGCACTTCTTGCAAGCATATAATCTCTAATTTTAACTTCTCTAATTTATTAAAAAAATATTCTTTTTATTGTCGAATTTAGTCCATTTATATTTATTGATATCATTTTTATTTCTTCTTCCATGTCCTACTTACTTATTTGTTTAGTGGATCTAGTCATTCTTTTTTAAAAAAACAAAAGTTTTTTATTTTTTTACACAAACAAACAAACAAACAATGTATTTTTTCTGAACAGAGTATTTGCCAGTTCACAAATGTAAAGTTTTTAGTCATTTCAACTAAATTTACAATTTATATATTCCCCTTTTGCCATAATATTTATTCTATTTTTTAAAACCAATATTACCCTTCATCCTAACCTCCAATCTTAACCATATTCAATTTTTCCCCTCATCTCTATACTAAACCCCTTAAATTTAAAATCTCACAAATATAATTCCTAGTATTCCCTTATATTCCTTTAATATAATTACTGTTTTCCATTGTCAGCTGTTTCAATATCCAACATCTTAATACAAATCAATTAATTATGTGATGTTACAATCATTCATTTTTTATACAAATAATAAACTCAATTGTTTTATACCATACGTTTCTTTAAATCTTATTCCAAATAATACAATCCAACATCTTACTAAAAATCAGTTAATTATATAGCCATCTTTTCTCTTTATATAGTAATAATAAACCAAATAACTTTCTACCGTATAGTTCCTTGAATCTTATCTCTGATTTTCAATTATTTTATCAAGCATATGTATTTATACCTCTTCAAACAACATCTTAATCATTTCTGCTTTCACCACAATCTAATTAGTTCATAATACAATATCATTTCAATTTTTCCCTTTTTTGATTAGATTCCAAATATGCAATTAAAAATATTCCACTTGTTATAATTTCCCTAATTAAATTTGAAGATATTCTAGCTGTTATTCTCTAATTTGTTAAATTTATTCATATTTCTAAAAATTATATAAATTCCATTATATAAATTCCAACAATGCAATTAAGAATATTCCAATTGTTACAATGTCCATAATTTTAGTTAAAAACTATTACATATTTCTAAAAATTATTTCAATTCATCAATTCATATTTCAATTCTAATTATATGTAACATATTCCTCTTTCATTTCTTTCTCCCTTTCCCCCTTTCTATTTTTATTTTTTTCTTTTTCTTTCCCCTTCTTTTCTTTTGTTTTAAAATCCTGAACTCTCCTGTTTTGCCCTGTATTTCCCATTATTTTCCATCTCTTTTCCCTTTTTCTTAATTTTCCACTGTTAATCCCAGTGTAATCATTTTGTGTTTTGAAGTCATGGACTCTTCTATTTTGCCCTGTATTTCCTGTTGTTTTCCATCCCTTCTCCCTCTTTTCTGTATTTCCATTGTTAATCCCAGTGTAATCATTTAAATTTTTTATATTCTTTCTATTCCACCCTTTCTTCCCTCTTTGCCTCTTTCCACCCTTTCTATTTTTTTCATTGTTAATCCCAATGTAATCTTTAAAATTCTCCTTTTTATTGTTACTACCCACATAATCATTTAGTTTTCCATAATCAATCTCGTTGTCTTTGTCTTCTTTATTTTCAATCTCTGTTTCTTGCTTCTCATTCATTATTTCCTTTTCAGCTTGAATGTACTCTAACACAATTTTTGGATCATCAGGTTTCGGTTCTCCATGCAACATTGTAATTATTTCCCTTACTTCCGTTTTCAGTGACAAATACATCATTTTCATCATTTCTCTAATTTCCTGTGCCATTTTATTCTTTCCAGATTAATATTGTTCCAATTAAAATTTTTGTTGTATTTGTCTTTTTTTAATAATCAAAGTCAAGCCGCTTACAAACAAACAAACCCTCCTTATAAATTTTCACAGCTGTTATCACCATCAAAGTTCAAGGTTTTTTCCAAAACAAAAGTTCAGTGTTTTAATGATCTTATTTTTCCTGTAGCTGTTTCTCTACAATCCACAATTCCAATCAGCAGCCTGAAAAAGTATCCATTTTGTTTGCAATCCACGTTAGCAGTCTTTGCTAATTTTTTTCTTTTTTTCTTTTTACCTTTATATATGCCAAATCAGTTTTAAAGTCTAATCCAAATTACACAGTCCACCCCCCCCCCTTTTTTTGGTACAAAACTTCTATTACAGGGCTTAATTTCCAATTTCCCTAAAGGATCTGCTTACTTTCTTTCCAATTCTTTATACAGTTATGGGGTTTTATTTCTTCTCATTCTTAAAATTCTCCAAATATTTTTATCCAAAAGTCAATTTTCTTTTTGGGTTTCATCAATTTAACTTTTCATTTTAATCTTCATCCTTCCTTTCCCCCATGCCCATTAGCCGCTGTTATTTCTCTGGGGATCTTTCAAATTTTAAAGTCTTTTTATTTTTTTATTTTTTGCCTATGAGTTGGCTGTCACTCACCTGGCTCAAAACTCCATTCAGGTCACCGCTCCTGCTCAATGCTTAGTCCGGTTGCCCCAGCTTCTTGGTGGCCGCAATGGCCGCTGCCCCCGCTCCTGAGAGACAGCTTCCTCTGACCTTCGATGAACTTGCCTCTTGGTCTTCAAAAGTGCCTCTCCTTCTTCCCTGTCCCTACAAGATGGTTTTGGTCCGAAGACCCCTCGGCAGCAGCTTGTCAGTCCAGGTTTTTGCGGAGCTTGTCGGAGCCCGCTATTTCCCCGACTGTCTCGCCGCGATGCTTCTGGTCAAATCGGATCTAGTCATTCTTATCTCCCTTTGTTCTTTCACCTCTTTCGCTCTTGCTCCTTCTCTCATTGCTCTTTCTTCTTGTTCTTTGGTTAACTCTTTTGGTGGTTCCATTTTCTCCTCCTGGTATCCAGCCCTTCTTTCTTCTCTCAATCTCTCCTCCTCTTGGGATCTTATATACTGTTCATAAAATAATTCTGCCTTCTCTATTGTATCTAATCTATGTCTTTGTTCCTGCCAGTTCACCAAGATTCCTTCTGGTACCAACCATCTTAAACTCACTCCTCTTTTAATTAAACATTTGGTCAGAAATTGGTAGTCTTTTCTTAAATCTCTAATCCTTCTAACCCACGCCTCTCGATACAAAACTTGATTATAGAGGTAGAAAATTAGGGGGAAAAGCAAGGAAGGTTCTTCCTAGGACTTTTTTTTTTTTAAATGGCAGAAGAAACATGTATACAGGACATATGGAGAGAAACAAACCCAGGGAAAAACCAGTACACATTCTATTCAAATAGGCACAAATCATGGTCTAAAATAGACACGATATGGATGTCGCCAGAATTAAGAACAAATGTGCAAGAGGTCGAGATAGAAACGAATATATGGGCTGACCATAACCCAATAAAAATTAGTTGGAAGGGGCAAAAGAAAAGGTGGAGATGGACATTGAACCAATCTATACTAAAAGAAAAATAATTTATCCAAACAATAGCAAAAGAAATGGAATTCTTCTTTAAGGAGAATAAAAAGAAAAGACTTCACTGTAAAATATATGTGACACAGCTAAAGCATATATTAGGGGCAGTGGTGGGATTTTACCAGTTCGCACCCGTTCGGTAGAACCGGTTGTTAAGTAGTTAAGTAGTTAAGCAGTTCGGAGAACCGGTTGTTAAAAGAAATCTCCTTTTGTTTTTTTCTACTTTACAGGGTTGATCCTGTAAGGAATTACAACATTCGGTGTTGTTTCCTAGCCTAAACTTTATTGCCCTGCTTACAGAAACTGCCACTCCAGCAGTATGCCTAGATTTACTGTCGCTTCCAGTTCCGGAGGTTCTCGGAGGGGTTTTTTTTTTTGCTTGACTTTATTAAAGGGGAAGGGTTGTTTTAAGCTTTTTAAACTGCTGTTGGGAGGAAATACTCCCCTGTTGGAGTTCTTTCAGACGGGATGCAATGATCAGCACTTTGAAGAAATAGTTGAATAACGGAGCAGAAGCTTTTAATGACAAAGAACCAAGATGAGTGACATTCAGCAAGGCTTCTTGGCTAGCTAGAAAGATTGACATTCAAATGTGAGTTTACATACCCTTTCTGACTTTTGGTCTAAAACTGGTTTTTGGTGAAGTTTAATTCTGTGCTTGGTGATGTTTAATCCTGTGTTTAGTGATGAGATAATTTTCCCTATTCATCTTTGTTTGGAAGGAAAAATGTTAATCTCTGTTCCTGAAAAGAAGCAGCTTTGGAAATCTGACTAGTTCCTGTGTCTATTTGTTCTGGTGATTGGTTTAACAAGCAATAGATACTCTGCTCCTTTGCTTCATTCTGGAGAGCTTAAATGACTTCTCTGCTAAAGGGTTTCACTTTATGAGCAAGAGTTGGCTGCTGATAGTTATCATTGCATTTTAACTATTTTAATTCCTCAAGGTGGTCTGGCACCCTCCCTGATTTGTAACTCCAGTTTGCAGGTATTTCTAATCTAATGATTGGTATTTAGGGATTGGTATTCTTTGCTTTGCAAGCAAAGAAGCTTTTTGTATTTTTGTACAGGTAATCCTTGACTTACAACAGTGCCATTGGCACTGGAAAAAGTGACTTATGACCATTTTTCACACTTATGACCATTGCAGCAAACTGTCATTAGGGCAAAGAAGCGATACCACATGACCACCTGGCCATGGCCACCCGGTCACATGAAGCACCGCAGTTGTGAAATGAGTGACACGATTGTTAAGAATGCTGCAACGGGCATAAATGATGACCAGTCATAAGTGTGAGGACTGGTCAAAAGTGCGAGGACCGGTCAGAAATGACTTTTTTCAGCCCTCTGAGTAGTCCCTATGCACATAGTCACACCCACCCGGTCACATGACCACCAAGCCATGCCCCCAAATAAGCCACGCCCAAAGAAACAGTTGTTAAAATAATTGAATCCCACCACTGAACATGGCCAATTCCTTCTTATCCATTGCAGGGTATTGTTTAAACAGAAGGTCCTCTATATCCTTTTTACATTGCTCCAATTCTTTCTGTAGAGCTTTATATTGGTTTACTTTATGCCTAACTTGAGGGTTTTCTGGCATGGGTGGTGCCAGTAGTGGAGCTTGTGGCACATTTATTGGAAAAGGACTATAAGATGGGGGCAGATATTGTCTCTTCTCTGCCTCTTCTTCTTCCTCATTTACCAAGAAGAGCCTGGAAGGTTTTTCTTCCAATTTACTTGACCATTTGTCCAGGTTCCAGACCAAGGCATAATCTAGTTCATTATTAAGAGATTTACAAGCCTTTCCTTTAAAATAGTCATATAAATGTTGGCAGGCAAAATATTCATTAGTTCCTAACCAGAGCCAATTAACTTTTTCATCCTCCCACCAGATGAAACAGCAAAGATTTACCATGTCTTTTTTAGTCAGATTTAGTTCAGTTATTAACTTGTTATATGGTGGGCTCCTCCATCCTTCTAACAATTTTCCTAGTGGACTCTGGGGTTCAATTTTTAATTTGGGGTCTTTACGAATTTTCTTAACACATTTCCCCTGGGATCCCTTTGAATTGCCCATGTTGGTTACCAGACCCGAGTTATCCTTACCAACTTGTTCTACAGCACTCTGTCCTTTACCACAATCCTATTGACTGCTAGGAACGTCTCATTCACACACACACACAAGTCTCAGATTCACTCTGTCCTTTACCACAATCCTTTTTTTAAAAAATAATTTTTATTAAACATTTTTTCAAAAAACAAAACAGACTCTGTGAGAAACAGGAAAATCACCATTACCTTTTTAAAGACAAACAAAGACTGTGAAGAGCCAAAGACAGATTTTTTTATTAACTTTGCAAAGTCTCTCTCTTGACAGAGAGAGAAAGACAAAAAAGAATTCAATTTATATTATTAAAACCAATAAAGTATACTTTAAAAAAAAAGAATTCAATTTACATGGGTTATATAGAATCTTCAAAATACATCAGAATACACGTAAGTAATGTCCCTTGGGCATCAGTTTCAGATCTTATATAACATATTTAGTACATGTTCCACCCTGGAAATTCCCCAATTTCCCAACAGGAATACCCCTCAAAAACATCACTTGTGTACTTCCCCTTCCTAGAACAGACAGGCCCCAAAAACAATCTCATTTCAGAATTTTACCAAAACTCCAGTTTCTGCAAAAACAAGATACATATTTCCTGCAAAATAAGCATTTCAGAACATCCTTATTATGTTCTTTTAGTTTAGTTATATAATCAGGTTATACAAGGTAACATAAGGCACTTAAAATGGTGTAACTCAGGTTATACTTGTACAGGAATAATTCTTATATTACTCACAATCCCCCCTTCTTCTCTTTATCAGTTTATTCCTGTAAATTATGAATATCCTGTAACATTATAGAAACTTCTCTCTGGCCCAAAGTACCCCGTGATTCACTAGATAGTTTCTTCTGTCTCTTCACATGGCAGCAACACTTCCACCAAAGTTTCCAACAGCTACACCATACTGGTACACATTTAATACAAAGACATGAAATAAGACCTATAACTATAATAAGTATAATTCCCATAAACAATTCCTTTAACCATCCAAAAATGGGTAACCAGGAGGTTAATGAGTCCCAGACTCCCCTAAAAGCTGTATTTTCAGATACATGAGTTAAATGTGTAGTAATATTATGTAATGACCTTAACTTGGATTCAATAAATTGGGAATGATCTGAAATATTGAAACAGCAAAGGCCTTGGAATTCCTCACACCCATGACCCATCCTTAATAACATATAATCTATAGCTACTCTATTCTGTAACAAAGACTTTCTAATTTCACCCATTTCATCAGCTAAAGCAGCAATAGCAGACGATGTCTCATTTATACTTTTAGCTAAAGCACAAGCTAAATTTCCAAGTTGCAGTTGATTATACTGTGTAGATATCCATGGAAACATTCCCAATAGTCCAGCTTGAACTTTATTCAATACTACTACATTGTCGTTACAAGTAGTATCGAACTCCCACTGGGTAACATCCCCCTTGCCCCTATAGACCTCTCTATATGCTCCATCCCCAATATGGTCATAAGATTCTATCGGTGTTATATGCCATTTAATAGGATCCGCAGGAGCATATATAACTAAATGTGGTTCCTTCCCAGGCTTAGGAATTTCTTTATGTCCATGTTCATGTACAGGTTGTACACCTTCATGGGTGGTTACCTTGGTAGCCACTTTCTTAGGTAAACAATCAGCATGGTATAGACTTGTGTTCATCATCTCATAATAAAACTCTGTCTTATGATTTATGTCCTTTAAATGTGCAAAGGCCATAACAGTTGTTAAACGGCCTATGGTACAAGGACCACCTACGGCATGTGCTGGTATATAAGCATAAGCATAAGCATATAATCCACAAAAAAGGAACCAGCCTTTAGGTAAATATAATACCTGGCCGTTAGCTTCCACTTCCTCTATTTCAGAACAGTGAAATATTTTCTCGGTAGGCACAGGAACATATATCACCTTTTCCTGGCGCTTCTCTGGATGTTTATACACTACACAATCATATGCTGGTAATATTGTTTTTAATTCAATTACCAATTTCTTTTGATCAGTCCATTTAGTTGGTTTTTGTGGACTTCCAAATATAGTTATAATATGTGACAAATTAAAATTATTTGGTTCTTTTGTGATGCGTGCCTCTTCAAATAAAAACTTTCCTGGCACAGGCACCCCCACAAAACAAGTAGCCATTATATCAGAGACAGTTGTTTCTCCCCTGATACAAAAGGAAGAACTGTTTAAAGCCACCTTCATTAAATCCAGAAATATATTACCATCTTTATTCTTTGGTTCCATTATGCTTCTGGTATATCGCAAAGGTGCTTTCAAGTAGCTAACCATACATCATCCTCTCCATACAAAAGGTAATCTGGGCAATGCCATATTACCACATAAGAACATTAGCTTGGAGGGAGCTTTTATTTCTAGATATGGAAAATGTAACCCTTCCTCTAAAATCTGAAACATCTTGTATGAAGGTGTATAATTACCATATCGCTCAGTGCATTGCTTATATAAAAATTCCATTCTATTTGACAGATCAATATATTGAGGAGATATCTCATATGTACGATTACACATAGCATATCTTCCTAGTGGTACACCATCTCCAAAATACACCATATCTCAGCCTCCTCAGTGGTGTCTATTAGGGTTAGTGGTGTCTCTATAAGAGAATAACGGTGCTCAAGTTCAGTATGGAAACATAGCTGCTGCCATGTTATAGGGTAACTAGGCAACACAGCCAAAATCCCCATCCCTACCCGCACCTGTAGGATAACAAACACTACCACAATAAACCCCATAGTTCCTAGTGGACTACCCCCCACCGCCCAGTGTATTGTCCAGAGAGATAAAAGGTTATTATCTTACCTCCAAATTGCCAATCAATCGAGGGGAACTTACATCCACTGGATACCAAAGCATAGATTTACACCAATCAATAATATCTTTTCTTAATACACTTAAAAACACAACAAAGATTATTATCACTCCAAGCCAAATACAAATCTCTTCTTCCATCCATTGATCCTCAATCGTCTAAGGTTTGTCGACGAAAAGTCAATTTAAGAGGGTTTGCAGGTTCTGTAGCAACTGTCCATTCATAAGGTGAAGCCACTGGTCCAATGACTCTGGAATAATGTACCCAGCCTTGTTCCTTAGTCCTTACAGCAGACTCTCTAGTTAGCAGAACTTGGAACGGTCCTTCCCACACTGGCTGCAACTTCTTTTCAGTAATGGCTTTTATCAGGACCCAGTTTCTGCTTTTGTATTCATGTATTTGGAAATCAAGAGGTGGAGTCTGTGCCAATAGTCCTTTAGACCTTAAAAAAGAAAAACACTGGGACAGTCCTTGTATATATTTTCGCAGAAAAACATCTTTCAATTCTATCCTAGGCATCCCAACCTTCCCCGTATATGGCAATCCAAACATCATTTCATATAGAGATACTCCCAGATCCTTCCTAGGACTAGTTCTTATTCTTGACAGAGCTAAAGGCAAACATTTCATCCAAGGTAGTTGAAGCTCTAACATTATTTTTTTTTAACGTAGATTTTATTGTTTGATTAGCACGTTCACAGTGCCCCGTAGAACTTGGCGTGAATGATAAATGTAGTTGCCAATCAATTCCTAATTATTCCATAACCTGTCGTACTACCTGGGCAGTAAAATGTGTGCCTCTATCACTATCAATAGATTCAATTAAACCATATCGTGGTATCAATTGTTCCAATATGATTTTAACAGTCATTTGGGCATTCGCCCTTGCACAAGGAAAAGCTTCAACCCATCCAGTCAAATGATCCACTATGACTAATAAATATTTAAGAGTCCCAACTGCTGGCATCTCCGTATAATCCACTTGGATTCATTGGAATGGCCAAACAGCCAAGTCTCTACCTCCCCTTGGTTGTTTCCGCATAATTTTCTTATTAATCCTAACACAATGTATACATTTCCGTACTATTTGCATAACTATTGTATACATACCCCTGCACACATATGTACATTTAATAAAATCGATCAGTGCTAGCATTCACCAATGTGTTCCTTCATGCACACGTTCAGTCACATTCCACATCACAGCTTTATTAAGTATTTGCACTCCATTTTTAGCCATCCATTTCCCATTCACTTGACACACCGCTTCATCCACCATTTGTTCTTTTTCTTCAGATGTAAATACTGGAGTTACATCAAAATTCAATGCAGGAACTAAAATCATAATTGCATCTTCCCCCAAAGCTGCTTCTTTAGCTGCTTTATCCGCCATCCTATTTCCCACTATTAATTTCAAAGTCCCTTTCTTATGTGCTTCAACATGTATAATAGCAAGTTTAGTAGGGCCCTCAGCCACCTTTAGAACAGCTGTGATAAGATCAACTTGTTTCAATTCTTTCCCTTTACTTGAGATCAATCCCCTTTCAATCCAGATTTTCCCAAAAGTATGTAAAATACCATAAGCATACTTTGAATCAGTATAAATGTTTCCTACTTCATTGGTTAACATATGCAGTGCTTGCAATAAAGCAAAGACTTCACATGTCTGTGCTAACCATTCAGACGGTAACTTCCCAGCTTCCAATACCTCACTAGTATCTCCATTCACAACTGCATAACCATTCAGTCTCTTCCCATTCTCAACCAGAGAAGAGCCATCAATAAACAAGTTAATACCACCCTCTAGTGGACTATCTTCCAAATCGTCTCAGACCTTCGTTTGTAAATCAATAGCTTCAATACAATCATGCTCTATGTTTTCCCACTCTTTCCTTTCCCCTGACAGAAATTCTGCTGGATTTAAATTCCTATCAGTAGAAAGAACCAAATTCTCCTGAGATAATAAAATCACCTCATATTTCAAAAGCCTTGCATTCGTGAGCCATCGTTGTGCTTTTTGCATCAAAATAGTCCTCACTTGGTGTGGACTACTCACAACCAATGCACCTCCAAATGTCAACTTTCTGCTTTCTTCCACCAATAAAGCAGTGGCTGCTACAGCTTGCACACACAAGGGCCAACCTCTCACCACCGGATCCATTAATTTAGACAGGAAAGCTATAGGTTTTTTCTTACCAGCCCAAGCCTGAGCTAACACTCCCTTGGCAATTCCATCCTTCACTGCTACAAACAAATGAAAGGGTTTCTTCAAATCTGGCAAGCTCAGTACTGGAGCCTGACTTAAAGCTTTCTTCAAACCCTCCAATCTAGCCTCATCACCATCCTTCCACACAACCGTCTATGGTTCTTCTTCCACTAACTTACCATACAAGAACCTAACCTTATCTGTGTAATCATCTATCCACAATCTACAATATCCCATTAAACCAAGCAACTTCCTAACTTCCTTCTTTGTTTTTGGCAAAGGCTGAGTTAATATTCCTTCTATCTGCTCAGGATTAATCCATTTACTTCCCTGGCTTATCAAATGTCCCAAATACTTAATTTCCAATTCTACATATTGTAACTTCCTTTTAGACACCCTCAAGCCATTTTTTCCTAAAGAATTCAACAAAGCATTTGTGCCTTCCTCAACCTCACTCTTCTTCTCTCCAGATAGCAACAAATCATCCACATACCAATTGGAGCACAAATTTTTTCCAATACTTGCTCCAACATTTGCCCAAACAAATTTGGACTTTCAGAGAACCCCTGTGGCAAAACACACCATCAAAACTTCTGGCTCCTATGCGTATCAGGATCAGGCCATTCAAAAGCAAAAATATACCTCGGCTCCTCTGCTAAGGGACATGTCCAAAAAGCATCCTTTAAATCTATCACACTAAAATACTTATGGCTATGTGGTATACGACTTAACAAAGTATAAGGATTACACACAACCGAGTGTCAATTGGCAACTAATAAATTTATTTTTCTCAGATCATGAACTACTCTGATCGATCCATCAGGTTTTCTCACAGGTAATATAGGTGTATTATACTGAGACATAGTCGGTTCAATCAACCCATCAGCTAACAATTTCCCTATGACTGGCTTCAACTCTCTCCTTAAGTCTATAGGTATGTTATACTGCTTAATCTTCACAGGAACGGCCCCTTCCTTCAAAGTCACTTTCAATGGAGGGATATCTAAAATACCCCTATTCCCTTCTGTTTCCCAAACTATTGGGTCAATTTTCTTTTCCTGTTCTTCAGTCAATATATTCACAGTAGAATCAGCACTAGAAAACTTAAGCTCACATCCCAGAAGAGACAATGCATCTCTCCCAAGCAGATTAATACCGGCTTCTGGAACAAATATCACATCCAGGTGTATAATACGCTTTCCACAACTCAATTTTATATTTTTCAACAATGGCACATCAAAAGGTATACCTTTGACACCCCTTATCTTAATAGTTGCACCAGTTGGATGCACCCCTCTAGGCAATTTACAAATTGAGGTTCTAGTCGCACCAGTATCTATTAGAAACACATGATCCTCCTCTTCTGGTCCCACTAATAAATTTATCAAGGGCTCTTGGTGGGACCCCTCTATCAAAAGCCCCTGACCCCACTAATCATCCTCTTCTCCCATAAGGGTATAGAGGCGCTGTTCCACTCTCTGAGATCTCCTCTTCTCAGGACAAGTTCTAGCAAAATGCCCCTCCTTTCCACACACAAAGCACTTTCTGCTTCCTGATTCACCAACACTAGGCTTTCTCCACTGGAGCAGTCCTCTCCCTATTCCAGAACGCTGTTGCCGCATTGCAACAGGGGTCGGCTTCAAAAAGCCTTTTCCTCTTCCACCTAACTCTTTTCTCTCTCCCAGTTTATTTGGAGCTTTCAACACAGATACCATCATTTGACTTTTCTGCCTAGTCTTTACCTCGTCTCTATTCACATAGACCTTTTGGGCTTCTTTCAACAGAGCAGTAATATCAGAAGCAGCCCAATCTTCAAGTTTCTGTATCTTCTTCTTAATGTCTGGCCATGCTTTCATCACAAATTGCATTTTCATTAAGGACTCATAAGCTGGTGTTTCAGGAGAAAGACCAGCATACTTATTTAAATTGTCCTTAATATGTTCCAGAAACACAGACGGTGTTTCATCCCACAACTGTTCCACCTCAAAGGCTTTTGTTAAATTCTTTCTTTGAGGTACAGCTGTCTTAATTACCTGAAGGATTATCCGCTTCAGGTCCTCCGTTTGCTCCCGTTCAGCTAAATTATTATTATTCCAACCAGGATCAGCCAATGGAAACTTAACATTGGCAGCAACAGGCTAAGCAGCCCTCACTTGGGTTTTATCCCAAAAAGCCATAGCTGCCTTTCGAATTTGTGACCTCTCCTCTGGGGAGAACAAATCCAATGACTCAGACAACTCAGACCATGACCATGGTATCATGTTGCACCGGTTGGAGGGGTTGGGGGTGGGGGGCACCGTTCTACGGTGGTTCTCCTCCTATCTCTCTGACCAGTCACAATCTGTGTTGAAAGGGGGGCAGCGGTCGACTCCGAGGCGCCTTGTTTGTGGGGTGCCGCAGGGGTCGGTCCTCTCGCCCCTTCTGTTCAACATTTATGTAAAGCCGCTGGGTGAGATCATCCGTGGCTTTGGGGTGGAGTTCCATCAGTACGCTGACGACACCCAGCTGTACATCTCCACCCCAGGCCACCCCAACGATGCCGTTGAAGTGTTGTCCCGGTGTCTGGAAGCTGTGCGGGTCTGGATGGGGAGAAACAGGCTCCAACTAAACCCCTCCAAGACTGATTGGCTGTGGCTGCCGGCGTCCCAATATAGCCAGCTGACACCATCGCTGACTATTGGGGGCGAGACATTGGCCCCCACGGAGAGGGCTCGCAACTTGGGCGTCCTCCTGGACGCACGGCTGTCTTTAGAAGAACACATGACGGCCGTGGCCAGGGGGGCTTTTTATCAGGTTCGCCTGATACGCCAGTTGCGTCCCTTTCTAGATCGGGACTCCCTACGCACAGTCACCCATGCTCTTGTGACTTCCCGCCTGGACTACTGCAACGCTCTCTACATGGGGCTCCCCTTGAGGTGCACCCGGAGGCTCCAACTGGTCCAGAATGCGGCCGCGCGGGGAATTATGGGAGCGACGTGGCGCTCCCACGTGACACCTCTCCTGTGCGAGCTGCACTGGCTCCCGGTGGTCTTCCGGGTGCGCTTCAAGGTGTTGGTGACCACCTTTAAAGCGCTCCATGGCTTAGGACCTGGGTACTTGCGGGACCGCCTTCTGCCGCCAATAGCCTCCCACCGGCCAGTACGCTCGCACAGAGAGGGCCTCCTCCGGGTGCCGTCAGCCAGACAGTGTCGGCTGGCAACCCCCAGGGGGAGAGCCTTCTCTGTGGCGGCGCCCGCCCTCTGGAATGACCTACCCCCGGAGATACGCAGGATTCCAGATCTCCGGACCTTTCGTCGGGCCCTTAAAACCCATTTATTCCATCTAGCTGGGCTAGCTTGATCCCATCCTCCGTTTTTTAATTTGAAATTGATTTTAAATTGGGTTGTTTTAATTCTTGGCCGAATAATATTTAATAATTTTTAATCGTTTTTAACTTTTGTATACCATGTTTTATTCTGGCTGTTCACCGCCCTGAGTCCTCAAGGAGAAGGGCGGTTTATAAATTGAAATAATAAATAAATAAATAAATAAATAAATAAATAAATAAATAAATAAATAAATAAATAAATAAATAAATAAATAAACTTAATAGGATCTGCCTGCAAAGACGGCATGCTGCTTTTATAATTTCTCATATCAGTAGATGTTAAAGGCACGTTCACAAACATTGTAATTGGCATCCCTGCATCCGTATTCCCATTAGGCATTTCTCTTAAAGGAAGCACTTTTTTAGTTTGTGAACATGTAACACAAGGAGAAATAGATGGATTCTGTTTCACAGTTACCGGCAATTCATCCAGTTCCCTCTTTAATTGTCGATATTGGCACTCTGCCGAAATCTCTCCGTCACTGCTTCCAGCAGCAACTTCAATGCCACCCACAGCTCCTGCTCCATTTGGGTTATAAGGAGGAGGGGGAGGTGGGCATGTAGCATAACCTAAAGGATCCCAGCCCTTCTCTTCATCCTCTTTTCCATACAAAACCCTAGAACTTCTTGGAGGAAAAGGATTGACCCACTGAACATGAAACCAAGGTTCCACATATAACAATTGAGCTTTTAACTTCTTTTTCACCAAAACTTTCTTCAAAGAATTGATCCAATATGGGTCTGACTCCCCAAACTTACTCCACCTATAATTAGGCTGTATCAACACAAACATCGGCCAAACCCTTGTACAATAATTAATCATAGTCACCTTATCTAACATCTTTGTATAAGCTTTCAACCAATCCTCTGACCACTGTGTCAACAATTCCCCTAATGGAGATATGGGGGGGATGGAGGGTATTTCAGTCTCAGCAGCACGCTTCCCTAGTAAAAGCCCCATACTGGCCCTAGCCTTTATTATACTAAGTATACACACAAATCACACAAGCCATACACACACATACATACACAACCAACCTCAAACATACAGAAATCCAAACCACCAAAAAGAAAAACATATACTCACTCCTAGTGCACCGTAGTCTTCAGGAACGAACTCTGTCCAGGCGTTCACGTCTCTGCCTCAGGGTTTAAAAAAGAGCAATTCCGTCTGGAAAGGAAATGGACCCTTTCCACTGAAATATCAGTGTTTGTGTGCTTATCAGAGTATTTCCTTACCAGAAGGAAAGTCTCAAGTCCCTTCAGGCGCCAATTGTGAGAAACAGGAAAATCACCATTACCTTTTTAAAGAGAAATAAAGACTGTGAAGAGCCAAAGACAGAGTTTTTATTTACTTTACAAAGGGCCGAGAGAGAGAGAGAGAGAGAAAGACAAAAAAGAATTCTACTTACATGGGTTATATACAGTCTTCAAAATACATCAGAATACACGTAAGTAATGTCCGTATTGTATTAAATCTGTTTTATACCTTGATTGTAGTTGCATGTAAGGCCACCAATCAATGTCTGTACCCTGTTCTTTTAATTCTTGCCATGATTTCAATTCACCTTGACTATTTAATAAATCCTTGTATCTTTTAATTCTGTCGATGTCCAGAACATTCGGATAAATTTGCGCCTCCGTTGTAGATAACCATTCTGGAATTTTATCGTAATTATTCTTTTTTATCTCTTGCCATGTTTGTAGTAATGCGTCTCTAATTAAGTGTCTCTGAAAGTAACTGTGTTGTCTATTTTTCCCTTCCCATAAAAAAGCGTGCCACCCTGTCTGTAAATCATGCCCCTCTAAGGTTAGAATTCTTTTATTTCTTAATTCCATCCAGTCTTTGATCCAAATAAGTGTTGTAGCTTTGTAATAAATTTCCCAATCTGGGAGTCCAAAACCTCCTCTTTCCCTACTATCTTGTAATGATTGTATTTTAATTCTTGATTTTTTTCCCTGCCAAATAAAGTTTGCTATTAATTTATTTAGATCTTTAAAGAAATTTTTTCCTAGTTTTATGGGTACTACTTGAAACAAGAATAATATTGGTGGTAAAATGTTCATTTTAATCGATGTTGTTTTTCCTAAGAGCGATAATTGTAATTTTTTCCAAATTTCCAAATCTTTCTTTATCTGTAGTATTAATTTATCATAGTTGTTTTCTTTAATTGACGAGCCTTTATTTGTTAACCATATTCCTAAATATTTCATTTTTTTGGTCATTTGGATGCCCATTTTTTCTTCTAATTCTTTCTCCTGATTCTTGGTAAGGTTCTTTGTTAATGCCTTTCTTTTGAATTTATTAATTGTAAACTACTTTTCCATATTCTTCTATTTGTGATATTAATTTTGGTCCAGTTTGTATTGGTTGTTCTAAAATAAAAACCAGATCATCAGCAAAGGCTTGGAGTTTATACTCTTCTTTCTTTATTTTCAGTCCTTTTATTTCACTTTCACTTCTAATTTTAATTAACAGTGTTTCCAACGTTAGGATAAATAGTAAGGGGGATAAGGGGCATCCTTGTCTCACTCCTTTTGCTATTGTGAATTGTTCAGTAGTATCTCCATTTATTATTATCTTTGCTGTTTGAATTGAGTATATTCTTTCTACCATGTTTACAAATTTATCTCCGAATTTCATATTTTCTAATTGCAAAATAATAAATTTCCAATTTAGTTATCGAAGGCTTTTTGGGCATCCAAAAATATTAATGCCGCTTGTTTGTCTGGATTTGCCTCATAATAGTCTAATATATCTATTACAATTCTCATGTTATTTTTTATCTGCCTTTTTGGCAAAAAGCCATTCTGGTCAGGATGAATGTATTCATTTATTACTTTTTTTAGCCTTTCCGAAATTATCAATGTGAATAATTTGTAATCTGCATTTAACAGTGAAATGGGTCTATAGTTTTTGATTTTTTGTTGGTCTGTATCCTCTTTTGGGATAAGGATGATATTGGCTTCTGTCCACGAATTAGGTATTCTGGCTTTCATGAGTGCTTCATTAAAAATTTCTAACAGAGTTTCATCTAGTGATTCTTGAAATGTCTTATATAATTCTGCCGGAAGTCCATCTGGACCTGGTGTTTTGTTATTTTTCCTCACCTCCACTAATTCCATCATGCTAATTGACCCATTTAATATCTCCCTTTGTGTCTCCTCTAATTTGGCTATATTTATCTTGTCTAAATATTGTTTAATATCTTCCTCAGATATATTCTCTTGGGCATATAAGTTTTGAAAAAAAGTTTTTGCTATAGATTTTTTTTCATCTTCTCTATAGTGTATCTCTCCTTTCTCATCTTGCAACTGATATATCATTTTTCCTCTTTTTCTTTTTTCAATTTGTATGCTAGCCATTGTCCCATTTTGTTTGCATGTTCGAAGTGGTTTTGCTTAGCTATCTTGAGTTTCCGTGCCATATCAGCTTGTGAGGCCAAATTTATCTTATGTCTTATTATGTCTCTTCTTTCTTTAATTTTTTTTTTTATTTTGGGGTTCCTTCTGTAAATCTAGCTCCAATTTTTTAAGTTCTTCTTGCAAATTATCTTGTTCCTGTTTTTTTTTTCTTTTCTTTTCACTGTATATGCAATCGTAAGCCCTCTTACAGTATATATGCTTTTGCAGTGTCTCATAAGTTCTGGAGAGATGTTTCTTCTTTTGTATTTATCCTAAAAAATATGTTCATTTCTTTTTCAATCAGTTTTCTATATTCTTTTCCTTTTAATATTTCTTTGTTTAACATCTCTTTCTTTTCTTCTGGCCTTTCCATATCACCATGAATGGGTTATGGTCTGCCCGTATGTTTGTCATTATTTCCACTTCTGTTTCTTTTTTGAGTTCTGGTGTCATCCATACCATATCTATCCTGGACCTGTCCTTTACCACAATCCTATTGACTGCTAGGGACATCTCATTCACACACAAGTCTCAGATTCTCGCAGTCCTACCCAACCTCCAACCACCTAGGTGTATTCTTATTTCACCAGAATTACTCACCTAGGTTTGTGCACAAAGTTGCCCAGTGTTCTGCCCCAGCTATGGATCCCAAAGAACACAGCACACACAAACTCTGAACCAAACTTAGTTTACTCAAAAACACAGTTAGCAAATGCCAGCTGTTAATAAAGCGTTCTTAACAGCCTGCCAGAATTCCATAGATAAGATATTCAGAGTCTTACTGGAGTTGGCAGAAAGCCCAGAAACAAGGTTTGCAGAGATATCCCAACGTGATGGTTAGCGAACTAAAGTTGTTTCCTGCAGCTTGTTACCAGCTGTGTACTTTCTTAAATAGGCTAAGGGAGTGACCAATTAGCCCCAAGCCTTACTCTTGAGGAGACCTCCTCCTGAGGAACCACTCCTGCCTTTTGACAGCTCTGCGTGTCCGTGCATTGAGAAGAGGCTCCTCCTCTTCCTCCTCTTCACTTAAAGGAGCTTCTGGAGGTTCTGAAGGCCCTGACTGAATCCCTGCCTCTGGCACCACCTCTTCTTCAGCCTCCTCGCTGTCCGACTCGAGCACCGGCTGCACAGGCTGCTGGCGCAGCACCACACTAGCTTCCTTGTTGTCGGGATCAGCAACAATCCGCGCAGGCCGCTGGCGGGCCACAACACTATCCCTCACCTCAGGGCCCTTCCCCCAAGTCTGTCGATCCAGGTGCGGTCGGGACAGGAACTGCTCGTGAAAGGCACGTACCAGTTCTGGAGCATGAACAGAGGCCACATCCTCCCATGTGAAGTCCTCTAGCCCATACCCCTTTCACTTGATGAGGTATTGGAACCGACCGTTCAACCACCAGGAGTTTCCAGCATTGTTTCCAGCAATTCCTTCCCGATCCCCTTCCCCTTCTGTTCTCACCGACCTCTATTTTAATCCGTGGGCCCGGGTCCTGCTCCGCACTCCCGAACCGCAGACGTGATCATGGACCAATGGGGCATGCTGCCCTCAACCGACTCAGCTGTCCGGGTGCCACGGAACAGAGGCCTCAAGTCCCACATTGGGCGCTAATTTGTTGGTAATGATTCCACACAAAAAACTTGGACTGGTAAGAAAAGAAGTTTATTTACCCAAAATAAAATTAAAAAAGCAGTTTGCAAAGTGCGGTGAGGTCTCGGCTAGAAGCTTCAACAGGAAGTTCTAATCCAAAAGCCACACCCCTGAATTCAAAAGCAAGACATTTTATACACCCTATTGTGACGCCCCATTCCCTCCCCTTTGGTCCCATTGGAGAGGTCCTTTTGGGTTACAACTAATCCGAGGTGCCTATTAAGAATATATTAATCCCCTTCCCGCCCTCCTTTGCTTTATGTGCTATTATCATCCAAATTTCCTAGCCATGTGCTGTTTTCCCATGACTACTTCCTAATGGTTGGTAATACAAAGGATTTTATTTTTGAATTTCATTGTTTCCTACAGTAAGAAGGAATTAAACACTTATTTCAAATTTTAAACACACACAAGCAAACACAGAAAACTCAATTAACACAATGTATATGTAATTATAACCCTCAGAGTTCAAATGAAGAGACTCAATCCACATCTCTTGATTTAACCAACTCCTTTTCTGAGTCAACATGTAAGCCAAAATTAAATGAATTAAGAGACCAGTTTAGAGTGCGATAAAAACTGTGACCAGACTTCCCCCCATTCTGTACCTACCTTATAGGGTGATTTTGGCACCCTAGAAAGAGAATCTTTCAAGTAGCATGACCAGGGTTTTTCTTTCATCCTTCTTTGAGTCCAGACCATATTTTACTTCTGACAGTTTCTCTTCTTTGAACATGCTTTGGTTTGCAAATGTCCTTCCTATAATGCAGTATCCAGAACTGGATATATAGAACTGTAAGCTCATTCTGAAAAACACAGAAAACCTCTTCTGTTCTTTCTTC
Source organism: Coluber constrictor foxii (assembly GCA_038048745.1). Taxonomy (NCBI): domain Eukaryota; kingdom Metazoa; phylum Chordata; class Lepidosauria; order Squamata; family Colubridae; genus Coluber; species Coluber constrictor. The sequence continues at coordinate 11,893,716 of CM075961.1, forward strand.
TCTTGATTTTGATGTTATAGTTATGTTGCTGCAGCTAGGATTGCATTTTGTTTTACAGCTGCATCACACCATTGATTCATGTTCAGCTTGTGATCCACCGAAGTACCCAACATTTTTTTGCATGTAGTGCTACCTGCATAGTCTCTCTCATCCTATTCTTATAGGTGTGATTTTTCTCATCCAGATGAAGAGATTTGAATCTATCTGTTGCAATCTATTTCAGCTTCTCAAAATCCTTGTGAATCTTGTTACTGTCCTCTAAAGTATAAAGTAATTGTGCTGCAGCCTGGAGGGCAGTTGTGCAATCCCAAGAAAAGATGTAGCTGTTTAAGAGGCTTCAGACAGGTGCCATGTGTGTGACCCTGTACACTGTGCAACACATTTTGGCCTTCAGATCCAAAGTGCAGCCACAATACATCAGCAGCCTTCACCAGAAATATCCACAGAGGGTGATGGGGGGACAGGAATTATGCGCAAAGGAAAAAAGCAGTGTCACTGATTCAGTGCTGCTCAATTCCTTTTGCACATGCACCACAATGCATTAATAATAAAGTAAACAACAACAATAATATGCTTGGGGCAAAAAGGTACAAGGAAGGCTGACTGGAATACCCTTTCATAATTTTAAATCACTGGATCCTGTGTGTGCTTTTGCCTCCAATACCAAGATAAATGGAAAGAGGAGAAGTTAGAAAAGCAGAATTTGAGAAATGGCAAGGCAAATTTCACAATATCATTACTGTGAAATAAAACTACAGGGTTGGGCTGACAAGTCCCATGTTTGAATCTTAACTTAGAGTTTTTATTCTTGCTGGGTGGGCCTGAAACAAGTCCTATTATGCTAGCTTAAACTATTTCGCTGGCTATTTGCCAGAAGAAAATGGAAGCAATTTCTGAAAATTCTTAGTAGAGACATGGTGGATACTTAGCAGGATGAATGCTAGTAGTGAAATCCAATTACAGTTCATCCTTTTCCCATGGTGGGGAGAGGGAGCATTTATTTTCTAAACCTTAATAAGGTGATTTTAAAAAATCAAATTCTCCTTTGTATAGGAGAAGCTTTTTTCCTGGCACTTAACAGGATTAATCATGGAACCATACAACACTCTCTGCAATACACAACATTTTGCATAAGTCACTAGACAAGTTGTGTAATTTGAGCTTCTGGAAACAGTAATACTTTAAAATTGCATGCTCTTAGCATGCCACTAGTTCCCTCCATGTAGAAAAGTATCATCTAAAGCAGTGGTTCTCAACCTTCCTAATGCCGCGACCCTTTAATACAGTTCCTCATGTTGTGGTGACCCTCAACCATAAAATTATTTTTGTTGCTACTTCATAACTGTAATTTTGCTACTGTTATGAATCGTAATGTAAATATCTGATATGCAGGATGTATTTTTATTGTTACAATTTGAACATAATTACAATTGATAATTGATAACCAACAAGCTGGAAAACCCTATTTCACAAAGATATGTTGCTGGAAATGGAAGAAGAAGGTGCAAGACAGTCTCAGACAGAACAGGATATGACTGCAAACACTTGATCCAGAATTTTGTAACTAGCATTGTAGCGAAATCAGTTCTCACTGCATCGTTGTTAATAAGTTCAGTGAACTCCTCTTGTGCTGTCTCAGGAACATCTTCAACTTTGACGGTGAATGGGCTTCTGGCAAGTGCAAATGGGGTGTCAGGTAGATTTGGAAAGTACGATGAAACTTCGTCTTCAAGCATGTGCAAGTGTTCTTTCACAGAAATTATCATTGTATTCTTTTTGTCCGGTTCAATGTCATGTTCCTCAAAGAAAGCAGATAAGGTAGGCAGCATGTAAATTTTATTTTCATCCAATTTTTTTTGCCAAAGCTGAAGTTTCATTTGGAATGCTCGGATCTTTTCAGACAAATCGAGGCACGTTGCATCTGGTCCTTGCAGTGATAAATTTAACTCATTCAAGATGGCAAAGATATCAACCAAGTAAGCTATTTTCTGCAGTTCACTTTTATCGCTGAAAAGTGCTTCGAACTGCGGTCTTGCTTTCTGATTAAAAAACGTTTTGAATTCATCACGAAGCTCAAAAACACGTTTTAAAACTTTTCCTCTCGACAACCATCTCACTTCAGTGTGAAATAGCAGAGCGTTATTCGGTGCATCCAACTCGTTGCACAGTTGTGAAAACAGCCAGCTGTTTAAAGAGCTCGCCTTTACAAAATTGACAGCACTTATGACACTTTTCATTACTTCTTGTAACTCTTGTGGCAGCGTCTTCATTGCTAATATTTGCTGATGAATCATACAGTGAGTTCTGATGACTTTTGGTGACTCATTCAGTACCAAACGTTGAAGTCCAGATTGACATCCTAGCATAGCTGGAGCACCATCTGTGCAAACACCACAAACCTTTTCCCAAGAGATCTTATGCTCTTTCAGAAATGAACCAACTGTGTCAAATACATCACGTGCAGTAGTTGTCGTTTCAAGAGGTTTGCAAAAAAGAAACTCATCTTTAAAGTTGCCATCATTAATATACCTCACGTAAACCAGTAACTGTGAACAGTTTGCAACGTCTGTAGATTCATCAAGCTGGATACTAAATATTGGAAGTGGAGCAGATTTAATTTCCTGGCTCAAGAATATCAGCAGACATGTCATCTATTCTTCTGTGGACAGTGTCGTTAGATAAGGAAATTGGACTCAATTTCTTAACAAATTAATCTCTGATCATAATGCGAACAATGTCTTTGGCTGCTGGCAACAGTAAATCCTCAGCAATGGTGTGAGGTTTCATAGATCTGGTGATTCTTTGTGCCACCAAATATGAAGCTTCAACGGCTGCTTCGTTTTGTTTGTAGTACTTGCCACCAGTGTCAAGTCTAGCTTTCTTGAGTCCATCAGCTTTGCTTCTAAAATAGTTGGTATCCTTGCTGGCCAAGCTCGGATGCTTGCTATAAAAATGGCATTTTAATTTGTTTGGCTTCATGGATTTGGGTGATAGAACCTCACAACAAATAATACATTGGGGTTTCTCAATTCCTGCTGTAATTATTGAGGTGAACCCATACTGTAAAAAATCCTCAGTATATTTTCTTTTCTTAACTTTAGGTTCCATTGTCATGGCTTGGTTTCCTAATGAAAATGATATTTAACAATAGTTTTGATAATGCAAAAGATGATGCATGGCATAGTTCTTCCCTAACTTGCACATGACTGTTAGAACCAGGAGAGATCATGGATTGAATACAATGTGAAACTCATTTAACAATGCTCTTGCTTAGCAACCAAAATTTTGGGCTCAATTCTGGTCATAAATCAAGGACTTTCTCTCCCTTCCTCTCCCTCTTTCTCTTTTTGTCTCTTTTTCTTTTATTCTTTCTTTTCTCTCTCTCTCCCTTCCTTTCCTGCTTTCTCTCCGCTTTCTTTCTTTTTCTCTCTTTCTTGTCTCTCCCTCTTTCTCTTTTTGTCTCTTTTTCTTTCATTCTTTCTTTTCTCTCTCTCTCTCTTCTTCCCTAACTTGCACCCAAAACAGGAGCTTCAGGCTATGGCAGGCAGAGGCAGGGGTTGAAACGGGAGCTTCAGGGGGCACTCCCCGAAACTTCTCCTGCACAGCTTTTGCCGCTTCAGGCACTGGTGGCGTGGTGGCACCAGGGAATCCCTGAACTCACCCACCCAAAGATTTTCCATGCGGCTTTTGCCGCTTCAGGCAATGTCGGCACAGTGGCATCAGGGAATCCCTGAACTCACCCACCAAAAGATTTTCCATGCGGCTTTTGCTGCTTCAGGCAATGGTGGCACGGTGGCAGCAGGGAATCCCTGAACTCACCCACCCAAAGATTTACCATGGAGCTTTTGCCGCTTCAGGCACTGGTGGCGCGGTGGCAGCAGGGAATCCCTGAAATCACTCACCCAAACTTTTTCTGCAGCGGCAGGTATTGGTGGCGGCGGTGGCAGCAGCAGCAGCAGGGAGTCCCTGAACTCTTTTCTAGTCATGCGCGTACACCCACACAAACACACCCACACTATGTCTCTCTGCTCTCTTCAATGGCATGGGACACCGCGTTGCACGCTGGGATCTGCTCTCTTCAATAGTGTGGGGCACCGCATTGCACGCTGGGATCTGCTCTCTTCAATAGCGTGGGGCACTGCGTTTCACGTTGGGATCCTCTCTCTTCAATAGCGTGGCGCAGCCCTCCAACAGAGGCAGAGGGTGAGGGTGAGTGGAGGAGTGGGGGGGGGGGCAAGAGAGGTCTTTGGCAACCCCTGCGAAATGGCCATTCGACCCCCAAAGGGGTCACGACCCCCCAGGTTGAGAACCGCTGATCTAAAGATTTAGCCTTCCAATCAGTCTGAGAGTCTAATTTTTAATTGCATGGAATTGTCCTGGATATTTTGCTGAGACAAAGGACAAAATGGTGCCAGTTGTTTCCTGCTGATCATAGGACAGTGATTTCCATTGCATCTTACAGTAGCCTAATATAGTGGTATAGAGAAGGCTGTGTAACATATACGACTGAGCTGTGTCCTTTAATATCCGATCACTGTTCATTCACTGTTCCAGCTAGTGCCTCCTTGTGACTCAGGTGTGGCAGTGCACTATTGGCAACACCACTGAGCAATATGGTGATCAGGATGCTGCACATGGAAAACCCACTGGATGTACAATATAAATCGCATATTCTGTGCTGGCTCAAATGGCCCATGGAATCACCTGTCTTGCCATGACTGGTTAAAACCTGGCACAAGGAAAACAGTGTAATCTAAAGTAGACATAGCTATTTCTACCTCTACCTCTACCTCTACTTCTATATCATCTCCCTTTCTTTCTTTCTTTCTTTCTTTCTTTCTTTCTTTCTTTCTTTCTTTCTTTCTTTCTTTCTTTCTTTCTTTCTTTCTTTCTTTCTTTCTTTCTTGTATAGTCCGCATTTATTGTTTTTATAAATAACTCAAAGTGGCAAACATATCTAATGTTCCTTCCTCCTCCTATTTTCCCCACCTTGTGAGGAGAGTTGGGCTGAGTGTGACTGGCCCAAAGTCATCTAGGTGGTTTTTCAGATCTAAGGTGGGACTAGAACTACCTCTATCATCTCTATCTCTATCTCTCTATCTCTATCTCTCTATATCATCTCATAACTTCGTCTCTATGTCATCTGTATCTATGTCATCTGTATTCTATTCTATTCTATTCTATTCTATTCTATTCTATTCTATTCTATTCTATTCTATTCTATTCTATTCTATTCTATTCTATTCTATTCTATTCTATTCCATTCCATTCCATTCCATTCCATTCCATTCCATTCCATTCCATTCCATTCCATTCCATTCCATTCTCTATATCTCATCTCTATATCACTATTTCTGTCTATCTATCATCTCTACATGTACCTCTATCATCTCTCTATATATCTAGATTTTATAATCTGTATAATCTCTATATCCCAGGTGTGAGATGGCCATACCCCCATATCTCACCCACAATATTTATCTCCCCCCCACCACCACCATGTCAAGTTAGTCAGCAAATAGTTGCCCTCCCATCTTGAGACAAAGTAACAAGAGGGGACAGCCAGAGCCAGGAAACCTTGGTATCCTAGACACCAATTCTAGAGGATGTGAACCTCAAGAAAGGCATAGAAAAAGGTGAAGTGATTGTACAAACTGAATATATTTGAGGGCAGCTATTTTAATGCTTGTTTTTCTAAAACCACCCAATTTAGGCCAGTGGACTTTCATCCCTACATCTTGCAGTAATTTCATAAATTCTGTAAATTGATCAAGTGATGTAGAAATAAATCTTTTCCTGTGTTCTGAACTTCCCATAATCCATTTCACTGAACAACCCCTGAATTCCAGTGCTTTTGATTATAAATATATCTGGTTTGAGAGCCTTATTTCTCTTTTTTTCTTCTTCTTCTTCACAGTTTCTGAAGATCCAAGCATCAAGCCTGCTGTTCACTGAAGCATGACCTTTGAACATGGCCACCCTCTGCTGCATTCAGAAGCCTTGGCTAGCCCCCAGAATCTCTAGAATGATTTGGAAACATCTTGTTCTCGTCTCTGTGTGGCTGCCATCATTTGTTTGGGGTGGAGCCTCCCCCACCTCCTGCCCAGCTGCCTGTTCCTGCAGCAACCAGGCCAGCCGGGTCATTTGTACACACCAGGAGCTGGTGGAAGTGCCTGACAGCATTTCAATCAACACACGGTACCTCAATCTGCAGGAGAACAACATCCAGGTGATTAAGACTGACACTTTCAAGCACCTTCGTCATCTTGAGATTTTACAACTCAGCAAGAACCTCATCCGAAATATTGAGGTTGGTGCCTTCAATGGTTTGCCCAACCTCAACACACTGGAGCTCTTTGACAACCAACTAACCACTGTCCCCACACAGGCCTTTGAGTACCTCTCCAAATTGCGGGAGCTATGGCTGAGGAATAATCCCATTGAAAGCATCCCATCCTATGCCTTCAATCGAGTTCCTTCTTTGCGGCGCCTGGACCTTGGAGAGCTCAAGAGGCTGGAGTATATCTCAGAAGCAGCCTTTGAAGGCTTGGTCAATTTAAGGTACCTGAACTTGGGCATGTGCAACCTTAAGGATATCCCAAATTTGACAGTCTTAGTGCGGCTAGAAGAACTTGAGCTTTCTGGGAATCGCCTGGACATGATCCAACCAGGCTCCTTCCAAGGTCTGACTAGCCTTCGCAAGTTGTGGTTGATGCATGCACAAGTGGCCACCATTGAACGCAATGCTTTTGATGACCTTAAGTCATTGGAGGAGCTCAATCTCTCCCACAATAACCTGATGTCCTTGCCCCATGATCTGTTTACCCCTTTGCACCGCCTAGAGCATGTGCACCTCAACCACAATCCTTGGCATTGCAATTGTGATGTGTTGTGGCTCAGCTGGTGGCTCAAGGAGACAGTGCCCAACAACACTACCTGCTGTGCCAGATGCCATGCCCCACCAAACCTCAAAGGACGATATATTGGAGAGCTGGATCAAAGTCATTTTACTTGCTATGCCCCTGTTATAGTGGAGCCTCCAACTGATCTTAATGTGACTGAGGGAATGGCTGCTGAATTAAAGTGCCGAACAGGGACCTCCATGACATCAGTTAACTGGCTGACACCCAATGGGACACTGATGACACATGGTTCCTATCGGGTGCGCATTTCTGTCCTTCATGATGGCACACTCAACTTCACCAATGTGACAGTCCAAGACACTGGCCAGTATACCTGCATGGTGACTAATTCAGCTGGCAACACCACTGCTTCAGCCACACTCAATGTTTCAGCTGTGGATCCAGCCACTACAGGTTATACCTACTTCACTACTGTAACTGTGGAGACCATGGATTCTGGCCAAGAAGAATCAATTCCCACAGAGAAGGAACCTAGGCCAACACCTTCCCAAGGGTGGGGCATGACTTATTCCTCTACTTCACTGACTCCTCGCAGCACACACAGCACTGAGAAGCCATTCACTATCCCAATCACTGATGTCACAGAGAGTGGCATGAAAGATTTGGATGATGTGATGAAAACTACTAAGATCATCATTGGCTGCTTTGTAGCCATTACCTTCATGGCTGCTGTGATGCTCATTGTCTTCTACAAGCTCCGTAAACAGCACCAGCTTCATAAGCATCATGGTCCTACCCGCTCCATTGAGATCATCAATGTTGAAGATGAGCTGCCTGCAGTAGCTGGAGCTCCTGGTGATAGCCACCTTGTGCTTCCTGCCATTGAGCATGACCACCTCAACCGCTATACTGCTTTCAAGGCCCACTACAACAACAATAGTGGTGGTGGACCCCTCACATGCTCCAAGAACCCTATGCTCAATTCCATCCATGAACCTCTTTTATTCAAGAGCAGCTCTAAAGAAAATGTTCAAGAGACACAGATATGACAGCCACAGCCTGAGAAGGGGAGTAATTGTGTGGTGGGAGGGTGACAGTGGATTAGTATATGCAGTGAGGAACATGTTGAGGAACAGCTCCTCCCTCCTCACTTTAAAAACAAACAGGATTTCCACCTCTGTGGCAGATCTTGGATCACAAGCCCCCACCAGTAGATACCTTTGGTTCTCACCAAGTTACCTTTTTAGGTTCTCTTCTTTTTTCTTTCTATAAAACAAGATACTGCTTTCACCTTCTGCCTGATCTTTCGTTTCTTTTTTTTCTCTCCCCTTTTCTTTTCTTATTTTTCTACCATACCCCCTTTACATTTGAGACTTTTTTATATACAGATGGGGCTGTTTCCTTATCCAACTACCTGCTGTTTTACTTTAAAATGAAAGAAAGAAAGGAAGGAAGGAACAATGACAGTAACAATGAAGGAAGGGAGGACATTTTCCTTTCAATGTCATGGGAATAATCTTTAGGAAGAATAGAACCCAAGTGGAATGGGAAAGGGATTTTTAAAAAGTCTTATTTTGAGCCACTTTCCATCAAAATACTATTTTCATCCATTGGAATATACAAAATAAACAAATGAAGAGATGGGAGGTCATAGTGGTGCCAGGATTCCCCACTCCATCCCTCCCCACCTTTGGAGCACATGAGGATGGCGGGTACACAGGGTTTGGGGATTTTTTTAATGACTAGTATTATTACTGTAGGAAGGCAGGCACAGCCAATGTACTCCCCAGAGACACAGGGGCATGGAGGTATTTTTTAATTTGTAATAATCTGGGGTGGGAATGCTGGGTTTGATGGCTTAAAAAAAAATTGGAAAAAAGCCCCCTGGGTTCCCTTGACATTTTCGGGTCTGGTCTGAGTTTCTTATTTTAATAAATTCCATAATGATGTTTCCAATCCTCCCTGGGATAGTTCTTTTGGTGGGGAGAATAAATGAAAGCTATACTGAGAAAGCACTTACTCATATGCATCAAATGCAGGGACAAGGATGAATTTTGGCAGCAGTGCAAATGTATGTAAGGGCACAGGAGGGTATAAATTGGTGCTGCTCTTTTACTTAAGAGACCTACTCTTCCTGTCCCTGACCTTATTAAGCTAAGCTACCAAGTCATAAGTGTGTGTGTGCGTGTGCGTGTGCGTGTGCGTGTTGTGGGTTCTTGCATTCACTTGATTGCTTTGGGTGTTCCACTTGTGTTCAAGAACTCACAGAAGAAACCCTCTTTCATTTTCCCCATTTAATGAAGAGGTCACTGACTGAGAAAGTAAGATAGCACACAGAGAGACTTTGGGAATGGAGCCATGATTTTCTATGCTATTTTGAACCAGGTGGTCATCACACATGAACTGGCCTAATATCAATGAGGCAGAGATGGAGGTACTGCAATATACATAATTTCTCCCTAAACACACATACTGTTGTACTAAATAGTGCTATAGGATCAGGCCAGGCTAGAGGGATTCAACAGTTGTCATTTACACCATTCCCCATCATAGTGAGTATAGTGTGACCTCTGTGGATGAATCTGCTTTCTTATATGGAAACCCAAGGACTAAGCACTTTAAAGGACTTTTAAAAAACAACAACATTATTACATCTTATGGCAGTACGGGAAACCACAGAGCACCAGCCATCATTGTTAGTAGTCATGGAATATGAAAAATGTAGCCCAACAACCTTTGAAGGACCAGAGTTTTCCCACCCATCATGTGAGAAGAAAAGTTCCCACATCTAAAGACTAAAGATTATTTAAACTTCAACCCAGAAGGAAGGAACATATGTTATTTCAGTTAGATGTAACAAGGCAAACTGCTGGCCCTTTGCAAGTGTTGGGACATTCCCAGCTGGAAAGTCTGGAAACCGAAAGCTGAATATTTGGGGAAAGCTGTGATAAACAAGGAGGCTGAGAACTTTCAGGATTTCATGGGGAAAATTGAATGGAAGGGAACATCAAAAGAATACATCACAAAAGAGATCTGGGAATTGGAGAAGCAAAACTTACAGGAGGCATGAATGTTTGGGATAAGATAGGACCAACAATGTCTCCCCAACCTGATGTCCAGAATTGATAGGCAGCATATGTCAAAAGATGGTCTGAGGATTTGGGCAGTTTAATACATTTAGAGCAGCAGCCCCCAACCTTTTGGACACCAGTGACCAGTTCTGTGGAGAAAGGTTTTTCCATGGATCAGAGGGTATGGTTTCACATGCTGCCTGCATCCCGCAGATGGGGCTTCACTTGTTTGTGTGGCCTGGTTTCTGGCATTCCATGGACCGGTGCCAGTCCATGGACCGGGGGTTGGGGACCCCTGATCTAGAGGACATCCAGTTGGGAAGAGTTATTGTTATTGTGAGCTGTCCAGAGTTGCTTAAGATGGTTGACCATGGAAATCTTTCAGATAAATAAAGGTGGTCTAGATATTTAATTATCTGAAAGATTTGCATGGCTGACCATCTTAAGCAACTCTGGACAGCTCACAATAACAGTTCAAAATCATTCAGATAAATAAAGGTGGTCTAAATAAGTGGTCCCAATTTGATTTTTAATGGGGGCAATTCGAAAATGAGCAATTAACTGAATTTTTGAAAGCCCGCTAATTGTTCTTATATATTTGTGATGAAACAGCTGTGTTTCATTTACCACCTATTGTTGTCTTTCTTAAAGTGCATTTCCTAGGGGCTGGTCTGAAAAGGATATCCCAGCTGGGGGAATGAGGGAGCAACTGCCAGCCATGGGACTGGCAGAGTCTCTCTCTCTCTTTCCTGTGGGCTTTGCTGCTAGGTAAATGCAGGGAGAGCTGCTCTGTGGGGGAAGCCCAGCAGTGAGGATACAGAACCAGGACCCAAGTTTAAGTAAGAAATTGTTAGATTTACAGTTATTTTTAGTCTGTGTTTTTCCAGGCCATGTTTTACATGCTTTTTCTCTCAGACCAATCTGGGGCTGGGCCACACATGTCTAGGCCTTGCCAGGCCTGTGTGATTCACCTCCACCTACTGAACTACCAAAGTATTTCCCCACTAAGCTGCAGGTTCAAACCAAGTGGGCGAGTAGGGTCGTCATAGGTTACAACCCCCCTTCCGTTCATGACAATCTTACTATTCATAAATTAAGCTAAGAATGTTTTTTAAATTTCCCTCTTTCTGCGCCATCTTCTTTTAATAGTTATTTCTTTAATAATTTGCATCATTTCATAAGTTTTTCTCATATTTATTTCTTTTAGTCACAAACCCTATGCATAAAATGAGTAGTGCAAGCAAGAAAAAGGTTCATCAGTATTCACAAGAATATTTAAAACTTGGCTTCATACCCACTATCCATGATGAACAGTCATCTTTCTTCCTCTTATGCCAACAATGCTTGCCCAACGAATCAATGGAACAAGGTCGTCTTGGGGCACATTTGAAGGCGAAACATAGTGTGTACGTAAATTCAGATTTAAATTTCTTCAAGTCTTTAAAGAAGAAGTTTGAAAAATTGTCAGTCGTACTCTTGAGACTAGTTATGAAATTTCTTTACTTATTGATAAATCTGGAAAACATCATACTCTAGGAGAGGATTTAATTAAACCATCAATATCAGCATTTCTTAAAACAGTTCTGGAAAAAGATGACAAAGATGTGAAAACCATGCCACTCAGTAACAATACTGTTAGCAGAAGAATGGATGAAATGAGTGAAGATATTGAAGCACAACTTGTTGAAAAGCTGAAATCAAGAAAATTCTCAGTACTAATGGATGAATCAACTCTGAGAGACAATGAGGCCATAGTGCTAACCTATGCAAGATATATTGATAAAGGTGAATTTGCTGAAGAAATGTTATTCTGCAAATCATTAGAGACCACCTCTATCTATCTATCTATCTATCTATCTATCTATCTATCTATCTATCTATCTATCTATAAAATCTAAAAAATTACTTAGATGTCAATAATATATCAATGTAAAACATAACATCTTGTGCTGCAGATGTTATGATGGGCAAGAAAAATGGCTACTTAAAATTGATGAAAGATGAGAATCCAGAAATGCTTCTTGTGCACTGTGTTATTCAGAGAGAACTTAGTGTCCAAAAATATTTCTCCTGCTCTTAATGAGGTACTAAAATCAGTTATAAAATGTATCAATGCTATCAAAGCTAATGCCAAATGTGAGTGTCTCTTCAAGCAATTTTGTGAAGATAAAAATGCAGACCATGTGAGACTTGTACTTCACACTGAGGTAAGGTGGCTCTCAAAGGGAAATTGTTTGAAAAGATTCATTGAACTATTTGATGTTCTTAGTGACTTTTTAAGTGACAAGCCTGAAATGAAGCACCTGCTAACCATTGATGTTAAAGCATTTGTGAGTTATTTAGCAGATATCTTTGAAAGACTGAATATGTTGAATAAACAACTTCAAGGAACAAATAAAACTCTTGTTGATGCAAAGGCGAAGGTATTTATAGAGTTATGTCAAAAAGATATTTCTGACAAAAATGTTGACATGTTTCATTGGCTAAAAAAATGTGAGGTGACTGATGCTGCTGTACTTGTCATTGTGGATCATCTGAAAATATTGGCCTCTGATTTGAAAGAAAGATTTTCTGATTTAAAACAAATTGATTTTCCAACATGGGTAGTGCAGCAATGCTGGTGGATCTGTCTGATGTTTCAATGCAGTACCAAGAAGAACTCTTGGAAATGCAAAATGATGACTCACTTAAAACTTTATTCAATATAAAAGGAGTGATGGAATGGCTTTGTGATGAGACAGAAGCTAAGTACCCAAATTCAACCTACTTTGCAAGAAAACTGCTGTTACCGTTCCCATCTTCATATTTAGCTGAATGTGGCTTTAGTGCTATAAATGATTTGCTACTGAAGAAAAGAAATCAACTGGCTATCACTGAATGAGAAGACTTGAGAATGAAACTGACTAATAGGAGCCTAATATAAAATCTCTCTGCAGCAGGCATCAAGCACAAGGATCTCACTTAGTCATGAGTCTTTAAGTAGACTAAAGCTGAAACCCTACAACATTTTCCCAGGAGTAAGCCCCATTGAAGACAATGGTACTTACTTCTGAGTAGACATGCATAGGATTGCATTGCAAATATGATCTTGAGGTGAGCTCAAATTGTATTTTGAATTTGTTAGGTACCTTTATTTTAATATGTACAGTAATTAATATGATCAAAGTATTACAGAAAAAGCTTTCATTAAAATTATTTTTTATATTTATGCATTTCAGTTCTCTATTATATGTTTTGAAACTTTATTTGCTGTTTTTTCATATCCCTTCATACTATTATTTTTTAAGTTCCTCAGTACTTCTACTGTCTTTCGTTCTTTTATTTTTCTCTTTCATGGAGGCCATGTTCTTTGGAACCTTGTTTAACCCAAGTTAATGGCCTTTTAGGCTTCCTCCGTGTGAGTAGGAATTCACTTTTTGAATAGTAAGAATTAAATGTCACCGGGGGGGGGGGTCATCAGGATTTTAGAGATGCTTAGGTGGGGCATGGCCAAAAAAGGTTGGGAACCACTGTTCTAGAAGCAATAACCTGTTTTTCCAAATACCCCCAAGCCATGTACAATAACAGCATAAATGAAAATATAACAACTGGAAAGAAAACAACATAAAATAGCAGTGACATCAGCTAAAACATCACTTAGTGTAGCATTTATAGCAATTAGCATACCATTTCTAAGATTTCTCAGTAAATAAAAATCAACTTTTCAGTTTTTTAAAAAAGGTACAGCTCTCTTTTCCAAAAACAGAACAGCAACATTCTCCCTAATCATTACCAAGTTCGTCTGAGAGCCCTGCAGGGCGAGCTGTAAATAAGACAAAGTACGGTGACTGCCTGAGGTAGGAGATGCTTTGAAAATGGCAATGGCAAGCTGTTAAGAATCATGTATGTGTCACATGACCTGTGCTGGACCCTTTAATTGTCCTGAAGCCCTCAGATGCAATTCAGCCCAGTTAAGTTCTGTAAGAAGGAGGGGGGGACATCCACCTTGTCCTTCAGCTCTAGCAACAAAGTGCCTTGGCCAGCCCTGAGTAAAGGGCATTAATGAAAGAAAGATTAGTTCATACAAAGATAAGCATTCTCATGATCACCCAGAAAGCCTATATATCATTTAATAAACATAAATTACAACTTGCTTTCAGAATATTTTGGGGGAGTAGGCTAGGTGGTGGAAAACAGCAGGGGACAAACAAGAAAGAATTATCTATTTGAAGCCCTTTTCCTAACAGCCTCCTTTCCAATGATGAAAACTGTCTTGAATGCATTTGGGTCAATATAAAAGGAAAAAAGAATGACATTTCCATACGTGTATACAGTAGAACACCCAACCAAGCAGAAGAAATAGATGAACTTTTTGCTAACTAGTTAACTAATGTGTGCAGGAAACACACCACAGTAGTAATGGGGGACTTTAACTACCCTGACATCAACTATGAGACAAACTCTGCACCTAGTGAAAGATCAGATTCCTGACAAACCTAGCAGACAACTTTGTCTCCCAAAAGGTAGAGAAGGGAACTAGAGGGTCAGTCATACTGGACTTAATGCTCACTAAGAAAGATGAAATGATAGAAGATTCTCTATCATCCAGGTCATGGTTGTACCAAAGGTGCTTTTCAAAAGGCAACTGCACTTTCTTGTTTGTTTTTTTCCCTTGAAAACGTTACCTTTGGGACAGAAGGGGTTGAAGTTACAGGAACCTTGGGGGAGAGTGAACATGCAATATTGGAATTCAACATAATGCAAACACAAGCAATAGAACAAAGTCAAACTAGAGTCTTAAACTTTAAGAGAGATGATTTCAACTAACTTAGAGAGTGCTTGGGAAGGATTCCATGGATGAAAATCCTCAAGCGGAAAACAACCCAAGGAGCTTGGGAAACTGTGAAAAGTGAGATTATAAAAGCCCAGTGTCAGGTTTCGAGGTTGTCTCAAATAAATTGCATTTCAAACAGAATCTTTGCTGAAAATATTTCATTTATTTAGCACAACATTCCATCTTCTGACTCCACGTAGCCAACACTGACTTCCTGGCGCAAACCCCTCCCTTCCTGTCTCCACTCCTCTGGTCTCATTGGCCATCTACCAAATCACTCTTTCCCTAATCTACCCGCTCCAGCTCAAAGGAATTTCCCCCCTCCCATCCCATCTCCTAGGGGATATTATCTCCAGGGAAAATAAGTAGGTGAAAAGTCAAAACGTCTCTTTCCAGATGCCCTTCTTCTCCTTCTTATGTCAGCACTAGAGTGAATGCGGCTTGGAGTGCTGACATCCGCCCCCTCCCCCTTCATTTTTCCAGGGTGGCCTGTGTAAGACAAACAACAAGTTAAGTACCGTTACCCCGTCCGGGGGTGCGTGTCCCGCCCCATCCCACCTTGCCTGGGTGATCTGCATGGAATTTGGCTATAAGGCGGTCAGCTTGGATGTTTCTGCTTTTCACCCAGGAAGCCTCTGACAAGGGGTAACCCTTCCACTTGATTAAGTATTGGAGGTGTCCCCTGTGCCACCTCAAATCGAGAATTCGCTGTACCTCATAGTGAGTGTGGCCCCCAATGACCAGGGGGCCTGGGGGGTCATGTGGCACCGGCCTTAAAGTTGACCCCACCACAGGTTTCGGGAGGCTACTGTGGAAAACCGGGTGTATCCTCCCTAGTAGTCGGGCCAGCTGCAGTTGTACTGTAACCGGGTTGATTACTTTTACTATAGGGAATGGTCCTATAAATTTCGGGCCCAGTTTCCTGCTCGGGAGTCTGAGTCTCAAAAACTTGGTGGAGAGGTAGACCTTCTCTCCCACTCGGAATGGCCTTTGGGGAATTCAGTGCTTATCTGCTTGTTTCTTATAGGATTGTGCCACCTTGGCTAATGCCTTCTTCAACTCGTCTATGGGGCTCTCAAGTGGCTTCCCTGCAGCTTTTTTGTGCCTGACTTGCTGCCAGTCCCACAGCCAGTCTGCCCTCCCCAATTCACTCAGGGGTTTCCCCTTTCCTAGAGAGTTCAGGAAGGGGAACTCAGCCTCTGCGGATTTTGGCAAAGCCCACCAATACTCATCTCTTTTCTTCTGGGTTTGTGGCACGATCGTCTGACCTTGGCCATCTTGCAGCTTTGCTGGAGGAGGGAGGGGTTGAGGCTCTGTAACATCCAAACTGGCTGGAATCACGACTGGCTCTCCTCCAGTTGCCTGAAGTAAGCTGTCTTCGGACAGCTTGTTATCTGCCATGAAGTCCGGACTGCTTCTCCACTCACTCCATACATCTGTGAGGGAGCTGGAGATCTGGAGGTCAGCCAGTTTGGCTTACAAAGGAGTGTTGTCTATCTGTCAGGTTTCGAGGTCGTCTCAAATAAATTGCATTTCAAACAGAATCTTTGCTGAAAATCTTTCATTTATTTAGCACAACATTCCATCTTCTGACTCCACAAAGCCAACACTGACTTCCCGGCGTGAACCCCTCCCTTCCTGTCTCCACTCCTCTGGTCTCATTGGCCATCTTCCAAATCACTCTTTCCCTAATCTACCCACTCCAACTCAAAGGAATTTCCCCCCTCCCATCCCATCGCCTAGGGGATATTATCTCCAGGGAAAATAAGTAGGTGAAAAATCAAAACGTCTCTTTCCAGATGCCCTTCTTCTCCTTCTTATGTCAGCACTAGAGTGAATGCGGCTTGGAGTGCTGACACCCAGTCTAGCACAATAACAGTGAAGAAGAAAAATAAGAGATCCCCAAAGAAGCCAGCATGGCTGCACAAAGAACCCTTTGATAAACTGAAAGACAAAAAGGACAAATATAAAAAGTGGAACGAGGGACACATAACTAAGGCAGTATATCAGCAAATAGCCAGAACCTGCAAAGATGAAGTCAGGAAAGCTAAGGCTCAAAATGAACTGAGGATTGCAAAAAAATGAAAAAAAAGAATTCAAAAAGCTTCTTTCAACATGTAAAAAACAAGAAAAAAATCAAGGAAACAATTGGTCCACTAATGGAAGAAGATGGCAAGAAGATGGTGAGCAGCAGGGAGAAAGCAGAGCTGCTTAACACATGCTTTGCATGTGTCTTTACACAAAAGGGGAAAAAAACCAGTCCAACCTATCAACAATACCATAAAATACAGATTATGAATGCAAGTCAAAATAACCAAGAAAATGGTAAGAGTCCATGCTATACAAGTTCAAATCACTTGGACCAAATGGATTACATCCCACAGTTCCGAAGGAGCTGGCAGATATCAGAACTGCTGAACCATATCTTTCAAAGAGCCTGGAGCACCGGTGAACTACCAGAGGACTGGAAAAGAGCTGATGTGGTTCCCATCTTCAAAAAAGGGGGAAAAATGGATCCAGGTAACTAGAGACCAATCAGCCTGACATCAATACCTGGGAAGATTCTGGAAAAGATAATCAAGCAACAAATCTGTGAACACCTAGAGACAAGCAAAGTTACAACCAGAAGCCAACATGGGTTTGTCAAAAACAGAACATGCCAGACAAAACTTATTGCATTCTTTGACAAAGTGACTAAATTACTGGACCAGCAAAACGCTGTGACATTATTTACTTGGACTTCAGTAAGGCATTTGATAAAGTAGACCACAGCCTACTATTTGATAAGATAGAAAGATGTGGGATAGACAGCATCACCACCAGATGGAATAGTAACTGATTCACCAACTGCACTCAATGTGTCATCCTTAATGGAACTACATCTACATGGAGGGAAGTATGCAGTAGGGTACCACAAGGCTCTGTCTTGGGCCCAGTACTCTTCAACATCTTAATAAATGGCTTAGATGAGAGGATAGCAAGGGAGCTCATCAAATTTGAAGACAACACCAAACTGGTTGGAATAGCCAGCATCCCAGAAGATAGGTTCAAAATACAGAAGGATCTCAACAGACTGGAACACTGGGACCTATCTAACAAAATGAAATTCAGTGGTGAGAAAAGTAAGTTTTTACACTTAAGCAAGAAAAAAATTAATGCACAGCTACAGCATAGGTCCGTGATGGCAAACCTATGGCATGCGTGCCAGAGGTGGCACACAGAGCCCTCTCTGTGGGCACGCGCACCATTGCTAGCTGCTGTTCTGGTTTCCAGTCAGCTGGTATTCCCAGGCCAAAACCCAGGCCATTTTTCAGCCATTTCCGGGCCGTTTTCAGGATCGTTTTCAGGCTGTTTTTGGCCCAAAAACAGCCCAAAAAATGGCCTGAAAACAGCTGGAAAATGACCGGAAAATGGCCCAAAAATAGCCAGAAAATGACCAGAAAACAGCCCAAAAACAGCCTGAAAACAGCCCAAAAAAGGCCTGGAAACAGCCTGGAAATGGCCCCAAAACGGCCAAAAATAGCCCAAGCCTGTAAAAATGAAGTGAGGAAAGCTAAGGCTCACAATGAACAAAGGCTTGCAACAAAAGTAAAAAATAACAAAAAAAAGCTTCTTCCAACATGTTAAAAACAAGGGGGGGGGGGTGGCCAGCACCACAGCAGAATGACGCGAGCTTCAGAGGCTCCGGGGTGAGCGCCGACATTTCAGCTGTTTTGGGGGTCCACAGTGGACCATAGCCATCCCGTAGGGATGGGGAAGAAAGTGGGCACAGGCTGGTGTGGACCGGGAAATCACAAATTCCCTGTAGTGCCAACAGAGAGTCCTCAACTCTGCAGCTGGGAAGACAGCCATTGAGAGCTGTCGCAAAGCTAGGGCGGCCACATGTGAAGAGGAGAAAAGAAGAAAGCAAGGCACATCATCTGGGTGAGAGTGAGTTTCATCTTGGAAACAAGACTCCTATTTTTAGCATACTCCCTGAGTTTTAAAAAGAGGTATAATTGAAGAAAAACGGCTTTATTGAGCAATGCATGTTTCCCTAACATACACGAAGTCAGCAATGAACTTTCACACCCGATACCCTCCTTTTCCTTTTCCCCATTCTCTGCTCCCCATTGACTGTCTTCCAAAACATTCTTCCGTTACTCTGCCACCTCAGTTCACAGGAATGTTGCCCCCCCCCATACATCTCCCAGGAAACCAACTCTCAGAGAGACTTAACTAGGTGAAATGTCACGTCTCTCTCTCTCTTCTATGTCAGCCCTGGAATGCTGACATCTGGCCCCTCTCCCTCCATTCTCACAGCGAGGCCTGTGCAGACAAACAGCAAAGTTAGTACTGTTACCCCATCTGAGGGTGTGTCCCACCCCCTCCCGCCTTGCCCGGGTGATCTGCATGGAACTTAGCTATGAGCCGGTCAGCTTGGATGTTGGTGCTCTTCACGCAGGAAGCTTCTGACAAGGGGTAACCCTTCCACTTAACTAGGTATTGGAGGCGCCCTCTATGCCACCTCGAATCAAGGATTTTCTGCACTTCATAGTGAGTCTGGCCTCCAATGATCAAGGGTCCTGGGGGGTCACGAGGTACCGGCCTTAAATTCGACCCCACCACAGGCTTCAGAAGGCTACTGTGGAAAACCGGGTGTATCTTTCCTAGTAACCAGGGCAACTGCAGTTGTACTGTAACTGGGTTTATTATCTTAACTATGGGAAAAGGGCCTAGTTTCCTAGTCGGGAGTCTGAGTCTCAAATACTTGGTGGAGAGGTAGACCTTTTCTCCTACTCGGAAAGGTCTTTGGGGGGCTTGGTGCTTATCTGTTTGTTTCTTATAAGCCTGTGTCGCCTTGTCTAATGCCTTCTTGACGTTCTCCCAGGATCCTCTCAGCATTGCCATCCAATCATTCAAGCTGACTGAGGAAGGGGGTTCCCTTGGGTACTCTGGCATGGGGACGAAGTCCATATCGTTCACTACCTTGAACGGGGTTAGTCCTGTGCTACTGTGGACAGCATTGTTGTACGCGACCTCCGCAAAAGATAGGAGGTCCGCCCAATTTGACTGTTGGTAGTCAACGTAGCTTCTCGGGTACTGCTCTATCATGGAATTCAGTCTCTCCGCCCCCTCCCCCCCATTAGTGCTCAGGTGAAACACTGAGCTGAGACCTTGGGATGATCCTATAGATTGTAGGAATTCCCTCCAAAATTTCGCTGTGAACTGGACACCTCGGTCGGAGATGATTCTTCTGGGTACTCCGTGCAGGCGGTAGATGTGTTTCACAAACAGCCTGGCCAATTGGCAGGCTGGGGGTAGCCCGCTACAGGGTATGAAATGCGCTTGTTTAGAGAATAAGTCTATTACAGTCCAGATCACTGTGTTCCTGCCGCTCCTCGGCAGTTCTACGATAAAGTCCATTGCAATCTCCTCCCATGGTCTTGTCAGTTCAGCTACTGGCTGCAGCAACCCGGGAGGTCTTCCTGGTCGGGTTTTCATCGTGGCACAGATGGTGCAACTTTTCACATAACTGTCCACGTCTTTCCTCATGTGAGGCCACCAAAATTGTCTTCGCACTAAATGCAGAGTCTTTAGGAAACCAAAATGGCCCGCTGCTTTAACATCATGGCTCCTCTTGAGGACCAGAGTGCGTAAAGTCTCTGGGACATAGAGTTTTGTGCCTTTCCACGCTAGGTCGTCCCCTTTCGTCATGAGATGTTGATTGTCTCGGAACCAGGGGTCCGCCAATGTCTCCGCTCTGAGCCTTGTTGTCAGGTCACTTGCTGGTTGGCCCTGCTGGTCACGGCGCTGCCGTCTGGTGGTTACCTGTCCCACCCCTTGGACGGAGGGGATGATGGCATTCACCACCTGCTCTCGCTCACTGTTGTATTGGGGCATTCGGGAGAGGGCATCAGCCAGAAAGTTCTTTCCTCCTGGGATGTGCTTCAGCTCGAAGTCGAAACGATTGAAATATTGGGCCCACCGGACCTGCCTGGGTGATAACTTCCACGGGGTCTGGAGGGCCTCCAGGTTCTTATGATCAATCCAAACTTTGAATGGTTTCTGGCCTCCTTCTAGCAGGTGTCGCCATGTCAATAGCGCCCACCTCACCACGAACGCTTCTTTCTTCCACACCGCCCAGCGTCTATCTGTGTCGGTGAGTTTGCGGGACGTGTAGGCACAAGGCTGTAGGTTCTCTTGGCCGTTCTTTTGGAGTAGGACGGCCCCCACCGCCACATCGCTAGCATCCGCTTGTATGACAAGGGGTTGGTCAGGGTCAGGGTGCTTCAGGACTGGTTCTTTTGCAAACATTTCCTTTAGTGTTTCAAATGCTTGTTGGCAGGCCAGGCCCCATTGTAGAGGTTGTCCTGGGCAGGGTTTTGTTGTTGGACTCCCTGTTTTTAGGAGGTCCGTGAGAGGTTTGGCAATCCTTGCAAAAGAGGGGATAAATTGTCAGTAGAAGTTCGCAAACCCCAGGAAGCTTTGTAGTTGTCTGCGGCTGCGAGGGGGTCGCCAGTCTAAGACTGATTGTACTTTGGCTGGGTCCATTTCTATCCCCTCATTGGACACTCGGTAGCCCAAGTAGTTCAGCCGTGACTGGTGGAACTCGCACTTCGATAGTTTGACATAAAGGTTTGCCTTCAGCAGTTTTTTGAGCACTTGGCGGACGAGGGGTATGTGTTTGTCTATGGTTTCCATGTAAATGAGGATGTCATCCAGGTTGACAAGCACCCCCTTATAAAGGTGGTCGTGAAGAACTTCATTTATAAGTTGCATGAATACCACCGGCGCCCCCTGTAGTCCAAAAGGCATCACCTTAAATTGTAAGCTTCCTAGGGGGCAGTTGAATGCTGTCTTCCATTCATCTCCTTCCCTGATGCGTATCTGGTAGTAGGCTTTGCGGAGGTCTAGTTTGGTGAAAACCTTTCCTTTGGCCAGGTGGGCTAGAATGTCTTTCATGAGGGGAAGGGGATATAAATTGCGTACGCAGACACCCTTGACACCTTGGAAGTCAAGAACTAGGCGTATGGAGCTGTCTTCTCTCTGAAAAAGACTGGTGCCGCTATCCGCGGTTTGGCTGGCTCAATGAAGCCCCTTTGTAGGTTAGTGTCTATGTCAGGTATGCTTCCTTCAGTATCCAGGAAAGGAGGACCCAGACTCCATTAGAGGTTAACTGGTACTTTTACTAGATATGAAATGAACGCAACCATAGAAAGCAGGATTCTGAAGCAAAACGCGCGAAAGTTACAATTAGAAAGCATCCCCCTCCCTTGTGCACCATAAAACATCCAATCCACAGGTCTTCCAGAGGTCAGGTGGGAGCAGACGTCTGGCCGTGTCAGCATCCAGGAATGCAGTGTCCGTTGGACTGATAACAGCTTAAGGAAAGGTTTCGTTTCTCAGATTTAGAAAGCCCGCATGAGCATAAACCCCCCTCCCTCCATTTCTATGACAACCGAAGCGGCAAAGCAAAACTAGCGAGGTTGACATTCGGCCCCCCTTCAGAAGAGACAGCTTCTAATCCTGAAACAGAGAAAAGAAGAGGTAATATCACAACAATTAATACTTATCATGTCTCAAGGTTTATCAGGGTATTTGGTGTGGAACAGCTGCACTTTTCTAGGTGCCCTAACATCACGTTTATTCACCCACTCAGCTTGTGATAACGGGAAGTGCTTCCAGGCTACGAGATACTGTACTTTCCCATGATGTCCAAAATCTCTTTTACTTCAAAGTGTTGTTCCCCTTCAATGAGGATGGGAACAGGAGGAGGTTCTTTGGACGGACGTAGAGAGGATGATTGTTCCAGTTTCAGTAAACTAACATGGAACACTGGATGAATTCGTCGCAAGTTCTTGGGTAGATCTAATTCAACCGTGACTGGGTTAATGATCCGAGTAACAGGGAAAGGGCCCACATACTTAGGACCAAGCTTTTTTGATTTCTGAGGAGTTTGCAAATACTTGGTAGACAGATAAACCATGTCCCCCACTTGATAAACATGTGCAGGGCATCTCCTTTTGTCGGCTTGGGCTTTATGGGCTTGGTGAGCATCATCTAACGCTTTACGAGTTACTGCCCAAGTCGCTCGTAGTTGATCGATCCACTCAATCAGAGAAGGGTTTTGTGGGTCATCATGAGGTAACTCTGGGATTGGCACAAACTCTTGCCCAGAAGCCACCTTGAAAGGAGTGAAACCTGTGCTGCTATGTACGGAATTATTATATGCCACTTCTGCGAATGGCAGCAATTCCACCCAGTTGTCTTGTTGGTAGTTTATATAACATCTTAAATACTGTTCTAGCACGCCATTGGTTCTTTCACAGGCCCCATTGGTCTGGGGGTGGTGGGCGGAGCTTAGTCCTTGGGCGGAGCCTATCAACATTAGGAACTCTTTCCAAAAGCTGGAGGTGAACTGCACTCCCCTGTCTGAAATTATACGTTTTGGTGCTCCATGTAGCCTATATACATGTTGAATGAACATCTTAGCAAGGGTTTTTGCTGATGGGATCTTAGTGCATGGGATAAAATGCACCTGTTTGGAAAACAGATCAGTTACTACCCATATAACTGTGCAACCCCCACTTTCGGGAAGGTCTACAATGAAGTCCATGGATATTTCTTTCCAAGGAGCAGTGGGTTTGGCCACACTTTGGAGAAGACCAGGTGCCTTCCCGGGAGGTCTCTTAGCTGAGGCACACACTGGACAGCTCGCGACATATGCCTCTGTGTCCTTTTTGAGTGCGGGCCACCAAAACTGTCTTTTGACGAGATGTAAGGTTTTGACAAATCCGAAGTGTCCCGCCACCTTGGAGTCATGGGCGTGTTGCAAAACAGTTACTCGTAAATTAGCTGGGACATACAATTTGGCTCCAACCAAAGCTAGTCCATCACGAAGTGTACATTCGTTTGAGTGGGCTTGGAACCACTCATCGGTTTTTAAAGTCTCTTTTAGCTGCTGGAGCAAATCACCCGACAGACTTGGGTCACTTTTCGACTGTGCTCGGGTAGTTACTGGTGCCGCCAGTTGGGCTGACGGGACAATTGGACGGACAACTTCCTCCCTGGTGCTGTTGTATTGAGGCAATCTGGACAGAGCATCTGCCATGAAATTCTTCCCGCCAGGAAGGTAGCGCAAAGTGAAGTTAAAACGGTTGAAGTGTTGGGCCCAGCGCACTTGTTTTGGCGACAGCTTACGTGGGGTTTTCAAAGCCTCGAGATTTTTATGATCAGTCCAAACTTCAAAAGGATGTTTAGCTCCTTCGAGAAAGTGCCTCCAGGTTAGAAGTGCCCAGCATACGGCGAAAGCCTCCTTTTCCCATATGGCCCATCTCCTTTCGGTTTCGGATAGTTTCCGGGACGTGTAGGCACAAGGCTGTAATTTTCCATCCGCATTCTTTTGCAGAAGTACGGCCCCTACTGCGACATCACTGGCATCCGCCTGTACCACGAAAGGTTCGTCCATATCCGGGTGCTTCAGGACTGGTTCAGCAGCAAATAGCCGTTTCAGTTTTTCGAATGCTGCCTGACAGTCCATAGTCCATTCAAGAGGTTTGGAGGGTTTTGGTTTTTCTTCACCCTTGGTTTTCAGGAGATTAGTTATTGGCAATGCGATTTTGGCAAATGAGGGGATGAACTGTCGATAAAAGTTAGCAAATCCCAAAAAACTCTGTAACTGCTTGCGGGTGCGTGGCGCTGTCCATTCTAACACCGCCTGAACCTTTGCAGGGTCCATTTCTATTCCCTCCGGGGAGATGCGATAGCCAAGATAGTCAATTTTGGTTTGGTGGAACTCACACTTAGAAAGCTTTGCATACAGTTCAGCAGCCCTAAGTTTTTTCAGGACGGTGCGTACTAATCTCACATGGTCGGCCATGTTGTCAGAGTAGATAAGAATGTCATCCAAATAAACGAGCACCCCCTTATACAAATGCTCATGCAAAATTTCATTGATTAATTGCATGAATACTGCAGGAGCCCCTTGTAGTCCAAACGGGAGCACTCGGATCTGGAAACACCCCAGCGGACAGTTATGTCCTTCATGTCCTTCATGAGGGGTAAGGGGTAGACGTTTTCCACGCAAATCGCGTTTAGGTTCCTATAGTCAACCACCAAACAAAAGGAACCATCTTTCTTTTCTCTGAATAAAACTGGCGCGGCCACTCGTGGTCTGGCTGGTTGGATGAAGCCCCGTTCTAGGTTTTTGTCAATAAAATTTCGTAGTTCCCCCAGTTCATGAGGGGTCATAGGATAAATCTTTGGCTTAGGGAGCTTCACTCCAGGGAGTATCTCAATAGCACAGTCTGTAGCCCTGTGGGGGGGCAGCACATCCGAGGCCTTCTCGCTAAAAACTTCACGGAGATCCCAATACTCTTTTGGAATTTTCTCCTCCCCCTCTATGTGGTCTATTGCCATCTCCGCTTCTTCAGGGCCCCCTCTGTCTTCAAGGGGGGGCTCCTTCCCTTCAGGTGGTGGCTTACTAGCACGAATGCGCAGAACCCCCGTTTTCCAGTTAATTCGCGGGTTCCATTTCCATAGCCAGGGCAAGCTGAGAATGAGGGGTCGTTCCATTCTAGGGGCCACAATAAAACTGAGAGTCTCTACGTGGTCCCCTAATTTCATTTCAATGGGTTCCGTTATGAAACTAGTTGGGGCCCCGCCTGCCATCGACCCATCTAGCTGGCAGAATGCAATAGGCCTTTTCAGCTCCCTCAGTCCCAGGCCCATCTTTTCTACTACTTTCGGGCTGATAATGCACCTGGTGCACCCAGAGTCTAATAAGGCTGGCATCTGTGCGTGGGCCCCTGTGGATGGTACTTTAAGTTCTATGGGGTTGAGTAGGGGCCCCTCAGTGTGACTCACCAGATCATCGGAGTCGGAGTCGGACTCGCTGTCGTCCGCGTTGGTCGGAGTTCCCAACTCCCCCTTGGTCCGGGGAGCGAACTCTACGACTTCCCCCTCCAGCGCGGCTTCACGAACTTTTGCGGGTGTTTTGTCCATCTTCTTTGGCGCTCTGCTGGCAGGTTTTGGCACTGGCCTGAAGGAGCACTCAGCGGCCCGGTGTCCTTCCATGCCGCACTTAAAACAAGTGAAAGGCTTCGGCTTGGGTTTGGTCTCCGCCCTCCCCCCAGCCATCTTTGGGGCTTCCTTGCGGTGGTAGGAGAATGAGGGTTCCCCGGCACGCCCCCTTCGTAGTCGGCTACGGCTTATCTCAATTTCTGCATCCTCAGCGGCTATGTACCAACTGTCCAGATCTTCGGGAACACCCCGTGCTCTACAGTCATGGTAGATTTCATCATTCAGCCCGTCTTTGAACCCTTCCAGCAGGGCTATCTCTGACCACCCTGTCATGTATGGCGCTAGCTCCCGAAATTCTTGGGTGTATTCCGCCACCGATCTTCGGCCTTGCTGGATACTTTTCATACGGAGCCTCGCCTTCCGCTCAGCTAGGTGGTCCTCGAAATGCCTCCTAAGGGCCGCCATAAACTGGTTGTAATTCCACAGCGGGGGGAATTGTTATTGTGGAGTACCACCATCCACTCGGCTGCCACTCCCTCTAAAGCACTGGTGACACATCTCACTCGGGCTGCATCTGACGAATAGTCCTCGCCCCAGTCTTGCATGTGATTCCACACTTGGGTTAAGAAAAATCCCAAAGTTTTTGGGTTCCCATCATACTTTCCAGGAAGGGGGGGAATTTTAGGTTTTTTGCGCCTGCGGGGTGGGGCCTGTAAGGCTGGGGCCCCCTGGACTGCTGCATCCCTCATTTGACCACCCAACGCCTGGGATGTATCTTCGTCAGCTCTCTCTTTCTCTCCCCCACAAACTCCTTCCTCAGGATCTATTTTAGAGTCTTCTTCTTACCCCCCCCCCCAGGGTATGCATAAGACTCACGGGCTTTTCGGCTTTCTTCAGCCTCACGAATGAGCTGAAGGGCTTGCTCCATTTTGAGGCATTCCTTCTGCTCCTGCAGCCACACGCCTTCTCCTTTTCGGGGTCTGGAGGTTGTTACTCCACGGGGGGTCTTTCTCAGGTCCGGCAACCTTCCGACCCCTGTCGACCATCGGGCTGGCTCTTCCCTCGGTTCCTTCAGCTGTAAATTCTCCATCCACACCGCAGTCTCTTCGGGTGGCTGGTATGAAGACATTGCCGAGCCATATGCCCCCATCTGTTCTGTATCACTTCCCTGATCAGACATTCTGTAGTTTTTCAGCCCCCTCGGTGTGATCTGGGATGGCTGTGATGAGAATCCTGCTTATTGTCAGGTATGCTTCCTTCAGTATCCAGGAAAGGAGGACCCAGACTCCATTAGAGGTTAACTGGTACTTTTACTAGATATGAAATGAACGCAACCATAGAAAGCAGGATTCTGAAGCAAAACGCGTGAAAGTTACAATTAGAAAGCATCCCCCTCCCTTGTGCACCATAAAACATCCAATCCACAGGTCTTCC
Organism: Coluber constrictor foxii; assembly: GCA_038048745.1. Classification (NCBI taxonomy): domain Eukaryota; kingdom Metazoa; phylum Chordata; class Lepidosauria; order Squamata; family Colubridae; genus Coluber; species Coluber constrictor. The sequence continues at coordinate 11,920,901 of CM075961.1, forward strand.
AGAGGTCAGGTGGGAGCAGACGTCTGGCCGTGTCAGCATCCAGGAATGCAGTGTCCGTTGGACTGATAACAGCTTAAGGAAAGGTTTCGTTTCTCAGATTTAGAAAGCCCGCGTGAGCATAAACCCCCCTCCCTCCGTTTCTATGACAACCGAAGCGGCAAAGCAAAACTAGCGAGGTTGACAGTCTATGTATTTTTGCATTTCTTGCATTTCACGGGGCGTCATGGCATACAACTTAGATTTTGGTAGTTTTGCCCCAGGGATGATTTCGATGGCGCAATCGATTTCGCAGTGGGGTGGTAGTACATCACACTCAGTCTCGCTAAATACTTCTGTAAGGTCTTGATATTCTTTTGGGATCTGTTTTGTGTCATGGGTGCTCTTGGATGTGGCCGCCAGTTGTTTTGCAGTACTCTTAACGAGGGGCGCTTGGGTTGGAGGCGTTTTTTGTCCCTCTGGTGGGAGGGGTTGAAGCTTCTGCGTGGGAGGTGTCTTTTCTGGTTGGGGCGGCAGGGGGTGGGCCCCCCTTGCTATTCTCAGTCTGTGGGTCCCCTCCTGCCACCAGATAGTTGGGCCCCACTTGTCCAGCCAGGAGAGTCCCAGTATAACTGGGTTAGTCATCTTGGGGGCTATTATAAAATGAATCATTTCCCAGTGATCTGCTAGCTCCAACTTCACTGACTCGGTTAAGTGTGTGGCATGAGCCCCTCCTACTAGGGATCCATCAACTTGCTCGAATTGGATTGGGTGGCTGAGCTTTTTTGCTCCGATTCCCAGTTTTAGGACTGTGGGTAGGCTGATCAGGCACCTTGTGCAGCATGAATCTACTAGTGCTTGGAAAACCCCTTAGGTCCCTGTTTTTGGGGCCATTAGGTGTATGGGGAAGAGAAAAGGGTGGATGGGTCCACTCACCATTGGGTCGTCTTCACCATCGTCATCATTGTCATATGGTTCGGGAGGCGGATTCGCATCATCTGGGTTCTCCCTTGCTTCCGATAGTTGGGTGAAGACTTTTGTACCCGGGGGAAGTTTTCATGGTGGGTTGGGGGTGCGCCTGGGTCCTCGTTCCGGTCGTGCCTTGGCCGGTGGCTCTGGTCTCGGCCCCGTGATTCCACATGCCGCTGCCAAATGGCCAATTCCCCCACATCTGTAGCACCTCAGCGGACTCCGGGGTGCGAATGGCCTGTGGGTGGCTTGTGGTGCTGTAGTTCCTCACCTGCTAGACGGTTCCTGGTCTGGCTGGGCTCTCTCCTTTGCCTATGGTTGCCTTAGCATGTTGTTAGCATGTAGCCCTCTCTCGATTTGCATCGCTATCCGGAACCAGTCGGAAAGACGGTTCAGGATATCTCGATAAGTGGTCACTTGGGCGATTTGCTTATCCAAACTTATTCTGAAGAAGTATACTAGCAGTTGTTCTGGCAATGACTCTCCTGAACTCATGGATATGCTCTTGGATGGGCCTCCCCTTCTGCATTAGGTTCCTGAGCTTGTCTTCTACATAGGGATCCTCCCCTGTTTCTTCGAAACGGGCCCACAGCAGTTGTAAAAAGCCATCTGCATCTTGCAGTTGGGGGGCCCTGTTTTTATACAGGGCCGCTGACCAGCCCCTTGCTTCTCCCTCCAGCCCCTCTGCAACGGCACTGACTAGGGCCCTGGGAAAAGGGTAGAGGTGTCCATAGCGCTCAATATAAATCTCAGCTGTGTCGAGGAATTGCGCTAGCTGGTCTGGATCCCCATCGAATTTTCCTCTGAATCAGGGTGGTTCCGCCCTGGGTGCCATCTCCTCCCATCGCGGGGGTCTGTGAGCCTGCCCATGATGCTGCTGGAATTCTTCCTCATCATTTGGGGGTGGGGGGTGATGTTCTGGTATGGCTGGTGTACTTAGTGGGAATGGAGGGATCCCATGGATGCCTCTTGGGGCTTTCTTCCCTTCTGGCATGGGATGGGGGAGGGCTATGCTGCCGTCTATGGTGACTTAGTTCAGCAGGTTTGGCTGGCCTCCCCCTCCCCTTAGGCCTGCAGGACGGTCCCTCCCCCATTTGGACAGCCCGGTCAAACTCCTCCTTCAACTTCTCCATGGGGCTCTCGAGTGGCTGCTTTGAAGCTTTCTGCTGTCTGGCTTGCTGCCAGTCCCACAGCCAATCTACCTTCGCCAATTCATTTAGGGGCTCTCTTCCCTTACCTTTCCTATCCGGAAAAGGGAATTCAGCTTCTGCAGACTTTGGCAAAGCCCACCAAGGTTCAGCTTTCTTTTTCTTGGCTTGCAGCTTTGCTGGAGGAGGTGGGGGTTGAGGCTTCCTTACATTCGAGCTTGGCTCCAGTCCCATTGCCTGAAGTAAACTTTCAGTGGAGAGTTGGCTCTCAGCCATGGTTTCCGGGCTGGGACGCCACTGGGTCCAGATTTCTGGCAGAGAACTGGAGCTCTGGAGTTCTGCCAGTTTGGCTCGAGAAAGGGAAATCAAAAGATTGCTGACTTTCTGTCAGGGCTCCGGTTTCATTCTCAAAATAAAGTGTATTTCCAGGCAGCAGATCTTTCTAGGAAATTTCTCTTTATTGAGCAATGCATGGTTCCCTAACATACACGAAGTCAGCAATGAACTTTCACCCCCGATACCCTCCTTTTCCTTTTCCCCATTCTCTGCTCCCCATTGGCTGTCTTCCAAATCATTCTTCCGTTACTCTGCCACCTCAGTTCACAGGAATGTTGCCCCCCCCCCATACATCTCCCAGGAAACCAACTCTCAGAGAGACTTAACTAGGTGAAATGTCACGTCTCTTTCTCTTCTATGTCAGCCCTGGAATGCTGACACACTGCCTACTATCCTATTATTTTTTCCTGTTATGTGGATCTAAGACTTTTGGATTTTTCTTTTTTCTAACATTGGAAACATTTGAAGCCAAGAATTTGGATATTGTTGGGTGTGGGGGTTTTGTTTTGTTTTGTTTTTCGGTTATTCTTTCTTTTTTTTCTCTCTTTTTGTATGACTTTGTATTTTTGGTGCCTATTTTTTTCTTCTGCATTTATTTTTTAATTATTTATCATATTTCTATACCGCCCACTCTCTGAGGACTCTGGGTGGCTTACAACAATCAACAGTATACAAAATAGCATATTGCCCCCAACAATCTGGGTCCTCATTTTACCCAGCTCGGAAGGATGGAAGGCTGAGTCAACCTTGAGCCTGGATAGCTCAGGAGACTAAAAGCATTGTGATTAACACCAGCTGTCTGCAATTACTGTAAATTCGAATCTCACCAGGCTCAAGGTTGACTCAGCCTTCCATCCTATCTAAGGTAGGTAAATTGAGGACCCAGTTTGTGGGAGCAATAAGATGACTTTGTATAAATATACAAAAGTATGAAGGCTATTGCTTAACGCATTGTAAGCCACCTGAGTCTCCGGAGAAGGGCGGCATATAAATCAATTTTTTTAAAAAAACCCTTGAGCCAGTGAGTTTTGATCTGCTGATCTGCTGAACTAGCACTCAGCTGAAGTAGCTGCAGTACAAGCACTCTAACCACTGCGCCACCTCAGCTCATAGGTGGCATTTTTATTTTTCTCTCTTTTATGGCATTTTTATTTTTGTCTCTTTCCAATTAGATTTTTTTTGGTTGGTTTTTGATGCCTCCCATTTTTGGGGGCTTGGTAATTTTTTTTTCATTTTTGGTGATTTGTGTGTGGGGGGGTTGTTTCGATAAAACACGTTTATCGTGGTTTTTTCTTTTCTTTTTCTTTCACATGGAATATCTTTGTTTGGTTTCTGCAACTATTGTTTTCTAAGTATATGGATTAAGGTAACAAGAACCTGAAGATTTGTGGTGGTCAAGACAGGAAACGTGGATTATAATTAATCGTGATATTTGGATTACAAATTGGATTACAAATTGTGTGGTTTGAAAGTAAAGACCAAGATGAAGAAATTAACATCACATCTATCATCACCATCAATAACAAAAGCATTGAGTGCCACGGTGCAAAAAACAGCAGATATTGCAACACAGCAAGAGAAAAATAATATGGAATTAAAAAATATATTGCAGGCAATGCATGAAGACCTTAAGGAAAGAATAAACAAAGTGGAAGAAGAAGCAAAAGAGGTGAAAGAAATGAGGGGGAAAAATGAACAACGGTTGACAGCAGTGGAAGAGAAAGCTGAATCAACAGAGAAAAAGGTGGAGGAGATGGATTATAGACGTACAATTACAGACAAAAATCAGGAAAAGACAATTATACAGTTGGAAATGGATAAGGCTGATCATTATCTAAGATTCCAAAATATAGAGGAAGAAAAAGGAGAGAATCTACCAGAAAAAAATTGCTGAAATACTAGCAGAAGTCATGAAAGAGAGTGCAGAAAAGATAATAAATGGGATAGATGAAATCTACAGAGGGCATACAAGATATGCAATGAGAAATAATTTACCCAGAGAAATACATGTCAGATTCACCAAAAAAACAACAACCCCAAAACATTGAGAACAGAGATTTTGCAGTTTATGAGGAACACGACAATAAAATATAACGGTAGCGAGATAGCGGCATTGAAACAAGTTCCAAGAAGGGTGAGAAACTTAAGAAAAGAATACCAATTCTTGACAAAGCATCTGATTAAAAAGGAGTGGGTTTTAGATGGTTGGTACCAGAAGGAATTTTGGTGAACCTACAAGAACAAAGACACAAATTGGATACAGTAGAAAAGGCAGAACTATTTTATCAGCAATACATAGAACATCAAGAAGAAGAGAGTTTGAGAGAAGAAGGAGGGGCAAGATGCCAAGAAGAGAAAAAAGAACAATTAAAAGAGACAACCAAGGAACAAGAGGAAAGAGCATTAAGAGAGGGAGCAAGGGTGAAAGAGGCTGTCAGGTATGCTTCCTTCAGTATCCAGGAAAGGAAGACCCAGACTCCATTATAGGTTAAACTGGTACTTTTACTAGATATGAAATGAACGCAACCATAGAAAGCAGGATTCTGAAGCAAAACGCGCGAAAGTTACAATTAGAAAGCATTCCCTCCCCTGTGCACCATAAATCATCCAATCCACAGGTCTTCCAGAGGTCAGGTGGGAGCAAATGTCTGGTCCTGTCAGCATTCAGGAATGCAGTGTCCATTGGTCTGATAACAGCTTAAGGAAAGGTTTCGATTTCCCCAGATTTAGAAAGCCCGCCTAAACCCCCCTCCCTCCGTTTCTATGACAACCGAAGCAGCAAGGCAAAACTAGCGAGGTTGACATTCGGCCCCCCTTCAGAAGAGACAGCTTCTAATCCTGAAATAGAGAAAAGAAGAGGTAATATCACAACAATTATTACTTATCATGTCTCAAGGTTTATCAGGGTATTTGGTGTGAAACAGCTGCACTTTTCTAGGTGCCCTAACATCATGTTTATTCACCCATTCAGCTTGTGATAACGGGAAGTGCTTCCATGCTACGAGATACTGTTCTTTTCCATGATGTTTTCTAGAGTCCAAAATTTCTTTTACTTCAAAGTGTTGTTCCCCTTCAATGAGGATGGGAACAGGAGGAGGTTCTTTGGACGGACGTAGAGGGGATGATTGTTCCAGTTTCAGTAAACTAACATGAAACACTGGATGAATTCGTCGCAAGTTCTTGGGTAGATCTAATTCAACCGTGACTGGGTTAATGATCCGAGTAACAGGGAAAGGGCCCACATACTTAGGACCAAGCTTTTTTGATTTCTGAGGAGTTTGCAAATACTTGGTAGACAGATAAACCATGTCCCCCACTTGATAAACATGTGCAGGGCATCTCCTTTTGTCGGCTTGGGCTTTATGGGCTTGGTGAGCATCATCTAACGCTTTACGAGTCACTGCCCAAGTCGCTCGTAGCTGATCGATCCACTCAATTAGAGAAGGGTTCTGTGGGTCATCATGAGGTAACTCTGGGATTGGCACAAACACTTGTCCAGAAGCCACCTTGAAAGGAGTGAAACCTGTGCTGCTATGTACGGAATTATTATATGCCACTTCTGCGAATGGCAGCAAGTCTACCCAGTTGTCTTGCTGGTAATTTATATAACATCTCAGATACTGTTCTAGCACGCCATTGGTTCTTTCATAGGCCCCATTGGTCTGGGGGTGGTGGGCGGAGCTTAGTCCTTGGGCGGAGCCTATCAACATTAGGAACTCTTTCCAAAAGCTGGAGGTGAACTGCACTCCCCTGTCTGAAATTATACGTTTTGGCGCTCCATGTAGCCTATAGACATGTTGAATGAACATCTTAGCAAGGGTTTTTGCTGATGGGATCTTAGTGCATGGGATAAAATGCACCTGTTTGGAAAACAAATCAGTTACTACCCATATAACTGTGCAACCCCCACTTTCGGGAAGGTCTACAATGAAGTCCATGGATATTTCTTTCCAAGGAGCAGAGGGCCTGGCCACACTTTGGAGAAGACCAGGTGCCTTCCCGGGAGGTCTCTTAGCTGAGGCACACACTGGACAGCTCGCGACATATGCCTCTGTGTCCTTTTTGAGTGCAGGCCACCAAAACTGTCTTTTGACGAGATGTAAGGTTTTGACGAATCCGAAGTGTCCTGCCACTTTGGAGTCATGGGCGTGTTGCAAAACAGTTACTCGTAAGCTGGCTGGGACATACAATTTGGCTCCAACCCAAGCTAGTCCATCACGAAGTGTACATTCGTTTGAGTGGGCTTGGAACCATTCATCATTTTTAAAAGTATTAGTTGCTGGAGCAAATCACCCGAGAGACTTGGGTCACTTTTCGACTGTGCTCGGGTAGTCACTGGTGCCGCCAATTGGGCTGACGGGACAATTGGACGGACAACTTCCTCCCTTGTGCTCTTGTATTGAGGCAATCTGGACAGAGCATCTGCCATGAAATTCTTCCCGCCAGGAAGGTAGCGCAAAGTGAAGTTAAAACGGTTGAAGTGTTGGGCCCAGCACACTTGTTTTGGCGACAGCTTACGTGGGGTTTTCAAAGCCTCGAAATTTTTATGATCAGTCCAAACTTCAAAAGGATGTTTAGCTCCTTCGAGAAAGTGCCTCCAGGTTAGAAGTGCCCAGCGTACGGCGAAAGCCTCCTTTTCCCATATGGCCCATCTCCTTTCGGTTTCGGACAGTTTCCAGGACGTGTAGGCACAAGGCTGTAATTTTCCATCCGCATTCTTTTGCAGAAGTACGGCCCCCACTGCGACATCGCTGGCATCTGCCTGTACCACGAAAGGTTCGTCCATGTCCGGGTGCTTGAGGACTGGTTCAGCAGCAAATAGCCGTTTCAGTTTTTCGAATGCTGCCTGACAGTCCATAGTCCATTCAAGAGGTTTGGAGGGCTTTGGTTTTTCTTCACCCTTGGTTTTCAGGAGATTAGTTATTGGCAATGCGATTTTGGCGAACGAGGGGATGAACTGTCGATAAAAGTTAGCAAATCCCAAAAAACTCTGTAACTGCTTGCGGGTGCGTGGCGCTGTCCATTCTAACACCGCCTGAACCTTTGCAGGGTCCATTTCTATTCCCTCCGGGGAGATGCGATACCCAAGATAGTCAATTTTGGTTTGGTGGAATTCACATTTAGAAAGTTTTGCATACAGTTCAGCAGCCCTAAGTTTTTTCAGGACGGTGCATACTAATCTCACGTGGTCGGCCATGTTTTCAGAGTAGATAAGAATGTCATCCCAATAAACAAGCACCCCCTTATACAAATGCTCATGTAAAATTTCATTGATCAATTGCATGAATACTGCAGGAGCCCCTTGTAGTCAAAACGGGAGTACTCGGAACTGGAAACACCCCAGCGGGCAGTTAAATGCAGTTTTCCATTCATCCCCTTCCTTGATTCGCACCCTGTAATAAGCTTCTCGTAAGTCCAATTTGGTGAAAATCTTCCCCTTCCCTAAGTGAGCCAACATGTCCTTCATGAGGGGTAAGGGGTAGACGTTTTCCACGCAAATGGCATTTAAGTTCCTATAATCAACTACCAAGTGAAAGGAACCATCTTTCTTTTCTCTGAATAGAACTGGTGCGGCCACCCGTGGTCTAGCTGGTTGGATGAAGCCCCGTGCTAGGTTTTTGTCAATGAAATTTCGTAGTTCCCCCAGTTCACGAGGGGTCATAGGATAAATCTTTGGCTTAGGGAGCTTCACTCCAGGGAGTATCTCAATAGCACAGTCTGTAGCCCTGTGGGGGGGCAGCACATCCGAGGCCTTCTCGCTAAAAACTTCACGGAGATCCCAATACTCTTTTGGAATTTTCTCCTCCCCCTCTATGTGGTCTATTGCCATCTCCGCTTCTTCAGGGCCCCCTCTGCTTTCAAGGGGGGGCTCCTTCCCTTCTGGTGGTGGCTTACTAGCACGAATGCGCAGAACCCCCGTTTTCCAGTTAATTCGCGGGTTCCATTTCCGTAGCCAGGGCAAGCTGAGAATGAGGGGTCGTTCCATTCTAGGGGCCACAATAAAACTGAGAGTCTCTACGTGGTCCCCTAATTTCATTTCAATGGGTTCCGTTATGAAACTAGTTGGGGCCCCGCCTGCCATCGACCCATCTAGCTGGCAGAATGCAATAGGCCTTTTCAGCTCCCTCAGTCCCAGGCCCATCTTTTCTACTACTTTCGGGCTGATAATGCACCTGGTGCACCCAGAGTCTAATAAGGCTGGCATCTGTGCGTGGGCCCCTGTGGATGGCACTTTTAGTTCTATGGGGATGAGCAGGGGCCCCTCAGTGTGACTCACCAGATCATCGGAGTCGGTCTCGCTGTCGTCCGCGTTGGTCGGAGTTCCCAACTCACCCTTGGTCCAGGGAGCAAACTCTACGACTTCCCCCTCCAGCGCGGCTTCACGAACTTTTGCGGGTGCTTTGTCCATCTTCTTTGGCGCTCTGCTGGCAGGTTTTGGCACTGGCTTGGAGGAGCACTCAGCGGCCCGGTGACCTTCCATGCCACACTTAAAGCAGGTAAAAGGCTTCGGCTTGGGTTTGGTCTCCACCCTTCCCCCAGCCATCTTTGGGGCTTCTTTGCGGTGGTAGGAGAATGAAGGTTCCCCGGCATGCCCCCTTCGTAGTCAACTACGGCTTATCTCAATTTCTGCATCCTCAGCGGCTATGTACCAACTGTCCAGATCTTCGGGAACCCCCCGTGCTCTACAGTCGTGGTAAATTTCATCATTCAGCCCGTCCTTGAACCCCTCCAGCAGGGCTATCTCTGACCACCCTGTCATGTATGGCGCTAGCTCCCGAAATTCTTGGGTGTATTCCGCCACCGATCTTCGGCCTTGCTGGATACTTTTCATACGGAGCCTCGCCTTCCGCTCAGCTAGGTGGTCCTCAAAACGCCTCCTAAGGGCCGCCATGAACTGGTTGTAATTCCGTAGCAGGGGGGAATTGTTATTGTGGAGTACTACCATCCACTCAGCTGCCACCCCCTCTAAGGCACTTGTGACACATCTCACTCGGGCTGCATCTGACGAGTAGTCCTCCTCCCAGTCTTGCATGTGATTCCACACTTGGGTTAAGAAAAATCCCAAAGTTTTCGGGTTCCCATCATATTTTCCAGGAAGGGGGGGAATTTTAGGGTTTTTGCGCCTGCGGGGTGGGGCCTGCAAGGCTGGGGCCCCCTGGACTGCTGCATCTCTCATTTGACCACCCAATGCCTGGGATGTATCTTCGTCAGCTCTCTCTTCCTCTCCCCCACAAGCTGCTTCCTCAGGATCTATTTTAGAGTCTTCTTCTCCCCCCCCCCCCAGGGTATGCATAAGACTCACGGGCTTTTCGGCTTTCTTCAGCCTCGCGAATGAGTTGAAGGGCTTGATCCATCTTGAGGCGCTCCTTCTGTTCCTGCAGCCACACGCCTTCTCCTTTTCGGGGTCTGGATGTTGTTACTCCACGGGGGGTCCTTCTCAGGTCTGGCAACCTTCCGACCCCTGTCGACCATCGGGCTGGCTCTTCCCTCGGCTCTTTCAGCTGTAAATTCTCCATCCACACCGCAGTCTCTTCCGGTGGCTAGTATGAAGACATTGCCGAGCCATATGCCCCCATCTGATCTGTATCACTTCCCTGATCAGACATTCTGTAGTTTTCAGCCCCCTCGGTGTGGTCCGGGATGGCTGAGATAAGAATCCTGCTTATTGTCAGGTATGCTTCCTTCAGTATCCAGGAAAGGAAGACACAGACTCCATTATAGTTTAAACTGGTACTTTTACTAGATATGAAATGAACGCAACCATAGAAAGCAGGATTCTGAAGCAAAACGCGTGAAAGTTACAATTAGAAAGCATCCCCTCCCCTGTGCACCATAAATCATCCAATCCACAGGTCTTCCAGAGGTCAGGTGGGAGCAAACGTCTGGTCCTGTCAGCATTCAGGAATGCAGTGTCCGTTGGTCTGATAACAGCTTAAGAAATGGTTTCGATTTCCCCAGATTTAGAAAGGCCGCCTAAACCCCCCTCCCTCCTTTTCTATGACAACAGAAGCAGCAAGGCAAAACTAGCGAGGTTGACAGAGGCAAAAGAACAAAGAGAAATAAGTACAACTAGATCTACCAAACAAATAAACAAGTAAAAATGGAAGAAGTAAAAGTAATATCAGTAAACATAAATGGACTAAACTCAGCAATAAAAAGAAGAATATTTAATAAACTATAAAAAATAAAATTAGAGATTACATGCCTACAAGAAGTTCATATTAGGAAACAGCATAAATATTTATTGAAGCAAATGAAATTGGGAACATTATATAGAACACTTGCTAGTCAAAGTAAAAGAGGGGTCGCACTATACATTAAAAAAGCAACCCAATCTAAACAAATGTTTGAAGATGAGGAAGGAAGGATATTAATGGTTGAAATAAATATGAATTAAAAAAAATATTGTTAGTGGCAATATATGCCCTGAATGACAATCAAGAAGAATACTATGTGAAGTTGCATAAAAAATAATAGAATATGAATATGAAGAGATATGTATATTAGGGGATTTTAATGTGATAGTAGATAATGAGCGGACTATAAATCCACAAAACTGAATAAGAAGTTAAGAAAGACAGTTCCAAAAACTTTTTTCACAATAATAGACAAATTAAGTCTACAAGATGCTTGTAGACGAAGTTACCCAAAAGAAAAGCAGTACACATATTATTCAAATAGACATTTGTCGTGGTCAAGAATAGACATGATGTGGATGTCAACAGAATTAATAGCTAAAATACAAACATTCCTGGGGCATTGAAACAAATGTATGGGCAGACCACAATACAATAACAATGACATGGAAGGGAAAGGAAAAAAAATGAGATGGACATTAAATGAAAAATTACTAAATGAAAAGAATGTTCAACAATATATGGAAAAATAATTGACTTTTTTCTTTAAAGAGAAGAAGATACATCATTACAAAATGTGTGGGACACTAGCAAAGCATATATTAGAGGGTTGACAATGACATATTTAGGAAAACGAAATAAACAAAGCAGGTAAACGCAAAAGAAACTAGAGGAGGAATATAAGAGGTTAGAGATGGAGTTGCAGAAAGATCCCCATGACAAAAAGATTAAAAATTTGATGGACTTGAAAAAGCATAAGATGAACCTAATGGAAAATGAAGAGCTGGCAAATAAAATAAAAGCTACAAAGCAACATTCCTTTGAAAATGCAAATAAACCAGGACAATGGTTAGCATATAAAATGCAAAAGGAGAAAGAAAAGAAGTTAATAAGTCAATTAATAGACCAAGATGGAAAGGTATGTTATAAAAGTGAGGAAAAGAAGAGAATAATTGAGAAATGTTATAATGGACTGTATCAACAAGAGACAGTGGCAGAGGAAAAGATAGAACAATATTTAGAAAAAGTGGAAATACCCAGAATTCCAGAAAAGTTTAAAAAAATGTTAGAAGAAAGAATATCAATGATGGAATTAATGGAGGGAATAAAAAGAGTCCCTTGGGAGTTGGGCGGCATAGAAATTAAATTAAATTAAATTAAATTAAATTAAAAAATTAAATTAAATTAAATTAAATAATTAAATTAAATTAAATTAAATTAAATTAAATTAAATTAAATTAAATTAAATTAAATTAAATAATTAAATTAAATTAAATTAAATTAAATTAAATTAAATTAAATTAAATTAAATTAAATTAATTAAATTAAATTAAATTAAATTAAATTAAATTAAATTAAATTAAATTAAATTAAATTAAATTAAATTAAATTAAATTAAATTAAATTAAATTAAATTAAATTAAATTAAATTAAATTAAATTAAATTAAATTAAATTGACAAAAGAATGAGAAGACACCGGGTCCGGATGGATTACCAGCAGAGGTATATAAAACATTACGAGAGATATTAAGCGATGTGATGCTGCAAGTATTCAATGAACTATTACTGAAAGCTAAGATTCTGGACTCATGGATGGAGGCATACATAACCTTGATACCAAAAGAAGAGGCAGATCTGCAACAAGTAAAGAATTATAGACCGATATCCCTATTAAATGCGGATTATAAAATTTTTGCATCAATTATGGCTGAAAGAGTAAAGAAACCTTTAAATGAGTATACATTTGGACCAAAATGTTTTTTTTTACCAAAAAGACAAATTAGAGACAATATGCGAATTATATTAAATACATTAGAATATTATGAAACACATTCAGAGAAGCAAATAGCGTTGCTGCTTTTAGATGCATAAAAGGCCTTTGACAATGTGAATTGGCAATTTATGATAACACAGTTAAAAATGATGGACTTTGGGGATAGATTTATAAGTATGATCAAAACTGCTGGAACAAATAGGAGAATATGGAAAAGTAGCAGGATTGAAAAATATGAGTTAAAAATATGAGAGAAAATCAAAAACAGGAGATAATGGAGAAACTGGACATTCAAATTGTGAAGAAAGTGAAATACCTGGGCATTCATCTGACGTCAAGATGTGCAATTTTCAAGGAAGATAATTATTATAAACTGGAAAAAAAATTGAAATAGACCTGGAGAAATGGAGAAATCTGCAACTATCACTAATGGGAAGAGTAGCATTAATAAAGATGAACATATTACCAAAACTGTTATTTCTAGTTCAAACTATACCAGTAAAATTGGAGAAAAAGTACTTTGAAGATTTGAAGAGAATAATATGGAAATATGTGTGGCAAGGGAAAAGAGCAAGAATCAACATAAAGATGCTGCAAGATGCAAGAACTAGAGGTGGGTTTGGACTACCAAATTGGGAATTGTATTACCAAGCGGCAGCATTGACATGGATTAAAAATGGATTCTATTGAGGAATATAAGACTATTGAGGCTGGAGGGACATGATTTACAACTAGGTTGGCATGCTTTCCCATGGTATGGGAAACAAAGGCTACACAGATATTTCCAGAGACATTATGTGAGAAATGGTTTGTTATCAGTGTGGGAAAGAGTGAAAGAAAAATATTATTTGAAAATACCTATGTGGCTTTCCACAATAGAAGCTTTGACATATCCAAATATTGTTAATATGGGGAATATTGTTAGATACAAGGATATTTTAACAGAACAGGGAGAACTGAAACAAAGGCAAGAATTAGAGAGTCAAGGGATTGAGACAGATTGATTGATTGATTGATTGATTGATTTTATTGCGATTCATATGTCGCCCTTCTCCCGAAGGACTCAGGGCGGCTTACAAGATAAAATTTCAACAATATGAATTAAATATAAATTAAAATCCAATTAAAATTAATTAAAATTATTACAATGTAAAAAACCCCCTCAACGGGTCAGTCCATTTGATGAAAAAGCCACGTCTTCAGCTTGCGGCGGAAGGAGAGGAGGTCAGGGGCTGTCCTAAGCCCGGTGGGCAAACCGTTCCAGAGGGTCGGCGCTCCCACAGAGAATGTTCTCCCCGTTGGGGCTGCAAGCTGGCATTGTTTGACTGATGGCACCCTGAGGAGGCCCACTCTGTGAGAGCTCACAGGACAATGGGAGGATGGCAGAAGATGGTCCTGCAAGTACCCCGGGCCTATGCCATGTAGGGCTTTATAGGTGAGCACCGGCACCTTGAAACAAACCCGGAGGACCACCAGCAGCCAGTGCAGCTCGCGCAGGAGAGCTGTTACACGGGAGTAATGAGAGGCTCCCGTAACAACCCACACGACCACATTCTGGACTAGCTGAAGCCTCCAGATGCATCCCAAGGGCAGCCCCATGTAGAGGGCGTTACAGTAATACAACCGAGAAGTAACAAGAGCATGAGTGACCGTGGCGAGGGTATCCCGGTCTAGGAAAGGGCACAACTGGCACACCAGGCATACCTGTGCGAAAGCCCCCCTGGTTACGACTGTCAAGTGATCTTCTAAAGACAGCCGTGAATCCAGGAGGACACCCAGATTGTGAACCCTTTCAGAGGGAGTAAATACCTCCCCTCCTATCATGAGTGACGGAGCCACTAGATACCGAGATGCCGGCATCCACAGCCACTTGGTCTTGTATGGGTTGAGTCTGAGTCTGTTTCTTCCCATCCAGGCCCACACCGCTTCCAGGCAGTGGGACATCACGGAAAGGGCATCCCCAGGGTGGTCTGGGGTTGGAGATATAAAGCTGAGTATCATCAGCATATTGTGTCCGAGTTCGAGTTGTCTAAAGAACTAAAATGCCTCTCACATTTTGATAATAAAGAAAAAAAACTTTTATTTGTTAGAACAACGTCTTCACGGACTCATATGCAGTCAGGAAATGACCTCTGCTCCAAATTCCCTCCCTTTCCTGGCTTGCTTCCTTATCCTTATTGGTCATTATCTAAATCATTCTACGGCAGTCTCTCTTACTAATCCAACAGGAATTTAACCCCCCCTTTACTATGTCAGCCCTGAATGAAATGCAAGTTGAGAGGCTGACATCCGGCCCCTCTCCCTTCATTCTTCAGCAAAACTTGCACAAGATAAAACAACAGGTCTAATACCATTACCCCGTCTGGGACTGTGTCCCACCCCCTCCCGGCCTGTCCGGGTGATCTGCATGGAATTTAGCTATAAGGCGGTCAGCTTGAATGTTTGTGCTCTTCACCCATGATGCTTCTGACGACGGGTAACCCTTCCACTTAATTAAGTATTGGAGGCGGCCTCTGTGCCACCTCGAATCGAGAATTCGCTGTACTTCATAATGAGTTTGGCCCCCAATGATCAAGGGCCCTGGGGGATCACGTGGCACCCGCCTTAAAGTTGACCCCACCACAGGCTTCAGAAGACTACTGTGAAAAACCGGGTGTACCTTTCCTAGTAACCGGGGCAACTGCAATTGTACCATGACCGGGTTGATTATTTTTACTATAGGAAATGGTCCTATAAATTTCGGGCCCAATTTCCTAGTCGGGAGTTTGAGTCTCAAGTACTTGGTGGAGAGGTAGACCTTCTCTACTACTCGGAACGGTCTTTGAGGGGCTCGGTGCTTATCTGCTTGCTTCTTATAAGCCTGTGCCGCCTTGTCTAATGCCTTTTTGACGTTCTCCCAGGATTCTCTTAGCATCGCCATCCAATCATTCAAGCTGACTGAAGAAGGGGGTTCCCTGGGATATTCTGGCATGGGGACAAAATCCATACCGCTCACTACCTTGAATGGGGCTAGTCCTGTACTACTGTGGACAGCATTGTTGTACGCGACCTCCGCAAAAGATAGGAGGTCCGCCCAGTTCGACTGTTGGTAGTCTACATAGCACCTCAAGTACTGCTCTATCATGGCATTCAGTCTCTCCGCCCCGCCATTGGTGCTCAGGTGAAATGCTGAGCTGAGACCTTGGGATGCAAGCGGTAGGTGTGTTTCACAAACAGCTTGGCCAATTGGCGGGCTGAGGGTAGCCCACTGCAGGGTATGAAATGTGCCTGTTTGGAGAATAAGTCTATTACGGTCCAGATCACTGTGTTTCCGCCACTCTTCGGCAGTTCTACTATAAAGTCCATTGCAATCTCCTCCCATGGTCTTGTCGGTTCAGCTACTGGCTGCAGTAACCCAGGAGGTTTTCCTGGTCGGGTTTTCATCGTGGCACAGATGGTGCAGCTCTTCACATAGCTGTCCACGACTTTCCTCATGTGAGGCCTCCAAAATTGTCTTCGTACTAAGTGCAGAGTCTTTAGAAAACCGAAATGGCCTGCCTGTCTAACGTCGTGGCTCCTTTTGAGGACTAGGGTGCGTAGAGTTTCTGGGACATAAAGTTTCATCCCTTTCCATGCTACGTCGTTCCTCCTTGTCAAAAGATGCTGATTGTCTCGGAACCAGGGGTCCGCCAATGTCTCTGTTTTGAGCCGTGTCGTCAGGTCACCCGCTGGTTGGCCCTGCTGGTCGCGATGCTGGCGTCTGGTGGTTACTTGACCCACTCCTTGAGGCGAGGGGATGATGGCATTCACCACCTGCTCCCGTTCACTGTTGTACTGGGGCATTCGGAAGAGGGCATCGGCCAAAAAATTCTTCCCCCCGGGATGTGTTTCAGCTCGAAGTTGAACCGATTGAAGTATTGGGCCCATCGGACTTGTCTGGGTAATAATTTCCGTGGGGTCCTAAGGGCCTCCAGATTTTTATGGTCAGTCCAAACCTCGAACGGTGTCTGGTTTCCTTCTAGCAGATGTCGCTAGGTCAACAGCGCCCACCTCACTGCGAACGCTTCCTTTTCCCATGCTGCCCAGCGTCTCTCTCTGTCGGTGAATTTGCGGGAAGTGTAAGCACAGGGCTGAAGGTTCCCTTGGCTGTTCTTTTGGAGTAGAACCGCTCCCACTGCCACGTCACTGCCATCTGTTTGGATGACGGAAGACTGGTTGGGGTCAGGATGTTTCAAGACTGGTTCTTTTGCAAACATTTCTTTTAGTGTTTCGAAGGCTTGTAGGAAGGCTGGGCTCCACTGTAGAGGCTGTCCTGGGTGAGGTTTTGTTGCTGGACTCCCTGTTTTTAGGAGGTCGGTTAGAGGTTTGGCAATTTTTGCAAAAGAGGGGATAAATTGTCTGTAGAAGTTCGCGAACCCCAAGAAGCTTTGCAGGTGTCTGCGGGTGCGTGGGGGTCGCCAGTCAAGGACTGATTGTACTTTGGCTGGGTCCATTTCTATCCCCTCATTGGACACTCGGTAGCCTAAGTAGTCTAGCCACGACTGGTGGAACTCGCATTTCGACAGTTTGACATAGAGGTTCGCTTTCAGCAGTTTTTCGAGCACCTGGCGGATGAGGGGTATGTGTTCGTCTATGGTTTCTGTGTAAATGAGAATGTCGTCCAGGTAGACGAGGACCCCCTTATAAAGGTGATCATGTAAAACTTCATTTATCAGTTGCATGAACACCGCCGGTGCTCCCTGTACTCCGAAAGGCATCACTTTAAATTGAAAACTTCCTAGGGGGCAGTTGAATGCTGTCTTCCACTCGTCTCCTTCCTTGATGCGTATGTGGTAGTAGGCTTCACGAAGGTCTAGTTTGGTAAAAACCTTCCCTTTGGCCAAGTGAGCTAGCATGTCTTTCACGAGGGGGAGGGGGTATAAGTTGTGCACAGAGACACAGTTTATCCTGCGAAAATCGACCACAAGACGCATGGAGCCGTCTTTCTTCTCCCTGAAGAAAATTGGTGCCGCTACCCGTGGTTTGGCTGGTTCGATAAAACCCCTTTGTAGGTTTTTGTCTATGTACTTTTGCAGTTCTTGCATTTCATGGGGTGTCATGGCGTACAATTTAGGTTTTGGTAGTTTCGAACCAGGGATGATTTCGATAGCGCAATCGGTGTCGCGGTGGGGTGGTAGTACATCACACTCGGTCTCGCTAAATACTTCTGCCAAGTCTTGGTACTCTTTTGGGATCTGGTCCGGGTCGTGGGAGGTGCTGGAGGTGGCCACCAGTTGCTCTGTTGTCCCTTTACCGGGCGGGTTGGGCGCCTGTGTTGGAGGCGTCCTTTGTCCCTCTAGAGGGAGGGGTTGGACCCCCTGGGTGGGAGGAGGGGCCGTTTTCTCTGGTTGTTGTGACAGGGGGTGGGGTCCCCTTGCTATCCTCAGTCTGCAGGTCCCTTCTTGCCACCAGATGGTGGGGCCCCACTTGTCCAGCCAGGAGAGTCCCAGTATGACTGGGTTGGTCATCTTGGGGGCTATTATGAACCGAATCATTTCCCAGTGATCCGCTAGCTCCAGCTTCACTGGCTCGGTCAAATGTGTGGCATCCGCCCCCCCTAGTAGGGATCCATCAACTTGCTGAAAACGGATTGGGTGGCTGAGCCTTTTAGCCCGGATCCCCAGTTTTAGGACTGTGGGTAGGTTAATCAGGCACCTCGTGCAACCCGAATCTACTAGGGCTTGGAAAGTCCCTTGGGTACCTGTTTTTGGGGCTGTTAGGCGTATGGGGAAAAGAAAAGGGTGGATGGGTGCGCTCACCATTGGGTCGTTTTCACCATCGTCATCGCCACCATACAGTTTGGGGGGTCGATTCGCATCGTCGGAGCTCCCCCTATTTTCAGTCAGATGGGCAAAAACTTCCGCAGTCGGGGAAAGTCTTAATGGTGCCTTGGTGGTGTGCCTGGGTCCTCGTTCCAGTTGTGCCTTGGCCGGGGGCTCTGTTTTTGGCCCCGGGGTTTCACACGCTGCTGCCAAATGCCCAACTTCCCCACATCTGTAGCACCTCAGTGGACTCCGTGGGGTGGATGGCCTCTGGGTGGCCCGTGATGCTGTAGTTTCTGGTCTGATAGACGGTTCCTGGTCCAGCTGGGTTTTCTCCTTTGCCTGTGGTTGTTTTAGCATGTTGTTGGAACGTAGCCCTCTCTCAACTTGCGTCGTTATCTGGAACCAGTCAGACAGTCAGTTTGGAATATCTCGATAAGCGGTCACTTGGGCGATTTGCTTATCTAAGCTTGTTCTAAAGAAGTATACTAGCAGTCGTTCAAGCAAAGGAGGTAAAGTCCCAACAACTTTTCTGAACTCACGGATATGTTCTTGGATAGGCTTCCCCCTCTGCATTAGGTGCCTGAGCTCATCTTCTACATAGGGATCGTCCCCTGTTTCTTCGAAGCGGGCTCGTAGCAGTTGTAAGAAACCATCTGCATCTTGCAGTTGGGAGGCCCTGTATTTGTACTGGGCCGCTGACCAGCTCCTTGCTTCTCCCTCCAGACTGATCTGTCCCCCCCCTTCAGAGACCCACAAAAACACAGCCAGCCGAGGGTTAATAATCACTTGGCACACTCCGCAGTTCTTATCTCAACCTTGGCAGCGATATGCACACCGTCTGCCAAGGACTTTATTAGTTTACACAAACAAGAAAATCACCTACGTAGCTTTGCCGTTCATCTAGCTTCCAAGACTATGAGGTTGCTCCGTTTGTTTAGCTTTGTTCGTCACAAACTTCATGACTCACGGGCCTGTCTTATATAGACAGGCTTCTGGGTGTGGTCCAGTGACTCACTGATCCCATGACTCCAATCAGTGACTCAGGACTATTTCCTCATACGCCGCAGCTGCAATACTCTTTTGTCTCGCCTTCTTTGGCGTGCGTCCAGGAATGACGTCTCTCCCTCACTCTCATCTGAGACACCTGTTTCCCCACTACTTGGCTCTCTTTCAGCTGGCACCTGAGCCGGTGCCAGAGGGGGGGGGGCTGGGAGATCTGGCTGGCTCCTCTTCCTCCTGCTCAGAGCTTCCTTCCTCCAAAGGGATAGGCTCAGAGGACGGGGCCACAACACAGACCTTCTGCGATGGCACTGACCAGGGCCCTGGGGAAAGGGTAAAGGTGTGCGTAGCGCTCGATGTAAATCTCAGCTGCATCGAGAAATTGAGCTAGCAGTTCCGGATCCCCATCGAATTTCCCTCTGAATCGGGGTGGTTCCACCCTCAGTGGCCACTCCTCCCATTGCGGGGGTCTGTGAGCCTGCCCACGGTGCCCTTGGGCTTCTTCATCATCTCCCATTTGGGTGCAGGGGAGTGATGCCGTGGCTGGGCTGGGTCGCTTGCTGAGCAGGGAGGGAAGCCCTGAGTGCATTTTGGAGCTTTCTTCTCTCATCTTTTTTTTTTTCTTGTGTGTGTGGGGGGGGGGCTATGCTGCCATTTGGAGAGCCATAGAACCTTCCCCCCTTACCTGCCACTTGATGGGAGTCCAGCAAAAGGCATCATAATTTTTTCCTTTTCTGAGGCAAACCTCCGGTGGAGATGGCTTTCTTCCATGGCCTCTGATAAGGTTGTTTACCTTCGGAGACATCTGAAGGTCTGCCAACGTCGGCGTGGAGTAGTTTAGGAATGCATAAATATTTTTAGAAGAAAAGTTTTTGAAGAGAGCATTTTTTTAGTTTTATTTTCCTGACTGTCTGTCCAAGTTCGAGTTGTCTAAAGAAATAAAATGCCTCTCACATTTTGATAATGAAGAAAAAAAACTTTTATTTGTTAGAACAATGTCTTCACGGACTCATATGCAGTCAGGAAATGACCTCTGCTCCAAATTCCCTCCCTTTCCTGGCTTGCTTCCTTATCCTTATTGGTCATTATCTAAATCATACTACGGCAGTCTCTCTTACTAATCCCACAGGAATTTAACCCCCCCTTTACTATGTCAGCCCTGAATGAAATGCAAGTTGAGAGGCTGACATCTTGATTATCATCACCCCAAAACCATGAATGATCTCACCCAGCGGCTTCATATAGATGTTAAAGAGCAAGGGGGAGAGAACCGACTCCTGAGGCACCCCACATGTAAGGGGCCTCAGGGAGGATCTCTATCCCCCCGCCCATACAAACTGCCAGCAACCCGAGAGGTAGGAGGAGAACCACTGTAAAACAGTGCCTCCTATCCCCATCCCCCCGAGTTGCTGCAGCAGGATACCATGGTCGATGGTATCAAAAGCCGCTGAGAGGTCAAGTAGGACCAGGATGGAGGAACAGCTCCCATCCTGGGCCCGCCAGAGATCATTCACCAGGGCGACCAATGCCGTTTCCGTGCTGTGACCGTGCCTGAAACCTGATTGGTACAGGTCAAGGTAGATTGGTATACAAGATTGCAAATGCAATCAAGGTTTGAAGCAGATTGTAGACAATATGGTTTTAACTTGGGGAAATCAGAATTGGATGAGATATTGACTGGAACAGATGAAAAAATGATTAAGAAATTATATAATTATTTATTGCGGATTAGATTAGAAGATGAAGAAGTAAAAGAAACAATGATAGCATGGGCAAAAAATTTTGGATATACTATTGAACTGGGGAAATGGCAACAGCTATGGGAAAGAAGTTATAAATTAACAATGGCAACAGCTTATAAAGAAAACCTGTATAAGGAGGGGGTGTGGCCAGTGTCGTGATGAGACAATGAATTCCTCCGCTCCTGGGGGAACCGTTGATATCTGAGCTGTTTGGGGGTCTTCATTGACCTAAGACGACTCGTAGGGTCGGCGAACAAGAGAGGCACGGACAGACTAACACAGGGATTCTGCAAAGTCCCTGGTTAGTCGGATACAGCCTCTCGCACCGAGCGACTGAGAAAACGGCCATACTGTGCCGCTAAAAAGCTGAGGCAGCCAGCTTAACACATTGTAAGCCGCCCTGAGTCTCTGGAGAAGGGTGGCATATAAATCGAACTAATAAATAAATAAATAAACTGGAGCGAGGAGTTAAAGACAGAGTGTATCATCTGGGTGAGAACTTAGCTTTTTATACTAAAGTTTCTTTTCATAACCACTTGGAATAAATAGAAAGTGAAAAAGTGAAATGGAGTAAAGAGGGGAGGGAGAGCGGGTCTATGACAGCTCTCCACTTCCAGTTTTAGAGCGAGTAAGTAAGTAAAGCAAGTAAATCTAAAGAAAAGAATGAATTACAGAATGAACTGAAAGAAAGGAATTGATCTAAAAATAAGAGAATATAGATAACCTGATTGACATTTTTTTTGTATGGATAAATGAATTTAAATGAATTGGAACTGAATGGAGTATTTTGAAAAGTTTAACTTTTACTATTTTTGCTAATTGAAACTAAAACTGCAGCACCAACTGGTGGCATAAGAGAAAAGACTTTAAATTGAAAAAAAAAAATAAGGCTGACCTTGACACTGTCAGCCAGACTGATAAAGAACAGATGTTAAAGAAAAAGAGACTTTGGGAGTGATATTTTTAATGTACGATAAATAGTGAACCTTTTGAAAGATTGAAACAACAAACTGGCTGGTTGATTTTGTTTTACTTTTTGGATTTTTATTTTACATTGTTTGTTTTTTTTCAACTTTCTTGTGTATACACTATCTTTGAAGTACTTTTTGGAACTTTTGATTTGACTTTATTGTTTACCATATATTGGTGGGAATAGAAGACTTTTGGACCTGGGATTTTTTGTTTCTCTCTTTTTTGGTTGCTTTTTTTCCCTCTTCCTTTTCTTTTTTTTTTTTTTGGTGATTTCAGAAAGAGGCATTTTGATTGGGCTTCACTACAGAGAATTGGGATTAAGGCAAGAAGACCCTGCAGAAGGATAATTTTTTAAAAACTTTTTTGGTGTTCTTTATTTTTCTTTTTTCCCCTTGACTTCTTTTTTAGATTTCTTTTTCTTTTTAAACATATGCTTTCTATTTTTTCTTCTTTTTGAGCTGGTTGTGGTGGGCTTATTTTTACCTATATTTTTTTTTTCTAATCCACCCATTAGATATTTGGATTACAAATTCAACCATTTTTGGATTACAAATTGAGTGGCTATCAAATTCAAGAAATGAAGAAATTTACTGCACATCTGCACCCAACGGCAAGTCCTTCCTCTGCAGAGTCACAGAAAACATCAGAAACTATGGAGTTCAAAAATATGATACAGATGTTTTATGAAGACCTGAAAGAAAGGATAGTGAAAGTGGATGAGAAAATTGAAAAAGTAGATGAAGATTTAAAAGAGGTCAAAGAGAAAACTGAAGAAAGAATTCAAAAAATAGAGGAAAAAGCAGATCAGACAGAGAAAAAAGTGGGAGAACTTGAGGATAGAATATCAGTAGACAAAAATCATGAAAGGATAATTATTGTGTTAGAAATGGAGAGATCGGATTATTATTTATTTATTGTTTATTTATTGGTTCGATTTATATGCCACCCTTCTCCGGAGACTCAGGGCGGCTTACAATGCATTAAGCAATAGCCTTCATACTTGATCTGTCCCCCCCCTTCAGAGACCCACAAAAACACAGCCAGCCGAGGGTTAATAATCACTTGGCACACTCCGCAGTTCTTATCTCAACCTTGGCAGCGATATGCACACCGTCTGCCAAGGACTTTATTGGTTTACACAAACAAGAAAATCTCCTACGTAGCTTTGCCGTTCATCTAGCTTCCAAGACTACGAGGTTGCTCCGTTTGTTTAGCTTTGTTCGTCACGAACTTCGTGACCCACCGTACTGTCTTATATACATATGCTTCTGGGTGTGGTCCAGTGAGTCATTGATCCCGTGACTCCAATCCAATGACTCAGGATTTCCTCATACGCCGCAGCTGCAGTACCCTTTTCTCTCGCCTTCTTTGGCGTGCGTCCAGGAATGACGTCTCTCCCTCACTCTCATCTGAGACACCTGTTTCCCCACTACTTGGCTCTCTTTCAGCTGGCACCTGAGCCGGTGCCAGAGGGGGAGGGCTGGGAGATCTGGCTGGCTCCTCTTCCTCCTGCTCAGAGCTGCCTTCCTCCAAAGGGATAGGCTCAGAGGACGGGGCCACAACACTATCCCCCACCGCAGGGCCCTTCCCCCGGGTCTGACGGTCGGGATGGGGTCGGGACGGGAACTGTTCGTGGAAAGCCCGCACCAGGTCAGGGGCCTGAACGGCAGATGCGTCCACCCAGGTGAAATCCTCGGCCCCGTACCCTTTCCAAGCGATGAGGTATTGGAAGCGCCCCTTCAGCCAACGGGAGTCCCGAATACTGTCCACCTCATACGTCGAGGCGTCGTCCTCGTCGGCTGCGGCTGGGGGGGCAGGCGGCGGCGGGCGGCGGAGACGGCTAGTGGGAGTCTCAGGGACCAGGAGGGACCGATGAAAAACGGGGTGGAGCCGCATGGAGCGGGGTAGAGTCAACCGATAGGCCACCGGGTTGATGACCGCCTCGATGGGGAAGGGACCGATAAAGCGGTGGGCCAGTTTCCTCACCGGCTGGTCCGTGGGGAGGTGTTTCATGGACAGCCAAACCCGATCTCCAACTTCCAGCGGTGGCGTCGCCCGGCGGCCGCGATCGGCGAACCGTTTATAGTCCTCTTTCGCCCGGATCAGCTGTCGCCGCACCAGTTGCTGCACCGCCTGCAGCTCCGAGAGGAAGTCCCGGGTCTCAGGAACAGGGGAGTCCATGATGGTCAACGGAAAAAACCGTGGATGGTACCCGACGTTGGCATGGAACGGTGTCATCTGGGTGGAGGTATGTTGGGAGTTGTTAAAAGCGAACTCCGCCAGGGGAAGGTACTCGGCCCAGTTGTCCTGCTGTTGGTTGACAAAACAGCGGAGGTACTGCTCCAGTATGCCAATGACCTTCTCCGTGCCCCCCGTCAGTCTCCGGATGGTGTGACGACGACAGGCACACCTGCACCTCCAGCGCAGCCATCAGGCTTTTCCAGAAGCGGGCCGTGAACTGGGCCCCGCGATCCGAAACCACCCGGTCCGGCAGGCCGTGGAGGCGGAAGATGTGTTGCAGGAACAGGCGAGCCGTGGTACGAGCCGAGGGCAGGCCGCGGCATGGGATGAAATGTGCCATCTTCGTGAGCGCATCCACCACCACGAGGACGGTCGTGAATGTAGCGGACAGGGGCAGGTCAGTCAGGAAGTCCATGGAGATGGCTCCCCACGGTCTCTCCGGTGTTGGCAGCGGCTGGAGGAGTCCAGGAGGGGGGCCGGACGCGGCTTTGGCCTGTCGGCATGGCACACAGGATGTCACGTAGGCGTGCACATCGTGCCGTACCCGAGGCCACCAAAAAGTCCGTGTCACTAGGTTCAAGGTCTTAAAGAAGCCGAAGTGCCCCGCCGCGGGGTTGTCACGGCACTGGTTCATGACGAGGGCTCGGAGCGGACTTGTGGGCACGTACAGCCGACCCCGGTGCCTGAGCAAGCCCTCCTCCACGGTCCATGGGGACGCGGGGCCGACGTCCGCTCTCCGCTGCTGCGACCAGTCGTCCCGTCGCTGCGCTTCCAGCACCTGAGTCCGCAGGTCCACCGGTTCCTGGACCGCGGCCAAGGAGTCCGCTGGCAGCACCGTCCGGGGGGAAAGGGAGTCCTTGGGGCAAAAGTATTCCGGCTTACGGGATAGCGCGTCCGCCCTCTGGTTGAGGTGGCTCGGAATGTATGTGACGTGGAAGTTGAACCGGGCGAAAAACAACGACCACCGGATCTGCCGCTGGTTCAAATTCCTGGCCGTGGTGAGGTGCTCCAGGTTCCGATGGTCCGTCCGCACCTCCACCTGGTGTCGGGCCCCCTCGAGGTGATGTCGCCAAGCCTCGAACGCGGCCTTGATAGCCAGCAACTCCTTTTCCCAGATGGTGTAGTTGCGCTCGGAAGGAGTGAGTTTCCGGGAGTAGTAAGCGCAGGGAAAAAGAATGCCGCCATCCACCGGAGCCTGTAGCAGCACCGCTCCAATCGCCACGTTGGACGCGTCTGTCTCAACCACGAACGGACGGTGTGGATCGGGGTGCTTCAGGACCGGCTCCGTGACAAAGGCCTGCTTGAGAACCTCCACTGGAATGGAACCTTCTTCCGAAGGAGCTGGGTCAATGGCACGGTCAGGGTGGCAAAGCCCGGGATGAAGGTCCGGTAGTAGTTGGCGAATCCCAACAGACGCTGGACGTCCTTCACCCGACGCGGGGGTTCCCAACTGCGCAAGGCCGCCACCTTGTGTGGGTCCATCGCGATGCCCTCGGGGGTGATGATGTGCCCGAGGAACTCTATGGAAGTCTGGAAGAAGTAACATTTCTCCAACTTCGCATAGAGCTGGTGCTCCCGCAGGCGCTGCAGGACCTGGCAGACATGCTGGAGGTGACTCTCCGGGGTCCGGGAATAGATCAAAATATCATCCAGGTAGATCACCACGAACCGATCCAGCATGTCCCGGAACACGTCGTTCATCAAGTGCTGGAAGACCGCGGGGGCGTTGGTCAACCCGAACGGCATGACGGTATATTCAAAGTGTCCGTATCGGGTGCCAAATGCCGTCTTCCACTCGTCCCCCTCTCGCATCCGCACCAGGTTGTAGGCTCCCCGGAGGTCAAGCTTGGTGAAAATCGAAGCCTCCCGCAACCTCTCCATCAGCTCCGGAATCAGCGGCAGGGGATAGCGATTCCGTACCGTGATGGCATTCAAGCGCCGGTAGTCGCAACACAGGCGCAAGTCCCCCGTCTTCTTTTTCACGAAGAGGACTGGGGCCGAGAGCGGGGAGGTCGAAGGCCGGATGAACCCACGGGCCAGGTTCTTGTCCAGAAAGTCCCGTAAGGCGGCCAGCTCGGGCTCCGACATGGAGTACAGGCGTCCCGAGGGCAGGGGCGCATTGGGCATCAAGTCCACCGCGCAGTCGTAGGGTCGGTGCGGGGGCAAGCGATCCGCCTCCTTCTCGCTGAACACGTCGGCGAAGGATGTCAGCTCCGGAGGCAAGGAGACGTTCGGGGCAGCGACGTCCTGGCCGGCACAGGTGTGGCGAAGGTGGTCGACACACTGCAGGCTGGGGAACGAGATGGCATTTCTCGACCACGCCACCTGAGGGTCGTGCGCCCGAAGCCAGGCCATCCCCAGGACCAAGGGGAAGTGCAGGTCCGCCGTCACATAAAACTGGATCGCCTCCTCATGGTTCCCAATGGCAAGGCGCAAGGGCTGAGTAGCAAAGTTGATGGGCCCCGCCACAAGTTCCCGCCCATCAATAGATTTGACCCTCAACGGAGGGTCCACTGGAACCAAGGGAACCTTGTAATGGGCCACAAAGGCCTGGTCCATAAAGTTCGTGGTGGCCCCCGAGTCCACCAGCGCGTGCGCCTGGAGCCCCTCCGACCGGTTAGCCAACAACACCCGGGTGTTCAAAATCAGGTGCCGAGGGGGCTCACAGTCCACAGCCGCCGCCTCCGGCGGGGCATGGTCACCTGCCTGACCCAGAGTTTCCCCTAAGCCAGGCCTGACCCGTTTCCCGGCTGGTCACACCGAGGCTCCGGAACAGACTTGAGCGATCCACTCCGCTTCCGGGGACACGAGGTGGCGAAATGTCCAGCCTCGCCGCAATAGAGGCACAACCCCCCTTGGCGTCTCCGCATCCGCTCCTGGGCCGTCAGTTGAGGTCTGGCTGCTCCGAGCTCCATGGGCTCCTCAGCCGTCGCCACCAAACGCGGTACGGTCCGGGGCGCTGTTGGTACGAAACGCGGGGGTGCCGGCACTGTTGGTGGTTCCGGAAGAGCCCTACGGGGCCGTCGCCGTTGTAGGCGGGCATCGATGCGCAGGCATTGGGTCACCAGCACGTCCAGGGTCTGTGGCGCCTCCACCCGAACCAGCGCGTCCTGCATCTCATCGCAGAGGCCGTCCTGGAAGGCATCCATCAGCGCCGCCTCATTCCAGGCCGAATCCTGGCCTAGCAATCGGAACTCCGCAATATAGTCCTGCAGGGGGCGCTTGCCTTGGCGGAGGTCTTTGATGCGCCTCGCTGCCGTCTGCACCCGGAGGGGGTCCTCAAACATGGTGCGCAGGTGTTGCAAAAAGCCCTGATAGTCCAGAAGCAAGGGGCTGTCTTGCAGCAACAGGGGCGTGGCCCATCGGGCGGCAGTGCCAGAGAGGGAGCTGATAATAAAAGCCACCCGAACCCGGTCATCCGGAAAATCCTCCGGCCGCATTGCCATGTACAGCTGGCACTGTCCCAAGAAGGCCGGGAACATTTCCTGCTGTCCAGAAAACTTATCTGGCATGTTCACTGGGCATCTTGGACGGGGAAGGGGAGCAGGTGGAGCTGCTACAGGAGCATTTCCCAAAGCAAGTTGTGCAGTTAGCTGTGCTACTTGCTGTTGCAGAAGTTGATTGGCCTCCAGCATCTGCTGTACCTGCTGCTGCAGCTGTTGGTCCATCGTGGGTTAACGATGGAGTTTTGGGTGACGAACAAGATGATCTGTCCCCCCCCTTCAGAGACCCACAAAAACACAGCCAGCCGAGGGTTAATAATCACTTGGCACACTCCGCAGTTCTTATCTCAACCTTGGCAGCGATATGCACACCGTCTGCCAAGGACTTTATTGGTTTACACAAACAAGAAAATCTCCTACGTAGCTTTGCCGTTCATCTAGCTTCCAAGACTACGAGGTTGCTCCATTTGTTTAGCTTTGTTCGTCACGAACTTCGTGACCCACCGTACTGTCTTATATACATATGCTTCTGGGTGTGGTCCAGTGAGTCATTGATCCCGTGACTCCAATCCAATGACTCAGGATTTCCTCATACGCCGCAGCTGCAGTACCCTTTTCTCTCGCCTTCTTTGGCGTGCGTCCAGGAATGACGTCTCTCCCTCACTCTCATCTGAGACACCTGTTTCCCCACTACTTGGCTCTCTTTCAGCTGGCACCTGAGCCGGTGCCAGAGGGGGAGGGCTGGGAGATCTGGCTGGCTCCTCTTCCTCCTGCTCAGAGCTGCCTTCCTCCAAAGGGATAGGCTCAGAGGACGGGGCCACAACAATACTTTTGTATATACCTGCTTAGTAGGGCTTTTGCCCCCCCCCCCAAGCGGTGTTCTTTTTTATACAAAGTCAGCTTATTGCCCCCACAATCCGGGTCCTCATTTTACCTACCTTGGAAGGATGGAAGGCTGAGTCAACCTTGAGCCTGGTGAGATTTGAACTCGCAGTAATTACAGGCAGCTGGCAGCTAAGTGCTACTTAACAGTACTTTAGTTCGCTGCACCACCAATTTCAAAACATAGAAGAAGAGAAGGGGGAACACTTGGCAGAAGTTATGGCAGAGATGTTGGCAGAAATGATGGAAGAACCTAAAGAGAAGATATTAAATGAGATTGACGAAATATTTAGGGTACACACAAGATATGCAATGAGAAATAAGCTACCAAGAGAAGTTTTTGCAGAAGGCTTGAGACTCCTTTTCACTGTCATGAGAGGACAGTGGATACCAGATGACCCACACATGAAAGGCTTTGGATTTTCTCTTCGGGACCATTCCATTTGACTATCCTGAATCCCCTGGCCATATATCATCTTTACCCCGGGCTGTTCTCAGATGTATTCAGCAGCTGAACTTCTTGTGTTGTGAGATTCCCCCCTCTCACAAGTCTGACTCTCCACAGTATCAAGGGCCTACCTTGATGACGGGTTTTGGAACCCCGAGAGATGGCATGGTGTGAAAAGGAGGCTGAGGAGTTTTTTATCTAAATTTTTAAGTCAATTTTTAAGGGGTTCTGGGGGGGGGGAGGGTTGGATTGGAACTATGGCTGTGGGTTTGGGGGATAACCCACCGAGGGTGGGACCAGGCCCAGCTGGGGGCCATGGTATGGGAGGCACGAGGCTCCGGGTCAAGGAGGGGGTTAGAGTTTGTGACGATAAGGGCCAATTCATTAGTACTGTGAGTGGGAGGGGCAGATATGGCGGGAGCAGGGGGCCAAATCTAGCTGTGATAGCACGCACCCGCTATCTTCAAGCGGTGGCATGCTCCGGCCCCCAAGGCTCTTCTCGTTCCCCAGGTAGTTCAGACTCTCAGGGCCCGGACCTTCAGCTGATGTTATGTAATGCCAGGTCCGTAGTAAATAAAGCCCCCCTAATTAGTGATCTTATTCAGGAGGGGGGAGCGGATCTGGTGGGTATTACAGAGACCTGGTTGGGCCAAGGGGGGGGTCCCCCTTGTTGAAATGTGCCCACCTGGTTTCCGGGCATTTCATCAGCTGAGGTCACAGGGTAGGGGCGGGTGGTGGTGGTTATTATAAAATAAGGTCTTGGTCCGAGGGAGGCCACTGTTCCTCAGATTGCCGGAAGTGAGTCCCTCCTGGTGAAGAGGGGTCATGGGGTACAGGTGGACTTGCTGATCACATACCTGGATCCCTGCCACGTGGCAGCGGCCCTGCCCAAACTGCTCAACGTGATAGCCGGGGTGGCGGTTGATACCCCTAGGCTTATGGTCATGGGGGATTTTAACCTGCCGTCTATCGGTGAAGTGTCTGAGGCAGCGCGGGAGTTCATGGCTTCCATGACGGCTATGGACCTGACCCAGTTAGTGCATGGCCCTACTCACATGGGGGCAAACACCCTGGACCTGATTTTTATCTCTGGTCAGTGGCTGAATGATCTTGATATAGGGGATATAGTGATTGAACCCTTGTCATGGTCGAATCATTCTCTCCTTCGCTACACTGCATCACAGGGAGGTGGAACTGGTGAGGTGGTTCTGCCCCAGGCACCTGATGGACCCGGATCAGTTCCAGATGGAGGTTGGGCCATTTCCTGAGGTTCTGGCTCACGGCTCGGCCGAAGACCTCTTAGCCACCTGGGATAGGGCGGCCGCTGGGGCTTTGGATCAGGTCGTGCCTTTGCGGCCTCTGACTCGGCGCCGATCTCGCCTCGCTCCCTGGTTTACTGAGGAGCTGAGGGAGATGAAGCACTGAAAAAGATGCCTGAAGAGTGGTTGGAGGGCTAGTCGTTCTGAATCTGACCGAACACTGGTAAGGTCTCATATTAAGACCTACCTAGTGGCGATAAAAGCGGCAAAATGTAACTATCTTGCCGCTCTTATTGTGTCATCAGATAATTGCCCGGCCGCCCTGTTTAGGGTGATCCACTCCCTGCTCCTTCAGGAAGCGCGGGAGGACCCCTTGGAGGGCAGAGCCGAGGATTTTGTACAATATCTGTATGGCAAAATCACTCAGATTTAGGAACACTTGGACTCTGATGGGGTAGTTCCAGGGGGGATGACTGAGGCAGGTCTTGAGAATGTTATCTGGGAAGAGTTTGACTCTGTGACCCCCGAAGACGTGGACAGGATACTGGGCAGACTGAGCACGGCCACATGTTTATTGGACCCGTGTCCCTCCTGGTTGGTGCTGGCCTCTCGGGAGGTTACACGAGGCTGGCTCCAGGGGATTATAAATGCTTCTTTGAGTGAGGGTGTCTTTCCTGCTGCCTTGAAAGATGCAGTGGTGAGACCTCTCCTCAAGAAGCCTTCCCTGGACCTGGCAGTGTTGGCTAATTATTGTCCCGTCTCCAACCTTTGCTTTGTTGTGAAGGTTGTTGAGAGTGCGGTAGTGCGACAGCTCCCTCAGTACCTGGATGAATTGGCCTATCTGGATCCATTCCAGTTGGGCTTCAGGCCTGGGTACAGCACAGAAATGGCATTGGTTGTATTGGTTGATGATCTCTGGAAGGCTCGGGACAGGGACTACTCCTCTGTCCTGGTCCTATTAGACCTCTCAGTGGCTTTTTATACCATCAACCATGGCATCATGCTGCACTGGTTGGAGGAGTTAGGGGTGGGGGGCACTGTGTTGCGGTGGTTCTCCTCCTTTCTCTCCGACCTGTCGCAGTCTGTGTTGGCAGGGGGGCAGAGGTCGAGCCTGAGGCCCCTTGTATGTGGGGTGCCGCAAGGGTCGGTCCTCTCGCCCCTTCTGTTCAACATTTATGTGAAGCCACTGGGTGAGATCATCCGTGGTTTCGGGGTGGAGTACCACCAGTATGCTGATGACACTCAGCTGTACATCTCCACCCCAGACCACCCCAATGATGCCCTTGAAGTGATGTCCCAGTGCCTGGAGGTCATACGGATCTGGATGGGGAGGAACAGACTCAGGCTCAACCCATCCAAGACCTAGTGGCTGTGGTTTCCAATGTCCTGATATAGTCAGATGGTGCTATCACTGACTATTGGGGGAGAGTCACTGGCCCCCTCGGAGAGGGTTCGCAACTTGGGTGTCCTCCTGGACTCACAGCTGTCTTTAGAAGAGCACTTGACGGCTGTGGCCGGGAGGGCATTTTATCAGGTTTGCCTGATCCGCCAGTTGCCTCCCTTTCTAGGTTGGGACTTGTTAAAAACAGTCACTCATGCCCTCGTCACTTCCCGCCTGGATTACTGCAATGCTCTCTACATGGGGCTCCCCTTGAGGAGCACCCAGAGGCTCCAGTTAGTCCAGAATGCAGCCGCGCGGTTGGTTATGGGAGCAATGTGGTGCTCCCATGTGACCCCCCTCCTGCACGAGCTGCACTGGCTGCCGGTGGTCTTCCGGGTGCGCTTCAAGGTTTTGGTTACCACCTTTACAGCGCTCCATGGCTTAGGACCGGGGTTTTTACAGGACCGCCTTCTGACACCAGTGGCCTCTAACCGACCAGTACGCTCCCATAGAGAGGGGCTCCTCAGGGTGCCGTCAGTCAAACAATGTTGACTGGCAGCCCCCAGGGGCAGAGCCTTCTCTGTGGGGGCACCTGCCCTTTGGAACGAGCTCCCCCCGGAGATACGGAGGATCCCAGATCTAAGCGCTTTCTGCCAAGCCCTCAAAACATTCCTATTCCAGCAGGCTGGCCTGGCCTAACTTCTCTTTTACACTGCTTTTAAATTTTAATTTGTCTAAACTGGGGTGTTTTATTTTGTATCTTGGGCCAAACTATTTAACATATTTTAAATGATTCTTTTAACGTTTGTATTATATGTATTTTTATCTTTTGGCTGTTCACCATCCTGAGTCCTTCGGGAGTAGGGCAGTATATAGATTTAATAATAATTTTTTTTAAAAAAAGTTCATGTAAGATTCACAAAGAAAGCGATAAAAAGAGAAATACTACAGAAATACAGAAAAGAAATCAACTGGATATCACTGAATGAGGAGCCTAATATAAAATCTCTCTGCAGCAGGCAGCAAGCACAAGGATCTCACGGCTAACTTAAGTAGACTAAAGCTGCAATCCTACAATATTTTCCCAGGAGTAAGCCCCGTTGAAGACAATGGTACTTACTTCTTAGCAGACATGCATAGGATTGCATTGCAAATATGATCTTGAGGTGAGCTCAAATTGTATTTTGAATTTGTTAGGTACCTTTATTTTAATATGTATAGTAATTAATATGATCAAAGTATTACAGAAAAGGCTTTCATTAAAATTATTTTTATATTTATGCATTTCAGTTCTCTATTATGTTTTGAAACTTTATTTGCTGTTTTTTCATATCCCTTCATACTATTATTTTTTAAGTTCCTCAGTACTTCTACTGTCTTTTGTTCTTTTATTTTTCTCTTTCATGGAGGCCATGTTCTTTGGAACCTTGTTTAAACCAAGTTAATGGCCTTTTAGGCTTCCTCTGTGTGAGTAGGAATTCACTTTTTGAATAGTAAGAATTAAATGTCACCGGGGCGGGGGGCATCAGGATTTTAGAGATGCTTAGGTGGGGCATGGCCAAAAAAAGGTTGGGAACCACTGATAATGACCAATATCCCTTATTAATCAGGACACTAAGATTTTTACAGCAACTATAACCATAGTAAAGAAGAAGTGGATGTATTGAAAGGAAAATATAAATTAAAAATAGTAGATAGTATTAAATATTTAGGTATTGACATCCCAAAAAATATTCAAGAGTTAAAGAAAATAAATTATGAAAAGTTAAAGAAAGATATAAAAGATAAAATAGATAAATATGAGAAAGTAAAATTATTGTGATTTGGAAGAATTGGAATGTTTAAAGCAAATACAGAGGTTGCTGGAGGTTATTGTAATGGAGGTAAGAGAGCAAGAATAAGTAAACTATTATGGTATGAATCATTAAAAAAAGGGTGGGCTGGGTCTTCCAAGTGTTAGAAATTATTGGGTAGCTAATCAATTAAAGGTGGTCCCAGATATTATAGCATTAATTAGATATTTAATATGGAGGGATATAGAGTTGAAAGAATTAAGGGAAATAGGTGATCCTATAGAAACATATTGGTTTAAAAAGGATATTAAAAAAATGCTAAGAGGATTCAAAATCCCTTTTTAAAAAAAAATGATAGAACTATGGAATAAATGGAGATACTGGTTAATGCCAGGAATTTCTCCTTTAACACTGGTGGTGGAAATGGAGAAATTCCCTAAGACTGAATTGAAAGAATGTAAACTAAAACAAAATCAGATATATAAATGGGAAGACTGGAAGAACAAGATAAAGAATATAACACAACTAAAGAATGTTTTATCAGTTATTCAATTAAATTGGTTGAATTTAATACAATTAGAGAAATGGATAAAAGTGGAAGAAAGATTCGAGGAGAAAAATAGTTAACAAAATTTGAAATGATTATAAAAGAATGTGAGGTGAATGAAGAATATATAGGTAAAGGAAGAATTGGGAAAATATATAGAATATTAACTGAATTAGAAGAGCCGGCAAAAGGTTAAAAATTAATTTGGGAATCAGATGTAGGAGAAATAAATGATAATGATTGGAAAAATATTTGGAATAGAAGAGTATATAAGAATATGTCAGTTAGAGTTAAGGAAAATTGATATAAAGTGATATGGAGGTGGTACCCAACACCACGTAAATTAAATCAAATAGATGTTAAATATACAAATATTTGTTGAAGATACGAGAAAGAGGTTGGAACATATAAACATATGTGGTGGGATTGTGATAGTGCACAAAAAATATGGGACATAGTATTTAGAGAAATTAGAGCATTTTTGAATGTAAATTTAGATATGTCACCGAGGATTGCACTACTGTTGCTGGTGGAAAAACAGGATATAAATGAAACAAATAAGGAATTGATTGTAACTTTAATAATGGCAGCTAGATGGCTAAATATTGGGGATAAAATTGGGATATTCAAAGAAATGAGCGGTATAATGAAATTTGAAGTATGGCAACAAATGATAAATTAAAAACGAATTAAATTTTAAAAAGGGATGATTAAAGTAAACAATTATAATGAAATATGGGGGGATTTTTTTAAAAACAATGTTGGTGGAAGGCAAAGGGAATAAACCTACTCAAGAATATATGTTGTTTTGGAGGGGATAAGGGCACAACTGGAATATATTGTATATCTTTTAGTTCACAACAACATTGTCCTATATAGAATAGAATAACAGACTTGGAAGGGACCTTGGAGGTCTTCTAGTCCAACCCCCTGCGTAGGCAGGAAACCCTATACCATTTCAGACAAATGGTTATCCAACATCTTCTTAAAAACTTCCAGTGTTGGAGCATTCACAACTACTGGAGGCAAGTTGTTCCACTGATTAATTGTTCTAACTGTCAGGAAATTTCTCCTTAGTTCTAGGTTGCTTCTCTCCTTGATTAGTTTCCACCCATTGCTTCTTGTCCTACCCTCAAGTGCTTTGGAGAATAGCTTGCCTCCCTCTTCTTTGTTGCAGCCCCTGAGATATTAGAACACTGCTATCATATCTCCCATAGTCCTTCTTTTACTCCAAGTTTAAGGTCATGCCAACAATCATGCAATAAACAATATCTAATCTGAAAAGTGCTAACATGTTAACAACAAATAGCTCATCTAAAGAACCTGCAAGATTACTTCCACCAGCACTGAAACAACAAGCCACTAGAACATAAGTTGAGAGCACCCTCACTCCCTCCTAGCACTGATGATATTCCCTTGTTGGTAATGAAACATCTGCAAGAAAATCACCAACCTCAGAGAGCACACCAAGCAGGGGTGGGTTCTAATTTTTTTACTACCGGTTCTGTGGGCGTGGCTTATTTTGTGGGTGTGGCTTGGAGGTCATGTGACTGGGTGGGTGTGGCTAGCTGGTCATGTGACCGGGTGGCCATGGCTATGTGTATAGGAACTACTCAGAGGGCTGAAAAAAGTCATTTCTGACTGGTCCTCGCACTTTTGACTGGTCCTCACACTTATGACCATCCTCACATTTATGCCCGTGTTCTTAACAGCCATGTCACTCATTTCACAACTGCTTCTCTTCACCATGGTGATAAGATAGGGCAAAAAACATAAAATGTGAGGACAGTCATAAGTTCAAGGACTGGTCAAAAGTGCGAGGACCAGTCAAAAATAACTTTTTCAGCCCTCTGAGTAGTCCATATGCACAAAAGGACTACCCAGAGGGCTGAAAAAAGTGATTTCTGGCAGGTCCTCACACTTTTGACCGGTCTTCACACTTATGACTGGTCATCATTTATGCCCATTGTAGCATTCTTAATAACCGTGTCACTCATTTCACAACTGCTTCTCTTCACCATTGTGACAAGATACAGCAAAAACGTAAAATGTGAGGACAGTCGTAAGTTCAAGGACTGGTCAAAAGTGCAAGGACCAGTCAAAAATAACTTTTTCAGCCTTCTGAGTAGTCCATAGGCATAAAAGGATACAGCAATAGAGAGGGATGAAGGAAGGGAAGGGAAATTAGAGTGGGAGTGAGGGTAAGAGAGGGAGGAAGAGAAGAGGAGAAGGAGAAAAGAAGAGGAAGTAGGGAGGAGAAGAAGGGGGGGTAGAGAAAGTAAGAAGGAAAGAAAAGAGAGAGGTGGTAGGTTTGAAGAGAAAGATTGCTGTACAATAAAAAAGATGAAAGGGAAGAAAGCCAATCCCAAACAAATATAAAGATATTAAGATAAAGAATGAGTTGTTAAACTTTAAAGAATAAAAGAGAACAAATATGAATAAATAGCAATAATTAGAAACACACACACAAACATACAATGTATTTTTTTTGAACAGAGTATTTGGCCGGTTCACAAATTTAAACAGTGTTTAGTCATTTCAATTAAATTTACAATTTCTATATTTCCTTTTTGCCATATTTATTCCTCATCTATTTTTTTAAAAAACCAATATTACCCTTCATCCTCATCTCTAATCTTAATCAAATTCAATTTTTCCCTTCTATTCTATATTATACCCCTTCCCATTGTCATCTATTTTTATATCCATCCTCACATTGGTTAATTATGTAATATTACAGTTGTTTAAATTCAACATTTTAATATAAATCACTTAGTTATATAACTATCTTTTTTGTATATTAATCAATATGAACATGAATATTCCAATTATTTCCATGCAATCCAATTTCTTACAAATCAATTAATTATATTTACCAATCATAATAAACCAAATAATTTCCCCCATATATTCCTCCAAACCACAACTTAACCATTTCTGCTTTCAACACAATATACAATTAATAGTATCTCAATTATTACAATTCCCTAGTTAAATAGAGCTTTTTTTCTTTTGTGTTTTAAAATCTTGAACTCTCCTCTTTTGCCCTAAATTTCCCATTGTTTGCAGGTTTGCACCTACCTTTTTTGGTGAGGAAAAAGAAAAAGCAATCTCTCTCTGCCTCATTTTGTCACGGTGCAGCAAAGGCCCTGCTTTACTTTCAGTTTCATTTTTTCAGCATAGCTAGGGGGAAAAAAAATCTGCTCCACTCTTTGCAGCTAGCAACAGAGCCCTGAGCAAAACAGCTGAGAGCAAATCAGCTGAGAGTCAGGAGGCCGATCTAATCAACTTGTGCTTACCTATGCTGAAGCTGAAAGGGGCTGTTTTTTCTATTTTTGCAGGTACCGGTCTACTCATTTGTTTTCTTTTAACACTGATCAGCTGTAGGGTGGCCCTTTGAAGCCCCACAGCAAGAGTTTAAACAAGTTTTTTGCCTCTAGCCATCAGCTGGGACTCAGGAGGCAGCAATAGATTGGGAGTGGGCGGGATAAGGGAACGGCAACCGGGAATCGGTTCGGGGGCATGGCCAGCCAATCTCACTACCAGTTCTCCAAACTAATAAATTTTTTTACTACTGGTTCTTGCGATCCAGTGCAAACCGGGAGCAACCCACCACTGCTTCGGGGCTAGGAGGCAGTTGGGTCTGGCTTGGCGAGGGGGGTCTGGCTGGTGAGGTGCTGATTATCGGAACCTTTTAAAAAACTTTTTAAAGCATTTTTACTAGTTTAAAATGCTTTAAAAAGTAAACAAAAAGTTGACCACGCCCACCCAGTCACATGTCCACCAGCAAGCCACGCCCACAGAACTGGTGGCAAAACAATTTAGATTTCACCACTGCTTCTTGGCTAAATGCAGCGCTTGATAGTTAATGAAACTTACCTTTGATGTCTTCAGTTTTGACTGATTTTACTCAGTGAGTACCTCTCCAAATGCAAGAGGCTACATCACGGTCCAAGGTGCGAGGTCTTCGGCTGGGGAGGCACAGTTGGGAGAGATTTTTTGCTCTCCCGCGCCCCGCAGCATCGTCTCTTTCGAGGAACAAGAGATACGACAGCAACGGCGTCTGCTGCTCCTACAGCGCGCTCACTTTTTTTAGTTGTTATAGAAGAAGAAATATAACGGGGGGGGGGGGAGGGAATGGTCTCCAGGGAGGTGCACTGTAATATTTGGTTTTTTTGTTTTTTAATTTAGATTTATATGTATTATGTTTTTATTATTTGTATTCAAAATAAAAAAATATTTTAAAAAAGAATGGAATGGAAATAGGAGAGAATGGAATGGGAATGGGAATGGGAATGGGAATGGGAATGGGAATAGGAATAGGAATAGGAATAGGAATAGGAATAGGAATAGGAATAGGAATAGGAATAGGAATAGGTTGGGATGGAATAGCAATAGCAATAGCAATAGCAATAGGATGGAATGGGGATGGGGATGGGGATGGGGATGGGGATGGGGATGGGGATGGGGATGGGGATGGGGATGGGGATGGGGATGGGGATGGAAATGGAAATGGAAATGGAACAGAACAGAACAGAACAGAATAGAATAACTTTATTGTCACTTTGTACTGTAATCATCATATATAAAATGAAATGAAAATGAAAATTCTGGGCTTTAGTCCTACCAATGATCCCCGGTCTTGGGCTTGTTTCAGCAGGTTATGTAAACAGTCCGAGGAGGGTCAGTCCAGCGAACCCATGGCTGCTTCTTCAACTGCATCAAAGAGCTGAGGAGACTCCTCCAGGCTAGCTCCCCCTCTCCTTTCCCCCAAACTCTCCATTCTACTCCTTCCTGGAATTGATGCCCATCATCTCCTTAGGGCAGCCCAACTCTTGGCCCTTTTTTTTTTTAATTGAAAAAGTTTTACAATACAAATTTTTTTTCATTTCCCCCCCCACCCCAACCCCCGCCTCCCAGCCCCTCCCCCTACCTCCCTCTACCCCAACCCCTTCCCTCCCCATCCCCCCCCATCCCCCCCTGACTTCCGCTACAAATTTTAAAAGAAAAAAGTTTAAAACAAGAAAGGAAAAAATTATTAAGTATTCAAATTCTAAATTGAAGAAATTTCGAAAGAAGAAGAAAGAAAGAAAGGAAAAAAAAGGAAAAAGAAACAAAAGAAACCCAATACTTATAACTAAAAAGTATAACAATAGATCTATAAATATTAATGTTTTTCTAAAGTTAACAATGTTATAATAAAAAAACCAATAATAATAACCATTGTAATATTCAGACCAATTTAAAAAATATAATACCTTTCTGTAATCCATTAATATTAACATTACTAATCATATACCAAACTCAATCCCCCTTATAATAAAATATAGTATATCACCTGCATATCCATATCAAATAATTTTATCCCAACTACACCCCTTAACTCAAAAACAAAAACATAAAACATGCAATATAATATATATAATTATGCATATATAATTATAATCATACAATTATATCCAAAAAGAAATTTTTTCTATCTCCATAATCCAAATTTCAATCTTCTCTTCGTCTTGATTGAAGTTAAATATACTTTCTCCAACATAAATCCAATTCCAATAAGCTTCGTCTTCCAGCTGCCCCCGTCAGCAAAATAAAGCATCTCTCCACACAAACCCCCCGAGTGACTTTATATAAATAATATCCAACCACGAAGGTATTCACGAAGGTAGAATCATTCAAACTAGCTTATACTGTACCACCTAAAAGAAAAAAAAAAACCAATGCAACTCCTTCTAAGATTCAAACCTTAAAGAAAAAAAAAACTAGAAACCACATTCCCAGATGTTCCTTTAAAGCTCTTTCAAATCCTGTCGCCCTTTGCAATTCATTCCTTTGGGTTGTGAGATGTTTTCATTTTCATTCTCTTCTCCTAGATGATGAATTCCAAAAAAAACCTATAATAGGGTAACCACAGATCGCTGCTACTATTGCAGCAATCTGTTGACCTTTCTCAGGATGTTAAGTCCAATTCAGGATAAACTTTGTAGTAAAATTTTTATAATCCATTTTGATATATAAGTCTAATATCAGTCCGACTCAGGATGAACTTTTAAAAAATTGTTATACATCTCCAAAGTTTTAACAGCTATCTACAATAGCTCGAATCCTCAAAATAAACTTCGTAGAAAATTTTTATAATCCATTTTAATATGTAAGTCAAATATAAATCCAACTCAGTATAAACTTTAAAAAAATTTATAACCTATTTCCAAATCTTTCAATGCTTTCTGTTATAATGTCAAACAGTTCACGATACTCCTTAAATTTGTCATCAGTGGTTTCCAGTCGAGTTTCCTCATTAACTTCTAGTTCCTGTTGATTAGCATCACCCCCCATTTCTTGAGGAGCGCTGGGCCTCTGCTGCTGCTCATCTCGAATTGTAATTTTATTTTTTAAATCTTGCTTCAGCAGTTCAAGGTCCGGTACTCCCCCTCTAGGGTCACTAGGATGCTCAATTTTCTCATCTGAAAAATCCATAATAGAATCCTCTGGACAACCACCTAGTGCTGCTTTTTCTTTTAACACACTTTGAATTTCTTCCTTCTGTTTGCATTTTGTAGACTCTCTTTCTTGTTTTTTATTCTTAACATGTTCCGGGGCTCCCTTAAAAATATTTTTTGTAAAAATATTCCGCTTTTTCAATAGTATTCAAACAATGTCTCACGCCATGGTATCTGAAAATTATACCAACTGGTAGGTCCCATCTAAATGGGATATTGCTTCTCTTCAATTCCTTGACCAGAAAACCAAAGTCTTTTCTGTCCTTTAAAACCTTTGGTGGCAGCTCTTTAAAAATACTAATTTGTATACCTTCTACCTGCACTCTGGCAGAGTAAGATTTTTGTAAAATATCATCTCTCAATCCTCTATCAGTAAAATAGACAACAACATCTCTAGGCAGATTCCTTTGTTTAGCTACACGTGAGTTGACTCTGTAGACTTTCTCTATACTACCAAGAATTAGCTCATCTTCTAACTTTAATAATTCCGCAAAGGCCTTTGCACAAATTATTCTTAAGTTTTCTCTCTTGTTTTCTCTTATGCCTCTTAATCTAATTACTGATTCCATAGCTTTAATTTGAAGCATAATGACATCATTCTCTATGTTCTGATTTTTAGCCTCAGCTTCCACCAATTTTTCTTGTATTTCTTGCATCTGAGAGTCAAGCTTAGTGCTGATTTCAATCACTTTCTTCCCCATTTCCACCACTGCACTTGAAAGATCCGAAACTACTTTGGTGATAGTTTGACTTAATTGATCATATTTCCCAGAAACCAACTCCTCAAGATTCTTCTGTGAACTTTTTATCTTCTCAACAACACTCACTAGAGACCTTGTTATAAAATCTTTTAAATCCTCATCTGCAGATCCCTGCAGATGAGTCATTTCTGCTTTATCCTTCAGCTGACTCATGAGGGAGCCCCCCCTTCCTTTAAGTTTAGGAGTCATACTTCTGACTTATTATTTACTTTTCAAAAAGACCAAAGAAATTCTTCTTACTTCAGTAAAAAAAACAAGAAAAATCTGTTTAAATCAGTCTTTGTTTCTTTATTTCTTTTCACTATCAGAATATTTCTTTTAAAATCTCTCAGCACTAAGCTCTGCTTTCACTTTCCACTCTCAATTTTTCTTCAGACAGAGCCGGTCGCCATCTTAAGAACACTTTCACTATTCATTCTCTCTTTCCTTTTTCTTTCTCTCCTCCTCCAGAAAATCAATAAAAAAAACCATACTTGGGTTCTTCTTTTCTGAAGAATCCTTATTCAGCTTGTTTAGGTTGTCAATCAG
Organism: Coluber constrictor foxii; assembly: GCA_038048745.1. NCBI lineage: Eukaryota > Metazoa > Chordata > Lepidosauria > Squamata > Colubridae > Coluber > Coluber constrictor. The sequence continues at coordinate 11,962,744 of CM075961.1, forward strand.
TCGTGGTGTTGCTCACGATGTCTGGCTCCGCTAATTAGCGGAGATCCCTCTCGGCGCGGAGCTTCTCTGGGGGTAGATAGGGAGCCATCACCCTGAGCCTTCCCCAGGACAGGAAAAAAAATCCTGGGGCGATTCAGGGGGCTCAACCTCACCCCCAAAAGCTCTCTCCGCTCTTTCAGTTAAAGAGCGGGTTTTTCGAGCCGCCTGCCTGCTGTGAGGCAGCTCTTTACGCGCCGGGAGGCCGGCAGTCATTAAAAGACCGCCGACAAGGACGGAGATGCCACCGGAAGCCTACTCTTGGCCCTTTTGTCAGAAGAAGATGGGGTCTGAGCAACATTCCCTGGCAACCATTTAGACTGGCCAACAGATGTGGCTTCTGGCTGGCAGAGGAATAACAGGAGCAGCTTTCTTGCTGGGTGCCAGTTGCAGACCCTCCACAGCAGTGGTGAAATCTAAAATTTTTCCCTACTGGTTCTGTGGGTGTGGCTTGGTGGGCATGGCTTGGAGGACGTGTGACTGGGTGGGCGTGGCTTGGTGGTCATGCGACCGGGTGGGTGTGGCTTGGTGGTCATGTGACCAGGTGGACATAACCAAGTAAATGTCACTTCTTTGCCCTTATGACCTACAAAAAGAAAATATACCAATTATTTTGTGCATTTAATACTTAAATAAGAATAAACAAAGTACACAAAACAATAAGAGGTACACAAATACTTACATAAGAGCAATAAAAATATTGTCTTGATGTCACTTCTTTGCACCAATGATAATAATGACCTACAAAAAGAAGATATACCATGATATACAAATTTAACCATTTAATACTTAAATAAGAATAAAAGAAGTACACAAAACAATAAAAGAAGTACACAAATACTTACATAAAAGTGTTAGTCGTCTTTAACTTTAAGATGTTTCCACATCGTTTTTTCAGTGGCATTCTCCTCACTTCCACTTTTCTTGATCTTGATTCTTGGATCATCAGTTGAGCAATGGTGTTCTCTGAACCACTTTTTCACTGCAGGAATAGGGTCCCATTTTGGAAGAGGTAGGCCAGTAACGCTGATGGTCATGAGGTTGGTTAAATTAGAAACGGTTAGGCGACTTCTGCTCTCTGAACATATGATGTTCATTTTCAAAAAAACCCTTTCCGCTTCTGCAGAACTTACAGCAATTGTTCTAACAATATCTTTTGCTTTTTTAATACTGTCAGGAATTGCATAGTTCTTCGAATCTTTTAACACATTCTCCACAAAATCTCTATAGTTGTTGATGTTAATGTTATAATTGAAAATTTCACCAACTACTTCTGCAAAATCCCAGTACTCTGGCACTAAAAAATGTAGAAATTGTAATTTATTCGTGGTGTTTTGCAATTGGCTACCTGTTTTTAAATGTTCACAGTCCATCAGTCTTTTCTGCAAATTTGTTATAATGCTTCCTAAAAGTCTTTCCTGATGAAGTGCAACAAATTGATGATTTTCTACAAAGTTTATATTTTTGAAGGTTTCTGAAGTAATTAGTCCTTCAACTTTTATTTTGTATAGACCCTTTCCCTTTGTAAGCAGTTCAAATGCTTTCATTGATCTTCTCACCAGTTTTTCAGCCTCTATGATGTCCATATTGCTTGCTTGCAGTGCAGTTGAAAGAAGTGAGTTTTCTTCCAGAATATCGATCATCAATGCCAAATCATTTAAAAAATATTTATTTTCCAGACGGGCAGCCATACCTGAGTATTTTGCATTCACATGAAAATACTGATGTAGCGCTGGATAGGCATGCCACACAGCTATGATTGCCCTTAAACTACAGGCAGCCCATCTTGGCCCAAAAACTCTACCAATCTTTACAATGTTAATGTCAAGTTCTTCGGATATTTCGTCAAGTTCAATTTCGTTCTTATTGGATTGCTGAAAAATAGAGCATATCTTATCAATAAATATTTTAAAATGATTTACTTGCTTTATTTCCTTTATGGCATCATCTAAAACAAGTTGGAGGTGATGATTCAAGCAGTGCCATATGATGAAGTTTGGAAACTTTTTTGCTATTCTAGTGCTCACTCCAGATTTTCTCCTAAGCATAAGGTTGGCACCATCAGAGCAAAACGCTATTAAAATTTTTTGTAGGTAGTTCTGGGTAAACCCAATCTTACATAAACTTTCCAGAACTGCAGAACATATTGCTTCTGCATCTTTTTTCTTCAATTCAACAAGCTCGACAAAAATTATTGGCAGGTCCTCTGAGTCCTCAACTTTTAAGAAAACTATCAAAACTGGTTTGCAGGATACTGTTGAGACTTCGTCAAAGATCAAACATATTTTCAGATTCTCTGCAATGATGCTGGTAAACATTTGGCTTTTACTTTAGTTTGCAATGCACTCAACTATTTTCACAACTGTTGGTCTTGAATGCAATCCTATTCCCCGATCTCCATTTTCAGTTTGCAATTCTATCAATTCTTCTATACTTGAAATTGGTCTACATGCTTTTGCCAGGCTGTAAACAGTTTTGAACATTTTAGAAGTGGTGCCATATTGCTTTTCAGAAATCTTGTCCATTGCTTTTGTTATGGCTTCCTGCTCTGCTTGTTTTACGTTGTCTCTACAAAAGCTGTTAGGTATATGAGTTTTGGCGGGAGATTCAAACTACAATGGGTCAATTGTGATTGGTCAGTTCCCTGGCCAGCAGAGTATTTAAGGAGAGCTGTTTGCCTGTAACCTTTGCTGAAGTCTCACTCTACATTAAAGAGCTGTTGTCACTACCTTGCTTCTGCCTCCTCAATCGCCCAACGCAACATTGGTGACAAGGGTGGGATTGAGGCACTGAGAAGCAAGCCGAAAAAGAGCTACCTACAGCGGATTCAGCCAGGCTGACGAGCCGTACACAGCAGAACGACTACGATGTCTGCGTTCATACCTCCAAAGCCTTTCAACTCGACCAGAGAGAAGTGGGGGTCATACATGATCCGGTTCAAGTGTACCTTGGAAGCTAGCGATATGCAGGGCCTCCCTGGGAACTGAAAGAGGGCCCTGTTCCTGAGCCACTGCGGGCTGGAGGTCTTTGACATGGCAGAGTCACTCTCAGAACCGACCCCGGTCCAGACCGTCTCGTGGGAAGTGCTACAAGCCATGCTCAAGGCACACTACACCCCGGTACCATCAAAGTTTGTGCAGCTCTACGAGCTCTGGCAATGAGTACAGCATGAAGGAGAGCCGATCAGTGCATACATGGCCGCCCTGCGTAAGGCTGCGATGCACTGCAAGTACCGGGGCCTCGATGACGTGCTCCTAGAGCAACTAATCTGCGGCGTGAGAGATATACACTTACAGAGAAGGTTGCTCGTGAGGCAGAATCTGACTCTACCCATCACCCTCGATGAGGCCAGGGTGCACGAGTCATCTACCAAGGCTGCAGAGACGCTGCAATGACCAGCTAACCTGAAAGAAACCCTGAGGTTGGCACCAGTACACTGAGAAACCACCCAGACCAGCAGTGAGGAAGAGTTGGAGGAGGATGTCTTCCAAACGGGGAGACAGGCACGGGAGCCTAAAGAGCAACATGGAAGCCGCTCGAACTGCAGAGGAGCACACCCGAGGCAAACCTGTAAGTTCAGGGATGCCATCTGCCAGCGTTGTGAGAAGAAGGGGCATTTGGCGAGGGTCTGCAGGGCAAGCCTATTAGTCAGCCACAAGCCCCGGAACAACTTCAGCCAATCAGAGTCGGCGCGGCACAAGCGGACCAATAAAGATGGCGACCAGAGAAAACGGCACAAATTTCAAAGCCACGAGGCCTGCAGCACCAGGATCGGCCAGGCCAGCGTGACCATCGAGAAGAAGGTCCACACAACGGTCGAGATCGAAGGACAACCCTGCGAGATGGAAATCGACACCAGGTCGTCCCTGTCCATCATGTCCTGGGCAACACTGAAGGCCACCCTTCCCAACTTCAAGAAAAGCTGGCTTCAGAATCAACGAATCTGGCTGCGGGACTACCAGGGGAACAGCATTCCTGTCGTAGGAGTAGGCACGTTCCAGGTCACCTATGGTGAGTACTGGAAGGAGCTACCCCTCACTATGGTTAGTGAGACGCTTCTGAGCCTCCTAGGGCTGGACTGGTTCAAGGCCCTAGGAATGGGATTCCCTGGTGTCCACAGCGCCAGCGGCAGCACTCTAAAGGAGGACCTCATGCAGGAGTTCCAGGATGTCTTCAACGACCGGCTGGGCAAGTATGTGGGGACCCCTATCTTCTTTAATTTAGACCCTAATGTAGCTCTGATCAGACTGAAGGCTAGGCGAGTGCCATTTGCAATCAAACTCAAAATTGACTTGGAGCTGGATAAGCTAATCAAGGGGTGTTAGTCCCAGTGGATCATGCCAAGTGGGAGATGCCAATAGTGACTCTGGTCAAACCAGACGGGTCTGTGCGCATATGCGCGGACTACAAATGCATATTAAATAAGTCTCTTCAGCAGAGCGCATGCCCCGTTCCCATTGTGCATCATTTATTCAAAGTACCATGGAGCGTCTGTTACAGGGTCTACCAGGAGTGGTGCCCTACTTTGATGATGTACTCATTAGCACAACAGATGAGAAACAGCTAGGGGACAGACTCAGGCGGGTTTTGGCCAAATTCAGGGAGGCTGGACTTCGCATAAAACGAAATAAGTGCATGATTGCAGTCCCATCTGTGGAGTTCCTGGGGTACCAGGTGGACGGGTCGGGAATACACCCCACCAAGAGCAAGATAAGGGCCATCCAGAATGCACCCACACCAAAGAACAAATTGGAACTACAGGCTTTCTTGGGTCTCCTCAACTTTTACACCATATTCCTAGGAGACAAGGCAACAGTCGCCGAGCCGCTACACTGGTTACTGGCCAAGAATGCACCTTGGGTCTGGGAGACGGCTGAAGCTGCCAGCTTTACTGTCGTGACATCGGTGCTACACTGTGTTACGGACCTCCTTCGGGACATACAACTTGTCCCCTTTCCAGGCTAGCCCATCTCTATGCGTGGGTAACTGTTTATTACACTGTAACCAGTCATCATGGTCTAATCCCTGTCGTAACAACTCCTTCCAATCTGTTTGTCTGTCTGTCGTTATTGGTGCAACTTTCTTACCTGTGTCCCCCTCCGATACCATAGCCTGCACGACCTCATCTCGTTTGCTATCAAATTGCGGCATATGGGATAAAGCATCTGCTAGAAAGTTCTTACCCCCTGGCACATACTTCAATATAAACTGAAACCACTGGAAGTAATGGGCCCAGTGCACCTGTTTGGGTGATAGCTTTCTGGGAGTCTGCAAAGCTATTAGGTTTCAGTGGTCGATTCATACTTCAAATGGTACCTTCACTCCCTCCAGTAAATGACGTCAACTAAGGAGGGCCCAGTGAACAGCAAAGGCCTCTTTTTCCCAAATAGCCCACCCTCGTTCCGTGGGAGTGAATTTCTTGGAGGTGTATGCACATGTATGTAACTGGCCATGGCCATTAGCTTGCAATAATACAGCCCCCACTGCCACATTGCTCACATCCGCTTGTACCACAAACAGTTTTGTTTGGTCAGGGTGTTGGAGTATCAGTGCCTCAGCAAAGTGATGTTTTAGATTCTCAAAGGCTCTCTGGCAGTCTGTTGTCCATTCCAGGTGTTGTCTGGGTCGCGGGACCCCATTTCCTTACGTCCGTAATAAGTTTGTTAGGGGCAAGGCGATATGGGCAAAGGTTGGAATAAACTGCCGGTAGAAGTTGGCAAAGCTGAGGAAGCTTTGCAATTGCCGCCTAGTCTTTGGAGCTTGCCATTCTAGTACAGTAGTCACCTTTTTGGGATCCATTTCCAATCCGTCTTTGGAAATTCTATAACCAAGGTAGTCTAATTCCGTGTGGTGGAACTCACACTTAACATATAACTGAGCTTTTAGAAGTCATTCCAGTACATGGCGGACAAGGCTTATGTGTTCCTCCATGGTTTCAGTGTAAATTAAGATGTTGTCAAGGTACACTAAGACGCCTTGAGACAAGCAATCATGGAGAACCTTGTTAATCAAGTGCATAAAAATCTCAGGGGCGACTTGTAGTCCGAAGGGCATAACACAGAATTTATAACTGCCCAATGGGCAGTTGAAAGTGGTTTTCCGCTCATCCCTGTGTTTGACACAAACCCGGTAATATGCTTCCCGTAAGTCCAATTTAGTGAAATAAGTGCCTGTGGCAAATGCAGCTAACAGATCTTTCATTAAACGGAGAGGATACAAAGGCTCTACGCTGACTGCATTCAACCCACGGTAATCTACACATAGGTGAAGACCGCCATCTTTCTTCTCCGGGAAGAGTACCGGGAGGGCCATCCGCGAACAACTAGGCTGTATAAACCCTCTGGCCAAGTTTTTGTCAATATACCTGCGCAAATCCTCCACCTCCCTTGGGGTCATTGCATACATATGCGGCTTTGGCAATTTAACACCAGGGATCAGTTCGATAGCACAATCCGTCCCCCCGTGTGATGGTAAAGTATCGCACTCCTCCTCGTCAAACACCGCTGCCAAATCTGCATATACATCAGGCACTCCAGGAAGACACATGTCCTCAAGCCCTAAAGACACCCCCCCCCTTTGTTTGTGATGCGTCCGTGGTACTTGGTTCCAGGCCGAGCTCCAGATGAAGTTTCCAGAAACCCCTTTCCCACCAGATAGTGTCCCCCACCACAAAACGTAATTGCTCCCAGTGAGCCCCTATTTCCATTTTGACCAATTCTCTCATATGAGTGGTCAGGGCCCCCCCTAAGGTAGACCCATCCACCTCTTCAAATGCTATGGGATTCTTCAATGGGATTAACCGAATGCCAAAACATGTGGCTAGTGCTCGCCTCATCAAACAACGCGTACACCCAGAATCGATAAGTGTCTCCTGTTGTATCTCCGCTGAACCATGGTGAGTTTTCAGGGTCACTGGGATGAGAAAGGGACGTATAGGATTACTTACCGTCGGGTTGCTGTTCTCCCCGTCCTCATCACTATCCTCTACTACCATGGGAACTACACCAGGAGGTGAAGCAGGACCCAGCTCCTTCTTTGGGGTTCCATTGTTGTCCTGCCCTAGCTGTGATATCCCTCTGGTCTTCTCAGGAGTTGTTCGTCCCCGACTCTTCCCGCTTGATGTCGGCGTTGTAGGGCCTGTTGGCTGAGCTAGTGGTAGTGGGCACTCCAGGGCTCTGTGTCCCACCTGGTTACACCGGAAATACCATAGCAGCCAGCGAGTGGAGTCTGTTAACCTGTAATCAAGTTCTCCTCTTTCCGCATTCCTGAGGGGAAAAGGCCGTTCCGGCATCCGCCGGGACTGGGATGGACCCAAACTCCCGTTCATATGGAATTTGCACAAGCCCACATCCAAGTCTATTGCTGCTCTACACCATTCCGACAAGCGTGGTGGCAGGCCCCTATATATGCATGCCTGCCACAACTCGCGGTCTAAGCCGAGGTGAAACTGATGGACAAGCATGCCTTCGGACCAAGCGCGCATTCTCCCTGCCAACTTCCGGAAGTCCTTCATGTACTCTTTGGCCAAATGGCCCCGTTGTTTCAGAGCTACCAGCTCTCCCTCGGCTATCTGTGTCCTGGTTTCATCCTCAAACCGGGCTCTGAGACCATCCAGGTACAAACCGATATTGGTTAGTTCCCGGGCATGGTCGCTATGGAGGTCCGCCACCCAGTCTGTGGCCTCCCCCATCAATGTCGTCGTAATGGCCACCACCATAGACCATTGTGATGGATATAAGCAGCCATACAGATCGATATAACTCAAAATTTGACTCAAAAAGACAGCCACCCAATCTGGATTGCCATCGAATGTGGCCTGCAAAGGGGGTGGCCCCCACACTAGTTGAGAACCCCACACCCCAGGTGGCCCTACTGATCCATGTCCAAGGAACCCGAGGGCCGTAGCTGGTAGCCCAAAAGGCCCCTGGGAACCCACTGGGTGGCCTGTACCACCCTGGGACCTGGGGCCCACACACTGGACGGGGGGGGGGTGATGGAGGGCCCCAGAACCCATCCCTATTCCTCCCACAGACACCCCAGGGTGTGGGTTTAGGGTGGACTGCAGGTCAGTTGTCCAGGCTTTTCCTGCTGGGGCCCCCAACCACAGTTTGGGGCTGGCCAAACGAAACCGGGTTTCTGTCCCAGACAACCCCAACAATCCATGCCAAGTGATGCTAGGCTCCATTCGTGTCATCCACAGCTGCCATGACTGCACGTCTCTGAAGCTGGCTTCACCGAACCGATCCCGAAGAACGTCCATAGTAGTTTGACCCAGACCCGTCGAATAGCTCCATTCCCTATCGTCATCCTCCACCCAACGCCTCTCCCTCCACCTTTGGAAACATTCACTGTATGGAAGAGACGATGGGTCCTTCGCCCCCCCCCCCCCCGGGGCCAGCCAATGCAGGACTATGCCACCATTCCCCAGATGCTGACTGAGTAACCACGCCCCTTGCTGCACCAGCGTCAGCCACGTCTCCACCCTGGCTGCGGCTACAAACCTGTTCCTTCAGCTGCACTACTGGCTGCTGGGACTTCACTGGGCTTTCCACCAGCTTCTCCTCCTGTAGTCCTTCCTCAGCAGGTGCCACGGTAGCTGTATCCACACCCTCCGCCATCCCGTAGTGCGGTTTGCCAACTGCAAGACAAACGTCCAGAAGGGGTAGCGCCAAATTCTTCTCAGATGTCCCAGGCAAGATGCAGCAAAACACAGAAAACCACCACGTTCAGCTCTTTAGGGATGATGCTGGTTTATTGCGCGCCAGCTCCAGGTACACACTGTGATCTCAAAACGAGTTGCATTTGGCGCTACACCCCTCCGGCTTGGGATGTTTACATAGCTCTCCCCTTAATCATCACTCTTATTAACCCGCCCACCCTTATTAACACGCCCATGAGGTAAGCGGTTCCGGTGCTTAGTAGTTCAGCCTGAAACCGGCATCCGTTTCTCTTCAGCGCCAGCGTCATTTCCTCAGCCAGGAGCGAAACCAGCATCCACAAGAAACATCCCTAATACCGCTGTATCCGCCACCCCTCAACCCGCACATGGCCGCCTAACACCCAGTGCTACCACCACCCGTTCATGTATGTAAGTTCGTCCCCATCTTCCTTTCATTGTGCGGTAGTGTTGTCGAGCATGTTGCTGGGCTCGACACTTGCTTTCTCCGAGTCCAAGTTCATTGTCGAAGCGTGAATCAGCCTCGTCCCACCCTGGGGAAACTAATTAATTAGAGGTGAATGGATCTTGTTTTCCATGGTGTATACTCTCAAAGAAAGAAAACCTGAAGTATATATACTAAGAAAACATTTTTATTATAAAAGTAAAAAACCTAGCTAACTACATCTTACCGGCAGTTTATCAGCAAACGGACAAAGGAAAAAAGTAAATCAGAAAGTTAGAAAGAAAGAATGTGCACATGCGCAGTAGCTCAGAAATCACAAGACAGCCTTACCTTTGTGATAAGGTTCTCTGGCAAGCTACCGTAATGTTCAGAATGGAAGCTCAGCTGGCAAATACAAAATAACGCAGTGACATTCAAGTGGTGGAAGTGGTGGTGCTTGTGGTGGTTTTGGGTCATCCAAGGCCAATTCTGATGGTGGTTGTGCCAGTTTTGGTTTCTCGGCCAAGAAACCAATCAAAGTCTGTTGCCTTTTCATCCTTCCTGTTAAAGGCTGCTACTGCAAAAGAAAAAAAAGGAGCTTTGTTAGCTGAGGACACACAATGTAAAAGCACACAAAATGGCCCCTGCAACAAGCAGGAACCTCACAGAGTCACAAAGAGCTCAAAAACCAACTTTCACACTTTACATACAAATAACACAAAGCTGCACAACTTTGTTGGGTTTTTTTTTAATTAGATTTGTATGCCGCCCTTCTCCAGAGACTCAAGGTGGCTTACAATGCATTAAGCAATAGCCTTCATACTTTTGTATATTTTATACAAAGTCAGCTTATTGCCCCCACAAACTGGGTCCTCAATTTACCTACCTTAGAAAAGATGGAAGGCTGAGTAAACCTTGAGCCTGGTGAGATTCGAACTTACAATAATTGCAGACAGCTGAATGTTAATAACAGGCTTTAGTCTGCTGAGCTATCCAGGTTTTGTGTGTAAAGTGTGTTTTGTGTCTTTTGTGTGTAAAGTGTGATAGTTGGTTTTTGAGCTGTTTGTGGCTCTGTGAGGTTCCTGCTTGTTGCAGGGGGCATTTTGTGTGCTTTTACATTGTGTAAGTCAGTTGATGTAAAAGCACACAAAATGTCCCCTGCAACAACAAGCAGGAACCTTAGTCACAGAGAGCTCAAAAAACCAACTATCACACTTTACACACAAAATGTCAAATACAGCTTTGTGAGATTTTGTGTTTGTATAGTGAGTGTGAAACACTACAGAAACACACAAAATCTCAAAAAGCTGCACAAATCTAAAAGCAGCTAAATTTAAAACTGTCAATTTTAAATGGCTATTTTCTAAAAAAAAATCCTTAAAAAAACACCAATTAACTATTTTTTTAAAGCAAAAAGCAAAAACCAAAACCACTTACTTACCCAATTGAAGGCACAAGGCAGGCAGGCAGGCAGATTCAGTTGCTTGCCGATGAGATGGATTGCAGGCTGCTGTGGAATTGCAGCAGGTGAAGCAAGGTAGGCGTTCTGCAACCAGTGACTCGGGATTCGGTCCAAAGAGCTAAGGTAAGCAAGCTGGAGGCTGGAGGGAAGGTGGGTAGTTAGCTAGGTGGCTTAGCCAGGCCAGGCAGGCGAGCCTGGGGACCCGGGGGATGGGGGGAGGGCAGCACGCTAGGCCGCAACTGATCCCCAGCAGCTGCGTGAACTATGTGAGCCCAGGGATTGGGGGCAGGCATGCTAGGCCGCAACTAGCAATGCTTACCTCTTTGAGTGAGCAGCCGTCGGTGAAGCATCTGAGTGAGGTGTCTGAGCAAGCAGGCATTGGTGAAGCGAGTAGCTGGGCCGTGTGGCAAAGGGGAATTTATATAAGCTGGGGGTGGGGTGGGTGGGCTGGAAGCACCAAGCTGAGCGGCCGGAAGCAGTGAGCGAGCCGAAAGCGGCGAGCGGGCAAGTGGGTGAGCAGGCAACCAGGTCCAAACTGGTAGGATTTCACCCCTGCTCCACAGACTGCATTCATAGTCTCTTTGCAGGGCTTCAGATGCCTTACAAAGAACAACTCCTCTTCTTGCCACAATCCTCTGAGGTTCTCCAGTCTTCCCAGTCCCATACTGGAGCTGTTTCATTTTCCCATGATGGTGCTCTGATCCTTGCCTGATGCTAAGCCTCACACAGCTGATGAATGCCAGTTCTGGGATTCTGAGATTTCCACTTCAGGAGAGGCTCCACTGTCCATGAGCATGGAGATCCTAAGTAAGTCAGTAATTTGTAGGAGCAAATTCCAATTCTGGTTTTTTCCAGCCCTGGACAACTGTAGATGTCAACAATGCCCATAATAAGCATTTCTGAACATGGGAATCAGAGGCATCTGTGAGGCAGACCCTTATCCTGATTCAGAAACAATCTTGGGGCTGAGAAGAATTGCTGCAAAACTGAGTTTCCTGAAGTGGACCACTAGACTCCTAAACAACCTAAAAAATGATCTAGTGAAAAGAAAAGTCAACCAAAAGAGCGACATGCAAACAAAAGCAAATAAAAAAACCCCAGGAGCAAAACAAATTAAAGTTTAATTTGTGTGTATTGTTTAATGGACTGCTAAATTGGCAAAATGGATTGCTAAATTGGCCACGCCCACCCAGTCACATGACCACCTAGCCATACTTAGACGGTCTGGCCCCCAACAGTCTGAGGGACTGTGAATTGGCCCCCTGTTTAAAAAGTTTGAGGACCCCTGGCCTAAGGAAACTATGTCTCCATTCATAAACTACAATGTTGCCATTCATAAAACTGGACAGCCATTCAGAAAATATACAATGTAGCAAGTGGGCTGCAAAAGATCAAGCCAATTACACAAAGAATCAGAATAGACCGAACCTAAACCAGAATAGAAAGACAAAAATATCTATGCCCACAGATTCACACACCCATAAGGGACAACTATAGAAACCATATATACAAAAAAAAAAAAAGGAACTTGCAGGTATAGGAAATAGCCATTAAAATATTGCCTCCAGCCATGGCAATACTAGAACAGTCACACACTTGCACCTCATTCACACGCTTAACACAAGGGGCTCAAAATCCTATAAACACTTGACCAGTGTTTATCCAATTGCTAGCTGCCCCCAAGAACAAATCTCTTTGTTCCTGGGCAATAAATGGATCAACCTCCTTTCCTAAGAAGCTCACCTTGCATCTTCTTTGCCTGTGGTTTCTCCTGGCTCAGAAGAAGGGACCCTGGAAAAATTCTTTCTATGGTTGGCAAACACAAAGGGACCCTGAGACTAACCTGGCTGACAAACCTAGCCCAGGTAAGCCTTCACCTTGCCGGTGGCAGATCATTTTGTTTGTGGGTGGGTTTTGCAGACCTTGCCCATTTGGGGAAAGGTAGTAAAGGGAGTCTGGAGTCTTGAGCTCAACAGCTGCATGGAAAGGAGATAAGTATCTCCATGTTTATATGTTTTGTCCTCAAGGGGTGAGTGTGGATGAGTGTGTGCAAGGGAATATTCTTTCTCCTCCCACTGCTGTTATGGAATGAAGTGACCAAGCAACATTCCTGGGTCAGTCAGAGAGAGAGTTTATTTGTGCAAGACTCAAGCCATGTTCCAATCTTGGCTTTGAGTAACGTCTCCATGCTTGTATGACACTTATATACTTTCCTAAACAAAGGATTCTGCTAACACAGCAACTTTCCATATATGGTTAACATACATTTGTTATTTTGACATCTCTTAATTATTGAAGTTTTACCTCATCCTTGCCAAACAATCATTATTCTTCTGTAACTGGCTAAAGTACAAATTCTTCTTTTGATATTTGCGTCCCGTCCAGGTGCTACTCTCTGGCCTAATCACCCTTGACTATGTTTCATGAAGATGCTCCCTTTTCTTCTGACAAGTTAGGGGGTCACTTAGAGTATCAAGGGAGTTCATGCTGACGTTGTATTTTCTCTAGCTGGCGGTATTTCCTGTCTTCAGAATATAGTTGCTTTTAAAATATCTTTTAGAATATAGTGAATATAAAATTATCCAGTGGTCATCCAAATGGTCCCACTTTATCCCCCCCTTTGGAAGTTTGTTTATTATTTTTTTAATACATAAACTTCCACTATTTGTATACTAGGCTCCAATAAACAAATCTACCATATATGGAATCTAACAGAATATAATGATAAAAGTAAAGGATAAGTAGTACTTGATTGTTATTACTCTCTTGATTCTTGGGGAGATTTTCTCCACCTTTCTATAGGTCCCATATTCTCATATGGGTCTGTCTCAGAATCTTTATGTTCTTCGAAGGCATTAGAGCTAAACTGATGATCGATGAGAGTTTTCATTAAAACTAACTTCTTTTTAGATTGCAGTTCCTTTACTGCTCTAAAGGATTTATACAAGGAAATAAAAACTAGACCTGCTTCAGCACATATTAACAAAAATAACATTTGTTTTATCTTGCCGGATCCAGGCAACCAAGAAAACCACATATCTGCTGTCTGTAACCTGTGGCTTATTTTGGAAGCCCTATCCTGCAATTCATTAGCACCTTCCTTGACCACACCTGATTTCCTTTCTCAGCTGTCAGGAGGTTTAAGGCACATCAGTTTTGTAAAATTACTGTTGCCAAGGAATCTATCTGATCTTGGACTTTGACCAAGGTTCCAACAATCTGGTTCAAGCTCTCTTGAAGCTCTTCTGACAATTGCTGAAACTGTATTACAGAATGTGTCAGACCACCTACACCTGTTCCAAGTGTAGTCCCAATTCCCATGATTGCTAATAGTGGGATCAATATTGGGTCCCTCTTCTGAACATGTCTTATAAGGGGAACAGGGGTAGTATGTTCTCCACTGACAACACCTATTTTAAGAAAAAGGTGAACTAATGTACATGTTCTTGTCCAATTTGTTGGCAAACATAAATGTGCATCCTTTCCACACAAAAAGAACACTCCTTTTTCTTCTATGCATACTCCTATGTTCATAGAGAAAGCATGACTCTTATGATGGTCTTCATTAGTCCAGACCCCTAGAGTCCCTGCCATCTGCCAGTGGTTGCAATGGGATTTCTAATGAAGGGTCCTTTTGTTTATCTGAGAATTGGTCCTTCAAAAAGGATACATAAACCTGATTTGATCTTAAAGTTTAGCCAAAGTGGAAATCGTGGAGGCTGAAATCGTTGTGGACAGCTTTCAAATCGTTGTGGACAGCTTTCATTCCATCCTTCCCACTTTCCTTTCTTAAAGCTCATTTCTGATGGTGTTAAGAAAGTAACCTTTTGTCGAAATAGGTGATGGGCAGAGGGAAACATATCCTTTGTTAATTTCATATCCATCAAATACATCTTAGGGCCTAAGTATATTTCTGACTGACATTGTTCTTCTGTCATGGATCCTACAGGCCTACCAAGTTTCTGGTTGGCTTTCTCTTTATACACAGAGAAGGCGTTCCTATGAGGTAGCTATTAGGCCTGCAATAGGAAAACGGCTTTTACCCAGTCTTTTGAATGCCTCATAAAAATCTCCTTGTATCGGTGAGACAGGTACTTTATCTCTGCTATCCCCTTCAAGGATAATTGTAGCCTTTGTTCTAACCCAGAGTTGTGATTTAACAGGCACAGCATGATAAGATGCAGGGTCAGCAGATAAACATAACCAACATCTTTGACCTAGGGTAGAATTATATTGATTAATAAGTTCTTGACTTAATTCCAGGATTCTGGATATGTAGTCTGCTTTATGCAATTGTTGTAGAGGCCCATTTTCCTTATCTATCCCCCCCTTTGCAGGGAATGTTAATATCGGAACCTTAGGTTGTGGAGTTGTCTTAGGTCTAAAGTAATGACCCCGTGCATAGACAATGCGTTTTTGACGGGAGTGTACTTGACCTAAAGTATCTCTACTAATGTTCATGATATGGTTACATGAGAGTCCTGTTATGAACAATGTCTAAAGCCATAAACAAAGCATGATCAGCTATGGTGTAAAACTCACTAATCAGGAATAGAGTCAGTGGTACGTGATGATTGGGAACTAGCAGTAGGAAGAAATCCTAGGTGTACCACAAAACCATTCCTTATATATGTAAAACAAGAGTAAAAGTAGGGCTAGGATAGCAGCTACCCATACAATCCACACCCACAACCAACCTATTTCTAACATTAGTATGTGTAATAATGCATTACATGACAATGAATAAGATATATCTACAGTGTGAAGGTTGTCTTCATCCTTACTGATCTTCAGCCGTGCGCAGGGAACCAGCTTCCGGAGTGATTCAGCAAGGCAGACGTTCACCACCGTGCGTAGAGAGTCTATTGCCGGTAGGACTTAGCAAGGTGTATTCTTGAATGTCAGCTCCAATGGCTTGTCAGTGTTTGTTACCTGGTATGTGACCGGATCACTCTGGTCTGCGGGTTTCAATCTCGTCCAATGGATCCAAGATCTTCTTTCTAAAGCCTTAAAAGGCACTATTACAAAACCCAACACATCTGGGAGAATTTGCAATGGAATCTAATCAGTTGTAATCCTCTGCAGTTGGGAAACAGCATAGGCAACTACTTAGTCCTAAAAAGAAAAATACAAACATAGTCCAGGTGATGAAGAACGCTATTGCCACTGGTTACTGCTCGCCAGTCGATTGGTTCCTTTGGATCCGCAATGTCAATAGATTTCCTTGGTGAGATTCCACATTCCACTCCTTTGGGGCTGGCACGGGCCCTTTCACTTGGAGTTTAACTTCCTTCCAGCTCAACACCCAATCATCGTGGTGGAAGTTGTGGACTGGAAACTCCAAAAGTGGCATCTGGGCTAAGAGTCCTTGTTTCCTAAGAACTTCAAAATATCTGAATAGTTTATATACATGTTGTTTCAATACTATGTCTCTGGTTTCCAGGTAATCAATGCATATGCTTCCTGACATGAAAGCTACATCAAACAATAATTCATATGATATTCTAATATTCTTTCTAGGTTGGATCTAAGTCTCATGACACTTATGTTGTTGTAGCATTACTGCAGGGAAGGCGTTTACCCCCCCTTGTGAGGCGGTCCACTATGACCAATAAATATTGTACTCTCCCCCTTCTTGGTAATTTTGTAAAATCCATTTGAGTACATTGAAATGATTTTAAGGCTGGTGATCTCCACCCATCTGATCACCCATTTGATGTTTTCTGACAGCTTCTTTATTCGCCTCTTTTCACAAATTAAACATTTGTCTATAATTTGCTAAAGGGTATATTCCAATATCACTATAACGTTTTAAAAGTTCATTTACAATAGCTTGAATTCCCCAATGATTTCACCCATAGGTTGCTAAATGTATGCATTATCCCAAATGCATGCTTGGAATCTGTTTATGTTTCCTCCCAAGATGCATAGAGATTGATTTAGTGCATACACTTCACAAGTTTGAGCAAACCAATTTTGAGGCAAACCCCTTGCTTCCAGGATCTCTTAAGTGTGTCCATTTATAATAAAACTTGCTTGTTCTTGTTCCAGGGGGTGTACCTCCAAATCTGGTCTTATTTATTATTATTTATTTATTTATTTATTTTTATTTTGTAAATCAATTACTTTAGCACAATAATGTTTTAATCCAAACTGATCCATTAATCTAGTGTTGGCTAAGAACTGTGCTGGATTCAAATTGTGATCTGTAATTAAAATTAAGTCAGTCTGCTGCATTAAAATAGCTTCATATTTTAGATGGGGTGCTCACAATAAGGGCTTCCCCAAAGGTCAATTTCCCACTTAATTGGACCAGTAGCAGCAATTGCTTGAATACATACTGGCCATCCCCTTATTACTGGGTCCATTATGTTTGACAGGAATGCCATGGGTTTCTTTTGTCCTGTCCAGTCCTGAGCCAACACCTCTTTGTGCAATTCCATTTTCTGTGTTTAAAAGAGATGGAAGGGCTTTTCCAAATTTGGTAAACTTAATATAGAAGCCTTGGTTAAAGCTTGTTTCAAATTTTCAAAGCTTCCTCTTTTTGTGCCCCTCCCATTTCAAATTCCAAAGTCCAGATTCAATTAATTTTGCATACAGGGGTTTGGTAAAATCAGTATTCCCATCAACCCAAACCTCAGTATTTCCTTAGTTCTTGCTTGATTTCAGGTAGAGGTTGAAATGCCACCTCTTCTATTCTATCAGGAGTGATGTTCTATTTCCTTCACTTAATTAAGTATATTCTAATGCTTTGTTCACTTATTTTGATTTCAGTTAATTTTAAAAAAATACTACTTTCTTCTGTAGATCCTAATATTAAATTCATCAAGAGCTCTGTGTAATCTAAAAAAAAGGAGTCACCCATCGCCACTAGTACTGACTTTCATCTTCTGCCATCAAATTGTACACTTACGCTTCCTTTCTTTGGATCGGGCACCCTTTCTTTGCCTTCCGGAGGTCCCACATGATCCCCAAAACAAATCCCAAATCTTTCTGTTTATCGGTTCCACCCTCTAACTCCCATTTCTGGCTTCCAAGTCAGAAAAGAAATCAAATCAAAGTAATTAATTTTTAAAACAATCACACACAAATCAAAGGAATTTCAAAAGACTTAAAAAGTCACAGAGAAAATCAAAAGACGTTTTAGGATATAAAAAGGTTACTCTTGCAGTCCAAACAGGCTAGCTTCGGAAAGCTGTGCTTGCATTTGTCATGTCGCCTTCCTATAAACAATAAAACTGCTTCTGCCCCCAACCACCTTGAAGCAATTTCCTAGCCAGGAGCTTTTGAACCCCAGAAGGGAAAGGCTTTCCCTTCCTTCCCAACTTTCTTAACTTCCTATATTGTAAGGAGAATAGCTGCAAAAGTAAAACAATTTAAATGAAGTATTTTAGATCAATGCTCCGAAGCATATTTGTATCAAACTTTAGGGTCAATCTCTGCTTTTAATAAAATGCAAGTCAGATTCAGAAAATCTTTCAAAATCATTTCTTTTATATAGGTTTAATTAAATATTTGAAACCTCAAGAATTACCAGAAAAATAAAATCAAAATTGTTTTCAGAGCAGAAAAGAAAAGCTTTTATATGCAAATGGAACAGTGAGAGAGAGAGAGAGAGAGAGAGAGAGGCTGCAGCCGATCCCCCACTTGGCCCTCCCTTCTCAAACAGATGAAGAGAAAAGGAAAAAAAATTTAAAAGCAAGCGGAGAAGCCATACTCCCTTAAACAAACTGTATTCCGAGTCAAAAACAGTGAAGCTACAAAGGCAGGTATCAGATAGCCACCCTTTACCCCACCTTTCTCAGGCTGTTTCAGCAGAGAGAAAAAATGGTGAAAAGAACAAAAGCCCGCAGCCCACCCTTTTCCTGCTTCTCTCAAAGGAAGGGTGGTGGTGGTCTGGAATACAATACAGGGAGAGGAAAAAAATGGTTAAACTGCATAGAATTCTCATCTCCTTTCGCTTCTTCAGCATCCGGTCAACAACACACAGACATTCACAGGGCACTGCGCTTTTATCACTCCTTATGAGCTTTGGGACATCTCACATACACACTCACATTTATGCTGCAATCAAACTGCTTGTGTACATTATTTCTTCATGCAGAAATCTAATTTCATGCAAACCAATCATTATTTCAAGGAGTTCCATTTTCTAAATAGTTTTCATCCTCTTAGCAGGTCTGGAAATGTTCACATACATACACATACACATACATACCATTAAACATTTCCAGATCTGTGAAGGGAGGTTGTTTGTTTTAATTTTATTTCCTTGGGTAGCCTATAGTTTATTCTTAAAGGAGTGGGGGAACTCAAAGAGCAGTTAAATCATAATTATGATTGTGGGCCCAAACTACTCTCCGTTTCCCACATCTCCAAGTCAAGATGTTCAATTAATAGACATGTCACAATTAATTCAATTCTTATTCAGTTCTACACACTATCATTAAAAATGCACATCAACAAAAAAATAAAAGTTCAACAGAAATCTCATCAAAGCAATCAATTCAAATTGTTTTCCCCTTTAGACAGGCTTTACTTTTTTATTACCTGCTAAACCCCTGGGTGGGAAGAACAATAAAACAATTTCCTTTCCTTTCTTATTTATTTATTTATTTATTTATTTATTAGATTTGTATACCGCCCTTCTCCTTACGGACTCAGGGCGGTGAACAACCGAAATAAAAATTCAATACATAAAAGTTAAAAATTAAAACACATATACATGAGGCTGAGAATTAAAACCAAAATATTAAAATGCAGCAATGCTACAAACATTAAAAATTTTAAAATTTTAAAAAATTCTAAAAATGCAGCAGGGATCAGGCTAAACCGGCAAGTTGAAAAAGATGCGTCTTCAGGGCCCGACGAAACGTCTGGAGGTCGGAGATAATTCTCAATTCTGGAGGAAGATCATTCCAGAGGGTAGGGGCTGCCACAGAGAAGGCTCTCCCCCTGGGGGTCGCCAGCCGGCATTGTCTGGCTGACGGCACCCTGAGGAGGCCCACTCTGTGGGAGCGAACCGGCCGGTGGGAGGCAATTGGCGGCAGAAGGCGGTCCCGTAAGTACCCTGGTCCTAAGCCATGGAGCGCTTTAAAGGTCATTACCAACACCTTGAAACGCACCCGGAACTCCACCGGCAACCAATGCAGCTCACGCAGGAGAGGTGTAACATGGGAGCGCCCCGATGCTCCCATAATCCCCCGCGCGGCCGCATTCTGTACCAGTTGGAGCCTCCGGGTGCACCCCAAGGGGAGCCCCATGTAGAGAGCATTGCAGTAGTCCAGGCGAGAGGTGACGAGTGCCTGAGTGACTGTGCGTAGGGAGTCCCGATCTAGAAAGGGCCGCAACTGGCGTATCAGGCGAACCTGATAGAAAGCCCCCCTGGCCACAGCTGTCGTATGATCCTCCAAGGACAGCCGTGGGTCCAGGAGGACGCCCAAGTTGCGCACCCTTTCCGTGGGGGCCAGTGATTCGCCCCCAATGACCAGTGATGGTGTCAGCTGGCTATATCGGGACGCCGGCAGCCACAGCCACTCGGTCTTGGAGGGGTTGAGTCGAAGCCTGTTTCTCCCCATCCAGACCCGCACGGCTTCAAGGCACTGGGACATCACTTCCACGGCATCGTTGGGATGGTCTGGGGTGGAGATGTACAGCTGAGTATCGTCAGCGTACTGGTGGAACTCCACCCCAAAACCACGGATGATCTCACCCAGCGGCTTCACATAAATGTTGAACAGGAGGGGCGAGAGGACCGACCCTTGCGGCACCCCACACACTAGGCGCCTCGGGGTCGACCGCTGCCCCCCTGTCAACACTGATTGCGACCGGTCGGAGAGGTAGGAGGAGAACCACCGTAAAACGGTGCCCCCCACCCCCAGTCCCTCCAACCGGCGCAACATGATACCATGGTCGATGGTATCAAAAGCCGCTGAGAGGTCTAACAGCACCAGGATAGAGGAGTACCCCCTACCCCGGGCCCTCCAGAGATCATCCACCAACGCGACCAATGTCGTTTCGGTGCTGTATCCAGACCTGAAGCCGGACTGGAGCGGGTCTAAATAGACAGCTTCATCCAGGTACCGAGGGAGCTGCCACGCAACCACACTCAACAACCTTCGCCAAAAAGGGAAGGTTGGAGACTGGACGATAATTAGCCAAAAAGCTGGGTCCAAGGAGGGCTTCTTGAGGAGGGGCCTCACCACTGCCTCCTTCAAGGCAGGCGGAAGGACACCCTCACTCAAAGAAGCATTTATAATCTCCTGGAGCCAGCCTCGTGTAACCTCCCAGGAGGCCAGCACCAACCAGGAGGGACACGGGTCCAATAAACATGTGGTTGCGTTTAGTCTTCCCAGAGTCCTGTCCACGTCCTCGGGAGCCACAGGATCGAACTCAGCCCAGATAACACTCTCAAGACCTGCCTCAGTCACCCCGCCTGAACCAACCCAGTCAGCGGCCAAATCATCCCGAATCTGAGTTATTTTATCATCCAGATATTGAACAAAATCCTCAGCACGACCCTGCAAGGGATCCTCCCGCGCTCCCAGATGAAGGAGGGAGCGGGTCACCCTAAACAGGGCGGCTGGGCGATTATCTGATGACGCGATAAGAGTGGCAAAATAATTAGACTTCGCCGCTTTTATCGCCACTAAGTAAGTCTTAATATAAGCTCTTACTAGTGTCAAGTCAGATTCAGAGCGACTGGCCCTCCAACCGCTCTCTAGGCGTCTTCTCCGGCGTTTCATCTCCTTCAGCTCCTCGGTAAACCAAGGAGATAAGTGAGTTCGACGCCAGGTCAGAGGCCGCAAAGGCACGATGCGGTCCAAGGCCCCACTGGCCGCCCTATCCCAGGCCGCCACCAGGTCCTCAGCCGAATCGCGTGTCAGTGTCTCAGGAAATGGCCCAAGCTCCGTCTGGAACCTATCAGGATCCATCAGGCGCCTGGGGCGGAACCACCTGGTCGGTTCCGCCTCCCTGCGGTGAGATGCAGCGGTCAGAAAGTCGAGGCGAAGGAGCGAGTGGTCAGTCCATGACTAGGGTTCCATACTTATATCCCCAATATCAAGACCACTCAACCACTGACCAGAGACAAAAACTAAATCCAGGGTGTGTCCACCGATATGAGTCGGGCCCTGAATTACCTGGGTCAGGTCCATGGCCGTCATGGAAGCCATGAACTCCCGGGCTATCTCAGATGTTTCACCAATAGATGGCAGGTTGAAATCCCCCATGACCATAAGCCTGGGGGTATCAACCGCCACCTCGGCTACAACATTGAGAAGCTCGGGCAGGGTCGTTGCCACATGGCAGGGAGCCAGGTACGTGACTAACAGACCCATCTGCCCACCACGACCCCACCTCACAAAGATGGACTCACACCCGGCTATCTGAGGTACAGTGGTCTCCCTCGGATCCAGACCTTCCTTGATAATGACCGCTACTCCCCCACCCCTGCCCTGAGCTCTCGGCTGATGGAATGCAAGGAAACCTGGTGGGCACATCTCCATGAGGGGAACCCCCCCCTCGTGGCCCAACCAGGTCTCGGTAATCCCGGCCAGGTCCGCACCCCCCTCTTGAAGAAGCTCACATATGAGGGGGCCTTATTGACAACGGACCTCGCGTTGCATAACAACAGCCGGAGCCTCGGGTCCTGAGACTCTAAACAACCCGGGGAACGGGAATAGCTCAGGGGACCGGGGCACGCAATCGCTCGAAGACAGCGAGTGCGTGCCCCCGTCACATGATATGGTCCCCTGCTCACGCCATATCTGCCCCTCCCACACAGCACATTTATAGCGCCACCCTCAACAGAGGGCTCCACAAGAGCCCTCTTGCCTCCAGAAACTACACCCCCTATGGCACCGTAAGCAGCCGGGCCTGTCCCTCTCCCCTGCGGGTTCCCCCCCAAACCCACACCCACCCCCACCCTGGAACCCCCTAAAACTCTAATTAAAAAAGAACTTTAAAAACCCCTCTAACCCCTCTTTGCAACATGCCACCTCTCGGGGTCCCAAAACCCGTCATTAAGGTAGGCCCTCGATAACATAGAGGGCCATGCCCACGAGAGTGGGGAATCTCGCAGGGCAAGCAACGCAGACCGAGAATACATCTCATCCAAAACATGGGCAAGAGGATGGAAGGCTTGGCTAAGGTCCATAAAAGATGTTCCAAAGGAGAACCAGGTCAGACTGGAGAAACGCCGCTACCCTCTCACTGTAGCGGCTGGGAGTCTCTACATTTTGTCCAGCTGAGAGGATGTCCCGACCACCCTCTCACGGTGGCCCCCATAAAGGACAGGAGAGTTGGAAAGTCCCAGGCCACTCTCTCACAGTGGCCCAGGCAAGTTCATCCTGCCGGTGTGACATCCCTCAGGGTAGATCTTAGTTCCTTCAGAGCTTCTTAGCTCCCTTAAAAAATGGTGATTTATCAGAATGCCTACGACACTGCGGCAGTTCCCTTCTCTTCACACATTTTTTTTAACTTCTCACTTTTTACTCTGTGTATTTTAACTTTTATCAAGTTCTCTACTACACAGTCCTTAACCAGGAAAATTAAAAGACAACGCTCTCTTCTCCAAGGGAAGTGATCAAGTTCCCTCTTCCACTACTTAATTAGTGGGCTTCCTTTTAACAGAAACTAAAATTCCTTGATTTATACTTACCTGCAGGCTTGCTTTTCTTTTTGAACTTTTTTTTGTTTGGGTCTCTGTCTGTCTGACCTTTGTGGGTCCTTGACTGGTCTGTTTCGCTGGTGGGTTTACGGCACCTCCTCACCGGAAGATTCCTGAGACTTCAATTGAGTCCTTGTAGCCGGCTTAATGGATGTTCCGTTTGGGAAGGAGCCGATCCCACCAGGGCAGCCGTCATGGTAGATTATTGTTCCTTAGTCCCATCTGGGGTGCCAGAATTGTTATGGAATGAAGTGACCAAGCAACATTCCTGGGTCAGTCAGAGAGAGAGTTTATTTGCGCAAGACTCAAGCCATGTTCCAATCTTGGCTTTGAGTAACGTCTCCATGCTTGTATGACACTTATATACTTTCCTAAACAAAGGATTCTGCTAACACAGCAACTTTCCATATATGGTTAACATACATTTGTTATTTTGACATCTCTTAATTATTGAAGTTTTACCTCATCCTTGCCAAACAATCATTATTCTTCTGTAACTGGCTAAAGTACAAATTCTTCTTTTGATATTTGCGTCCCGTCCAGGTGCTATTCTCTGGCCTAATCACCCTTGACTATGTTTCATGAAGATGCTCCCTTTTCTTCTGACAAGTTAGGGGGTCACTTAGAGTATCAAGGGAGTTCATGCTGACGTTGTATTTTCTCTAGCTGGCGGTATTTCCTGTCTTCAGAATATAGTTGCTTTTAGAATATCTTTTAGAATATAGTGAATATAAAATTATCCAGTGGTCATCCAAACGGTCCCACTTTACTGCAGCTGGACTCTGTTTCCTCCATGACATTCCTAGTCATCCCCAGCCTCTTGCAAGCCACAACTGGTTGGGACCGAGAGAGTCTGGAAATCAAGGGGGGAGGTTGATCAGAGCACAAAGACTTCTGTAAGGGGAAAAAGGGCAGCATGTGAAAGAAATACAGAAAGAGACTCGCATCTGAGAAGCTGCTACCTAATCCCTAAACAAAATCCTGTTTTTCTTTAGGAGAGGGGCCCTTAGTCTAGTAAAATATAGAATCCTTCCAGATGTGAAATGTCTGAAAACTGCTGGTGGATTGAGGAAATAAAGATAGAGGGCTGCTTACCTCACTAGGAGGTCCCATGCATGTGTGCACCCCAAACTGACAGACAACCATGGTTGGGTAGGAAAATGTCAGGAGTTTCACCAGGATCCCCATTGAGGAGGTTGTTGAAAGCCTGGAACGAAGGGAAATTACCTGTCCAGGCAGGAATGAAGAAAGCTCATGCACCATGATTATGTAGGGTTTGGACTGAGTTCAGGGATGAGGCAGGCAGTCAGATTTGGCTGCATAATGGTACTTTTGATTATAAGACTGTAAAAACTCTCAGAGCAAAATTAAAACCCTCCCACCTGCCTTACTGGCACTGTTGGGCAGAACTCTCTGACCCTAACTGTTAGATACTCAGTAAACACTGAGTGAAGCCGAAAAAGTAAAGGCTTTACTCAGGTCCACCGCCAGGCAGGAAGAATAGTTTAAATTGATTGGTCGAGCCGCCTGGTAGCTCCTATATAAGGGCAGGCTGCCAGGTGGGGATTGCTGGATGTTGCATTGTTACAATAAAAAGCTGAAGTCACATTTACTGCTCTCTGTCTCTTCAATCAACCCACAATCTAACACTGGCGACCAGGATGGGATCTGAAGAGAAGAAACAAAGGAACTGTTTGTGATCCAGCCACAAGGAAACAAGGCAATGAACAAAGATGGGCTACCGCAGCGCCAGAATCTCACCGACCATCAACACAGCCTAACCTGCTGCACACGCACCACCTGAGCATTTTAATCCAGCCGCCGAAACCTGGGACTGTTACATGACCTGATTCAAAAGCTTCCTAGAAGCTAACAACCTTTTGGGACTTCCGGACAACAGGAAGCGAGCACTATTTCTGAGCTACTGTGGGTCGAAGGTATTCCAGGTAGCCAAGGCAGTCATAGCACCCACAGTCCTGCAGACTGTACCATGGACGACACTGCAGAATACTCTCCGGGCACACTACTCACCCATGCCATCCCAGATTGTCAGGAGGCACGAATTCTATCGCCGGAACCAGGAGGAAGGCGAATCAATAAATGAATACATTGCGGTGTTGCGAACAGCCGCCTTATACTGCGAGTTCCAAGAACTAGATGAAATGCTCACAGACCAAATAATCTGTGGGGTAAGAGACTTAAATCTCCAAAGATGGCTGCTAGCCAAGGCCAACCTCACCTTGCAGACAGCACTAGACGAAGCCAGAGCCGTGGAAAACTCAATCAAGTCTACGGTGGCTCTTCAAAAATCTACCAACCCAACCATTTTGTGCCAAAATGCCACCGTCCATCAGGGCAGTACCAAGAGGGAAGGGTCAATGGATGAAGAAAACGAAGTTTGCCACCTCCGATCGGTAAGAAGAGGAACTTCAGAGGGGACAATGGTGAGGTGCAAGGGATGCGGTGGAAATCACACAAGGTCAGCCTGCCACTTCAAAGAGGCCATTTGCCGGAAATGTGATAAGAAAGGGCATTTGGCAAGAGTTTGTCGAGCCAAAAAACATATACCAGACAACTATTGGGCATGCAAACTCACCACGAGCAAAGAAGATCCATGTCACGGTCCTCACTGAGGATTCCCCATGTAACATGGAAATAGATACGAGATCATCGATGTCAATTGTGTCCTGGACCACCATCCAGCAAGTAGTGCCAGGAATCGCCAAAAAGCAACTAAGGCATCAGAAGACTCAGCTGAAGGACTATCAGGGGAACCAAATCCCCATCATAGGGTGTGGAACATTTAAAGTAGCTTTCAAAGAATTTAGCGGACCACTAGAACTAACCATAGTAGGCGGCAACCTGCCAAGCCTGCTTGGACGTGACTGGTTCACATCCGTAGGCCTGGGGGTGACTGGAATCCATGCCATCCAAGACAACAGCATAGAGGAGCTGATCAAGGAATTCATGGACGTGTTCGATGGAAGTTCCCACCCCACTCCAGGGTAAGGATACTGCAAAATCTCCATTCCCACCCCACTCTGGGGCCAGCCAGAGGTGGTATTTGCCGGTTCTCCGAACTGCTCAAAATTTCCGCTACTGGTTCTCCAGAGCCTGTCAGAACCTGCTGGATTTTACCCCTGGTTTGGAGGGGGTGGCCACAAGGACCAGTTGGCACAGACTTTCAACCATATTGCACTCGGCAGCATGAACTTTCTGCTCAAAAGAGTTGTCTATTGTGGGGGGATCGGGTAATAGTGCCCCGTAATTTAAGGAGATCAATATTACAAATTTTACATATGGGTCATCCCGGGATAGTAAAAATGAAAGCATTGGCCAGAAGCTATGTTTGGTGGCCAAACATGGACAGGGATATTACTGAATGGGTACCACATGTGCACAATGCCAGGAGGCCGGACCTGTACCCCCCTCCGCTCCAGCACACGAATGGGAAACACCAAGGGCCCCCTGGTCAAGGGTACACATAGATTTTGGTGGGCCGCTCCATGGGCAAACATTTCTGGTAATAGTCGATGTGTACTCAAAATGGTTGGAAATAGTTCTAATGACCTCCACAACAGTGGAGGCAGTCATCAAAGTGCTGAGAAAATTAATGGCCTACCCGACATTCTAGTATCTGACAATGGCCCGCAGTTCACAGCCACCCAATTCGAACTATTCTTAGCAGAACAGGGAATCCGCCATGCCCTGATCGCACCATTTCATGCTGCCAGTAATGGCCAGGTAGAAAGAATGGTGTGATCAACCAAAGAAGCACTATCTCGAATGGGCCCAGGGGACTGGCAAATGTGAATCAATAAATTACTATTGATCCAACATGTCACCCCTAACGCCACCACCAACATAAGCCCATCTGAACTATTAATGGGCCACAGACTCAGGACAAAATTAGACAGGCTACACCCCAATTATACACCAGAAACACCCACTGACTCTACCAGCCAGCTCTGATCTTTTAATGTAGGAGACTTGATTTATGCCCGTAATTATGCCAGGGGTGCTCTGTGGGTCACTGCCAAGGTAGTAAACAGTACAGGCCCCTGCTCCTATACAGTGGAGTTAGAGGACGGTTGAATGTGGAAAAGACACATTGACCAACTCCAGGGCCGAATAGGAACATCAGTACACCACCAACCAGAAACAATCCAAAACAAAAGCAACAACCCCTTCAAACAAAATGAATGCCCCATGAGTACAACCAACATGAACCCAGATAACCAATGGATGCACTCACCTGGGGAACCGGGATTCCAGCGGAGAGTCATTGATGAACCAGTGCCAGAAGAAACAGCCATGCCCAGGGCCATAATCCAGAAAGATCCATTGGATAACCAGGGAGCAGCAACAAGTCCAACTGACCTGACCACCACCAATACACCAACTGAACTGTGCAGGTCAGAGTGGGTGTCCTGACGCCCCGCCTACTTATGCGATTACATTAGCTAGCTAACTTCTTATTGGTCAATGACCTATCTGGGTGGGGAGGGGTGTTAGATACTCAGTAAACACTGAATGAAGCCAAAAAAGTAAAGGCTTTACTCAGGTCCACCGCCAGGCGGGAAGAATAGTTTAAATTGATTGGTTGAGCCGCCTGGTAGCTCCTATATAAGGGCAGGCTGCCAGGTGGGGATTGCTGGATGTTACATTGTTACAATAAAGAGCTGAAGTCACATTTACTGCTCTATGTCTCTTCAATCAACCCACAACCTAACACTTAACAATCCTAAACCCACAGCAAATGTTCAAAATTCCACTAACTGTTGTGCCCCACCAGCGGCCAGCAGAGCTGGTGGCAGACTCAAACAGTGAGGAGGTTGGGGAGGAACATGGGCCAGTCCTGGAGTCTGGGGAAGGCTCTGATGAGTGCTCTGTGTCAGAGGCAAAGATGGGGCCAGCGCCATCCAACAGTTATCAGCTGCCTTCGGAGTCGTATATCAGTGGGGCAGAAGAACAGCTGGAGCCTGTTTCCGATGTGCGCATGCACAGAGCTGCTAGGAGAAGAGAACAGCTAAGGAACAAGGGCCGACTCAGGAGTAAAGGCACAGGTGGATGGTGAATGGCCTCTCCCATACGGAATAAAGAGGAGTGAAAGGGGAGGGGAGTTTGCAGGAAGCAATTAGTTCAATTCATTAGGGTGAAGATCTGTTCCTGACTTCTTGCCAAGTAATTGCTGCTACAGCGTGGCATTTGTAAGATATCGGCCTGGCAACTCTCCAAGTCTGATAAAGGTCTGTAGTTGTGAAATCTCATGAAAGACTGTTTGCTGGGACTTTGCTGGATTGGAATTTCCCTTTAACCTAAATAAAAGAGGTTTATCGGGATGAGGAGTCTGCTTCATGCTCTTGGGAAGCCTAGGTCAGAACACTAATTGTGCAGAATGCAAGGGATCCCAACCTGATGAGAAAGATAACACAGTGATTAGATTTATGGAGCCTTTACTACAGAAACCAGTTCCAGGACAATTAGACTCAGTCACTGACATCCCCTTTTCGCCGTCAGATCTAGTGATTTGGAAAAAAGATAGCCCTTCCTTCCTGTCAGATCCCCAGACTATGATCCGCACCCTGCAGTCCATCATTGATCGCCACAATCCGTAGTGGGGAGATATGATGCAATTACTGCATATCTTCCTAATGAAGGATGAATTTCTAAAGTTATTTTTTGAAAAAACTGAAGAAATTTGTATGATAAAATGGGCACAAAATTTTGCAGAACCAGTGATGTTAGAAACATGGGAAAAGATCTGGGTCCAGAATGTTAAATTTACACAGGCACAGAATTTGAGGGAAAACTTTTATAAGATGTTTTATAGATGGCATTTAGATCCTAAGAAATTATCATGTATGTATCCAAATGTTCAACCCAAATGTTGGAGGTGTGATTGTTTGGATGCTACATATTTTCATATTTGGTGGACTTGTAGAAAAGTGAAAGCATTTTGGATTAGACTTTGGTGGGTTATGCAGAATGTTTTAAAAAAGAAGCTTCAATTTTCTCCGCAACTGTTTTTGTTAGGTATAGTTAAGGATTGTTCACCGAGTGACACGAGATTGATCTTGTATATGATTACTGCAGCTAGGTTACTGATTGGTCAATACTGGAAAAAAGATAGTGTGCCTACCATAGGTGAATGGATGTCAAAGATGGCTAGTTTTGCGGAAATGGCAAAGATTTCTGCGTACTTAAAAGACAGGACCCATGAGGTTTTTGTTAGGGAATGGAAAAAGTGGGTTGATTATGTGCAGAATAAATATCAAATTAAGAATCTTCAGTTAGCTTTTTGATAGAGGTTGAAGAAATATAGAATTATTTTTATTGTTATTACTATGTTAAATATATATATTATATTATTGTCTAGATAATTATTAACTTGATATAAACTTATATATTTTGGTTATACTGCTGTCTTGAACAAAAAGAAGGGAAAAATTTTATGTTTGAGTTAGGTTTAATGGGGCATTTATAAATTTTATTTGTTTACGTTTTCCTCTTATTAGTAAAGAATTTTGGATTTATCCTATTTTTGCTAAAACTTATGATATATATTGTGGATCTCACCTATATCTAACGTTTAATAATGATTGATATATACTTATGTTTTGCATGTAACGGAAGTCGGGGGGGAGGGTTGGGGGGAAAGGGGGGGAACATGGGGTTAAAATTGTATTGTAAAACTTTTTCAATAAAAAAAAAAACTGAAGAAATTGCCAGGGGACCAATTGTAATAACCCCCAGGGAAAGTCCACTGAATTGTCCTGATTGAGATTATAATGCAGCTATCTACTGGGATGAACACAACACAGCCAAAGAAAACCTGCTGGAAGTCTTACAGGAAATTGGCTGGAAGCCATTAATTAAATTGGTCAGAATTCCAGCATACGATACAGAGGGAAGAGGAGACAACAGATGCTTTCTGGGTTTGTCTCCAGGAGGCAGGAGTTGTTTATGCCCACTTAGACATTAACAACCAGAAAGATCAGCAGATCCTGGCCTCTGCTTTCATAGATAATCTGCCAATGGCATCAGCAGCGATTTTCACAGAATCTTTTCAAACTGGTCGAACCTGGAAATCCCAGAGTTGTGCAATATTGCCAACTTTTTGTTTGACCAGAGTGAAAAGCTCAAGAGAGGCAGAAAGGGAAAGAGAAAGAGAGAAGAAAAGAAGGGCAGAAAGGAAGGAGGACTTAAAAATGTTTACAGCCATATGAAACAACTGTAGGCGTCCTTACCATCGAACTCTGAATCGGCGGCAGCATTGTTTTCAATGTGGGGAAGAGGGACATTTCAGAAGGGAGTGTAGGGAAATTCCCCCCTTTTGTCCTCAAAATCACTATGGTCCACTCGAGGTACCTTTTCCTAAGGGACCCTTTACCTTCTCTAGAGCCCACCAAGCCTCAGTGCCACCACAAACCCCAACATGACCCTGCCAAACACAGTTTGAGGATTATCAGGATGATTTTGAACCTCAACGGTTAGGCTCAGAGCCTGCTGAGTCCAGCATAACTTTTACCAGACTCACATTCCCCTTAAAGAATGGTCTTGAGGGCAAGCCCCTCATGACCCTTACAATAGGGGAGAAAAAAACCTATGAATGCCTAGTTGATACCACAGGAACATCATCCTTGATCACACAGCCCCCATTCAAGGGAACCATCGTACTGGGAGCAAGGGACAATATTATTGGGGTGGCAGGCAAAATTATACCTATGGAATTCACCATCAAAATAAGAGTAGAGATAGGGCCTCTTTCCTTAGACCACTCCTTCACTGTCTTCCCACAAACTCCTCTATACCTAAAAGGAAGGAACCTCTTGTGCAAACGTGGGGCCACTATAAAATGTTCTCCTGATGGACTCATAATATAGATCATAATAGGTCATCATAATACCTCTTTGCTTTCACCTGGGAGGACCAGTAGTACATGTGGACTCAGCTACCCCAGGGTTACACTGAATCACCTACTCTTTCTTCACAAATATTACAAACGGACTTGTCATCCATCTCCTTGCCTCAAGGTTTAACTCTCATCCAATATGTGGACAACCTGATACTAGCCTCCCTGACAGAAGAAGACTGCTGCACAGACACCCATCACCAACTCTTCTGACTAGCCAAGAGAGGACACAAAGTCTCACCCACCAAGCTCCAGTACCTGAAGCAAGATGTGACCTATCTTGGCTACATTATCGGTCCTGGGGTTTCCAAACTAGTTCCTGAGTGTGTCAAGACTATACTCAGTATGAAACCTCCTACTACTGTCAAGTGAGGGCACTCTTGGGAGTCCTTGGCTTTTGCCTGACGATGGATCCCCTCCTTTGGGGAGCTAGCCTGACTGTTCATCCAGCTGACTGCGAAAGATGCACCCAAACCCATTTCATGGACAAAGGCACTGAGCCATGCCTTCGAAAAGGTGAAATGGACTTTGGTTTCTGCCCCCACTTTGGGACTACCAGACTACCGCAAACTTATTTCTTCTGTTTGTACATGAGAATTTAGGAGTGGCCTCAGGAGTACTAACCCAGAGATTTAGCCCCACAATTCGGCCTATTATTCAATTCAACTAGATCCAGTAACTTGGGGAGCCATTCCTTGCCTGCAAGCAGTTGCAGCAACCATTGAGTTAGTGAAACACTCAAGGGTCTTGGTCTTGGGACATCCACTCACCCTAAAAGTCCCCCATGACATCTTTGCCATTCTACTGAAGTTCCAGACACAGGCTTTCATTCAGCACAGACTAGCCCATTATGAAGCTGAACTCTTTACATTGGATCATATCACCTTCGAACACTGCTCTACACTGAACCCCACCACCTTGCTGCCAACCAAACGCTCTGATAGAATACTACATGACTGTCTCTACCTTGTACAGGATGCAGAACAACCCTGACCTTATCTGACAGTCATACCATTACAGAACCCTGACCTGGAACTTTTCATTGACAGATCCTCCTACCTCTTTGAAGGAAGGCAATTTTCTGGCACTGCTGTAGTCTCCCTCCATTAAATCATCTGGGCTTCACCCCTGACCTTGTCACACAGTGCTTGAGCAGCTGAGCTTGTGGCTTTAATGCAAGCATGCAGAGCTGCTGAAAATCAATCAGCCAACATTTACACAGGTATGCTTTTCGCATATACCGGAGCTCTGTGGAAGCAACTGGGATTTCTGACATCAGCAGGGAGCTCCATTGCACATGTAACCCTTGTCTCAGAACTACTGCAAGCCACCCAACTACCCTCAGCCCTCACCATCCTCCATTGCAGCACACACCAGAAGGATAATTCCCTAGTCACAAAAGGGAACCAATGTGCAGACTCAGCTGCAAAATCAGTAGTAATGCAGCCTTCACCCCTGCCCATGTTCCCCTTAGAGAAGCGGGAGGTGAAACACTGGAAGGAGAAATTTGAGGCAGCTTTCAAAGACAGCTTCTGGCAAGTCCCAGATGGTCGACCCATGGATCCCTGACATTTGCTTTGCCTCATCTACCAGCAACTACATTCAAAAAGACACTGTGGAATCCAGGCAACGGTGGATTCCACCAGATTAACTTGGTACGCACCAGGCATCTACATGGGAGCTGCATGAGTGGCAAAGAAATGCTTGACATACCAAGCCAACAACACTTCCACTGGAAAAACTACCCACATAGGGGGAAGAGTACGGGCACAATACCCCTTTGAGAAATTGCAACTTGATTTCATCCAACTACCCAGAAGTAATGGCTACCAAAATGCCCTAGTGTGCTTCGACCAACTCACACATTGGGTGGAAGCCTTCCCCTGCCTCCATGCAACCACTCTTGAGACAGCCAGACATCTCTTAAATGACATGGTGGCACACCTAACACCCTTGATATGGATCAAAGAAAACAGTTTCTTTCCCAGGTCATCACCCACATACTACAAGCACTAGGGATTACACAAAACCTTCACACCCCTTATCACCCATAACCTTAAGGGAGGTGGGTGGAGAGGACCAATAGGGAATTGAAGACCCTGTTAGGCAAATTGTGTCAGGAAACACACTTATTGTGGCCCCATTGCACTGTTCCATCTAAGAACCCAACCCCAACAGGACATAGGTGTTTCTCCCTTTGAGTTAGCTTTTGAGAGACCCCCAGATACCCTGAAAGACCCATTTTTCCTTAGCTTAGAAAGGGGGGAAATTGTCTTGTCTTTTTACCTCTCTGCCCTATACAGGCAACTTTGGTGCCTGTGAAAGCAGAGCACGTTAACACAGACACTGCCCTTGGAGGAAGCCCTTCACTTGTTCAAGCCAGGAGACTGGGTCTGTAGAGATTCTCAGTCATCCAGGTCATGGTTGCCCCAAAGGTACTTTTTCTGGAGGCAACTGGACTTTCTTGTTTTTTCTTTGAAGACGTTTCACTTCTCATCCAAGAAGCTTCTTCAGCTCTGACAGGATAGTGGGTAATGGGAAGGATTTATATTCCTTGCAGACAGCTAGTAATTTGCATCCTTTTAGAGGGTCATTGAAGCACTTGGAGGTTTATCTGTGTCCTCAGGGTCACCTGAGTAGTGCTCCTGGTTCCTGTAGTCTGCAATTTTTTTCCCTCTGAAAATCCATTCCTACTCCCACACTATTCAAAAGGTGTTCATCCCAAATTGTATAGCTAAAAGCAGTGGTGGGTTTCAAATTTTTTTACTACTGTTTCTGTTGGTGTGGCATGGCTTGGTGGGCATGGCTTGGGCATGGCAGGGGAAGGATACTATAAAATCTCCATTGCCACCCCACTCCAGGGGAAGGATACTGTAAAATCCCCATTTCCTCCCAATCAGCTGGGACTTGGGAGGCAGAGAATAGATGGGGGCCATGTCAGAGCGGCAATCAGCCCCGTTACCTTGCGTGGGGTAATTGCCCTCATTTTGAGTTGGATCGTGGCTTTTATCCTGTTGCATACTTTGATCAATAAGACCGAAGAAACATCTTCTAATTAAACTCATATTTATTATAAGAAAATAAAGACATCTCACTATCTAAAACAGATTACATGTTGGCAAAGAATCTCCAGCCTGACCTTAGCTGGCTGGAGAACAAAGGAAAGTTTCTAGAAGAAGTACAAAAGAATGCAATGACATGCGTAGTAGGTGCTGTAGGTGCTGATAAGGAATATAACTATGGTAAGTCTGATAGTCCAGAAATATTAGCTCTGCTGGTAAATATAAAAACGCAGTGACACCCCTTCTTTTGCCAGTTGAGCGAACATCAGGTATATCATCAGATAAGGCACATCTTCTTACGCAGATACTCGTGTTGAGCTGCTGGAAGCGGTTTGTTGAGCATGTCTGCAATCTGATCATGTGTAGATACATACTGCAATTTTACAAAACCTTGTTTCACTAATTGTTTGATATTTCTATAACGGATGTCAATGTGTCTGGACCTAGAACCTGTGAAATGTGATTCAGAAATATAAACCACCGATTCATTGTCTTCCATCACTGTGATTGGTCGGATCGGACGTGTCCAGATATCTGTGACCAAAGCATCAAACCACGTTAGAGAATTACATGCATCTGAAACACAAGCATATTCAGCTTCAGTAGAAGAACAAGAAACAAAATTCTGTTTACGCACTTGCCAATAAACAGGACATCCATTTAAGAACATCATATAACCAGAAGTACTTTGACGTGATTTCTTATCACTTGCCCAATCAGAATCTGCATAACAACTTAATTCTGCATAATCAGTGTGTGTTGGTTCTAACAATAACTTCATGTGTTTAGTGTGCTTTAGGTATTTCAATAATTTCTTAATACATGACCAATGAAACTGTTTTGCCTTACCTACGTGTCGAGACAAGAGATTAACACTGAGTGCAATGTCTGGTCTAGTCCAACTACTAATGTATAACAGTGATCCAATAACTGAACGATAAAGTGTTTGATCCTCGAACTCAGGACTTGGTTCATGTGTCAAGTTGTGAAAATCTGTTTGCATGGGTGTCTTTGTTGTGTTAGCATCCTTCATGTTGCAATGATGTAAAACTTGTTCAATTTTATCTTCTTGTGAAAGACTAAACCCCTTCTGTGTTTTTTTAATCTGAACACCTAAATAAGTGCTAATATGACCTAAAGATTTCAATGTGAAGTATTTCTGCAAAGCTTTGCCAAAAATCTCACTCATCTGCTTATTTGGACCAATGTAAACAATATCATCAACATAAACAAGAACTATCTCATATGCATTGTTAGATCTTTTTGTGAACACGCACTCATCAGTTTCGGACTTAATAAAGCCCATTGAATTTAGTTTGTCACTAAGACATAAGTACTACATTAAACCAGACTGTTTCAGACCATAAAGACTTTTGTTCAGGAACCAGGTATCCCCTTCTTGCTGTCGGAATCCTGGAGGACCTCTCACGTAGATTTCTTCATCTAGGTCAGCATGTAGATAAGCGGTGTCAACATCAAACTGGAAAACTTCTAAACCAAGGATAGTTGCAGTGGCTAAAGCAATTTTTACACTTTCAGTTCTGACTGTCGGTGAGTAGGTATTTGTGTAGTCCTCAGGATAACGTTGAGCGAAACCCTGAGCTACAAGTCTGGCCTTGTACAATGACTCACCATTTGGCTTCTTTTTGATTCTGTAGACCCATCGAGTGCCAATGACCTTTTTGTTTGCTGGAGGTTTTGCAGGCGTAAACACCTTAAGTTTCTTTAGACTGTCCATTTCAGCTTGCATTGCGTCATACCACTTCTTTTGCTCTGAATCAGGAAGATGTTTGATTTGTGTGAAGTTATCGGGAGGAAGTGTAACATTACAAATCAAAGGCAAGGGTGCTTTTGTCAGTTGCCACGAATATCGCTGTGGAGGGATTCCTTTTGTGGTTCTCTTAGAACGCCTCGGAACAGTTGTCCATTCTTCTTCCGTTTCGTCCTCGTCTTCATCATCGTCACTAGCATCAGCATCCGCGGCTTGCGAAGACGGAACATCATGTTGGGAAGAACTGGTGAGTGGAACATCTGCCTGTGAATCTTGATCATCAGGCTGCATGGCATCAGTAACTTCATCTTTAGGAAAATAAACTCCAGGATCATTGGAATGAATCCTGGACCAGTCAGCATCTTCCTCAAAATTAGCAGATTGGGAAGTCACTAGTCTATGATTAGAGTCAATAAATTTGCTCCATTTTGAATTGTCATCAAAACCCATAAATCTCAGTCTCTTTGCTGCTGGACCTCCTTTCCTTCTTTGATCTAAGGGAATGTTCACCATGGCGTATGAACCAAAAATACGGAGGTTCTTGAGATCTGGCTTGTAGCCATACATCATGAAGAAAGGAGTTTGATTTATCGCACTACTCCAAGTACGGTTGATGATGTAATTTGCATATTTAAGAGCTTCACCCCAGTATGGGTTACTGAGGTTGGCGTCTTCTAAAAGACAACGCATCATGGTTTGCAGGACCCCCTGTCTTCTCTCTGCGACTCCGTTATGAGGGGGAGTATAAGGAGCCGAAGTCTGATGAAGAATTCCATTCTTACGCATCCAGTCCTGGAAACGCTGAGACATGAACTCGGCACCACGATCACTCTGGATTCTGGCAATGTTTACTCCATGTTGGGTAGAGACAAGGGCTGCAAAGTCTTTAAAGATCTGAAAGGTCTCGGATTTTTCTCTCATTGGATATACATATCCATATCTAGAATAATTATCAACAATTGTTAAAAAATATTTTCTACCACCAATTGTTGGCGGAAATGGACCAACTATGTCAGTGTGTACCAAATCAAAAATGCGTGTTGACAGGCGTGTAGTGCGTTTTGGAATGGCTGCTGCTTTGGATTTGGCTTTCTTGCAGACAGCACAATCCAGAAACACCTTACACCCCTTTAGATCCAAACCTTTTGCGAACTCCGGCATTTTCCTAAGAACCCGGAAGCTGGCATGTCCCAATCTTCTATGCCACTTATGGATGCACCTGGAATGCAAAGGTTTACCAGTTAGTGAATTTTCAACATTAACAGTTTCATGAGGAACCTCAGGCTTGCTCTGAGCAATCTGTTTCTCAATTTTCTTTTTGTTGGCTTTAGGAGCCTTTGGAGTAGCAACAGGATCTCTCACTGGGACGTCTCTCTCTGGGCCTGTGCTCTCCTCTTTTGGAATTTTTATACTTGCCTGTGCTTGCGGTTTAGATTTTGGTTTTAAGTAATAAACACCACCAATTAACATGGTTTCAGCAACAATATCTCCATCTTTAACTATGTAACTTGCTTTCTCGAGGTGGTGAACCTGGAACTTTAAAACTCTAGACAAGTGAGCCTGACTAAGCAAACTAAAAGTTGCTGTCGGTATGTAGCAGACATCAGGAATGAATGCATTGAGCTCTTCAACATAAACAGTTCCTTTTCCTTTGACCTGACAAGGATGATTGGAAAAAGAATAAAGTTCACGTAGTTCAGGTTCAGGCTCGTGCATCTCTGTGAAAAGTTCTTTTCTGTAAGTAACATGGAAAGCTGCACCACTGTCCAAAGTCCACAAAAGCCGTCTGTCATACTCTGGATGAGGTTGTGGATCGTTGGTTAAAGCCAATGTGGCGAGTGGAGCTTGCGAATCACGCCTTGGACCACGACGACCTTGTCTACCGCCTCTGCCTCTGCTTCTGGAGTCTGTTCCTCTGGGCTGGTATGTGACGGGAGCTGGAACTCGTTGGGGACAATCCCGGGTTGCATGTCCCACACGGTTGCAGATGTTGCATCTTGGCATCCTTGGAGTGTAGGTCCTTCCTCGGAAGGGACGCCTAGCTGGAGCTCTTGATGCGGGTGGTCCTCTCAAGTGTGGTGTGGCTAACATCAGTGATTCTTCTTCAATTAAGAGTCTGCATACATTGTCCACTGTGCGTTGAGCAATAGGCACTTGGTTAATCTTTGTAATGGCATCTTTCCATTCATAGTTCAAAGAGTTAATGATAATGCTAATCATTTGAATATCTTCAATAAGATAGCCCCTTTCTCTCAATTCTTTCCTCATACCTTTCAGTTTGGTCAAATGTCCTCCAATTTGTTCACCAGGTTTCAATTTCGAACCATGGAATTCAGACATGAGCAAACATGAAGACTCAATTGAGACAGGCCTGTAGCAATTTTCCAATTGGACCCAAATTTGTTGGGCTGTTGCATCAGGAGGAAAAGTAATCTGCAGTTCAGTATCCATGGACATCAACAATGTTGTGCAGGCTTTAGTCTCTAAGTCTCTTATTTCAGGTGTCCATGGTTGGGCAGGAGGGTTAAACACCATATGATGTGTGCCTTCTCTGCGTAACAAAAGTCCAACCTCACTGACCCAGGCCTTGTAATTCTGCCCTGACATCTTTAATTTTGACTCACCAGCCAGTGGAGCAACAAAATATGCCTGTTGAGGAATAGGCATTTGAGGTGCTGGCTGTGGGGGCAAAGGCACTTGTTGTGTTGGAGGTGGACCAGGGGCTGGCCCTGGTTGTACAGCTGGAGGCATGTGTGCATGAGCTTGTACCTGTGGCATTTGAACTGCAATATTAAAATGACCTGCTGGAGATGCAGTCATTTGCCTTTGCTGCATTAAGCGTTGTGTTCCATCTAAAAAGACCCCAGCACCACCAGGGGGTGCTGAAAAATGAGCCTGTGGAGAGACTTGTGGCATTGCAGTTTGCAGGCTTGATTCAGTTAGTTTTACTTCTCTATCCACATCATATGAAATCTGAGAAGAGACAACTTTACTAGGCACATGTGACGTGTACACAACTCTCTGTTCTGATTTGCCTGACACAATATCCACCAGGGGGTGTGTCTTTGGCTCTGAGAGAGAAGAAGGCAAAATGGCGGTTTTTGAGATTTCATGAACGTGGGATTCTCTCTTATCTGGCTCAAGCCTAGATAAAGCCATTTTTGCCTGGGATAGCTCACGTTCAAAAATTTCTATCTGGTCACGATAGTTTCTTATAGCTTGCTCATGAGGAGAGACTTTGAAGGTTTGAGAGGGATGATAAAATGTTTCTCCCTCTGCGTGGGAGGAAAAAGGCTTTGCCGTTTGTGGAAGTTTTGGCTTGGCCCCAAGCATTTCAAAATCAGAAGTTTGAGAGCATGCATAAGTAGAAGGTTGAGTTACTGACCTCGGTCGTAGTACTTCACCTTCAAAAGCAGCTTTTCTGTTATTCTCCTCCTGAAGCTTCGTTAAGACTATCTTCTCTGAGTCTTCTGCTTCTCCCACGGTTTCTTTTTCTTCCAGCTGGATGACTGGTGCCAGTGGATCGAAAGAGATCAAATCATTTGTAGAGAGAACTCTAAGTTTCGTTTGTTCTTCTCCTGCTTCTAACAGTTTGCCCTTTTCCTTCATTTTCCCTTTTTTCTTCTTTCTCGGCATCTTAGAAGTTAATTGTTTAGTGTTCCGCAGTCACTAAATCAACTATCTGTCTAATTAGCCTAGACGGTCATGATCAAAAGTAACAAGTCAGGGAAAGCCATAAATTAACCATCCTCTGCTACCATTGTCAGAGCGGCAATCAGCCCCGTTACCTTGCGTGGGGTAATTGCCCTCATTTTGAGTTGGATCGTGGCTTTTATCCTGTTGCATACTTTGATCAATAAGACCGAAGAAACATCTTCTAATTAAACTCATATTTATTATAAGAAAATAAAGACATCTCACTATCTAAAACAGATTACATGTTGGCAAAGAATCTCCAGCCTGACCTTAGCTGGCTGGAGAACAAAGGAAAGTTTCTAGAAGAAGTACAAAAGAATGCAATGACATGCGTAGTAGGTGCTGTAGGTGCTGATAAGGAATATAACTATGGTAAGTCTGATAGTCCAGAAATATTAGCTCTGCTGGTAAATATAAAAACGCAGTGACAGGCCGGGCCAATCAGAATTTTTACTACCGGTTCTCCGAACTACTCAAAATTTCTGCTACCGGTTCTCCAGAACTGGTCAGAACCTGCTGAAACCCACCTCTGGCTAAAAGTCTGTAGTGATTCTCAGTCATCCAGAAAAAGAAGTTGAAGGACCTCCAGTTCCTAACACTAGACTGTAATTCATGCACGTTCTTTTTTTTTTTATTTGATTTATATGCCGCCCTTCTCCGGAGACTCAGGGCGGCTTACAATGCGTTAAGCAATAGCCTTCATACTTTTGTATATTTATACAAAGTCAGCTTATTGCCCCCACAAACTGGGTCCTCAATTTACCTACCTTAAACAGGATGGAAGGCTGAGTCAGCCTTGAGCCTGGCGAGATTTGAACTGGTGTAATTGCAGACAGCTGGATGTTAATTACAGTGCTTAGTCTGCAGAGCTAAACCAGGCTCTTTCTTGTTTAATAAAGCAGATTATGTTGTGCTAGCCGTCTCCCTAGTAGGAGTCCCAGGGCTAGCCATCCACAACTTGAGAAACATCAACAGTCTTGGTGGTGCAGCAGACTAAAGAGCTGTTAAATAGCACTTAGCTGCCAGCTGCCTGCAATTACTGTGAGTTCAAATCTCACCAGGCTCAAGGTTGACTCAGCCTTCCATCCTTCCGAGGTAGGTAAAATGAGGACCCAGATTGTGGGGGCAATAAACTGACTTTGTACAAAAAAAGAGCACTTCTGGGGGTGGGCGGGCAAAAGCTCTAATAAGCAGGTATATACAAAAGTATGAAGGCTATTGCTTAACACATTGTAAGCCACCCTGAGTCTCTGGAGAAGGGCGGCATATAAATCGAACCAATAAATAAATAAATAAATAAGTCTTCTTGCACATTGGCTAAAAGTCTCAATGCAACATCCCAAACCCTAGATGCACTAAACCGGTAGCTTAGGTTGGCAAAGCAACTTTCAAGAACAGAGCACCCATTGATTATTTACTGTTGAGGCACAATCATGGCTGCAAGGAATTCCAAGGTATGTGCTGCTTTAACTTGTCAGAAAGCTCCCAACTCATAGAGGGAAACATTAAGGACCTAAAGGAATTGGTACAAAACATTGGGTATGAAAAATTCCCATTTGACTTAACAGGGCTCCTGTCTTGGCTACCAGACCTTCATTGGCTAAAAGCCCTCTTTCTGGGAGCTGCCAGAATAATTGCCATAGGGATTCTCTTCTGATGCCTCTTTCAGTGTCTCCCCCATGCCTCAGTAGCTTGTGAAATTGCCTTCCTCTCCACAAACCACCTAACAGGAACCCCAACCAGATTTCTCTTATGGTGCTCCAGATAGATCAAAAATACAAAGTCTATCCAGATGTATAAGTTGTGCCGCATACACCTATATGTGCACAAGAGGGGGCAATTGTGGAAGTTGTGAAAACCAGATTAGAAAGATAAAAATATTTATGACCACGCATTCACATGCCTGCAAGGGACAAGTACAAAAACCATATAAAACCAGACAGCTTGGTGGTGTCTGCAAATTTGATGAGTTCCCCTTCTATCCCCTCATCTAAATCGTTTATGAAGACATTGAAGAGTGCTGGGCCTAAGACAGAATCTTGATGTACTCCACTGCATATTTCCCTCCATGTAGATGTAGTTCAATTAAGGACTACACATTGAGTGCGGTTGGTCAGCCAGTTACTAATCCGTCAGGTGGTGATGCTGTCTATCCCACATTTTTGTTTTTTACAGTACTGTTTTTGAGAGGTTGGACTGTTTTTTCATCTGTGTAAAGACAGATGAAAAGAATGAGTTAAGCAGTCTTAGGCCCAGTACTCTTCAATATCTTCATAAAATACTTAGATTATGAAACATATTAGATTAGTGGACTGACCATTTTACTTTTTTGTTCTTTTTTACATGTTGAAAGAAGATTTTTTAATTGTTTTTGACATTTGTTAAAAGCCTTTGAAAGCTACGCTTCCCCATTTCCATCAATATGTGGACTTTGCAACCAGAGGGGGGAATACACTGTATCTTTTTTTTTTTAAATTTGATTTATTTATTTATTTATTTATTAATCAAATTTCTATACCACCCTTCTCCTTCCGGACTCAGGGCGGTGAACAGCCAATTTAAAACCAATACAATACAATAAGTTAAAACGTACTAAAATCAATATAAATTTAGGCTGAAAATATACCGAATAAAAACACTAAAACTCTAAAAATTTAAAATAATTTAAAATATTTAAAAATAGGAGGGATCAGGCAAGTCCGGCAAGTTGGAAGAAATGAGTCTTCAACGCCCGACGAAAGGTCCGGAGGTCAGCGATAGTTCTCAGATCTGGAGGGAGATCGTTCCAGAGGGTGGGGGCTACCACAGAGAATGCTCTCCCCCTGGGGGTCGCCAGCCGGCACTGTCTGGCCGACGGCACCCTGAGGAGGCCCTCTCTGTGGGAGCGAACCGGCCGGTGGGAGGCAATAGGTGGCAGAAGGCGGTCCCGTAAGTACCCTGGTCCTAAGCCATGGAGCGCTTTAAAGGTGATTACCAACACCTTGAAACGCACCCGGAAATCAACCGGCAACCAATGCAGCTCACGCAGGAGAGGTGTCACATGGGAGCGCCCTGTCGCTCCCATAATCCCCCGCGCGGCCGCATTCTGTACCAGTTGAAGCCTCCGGATGCATCCCAAGGGGAGCCCCATGTAGAGAGCATTACAGTAGTCCAAGCGAGACGTGACGAGCGCCTGAGTGACTGTGCGTAGGGAGTCCCGATCTAGAAAGGGCCGCAACTGGCGTATCAGGCGGACCTGATAAAAAGCTCCCCTGGCCACAGCTGTCGTATGCTCCTCTAAAGACAGCCGTGGATCCAGGAGGACGCCCAAGTTGCGCACCCTTTCCGTGGGGGCCAATGATTCGCCCCCAATAACCAACGATGGAGTCAGTTGGCTATATCGGGACGCCGGCAGCCACAGCCACTCGGTCTTGGAGGGGTTGAGTCGAAGCCTGTTTCTCCCCATCCAGACCCGCACAGCTTCAAGGCACTGGGACATCACTTCCACGGCATCGTTGGGGTGGTCTGGGGTGGAAATGTACAGCTGAGTGTCATCAGCGTACTGATGGAATTCCACCCCAAAACCACGGATGATCTCACCCAGCGGCTTTACATAAATGTTGAACAGAAGGGGCGAGAGGACCGACCCTTGTGGCACCCCACACACTAGGCGCCTCGGGGTCGACCGCTGCCCCCCTGTCAACACCGATTGCGACCGGTCGGAGAGGTAGGAGGAGAACCACCGCAGAACGGTGCCCCCCACCCCCAATCCCTCCAACCGGCGCAACATGATACCATGGTCGATGGTATCAAAAGCTGCTGAGAGGTCTAACAGCACCAGGATAGAGGAGTACCCCCTACCCCGGGCCCTCCAGAGATCATCCACCAACGCGACCAATGCCGTTTCGGTGCTGTAACCAGACCTGAAGCCGGACTGGAGCGGGTCTAAATAGACAGTTTCATCCAGGTACCGGGGGAGCTGCCGCGCCACCACACTCTCAACAACCTTCGCTAGAAAGGGAAGGTTGGAGACAGGACGATAATTTACCAAAACAGCCGGGTCCAGGGAGGGCTTCTTGAGGAGGGGCCTCACCACCGCCTCCTTCAAGGCAGGCGGAAGGACACCCTCACTCAAAGAAGCATTTATAATCTCCTGGAGCCAGCCTCGTGTAACCTCCCGGGAGGCCAGCACCAACCAGAGGGGACACGGGTCCAATAAACATGTGGTAGCGTTCAGTCTACCCAGGATCCTGTCCACGTCCTCAGGAGCCACAGGATCGAACTCAGCCCAGATAACACTCTCAAGACTGGGCTCAGTCACCTCGCCCGAACTAACCCAGTCAGAGGCCAGCTCATCCCGAATCTGAGTTATTTTATCATCCAGATATTGAGCAAAATCCTCAGCACGTCCCTGCCGCCCTTCTCCAGAGACTCAGGGCGGATTTATATGCCGCCCTTCTCCAGAGACTCAGGGCGGCTTACAATGCATTAAGCAATAATGTTAGAATAAGCAATCTTGCTTATTCTAACATTAAGAATGCATTCAAAGCTATCCCCCACCCTCACCTGGGCTCTGCTGACCATCTCTCAGTGCTGCTTATTCCAGCACTAGCTGGATACCCGTGCTTTGCTATGAAACTATGTGATCGGGCTTGATAAATCAACACTTACAGCTTGAAAATTAATGAGTAGTTATGATCGGCCTCTCCTCTCCCCTTCTCTCCCTCAGCCTTGCCCCACAGAACCCTATCCTATCCTATCCTATCCTATCCTATCCTATCCTATCCTATCCTATCCTATCCTATCCTATCCTATCCTATCCTATCCTATCCTATCCTATCCTATCCTATCCTATCCTATCCCCCTTCTCTTCCTCAGCCTTGCCCCACAGAAATGTCTCCTATCCTATCCCCTTCTCTCCCTCAGCCTTGCCCCACAGAAGCCTCCCCTATCCTATCCCATTCTTTCCCTCAGCCTTTCCCCAGAGAAGCCTCCCCTATCCTTTTTTTATAAACCTTTATTAACATTTAAAATCCAAAAATACAAGTTAAAATACCTCTATGACAAAAATACATCCGTAATAATTATACAATTCAACATCTTTCTGACAGTACATAATTCTCAACTTTCTTCATCTATTCCCACATATTCTTACTTAATCAACATAT
Source organism: Coluber constrictor foxii (assembly GCA_038048745.1). NCBI lineage: Eukaryota > Metazoa > Chordata > Lepidosauria > Squamata > Colubridae > Coluber > Coluber constrictor. The sequence goes on from CM075961.1 coordinate 12,007,604, forward strand.
TTAAACACATTTTATATCTTATTTTATTCTATACATTCCTTATTTTTAATTTCTATCCATTGATACCAATTTTCTCAAATTAAGTAGTATTCCGAGTCTTCCTTATTATTTAATTCTAAAGTAAGTTTGTCCATTTCTGCACTTTCAAAAATTTTCCGGATTATTGCACAGTCTGTTGGTATAGTGGACATTTTCCAGGCTTGCGCAAGTACAATTCTAGCTGCTGTATTTATATGAAAGATTAAATATTTTATCCTTTTAGGGTAATTTCCTTTAATAATCCCCAGAAGAAACAGTTCAGGTTTAAATTCTATCTTACAGTGTGTAATTTCTTTTAGCCATTTTTGTATTTTAATCCTTTTTTTTTTTTTTTGGTAGTGAAAGGTATACTTTACTGAAAGCCAAGTGGGTTACAGTATAGCAAAGCCAGAACTGAAGTTCCCACGGCAAACTTCCCTGGTTTCCCTGTACAGTTCCTCTCCTCCCTGTTCTCTCTCTCTCTCTCTCTCTCTTTTTTTTTGAAAGAAATTTTATTTTTAAACAAATATAGAAAAAACAAATAAAAAAACATCTTCAATTACAAATACAAACAGTGTGTTGGTTGGTTACAAGTCTTTTTTGTGTCTTCGCCTTATTCATATATATCCATACATTTATTATCCTGATTAATCATATGTTTAACTATGGCTATTTCTTCCCTCGTTTCATACCAGATATTCTAAAATTGAATTAATTTATATTATGCCATTCATTTCATCCTCTTAAATCGCTCCAATAATAGTACATCTTTATATTATATTTTATACAATTCTACATTACTTGTATTAGAAAGATCATATTTCATTTCCATATTTTTTTATCTAACCATTGGTAAAATAAGTCCCATATCTTACAATATTGTTTATCTTCTTGTTCTTTAATTTCAAATGTCAATTTACTCGTTTCAGCACATTCCATTATTTTCTTAATAACTTCTTCTTGCGTTGGAATTTTCTCATTTTTTCCAATTTTTAGCAAACACAATTCTAGCCGCTGTTAATACATTCACAATCAAATATCTCAATTCTCTATTGTATATTTCAGGTACCATCCCCAATAAAAAAATCTCTGGTTTAAAGTCTATATGCTTTTATGTCATTTTTTCCACCCATGTGTGGATTTTAGTCCAGTATCTTTTAGCTTCTACACACGTCCACCACATATTGTAATATGAGCCCGGTATCTGATGACATTTCCAATATTTTTCAGATTTATTCTTAAACATTCTGGCTATTCTCGTTGGGGGTAAATGCTACCTGTAAAACATCTTATACAAATTTTCTTTATATGCAGTTGACATTGTCATTTTATAATTTTGCAACCACAATTTTTGCCATTTCTCTAAGTCAATTCCATGTCCAAAATTTTTCCCCCAAGCAATCATTGTTTCTTTAACTTGTTCATCTACCAATTTAACCCCTAATAAATATCCATAGTTTTTAAATTATGTTTTCATCAGTACCTGTTAAAATTTTATCTAAACTAGTCAAATTATTATAAAAACCTTCTGTTTTATAATCTTTATCATGTCTAGGCTGTATTTGCAAATAAGAAAACCAGTTCATCTTTATACCTTGTACTTCTAATTTTTGCATAGATTTAAGTTCACCCTTTTCATTCAATATTTCACTATACAGTGGGGCAAAAAAGTATTTAGTCAGCCACCAATTGTGCAGGTTCTCCCATGTAAAAAGATGAGAGAGGCCTGTAATTGTCATCATAGGTAGACTTCAACTATGAGAGACAAAATGAGAAAACAAATCCAGACAATCACATTGTCTGATTTGGAAAGAATTTATTTGCAAATTATGGTGAAAAATAAGTATTTGGTCAATATCAAAAGTTCATCTCAATACTTGGTTATATATCCTTTGTTGGCAATGACAGAGGTCAAACGTTTTCTGTAAGTCTTCACAAGGTTGGCACACACTGTTGCTGGTATGTTGGCCCATTCCTCCATGCAGATCTCCTCTACAGCAGTGATGTTTTGGGGCTGTCACTGGGCAACATGGACTTTCAAATCCCTCCAAAGGTTTTCTATGGGGTTGAGATCTGGAGACTGGCTAGGCCACTCCAGGACCTTGAAATGCTTCTTACGAAGCCACTCCTTCGTTGCCCGGGTGGTGTGTTTGGGATCATTGTCATGCTGAAAGACCCAGCCATGTTTCATCTTCAATGCCCTTGCTGATGGAAGGAGGTTTGCACTCAAAATCTCACGATACATGGCCCCATTCATTCTTTCCTGTACATGGATCAGTCGTCCTGGTCCCAAAACAGCCCCAAAGCATGATGCTTCACAGTAGGTATGGTGTTCTTTGGATGCAACTCAGCACTCTCTCTCCTCCAAACACGACGAGTTTTGTTTCTACCAAACAGTTCTACTTTGGTTTCACCTGACCATATGACATTCTCCCAATCCTCTTCTGGATCATCCAAATGCTCTCTAGCAAACTTCAGATGGGCCCGGACATGTACTGGCTTAAGCAGGGGGACACGTCTGGCACTGCAGGATCTGAGTCCCTGGTGGCATAGTGTGTTACTGATGGTAGCCTTTCTTACCTTGGTCCCAGCTCTCTGCAGGTCATTCACTAGGTCCCCCCGTGTGGTTCTGGGATTTTTGCTCACCGTTCTTGTGATCATTTTGACCCCATGGGGTAAGATTTTGCGTGGAGCCCCAGATCGAGGGAGATTATCAGTGGTCTTGTATGTCTTCCATTTTCTAATTATTGCTCCCACAGTTGATTTCTTCACATCAAGCTGCTTGCCTATTGCAGATTCAGTCTTCCCAGCCTGGTGCAGGTCTACAATTTTGTTTCTGGTGTCCTTTGACAGCTCTTTGGTCTTCACCATAGTGGAGTTTGGAGTGTGACTGTTTGAGGTTGTGGACAGGTGTCTTTTATACTGTTAACAAGTTCAAACAGGTGCCATTCATACAGGTAATGAGTGGAGAACAGAGGAGCCTCTTAAAGAAGAAGTTACAGGTCTGTGCGAGCCAGAAATCTTGTTTGTTTGTAGGTGACCAAATACTTATTTTCCACCATAATTTGCAAATAAATTCTTTCCAAATCAGACAATGTGATTGTCTGGATTTGTTTTCTCATTTTGTCTCTCATAGTTGAGGTCTACCTATGATGACAATTACAGGTCTCTCTCATCTTTTTAAGTGGGAGAATTTGCACAATTGGTGGCTGACTAAATACTTTTTTGCCCCACTGTATCTGACAATTTGTTCCTGTCTAAATGTTATTGAATATGCAAATGCTTCAATAAATGATAACCAGACTGGAATTTGTAAGTAATGTTGTCTTTTTACCTTCTCCAAATTTAATAGCAAAGCCTCTCGTATAAAGTGTCTTCTAAAATACCCCTGTGTTTTTGTTTCCTTGTACCACAAAAATGCAGTAACAAGTCATGTCCTTCTAAAGTCAATAATCTAACATTTCTTAACGTTATCCATTCCTTGATCCACATTAAACTTGTCGCTTGATAATATAGTTCCCAATTGGGCAAACCAAAACCCCCTTGCATTCTAGCATTTTGCAAGAACTTTAGTTTTATCCTCACTTTTTTACCCTGCCAAATGTATTTCATCACTATTTTATTCAAATCTTCAAAATAATATTTCCCCAATCTAATTGGAATTGTCTGTAACAAATATAGAATTCTAGGCAATATATTCATCTTAATCGTTGATATTCTCCCTATCAATGACAGTTGTAAATTTTCCCACTTTGCCAAATCTGTCACTATCTGTTGCTTAAGTTTATTATAATTATTTTCTTTAAGCAAACTACATCTTGCTGTCAGGTTTATCCCCAAGTACTTAACCTTATTTGTGACCTGCATCTTCGATATTTCCGCCATGTCTTCTTTTTGTTTTATTAACACATTTTTTGTCAAGATCTTCATTTTATCTTTATTTATTTTCAAACCAGCTACTTTTCCATATTCTCCTATCTTGTCGATCAATTTAGTTGTTGATTCTAATGAAACTTCAAGAATAAAAACCAGGTCATCCGCAAATGCTTGTAATTTGTATTCTTGCTTTTGAATCTTCATTCCCTTTATATCTTTATCGTCTCTAATATTTCTATTTAGCACTTCTAATGTTAATATAAACAATAAAGGTGACAGAGGACAACCTTGTCTCGTACCTTTTTTTTATTTCAATAGCCTCTGTCAATTCTCCATTTACCGTTACTTTTGCTGTTTGTTTGTAGTATATTGCTTCTATGGCTTTAATGAATTTTCTACCAAAGCCCATCTGTTCCAGCTGTCATAACATAAACTGCCAGTTCACGTTATCAAAGACTTTCTGAGCATCTAGAAATATCAGAGCCATTTGCTTTTCAAGATGTGCCTCATAATATTCCAAAGTGTCCAGAATTATTCTCATATTGTCCTTAATCTGTCTTTTTGGCAGAAACCCATTTTGATCGGAGTGTATAAAGTTATATAAATATCTTTTGAGTCTTTCTGCCAATATTGAAGTGAAGGTTTTGTAGTCTGAATTTAGCAGAGAAATAGGCCTATAATTCTTTATTTGTTCTGGGTCGGTGTCCTCCTTTGGAACAAGTGTAATATATGCTTCTGAACATGACTTGGGTAATTTCATCTTTGACATAACTTCATTCATGACTTCTAAAAATGGGAGATTCAGCGATTCCTGTAGTGTCTTATAATATTCTGCTGACAATCTATCCGGGCCTGGTGCCTTCCCATTCTTTTGTTTTTTAAGTGCTTCAGTTAATTCCATCATTGTTATATTTCCTTCTAACATCATTTTGGTGTCTTTAGAAATCTGAGGTAAGTTCGCCTTCTGCAGATATTGTTTAACACTTTCCTCATCTATGTTCTCTTGCTCATACAGTTTTCTATAATAATCTTGTATAATTTTTTTCTTCTCTTTATTTCCATATCTAGTTTGTCCTTGGTCATCCACTATTTGTTTTATTTTTCTTGATTCTCTCTCTTTCTTCAATTTGTATGCTAACCATCTGCCTGGATTATTTGCATCTTCAAAATAATTCTGTTTGGCACTTCTAATTTTTTGTGCTAAGTCCTCTTTTTCTATTAGCCCCATTTTATGTTTAGTTGCATCCATTTCTATTTTAATGTCCTTCTTTTGCGGAGATTTCTGTAATTCTTTTTCAAGTTTCTTGTACTCATCCTCTAATGTTTTATAAGATTGTCTTTTCTTACTGTTTCTTTTCCTTGTATAGTCTATAATCAGACCTCTAGCATACACTTTCTATCCCAAAGGTTTTGCATTGATGTATCCTCTTTTCCATTTTCTTTAAAAAAGAAGGCCAATTCTTTCTCCATTTTCTGTACAAAGAAAGGTTGGGTGGAACTGGTGTTGCAACGGTACGAAAGGCAATCTTGAAACTCCAAGATTGCTGTCAATATCTTCATCGCTGGACAGTCCATTTTCAGACCTCACTGTCCCGTATAGACGGTGATAGTGGAGCGCACATTCTGTTGATTCCAGGGACACCGCAAAGTCCCTGGTTGATCCAGGAGAAGCCCTTTTTTCCGGTGACGAAGAGGCAGCCATAAAAGCTGCTGAAGTTGGGACAGCTCCGGAACGAAAGAGATCGAGTGAAAGTGTGTCAGCTTGGTGAGAGAACTTTTAAATAGACTATTTGAGAGAACGCCCTGAGGTCTTAAGGAAGTTAAAATTGAAGACAGAAGAAGAGGAAGCGGCGGAATTAAGCTTGAGTCGAAGGTATTTTTTCCTGTTTTTCAATTTACTCTTACTTGTGGATGCTTAAGGACAATTTTATTTTGTAACTCGGACTGGACTGGATTGGATTGGAGATTTCCACTTTATTTATTCAAGTACCAATTTTTAGTGCCTTTTTAGTATAAATCTTTTATATAAATCTTTTGTTTTCTTTTCATCTATTTTTTTCTTTCTCTCCATTTGTATTTTATGGTTTATTGAATAACAAGAAGGCAGAAAAGGTGGAGAATATAAGTAGCACTGCCATCTAGTGGATTGGAAACATTGTTGCCTGTTTTTTTTTCTTTTGCTTAAGGAAGTAACAACTGTGCTATTCTTCAAGGACTCTGAGCCTAGTCATAGATAAGACAGTGGGAAGAGCATCAAAGACTGTCTGCAGGATTGTTTACTCAGGTGCTCTTCTGGGAAACTGTCAGTGGCAGGAGTCTGAGATTGAAAAGAAGAAGATTACAGTGACTCTGGAAAGAGAGCTGTAAATATATATTTGAGATTCAATAAAAGAATTTGTGGTGATTATACAGTGGTGGGTTTTCCTTTAGACAGAAAGCTTATGTTTTTTTCTCTTATTTTTTCTTGGTTTTCTTTTTCTTTTTCTGGTGCTACTTCTCCACTCTCCCTTTATTAAATTACTTTTAACCAGACTGTGATTTTTTGAAGGACTTCTAATTTTTCACATACACATAGATTTTTTCCTAGTGTTTTGGCATTTTTTCTGTTCTCGTTAAATTGGATTAAGGTATACAAGAGCTTGAAGATTTTTTTTTCTACTTCCTTTTTTTTGTGTGGGTTTTGTGTGGGTTTTTTTTCCACTTTTCTTTTCCTTACTGGTACCTGGGATAATATTTGTCCTATATATAAGTGGATTAAGGTATAGAAGAACCTGAAGATTTCTATTTGTTTGAACTGCTTGCAAGCATCTAATAGAAATGAGTAGAAAGGCAACAACTATTGGTTCATCTACATCGACTCCTTCCTCTTCACCGTCTGGAGGACAACAATCAATACAGATGATGTTACAACAGGAGAAGGAAAAAGAATGAGAGAAGGATAAGGAAGTGACACGGCATATGATTTGGCAAGGAATTCAAAAAATACATACAAGAGTAGAGAATATTTTTTTTTTATTGAAAAAGTTTTACAATACATTTTAACCCCACATTTTCCCCCCTCCCCCCCTTTCCTCCCCACCCTCCCCCCCCCCGACTTCCATTACATGCAAGCATAAGTATATATCAGTCATTATTGAACATTAGATATAGGTGAGATCCACAATATATATCATAAGTTTTAGCAAAGATAAGATAAATCCAAAATTCTGTACTAATAAGAAAGAAAATTTAAACAAATGAAATTTATAAATGCCCCTTTAAACCTAACTCAAACATAAAATTTATCCCTTCTTTTTGTTCAAGACAGCAGTATAACCAAAATATATAAGTTTATATCAAGTTGATAATTATCTAGACAATAATATAATATATATATTTAACATAATATTATGTTATAACATATTATAACAATAAAATAAACAATAAAATATAGTAATAGCAATAAAAATAATTCTGTATTTCTTCAACCTCTATCAAAAGGCTAACTGAAGATTCTTAATTTGATATTTATTCTGCACATAATCAACCCACTTTTTCCATTCCCTAACAAAAACCTCATGGGTCCTATCTTTTAAGTATGCAGAAATCTTTGCCATCTCCGCAAAACTAGCCATCTTTGACATCCATTCACCTATGGTGGGCACACTGTCTTTTTTCCAGTATTGGCCAATCAATAACCTAGCTGCAGTAATCATATACAAAATCAATCTCGTATCACTCGGTGAACAATCCTTAACTATACCTAACAAAAACAATTGCGGAGAAAATTGAAGCTTCTTTTTTAAAACATTCTGCATAACCCACCAAAGTCTAATCCAAAATGCTTTCACTTTTCTACAAGTCCACCAAATATGAAAATACGTAGCATCCAAACAATCACACCTCCAACATTTAGGTTGAACATTTGGATACATACATGATAATTTCTTAGGATCTAAATGCCATCTATAAAACATCTTATAAAAATTTTCCCTCAAATTCTGTGCCTGTGTAAATTTAACATTCTGGACCCAGATCTTTTCCCATGTTTCTAACATCACTGGTTCTGCAAAATTTTGTGCCCATTTTATCATACAATCCTTAACTAATTCACTCTCTGAATCTCTTTCTAGCAATAAATTATACACCCTCTTAATATGCATCGGCCCTTTTTGTTTCATCTGTAACACCAAATCTTCTTCATGTAACATTAGTCCAATTTTCTGATCTTCTCTCAATCTCGATTGAAGTTGAGAATACTGCAACCAAGTTAAATTCTTCCCTTCTTCCAACAGAGTTTTAAAGGATTTCAAGTTCCATCTGCCCCCATCATTAAAAAGCATCTCTTTGTATAAAATCCCCCTGAGTGACTTTATATTTGGCATAATCTGCCCAAGATCCAACCACAAAGGTATTTTGTAATCCAATTGAAACTGGTGCTTCTTCCAAACTCTCATCAACGCCTGTCTCAATATATGACTCTTAAAGACATTATCCAACTTGTCTTCATAAAACAAATATGCATGCCAACCAAAATCCAAATCGTGGCCTTCTAAATTCAGAATGTCCTTTTTAGTTATTCCAAACCAATCACCCAGTTGTGTCAACACTGCAGCTTCATAATATAAACGTAGGTTTGGGACTTTAAGGCCACCCCTTTCACGAACATCTTGCATAATTTTAAACTTAACTCTTGGTTTTTTCTCATTCCAAATAAATTTGTTTAGACCTGACTGCCATTCAGCCAATGTTTTATCACTTTTAAGCACTGGAATCATTTGAAACAAAAACAGAAATCTAGGTAGAACGTTCATCTTAACTGCTGCTATTCTTCCAAGTAAGGATAGTTGCAGCTTCTTCCATATTTCAAAGTCCTTTTGAATCTTGTGCCACAAAACCTCATAATTATTTTGAAAAAGTTTTATGTTCGATGCTGCAACCTGAACTCCTAGATATTTCACCTTTGTAGCTATTTCAAAGCCTGCCACCCTTTCCAGTTCAGTCCTTTGTGGTTCCGACATGTTTTTAACTATCATCTTAGTCTTTTTCTGGTTTAGTCTAAAACCTGAGACCAAACCATACTCCTCAATAGTCTTTTTCATCTGGGACTTCTGCTGGCGCCTTCCTCGTCGGCGGCGGGCTCCTCCATGCCCGCCGGTCTCTCGGCGCATTAGAGCCGCCTTACAGCTGGCAGGCGGCTCGTAAAACCTGCTCCTTGACGGGAGGAGCAGGGAGAGCTTCTGGGGGTGAGGTTGAGCCTCCTCGAGCCCCCCAGGATTTTTCCTTTGTCCTGGGGAGGGCTCAGAAGGATGGCTCCCTCCATACCCCCAGGGTATGCTCCACGCTGAGAGGAACCTCCGCTAATTACCTAATTAGTGGAACCAGACGCTGGGAGCAACACCACACTTGGAATGATAATTGGAGCAAGCTGGAAGAGAAAGAAGGAAAATTTAAGCAAGTATGGATTTTTTTCAACGGATTTTTTTTGGAAGAGGAGGGGGGGAAGGGGGAAGGAGAGGAAGAAAAGTGAAAGTTTTTAAGATGGCGACTGGCTCTGCTTGAAAGGAAAGTGATAGCGGAAATGGAGTGCAGAGTTTAGTCCTGAAAGACTTTGAAAGGAATATTCACAGACAAAGAACTTAAAGGAACAGAGGCTGAATAGATTTCTCCTGCTTTTTTTTTTCTTCTTTTTTCTCTATTGAAGTAAGAAGGATTCTCTTTTTTTGGTCCTTTTTAATAGTAAAGATGTCTAAACCTAAAGGAAGGGGGGGCTCCCCCTTGAATCAGATGAATAAAGTTGAAATGTCTCATTTGCAGAGACTTACAGAACAAGAGTTAAAAGAGTTAATTACAAGGTCTTTAGAGAGTGTGGTAGACCAGGTAAAAGGTTCACAGAAGGATATTGAGGAACTGGTTTTTGGGAAATATGACCAATTAAATCAAATTATTGCTCAAGTAGCTTCAGATTTTACAACTGCGATGGCTGCAATGGGGAAGAAAGTGATTGAGATGAGTAATAAATTTGAATCACAGATACAAGAGTTGCAAACGAAACTTCTGGAAGCAGAGGCCAAAAACCATAATATTCAGAATGATGTTATTATGCTTCAAATTAAGGCTAAAGAATCTGCAATCAGACTAAGAGGGATAAAAGAAAACAACAGAGAAAACTTAAGAACAATTTGTGCAAAGGCCTTTGCAGAATATTAAAGCTACAAGATGAATCAATTTTGGGTTCAATAGCGAAAGTTTACAGAGTTAACTCACGTTTGGCTAAACAAAGAAATCTGCCTAGAGATGTTGTTGTTTACTTCACTGATAAAAGACTGAGAGATGATATTTTACAAAAGTCTTATTTTGATAGAGTGCAGGTAGCAGGTACACAAATTAGGATTTTCAAAGAGTTACCATCGAAGGTCTTAAAGGACAGGAAAGATTTTGATTTTTTGGTCAAGGAACTGAAGAGAAGTAATATCCCATTTAGATGGGATTTTCCAGTTGGTATAATTTTTAGATATCAAGGAGTGAGACATTGTCTGAATACTATTGAAAAAGCAGAATATTTTTATCAAAATATCTTTAAGGGAGCACCGAAACATCTTAAGGATAAAAAGTCAAAAACAGAGTTTACAAAATGTGAACAGAAAGAAGAAAATCAAAGTGTGTTAAAAACAAAAGGAGAATTTGGTGGTTGTCCAGAGGATTCTATTATGGATTTTTCTGATGAGAAAACTGAACACCTCCGTGTCCTTGGGGGATTACAGGACCTTGAATTGCTGGAGGAAGCCTCAAAAAACAAAGTTTTACTTCGAGATGACCAGCAACAGAGGTCCAATACTCTTCAAGACATGGGGGGTGATGCTAATCGACAGGAACTAGAGGTCAACGAAGAAATCCGACTGGAAACCACAGGTGACAAATTTAAAGAGCATCGTGAATTGTTTGATACTGAATCAGAAAGCATTGAAAGATCTGGAAAAAGTGGATTATAAAAATTCTTTTAAGAAGTACAACAATTTGTTAAAAGTTCATTCTGAGTTGGACTAACTTTAAATTCATCTATTAAAATGGATTATAAAAATTTTTACTATGAAGTTTATCCTGGATTGGACATGATATCCTGAGTTCTGATAGATTGCTGCAAAATTAGCAGCGATCATTGGTTACCCAATTATACATTTTTTGTGGAACTTATCATCTAGGAGAAGACTATGAAATTGAAAATATCTTATAACCCGAAGGATTGAATTGCAAAGGGTGGCAGGATTTGAAACAATTTTAAAGGAACATCTGGGAATGCAGCTCTTAGTTGGTTTTTTCTTTTTCTCTCAAGGTTTGAATGCTAAGGCTGCAAAAGCCTATTTTTAGGTATAGTATAAGTTAGCTTGAATGAATCTTCCTAGAGGGGTGAATATCTTCGTGGTTGAATTTTATTTATATAAAGTCACTCGGGGGGTGGTGTGGAGAAACGTTTTACTTTACTGATGGGGGCAGCGGCAAGATGAAGATTATTGAAGCTGGATCTATGCGAGGAAATATGTTTGACATCAATCAAGTTGAAGAGAAGATTGAAATTTGGATTATAGAGATTGAGAAATGAATTAAATAAGATAATTCTCTTTATGATATAACTGTATGATTATAACTATATATGCATATATATTTCTTATGTTTTATGTTTTTGGGGTTTTTCTTTAGTTAAGGGGTGTAGTTAGGATAGAATTATAATAGTGTTTTTAATTATAATGACTATCAATGGTTTTTTTTTAATATTGTTTAAATATATTAATGTTTGGTTCTTTGTTTGTTTGTTTTTTTACTTTTTTTCCCTCTTTCCTTCTCTCTCTTTCTCTTCCTCTTTCGAAATTTGTTTAATTGAGAATTTGAACACTTAATAATCTTTTTCTTTTTCCCTTGTTCTAAGTTTTGTTATTTTTTAACTTGTAGCGGAAGTTAGGGGGGGGGTTAGGGAGGGGAGGGGTTGGGGTTGAGGGAGGATGGGAGGGGGTGGGTAGGGGGATTGGGGAGGGGGGGGTGAAAATGGAAAAAAATTTTGTATTGTAAAACTTTTTCAATAAAAAAAAATAGTCTTTTTCATCTGGATGATTGATTCCAAAGGTCGTGTTAGGGTTACAACCAGATCATCTGCGAATGCTTTCGTCCTATAATCTTTTTGCCTTACAACAATTCCACTCAGTTTATTCGAATCCCGTAGAGAATTCAACAAGACTTCTAAAGTTAAAATAAACAACAATGGAGATAGCGGGCAACCTTGTCTAGTTCCTTTCTGTATATGAAAATTGGTAGTTAGACTTCCGTTAATAACCATTTGTGCTGTCTGTTCTTGATAGATTGCCTCAATTGCTTGTACAAACTGATCTCCAAAGTCCATTTTATACAAAGTCTTTACTAGAAAGTCCCAGTTGACTCGATCAAAGGATTTTTCCGCATCCAAAAAAACCAGCACCGCAGAGATCTGTTTACTCTTCTCAAGATATTCCAATAAATCTATGACTTGTCGCACATTGTCCTTCATGTATCTCCCCTCGATAAAACCTGCTTGATCACTATGAATCACCTCTTGAATAACTGGCATCAATCTGTTGGCCAAAACTTTAGCAAAAATTTTGTAATCCGTATTCAGGAGAGATATTGGTCTAAAATTTTCTGGTTTTGAAGAACCGTCTTCCTTTGGTATAAGTGAAATAAAAGCCATCTTCCAAGAGGGGGGTATTTTACCCCCCCCCCCCCCCCCCGTTGTATACTGCAAAATAAGTCCTTAAGATGCTCTACCAATTCTGATTGTAAATTCTTGTAATATACTGCTGTCAAGCCATCCGTCCCAGGAGCTTTAGCTGTTTTCAGTTGTTTAATTGCAAACAAAATCTCTTCAGACGTTATTAAATGATTAAGTCTTTCTCTTTGTTCCGATGAAATTTTTGTAACTCGTTTTTCCAAGATATTCATCAATAAGATCCTCTTGAATGTTATCTTTACGATATAAATTAGAATAATAATCTAAAAAAGCTTGATGAATTGACATCTGTTGAAAGACCTGTTTTCCTTTATGTTCAATAGTATTATACGAGAACTTGGTTGCTTTCTTAAAGTATATGCTAACCATCTACCCGGCTTATTAGCATTGCAAAAAGTATTATGTCTGGCAAATTGCAAATTAGTCGCCGTCTGATCAGCTATCAATATTTGAAATTGGTCTTTCAGAAGTTTTATAGTTTGCTGTAGCTTCTCATCAGTCGGATTTTTTATATGCAATTGTTCTTTTTCCTTTATTTCTGCCTCCAATTCTATTCTTGTCTTTTGTCGTATTGATCTGTGCTTAGAATTCATATAAATCAGTACACCTCTCATCTAAGCCTTGCTTGCATCCCAAACAACTTCAATAGGTGTACCTTTATTCAAATTCAGCTGAAAAAATTCCTTCACATGTTTTTTAAGATCATCTATATTCTTCTCATACCTAAATAAATTCTCATTAAGTCTCCAGGATCTCCTCTCCCTCTTACCAAAATCCATTTCCATCCATACAGGACTATGATCAGTCAAAGTTCTTGGAAAAATCTTAGTCTTAATCGTATTAGCAAGTAAATCAGTAGAAACCAATATGAAATCAATCCTAGAAAAGGATTTATGTCTATCAGAGAAAAAGGTAAAGTCCTGTTCCTTCGGATGATGAATTCTCCATACATCCTTCAGTTGTAATTCTTCTTTCAATACGAAGAAAGTCTGTGGTAATTTGTTCCCCTTCTTAGCCAATGTCTTTTTGTCAAGATTTATATCAATCACTCCATTCCAATCTCCCATAATCAAAAAAGACTTATAATTCCATTGCAATATTTTACTATGTAATAATTTGTAAAAAGTTTCTTGCTGCTGGTTAGGGGCGTAGATTCCTATCAAAAGCAACTGAACATTCTGTACATTTATTTCAACCGCAATATATCTCCCTTCATCATCCGATTCTACAAGTTTAGCTGGTATTCTTTTAGAAATATACAACACCAATCCATTCCTTTTCGCCAAATTAGAAGAAGTAAAATGTGCTCCAAGTTTTGAATTTATCAAATACTTTTGGTCCTGGGTTCTAATATGAGTTTCTTGTAGACAAACAATCTCATTTTTGTATTGCTTCAAATAATGAAATATTTTCCTTCTTTTCTGTGGGGAATTCAATCCATTCACGTTCCACGATAAAAGTCTAACTGCCATCAGAAGATTCACGAAGCTTGCTGAGGACTTGTCTAAGACTCTGTTCAACAACAGAAGTCTTAGGTCTTGCCCCTCCCACTGCTTCGGATTTTTGTAGTGTCCCATTCGTCCCCTTCACTTCTTGTGGCACCTCGGACCTCTGTTGTTTTTGCTTCTCTAATCTCTGCTTTTCTGCTGCACGAGTTATACGTTGGTCTTTTGGTTCTTGCATCAACAATTCAAGGTCTGGATCCACCTCTCTTGTCGCTCTGGAGTGTTTTGTTCTGGACTCTGGGAGGCCCGTAAAAAAATCCTCTGTTAAGCCACCTTCTGCTCCTAAAACTTCCTCCGTTGCCATTACTTGAAATACCTGTTGTTCTTGTTCCCTTGGGAGTTCTAAAATCCCTTCCTCGCAATCCTTGTCTTGAGAGGCTCCTTCAACTGATAGCAATGTGGATGAACGTGGTGGTGTTGGAGATCTTTTGAGAATGTTCTGGTAGAAATGATCTGCTTTTTCCAACGAATTCAGACGGTATCTGACATCCTCATATCTCAAAATAATCCCAGCTGGTGCATCCCATCTGAATGGAATCTGTCGCCTTTTCAATTCATTCACCAGGAACCCATAGTCTCTCCGATCTCTTAACATTTTAGGTGGTAGCTCTTTAAAAACTCCAATTTGATTGCCCTCCACTTGAATACTGGTATGAAAAGAACTTTGCAAAATATTATTTCTCAGCGTTCTGTCAGTGAAATAAATCACAACATCTCTGGGCAAATTCCTCTGTCTCGCTACTCGAGAATTAACCCTGTAAAGCTTGTCAATTCTTTTATCAATTAACTCAGGTTCCATTTTTGCAATTTTAGCCAATATGTCCACACAAGCAGCCCTCAAGTCCTGTCTGTTGTTTTCCCTCAGTCCCCTTAGTCTTATGGCAAACTCCATATTTCGAAATTGTAACATGGTAATTTCCTCCTCTATCTTCTGATTCCTCACATCCACCTTAAAGAATTTCTCCTCTGCATCTTTCTTGTTCTTTTGGACATCTAAATTTAGGTCATCCACTTTTTTTTCAACCACCACCAAAGCATCAGTAAGAGCAGTTACTACTGAAGTTACATTCTGATTCAACTTGTCACTTTTTTCCTTTACAAATTGCTTCATTTCATTTTGATTATTTTCAATCTTCACATTCAAATCTTTAATCTGGTTAGCAAGAGTTGCTGTTAAGTTAGCCATAAAAGCTTTCAAATCCTCATTCCCTCCTCCTTGCATTGAACTCTGAGGCTGAGTTAATGGCTTGGCTGATAACTCCTTTGTCTGGTGAGAAGGGGAATCCCCACCAGTTTTCTTTGAAGCCATGCCTGGGGAACGCCTTCATTTCTTAAAAAAAGAAAATCTTCCTCCCTTCCCTAAAAATCCAGTCTTTCTCCCCAGTTTTGCAGGAAGGGGGAACAACCAAAGTTATTTTCCACTTTAAAATCTTTAAAGTCTTTTTAGATTGAAGCCAGGCAGGCTAAAGTTGTTAATTATCACTCTCACTTTCTACTTTCACTTTTTAAGCCAAACGCCATTTTCCGTTCCTTCCACTCCAGATTTTAAACTGATGCTTCTTTTCCTTTAGCCCTCAGCAGGCTTAAAAACTTTTAGAAAAATTCCCCTTTAAAAAGGATTCTCACCTAGAGTTCAAGTTGTTGCAGGATCTGTTAGTAAGGGATGGGATTACTCCAATCGTCTCGCTCTGCCGCTGACAGAGGTCCCTCGGCACACGGAGCTTCAGCAAAGTGGAGAGGGAGCCTTCACACAGAGCACCTTCCAGGGCAAAAAAAAAAAACCCTGGAGGTGCTTCTGGGGCTCTACCTATACTTCGCCGGCTCTGGCCCCCTCCTAAAACAGAAGGGGGGTTTTCCGAGCCGCTCAACAGCTGTTATGCGGCTCTAACGCGCGCTGAAGCCGGCAGCTACACAGGAGCCGCCCGGCGACGATGAAGTCCCACCAGGAAGTCAAGAGTAGAGAATATTGAACAGAGAACAGAAAAAAAGATGAAAAGGTGGAAAACATACAGCAAATGAAGAAATATGACGATAGACTCCAAAAAATTGAGGAAAAAGAAGAACAAAGAG
The DNA here is from genome assembly GCA_038048745.1 of Coluber constrictor foxii. Lineage (NCBI taxonomy): Eukaryota > Metazoa > Chordata > Lepidosauria > Squamata > Colubridae > Coluber > Coluber constrictor. The sequence goes on from CM075961.1 coordinate 12,023,807, forward strand.
ATAAAAAAATAGTGACATTGACAGTAGATTGGATGAGATCAAACAAGATAAAAGTGGAATATTGGGATGGGAGATGGATAGAGCAGAATTTTACCTCAATTCCAAAATATAGAAGAAGAAAAGGCAGAAAACTTGGCAGAAATAATGATAGAAATTCTAGCAGAAGCATTAGAAATTACTAAAGAAAAGATGGTGGATGGTATAGATGAGATATTTCGAGACTATAGAAGATATGCAATGAGAAATAAGCTACCAAGAGAAGTCCATATAAGATTCACTAAGAAATCAATTAAAATGCAAATACTGCAGATTACTAGAGAGAAAACATTGAAATATAAGGATAAGGAAATTTTGGTTCTGAAGCAAATACCGAGAAGAGTGAGGGAGATTTATTTATTTATTTATTTATTTATTTATTTATTTATTTATTTTATTTTATTTTATTTTATTTTATTTTATTTTATTTTATTTTATTTTATTTTATTTTATTTTATTTTATTTTATTATTTTATTTTATTTTATTTATTCATTTATTCATTTATTCATTCATTCAATTTATATACCGCCCTTCTCCTATTGGACTCAGGGCGGTGCACAGCCAAAGATAAAAAACATACCAATACAAAATTTAAAATCATTTAAAAGAATTACACAGCTTTGGCCCACGATTTAAAACAATCCAACTAAAACCCAATTTACATTTAAAAAGCTAAAAAGCTAAAAAGCTAAAAAAATGGGGCTGGGGGTCACGCCAGCCCTGCTTGATGGGAAAAAAAGTTTTTAGGGCATGGTGAAAGGCCCGGAGATCTGGTATCCTTCGTATCTCCAGGGGCAGATCACTCCAGAGGGCAGGTGCTGCCACAGAGAAGGCCCTCCCCCTGGGGGTCGCCAGCTGATATTGCCTGGCTGACGGCACCCTGAGGAGTCCTTCTCTGTGGGAGAGTACTGGTCGGTGGGAAGCTATCGAAGGCAGAAGGCGGTCTTGTAAATACCCAGGTCTGATGCCATGGACCGCTTTAAAGGTGGTAACCAACACCTTGAAGCACACCCGGAAGACCACTGGAAGCCAATGCAGCTCGTGCAGTAGAGGCATCACATGGGAGCACCCTCTTGCTCCCATAATCCCCCGTGTGGCCACATTTTGCACCAGTTGGAGCGTCCGGGTGCTCCTCAAGGGGAGCCCCATGTAGAGAGCACTGCAGTAGTCCAGGCGGGAAGTGACGAGTGCCTGAGTGATTGTGCGTAAGGAGTCCTGATCCAGAAAGGGACGCAACTGTTGAATCGGGCGAACCTGATAAAAAGCCCCCCTGGCCACGGCCGTCATATGCTCTTCCAAAGACAGCCGTGTATCCAGGAGGACGCCCAAGTTGCGAGCCCTCTCCATGGGGGCCAATGATTCGCCCCCAATAGCCAACGATGGCACCAGCTACCGTGAGAGGGTAGAGGTGATTCTCCTGACTAACTTGAACTCTTGTTCTTTTGGATATTTTTGCCTACTATCATAGACTCCAAGCCATGCCTTACCACTCTGTCCATCTCCATTCTGTGCTCAGATGTACTCAAGGTCTAGCCTTCTTGCCCTGCGAGACTCCCCCCTCTCGCAGGCTTGGCCCTCTATGTTATCGAGGGCCCACCTTAATGATGGGTTTTGGGACCCCGAGAGGTGGCATGTCACAAAACGGGGATTGAGGGGTTTTTAAGGTCTCTTTTAATTAGATTTTTAAGGGGTTCAGGGGTGGGGGTGGGAGTGGGTTTGGGGGAGAACCCACGGGGGGGAGGGTTAGGTCCGGCTGTTTTTGGGGCCACGGGGGGTCAAGATTCTGGAGGTAAGAGGGCTCCTACAGAGCCCTCTGTCGAGGGCTGTGCTATTAATACGCTGTGTGGGAGGGGCAGATATGGCATGAACAGGGGACCATATCATGTGGCGGGGGCACGCACTCGCTGTCTTCGAGCGATTGCGTGCCCCGGCCCCCCGAGCTATTCCTGTTCCCCGGGTTGTTTAGAGTCTCAGGACCCGAGGCTCCGGCTGTTGTTATGCAACGCGAGGTCCGTTGTTAATAAGGCCCCCCTCATATGTGATCTTCTTCAAGAGGGGGGTGCGGACCTGGCCGGTATTACCGAGACCTGGTTGGGCCATGAGGGAGGGGTTCCCCTCATGGAGATGTGCCCACCAGGTTTCCTTGCATTCCACCAGCCGAGAGCTCAGGGTAGGGGTGGGGGAGTAGCGGTCATTATTAAGGAAGGTCTGGATCCGAGGGAGACCACTGTACCTCAGATAGCCGGGTGTGAGTCCATCTTTGTGAGATGGGGTCGTGGTGGGCAGATGGGTCTGTTAGTCACATACCTGGCTCCCTGCCACGTGGCAATGACCCTGCCCGAGCTTCTCAATGTTGTAGCCGAGGTGGCGGTTGATACCCCCAGGCTTATGGTCGTGGGGGATTTCAATCTGCCATCCATCGGTGAAACATCTGAGATAGCCCGGGAGTTCATGGCTTCCATGACGGCCATGGACCTGACCCAGGTAATTCAGGGCCCAACCCACATTGGTGGACACACCCTGGATCTAGTTTTTGTCTCTGGTCAGTGGTTGAGTGGTCTTGATATTGGGGATATAGGTGTGGAACCCTTGTCATGGACTGACCACTCGCTCCTTCGACTCGACTTTCAGACCACTACAGCTCACCGCAGGGAGGCGGAACCGACCAGGTGGTTCCGCCCCAGGCGCCTGATGGATCCTGATAGGTTCCAGACGGAGCTTGGGCCATTTCCTGAGACACTGACACGCGACTCGGCTGATGACCTGGTGGCGGCCTGGGATAGGGCGGCCAGTGGGGCCTTGGACCGCGTCATGCCTTTGCGGCCTCTGACCCGGCGCCGAACTCACTTATCTCCTTGGTTTACCGAGGAGCTGAGGGAGATGAAACGCCGGAGAAGACGCCTAGAGAGCGGTTGGAGGGCCAGTCGCTCTGAATCTGACTTGACACTAGTAAGAGCTCATATTAAGTCTTACTTAGTGGCGATAAAAGCGGCGAAATCTAACTATTTTACCGCTCTTATCGCTTCATCAGATAATCGCCCAGCCGCCCTGTTTAGGGTGACCCGCTCCCTCCTCCATCTGGGAGCGCGGGAGGATCCCTTCCAGGGTCGTGCTGAGGACTTTGTTCAATATCTGGATGATAAAATAACTCAGATTCGGGATGACTTGGCCGCTGACTGGGTTAGTTCGGGCGGGATGACTGAGGCAGGTCTTGAGAGTGTTATCTGGGCTGAGTTCGATCCTGTGGCTCCCGAGGACGTGGACAGGACTTTGGGAAGACTGAACGCAACCACATGTTTATTGGACCCGTGCCCCTCCTGGTTGGTGCTGGCCTCCTGGGAGGTTACACGAGGCTGGCTCCAGGAGATTATAAATGCTTCTTTGAGTGAGGGTGCCCTACCGGCCGCCTTGAAGGAGGCGGTGGTGAGGCCCCTCCTCAAGAAGCCCTCCCTGGACCCAGCTATTTTGGCTAATTATCGTCCAGTCTCCAACCTTCCCTTTTTAGCGAAGGTTGTTGAGAGTGTGGTTGCGTGGCAGCTCCCCCGGTACCTGGATGAAGCTGTCTATTTAGACCCGCTCCAGTCCGGCTTCAGGTCTGGATACAGCACCGAAACGGCATTGGTCGCGTTGGTGGATGATCTCTGGAGGGCCCGGGGTAGGGGGTACTCCTCTATCCTGGTGTTGTTAGACCTCTCAGCGGCTTTTGATACCATCGACCATGGTATCATGTTGCGCCGGTTGGAGGGACTGGGTGTGGGGGGCACCGTTTTACGGTGGTTCTCCTCCTACCTCTCCGACCGGTCGCAATCTGTGTTGACAGGGGGGCAGCGGTCGACCCCGAGGCGCCTAGTGTGTGGGGTGCCACAGGGATCAGTCCTCTCGCCCCTCCTGTTCAACATTTATGTAAAGCCGCTGGGTGAGATCATCCGTGGTTTTGGGGTGGAGTTCCATCAGTACGCTGATGATACTCAGCTGTACATCTCCACCCCAGACCACCCCAACGATGCCGTGGAAGTGATGTCCCAGTGCCTTGAAGCCGTGCGGGTCTGGATGGGGAGAAACAGGCTTCAACTCAACCCCTCCAAGACCGAGTGGCTGTGGCTGCCAGCGTCCCGATATAGCCAGCTGACACCATCGCTGGTTATTGGGGGCGAATCATTGGCCCCCACAGAAAGGGTGTGCAACTTGGGCGTCCTCCTGGACCCACGGCTGTCCTTAGAGGATCACACGACAGCTGTGGCAAGGGGGGCTTTCTATCAGGTTCACCTGATACGCCAGTTGCGGCCCTTTCTAGATCGGGACTCCCTACGCACAGTCACTCAGGCGCTCGTCACTTCTCGCCTGGACTACTGCAATGCTCTCTACATGGGGCTCCCCTTGGGGTGTACCCGGAGGCTCCAACTGGTGCAGAATGCGGCCGCGCGGGGGATTATGGGAGCGACGGGGCGCTCCCACGTGACACCTCTCCTGCGCGAGCTGCATTGGTTGCCGGTGGGCTTCTGGGTGCGTTTCAAGGTGTTGGTGATCACCTTTAAAGCGCTCCATGGCTTAGGACCAGGGTACTTACGGGACCGCCTTCTGCCGCCAATTGCCTCCCACCGGCCGGTTCGCTCCCACAGAGAGGGCCTCCTCAGGGTGCCGTCAGCCAGACAATGCCGGCTGGCGACCCCCAGGGGGAGAGCCTTCTCTGTGGCAGCCCCTACCCTCTGGAATGATCTTCCTCCAGAACTGAGAACAATTTCCGACCTCCGGACTTTTCTTCGGGCCCTAAAAACTTATCTTTTCCAGCTTGCCGGTCTAGCCTGATCCCTGTTGAATTTTTAAAATTTTTAGTGTTGTAGGGTTGTTGTATTTTAAGTATTTAATTGTTTTTAACTTTCAGCCAAAGTTTATATGGGTTTTATAATTTTTAACTTTTATGTACTGTTTTTTATTTGGTTGTTCACCGCCCTGAGTCCACAAGGAGAAGGGCGGTATATAAATCTAATAAATAAATAAATAAATAAATATATCAGGACGCCGGAAGCCACAGCCACTCGGTCTTGGAAGGGTTGAGTTGAAGCCTGTTATTCCCCATCCAGATCCGCATGGCCTCCAGGCACCGGGCCATCACTTCAAAAGCATCATTGGGATGGCCTGGGGTGGAGATGTACAGCTGCGTATCTTCAGCTGTACATCAGCTATACATCAGATGAGAAGAGAATATCATTTCTTGACCAAAATATTACTTCAGAAGGTTGTGAACTACGGATAGTTGATACCAGAAGGCCTGGTGTTTACATGGCAACAACAAAAATACAGAATAGACTCAATTGATAAAGCAAAAGCTTTTTATGTGGAACACATCAGAGAGAAAGAAGTGGAGATAAGAAGAGAAGAATCTTCGATTGAATTACAAGAGGAATGCCTAGCAATGATAGAAAAAGAAGGAACAGTGGGTGGAAATGTGAAATATAAAGACCAACGTGAACCGAGATCTACTAGAGCAATAAACCCTTCTTATAAAATATAAACATGGAAGAGAGAAAACTGATTACAATAAACATAAACGGACTTAATTTAGCTACTAAAATACTAAAAGAAGAGATATTTCACAAATTAGAGAAATTAAAGTTTGATATAATTTGTCTACAAGAAGTGCATATTAAAGAGCAACATGAACAAATATTGATCCAGCCAAAATTAGGGAAAATATACACTTCATTGCCACAATGTAAGAAAAGAGTTGTTTTATACTGTATATTAGAGATACAATCCCAGCACAGCAAATTTATACAGATGAAGATGGAAGAATTTTGATGGTGGAAATAACAGATAATAATATGAAAATATTTCTAATAGCAATATATGCACCCAACGATAATCAACAAGATTTTTATAGAAAATTACACATGAAAATAATTGAATTGGACTATGATAATATTTGCATGATGGGAGACTTCAACGGTATAGTAGATGAGAAATTAGATTATAACACACAGAAGACGACAAAGCAAAGTAGAAAGATTCTTCCGAAATCCTTTTTTTAAAATGATAGAGGAAATAAACTTAAAAGTTGTATGGAGAGAAAGAAATGTAAAAAACAGACAATATACTTTTTATTCAAATAGACATTCATCATGGTCCAGAATAGATATGATATGGATGACAAGGGAATTGACTTCTAATATAAAAGAAATTGACATAGAAGCAAATACCTGGGCAGATCATAATCCAATGACAATGAAATGGAAAGGACAAAGCACAACGACATGGTGCTCCCCAGTAACACCTCTCCTGCACGAGCTGCACTGGCTCCCAGTGGTCTTCCGGGTGCGCTTCAAGGTTTTGGTTACCACCTTTAGAGTGCTCCATGGCTTAGGACCTGGTTATTTACGGGACCACCTGCTACCACCAATAGCCTCCCACCGACTGGTACGCTCTCATAGAGAGGGGCTCCTCAGGGTGCCGTCAGCAAAACAATGTCGGCTGGCAGCCCCCAGGGGGAGGGCCTTCTCTGTGGGGGCACCTACTATCTGGAACGAGCTCCTCCCGGAGATACAGAGGATCCTGGATTTGCACACCTTCCGCCACGCTCTCAAGACCTTTTTATTTCAGCAAGCTGGCCTGGCCTAATCTTTTTCCCTTTCTTCTTTTATAATGTAAATTTTAATTTTTTAAATTATTGGGGTGTTTTAAATTTGTTGGGGCTAAATTGTTTAATTCCATTTTATTCTGTTCTTAAATTTTGTATATATGTGTTTTTATTTTGTGCCTGTTCACCGCCCTGAGTCCTTCGGGAGTAGGGCGGTATATAAATCCAATAAAACAAACAAACAAACAAACAAAGGAGAAGAACTAGATGGACTCTAAATAATACAGTATTAAAAGAATCCAAATTTTTTTAACTTCTGGGCAAAGCCACCATACATGGAAGTAGGTACCTTGTGCTTCGTTGCATTTCCAGCAATTAGGTTTTAGGTTGGGGTACATTTTTGCTAGTCTTGTTGGGGCTAAATGCCACCTATGGAACATTTTATACTGATTTTCTTTATACGCGGCAGATTTTGTTAATGTATAGTTTTTTCCCCAATTTTTTCCCACTCTTCTAACTCAATGTTGTGCCCAATATTTTTTGCCCATGCTATCATTGATCCCTTTACAATTTCTTCTTCTAAGTCAAAATTTAATAAATAATTATATATTTTAGATAATAATTTCTCTTCCGGGCCTGTTAATAATTTATCTAATTGTGTAAATTTCGGTTCAAATCCAAATTCCTCTAAATCTTTTCTGTATCTAGATTGCAATTGAAGATACGGCCACCAATCTATGATTATTCCCTGTTCCTTTAATTTTTGGTTAGATTTTAATCTTCCTCCATTGTCCAAAATGTCATTGTATTTTACCATTTTACCAATATCTAATGTGTTGGGGTAGATCATTGCCTCCATAGTGGATACCCAGCCTGGTATTTTGAGATACTGTTTCTTCCTAATTCCCTCCCAGGTCTGTATCAGTGAATCTCGAAGTGTATGTCTATAGAAGTATGAATGTGAATGTTTCTTATTTCTGGTGTTCCATATGAAGGCATGCCACCCCATCTGGAGATCATGCCCTTCCAGTGTTAAAATTCTCCTATTCTTTAAATTAATCCATTCCCCAACCCAAACCAAACTCGCTGCTTCATAAGTTTCCCATGCAGGGAGTCCAAAGCCACCTCTGCTTCTTCTATCTTGAAGTGAGATTAATTTTATCCTTGCCTTTTTTCCTGCCCATATAAACTTCATAATTGTTTTGTTTAACTCTTTAAAGAAATTCTTATCTAATTTTATTGGAATCATTTGGAATAAATAGAGTAGTTTTGGCAAAATATTCATTTTAATTGTTGCGATTTTCCCTAATAGTGACAACTGTAATTTCCCCCATCTTTCTAAGTCTTCCCCTATTTGTTGTATTTATTTATTTATTTATTTGTTTAGATTTATATACCGCCCTTCTCCTTGCGGACTCAGGGCGGTGGACAGCCAAATAAAAACAGTACATAAAAGTTAAAAATTTCTTAAAAAAGCATATAACTTTGGCTAAAATTAAAACCATTAAATATTTAAAATACCCAACCCTATAATACAAGATCTTAAAAATTCAACGGGGTCAGGCTAGACCAGCGAGCTGAAAGAGATGAGATTTTAGGGCCCGACGAAAAGTCCGGAGGTCAGCAATTGTTCTCAGTTCTGGAGGAAGATCGTTCCAGAGGGTAGGGGCTGCCACAGAGAAGGCCCTCCCCCTGGGGGTCGCCAGCCGACATTGTCTGGCTGACGGCACCCTGAGGAGACCCTCTCTATGGGAGCGCACCAGCCAGTGGGAGGCTATTGGCGGCAGAAGGCGGTCCCGTAAGTACCCTGGTCCTAAGCCATGTTAATTTCATATAATTATCCTTTTTTAATGCTGAACATCTTGCTCTTAACCAAATACCTAAATATTTCACTTTTTTTATGGTTTGAAGTTCCATTCTTTCCTCAAGTTCTTCTTTTTGTTTTTCCATTAAATTCTTAACTAACATTTTAGTTTTTTCTTTGTTAATTTTAAGGCCTGCGACCCCCGCCCCCCCCCCCCCCCCCCCATATTTCTCTATCACTTGCAGTAGTATTGGTCCAGATTCCAATGGGTCCTCTATGACAAATACCATATCATCTGCGAATGCCTGCAATTTGAATACTTCCTTTAGTTCCTTTTATTTCCACATTTATTCTAATTCTTTGTAGTAGTGTCTCTAGGATCAGGATAAAGAGCAGAGGTGACATTGGACAGCCCTGCCTAACTCCTTTTGTTATCTTAAATAGGTCTCCCCATTTATTATTACCCTTGCTGTTTGTGTAGAGTAAATCGACTCAATCATCTTTTCAAATTTATCTCCGAATTTCATGGCTTTAATTTGTTGAATCATAAATTCCCAATTCATGTTATCAAAGGCTTTTTGTGCATCCAGAAAGACAAGGGCAACTTGTCTTTATGGATGCGCATCGTAATATTCCATATATTAATTACTATTCTGGTATTGTTTCTAATTTGTCTCTTAGGAAGAAATCCATTTTGATCTGTGTGTATCTTATAATTTAGTATTTTTTTAAATCCGTTCTGCCATAATGTTCATAAATATTTTGTAATCCAAATTTAAGAGTGAGATTGGTCTATAATTCTTGATTTGTTTGTTGTCTGTGCCTTCTTTAGGGATCAAGGTAATATATGCCTCCTTCCATGATTCTGGTGACTTTGCTTCCCTCAGGGCTTCATTACATACTTCCAATAATAATAATTCTACTGAATCTCCTAAGTGTTTATAAATTTCCCCTGGCAACCCAACTGGTCCTGGGGTTTTGTTACTTTTTTGTTTTCGAATTGCTTCTTTAATTTCTAATAATGTTATCTCCTTATTCAATGTTTCTCTTTCTTCTTCCATCAATGAAAACCCAATCCCTTCCTTCAAGTAATCACTTATTTTCCCCTGTTCTGTCTCTTTCTGTTTATAAAGCCTCTCAAAGAATTCTTGTGTGATTTCTTTTTTCTTCTCCATATTACTTTCCACAATTCCATTTTCATCCTGTAGTTGGTGTATTATTCTTTTTTCTCTCTTCTTTTTTAATTGATAAGCTAGCCACCTCCCTGGCTTGTTTGCATGTTCAAAATAATTTGGTTTTGCAAATTTTAAGTTTCTTGCCATTTCTTTTTGGTCCAAAATATTCAGTTTATGCTTAACTAGGGCAATTTTGTTTTTAATTTGTTCATCCCCCAGGTCTATTTGTAATTGATTTTCTAATTTCTTAAATTTCCTCAGACAAAATGTTATGTTCTCTCCACTTATCTTTATTTCTTTTTGCACTATATGCTATTGTAAACCCCGTTAAATATACTTTCATAGTGTCCCAGAGATTTTGTAAAGAGGTGTGGTGTTTTTTGTTGTCTCTAAAAAATAATTCCAGTTCTTTCAGGATCATTTGAATATATACTTTTTCTTTTAGAATTTGTGGATTCAATGCCCATCTGCCTTTCTTTCTTTTTTGCCCTTTCCAAATTATTTTGAGGGGATTATGATCGGCCCAGGTATTTGGCATAATCTCTACCGTTTCAACATCTTTAACTAGATCTCCATATATCCAAGCCATATCGATTCTCGACCAGGATCTATGGGGGTTGGAATAGAAAGTATTTTTTTTTTCTTCTGGGTTATGAAATCTCCAGATGTCTAATAGATTTAATTCTTCTGCCATTTCAAAAAAAAGTTTGGACTTCCAGTTGCCGCCGCCGTCTTCGCTAGATGTTCTTTTTTTTTTTAATTGAAAAAGTTTTACAATACAAAATTTTTCCATTTCCCCCCCCAACCCCCCTTCCCCCCAAACCTCCCCCCACCCCAACCCCATATCCCCCCCATCCCCCCTTGACTTCCGCTACAAATTTTAAAAAAACCAAGTACATATAACAAAATAATATAACAAATAAACCTATAAGTAATAAAATTTTCCTAAAATTAACAATATTATAATAAAAAAACTAATAATAATAAGATTTACCTCATTTATCAACCATCAATATACATTTATCAATCAATACCATACTTATAATATTTAAGCCCAATTAAAAGATATCATGCCTTTCTCTAATCCATTAATATTAATATTAATACTTATATACCTAAATCAATCCCCCTAATAATAAAATATAATAGATCACATCCATATCCATAGCAAATAATTTTATCCCAGCTACACCCTTCAACTAAAAAACAAAAGCATAAAACATTTCTCTATTCTAATAAAATATAATATATAATTATACATATATAATTATAATTATACAATTATATCCAAAAATTTTCTATCTCAATAATCCATATTTCAATCTTCTCTTCATCTTGATTGAAGTTAAATATACTATCTTCCAACATAGTTCTGATAAGATTCATGTTCCTGCTGCCCCCATCAGCAAAAAACATCTCTCCATATAGAAACCCCCCGAGTGACTTTATATTTGTAATATCCAACCACAAAGGTATTTTGTAATCCTCTAGGTAGAAAATTCAGACTAGCTAATGCTGTACCACCTAAAAAAAGAAAAAACAAATGCAGCTCCTCCTAAATTTCCAAACCTTATATAAAAAGAACTGCAAGCCGCATTCCCGGATGATCCTTTAAAGCTCTTTCAAATCCTGTCACCCTTTCCACTTCCTTCCTTCGGGTTCCCAAGATGTTTTCATCTTTATTTTCTTCTTCTAGATAATTAATTCCAAAAAAAGCTATAATAGGGTAACTACAGATCGTCTGCATATATTGCAGCAATCTGTTTACCTTTCTCAAGATGTTAAATCCAACTCAGAATAAACTTTGTAAAAAAATTTATAATCCATTTTCGTGTATAAATCAAATATAGTCAAAATTATCTTTTAGACTATTCAGTTGATCAGATTTTTTCAATCCTTTCTGCGAAAGATTTAACCATTTCATAAAGATAGTTCTGTTGCACATCAGTGGTTTTCAGTTGAGTTCCTTCCTTAGCTTCTACTTCCTGTTGCTTGGCATCACCCCCCTTCTCTTGTAAAGTACTGGACCTCTGCTTTTTCTGGTTAAATACAATTTGTTTCTCATCTCGAGTTATAAATTTATTTTTTGATCCTTGCTTCGACAGTTCAAGGTCCAGTACTACTTCTCTTGGATCTCTGGGATGCTTTATTTTCAAATCTGGAAAATCCATAATAAAATCCTCTGGACAACCACCTGGTGCTCCTTTTCCTTCTAACACACTTTGAATTTCTTCCATCTGCTTACATTCCACAGTCTCTCTTTCTGGTTCTTTATTCTTAATACCTTCAGGGGCTCCCTTAAAAATATTATTGTAAAAATGTTCCGCTTTTTCAATAGTATTTAAACAGTACCTCACATCATGATATCTGAAAATTACACCAACTGGTAGATCCCATCTAAATGAAATGTTACTTCTCTTCAATTCCTTGACCAAGAAACCAAAATCTTTTCTGTCCTTTAAAATCTTCGGTGGTAACTCTTTAAAAACACTAATTTGTGTACCTTCTACCTGCACAATAGCAGAATAGGATTTTTGTAAAATATCATCTCTCAGTCTTCTGTCAGTAAAATAGACAACAACATCTCTAGGCAAATTCCTTTGTCTAGCTACACGTGAATTAACCCTATAAACTTTCTCCATGCAGCCAAGAATTTGCTCATCTTCCAACTTTAATAATGCCGCTAAAGCCTTTGCACAAACTGTTCTTAAATTTTCTCTCTTATTTTCTCTTATACCTCTTAATCTAATCGCTGATTCCATAGCTTTAATTTGAAGCATCATCACATCATTCTCAATATTCTGATTTTTGGCATCAGCTTCCACAAATTTTTCTTGTATATCTTTCATCTTGGAATCAAACTTAATACTGATTTCAGCCACTTTCCTCCTCATTTCCACCACCGCACTTGAAAGATCAGAAACTACTTTAGTGATGGTTTGATTCAATTGATCATATTTTCCCTGTACCAGCTCCTCAAGATTCTCCTGTGAGCTTTTTATCTTCTCAACAACACTTCCTAGAGACCTAGTTATAAAATCTTTTAAGTCCTCATTTGCAGTTCCCTGCAGGTACATTTGAGTCATTTCTGCTTTTTCCTTTGTCTGAGTTGTAAGGGAGCCCCCCCTTGATTTTTGTTTAGGAGTCATACTTCTAAAAGAAGTTTTAACTTTTTTTTTCCCAGAAAAACAGAGAAATTCTGTTTAATTCAATTTTGTTTCTTTTCCCTACTAGAATGTTTCTTTTAAAGTACTTCGGTGCTGGCTAAGCTCTGACTTTCACTTTCCACTCTCCATTTTCTCAAGCATTTTCCGAGCAAAGCCAGTCGCCATTTTCAAAACACTTTCTCCAATCTCTCTCTTTTTTTCTTCTAAAGAATTAATGAAAAATAATACTTGCATTTTTCCTTTTTTGATTAATCCATGTTTCACCAGCTTGTTTAAGTTTCAATCAATCTTGTGGTGCTGCTCACGACGTCTGGCTCCGCTGCTAAAAGCAGCAGAGATCCCTCGCTGCGCGGAGCTTCTCTGGGGGTGAATAGGGAGCCATCACCCTGAGCCCTCTCCAGGACAAGAAAAAAGTCCTGGGGGCAAACAGGGGGCTCTACCACACCCCCAGTAGCTCTACCCGCTCTTCTGATCGAAGAGCGGGGTTTTCAAGCCGCCTGCCAGCTGTGAGGTGGCTCTTTAACGCGCAGCGAGGCCGGCGGTCATGGAGCGACTGCTGACAATGACGGAGGCGCCACCGGAAGTCGCTAGACGGTCTTCTTATGACCGCCAGCCCTGCCATCCGTAAAGAGCTGCCTCTACAGCTGAGAGCTGGCTTGAAAAACTCCGGGTTTTTTTTTTTGAAGAAACGTGAGGAGAGCCGGCGAGACCAGGTTGAGCCCCCTGCGAAGCCCCCAGACTGTCTTTTTTGCTTCTGGGGAGGAAGCAGGGTGAGGCTCCCTATCCAGCTTGCCAAGGCTCCGGACTCCGGGGACAACTCTGCATTCAGCAGAGCTAGACGACGTGACCAACTTCAGCAGTGAAAAACAACCGAATCCTTCAAACCAAGCAGGGTGAAATTGGGACTTTAAACTAAAAACGCAAGTATTTGTGCTAGCCCTGTCACTAAACTTAAGAATGAAGAAGGAGTGAAAGTAAATTAAAATGGCGTCTGGCTTCAGTGGAGGAAAAAAGCTAAAAGCGAAAGTGGAAATGCCTGTGAGTTTCAACGCATTTTAAAGTACTTAAAGCAACAGTGCTTGTTAGAAGAAAAGAGAAAAGTTTTCTTAAAGTGATTTCCATCTGTTCCCTCTCTTTTATAAACTTCATTGAAGCTGGGGAAGTTTTTAAAAGGACTCTGTGGTGGAAAAGGGGAGAAGACTTCTTTCCTAGAAAGAATAAGACTGCGTAGTACTATGGCTTCAAAGCAGACTAAGCCAGCTCCCAAAGCTGCAGGGGGCAGGGGGGGCGGCTCCTACTATTGAAGAATGGACTTCGAAGGTGGCCAGTTTTGCAGAAATGGCAAAGATATCAGCATACTTAAAAGACCGGACTCAAGAAACTTTTGTGTGGGAATGGAAGAAATGGATAGACTATGCGCAGAATAAATATCAAACAAGGAAGTATGAGATAGCTTTTAGTTGAATGTGATGCAGAAATTTATAGTATAGAAAGGGGCCAGAATAGTTGGGGGGAATTGCATGATATGATATGGATTTGGATTTCACCTTGGGAAGTCAAGGGAGGGGAGGGAAGGGTTAGGGAGGGTTAGGGAGGGGAAGGGGAGGGAAGATAGAGATAGATAGATAGATAGATAGATGATAGATAGATAGATAGATAGATAGATAGATAGATAGATAGATAGATATAGATAGATAGATAGATAGATAGATAGATAGATAGACAGACAGTTAGATATAGAAAGAAACATAGAAATGGATAGAGATAGATAGACAGATAGATAGATAGACAGACAGACACACAGACAGATGATAGATAGATAGATAGATAGATAGATAGATAGATAGATAGATAGAGATAGATAGACAGACAGACAGAAAGACAGACAGTTAGATATAGAAAGAAACATAGACATGGATAGAGATAGAGATAGAGATAGATAGACAGATAGATAGATAGATAGACAGACAGACAGAAAGACAGATGATACATAGATAGATTGATAGATAGACAGACAGATGATAGATAGATGATAGATAGATGATAGATAGATAGATAGATAGATAGATAGATAGATAGATAGATAGATAGATAGATAGATAGATAGATAGGCAGGCAGGCAGGCAGGCAGGCAGGCAGGGATAGAAAAAAGATAGATAGATAGATAGATAGATAGATAGATAGATAGATAGATAGATAGATAGATAGATAGATAGATAGATAGATAGAGTCAGGTCCAGAAATATTGGGACATTAACACAATTCTAACATCTTTGGCTCTATACACCACCACAATGGAGTTGGAACGAAACAAACACAATGTGCTTTAACTGCAGACTGTCATCTTTAATTTGAGGGTATGTACATCCAGCTCAGGCGAACGGTGTAGGACTTACAGCAGTTTGCATATGTGCCTCCCACTTGTTAAGGGACCAAAGGTAATGGGACAGAATAATAATCATAAATCAAACTTTCCGTTCTTAATACTTGGTTGCAAATCCTTTGCAGTCAATCACAGCCTGAAGTCTGGAACGTATAGACATCACCAGACACTGAGTTTCATCCCTGGTGATGCTCTGCCAGGCCTCTACTGCAACTGTCTTCAGTTCCTGCTTGTTCTTGGGGCATTTTCCCTTCAGCTTTGTCTTCAGCAAGTGAAATGCATGCTCAATGGGATTCAGGTCAGGTGACTGACTTGGCCATTGCATAACATTACACTTCTGTCCCTTCAAAAACTCTTTGGTTGCTTTTGCAGTATGCTTTGGGTCATTGTCCATCTGCAGTGTGAAGCGCCGTCCAATGAGTTCTGCAGCATTTGGCTGAATGTGAGCAGATAATATTGCCTGAAACACTTCAGAATTCATCCTGCTGCTTTTGTCAGCAGTCACATCATCAATAAATACAAGAGAACCAGTTCCATTGGCAGCCATACATGCCCACGCCATGACACTACCACCACCATGCTTCACTGATGAGGTGGTATGCTTAGGATCATGAGCAGTTCCTTTCCTTCTCCATACTCTTCTCTTCCCATCACTCTGGTACAAGTTGATCTTGGTCTCATCTGTCCATAGGATCTCATTCCAGAACTGTGAAGGCTTTGTTAGTTGTTGTTTGGCAAACTCTAATCTGGCCTTCCTGTTTTTGAGGCTCACCAATGGTTTACATCTTGTGGTGAACCCTCTGTATTCACTCTGGTGAAGTCTTCTCTTGATTGTTGACTTTGACACACATACACCTACCCCCTGGAGAGTGTTCTTGATCTGGCCAACTGTTGTGAAGGGTATTTTCTTCACCAGGGAAAGAATTCTTCGGTCATCCACCACAGTTGTTTTCTGTGATCTCCCGGGTCTTTTGGTGTTGCTGAGCTCACTGGTGCGTTCCTTCTTTTTGAGAATGTTCCAAACAGTTGTTTTGGCCACGCCTAATGTTCTTGCTGTCTCTCTGATGGGTTTGTTTTGTTTCTTCAGCCTAATGATGGCTTGCTTCACTGATATTGACAGCTCTTTGGATCTCATCTTGAGAGTTGACAGCAAAAGATTCCAAATGCAAATAGCACACTTGAAATGAACTCTGGGCCTTTTATCTGCACATTGAAATTGGGGTAACGAGAGAATATCATACACCTGGCCATGGAATAGCTGAGAAGCCAATTGTCCCATTACCTTTGGTCCCTTAAGAAGTGGGAGGCACATATGCAAACTGCTGTAAGTCCTACACTGTTCACCTGAGTTGGATGTACATACCCTCAAATGAAAGCTGACAGTCTGCAGTTAAAGCACATTGTGTTTGCTTCATTCCAACTCCATTGTGGTGGTGTATAGAGCCAAAGACGTTAGAATTGTGTCGATATCCCAATATTTCTGGACCTGACTGTAATAGAGAGAGGCAGACAGAGATAGAAAAAAGATAGCTAGCTAGCTAGATAGATGATAGATAGATAGATAGATAGATAGAGAGAGAGAGAGAGAGAGAGAGAGAGAGAGAGAGAGATAGATAGATAGGCAGGCAGGCAGGCAGGCAGGCAGGCAGGCACGGATAGAAAAAAGATAGATAGCGAGATAGAGAGATAGATAGATAGAGAGATAGATAGATAGATAGATAGATAGATAGACAGACAGATGATAGATAGATAGATAGATAGATAGACAGATGATAGATAGATAGATAGATAGATAGATAGATAGATAGATAGATAGATAGATAATAGAGAGAGGCAGACAGAGATAGAAAAAAGATAGATAGATAGATAGACAGACAGACAGATGATGATAGATAGATAGATAGATAGATAGATAGATAGATAGATAGATAGATGATAGATAGATAGATAGATAGACAGATGATAGATAGATAGATAGATAGATAGATAGATAGATAGATAGATAGATAGATAGATAGATAGATAGATAGTGTTCTGGCCCCGTGCCCAGAAATAACCCCCCCTCAGACAACCAGAGGCTAAGGAACTGGCAGGC
Source organism: Coluber constrictor foxii (assembly GCA_038048745.1). Taxonomy (NCBI): domain Eukaryota; kingdom Metazoa; phylum Chordata; class Lepidosauria; order Squamata; family Colubridae; genus Coluber; species Coluber constrictor. Next base: position 12,041,042 of record CM075961.1, read on the forward strand.
AACCAAGTGAGATGATAACAAAGGTCGGCAGCAATCCGCAGCTGCTTGCCAACGTCTTTATTAAAAGGTCCGTCACATACACACCACAGCTAAGACGCCGGGCCGATTCAAAACCAGCATCCACGTATCTTTGTTTTGTTCGTCACAAAGATATGGCGACAACCCCTCACTTATATAGTCTGGTAGGAGGCGTGGTCCACCAGCTAATCACGACCACGCCTTTTCCTCTGCTGGGCTCTCCTGTCTCTCCGACGCTGGCGAGGGTCCAACCAAAACTCACTCCCCTCGTCAATGTCCTCCTGTGGCTGCGGGGACGAGCTTGGCTCTGGGCCTATCTCCTGCCCTTCGGTGTCCTCCAGAGGCATTGCCAGAGAGGAGAGTCCTGGAGAAGGAGGCCTTGCCAACTCCTCTCCCTCACTCTCAGAGTCCTCCCCTGCTGATGACGTAGGCTCAGGCAATGGAGCCACAACAGATAGATAGATATACATATAGATATAGAAAGAAAGAAAAAGAGAAAGATAGTGTCAGTGTTCCCATGCTGACATAGAAGCAATGAGGAAAAAAGTTTGACATTTCACCTAGAAAAGCTTTTCGGTGAATTCAGTCTCCTGGGAGATGTATGGGAGGGGTGACATTCATGTGTGCTGAAGAGACAGATAAGAAGAGAGTGATCTGGAAGACAGCCAATGGGGAGCAGTGAATGGGAAAGGAATAGGAGGGTTTTGGATAGAGGGGCCAGTACTGTCTGCATGGTTGTCGGGCACGGCTGCATTGCTCAATAAAGAGAATATTTCCTAAAGTTTGATGCTTGGAAATTAACTTTATTTTAGAGGATGAAACCGAAATCTTGACAGACAGACAGTACTCATCTTTTTTTTTTTCCTTTCCCTCTCCGAGCCAATCTGGCCGGCCTCCAGAGCTCTGGTTCTTTGCCAGAAGTCTGGACACAGTGGAGAGAGAGCCCGGAAACCATGGCTGAAAGCCAACTCTCCACTGAAAGTTTACTTCAGGCATCTGCACTAGAAGCAAACGTGGATGCAAAGGGGGCTCAACCCCTCCCTCCTCCAGCAAAGCTGCCAGCCGAAAAGAAGAAAAATGAACCTTTGTGGGCTTTGCCAAAGTTGGCAGAAATGGAATTCCCTTTTCTAGGCGGGAAAGGTAAGAGCAAGCCTCTAAGTGAATTAGCGAGGATGGATTGGATGTGGGACTGGCAGCAGGCCAGACAGCCGAAAGCTTCAAAGCAGCCACTCGAAAGCCCCATGGATAAGTTGAAGGAAGAGTTTGACCGTGCTGTCCAACTGGGGGAGGAGCCGTCCTGCAGACCCAAGGAGAGGGGGAGGCCAGCCCAGCCCACTGAACTGAGTCACCATAGACAGGAGCGCAGTCCTCCCCCCCCTCCCACACCAGAAGGAGAGATAGCCCCGACAGGCATCCATGGATTCCCCCTCCCCCCAGCAAGCCCACCAGCCTGTGTAGGGCATCACCCCCCTGCCCCCGAATGAGAGATGATGAAAAATTCCAATGACATTATGGGCAGGCTCAGAGAGGCCCGCAATGGGAGGAGGGGCCACCGAGGGTGGAGCCACCCAGGTTTAGAGGGAAATTTGATGGGAATCCAGACCAGCTAGTGCAATTCCTCGATGCGGCTGAGATTTACATCGAGCGCTACGCACACCTTTACCCATTCCCCAGGGCCCTAGTCAGTGCCATTGCAGAAGGCCTGGAGGGAGAGGCAAGGAGCTGGTCAGGGGCCCTGTACAAAAACAGGGCCGGCCAACAACAAGATGCAGATGGCTTCTTACAACTGCTGCAAGCCCGTTTTGAAGAAACAGGGGAGGACCCCTATGTAGAAGATGAGCTTAGAAACCTAATGCAGAGGGGGAAGCCCATCCAAGAGCATATCCGTGAGTTCAGGAAAGTTGTTGGGACTTTACCTCCTTTGCTGGAATGACTGCTAGTGTACTTCTTTAGAACAAGCTTAGATAAACAAATCGCCCAAGTGACCGCTTATCATGATATTCCAAACCGACTCACTGACTGGTTCCGGATAGCGACACAAGTCGAGAGAGGGCTAAGGGCCAATGACATGCTAAAGCAACCACAGGCAAAGGAGAAAGCCCAGCTGGACCAGGAACCGTCTACCAGACGAGGAACTACAGCACCACGGGCCACCCAGAGACCACCCGCCACCCGGAGCCTGCTGAGATGCTACAGATGTGGAGGAGTTGGCCATTTGGCAGCAATGTGTGGAACCCCGGGACCGAGACCAGAGCCAACGGGCAAGACAGGGCCGGAACGAGGACCCAGGCGCGCCACCAGCACACCACGAAGCCCCCCCCCCCCAGTTCAGAAGTCTTCACCCACTTGACCGAAGCAAGGGAGAACCCAGATGATGCGAATCAGCCTCCCGAACCGTATGACAGCGATGATGATGGAGAAGACGACCCAATGGTGAGTGGACCCATCCACCCTTTCCTATTCCCCGTACGTCTAACAGCCCCAAAAACAGGGACCCAAGAGGGTCCAAGCCCTAATAGATTCAGGCTGCACGAGGTGCCTGATCAACCTACCGTGGGTAGGTCCAAAAACTGGGAATACGAGCAAAAAAGCTCAGCCACCCGATCCGATTTGAGCAAGTTGACGGGTCCTTAGTAGGGGGGGCGCGGGCCACACATTTAACCGAGCCAGTGAAACTGGAGCTAGCAGATCACTGGGAGATGATTCGTTTTATAATAGCCCCCAAGATGACTAACCCAGTCATACTGGGACTCTCCTGGCTAGACAAGTGGGGCCCTTGATCATTGGGGGAAAAACTCACTATGAAGTACAGCGAATTCTCGATTCAAGATGGCACAGAGGCCGCCTCCAATACTCAGTTAAGTGGAAGGGTTACCCTTTGTCAGAAGCTTCCTGGGTGAAGAGCACCAACATCCAAGCTGACCGGCTCATAGCTAAGTTCCATGCAGATCACCCGGGCAAGGCGGGAGGGGGTGGAACACCTCCTCAGACGGGGTGACAGCACTAACCCTGTTGTTTCTCTTGCACAGGCCTCGCTGAGAGAATGAAGGGAGAGGGGCCGGATGTCAGTGTTCCAATGCTGACATAGAAGCAATGAGGAAAAAAGTTTGACATTTCACCTAGAAAAGCTTTTCGGTGAATTCAGTCTCCTGGGAGATGTATGGGAGGGGTGACATTCATGTGTGCTGAAGAGACAGATAAGAAGAGAGTGATCTGGAAGACAGCCAATGGGCAGCAGTGAATGGGAAAGGAATAGGAGGGTTTTGGATAGAGGAGCCAGTACTGTCTGCATGGTTGTCGGGCACGGTTGCATCGCTCAATAAAGAGAATATTTCCTAAAGTTTGATGCTTGGAAATTAACTTTATTTTAGAGGATGAAACCAAAATCTTGACAGACAGACAGTACTCATCTTTTTTTTTTTCCTTTCCCTCTCCGAGCCAATCTGGCCGGCCTCCAGAGCTCTGGTTCTTTGCCAGAAGTCTGGACACAGTGGAGAGAGAGCCCGGAAACCATGGCTGAAAGCCAACTCTCCACTGAAAGTTTACTTCAGGCATCTGCACTAGAAGCAAACGTGGATGCAAAGGGGGCTCAACCCCTCCCTCCTCCAGCAAAGCTGCCAGCCGAAAAGAAGAAAAATGAACCTTTGTGGGCTTTGCCAAAGTTGGCAGAAATGGAATTCCCTTTTCTAGGCGGGAAAGGTAAGAGCAAGCCTCTAAGTGAATTAGCGAGGATGGATTGGATGTGGGACTGGCAGCAGGCCAGACAGCCGAAAGCTTCAAAGCAGCCACTCGAAAGCCCCATGGATAAGTTGAAGGAAGAGTTTGACCGTGCTGTCCAACTGGGGGAGGAGCCGTCCTGCAGGCCCAAGGAGAGGGGGAGGCCAGCCCAGCCCACTGAACTGAGTCACCATAGACAGGAGCGCAGTCCTCCCCCCCCTCCCACACCAGAAGGAGAGATAGCCCCGACAGGCATCCATGGATTCCCCCTCCCCCCAGCAAGCCCACCAGCCTGTGTAGGGCATCACCCCCCTGCCCCCGAATGAGAGATGATGAAAAATTCCAATGACATTATGGGCAGGCTCAGAGAGGCCCGCAATGGGAGGAGGGGCCACCGAGGGTGGAGCCACCCAGGTTTAGAGGGAAATTTGATGGGAATCCAGACCAGCTAGTGCAATTCCTCGATGCGGCTGAGATTTACATCGAGCGCTACGCACACCTTTACCCATTCCCCAGGGCCCTAGTCAGTGCCATTGCAGAAGGCCTGGAGGGAGAGGCAAGGAGCTGGTCAGGGGCCCTGTACAAAAACAGGGCCGGCCAACAACAAGATGCAGATGGCTTCTTACAACTGCTGCAAGCCCGTTTTGAAGAAACAGGGGAGGACCCCTATGTAGAAGATGAGCTTAGAAACCTAATGCAGAGGGGGAAGCCCATCCAAGAGCATATCCGTGAGTTCAGGAAAGTTGTTGGGACTTTACCTCCTTTGCTGGAATGACTGCTAGTGTACTTCTTTAGAACAAGCTTAGATAAACAAATCGCCCAAGTGACCGCTTATCATGATATTCCAAACCGACTCACTGACTGGTTCCGGATAGCGACACAAGTCGAGAGAGGGCTAAGGGCCAATGACATGCTAAAGCAACCACAGGCAAAGGAGAAAGCCCAGCTGGACCAGGAACCGTCTACCAGACGAGGAACTACAGCACCACGGGCCACCCAGAGACCACCCGCCACCCGGAGCCTGCTGAGATGCTACAGATGTGGAGGAGTTGGCCATTTGGCAGCAATGTGTGGAACCCCGGGACCGAGACCAGAGCCAACGGGCAAGACAGGGCCGGAACGAGGACCCAGGCGCGCCACCAGCACACCACGAAGCCCCCCCCCCAGTTCAGAAGTCTTCACCCACTTGACCGAAGCAAGGGAGAACCCAGATGATGCGAATCAGCCTCCCGAACCGTATGACAGCGATGATGATGGAGAAGACGACCCAATGGTGAGTGGACCCATCCACCCTTTCCTATTCCCCGTACGTCTAACAGCCCCAAAAACAGGGACCCAAGAGGGTCCAAGCCCTAATAGATTCAGGCTGCACGAGGTGCCTGATCAACCTACCGTGGGTAGGTCCAAAAACTGGGAATACGAGCAAAAAAGCTCAGCCACCCGATCCGATTTGAGCAAGTTGACGGGTCCTTAGTAGGGGGGGCGCGGGCCACACATTTAACCGAGCCAGTGAAACTGGAGCTAGCAGATCACTGGGAGATGATTCGTTTTATAATAGCCCCCAAGATGACTAACCCAGTCATACTGGGACTCTCCTGGCTAGACAAGTGGGGCCCTTGATCATTGGGGGAAAAACTCACTATGAAGTACAGCGAATTCTCGATTCAAGATGGCACAGAGGCCGCCTCCAATACTCAGTTAAGTGGAAGGGTTACCCTTTGTCAGAAGCTTCCTGGGTGAAGAGCACCAACATCCAAGCTGACCGGCTCATAGCTAAGTTCCATGCAGATCACCCGGGCAAGGCGGGAGGGGGTGGAACACCTCCTCAGACGGGGTGACAGCACTAACCCTGTTGTTTCTCTTGCACAGGCCTCGCTGAGAGAATGAAGGGAGAGGGGCCGGATGTCAGTGTTCCAATGCTGACATAGAAGCAATGAGGAAAAAAGTTTGACATTTCACCTAGAAAAGCTTTTCGGTGAATTCAGTCTCCTGGGAGATGTATGGGAGGGGTGACATTCATGTGTGCTGAAGAGACAGATAAGAAGAGAGTGATCTGGAAGACAGCCAATGGGCAGCAGTGAATGGGAAAGGAATAGGAGGGTTTTGGATAGAGGAGCCAGTACTGTCTGCATGGTTGTCGGGCACGGTTGCATCGCTCAATAAAGAGAATATTTCCTAAAGTTTGATGCTTGGAAATTAACTTTATTTTAGAGGATGAAACCGAAATCTTGACAGATAGATAGAGAAAAAGACATAGATAGCGATAGATGATAGATAGATAGATAAATAGATAGATAGATAGATAGATAGATAGATAGATAGAGAGAGAGAGAGAGAGAGAGAGAGAGAGAGAGATAGATAGATAGATAGATAGATAGATAGATAGATAGATAGATAGACAAATGATATAGAGAGAAAGAAAAAAAGAAAGATAGACAGACAGACAGACATAGATAGCGATAGATAGACAGACAGACAGATGATAGATAGATAGGCAGACAGATGATAGATAGATAGATAGATAGATAGATAGATAGATAGATAGATAGATAGATAGATAGATAGGCAGGCAGGCAGGCAGGCAGGCAGGCAGGCAGGCAGGGATAGAAAAAAGATATAGATAGATAGATAGATAGATAGCTAGATAGATAGATAGATAGATAGATAGATAGATAGACAGACAGACGATAGATAGATAGATAGATAGATAGATAGATAGATAGATAGATAGATAGATAGATAGAAGACAGGCAGGCAGGCAGGCAGGCAGGGATAGAAAAAAGATAGATAGACAGACAGATGATAGATAGATAGATAGATAGATAGATAGATAGATAGATAGATAGATAGATAGATAGATAGATAGATAGACAGATGATAGATAGATAGATAGATAGATAGATAGATAGATAGATAGATAGATAGATAGATGATAGATAGGCAGGCAGGCAGGCAGGCAGGCAGGCAGGCAGTCAGACAGGCAAGCAGAAGGACTTACAGCTATGATACAGATATATGACAGAGATGGATAGATAGAGAGACAGAGAGAGAGACATGATAGATAGATAGATGATAGATAGATAGATAGATAGATAGATAGATAGATAGATAGATAGATAGAAAGACAGACAGTTAGATATAGAAAGAAAGATAGACATGGATAGAGATAGATAGATAGATAGATAGATATAGATAGATAGATAGATAGATATAGATAGATAGATAGATAGATCATTGATAGGCAGGCGGGCATGCAGACGGAAATACAGAGACATGATACAGATATATGATAGAGATAGAAGGATGGATGAATGGAGTGTGTGTATAAAGTATTTGTTGCTTGTGCAACGAGCAGAGCAGAAACGCACAGGGAAGGAGATGAACGTGCAGCTCGTGTGAAAAAAAAACTTTATATACAAGATAATATGCAGTCTCGGTGTAGGTAAAACAGTCCAAGGTCATAAACAGTAATATCAGTCCAGTAGGTATCTTCCCATACCAAAGCAAACAGACTTTAGTAACTTTTGGTATACAGTACCATATAACGATCCAGTCAAACACCAATAAGCAGGAAGACGCAGGAAGCAACAGGAACAATCAGGAACAAGAAGAAAGAACGCTTCTCTGCGCTGCTTATTTATACACTGTAGCCTAATTACAGGGTTCAGCAAACCCTGATTACGTGGCTCAGTTGTTTCTTAAAGAAACAGATATATTGCCTGACCAACAAGTTAGGAGTAAGCTACAGGCTGAACCTAACATTCTCCCCATTGGGCAGGACAATATACACAATAGATACAGAAACAAAAATACATATCCATATCATACATTGTACAGTGGTATCAGTTACATTTCAGATTCTCAATCCAAATCTTTCACAACAATTGGTGTGTTTAATGGCACCTTGTGCTTTGGTAAAATTATCGGCAATATTGTCCTCTGATGCGCAATATTCCAATGTAATCATGTTATCCTTAACACATTGTCGAACATTCAGATAACGTATATCAGTGTATTTAGTCCTTGTCTTTACAGCAAGATTCCTTGCCATTTTAATGGCTGCCTGGTTATCCTCATAAACTGTAATAGGATAGTCCATTTTGAATCCAATATCCTCCATCAACTGTTTATAATAAATCAGTTCAGTACATGTAAGTGATAGACAAGAAAACTCCGCTTCCATGGTAGACAAACTGATGTGTTTCTGGCGAATTGATCTCCATCCAATCAGGCAGTTATCCAACATGATTGCGATTCCAGACGTAGATTTTCTGGCAAAACTGGCATCAGCATATGCCTTCAATACCATATCATTAGAATCATTTGGTTCTAAATACATAGCAAAATGTAACGTTCTTTTAAGATATCTAAGAACACGTTTTGCAGCTTGCCAATGCCTATCAGTAGGCTCTGAACTATATTGTGCTAGTTGATTAACACTAAAAGCTATATCAGGCCGTGTCCAGTTGCTCAAATACGACAAACTGCCTATTAATGATTGATACAGTTCTTTACTGAACTGTGGACTCTGCAAACTATCCTGCTGGAATTCTTGTGCCATAGGAGTCTTGGCAGGTTTACATAATTCCATCCCATGTTTTTTCAACAATTTGCATATCTTATCGGATTGTGAAATCTTAAAACCTCTAGATGTTTTCAGGATATCCAGCCCTAGATAATGTCGTATATGTCCTAGATTTCTAAGTTTAAATTTTATTTGCAACTGACCGATAATCTCTCTGGCCTCAGCGTCAGTTCTGGTAATTATGGCAATGTCGTCTGTAAAGAGTAACAAGAATGAAACACATCCATCCTGTTCTTTCTTAAACAGACATTTATCTGCTACACCCTCATAGAACCCAATGTTATCTAATTCCTGCACTATACATTGGTTCCACTCGTAACCTGATTGCCTTAAACCATATAGGCTTTTTTGTAGCCTCCAACACTCAGTGCTATCCTGTGTATCATAACCAGGAGGTTTCTTCATATATATTGTATGCCTCAACGGAGCGTTCAAGTAAGCTGTCTCGACATCTATATGAGTAATAGAGCATTTATTTCTAGCTGCCCAAACCAGCATCGTTCTTAAAGTGCTCGCTCGTAGACTTGGAGCAAAAACTTCATCATAGTCTCTATCTGTCTGCGAGAACCCTTGTGCAACAAGCCGAGCTTTATGGGTTACTACCCCATCTACACTTTTCTTTACCTTGTAGACCCACCTACAGCCTATAAGTTTCTCATTTTGTGGTTTTCTAACAACTTCATAGACACCAAGCCTCTTTAATGAATCAATTTCTCTATCCATCGCCTCTTGCCAGGCTTTTTGCTCTTTTTCTGGATACAATTTTATATCGTGATAACTGGATGGTTCAATATCCACTTGGCAAACCACTGTTGCTTTATAGCGATCTGGTGGACGCCGTTCCCTAGAAGATCGTCTAGGCATAACAGGACTAACATCAGGTATATTGGGTTCATCCTCCCCTAACCCTGATTCCTGTTCCTGTTCTTCAACCTTAATAGATGGTTTATCATCCATCTCAGATGAACTATCATCAGGAATATGGTCTATCTTAACATCCACATCTGTAAAACCATAGTCTGCTTTTTCTAACCTGTCCCAGCCTTCATGTTCTAGGAATTTAGCACTAGCGCTACACAAAACTTTTGTTGTTCCTTTTTCCCAGAACCTATAGGACCTATGGTTAGCCTCATAGCCAACAAAAATCATTTTCTTTGCTCTCTGTTGGTCCTTTCTTCTCTGACTAACCGGTATATGCACCCAGGTTGGTGCACCAAAAGTATGTATATAACTTAAATCAGGCTTCCTCCCATGCCATAAAGTAAAAGGTATTTTTCCTGTAGAGGAGTGCACCACATTATTTAAAATATGATTGGCACATAGTATTGCTTCTCCCCACAATTTATCAGGTAAACAAGCATCAGCCAGCATAGTCCTAGTCATAGCTTGTAGGGTCTGGCCTCTTCGTTCTATATATGCATTATGTTCTGGCTGAAAAGGAGCAGAACGTTTATGCTGTATCCCAGCATCCTTCAAAAACTTAGCCAACTGATGGTTAGTAAACTCAGTTCCATTGTCAGTAACAATGCATTTCACCTTAAACCTCTGCTTCCTTTCTACAAAACGAAGCCAGTTCGTGATACACTGGAACGTATCACTTTTGGACTTCATAAGGTAGCAAAAACCATATCTGGTAAAGTGATCAACTATACTCAAAATATAGCATGCTCCCCCTAAACTGGGTTTCTTTGGCCCTATTAAGTCTAAAAAGACTACCTCCAAAGGTTTAGTAGTTTTAAACCCATTGCAGCGGTTTGCAGGTGTAACTTTACTTTTATGCTGGTTACAAGTATTACAGTTCAGGTATTTGCTGCAAGCCCTTAACTTAATGCCTTTAGACTGCTTAACAGTCGAATGCAACAACCTGAAATTCAGATGACCAAGCCGTCTATGGAGTAAATGTACGCATTCATCATGCGGCTTTACATTTCCAAACTTAGCTTTTGACTGAACTAACAGTAATGATGTATCCCTAATGACAAATAAGTCGTTTTCTAATTCTGCAGTAACTACAGTGCCTTCACATTCCAGCAAACATTTGTTGTTTTTAAAAGTTACTGTAAACCCAGAATGTAGTAATGACTTTACAGATAAAAGGTTATATCTCAAACTAGGGATATAAAGCATGGGTAAAGGGTGCTTACTAATAGAACATTGAACAAGTCCCTCCCCAGCTACAGTCACATTCCAGCCATTAGCTAATTTAACCTTTTTAGTGCTTTTCTTCATGTTAAGAAACAGTTTTCTATTTTTTGTTATGGATTGAGAGGCACCGCTATCAATCACCCACCAATCATCTTTTATATTATTAGATGAACTGGTTGCTAAATTACACCCTTTCCTGGGTTTAGCAGAGTCTTTAGCAGACACTTTCTTATTTTTACAATATTTTGCAATGTGCCCCTTAGCCCCACATGCATAACAACGTTTAACGATATTGACATTTTCATATACAGCTTCCACTTTTGGTTGCTGTTGCATCCTTAACTGGTCTCGTTCTTGCCTACGTTTGGCCTCATCCAGTAACCTACCAGTTATACTGGCCAATGTTAGTTCATCTCTAGACAATACTTCTAATGATGAAACAAAAGAGTCATAACTGTCATCCAACAATGAAAGAATAATATAAACTTGCTGCAGTTCAGTAAACACAAGGTCCTTCTCCTGTAGCTCCTGGAAAAGCCCTGTCATGGAGTCCAGGTGAGCCATCATGTCTCCTCCTTTCTGAAGATGTAAGCGAAATAATTTCCATGTCAGGTAGATATGGACACCCACAGAGTCACGAACGTAGAGCTTCTTTAGCTTTGTCCAACACCTCGCAGCAGACTCTTCGCCCCGGAAATGGACGAGTTGCTGGTCTCCCAGTGTTAGGCCAATGATGCATAAAGCACGCTCGTTGTCCCTGTGAAACTTCGCTTTTTGGCATCTTCTTCGTCAGCAGCATTCAATGCGGTTATGTCCGGTGGATTATTAACCATGTCCCACAGTCCTTCTTTTCGCAAAAGTAGACAGCATTTTGTGGACCAGGTAACATAGTTTGTACCATCCAACCGGGTTATGGTAGAATAACTTGTACCTTGCTCAAAAGCGATCATCTTGACTACTACACCCACTACCTGCACTTCTCACTTCTGCAAAAACAAATTAAAGAGCCCTGGAACGTTCTGGGCCCATAACCAATGTTAGGGTGTGTGTATAATTTTTTTTTTTCACACAAGCTGCACGTTTATCTCCTTCCCTGTGTGTTTCTGCTCTGCTCGTTGCACGAGCAACAAATACTTTATACACACACCCTAACAGGATCGATAGATAGACAGACAGACACACATGTAGGGATAGAAAGAAAATAGATAGAGGGAGAGATGATGAATAGATAGATAGATAGATAGATAGATAGATCGACAGACAGAAAGACAGACAGACAGATGATAGATAGATAGGTAGGTAGGTAGGTAGGTAGGTAGATAGAAGGACAGACAGTTAAAT